>OX439001.1:38791522-41341522 GCA_949316495.1 Amphiduros pacificus | reverse complement strand
GTAACCACGGCAATAGGTCATGTCTGCCATGTGCAATAAAAGTCACAAAGTGTAAAACAATCAATATACAAGCTTATCCTACAGGACAGTATTTTTTTACCAACTTGAACATTTTCTAAATGTCATTTTTTCAAGGATTTTATCTAATATTCCCATTGAAAACATTTCTATGCCACGTTAAAAGGGCGAGTTATTTTGATTCACATTTGATTAACTCATTGACCTAATTGCTGCAGAAGGTATGGGATAGTCATATCAAGGTCACAAAGATGTCCTGATCTGAGGTTGTGTGAAACGTTTTGGTCATGTTATGTATACCACACACTCAAAATAACACTTACTCAAATATAAAATAAATAAATAAATAAAAATTCATTAGATTTCCCTTAATTGTCATATTCTTTAAATTGACTTGCGGACATACTTTGCAATAAACTCAGTGAAGATTAGCAACAGCTGAAGCAACTGAAATTCCAGTTCTATGATCCAGATAGACAAGAGATCATCTCATATCACTAAAATATAACCAGGCTAATTTCTGCACTCCCTATTTGCGTTCAGGTCACGCCCCTTACATTAAATATCAAAAGAATCATTCATACAAGACATTGTGCAAATTATGAACTTCACGCTCGTAAGTTTTATATTTGAAATTATCAGGTCGCAGGTGGACAGAGGTTGTAACACGTTTTACTAAATGGGAAATATGTAGTGGATGTGAATGAGCTGGAATGTTATAGATTAACATAGTAAAGCTAGCATCATTCATTACCTCTATGCATGGGTGTTTATGGTACCTTGCCTAAATGCGTGAATGTTTTGTAAATAAAATGATAATTGATCTCTTTGGCGATAATAGCAGTTGGGCACAGTCTAATCAACACATATAACATGCATACTCTTCCATTTCCTGCAAATGAATTGTAACAATTTTGATTGACATGATAACATTGAGCTATTGCTTATTGTCAATAAACTCTACACCTGATGTTGTTAGCAACCACCTCATCACTTTGCCCTATTTGCTGGCCACGATCTATTTCCTAAACAGTTAAGAAAAGTATATTCACTCTTGCATCACTATGTCTCCTCTTGCAAACTCCTTAGCTAGACTAATTTAATTAACACGCATTGAAGATTCTTGATATAGCTGGTCAAATGCAATATCAAACTTTTTATCGTATTTTTATGGATAATAGATAATTTTGATAATAAAGTTTGCATATATAGCACTGATACGAGACCGACACAAGGCTGTGGCACAGTTGGTCAAAATGCAAGCTTTTTAGCGCAAGTTCTATCTATGAAATAAGTATTATTAAATATTGCCACAAGCCATTGTTAAATTGATGGATGGCTTTCAGAACTTGAGTTATCAAGCTTTGAATTTCAGGGGTGGGAGAGCTCTGAACCAATCTGTGCAGTAAATCTGAACCAATCTGGTCATATCTGGACGCTCACAACTGATCTGGGCGCTAAATGACGTCATTCTGGGCGGTGCCAAACGGTGGACAATGGCCAGACTGAAAAAGTTGCGTTCTTTAATCTTTATATAACGACTATCACACACAAATGTTAAAGTTTAAAAATAACATGCTCATCAGTTTCATATATAAGCATATGATCATCTGAATTCAGTCCATTTGCATATCTACGGAATTTGTATCTTCATGTCCAAGTTTTTTTATAGTCAAGCAGTGCTGGCTGTTACCTTTTGTCAGTACAAATAAGTATTTCTGTCTTTTCATTAAGTTTCATCTTATTTGTGACCAGGAAAGTTCTCACATCACTTAAGTTGTTTTCACGTGTCTACTCAGTGTCTATTCGTCTTATCCATTGAAATATAGATTTGAATGTCATTTGCCTGATAGATTTTAATGTGGACTTGTGTGTACCATTTTTGTACAATATTTGCTACCCGTTAATTATAATTTTATTCAATTAAGGACAAACTCCTTTTATTGATTAGCCATAATCCTTTCAGTCAATTTCAACATAAGGTTAGATCAGAGACGGGCCTATGATTTTTATCAATTAATTTTGAGCACAATGTCTTTGACAGTGTGACAATCAATGCAATCTTCACGTTGATCGGTACTAAAATTCCCACCAATGATTAATTTATGATAGCTGTGATAAAGTAGTTATTACATCTGCAGTAGTTCATCCAAGAGGTTCTGAAGAAGCCAGGTGTCATTACCAAGTTTTATAACCTCATCAGTGGTGAATGGAGTAAAGCTGTTTAGACTTGAGTGCATACATTGATGTTGCTATGTGCTTTGAACAGCGACGTGAAGAAAATATCATTCAAATTGTTTGCTAGGAGGACAAGTCATCTGTATAAGACCCCTGTCAAACCAGAGCTCAATAAAATATAAGATATATTATATGCTGTAATGACGTCATTTGAAGAAGGGTAAAGCGATAAAGTTATATTGTAAGGCCACATAACAACATAGGTCCATACTTCTTACGATATTTAGACTGGTTTTCTTCATATATAAACCATCTGCAGTAGTTCAGCACATGGGTGATCTGCGAAAGTAGTTCGGCAGAGGGCTGATCTGCGAAAGTAGTTCGGTAGAGGGGTGATCTGCGAAAGTATTTCAGCAGAGGGGTGATCAGCAAAACAATATATCATAGGTGAAGAACACCCTCTTGAAGCATCAAATGTGAGATAACTGACAAAACACAGTTATATCGCATTGTATCTTACTGAAAATTGTTTGCAAAAGTGAGATAACAAAGTTGGTATGCACGGCACCCACATGGCGTTCTCACTGCATCCACAGCACTCCCATGGCGTTCTCATTGCATCCACGGCACTCCCATGGCACATTCACTGCATCCACGGCACTCTCATGGCGTTCTCACTGCATCCACGGCACTCTCATGGCGTTCTCACTGCATCCACGGCACTCCCATGGGGTTCTCACTGCATCCACGGCACTCCCATGGCGTTCTCACTGCATCCATGGCACTCTCACTGCATCCACTCCCATGGCGTTCTCATTGCATCCACGGCTTTCTCACTGCATCCACGGCCCTCCCATGGCGTTCTCACTGCATCCATGGCACTCTCACTGCATCCACTCCCATGGCGTTCTCATTGCATCCACGGCGTTCTCACTGCATCCACTCCCATGGCGTTCTCATTGCATCTACGGCATTCTCATGTTATTCTCCCTGTATCCACGGCATTCCCATTGCATTCTTCCCATATTGTTAAGTTCCCACAGCGCTCCCACGGCAAAACATCGCAATGGACTCGGGTGTCCTAGATTTGGGTAATAGGATATCTATCATTCAGAATAACTTTTTATGGTCAGTTTTACTTTTTTTCCATGAGATATGAGAAATATTGAGAAAACTTCAATTATATGTTATATCTATTTCTTTTGACATTATGCAGGTCTCTGTCAATTTACAGAATAGTTTTTTTCTCTTTTTTTTCCAGCCCTTTTTCAGATTATTTTCATGTACGGAACTAACTCAAATATACCCTTTTTGCCTTCTCTTGAATATTGGATAAGCTTCTGAGTCTTTTGTAGTTGAGAAACGATGGTAAAGTGTACAGCGATAGGTTTTTGTTTGTTTGTTTGTTTGTTTGGGGTTTTATATCACTTTCAACATTATTTCAGTAATTTTGTTATGAGACCTACTTGTAGCAGATATCGTGCAGCCTGACTGAATTGTCATGTCGCATGTCCTTGACATGACAACCCACCCGGTCACAGATTTACAAGGACAACAGGTTAACCCAGCTCATGTGTGAAATTACAGCGATAATGTCATGTCTTTTATTCTTAGAGTATTAACATCCTGAATTCCCATGTTATTAGAATACTTTGTTTCTCTTCTTCCCCTCATCCTCTATTTTGCAGGAATCAGCAATTTATCTAACATATTCCCGAGAACATATTGAAATGTCACTCAGAAAAAATTATGACTTTTTATACAAAAGGAAATGTGCCAAAGGCACATATCTGCCTTAAACATTTATAAAAGACCAAGTTTGATATTATGCTTAACTCCACAAGAGTTCCCCGATAAACTACAGACTTTGACCTTGGCGATTATGCAGCACAAAGTGCAGTCCGGGGCGATAATGGGAACTTTTATGTAAGGTGGCGCCACTTTCTTTTAATATCTGTGTGACTTTCCAGCTGCTGTATTTCCTCATGATTATGTTGATTTAAAATTTGTGTGTGAAAGAAATTGCCGAGAAGAAAAACAGCATTCAATAATTTCGATCTTTGTAATCTAGTTCAAATGAGATATCATCAATATAAGAAATAAACATTATCTTAGTTTACAATATTGTTTCTTTTTGATCCACGACCAGCCAACACTAACGTTGCTTTCATTACTTTCATGGCTTGTCTACCACTATCACAGAAGCTGCTAACACAGTTTACGTGATCCTTATCGCCTCTTGGCTCTTTATAATTCCCCCCACAACTGCTCCGTAGTCCAGTCTTTCACCTTTAAATTCAAGTCTATTCTCTAATGAAAAAAAACAACACTATGATTGATGCATCATCTATTCCAGAGTAGTCATATCACGTTTCTTTTGATTCCAGAGTAGTCATATCACGTTTCTTATGATTCTAGATTAGTCATATCACGTTTCTTATGATTCCAGAGTAGTCATATCACGTTTCTAATGTTTGAGGTGCTGTTCTCACAGTTTGCCACCTTGTTGCTCTGTTATGAAACAATAGACAAATTATGTATGCCTTTTTACTTGTTTCCAAACAATACGCGTTATTTATAGGTTCATTTGTCAACTATTAAAGAAGTCATTATTATAATCGAACCTACTTATCCCATTATAGATAAATATGAAAAAAAACATAAAAGGAACTAAGAAGAAAATCTATAATTTTGGAAATCTTTGTACCGTGAAGTTTAGCTGATTTCGACCCTATCTTGATAATATGCGACGTTCAAATGTCCTTGACCTTCAAACCCGAAAAAAAAACCAGATTTTTTTAAACCACGCTCAGAATGTTTGTCTTTGTCTAGGGTATTAATCAACTTGATATAGCCTTCAAATAAAGTTATATGTCCTATATAATGCTTCATTTGCAAATCAGAAAACACAGATTTTGTCTTCTGAAGAATATTGCATGAATGTAATGTTAAATTATATTGAATAACATTTTTCAACAAGGGGTATGTAATGTGCTATATATTATTTGATTTAAGTGAATTAATATGTAATAAGAATTTCCACCGTTTTAGGCATTGGCAGTGAAATGTTATATTCCTACAATATTGACAAGTCAAGGTCACGACTTTGCGCATACGATCATAGCCTTCGCGCACTGATTATTCTTCTATGCCGAAAGATGAAAATTAATATTTCGATCATCTGACTTACATATTTGAAGAGAAGAGCTTAAAAGCCCAATTTTGATTTGTCAATGATGTAAATGCAATCGCCCTTTAGTCTGTACAAAACACCAATGCCATTGACCTGATGGCCAAGAGCTCAAGACTCAAGACTCAAAGAATATTTATTCAACCCATAAACATATATACATAAACAATTTATGTTTGTTGTTTTTTTTTAACATGGGTCCAGGAGACCAAACATTAAGACCACAAAGTGGTCGCTTTATATGCCGGCCACCTGATACACATCAATAAAACAAAGGTAAATAGAGGGGTTGACAATATTGAAACACATCATGACACTATTTTGATTCTTTGCATTAAATAGTACAGCGTCCCCCGCTGTTAATATTTTGTCAAGTTCTGAATTTTGAGGGTTTTATATCACTTTCAACATTATTTTAGTCATTTCGTGATGGGACCTATTTGTAGCAGATATAGTGCTGCCTCACTGAGTTGTCATGTCGCAGGTCTTTGACATGACTACCCACCCAGTCACAGATTTACAAGGATAATGGGTTAACCCTTTAGGCAAGGGCCTAAGCTCATATGGGACCCTACATGTTGAATGTAAGAACATGCTCAAGATTTGCAAACTCGTGGCCAACTTACGCACAGTTTAAAGTCCACGTTTAAATCTTTGAATTGTCAGCTTTGTAGTCTCTATATATGTTATAATTGTTTTCCAAATGTGTCTCACCTTCGAAAATGGCTCAAACAGAACCCCAAAAATAAAGATCGCATCTTGTTTCTATATATAATTATTAGGTCTACGTTTTATATCTTCTACGTCTGCCACAACAATTCAATTTTATGTATTCTGACGAGCATATCATTCAAATAAAATCCAATAAGAAGATTTCATCTGTGTTGAATAGCTACAACTTGAATTTTTAATGATGCAAATTTGTAGAGCAGCCCCAATTCATATTCAGTCTTTTGTAACTAACTGCCTCTATAGCATGTGCATATTGTATCGCAGGAGTGGCCACTGAATGCAATTTCCTTAGCAATTCATTTATATTATTCGTATCAAGTTATCCCATAAAATAAATTATCTCTAAATATATACATGAACATGAATATACACGCGATTCCTAGATTCCTAATAATTAACATCTTGATCAACCAACTGATAACAAGTCGCGAGATTGGTTAGTTCTAATGCTTGAAATTTGGGTTGGCAAGAATCGCATGCATGACTGGACATGATGGACAAACTCCTTTTATTGATTAGCCATAATCCTTTCAGTCAATTTCAACATAAGGTTAGATCAGAGACGGGCCTATGATTTTTATCAATTAATTTTGAGCACAATGTCTTTGACAGTGTGACAATCAATGCAATCTTCACGTTGATCGGTACTAAAATTCCCACCAATGATTAATTTATGATAGCTGTGATAAAGTAGTTATTACATCTGCAGTAGTTCATCCAAGAGGTTCTGAAGAAGCCAGGTGTCATTACCAAGTTTTATAACCTCATCAGTGGTGAATGGAGTAAAGCTGTTTAGACTTGAGTGCATACATTGATGTTGCTATGTGCTTTGAACAGCGACGTGAAGAAAATATCATTCAAATTGTTTGCTAGGAGGACAAGTCATCTGTATAAGACCCCTGTCAAACCAGAGCTCAATAAAATATAAGATATATTATATGCTGTAATGACGTCATTTGAAGAAGGGTAAAGCGATAAAGTTAAATTGTAAGGCCACATAACAACATAGGTCCATACTTCTTACGATATTTAGACTGGTTTTCTTCATATATAAACCATCTGCAGTAGTTCAGCACATGGGTGATCTGCGAAAGTAGTTCGGCAGAGGGCTGATCTGCGAAAGTAGTTCGGTAGAGGGGTGATCTGCGAAAGTATTTCAGCAGAGGGGTGATCAGCAAAACAATATATCATAGGTGAAGAACACCGTCTTGAAGCATCAAATGTGAGATAACTGACAAAACACAGTTATATCGCATTGTATCTTACTGAAAATTGTTTGCAAAAGTGAGATAACAAAGTTGGTATGCACGGCACCCACATGGCGTTCTCACTGCATCCACGGCACTCCCATGGCGTTCTCATTGCATCCACGGCACTCCCATGGCACACTCACTGCATCCACGGCACTCTCATGGCGTTCTCACTGCATCCACGGCACTCTCATGGCGTTCTCACTGCATCCACGGCACTCCCATGGCGTTCTCACTGCATCCATGGCACTCTCACTGCATCCACTCCCATGGCGTTCTCATTGCACCCACGGCGTTCTCACTGCATCCACGGCACTCCCATGGCGTTCTCACTGCATCCATGGCACTCTCACTGCATCCACTCCCATGGCGTTCTCATTGCATCCACGGCGTTCTCACTGCATCCACTCCCATGGCGTTCTCATTGCATCTACGGCATTCTCATGTTATTCTCCCTGTATCCACGGCATTCCCATTGCATTCTTCCCATATTGTTAAGTTCCCACAGCGCTTCCACGGCAAAACATCGCAATGGATTCGGGTGTCCTAGATTTGGGTAATAGGATATCTATCATTCAGAATAACTTTTTATGGTCAGTTTTACTTTTTTTCCACGAGATATGAGATATATTGAGAAAACTTCAATTATATGTTATATCTATTTCTTTTGACATTATGCAGGTCTCTGTCAATTTACAGAATAGTTTTTTTCTCTTTTTTTTCCAGCCCTTTTTCAGATTATTTTCATGTACAGAACTAACTCAAATATACCCTTTTTGCCTTCTCTTGAATATTGGATAAGCTTCTGAGTCTTTTGTAGTTGAGAAACGATGGTAAAGTGTACAGCGATAGGTTTTTGTTTGTTTGTTTGTTTGTTTGGGGTTTTATATCACTTTCAACATTATTTCAGTAATTTTGTTATGAGACCTACTTGTAGCAGATATCGTGCAGCCTGACTGAATTGTCATGTCCCATGTCCTTGACATGACAACCCACCCGGTCACAGATTTACAAGGACAACAGGTTAACCCAGCTCATGTGTGAAATTACAGCAATAGTGTCATGTCTTTTATTCTTAGAGTATTAACATCCTGAATTCCCGTGTTATTAGAATACTTTGTTTCTCATCTTCCCCTCATCCTCTATTTTGCAGGAATCGGCAATTTATCTAACATATTCCCGAGAACATATTGAAATGTCACTCAGAAAAAATTATGACTTTTTATACAAAAGGAAATGTGCCAAAGGCACATATCTGCCTTAAACATTTATAAAAGACCAAGTTTGATATTATGCTTAACTCCACAAGAGTTCCCCGATAAACTACAGACTTTGACCTTGGCGATTATGCAGCACAAAGTGCAGTCCGGGGCGATAATGGGAACTTTTATGTAAGGTGGCGCCACTTTCTTTTAATATCTGTGTGACTTTCCAGCTGCTGTATTTCCTCATGATTATGTTGATTTAAAATTTGTGTGTGAAAGAAATTGCCGAGAAGAAAAACAGCATTCAATAATTTCGATCTTTGTAATCTAGTTCAAATGAGATATCATCAATATAAGAAATAAACATTATCTTAGTTTACAATATTGTTTCTTTTTGATCCACGACCAGCCAACACTAACGTTGCTTTCATTACTTTCATGGCTTGTCTACCACTATCACAGAAGCTGCTAACACAGTTTACGTGATCCTTATCGCCTCTTGGCTCTTTATAATTCCCCCCACAACTGCTCCGTAGTCCAGTCTTTCACCTTTAAATTCACGTCTATTCTCTAATGAAAAAAAAAACACTCTATGATTGATGCATCATCTATTCCTGAGTAGTCATATCACGTTTGTTATGATTCCAGAGTAGTCATATCACGTTTCTTATGATTCTAGATTAGTCATATCACGTTTCTTATGATTCCAGAGTAGTCATATCACGTTTCTAATGTTTGAGGTGCTGTTCTCACAGTTTGCCACCTTGTTGCTCTGTTATGAAACAATAGACAAATTATGTATGCCTTTTTACTTGTTTCCAAACAATAAGCGTTATTTATAGGTTCATTTGTCAACTATTAAAGAAGTCATTATTATAATCGAACCTACTTATCCCATTATAGATAAATATGATAAAACATAAAAGGAACTAAGAAGAAAATCTATAATTTTGGAAATCTTTGTACCGTGAAGTTTAGCTGATTTCGACCCTATCTTGATAATATGCGACGTTCAAATGTCCTTGACCTTCAAACCCGAAAAAAAACCCAGATTTTTTTAAACCACGCTCAGAATGTTTGTCTTTGTCTAGGGTATTAATCAACTTGATATAGCCTTCAAATAAAGTTATATGTCCTATATAATGCTTCATTTGCAAATCAGAAAACACAGATTTTGTCTTCTGAAGAATATTGCATAAATGTAATGTTAAATTATATTGAATAACATTTTTCAACAAGGGGTATGTAATGTGCTATATATTATTTGATTTAAGTGAATTAATATGTAATAAGAATTTCCACCGTTTTAGGCATTGGCAGTGAAATGTTATATTCCTACAATATTGACAAGTCAAGGTCACGACTTTGGGCATACGATCATAGCCTTCGCGCACTGTTTATTCTTCTATGCCGAAAGATGAAAATTAATATTTCGATCATCTGACTTACATATTTGAAGAGAAGAGCTTAAAAGCCCAATTTTGATTTGTCAATGATGTAAATGCAATCGCCCTTTAGTCTGTACAAAACACCAATGCCATTGACCTGATGGCCAAGAGCTCAAGACTCAAGACTCAAGAATATTTATTCAACCCATAAACATATATACATAAACAATTTATGTTTGTTGTTTTTTTTTAACATGGGTCCAGGAGACCAAACATTAAGACCACAAAGTGGTCGCTTTATATGCCGGCCACCTGATACACATCAATAAAACAAAGGTAAATAGAGGGGTTGACAATATTGAAACACATCATGACACTATTTTGATTCTTTGCATTAAATAGTACAGCGTCCCCCGCTGTTAATATTTTGTCAAGTTCTGAATTTTGAGGGTTTTGTATCACTTTCAACATTATTTTAGTCATTTCGTGATGGGACCTATTTGTAGCAGATATAGTGCTGCCTCACTGAGTTGTCATGTCGCAGGTCTTTGACATGACTACCCACCCAGTCACAGATTTACAAGGATAATGGGTTAACCCTTTAGGCAAGGGCCTAAGCTCATATGGGACCCTACATGTTGAATGTAAGAACATGCTCAAGATTTGCAAACTCATGGCCAACTTACGCACAGTTTAAAGTCCACGTTTAAATCTTTGAATTGTCAGCTTTGTAGAGTCTATATATGTTATAATTGTTTTCCAAATGTGTCTCACCTTCGTAAATGGCTCAAACAGAACCCCAAAAATAAAGATCGCATCTTGTTTCTATATGTAATTATTAGGTCTACGTTTTATATCTTCTACGTCTGCCACAACAATTCAATTCTATGTATTCTGACGAGCATATCATTCAAATAAAATCCAATAAGAAGATTTCATCTGTGTTGAATAGCTACAACTTGAATTTTTAATGATGCAAATTTGTAGAGCAGCCCCAATTCATATTCAGTCTTTTGTAACTAACTGCCTCTATAGCATGTGCATATTGCATCGCAGGAGTGGCCACTGAATGCAATTTCCTTAGCAATTCATTTATATTATTCGTATCAAGTTATCCCATAAAATAAATTAGCTCTAAATATATACATGAACATGAATATACACGCGATTCCTAGATTCCTAATAATTAACATCTTGATCAACCAACTGATAACAAGTCGCGAGATTGGTTAGTTCTAATGCTTGAAATTTGGGTGGGCGAGAATCGCATGCATGACTGGACATGATGGACAAACTCCTTTTATTGATTAGCCATAATCCTTTCAGTCAATTTCAACATAAGGTTAGATCAGAGACGGGCCTATGATTTTTATCAATTAATTTTGAGCACAATGTCTTTGACAGTGTGACAATCAATGCAATCTTCACGTTGATCGGTACTAAAATTCCCACCAATGATTAATTTATGATAGCTGTGATAAAGTAGTTATTACATCTGCAGTAGTTCATCCAAGAGGTTCTGAAGAAGCCAGGTGTCATTACCAAGTTTTATAACCTCATCAGTGGTGAATAATAATAATAATAATAATAATAATAATAAAATTTGTATAGCGCTGATACCAGACAAGTCTGTTCATAGCGCTGAGTTCAGGACATGCATCCTGAAGAGATGAGTTTTCAGCCTACTCTTAAAAGAGGAGACTGAAGTGCTTGTCCTAATATTAGTAGGCAAGGAATTCCATAGTCGTGGACCTACAGATGAGAAGGCCCTGTCACCTACTGTCCTTAGCCTGGTATTAGGTACCTGTAGGTGGGTGCCATCATTGGATCTTAGACAGCGTTCACCTTCTTTAATCAGGAGTAGATCCCGCAAGTAAGGCGGAGCCTTACCATTAAGGGCTTTCCAGGTTAATAGAAGAATTTTAAAATCAATTCTCGCATGAACGGGAAGCCAATGCAGTTCCCTTAATTTTCCTGAAATGTGATCAAATTTCCTGATTTTTCCAACTACCCGTGCTGCAGAGTTTTGGAGGTATTGCAGTTTCCTGATGTCAGTTTTAGGAAGACCCGCCAGAAGACCATTACCATAGTCAAGGGTGGATGTAACAAAAGCATGGGTAAGTGTTACCGCGGTCTTCTCGTCTAGACAATGTCTGATGGCCGCCAGGTTCCTGATGTGATAATAGCCTTTCTGACACATTTTCCTGATCTGGGCCTTCATGTCCATGTTGGAGTCAAATGTGATACCAAGGTCAACAACTGACTGACTAGGAGCAATATCAGAGTCACCCACTCTGATTGTGGTTGGGATACTGCTATGGGTGGTAGTACTGTACCTGTCAGTACATATGAGCATCTCAGTTTTTCCATCATTTATCTTCATCTTGTTTGATATGAGGAAGTTTCTGACTTCACTGACACACTCCTCCAGTTTGTGTCTGCTCATATCCACATGATGGGGAGAAGCGTGGTCAACAGGGATGTAGATCTGAGTATCATCTGCATAAATGTGATAGCTCAGACCATATTTTGCAAGTTTTTCAGATAGGGGTGTCATGTAAATGGTGAACAGTATAGGACCCAGGACTGAGCCTTGGGGTACCCCATATTTTAAGGATTTGAGACTGGATCTATGGGTCCCCACCTTCACACATTGCTTTCTGTCCATTAGGTATGACCGAATCCAGGAGAGTTCATGACCTTTGACGTTGCATCTATCCCTCAGCCTGTCCAAAAGGATTTGATGGTCAATAGTGTCAAAGGCAGCGGAAAGGTCAAGCAACAACAAGATAACTGCCTTTCTATTGTCTAGGCAACCCAAGATATCATTTTGCACTTTTAACAAAGCGGTTTCAGTGCTGTGATATTCTTTGTAGGCTGATTGAAACTTGTCAGTAAGACCATTCCTTACAAGATGGGGGACTAGTTGGTCTGCAACCGCCCTCTCGGTTAGTTTAGAGACAAATGTTAGGTTGGAAACAGGCCTATAGTCTTTTTCAACCAGTTCTAGACCGAGTTTCTTCAGCAGGGGTGTTATGATGGCTATTTTCATATTTTCCGATACTGCTGATTCCATCAGTGATTTATTTATGATGGAAGTAATTATTGGTAGGAGGTCATCTAAGAGGTCAAGTAAGAGCCAGGTTGGAATTGGATCCAGGTCACATGACTTCTTTGCAGACCTTTTGACCAATTTCCGTACGTCGTCAATGGTTAAGGGTGTGAACCTTTCCAGACAAGTAGTACTATTGTTCGCAGTGTCACCTGGTGGCGAAGTTTGGCAGGGTGGAGCGTTATCAATGTTCAGGCGGATTCTCTCTATTTTTTCAAGAAAGAATGTGTTGAACTTCTCAGCTTGAGTAGTCTCACAGTCAGATTGGGGCATAGGTGTGTCCTTTTTCTTGTGCATGACTGTGTCAATGACTCTAAAAAGCTTTTTAGGGTCATGTTTGTTTTCCTCAACCAGGTTGGAAAAATATGATGATTGAGCAGATTTAAGCATTGAGTTGTATTGGTTCCTCTGAGAGTTATACAGCTCCTTGTCAATTTGAGAGCCAGTCTTGCTCATTTTTCTCTCAAGCCTCCTCTTGAGAGATCTTTCCAGTTTTAATTGGTCACTCATCCAAGGTACAGGTTTGCGTTGGGTGACCATGGCAACTTTGATAGGTGCATGTTTGTCCATGAGTGATGTGAGTTCCCTATTATAATAATTTACCATGTCCTCCAATGATAAATGTTCCCAAGTTGTGTCTCTGTCAGTTAGGGATTTGATGTCCCTTCTTAGGGATTCAAGATCTAATCCCTTGAAATTCCTAAATTTGATAGATTTTTTGGGGGGTTTAGGAGGTATAATATCAAGGTAAATCTTAATCATTTTATGATCAGATAGGTACTCATCTACCAGGTGACTCTTCATGAGTTTATTACCCCTAAAGGTCATGATTAGATCAAGGGTGTTCCCTAACCTATGGGTTGGTTCTTGAACCCATTGTGTTAGATCAAAGGTAGATAGGATGTCATTAAACTTAATGACATCAGGCTTTAAGGGCAGGTTGACATGGAAGTTGTAGTCACCAAGGAAAATGACCTCATGACTAAAGGAACCATAATGTGCAACCAACTGGGTGAACTCATCATAGAACTCAGAGTAGGTATATCTATTCCGATCAGATGGTTCAGGTCTGTATATCACCACAAATGTTATCTTTTTTCCCTTCAATGTGATGGATGACTTCATGAGCTCCATGGTGGTGACTACTGGTTGGTTGGCCCTATTGGTTGTGAAGGGGAGTTCAGATTTGTATAAAATCCCTAATCCTCCCCCTGTGCGACCAATCCTAGGAAAAGACTCAAATTCAAGTGACCCTTCTTTAAGTTCACTTTTAACTTTGTCAGATTTTGAGTCATGCATCCAAGTCTCAGTCATGAACAGGGCATCAAGGTCATGCTCAGTAAAATAATCTTTTACTGGCAGGATCTTGCTAGATATGCTCTGTACATTGCAACATCCAATATTTAATGTTTTCTTCCCGTTTCTATTAGGATTTTTAATACGAGAATGCTGTTTATTTACAATCCGTGGCTGACCACGTGGAGCAGAGCGAGCACGTGTAGTTGGAGCCGGCCCTGAGACGTGATTGGTCGAAACAGAAGACGAATGTGTATTGCCATTGTTTATGTTTACGTTCGGACCACGTGTTTCCACGAGCCGATGTGATTCGGGTGTTTCCGGATCTGATAGACAATGGTAGCGATTTGTGGTCGTTTGTCTGTTCTCGTGGCTCCTACTAGCAGCGCCACCTATGATAATTTTGCCAAAACTGCATGATTTTGACGAATTGCATGGACTTTCAACATATTTGTTGTTCAGTCTATGCTTTTGTGGCCGAGGAGGCAGAATAAATATGTTTTCCCAAAAAAGATGCTTTGGGTGCGATATTTGTGTATATCTAACAAAATTGAACTGACAATTTTGCTTGCTCACCCCATGAACAGATAGTAGCGTGTTTGATTTTATGTAATCGCAGGTATCGAGCACCAATCGAAATTGAGCAGGGAACAGTTCAATTTCATGTTCAGACTCAAATATATTAATATTTGAGATGGCGATAATGTCCTGCATTGACCTGTAGTGGGCACGTGACAAAAGATTCTTTCTAAAAGTGTTCGTATGATTGTCACAAAGCAGAATTTTTTCGACCCTATACCATTATGGGGCAAGGAGAGCGTCTTTGTGGTTTTGTTACTATTCTTATCGTATATGTTGAAGCAGGAGCATATACAAACAAAGCCATGATGGTGTAACATTGAACAGGTAGGTAATCTCTTTGTGTATATACGGGTCAGTTGCTATATGAGCGATTGACACGTTCTGTATTTTGAACTACGTATATTGCAGATTATTTACCCAAAATGATCACGGGTCAGCGTATTATGAAAAGCTGACGTGTGGTAGAATCTTACTATCGTAATAGTAATAATAAATAGAAAAGAAATAGTTTTCAATCTTCAGCTCAATGAAGTGTATATATACGGGTCAACTATATGAGCGATTGACACGTTCTGTATATATCATTGACTGAAGGGAACAATCCTTTGCTATATGTTTTAATCTTCCAAGATATTAAATTGAAAGAAATGCCACTTATTTGTAGCTATTGGTATTTATACCAAAAGGTATTTTGCAAGAGAGGGCTAAGTAGGTAGCCGCTTGCGGTTTTTCTTTGTACAGCGGGTGGAGCAGGCAGCGAGTGCTCTGAATTTCCACCGTCGGAACAAGTCCGAAAATCACTGTAAAAATTGGTTTAATATACCGAATTTGCTACTAAAAGGGTCTAAAAACGAGTCCAGACACGAATAGCGTGCAAATTAGATTGGTATATGTACCTACAAGTAGGTATATCACAAGAAAGAACTACTTACGTAGTTGTTTGCGAATGTGTATTGGACAGCGGGTGGTGCGTCACAACAAGAAAAAATGGCTGGTAGTAGCCCCTTGTTTGTGTATCAACAACCACCATCGGAACAAGTCCGAAGATCACTGTAATTTCAAAATATGTTGCCAATGGGTCTGAAGGTGATTCTAGACACCAGGAGCGACAAGTTTTATGAATACAGAGGTTATAAGGTATCAGACCAAGCACTCGACACTGGCAGCAAAGAGTGGATACTCGTGAGCGCGGTGCCTCACAAAGACAACACAGTATGATCCAGCCCTCGCGAGCGGTTTTCCGACCAAAACTGCCGTCAGAGCTTGCAATATGAGTAAAGCTGTTTAGACTTGAGTGCATACATTGATGTTGCTATGTGCTTTGAACAGCGACGTGAAGAAAATATCATTCAAATTGTTTGCTAGGAGGACAAGTCATCTGTATAAGACCCCTGTCAAACCAGAGCTCAATAAAATATAAGATATATTATATGCTGTAATGACGTCATTTGAAGAAGGGTAAAGCGATAAAGTTATATTGTAAGGCCACATAACAATATAGGTCCATACTTCTTACGATATTTAGACTGGTTTTCTTCATATATAAACCATCTGCAGTAGTTCAGCACATGGGTGATCTGCGAAAGTAGTTCGGCAGAGGGCTGATCTGCGAAAGTAGTTCGGTAGAGGGGTGATCTGCGAAAGTATTTCAGCAGAGGGGTGATCAGCAAAACAATATATCATAGGTGAAGAACACCCTCTTGAAGCATCAAATGTGAGATAACTGACAAAACACAGTTATATCGCATTGTATCTTACTGAAAATTGTTTGCAAAAGTGAGATAACAAAGTTGGTATGCACGGCACCCACATGGCGTTCTCACTGCATCCACGGCACTCCCATGGCGTTCTCATTGCATCCACGACACTCCCATGGCACACTCACTGCATCCACGGCACTCTCATGGCGTTCTCACTGCATCCACGCTACTCTCATGGCGTTCTCACTGCATCCACGGCACTCCCATGGCGTTCTCACTGCATCCACGGCACTCCCATGGCGTTCTCACTGCATCCATGGCACTCTCACTGCATCCACTCCCATGGCGTTCTCATTGCATCCACGGCGTTCTCACTGCATCCACGGCACTCCCATGGCGTTCTCACTGCATCCATGGCACTCTCACTGCATCCACTCCCATGGCGTTCTCATTGCATCCACGGTGTTCTCACTGCATCCACTCCCATGGCGTTCTCATTGCATCTACGGCATTCTCATGCTATTCTCCCTGTATCCACGGCATTCCCATTGCATTCTTCCCATATTGTTAAGTTCCCACAGCGCTCCCACGGCAAAACATCGCAATGGACTCGGGTGTCCTAGATTTGGGTAATAGGATATCTATCATTCAGAATAACTTTTTATGGTCAGTTTTATTTTTTTTCCACGAGATATGAGAAATATTGAGAAAACTTCAATTATATGTTATATCTATTTCTTTTGACATTATGCAGGTCTCTGTCAATTTACAGAATAGTTTTTTTCTCTTTTTTTTCCAGCCCTTTTTCAGATTATTTTCATGTACGGAACTAACTCAAATATACCCTTTTTGCCTTCTCTTGAATATTGGATAAGCTTCTGAGTCTTTTGTAGTTGAGAAACGATGGTAAAGTGTACAGCGATAGGTTTTTGTTTGTTTGTTTGTTTGTTTGGGGTTTTATATCACTTTCAACATTATTTCAGTAATTTTGTTATGAGACCTACTTGTAGCAGATATCGTGCAGCCTGACTGAATTGTCATGTCCCATGTCCTTGACATGACAACCCACCCGGTCACAGATTTACAAGGACAACAGGTTAACCCAGCTCATGTGTGAAATTACAGCGATAGTGTCATGTCTTTTATTCTTAGAGTATTAACATCCTGAATTCCCATGTTATTAGAATACTTTGTTTCTCATCTTCCCCTCATCCTCTATTTTGCAGGAATCGGCAATTTATCTAACATATTCCCGAGAACATATTGAAATGTCACTCAGAAAAAATTATGACTTTTTATACAAAAGGAAATGTGCCAAAGGCACATATCTGCCTTAAACATTTATAAAAGACCAAGTTTGATATTATGCTTAACTCCACAAGAGTTCCCCGATAAACTACAGACTTTGACCTTGGCGATTATGCAGCACAAAGTGCAGTCCGGGGCGATAATGGGAACTTTTATGTAAGGTGGCGCCACTTTCTTTTAATATCTGTGTGACTTTCCAGCTGCTGTATTTCCTCATGATTATGTTGATTTAAAATTTGTGTGTGAAAGAAATTGCCGAGAAGAAAAACAGCATTCAATAATTTCGATCTTTGTAATCTAGTTCAAATGAGATATCATCAATATAAGAAATAAACATTATCTTAGTTTACAATATTGTTTCTTTTTGATCCACGACCAGCCAACACTAACGTTGCTTTCATTACTTTCATGGCTTGTCTACCACTATCACAGAAGCTGCTAACACAGTTTACGTGATCCTTATCGCCTCTTGGCTCTTTATAATTCCCCCCACAACTGCTCCGTAGTCCAGTCTTTCACCTTTAAATTCACGTCTATTCTCTAATGAAAAAAAAAACACTCTATGATTGATGCATCATCTATTCCAGAGTAGTCATATCACGTTTCTTATGATTCCAGAGTAGTCATATCACGTTTCTTATGATTCTAGATTAGTCATATCACGTTTCTTATGATTCCAGAGTAGTCATATCACGTTTCTAATGTTTGAGGTGCTGTTCTCACAGTTTGCAACCTTGTTGCTCTGTTATGAAACAATAGACAAATTATGTATGCCTTTTTACTTGTTTCCAAACAATAAGCGTTATTTATAGGTTCATTTGTCAACTATTAAAGAAGTCATTATTATAATCGAACCTACTTATCCCATTATAGATAAATATGATAAAACATAAAAGGGACTAAGAAGAAAATCTATAATTTTGGAAATCTTTGTACCGTGAAGTTTAGCTGATTTCGACCCTATGTTGATAATATGCGACGTTCAAATGTCCTTGACCTTCAAACCCGAAAAAAAACCCAGATGTTTTAAACCACGCTCAGAATGTTTGTCTTTATCTAGGGTATTAATCGACTTGATATAGCCTTCAAATAAAGTTATATGTCCTATATAATGCTTCATTTGCAAATCAGAAAACACAGATTTTGTCTTCTGAAGAATATTGCATGAATGTAATGTTAAATTATATTGAATAACATTTTTCAACAAGGGGTATGTAATGTGCTATATATTATTTGATTTAACTGAATTAATATGTAATAAGAATTTCCACCGTTTTAGGCATTGGCAGTGAAATGTTATATTCCTACAATATTGACAAGTCAAGGTCAGCACTTTGGGCATACGATCATAGCCTTCGCGCACTGTTTATTCTTCTATGCCGAAAGATGAAAATTA
Source organism: Amphiduros pacificus (assembly GCA_949316495.1). Lineage (NCBI taxonomy): Eukaryota > Metazoa > Annelida > Polychaeta > Phyllodocida > Hesionidae > Amphiduros > Amphiduros pacificus. The sequence goes on along the minus strand of OX439001.1, from coordinate 41,322,167 downwards.
ATATTTCGATCATCTGACTTACATATTTGAAGAGAAGAGCTTAAAAGCCCAATTTTGATTTGTCAATGATGTAAATGCAATCGCCCTTTAGTCTGTACAAAACACCAATGCCATTGACCTGATGGCCAAGAGCTCAAGACTCAAGACTCAAGAATATTTATTCAACCCATAAACATATATACATAAACAATTTATGTTTGTTGTTTTTTTTTAACATGGGTCCAGGAGACCAAACATTAAGACCACAAAGTGGTCGCTTTATATGCCGGCCACCTGATACACATCAATAAAACAAAGGTAAATAGAGGGGTTGACAATATTGAAACACATCATGACACTATTTTGATTCTTTGCATTAAATAGTACAGCGTCCCACGCTGTTAATATTTTGTCAAGTTCTGAATTTTGAGGGTTTTATATCACTTTCAACATTATTTTAGTCATTTCGTGATGGGACCTATTTGTAGCAGATATAGTGCTGCCTCACTGAGTTGTCATGTCGCAGGTCTTTGACATGACTACCCACCCAGTCACAGATTTACAAGGATAATGGGTTAACCCTTTAGGCAAGGGCCTAAGCTCATATGGGACCCTACATGTTGAATGTAAGAACATGCTCAAGATTTGCAAACTCGTGGCCAACTTACGCACAGTTTAAAGTCCACGTTTAAATTTTTGAATTGTCAGCTTTGTAGTCTCTATATATGTTATAATTGTTTTCCAAATGTGTCTCACCTTCGAAAATGGCTCAAACAGAACCCCAAAAATAAAGATCGCATCTTGTTTCTATATGTAATTATTAGGTCTACGTTTTATATCTTCTACGTCTGCCACAACAATTCAATTTTATGTATTCTGACGAGCATATCATTCAAATAAAATCCAATAAGAAGATTTCATCTGTGTTGAATAGCTACAACTTGAATTTTTAATGATGCAAATTTGTAGAGCAGCCCCAATTCATATTCAGTCTTTTGTAACTAACTGCCTCTATAGCATGTGCATATTGTATCGCAGGAGTGGCCACTGAATGCAATTTCCTTAGCAATTCATTTATATTATTCGTATCAAGTTATCCCATAAAATAAATTAGCTCTAAATATATACATGAACATGAATATACACGCGATTCCTAGATTCCTAATAATTAACATCTTGATCAACCAACTGATAACAAGTCGCGAGATTGGTTAGTTCTAATGCTTGAAATTTGGGTGGGCGAGAATCGCATGCATGACTGGACATGATGTTTCAGATTTCAAACAACGTTAAAACTGGGCAATGACGTCAGAGGTATTGAGAACTTCTGATGTAATGCAGAGTAGGCAAAAAGCAGAATTAATGAAATTATATCTTAATAACATAATTAATAATTATATAATTAATATATAACATAATAATATATGTAATCTTAAAAAAAAGATTCTGTTTCATGAGAACAATCTGTTTTACCTGTTTTTTAATAACTGTAATTTTATTCAGGCAATATACAATTCTCCAACGTTTGTTTGTTTGTTTGTTTGGGGTTTTACATCATTTTCAACATTATTTCAGTCATTTCGTGAACAGACCTACTTGTAGCAGATATAGTGCTGCCTCATTGAATTGTCATGTCACAGGACCTTGACATGACAACCCACCCGGTCACAGATTTACAAGGACAACGGGTTAACCCTTTAGGCACGGGCCTCAGTTCATATGGGAAATTGTTTCATGAGTTCAATCCCGGCACGGCCGGGGATCGAACCCATGACCTTTGGATCACCACAGAGGAACTGGTAACTAATCTAATTGCACTCTAACCAACGACCTCTGTCGTCAATGCCCCATACCCCAGTCACATTTGCGCTGATTTCAGAACAGATGCTCGGGAGATGTTTTTTTTTAAAACAAAATCGGCCGGCAAGTCCCGCATCGTTTCACTTTTGACAGCAGGCAGTGACGGATCCAGCCCCCCTGCTTTTCTTAAAGGTTAAAAATCGTGGATCCGCCCCTGCTGCAGGGAATTATATGAGAGAAAAGTCATACTATTGGGGATCGCAATATGGGCAATTTTAAGACGTCGCATCAGTGAACTTTCAACTGCAACATAAAAGTTGCCGGCGTTTTCATGACTTCCTCAAATATCATCTTAAAGTACACAGCAGGCTCCCGTATGTGTCCCGCAGGCATATCTTATCTTAGGGTTGCCGGTGGCATCGTACGGTGAAAATAGGGGTATTTTTATTTCAAGTGTTCACAGGACATCGTCAGATCCTAGGAGCTCTTTAGGATATCCTTCAGACGTCTTTCAAATGATCTAGACGTCTTTAGGACGTCTATGACATCTAATCTTGCACGTGCAGTGCGGTACCCGTGTTTAATGTTATCACAGCCACGGCATATCTCTGATTACAACTGATGAGCTCCCCACCGCCCGGCGCTGCGTGAAGTCGGCCTATTCATACTTCTCGGTCGAAATGCAAATTAATCATAACCTGCGGCCAATGACAACCGCATCATTTTACCTTTGACAGCAGGGACTGATATGAGAGACAAGTCATACTATTGAGGGTCCATTATCTCACCTTTACACAACTGTATAGCTGATTTAGTATACAATTAATTCAATTACCAGTATGAAAAATGGGTTTGCACTGAGAATCTTAAAATGATGCACATTAAATCACACAACTTAAATGGTTGTCATTTATGTGGTGTTTATTTTTTTCTCATTGATTTAAAAATGAGTATTTTTGGATTGATCTCGCATTATCGATAGATCCATTAAAAATGTTGATAAAACATTTACTGTTTAACATAGCGCCATATTGAGCGATGGTCAAGACTTTGTTGCTTAATTCTAAAGCTGAGTGTAAATATTTAAATCTGGTTAAGACATTCTGCATTCTAGCTAACCAATTATTGATATTCAATAAACTAATGGATCATTTTATTGCCTCAACCACCCACCACCCCCATCCACCATTAAAACACAGATCCTATACTCTACCAACTGTGCTAGTTGGGGCGGATTATATGAAATGAAAAGATTCTAAGAATACCAATAAAGGGTTTAAGGTACTCTTTCAAAATGCTTACAAAATCCATACCCATAAATAGCGAGTCAGTTGATAATGTAGTGTTTCATGGCCTTGGATCATCTTTGAAGAACCACGGTTATAGATTATATCAATTTAGTGTGCAGATAAATTAGTCCAAGAAAAAGAGATTAATCCTGCCAAACAACAAAATCTTGATTGGCTAGTCATTTGGGGTTAATACATCCCGTCTGCCTGGATATAATGCGCATCACTACTATTTTAAATAAAACTTAGAAATAGTAAATCTTTGTTGATGATGTTTTATATGCATACATGACGTTCGAATCTGTTAATGCACATGTAATTATAAATTGTGAACAAAAAAACAAATGTTGGACAAAGAGTGTTTGGCATTCATCAAACCAAATAATAATAATAACACTGTTATTACTGCTCATGTCTGTCTTTCCCAAAAGGCCTTAATAAATAAACTCTGAGATAGAATGTTATATGTTGATTTATATTTAGCTTTGAAGAATGGAATAGGAAGGTAGGAATATGCTATTTGTTTCATAACAAACAGAGATGTTTGTATTTGATATTCTAACAACAAACAAGATTGAGACCGTTGTGTGTGTATCGACTCTAGCTAATTCTCAGGATTACTGCAATGACTGTTATAATAACTTGAACAAAATAAAGTATGAAGCAATTTATGTTTGTTCATTGTTTGAACGTCTGGGTTATTTGTCAATTAAACTTGTGAATGATTTATTATTATGTAATTCAATGGATTGTTCCAACGTGTACAATGCCTGGAACAAATGTCCATTATATTATTACAAATGACCAATATGAAAACTGTACACTTTCTTCTGTTTGTTTTAGGTTGGTCCTATAGTGGAAGCAGTGGTGAGTCATGTTTCAAATTAAAGATTAACAAAATTAATTTATATATTATAATATATTATAATAATATATATATATGTGTCTCAAAACCCATAAATTATCATTTTGTGACATGAAGGTTTCTTGGTACTTTCCATCATGGCATAAGCTTAACTCTGCCTTGACATAAAAAAAATGTCCTGGCTTAATACTATATGATATTCTGACTACAGGCCCAGACCATTGGAAAGATAACTACCCTTCTTGTGGTCTACAGAAACAATCACCTATTGATATTGGAAGCAATATAAAGACAAAACTTGATATTGGGACCATCTCCTTCACTAATTATGGAAGCATCCAACAGAACACTCAGTGGACTATGCTTAATAATGGGCACTCAGGTGAGCAACCATACTTTAATATGTCTCATCTGACTGATTCTTATTTGATTCTTTCTTGAATAATGGCATTGAGTTGAGGTGGCAGGTTTCTACCTCACTTATTATCGTCTATGATAAACAGAAAAGGAAAAAAATTGTAATAAGACAACTAATCATTTAAATATATACAAAGTGTATGTTTTTTTTCCTGCTTCACAATGAATTGTCAAGTAAAACGAGATGATTATACAATTAAAATACTTTTTGTTTCCCAAGCCAATCACAGATCAGTATTTTTGTACTATATATCATGTAATGTATGGTTTATAGATGGCCTCACTGAAGACATGAAATGAGACATGCCCATTATGTAACATGAAGGCCTGCAATTTACGGTGTAGATTTCTATAATTTTAAAAGAAAATCTGTGATCAAATTGAACAAAAGACTGTGACACTGTATATTACAACAGAAGTCCTATTTCACCCACATGATTGCTTGATTCATAAAAGTAATTTTTGTTTGATTTAGCTACTAATTAAAGACAACAAATAAACTGAAAACTATTTTTCTTAAGACTTGATAGTTGCAAGTAGTCATCAACAAAAAGATATGAGCTGACCTGACAATACAGATTAGTGTTATATATATCAGTTTTGATACTGCTTGTTGTGGTGATTATTTTGTTATCCAACCAGTATATGATGGTGAAATTTTAATTCAAGGTTCATTCATTTCTCATCCAAAGTGTGTGAGTAAAAGTAGATGGCTTTGAACATTCACCGTTGAAAAGAATGATTTTGGCAATTCACAAGTTTTTAAAAAATAATTTTGAGTTTATTCATTTCCTTTAATTTGAAACTAAATCAAACAAGAATTACTTTTATGAATCACAGTCATGATATTTCTGTTGCAAAGCTGTAATGTTTTGTGTCACAGTCTTTCATTTAATATTATCATAGATTTTCTTAAGAAATTATAGAAATCTACATCTTGAATTGCTGGCCTCCAGGTTGCATAATGGGCATGTCTCATACCTATAAACCATTGTGTTGTGCAAGCATTACGCGATATAAAGTACAGCAATACTGATCTGTGATTGGCTAGATAAACTAGGCCATATTTTAAGAATGTATATATCATCACATATTTCTGTTGCCTGGTGTGGCCAATTTCAATTTCCCTAAACTCTATATGGTAATTTGCATGCTAATGCGCGGACTAAATCTGTGCAAAGAACAACCTATTGTGGCAGAGGTAGTATATGACTCTACCTCCTCATGCAGAGAAAAATTAGTTTTGAGTTTGTTTGATTTATACAATTTATCACTAAATTAAACAAGTAATTTAACAATCAGAAAAACATGATATGTTTGTATTCAGTATATTTTTTCATTAATACGATAATAGTGTATTAATGAAAAAATATACTGAATAGATTGTCTTTAGAAATGATAAAAATCTGCATCTTGACTTGCAGGCCCACAGCTCAAAGACATGTTTCATTTCATGTCTGCAGTGATTTTATAAAGGGTGGGAACAAACCGTGGTATTGTCCAAGCATTAGACTATATAAAACACAGCAATACTGATCTGTGATTGGCTAGAGAAACCTGGCCATATTTTAAATACCTGTGACCTCCCAGTAAAAACTGTAATGTAACTATGGTTTCCAATTTAAGCTCACTATATATAATCATGACTATTATATACATGCAACATTCCAGTCAATCCTAAGATATTTTCTCCCTCTTCCATCTTGAATTGAACCATTTTATAAATGTGTTAAATACTGAAACATATTAGTACCTAATTGTAGTGATGGTCTCAGTGAGTGGTGGGAGTACTCCTACTATATCTGGGGGCGGTCTGCCTGCCAAGTACTCACTTGCCCAGTTCCACTTCCACTGGGGAAGCACCAATACCCAGGGCTCAGAGCACACAGTTGGTGGAACCAAGTACCCAATGGAGGTGAGCTTCCTATACAATACACGTGTTCATTGTTGGTGGTCATTATATCTCTGTCAAACATGGCACACATGAAGAAATGGCAATCCTAGATTGAATCTAGTATATGAGGCTATTAATAAAGCATGTTTGAATTTCCGGATAGGCAGTGATACAAAATAGCTTGTTTAAAGCCAAACAATAGGAATGCACATGAATGAACATGTACCTGAATAATACATTTCTGAAAGGATGTCACAGTATTTATCAGAAACCATTTATAGTGAATATCAGTAAAAGAATAGCTGGCTGGATCTGTGGAAAGGCATTTGTCATAAAAAAACAAACAGCTTGGGAAGTGCATATCTTGCCATTTTTCAACAAAAATCGGTTGTATAACAGCTCTGTATTGATACGTAAGATGCAGAAATGTTATCAATTTATAAATTGAGAAGATGGGTTTTGTCAAATTTTCCACCATATGGCACAAAAGTCATCTGTTTTCTAACTGCCCAACACGATCAAACAGTCTAACTTTACCCAAATATTACCCCTATTGTCCCGATAGATGGCTGTGTTGCATAAATGCTTATGAGGAGATTTAGCCAGGGGTTTTTAAATAGGAGAATTCATGTTTGGATATGATTTATCAATTAAGATTTGGGTCATTTGGATACATTTGGGTACATTTGGATACATTGTAACTACTTATTGGAATAAAAATAGGGTAAGTAACATTGGAAAGAAATATTATAGTTCACATTCCAAGTCAAAATAAAGAAAGAAACTGGTACGAAAATAAATACAAATTCTGCTGAAATATGTACATCATAGGAATATACTGAATATAAAATATGGCCACAGTGTGATTTAAAATAACATCATATATTAAATCATGAATTGTATTTATCTTATACATATAAGAATCAATTGTTTTACAAAAAATAGCTTATGATTGTTTTGAAGAAGTGTGTATGACTGTTAGTCTATTCCTGTTTTTCAGGTTCATTTTGTGCACTTTGATGAGATAAAATACGGAGACATATCTACAGCATTGTCCAAATCAGAGGGATTGGCTGTGTTGGGATTCTTCTTTGAGGTGCATATACAAATAGACTAACATAGTTATTGAATAAAAATACATAATTGAATAGAAATGACCTTGGTTTAGTAGGGCTCCCAAGGCAACAGGTCATAAAGACACTCACAAACATATTTCCATTTTATAGACATCAGATTCTGATTTAAATTGATCCGTTTGTATTAACAACCTTTTCAGTACTGTTTATACGATATCAGGTCAGATAGAAGCGTTCCATGTATTGTTAACATATATCCAGTAATTACCACTCAGGAGTATTCAAGTAATTTATAAATTACAGCAAAAATCTTACAATTGAAAATGGAAGTCTCTTATCCCAAATGTCAACACAAACTATTCCCAAAATACTTTTTAAGGTCTGGTAGTTGGCTAAGGTGCTGTCCATGTATGGATAGGTGCAAGGACTTCTCCTATATCATTTCCAGAATAGTCAAACAGATTTTTATCATAATCAAGTAATATCTATAGAATCAAAGAAAGCAATATCTTAATTGTACTGAAGTGCCATAAGATTAGATAATCCAGCCATTACATCCATGGGATGTGAACGCAATATTCGTCCACCAAGCAATGCAGACATAGTGTGTGTTCTCAATGATCAATGAAAAAATAAGAAATGGAGAATCAAAACTGCGTAAACATTTTCTTCTCACAAAGGAATAGATACAGTAGGGATCAGCATATTTCACACATAGCCCCAAAGATTGCCATCCACCAGTATAGTACATATCCATCACATACCCTAATCTTAGCTTGTAAAGAATAAAAATCAATTGTGTTTCATTTCAAGTATGATAAATTTCAGATTTCTGAGGAGGACAATCCTGCATACAATGATATCATAAATGCTCTTCAAAGCATACTCTACAAGGGTAAGTATATATATATATAGTGCATTGAGGATTTACTTTACTAAATAAAGTCAACACTGAACTTACTTTACTAAATAAAGTCAACATTCTACTAAATAAAGTCAACACTGCACAAAAAACTATATTAGAACATTTCAGTCATTATTGGCTGAAAATATATAAATGTGATAATATCACCAATTATAATCACTTTATAAAGTCAACGTCAGATTCATGCTGGAGACAGATAATCAAGTATTTGGTCAGAAATACAGGATATACGATTACAGTAGGATTTAAATTTTCATGTGGCTATTAATAATGTAAAATAAAGCTAAATAAGAGTATATGTAAAGTAAATAATTTCATAGAGTAAAGCTTAGACAAATCAGGCATTTAATGAACGAAAACTAATGTCTCATTACGCCTTGAGTAAGAGAAAGCTTTGAGTAAGGAAATAAATATTTAAAGCCTCACCGAAAATCTGAAATAAAAACTTTAAAATGAATATGGGCTCATGATAAAAAAAAAGCATATCCAACATTTTGCAGGTACCAATGCGAATGTGGCCGTCCAAGCATTGAATAATATCATCTCATCGAACACTGCTGAGTTCTGGCGCTACCCCGGAAGTCTCACTACTCCAGGTTGTGCCGAGACTGTGGTGTGGACCGTGTTCAGGAAAGCCATCCCAATATCAAAGGCTCAGGTACACTTTCACTCATTTAACATAGATAACCAAATCTTTCTCATAAAAATATATATTTAACCTTGGAGTAATTATAAATGGAGGTGTGACCCTTTATTTGAGATATGGCCACATAGCAACGCATTATTTTACAAAATGGAATCAAACTCAAGGTGATGACTTTAGAACATGATTTTTGGAAAAGGGTTATAAAAAAAATATATATATTCCATTTTATTATTTTTATTTGCACATGCTCTGAAGTGTGTCATTATCCATAATTATGCACACAGATCACTACCAGTAGAGTTTGCACAAAGATTGCTACCGGTAGAGTTTGCACAGATATTAATAATAATAATAATAAAATTTGTATAGCGCTGATACCAGACAAGTCTGTTCATAGCGCTGTGGAGTATCACTACCATTAGAGTATGCACAAAGATCACTACAGGTAAAGTATGCACAAAGATCACTACCAGTAGGGTATGCCCAATTATCACTACCAGTAGAGTATGCACAAAGATCCAGTAGAGTACGCACAAATGTCACTACCAGTAGAGTATGCACAAATATCCAGTAGAGTATGCACAAATGTCACTACCAGTAGAGTATGCACAAAGATCACAACCAGTAGAGTAATGTACAGAGATCACTACCAATAGAGTGTGTTTTGTTTGTTTGTTTGGGGCTTTACATCACTTTCAACATTATTTCAGTCATTTCATGATGAGACCTACTTGTAGCAGATATAGTGCTGCCTCACTGAATTGTCATGTCGCAGGCCCTTGACATGACAACCCATCCGGGGGGGTCACAGATTTACAAGGACAACGGGTTAACCCTTTAGGCATGGGCCTCAGCTCATATGGGAAATTGTATCATGATTGTATCATGAGCATGGCCGGGGTTCAAACCCACGACCTTTGGATCACCACAGAGGAACTGGTGCTATTAAGCTGGCGCTCTAACCAACTGCGCCACGGCCCATGGTGTAGAGTATATACTCAGATCACTACTAGTAGAGTATGCACAAAGATCACTACCGGTAGAGTATGCACAAAGATCACTACCAGTAGAGAATGCAAAAATATCACTACTAGTAGAGCATGCACAGAGATCACTACCAGTAGAGTAATGTAAAGAGATCACTACCAGTAGAGTATGCACAAAGATAACTACCAGTAGAGTATGCACAAAAATAAATACCAGTAGAGTAATGTACAGAGATCACTACCAGTAGAGTAATGTACAGAGATCACTACCAGTAGAGTAATGTACAGAGATCACTACCAGTGGAGTATGCACAAAGATAACTACAAGAATGTATGCACACAGATCACTACTAGTTGAGTATGCACAAATATCACAACCAGTAGAGTAATGTACAGAGATCACTACCAGTGGAGTATGCACAAAGATAACTACCAGTAGAGTAATGCACAAATGCACTGAGAGTGTAAGTTACTACACAAGAATTGGTGATGTATACACATTGTGAAGGGTCAAGACTAAATCTTGCTATTTTCAATATGCCATGATATATTCTTTACTGTTAATTAAATTTATCATAGGACTTAGGCTATGATAAATAATTGAAACTCAAAATGAAAATATGATTTTTCTTACAGATGGCCAAGTTTCGGGATGTACACCAGGATGTAGAGGGAACATCAAATAATCCTAAAATAGTGGATAACTTCCGTCCAACCCAGGCACTGAATTCACGTGAGGTGATCGCCTCATTCAACAGTGCAGGCAAACTTGTGACCAATCAAATGATGCTTCTCCTGGTTGTCATTATGACATGTCTATTTGTCTAGTTTGATTAGCAATCATTTAAGCTAGTTTTTATTGCCACAATGTGAACCTCTTTTTCATATTTTTTAAAAAAATGGATGGCTCATTGATGGTCTCTCGTGCAATTTTAATGAAACAGCCATCAAAAGACAACAAATTCTAAATCTGGCCGACAATAATATAGTTCCACAGACATATAGCCCTTCAATGAAACCCCAAACGTCTAGCCCTGAGGGCCAAAAAAAAAATTAGTGAAAAGAAGGATTATCTGTGTTATTCTGTGAAATCATCTTCAGTTAACCTTGATTGAATTCGCATCCCAAACGATGTCATTATGTTAAAATGTTGGCGTGAATTGCACAATGAAAACATTGCAGTGAGCTTTCACATATATCTTTGTTTTTTTTTCTATTTTATTTTTGCTTGGTGTAATATATTTATTTATTCATATTTTTTATTTTCTTACATTTTTTTGTGAACAAGTTATAGATATATGGTACGTGCATGTGTATTGGGTTTTACATCACTTTAAATATTATTTCAATCATGTCAGGACGTCAAGTGAAAAGGTATATATATAAAAAGTTCCCATAAGGAAAAGGATTCCCATAGTGGCAACATATTTGGTAGTCATTAGATATATATTGCCTACAGCTTGCATCACAATATTCTTATCAGATTAAATAGTTGCTTAACTTTCACGCAGATTGTTTTAATGACGGAAAGATGTAACTTGAAATATCAATTGTCATGACTGTTTTCCATGTAATCTTATGCTACTTCACAAACCACATTGTGAACTTTTCGATTTGTTTTGTGATTTAAGAAATTTGAGTTTTGCACATATTTCTATATATTTAGCTGGAAATGAATTTAATGCGTCATGTAGTTATGTGAGTCACATGATATTATTTGTATCTGCCACTATATGTTAAAACTTGTCTTTTGAGCTTTTTCCAAGTGTGACACAATGTATATATATGATATACCAAAATTGGTATAGTGAATGAAAATCCAGATAGCCAAATTGTGCCGAGGTCTATGACATAGACAACTCCCCAAATTACCTAGATATTGAAAAATGTTCTCATTACAGATTGTAAATTTTAAATATATTTTTTAAAAAACAACTATCATAGAATATATAGGTAAAGCACTACTTCCCCAATTATTTGTATTTTAATAATTGTCTTAATGATTGAATGAAACCGTTTTGGTAATTCAGCGCCTGAAAATGCTAAAACAATAAATGTTTGAAGAAATATTTGATTTATAGCAATATGATATGTACATATCAATATGATATGTAAACAATCTTAGCAAAAGAAATAAAAAAATCAATTCAATATATCAATTACAGATATAAAAGATATGTATAAAAACATAATTTCAGACATTACATATCAAGGTTCTTGATAAATTGGTCATTGACTTAAACGAGCTCCACCCTTAAAATTGGTTGTAAAGTCCTTTATGGGTTTTGGTAGTGAGTGTCCTCTGGTGGCAGATTTTTTCAGGGAACGGCTTTATTTTTATGCCAAAATGGAACGTTTTATAAAAAGTATGGGAAAAATGATTAACTGTCAAAAAGAGTTATTTTGTAATTAAAACTTTCAAGTCATGAAATGACATTTTCTGGTATTCATTTTGTAATAAAATTATTGATTTATTATTTGAAAATCACAATGTAATTTCTTTGTTTATATTGAAAGCTTCATATCTTTTTAAGTTATAAAAAGGTGACATCGTAATATGTGACTGCTACAAAATTTATTTTGTCATGTTAAAGGGAAAAGGTTCTGCAGAGTGTGGGGACCATAATAAAGTGGATTTCCAAACAACTTCGTAAAAGTGATCCTAACAATATTTACTATGATCCCAGTGAAACAGATTTTCCATTTTTCAAAAACATCATGAGAAAAATAGAGGTAAAGCACACATTTAAGTATTCCCTTATTCTTGTCAAGTCAAGAACAAATCATATTTTGCCCCAAATGTGTGTATGCTCATTTTAGAAATTTCATTAAAATACTGGTCAGAAGAATTGTATTAGAAAGAAAGGTCGATGTCAAGATCAGCACAGGAACCACTTCACTTATCTTCACTTGTGAATGTTCTATTTTCTTACAGAATACAACAATATTAATTTAACTTGGTTGATGTGATCTACCTATGAAGTTTGATATTGGGTGACCTTGACTTTCAAGGTCACAGGAGCAGATTGGTAAATAACCATGGTAGTTTATTTAAGTGCACTTTGTATGACCCTGGGTAAGAGGAGTTATCAATTTAACTAAGTTGCAGTGACAATATTTTGACATTTTATGATATTTTCAAGATCACGGGCAAATGTCCAAAATCAGGTAGATAACATATTTTAACACCAAATATCATGTATTCCAATGGCATGAATCTTATATTACCAATCAATGAGTAATTCATGGGCCCTGCATGGTAAAACACAAAGTTTGATAGTGCATGATATATATGCATTAAATACTGTGCTAACTTCTGTTTTGTGCTAATCACAAACTACAGAATTTTGTGCCATCTCATATTGAAATATCATTAAAATTCACATAAAAGAAATAGATACTGACTTGTGGTGGTGTCACAACCCATGCTCTTTGCATTTTGTCATGAATCAAATTCGTGGAGTTTTTCAGGGGTCAAGGAATAAGTTCGATGGGTCAGTATACAGGTATATGACTAAAATATTATTTATTTTATCAAATCAAACATGTAATGAATGAATGAATGGTTGCTTAGAGGCACATCAACCACTAAGGTTACTCAGTGCCTAAAAGTGGTAAAAACATAAACGTTTATAAAATCAATATATGTAAATAATCTTAACATAAAATATCAACAAAATCCTTTCAATATATCAGTTTAGACAACAAAATTGTATATTATTAAATGAATTCAATTTAAAAGACTTTAAACACCATCTGATGTTTCGCGGTTCTTGATAAATAGGCCAATGACCTAAATAAACAAGAGCTCCACACTTAAAATTGGTTATAAAGTCCTATTTGGTTTAAGAACGATACTATCACAGAAGTATCTACAGTATCAAATAACGAATGTAAATCTTGCACATTAAAATATTGAGCCCTAATTATATCAAAATCAATACATTCAATTAAAATATGTTTAATAGTCATAGCCCTTTGACATCCAACACACTGAGGCTGATCTTCACCTTTAAGAAGATAGCAATGTGTTAAATGACTATTTCCTATTCTAATTCGACTTAAAACAGACTCTTCTCTTCGGTTAATTCTACAAGCACCTTTAGTTTTACCCAGAACGGGTTTAATTTCGTGTAATTTATTAAAAACCGCTTCATTCCAGCGCTATTGCCATTTAGAACGTAAAAATACAGTAATATATTTCTTAAACTCTGTATTGTATTGTATTTATTTTATTATAGTGACATAGTACTATTACATTTAAAGTAAAGAATATATTGTACAGATATGAGTACCCAGCCATATTAGGCTTATTAGTCACTTTAAATCAGTTACTATAATATAACATATTTCTCAAAATTAGAACAGATTTGGATGATGTAGAGGTAGGAATATCTGCATAATTACATGTACCAGTTAATATATTTATGAGGTTACATACAGTTTCTCAGATCTTATTTCCCATGCTTTATCTATAAAATTAGATACTTCTTTCCATTCATTTTTCATTAAATATTGAAACCTTTCATCATCCTCTAAGTTTATAAAATTTGGTATTCTTTGTATTATTCTGTTGTACATATCACTTCTGATATTGTTGTATATAGAACAAGTATTAAGCATATGCATCTCATCTTCAACATTATCTGTATTACAAATTTTACATAGTCGTGCTCCCACTTCAACACCTTTAAACCTACCTGTTTCAATTGCTAGAGGTAATATGCCAAGTCTGAACTGTGCTAATAAAGAGCGTTTTCTTCTGGATATACAATATTTTACATAATCTTCTATGGAAATGGTGTCTTTGAAGGTAATATAGGTTCTAAGCTTTGGTTTGGATGATAGACCACATTTCCACCTGTTTTCAAAATTATCAAGAAGTTTGTTAATAAGGCCTTCTATGTCAATATAAGCTAAATTTTTGAAATTGTGCATATATCCTGTAGCATTACATAACATTTTAATTTCAACACACCAATTTTCTTTACACAACTGTTTATCATAAAGGAAAACCTGTTTTGTTAATCTGCTATTTTCCATTTTAACCATTCTGTTCCAATAGTGTATCATATTCATATGTCTATAATGTTGAGAACTTTTCCAACCAATATCACCAACTAAACCAAGTATTGGAGCCTTAGAGTGTACACCTAGGTAATAGCGCATGGCTCTTTGGGCTACCCGTTCACATCTATTGTTATCTTTATAACCCCAAACAGCTGAGGCGTATTCCAGTACTGGACGTACACTTGCATCATATAATTTAGTGAACGTTCTATAACCAATATTTTTATATGTTCTAAATTTGGAAATAATACCTCCCAATGCTCTTCCTCCTGCATCTGCAAGAACATCAGCAGTCACAGTAAAATTCAAATGCTCATTTAATATAACTCCTAAATACTTGTATTTATCGACTATTTCCAATACATCACTTTCAAATGTAAATTGGTAATCTGTTCTTTGTTTCCTTTGCTTCCGGAAATGTACAATCTATGTTTTATCCTTATTAATGACAAGCCTCCACTTTCTACACCAATTTTGGACAATATGCAAAATTTGCTGTAGGTTTTCTTCATTTTCAGCCAAAATTACAATGTCATCTGCAAACAAAAGAATTGAAATTTGGGTGGTTCCAATCTTTATTCCTAGATTCTTACTTCTAATTTCTTCTGCAAGGTCATTTATATATAGTGAAAAGAGTGTAGGTGATAGGCTATCTCCCCGTTTAACACCACTGGAGGTCTTAAACCAATCAGTACTATGGTGATTCAGTCTAACTTTAGCAATGGGGTTTTTGTATAGAGCATTTATGGCCTTGTACATACGTCCATCAATATTATAATGTAGTAATTTATAAAACAACAAATCCCTATCAACCCAGTCAAAGGCCTTTTGCATATCAATGAAACATGTAAAAGTAGGTAGATTCTCTGCCAGTCTATTTCTTATAATTGAGGTTAGAGAAAATATGTGATCAGTACATGATCGATCCTTTCTGAAGCCATTCTGCTCCTCAACAAATATATTCATATCTTCACAAAAGGTAGTAATGCGTCTATTTAATATATTTGAGTAAGCTTTACAAGTGCATGACAGTAAACTAATACCTCTATAATGAAGGGGAACATGTGGGTCTTTTGCTGCACTTTTTGGAATAGGATTAATTATTGATTTGAGCCAGATTGTTGGTGTTAGACCATAATCAAAGAACATATTAAACATATGATACAATACAGTTTTAATTTCCACCATTTTCAATATCTCGTTAGGTATACAATCAAACCCATATGCCTTGTTCTTTTTAATTTTTGACATCATTTTTTCGATTTCCATTATTGTAATATCACCGTTTATATGTATATTTGTAATCCTATCAGATGCAGACATATTTTCTTCTAGTGATTTCTTTTTATTCATAGCATCTGTGTAAAAAGTGTTATCATCATATAATATATTTCCTTCATGTGGCCTGTTGTATAATTTACTAAATTCATCTTTCCATGTATTCATTACAATGTCATGATCTGAAACAAGAACTCCATCATAATGAACTTTCAGTGGGATATCATTCACCCGTCTTGGACCCAATGACTTGATGTGTTTCCAGAAAGCTCTGGGATTCTCAGTGGAGACAGATTCTATTTCATTCAATACATTTCTATTGAATTCTCTTTCTGTTCTCCGCAATTCCCGGTCAAAAATTGTTCTACTATTTATAAATAACTGTCTTTTGGCACTTTTAATTCTATTGTTATCTTTACATTTAAGAAATGCATGTTCATGAGAATTCATTTCTTTCCATAATTGTGTAAGGTGATCATTCCAGAATGGTTTGTGAATTTTTAGTTTCTTTCTAGTTTGTTTGTTTGCTGATGAGTATTGGAGATAATGATTCATTTCTTTATATATAGATTCACAGAATTTTGAATATAAGGAATCAACATCTTTTTGGTTTCTATCTAATTCTAGACATGTATCAATTATCTCTGAAACTGCAGTATTCCACATTTCATTTTGCATGAAGTCCGGAGGGATATTTTTGAATTTATATTTTCTAGCATTACTATGGTCTATGTGTCTGTCATTCTTATCCTGTGGTACGAGTATCTGTTTGAAGGACAATGTCTCAAAGCTACATGAAAGTATTGAGTGATCAGGTGCTTTACATTTTGTGGTAATTAAGTGTTGTAATTTGAACTTAAGGTATAAGTATATTTATTGGGCGCTTATCCAATGCTGCTTTGGCAGCTTGGTCAGCAGCCTCATTTCCAAGGACAAGCTGTATTCAATAAAAACGAATTTCTTTATTTTCCTCAGTACAGATTTTGTGATGCCGTTCAAGGATTTTGTAAATAAAAGGATTTTTCCAATCCTTTGCTTTCATTGCTTGTAAAGAAGACAATGAATCAGAAAATATTAAAAATTTTCGATGTGGAGAAGTCTCCACATGATCTAAAGCTAGGTATAAAGCATGAAGTTCTGCAGAATAAATAGACGATTTATTTGGCAGACGTTCTGAATAAATATGATTGCCCTTAACAGCAGCTGCAGCAGCCTTGTCATCATCAAATGATCCATCAGTGTAAATACACTGATATCCAGTGAAAACAGATTTTATTTCATTATATCTATTTATATACAGGGATGGGCTGGTTGAGTATTTCTTTAATTCTGACATGGCTACATTAATATTTAAAGTTTCGTAGGTCCATGGAGGTGTTTCTGGATATTGAAATTTAGCTATTTGATTTGGATTTAAATT
The DNA here is from genome assembly GCA_949316495.1 of Amphiduros pacificus. NCBI lineage: Eukaryota > Metazoa > Annelida > Polychaeta > Phyllodocida > Hesionidae > Amphiduros > Amphiduros pacificus. The sequence continues at coordinate 41,304,522 of OX439001.1, read as the reverse complement.
TAAAGATTGTAAAGATTCTTTGATGCGAATGCCAAAAGTTGGTATTGTATTAGATTTACTTTCAAAAAGGTCAACATAGTTTGGTTTAAATATAGTATCATGGGCAGGATTGTCTGGACAAACTGCAATTTTTGCAGCATACTGAAGGGCAAGCTTTTCTCTTCTTAAATCAAGAGGCAGCTCATCTGCCTCAATTGCCAAGCTATCTGCAGGCGATGTACGAAATGCACCAAGGCAAAGTCGTAAACCTTGATTTTGTATAGGATCAAGCATTTTAATATAAGATGGACGTGCTGATCCATATATCATACATCCATAATATAGCTTAGAACGTACAAGCGCTCTGTAAAATTGCAATAAAATATTACGGTCCCCTCCCCAATCGGTATGGGCAAGAACCCGTAATAAATCTAATGCCTTCTGGCTTTTCTTTTTAACGTATTTAATGTGAGGGATAAAAGATAATTTCCTGTCAAAAATAAGTCCAAGAAACTCGGTTTCTTCGACAACAGGTATCCGAGTTTGGCCTAAATAAAGATCAGGATCTGGGTGAACCTTCCATTTTTTACAAAAGTGCATACACACAGTTTTCTTTAAAGAAAACTTAAATCCGTTATGATCAGCCCATTCTTGTAATCTATTTAAGTGTTGTTGGTTAATCATTCGTTCCATTGATTTACAAATACAACTTGTTAAAGAAATGGGACGATAATTATTTGAATCTGATGAATCTTTGCCAGGTTTGGGAATGGGAATGATAGTGGCTTTCCCAAATTGTATTAAAAATATCTAAAAGATGCCCAAGTGGTTGGTCAGGGAGATGTTTAAGGATTTGGTAGTGAATTTGATCAGGTCCAGGAGCAGTATCATGAGATTTATCCAAAGCAAGTTTCAAATCTTCTATTGTAAATGATTTATTATATACTTCCAAGTTATGGGATTTAAAATTTAGTTGGTTTCTTTCTTTTCTAGTTTTTATTTGTTGAAATATGGCAGAATAATTATTGGATGAGGAATTTTTGGAAATAGTTTGACCTATTGTGTTGCCTATTTCGGTGGGATTTGTAATTAATTGGCCATTATGATTTAGATGTTTGATCCTTGCTCCACCTCCTTTCCCAGTAATGTTACGCACCATATCCCAGCATTTCTTAATTGGTGAACGTGTACTTAATTTAGAAACATAATCTTTCCAGCTTTTTTTTTTTACTTATTTTAATAATGTAACGGGCACCAGCTCTCTTTATACAAAACTGTTGCAAATTATATTGAGTTGGCTGTCGATTAAATTTTTTCAGAGCTTTTTTCCGCTCCTTGACAGCTTTTTTGCACTCATCATTAAACCAAGGTTTTTCTTTAATTTTAGAATTTGGCTTTGATTTGGGAATACACCCATCAGCAATATCATACAATGTATCTGTAAAAACTTGAAGCGGATCATCTACATTGTTAAAAATTTCTGGAGTTATTTTATTAAAACAGGATGTTTGAAATTTTGCCCAATCGGCTTTATGAAATTTCCACTTGGGGATTTGTTCGTCTGGTGGAGGAAAATGGTTATTTAAAATAATGGGATAATGATCACTACCCCATTGATCTTCTTCCCAGGAATAGTCTAAAATAAATTTGGAGTGCACATGGAGAGATCTATTGATGTTAAAGAGCCTGTAGCAGGATGTAAATATGTCGGGGAATCGTCATTCCAAAGGCACAAACTATTATTATTTTAGTTGTGTGCATTAAAGTCACCGACTAACATATATGGCTGTGGCAGCTGGGTTATCAAATTATTTAAATCTGTAATATTAATTGGCTCACTAGGCGGTAAATATATTGAACATATAGTTAATGTATTATGCAGGGTAACCCTGACTGCAGAAGCTTGTAAATTAGTATTTAATGTTACTTTACTTTGTGGTATACAGGATTTAACAAAAACAGAAACTCCGCCATGTGCTCGGTCCATTACATCTATTGAACCAACTTTATTATAAGGTACATACCACTTAAATGTTGTGGAATTATCTTTGAATTTAGTTTCTTGTAAACAAATTACTGATGCGTTATATTTTTGGGCTAATAACTGCTGTTGTGGCCTGTTTGCCTCGAATCCTCTACAGTTCCATTGTATGATACTGCTGATAGCCATATTAAAAATAATGAGGATAAATATAGGATTTAACATAATCATTTAAGTTTATGATTATGTTTTGAGTGAACAGGTGTAAAATGTATATCGGAAGGATCACCTGTGTCCATCCTTTCTAAGGATTTAGTTCTATTTATTTTAGTTTTTCTTTGATCTTTGATTTCTTTTTTGTCTGATTTCTTATTAACTGGTCTATTGCTATTTACATTTGTATTCCTGGATGATGTGGAGGGAGTCTGTGAAGAGGTTTTAGTGGATGAAACTGTTGGTATAGTTATTACTGGGGTAGTGGGTGTTTGGGTTTGAGTGGATGTTCCTGAAGATTTGGAGATAATTGAAAAATAGGAATAATTCTTTTCATCGATTGGCCAGGTTATTTCTGTCTGTATTGCTATTGTTTTTGTCTCTTTGAAGGTGATAGCATAGGATGTTTCGGAATTATTAAACATTTCTACACGTTTACGTGCCTCAGGAAAAGAAATGTTTTCGGTGTGGCGTATTCGCTGAATTTCCTTCTCTTTTAAAAATGAAGGGCAATTCCGCGAATACGATGGGTGATTGCCTTGACAATTCACACATTTCATGGTTTCCGAAGAACACTCTTCTCCACTATGCTGGGCTGTACATTTCGGGCAAGTTATGTTTCCTTTGCATCGATCAGATCCATGTCCATACCTCTGACACTTGAAGCAGTGCAGAGGGTTTGGAATGAAAACATCAACTTGGACGTTTAAATATCCAACTTTAATAGATGTTGGAAGCTGCGCTGCTTCAAATGTCAGAATGAATGTATTAATTGGAATTTTGGCTCCATCCTTCTTAATAAAAATTTGTTTGCATTGGACAACATCTTGATCTTTTAATTCTTCCACTATTTCCTCTTAAAGAAATAATGTTGAAAGTGATGTAAAACCACAAACAAACAAACAAACAAAACTTCAGAAACTCCCACCAGATCTGGGCATCTTATCACTCCTTTTTGTTATTGAGGGTCTTATGAGCTGTTATCAAAACTGGAACTGTGGCCAACATATAGCATCTTAAAAGATTGTCCGCATGGCTCTTCCGCTCAACTTCAATTAATAAGCGTGTTCCCATCTTTTTAACTGTTTTCGGCACCCCGGCAATGCCTTGAATCCCCTTTGCAATTGCAAAGTGGGACATTTTTGCCAGTTAAAAATCTAGGCCATTTTTCTGTTTTATTTGAGTCGTCATCACTGTCATTCCTAGGTCGTTTTTGTTTGTTTTGCACCATGTGTGTTATTTTAAATTTCATCAGTTAGGTCCCCTACCCACCACGGAGCCCAACAAGGGGACGCCTTTCTGGGCCGGTAACTCCAAGCCCTGACGCCATGAGGATACCCAACATGACATACTCTTAGAATAAAAACTCCACCCTTTCGGATTTTATTTATATCCCTCGATTGACCCAATCAGCACTAATCTCCTTTCAGGAAATATCAATCAAAGATTTATCAATTATTCTTAAATTTTAAACATTGAAATTGTCACTAATAAAAATAAAATAGCCAGAATACATTAAAGGAAATATACCACAAGCCGGTTAAATCAGACCCAGGCCTAATCTGATCTGCCCGTCTGGTGAACATCTGGATCCAAGACAGCGTGTTGCAACTTGACCGGTATTACTGTCAAACCAGCCCAGTGCTCAGTCCATCAATATTCCATATCCTCCCGATAAGGGTCGCATCCCACTGCAAACAGGATGCCCCTTTAGTCGCCTTTTACGACATGCTGGGGGGCAGTGGGGCTATTCTTTAATCCCCGCACCCACAGGGGAGTCAAACATGTAGGCCGAGGAACTTTCTTGGGCAAAACAATAGAGATAGCATTTCTTCCCACTACATTTTGTGACACACTATGTTTGTTCATAACTCATAAATGCTTTATGTAACTTGGTCACATTGACCTATTGAAAGGACACGGATCACAGGTTCCAAACAATGGGAATCTGTTCTTTTTAGTTCTTAAATCTGCATGAGAACCACTGTTAGGTCATGAGATAGTACTAGCTACTGTACAGGAGGTCACTAGACTGTGAACAAGAGTTTGATCTAATATTTCTAGTGTCTTATATTTGCCATGTGGAAACCTTACGGTGTCATACAAAGCATAGAAAATATAAGAGTTTCCTCTTTTTTACAGTCAAGTATCTGAACCTGAGCACCCTTGCATGTTGACTATATATTTTGTAAACTTATACTATCTCAGGGTTTCACAGGGTTTTGATTTTGGGCATGAAAAGATTTTCACTAAAATGCAAATGTAGCTGCATCCTAGCATTAGGCCTGCAAAATTTGCTTGTCCCACTTATTTTCTTTTATCAGCACTTGGGATCTCCTCTATTTCAGTGTACACAAACTGAAAAATTGAGGGTATGATGGCCAGCAGTGTCTACTGAAAATGTGTCAGTTTGGCATGCATGTCTTTATATTTATTGCAATGGATGGATAAAAGAGACAGTGAACAATGATATATGTGTGAAATGTAAAATTTATTAACAATAACTAGTACAAATCAGATTGCAAACCTACTCTCAAATATCATTAAAACATATACCAGCACCATAAAACACTAAAATATAATAGTCCCTTATTATCATGAAGATTTACATCTGCTCTGTTTCTGTACAATATAGAAATTAAGATTAATTAACAATACCTAAAATCAGATACCTACTGACAACTAAAATATAAATATACCGCCACCATGAGTATAACTCCCTTATAATTTGCTCTTTTTCCATATATAAAATTGTAAAATTTATTAACAATACGCAGTACAAATCACCTAGTTAGCAGACCGACTCACAAATATCACAACTGAAACATAAATATACGAGCACCACAAAACAATACTATATAACAGTCCCATCATTAACAGTAACATCTGCAAAATTCTGTCTCATGACATCCCCACATTAATCATAATCATCCCAACATCAGCTCTTCATCGATCATCTGCAATAGCATCCTCCTCTCATATCTGTCTTTGCCATCGCCATCATCATCGTCGTCATCGTCATTCCTCTTCATAATAATAATAATAATAATAAAATTTGTATAGCGCTGATACCAGACAAGTCTGTTCATAGCGCTGAGCTCAGGACATGCATCCTGAAAAGATGAGTTTTCAGCCTACTCTTAAACGAGGAGACTGAAGTACTTGTCCTAATATTAGTAGGCAAGGAATTCCACAGCCTTGGACCCACAGATGAGAAGGCCCTGTCACCTACTGTCCTTAGCCTGTTGTAACTATCTCTCACTATCTCTCATTGATACAGATATTTATCTCTCATTATTGTAACTGTCACATACTGTTTGTAACTATCTCTCACCTGTACAGCTACCTCACATATGAAGCCGTCTCTCACTGCTGTAACTATCTCTCATGCAGTTGTCTCGAGTAGCTTACTAAATAATGTTTTAAGATTTTATCTGTGAAGGCCCCTTTGTGCAAAAACCTTGTGGGACCTCCCATCAATAATTAGGTCAATAATTAGGTCAAATTGCCGATGTTTGAAAACAAAGCTCTAATGCAGAAATATAGGCATATTGTGGGTTATATTAATATTTCATATTCAACATAATTCTGACAAAAAATGAGTGAAAACCACTCTATTCCTAATGTACATATTGCGCAAAACATCCCATAAACTTGCAAAATAAAACTGAAGTGGAGACTGGTTTAGCGTCACCAGAGGGCAGGCAACGTGGTTGCGGAAGAGCGAGATCACACACTCTAATCAGTGGCGAATTTTATTGCAGCCCATGCCTCACACGGCAACTTTTTTTTCTTCAAATCTCGTCACACTTCCTCTCTGATCACGTTCATGCTTTTTTATATAGTATGTAAACATTGTTTTGTCAACCCAAGCCAGTTTCTTACACAACAGATCTGAGAAAGATGCCATTAATCACATGTTTGTGTATCTCATTACCCATTGTATATGGCCCCCTGAGAGAGTATAACTTATATAAATGTTTATTATTTCAACAACCACAACCAACATTGTGCATCTGTTTAGCCATGTGGCCCAAGGAACATCTACCATCCAAGGATAGACGTGTAATTTTCTCAGTTTTGCAGTGTGTGAGCTACATTCTTCTACATCACAGAATAAAAGCATATCGTATGGTCAAAGAAAACAATCATAAATCACACCAATGTCAAGGGAAGACACAATGGTCCTTGGCAGAAGTAGCCGTGTCTACAGAACTATCCCAGGATGCATTGTGCATGACTACAGTGCCACCTAGTGAATTATAAATTTTGAATCTCGAGCAGCCAGAATTGGAAAAGTCATTTGGGAAACACAAATGACTTTTCCAATTCTATAATTTAGGGCATTTTTACATTTTGCAAGTAAATTGCAGCTAAATGAGCTATATCACATCATTATAGTCCCCATTAATAAATCATAAATATGATTTTAAATATGTGACAAAGCCTCTAATTTCTGAAAAGAGAAAATTCTGGAAGTAGTTACCATTACTTTAATAATGTATGCTGCCAATGTGTTTCATGCAGTTTTGGTTACATGTATCACAGATGATTTCCACGGTAATGCAATAGGTGTAAAAACTCAACTTTTTAATCTTCAATGAATGTTCCTTACTCAGGTGTCTCACCTCCAAAGTCAAATATTCGCTTTCGAAAAACCTATAAGAAATAGATATAATTTTGCCGTAATCTTGAATGACACATTCAATGTGAACTAACAACCAAAACCATTGTACAATTAGTTTTTTTTCATCATGAAAATAGCAGATACTTGCGTGAAAAGAAGACTTGAGTACATACTTGTGTACAGTCAATTCTGAATTCTAGTAACTCTTTACTTAATGCTGACATAACAAAAGGAGAAAAGCAAAAATGCAATTATTGCCAAATGCGTCAGCAATCGAGTGAAGTGTTGAAAACATGCAAACATGGCTACATTACGTAAATAATTGTGGACCTCAACTGGCTAAAGGTCATTGTCAAAATAGACTAAAGTAGTTATTTCCACAGTTGGTAAGGGCAAAATTCATGTTATAATTTCTCATATGAGGTAAAGGCCCATGCCTGAAGGGTTAACTTATTGTCATTGTAAACCTGTGATTCCAAGGACCTGCTATATGACAAAATATATAAAAGTAGATTTCATCATGATATGTCTGAAAAAATGTTGAAAGTGACAACAACCCATATAAAAAATAAACAACCAACTTCAAATGGGAAGGCATCATCTGAGCGGTCGCCATAGTAACGAGGTGTTATATGAGACTGTTATTGATATTATTATCTGATCATATGTCCCTGACACTAATCTATCAAAAACACGTCCATCCATATTCATTTCTCATTGATCCTATTGTTCTAGTATTTGACATAGTTATATAATCTACTATTTGGATAGGTTGTCTCCATGGAAATGGCTTGCAATAACCATCAGGTTAAGCACCATACCTTCAGCCAAACCATTCTTTAAAATATCAAAAATATATATTTATTCACACATTTAATGATGGCAGTCACTTAAAATAAGTACGAGATCGAAAACAAGGATACTGTTATGTTCCTGTTCTGTGTTTGTAACCAAAGTATTAACCAGAGATTCAATATTTGGCCAAGAGATATTTAAAAATAATTTAATGATTTTTTTTCTGCCAACATGAGGTGTTTTTTCCTTCAGCCAAAATACCTGACATTAAGAGGAAATTCTTTGGTCAGGACACCATTGGTTAAAATGAGCATTATTGCTACACATATTTCTTCATTAAAATTGTGGATATATTTAAGAAGTCTTTTGGTTGAAAAAAATGGCATCTGTATGTGTACAAACATATTTTGTAAACAGCTCTTAAAGCATTAATAGATATATGTTATAATATAGACTATAACATACTGTATACCATATTGATCAGAGACGACGAAGGCTTATGTGTATACTTCAGTTCTTTGTATAGATGCATTTGATTTGTACTCTCATGATCTTAGTTTCTGAGAGGGTTTACAGCGTTTGTATTGTTTACCTATAGCTCACTGCACGTGCTGGTCAATGACGTCTATGATTTACGGCAACTTCAAAATGATGAGAAAATATAAATATAATTTGAAAAAGGAAACAGTACACAAATTCTCTTTTTTAAAAAGACTTTCTTGTTAAAATAGCACTTAGTACAGAATGAAAACAATAACACCTCCATACTGTAGGCGCCCCAGCGGAAGTGCCAGGCACCTCCACGCATTCCTGTATAAGCAAGACTTAGGATAACACAGTCAGTCCCCATCCAACTGACGAGATCTTATAAGATTGAAACCAGTGTTGGTATTGGTTGGGACTACGATCGTATTGGTTGAGATATTTATTAAATCTTCAGATACAGCTTCGCCTTTTATCTAGTTGTTGAATTAGAGATCTATTATGAAGGCATTGAGCAGATCACTTCTGGCTGATCTTAGACAGCACAGCATGAATAAGTACTCTGCATTACATCAGTCGTTCTCACTCCCTCCGCCGGCATTGCCATGTTTTGATGTTTGAAATCCGGACCATCAGGCATGCTGCGTAAGCTCTGAGTGCCCACGAGACAAAAGTGGAGCGGCCAGCATATCAAATCAAATCAAATCAAATCAAATCATGTAAGTCTTGCCGGAAATGTTCAATCTGAGGTAATGATCTGTAATCTGTTGGCTGACTGAGATGCTCACCAATATAAATATGTATGGATAGTCATTCTGTCACTAGTCAGTTCTCAGCCAAATGTATATGAATAGTCATTACTTGTAGTCACATTCCTGTGCACAGCTTTTTCTCTTTGGTCGCAGGGATTGATATGATAGAGAGGTCTTGTTTTAGAGGGTACAATACATGGCAAACTGAACAACTGGAGACCTGGGAAACAAGTAATACTTTACATACGAATGAAAAGTTCACATTGATCTAAAGTTGATATATGGCAAGTTGCATATTTCCAATGGTTTTGAGATGTTTGTCAGTTTCTATTGTTCATTGCACTGGTCAACCTTAATGTAATGAGTGAGATCACCTATTGTCAGATTTGTATAACTTGTGATTTTTGTTTTAGAGTGGTTATGATGACAAAATTCAAAAAGTATTATACACAAACACATATATTCTCTATGGGGAATAAAACAGGAAGAAATAGCAAAGATCGTCATCACAATAATAGGCCACGGGCCGTGGCGCAGTTGGTTAGAGTGCCAGCTTATTAGCACCAGTTCCTCTGTGGTGATCCAAAGGTCGTGGGTTCGATCCCCGGCCGTGGCGAGGTTGAATTCATGATATAATTTCACACATGAGCTGAGGCCCGTGCGCGAAGGGTTAACCCGTTGTCCTTGTAAATCTGTGACCGGGTGGGTTGTCATGTCAAGGACCTGCGACATGACAATTCAGTGAGGCGGCACTATATCTGCTACAAGTAGGTCTCATCACGAAATGACCGAAATAATGTTGAAAGTGATGTTAAGCCCCAAACAAACAAACAAAACAAACAAAATCACAATAATAAGTTATTGTATGGGGGATACTATTCAGTAATTTTAAGTGCCAGCTGGAAATTTAAGAGAGCAGCCGAAGTTTTGATTATAAATCAAAAGATATTTAACATATTTATGTCTGAGATGGTATCACAATTAATGCAAAAACATAAGAGAAGGTTTTTACAGCTTCCCATTTAAATTTTAAGATACCATTTTGCAGTTGATTCTCTGTAGGTAACATGGGAAAACTTCTATTGAATGTGGGTCGTATCATATGATGGCCCCATACATCATATATATTTAGATCGAACCTGACTGAAAATGGAACCGGAAAGTTAGCAACTGGAGTAATATTATCACTTTGTTGTGAATTTTCTGTAGTAAAGTAGCAGTAACTCTCGCATCAAACTCGGCCCTTAGTGATGTTGGTCACTTATTATGGCTTATGAAGCCTAACTGTCTAAGGGAGGATAGGCGTATTGTGACAAAAATCAAACCAACATTAGCAAAGTTATGAGAGCGAGATCTGAGAAGTCTTAAATGTGTTAAATCATGAATGAATGATTATTGATATGTAATTATTGATATTGATAGCAGATCTGTGGGATGTTTGATGAAAGTGATGGACAAGTTTTCATATAATTCTTGTGAGGTCACCAGGATGTGGTGCCCTCTATATTATCAAAATCATAATCTTTCTGGTGCATACATTTTAACGGCCATTTGAATGGGTGTATTCCTTCATTTTAGGCAATACTCCGTGATTGTATGTTTATTGCATGCAGGGCCAACCCAGTGTATATTTAAAAGTAAATGTATTGATGTAAATTCAGTAGAAGTTTACTAAATTTTGCTCATATACATATGTTCCAAAACATTCACAACCATTTCTGTGTTTATTCAACATGTTCATTGTACAGAAATTTTATATGATATCTGAAACACTTTGACTACAAGTTCAGTGATAACCGTGCCAACTTCATTTTATTATCTAGTATAATGAATGAAGACTTGCAATAGGTTTACCTGTATAATAATGTGAATCAGAATAATATCTTGCCTTGCCGAATAGAATAATATACCCATATATTTGATTATAATCATAAAAGGGAAAAACAGAGCGTCCGGCCAGTTGACCCACATTGGCCCCCTGCCAGTCTCCATTTTGAATCATTAAATTTGTCCAGTTCCGCTTCCGGTAAGGTTGTTCAGTTCCGGTGTGTACTTTTAAATGGGGGATAAAACAACATGGGGAACGGCAATCTGCCTATAAGGATATGTAATAGTCCTTAATCATTTTTGTCCCTCTAGAATGATTAATGATCCATCTGCAATATGACACAATTGTTTTTGCTGTGGTGGATTACATTTGTCGATAATGGCTAGAGTTGATTATAGCACCATCAATCAGTTTCGAGATGTGTCTTACATTGATGAAGGTTGATGGACATAAAACTGTGCCGACCATGAGCACAAAATGATAAAATGTCATACAAGCATTTCTGCCACAGGTTAGTCATCGTAATGTAATTGTTAATAATATTTAGGCTTTAAGTTCAGCATTTTGAAGAGGTTGATTAATCATTAAAGAAAAATAAATTGCTTAAATGTTATAATCTTTTATCATAAAACATTGATATGAGAAACACTTTCACATAATTAATATTCTTATGTCTGGTTATGTTTATGCCCAAGTATTGCTATGCTAACACAAGTAGATTTTAAATCAGGAGTATATATTTTTAGGATGTGCTGACAAACCTCAGCGTTCGCCAAGCTACCAGCTTTTGTGGGCTGAATTGGGCATAATATCACGTTCAGATGAGTTTAGATATGGTCCTTGATGAATAGGAAAAGGTAATCTTCCCATACTATATTTTTTATAAGAATCTCTTGAATAATTTAGTTCTGAATATTTAAGCTATATTAGATATATAATGTTAAAATAAAATTTACATGTGATCAGAAAGATTTTCCCCAAAAAAGGGGTTTAACCTCGTCTAAAATGATTTTTCAAATTGCCCTTGTATGCATAAGAACTAGTAACTACGACTATGAATAGGCTATTCTTTAATGAATGTCTCAACTGGGTTGAGGTATTAATGGTGCTATGATAGAATTCAGATCATAGGTGGTCCAAACCTTCATGCAAATATATGGCTCCCTATCCAAGCTGCACACCCTGTGTGGACATGTCTTGAGTTGGGAAATAGAATCAATATGTTCATTCCGAGTGTGCAACTCGTGTAAGTGAAATGCCAGTCAGTTCCAATTTTCAGGCGTTATCTGGAACTTGAAGGACCACTAATATTGAGTCCTGCACAATGGAGTTTGATTGCGTGACCTGTGTTCACCCAGTCCACCACCTCCAGCAGGGAACACTCACAGGCCAGGCAGGACAGCCACAGCTTCTCCCTCTGACAGGCCTGGCAGGACAGCCACAGCTTCTTCCTCTGACAGGCCGGGCAGGACAGCCACAGCTTCTCCCTCTGACAGGCCGGGCAGGACAGCCACAGCTTCTCCCTCTGACAGGCCAGGCAGGACAGCCACAGCTTCTCCCTCTGACAGGCCAAGCAGGACAGCCACAGCTTCTCCCTCTGACAGGCCGGGCAGGACAGCCATAGCTTCTCTCTCTGACAGGCCGTGCAGGACAGCCACAGCTTCTCACTCTGACAGGCTGGGCGGGACAGCCATAGCTTCTCCCTCTGACAGGCCAGGCAGGACAGCCACAGCTTCTCTCTCTCTGACAGGCCGGGCAGGACAGCCATAGCTTCTCCCTCTGACATGCCAGGCAGGACAGCAACAGCTACTCCCTCTGACAGGCCGGGAAAGACAGCCATAGCTTCTCTCTCTGACAGGCTTGGCGGGACAGCCATAGCTTCTCACTCTGACAGGCTGGGCAGGACAGCCACAGCTTCTCACTCTGACAGGCTTGGCAGGACAGCCACAGCTTCTCACTCTGACAGGCCGGGCAGGACAGCCACAGCTTCTCTCTCTGACAGGCCGGGCAGGACAGCCACAGCTTCTCTCTCTGACAGGCCAGGCAGGACAGCCATAGCTTCACTCTCTGACAGGCCGGGCAGGACAGCCATAGCTTCTCTCTCTGACAGGCCGGGCAGGACAGCCATAGCTTCTCCCTCTGACAGGCCAGGCAGGACAGCTATAGCTTCTTTCTCTGACAGGCCAGGCAGGACAGTCACAGCTTCTCTCCCTGTGACTGTTTTAATATTTATAAGACCAATAAGATTTCTGAGTAATCCGAGAACAGTTATTAATGTAGAGACTTATGTTACAGAAAGAATATGCGACTATATTATATATTACGAAAAGATAGTGCGCAAAAATAACTGTGAAAATAATAAGAATGCTCTCAATAAGAATATAAAAGGTTTTATTGAAATGAAATGCATATTAAAACATCCTTTTATTATTCATCAATTAAAAGTATGAATATTTTTTAAAAGCTTGTGTAACTACCAGTCACAGCAGTCAATTTCAATTACAAAGTCTCTCCCAAAGGCAATATAATAGTAATTTCTCAAAGAAAGAAAAATCCTCCCATAATATTAATCAAAGTCAGAATCATGTTTCATAGGAAAAAGCCTATCTTCTTCATAGTTGAATATTAAAATATTGTTTATTTCAAGTCTGATATCAAGTAAACTACAATTTCTGAGAAAATTCATAAACGAATGGTTAGGGTGGTATTGTATTGTAAATAAATGAAGTAATGCTCGGGTCTCTGGGAACTGAAAACAATACTGCCGGACTTGAACACATCATGGACACTATTATATAACTACAGAGCCGAGGTGAAGGCCACGACCTTTAGCCTGTTTTTATTGGAGACTTTAATCAAAAACTTTAACACAACAAATATATGCAAAAACAAAGTAAAACTGTGTGATATGCCACTGGGCTTCAATCGCCAGATGACAGTAAATATAGATTGAGCTACTGTCACATTTCGGACAGGGGTTCTATGACTGCAAAACCTTCGCCTAATAGACACAAGACAAGAGTAGATTTAAAATAGCCTGGTTTCACCTCGGGACTCTCGGATCAATAGATAACAATTAATATGCGGGACAAGGCTTTAAAGGTATATGCTCGAAAATTGTGGAATGCCCTGCCCCTTTAAGTGAAGAACTGCAAATCACTTAGAAACCTTCAAAAAGAAATAAAGAATATACCTTTTTTCAGAAACACTTTCTGCAAAAGCACACTAAAATATCGTTAGTTTTAGACCTTTCCAATATTTTATTTTCTTGGTTTGGAGATATAATACAATATTAAGAGATCATTCAAAAGGTATATGCTTGAATGAAACAAGTTCTATATTTATGATTTTGTATTCTCTACATGGACTGTTTATATGTACTAGTGAGGACACTATCACCGCCATTGCTCCCTTAATAATAACTGCACACCACAGGGACTATATCCCGGCATATGGGTGATATGATGGTGTCCTGACTAGGTCAACTGACACATCGTATGCCGCATTAAGCAGTGATTCGGGGATCAAGTGCCCTGCCATATTGGGCCCCGATAGCTTAGCTGTAGCATAGCCTCTGGTGACTGTCACTGCTACAATTACATTTTCTTCCTGGATTGCTCTAAAGGCATCACACCCAAATAAATATAAAGTTCTAGGTCTATGTTATTTTATCAGTGACGCTAACTTTAAAGAATGAAACTATTTTTAAAGTTTTGGGATGTATTTTCTCACTGCAAGGGACTATTTTGATAAATCTATTATCTGAAAATATGGGGCACTCATTGGCCAATCTCATAAATAGAATTGTGTCCATTTTATCGCAGTATAAAAGAAGCTTGCTTGAACTGTTAAGGAAATCACTTGAACGATACTGCAACATATATCATAAAAATGAGAAAACAGTCTTGAGCTCGGTTTTGTCAATTGGCTTATTTGATTATTCCAAACCAATGGATAAAATCTGATATCACAGTTTATACCTCAGTCATGCGCGTAACGACGAGATTTCCAATGAATACGAGCATGTCGAGTATTCGTAACGTATTGCTTAGCTGCAAACTATTTTCCGTTGGCCATCTTTAGACTGGTCTCCCACCGAGTGTCAAAAACATCGTGTATACACAGATGGCGGCAACCAGTTTATGGCTGTACGCACCATTTTGGGGTCACGTGACAGGGTCAAATGAGGTGCGCTTTGTTTACAAAACGTTTTTAACGATAAATATCTTGTTTCATGTATCATTTTAAAAAAATACAGTAGTTGTCTGAGGTATAAAAACAAAACATGCCTCGTCGGGTCAGCTGTGTGAGCAGATTCAGTTCGTTGGTGATGGCGGACGGATACCACCATCTCACTGAATCCGCTCACCCAGCTTCCCCGACTCGGTATGTTTTGTTATAATATCATCCCTTTTGTCATTAAGGTCTTATTTCTGCCTAAACATCACCAGAGCAATGCCATGATAGTTTTATCAGGCTTCCTGCATCCAATAAATAAGGACTAACAGACTTTCAATCAAGATAAAAGGCAATACCTGATATGGCTGATGAGGAAATTTGGGAAATCATTTTTCAAAGAATTAAATATTTATTTGTTGATTTCAATTTTATCAAATAATCATAATTGTTCAATTTGATCAAAATAATCATAAATGTACACATTGTAGGGTGCTGAACGTAATTGAGCAGCCCAGAACATCGAAATAACAACAAATATTTCGGCACAAAGCCATTGTTTGGACAAATTATGTCATAAATGATAGATTCCAAGAAAAGGTGCACATAAGACGCTGCCAGTTTCCAAGTAGAGGTGCACGTAATACGCTGCCAGTTTCCAAGTAGAGGTGCGCGTAAGACGCTGCCAGTTTCCAAGTAGAGGTGCACGTAAGACGCTGCCAGTTTCCAAGTAGAGGTGCACGTAATACGCTGCCAGTTTCCAAGTAGAGGTGCACGTAATACGCTGCCAGTTTCCAAGTAAAGGTGCACGTAAGACGCTGCCAGTTTCCTGGGAGAGGTGCACTTAAGGGTTCGCCTCCATCTATCAAAAGGGTTTATTAAAAAATATGTAATTTTTGTTCCTAAAAGAACCACTTTTTAGGGGAGGGGGCACTGGTTAATAGAGAAATTCCAAAATTAAATTAAAATAACAGGACATATCATTTACTTGCATAATACATAATAAATACATATTAATACATAATAATTATGATATTTCATGTGAATAGACATGAAATATCATAATTCAGTCATTCCTCAAACAGTCATTCCTCAAACAGGGTGGACATAGATGAGAGTCATGCCTCAGACAGGGTGGACATAGATGAGAGTCATGCCTCAGACAGGGTGGAGATAGAGGACAGTCATGCCTCAGACAGGGTGGGGATAGAGGACAGTCATACCTCAGACAGGGTGGGGATAGAGGACAGTCATACCTCAGACAGGGTGGGGATAAAGGACAGTCACACCTCAGACAGGGTGGAAATAGAGGACAGTCATACCTCAGACAGGGTGGAGATAGAGAACAGTCATACCTCAGACAAGGTGGGGATAAAGGACAGTCATATCTCAGACAGGGTGGAGATAGAGGACAGTCATACCTCAGACAGGATGGGGATAGAGGACAGTCATGCCTCAGACAGGGTGGAGATAGAGGACAGTCATATCTCAGACAGGGTGGAGATAGAGGACAGTCATACCTCAGACAGGGTGGGGATAAAGGACAGTCATACCTCAGACAGGGTGGGGATAAAGGACAGTCATATATCAGACAGGGTGGAGATAAAGGACAGTCATATCTCAGACAAGGTGGAGATAGAGGACAGTCATACCTCAGACAGGGTGGGGATAAAGGACAGTCATACCTCAGACAGGGTGGGGATAAAGGACAGTCATATCTCAGACAGGGTGGAGATAGAGGACAGTCATACCTCAGACAGGGTGGGATAAAGGACAGTCATATCTCAAACAGGGTGGGGAAAGAAGACAGTCATACATAAGACAGGATAGGCATAGAGGACAGTCATGCCTCAGACAGGGTGGACATGTGTTTCCCTGACAACCAAGTTTGAAAATAGTGTAAGTTATTTGTGTGCGTTGATGGCCTACATATACATGCCAAATATCATAATATTTCATTAGATATCAAAGATATTGGAGACATGAATGCAGTCCAAGATTTCACATTATCTCTAATTAATGGTTGTCATGGCAACAATTATCATTTAATTACTACCTTGGTGTCCATTTAAATATTACAATGATTACATTACAATGATTACAAGATGTCAAGACAAATAGTGCTATAATCATTCTATTTATTGTACCAACTGATGAACTAAGAGGGTTGCTTTGAAAAAGATGATTAAATTAGTCTCCATGGCAACCAATATTCTTTCAAAATATTGTTTGTATTTTTGTGTCGAAGACCTACACATTCATGCCAAAAACGATATTAATTCATTGAAATTCAACGAAATTGGAGACATAAATATCTAATTTTGAGCGCAATCTACAATTTTACATTATCTTTGATTATTGTTGCCATGGCAACAATTATCATTTTATTTATGCCATGCTCTCAATTTTAACACAACAATGAACACAATGTAAGATGACTAGACAAAAAGTGCCGCAATCAATGTATTTATCTTACCAATTGATAAATCAAGTGTGTCTCTTTGAAAAAGAAATATAGAGATTTGGTTAAATTGGTGTCCATGGCAACCAGTTTTATTTAAACATATTTCTGTAATTTATTTCTATATGTTAATGACCAACACATTCATGCCAAATATAAAGTTCATTCACAAATAATCTATGAATGTGGACAAATATGTAATTTTGAGATTATTCTGAAACTCAACTTGATATATTATTGATGGTTGCTATGGCAATATACATCATTGGAATTTATATCATGGTCTCAGTTTTTTTAAGTATGAGTATAGTATTATATAACAGGACAAAATCGTCAAAATCTATGCATTTGTGTCACAAACAGACAACTTTGGAAGGTCATATATTGAAAAAAATGGCAAAAAATGCCCATATAACTGTATCCATGGCAACCATGAAATATTTTAATTGGCTAATTTCACCTTAGATCAAAACTATGTTACAGATTTCATGATTATGCAAAGTTTAGGAATCTCAACGTAAAATAAAAAGTTATGGGTAAAAATATATTTATTTTTAATATGCTAAATGATAATGGTAACCATGGCAACAGTGTTATCTCAAAATCTAAACAAACAACATATATCTTGAAAAACTGACCCCAATGCGTTTTCTTCCTTAATATACTAAAATTAGACCATGCATTTTGAGCGACCAGTAACTCCCAAAATAAGCATCTTTCTGAGATTAGCCCACTACTATAAGAGACTGTGGCCATAGAATACAATCTATCACAGTTTATCCATATTTAACGCTAAATTAGTCTGTAGGTAGACTTGGTAGAAAGCAGAGTAAGCAGTGTTGCTGAGTATATCTATCCACAGAGGAGGTCTATGTCTGCTTCTGAGACAGAACATTGTGATACGCATCTCCTGTTAACACTAGAACCATTCAGCAATACTGAAACCTACCTATTTGCTGTACATGATTGGAAAATCAATGAACAAGCCTCAGTCATTAATGTGATAATTCCCATCCATTTAATCATTAGGGAATTTCAGCAGAGAAAGTGATTCATTTTATGACTGAAAGTGTGATGATACCTGAATTTAAGTAAGCAACAGCACAAATCACTCATTACCACTCATAAAGGTTTAAACAATGAATTTCGATTTACTAATGGATAAAAAGGCAATGTGTTTCAAACTATGAAAATGTTTCGAAATATGAACACATTTACTCATACATACTGTTCTAGCATTTCTATTATTTCATGATATGCTACCAACTAGCTATGAAATATCTATAGTATGTGAATATACGGTCAGAGTCAACAACCGTATAGCTGTGCTTGTTAATATTTAAAGCTACATATACTTGGAAGCCCATTTAAAGATAGATTATTATCCAACAGCAGCATGATGTGCCTCACGATGTAGAAATTAGATATGCAATGGATGTTCAATAATCGGAAATCTCCAGGACCAATACAAGGTCATCAAAAGGTAAGCAGAGTCTTAGAGGACAATCTTACTCAATTACTTTGACTGAAAAACATGTTCATTTTCAGCATTTGATAAAGTTGTATGTAATTCATGACGTATCTGCAGATCAATTAAAAATAATAGGGCTGATGATCTTATACATATGTCTGTTTGTAGTATTACTGTATTTAAGTTAATTGCCTGACAAATCAGGCCTTTAACTTTAAAATCTCAGATCGAGGAAAGTACATAATGCAAATAGAAACAGTTAAAGCGTTATTTAAAGGGATCTCTAATTTTGCTGTGATGAAATGTTGAATATTGTTATGATCATACTAGCCAATGCTTCATCACATTTTTTAGGCAAGAAGAGGCCACACCTGAAATGGAGATAAAGAGAGGAAAGGAAGGACACTGTTCAGGTCACCAATCTCAGTCAGAACACTTTTAACAAATGAGGACATTAAGGTTAATCCAAGGGAAATAAATTCACCCCAACATCTGTAAGCCACTTTAATGATCTTAGAACAGACATTAATAATTTCTGCAGAAACCTCAGATTTAAAACAATTTTCTACGACCAAGAGCCCATTGATGATGGTGACAGCAGTTCAGAAACACCTCTTGTCAAGAATAAAAGTACATTTTACCACCTTCAATCCGTAGCACTACTACATGACAACAAATGAATTCATGGCACTCAAAGGATTAAAACAGAAAAAGAATATTATACAAACAACTTATCTCAGACAAAAGTGCAGAACTTTTTCTGGATGATTGCTTCCTCATCTGGGATAATAATGATGGTGCTCTCAACTACCTGACTGAGACTCTCATCTCTTTACATCCAGCAATCCAATTCACACAGGATTCCAGACTTGAAAATGTATGATCTTGGGATGTCCTTGTTATTAAGAATTGAAAAAAGCTGACAACAGACATTTTTCATAAACCCACAGATTCTAGAAATTATGTCCATTTCTCCTCACATCATCCTAGGCATACAAAAATGAACATTCCATATGGTTTGGCTGGGTACTTTGCATAGTAACCATTGTCAGTGACAAATCACTTAGAAAGAGGGGACTCCAAGAACTGGAATATGATCTGAAAAAAAGAGGTTATCCAGATGGCATAATTAAAACCGCATAACAACAGGATAAAATGACCATTCTCAACATGCAAGAAAATACCAATATTGAAAAGAATACACTGCCAATAGTCACCACACACAATCCACATAACACTAACCTCTTCAACATTGTCACCCACACAATTGGATGGAAATGGATAGCACATTCAAATCATTACTTCCTACATTAAAATTTATCAACAGCAAAAGACAACCTCCTAGTTTAGGCAGACTACTAAGCAGAGCTGAATACAATGGAACTTACAATACAACTGTAAACGTCTTAAAGTGTGGAGAGAAAAGATGTGGCCCATGTAAAGTTATATTAGAGTAATCAGAATATAAACTCAAACAAACAAGGGACATACTAAACCAAAAACTAATATTGATGCCAACATGACTATATAGGTTCAACCAAACACCTACGACAGGGTTTCCCTTCACAAATCTAAGATATCAAATCCATCTTATCAAAATTACCCAGTATCAGGACATTTGCAGGTTTGTGGCACTTCATGGGAACTTCAAAATATTTCGCTTTTTAAAAAGACAAAAAAAGGATCCCCATGTACTCCTCAGAACAGAATATTCTTTAATTGATAATCATAAACCAGTTTTGAACAGTACTTCAAACTCGATAGCAATGGGATTACCCATATGTTAGTTTCTCCTATACCTGTACATTGTCCTCTTATTATCATTTTTTATATTTTACTTTATTTCATGATATTTTTTTAGGATTTCCATTTTATATTTTTCACTTAATTTAATTAAGCATTGCCTATTTTGATCTCTTCAATGTATGTATATTTAAGATACGATTATAACAGTGCCCCATATAACAGAGTTGGCAACAGCTTTTGGACACCCCCACACAGCAAGCAGACAAGTGCAATTAACTTTGTCTCTAATCTGTTTGCTAATCTGCTTGTTAATCAGCTTGCTATTCTGCTTGTTTATCAGCTCATTAATCTGCTTGTTTATTTGTTTGTTTATCAACTTGTACAAGCTTGTTTACCACATACTATTGTTATGATGATATATAAGTGAACGCTTTCAGTGGTTTGTTAGTTTAGCCTGAAAAAGTCCCTTGAAGGATTGAAACATGTCGCAATAAAAGGTTTTAACTCTTTGTCATTACTTTGGATTACTTTGATCACCACTACCTTTTTACTTTGGAGATTTATGTTTTGAATATATATATATATATATATATATATATATATATATATATATATATATATATATATATATATATATATATATATATATATATATATATATATATATATATATATATATTTCATCCGATCCAGTGTTGCCGTACATGTTGGTGGTGCTTCCGAAGGATGGTCGCCAAGATGACATCTCCTCCGGGTTGGTTCGAGCTGACTGCCGCATGAAATCTTCGGCAGAGGGCCTCCATTTCCTAGCGCACCGCTCGGATCGCATCCCGGCAGCTGACCACGTCGTAATCCTGCCAGACACGTCCGAGCTGAGAGGCGGAGGGAATGGTGAAGATGCGTACAAACGTTTCATTCATCTCGTCGGCATCATTAGGTCGAAGGGGCCAACGGTTTCTGTGATCTCCCCACCGCCTCTCATTGATGCAACATGTAGACGAAACTGGATCGTTTTCTGCAGCCGGCTTCGTAATTTCTCCTTGAGTGGGTATAGCTACCACGCTATTTCTTCCTTCGGTGGCGCCCTAAACGCCACCCTAGAAGCAGACGGCACACTCTTAGATGCGGCGATATCCACGATCACCACAAGCATCAACGACCTGACGATCCCAATGAAAGTACCTGCAACTGACAAGCCATCTTCAGCAACGCTCCTGTCTGATGAAGATGGCGACAGTTCCTCGGCGACAGAGGAGAGGAGTAGGGCATCCACGTCCAGGTCGTCCTCTTCTCGCTCCTCTTCCTCTGCCGCCTCTTCTTCCTCCTCTTCTTCCTCTTCCTTGAAGAGAACGAGGGGGAACAAAGACGATAGGATTTTTATCTCCAAGGAGGCGGCGGGTGCTATCATTGGCAAAGGTGGCGCCACCGTCCGTCGTCTTAAGGCAACTACTCGTGCTTCCATTGAGATCGTCAAGGAACGAACTACAAAAGGAGAGACTTTAAATTTTGTGAACATTAGTGGTAGCAATGAAGCTACACGAAAGGCACGCAAAGAAGTGTTTAAAATCATTAATTCGTGCAAGTGAAGGTACTGGCCGGCATTATGTCATGATAATGATGTTTATATAAATAAAGTGTTCTTCCACAATCATAACTTTGTTTGTATATGTTCATGTTATAAAAACATTGTTAAAAATGATAAGAATATTAAAGGACAGCTCAGACTGCCCCCTATGGGTTTTTCCTCAAACTATCTTATCCTTTGCAATATGCATGAACACAGTCTCAAAACACGTGGGTCGTTAGCAAACATAAATTTCTATCTTATCGCCCCATCTCAAATAAAACTTCTCTGCAGTTCTCCCTTCAGGAACGCAGCTAAGGTAATTTTGAATAGAAATATTGAATTATTTCCATGCCAACATAGACTCACAATTGAGACCCAACAGTCTATCAGCTATGACACGTTGTTATCTGTACATGGTGCCGGCGAGCACCTCAAAAACACCATAAAAGCAGCCAAAATTAGTACTTTGAAGATGGAAAATATCAATTTACAGGAACTCCACCCTGCTACACACATTATTCCATCATTTTCTAATAGACACTCACGAATGTCATGTGGTGATCCTTCAAATTGTTCAAATTGGGGGATGCCGTCTGCTCCGAGCTGTTCATCCCTTCCTCGTGGTAGCGTACAACGTGGCGCTCTACGGAAATACCCGAACAACAACTTCCGGAGCCACGAAAACACACGAACGACCACAAATCGCTACCAGTGTCTATCAGATCAGGAAACTCCCGAACCACATCGGCTCGAGGAAACACGTGGTCTAAACGTAAACATAAACAATGTCAATACACATTCGCCTTTTGTCTCGACCAATCACGTCTCAGGGCCGGCTCCAACTACACGTGCTCGCTCTGCTCCACGTGGTCGGCCACGGAATGTAAACAAACTGCATTCTCGTATTAAAAATCCTAATAGAAACGTGAAGAAAACATTAAATATTGGGTGTTGTAATGTACAGAGCATATCTAGCAAGATCCTGCCAGTAAAAGATTATTTTATTGAGCATGACCTTGATGCCCTGTTCATGACTGAGACTTGGATGCATGACTCAAATTCTGACAAAGTCAAAGGTGAACTTAAAGAAGGATCACTTGAATTTGAATCCTTCCCTAGAATTGGTCGTACGGGGGGAGGTTTAGGGATTTTATACAAATCTGAACTCCCTTTCAAAACCAATAGGGCCAACCAACCAGTAGTCACCACCATGGAGCTCATGGAGTCATCCATCACACTGAAGGGTAAAAAAGTTACATTCGTGGTGATATACAGACCTGAACCATCTGAACGAAATAGATATACCTACTCTGAGTTCTATGATGACTTCACCCAATTGGTTGCACATTATGGTTCGTTTAGTCATGAAGTCATCTTCCTTGGTGACTACAACTTCCATGTGAACTTGCCCTTAAAGCCGGATGTCATCAAATTTAACGACATCCTATCTACCTTTGATCTAACACAATGGGTTCAAGAACCAACCCATAGGTTAGGGAACACCCTTGATCTAATCATGACCTTTAGGGGAAACAAACTTATGAAGACTCACCTGGTAGATGAATACCTATCTGATCATAAAATGATTAAGATTTACCTTGATATTGTACCTCCTAAACCCCCTAAAAAATCTATCAAATTTAGGAATTTCAAGGCATTAGATCTTGAATCCCTAAGAAGGGACATTAAATCCCTAACTGACAGAGACTCAACCTGGGAACATTTACCACTGGAGGACATGGTGAATTACTATGATAGAGAACTCACATCACTCATGGACAAACATGCACCAATTAAGGTTGCCATGGTTACCCAACGCAAACCTGTGCCTTGGATGAGTGACAAATTAAAGCTGGAAAGATCTCTCAAGAGGAGGCTTGAGAGAAAAATGAGCAAGACTGGCACTCAAATTGACAAGGAGCTGTATAACTCTCAAAGGAACAAATACAACTCAATGCTTAAATCTGCTCAATCATCATATTTTTCCAACCTTGTTGAGGAAAATAAACATGACCCCAAAAAGCTTTTTAGAGTCATTGACACAGTCATGCACAAGAAAAAGGACACTCCTATGCCCCAATCTGACTGTGAATCTACTCAAGCTGAGAAGTTCAACACATTCTTTCTTGAAAAAATAGAGAGAATCCGCCTGGACATTGATAATGCTCCATCTGGTCAAATTTCGCCACCAGGTGACACTACAAACAATAGTACTACTTGTCTGGATAGGTTCACACCCCTAACCATTGATGATGTACGAAAATTGGTCAAAAGGTCAGCAAAGAAGTCATGTGACTTGGATCCAATCCCAACCTGGCTCCTACTTGACCTCTTAGACGACCTCCTACCAATAATTACTTCCATCATAAATAAATCACTGATGGAATCAGCAGTATCGGAAAATATGAAAATAGCCATCATAACACCACTGCTGAAGAAACTAGGTCTGGAACTGGTCGAAAAAAACTATAGGCCTGTTTCCAACCTAACATTTGTCTCCAAACTAACCGAGAGGGCAGTTGCAGACCAACTAGTCCCCCATCTCGTAAGGAATGGTCTTACTGACAAGTTTCAATCAGCCTACAAGGAATATCACAGCACTGAAACTGCTTTGCTAAAAGTGCAAAATGATATCTTGGGCTGCCTTGACAATAGAAAGGCAGTTATCTTGTTGTTGCTTGACCTCTCCGCTGCTTTTGACACCATTGACCATAAAATCCTTTTGGACAGGCTAAGGGATAGATGCAACGTCACAGGTCATGCACTCTCCTGGATTCGGTCATACCTAATGGACAGAAAGCAATGTGTGAAGGTGGGGATTCATAGATCCTGTCTCAAATCCCTAAAATATGGGGTACCCCAGGGCTCAGTCCTTGGTCCTATACTATTCACCATTTACATGACACCCTTATCTGATATACTTGCAAAATATGGTCTGAGCTATCATATCTATGCAGATGATACTCAGATCTACATCCCTATGGACCACGCCTCTCCCCAACATGTGGATATGAGCAGACACAAATTGGAGGAATGTGTCAGGGAAGTCAGAAATTTCCTCATATCAAACAAAATGAAGATAAATGATGGAAAGACAGAGATGCTCATATGTACTGACAAATACAGTACTACTCCCCACAGCAGTATCCCAACCACAATCAAAGTGGGTGACTCTGATATTGCTCCTAGCCAGTCAGTGGTTGACCTTGGTATCACATTTGATTCCAACATGGACATGAAGGCCCAGATCAAGAAAATGTGTCAGAAAGGCTATTATCACATTAGGAACTTGGCAGCCATCAGACATTGTCTAGACGAGAAGACCGCGATAACACTTACCCATGCTTTTGTTACATCCACCCTTGACTATGGTAATGGTCTTCTAGCAGGTCTTCCTAAAACTGACATCAGGAAACTGCAATACCTCCAAAACTCCGCAGCACGGGTAGTAGGAAAAATCAGGAAATTTGATCACATCTCAGGAAAATTAAGGGAACTGCACTGGCTTCCCGTTCATGCGAGAATAGATTTTAAAATCCTCCTATTAACCTGGAAAGCTCTTAACGGTAAGGCTCCGCCTTACTTACGGGATCTACTCCTGATTAAAGAGGGTGAACGTTGTCTAAGATCCAATGATGGCACTCACCTACTTGTACCTAAAACCAGGCTAAGGACAATAGGTGATAGGGCCTTCTCATCTGCAGGCCCACGACTATGGAATTCCTTGCCTACTGATATTAGGACAAGCAAGTCAGTCTCCTCGTTTAAGAGTAGGCTGAAAACTCATCTCTTCAGGATGCATGTCCTGAACCCAGCGCTATGAACAGACTTGTCTGGTATCAGCGCTATATAAATTTTATTATTATTATTATTATTATTATATATATATATATATATATATAATATATATAGGGATCATTGGTAAGTATTTTGGTTTCTTTGACCTTCTCTTGATTTATTCTGATTACAGGGTTATCAGTGGGTGTCCCAATTATAGCAACAAGAAACAGACCAAACATCAAAGTCTTTGCCACAATATTCTCATGTCATGGCTTGTCACTTGTCAAGCTATAAACATATTGATGTGTCCTGGTCAAGTACGCTATTGATCTAATTCATTTCCATTGCAGTTGCCAAATGACATTTAGATGACACATTTATAAGCCAGGTCAGTTTGCATTTCAGTTTTCAAATGACAAAGATGATATGTTACAGATATGTTAGTATAACAGAGTTATTCACATTTGATTATGGCTGATCTGAAACTGTATTCATTCAATGTTAGGGGAATCAGGGACAGTGTTAAAAGGAAAAACATTTTCAGACACTTGTTAGACAAGTATCCAAAAGGCATTTACTTGCTTCAGGAAACACACAGCACACATGAAATTGAATCAGAGTGGGAGAAAGAATGGAAAGGTGACATATACTTTGCACATGGTAAAAATGATGCTTGTGGAGTTGCAGTATTAATTGCCCCAGACCTTGATATCAAAGTATATGTGGTAGACAGTGATGATGAGGGACGTTTTATTGTCGTAAAAATAACATGTACTGACAATCAGGAATTTTTTATTTGTAATATATATGCACCTACACGTAATAAGGTACAAGAACAGCTTGCCTTTTTCAATTTTGTCAAAAACTCAATTGCTAAACTGGACTATCTTAACTTAGTAATGGGTGGAGATTATAATACTATATTTGATCCAAAACTGGATAAGCAGGGTGGAACCACTCACAATAGCACAAATGCATATACAGATGAACTCGTAGCATTTATGGAGGCCAATGACTTAGTAGATGCTATCAGAATGAATTTCCCTGATAAGAAGATATTTACACGTTTCCAGAGAAAGCCCCCAGTTCTTACACGTATTGATCACTGGCTCATATCCTCACACTTGTGTAATTATATGAAATATGTAGATGTATATCCAGGAATTAAATCTGACCACAGTATCATTTTTGTAAACATCTCTAACATAAACTTAAAGAGAGGCAGGGGCTTCTGGAAATTTAATTCTATGTTGCTACACGATATTGATTATGTTGAAAAGACCAGGGAAATGATTGAATCACTTAAGGCTGAAACTGTCACATTCACTGATAAGCAGTTGAGATGGGAGTATATCAAATTACAAATTCGAAGTTTTACACTACAATATGCATCTCAAAAGAGTAAAGAGAGGCAAGTCTTTAAAATTAATTTAGAACAAGAACTGATATCTCTGGAGGATAAACTCCACCGTGGTATGACCAGTGACATATTGGACCAGTATATTTCCATTAAGGAAGAGATTGAAAAAATTGAAGAGATAGAAACAAAAGGAGCCATTCTGAGGTCAAAAATTAAGTGGTCAGAGGCAGGTGAGAAGAATACTAAATATTTTTTGAATTTAGAGAAAAGAAATGCTGTCGACAAACACATATATCAATTAGAATTAAGAGATGGCACACTATGCACTGACTCAAAACTAATTCTTAATGAACAAAAACATTTTTATGAAAATCTATACTCTGATTCAAAGAAGGATTATAATGCTGGTCAATCTGAAGTTGATTTTATGAACATACCTCACCCTATGCTATCAGATAATGAGAGAGAAATATGTGAAGGTCTAGTAACAGAAGATGAATGTGCTAAGGCTCTCTTGGATATGAAAAATGGCAAATCACCTGGGTGTGATGGATTTAATGTAGAGTTTTACAAATTTTTCTGGAAAAATATTAAATGCACTGTTGTAGAAAGCATAAATTATGGATATGAAAAAGGTGAGCTGTCAGTTGATCAAAAACGTGGTATTATTATTCTCATACCAAAAAAGGGAAAGAAAAGAATACTGTTAAAGAACTGGAGACCTATTTCATTATTAAACATTGATTATAAGATACTTACTAAATGTTTAGCACTCAGATTGCATAAGGTACTAGCATCTATTATTGATGCTGATCAAACAGGTTTTTTGAAAGGGAGATATATTGGTGACAATATAAGAACGATCTCAGACATTATTAACTATACCTCTATCAGGGATGACGCAGGAATCATCTTATTATTAGATTTTGAAAAAGCATTTGATACTATTAAATGGTCATTCCTGATAGAGAGTCTTAGATCTTTTAACTTTGGTCCTATGTTTATTCAGTGGATTAAGACAATCTATTGTAATGCTGAGAGTACAGTCACCAATTATGGTAACACCACTGGATTTTTTAAACTATATAGAGGAATAAGACAAGGCTGTCCTATTTCACCCTATCTGTTCATCATTGCAGTTGAAATAATGGCAAATGCCATCCGGAAAACAAGATCAATCAAGGGTATCAAAATCAATATGATTGAATTTAAAGTATCACAATTGGCAGATGACACTACAATTTTTGTGTCTGACTTTGATTCAGTTGGTAATGTCCTGAAACTAGTGAATGAATTCTATAAGATGTCTGGTTTAAAATTAAATGTTGATAAAACCACAGCAATGTGTATTGGTTCCCTAAAACATTATGAATGTGAGAACAAGTATAATTTGAACTGGACAAATGGTCCTATCCATACACTTGGTATTACTATAAGTGATGACCCACAAGTGATTATGCAGGAAAACTTCATGCCCAGGTTAAAAACAATTGACAATGTATTAACAATATGGCATAGTAGAGGTTTATCCCTAAAAGGAAAGGTGACTATCCTGAAGTCCTTAATTATTCCAAAGGTGTTGTATCCAATGTCAGTGTTACCTGTTCCTACCAATGTAGTTGAAATTATTGATAATATGATTATAGACTTTATATGGAGCCAGAGACGCCCAAAAATTAAAAGAGATGTTATTGTTCAGGATATAGAGAATGGTGGTATAAAGGTTCCTAGCTTCTCAGCAATGTTAGAAGCAAACAGAATTACATGGGTAAAGAGAATGTTATATAACCCTACATGTAAGTGGAGATGCATTTTCAGCGATATCATAAAACCATTTTCATTGACACATTTTATTGAAAACCATCTGACTGATGAAACAATTAACTCAATTGCAATTCCTTTCTATGTACAAGTTTTCAACCTTTGGAACTCTCTGCGGAAAGCACCATCTATCCCAGCTGAGTATCTTGAACAAATTTTATGGAAAAATAAATATATACAGCTGCCTATTGCTCCCAAAAAGAAAAGATGTACATCTATTCACTGGCCCAACTTATATTCAGCTGGTATTGTAAAAGTTAAAGACCTATTCAATGAGGATAAATCATTTATTGATTTGTCTAAGTTTTGTAAAGAAAGAAATATTGCGTGTGATTTCCTAAAAGTCATCAAGGTTAAAAAAGCGATACCACCAGAATGGGTAGCTGAAATTGCATCTCAACATTTGCCCAGGTTTGCACAATATTCCCATAATTTGACTCTTAAATCGCCACAAGGAAACATTGTAATTAATCCAAATGTTAAACCTAAACAGATTTATAATCAGATAATTTTAAATAGGTTCATAAAACCGACTGCGCTCCAACAGTGGGAAAATATTTTCTGTATTCAGGAAGAAGACTGGTTATCCATTTTTAATCAGGCATATATAGCAACAAGAGAAACATACTTGCAAAGCTTGCAATATAAATTCATTCATAGAATTATCCCTTGTAGAAAATGGCTGTATAACCAAAGAATATATAGTGATCCAATTTGCCTGAGGTGTAATGCAAACCAAGTAGATGATATCTTACACCACTATGTGGAGTGCAGTGGGTTAAATGATCTCTGGCAAAGGTTAGAAGCATGGTGGAACAAAAATGCTAATTATGAGATTAAGCTTTGTAATAAACATATTATCTTTGGATTGTATTATGATAATCACTTTTATAGTAATGTCAACTATGTAATATTGCTGGCTAAATGGTATATACAAAAACAAGTGTTCAAGGACCAAGCTGTAGATTTTTATCATTTTCTTCCTATATTTAAATACAAACTAGAAATCGAAAAACATATCTGTACAGAAAATGGCAACATTGAGACATTCAATGGGAAATGGGTAAAAATTATGGAAAAACTATGAATATATACATATGTCAAATGGCACATTGAATTGTATATGCACCTAGATATAAGTTAGAAAAGACAATAAAATCTTAATGAGAAAAAAAAAAAAGCCAGGTCTTTCCTGAGTGGTCTTTTAGTCTGCTTGGATTGTTTTTGTGACGGCTGCGTGATATATCACATTGGCAAGGCAAGTTATTAAAGAAAAACATTCACTGCAACAGAATAAATCTCCTGAATATTGTATGGTGTAAAACCTACTCTTTTGCATTAATGTATTGTATTCGCCTGTTAGCTTAAGATAATATTGTCTGTTGTACTAAGACTACAGCTACAGATCCATGATTGGTTCAATACATTTGCAATAAGATTGTCAACTTACCAGCTTTATTACTGGTATATAATGGAATTTAACTAATACAGTATGTTGAATGTTTGGCTAATGATTGTAAAAATCTCTTTGATTTCTCCATAAAGTCACATACATATTCAATTATTTTCAAGTTATCAATATATGTAAGATTTTCCTTTCCGGAAATCAGTGTGGGCAGAGTGACAGTACTTTTTGCAACCCTCTGCATTTTGCTAAGCAGCATATCAATTCTAATATTTAGACATTTGTTACATTTAAAGAAATAGTGTCTTTTATCTTCCCTATGTCCATATTCACCCAAATCATCAATACATCCTTTTTTTTTGAGGTCACTTTTTTAGAATACTAAATCCCATTCTTATTTGTGCAAAGTTTGCTTGTGTTGACCTCTTAACTTTATGACAAAACAATAAAGGCTTATATTCATACATCTTAAATAAATTATATTTGTAAGAGGATTTGGATGGGGCATTTCTCATTTGTACCGGAAGATGATTCCATGAAACGGTTGTTGAATGTGTGAAATAATCTCGATAAGACACCAGGTTATGATTGGGTATATTGTAATTTAAGTTTTGAAATGCTTGTGTAGAATGTTTCTGAGTACTAATATAAGATGAAATCATATGATGTAGGTATGATGAAGTAATGAAAACTGTAAAATTTGATCAATTTATGCATTGTACATCTCTTTTTGTGTGTTCTCTCTATAATAAATCATGTGATGTATGACTTTTTGCAACTAATGCTATTTGTTCCACTTCCAACTGCACATTTCTCAGTTTGTTACTATTTTCATGGGTGCAATTTCATATAAAATGTTACCATATTCTAAGATAGGACGTATAAAGCTCTTATAACATATATTGAAGGTCATTCTAGACCACTTGTATCTCTTCATCATTCCTAATTTCCCCTCGCTAGTTACACTTTGTATGTGTTCTGATCAAGTTAATTTATATGTTATTAAAATACCAAGGTAGTTTATGAGACTGAACCTGTTGACACAGTATTTCCTAGACATGTATTAAGTAGAACACTAGGACTTCTCCTAGAAAATAACATTACTGCCTTGCTAGCATTTATTGAATAGATATTAACCATCAAGCACCCCATTCATTGGTCTTAGACAGATCTCTGTTGATTTTGTTAGTTGCTGCTTTTATCTCTCTATTTTCAACATTTTCAACAATGGTCCAAAGAAAAATTCTACTTTTACCAGACCAAGAGCTGTGGCGCAGTTGGTAAGAGCAATATCAAGTGATTTGAGTGAATCCAAAGAATTCAGAGTAGAGATATTTATTCTTATCACAAAGCTCAGATCTGTAGATGACTACAAAGATTACCTTTTTACCCCTCAGCAGGATAGAGGCTTCCATAGTTTTTTGATTGGGGAAGGAGCGACTTTGCGGAGAGAATGGAAGATCACGTATGTGCAAGAGGGCAACTCTCACTCCTCTAAGCCCCCTTCTGGGAAAAGAGTGAAGCTTCAGACGGTCTCAAGGTGTCAGTATCTCCACCGGTAAGCCAGGTTTCCATCATAAAAAGAGCATCTAAATGATTAGAAACAAAATAATCCCGAATTGAAAGTACTTTTGCAGTAATTGGTCGAACATTGCAGGATCTAATACACATTTTATCTGCTAAGATTCATTTTTGTCTGTATTGTTGGTTGGTGGTGGTAGGTTGGCATTGTTCACAGCGCCATCTATAATTAGATTCGGGAAAGTCCGTGTGCAAATAAGATAGCTCGGGTACATTCGGCAGAATCCCAGATGAGGCCAGCGTTAATGAAGTGTGAGAACAACGTGGAAGATGTCTCCGAGGCGGCTTGGAAAAATTATTCAAATTTACCTTTTTTGTAAGTAAAAAAGTTTGGTTTGGTTTGAAAAGGGACATTATGAAACAAACTGAGGTGAGCTGGTGATGAGGATGGAGACACGCCAGCGCCAACTGGCGGCAAGCAAACTACCAGATTGGGGGTGTCAGTTCAGGTAAGAAGGGTCGTTGCGCAGTTTGAGTGCCAGCTTATTAGCACCAGTTCCTCTGTGGTGATCCAAAGGTTGTGGGTTCGATCCCCGGCCGTGTCGACATTAAAACCATTTTGCAATTTACACATGGGCTGAGGCAAAGGGTTAACCCGTTGTGCTTGTAAATCTGTGCCCGGGAGAGTTGTCATGTCAAGGACCTGCTAAATGACAATTCAGTGAGGCAGCACTATATTACTAATCCTAAACAAACAAACAAACAAATCAGGGAAGAAATGTATCACAAACCGACTTTACAGGATCATTAAGATATAAGATATTTGAGACACAAATTTACTATGTTTTGGTGATGCAAGGTAACTTTAAAGTTAATACCTTGAATGGATTTCATTTTATAATTATTGGCAGAGAGGGCATGATCTCAGCAATGTGACACATTATTCGTGTTCAGGGTTGATATGGGATTCAAGCAGTTCATCATAAATACTATAGGAATGTTTATTGACATTGTGAAAAAGACATATAAACACACACAAAAAACATTGCATTGCAGTAAAAACAGTGCTAATATCGCCCAGTAAAGCACAATAAGAGATGCCCGAGCATCCCAGTGATGACCGAAGTCATACCCATAATCAATAACATTTTTCAAGTTAAATATGTATACAGTAGGTCATAGTTGTTGGACGTAAATGTTCACTGATGCTACTCAAACACTTTTCTCGTGAAAGATGCAAAAAATGATTTTTTTTCTCCATGCAATATCCCTCTGTGAGTACATGCAGAAAGGTACACAGTAAATGATGACGTCATGGATATTCAAGTGTTCATGTACCTCCATGGAAACCTGCATCGTTATTTAAACCTCTCTCTATTGTGCCAGTTTTTTGTTGTTCAGAGCAGTGGTGTGTCTCATACCTTCAATATGAGTGCATAACTCTGAGTTCAATGGAGTCGCCCTTTTCTTCTGACAAAGTCAATATATTCGACTGACGGATTGATATGAGGTGTTAATATACTTCTAGACATATTTTGAAAAAAAAAACATCAAATATAGAATATCATATATCAAATGAACGCTCGTTTAGAATTGTATAAGAGGATCCATTTTACCTGCTTCAAATCTAAGCTGCATCTTCCTCACCATCTAGGACATTACATTTGAGCTTACATAATATTCTTTGCAGATGTATCATAATAGAATAGAATACAATACTCTAGGAAATATCAATATATCACATTTATAACCTCGTGATGAGTTCAATCCGAAATTACATAAGCTGTAATATATGTTCAAACAATATGTTATTATTTAAGAGGGTGATAAACAATCATTTTCTTTTTCTTGATTAATAGTATTCTCGGAATTATAGGTATTAATAGCTATTGAATGTTTGTCCATTACAGCAAATCATATTGATATCAAATACAATACCTGTGGCAAATCATATGAAATCTGAAATATTTCCATTGACAATTTGTTTGATACATTCGAATACCATATCAAAAAGACCACAATGTTCCATTTAGCAAATAGATAACTTATCAAGGAATAACACAATAAAGAGGTTCAGTTTATTTTAAATATTTTATGAAAAGGTGAGTTTTATATATGTTCTGTACCTAGGCAGGCATGGCCATTAATGTTGCATGTGAACACCAGGGCAATGACCAACTAAATCCAGGAGTAGAACTCATCTCAGTAAGCGCTACTAAATTACTGGCATTGTCAGACAGACACCAGTCTAAACTCTGCTGATGTTGCACTGCTCTATTTGAGTACCAAAATAGACACTTAATAACACGGTTTGCTTATACCTGAGCGCTGCTGAATATCTGAGAAATACTCTCTGCTTCACACAATTTCTAAGCTTTTATCTTTGTCTAATAATGGAAAGAATTCCTGTTCTAAGTATGAAACCATACCTTCTACCCTGTTCATCACAGAAGAGCGTTCAGTATTACCGTTACAATATTCATTTGTTTTTGTCGGTCTGGACACTAATATATATTCTGCATTACATCTGTAGTAATGCCGGCCGTTCATCCTTATCACTCTCTCTGCCATCATTGTCCAATGTTTACCGCATCCCAAATTTGGAACTCATTTTACATTTATAAGTTGTTGGCACTTACAATGTTGACATGCTTTTCTATGTTTATGAAAAATATGTTAATCAAACAATTGTGTGTGATATTTGGACTAAAAACATCAAATGCATTTGTCAAATGTAGAATATATACCCAGCAGACGCACATTGTGAAAACCACGTGGATTTCTGGTTGAAATCTCAGAAAATTGTGGGCAATCAGGTATCCAAGATTTCAAAGATGTGGTTTTCCTGTCCAAGTTATGGCATAGTTAACTGGTTGAATATGCAAAGCAAAAAGACATGATTTGAGGATGAGGATGAATACACTTCCGAAATGATCACATCTTTAAAATCAAAACGATTTATCCTGTGATCAGATAGGAATGGGCAGGGAATTTATTCTAATCAATAACCAAAAACATATTGGCCAGAAGATAACATGCTAAGATAAATTTTTTGTTCTGATTATTCTAAAAGCGAATCAATTTGTTTCATAGTGCATACCTGAACTCTCTACACCTGTATTCTAATACACCAATAATTTTTTTTTTTTTTTTGCATATATATGTCACTTTGAAAGAAAACATTGTTTTCTTGTACCAAATATAAAGTCCAGTGCAGTTATTTGCCTTATAATATCGGCATGCAATCATTATAACATACCTCCATTTTTTAATTGTTTAAGTTGCCTTTATCCCTATCGTTTAGTTAACTGTTGTATGTTTTCCGATAATAGATTATATATTTCTAAAGGTATTATAACGTGGCGACCCTCGTCCCTCAGCACACACTAATACTGGCAAACTCTTACCACAACTATATGGTAACCCATCCCTCCAACCCGTATTTGGCATCAGCACACATTGATACTGGCAGCCTCTATCCACAACTATATGATAAACCATCCCTCCATCCCGTACTTAGTATCAGCACACACCGATACTGGCAGTCCAGAACTGTACGGTAGCCCATCCCTCCATCCCGTATTTGGCATCAGCACACATTGATACTGGCAGCCTCTTACAACTACTATATTGTAACCCATCCCCCCACCCGTACTAAGCATCAGCATATACACTGACACCGGCAGCCTCTAACCACAACTATATGGTAACCCATCCCCACACCCGTACTTAGCATTAGCATACACTGATACTGGCAGCCTCTTACCACATCTATATGGTAACCCATCCCCCCATCCCGTACTTAGCATCAGCACACACTGATACTGGTAGCTTCTAACCACAACTATATGGTAACCCATCCCCACACCCGTACTTAGCATTAGCATACACTGATACTGGCAGCCTCTTACCACATCTATATGGTAACCCATCCCCCCACTCGTAATAAGCATTAGCATACACTGACACCGGCAGCCACTTCCACACAGCTTC
Source organism: Amphiduros pacificus (assembly GCA_949316495.1). Lineage (NCBI taxonomy): Eukaryota > Metazoa > Annelida > Polychaeta > Phyllodocida > Hesionidae > Amphiduros > Amphiduros pacificus. Next base: position 41,268,563 of record OX439001.1, on the reverse strand, counting down.
ACGGTGCTCTCACAGATGGCAGTTGGCAGGCGGTTTGTTCTCATGATAACACCTCTCGCTCTCCAGATCAGGTGATAAAAGCAAAAAGGCACAACATCTGGCTCCAAGTCTCATAGCTATGCACAACACATATAGTTTTTTTTATTGGATTATAGCATCTGGATATATGCCAGTCAGGTAGGTTCACTATTGTTTTCCACAGATTTGTTTTGGTATTTGGTGCGATGGTCAGTATGTCCTGGGGACCACCACAGATCTGCAATGTCAATCGTATAAATATGTTACATAGAGCGGTTAATGTTAGTGATTGGCTTGGCGGCCCTTGTGATTGATTGGGATGAAGTGGTCATGCCAACAATGTCCCAGCATGTACTTGCCAGTCTGCATGCCACACTCATCATACCACAAGATTAACACACACTTCGGACCAACAACAGTTTATCTCCAAACTATCAATTAGTGTCACCATTGTTTAGTGATGGTTATTACATCAAAATATCAAGAATTATGATAATAATTTAATCAAATTATGAATCAACAAATTAGGTTTTCATTCTAACACATGCCCATGATAAATAAGTATTGATCAATTGGGAACTGCATAGTGCCCATAAATAACCATAGTTAAGCAATTGACAAATAATGAGAGAGATTGACAAATAATAGAGAGAGAGAGAGAGAGAGAGAGAGACATACATACAGACAGACAGACAGACAGACAGACAGACAGACAGACAGACAGACAGACAGACAGACAGACAGACAGACAGACAGACAGACAGACAGATAGACAGACAGACAGAGACAGAGAGACAGAGAGACAGAGAGACAGAGAGAATTCAAATGTTTTATACACATTCATATACTTTAAATTAGAAGACATATCAAAAGTAAGAAATACATAATCAACTTTCAACATGAGACGTAATTTTCAACCAGATGCAATAATATTTCAGACAAATTTGTATAATAATGTAAAGACACTGACAAGAGAGAATATTTCCTTTGTAAAATGTCTGTCTGGCTTCCATTCTGTGTTAATATCAACATGATTTTTTTATCTTTACATGCAAAGGAAACCATTTTGTTTGAAAGCACAATTTCCCACCAGTGTTTAAGCCATCTTAGTTTCTTTCAGTGCTTTCAGAGCCTTGCAACAACAACCACAATTGACGTTTTACTCCAAGCATAACGTTACGACTATTCCATTCCAACTTGTTAAGCCTACGCATTGGATTTTGTAACCTGTTAGGCATCTCCAACGTCAGGAACTTTCTCTCGAGAGAAAAAGAAGTCTTGAGATAGCAGTCAAATAATACAGATGTGTAAACCATTGCATTGTTAGAAAACTAAAGCGTGTGGAAAGTTTGTATCTCTACTTGATTGCTAGCACGAGATTAGGATAATGCTGTGAAACACGCATGTAGTTTTTTTTCAATTCTGAGGATGTCGGCGTTTGCTATCCACAGTTGCAGACTGCATTCCTCTCACGTTAGGGAGATCAAATAGAGCTACAGAATCACGAGCAACACCCCCACTCTCCAAACCATACCTGACACAGAGAGGGAGTGTAATATAACGCTAAAGAGTGTGTCTAACTCAACTTCAAGTGTAAAGCATCAGACCACAGACTAATAGCAAGTGTATCTGTATTGACACCAAATATGAAGCATCAAGCCACACACTATATGTTACAGCAAGTGTATCTGTATTGACACCAAATATGAAGCATCAGGCCACACACTATATGTTACAGCAAGTTTATGTGTATTGACCCCAAATATGAAGCACCAAGCCACACACTATATGTTTTAGCAAGTGTATCTGTATTGACACCAAATATGAAGCATCAAGCCACACACTATATGTTATAGCAAGTGTATCTGTATTAACCCCAAATATGAAGCATCAAGCCACATACTATATGTTTTATTGTGCAAGTGTATCTATGCTAACCAAAAGTGTGAAACATCAAACCGCTCACTATATTATCATTATTATGATATTAAATACGTTAAATACACCCACTGAATAACAAGGTACAATTCCACTTTCATAAGATATATACCTGAAGCAAATACAAAATCTCTCAGTGTAATATAATAATTATGGGTGTGTCAGTATCGGCCACAAGTAAAAACATCAAACCACAGGGTACATGATTATAGCATGTATAGGTATTGAGTGTTAGGGAGAAAGACATTAGTGTAACATGCAGTAGACACACTACATGGACCCGTGTCACAAAGTAGTCACGAGTATTTTATATTTTCTTCTCATCTTTTTTTATACAGTATTTCCGAAATAATGTAATATGAAAGAGAAGGTATACTTTCATACATAGGCTGCTTTGAATATAAGGATAGCTGTTTGAGGAAATAGTGAAATACAGCAAATGATACTCATGCCCCGCAAATACATTATTATGAATACTAAAACCCGAGATCCATATCCACAAATCCAGGCATTATCTGCTTTATATTAAATGTCATGACACTTGCAGATTGGAACAAAATGTAAGATAGCATGTCACAGAGCATGGCTTCTTGTAATTACTTTAAGAGAGAATTGCTGACTGATTAAATACTGGAAAAGAGTTGTGTTGGGAGTGCTGTGTAACCAAGATTATGAAGATGCCCAATGGTCCAATCAAATCCAATGGCCCTAGCACGTAACGTCATTCAATGGCGCAAAGTGTCAAATGTAACCGAAGATCGATGCCTGGGTGCCACCATGGCAGAATTTATATTATGTCTTGATTATTCCGGTTATACACTGTCAAGCGGTTTCAGGCAGGATATCGACTTACCACATGACATGTCGGTAAGCCCACTTTTACTCATTGAAGTTTAGATATCCCATGAGACATACACTTTCGTTGCAATACCTTGACTGATGGTTTATGCTTGTGACACACTTATAAGGTCCAACCCCGGAAGTAAATATTGACTTGTGCAGAGTACCAGTCAGGTCATATGAACGGAAGCGGAAGTCATGTCTAAACAAGGGCCCGTTACGTGACGAGTGAGGGTCACCAGATCAATGCATTGCTAAGATGAATCAGTACAAACATTCATCATTGCTCTCCACTGGATTAGATGGATTGGTATGGCATAGAATAATCTATATATTACCTATCCGTGTCTGGTGCAAGAAAGATCATCCACACTATGGGAATTGAAATAATCTCTATCAATAATGTGAGGCCCGAGTAAGGGAATACCAAGGTGTCTTGAGTGATGATGTAATTATGGGGTTATATGCCAATATTTTATTCAGAATAATTAAAATGGAGCTTATGGTGAGCAGAAGGGAGAGGCGGATTTAAAATAGACATCATTCAGGTTTGAATTATATAAAGTTGATTGATTCGGTGTAAAATGATCTTACATATATTGTAACAAATTAGTAGTGCTCTATGTAATGTTCCTGTGAGCTCCGGTGATCTTTTCATCTATTATGGGTGCGTCAGAAGGAAGAGGAATTGATAAGCATGGCACTGGAACTATGTCTAACCCTAATTGGTACGTAAGAGAGAGAGAGCATAGTACGGGATCAGCAAGCACCGTGTTCTCCTCTCATTGGGGTGTGAGAGAGAATATACTTGGGTGTACTGGATAAGCAGGCACCGTGTTCTCCTCTCATTGGGGTGTGAGAGAGAATATACTTGAGAGTACTGGATAAGCAGGCACCGTGTTCTCCTCTCATTGGGGTGTGAGAGAGAATATACTTGAGAGTACTGGATAAGCAGGCACCGTGTTCACCTCTCATTGGGGTGTGAGAGAGAATATACTTGAGAGTACTGGATAAGCCGGCACTGTGTTCTCCTCTCATTGAGGTGTGAGAGAGAATATACTTGAGAGTACTGGATAAGCCGGCACTGTGTTCTCCTCTCATTGGGGTGTGAGAGAGAATATACTTGAGAGTACTGGATAAGCAGGCACCGTGTTCTCCTCTCATTGGGGTGTGAGAGAGAATATACTTGGGAGTACTGGATAAGCAGGCACCGTGTTCTCCTCTCATTGGGGTGTGAGAGAGAATATACTTGAGAGCACTGGATAAGCAGGCACCGTGTTCTCCTCTCATTGGGGTGTGAGAGAGAATATACTTGAGAGCACTGGATAAGCAGGCACCGTGTTCTCCTCTCATTGGGGTGTGAGAGAGAATATACTTGGGAGTACTGGATAAGCCGGCACTGTGTTCTCCTCTCATTGGGGTGTGAGAGAGAATATACTTGGGAGTACTGGATAAGCAGGCACCGTGTTCTCGTCTCAATGGTGTTTTGAGAAAGAACATAAGCAGGTAGTTCACTGTGTTTTTGCATTAAATGGTTGCTTAAGACTTCAGAGTACTGGGCTTGCCTTTACCTGTTGGAGTAAGTTAGGGAAGAGATACCATAGCGTAATAGGTTTGCCTGAACCTGTGTTTTGCTCTAATTGGTATGATAAAGAAGAAATATTGGAGAACACTTGGTGATCCTTGTCATTATAGGAAACTGTTCTTGTCAAATAATGTGCTGAATGTACTCTATATAGTCTGGCACTCTCTCTCCTTTCTCATCGTTATTGATTCACATACTCTCTCAAGAATTTGATTTGAATGAGGAATTGGATTCCTTATTATTAGATCGACTATAAGAATTCACTCCACAGTCCCGATGAGCACAGCTTGCCTGTAAAGTGACGGCAATATAAGTGAGAAGATCACTGTGGGACAAGCAGTAGAAAATCAGTATAATTAAAATCAATCTGATATCACATTTAAGCCACAGATTGGGGATCTTAAGTGGATTTTTAATGCCTGATATAGACATGTATTAAGATGTAGACCGCTTGTCGTGCCGACCGAGGACGTGATAGCTGCTTTCAGGGACTGCATCTTATTCCATTCAATGCATAATGGGATGTAAACTGGTTATTAGGTAATAAATCACACTGACCCCATTTAGGACTTTTACCCTGATTAGGTGTAGCCGACATGAGAAACAGGCGACCAGACATCAGCTTTTGGCTCCAGTGTTCATGTATAAAAACCCCTTGTTGTGATTTAGTTGTGACATGTGGTGTTAAAACTATAATATTTGCAAAGACCTACAAGGTATTGTTACATCCAATTGAGTAGAGGATTTAAATTGTATTCTTAGGGATATTCTTAGGGATATTAAACATTCCCTCAGCAGGATCACAGACTTGCCCATCTATTCACCGCCCATCCATTCCCTGCCAGCCTATTCCCTGCCACATATTTCCTACCCACCTTTTCCTTGCCCACCTATTCCCTACCCACCTATTCCCTGCCCACCTATTCCCTACCTATCTATTCCTTCCCACCTATTCCCTGCCACATATTCCTTGCCCATCTATTCCCTGCCCACCTATTCCCTGCCCAACTATTCCCTGCCCACCTATTCCCTGTCCATCTATTCCCTGTCCAACTATTCCCTGCCCAACTTTTCCCTGCCCACCTATTCCCTGCCAACTTATTCCCTGCCCACCTATTCCCTGCCACCTATTCCCTACCCACCTATTCCTTGCCCACCTATTCCCTACTCACCTATTCCCTGCCCACCTATTCCCTACCCATCTATTCCTTCCCACCTATTCCCTGCCATCTATTCCTTGCCCACCTATTCCCTTCCACCTATTCCCTACTCACCTATTCCCTGCCAACCTATTCCCTGCCACCTATTCCCTACCCACCTATTCCCTGCCCATCTATTCCATCCCATCTATTCCCTGCCCACCTATTCCCTGCCCACCTATTCCCTGCTCATCTATTCCTTCCCGTCTATTCCCTACCCACCTATTCCCTGCCCACCTGCCACCTATGCTCTGCCACACCTATTTCCCGCTCATCTCTCCCTACCCATCTATTCCTTTAATAATTGGCTTAGCTCCACTGGGAAATTTGAGATATTAAGTTAGAGGAGGCTGCCAAATACGAAATATGGTTGAACCCCCGAGAATTGTTCACAATAGGTTAGTCGATTCTGCAAGAAAATATTTCATCGTAATATTTCAACCATATCTAATTATATTTTGCAACAATCAAGCTCATGTACAACATTCCTTTTGCAGGAACATTTGGGAAAAAATAAAAAATTGCACACAAAATATTAGAATTCATGTCAAAATACACGTAGATATTACATTTGTGTTGGGGGAAACGTCCTTTTGAGCTTGCTTTGTGAGTTCAACTCTTGCACTGCAATTGGATTGAGAGAAAGACCACCCAAGGGGTAGTGTAACCTTGTAATTAAAGGTTACCTTATCCCAGACTGTTGTCCGGGCCAGGCTGCTCATTCAGCAGGTACAATGGACTCAGCAGGTACAATGGACTCAGCAGGTACAATGGACTCAGCAGGTACAGGGGACTCAGTAGGTAGAAGGGACTCAGTAGGGTGAAGGGACTCATCAAGTGGCAGGCACTCAGCAGGTTGAAGGCACTCAGTAGGTTGAAGGGACTCAGCAGGTTGAAGGGACTCAGCAGGTTGAAGGGACTCAGCAGTTGCATTGCACCATAACCTTTGAAGGAAAGGGCCATCCTTGGCAGTCAACTGCCTTTACAACAGTTTATTAGAAATAGAGTCTGCATTCTTGGTGGGGGCGTGAATCCCATTAGTTGGCATCAGAGGCCTGAAAGTATCCCAAGGCGCGTTAAGAACCTTTCCCGATGCACTTGTCCTAAAGAGTTGGGGAAATCCTATATTTCCACCGCCTCATATCCAATTAAAACTGTCAGTCCAGTCATCACCATTATTCACTGCCGCAGGACAGATCACAACACCTCTGCGACAAGTGTAAAATGATAGAAATGATGTACTATTATTGGTATTTGTGTTCTGACTTTATAAACTGATATCGATTGTCTTGCCTTAGAATTTTAAAGTAGGGACAAAGGATAATTTATTGGGAACAACTGTGATTTTCACTTGCATATAAGATTTTTTAATAATGAAATAAACATTTTACATAAGTTACATTACATCTTTGTTGTGTCACCAGAATAGATTAACATCCTGGTACTGAAACAGCTCTATTCCCCAAATAAGGAGGGGGCATTCATGATAGAAATGTGTCCAAATGTAATTTGAGCATCATTTCTTTCATTTTACACAAGACCTCCAGTCCGACAAGGGCTGTGGTGCATTCCATGCTAATCTCTGTCGTCATCATGACCCCTGGAATGAATAATGACCTATATTAAGCATGTACTAATCATAATAATTGTGGCTATAAAGTTTTACCTGATCTTATTGTAACCTGGACCTCTCGAATTTATTAATCAGATTGGCAATGAACTGTGCGTAGAGACCTATTATAGTTATTCATTAATTATTGAGAACCTAAACTATAGTTTCCTTTTTAAACTGAATAATGTATTCCAGACATTGAAAGCAACCCACAATTCAAGACTCATGTTTAAATCCTTTAAAGAAGAAAAATGAAGATTCGATTTGTCTCCGTCGAAAATAAACAATACAGCTCACGTTTGAATCATGTTTCTGCATTCAAAACGTGCTCTTCTAACCTCTCAGAATTGTGGAGTTTTATTTTTAGATTAACCTACTGCAAAAATACATTATTCATTTTTCAATAATTAAATTTCACGAAACAGCCAAGCTCCTTAGATCAATTCTATGTGGCTAAAATGTAAGATTTGAAATTCATATCCTTGTGGGAAAGTTCGATTGCAAGGATGAAACCTTTTTAATCGTTATTCACTTTCTTGTTGTTACAAACATTCAGTGGCACTAAAATATACCTCAGATATGATGCGCGCCCTCGTAGGAGAAGTTCAAAAGAATCATCTGAAACGGGCAACAGTAGATTATCAGATTTTCAAGATTAATCACACATAAATGTGAATTACACTGAAATGTGTTAAAATTATATCATTCATATAAGCAGACACAACTTAGGCTACTTGACTATCTACCTTTCGGACATTTATGAAAGAAGTATCAGCCGGGAAAGGGACGTGGAAAATCAGCATAATCTAAATATATAACATTTTAAACTAAAACCTCCTGCCCAACCCACTCAATTCAATATTAATAGTTTTATCTTTAAACAGGGTTTGTTGAATGCAAAATCTTTATTAATTTTTTTACAAAAACAAGAAATCTACAGCTAAGACATAATAAGGGTATATAGAATTAGGCATTACCCGCCATCTGGGAGTAAACTAACTGCCCTGAGGATAGGGCCAACCTTGATTACAGTGTGGACACTGGGACCCGTATGTCTTCACTGGTACGTGCTCGGAAATACGCGATAGGGGCAGTCTTGGAGGAAGTCAAACTTCTCCCACCCCTTTACATAAATTGCTCAACGTCTGCAGCAACCTCGGCTGTATTTTGTATGCCTCTTCATATAATTGATAAATATAATTAGAGGCACCATTAAGTACATCAATGGGTTCAGATGGTGGTCAAATGATGGTCAGATTGGTGTCAGAGGGGGGTCAGATTAGAGTCAGATAATCCCTGCATAACCACTAGATCTATTATTGTACTGAAGAGAGGAGAGAAAATGTTCACCAGAAAATGTTCATCATTTGTTCTGTTGAATAAATATCTACTTAAAAAAGCTCCCTGGGCGTGAATAGGTAAATAATAGTCTGACAAACCGCTAGGTGTGCCTAACAATGTGGATTATTTCTGACATTGATTGTAAGAAGAGGTCAGCTTTTGTTCCTGGTTGGCTTGCTATGCAAGGAAAATAACCATATACATGATATATTTGGTTTGAATAGTTATTTCTAAAGCAGTGAGTTTTTTTATAATGCAATATTTTCTGAGATGGATGCAATCATAGATGATGCCCGGACATGCATGCCAGGCTGTTGCAAATACTTGCTATTTATTAGCCTGAGTCACGCCAGCAGTGAGACCCACTCAGAGATACGTATACAGAGCGAGAACTTGCTTGAAAAGTTCCTGTTCATCTATATTACATGGCAGTCTGCTGGAACTCATGATTTTATTTTGATATATAGATGTCCCTATGGAATTGTGTGTCATTGTAAAACGTATTTTGCGACGTTCATATATCTCTTGGTCACTCTCCATTTCAGCCAATAACACATCTCAACGCAGGGCACAGTGGTGTAACCTGGAAGTGGGCAGACCGAGACTTCCTGGTACGCAGGCTGTGTCATGCTCCTGATACGCAGGCCGGTAATTGAGGCAGGCAGAAGGTGATGGTGTGGCAATGACATGGTGACTTGCCACAGGCCTCACATGCCATTGTTAAAAAATATTTCCAGTTCCAAATGCATTTAGTTGATGTGCGTGCTAGATGATGCCTTGCTTCTTTGACTCATTTATTGCAACTTTATGCCAACTTTTGTGTTCACCAAAACTGTATTACAGTGGTTTAATGGATAAGATATATAACTATTTATAGATTATATGCAATTATTTGAGTTCAAACACGATTTCTATATCTTATATGATTTTGGTCATGAGAACAAGTGTTTGGAATATTTAATATTAAAGTGTTTGGAATATTTAAAAGTTTTAGGGTTGAAATTCTCAAGTTCTGAAGATGGTTATTGTCAGTCTGATGAGGCACATGCAAATGTGTCAAGAATTAGGATTTGGTATTCCTTCTGAATATATAGTGGTAACAATTCCAGATACCATCTATACCAATGTTTGTCATAGTTCTACTCATGTTAATCAATAGCCTTTTGTATTTTGTCCTAAATTTTAAAACACCTTTCATATATATTTCTTTGGTTTGAAAAGTAGCGCAGTGGAAATCGTCTAACAATGTTAACAAACTTTGTTCACCTGAACAGTTTAAACGTTTGAATTCTTTCATGTATAATGTATAAATCTAAAGTGATACATCATATTTGATTACAGTATTGGAGTGCAAATAACTGGAAAATCATGGTTATATGTCCATGTCAATATTGCTTATATTGATTATCCATACTCTCTCCTGCATTGACATTGGTTGGATGCAATTAGAGAGATTTAGGTGGTTCTTGTTACTGCAGTCCATCTACAGAACTGATGACCATTTCGCCTCGCGATTTAGGCGCATGCAGTTGACCGGCAGTGGGCACGTAATGTGAGGGGTGGACCCCAGTGTGGGAGGTGGACCCCAGTGTGGGAGGTGGACCCCAGTGTGAGAGGTGGACCCCAGTGTGAGAGGTGGACCCAAGTGTGAGAGGTGGACCCCAGTGTGAGAGGTGGACCCCAGTGTGAGAGGTGGACCCCAGTGTGAGAGGTGGGCCCCAGTGTGAGAGGTGGGCCCCAGTGTGAGAGGTGGACCCCAGTGTGAGAGGTGGACCCCAGTGTGAGAGGTGGGCCCCAGTGTGAGAGGTGGACCCCAGTGTGAGAGGTGGACCCCAGTGTGAGAGGTGGACCCCAGTGTGAGAGGTGGACCCCAGTGTGAGAGGTGGACCCCAGTGTGAGAGGTGGACCCCAGTGTGAGAGGTGGACCCCAGTGTGAGAGGTGGGCCCCAGTGTGAGAGGTGGGCCCCAGTGTGAGAGGTGGACTCCAGTGTGAGGGGTGGACCCCAGTGTGAGAGGTGGACCCCAGTGTGAGAGATGGACCCCAGTGTGAGAGATGGACCCCAGTGTGAGAGTTCTCCACAGTCTTATGCTCACTTGTTGCTCCATAAAGACACCGCAGTATATTTTCTTCTGGCCAGTTCAGTCATGACCACCATTTATTGCCACATTTCAGGGACATGCCTTAATAATATGACAACCAGCTGGCCTCCTACCCTGAATGATGAATGGCATGTTCTCTGGTATAAATAGCACGGGTGAAAATTCGTGGCACAAAATTGGAATCCACCGTTTTTACTATAGACTTTATAGCCTGAACCACAAGTATTTATCAATCAGCAATTGAATTATGAGTAGGGAACAAGTACAGTTTCTTGATTATTTACTGACACATGAGACACAAAAAACAACTCACAAATCACGACAATGTTTCACGTTCAACTTTCAATAAAAACGAGGATAGAATCCTGTTTCCGTGCACCATATTTTCTCGTCTTTCAGAGTAGATGAATTTTATATTCATTTTTAATTCGATATAAAATATATTATTCAACTCGCAGTACATTATATTTGTAATATCATAAGTTCAACTCCTTACCATTCGGAACTAATACTATGGCTAGAGTTTAAATTCAAAATTCATGTGGGTTGATAGTGATTATAGAGAATATAAAAACTTCAGAGAGAGCAGATACTATTAGCATATCTGTGCAATGTTGATTCATCCTTGGCCAGATGCAACTGAGGGATGCAAGCTTAAATCACAACATAATAGGCTAGAATCTTCTAAACAAGGTGTAAAATTGTTAAATTTAATTTACTAAATATTTGGATAGTTCTGTATTATCTAATTGTATCACTTTGAACTTGGCGTAGGCTCATATTAATTAGTAGCTCTGCTCAAATCTATGGATACAAGTGAGGGACGGGAGGTTGTGGTTTTAACTCTCACTGTTTGCAGTGTTACTTTACATAGTTAAAATGAGGCTGGAAGGTCGATTTTATTTGAGGCTGAAAAAGACGTAATATCACCACTTGACAATCTCTTTCTCAAGTTCAAATGTAAGGATACCTGTATAAAAATCTGATGATGGAATTGTAGAAATGAATGTCCAACTGAATTTACAAGATATTCCTGTTCTGCGTGTGCTGTACGAGATGTGACAATGCCTTGAGATTGTATAGGACATGATCGTATTCATCACCACACAATCACGAACATTCTCCTTGGAACACAAATTTCAACCTCTTGACAGAAATATTTTCAAAAAAGGATAAGATTTACATATTCTAAAAATATACTTTGCTATCTTAGCACTTTAAGGATTATATACTATAAACTATTTGATAAACCTAGTTATTTCGATTTTTATTTCGACATGTTATTCTAAACATTACAAAATGCCAGCCTATATATATTTAGTAATATTATCAATAGACTGGCTGAGATATTTCCCTATCATTTGGTTTGTAAATAGCTCCTGAGAAGCAAACATTAGTGAGAAGCAAACATTTTCAATCATTATTCACATTCCTGGTTTTACCATCATGTATTTTCCCTAATGCCCCCGTCACATTTGCACCGGGCGCCGGTCAGGAAGTAAGAATTGGCCGACTTCAAAGGATCCCGGGCGCCAGGGAGTTCATCAATGGTAAACAGAGATATGCCGTAGCTGTGGTCACATTATACATGGCTGCCGCACGGCACTTTCCAAATTAAATGTTATAGATGTCTGTAGGATGTCCTAAACATGTCTAGATCATTTTAAAGACGTCTGAAGGATATCCTAAAGACGTTTATATTATATCGTAGGGAGCCCCTAGGATCATCTGACGATGGACTGTGAACTCATGATCCAAGAAAAATCCTATTTTCACCCTACAATGCCACCAGCAGCCTTAAGATAATCTTAAGATATACCTGCGGGGCACACACGGGAGCCTGCTGTGTATTTTAAGATGATATGTGGTGATCTTGAAAACGCCGGCAACTTTTATGTTGCAGCTAAAAGTTCCCGATGACCCGTCCGTCACGGCACCCTGGCTTGCCGACTGACTTTAAAAAAAAACACCGGCCGGGCATCCTTGCTGAAATCGGCGTAAATATGACTGGGGTATAACCAACAGTTACCGCAAACAGGTGCACACCACAATATGATAAAGTATTCAATATTTTTTGTATAATTAGTCTCTGTCAATTAGTGGGTCATTGTCCAATGCACCACCCCCGTAAGAAGGAGTCAAAAGAGGAATTGATATTGGACAACAATGCATTGCCAGATATTGAAGACATGCAACCATAGGGAATCTAAAAGCTAACATAGTGCCAAAATCGTTTGATCTATGCAATACTTCCCTTTGTTATATCTTGGAGTAATAATGAATGGAGGGGTGACGGGGAAAGATCAAAGGGGATATCATAGATGCCGCCATGGGCATTGTTATAATGACGCCATATAGGTGCAAGATATGAAATTTTTGACGTAATTTTTTTTCAGAACTATTTTAAGTTATCAAAACCACAATTTAGAGCTACACATATTGCGAATGAAATGTTTGTTTATTTATGCAGATTATGGGGATATAAATTTTATTTCTCTGCTCCAAGTTTTGACGATTTTATGAAGAGATTTGCAAATTCATATTACATTTATGAATATGAGTTAATATTTCTGTTTTACCCTCACATTATCAGGAAATCACGTACTTTATTGTTATTTTTATCTTTCCAGTTTATTTTTAATTATTGGCGCATATATTGGCAGCTTAGAAAATTATACCACGTTGTTCAGTGAAAAAAATACTATCAGAAAATGTAATTTATAGCCCTGCCAATATATGCGCCGTTATAAATAAATTGACCTAATACATATAATGTCATCATTTCAAATCAACAAAAAATAACAATTAAAAAATGCAACAAAAATTTTATGAATTCTATATCATTAACAATATTTTGTTTAAAAGTTTAGAAAAAGCAATATGAATATGAATTATGATTTTTTTATAAACATGTATAAAAAATAAAAGATTTGGAAAATGCATTTTTCTTTTTTTCATAATATCTTATATTGAAGAACTCAGAACAGAAATGAATAGATTTATTTGAAGTAATTTTGAGTGGATGGTATTATAAGCTTCACAAGAGGAACTATTCTGAATTTTTCTTTATAAAAAATAAACCAAAATGTGGTATAATACTTCAATAAAACTTTGGCCAATTTATTTTTTTTAAATATGAATCTTCAATTTTTCACTGTTCTGAAGTCGGCAACTATGATAGGATCAAAGGATTTTGAATCCATTGTGTGAAACAATGCGTTGCTATGACGCCATAACTCAAATAACAGCCGTTGCGCCTCCATTCATGATTACTCCAAGGTTATATACAACTCCTAAAGCTGAAATCACAATCTTGAGTGAGAAGATTTTTATTCCATATATAAAGGTATTATACTTACTTTGATGATGATAAAATAACATGGATATTTCCGTACTATCTAATATGGATAGTTTTGTTCTGTTCTAATCATTCAGTATTTCAAAACCGACTGTAGACTAACATTGATTCATATTTCTATCCATATCTAAGATCATTTGTAAAAAAAATCAGAAAGGTATGTGATCCTGTGGAGGGAATTATGGACATGAATAGTGTCCTGCAGATTATTATTTTAATCCTGTGCCAGCTGGGTGTGACAATGCCTTGTAGTGACTTGTAATTACAGACTATTTCTTAGTTCTCTTGAACCACAAACTCCACATCTTCAGAACAGAATTCGTGTCATGAAGCAAATGGTAAGGTTTACATTTTCGGATTTGTATGGATTATATCTTTTCAATTTTAAGATGAGTGGTGAGTTCAACCCCCACTGCCGGCACTGTTACTTTCACATTGATTTTGAGTGCTCCATATTTTTGATCTGACATTAAATATAACTTCATGTTTTGCTGCAAACCCAATATAAGCAATTTGCTAGAGTTTGTGCACCAACGGCGATAGAGCATATGCTATGTTTAACAACTGGAATGACTAACAGAAACAAATTTAACAAGACTAGTATGATAACATGAGAATGTATAAGCATGCAATGGAAGTAAATAAAACTGTATGAAAATGGACCAAACAGATGATTATAACTAGCAGGGTGTAGGCTTCATGTACCAACACATGATCTGAAAACACAGATCAATGGCATGCATGCTGGAACATTACTCGTACACCTTCATAGTAGGAAACTACGCCCCCTCGCGATCTTAAGCAGGATTCCACTAGTGATAAAATGAAGGGATGAAAATGAAGGAATACAGTGAGATGAGTATCAGCGTAATGTAACATGCCGTTGATTTGAGATGTTGATGGGCAAAGGAACTTCAATGACTGACTGGTATTTAGCAAAGAGATCTCTGTGTTTATGCTCAGTTTTGTGTAGCTGTTTCACTAATGATTTATAATGAAAGCCCTGTCTCATCAGCTTCAAACACAGAAATTCATGTCTATCCTTAAAGTCTTTGAATGAGTCACATGCGCGAGCAATGCTGATGAGTCTAGAGGCATAAACTCCATAGGCAGGCTTTTCTGGAATGTTTGAATCCTTCACAAAGGGATAGTTCACAATATCAAACTTAAAGCTGTCTCGTTTGTCATAGAGTTTAGTGTGAAATTGTTTGTTGTTGATCTCAGTGTAAAGATCAAGGTAGGAAGCCCTATCACTGTGAGTGTTTTCCTGTTTGATGCTGAGTTCTTTAGGGTAAATATTGGACACGCCCTCACTGAAGTCTTTGTTGTTAAAGCTTACAAGGTCATCTATGAACCGAAAAGTATAATTAAAAGATTTAGCTTTATGAATGTTATTCTTTTCCAACTTCTCCATGAACTTGTATTCATGTGACATGAGGAACAAATTAGCCAGCAGAGGAGCACAAGATATGCCCATTGGAATTCCAATGATTTGCTGGTGAATGGTGTTTCCAAATGTTACATAGATGTTGTCAATGAGGAAGTTGACCATATCAATCAATTTGGAACTACTAATGAGAGTGTAATTTTTTACATCTTTGTTAGACCAAAAAGCATTATAACTATTGACGGCTATGAAAGACTTTTTGTTTTTTGTAAAGGAAAATTGGATGAGTTCATGGATATGGGTTTTAAGGAGGTTATGGGGAATTGTAGTATAAAGGGTACTAAAGTCCCAGGTACTAATGCATTCAGCATACTGACTTTCATTACACTCAGCTAATTTAGTTTTTAACTGAATGGAATTATCTAGTATCCACATCTGGTTGGTGCCTGTATAGTTGAATATACCTTTACAGTAGGTTTGCATGAATTTATAGATCACGCCAAGACAACGCCTAGATGATATTCTAACATATGCCTAGATAATATTCTAACATATACCTAGATAATGTTCTAACATATGCCTAGATAATGTTCTAACATATGCCTAGATAATGTTCTAACATATGCCTAGATAATATTCTAACATGTGCCTAGATAATGTTCTAACATATGCCTAGATAATGTTCTAACATATGCCTAGATAGTATTCTAACATATGCCTAGATAATATTCTAACATATGCCTAGATAATGTTCTAACATATGCCTAGATGATGTTCTAACATATGCCTAGATAATGTTCTAACATATGCCTAGATAATATTCTAACATGTACCTAGATAATATTCTAACATATGCCTAGATAATGTTCTAACATATGCCTAGATAATATTCTAACATGTGCCTAGGGAGGTGCGCATGCGTGAGATGCAAGATGGCAGTGTTTTGATCTAGCTCCGTATTTTGTTGGGTTTTCTAGCAATTTATGGTACTCTAACGCATCAAAAACACTCCAGAATACAAACTCACCTGTTCCAGCACACCTCTACCTAGAGTCTACGCATTTTTTGAAGACTCTTGTGAACAATTGCAGTGTAAAATCTGATCTGTAACGAGGGCTGGTATTTGATTCGCTTTACACGAAGCGCAGCGCTCGTCACACAGATCTTATTGTACTCGTGGCGAGTGTTTACAAACCCCTCTCTCTCTCTCAAACATAAGCTTGGAATCACCTCCTAGCTTAAAGGTTCCTAATCACCTAGGCAACCTTGTCTAATCACCTAGACAAAATATCTAAAATTGTCCAAGAACCTGGACAAAACACTATCTTTCTACGCTTCATACAGATACGCCGAATCACCTCGGCATCACAGCTGAGCTCTCGCTCGCTCTTTTCTAAACATTCTGTATTTACTGAGGCAAAGAAACTAAGAAATTAATATATTGTCATAGATTTCAATATTTTTTATTGGAAAGGAAAGTCATTTTGTTAATTTCGAGCAGCCATTGACCGCTCGCTCACCCTAGCTATTTACGCAGTTATAAATAGTACATACATAGAATTTCCTTCAACGGAAACAATTTTTCAAAATATTAAACAAGCGACTCACCGGTTGGCAGGCCCTGACGTCTGACTAATCCGATTTTCGTGAGCTTAATATTATTTCCTCCCACCTTTACTGTTCAGTCGACTGATAAACTTTACAGTGAAAGGTCCGATTTGTTATCATCCAAACATTACTATAATTCCAAGATGGCTTGTTCCACACGCAGTTCAACTCGTGATATTAATATGTCTCTGGATGAAGATAGCATTGCCTCTCCGAGGCCTACTCCTACTGCTCCGGCTGCCCTACTGTCTCCTGTCCACTCGGCAGTTGATGAGTTGGCGGAGCTAAGATCTACATACGCTGACCTGGTCAAGATGAATGATGCGAACGTGGCGGCCAACATTCGTCTTGCCGAGCGCGTGGCCTCTCTCCTTGCTGAGAAGGACGCCCTTGTAGCGGAGAAAACGGCCATGGAAGCCGACAAGACACTTCTGGAAGCAGAGAATGACAATCTCACTTCCGAGCTGGCTTCCTCTCTTCGTGCTTTAAAAGAAAAAGAAGACGTTATAGACAGTTTCATCCCGCCTTCCACGGAGGTTAGGGGTAGCAAGTCTTCTACCATCTCTTCTCTTCCCAGCCTTTTAGTCGTTCTCCCGAAGGACGGCAATCAGGCGAGAATTACCGACGAGATCAACCGTTCTGACTGTTCCTTCAAGTCGTCCGCCGAGACCTTACACTTTCTGCGGACAGTTTCTGATAGGGCCAGGAAAGCTGATCACCTCGTTATTCTGCCTGATATTACTTCCATTGTGGCCGGCGAGGATGGTACAACGGCCTTCAACCGCTTGATGAATGAGGTCGAAGGCATTCGTGCGATGGGCCCCACCGTCACCATCATCACCCCGCCGGCTCCAGTCGACACTTTGCAGAGAAAACAATGGACATATTTCGTAAGTTTTCTCGCATCTCACACCAAAGTGCTCCCTGGTTACTCCTATAAGAAGATCCAGTCATTTCACGGATCGACGGATCTAGCAACTGATAAAGATGGCAGTCTCACTTCCTCGGCCATGGAAACGATCGCCAAGGCCATAAACTCCGCCGTCTTCCCCGAGAAGATCCCGTTCGTCCCGAACGTCGAGAGTGCTCTCCTCTCGGACGAGGAGAAACCCAAGCGGAAGAGACCAGCCAACCCCCGCAAGAGGAAAGCTGGCCCTCCTCCTTCCACCTCCTCTCATGCCTCCTCTTCTTCTGCCTCTTCACCATCAGTCTTAGCTGTGAAAGACATGCTGGCCATTCCAACAAGGATGGCGGGCAGGATTATCGGCAGAAAGGGCTCAAACATACGGGCATGGAACCAGATACCTGGACTTGACGTTAAATTAATAAACATTGATGACGATTCCAGTCTCGTTCGATTTTCCGGTCCACGAGACGTTGTATCTAAAACCAAGGCAGAGGTGCAGAAGATCGTTGACTCCGCCTGATGTGCCGGGCCAGAGCCATCATCTACAAATATGGACATATTAAATATTAATAATCATATTTGTACTATACCATGTTCACATATTAATTGTATAAATGCAGAGACAATCTTAGCATGTACATGTTTTTTGAGTGTGAAAAATAAAAGATATATACCTTCTATTTCTAAAGCTGAATGCCTTATTCCCTCGCCGCCTGCTCGGCGGCTGCAATCCAAGTCCATTCTCACTTGTGATAGACATCTTCAGCTCATTTTTCTAAAAGACACGTTAAAAAACATATTCTTTACACAAATATCAAAACCCAAGAATTCATCAGACTATTCCATCTCTGGTCGATTTCTTATTTTCAAAAATAAAATTTCTCTGAGAATAATTGATAATCTGAATGAATATTTCTCATCTAGCAGTAGGGGCCCATGTGCTCCCCTGTATTGCTGGCTACCGCCACGAGATGGCTCTGGCGAGGCTACACCGGATTTCAATATTATCGCTCCAAATTCCTTTTCAAATTCATCACCAAACTCCATGAAAGCGGGCAGGGTTAATCCACAACTGACCCCCGACCTGTTATCGCCATCTTTTCTTAGAAACTTACTGTATCCACACAGTAATGCTACAAATAACTCGGGGCCGGCATCCCCGAGCTGTTCACGGCATCCTCGTGGTAGCACAAAAGGAAGAGTTTCACGGAAATACCCGAACCAACGTTTCCGGTTCCACGAATACAGACGAGCGACCACCAATCGCTACCACTGTCTTTCAGATCCAGAAACACCCGAGTCACATCGGCTCGTCGAAACACGTGGTCTAAATATAAACAATGCCAATATAACGACCAATCACGTCTCAGGGCCGGCCCTAACTACAAGTGCTCGCTCTGCTCCACGTGGTCGGCCACGAAATGTAAACAAACCGCATTCTCGGTTCCACGAAAACAGACGAGCGACCACCAATCGCTACCACTGTCTTTCAGATCCGGAAACACCCGAGTCACATCGGCTCGTAGAAACACGTGGTCTAAATATAAACAATGCCAATATAACGACCAATCACGTCTCAGGGCCGGCTCCAACTACACGTGCTCGATCTGCTCCACGTGGTCGGCCACGAAATGTAAACAAACCGCATTCTCGTATTAAAAATCCTAATAGAAACGTGAAGAAAACTTTAAATATTGGGTGTTGTAATGTACAGAGCATATCTAGCAAGATCTTGCCAGTAAAAGATTATTTTATTGAGCATGACCTTGATGCCCTGTTCATGACCGAGACTTGGATGCATGACTCAAATTCTGACAAAGTCAAAGGTGAACTTAAAGAAGGATCACTTGAATTTGAATCCTTTCCTAGAATTGGTCGTACAGGGGGAGGTTTAGGGATTTTATACAAATCTGAACTCCCTTTCAAAACCAATAGGGCCAACCAACCAGTAGTCACCACCATGGAGCTTATGGAGTCATCCATCACACTGAAGGGAAAAAAAGTTACATTTGTGGTGATATACAGACCTGAACCATCTGACCGAAATAGATATACCTACTCTGAGTTCTATGATGAGTTCACCCAATTGGTTGCACATTATGGTTCGTTTAGTCATGAAGTCATCTTCCTTGGTGACTACAACTTCCATGTTAACTTGCCCTTAAAGCCGGATGTCATTAAATTTAATGACATCCTATCTACCTTTGATCTAACACAATGGGTTCAAGAACCAACCCATAGGTTAGGGAACACCCTTGATCTAATCATGACCTTTAGGGGAAATAAACTCATGAAGACTCACCTAGTAGATGAATACCTATCTGATCATAAAATGATTAAGATTTACCTTGATATTGTACCTCCTAAACCTCCTAAAAAATCTATCAAATTTAGGAATTTCAAGGCACTAAATCTTGAATCCCTAAGAAGGGACATTAAATCCCTAACTGACAGAGACTCAACCTGGGAACATTTACCACTGGAGGACATGGTAAATTACTATGATAGGGAACTCACATCACTCATGGACAAACATGCACCAATTAAGGTTGCCATGGTTACCCAACGCAAACCTGTACCTTGGATGAGTGACCAACTAAAGCTGGAAAGATCTCTCAAGAGGAGGCTTGAGAGGAAAATGAGCAAGACTGGCACTCAAATTGACAAGGAGCTGTATAACTCTCAAAGGAACAAATACAACTCAATGCTTAAATCTGCTCAATCATCATATTTTTCCAACCTTGTTGAGGAAAATAAACATGACCCCAAAAAGCTTTTTAGAGTCATTGACACAGTCATGCACAAGAAAAAGGACACTCCTATGCCCCAATCTGACTGTGAGACTACTCAAGCTGAGAAGTTCAACACATTCTTTCTTGAAAAAATAGAGAGAATCCGCCTGGACATTGATAATGCACCCGGTCAAATTTCGCCACCAGGTGACACTACAAACAATAGTACTACTTGTCTGGATAGGTTCAGACCCCTAACCATTGATGACGTACGGAAATTGGTCAAAAGGTCAGCAAAGAAGTCATGTGACCTGGATCCAATCCCAACCTGGCTCCTACTTGACCTCTTAGACGACCTCCTACCAATAATTACTTCCATCATAAATAAATCACTGATGGAATCAGCAGTATCGGAAAATATGAAAATAGCCATCATAACACCCCTGCTGAAGAAACTAGGTCTGGAACTGGTTGAAAAAAACTATAGGCCTGTTTCCAACCTAACATTTGTCTCCAAACTAACCGAGAGGGCAGTTGCAGACCAACTAGTCCCCCATCTCGTAAGGAATGGTCTTACTGACAAGTTTCAATCAGCCTACAAGGAATATCACAGCACTGAAACTGCTTTGCTAAAAGTGCAAAATGACATCTTGGGCTGCCTGGACAATAGAAAGGCAGTTATCTTGTTGTTGCTTGACCTCTCCGCTGCCTTTGACACCATTGACCATAAAATCCTTTTGGACAGGCTAAGGGATAGATGCAACGTCACAGGTCATGCACTCTCCTGGATTCGGTCATACCTAATGGACAGAAAGCAATGTGTGAAGGTGGGGATTCACAGATCCTGTCTCAAATCCCTAAAATATGGGGTACCCCAGGGCTCAGTCCTAGGTCCTATACTGTTCACCATTTACATGACACCCTTATCTGATATACTTGCAAAATATGGTCTGAGCTATCATATCTATGCAGATGATACTCAGATCTACATCCCTATGGACCATGCCTCTCCCCAACATGTGGATATGAGCAGACACAAATTGGAGGAATGTGTCAGGGAAGTCAGAAATTTCCTCATATCAAACAAGATGAAGATAAATGATGGAAAGACAGAGATGCTCATATGTACTGACAAATACAGTACTACTACCCATAGCAGTATCCCATCCACAATCAGAGTGGGTGACTCTGAAATTGCTCCTAGTAAGTCAGTTGTTGACCTTGGTATCACATTTGACTCCAACATGGACATGAAGGCCCAAATCAGGAAAATGTGTCAAAAGGGCTATTATCACATCAGAAACCTGGCGGCCATCAGACATTGTCTAGACGAGAAGACTGCGGTAACACTTACCCATGCTTTTGTTACATCCACCCTTGACTATGGAAATGGTCTCCTGGCAGGTCTTCCCAAATCGGACATCAGGAAACTGCAATACCTCCAAAACTCTGCAGCACGGGTAGTTGGAAAAATCAGGAAATTTGATCACATTTCAGGAAAACTAAGGGAACTGCATTGGCTTCCCGTTCACGCGAGAATTGATTTTAAAATCCTCCTATTAACCTGGAAAACCCTTAACGGTAAGGCTCCGCCTAACTTACGGGACCTACTCCTGATTAAGGAAGGTGAACGTTGTCTAAGATCCAATGATGGCACCCACCTACATGTACCTAAAACCAGGCTAAGGACAATAGGTGATAGGGCTTTCTCATCTGCAGGCCCACGACTATGGAATTCCTTGCCTACTGATATTAGGACAAGCAAGTCAGTCTCCTCGTTTAAGAGTAGGCTGAAAACTCATCTCTTCAGGATGCATGTCCTGAACCCAGCGCTATGAACAGACTTGTCTGGTATCAGCGCTATATAAATTTTATTATTATTATTATTATTATTATTATTATTAGATAATGTTCTAATAATGCCTAGATAATATTCTAACATATGCCTAGATAATATTCTAACATATGCCTAGATAATATTCTAACATATGCCTAGATAATGTTCTAACATATGCCTAGATAATGTTCTAACATATGCCTAGATAATATTCTAACATATGCCTAGATAATGTTCTAACATATGCCTAGATAATATTCTAACATGTACCTAGATAATGTTCTAACATATGCCTAGATAATGTTCTAACATATGCCTAGATAATATTCTAACATGTGCCTAGATAATGTTCTAATAATGCCTAGATAATATTCTAACATATGCCTAGATAATATTCTAACATATGCCTAGATAATATTCTAACATATGCCTAGATAATGTTCTAACATATGCCTAGATAATATTCTAACATATGCCTAGATAAATATCTTGTCCATATAATACCTTTATAGTGAAATATTTATTGATCTCATTGTAGGATTGCATCTTTCCATCTAAGTGAATGTGACTGAAGAATAAAGTGATATGTATCGGTCAGTATTGCTCTTATGATAACAATATAACTTAGAATATGGAGCAGTAATGTACTCTGTATTTTCACGTGTTTCACGTGTTTGTTATGGTGAAATTAATAGAGTCTTTGGTTAATGGTATTTATGAGATTCCTTAAGCGTAGTTCTCAGTTTAGAATTCCACCAAGAATATCTATTTATACTCCTGCCTTTCTTGTAATCCAACGGTCATAGATCATTTTAGCTTCAGGTCTTATTCCTAAGACGGTATTCGTGTAAAACCTGGAACTATCACAAACCAGAGCATTCCTCCAGGATAAATAATACCTTATGTTCCCGGTAATACCGATTATAAAAGTATCACTGGGGATAAGCACATAAGAGACGATGATGTGGATTTGAGTGTCATCTGCATAGATATAGCACCTCAGTCCATGGTATCAGATATCAGAAACATGTAGACGGTGAATAAAATAGGACCCAGGAATGATCTTTGTGGCACACTATACTATACTGATGTCATAGTAGGCCTGTGTGTATAAAAGTCATTTAGAGGTCATGGGTCGTGGCGTAGTTGGTTAGAGCGCAAGCTGATTAGCACCAGTTCCTCTGTGGTGATCCAAACGTTGTGTGTTCGATCCCCGGCCATGGCAAGATTAAATTCATGATACAATTTCACACATGAGCTGAGGCCCGTGTCTAAAGGGTTAACACTTTTCCTTGTAAATCTCTGACCGGGTGGGTTGTCATGTCGACATGACAATTCAATGAGGCAGCACAATATCTGCTACAAGTAGGCCTCATCACGAAATCTTGAGCGCTGTATGCGATGTATCAAAGGCCACTGACGGATCCAGTAAAAATGGTATTGATCACTTTCTTATGAATAAGAATTAATGATAATAAAGTATCTTTAAAGTGCAAGATGTTATTTGAAACTCCTTGTATGTTTATTTATTCAGGCACCAGAAGAACTGTTACAACGCTTTTAAGAAATTTTGATATATGAATCAAATTTGATAATGGCCTTTATATTTTCTCAATTTACTAAATAAAGGCAGTTTCATGCAGAGGTCATGTGGCAATTGGATCAAGCTCACAAGACTTATCTGCTGATATTTCTAATAATGTGGAGACGACTTCAGTGGATGAAGTAAGCCTGTTCAGAGTAGAGGGTGTGGCACTAGTATTGTTATGTCTATTGTCTGCCTCGCCATCCAGAGGCGGATAGGAGAGTTGAACAATATCCTTTATCCTGTTAATCATGTTGTGGGTAGAATCATATAGCTATTCATCTACAGTGTACCCTTATTACCCTTGAATATCACAATCAGGTCCTGTATATGAGTGGGTTTATGTAGTCACTGGGCCATGTCAAATGTGGATAAGATATCATTAAATTTGACGACAGCTTTATTTAGAGTATTTACATGGAATTTGGAATGTCCCAAAATGCTTATTTCATATGTGTAGGTCAGTAGAGGAGGCTGCAGTAGAGGGGGCTGCAATAGAGGAGGCTGCAGTAGAGGAGGCTGCAGTAGAGGAGGCTGCAGCAGAGGGGGCTGTAGTAGAGGGGCCTGTAGTAGAGTGGGCTGTAGTAGAGTGTGCTGTAGTAGAGGGGGCTGTAGTAGAGGAGGATGTAGTCGAGGGGGCTTCAGTAGAGTGGGCTGCAGTAGAGGAGGTTGAAATAGAGGAGACTGCAGTAGAGGAGGTTGAAATAGAGGAGGCTGTAGTAGAGGAGACTGCAGTAGAGGAGGCTGCTGTAGAGGAGACTGCAGTAGAGGAGGCTGTAGTAGAGGAGGCTGCAGTAGAGGAGGCTGTAGTACAGGAGGCTGCAGTAGAGGGGGCTGCTGTAGAGGAGGCTGCAGTAAGGGGGGCTGCAGTACAGGAGGCTGTAGTAGGAGGCTGTAGTAGAGGAGGCTGCAGTAGAGGGGGCTGTAGTAGAGGAGGCTTTAGTAGAGGGGGCTGTATTAGAGGGGGCTGAAGTAGAGGGAGCTGTAGTAGAGGGGGCTGCAGTAGAATAGGCTGCAGTAGAGGAGGCTGAAGTAGAGAAGGCTGTAGTAGAGGAGGCTGCAGTAGAGGAGGCTGTAGTAGAGGAGACTGCAGTAGAGGGGGCTGCAGTAGAGGAGACTGCAGTAGAGGAGGCTGTAGTAGAGGGGGCTGCAGTAGAGGAGGCTGTAGTAGAGGAGACTGCAGTAGAGGGGACTGCAGTACAGGAGGCTGCAGTAGAGGGGGCTGTAGTAGAGGAGGCTGCAGTAGAGGAAGCTGTAGTAGGCGGCTGTAGTAGAGGAGGCTGCAGTAGAGGGGGCTGTAGTAGAGGAGGCTTTAGTAGAGGGGGCTGTAGTAGAGGGGGCTGCAGTAGAGGAGGCTGAAATAGAGGAGACTGCAGTAGAGGGGGCTGAAGTAGAGGAGGCTGTAGTAGAGGAGACTGCAGTAGAGGGGGCTGAAGTAGAGGAGGCTGTAGTACAGGAGGCTGCAGAAGAGGGGGCTGCTGTAGAGGAGTCTGCAGTAGAGGGGGCTGCAGTAGAGGAAGCTGCAGTACAGGAGGCTGTAGTAGGAGGCTGTAGTAGAGGAGGCTTTAGTAGAGGGGGCTGTAGAAGAGGAGGCTGCAGTAGAGGAGGCTGTAGTAGAGGGGGCTTTAGTAGAGGGAGCTGTAGTAGAGGGGGCTTTAGTAGAGGAGGCTGCAGTAGAGGGGGCTGAAGTAGAGGAGGCTGTAGTAGAGGAGGCTGCAGTAGAGGAGGCTGTAGTAGAGGAGACTGCAGTAGAGGGGGCTGCAGTAGAGGAGACTGCAGTAGAGGAGGCTGTAGTAGAGGGGGCTGCAGTAGAGGAGGCTGTAGTAGAGGAGGCTGCAGTAGAGGAGGCTGTAGTAGAGGAGACTGCAGTAGAGGGGACTGCAGTAGAGGGGGCTGCAGTAGAGGAGACTGCAGTAGAGGAGGCTGTAGTAGAGGAGGCTGCAGTAGAGGAGGCTGTAGTAGAGGAGACTGCAGTAGTGGACGCTGTAGTAGAGGAGACTGCAGTAGAGGGGACTGCAGTACAGGAGGCTGCAGTAGAGGGGGCTGTAGTAGAGGAGGCTGCAGTAGAGGAGGCTGTAGTAGAGGAGGCTGCATTAGAGGAGGCTGTAGTAGGAGGCAGTAGTAGAGGAGGCTGCAGTAGTGGACGCTGTAGTAGAGGAGACTGCAGTAGAGGAGACTGCAGTAGAGGAGACTGCAGTAGAGGAGGCTGTAGTAGAGGGGGCTGCAGTAGAGGAGGCTGTAGTAGAGGAGACTGCAGTAGTGGACGCTGTAGTAGAGGAGACTGCAGTAGAGGGGACTGCAGTACAGGAGGCTGCAGTAGAGGGGGCTGTAGTAGAGGAGGCTGCAGTAGAGGAGGCTGTAGTAGAGGAGGCTGCAGTAGAGGAGGCTGTAGTAGGAGGCAGTAGTAGAGGAGGCTGCAGTAGAGGGGGCTGTAGTAGAGGAGGCTTTGGTAGAGGGGGCTGTAGTAGAGGGGGCTGCAGTAGAGGAGGCTGAAATATAGGAGACTGCAGTAGAGGGGGCTGAAGTAGAGGAGGCTGTAGAAGAGGAGACTGCAGTAGAGGGGGCTGAAGTAGAGGAGGCTGTAGTAGAGGAGGCTGTAGTAGCGGGGGCTGCAGTAGAGGAGGCTGTAGTAGAGGAGACTGCAGTAGAGGAGGCTGCAGTAGAGGAGGCTGCAGTAGAGGAGGCTGCAGTAGAGGAGGCTGTAGTAGAGGGGGCTGCAGTAGAGGAGGCTGCAGTAGAGGAATCTATAGTAGAGGAGTCTGTAGTAGAGGAGACTGCAGTAGTGGAGGCTGTAGTAGAGGAGACTGTAGTAGAGGGGGCTGTAGTAGAGGGGGCTGCAGTAGAGGAGGCTGCAATAGAGGAGGCTGCAGTAGAGGAGGCTGTAGTAGAGGAGGCTGCAGTAGAGGAGGCTGCAGTAGAGGAGGCTGTAGTAGAGGGGGCTGCAGTAGAGGAGGCTGCAGTAGAGGAATCTATAGTAGAGGAG
Organism: Amphiduros pacificus; assembly: GCA_949316495.1. Taxonomy (NCBI): domain Eukaryota; kingdom Metazoa; phylum Annelida; class Polychaeta; order Phyllodocida; family Hesionidae; genus Amphiduros; species Amphiduros pacificus. The sequence goes on along the minus strand of OX439001.1, from coordinate 41,241,533 downwards.
GCTGTAGTAGAGGAGACTGCAGTAGTGGAGGCTGTAGTAGAGGAGACTGTAGTAGAGGGGGCTGTAGTAGAGGGGGCTGCAGTAGAGGAGGCTGAAATAGAGGAGACTGCAGTAGAGGGGGCTGAAGTAGAGGAGGCTGTAGTACAGGAGGCTGCAGTAGAGGGGGCTGCTGTAGAGGAGGCTGCAGTAGAGGGGGCTGCAGTAGAGGAGGCTGCAGTACAGGAGGCTGTAGTAGGAGGCTGTAGTAGAGGAGGCTGCAGTAGAGGGGGCTGTAGTAGAGGAGGCTTTAGTAGAGAGGGCTGTAGTAGAGGGGGCTTTAGTAGAGGGAGCTGTAGTAGAGGGGGCTGCAGTAGAGGAGGCTGCAGTAGAGGGGGCTGAAGTAGAGGAGGCTGTAGTAGAGGAGGCTGCAGTAGAGGAGGCTGTAGTAGAGGAGACTGCAGTAGAGGGGGCTGCAGTAGAGGAGACTGCAGTAGAGGAGGCTGTAGTAGAGGGGGCTGCAGTAGAGGAGGCTGTAGTAGAGGAGACTGCAGTAGAGGGGACTGCAGTACAGGAGGCTGCAGTAGAGGGGGCTGTAGTAGAGGAGGCTGCAGTAGAGGAGGCTGTAGTAGAGGAGGCTGCAGTAGAGGAGGCAGTAGTAGAGGAGGCTGCAGTAGAGGGGGCTGTAGTAGAGGAGGCTTTAGTAGAGGGGGCTTCAGTAGAGTGGGCTGCAGTAGAGGAGGTTGAAATAGAGGAGACTGCAGTAGAGGGGGCTGAAGTAGAGGAGGCTGTAGTAGAGGAGACTGCAGTAGAGGGGGCTGAAGTAGAGGAGGCTGTAGTAGAGGAGGCTGTAGTAGAGGGGGCTGCAGTAGAGGAGGCTGAAATAGAGGAGACTGCAGTAGAGGGGGCTGAAGTAGAGGAGGCTGTAGTACAGGAGGCTGCAGTAGAGGGGGCTGCTGTAGAGGAGGCTGCAGTAGAGGGGGCTGCAGTAGAGGAGGCTGCAGTACAGGAGGCTGTAGTAGGAGGCTGTAGTAGAGGAGGCTGCAGTAGAGGGGGCTGTAGTAGAGGAGGCTTTAGTAGAGGGGGCTGTAGTAGAGGGGGCTTTAGTAGAGGGAGCTGTAGTAGAGGGGGCTGCAGTAGAGGAGGCTGCAGTAGAGGGGGCTGAAGTAGAGGAGGCTGTAGTAGAGGAGGCTGCAGTAGAGGAGGCTGTAGTAGAGGAGACTGCAGTAGAGGGGGCTGCAGTAGAGGAGGCTGTAGTAGAGGGGGCTGCAGTAGAGGAGGCTGTAGTAGAGGAGACTGCAGTAGAGGGGACTGCAGTACAGGAGGCTGCAGTAGAGGGGGCTGTAGTAGAGGAGGCTGCAGTAGAGGAGGCTGTAGTAGAGGAGACTGCAGTAGAGGAGGCAGTAGTAGAGGAGGCTGCAGTAGAGGGGGCTGTAGTAGAGGAGGCTTTAGTAGAGGGGGCTTCAGTAGAGTGGGCTGCAGTAGAGGAGGTTGAAATAGAGGAGACTGCAGTAGAGGGGGCTGAAGTAGAGGAGGCTGTAGTAGAGGAGACTGCAGTAGAGGGGGCTGAAGTAGAGGAGGCTGTAGTAGAGGAGGCTGTAGTAGAGGGGGCTGCAGTAGAGGAGGCTGTAGTAGAGGAGACTGTAGTAGAGGAGGCTGTAGTAGAGGAGGCTGCAGTAGAGGAGGCTGTAGTAGAGGAGGCTGCAGTAGAGGAGGCTGCAGTAAAGGAGGCTGTAGTAGAGGGGGCTGCAGTAGAGGAGGCTGCAGTAGAGGAGGCTGTAGTAGAGGAATCTATAGTAGAGGAGTCTGTAGTAGAAGAGACTGCAGTAGTGGAGGCTGTAGTAGAGGAGACTGTAGTAGAGGAGGCTGTAGTAGAGGAGACTGTAGTAGTGGAGGCTGTAGTAGAGGAGGCTGTAGTAGAGGAGACTGCAGTAGTGGAGGCTGCAGTAGAGGAGGCTGTAGTATAGGAGGCTGTAGTAGAGGAGGCTGTAGTAGAGGAAGCTGTAGTAGAGGAGGCTGTAGTAGAGGAGGCTGCAGTAGAGGAGGCTGTAGTAGAGGAGACTGTAGTAGTGGAGGCTGTAGTAGAGGAGACTGTAGTAGTGGAGGCTGTAGGAGAGGGGGCTGCAGTAGAGGAGGCTGTAGTAGAGGAGGCTGTAGTAGAGGAGGCTGTAGTAGAGGAGGCTGCAGTAGAGGAGGCTGTAGTAGAGGAGACTGTAGTAGTGGAGGCTGTAGTAGAGGAGACTGTAGTAGTGGAGGCTGTAGGAGAGGGGACTGCAGTAGTGGACGCTGTAGTAGAGGAGACTGCAGTAGAGGGGGCTGCAGTAGAGGAGACTGCAGTAGAGGAATCTATAGTAGAGGAGTCTGTAGTAGAGGAGACTGCAGTAGAGGGGGCTGCAGTAGAGGAGACTGCAGTAGAGGAGGCTGTAGTAGAGGAGGCTGCTGTAGAGGAGTCTGTAGTAGAGGAGTCTATAGTAGAGAAGGTTGCAATAGAGGAGTGATAAAGCATTGTTGAGGACAAGATCGTTACTATGGTCTAAATCATTATTGAAGACTACATTATTTCTGAGGACTAGAGCATTACTCAAGACTTGCAACACATAACATTTTGACAGTTTTGTGATAAGAATGAAATGGGAAGGACAAAACGGATGTGACTTTAAAACTAGTTAACACATTGAAGGCTATACCATGGACCCCGCTTGAGAAACAGCTTGACAAAGTAAAAACTTGACGTGTAAAACAACCAACCGATGGAAATGAAATATTTTGTAATGTTAGATTGTTTTGTGATATCATTCGTTTTTGTGTTAAATACGACAATATAGTAATCTGATAACTAAAAATCAGTTTTTCTTTATCATATCTAGGGATTCACATTAATAACTGTGAAAAAGTACTGCATCAGCAACGACAGCTATTCGCAAACATGTCACAGCGCCCTCTGGACAGGAGGTGGTTGCACACATTGTCTAGAAGATCACATATTTTAGTGGGTGTTACATTTATCTAATTTCAGCTGTTTATTATGCGTTTGGCTGCTTTTTTTTATATCAATGTGTTGCGGGATGTACACATCACAACATTGATATCGGCCAGACCCGCAGGTATTTCTGGCTGTATTTCAGACATCTCTCCATTCAGCAGTATATTGTATAGTTTATGAACATGAATGCATAACTATATCATGGTCAGTAAACCTGAGGCCAAAGTTTTGTATGTGTGTCCTCGCTTCACCTTAGCAGACGAGGCATTCTATGTAAGTACATTATATTGTTCTTTACAGCAGATCTGTTTACATAGGAAGTGGCTGATTAGTAAACTTGAGGGAATTCTACAAAGTAAAAATCACATAGTTGAGTCACAATAGATATGGCGTGTTCATATACAACTTTCAGGACGCATCGCACTTTGACACAGCGGGTTATACTATTATCCACATTTGTCCAAATTGATTTGTTTGTGTTAAACGCCTTTTTAGCACTGTCAAGGCAATATATGATCAGATGACGGCTGTCAGTGGGACCCAATGCCCTACTCTTTTCGAAGGGTGATTGGGTTTTTGTCCGATTGCATTTTCACGCACAATCTACCTCCTTGGATAACCGGACATGGAGCAACGGCTGGGGTGAGAAACAATATAGTCGGATGTATCTTCATTTCTAGCTATAAAACATGTATCATGACCGAAGTGCTTGTTCCAACTGAGATTCCAACACCAGATGGGATACAATCACATTTCAAAATGGGCCATGTCCCACCCCATGATATGTTCAAGAAACATTAATCAAATATTAGATAAATGTCAACAGCAACTGCATATCTTAAGAATGATTTATGTCCATTGATTTGAAACCATAAAATAATTATATCTAAAGATAGCTTTGAATATAAACTATTGTGTACATGTAGAACATATGCTTTAAACATTTGTTCCCTTTGATTAATTATAGATTTAGAATTACAGAAACTAATGAAAAAAAATATTGTTTTTGGTGTTCTTAGCATTTTGGTACTTGGTATTTGACTGAAATGCATGGTTGACCTCAGGGGTGTGCTTAACATGTAAGGGTCATATACCCTGTGAATTAATCATCTTACACACACAAGCACACATATTAAAGTATGATCAATGTTGAGCTTCTTCAAAATTGTTTGTAATGCATTTTTGTATGTAACCAATTTCTGTACATAGGTAGTTTCTAAAACATTATCGGTATAATTTAAATAAGTTTTGATTTTTTTAAACATAATATAAACCAAACCTATCATTGGCCTGGAATCAGGGCAAATGAATGCCTCTCACAGGGTCCATGTACCTACTCCGAGGATATGAGGGACTATCTGATTTAATCAGGAAAATAAGTTAAATGGTGCATTCTGGGTCTGTCAAATGTAATCCGTGCCATTTAGGGGTTTAATATATATCCTTATTGGCCAGGAAACTAATTATCTATTATCTTATAAATGTGGGTACAGCAGAAAATATTTATTTTATATATGGATAATCTCATAGTATGAATATAGGGTGTTTAGAGAGAGTACTAATATCTTAACCTGAGGGTTAAAGCGCTATGGCCTCCACCACATGGCCAACCAATGACCGATATTATTTTATAGTTTTATAACAGGAGCTGTGCCAAGATGGTAGTATGGAGTGCAGTCCATTACACCCCAGTGTGGCCCCTAACCGGAAATGAAATCATCAGTTAAATTGGATATTGATTTTTCTCAATATGACAGCAATGCAGAGGCAGATTCGTGCAGATATTTTGTTTTCCTCCATTTTCCTCCCAATATAATCAATTGCATCAAATTGAGTAACCCAAATATTCTTCAGTAATTTATTAATTGCATAATGACCTTCCATACATACATGCCTCTGGATATCTTATTCCATTCATTTCAATCGAGGACATTTCTGACAGGGTGTACCCGTGTTTCACCTGCATAATTTTCTTGTACTTTCATTTCAAAAGAACTAATCATTTTGTTTTATCAAGTATATTCTCTATACCTTGTGTGGACATTGGTATTCTCTATACCTTGTGTGGACATAGGTATTTGTATACCTTGTGTAGACATTGGTATTCTCTATACCTTGTGTTGACATAGGTATTTTTTATACCTTGTGTAGATATTAGTATTCACTATACCTTGTGTGGACATCGTTATGGAAGATTTGTTTTTACTTTCTTGGAATCAATATCGATTTCAGTATTTTTGAGTTCAGTAACGTGTTTTCCCTTAAGAGAAATCAGGCAAATCCATTTGGCCATCCTGAAAAATCAGAGAAATCAGGCAAATCCATTTGGCCATCCTGAAAAATCAGAGAAATCAGGCAAATCCATTTGGCCATCCTGATTGAAACTATGGGTGAATTCATTAAGCACATATCAACATACCAGCTTCCCATGGGGCCCAACCTTCTTACTAGACTGCTTCAAAACAAAACACACCAGGAGATACCGTAAATTACTTTGCTGACTTTATTTAATTACCTTTTGATAAGTATTGACAAATTAATAAGATAATAATTACTTAATAACAGAGTAATAACGTGATTTATTAATGATGAACATTATCCCGCTGAATGACTGTCTTCTATCTATTTATACGCCCATATTGTTAGGTAATTCTATCTCGGAAAGACTGTACACCTTTGTTGCACCTAGCTACAGTGATATCTCAGATCAATTTACAATTTTCATCTCAGTTTTCATTAAACATAATATGCTCTTTTTACAGTTTTTCGAATAATCTAATCATGTTTTCCCCTCTCAGAGAATGATAACGCATTTTAGCTGATGTACCTTTATATCTAAAAGCAGTTCAAATTGTCATATGTCAGAGAATAAAGCGATATAAGTTAAAATTACAATATTTTATTAAATATAAGCAAATATGAAATGGATCATAATCCAATTCTTTGTCCCACGTATTCAAGACCGTGGTATAATCTGAAATAAGAACAATTATGGACAATTCATGGGCTATAAACTTCTTGATGAAATCTTGCTATATTTCTCTCTGTTCTGTGATTAACCTTTCTACAATAAATTCAGTATAAATACAAATCCACTAATGTAAATGTACCATCGCATCAAATTAAATCCCACGTATTCAAGACCGTGGTATAATCTGAAATAAGAACAATTATGGACAATTCATGGGCTATAAACTTCCTGATGAAATCTTGCTATATTTCTCTCTGTTCTGTGATTAACCTTTCTACAATAAATTCAGTATAAATACAAATCCACTAATGTAAATGTACCATCGCATCAAATTAAATCAACCACCTGTTACTCATACAAGGAAGCTGACCACAATTATAACAAGCCGAATGACCTTTAGGTTTAGGATAGAATGATAGCAAGGCTTAACATATGGACTACCACGGGGAATCGTTTAGAATGTATGAGAATGTATAAGAATGTATTCTTCAGAATGTATTCTTTAGAATGTGTTCTTTACAATGTGTTCTTAGGATGTATTCTTTAGAATGTGTTCTTTAGAATGTATTCTTTAAAATGTGTTCTTTAGAATGTATTCTTTAGAATGTGTTCTTTAGAATGTATTCTTTAGAATGTGTTCTTTAGAATGTGTTCTTTAGAGTGTGTTCTTTAGAATGTATTCTTTAGAATGTGTTCTTTAGAATGTATTCATTAGAATGTATTCTTTAGAATATGTTCTTTGGAATGTTTTCTTTAGAATGTATTATTTAGAATGTGTTCTTTAAAATGTGTTCTTTAGAATGTGTTCTTTAGAATGTATTCTTTAAAATGTGTTATTTAGAATGTGTTCTTTAAAATGTGTTCTTGAGAATGTGTTCTTTAGAATGTGTTTTTCGGAATGTATTCTTCAGAATATGTTATTTAGAATATGTTATTTAGAATATGTTCTTTAAAATGTGTTCTTTAAAATGTGTTCTTTAGAATGTACTCCTCAAAATGTGTTCTTTAGATTGTGTTCTTTAGAATGTATCCTTTAGAATGTGTTCTTTAGAATGTGTTCTTTAGAATGTGTTCTTTAGAATGTGTTCTTTAGAATGTGTTCTTTAGAATGTTGCTCGGTACACATGCGCTGCAGATTGATGTCTAGTGCGAGGTTTATGCAAGTATGTCATGTCAGGAAATACGGAGTCATAAGATCTGGATTATTGTTGCAAAGGATGCTTTATTTTTTATAAACCTTGATATTCAATATAGTGTAATTATTTATGCCACACCTAGAGACGTTTATAAGATTTAAAGACCATTCTAGTCTTAACGGTATGAGGCATTCATTAAGTGTATCTGCCTCCCACGGATACAGCTTGAAGCATCCCCACATCATCACCAAGTGTTGTTCAGTGCTGTGATCAATACTTGGCATGTCACACAACATTAACCTTGGCATAGCCTAATGTGGTACAAACAGAAACTACAGATCACATCGGAAAAGCTAAGATAGAGTAGACAATGTTTGACCTTTTCTATGCCAGGTCTTTCATGTGTAACGTACAACAAAGGCTTACACCACAATCTTGGGTGAGAGGATTTTCAGTCTGCTTATTATTTTTAATTCTCAATAATATTTTTTATGATACCTTTGCAGTCGTTAATCCAAACAGAACAATAATGAATGTCAATATACAAAATGTCTTGAAATATGGTACCATGATTTTAAGATGTGTAAATTTACAGATAGATCTGTATATTTACAGCAAGATGTGTGTTTATTTACAACAATACTATTGTTGTCACTAAGCATCTGGTAGGGTCTTAATATGAGAATTGATGGATGGGAGTGTAAAACTGGTGGACAGACAACCTTATAACCAATCTCCAACTTGCAGTTAACAAATAAGGTGTCTGAACAAGGACGGGGCCTCCTGGGTATACATAAGGTTTTCCTGGGGGGAATTCTCAACATTTCTTCCTGTTTCCAGTAGGCGCAGGTGTATATAGATGTTCGCCAGACACGCATGTCCTGTTCCACTACATTGACCAATGGCTTGGTCAGAATCTGCAGGCTGCTCTGAATAAGAGATCCTGGGTTACTAATGCTATTTGACAATGTAAAAGGTAAAGAAACAATTAAAGAATGTTCCAATGTTTAATAACCCTATTTATCAGGGGCAATGCATTTCATCATATGCCCACGTTACACGTGCTCTCACCCCTCAAAATTGTCTGACAAAAATTTGCTTTCATCTTTTACAAAATAAAAAAAATATTTGTTTGCCAAACCCGGCTTTTGAAATAGAACAGATGTTTGGAAACATCAATAAATTAATTTAAATGATTAATATATCTACTTTTAAAGACAATATGAAAATATCATAAATTGGGTATTCTTATTTATTCTTTTAACGCATACTTCTGTTGTGTTACTTTATGTTCTAAATATGTATATGTTTGAAATATACTTGAAATCATGCCTGAGGTGATTATCACAACAAACACTGGGCATATCTGAGAGGAAACCTATTGTGTTACATTACTTTGCTGTCAAATATTATATCATTAAAACTTGCAACTTTAATGACATATTCTCCTCCGTTATGGTTTGCATTTTATCCTTTTCTTGCGTTTATGATACGTCATTGCCAAATATAAAGAGTACACCATGCCAGATAGATATAAAGAGTACACCATACCCGGCAAATATAAAGAGTACACCATATCTGGTAAATATAATGAGTACACCATACCCGGCAGATATAAAGAGTACACCATACCCGGCAGATAGAAAGAGTGCACCATATCTGGTAAATATAAAGAGTACACCATATCTGGTAAATATAAAGAGTACACCATACCCGGCAGATAAAAAGAGTACACCATACCCGGCAAATATAAAGAGTACACCATATCTGGTAAATATAAAGAGTACACCATACCCGGCAGATATAAAGAGTACACCATACCCGGCAGATATAAAGAGTACACCATACCTAGCAGATATAAAGAGTACACCATGCCAGACAGATATAAAGAGTACACCATACCAGACAGATATAAAGAGTACACTATTCCAGACAGATATAAAGAGTACACCATGCCAGACAGATATAAAGAGTACACCATGCCAGATAGATATAAAGGGTACACCATGCCAGACAGATATAAAGAGTACACTATTCCAGACAGATATAAAGAGTACACTATTCCAGACAGATATAAAGAGTACACCATGCCAGGCAAATATAAAGAGTACACCATGCCAGACAGATATAAAGAGTACACCATGCCAGATAGATATAAAGGGTACACCATGCCAGACAGATATATAGAGTACACCATGCCAGACAGATATAAAGAGTACACTATTCCAGACAGATATAAAGAGTACACTATTCCAGACAGATATAAAGAGTACACCATGCCAGACAGAAATAAAGAGTACACCATACCCGGCAGATATAAAGAGTACACCATACCCGGCAGATATAAAAAGTACACCATACCCAGCAGATATAAAGAGTACACCAGGCCAGACAGATATAAAGAATACACCATGCCCAGTCGTATTTCTTAAGTTTAAACTAACTCATGTCACTGCCTCGATGTTTTAGGTTTGTCCAGAAATGCTAATTAAATATGTTTTCATTCTGCTTTCGTTATAGGGCATATAAATCCTTGAAATGTGGCAAATAGATAAACTTTATTTCTGTTTCTTTGGAGAACCGATGATATATGGCATATTCTAATATGAATATTTCTGACAACCCTCTACAATTGATCACCGTATTTGACATTGGTGTGAACGGCAATATTTTACTCATTCACTCATTGTTGTGTTGGAAGAACAAAATGTGAATTATCAGCTGATGTCATCTACAGGTCACGTCCATTTAGAAAAGTGTCCTACTCTCAACCTGGCACTTAACCTTGCAAACCAAATTAAAGTGTGACATTAATATACAGTAAACAATATATACTTCACTCTAATCGTAAGATTTAAAGACCTTCAGCATTATGGAAGGTGAAAGACTGAGATCCACACAGCTGTTTTGTTAATTTAACATATGCCTAGCGTGGCCTTCATGTTGAGATGGACGTGCACTTTGTCCCTTATACTCCCCTGAGCTGCTCAGACAAGATGACAACAGAATCTCCACGTGACATGTCCTATTTATCAGACAAGACAAGACCGACCATAATGAACTACTTTTCGGATTTCAAAATCATAGAATTTTTCAGATGTCTATGTTAAAAGCCACAGAGTTCTGTAGTAGGCGCCATACCACGTTTACATATTGCAAGGATCGGACTTTGTCGTTCTCAATTTCTTCTTGAAATGGGGATCAATACGGTACACTAACATTTTCGATCTGTGAGTTCTGTTCCAATGACAACAAAAGACAGGTTCTTTCAATTATTCTTGTGGTGGTCCTTTTAATCCGAGTTAGTGGCCCCTGGGTTGTAACAGTCAAAGGGTGCATTATCTGAGGACCTTTCTTATGCCTCATTCACCTTCAATGCGCTGCACCCTTCTAAATGTCGTAGTTGGTCTCCACAGCAAGACAACAATACATCTCCTTAATTGAAGACAATGACTTCTCGTCGTAAATATTAGATGGCCATCTTATAAAACACAACAGAGATTACTCTCAGCTTTGAGCTCATAGTGTGTATCTTAGATGAGGTGATTTCTGCTTAATCATTGATATGTGTAATATACAATGCTCCTTCAATATCAATGCACCATCTAATTGGTTTTTGATCTGGATCTCTTACATCAGAGATGAGTCAGGAGAAACAGATTTTAATTGGTAATTAATGCTATGAATTATGACACTATGTCATGACACTATGTCATTGTGTCTGTTGCATCGCCAACCCAAGATCTAATAATATAATATGATAATAAAATCTTTGTAGAGTTCATACCAGGAAGTGGATGTTTATAGGCTAATCTTAAGGATATGTCTCTGAATAAATATGTTTTCAATTTACACTTGTTTTCAATTTAGGACATTAGCTGAAACACTAATCTTAATATCATTAGGAAGGCTGTTCTGAAGTTTTGGTGCTATAACTGAGAATGTTCTTTCCCCGATTATCTCCAAACGGGTGCGAAGGACCATCAAGTTAGGTATATCATAAAATCTCAGGTTTCTACTTTTTTGTCTAATGTACAAAAGGTCCCATATGGAAGGTTGATACGCCAGTATCGCCCATCTTGATGTTGCCAATATCATTTGTAACAAGTCTCACGCTTCTTGCAAGGCTAGATCAGCATTTTTAGTCTTTCCATCATTTAACCTCATCCTGTTTGCATTGATGAGAGTCCTGACATATTTGATACACTATTCTAGTTCTTGTGGAGAGTCGTCTACATGCTGTCTGCTCAAATGGTCCATAGGCATGTACATTTGTGTATCATCAGCATATATATGATAGTGTAGTCAATACTGTGAAATGAAATTTCAAGAGACGATGTGTATACTGTGAAAAGTATGGGCCCTAGAATAGATCCTTGTGGAACTTCTTGACTAATGGATTTCAGAATGGATCTATGGGTGCCAACTTTAACACATTGCCTCCTATCCATTATGGATGACCTGCTCCATTTATGAGCGTATCCAATGACAATACATTTGTACTCTAGTCTATTCAGCAGTATTTGATGATCAACAGTGTAAAATTCCACAGAAGGATCAAGAAGTAGGAATGTCACAATCTTTCTGTCATCTTTGTCACACAAGATGTCATTCTGTAATCTTAATAATGTTGTCTCGGTGCACTATGATGCAAGTCCACTTCGTTCTAGATGCGGTATTAACTGATTGGCTATTGTTCGTTCAGTATGTTTTGACACGTAGGTTAGGATGGAGACATGCTTTAAATCCTTTTCAACAAGCTCTTAGCTCACCTTTTTTCGCAGAGTAGCAATTAGTGTTAATTTCATATTGACAGGTATAGTCGCATCTCCCAATGATATATTCATGATCAACATTAAATAGAAATTATATACAATGTATGACATACAAAGAATAATGTATAAAGAATAGTACACAACGTTACGGACAACATATTCTCCATGCATATACGTCCTATAGTGACGAGGGTCAAATGGGCAGGCACGTCCATATGAGACGTGCCGTGAGTCGTCACATTGCGCAGGTGCAGGCATACGAACCCTGGTGGTCACTTGGAGAATAAAAGAAGAGCTCCCCCTGGGCAGCAAGTGGGGAATTAACATGCCTAGGTCGTACATACAAATGATAAGTGGTCATCGTAGGCCCCCATCGTAGTAGGCTATATATCATGTAATGTCTGGTCACGTTTTTTAATGAACTTTTTTTCTTTAGTCCTTTAATTAATATGACTTGACCTCCCAGTACATCTAATATAGACGTGATTAGGCAGTACATGCTCGTCACACTGTTGACGAATTGATGGGAGAATGCACTGTTACGGAGCAGGTTTAAATATGAATAATGTGATGACAATGTGGAATGAGTGAAATATGATAGATTTTTGTTTGTTTGTTTGGGGTTTTACATCACTTTCAACATTATTTCAGTCATTTCATGATGAGACCTACTTGTAGCAGATATAGTGCTGCCTCACTGAATTGTCATGTCGCAGGTCCTTGACATGACAACCCACCCGGTCACAGATTTACAAGGACAACGGGTTAACCCTTTTGGCATGGGCCTCAGCTCGTATGGGAAATTGAATCATGAGTTCAATCCTGGCATGGCCGGGGTTCGAACCCACAACCTTTGGATCACCACAGAGGAACTGGTGCTAGAAAGCTGGCGCTCTAACCAACTGCGCCACGGCCCGTGGCCTGAAATATGATAGATGTTTGTGTTAAAATTAAAATGGCGTACATGGTATACGTGATAATAAAATTTATGAATTCATTTGATATTAATTGTGGTTATGTTTATTAGATAATTCCGGAGCTGTCCTTGGGTTTTTATTAACATATAGGAAGCTATATTTTGGTGTAGATGTGAAGTCACATTATTAAGCATCTGACATGACAAGTCATCCTCATCGATCAAAGGAGAAACAGTGCACTGCAGTTATAAAGCTAAGTGACAGATGATAGATGCCAAGCACCTGTACCAGAAAACGTGAATATTAACACTCCTCTGTATAAACCATATACCATGAGGCATCAACTGGGTGATTATAGCTTCTGACAAGCATGTCTAGTTGTGGGGATAGGTTTCATATTGGTGCTTTCATGATATTTTATTACTTTGGTATATGCATTAAACGTGGGTCATATTTAAATGCACCTAGCACACAGTAGGATGATGGCAAATAAATATAGTTCCTTGTAAACTATTAAGAAGTTAATAGTTTGCATCCATGGAGATAAATAGAATATGTAGATGATGAACAAATTATGTATAGAAGAATGGAAGATATTCACCAATGACCCTTCTCAGGCCTATATCTTCTTATAGTTAGCAAACACATTGTTGAACGGTTATCATAGAAACTCCAGTAACATGAGACAGACATTATCTAAATGTAGGACTATTAGGTATCAGGTACTTACACTATGAGGCATACTGCTAAGTTTTTAATGGGCTGTAACATAGACAATGGCCTAAACACATATGGGAATGATCAGTTGAAATATGATTTTATCATATTTATTTCTGTAAAGTCAGCCAACTTCAAGGTCCACTCACTTCTTGGTGAATGTCAATCAAATGCTTTTGTGGACGCCAGTATCTGTCAGATTGACTGCCAACCCAGTTTGTAACTCAGCAGATCTAAATGGCAGCCACGACGTCAGACATTTTATAATACTTGACCTTGAGGTAATGACCTTGACCTTGATGTTATTTGGCAACTATTGGCAATTTGTTGCACAGAATTATCTAGTGAGTACGTACAAATTCACATACATATGTTTGAGCCGGTTTGTGCCACTCCAGACAGCCCATCCAACAACTCTTTGGCAAAGGGGGGGGGATAAATATAGACACTCATTAAAGTGACCCTCCAAGCATCCCTGCTGACTTAGATAGTAATGCTAATTACTTTGTATATTCACACTTCCCATGGCTCAGACACATTACATAGCGAATTGTAACATGAAGACACGTTTGATGTTTTGATTTCTAGTATTTCATTCAAATATGTGTGTGTGTATTTGTGTGTGTGTGGGTGTGTGTAAATGGACATAATTTTTATATTGGAGAGAAATCCACCTCTTCTGATTTAAAGGAAGTTAAATCCTAACATGTATTGTTAGCAATAGCAGACTGTGTCATCATTTCAAATTTATGATGCGTCTGAACAGACATATTATCAAAGGTGATTATAAAGGAGATGTCAAGAGATCTCATTAACAGTTAATATATAATTACCCAGTCTCACATGCTTGGTCACTTACAGTGTTACCACAAAATGTACTGTTTGTGACCTCCTGTGCCAGAGTGTGCGTGGAATAGTTTATGGACACGATTGGCACATCTTAACATCTAAACATTTATATATTTCTTTTTCTTTAAATCTACACTTTGGTGCTCAGGGAATTTCAATAACACGTTATATTTATAATCTATTATATATTGATAATGAAATGCATTTAAATGTCCGTATTTATTTCACTGTATCATTTCACTGTATCATATATATATATATATATATATATATATATATATATATATATATATATATATATATATATATATATATATATATATATATATATATATATATATATATATATATATATCAAATACAACCATTGATTTATTCACAACATCTCAAATACCATTGCTGACTTGCAAACCCTGCCAGATTAATGTCACTTGGAAGGTGTAATCCCGAGAAGCAATCTGATAGTTGAAAACGTGCCAAGGTCATATAAACTGCGTGATTTGAGTGGTATATTGACTGCTGAGGTAAGGAAGTAGGGGATGATACACGTCTCACCTGTGTCACAACATCACCAAATAAACCAGGAGTTTCTCAGTTTCCAAACATCTCCACCAACCCGGCTTAGTCCAGGAAAGCTGCCTTGACACATGTTGTGAGCAATCTGACTTAAGCTGGTTACTCAGTATGGTCAAGAGGGAACTGTGAAAGTATCTGTCAGAACAATAGTTCTTTTAGTCTTTGCCTTATTCACGACTGAGACTTGATAGGCATGAAACGCATACTTCAAAAGGTTTTCCTTTCTTTCTGTGCTATGTCAATTTTATTTTTAGTGAAGTCATATAGACATATTCGAAGTTTTGTTCCCGTAGTATGAGCTACTGAAGGAGAATAGTACCAGACTACATTTATATATATATATATATATATATATATATATATATATATATATATATATATATTTATATATATATATATATATATATATATATATATATATATATATATATATTTATATATATATATATATATATATATATATATATATATATATATATATATATATATATATATATATATATATATATATATATATATATATATATATATATATATATATATATATATATATATATATATATATATATATATATATATCAGGAGAAAGGTAGGCAGAAAAGGGGTACCCAGAAAAGGTGTACAGGTACTTGTTATACAGGTATAATGCAGATACAGGACAAAATACAGGTACCTGAACACGGCGAGTCCACCTATAAAGAGGGACGGATAGGAGAAAGGTAGACAATAAAAATGAAGAGAATACGAGATTCTTGCCTCAGGTACCTACAGGTATCAGATATTTATCTCAGCTATTATGGTCCAAATCCTGCCTTATTATGAAGATATTATGAGTATAAATAGAGATCAAATTGAACACTACTCAGACACCCAGTATGGTTAGTAGTACATGCGCTTAATGCTGTAACACTATTGTATAATTCTCTTTCAAATTCGCATTTGCAAGTAATAACAAAACCTGTATCCATTTGCAGGCAGTGATTGCATTGGCTGTTAATGGTTGTCTGTGGTAACAATGGACACCAATCCCCATTCAACATAACGTGATCTATGCTGGTTTGATAAGTCATCGCTGCTTTTGCCTTTATACCTCAGTTTCCCAGGCATGTGGGCCTTTGCATGTCTTTTGCGTTATTTAACTAATCAGGGACGCAGGAGCTGAACAAGAATGGTCATATATCGCCATAGACTATACATGGTTTGTAGCAATGTATGTTGTTGAGTAGAATGTTAAAAGAAGGCGTTGGCTATTGATGACTTTCAATATCCTTGGCATAACGATTTCCTGAGCGACCATCTCAAACCTCATCAACGGTGATAAGCGGCCTCAAGTAGGGGTAATTAGGTAGCATACATGTATATTATATTGACACAAAGAACATATTCAGGTACAGTTTAAATCATGTTTGAATCTAAGTTAAAAGCAATCATCAATGGCAGGCTACCATGTGAGAATTCTGTAATTTCAGTGTATGCGCTATGTAGCCGTATTAATTCAGTTTTATTCAGTTAATTTAGTTTCGACATTATTTTTTGCATTGTAGCAAACATCATCACATCTCATGCCAGCAAAATATATTGGCTCATCGTGCGTCATAGATATCAGTATATTTGCTGGCAGTCATTTATGTATGTATGTTTTATTCCGCCATATGATGGTTCAAATGTCCTATCTTTTCAGGACAAATAAAAAAGCCGTGAAAAATACTGCAGAGGGATAGAGTCAGTGAGTAGCTTTGAGCCAGCTTCCTGGCGAGAAGACAGAGTCAGTGAGTAGCTTTGAGCCAGCTTCCCGACAAGGAGACAGAGTCAGTGTGTAGCTTTGTGCCAGATTCCAGGCAAGGAGACAAAGTCAGTGAGTAGCTTTGCGCCAGATTCCAGGCAAGGAGACAGAGTCACGGAGGAGCTTTGAGCCAGCCTCCTGCCAAGGAAACAGAGCCAGTGAGTAGCTTAGAGCCATCTTCCTGACAAGGAAACAAAGTCAGTGAGTAGCTTTGAGTCAGCTTCCTGGCAAGATGACAGAGTCGCAGAGAAGCTTTGAGCCAGCTTCCTGACAAGGAGACAGAGTCGCAGAGTAGATTTGAGCCAGATTCCTGGCACGGAAAGAGAGTCACGGTTAGCTTTGAGCAAGCTTCCTGGCAGGACAACTGCGGCAGAGTTATGGAGAGCCACATCATAGACTGGACTCGTTGTATGACACCAATAGTATGCAGACTGATCATATAACATCATCTATGCTGAGAACAGACCGCACGTAGACAGGTAATACACAGCGTGCATTGAAACAAGGCAGGGCGAGATCTCCTCTATTCGGACACATCACAAATAATCCTTTCATAATGGTTTCCTCTCACATGGATGTGTTTTGTAAAATGTTTGAATGTATTTTTGCCTCTGAACAAAGCTTGAATGTAGCTCATGCATATGTGGCAGTGGTTTAGCGGCAATGTTCTCAAGCAAGCAATTATGCGCTGCCACATCAGAGTATTTTGTAAACATGCAAGAATCATCAAGGTGATTCTGTATTGAGGAAGTGAATTACTTTGTACTTTATTGAAATCAAAGACAGACAACTTACTGGTATGAAACGTACTCACAGAAAAAAGGCATATCCAGTCTTTTGTGGATTACTTCTATAACGACCAAGGATATGAAGGAATCTTTGGCAGGATACGCATACTTTTAAGCAATCTCTGAATGTAAAAGGAAGCATTACAAATAAATCTTCACCTTTAGAAAAGGAACATGTCAGAATATTTTGTTGATGAAATGTAGGATCGCAAAGTTGAGGAGTAAATGTCGTCTGCAGAAACAAGCACAAGCATTTGCAGATGTTCTCAAGTAATAGTCCGTTATCAATAGGATTACCGCGAGATCACAAGGCAATGAGAACTGAGGGATCACCCGCTGCGCAACTCGAAGCCAATATGGCCAAATCACCTCTACATCCTTTGCTGTGATTCTGATATTAAAGAACAAGATATCCCACACAGAAATGATTTCTTACTGACAATTTATACATTTTATTTTCATAGTTTGAATCTGACAGGGTGAAACAATTGGTATAAAGGACGGTATAACCTTTAAATCGGACCAGTCATATCTGGCAAGGGAAGTGTACAGGAAGAACTCAGACACCATCTTGTCCGTAATTGAGATGTCATAAGTGACGTGATTAGTGCCGACAAGACGGCATGACCTCCTGCTTGAAATACAGGAACATGTAATATGATGCTATAAGTACCCTCTTCTTCATCAAGCAAAGAGGCAAATGAATGAAATATATGTAAATAGATAAAATGTGTTGCTTGTGATAACCCAGAGATGGATAACAGGCAGATATAAAGAGGAAATGAAGCTGATGAATACTCAGCTAACAAAATAAAAACATCACCAATTGTTTTGATACAAAGTAATTCAAATAGACAATGGCAGAACTTAAAATATCAAAATTAAAATGTGTAATATAGATATACAAATCTTTTCTGAAGTATTTTATCCTTGAAATTAATTATAATGTGTGGAATTAGTAATGAGAACACATCATTTATTGAGCCATTAAGGCAGAATACGTCACGGGAAGTGACGTCACTTGAGCTGCTCAAGTATGCCACTTATGATGTAGCACTTCCGGTTGTGTTTCTCCTGGGGGTCATAGGTAACATTCTCAACATTATGATATTTACAAAAGGCAGGTTTCGCCACACACTGGACGAGATAGAAAAATGCGCAGCTACGGGGTTAATATCTCTGGCAGTGTCGGATCTACTTTTCTGTGCGGTGGGACTTCCTGCTCCGTTTCTGTCGCGGCATGCATCAAACTATGGCGGAGGAAATGTACTGGAGATTATTGCGCTGTATTATACAACATACAAGACACCCATGGTGAATCTGTTCCTATTCAGCAGCACGTGGTTGATTGTGGTGATCAGTCTGGAAAGATACCTAGCTGTCTGTCATCCCTTCCGGGCACGTTGGCGCATTCGAGTATGGAAAACTACGGTCACAGACGTGATCGTCTTCATTGTGTCTTTGATTATAAACATTCCCGGATTTTTGAAATATGACATTCAAAAGACATTATGCCCGGGGCAGTGTGAATGTTATGTTGTGATGTTTTCACGAATTTACATGAAGAAGGTGTATCGTGAGACTTATAAAATCTTGTGGGTGATTCTAGGAAGTTTCATTCCTCTTTGTATAATGGCCTTTTGTAACACAAGACTTATCATAGAAATCTACCGCTCCAGGAAGCTAGACATCAAAAAGCGAGGTCACGATAGATACTGCACCTCCAAAATAACACTTATATTAGTATCCATAGTAACATTGTACCTGGTTTTAGTGTGCCCCTCCACTGCCCTGGGATTCCTTGCGGAAACTGTAGTGAAGCTTCGCGGAGAGAGGCCGTACTTCGGCTACCAGGTGGCGGTAGTGATATGGAACCTGACGCAGGCGGTGTACTTTGCTATGAACTTTGTGCTGTACTGCAGCATGAGTAGACCTTTCAGAGACAGTGTAGGTATTCAACTCTTCTGTAAAAGATCTTCCCTTAGATCCACCACGGACACGAAGAACAAACAGTATAGACTGGTTTTGCGCCATTCCTGACAAAGGTCGACGCAGACAACCTCTATAGAGGAGTCATAGCCCAAGTGCTCCAGACAACATTCCCAGAACACATTCCCTGTAGTTTGCAACACCCCCTGGTGTCTGCATCGTTGCCAATATACCCTGATGTCTGCACAATTCTCAATGTACCCAGGTGTCTGCATCATATACTTCGGCATCTGCAACTGTCCCAATCTGACCTACATACCCTACTTTCTGCATTATACCCAATATACCCTGGTATCTGCATAATTATCAATGTTCCCTGATGTCTGCATAATTATCAATATGCCCTGATGTCTAGTGAGTAGGGTATATAGGTCAATTCCCAATATGCCCTGGTGTCTGCATACTTGCTATGCCCTGATGTGTACATAATTTCCCATATGCCCTAATGTCTACATAGTTCCTATCAGGGCATAACAAGTATGCAGACACCAGGGTATATTGGGAATTGACCTATATACCCTACTTTCTGTATTATTCCCAATATGCCTAAATAATTCCCAATATGCCCTGATGTCTGCATAATTCCCAATATGCCCTGGTGTCTGCATAATTCCCAATGTGCCCTGATGTCTACATAATTCCCAATAGACCCGGATGTCTGCATAATTCCCAATATGCCCTGATGTCTGCATAATTCCCAATATGCCCTGATGTCTGCATAATTCCCAATATACCCTGATGTCTGCATAATTCCCAATATGCCCTGATGTCTGCTTTATTCCCAATATGCCCTGATGTCTCCTACATTTCCAATATGCTATGTTACTTTTCGTCACATAATATATGCCTGCAAGAACATGTTTCAAAACGAGTAATGTTGTTCTGAATTTTGTAACATAGTATAGTGATAATACTACCTTCTATTTGTAGCACATCTAAATATATAGCTCTAAATCTAAATATATAGCTCACAGACTACTTCAGGGTTGTGCCTACCACAGCTTGGCTGAATATCTCAGGGGATTCTTGCAATGCCTCACAGGGTACAAACACAACAGGAGATATTAAACCGCAATAGCAGAATCTGCTTCTTATCGTGTACAAAACATGTATACACATATTGTTGGGAGGGTATGGCAAACAAATACAGATTGCTCATTCACCTTTATTTTGACTAACTTATCTCACTTCTATAGCTAAAATGCTCATAGAATATTAGGAAGAAATATATATCAGATATGTCGTTTTGATGTCAAATATATATATATATATATATATATATATATATATATATATATATATTTATATATATATATATATATATATATATATATATATATATATATATATATATATATATATATATATATATATATATATATTCATATATATGCCACGACTAGCTCATAATGTTATATAGCAGGTCGTTTTCAATCCCATTTGGCTCAGACCTGCATCCACGTGTCAAATATTTGTCAAATCTACCTGTCATTGTTAAAGTAATGCACTGTACAACATGTGTAATAACTAATGTAAATTTCTCTGTAAATAATGCAACACATTTATTAAAATCCACGATTTATTACATTAATCCAGATAAACGAGAAACCGACTTTGCTGGATGTCATAATCTGATATCTGAGATAAAACGTTTTTATTTATTATATAGGAGTCATTTAGATATGCAATACAATGCATTGAAGGTAACGACTTTGCGACCTTTGTATTTACAGTTATTTGATATTGATATTTTCTAAATGTGATGTTCTTCCCCAAAAATAACTATATTTTGTTTGATTGTTGTATATTTATATATCACTTGAAAAATTGTTAAGTGATCAATGCAAATGTATATAACCAATTCTCTGAAAACATGGTCAGCATGAATGAAGTGTTCAACAGAAAATTAACTCATATTAACACAATTATGACACAGTCGATCAAAGAGGACATATTTTGTCTAGTTAATACATGTACTTGCAATTTAAACTTGAATTTGAATTTTCACCTCTGTCCAACATTCTGACCACTTTTTCAGAGAATTGGTCATATTTTCTACATGTGATATAAAAGTGACAATAAAGATGTTAAATGTTACACATGTTGTTAATTTGTCTCAGCCATCTCACGATATGTCATACCAGGGTAGGATGTTCCCATCCCGAGATGAGTCATACCAGGGTGGGATGTTCCCATCTCAGGATGTGTCATACCAGGGTGGGATACGTTCATCACAGGATGAGTCATACCAGGGTGGGATGTTCCCATCTCGAGATGAGTAATACCAGGGTGGGAAGTTCAAATCTCAGGATATGTCATACCAGGGTGGGATGTTCTCATCTCATGATGTGTCATACCAGGGTGGGATGTTCCCATCTCAGGATGAGTCATACCAGGGTAGGATGTTCCCATCTCGAGATGAGTCATACCAGGGTGGGATGTTCCCATTTCAGGATGAGTCATACCAGGGTGGTATGTTCCGATCTCAGGATGAGTCATACCAGGGTGGGATGTTCCCATCTCAGGATGTGTCATACCAGGGTGGGATGTTCTCATCTCAGGATGTGTCATACCAGGGTGGGATGTTCCCATCTCAGGATGTGTCATACCATGGTGGGATGTTCCCATCTCAGGATGTGTCATACCATGGTGGGATGTTCCCATCTCGAGATGAGTCATACCAGGGTGGGATGTTCCCATTTCAGGATGAGTCATACCAGGGTGGGATGTTCCCATCTCGAGATGAGTCATACCAGAGTGGGATGTTCCCATCTCAGGATGTGTCATACCAGGGTGGGATGTTCCCATCTCAGGATGTGTCATACCAGGGTGGGATGTTCTCATCTCAGGATGTGTCATACCAGGGTGGGATGTTCCCATCTCAGGATGTGTCATACCATGGTGGGATGTTCCCATCTCGAGATGAGTCATACCAGGGTGGGATGTTCCCATTTCAGGATGAGTCATACCAGGGTGGGATGTTCCCATTTCAGGATGAGTCATACCAGGGTGGGATGTTCCCATCTCGAGATGAGTCATACCAGAGTGGGATGTTCCCATCTCAGGATGAGTCATACCAGGGTGGGATGTTCTCATCTCAGGATGTGTCATACCAGGGTGGGATGTTCCCATCTCAGGATGTGTCATACCAGGGTGGGATGTTCCCATCTCGAGATGAGTCATACCAGGGTGGGATGTTCCCATTTCAGGATGAGTCATACCAGGGTGGGATGGTCCCATCTCAGGATGTGTCATACCAGGGTGGGATGCTGCCATCTCAGGATGTGTCATACCAGGGTGGGATGTTCACATCTCAGGATTAGTCATACCAGGGTGGGATGTTCCCATCTCAGGATGAGTCATACCAGGGTGGGATGCTGCCATCTCAGGATGTGTCATACCAGGGTGGGATGCTGCCATCAAAGGATGTGTCATACCAGGGTGGGATGTTCCCATCTCAGGATGTGTCATACCAGGGTGGGATGTTCCCATCTCAGGATGAGTGATACCAGGGTGGGATGCTGCCATCTCAGGATGTGTCATACCAGGCAGGGATGTTCCCATCAAAGGATGTGTCATACCAGGGTGGGATGTTCCCATCTCAGGATGAGTAATACCAGGGTGGGATGTTCCCATCTCAGGATGAGTAATACCAGGGTGGGATGTTCCCATCTCAGGATGAGTAATACCAGGGTGGGATGTTCCCATCTCAGGATGTGTCATACCAGGGTGGGATGTTCCCATCTCGAGATGAGTCATACCAGGGTGGGATGTTCCCATTTCAGGATGAGTCATACCAGGGTGGGATGGTCCCACCTCAGGGTGAGTGATACCAGGGATGCCCATACCAGGGTGGGATGCTGCCATCTCAGGATGTGTCATACCAGGCAGGGATGTTCCCATCAAAGGATGTGTCATACCAGGGTTGGATGTTCCCATCTCAGGATGAGTAATACCAGGGTGGGATGTTCCCATCTCAGGATGAGTAATACCAGGGTGGGATGTTCCCATCTCAGGATGAGTAATACCAGGGTGGGATGTTCCCATCTCAGGATGTGTCATACCAGGGTGGGATGTTCCCATCTCGAGATGAGTCATACCAGGATGGGATGTTCCCATTTCAGGATGAGTCATACCAGGGTGGGATTGTCCCACCTCAGGGTGAGTGATACCAGGGATACCCATACCAGGGTGGGATGCTGCCATCACAGGATGAGTAATACCAGGGTGGGATGCTGCCATCACAGGATGAGTCATACCAGGGTGGGATGCTGCCATCTCGGGATGTGTCATACCAGGGTGGGATGCTGCCATCTCAGGATGAGTCATACCAGGGTGGGATGTTGCCATCTCAGGATGTGTGATACCAGGGTGGGATGCTGCCATCTCAGGATGAGTGATACCAGGGTGGGATGCTGCCATCTCAGGATGTGTCATACCAGGGTGGGATGCTGCCATCTCAGGATGAGTGATACCAGGGTGGGATGCTGCCATCTCAGGATGAGTGATACCAGGGTGGGATGCTGCCATCTCAGGATGTGTCATACCAGGGTGGGATGTTGCCATCTCAGGATGAGTCATACCAGGGTGGGATGCTGCCATCTCAGGATGAGTGATACCAGGGTGGGATGCTGCCATCTCAGGATGAGTCATACCAGGGTGGGATGTTGCCATCTCAGGATGAGTCATACCAGGGTGGGATGCTGCCATCTCAGGATGAGTGATACCAGGGTGGGATGCTGCCATCTCAGGATGTGTCATACCAGGGTGGGATTCTACCACCTCCCTCAGGATGTGTCATACCAGGGTGGGATGCTGCCATCTCAGGATGTGTCATACCAGGGTGGGATTCTACCACCTCCCTCAGGATGAGTCATACCAGGGTGGGATGCTGCCATCTCAGGATGTGTCATACCAGGGTGGGATGTTGCCATCTCAGGATGAGTCATACCAGGGTGGGATGCTGCCATCTCAGGATGAGTGATACCAGGGTGGGATGCTGCCATCTCGAGATGAGTCATACCAGGGTGGGATGTTGCCATCTCAGGATGAGTCATACCAGGGTGGGATGCTGCCATCTCAGGATGAGTGATACCAGGGTGGGATGCTGCCATCTCAGGATGAGTGATACCAGGGTGGGATGCTGCCATCTCGAGATGTGTCATACCAGGGTGGGATGTTGCCATCTCAGGATGAGTCATACCAGGGTGGGATGCTGCCATCTCAGGATGAGTCATACCAGGGTGGGATGTTGCCATCTCAGGATGTGTCAAACCAGGGTGGGATGTTCCCATCTCAGGATGAGTGATACCAGGGTGGGATGCTGCCATCTCAGGATGTGTCAAACCAGGGTGGGATGCTGCCATCTCAGGATGAGTGATACCAGGGTTGGATGCTGCCATCACAGGATGAGTCATACCAGGGTGGGATGCTGCCATCTCAGGATGTGTCAAACCAGGGTGGGATGTTGCCATCTCAGGATGTGTCAAACCAGGGTGGGATGTTCCCATGTCATACCAGGGTGGGATGCTGCCATCACAGGATGAGTGATACCAGGGATACCCATACCAGGGTGGGATGCTGCCATCTCAGGATGAGTGATACCAGGGTGGGATGTTGCCATCTCAGGGATACCCATACCAGGGTGGGATGCTGCCATCTCAGGATGAGTAATACCAGGGTGGGATGCTGCCATCACGGGATGAGTGATACCAGGGATACCCATACCAGGGTGGGATGCTGCCATCACAGGATGAGTGATACCAGGGATACCCATACCAGGGTGGGATGCTGCCATCACAGGATGAGTGATACCAGGGATACCCATACCAGGGTGGGATGCTGCCATCTCAGGATGAGTAATACCAGGGTGGGATGCTGCCATCACAGGATGAGTCATACCAGGGTGGGATGCTGCCATCTCAGGATGAGTCATACCAGGGTTGGATGCTGCCATCACAGGATAAGTCATACCAGGGTGAGTCATACCAGGGTGGGATGCTGCCATCTCAGGATGAGTCATACCAGGGTGGGATGCTGCCATCTCAGGATGAGTCATACCAGGGTGGGATGCTGCCATCTCAGGATGAGTCATACCAGGGTGGGATGCTGCCATCACAGGATGAGTGATACCAGGGATACCCATACCAGGGTGGGATGCTGCCATCTCAGGATGAGTCATACCAGGGTGGGATGCTGCCATCACAGGATGAGTCATACCAGGGTGGGATGCTGCCATCTCAGGATGAGTCATACCAGGGTGGGATGCTGCCATCACAGGATGAGTGATACCAGGGATACCCATACCAGGGTGGGATGCTGCCATCACAGGATGAGTGATACCAGGGATACCCATACCAGGGTGGGATGCTGCCATCTCAGGATGAGTCATACCAGGGTGGGATGCTGCCATCTCGGGATGAGTCATACCAGGGTGCGATGCTGCCATCTCAGGATGAGTCATACCAGGGTGGGATACTTTCATCACAGGGTGAGTCATACCAGGGTGAGTCATACCAGGACACAACATTACTACACATATTTCGTTATTCAAATTGTGATTTTATTTGATAAATAAAATAATGATTGCAATATTTTATCATTATTTTGGAATATAGAAAGCTTAATCCTATATTGTTAATAGTGTTCTATCAACTGAAACTAGAGAACTATTTTGGAGGAATCGGCACCTTTTCTAAGAGGTGATCTTTACACATGTTTGTACATGCATTGTTGGCTCATCTCACTGGAAAACAGAAAAATACACATACAGGTGACATGTGACTTGTTGATTTCCATTATGACTGATATGGTCAAATACTGACAACTCCACATTTTTAAGGTCTTGAATGTTGTTTTGGAATAAATAACATACCAATCTAATGTAATGTATTTAAGAAAGAGTATTGTTTGCAGGTATATGTTAAGGGTTGATGAATTGTATATAACACCTTGGATAGGTACATATCATGTTTATTTTGATATGTGGATCCAGGCAAAATGTTCAGTGAGCAATCTTGCCATGAGAAAAGGCCAAAGCATATCAACAGACCTGTGAGACACATGCTAGTGCTGAAACATTTCTAAATTATTGTATTGCATTGGATATATTCATAGATGTTCAAGGTTGGCCTCATGATCAACTTACTAGTTTAAAGTCTATCATAAAATCTTGAAATTGGATCCATGTTATAATTTCTTTTGTCTAAACTCAAATAAAATCAGAAAATGAAGATTTCGTATTTGTATTCTGCATAAAGTAACTATTTTTATATTTTCTATGTTGTCAAAAACATATTCAATTATATGTGTTCTTACATGCATATTGCTCGCCCAATATGAAGATTATATATTTGTTTACTGTATAAAGTCATTATTATTCATATTTTCTATGTTTGCAAAAAAAATAATTATATTTTTCTGATATGCAAATTGCTCAAAAAGAACTTCAATATAAAGATTTCATCTTGTTTTGGCATCAAACCATTTCTATTATTTTATATTCTTCTTCATGTGAAATAGACAAATCAATTTATGTTTTCTGAAGTCCATATCACTCAAACATAACCCCAATATGAAGCTTTCACTTTCAGCATGAAAATTATACTTTTCCCAACCGGGATTCAAAATCTGGACCTTTAGCATTGAAGACAGACATCTTAACCACTGAGCCACATATCACCCTATGGCAGCACTGCAGAAAAGTCTACGTATTCTGACTTTCATATTGCTCAAAAAAGATCCCAACATTTCACCTTTGTTTATTACATAAAGTCATTATTTGTACAATTTTCATCAAAACAAAAATTGTTTCAAATCTGTATGTTCAGATGTCCATATTGTTAAAATAATACTTCAAAATGAAAATTTCAGTTCCCACCAGAAATTGAAACTCACACCTTTAGTATGGGAAACAGACGTCTTACCCATTGAGCCATGCTGAATAGTATGATTTGACCTTCTCGCTGGTAAATCACACAAATAGTCAACATTGTTTCACTTTATCAAATTATTTTATAAAGGGATATTCAGTCATTTCACAAAGCAGCCTAGGTTAAATTTATAGACTAAAATGTTCCAAAAAAATGTTTGACTAAGATGATGTCAATAGTGATGCAAATAGATCAAAAGAAACAGATATATTTAACTCATCTTTTATTTAATTCTACCCATTTTCTAGTTGATTCTCTGTAGGGAGGTATATAAGGTTAGCATGTAATTATTTATGTTGAATATGAAGTGTGTCATATAATGTCCAGACACATTTTATATATTTAACTTGAACTCTAAGAATTGTAATAAGCCAAAGAAAGTCAGTTGCTGGAGTGTTGCATATTTTTCTGGAGAAGTCATATGCAAAGTAGTCTGGTAGGATGTTAGTTTCATAGGGAGTTAATGTGTTGATATGTACTCAATGAGTTCACTCATAACCGAAATCAAGATGGCCAAATGCTGGTTGAGAAGGTGCTTGATTTCTCTTAAGGGATGTACACATCCTGGAGTCAAATAAATGCAGCTTGTTGCTTTATTTTCATTGCATGAAATAAAGAGTATTGTTAATGTTGCTACTTTAACATTATGTAATTAAAATTGTGACACATCTTTGTGTAAACCCATACAGGTTATATTAGCAACGTACCACACTAAAATAGTGAAATGCCTTGCTTACTACTGCAGCATATATGCAAAATTAGTAACGGCTACAAATGTCTTGCTTCATAGTATGCAAATGATATTTTACCAAAAAAGATGGGAATACAAATACTTCAGCACAATCCAAATTCACCAGAATGAGTATATACAGTGTCAGTCAGATGAAAGGTATTTTGTCACCTGTTACTAAAGCAACATATATTCTATCTGAAAAAGCTTAGAGTGTAGTTAAAATGTGGGATATATCTAATATTTATATATTAAAATACTGTACTTAATGGGAATTTGAATGTTTATTATTAAGATACTTTCTCTATTAAAATCAAAGCATCTATCACATTAATCAAGATTCAAACAGTATGATATTAAAATTATTAGATATGAGTACAACCATATTTCTTTCGAAATAGTATCATTGTCCTCATTTTCATAGTTTTGATGAGGAAAGAGGAAAATGCTTCTTTTTAGCTGTGTTGGTCATTTTTGATTGAGTTACTACCACCTTCTTCAAGAAAGGAGGCTGCCATAATGGGCAATTATCTCCCAGCACTCTGAGCTCATTATCGATATTCATAAATGCACGATAAGCATTGATAAGAGCCACACAAAGTGTTTCTTCGGTGTTGAAGACAAAACGTGAGGCAGCAGACAGCTTAATTATCACACCTTTGCTGAAAACAATAGGCACTGGCCAATTGTCACAGCAGGTGGCACTTAATTTATCAAGAAACGTGCAAGACTGACTTGGATAGTCAGTGGGTGGGATTTGAATTAATAACTTGGGAAAATTAGGATTGAGAAGTGTGCAAAAGTGATGCAATTCTGAAATCTATCCCAGTCTCTGTATGGACCCTCACAGCATAAATAGGTTCATAAGGAATGATAACAGTCAAGTGTAATTTTAATGTGACAAAAAATCACTGTGATCCCAGTGAAACTTTTTTTTTCATTTTCATTTGTATAATTTGGAAATGAAATGAAGGTTTATCAATCTGATTTATATGTTCAAGTGTGTACTTCACTTCACACTTGTATCACAGTAAACATTGTTGAGATTAATTTCACAAAGTTGTTTGGAAATCCACTTTCTTATGGTCCCACAATCTGCAGAACATTTTCCCTTTAACATGATAAAATTAATCTTGGAGCAGTTATATATTACTATGCCACATTACTTTTAATTAAAAAGATATAAAGCTTTATTTAATTTATTATGAAAAATATATCATTAAGTGTAAAATAATAACTGACAAGTACAAAAGAAAATGGAAAAAAAATGGCAGTTACGTAGTTTCCACGTCCTTTTTTGAAAACATTCTATTTTGGCATAAAAAGAAAGTAGTTCCCTCCGAAAATCTGCCACGTGAGGACACTCACTACCAACACTAATAACTTGCCTTAAGATTAAGCTTAATTCAGTCAACATGAGAGACCATGTAATTTCATCATCTGGTTGCCATAGAAACAAATTTGATCTCAAACATTCTATGTGAGTAACATTTGGACCATGTTTATCACACTGGACTACATCTAAACTGGTACAGTGCTACATATATAAATAACAATGGTTGAATTGTCCAATATTATCAAAATCGGTAAATTCAAGGGACAATGTAACTTCATCATGCAATTACCATAACAACACATTTAATCTAAAATATCTTATGTGTGTAACATTTTGGCATTACCAATGTATATCATTACAGTTACATTCAATGTGATCACAATTAATAACTGCAATGCACAACATGTACCTTGCTAAAATCTTTATATTTTGAAAGGAATTGAAGCATAACAATACAGCTCATGGCAAATGATTTAAGAATCAGACATTGAAGAGTTGAAAAAAATACGCTAAGTAGCAAGTACATTCCCATTAGTTGTCATTAAGATAAAATATTTTTAATTTTGATAAAAATCCAGTTTTTGACAAAACAAATGACATTGGAATGACCTTAACATGATCCTGCCTGGAATTAAGATTCTTTTTCTTTTAACTTCTATTTATTCATTGTGGTCTTTTACCATGCTAATTGAAATATTCTAAGAATCAATTTTGATAATGGTATGTTAGCTGGCTACAAAATTATTTGGGACAAATTTCCTGTTGTCATGGCAACTGTGTGAAAGTACAATTTGTAGATGCGCTAAACTGATGGATTTTGGAATGGATAGGAACGAAGCATGGCCAAGGATAGTAAAGTGGCAAAGACGGACCTATGCCAATTATGGATAGACCTGTGCCTTATACGATGTGTAATACTATTGAGATAAAAGCGTAAACTCGCATTAAGTACAGATGATGCACCGAATCGGACAGAACGTATGATTATAAATGAGTAACAACGGGGAACAACGAAATCCGGACATTTCCCCAACGACACAAGTACATTTGTGGTAAGATAATGCAGTTCTTTTATAAATCAAATTATCGATTTCCTGTAACATTGGTATATATATTAAATGTGAAAAGTGCTGCCTTGCATATCAGTCACCGCAAAATATTAATGATCAATCAGTTAAAGTGCACGTGGAAGCATTCTGCCTCATCCGGGACCTTTGTGGAATATGTATGGCTTCTGAGGTCTGTGACAATGGCCTATTTAAATGGTGAGCTACACTGTGTGTCTGTAATGGCCCATCTGCTGAGGCTTTTGTTGGTGGCAAATTGTGGCGTTGTGATTGAGGAATGGATGATGGTAGCTGAGGCTATTCTCAGATAAGGGTAGTCATAGATCACACCCATTAGTGTCACAGTGTTATGCTTGGAGGCCGGCTTGATTGTGAAGACCGCTGCCTGCAATCATACCCATAGTCGCACTCCATGACGCCTCACTTTGTTCTCCTACCTATCCCGGCACAAAGGGTCCTCAGACCACTACAGATGAAGTATTAATCTTGCATAGTTGTCCATCTGGCAGTCTCAGCCATCTGTATATGTAGAAATGACGTGGGTTTCCCTCTTACAATTCGCCTTGTACGCTATGGTCACATTGTCACCACTCTCAGAGGCAATCTCAACCAATCACATAGCACATTTACCATTTTCCACAGAAAACTTAGAAAAGAGAAATATGTGTCCTTGGCATTTGGTCTTATAAAGCATAAAGAAGATTTGTAATCCATAAAAATCGAGGTCATTATAACGATATATAGCAGAAATACCTTTCCAGGAAAAACTGATGAGAGATTAAATCAGATTTACCAAACCTACCTTCACTTGGCAAGATGTTTCAAACTACTCAAATGATACACTCTCAACTCATTATAATCTGTTCACATGTTTTACAAGGCCTATATATAGTAAGAGAGCATTTATCATCAAATGCATAACATTTTATACAGAAATGTTTTCAATTTTTTGAGCATATATTTCATAATTCCTGCTACCATACATATTTGCATAACATTTTATAAAAAGTATCCAAAAAACTCAGGAAAAGTTCTCTTCGCCAAAGGAAATATATAAAATTGAATCTATTATTTAGACCTGAGTCTAGTATTTGATATTTGGGACCGGGCATACGAAAGTAGTGCTTGATAATTTCATACTCCCCCTTACTATGCATGATAATAAAGAGATGAAGATGAGAGAAAATACCAATTAAATTGCATTATTAAATAGTACAATAATGGCTTGTTTTGTCTATGTTATGATAAAAATATTGAGACTTATTGCATTGACTCTAATTTGGTCTTTGCTGTGAGGGACTCATTCCTATTTTTCCATGCTCTACCTTTTGTTTTCAAGATAGGTGATGAAGATAAAAAGAACTTACAAGCTGGTTGAAATATACCCATTAGACATGATCAAATCAGCTTTATTCTGAAAGACTGGAGCTTTATAAGATGAAGGTGCAATACATCAAATATCTCACACAAAATGGCCAAACTATATATGCATTTGACAAGGACAAGCTGAATCATTTATTGATGTGATTCCATCCCATTTAATCTCTTTAGAATAATTTAAGGTTATTTTCATATACTCCTTTTTGGAGGTTTAGTTAACATAAAGAAACATAAAGAAACAAATCAACACAATTTAAATCAAAGAAACAAAATTTAACATCTGAGAAAATTTATGAATCTTTATTTGATAAAAACCTTTGACCATACTTGGCTTACTATAATGTTTCATTAGTCATTAGGAGTCATAATTGACCCAAAGAAGATAATATAGTGGAATAATTGTGATATTGTAAATGAAGAAACGCTAATTAAAACTCGTGCTGTATATGTAGTATCATAAATTGGATACTCATGTGCGTGAGAATATTGATTGATCAAATGAATTTGGCCAAATGATTGCATTTGTTGGTGTGTGCCGATCTTTGAATGTAGGATGTTAGACTAAGGACATGTGAGTTTAAATCCAAATGTGGACGATTACCTACATATCAGAATAATATGATATCAGGGCGGAGTTTTCAAAGATTAGATGAAAATCTGAATTAGAGTTATGAAATATTTTTTCCATATTTTTATTTCATCAAGATATAATTTTCTTCAGTAAAATATGTTAGTCTTATAACACTGCAGGTTTTTTCAATTATTACATACTTTTTTGTTAATTTTGATTTGACGAGTCTTATGTTACATCTATAAAATAATCCCATCTTTTTTTTTTATCTCCAGATATCGGAGGACATGTAGTGTACAGTTACTTACTGTAGACATATAATCCAGGATTAATGTCTGCACAGAAGGGAATTCCAGACACACATAATCTCCCTCACAGATATAACATGTGCACAATTTTAATATGATACTTGGAAGGGTTACCCAGACATAGAATAAAGATTTTGTAAATTTTGTAAATTTATATAAGGTAAATTGTCACAAAATGTATTCATAAGGAACATCATTTCAGAACGTTAACAATTTTGGAAGTATGAATTCAACATTTCTTTATGAATTTTAATACATTCTGTAAGGTCCAATTTATTTGGTGAGGTGGCAACTGCTTAGGTTTCCTGTCATGAAGCAAGCAATGGTTGTAGGCAGTGGGTGGTGGGGGACCTGATTGGAAGGTGGCAGCTGGTTAGGTTCCCTGTCATGAGGCAAGCAATGGCTGTAAGCAGTGGGTGGTGGGGGACTTGATGGGAAGGTGGCAGCTGGTTAGGTTCCCTGTCATGAAGCAGGCAATGGCTGTAAGCAGTGGGTGGTGGGGGACTTGATGGGAAGGTGGCAGCTGGTTAGGTTCCCTGTCATGAAGCAGGCAATGGCTGTAAGCAGTGGGTGGTGGGGGACTTGATGGGAAGGTGGCAGCTGGTTAGGTTCCCTGTCATGAAGCAGGCAATGGCTGTAAGCAGTGGGCGGTGGGGGACTTGATGGGAAGGTGGCAGTTGGTGAGGTTCCCTATCATGAAGCAAGCAATGGTTGTAAGCAGTGGGCGGTGGGGGACTTGATGGGAAGGTGGCAGCTGGTTAGGTTCCCTGTCATGAAGCAAGCAATGGTTGTAAGCAGTGGGCGGTGGGGGACTTGATGGGAAGGTGGCAGCTGGTGAGGTTCCCTATCATGAAGCAAGCAATGGCTGTAAGCAGTGGGCGGTGGGGGACTTGATGGGAAGGTGGCAGTTGGTTAGGTTCCCTGTCATGAAGCAAGCAATGGTTGTAAGCAGTGAGCGGTGTGAGACCTGATGGGAAGGTGGCAGTTGGTTAGGTTCCCTGTCATGAAGCAAGGAATGGCTGTAAGCAGTGGGCGGTGGGAGACCTGATGGGAAGGTGACAGCTGGTGAGGTTCCCTATCATGAAGCAAGCAATGGCTGTAAGCAGTGAGCGGTGTGAGACCTGATGGGAAAGTGGCAGCTGGTTAGGTTCCCTGTCATGAAGCAAGGAATGGCTGTAATCAGTGGGCGGTGGGAGACCTGATGGGAAAGTGGCAGCTGGTTAGGTTCCCTGTCATGAAGCAGGCAATGGTTGTAAGCAGTGGGCGGTGGGAGACCTGATGGGAAGGTGGCAGCTGGTTAGGTTCCCTGTCATGAAGCAAGGAATGGCTGTAAGCAGTGAGCGGTGTGAGACCTGATGGGAAAGTGGCAGCTGGTTAGGTTCCCTGTCATGAAGCAGGCAATGGTTGTAAGCAGTGGTCGGTGGGGGACCTGATGGGAAGGTGGCAACTGGTGAGGTTCCCTATCAAGAGGCAAGCAATGGTTGTAAGCAGTGGGCGGTTGGGGACTTGATGGGAAGGTGGCAGTTGGTTAGGTTCCCTTTCCTGAAGAGACATTGTGTTGAAAATATAACTGCATCACACATTAACATACAGCAGTATTCAGGACAAAATGTTTTCAAACCACAAAAGTCATGATTCTAGCTTATTGCTTCAACAAGCATCCACAATTCACAAATAATAAACATGGAATTCCAGATAAACATTGTAATCTTTAGCCCTCGTTACACGAAGTCTTAAATCTTCAACGCTTTTCTTTTGAAATTCACATTTTAATTAAACTGAAGATCTAATTAAATAACAGAAATAAAATTAGTTTTCATAATCAGATATTTCATTCAAATGTGATTCATGACCCAAGAGTGACTAAAATGAAATTGAAATGAGATAATTGGAAATTGTCATTCTGATTCCCGGGTGTTTCTTCTATGACACAATATCTACCCATCTTAGACATCTTTTATCATCTTTCCTGCAATAATAAAGGAAATACGTTTATCCTATATCAAATATATCTTACTGCGGTTACAAAATATGGAGTCTTAGCGACATATTGGTTCGTTTATAAATTGTTTAAAGGGGATGAGATAACTGTAAATTGTCCTAATTTTGGTCTTTCATCTGCAATGGTGTGTCTACCTATCTTTGATTGCTTTCCTGCGATCACTTTTACTTAAATCAGTAATCATTTTTCAAATCATTTGCTGTTTTAATCATTTATCAATTATTTCCATCACTACTCAATGATGAATCCACCACTTGTCCATGATAAACTCCATCCATTCTTCTTGATTTGTCTATTGATTTGATCATATAATAGATTTAAATGAACTCAATTATATACCTGAAAAACGGCCATGATGATATAGCACTTTACTCGTAGCTCCAAATAATCAAAGTCTCTTCATAAACTCTTATTTGACATTGTAAAATGTGTAACTTTCTTTGTCTTGTATTTGATATTAACTGACGTATATTAAATTACAATCAATAAGAAAAAGAATGGGGGAGAGAACAATAGAAGTGGGTGAATTTGCTACAAGAATCAACTGTGTTCTGATTATAGCAGAAAGTAGTTCCCCTGACAGCAGATACTAGTATTTTGCGAAAGCCTTGCTGAGTTATTGATAGGCATAGTGTGAACAGAGTTGTCTTTAGTGCTCTTGGAATTGCTTACTTATATGCTTATTGATTTTGTGGTGTGTTTTATTCAGTAATAAAAGTAGCTCTTTGATATCTACACTTTGCACAAGCTTTGATGAGGATGTTTAAATCGTTTCTGTATTATGGACGATGTTTCCTTTTTATCAGCCCAGGCTTAGTGTTTATCAAGGTCTAAACTTATCAAGGCTTTTAACTATCAAGGTATTATACTATCAAGATCAAAATTATCAAGGTCTAAACATATTATGGCTTTAAACTATCAATGCTTTAAATTCTCAATGCTTTAAACTATCAAGGCCTTAAAAAATCAAGGTCTTAAACAATCAAGGTCTTAAACCACAAAGGCATTAGACTATAAAGGCTTTAAACTTTTAAGGTTTTAAACTATCTAGGTCTAAAACTATCAAGGTCTAAATCTTTTAACTATGATAGTAATTTGCATTTTCAAGTATGTCAGGTTACAAGTGTATTTTATCTCAAATATATAATTAGTTCTTGCAACAAATGGATGGATTCATCTTAAAATGTTGGTTCTCAAATACTTAGTCCACATAAACAAAGAATTGTCCGACAAAGTCATTTTTAAATAATTTCCCAAAAGAATCGAATGCCCACTTGGTTTGGGACACGTATCTATTTTCTTTAATTTAGGGCGCTGTGTGAAATTGGTAAATTAAAGAAAAACGTCAACTGGCAGTTAAGATGATGGCAAAAATGCAAACATTTTACCAGTTCAATACAATGCGAGGAGTGATGTCGACAAAGTCTGTTCTTATGCCAGCAAAATGGCAGGCACTATTCATTAACGCTGGATGCTCGTGTTAAACAAACCTTGAGCCTCGGAGAAACAAAACTAGATACATTTGATACATTTGCCAATGGCGTGACATGTATAACAGCAGCTGAACCATCTACCCGGTTACATATATTTATAACAATCACCTTATATTCACATAATGGAAAATTCGCTAAGTGCCAAGAAGGCCTGGGTACCTTGGTGCGCACTGATGTATATTGAAAATACTATTATTATCAAAATTGTTATTAATGATGTTTGGGTTGATCTAAATGGCTTCCTTTCGTAAATAAATACAAATGTACGCGCTTCAAGCAATACGTTTCTGTTTGATGAACAAAGGCTATCACTGTCTCAGAGAGTAAGCATCATTCTTATGATGTATGTATCATTCTTATGATGTAAGTATCATTCTTATGATGTAAGTATCATTCTTATGATGTAAGTATCATTCTTATGAGTAAGTATCATTCTTATGATGTAAGTATCATTCTTATGATATAAGTATCATTCTTATGAGTAAGTATCATTCTTATGATGTAAGTATCATTCTTATGAGTAAGTATCATTCTTATGATGTAAATACCATTCTTATGATGTAAGTATCATTCTTATCATGTAAGTATCATTCTTATGATGTAAGTATCATTCTTACGATGCAAGTATCATTCTTATGATGTAAGTATCATTCTTATGAGTAAGTATCATTCTTATCATGTAAGTATCATTCTTATGATGTAAGTATCATTATTACGATGCAAGTATCATTCTTATGAGTAAGTATCATTCTTATGATGTTGGTCACAGTCTCCCGTCTGAATGGAAGCAGGCCACGGGGCGTGATGACAGGAATATTGACAAGTTGGTGGACCCCCCTCTGAGCGACCTTCTGCTTCCCGAATTATTGATTCCAGTCCTTGAAAACACTATCCACCTCTCTGTGGGTTTCAACATAGCAAAGACAAATTATAAAAATGTGTTCAGATCATGTCAGTCTTGTCGATTATCTACTACCTAACATCCTCCTTGAATACAGCAATCAAGTTATTCACAGAAATTGACAAGACTGAAGTAAGCATGGCAAAATCAATACATTCTGACATTCTCAATTTCAACTCTGAAATATAGGGTATTCTTATCAACTGTAACAAATGTCATATTTGGTCATATTTTGGACAGTTTTCATACATCGTGAACTTCTTTAGCACACAAGAGAAATAGCACACTTTTGTAGTTCTATATTTTAGATATTAGCTATTTTTGACAAAAGAAAGATCACTCGCCTTACATTTGGAAAATCTTGTAAGCATTTCGTTGTGTCAGGTTGTTTGGCAAATATTGTTGCCAAAAAATGGTGTTTAGAAAATGTTGGCAAATTACTTTCTCTCACTAAACGATGAGCATTATTGATATATAGAATGTGCCTGTGCAATATTAAAACAATTCAAGCAATTCCCAGGACTTTTTCGCGCTAACACTACAACTGCGGACAGAACAACCAACGAACGGATATCGCACCCAAATTCAAGTCCATTCTTCGACTACATCGATTCAGGGAACAAAAGGAAATTGTTGATCCTCACTACAAAAACACGTGAGAGAAAGAGTTTGTTAAACATCCTATGTCATTATAATATTTGACTTTCTACCTGTCTTCTCATACCAGGAAATACAGAAAATAATTAAAACCATTTGTATAACATAATTATTCTTACATGGAAATGGGTGGTGCCCTTGACGCGGTAAGTAATTGTCTTAATGGGTATCTCCTGACCTATATATATATTTAATTTAATAATTTTCTGTATACAATGTACTTTTATGTTTAATGTTATTTATCGTGAAATAAACACAGTCCCGAATCTTGAATCTTGAGTCATGCTGTGTGAATGAATGTATGGATGAGAACTATACATATGGCATGTCTAAGTGTAAGTGTATGACTAAAATGACAAGTTGTCTACTTTTTTGCGACATTCTTTCTATTTCTTCCAATATCTGATTAAAACACTGCACGCCTCATTATTAACCTTTGTACATCATACAATGAAGCCTAA
This sequence comes from Amphiduros pacificus, assembly GCA_949316495.1. Lineage (NCBI taxonomy): Eukaryota > Metazoa > Annelida > Polychaeta > Phyllodocida > Hesionidae > Amphiduros > Amphiduros pacificus. The sequence goes on along the minus strand of OX439001.1, from coordinate 41,203,236 downwards.
TGCCTCAGTCACATTTGCACCGGGCGCCGGCCGGGCAGTAACAATCCGCCGACTTCACAGTCTGCCGGGCGCCGGGGAGTTTATAAGCAACAATCTGAGATATGCCGTAGCTGTGGTCACATTATTAAAGGGCACCGCACGGCATGAGCAAGACTGAATGACACAGACGTCTGCAGGATATCTTAAAGACGTCTGGATCATTGACAGACGTCTGTAGGATATCCTAAAGACGTCTTTATCATTGACAGACGTCTGAAAGACATCCTAAAGACGTCTGTCTCATTTGACAGACGTCTGAAAGACGTCCTAAAGACGTCTATGATATATCGCAGGGAGCCTGTGCGATCATCTGACGATGGTCTATGAACACATGAAATAAATATAATCCTATTTTCACCGCACGATGCCACCGGTAGCCCTAAGATAATCTGCCGATGTCCCTGCGGGACACTGCCGGGACCCTGCCGTGCACTTTAAGATGATATTTGCTGATAAGACATCGGGGAAACGCCGGCAACTTTTATGTGGCAGCTAAAAGTTCCCGATGACCCGGCCGACGTCTTAAGGATGCCCAATTGTGGCCGATGATCTCCCGGTGCCCGCACGGCAATCTGAAATGCCTGCCGATTTTGTAAAAAATACCCATCGGCCGGGCATCTTTACTGAAATCGGCGCAAATGTGACTGAGGCATAAATGGGCCGCACAGCTTTTTACCAAGACTGTTCCTCAGATGCGATGGTTTATTGACCTTTATTATGAAAGATAAACAAACTCACAATGGTGACTTCCAAAACAAGCACCTCTGCCACTACCATTTTCAGAAATCTCTTGCCCACCTGATCAGATACATATGTTCTATCAGAGCAGAGGCCACGGGCCGTGGCGCAGTTGGTTAGAGCGCAAGCTTATTAGCACCAGTTCCTTTGTAGTGATCCAAAGGTCGTGGGTTCGAACCCCGGCCTTGCCGAGATTGAACTCATGATACAATATTCCACATCAGCTGAGGCCCGTGCCTAAAGTGTTAACCCATTGTCCTTGTTGGGTTGTTGGGGTGGGTTGTCATGTCAAGGACCTGCGACATGACAATTCAGTGAGGCAGCACTATATCTGCTACAAGTAGGTCTCATCACGAAATGACTGAAATAATGTTGAAAATGATGTAAAACCCCAAATAAACAAACAAAATCTATCAGAGCAGATGCAAGAGGAACCGTTTATGTGTCATAAATGTAGGCATACATTCACACACGCCTATAACTGATAAACTCGTCCGCCATGTTAACGTTCTGCCTCCCGAGAGTATCACGTGATCTGGTCAGGAAGGACACCTCACTTCTCTATCAGCTCATAGTATGCTCTCCAGTCGTCTCCTTTTGGGCTCAGTGTTTATTCCTCACTTCCCGCTTTATAATTGCAAACTGTGCCCTTAAGTGAGTGTATTATACGTACGCTAAAAGAATCATATAGACAAACTTCAATGGTGTTGCCATCCAAATACTTCATCTGTATATGTCTTTCTTTTTTATTTTAGATATCTTCTCTGTCGAGGAATATAAGACCCTTGATATCATGCGGACCGTGAATAGATACCTCGTGCTCACCTGTGAGGTATAAGAAAACACATACCTTGTAACGGAATCAAACTTAACGCCTTATTTATAACTATAGTATATATTGTGTACTGTGGCATACCGTTGAAAGAAATGGCAATATGTGATGACAGAACAGGAGTATATGCAAAAAGCATAGGTAGTGTTATATATATATACCAACATCAGGTCATAACCTGTGATCAAATGTCTGACTTTAGAATCTGGATGAATATTCATTTATATTTCACCAATTAGTCCACATATTTCTATCACTTGCGTTCAATCATGACGCACACTTTTTGTCAATGACAAAAGACTTATATGAAAAATAAGTCCCGTATTGGAGGAAAGTGCTAATCTACATCCTGAGTGATGGAAACATAACCCCAAGTGCTTAATAAAGACCTAAACCCAAGTGCTAATCTATATGCTAATTAATGAAGACCTAAACCCAAGAGCCGATCTATATGCTCATTAATAAAGACCTAAACCCAAGAGCTAGTCTACATCCTGAGTGATGGAGACCTGAACCCAAATGCTAATCTACATGCTAATTGATAAAGACCTAAACCCAAGTGCTAATTTACATGCTTAATGTCGAAGACCTAACCTCAAGTACTGTACTATACATGCTGAGTTGCAAAACTACATATCTTCAATACGTATAAAAAGGGAATTTAACGACCAAATAGAAATTGCCACATTGCATAGCTTATTGGTTTTATTTTCCACCAACATCTTCCCCATAGTATGGTGTGGAAGAACCTTAAATTAAATAAATTATACATTCAAAGAGAGCAGGAAATTGTTTTCCCCCAAAAGGAAGGAGATTGTTACAGTAGCAGCGTGGGATTCCATTTCTCACTATTCTCAGCCTGTTGAAAGTGCCGGTCAAAATAACCTGATAAAAATCTTACAGAAGTTGAATCGATCTAATTGTTTAAAGCGCTCTCAAAAATTACATACAGATGTCAACATCACTAAGCAAATATCTCAGATGGGTTTCATGTTATTTCCATTTTTCAGGCAAGAATGTTGATATAAATAGATCAAACACGCAGGCGATGATTGAATAACACATGAGCTCAAGTTTTTGTTTGATCTCTCAGATTGACGATAATTTGATCTTTGGGAAATTAACGTTACATAAACAGTAGTGTTCTCAATATCATTTTCTAATTATTGGTCTTCAGTAATATATTTGACTTCACAATGGAGAAGGAATACATAAAGATATCAAGAATTTGAACATGGGTAATGCAATCATTAATACACAACATCTGCTGCACCAATTGGCTTGATCCTCAGCTAATTTGTAAGACAAATGTGAAATATTAAGAGGGATGAGAGGGACAAAGCAAACATTCCTTTTATGATTAGTTACAAATGTCAAAAACTATCAAATCACGCAGGACACGGGGTGAGTACTTGGACGCCAGCAGCAACAGTCCATGTTTAGGTATAAATATGTCCTGTCACACCCATCTCAGCAATTATTGCCTAGCAACTATAGAGGTGACACTGTAATAGTGGGGTGTTTTATGCGCATTTAACATATTGATATATTTTTGAAGCCTGAATGCTATGTGCAAGGTTGAGAAATAAGTACCAACAAAATAATGTATGTACATGCCACTTCCAAACTCAGTGCATACAAACTTCAAATCTGTCACTTGACACAGCTTGTTGACAAATGTTATTTATTTGATCTTGAGCTTACTAAGGTTCACATGTGGGTAGATTGATATGCATTGGTAAACTTCAGAAAAACGTTTTAGCATCATCACAAAATTAGATACAAATGGTCCCCTGAGACACCTGACATCTTACCTACTAAGAACTCTACCCAGTTATTTCAGACAAGATCAAAGTTGACGGACAGAATGACAAAATCTTTCCCCCGTCACTGCAGAAACTGCACTGGCATAGTCCAATATAATAATTTCCACAGACATTTTACGGACATAGTCAGCAAAACTATAAAAAAACTATTGATTTATTGAGTTATTCAGATATTAGTAAGAAAATAGACATTTTCTCTGCTGTGCTCTCCAAAAATTGCCTCCAAAATTGATTTTCATCATCTCATTTCATTTGCCAGTGAGCAGAAATTGACGAAGATTCAGGTACATATACTCACACACCTACCAAATGTGATTCAACACTTATACTTCACTTGAACAGGAAGTCGTCCATTTCAACTCTCCGACACAAGAGAGAGCATATGGGTAATATTTAATGTATGTTTTCATTGTATGATAGTTTATTAATCCTGAATACATACCTGCACATCATAGGGAATCGTGCTGCACATAACACTGGATCAATATACATGCCATCAGATCAGCAAGTTTTAAATCAAAAACAATATTATTCACCAGATTTGCTTGTGCCCAAGGTCTGTTACATGAGCATTTATCTTGAGATTGATGTCAAACTCAGCGAGTTTTTTGTCTACTTCCTGGGATGATGTGAACAATTTCAGAACAGCAAACAAGTTATCTCACTTTCACATCCATTCTGTATATTGTTTTCCTTGCAGGCCACTGACTTACATCAAGGTTATCATAATGCATGGTCAATTTCAGGTCTGCAGTGATTTTACATTGGCAGTTGACAAACCACTGAAACAGACAATGATTTTCTCCCATGAATAGATTGAACTAAGTGCAAAACTACCGATGTTACACGGAGCAGTTTAACTGAGTTTGAATTGAACTTTCTACAGTGCCTTTGATTCCAAATAAAGAACAAGAATTTCGGCGGTCATTGTTCTCACTACCTCTGCAGTCGTTGGGATTTGGATTTGTATCAGGCTTTGCAAGTTTACACCAGGATTTACAGTTTTAGGAGATCACACTCAATACAAGCTTCTTTTTAGCAGGCAAGAGACAATGAGTCAAATATTTCGTCGCATGCGGTAAGGGACGGACCATTATTCCTTTTTTTTTTTTTTTGCACTCGGCCATTCTCAATTTTATTTGTCTGAACCAAACAATATCTCTATTTTTTTTTCTCAGTTGCTTGGGCCACCATTTATTTCTCCTAGGGGGCAAAGATCCTAATTTCTACACTTATATCTGTGTAAATTGATGTAAGATTTATAAGAAAAGGATACAATGCTTTATCTACAATATTTTACAGTTAATTCAACTGTTTCAAGTAGTCATTTATTGAAGTAAACCTCAACTGCCTATAAAGCCCTGGGTGCCAGGAAGGTTTGTCCTATTTGTCATGAGTATGGTCACATTTCCTATGGACACTGCACGGCCACCCGAGCGAGTGCTGACCATATAATGCCTGGACACCACACATTTTTTCAGACATCAGCCAGTCTAATGGTATCCTCGGTTGATAGCCGATTTTGTAAAAAAAATCCATCACCTCAGCACCTTTTAGGAACTTAGAACTAATGTTCGAAATGGCTAGACCAATTCAAAAAATTTTCCAACATATGGATTGTTCAAAACTTGCCTTTACCCCCAAAATAATAATATAGCAGTTTAATATGTGTTATTAAGCAAATGTTGTTGTTAAGATATTATCATCGATGTTAATGCCTCAGTCACATTTGCATCGGGCGCCGGCCGGGAAGTAACAATCGGCCGACTTCCCAGTCTGCCGGGCGCAGGGGAGTTTATCAGCAACAATCTGAGATATGCCGTAGCTGTGGTCACATTATACACGGGTGCCGCACGGTGCGTGCCAGATGAGATGTCACGGACGTCTGCAGGATATCCTGGAGACGTCTGTCTCATTGAGAGACATCTGTGAGATATCATAAAGACGTCTGTCTCATTTGACAGACGTTTGTAGGACATCCTTAAGACGTCTATGTGATATCGGAGGGAGCCCGTTCAATCATCTGACGATGGCCTGTGAACACATGAAATAAAAATAATTCTATTTTCACCGCACGATGCCACTGGCAGCCCAAATATAATCAACCGATGTCCATGCGGGACACTGCCGGGACCCTGCCATGTACTTTTAAGATGATATTTGCTGATTCTATTTTATAGCTTAGCCATGACTTGCGGCCGATCCTGTGTAATATTTATTTTGTAAATGATAAAATATAACAATAATGTAATGATACTAATGAAATTGATATAGCTCTTATACAAATTAGATCTGTACATAGCGATTGTTTCAAGCTGTGTCTCTGGAGCATAAATATTTCAAAACGTTTCTTCAAAGATATCTTAGCTATAAGACATTATATCATCTGGTAAGTCATTCCACAAATTCGGGTAAATTGTGGAATAAGATCTTTCCCCACGAGTTCTCCATGCCCAGTATCCTGTCGGGCCAGGGAATTCTTTTCATGATGCCCTAACAAAAACCTCCAATGTCAAGAGTATGGTGGCACGTTACTGTTAAATGCCTCCCAGATGGTAAGCAAGATCTTGAAATTAATTCTTGCATAGTCTGGGAGCCAATATAGTATCTTCTCTTTTCCAAAGATGTGAACACATATCTTCCCCAATTCACGTGCTGTACAGTTCTGCATGTGAGCAATCTCAGTTCTGTCTGTCAGCTACAGGATTACTAGTCTGTATGACGAGGTAGAGTCACTCAGTAATGAAACTGGACTTGTTTATTCCAGGTACATAGATATGTCAATTCAAAGATAGATAATTCTATATCAGCATGGGGAAATTTAATTATCACTCCAAACATTACCCTGAAATTCAACCTAAATGACATTATGATATAAACAATTGTTTGAGATCGACCAATCAGGAGTCTTCTAATAACACCAATGAGTTGGGCTGTGGCGTCTTTGCAGTACACTTCAGGCAGGTGTTTAATTAATTGGCAGGTGTTTAATTAATTGCTTCAGTTATGGTGTTTCCTCTATTTATAGTCTCCGATAAATATTTGACAAAATTGTGTAAAATTCCATCTATCATTGATGATGCCTGGCATTAGTTGCTATATTTAACAACCTTAATTTGCTAATTCTGCAAAAAGATTTGACCTCGCATATATATATATACATGTATATATATATATATATATATATATACAGTCAGACCTCGCCGGACCGTCCCCCGATAATCCGGCATATCAATTACCGACAGTGATTTGGCTGCAACCATTCTAATCTTTCTTTATTTGTATTCATTTGATGTCCGTTTCATCAAACCGTCAGACTCGTGAAACCGGCAGAATTATGTGTGACAGACCATGACGGACTGGCGGGGCTTGACTGTATATATATATATATATATATATATATACATATATGTATATATATATATAAAATAAATGAAATTCATGTACAACTGTGCCGAGCATCACTCTCTTTTCCATTTCCCATTGTTGAGAAAAAGACATGGACTTTCCATCAGAAAGTGTTTGAACGACAATGTTATCTCATCGTTATACTTTCATCATTAATTGTGTACTGCTCTGCACGATTAGTTTCCACAGTTCACCCAGGAGAAAACTTGTAATAACGGTATGCTACCAGTTATCACTATAGGCTTACACAAGGTGTGAACCCATTCCAGTATGACGAAAAAAAGCGCACTTATTTATCACAATAGCTTGAAATAATGCATGTATTCATGCCACTATAAAATAAACTATTGCCAGAACCACAACGTGTTGATGCCACCACTGTTATTAGTTCATTACAACTCTTGTAATAGGTCGGCTGTAAACTGTGATTCTAATGAGTTTTGTAAATGAATGAGATTATGACATGCTCCCCAATACACGTTATATTCCCATAAAATATTTTCTAATGATTTATAAATACGTTGGTAATGACAACAATGTTAATGAAAGACGTTATCTGTATTGTGTTCTGTGAATGCTATTTTCCTTCCACTCGTTTTCACTTTTATCGATTTAAATTTTTTTAAATAAAATTTAGGAAGGATATGAAAACTATTTAGACATTTGTTCAATGATACTGTTTCTAGATGATTCCCGATTCCTGTAAATACAACATAAATGCTGGTAGAGATGGACTTTTTTTCAAGACGACAAAACATGTTGACGGGTTGGACACAATCAAGGTCACTAGAGGCAGTCACTTAACATGAAAAATCAAACTTGTGACCTGCATTTCTAACTTATGTTTTATTAAAATGCAAGGTCTCCTTGTCCTAAATCCAAAATCTTTTTGCACAAGGACATACCATTAAAATTTTATGGCTGCTTAACATACGTGTGTTGCAGGGGGTACGTACTCTACAAACTGTATACACTGATTTTGGATAATTAAGAAATCTTATCCAAATTAGTTATATTAATGAAACAAATATAAAGCAAATAATTTAATATAGTGTATATAATGTTCTAACATAGTTAAAACTAAATTTGGACAACCAAAATTTTAAATAAATAGAGAAAAAATGTTGAGACGGGGAAATAACATTTTGATATTTTCAGTACTGCTCCAAGCAAAGATTATGACAACAAATTAACTTCAAATGAATTTCGACAAATGAATGCTTATCAACTGCAGATAAAGAAAGAATATTTGTGAAAGATATAATATGCAACTGCCTAAGTATTTCACTTCTTATTGTTTTGAAAAAATTGATACATTACCTGGGGTACGTACTCTACACATAAACTAACACAGAAACAACACTGATTTTCACAACAAAAATGAAATTGAAATATTTACAAAACTGATTTTTAATTTGAATTGACTTGCAATTGACATTCCATAAATTTTTAATACTTAGATATCTTCTTGAGCATCAAATAATTCTGTTACAGTATTGGGATGGGCTTCATCAAGGTCTGAATGTACACTCGGCAGTATTACAATGCAATAAAATATTTTTTGATGTCACCAAACATTTAAGATGTTGCTTATGATAACAAGCTGAATAATACCTTTTAGATAAAAAAATAAACCATGAATCAGTGTACTATTTCCAAAGTGTACTATTTCCAAAACATAATAAATATTTTGATGTCCTATATTTATTAAAAATAAACTGTTATGAATGTGCATTGTGTGCTCTACCTTTTTGTCAAGTTAAAGCTAACAACTAATATAAAGGATACATTGCACAAACAAGGTATATTTTGACTAATTATTATCCATTTAGTTTGTTTAGGATTGTCTAATGTATGACATCATGGCAAACCTGGATATTTCACAATACCTCAGAAAAAAATGTGTTTTTTTTTAAAGGAATTTCTGGTTTTAACCCCTGTAATAAAAAAAATCTACATTTCTAATAATGATTGATTGATTATATTTTATAGTTGTTTATACACGTACAATATAGGTACAAAAATATATTTGACCAATGTTGAGTATTGTAAGTGAAATAATTGTTGGATGAAAATGAGATGTCTTGTCTGTTTGTAGTGTACGTACCCCCATCATAGCATATGTACCCCATTGTACAAAGAGATGTTAGTGTTGGTCTTGATAGAATTTTAAATCATTTATGTTGTTTGTAAAGTGATGAGATGTCAAGTGGACAACTCTGTTAAAAAAACCAGGTTTGATAATTGTGTTTTGCCTTTTAACACAAAATTTCTAAAGATATGAAACATGACGTTGCCTCCATATTTTTAATTGTATTCTTGTTTAATTTACTCATTTTGGCTATGTTCTTTGAATAAGATGTCCACAAACTTTTTAACTTGATGGAGTCCTTGCTCTGTTTAGTTCATAAATTGTTATGAGCCACCTAGTCCAAGGGTGATCAGTATTTGGTAAATATTGCTCAATTGTTGTAGTGTACGTACCCTAGAAGCAATTACATTTTTGTAAGTTCATGGAGTAGACTATACAGACTTTTATGATACTCATTTTACAATTAAATAATTATCAAACCATTTGTATTTACTTTTTATATACTTATTCAAAATTAACTTCAAAGTTTCACTTGGTCTGGCTAATGAATTTGGTAGAAATTCAAATATTACCAAAATTATTGTAAGAAATTTTGTGTAGAGAGCAAACACATAATTATTAAACAATTTCTAAAACTGTTGTTTTGTTAAACAGAGATGTCCACTTGACATCTCATCACTATACAAACAATAAAAATGATTTTAAAGTCAATCAAGTCCAACACTAACACCTCTGTGAACAAGGGGGTACGTACTCTACAAGGGGGTACGTACACTACAATACAGACTTCACATCTCATTTTCTGGTTTTGGGAGCATGCTTTCAACCAATAATTATCTCACTAATAATACTCAACAGTAGCTCAATATGACTGTATAATATGAATTAGTTATCTTTTCTGGAACTACCAATTTACATGGGGGTACGTACTCTACGCATTTTTGTTGAAATTCTCCTCAAAACATGATATGGCATAATATTCACATAACAATGATTTGACTAACTTAAAATATTTATTTGTTTATTCCTTCATATGATATTGTCAAATGAAGGTATTTTTTAATCCATTTGTGTTGTTAATATTAGAAATGTAGACAGTGTTTTATTATTGGGGTTTTAAACCAGAAATTCCGTAACAAAACACATATTTTTCAGTGGTATCGTGGAATATGCAATTTGCAGTGATACCATACACCAGACAATCTAAAAAAAACAAGAGAAATAATTAGTCAAAATATGACTTATTTTTGCAATGTAACCTTTAAATTAATTGTGAAATTTACCCTGACAGAAAGGTACAACACAGAATGAACATTCGTAACAGTTGATTTTTCATAAATTTCGGACGTTAAAATATTCACTGTGTTGGAAGTAATGCACCGATTCGTGATTTCTTTTTTTTATTTAAAAGGTATCATTCAACTTGTTGTCATAAGTGGCATCTTGAATGTTTGGTGATGTCAAAAAATATTTCATTGCATTGTAACACTGTCAAATGTACATTCAGACCTTGATTGTGTCCAACCCGTGAACCATATAAAGATATTTTGATGCAATATTCGATCAACGTACAGCCACCATGTGTTCAGTGCTTTCACAGCTAGGCTACAGCTGTCACAAATAATTTCCCGTGTAAGACAATATGTGCGGATGCACCCGCCGCTATTTGACTTGTTAATACCCCTATGACTTTTAGTTCTCCAGTTTTTCACCTCAAGTTCATATCCGCTTATAGAAAAAAACGTCATTGGTTCAGTTTATATGGTGTGTTTTGTATTCATTGAAATGTCACAAACCTCTTAATCTCATACCTCAATATACCTTAACTCAATGTCTCCATTATAAAGTGTATCATTATATCATTATTCTTGTCTATGTAATACATCATGACGCGGGATTCATTTCCGTTTTCGCCTCAGACTGTTACCTGCCTCAATTTAATTAAATTGTCAGCATGGCGGTGTGAGAGTTATTATGTTTACCATCAGGTGACAGCACTCAACTACAATGTGAAATCCATGAAATATGTTTCATTTCGAACTTGCAGCGGCCAAGTTGCTTATAAAGTACTATTGGGAATTAATCTATGTTCTGATCTTGATGATGATATGAAAGTGAATAGATATTTCTTCTTATTCAAACCATGTAGAATGAATAAATATATAATAGCTACGGAATATATGGTTGTGGGTCGGGTCCAGGCCAACCTTTTTGATTATAAAAGGAAAACATATCTATAATCCAAATAAAGAAGATTGCAATTTTTTTGTGATTTATTGTACACAAAACCTATATTCTGCTGTTCTATACCCCAAAATGCTTTACATTTCAACATTATCCCATTCATATTTTGAAATATTCTAGTTTTCAATTTCAAACAGAAAATTCAAGAATATATCAAAATTGCAATTGTTTATTGGAATAGAAGGTATTCCAGATTAAGGGTTTTAATATTGGTTGCCATAGGACTTGATATTGTTCTTCTTTAAAGTCATGTACATGTAAATGTTCTAACTTAGATAATGCGACACTGAGTAGAGTAAATGTGTTGCATGAAATGATTGAAATGAGAGATGTGAAGTTTATGTGTAGTAATTTATGATATAATTGTAGCTTAAATGTTTTTATTTCTTCGATTTACTCTTTTCTTTTCAATGCATACATTATCTATTGCCATTTTTTAATTTGATGTGCGAATAAAGATATTATTATTGAGATATTATTGTACAATTCTATCGTGATTTAAACCATGCCCTTTCATATATGAAATTCGTATAGCGCATTCGTTAATTACTTCCGGTACTCAAGGGGTGAGTGTTAATCCCTGAATATTCAATTGCATCAAATCAGTGCCCAAGGAACACTGTCACGTTATAACCATACCCTTTACCTACAGTATTATGCAGTGAACTTGGCCAATCTTTATTATTGTCGGGTACATATCTATATATTTTGAAATTTATCCTCGTCATTTACATTCCCGAATGAGATGTCACCGTTTATATCTATTCTGTGAAAATTCATCAATCCTAAACACATACCTTACTCTCCTCAGCAGAACCTGGGTTTATACTGGGCTCTGCAAGTATAGCCCAGAAGTGACATATTTTGGGGACCAAACCCAATACAAGCTTCTTTTTAGCAGCCAGTAGGCACTGAGGCAAATATTTTGTCACGTGTGATAATATTGGTGTCATTGTTATGATTAGAAAGTGAGTTCAGCAAGAAATGAATAAAGGTTTTTGTGTAATATATATTCCAAAAATAGTCAGGTAATATATGCAAGGGATTGACCATTAATCTTCAAGGGGGAATAAAAGTAATTTGATAATATGCATATGTGGCCGGTTATGACATTGTGAATGAACATGTAAAAAAGCCAACTTATAGCACAGTTGTGTGGTAATTGAATGTTAATGTGCGGAGGAAATGACCGCAATTTCAAGCCTATATGGGCAGTACGTGACTCTACCTCACCATGCAGAATGTACATACCTGCTAACAACACTCATTCTAGAGACCATCAGATCAGCGGATTATTATTATAAAACAATAATATTCAGGATCTGAATAAAATGTGAAGATGCCATGATGGAAATCAACTGGTCATCAGTTTGAGATTCATCGTCAATTGTCACAAAATAAATGTATAATGGGTGGTGCCCTCTGTTTCTCAACACAAACATACATGTGATAGTGCCACCTGGTGCCGCAAATGTAAAGCCGTCCCATTAGTGTTAAATTCTTTCATCTGTCATTTTACTTGTTCTAATCTGTACATTCCATAACTATTCATATAATTCTGTCACCTGTGCCGTGCTGTAGTACTGTTGAGCTGTTTAGGGGAAAAAAATCATCGTCAAATATGAATGAAGTAAATGAAAGTTAACATGAATAAAGTTGAGAGGAAAGGCATTATATGAGAACGACTGCTTGTGTTTGGATAAATCCAGGAATGGTGAAGGTTTTTCTGAATAATTTTACTGTTTTCATAGGCATTCAGAATATATGTATTGCTTGTAACGACTACTCACACACAACCATTGGTGCTTACACTTCCATTATATTTGAAATGACATCCTGGCTCTTCCCTCACATATAAAGTTCCACTGTCCTCCAGACAAATTTACATTTATGGTGCAAAAATGCAATATAATAAAAGGTGTGACGTTTTACAGATCATTATAGATGATATTAGAAAGAAAATCTATTGCAAAGGAATATTGATTTATCGTTTTATGGAGGTCACATTTTGGGAAGATTGCGCTCATGGCATGTGTTTAGGGGTCATTATCTGTGTACTGATGTTCGGTCTCACCTTGTGTGTCTTGCTCTAATATTATTCCACCAAGAATTCCTGTCACTGTCCACTCTACCCTAATTATCAACCACTCCCGTTAAAAGCACGCTGGCCAAATTAAAAGGCAAATGCCAAGAATGTGGTCCTTCAGTGCATTTGCAACTCATATTTTCAACCCATTTGACAGTGTGTTTGTGTCACGTATCTACTGAGGGCATTGGATATCTGGGAAATGTCAAGCATTTTCAATAGAAGGCTAGATGTGGATATCATCTAAAATGGAAAAGGAACGTCCTTTAGATGTTAAGTCAATGTCAAAACCTAAAACGCCATGATAAGTAAAGGCCTATCAGGCAGATTTGCCTTGACAAAGATAGCTCAAGTTGCCAACTGGCTATCGTCGTCACTTAGTTCACAATCCAAGATACCCCAAACTCTCACATCGACGATTCAATTTTCCAAAGTGACGTCTGATAATAGCTTTCTAAAAGACCCAGTTGTGACCCGACACCTGACGAGGAATATGGATCTCCACATTTCTCTCTCCAACCAGAACTACATTTCTGCTTATATTACCAAAGGTCGCAGTTGCATGCTCTATTCAAAAACAGTAGGGCATTGAGTCCCGGTGGCAGACCTCTATTTGAATTGATATTGGCTAAATATATAGAACATATAAATAAATACAATTCTGTCTGTGTATTTCATGGTTTAGGCAAGGTAATCACATACTACATACAAACAACTCTACAGAAATCTTGACAGCAGTTGCACGATGATGACATTTTGCATCTTTTGAGACGCTGAGGGTCTAATCTGAGGCCTCATCAACATATAAAGCCGTGTCCATGTTCTAAATTGATATATATTTTTATCATTTGTCCCTTATGTGGGCACAATTACGTTAGAATTGACATCCAGGTTCAGACCATCTATCTCTGTATGTTTTAAGTTCATAGGGAAGTGGTTGTAATAGTTACTGTGTTGACTGTGATGTGAGGGGTTTGAGGGCACCGAGCCAGTTCAGACCTCTGGTAGTCAGGCGCAACCTCTCAGTGTCGGCAGACCATTGTGCAGTCAGCTCACAGATGAAAGGTGGAAAGTGGCAAATCGTCTGTGAGTAGCACTGGACGTCTCCCATTGAAAATGAGAAGTCCTGTGATGAAGGCGAGTTGAGAAGCGGTGCCGGAGTGTCTCATTGTGATACCGGATGTCTGAATGTCACCCAGAGTCCACCTCTCAGACAGGGCTAGCTAGGCTGGCATGAGGGGTGTTTACTGTGGAGTGGAGTAGACTAAGGTCCTCCACTGTCCTCTGATACTCTTATATCCGCAGTGGATATTGCCCTCGGCAAGGACCTTTATCCTTATTATGGTCTCTTGGTGTATTATGTTGTGCTGGCGTAATAGTGTGTAATATATATTGACAGGACTCTCTCGATGGGACGGGGAGGTTATTACTAAGGTTGTCTGCACATCCTCAGTCCGTGGGCCATACAAACCCTGCTGGGATCTGACACACTAACATGCCATTATATCCGCTGTAGGGATCAACCATGGCAAATCCCCCAAAGTAACCCTCATATCGAATGTTGGTATTACTCTTCTCAAATATCATATTACAATGTGTCCTGTATAATTCAGTATGATAGGCACTCTGGAAAGCAATAAGATCCAAAAGAAATCATCGGGATATTTCCTGGCTGGAAATTACGTCAATGATTACTGAACCATGCCAAATTACACAAACTACAGTCCACTGCTCAATGCTTCTTGTCATCAAATGCTGTCAATTATTTACCAGGCCACATGGACCAACATTCATCAAAGTACCAACTTAAACTTTAAGGGCCAACCATTAGAAACTTAGTGGGAGTAGACAGATTTACGTTTCTCTGTGCATACATTTCTAATGCCAAATATAAATCCTGCAGTGCTCCGTAATTTCAATTTGACTTCCCAACAGATTTCATTTGATTTCTTCACTGAGGCCTAATCCATAGATGGCAGTCAATGTGCCCAATGCCACAATCCCCGTGGACACCTGGTCTAACACCTGCACACATTACTATTTCATAAAGTTGGTATCAAATATTTTCTGAGAAAATCGTTTTTTATTACTTGCAAGTAGAGTCGCTCATTGCAAAACATCAACATGTCATAAAATAGTAATATAAATGAATAACACAAAAATTGTTAAGATTTCACATATTTGACCCAAGTTGTTATATTTCTTTATTACAAGGTGTCGGATGTGATCGTTGCTTTAATTATTTCATGAAGCTGACGCTACATATGTGGGATATTTTAAATACTGGTTTTTCTGTTTCCCTGATATTGAATTGTGTCACTTGACATATCCTCCCCTCTGCAGCTACCAGACAAATGATGGCGCAAATTCTGCTTCATTCCGCCTTCCCACACATTAAACAAGAGTTGTTGCTGAGATGCATACCAGTGTGTGAGACATACCTACTTGATTATTTCAAATGTGGAGCTCCTGCATTGGCCCCCTTATATTGGAATAACACATTAAGACATACCAAGAGCGGGAAACATGACACGTAGCACTCACCACAATGGCTTAAAAGCGAATAGATAATAAGAATGTTTTTTTATTGTCTTTGAAAAATGTTGGTCTTCTTCATTGCCCAATGTTAGAATAGTTGGAATTGCACAATACAACACATAACAAACATATTGTCAGATACACACCTTGGGTAGGTTTGGAGCAATATCAAAATATTTCCATTCTCCATTTTAATGAATAGAGAACATGAAATACAGTAAATAAAAAGGTGTGATCCATCTTTTTTCAAATATGAGAAGAAAAAACAGTCCGGAAAATTGCCAAAAATTATTTCATAATCTTTAAAATATACAAAATATCTATAAAGTCGATATCATATAATATTCACAATATTCAGAATAGGTTGTATGTGTCAACATAGGGGGAATGTGTCCAGGTAACTTCTATAGACTAAGGGCTATGAATGTTTCTTATATAAGACCAGCTACTATTCTTGTCCTGTATATTGTATAATGCCAAACACCTTTATAAGATTCGGTTGAGAAGGAATCGGTACAGATGATTTGACCATTGCCGGGATATCATAACAGAGAAATGCATTTATTGTTTGAAATACGTTTGTTTTTTTATTCTATATTTTTCTAATTAGCGCTGACAGGAATGTGGTGTCCGACTGACACAGGAAATATAAGATGTAAATGAATGTAACGGTGTTTTATATCGGTTAATTAGCTATCTTTTGAAAATTATTTTGTCAATTATCATCAACTTTAAGATGTGCATTTCTACCCCAGAAATACTGTAAAGATGTACAAAGATGATATCTCTTTTACTTACAAAAACTCATGATGGTCAAATATTTAGTCGGTATGCACTGAAAAATATATATTTCCAACCATAAAGTAGCATTCATTTTACATTTAAAACATTTTTTTCATTTTACAGCAAATTTTAGGATATGATTGTTAAAGATGGCATTGTGTACAGAGGATATTAGAAAACAAACTCAACAAGGAGAACATTTGTAATAGTGCAAGCATTTCATAATGCAACATTTCACAGAACTTTACATGCAAATATTTTCACCTGCTTTAACCTTTTTTTCAAACGTATTGTCTGCATTTCAAAGAGATTTATGTGAGGGATTGTCATAGTAGAAGCTTCTTGCCGACGGTGTTATGTTTTCTATAGCTCTTGAATGCCTCTGGACAAAGCAATTGGCTGTGATCATGCATCAGATGCGACCTTGAATCTTTGCAGAATGAAATGCGCCCACTCCAATGGCATTGTCGTCTGTGCTCTAATTTTCCCGCTATTCCTTCCATTGTATTTTCTTAAAATAAATGTTTTCTGTTTTCATTGACATTTACAGTGTGGTTTTACACAGGACCCGCTTCCACGTCTTTCAAAGGCCCTCAGCGATTATGAATTCTCAAGACAAACGAGTAGCAGCGCGGCTCGCATGCTTAACCTGCCGCGAACACAAAAGCCACCAGAAACAGTAGACAAACAGAAGGGACCGGGAGACCGCGCTCCATCAGCCCACAAAATGCACCATAATTGGCCAGAGTATAGAAAAATGCCTTGATTGCAGACTTGGGAAATAAAGAAGAAAACAGATAGACAGAGATGTAGGACAGAGTGACCCAGAGGTTTTATTCCATCACCAATTACTTAGGAAAGATAGCTCCTATCAGAAATGCAACAAGCCACGGAGGTCCTGATGGGACATTCGCATTCTAGGTCACGTCCAGCGCATTAAAGAGTACCCCAAGCTTTGTTATACTGAAAAGATTGCCAATATGTAAGTATTCTACACTAGTTTTAGTTCATTTCCACACATGATTGTTTTCATCTCCTCCAAATGCCCATTTAAAACATAGCAAACTGCTGACCATTGCTTTTTGTAATATTTGTGATTTTCTTCCCAAGAAATGTCTGCAAATTGCTTCACGGATGATCATTTGAAGTATGAACCTTGCTTTGCAGCTCGAGAACAGTCAATAATGTGCCCAATATTGTGGCTGATTCCCTCACCCTCACATTGTTATATTCTAGAATACTCCATCTCAGGCTATATTTAGACTAATAGAATGTGGCGCTGGATATTCCAGGTATATATGTATGTATATATATATTATATATATATATTTATTTATATGTGATTTATTTATTTATATATATATATATATTTGTGTGTGTGTTTGCCATTATCTTTTTTTAATTATTTATATATTTTTTAATCATTCAAAAAAAAAAAGAAGAACTGACCGCCTTGGAAAAGAGATAGAATTCATCTCTGCCAACAATACATCTTAAGTATGAATATCTGAGATATCCACTCAGTAGTTTCTGAGGCGAAATTGATGATGATATATTTGTAAAGCTAATCAAAAAGTGCCTTGAATTCCTTGGAGTCCAGAAGATGAGGTTTACAAGTGGTCCTAAAGAGCTCCATGACATGGAATTTCTGATTATGAAGAATTCTATCCGATAGGGTTTACTATTGATTATAAAGAGCCTATAAGATGGAGTTTATTATAAAGAGCCTATAAGATGGAGTTTATTAGTGATTATAATGAGAACCATAGGATTGGGTTTACAAGTAATCATAAAGAGTTCCATTAGATGGGATTTACTATTGATTATAAAGAGTTCCATTAGATGGGATTTACTATTGATTATATGGAGCTCCATTAGATGGGCTTTACTACTGATTATATGGAGCTCCACTAGATGGAATTTACTACTGATTATAAAGACTTCCATAGGATGGGGTTTACTACTGATTATATGGAGCTCCATTAGATGGGCTTTACTACTGATTATAAAGACTTCCATAAGATGGGGTCTACTACTGATTTTTGGAGCTACATGAGATGGTGGTTAACACTAATTAGAAGGTGACGGGGTGAGGCAGGTATTAACTATTGTGATTACACAGCAATGCATGCACTTGCTATTTGTTCGTGATTATACAGAAAGCACAAAGACGGGGTTCACTTGTGATTAGAAGGTGACAGGGTGCGGTGGGTGTTAACTATTGCGATTACATAGCGATGCATAAACTTGCTGTTTGCTCGTGATTATATGGAGAGCCATGGGGTGATAAAGTGAAGAGGGTTGACACGAAGTCATCTGTCATACCTCGCCATAACCACCACCACATGCACAGGTTGTTAGCAGATTGATCCCGCCAGAGGGAGGGCATGACTTTGGTCTTTCTACTGTGTGCCTGCCCACCAATAACATGCCACCAAAGTCATGTGTTCTGCCAAACCGATCAGGGACTGCATGACGAATAAAGAAAAACAGTGTCTCCGGGGGGAGATGGACTGGTGATTGGCCGGAGAGCGCAGCTGAGTCCGGGGCGAGGGTTGAGACGGTCCTCGACCCCGGTCACACACAGCACACAGTGCCAAACTCGCAGAGAAAAAGCTAGCATCAATTAGTACTTGTGATAAATGGTAAAAAGCTGACCCGCGGGTGAGGACGAGTCCGGGCGGGGTTAAGCAGTCGATACAGGCCGGGCCAGTGGCCCCGCGGGAAGAGTGGCCCTACCTCGGGGGGGGGGGGGGGGGAGAGGGCTTGGTGGATTCCGAGCTGTGGCCGTGGTAGGAAGCTCCATGCCTCCCTTCTATTGGTCACTTCCCCCGGGGGGAGGGGTGGGTGCTGGCTGGGATTACTTCGCTTCCACTTTTCACACAGACTTCTTTGTCAATTAGCTCAGCTCCCAGCATGCCCTCTGTTCAATCCTCCTTGCTGCCTGAACCAATAGAGCTGTGTATCCTCTGCGCATGCCCTCTGCGGGTTTCTTTCCTCTCAGCTCGTTTGCAATTGATTGTTATTTGATTTACGCGATAACTAGAGGACAAACCCTACAATATTTTGGGATAAACGGTGCTCAATGCACAGGTGCTAAATATAAAGTATAGTTATATGAACCATAAGGAGGAAAAATGAAAATATATCAAAATGCTGAAGTGAAATTAAATAAAAATATTAGTGATGGATATTGTACAAATTTCCTTCTCAGCCCTAAGAATAATATTTTTATGTGAAGATCGTCCATTGGGAAAAGTGTAATGTGGATTTAATGCAAAGTGCGTGTAATACCACTGCACAGCGTCCCATCGTCATATTGATGTTCCTATCGATGCAGCATGTTGGTTCTGCAGCTGAACAATTTGCGATGTCACTCGAAGATTAATACTATATTTGGTAAAGTCTTGCGAGATTAGAATGAGATTTGGCATACTCACACGAGAACAGTGACTCTGAGGAAATCAATATTATGTATAGTGAGCTAAAAATGGACGAAGTGGGTCTACCTTCTCAAGGACCACGCTATCTTCTTCGTGCTCAGGTTTGATACTGATAAAGTGATGTGGTGATCAATTCAATTCCATATATGAATATATTTTCTCTACATGAACTTTAACACATGTAGACTTCTCTCCTGGATAGATGCTTTAATTTTATACCACAAGATATAATTAACAGGAGATAAGTGCAGTAGTTACACGTTGTTATCGCGGATTTGCGGTGTCTTTGGCAGTGACATCTGCCGGCCAGATTAGTGGTGTAACCGTCAAAGTCGTTCCGAGTGACGCAATTGCTTTGTGATCTCGTGAGCGAGACTTTGGTGTGGCATCTGCAGTTCCCGAATGATCTCTCCCCAAAACGAGAGTTGCACAAAGTGAGCGAGAGTGAGTCAGGAGAACATCGATCTGTCTTTTTGCTTTATCAGAGCTTGTTTGTGAAGAAGCTGTCCGGGTCCCGTGCATACATCTTGTTGGCATCTCTCATAACGCAGGCGACTCCTTGTACTGCCACCAACCAGGCACAAACTGGGGCAACAAACTCCGTTAACACTGCAACAAACATTACTGTGAAATTCCATTTTACACATGAGATATAAAAAGACACAACATTAATGTGATTTTAATCAATTAGTATAACACGGTGATTCTAAACTGACAATCTGTACGAAAACATCAAAACTAAATATAAAAATACAAAAATACAGAGAATTCTTGATACATATGTGCAGGATTTGAGTTCCTTTTCTGAATCCACGTCTTTTCTGAATTCATGTCATTTCCTTTTCTGAATCCATGTCATTTTTGGGACTTACTTAGGAATAGATTTGTGAAATATGAAACGTTTAAATGATTACAAATATTAAAGACAGACCAAGATATAAGGTGCAATGTTCTCCAAGCACCACTCGCACCACACCACAAGCACCACTCCCAGTTGACCTGGGTGTGTGGGTTTGGAAAAATTGATTGGTCAAATTACATCTCATTTCAACACGTGAACACAATGTCTGATTGGTCAATATCTACTTCCTATGTTAATCATTGTTTCATCAAAAGAATTATAATATGCATTATCCCAAATATTTGTTATAAAGTGTGTACTTCCACTCAAAGAGTTAGTTTGCCCAGAAAGTTGTGCAAGTGGAGCTCACCTTAATACCTATCACAGCTTGCTTGAGATTTCAAATTGAGTCCAAACAAAAACCAAAAAACGTAGGTAAAATATACACTGCGCGAGTACAATATATCCAGACGCCCTGTGGCTTCATACATAAGTACACCTAATCTAAACTGCTATTCTTTATTTTTATCCCAAATAGTACAAGAAAGATATTTCATTGAACCTTTCAACAATTTATAACTTAAATGGTTGAAAGAATCCGTTTTCTTGTCAGATGAAAGACTTTATGGAGGGACGACTGGATAACAAACTGATACGTTAAACAGTCCATGCCTTATACTTAATCAGAGCGGTTCCTTATTTATCAAACAAGTCCAAAACCTTTTGAAAAGATCACTGCATAAGTCTTGGCTTTAGAGTCTCTCTATCTGCGGTCAGGTTAATACTGCGTATGTGAGCAGCACTTTAAATGCATCTGCCATCGCGTGGAGCAAAATTAATGACAAAAATGAAATTCTATTAGAGTTGCTCAACAAAAAATCTTCAAAGACAACAAGAGCACAAGTGTTTATGCATATCATGTAGTGTAAACACGATAGGGGCAGATCAAAGTTACAGGATATCATGTTATTACAGGAGGTTGTAGAATGTGTAAAGGTGCGTTTTGTCAAAAAAGAACACTTAAATATAGAGCAGCCCTTTTTTGCCTTTTATTTTCTTTCTTCGTCCTCTCTAACATTATCTCTTTCACGTAATTTCATTACAGCAGACGAATGGCTATAGCTATAATGTAGCCTTAAATCAACAAGTACTCAGACTAGCAAAATCACATGTTAGACCCTTAACAGATTTTAAGGCATTTCTTGAATGACGTACAGCCATAATGTTTGTTTTTGTTGTTTTGTTGTTTATTGTTTTTTGGGGGTTTTTTGTTGTGTTTTTGTTTTTGTTTTCTTTCTTTTCCTTTTTTTTTGGGGGGGGGGGCTTTCAAAGCTTGGCTAACCCTACTACAAATAAATTTGCGGTTAACACAATGAACGTTAATGCATTCGCGTCTGAGCCTTAATCACCTCTTTAGGACCCCAAATACGATTATTCCTCGTGTCAGAGTTTCCACTCCAAAGTCAGGTATGTTCGCTTATGGAAAATAAAACACGTCATGTGTTAATCGGTGTACATTTGGCTCATATCAGAGATCGCATTAATAATGTTTGCTATTGTCCTTAATGACGAAATAAGCCAGATTTTGATTCAGTGCTGTATGGATACTGTTTTTGCTGAACCAGTTTTCAGTGATGCTGTAAAGTGCACTCGGTACCGATACATCCTGGCCTACCTCGAGAAAAAACGGATTGCATTTTTTGACAATTTAGGAACTTTGAAATTTATCATTTGGCAGATAAGTCATTTAATGCGGAAAATGTAAACAAGTAATGGGTTGGACAGGAGATAGAGTATTGGTTTGCTAAATCCATGTATAAGAGGTGATATTTGAATGTTGTTTCCTTGCACGATAGCAGCAATAACTTACAGTGATGGCCTATCATAGCGTGGTGCTACCAAATATATGTTGTATGTCATTTTTGAATCAATATTTTATAATATCAATTTATTTATAACAAGATATAAATACTTGTGATATATATTGAGCTAACATTATTGAACGTATCAGTGAGATGGATATGTTGCTATAGTAATAACAGATAAGAACAATGAAAAGGCTTATGAAACAGAAATAAATCGTAGTCATGTCGCCAGGGCACGTCACAAATGTAACCTATATTATGTTTTTATTACTTACTTGACCTGAAATATCATGAAAAAAACAATGCTTCTTGATTTTGTTTAGTGAACATGAAATTTACTTTTTAACATCTTAGGACATTCTTGTTTTCAGTTTGCAATAATGATGAGAATCAGAGATATGGATGTCTTCATATCAATATTATTTATTTACACTCATGTTAACACTTTCATTTTTATAGGCCTTAATTTTCAAAGACTTTGCATCGATTTTGTCAAAATGCTTCACAAAAGACTTCAGATATTATATTTATCCTTGTCAGATATTATACTTATCCTTGTCAGATATCATACTTATCCTTGTCAGATATTATACTTATCCTTGTCAGATATTATAATTATCCTTGTCAGATATTATACTTATCCTTGCCAGATATTATACTTATCCTTGTCAGATATTATAATTATCCTTGTCAGATATTATAAATATCCTTGTCAGATATTAACATAATTATACTTATCTTTGTCAGACATTATACTTATCCTTGTCAGATATTATGATTATCCTTGTTAGATATTATACTTATCCTTGTCAGATATAATAATACTTATTAAATGAACCACTCATATTATGTTCACATTGATGTGTTAATCTGTTGGATGTGTTGTAAGAATATTGGTGCATTAATATATCCTTGCAGTATATCCAAGCAAAATTCAAGCTTCATTTAATGAAGAAAATTGTTTTCACTAATACCGCAACTGTAAAATTGGAATTATACATAATAAAAAAGAATGTTTCAGGTCTAATCCATTATCTCTTAAATAAAAGGTCATCTTCCCTCGTCCTGTCTCTTTTATATCTCTCTGATTAGTCAGCCACTCTCAATTAAGAACTATTATTATCACTGAATCACTGAAACCAAAGATTGTGCTGGCACATGTATTCGTGATAGAGCATAATGTTTTTAATGCAGAAAAAGAAAACGTCTGCTTCAGGAAATTACTTTTCCCCTCATGAATGTCCATTTGCTTCAGATGATATGGAATATCGTGTGATGTCTACATATTGATGAGACTTCATAGATTGGTCAGATCATGTCCACATTGCAATGGTCATTCGATGTGGAAACCTGATCTCCCTGGATTACACAACACTCGTCGCCAGCATTACCTAACCCAAATTATTCCATCAACCATTGCTGAATTATGGCAAAAACCGCATATAAAACGTCACGCAGACTCAAAATGATGGTTGGAATGTCATGAAATCATCCTTGTCTAGCCACGGCTAGCTGTTACAGATAAAAAGGTGGAGAATGTCGGGTCAAAGAGGTCACAAGGGAGCTTTATAGGTGAGATGAAAGCGCCAAGGTCAAGACTTGGAAGACAAGTGTCACGCGAACACAGCCTCGGGATTTGCCGCTGCGTGGCGCTCTTGTCGCACACTGAGATGCATCTCCAAGTCGCTTCCTTGACTTACCAAGCCATTATGCCAATGCAAGTACCTGACCTCTCTTAGTGATCACATGTCTGGAGACATGATGAAATGATTCAAAGAACATGGTGACTTATGGAAAGTCAATGTTAAGTAATGTCACCGTGATCGCCACTCGATGAGCTCCAGGCATCCACTTTACTCCCTTTCAACCTGCCTACAATATCGCACGCTGCATATGTGAAGCATAGTGTCAAGACACGATTGTTTTACTTGCTACGTCTAGTATGAACCAAAATATATAATCTGAGAATATTATGATTTAAACACTACACAAGCTGGCCTCATTTCTGCGCAGTGTTGTGTCAGGTACAATGTAACGATTAGACAAATGTGCTCATATCTTCTCATTTAGCTTGTCACTATGCCTTGGTTTCATAGGAGGTCTGATAATGACGTTTTACTTCGCTCGTTGTTCGATTTGTGACCTTAATGCGTTACCATATTACCCAATGTGAAAGCTTCATACTATATTTGCCCATATTGAAGTTCATTATGCTATCCTTTATATTGTGTCCAGTTTGACAGACAGACAATGATGCAGATATTTACCCCTATGACAATCGTTTTTTTGGGGGGGTTTTTAATTTTTTTAGAGGGAGAACATTACACGTGCTTTATTTATGGAGAAGAGCTTTATTGCTTATAAAGCGATGATTCATCACACATCACACCACACTGTCTTAGCGCTATATAATAATAAATAGTAATAAATAATTGACCAAGTTCACAACACACTAATAATAAGTTACACAATCCAGTTGCACTGAAAACATGTATATAATAATACTGTAACCACAATAACCTTAGAATTGACATGGCAAACGCCGACCAGGAACCCTGCCGTTTCATGTTTTGCCCTAACTCTGGTTAAATTCTCTAACTTCCTCTTAAGTAACATCGGAATACTGCACTTTTTTAAGTGGTTCAGTTTTCAGCCTACACAATATACATCAGTGCGCGGAATACTGCACTTTTTTAAGTGGTTCAGTTTTCAGCCTACACAATATACATCAGCGCGCGATGATCATCATCAAATCATATATTTAAGGTATTTGGATACCCTGGTTGTAGGTGGAGCCACAGTAGCACCATCTCCACCTGGTGGAAAAAATGGCAAATTGGAGTTGTCTAGTAAATGAAATCTTAAATAAATGTACTTCCACTTGTAAAACCTTTCCCACCAAAAATCAAATCAGCTTTGCTCATTCTGAGACATTAAAATGAAAATCAATGAAAAGGGCTGTCGTGAATCATTATACCCAAAAGCATGGTCAAAATATGTGAATAAAGGCATTAAAGAAGTTTCCCAGATTCAAATTATATCATTTAAATGACATATGTTGTAATTACATCTTTCAGCCTCAATAATGGACAAAAAATGTCACTTTTCTGTAATTTCGCCCATATTTGCGCATATTCTATTTCAAATAATTAATTTTTCAGAAGAATATAATGTGACGACATCCATATTTTTTTCCATTATATGATAGAATACATATTTACCTTCATTTTTAACAAAGTAACTAAGAAATTAAACTAGCCAAAATTAAATAAATGCATTAGATGTGGAATATTGCAGTAAGATTATGCCACTACATGGCGCCACTGTTGTGTTATCAAGCAATCTATAAATAGAAAAAGTACCAATTTCATGTAAAACATGCTTGTTATTGATAAACAATGTAAACATAAGTATAAAAGTTATTTCTTTTCCTTTATATTACATGGGATGCATTTTAACTGAATTATGTTATTCACTAAATTTATTGTAAAATATTGATTTTTCCCATTATTAGTGACAGCTGTAAAAAAATATACAGATGGTAAATGTACTTATAAAAATTGTTTTTGACTCAGGATATGTCTTCTGTTTCAATATGCAAAAAACTAGAAAAATTAAACTATGAAATGCCAGAGTATCCAAATACCTTAACCGGAATTACCGTGAATATGCGAAGTTTAAGAGGCGACTACCTAATCGTACTAGATTAGAATGTTTTAATATCATCCAATGTTCAAAGTAAACAATTCTGTCTTTAAACATGTACCAGAACAAAGAGGTTATGACAATATTTTGTTTCCAAAAATGTTATAAAAACCCTGTGGTTTGAAAATAATAGAAATGTAGGTAAAATACATCTGTTATATCATATTTCATTGTATATCTAAATGTCCATTTGGAAATTTTATTCTTGAGAAATAAATCTCCCAAAATAAATATTCTATTGAGTTCCGCTTAGTGCCAGCCTACATGTATCTCATTCTGATCTTGACATTGGGTTCATACAGAGGTTAGAAACAGTTATCTCATAATTGCTAAAACTTGCAGAGGCGACGCACTAGGGCGATGAACCGCCCTCTCTGTATATGAGATCTATATGTCAAACTGCGCCAAAGCTCATTTTCAAATTTCAATACCAGACATATTACACTATTTCTAAGAGAGGTCACCAGGCAATGAATCCCATTAATTAATTCCTAATAGTGTATTCCAGTATAGAGATCCATTAGAATTTAAGTTGAAAATGGTAAACTCCCAGAACGGCTGGTAACATGATTAAGTTTCTCTCAGTCTTGTAGTTTTTCAAATGTAAAAACACTCCATGATTGAATTGAAAAGGAAACTGAGTTAGATCCATATCAAAGTCATTTTTTATCAGACCATACTTGATTGCTGAAGTAAATTCCAACATCATTGTTTTTGCTGAGTCAGGTGTTTGCTACATTTGGCCTACATTGTGGCGTAAACCGGATGGTGATATTTATCATTGATGAATATAGCAAATGTTATGACATGAAGATTACCCAAGGGTAAGTAAAGTATGCCAAGGGACCAATGGTAAGTAAAGCAGGCCTAGAATTGTCAGCTGGACTATGCTGCAAATGCCGTGTAATTTGGTCCATGGTCGATATGTCTGCACCGCCCAAGACAAATGCAGTGTCTTGATTGGTCGCATCCGTCTTGGCCTCCCAGTTTTGCTCTAAAGTCATTTGCGACACGAGTAATCGAATCTAGCCAGACTTGGTGTGCTTCCGGTGGAGCAGACGACATTTGGATAATGCTGCCTGTACTGGGTGTCTTGCAACTCATCTTTGCATGAAGAAGTATATGATGTGATATATCTGTCTGTAACAACATAACTGCATAAAGCTAATTGGGTAACAAATGATGTTATCTGAACAATGTTTGCCAATGCTAGGTTCAGATTAAAGATGACGTATTGCATCTACTGTGAAAAACATGATCACTGAAATTTTGCAAAATATTTCACATCAAAGGATCGATGCATCCATGTCATGGTATGTATTTTTTCTTGTGTCATCTTGTAGAGGAATTAATGATGTGATGGGGTTAGTGAAAGTGGTGTATGCCCGTAATAGTAGATTTAATAGCCAAATGGCAAACCCCAACACACCTGGTAGAAATGCCATCTGGCATTCGCTAATTCTGTTATCAGCTCTAGATGCGATGCCTTGTCGCTTTCAAGGTACTCTGGTGAATTATTTCATCCAATTTTGTACCATTTTTGCATGCGTCAGTTACCATAACTGTTTTAGCTGGCCCCATCCCCACCCGTTTCCCATCCATCCATTTATCATTGGCTAAATTTAATTAGCGCCAAACTCCATCGTGGCTTGAAGAGTTGGTGGGGCGAGAACGGTATGAGGCCAAATGTGATGTTTTTGGTTACGATGGTTGTGAAGCTTGTGTGTTTGTCCTCAGCATGAGTGGTATGATAATGACTAGGCCGGGGATGATATAAAAGTGTGGCGAGCTCACTGCCATAGTGAGGTGCTTGGCTGGCAGTGGCGGCCTTGTAAACAGTAGCATTACAGCCCTACCACCACAGCCTCCACCAGCCGCCCTGACACTCTCATGATGAATGAAGGCCTCCACAACTTCACTATAAACACCCACATCACACCACAATGTACACCTACTTGTCTTGTCAATATTTTGGGATCGCTGGCAGCACGGAACCATTCACCACCGCTTCTGGTCTTGTGTTAGACAGTTTGAAAACACTGCTTCATAGGATGAAAGCCTAGGAGCCCGTTTTACACAACAAGACATGATCAGCTGCAGAGGACTTTGAGCCTTTGTTGGCCATCTTCTCAGGTCCAATATCTCACAGAAGGGAACCACGTGGAGTAGTTAAGCCGAGCGGAGATTTGACCGCCGTCCTTTGGGTGCTACGTTTGTGCCCTCGGCTTACCGGGCATCATCGCTACCCCGACTAACGACCCAATACAGATGGATTTATGGGACTAAACACGCTCTTGTGGATTATACAGCATAGGACGGGGTGTGAAGCAGTATATCTGGGCCCCAAATAACCAAGTCTATTCACCTGTAAGGTATGTAAAGTAGCCTTGATCCAGCCGCATGTCATTCATCCTTTCCTTGTGAATATTCTCAGATCAATATTCTTGGATCACTCTCCTCAGATCACCCTCCTCAGATCACCCTCACCAGATCACCCTCACCAGATCACCCTTCTCAGAAACATCCTTCTCAGAAACATCCTTCCCATATCACCCTTGGTCAATCACTAGCTCTGACATTAGGCTCTGTTGCTTTGGCCTGCATTTCTCATGCTAACATGGTTCCAAATTTGCAGTGGAGATTGCTATCCGGATCGCTCTCCTCCCCGGCCTCCCATACCCAATTGCACAATGCAATCTTTGTGTGGAGCAGTACAGAGGCAACATTCTCCCCATTCACTCCCCCATTCATCATGACACTTCATCATATGTGCAGCCTTGATTGCAGTCCAATTTGGGACAACACTGTGAAGCAGAAAATAACTAAGCCGCTGTGTTCCTCAGCTGTAGATCATGTTTTGGGCAAAATGAGTCTTTGTTTTTCCTGTTTGATCTTGTGGTGGTCTGTTGTGATTGCGTTTTGCGCTACTGATCTAAAGTGATTTGTTTGTGTTAAGTTTATCTAATGTTGCTTGCTCATTTAAAATTGATCATAGTCGGTTTGGTGCTGTTCAAATGGGATGCCTGGCTCGGTAAAACTGGTCTCAGCCTTCTGCTTAGTCTTTCTTAAGTTGCTGTTCAGGCGATCAGCTGATTTGATTCCGATCGGAGGTGGCTCCCTTGTAACGCTAGCTGGTATAAAGTGGCTCCGCCCCGTTTAATTGAATCATGCTATTCTGTAGCTGGTCTAATTGTTTATCAAATCTGCATTTATGGTTGTTTTGTATTGCACCTACATTGTCAGCTAATACATAACACTGAATTAGTTCACTTCTATTATAAAGATCCATTTTAACATCTAAAAGCTGTTTATTTTTATTTTTTTGTGAGGACATGTTTGGGAGTTGATTAATACTTGATTTGAGACTGGTCCTGTGAGTGTCTGATTCCTGGTATGTGTCCTGGCACTAGCTTGAGTGTGTCTTTGCCGCTCGTTTCAATTAGTCTCCACATGGCTTCCCCCTGCATATTAGTTGAGTCCCATATTCGTGCCCAGACTCCGGCAACTCTACCACTTCACTTACCCACATGTCTGGCCAAACCAAGAGGAGGCCAGCTTATATCTGCCAGCACCGTGCATTATTGCGGCGACACCCTTAGAATACCATGCCTATGCGAGCAGTAAGCATCTCCTCGCCCTGCATTAGAGCAGGTAGCTCATAATTACAAACAGGAGATGCTCTTATGCGGTTTCCGTTTGAGCAGATGTTGAGTTGAAGCTTTAAGATAGATAGCAGTTCGTAATGTCCAATGTAAGATGTTTGTGGTGCCGTTTACGACAATACCATCTAAAATGTTTTACTGTGGCGGATGTCCACGTTTTCCGGTAATGCTATCTAATAATTCAGTCTCATCCGAAACGTTGAAATATGTGACAATATTTATCTGGGTCAAGTAAAGAGATGGGACCATAACAACCACAACCCCTTATTCCACCCATATCATTATTACAGCCTGGTGATTTTAAGAACATCAAATATATCACCTTTATATGAAATAAGATGTTCTTACATTTGAGGGTTTAAATATACAAGGGAAAATACATACAGAAAGCATGTCGATGTTCATACCTCTGCCGATGGCCAGAGATTGGGGCGATGTCCTGAGTACATAATGACACAGTGTTGTGTGAGCAGTGTCTGATACCCTGTTATTCATGGGAGCATTCATGTCAGACCAGACGGAAATAAGACCGCTATAGTGCCACACCATAAACTACACACCCTATAGCTGGTCCGCAGGGACACAAGGCACTGCTCAGGCTAAACTCACACTGCTCACATTACACCAGTGTCACACACCCTACTTGCACATCTTATCAGGTTTCTTAATACAACTATTAGATGGACAATTTTATATGAAATGATAGATGTCCCGATATTTTGTTTCCAAAGAAGCTTTGGTATAATAATTTGTTTATAGTAGTAATTAAACATAAGACGTGGTAGTAGTACATATACTACCTAAAATAGAAGTTTAACTGTAAACTGTAATGCTAAACATTGATACTGTCTTCATAATTGGCTCTGAACCTAACAATACCAATTACCCATGGACACAGTAATTTTTTGATATTTTCGCTGACGTGTTATACGTATGATATACATAAGGTTTCAAACATTTCTTGGAAAGCGGTGCCATTAATGCATGGCCAGTGTAGTGTTTCATATCCTCCTGATCAGGGTCATCGAGCTACTCTTCTCGTCACCAAGTATAGAAATATAGAATTATAGCAAATGGTGAAGATGGCGAAGAGGCGACTGCAAACCTCCCTCTGAGCTGACTGAATATTTAAAGCACTGCGCAATAACATGACGGTGTTCATATGCAATAAAGGCATCTACGTCAGTCATGTACACACAGCCCTCATCCCAAATAGAGGTGACAGGTCTATGGAACACATTTTTAACACCCCATGATAGATATAAGCTACACACATTAATGCATTCATGAAATCACAGAGGTCGATGAAGCTGTGATACAAGCAGGCTATGGCAGTAAAATCAGTCAAAATACACTGACCATGGTTATTGTTTTTTTTCTGAAAGGCCAAGTGCTGACTGTACTCTCGTGACCACCAGGCGTTTACATGTGTGCAAGCATGTTACCTATATTGTGGTTTGTCAGGGTGTTAGCCCTGTACCAATGAACAAATATTAATGGACGAACAGGCATCTTTAGGCCAAATCACTCCATTGTCCCATTCTGAATGTGTCCCATTGTCAGCAAAACTTTATATGCAAGTGTTTGCACCAGATCACTGGTCAGCCAAAACTAGGTTTGTTGAAGCAGTGTCCAATGGATGATTAGGAT
Organism: Amphiduros pacificus; assembly: GCA_949316495.1. NCBI lineage: Eukaryota > Metazoa > Annelida > Polychaeta > Phyllodocida > Hesionidae > Amphiduros > Amphiduros pacificus. Next base: position 41,171,484 of record OX439001.1, on the reverse strand, counting down.
TTTAGCAGAAGACTCATCTTTCAAATGACACAGGAATTTATGTAGTGGAAATATTGTGGGTAATAACATTTGATCACAAAGTTTGAGATATAAACATTTATATTATGCAAGGAAAAAGTGCCTGAAAACCTCAGTTCATAAATGCTTTAATGCATAGTTCCCAACCTCATGGTAGATTTGGTCCCATGATATACCCATGGTAAGTGTACATTGTAAAAAGTGTTAGTGTTTGTGAGATTGTCTGAGCAGAGGGCTCTCTTTTGATGCAATGTTTGAAATGAATTCAGAAAATTAGAAAGAAAATGTATTTTTTGCTAATCCTGTACATCTGAAACCTCTTTAAAAGTAACTTGTATGCAGTTTGGTTCGGCGGTGTATCATGTATCACAAATATAAAATGTAACTCCAATAAACAGACAAAAGTCATCGCGAGGGATGAGTCATTTTAGGAATTACACCCCTTTTTATTAGAGATAAAATGCCACAAAGTTAATGAAAACTGAACCTGGTATTCTTATAATTTATTGTTTTGTATAATTGTTAGGAGCATAAACATAAATAAATAAGAAACAGTGTATCAGTTTCCAATTTAGATATACTTAAATGCAAGATGATTTTTTTCCCTTTATATTCATTGTAAAATGGTAAATCTTGGGTCTATTTCTGGAAATCTGAGAAGGTGACTGGTGTGTTTTCCGTGTAAATTAGCAATCCGTTATGATAATACCTTTCATATAACGATATTTAAAACTAATGATATGATGTCGCTTATTACATTACTCTTATTACATCCTTGCTCCTTTTAGGCCGAAGTAGGAGGATTGTGAATGTTTTGAGGTACTGTGCTGGTATGGTCATAGATGAGGGTGCATATTACCGTGATGGGAGAGAGGTACTATGCTGGTATGGTCATATCAGTGGGGTGTATAGTGCTGGGATGGTGGTGAGGTACTATGCTGGTATGGTCATATCAGTGGGGTGTATAGTGCTGTGATGGGAGAGAGGTACTATGCTGGTATGGTCATATCAGTGGGGTGTATAGTGCTGGGATGGTGGTGAGGTACTGTGCTGGTATAGTCATATCAGTGGGGTGTATATCGCTGTGATGGGAGAGAGGTACTGTGCTGGTATGGTCATATCAGTGGGGTGTATATTGCTGTAGTGGGAGAGAGGTGCTATGTTGGTATGGTCATATCAGTGGGGTGTATAGTGCTGTAGTGGGAGAGAGGTACTATGTTGGTATGGTCATATCAGTGGGGTGTATAGTGCTGTGATGGTGGTGAGGTACTGTGCTGGTATGGTCATATCAGTGGGATGTATAGTGCTGTGATGGGAGAGAGGTACTATGTTGGTATGGTCATATCAGTGGGGTGTATAGTACTGTAGTGGGAGAGAGGTACTATGTTGGTATGGTCATATCAGTGGGGTGTATAGTGCTGTGATGGGAGAGAGGTACTATGTTGGTATGGTCATATCAGTGGGGTGTATATTGCTGTGATTGGAGAGAGGTACTATGTTGGTATGGTCATCTCAGTGGGGTGTATAGTGCTGGGATGGTGGTGAGGTACTATGCTGGTATGGTCATATCAGTGAGGTGTATAGTGCTGTGATGGTGGAGAGGTACTGTGCTGGTATGGTCATATCAGTGGGGTGTATAGTGCTGTGATGGTGGTGAGGTACTGTGCTGGTATGGTCATCTCAGTGGGGTGTATAGTGCTGTGATGGTGGTGAGGTACTGTGCTGGTATGGTCATATCAGTGGGGTGTATAGTGCTGTGATGGTGGTGAGTTACTATGCTGGTATGGTCATATCAGTGGGGTGTATAGTGCTGTGATGGTGGAGAGGTACTGTGCTGGTATGGTCAAATCAGTGTGGTGTATAGTGCTGTGATGGGAGAGAGGTACTGTGCTGGTATGGTTATATCAGTGAGGTGTATAGTGCTGTGATGGGAGAGAGGTACTGTGCTGGTATGGTCATATCAGTGGGGTGTATAGTGCTGTGATGGTGGTGAGGTACTATGCTGGTATGGTCATATCAGTGGGGTGTATAGTGCTGTGATGGTGGTGAGGTACTGTGCTGGTATGGTCAAATCAGTGTGGTGTATAGTGCTGTGATGGTGGAGAGGTACTGTGGTGGTATGGTCATATCAGTGGGGTGTATTGCTGTGGTGGTAGCTGTATTTTGCACTCATATGGTTGTTGACGCCTCATCTGTCACTTCTTTATCTGGTCCTCTATCCACACTGTCATGTATCATACTCACATTGCCAACATTGCCGCACTTGTTGAGTTGGGGCAGCTTTAATATAACTCTTGATTCCCACATAATGAGACCATTTGCACATACACCACAGGGCAGAAGTGCAATTCCAGTAATATATAGCTACTTGCAGGTGGAGTTTTCCTTATCAGCCCAAGTTGGCCTTAAAGCATGTCAATTTACATATCAAACCAACAACGTTCAGTTTTGACAGTAATAGGATATGTAATAAAAATGCATTACATAATATGCCCTTCAGAGATTATGAGTAAAGTTTTCATCCAATTTCCAAGTATCAGCTCTAACTATCACATATACTTTTGCCACCAACACAATTTCTTTAAATGCACTCGAGACTCTACCCTATTAAATCTTTTAATCCCCAATGCACTGTCCTTGCTCCAGTGTTTCACCAGGTATGTTTCTCTTGTGGGGGAAAGGGTCAGGGTATAAAATAACTGGTTATTAAGTGATGGGCATTATTACTAGTGGCACAAAGGGTAATGTAGTTATGGCTAAGAAAGTTGAGTACACTATTATTAAGGGTATATATCGCATTAAGGGAAGATAGAGAATACAAAATAAAACGCAGATATATTGGTACTGAGGGAATCCTAGCTATAGAGTTTGCATTAGTGCGGATTATCCGATGAGAGATGCAGAAACTGTTAAATCAGACAAGTACTCCCAAGACTAACCTGCATGTGGCAATATTACTGTCACTTATTCTTTGCACTCGCAATCTTCGCTTGATGATGTGGCGACTTATGATGGCTGGATGCTTCAGACTGGTTCCCCATACCCAGGTGTAAGCAAAACCAATTACCAAACACGAGTGTGACCTGTACACTCTCATAAGACAGCACATTTATAAGACCGGTGCGGCTAGAATATTCCAAGAAACACGACTATTCCAACACATACATAGTTGTTATACGACTCCCATAGCTAGCTACATTCACCATTGAATAATAGCTTTGAATTCATTGAATTATGCGGTCTTTTAATACAATATGGTGGCTCTGATAGCAAAGCCTAACACGGACCTGTTCCCCTAAGAGATGTGTGAAGGATTTGACATTGGTGAATTATTCAGGCTTAGGAGATACTAACAAGCCGTCTAACATGTGCATACATCACAGCATATCTTCAAACCACAAGAGATTGAAATCCTCAAAATAAAAACATATATTAGTATGTGAAGAAGAAAAACGATGTATGGGCTGCAGACTTAGATGTTTGGCGCTGATCCAGTGTCGATATTTTCAGCTTTACAGTGTGGTACATTTAGGTTTGATCACGATGCAGCACTAATGCCACCCAGTCTGTCATTTTACCATTCACCCCAAAATCTCTCACAGCATATATCCCAACTGCTCAACTACTCAGTGGACCAGAGAAATAAATAGTTCCCTCCTGCTCACGCCAAGCACCTGCCACGGCTACTCGCCGGGTTACACATTAGCCACCAGGTGGGATATCATAATTCTAACATGCTACTCCAGTATTTTGGCTGTTTACTGTATTATTCATTCATGGTTCAAAGGTAGTTGAAGTTCTGACAATACAAATACGTCAGAATTCAACACTGTTAAGCTGATTGAGAACCATGATGACGTCTAAACAATAGTGATATAAAATCGCAAAAAGGACAAATATGAAATGATTGGAGAGTAATGTATAGCAAGGCATATAAATGTGATACAAGCAAAAACATTTACAACATTTAAGTGATCTAAAATAATATGCCATCACAAGAGTTGAAATTAAATTTGCAAATGGTTTTGCATTACATGCAGTGTACCGTTTACTGGAACAAGGTGCATTTTGAAAACATGACACCACGTCTTATAAGGTATGAATTTCTGTAAGATATATATTCAGAAAAGACAAGATAATATTACTCTGAGAAATAAATGAAAAAAAGGTTTCACAAAGCGTAATTTAAGTCTTTTTGTCTTTTCATTACCTTGGGCAATGTTGAGATATATATTGTTAGACATATTTTCTTCATCATATAAAGGACAAAACTACACGTATGTATCATTTATTATGATAAAAGAACATACAGTGTTGTTTTTTACAATTTGAAATTACTAAAGCATTCCTCCATTAAGAAGGTCAATACACAGTTGAACAGTGAAGAGAGAACACTGTGATTTTAATTTGTCTTGAAGATATATTTATATACACGAAAAAAGTTGAATGTTCAGTGTTCAGATGCAAAGATAAAGATGAACTGTAGGTGATCATAGATCCCAAATAATGTTTTCCATTAAGAACCATTCCATTTAGAAATGCGACTGAAGACAAGAAATGTGGCGAGGTGTTTCAAATCTAAATGGCTGAGACTGGCAAGATCAGTTGCTGGAACATTGACTTAGTTTTCATGTCCAATAGCTGTCTTAATATGGTTAACAATGTAGTAATATTTATATTCAACAGAATGAAACATTTCTTACCAGATGTCTGGTTACGACCACATTGTTAGTAAATGGCATGTCCTTAAGAATACCTAATTATTTTCCAAAAAAGCCTCTTCCACTTATAATACACAGATGTACCCTCCCAAGAGCATAAGGTTTATAGATTATAATAATACACTTGCGTAGTTGTAACCAATACAAAATATTTTATATTTAATCATATATTGAGGTTAAGTATACACTATATTTATGTGAAAAGGTAGAATCTTAAGATGTAATGGGAACTGATACTACACTTCATATAGTGCTAAATAGTGATATATAATATGGAATGAGAGAGGACATAGATGAGAGGATTACAGAAAACCTGTCATATATCAAATAGATAAGACCTTAGATATAACTTGGCATGTGTTTTCCTCCGCTTTCAGCCATAGGATTATAAAAGTCAAGGTATTTTCTTCTTATAAACTACAAGGAGCCTCACCATTTACTGAGAAGCAGATTAAAAAGTTATCAAGTGAGACATTCGTGTCTACTAATGTGCAGTCACGCCAGCTACATCTCAGTCACATCAGCCCTATTTCTGTGATACCATGCTAGATGTACCTCATTCATTGTAGCTCTGTTATTGTGACACCATGCCAGCTGTGTCTCATTTATTTTAGCTCTACTATTGTGACACCATGCCAGCTGTGTCTCATTTATTTTAGCTCTGCTATTGTGACACCATGCCAGCTGTGTCTCATTTATTTTAGCTCTACTATTGTGACACCATGCCAGCTGTGTCTCATTTATTTTAGCTCTGCTATTGTGACACCATACCAGCTGTCTCATTTATTTTAACTCTGCTATTGTGACACCATGCCAGCTGTGTCTCATTCATTTAGCTCTACTATTGTGACACCATACCAGCTGTGTCTCATTCATTTTAGCTCTACTATTGTGACACCATGCCAGCTGTGTCTCATTTATTTTAGCTCTGCTATTGTGACACCATACCAGCTGTGTCTCATTTATTTTAGCTCTGTTATTGTGACACCATGCCAGCTGTGTCTCATTTATTTTAGCTCTGCTATTGTGACGCCATGCCAGCTGTGTCTCATTTATTTTAGCTCTGCTATTGTGACACCATACCAGCTGTGCCTCATTTATTTTAGCTCTGCTATTGTGACACCATGCCAGCTGTATCTCATTCAGTTTATTTCTGCTATTGTGACACCATGCCAGCTGTGCCTCATTCAGTTTATTTCTGCTATTGTGACACCATGTCAGCAGTGTGTCATTCATTTCAGCCCTACTTCTCTGGCGCTGTGACAGCTGTATCTCAATTCAAGACAGTCCTACTACCCTTACCCATGCCAGATATGTATCATTTATCTTGATAGTGTTTTTAAAGAACGAGACATTTATCATTTAGTAATCGAGGAAATTGATCACAAAATATTGCTGAAATAATGTAGTTAGAAGAAAAACACTCAGATCATAATTAGTCTACTGATAGTAGCGTCATATGTTATTGTCAGTATAACCACAGTATGTACATGAACATTATATAAAGCTGTATGATGTCAGACCGTCATACATACAGGACTGGACAGATTGATGTTGACGACGCGGATAAAGCCTGCCAATCATGGTGGCATTCAGCGGCTTTCCCCGCTGACATGCAGACGCGTACCCTCTGGCTTTATGACTCACTTGATATGCTTCTTTTGATTTTCAGCAGATTAAGTTTAATATCTGTCTGTACCTAAACATTGTAAATACAAAGATATCTCACTATCTATGTTTGGAAGGATTTGATTATCTACAATGTGAGGCAGGAGTAGGATCTAAGTTGGAGGCAGAGTTCTGTAATGCTAAGCGCTAATATAGCAGTATCGCGGGCCCGGACTTTACCCAAGCTCATAAAAGTCAAGATCAGGTCCTGTGCACAGTCTTGAGATATTCAATTAATTCCATAGATACGTGATAGCTTCATGGCATTACTACTACATACATCTAGTAGAATTAAAATTTAGACATTGAGTATTACAATAAGGAAAAACAGTGTTGTGTAAACATTCGTGAATGTTGCTTTCGAGCACTGTACTTGTCCCATATGTGAATATTGAAAGCGCTGTACTTGTATAGTGCATATATATTGTAGAGTGCTGTACTTGTAGAGTGCATATATTGTAGAATGCTGTACTTGTAGAGTGCATATATTGTAGAGTGCTGTACTTATTACAAACTGAATATTGTAGAGTGCTGTACCTGTTACTAACTGAATATTGTAGAGTGCTGAACATGTTACTATCTGAATATTGTAGAGTGATGTACCTATTACTAACTGTATACTTTAGAGTGCTGTACTTGTTACTAACTGAATATTTTAGAGTGTTGTACTTGTTACTATCTGAATATTGTAGAGTGCTGTACCTGTCACTAACCAAATATTAGTTCTCCCAAGAAGTGCTTTGTGAACTCTTAGTTCTGAGAGTCTTAGAACCACACCACCATCGACCTAATTTGGAAAGGGTATGTTAAATTTTAAAAGACCAGTTCGGAAAGGGAGTATTCAAATACCATGTTGCTATAGACTTAGTTTGGACAAAAACTAGTGTTTAAGGACCACATCACTCCAGACTCAATTCGGACAGAACATGTTCAAGGACCACATCACCACCCACTTGATCGTTGTTCTTAAAAACTAATTGCCTCAGGGGAAAATGGCACCTCAGGCAGGGTGTCTCCATAAATCACCTTGCCATATTCGCCATCATCATCTATATTTTATGTTCGCAGTAATTGCCTAAATCTTCGCCGTACTCCACTTGGCTGCAAATAACCTATTCTGCATAAACCCTGAGCTTGCCATGCTCTAAACCCAATAGTAAAACACGTGTGATGTGTAATTATGGCACTGAGCGGCCTGTAACTTGTAGGATATGTGATACGGGATGCAAAGCAGGTAAGACTGAGACTCCCATCCCGGCCCCCTACAACATGATTAACACAACAAAGTGTGTTTACATTGCACCATTCATCTTCTTCTCATGAATTATTACAACATTGTCTCTCATTTAATCAGTTTCACTGTCTCAGACTAAAGGACTTGTATGTACCATCGGACATGCTCATATGGTTGAATATAGAGCTTTATAATGTTTGGTTTATCAGGTGTAATCCACTAGTGACGTTGTCCATATTCATGCAGTGAGAGTGTCGCTTGCTCTATGAACCATACTATCACTTGTGTTTCTCTGATATCATCAGATAACACAGACGAACCCTGTACCCCGGCTGCTGTCTGGGGTTTTAATTAGAGGTTTCTTGTGTGATCATGTTTATATTCGGCGCGTAATTGGCAATGTGAAGGAGATCACTGAAGGATATGGTGGCCACAGAAGGCTTTGTTACTGGAGACCTACCAGCCCATCTCACAACGACAAGAGCTTGCTTCAATCTTTACTGGCAGAGATATCACTTGAGGAAGAAAATTAGAGTGTATATTAATGCATATAGTTTAGCAAAGATCACGTGGTTTAGCATGAGATTTAGTTTTGTTGCAGCGATTATTCACATCTCCCTGGAGTCAGTAATACATGTTTCATAAGAAAGACAGCCATGATGGTAAAACCTGGAGAGGACAGTATATATATATATGTCACGGTAGAAGAGTCAGTATTGAATTCTCCTATATAAATCAGTAATATATTCCTGATAGAACATGCAAGAATGAATACCTGGATAAGACAGTAACATATGCCTGTGAGCACAGTCAGTTATAATTCCAAAACCCTGACAGGACAGCCTCTATGCGCAGACTAGAGTACAATTTTGATCTAATAAATGAATTATGAAGTGTGGCAGTCTGGCCAGCAACATATTAGCTAAACATACCATACATCGTCCCGAGAATTTAACCAGTCATGTTAAGAGAGTGCCTTTAGCAAGGAGCTAGGCCTGTCTGTATTGTGCTTCTTAGTAATGTGGGTTTCTTGCCTAGATTTCCTGTCTGGACCCCTTATCTGGGTCTCCTGTCTGGATCTCCAACATGGTCTCCTGTCTTGGTCTCCTGTCTGGGTCTCCTGCCTTGGTCTCCTGCCTTGGTCTCCTGTCTGGGCCTCCTGCCTGGGTCCCCTGTCTTGGTCTCATGTCTGTGTCTCCTGTCTGGGTCTCCTGTCTGGGTCTCCTGTCTGGGTCTCCTGTCTGGGTCTCCTGTATGGGTCTCCTGCCTTGGTCTCCTGTCCTGGTCTCCTGTCTGGTTCTCCTGTCTGGGTCTCCTGGCTGGGTCTCCTGGCTGGGTCTCCTGTCTTGGTCTCCTGTCTTGGTCTCCTGTCCGGGTCTCCTATCCGGGTCTCCTATCCGGGTCCCCTATCTGGATGTTCAGCCCGAGAATCATTCCTAGTTCCCCTGCCTTTCACTGCCTCGACACGGCACCCATTTGTGTCGCATGGCCATAAATCCAGTCCTAATGCCCTTTGGCCTGCCCTTGAGACATTATGCCTTCATGTAATTGACTATTGGCAAATTTGTGTTTTCCTCCCTGGAAACACAAGTGGCTGTTTGTGGTGTGTTTATGTAGCTTTCTATGCCTAGTGGAATTAATTAAATTCTCGGGAGCAGGAACATTGCTCTATTTGTACTCTACCTGATCAGAGATCTTATTATGATAAGACTGAATACTACAGAATGTATTATAAGATCTTAAGTATTGTGAAGCCCAGTGCCGCATGACCACTGGAGCCAATGTCCTGCCGTGCCCCACTATCTCTCTCTCATTTTATAATACAGACAAATAGTTAAGATGAGAAATACCTGATGATCATATCAATGTCCATATTAGAGCATGAAGAGACATATGATACTGTGGAGATATGGTTCTTATCTACTTTAAAGAGCTGACAGTCATGATATATTGAGAAAACATCAAATATGTGGAAATATGTTTATTTATTAGAAATATTTTTCATTATGAAAAGGCTTTTTTCCCAAATCCGAACTCATAAATATGGCAATTCTTATACAGTATCATAGAATCTGCTCCATATCAAATATCGTGAAATTAGTATAATTATTTTTTAATTTTTTAATTTTTTGTCTTTTATTGGAGTTTGCAATTCAATTTTCGATAAAAGGTAATTGTGTGAAAGATTGTATTTATATCAGTACACTTTTCTGTCTTATTCTTTACAATTCAGCCAATCTGTCCATTCTCGCTGCCCTAGATGTCAATGCTATCGTTGACAATGTTGGCAGACTTGTGGAAACAATGAAACAAAATATATAGAAATGTACGATCCCTCACAGTTGCACACAAAGTTGACAATAATTATATAACAAGACTTGACTTAATGACGCATCTGAAACGATTTAAAACAAAGTGGAACTTTTCTCTCTGGTTTCTTTCAGTGCCATTTTGCTCATCATGCACTTCCCTCGTCTCAACCATCAGTGACATTTTGCTCATCATGTTCTTCCTCCGTCTCAAACATCAGTGCTATTTTGCTCCTCATGTTCTTCCCCCGTTTCAGTCTTCAGTGCAATTTTGCTCATCACGCTCTTACCCCGTCTCAACCATCAGTGCCATTTTGCTCATCATGCTCTTCTCCCGCCTCAAACATCAGTACCATTTTGCTCATAGTGCTCTTCCCCTGTCTCAAACATCAGTGCCATTTTGCTCATCATGCTCTTCCCCCGTCTCAAACATCAGTGCCATTTTGCTCATCATGCTCTTCCCCCGTCTTAACCATCAGTGTCGTTTTACTCATCATGCTCTTACCCCGTCTCAACCATCAGTGCCATTTTGCTCATCATGCTCTTCTCCCGCCTCAAACATCAGTACCATTTTGCTCATAGTGCTCTTCCCCTGTCTCAAACATCAGTGCCATTTTGCTCATCATGCTCTTCCCCTGTCTCAAACATCAGTGCCATTTTGCTCATCATGCTCTTCCCCCGTCTTAACCATCAGTGTCGTTTTACTTATAATGCTCTTCTCTGTTAAACCATCAGGGTCATTTTGCTGATAATGTTCTTCGCAGTGTCTTAACCAGCAATGCCATTACCTCAACAATGTGCTATGCAACCATATGTCCCATCCCAAAATCCATTATATACAGAACACTGACACAATGTTTGTAGACCACTTTGGACAAGGTCGATAAATCCTGCCACTCTATGGTAGACAATGCTGGGGATGAGGCATTTGTTTAGGGGAAAGCGGCATAGGGACCAGCAAAGAGATGGTAATGTTTACACATCAAACACAAATGGCAAGTCCGAGGGACACTATATTATAGACTGGTGAGGTCACAGGGATGACATTCAAACTACATCTCACAAAGCAAACACTGCCTAATGCAGTCTTGGATGGGACGCTCATACTCCAACATTGATATGTATTGCAGAATGGCAAGATATGCATTGTATTTATGAGGTACACATACATTAGTTTGAGTCCCTAAAGTCTGTTCATTTGCACGATGATTGGTTGTGGCGTATTTCATCGTAATGCTTTGTCCGTGTTCTCATTTCAATTTATTTCATAATCTCAGACGGCATTTTGATTTCGTAAGAGTAGTAGAGATGGCGCAACGTGTTATTGTGTGTGGGGTAATCATATCTCCTCACACATCCAATTTTCTCCAACATTTTAATTACAATGATTAGAATATCGTTTCAAACCCAGCACCAATTGTCATGACACAGTTATATTGAAAGATTACCAGATATCAACACCACTGCGAGTATCGCAAGTATCGATCTAATTATCACCTCTACTGGTGTCACTCTCATTAATGTTATTGTTACCTCTACTAGTATTTCAGGCATTGATGTTATTATCACCCCTACTAATATCACAATGTGATGTTACTATCCCCACTAGTGTCATAGGCATTGATGTCATTATCACCTCTACTAGTGTCATAGGCATTGATGTCATTTTTACCTCTACTAGTGTCAAAGGCATTGATGTCATTTTTACCTCTACTAGTGTCATAGGCATTGATGTTATTATCACCTCTACTAGTGTCATAGGCATTGATGTCATTTTTACCTCTACTAGTGTCATAGTCATTGATGTCATTTTTACCTCTACTAGTGCCATAGTCATTGATGTCATTTTTACCTCTACTAGTGTCAAAGGCATTGATGTCATTATCACCTCTATAGTGTCACAACAAGCATTGATGTTAGTATCACCTCTACTAGTATCACAAACATTGATATTACAAGCAATGATGTTTCATCTCTACATGTATCATATAAGCATTGGTGCAACAATCACCACTACAGACATTGGCATCCTACCACAATTATTGTAACAGTTATAATATTGTAACTATTGTGATCTATTGTGATCATAATCTGGGTGCGCATTATTTCAATCCCTGCCACTGTCATCGGTGAGATTTGCAGTTGTATGGTTGCAGAATTAGGCAATTACAAACAAATGAATGCCACTATATGACACAAGTAGGCTTTAACAAGCAATGGAACGCCACTAAATGACACAATTATGCTGTAACAAGCAATGGGACGCCACTGTATGACACAATTAGGCTGTAACAAGCAATGGGACGCCACTATATGACACAATTAGGCTGTAATAGGCAAGTGAACGTCACTTTATGACACAATTAGGCTGTAATAAGCAATGGAATGCCACTAAATAGCACAATTAGGCTGTAACAAACAATGGGACGCCACTATATGACACAATTAGGCTGTAACAAGCAATGGAACGTCACTTTATGACACAATTAGGCTGTAATAAGCAATGGAATGCTGCTATATGACACAATTAGGCTGTAACAAGCAATGGAGTATCCCTACTTAATTGCGCAAATCATTTACAAAACACATTGGATTTTGAACTATTTTACATTTTAAAGATTTAACATGTAAAAATATCGTGGAATATTATAATTGTTTAAGTTTTGAATCACAAGGCTAAGGTAGAATATTTCTCAGTCTGTTTAAAATTCTTAAACTGCACCATTTTGATAATCTAATATTAAGTGTCTGTCATTCTCAAAGCTTTCATATAATCGATTTCGTGGGCATACATTTTACTAGTTGTTTGGTGGAAATGATTAGATTGTTTCATCTTTTTGGATTCGTGCACATTAGAATGTTTTTTGTTAGAGGGCAATGAAGTGCACATCTCTCCAAGCTCCCCCTGGTGCCAAAACTTCTTTCACTCATTGTTTCATCGCTTTAATCTCTCCTACTGTTGTTCTTTTATTCAGGTTACAGGTTATTCTTTTTTCAAGGTGAATCAAGGACAAAGAAAATAACATAATTCGCTGTAAAATGTTAACAGTCTGTACGGGGTTTCCGCTACCTGTTCAGGGGCGAGATACTTTATAATAAACCTGATGCGTGCTGTGTTCAGAATAATCATATCAATAAAAATGAACTTCAGATAAGAGGCTTCGATAAGCTTCAACGTGAATAATACATCTCACAGAACTAAATCAGAAACAATTAAGAAACATCTGCTACATAGTAATGGACCTTAAATAAAGGCGTAATGTTGGACACACTAAGAGTATATCTTTGGGACGTAGCAGGGCATGTGTTGTTTAGTTGGACACACGGATGTCCAAACTAAATATTAGTGACAGAGTAGGATAGTTAGGTGTAAAGTTGAGTATAAATATAAGACATAGCAGGACACACTGTTTTTGTTTGTTTGTTTTACACCATTTTAAACATTATTTCAGTTATTCCATGATGAGATATATTTGTGCCAGGCATAGTGCAACCTCACTGAATCGTCATATTGTAGGTCCTTAATATGACAACCCACCTAGTCACAGATCTCCATGGTATAAGGGTTGGTTTAACCCTTCAGGCACGTTCCTCAACTGATATGAGATGTTGTAATGGGAGTGCAGCCTCGGCACAACCGGGAAACAAACCCACAACCTATATATCATCACATAGATACTTACTGATGAGCAGAGTAGATCAGTAGAGTAGGACAGAACAAAATACGCGTGATGGGTTGGACAACTAATATATCAGAAACAACAAATCTATGTAAGACACGTGATTTAATGGTGGTCTAACAGCGGTGTTAGGAGTATATCAGGAATGAAACAGTGGAAGATTTGATAGCTTTTCTCTTGTCTTCACTTAACTGTCACCACTTCAATGCATCATGCATCCACCATGGTAATAGTAAATCTGTAGACCACATTGAAAGAGCAGCATTTCATGATATGATGAATAAAAATGATTTTATAAGTTTCCATTTAGCAGGAATGTCAGGATAATGGTCTGTTTGTGGGACCGAGGTCAATGAACATAAGCTGCTTACTGAGTGACAAAAGATGGTGAGGATTATTTCAATCCCTGGCCTAAATAAGTCAGTGAATAATACATAATTCTCCAGATGCTTAGCCGGAGCGCTCTCCCGGGACATTATGGCCTTTGATCGTTAAAAGCATTTTATGGTCCGATGTGGGACGTAAATCAACCTTATGATAAAGCTCTGACAAAAAATACGATTTAAAATAACTAACATCAAAAGTCCTTCTTCCAAAAATGGTGTTTTAAAAAGTCAATTATTCCATTTAGATTCTTTGACTTTTCCATGTTGAGTGTAATGTATTCTTTTTTTTCCTTTTCGTCGCGTAACATGTCTTTAATATAGTTAATATTTAAAGCAATAAGCTCTTGCAAAGATGGTGTTTTTTCAGATATTGGTGCATAAGAGCCGTTCTTGAAAATCTTAAGTGAGAAAATCACATGTATTGAGTGGCGGCACATTCCTTTGATGCTGAGGTGCTAACGTACAAGACTGAATTGATCATTTCTGTATTTAAGGGCCTTAATGCGCCTCCACACTGCCCTCTTAATATAAAATCTTCTTTTTATTCTTTAAACCATTGCCAAGATAGGCTAGAATCGCCGCTCCAATCTTCCCATTTCTCTATTCTTGGCGGCATGGCATGTACACAGAAAGTGTATACCTGCAATTTAGTTGCATTCACGGCATCTGACAAGTCTAATGTGTGATGTGGGCCTGCGGGAATTCTACTTATACATTACCTCTCTTACATTAGCAGCCAATTCTGAACCTTCCAAAATGGCATCCATTGAACTCTCATTCAGTGAGAAGGTTGAGTACGATTTGCCTGCAGCACAAAATTATATTTATTTTGTACCATAGAAACTCTTCGATTTTATATCACAAATATTGCAATACAAGTTTTCGCTATTTTTTACCACTTAAAACGTTCCTCAAAGGGATGGACCATTTGGATGTTAGATGGCGTGGAGGAAAGTGGCAAATGTGGAAAAATGAAGATGTTCTCTTCAATAGATGAAATTTCATATTGCTATGAATGACTGTTGAGATTGACGTCTTGTAGAAAATAGAATCTAATTTCCCTTTAAACCCCCTAAATGATAAATGATTCATCCTTGATATTTTGACTTTCATGTATGTTTAATATGATTGTACTTTGCACAATCCTGTCACTGTTGCTAAAATTCCTTCTTATATTTCTTTCACAGATTGGTATGGAGAAGTGTTGAAAAAACCAGCCTGGTGACCTTCGTGACCTATTCCATGCTTTAATTTTTCTTGGAGAAGGAGCTTACTAAAGTCACGTGACTAGTGGCATTTCACGGTGGACGCCACATTCGTCATAATGTCGTCTGCAGCCCTGGCCGCTTCACCACGTTCCGCTCTCTCCCTCTCTTATAATTGGTCATTTGGCATGAGAAACAGACATGAAAAAGGAGGTGATGTTCGGCGAGAATAGACGGGGTAAGTCCGCATCTAAATTGATGCCTCATAAAATGACAAACTTCTGAGTGCTTCAGAAATAACCGCGCTCCATGTAACCCATATATGCAATAATTGACTTTCTACTCTGGGACACGGCAAATAATAATTGTTTGTTTTTCTCGGTTATTTTAAATGATAAATTCTGGCATCAGAGAGGGAATTCATGAATATTGAATCACACATGTAAGCGTGTAGATCTATTAATAAGATCCTGTGCTACATGAAGTAATTTCCAACCATTATTATGAACAATATTCCTTAACACATAGCAGCCATGCCTTTCTGAAGACAACAGGGAGGTTGGCCAAGCCAGGTCAATGGTTTGTCCCAGGAGATTTTTTTATAGCAAAAGTGAGTGACAAATCATTTATCTTAGGGAATGTACCACATCTCGGTACAGATGATGAAGCTGAGGACACCATGTTGGGACAAATGAGAGCCAGTACCCAGGGGTATGAGACATGAACGGCCAATCACAAGCGGTCACCCAGGTTCGGGTCAGTCCACCCAGGCTCGGGTCAGTCCACTTTGACTTGCAGGTGTCCTGCAGTAACTCCCTCCTCTCTTTAGTACTTAACAACACATTGCCATCTATTTCAGGGGCGTTTGGAAATATACTCTCACCACCTTATTTTTTGCAGCTGTCCATATCCTCAACATGTTAGGCTTTGCAATATTTCCCCACTACAACACTATCGGAACACCACATAAAATAAACTCTTTATTAAAAAAAGAAAGGAAAAATAATTGGGAGAATATGTAGTAGACCACTTAGTGTAGTATTAAAATCCTTAAGCAGTGTGTGGGTTTTCTCTATGTATCAGGGGCGTCACGCAGAACCAGACACAACCCACAATCTCTGCATAATATTCACATAACTGTTTTTTGTTTGATCTGCTAATTGCCTCCTGCTTTAATGATATTGTTTGTGTATTTTCAGATCTCCTTCCACGTTTAAAGGATGTCAGGTGGTTTGGATTATCACATCAAACAGTTTTAAAACAAATGCGTTTCTTCTGAAAGGAAGGTGAATTTTATGATGAGGAAGATGTTTCTCCCCAAGAGACTCTCGTGGCTTCCGAGATTTCGCCGGATCTATGTTTTTACATTATTAACCTTGACCACCGTCACGTGGACCTGCGTGGTGAGCACTCTTCTTCTATTAGGAGTACTCCCGCCTTTTGAGAACCCTCACAGTTGCCATAGTAACAATATAACTTGCTTATCACAGACAGTGACGCCTTACTCTCCCACCAGAGGGCACGTTCTCTCCAGTACCCCTGTCAAACAGGTCACTCACAGCATCAAAACTGCTTTCACCGAGGAAACACATAAGAATAAAGTAATTCTCAGATGGACAAAGTTTTATGGGAAGCCCTGGCAAATGCCCGAAGGTAGAGCTGTCTTTAAAAATCTCCAGTGCCCTGAATCTAGGTGTGTGCTAACAGACGATAAGGGTAAGCTCCAGGATAGTGACGCCATATTGGTGCATATGCGTGACATCACAGACATTTCCCAGTTACCTCATTATCGCTCACCACATCAGAGGTGGATTTTTTATCTCCTAGAATCGCCTTACCACACTGAAATCAACCTCACCCAATTCAATGGATTATTTAATTGGACAAGTACGTATTCCTCCCAGTCTGACATTCCATCCCCCTATGGCGAATATCGTACCTTCTCGCCACATCTCGTGCAATCTCATAATCGAACCGACAGCTTTGGGGACAAGACGCGTGGCGGGAGGACCAAGCCTAGATTAGATATGATGAGAAAATACCCAGGCAAAACTAGGTTTGCAGCCTGGTTTGTGACCAACTGCAAAGCCAAAAATAACCGGAAGGAATATGTGGAGGCTTTACAGAATGATGTCCCCGTGGATGTTTATGGCATCTGTGGACGTTTTAAGTGCCAAGAGCGTTCCGTGTGCCTGGATATGCTGAAGCGAAAGTACAAATTTTACATTGCCTTTGAGAATAGTAACTGTGGTGAGTACATTACAGAAAAGTTCTGGTTTAATGCCCTGGGGAATGATATTGTACCCATAGTGATGGGCGCTCCCAAGGCGGACTATGCCCGCATCGCACCACCGCATAGTTTTATCCATGTTGATGACTTCAAGTCCGTCCATGACCTTGCGCGTTATCTGCGCGTGCTCCAGAGAGACACGCGGCTCTATAACGAGTACTTCCGGTGGAAGTTACAGGGCAGTGTCACTTCTCATATTAACCTCCACCCGGCGAGCAGCGCCTTCTGGTGTGATCTGTGTGCATCACTACATGATCCACACAGACCACCCAAGACACACTGGCACTTGGACAAATGGTGGACAGTGCAGAAGCAGTGTTCCCATAGATGATGTCTCCATACAAACAATGTCTAGTTTCTCACTGTCTCCCATATTGTGCCATATAAGGGGAGACCTGTGCCGGGTTAGATCGTCTATGTTACATCAGGGTAAATGACAGTTACGTACAAAGCTAGTTGATGCATTTATTTACAGATATATTTGATGAAAAAAAAACATAAAATGAAAGTAAATGTATATATATATATATATATATATATATATATATATATATATATATATATATATATATATATATATATATATATATATGATTTGAATCCTACCATAATATGATTGTGAAATTCATACAAATTCTCTAGTCATATACGTACTGTACAAACAGTGAAAATAAGTGCCATACAATTGAATGTCAATAGTATATTAAACTGACTTTTGCGTTTCTCTTAGTTGCTTGATTTGCAATAACATGTACCAAATAATGATAATAATTTATTAAATACCCTGGTGTCAATAATATTTGTAACAGTGAATGACCAAATAAACATATATTTGTAAGGACTTGGTGTATGAATTAATGTTCTTCATAATTAGATTAAATCATTAAGAAAGCCATTAATTTGCAATGAAATAAAGAATGTTATTCTGTGAATGATATTTTCTTATTAACTTATTTATTTCACCCAACAAAAATAACAGTGTAAATTACATTGTGGATATTGACATGGATCATACAAATAATTTGATACCTTATGTCGTCGGAAGTCAAGAGATCATGAGCCTATGATAGCCTTGGCATCATAGCATGACGTGTTTTTTCCTTACGCAAATATAGATGACTTCGGAGGTGTAACATCGGAGTAAAGAATAGTTGTGGGCATTGAAACGTTGAATAGGAGAGAGCAACGAAAGCATTCACACTATTTATATTACCGTAAAATCATTTGCGATACCTGAAACCAAGTTGTGAGTACAAAGGAACCAAGATAGGCGAAAGGGCCCTTTGGGATAAAGGAACCAATCAAAAGTTGTACGTGTATTGTTTTTGGATCATATCCTACCGTAAAAAGTTACGTATTGCCCAGTAAGATACATGTCACAGTTCGATGATAACCAAAGTATTATATCTAATGTATAATTTTAGTTTCACATTTCTCAAACCATCTGTGATATTTATTCTCGGCTCTGGAATTTTAAGAAGTAAATATTGACACCTTTTTAATAGCTCTTAGTAGATTGATTAACTGAATTAATTATGTGAGGTTCCACGTGCTGGGATAGGAAATGAAAACCGGAGTAATAGATGACAGATTTGAGCTGGAAATGATATTAGGATCAAGATATAATATGATTCTCGAAAGGCAATAAATCTAACCCACAGATTATCTTCGTTGATATTTTTTTTTACTTTTATTTCTTTAAAATTCTTTGCGGTCCTTTCACCTTGTACTTTCAAAAGAAAACTGATACATAAATTGCTTTAAATGTTATACGAATATGGTACACAGAAAAATTATCACATCGGGACTTTGCCAGTCAGACAAATTGATCTTTGTACATATATATATATATATATATATATATATATATATATATATATATATATATATATATATATATATACATATATATATATATATATATATATATATATATATATATATATATATATATATAGTGGTAGTTTTGTGTGCAACGATATCAATCAAGGGGTCTTGCCATAATTGGTGTTAATCTGGGACCTTTTTATGTAACAGTAGTGATATGTATGAAGGGGTCTTGCATACTTTGGTTCTAATCTGGGAGCTTTGTATGTAGTGGTATCTGTCAAGGACTCTTGCATACTTTGGTATTAATCTGGGAGCTTTGTATGCAATGGTATCTATCAAGGAGTCTTGCATACTTTGGTATTAATCTGGGAGCTTTGCTGTAGTATCTATCAAGGAGTCTTGTATGCTTTGGTCTTAATATGGCAGATTTGCTGTGATATCTAACAAGGAATCATTCATACTTTGGTATTAATATGGCAGCTTTGTATGTAGTGATATATATGAAGGCGTCTTGCATACTTTGGTATTAATATGGGAGCTTTTTGTGGCATTTATCAAGGAGTCTTGCACATGTTGGTTTAAATCTGGGGCTTTGTACACTCCTAAGATCTTTGTACGATGCGGCTTTATGATTCTGAGAGATTCTAAGAAAATTGGGTCAGTATAAGAGATATACAAATGAAAGATGGCCAGAGGCCCCTACATTCCCTAATGGCAAGGCAAATATAACGATGGTTTTGTGAGCATTGTACAGACATAATTAACCTAAACAGAATTTTCACTTTACTGAAATAATACAAAAAGCCATAAACAAGGTGACTTCATAAGATGACATACGGGTCCCACTCGCTGTAAAAGATCAAAGAAATATATTCATTGTTAGCATGACAAATACATCAAAGGTGTTTCCATTTCAGGGGCATACTTAATGCAACATAGAATGAGCTTGATATTTCAAACACTTCCTGTGAGCTCTCCAACTTGCCTGACATAAAAAGCGATTGTGGACTTAACCAGCTACCGAAGCTGTCTGTATGGCGTCTTTATGCATTAAGTACAGAAATACTTCACAAAGCGAGCACACATAATAACCACCACACAATATTGGCCGTATATGGCAAGTTTACATTAGTCTCTTCCCTGTAATGCATCACGCATGCTTGTCTTTAATTAAATGTAAAACAGCATAGTTCGGATGTCTGATTTCCAATCTCTATGCAGGTCATATTGATCCCAAATCTTTGTATTTCATTAAATAGTTTCAACAAGGACAATCACATGGATTCTCACTTTGGAATCAGACAAAAAAAATAATTAAAAAAGGGGTCAAAAAGAATATTGAATTTACCAATTGAACTGATATGTGATAAATGTTTTGGCTGCAGGCAATGGTTAAGTTTGCTTTTGGACGGTGGCCAGAGCGAGCAGCTAGTGAAACCTAAGGCATGGACTACTGAAGATGTTTGAGCACTGTGACAGTGTGGTCTTAGGTCTGTCAGTCGGTGATAACTCACGTCGCGGCCAGCAACCATTGATAAATTGAGAAAATATCTTACGGTAAATAGTGAGACTAATTGAAATTTATTTGCAAATAGGCTTGCTGAATGTTCTACCCTTTGCGCTCAGATACGTAGATTCTCCCACCCGCCAGCATATAGAGGTCATGGTGATGGAAAACATTATCAATAGTGCCTCTTGGGAAACTACCTACACACATACACACACATACACATAAAATTTATAGATTTATTAAATTACCTGCACCTGAGATTTTCAAAAT
The DNA here is from genome assembly GCA_949316495.1 of Amphiduros pacificus. NCBI lineage: Eukaryota > Metazoa > Annelida > Polychaeta > Phyllodocida > Hesionidae > Amphiduros > Amphiduros pacificus. The sequence goes on along the minus strand of OX439001.1, from coordinate 41,150,363 downwards.
CTGATTATGTTTTTCTTTTCTGAAACAAATTATGAAGGAAACTTTTGGGTCTTGGAAGAGTGAATGATGAAAAATACACTTGTATACTTGTACACTTTGGATGGAAGTGAATTTTATGCGTTCCTCTTCATTTGTATGATATTTCACTAATATATCGCTTTGTTTTCATAATGAATTTACAAAGTTCAGTCCTATTATTACGTTTAGCGAATTTGGTACAGTAAACTAGATTCTCGATGTGCATTGGGCTGAGACATTTCTTGAGAACTGCATGGTTGATACAGAGGAAATAAATAGAAAGCAAGCAATCCATGTCATGTGACCTTATTCTCCGCTAAGACGAGTGACCTTTGCTGAGAAGTGCAAATGCTATCAAACCGGAAGCACCTTCATCTCAACCGGAAGTTTCTAATGGCTGCACACTGGCGTTGACAGGATGATGATATTTCTCAGTGCGAGGTCAAAGAGAGTTCTCCATAAAAAACTAATAAATTAAGAATGGTATGTATTCCAGTGTTTTCTACCCCTGTTTAATTGCACAAAACAGTCGGTATATCCGGTTTGTGAAACTGCTTGAATCCGGGTTTCTCAGGGAGACATGATGGTTGGTGACGTCACTGGCACAGGAACGGTAATAATAGACTGTGGTGATAGTGTAACTACTGATGTACTTCCTGTAAAGACTGTCCACTCAGCGAGAATACTAATGAGACATTACAAGGGCCATATCTTTTATTTTTCAGTATTATTGTCTAATCTGGAGATCATATAGATTTTACGTCAGAAAACAATTAAATATTATAAAACAATTAAATATTATAACACAATTAAACATCAGAACACAATTAAACATCAGAACACAATTAAACATCAGAACACAATTAAACATCAGAACACAATTAAACATCAGAACACAATAATATAACCAAACAAAATCGTTGTTCTATGTTACCTCAAATGTTACAAATAGCTGTATACCGCTGCTGCTAAATCTTCTCATTTAACACGAGAAGTCTGCCAAACTTGATCTTATGTGGGATGCAGGAAAGCCTTGGTGGAGATCACAAGAGAGAATACATGCCAGATCATAGTAGATCAACTAGACCAGAAAATATTTGAAAAATATATTCAGTTCCTTATGCATTGATACTTGCACAAAGTCAACATTTTTCTGTTAATGTGAGCAAATATTGTTATGTTTTGAACATTCTGCAAGCAACACTAATGTGCCTGTATGAGTGTCTGAATGACGTATATCTACTCAACTCAGAGAAGGGCTAGTTATTGTTTATCAGGGACCCCAATAATTGGTGTCTGTCTCGCGTTCGCTGTGAGGTGTGGGTGTTGCCCAATCAAGAACTCCATGACTCTGAAAATAATAGACACATGCTTGTCACGTTTCATATCTTCCTGTTTGCTTGTCACATCTCAAGTCTCACTTACCTCGCCGGGGCTTGCTTCATTTGCTCGTGTCAAATATTACGATTCATTTCTTATACAATGTCCAAGTGAATGACGATTCACAATCCTGTCAATTCTTTTGTTCATGTTATGTGAATACAAAAGTAATAATTGATAGTGCTTAAAATAAAGTAAAATATTGGTCCTGCTTGCTTGTCAAATTTCTGTTTACTTGTCATATCTCATAAACCCTGCTTGGTTGGCACTTGTCATACCTAACTGCTTACTTAATAAATGTCATCCGTTACCGTATACATGACACATTGTCTTGATATATGTTATACATTTAATACTTATTTGAGAATTGTCATACATTAGAGTATGCTTTAGAAATGTCAAACCTTACTATTTACATGACACGTGCCATTCCAAAATGATTTCTATACACATTATTCGTAAATATTTGGATGAAAAATGTCATACTTTACAGTTTACTTGATAAATACCTTACCACAAAAAACGTCTCTTGTCACACATCACTTGTCAAAATGGTTTCTTGTCAAAATGAGGATAACATGCATGTAAGTTATCAGTGGAAAGGTGAAAGTGAATGGCTAAATGTCTGTCTTTTTGTTGGTTTTGTTTCACAACATCGGATTATATCTTTTCAAACGATACAGTGAAATTTGGTATTGTAATTGCACAACGAATTCAACACCTTTATTTAGGTTTCAACTAAAAAAGTATTGAGAAATATTCATATTTGGATATTACAGATTTATAAAAAACACAAAACATATCATGTTTAATAAACAAGTAAAGCAAGAATTTTTTAAGGATGATTCCTAACAAACACACACACACATAGACACACACACATACACACACAAACACACACACACACACACACACACGCGTGTGCATATGGACAAACACATGCGCACATTCGTTGTTAAGTAGCGATGAATCAAGCTTCTGTCCGTGGTTATATGTTGGTTATTTGTTGTCATTTGTAATGTTGGATCTATGGTGTCATTTGCGATGTTCGTTATGTGTTGTCATTTGCGATGTTCGTTATGTGTTGTCATTTGCGATGTTCGTTATGTGTTGTCATTGGTGATGTTGACTATTTGTTGTCACATGCAATTTTGACTATTTGTTGTCATTCAGAATGTTGGCTATTTCTTGTCATTTGTGGTGTTAACTATTTGTTGGCTATTGGTTGTCATTTGCGATTACCCCCCCCCCGGGCTTGCTTGCTTTGCTTTGGTCATTTATCATGAAATGTCCAAGTAATAATTGATGTTTTAAATGTTGAATTGGTGTACGAGAGGTCCCGTTGTTTGCAATGATTTAAATGTCCCACAAGAAATATATTGATGTCTTAATGAGATATAATTATAAGAGATATACATTATAAGCGAGGTACAGCTGAAAATAACAAGTTTTATTATTTAAAACCGACATAGAGTACTTGTAACAATTCAGGCATGAAATACATCGGGAATTGACGCATCAACATGACTATCGATTGTTTTTTAGCTCTGCTGAGACTTTAGCTCGCAAAGCTTTAGGAGGGGGAAAATGTCTGTCCGTCTGTCAGTCCGTCCGTCTGTCCATCTGTCCGTCCGTCTGTCAACATTTCTTTAAAAATCTTCTTCTCCAAAACTACCAGTACTACATCTTTCATATTTTATATAGAGGTAGATATCTAGGTGAAGATTCAGATTCCTTCAAGTCTTAGTGATGTCACCATTGACCTTAGTGCAGTGACCTTGAGGTCACAAATTTTGTACTGTGCATATCTCAGCAACCACTTATTACAGGATATTAAAACTTGGTATGCAGAAATGTCATATGTTAAAGCTGTGCCTTGTCATACAATTTTAGTCATGTGACCTTTGACCTTGACACATTGACCTTGAATTCAAAATTTGTGAACATGCCACATCACAACCATGAATAAAAAACACTTCATATCTGTTATATACTAACACTATGTTTAAAAATCTTCTCCTCCAAAACTACCAGTAATATTTGTTTCATATTTAATACAGAGGTAGATAGAGAGTTGAAGATTCAGATTCCTTCAAATCTTAGTGATGTCACCATTGACCTTAATGCAGTGACCTTGATGTCACAAATTTTGTAAGGAGTATATCTCAGCAACTACTTATAAGAAGAAATTAAAACTTGGTTTACAGAAATGTCTTAGGTCATAGCCCGTGCCTCATCATACTTTCTTAGTCATGTGACCTTTGACCTTGACACATTGACCTTGAATTCAAAATTTGTGAACATTCCACATCATAGCCATTAGAAGTGAAATAGATGCACTTCATATCTTTTATATACCAACACTATTTTATACAGAGCTAGATAGAGAGTTGAAGATTTAGATACCTTCAATTCTCAGTGATGTCACCATTGGCCTTAGTGAAGTGACCTTGATGTCACAAATATTTTAAGGAGCATATCTCAGCAACCACTTACAAAAAGAAATTAAATCTTGGTTTACAGGAATGTCTTATTTTAAAGCTGTACCTCGTCATACAATTTTAGTCATATGACCTTTGACCTTGACACATTGACCTTTAATTCAAAATTTGTGAACATGCCACATCACTACCATCAGAAGTGAATAAAAAACACTTCATATCTGTTATATACTAACACTATGTTTAAAAATCTTCTCCTCCAAAACTACCAGTAATATTTGTTTCATATTTAATACAGAGGTAGATAGAGGGTTGAAGATTCAGATTCCTTCAAATCTTAGTGATGTCACCATTGACCTTAATGCATTGACACATTTTGTAAGGAGCATATCTCAGCAACTACTTATAAGAAGAAATTAAAACTTGGTATACAGAAATGTCTTAGGTCATAGCCGTGCCTCATCATACGTTCTTAGTCATGTGACCTTTGACCTTGATACATTGACCTTGAATTCAAAATTTGTGAACATGCCACATCATAACCATAAGAAGTGAATTAAATGCACTGCATATCTGTTATATACCAACACTATTTTATACAGAGCTAGATAGAGAGTTGAAGATTTAGATTCCCTCAATTCTCAGTGATGTCACCATTGACCTTAGTGCATGCAGTGACCTTGATGTCACAAATTTTGAAAGGAGCATATCTCAGCAACCACTTATAAGAAGAAATTAAAATTTGGTAAACAGAAATGTCTTAGGTCATAGCCTGCCTCATCATACTTTCTTAGTTATGTGACCTTTGACCTTGACACATTGACCTTGAATTCGAAATTTGTAAATATGCCACACCACAACCATCAGAAGTGAATAAAAACACTTCATATCTGTTATATACTAACACTATGTTTAAAAATCTTCTCCTCCAAAACTACCAGTAATATTTGTTTCAAATTTAATACAGACTCTGAGGTAGATAGAGAGTTGGAGATTCAGATTCCTTCAAATCTTAGTGATGTCACCATTGACCTTAATGCAGTGGCCTTGATGTCACAAATTTTGTGAGGAGTATATCTCAGCAACCACTTATAAGAAGAAATTAAAACTTGGAGTACAGAAATGTCATAGCCCTGCCTCGTAATAGTTACCTAGTCATGCGACCTTTGACCTTGACACATTGACCTTGAATTCAAAATTTGTGTGCATGCAAAATCTCACAACCATTAAAAGAGGAGCAGACTTGAGCAGATGATGATTTTGACCAATCAAAATGCATGTTACATACAAATTTGGCCCAACTTGTTATCTTGATTCTCATTGGCTATGTTATTCAAAATGGCAGCCTCCTTGACAACTTAATGATAGCTATTAGATTTTTGAAAAAAGTCACAAATTTTGTGCATGAATATTGCATTGGTAACAAGATAATGATTTACCAAATATTAATGAATATCTCATCAAAATTGAATTAGGTTTTTGTATGGAAAATCACAACCTGGTTGCTTGTTGCACTTTTTCTCAGTTCACGTGTTTTCATTCAAGTCAGCAGAGCTATCAACCCATGGGGTATTGTTTTTTTTGTTTTTTTCCATTGTTTGGGGGGCTTTACATCACTTTCAACATCATATATCGATTGGACAAAGTATTGTTCTTTGTTAAAAGTTGAAGATTAAACTGAACGTCAAACCACCTTTTACAGCCAAACGTTTCGAATTTGATATTGTTAGAAAAAAATAAGTATTGAGATTATTTATTCTATCACTTTAATTATGAAGAAATATAATAAATTGACCCGGTTTATATGTTTTTATGAGTGGGGTGATGTTGGATTGGCATAATTCGCTTATTAATGTACGCAACACACCAGTCTCATTTCGATTTTGGTCCTTTTAAAGCTAGGGTCATCATTGTCTGTTTAGATATAATCTACTATTTCTAATGTTTATTGATAATAACGTAGTTCACACTTAAACCTGATGTGACTTTCTATTGTTTGTTTTAACATTTATTATTCATCCTTGACTGAACCAATGTGAGGGTCCTTACAGTCGATTTCTTGAGGGAGGGGGCTGTAACTCAAAATATTTTAGCACATACCGTAATGGCACTAAATAACCTTGAAGTATTGAGATGCATTTCCGGAAATGTTTTGGGCCTAATTTGTATAAGGGTTTGGCAAACCAAGTGTATCAATAAACATTATTAACTATATAAATTTCAACCTCTCCTGATATCTTCGCATTTCCTTTGGATAAATGGAACATTCATGTAGGATATTGGTATACATCATATTGCTAAACCATTCAATAAGAAGATAGTGAGAGAACTTGAATAATGAGGACTTATCAGGATATCAAAGAGACACATAAGGGGACATGCCTTTCTGGGCGTCCTTACTAGAACCTGTATGGACCCTCACAGCATAAACAAAGACAGTAACGGTAAGAGGACACACATGCATTGTTACATTGTCTCTCAATCTCTACCTTCAATTAAATGATAATTTATCCATATTTCAAGTGAAAAGTCGGTCATACTTTTAATACCAGTGAGCAAAGTCTGGTGCCATGAAGATTATTAGGGAATGTGAGTTCATCCAATTTCCTCTCTCTCGACAAGTGTTGTCACCGGTCCCCACTCCTGTCACGTGACACCTTTGTTTTTGTTTCCTTTCTTTCGAAACCTGTTTCTTATTTCCCTTTTACTCTGAGAAGTGTATTTTCCGTTATATCGAACTCTTGACCCGGGTGACATTGAGGAAGTAAGCCCTTCCCGTCCCAGACACGTGATCTGGTGTCGCCTTTCACAACGAGGGCCTTAGATATGAGGACACCTGCCCCGTCCAAGACACGTGACCGAGAGACCATTTTTATATAAGGACCGGACTATCCAGGATACCAGAACAGAAGAACATCTCAACATAAGGAAGCCCCCATCCAAGACAAGTGACCAAGAATATATTACGATACAATATAAGATCCTTCTTATTCAAGACACGTGACAGAAACAATATATATTTAAGCCCCCATCCCAGACACCGGATCAGTGTCAATACATACTAAAGTAAAACATACTAAAGGCTTCTCCATTCCTAGGGATATTTATGATAGGACACTGTGTATTCTACTATCCCAATTTATATTTATAATAGGACACTATTCACCATTCAAACATGTATTAGTATGGGACACTGTATTCCGCCTTTCAATCAGGTATTTGTATGGGACACTGTGTATTCCGTCTTCCATACATGTATTAATATAGGACACCGTGTATTCCGTCTTCCATACATGTATTAGTATGGGACACCGTGTATTCCATCACTAGAAATGGCAGACATAGGGATATAACTTTTTTACTACTCAGAATACATCTGCAAATGATATGTGATCAAATGTCAACCTTCTTAGGCTATTTTGATCAAATATTGCCAGTGACCTTGAAGTGACCTTTCAATGACCTTGAAAATAGAAAGCCTATTTCCACGAAATTATCTACATGTTTTATTATCCTATCATCTACATCTTTCAAATACAAGCTCGTAGAGTCCTTATTCATCAAAATCTGTTCATAATTAACAATTTGAGAGCAATTTATAGTTTTGTGGTCAATCAAAAAGGGAAAAAAGAGGAAAATACAATAATAATAAGTTTTTTTGAAATAATATAAAAGTGCCAGCTTATTGTGGGTTAGTTTATGAAAATATATAGAATACTGCACAGAAAAACACATTAATACTAAAAAGAAATTGAAAAAAAAGTCCGTCAATTTCAAGATTTATTATGAAGCTAAAATGATTAAAAATAGCTTAAATCGGTAGGGTTACAAAAGTGACAAATTGACGGACTTTAATTTGACCTCACATTTATTTTTGAGGTATTAGATAAATTGAATATTAATCCAATTTCAGAAAATAATCAGCAATAAGTTGCTCTTATCATAATAATACCTAAAAAAGAAGAAATATTTCCTGAAAAATATGAGAAAATTAGTCATGAATAGAAATTATTAAAAAAAATATAATAAAAGATATATTGAATGTAGAGTCAATTGGGTTATAACATTTAGTAGCTGATGTATTTCTCAAAAATCTCATGTATTTGATTATTCTGAATAATATGAGTAAGTTAGTGAAATCCTTTTATGAATATGTCTATGAAACATATCACTAAAAGTGGCCAATCATTAAAATGGCCTATGACCCCTTTTACTATTTGGATAATTCTATTAGTAATACATGACAGAACTTGGGTCCATTTGATTCCATCCATTTGATTCCATCCATTTGATTCCATCCAAAATGAAATGGAAGTCAAACACGGCCAATATTAATTGTCACTGAAAGTGCTCTGCAGGGTGCTTCCTGGACGTCCGCTCCTCCCACTGCTATAAACCCGTTACATGCGCTATGTCACTCATTCTCGCTGATGCTGTCTTCCATACATGTATTAGTATGGGACACTGTATTCCGCCTTTCAATCAGGTATTAGTATGGGACACCGTGTATTCTGTCTTCCATACATGTATTAGTATGGGACACCGTGTATTCCGTCTTACAAACAGGTATTAGTATAGGACACTGTGTATTCCGTCTTACAAACATGTATTAGTATGGGACACCGTGTATTCCGTCTTCCATACATGTATTAGTATGGGACACCGTGTATTCCGTCTTCCATACATGTATTAGTATGGGACACCGTGTATTCTGCCATCACAACATATAATTAGCAAACACTGTAAGAAGGTACTGCAGAATATCAGTACATTGCAGCTGCTGTTGTATTAATCTATTATAATTGCACAACCAAATTCCAACCTTTTTGAATATATAAATCATTTTTTTCTGAGGTTATTTTTTTAATTATTTATTAATTGTTAAGCTGCAAGGTTATACTCATAGAATCCATGATTCAGAGGCATTCAGCACATTTTAAACAAAGGTTTACTCTGTCAGTAAAGGAATTCCACCTTTTGAAGTTTCAAGGGATATCTGCTGAGACAATGCGAAACATGTATTAAATGGACGGCCGTTGCATCGTTAATCAAAGCTAATTAAAGCAAATCAAAATCTGTAATATTTTACAAGAGATGTTACTGTAAATACAATAAAAGTTGTTGTTTATCGACAGCAAAGGTTGCCGGTAATTGTACTGCCAGCAACTTTTGCTGTAAATCAACAGCAAATGTACTGTTACTTCTATTTACAGTGTAGAATATTGTCTGATTTAAGCATCCCTTTGAGTGAATTTGTCCAGATCAGAGTCTTCTTCTGGGCAGTGCAAGTATGAAACAGCAAAATTACTGTTACAACTATTTACAGTGCAAGACGTGATGTATTCTACCTTCTCAACATATGTATCTAGTACCGGATACTGTGACTCTGTACTGCGATATCATAACAGTTACCTGAGCACTTAACCTGACATTGTTGTGATTAAATGTTATTTGTGAGGGTCTTAAAGGCAATCGCAGTTTCATTTTCCTGTGTATTGAAATTCTGCTTATTCCAAAGAGCAACGCGACGCCAAGAACAGATGTTCACCAAGTTTGTTAATCGTTTCATCGTACGTTATATATATATATATATATATATATATATAATTAACTCCATAAGTAGAGGCGCATTCTGTCAAATGACTGCTCTCGTGAATCAATATGTTTCCAATGAAAATACACATCTTACTTTGGATTTTACATCTAAAGGAATAACACAGATATAATATCTGAACGGCATTACAAAGTAAGTCTGAAAAGTGGACAGTGAATATTTGTACAATTATGTTAGCAGTCAGTATTCCACAAAGACAGATGAAAATCATCCTAGAGAATACAAACATCCCAAAGAAAGGCCTTTGTATAGCGCCCAATGCCAATAACGCCTTGTCCAGGTCTACCGCTTGTGTGAGCATTAAATAAACACAGGATTATTTCATTTCCTGCCCAAATGGTCCCCTGAGATATGGGAATTGATCCCGCTGTTGGTAGTCTTTGTCTAACCTTTGCCTTGTATGGGCAGACGTGTTGAAAATTGCACGCCCAGTAAAGAATCACATTCAGAGAATAGTTTCCAGACACACTTATCGGAATGCCTCAGGGAAATGAGATTATATATAATCCAATTATCAAGAGCTGTAAATTATATTCAGCATTATAAAATGTGGTATTGTGTGGCTTGTACATTAAAACAAGCGACATAACAACTTAAAGAACATCTAATATGAAATAGATTAAATTCACCGTGTATAATACAAATAAGCTTTCTTCTCTTGGAAATAAAAAGGTTTTTTTCTGCCATTGAGGCGAGAATATCATCATATTTCAAACACCGGTTTGTGTCTCTCCACAAATGTAATATTTAGCTTCCCGGGACAGAGACGTCACAATTGTTTACAGTCTATCACATAAATAATATCCGGACACAAACCTGTTTTGACATCAATATCACATTCCAGTACTGCCTTCCAGAATGGAAGTCTCGCATTACTGTAGAATTCACGAGATTTCACGAGATTTCCCCTTTGACAAAGACGTAATCTCATTTAGGTCTCATTTCTGCGAGACTTGGTGTTTGCGCAGCACAAATGTAATATCATTTGGTAGCGCATTAGCCAGACTTTATGATGTTGGTAAAGGAGCAAGAGAAACTTGTTTCATGCAACAACAAAGATGAATCCGTCCTGTTTGCCTTGTGTGAGAGGAAGAAATGAGGCACATGGGCATATTTCATCTGGTGTCGATCAAAAACACAATGGCATTTGACAGGATTGAACAAAGTAGTTTGCCAACATTTAGTTTACGATATAGACATGCCATTCTTCTCTTATTTCACAGATATCACTGCTTGTATTATCAATCTTGGTGCAGGCTGTACAGAATATGTACATGGTCGTGTACAGGTACATATACATATATATATATTCTCCTTGAACTCATCAGTTAGTGAACTTAGTAATATTACACTCCTGTCGTGTAGACATAATGTGTCTTAGAGTGTTGGTTTCTGGATTTCAGGTGTTTTTAGACTTGTGCGTGTTATTTGATATTTGGTAGTATTTATTTAGTTTAGAATGATTTGTTGGTATCAATAGATCTAATTTATGCCTTAATCCGATGCTACTGAGTTTTATGTCATGGAATCAGTGCCTCGGGTTATCCATTCTGTGTTCGCTGTACATAAATGTCAGATATCAAATTAGTATTTTCAACATTAAGATTGGTAAGTTGATGTAAAATGAACATGAAGGTGTCAGCTCCCTTCATCCCCGCCTGTGCTTTTTGTCTTTGACAGAAGCGCCCCAGTCTCTCAAATATGCACCCAGTGGGTAGCCATCTTAGGCTTGTCTTCATCTTTCCTTTGTGGTATTGTAATTTGCCCGGGGAACCAGACACGACCTTCTGTTATCTCTTGAGATGGTGTCCATCACAGATTCTTGCGCTCTGAGACGCAGCGCAGTCGCCACCTGTGCCTCCACCAGGCGCAGCGATACGCCGGTCCCGGGTACGCCGGGAAGACCGACCAATGCGGCATAACCAAGATGCTCCCTGTGTTACAGAGGGCTGACATCACTCTCATTGATGTTAAACTCTTCAGAATTAACTTTGTATGAACAATCTTTCTGTCACATTCACTTGAGATAAACTTGTCCTCCTTGTCCATGTCAAGCATGTTAGCATCGATACCTCGTTGTGCTAAGGGGAGAAGAAATACCCACTAAAGATCTGCTCCCGACTCTGAGGTTGGGCATGTTTCCCGGTTCTAATAAAAGAGTTCATTACTGACATTTTTTTTTTACAAAACCGGTGACTGTATGCACGTGATCCTTCCCAGTTATCGCTCAAGTTTTTTTTTATCATATTTTATCAGATTTGTTTGTGTCTGTCTCATCATTGCAGCATTCCTGTTGGCAGTTAATGAACATAACCACATGCAATTACCAAGTCGCGCTATGACACATTTCTTGCAAATTTCTATGATATCGAGTAAAGTGTCATGGGAAATAATTGTCTAAACACTAATAGCCGTGGTTAGGTATGGAGACGAAGTCCACAAACACAATTTGGAGTAAGTGTTCCACGTGTATCTCTGCCAGTGACGGAGTAGAATTAGATTAGTCCTGTTATTACATCTGTTTAACAAGTATCCTAGGCGGAGTGGATTAAATGCATTTATTTTGCAATGACACTCTGCTATCCAAAATGCTAATGTTGAGGAGATACAGAGCTAACATAACTAACATGTGAAGTTTTTATCTCATATATGACAGACGTTCCCCTTTAAGTTTGAAAAAAAAACACATTTATATGCAAAAATAGATTTTAAACTTGGTCACATTGTTCAATTGGTTTATAACTAAAAAAAAGATCGGGAAGGTAATTAGTTTTAGTATCCTGATCATAAAGCTCATTATAGATGGAAACTTTACCCTGCATGTATTTCAGTCTGACATTAATTTACCCTTACTTTAAAGTAATGACTTTCATACAAGCCTTGGTTTGCAAATTAATTCTAAATATTATACGAGATACATTCGTGTATATAATTAACTCTGAGCCATTGTATGCAGCATGTAGAGCGTACTGTGATGTATTAAATATCCTTCTTTGTTCCTGCAGATTGCAGTTTCTTTATTTTAGTAATATAATCAGCCTGACGAAGACTTTGAGATGGGTGCTGCAGTTTCGGAGGTACCTTCTGATGCGGTTTCATTCTCAATATCATGTGGTTAGCGCCCCTGCTATTGAGATAGTGGACATTCTCAGCTATATCATGTGGTCAATGTCCCTGCTAATGAGGCAATGGACATTCTCGGCTATATCATGTGTTCAGTGTCCCTGCTATTGAGGCAATGGACATTCCCAGCTATATCATGTGGTCAGTACCCCTGCTATCGGGGCAGTGGTCATTCCCAGCTATATCATGTGGTCAGTACCCCTGCTATTGAAGTAGTGGACATTCTCAGCTATATCATATGGTCAGTACCCCTGCTATTGGGGCAGTGGACATTCCCAGCTATATCATATGGTCAGTACCCCTGCTATTGAAGTAGTGGTCATTCTCAGCTATATCATGTGGTCAGTACCCCTGCTATTTGGGCAGTGGACCTTCCCAGGTATATCATATGGTCAGTACCCCTGCTATTTAAGTAGTGGACATTCTCAGCTATATCATGTGGTCAGTACCCCTGCTATTGGACATTCTCAGCTATATCATATGGTCAGTGCCCCTGCTATTGAGGCAGTGGACATTCTCAGCTATATCATATGGTCAGTGCCCCTGCTATTGAGGCAGTGGACATTCTCAGCTATATCATATGGTCAGTGACCCTGCTATTGGGGCAGTTGTCGTTCGCAGCTATATCATGTGGTCAGTACCCCTGCTATAGGGGCAGTGGTCATTCCCAGCTATATCATGTGGTCAGTGTCCCTGCTATTGAGGCAGTGGTCATTCCCAACCATATCATGTGGTCAGTACCCCTGCTATTGGGGCAGTGGACATTCCCAGCTATATCATGTGGTCAGTACCCCTGTTATTGAGGCAGTGGTCATTCTCAGCTATATCATGTGGTCAGTACCCCTGCTATTTGGGCAGTGGTCATTCTCAGCTATATCATGTGGTCAGTGACCCTGCTATTGAGGCAGTGGACATTCCCAGGTATATCATATGGTCAGTACCCCTGCTATTTGGGCAGTGGACATTCCCAGGTATATCATGTGGTCAGTGCCCCTGCTATTGAGGCAGTGGACATTCCCAGCTATATCATGTGGTCAGTGCCCCTGCTATTGAGGCAGTGGACATTCCCAGCTATATCATGTGGTCAGTGCCCCTGCTATTGGGGGAGTGATCATTCCCAGCTATATCATGTGGTCAGTGCTCCTACTATGGAGACAGTTGACCGTTCTCAACAACTCCAAAGCTGACTTTGGTGATATTGAAATCTGCCTGCAGCTATTTGACCCGTTGCTGATTGGGAACCAAATACTGTTTAACACACAACTCTGGCGATGCGCAGTACCCATGTGAACACCCAGATGTCATCAGCTTTAATCTACATTGGTTCCAACTTGAAGTGTTAAGAGTGATACAAACATTCACGTGACTGAAAGTGTGTCACTGTATTATCCTGAGTGAAAAAGCATTTCAATGTTTATTATGCCATCCTAATGTGTTACAATATTTTCCGGCAAAAAGACTCTATTATAAAACAACATATTCGGTACGTTTGGCACCAATAATAATATTTTCTGAATTCTTCAATGTAAAGTTCAACACATCCCCTGTCCCCACTCTGATACCAAACTGTCACCACATCCCCTGTCCCCACTCTGATATCAAACTGTCACCACATCCCCTGTCCCCACTCTGATATCAAACTGTCACCACATCCCCTGTCCCCACTCTGATATCAAACTGTCACCACATCCCCTGTCCCCACTCTGATATCAAACTGTCACCACATCCCCTGTCCCCACTCTGATATCAAACTGTCACCACATCCCCTGTCCCCACCCTGATATCAAGCTGTCACCACATCCCCTGTCCCCACTCTGATACCAAACTGTCACCAAATCTCCTGTCCCCACTCTGATATCAAACTGTCACCACATCCCCTGTCCCCACTCTGATATCAAACTGTCACCACATCCCCTGTCCCCACCCTGATATCAAACTGTCACCACATCCCCTGTCCCCACTCTGCTATCAAGCTGTCACCACATCCCCTGTCCCCACTCTGCTACCAAACTGTCACCAAATCTCCTGTCCCCACTCTGATATCAAACTGTCACCACATCCCCTGTCCCCACTCTGTTATCAAGCTGTTACCACATCCCCTGTCCCCACTCTGATATCAAACATTCACCACATCCCCTGTCCCCACTCTGATGCCAAACTGTCACCACATCCCCTGTCCCCACCCTGATATCAAACTGTCACCACATCCCCTGTCCCCACTCTGATACCAAACTGTCACCACATCCCCTGTCCCCACTCTGATGCCAAACTGTCACCACATCCCCTGTCCCCACCCTGATATCAAACATTCACCACATCCCCTGTCCCCACTCTGATACCAAACTGTCACCACATCCCCTGTCCCCACTCTAATTTTAAGGTGTAATGTTCAACACTCCCGGTTCCTCATATGCATCACCATAGCAAGCAAGAGTGATTTTCGTTTAATAGTTGTCAAAACACTTTGGTAACTTTGAGTTGACTTTGGGAATTCCTCGTGACATATGTGACCACGGCATGACCCTATTCTCCACGGCAACTAACACCTTACATTTGCCACATAACTATTAATGAAATCCGCATTCTGTCCGGAAAAGCCACCTTTTTCAATTTGCTGGGGCGCCCCGGGGAGAGGTTTCATTGGCGAGAGAGGGACAGATGCGGGCAGCTGTGAAATATTGCACACCGAGGTCATTAGGACCATCTCTAAGTGCGCATTAGTGTATCCAAGGTGAGTCAGTCGTCCCGGAAGACTGAGGGGAATTGTGGGTAGTTGCATTGTTTGACGTAGCCAATCAGAAGTGCTTCTACTGTTTACATTTGACTCATCAAAAGCTATTTTTGTTCACTGGTTATCTGGTATACATGCAAACAACAGAGGTTTCTATGTTTTCAAATAATTTATATTCAATACTTCCTTTAACATGTAGTCAAACAACAGACAACGCACAGACAAACACAAACACAAACACAAACACATATATATATTATAAATATAAATATATAGATGTTTTTATCATACATGCATGTATATATAACCATATTTATATGTGCATGTGCATTTACATGATCAAGATACAATATAAAATGAGATTTTTGGACAAACAGTGAATACGTTCACTGTGAATCGAAGATTTCCCAACAGCCATGATATATAAATAATGTAAGTTACCAAACTACTCATCTCAGCAGCAGGGGAGCTCCTCATTTCGGCAAGGGGATGGAGGGACTTCTCATCTCAGCAGCAGGGGAGCTCCTCATTTCGTCAAGGGGATGGAGGGACTACTCATCTCAGCAGCAGGAAAGATACACAGGTTTCCTCCCCCTTTGTGCTTTTTTTTAGATTAAATGATCAAACTATTCAATAAAAATCGGTTATAACATATATATTTGATATTTTATGTTACACCCTGTATATTTGATATCCTATGTTACACCCTGTATACTTGATATCCTACGGTACACCCTGTATACTTGATATCCAATGTTACACCCTGTATATCCTATGTTACACCCTGTATACTTGATATCCTATGTTACACCCTGTATACTTGATATCCTATGTTACACCCTGTATACTTGATATCCTATGTTACACCCTGTATACTTGATATCCTATGTTACACCCTGTATATCCTATGTTACACCCTGTATATCCTATGTTACACCCTGTATACTTGATATCCTGTGTTACACCCTGTATACTTGATATCCTATGTTACACCCTGTATACTTGATATCCTATGTTACACCCTGTATACTTGATATCCTATGTTACACCCTGTATATCCTATGTTACACCCTGTATACTTGATATTCTGTGTTACACCCTGTATTTTTGATATCCTATGTTACACCCTGTATACTTGATATCCTGTGTTACACCCTGTATACTTGATATCCTATGTTACACCCTGTATACTTGATATCCTATGTTACACCCTGTATTTTTGATATCCTATGTTACACCCTGTATACTTGATATCCTGTGTTACACCCTGTATACTTGATATCCTATGTTACACCCTGTATACTTGATATCCTATGTTACACCCTGTATTTGTGATATCCTATGTTACACCCTGTATACTTGATATCCTATGTTACACCCTGTATACTTGATATCCTGTGCTACACCCTGTATACTTGGTATCCTATGTTACACCCTGTATATTTGATATCCTATGTTACACCCTGTATTTTCGATATCCTATGTTACACCCTGTGTACTTGTTATCCTATGTTACACCCTGTATTTTTGATATCCTATGTTACACCCTGTATACTTGATATCCCATGTTCCACCTTGTATATTTGATATCCTATGTTACACCCTGTATATTTGATATCCTATGTTACACCTTGTATACTTGATATCCTAGGTTACACCCTGTATATCCTATGTTACACCCTGCAGACTTGATATCCTGTGTTACACCCTGTATTTCTGATATCCTAGGTTACACCCTGTATATTTGATGGAATGAGACGTTCCTACCTCTGCCCTTCCCAGCCTTGCTCCTGTCATCACCTATCTGCTCGTCAAACTTCCCTGACAAACATGCATAGACACGTGCCATATAATCACATTATGCCCCATATTGGATTCCATATATATTGAATCAAACGTCTGCAGGAACTACTTTGATCGGGAGCTGTTTTTTCCCGTTGACCCCCTTTCAGGCAGGGCAGAGTTAGACACCACTGCTTGTCCTTAGAGTAGGTGCCCCGAGCAAACTACTTATTTTCCAGAACACAGATTCAGCATTAGACATAAAAAGAGAGCGAAAGAGTGTAATCTTTTGAAACAAAGTATTTTTGCTGCAGTTCTTTGAAAGGTGTTATTCCTTTTATCACGTTACAAACATCTACAAAAGATCATGATGCCTCGGGGGCGTCAATCAGCGAACGAATCAGGCAACCTTGAGAAGTTTCAGAATTCCAACAGAAGTAGTAATGTAAACATCATCACTTACCTGAATGACTCAAAATGAAAAACATCTCAGTGTATTCTATGGTCTGTATGGGGCTCAAAGTAATGTATGGTCTGCATGGGGCTCAATGTAATATATGGTCTGCATGGGGCTCAATGTAATATATGGTCTGCATGGGGCTCAATGTAATATATGGTCTGTATGGGGCTCAATGTAATATATGGTCTGCATTGGGCTCAATGTAATATATGGTCTGTATGGCGCTCAATGTAATATATGGTCTGCATGACGCTCAATGTAATATATGGTCTGTATGGGGCTCAATGTAATATATGGTCTGCATTGGGCTCAATGTAATATATGGTCCGCATGGGGCTCAATGTAATATATGGTCTGCATGACGCTCAATGTAATATATGGTCTGCATGGGGCTCAATGTAATATATGGTCTGCATTGGGCTCAATGTAATATATGGTCTGTATGGCGCTCAATGTAATATATGGTCTGCATGGGGCTCAATGTAATATATGGTCTGCATGACGCTCAATGTAATATATGGTCCACATGGGGCTCAATGTAATATATGGTCTGCATGGGGCTCAGTTTAACGTGTAACTCAATTAAATGTTGGTTAATAACAAGGCTCGGTGTGTGTAATGTATGGTGTTTATAGAGTTCAGTTCAATGTTTGGTCATTATAATGCTCCGTTCAATGTGTGAAGGCCACGGGCCGTGGCGCAGTTGGTTAGAGCGCCAGCTTATTAGCACCAGTTCCTCTGTAGTGATCCAAAGGTTGTGGGTTCGATCCCTGGCCGTGCTGAGATTGAATTCATGATACAATTTCACACATGAGCTGAGGCCCGTGCCAAAGGGTTAACCTGTTGTCCTTGTAAATCTGTGACCGGGTGGGTTGTCATGTCAAGGACCTGCGACATGACAATTCAGTGAGGCAGCACTCTATCTGCAACAAGTAGGTCTCATCACGGAATGACTGAAATAATGTTGAAAGTGATGTAAAACCCCAAACAAACAAACAAACAAACAAATCAATGTGTGAATATTATGGGGTTCTGTTTAATTGGTGGTCTTCACATAGAGGGCGCTAAGTAATGCAATGTATCAGTATGCCGTGTACAGCGTTTATATCATTTTCTTTATTTTGTGCACACACGAATATATTTTTTTTATTTCTTCAGATTGATATCAGCAGCGAAACATGCGTTTTATTTTGGTGGGTTATTAATATTGAGACAAATATTGATTGTAAATCGTGTGGACAAGTAATATTTGTTCCATTTCAGTGCAAACATGACTTTCAGATATGGAAGTTAAATATTTTTTGTCTTTAATTTCAATGTCTGAGCATATCAATTGTCTCAGGAAGAAAAATATCATAGTGACAACAGTCTTAACAGTATCCAGTCAGATATTGAGTTATATCTATGGCTTTGTAGTATATGGACAGGTTGAGGGATTACAACTCTATCCGCGGTGCCTTGCAAGACCAAATCTTGACAAATTAAGGCGTTGATGATATTGCGTGAGTCTTTACTTCGAGATAGCAGGGAGCGTTCCTTTATCTGGAGGCCGAGTGCGCGGGAATGCGACCATCCAGGCGACACTGCCATTTGAAGCAGGACGACGGTCGGCCTGATTGCCTCATTCTCCAGCCACGATTGGCAGTTTGAGGGCTTTTGAGAGCCATCACAAGAGTGCAATGAGCAGCACAAACACATATCCTCGCCTTATGTAAGGTCCAAGACCATTCACAAAACATAGTAATTGCATTGAAACTTTTTTCCCGTCCTTAAAGGGAGAAGTTTGTTTTCTGGTCAAGGCTATTCAATGGACTTTGACTCTCAATAAAACTAAAGACTCGTGAATATGTACCAAATGACGCACACTCGCTGCAAAGCAATGTAACTTCTTTTGTTTGAATCAATAAGATACGAAAATAAAGAAATTACTATGTGTTAGCAATGGTGGGGCAGTAAGCGTTAATAAACCAAGCTAATTACTTTATAAGAGACAGAAAGGTATCATCCTTCACTGCTTGACAAGAGATTAAGATATTGAAAGCTCATTACTTTAGAATTGCCACAATCAATAACCCATCACAGCTCCCGTATTCCCTAATAAGATTAGCTAACATTCTAATACCCAGCACTAGGAATGCTACTACTCCACATACGCCTGACGATGACACTAATTTATAACTGACACATGCATTATGAACTAATATAGGCTTCAGGAGCATTCATGTTTTGTTAATATCATTTTCATAGCATATTCCTGATATGCTTCACCCTCACATGAATGCAGGGCACCGAACTCATTGCTCGATACATTTCCCGGTATGAACCAGCTGTCACAGGATCTCTACTCATAAAACTTCTGTACATCATCTAATTGGACTAAACTTAATTCAGTCAACAGTATGAAACCATTTTTGTTTTCAATGATTGAATCTACAGTTTAAGTCAAATAAAAATATCATAAAATAACTACTGTAATACGGGTTTCATATTGATGTATTTATTTTGGAAATATGACAGCTACATGTACACCAAATTGCGTTTAATGGAATTAAAAAGGAGATATTTAATGTTTTTACGTCATATTTTCCACCATCATTAAACATTAGCGGCACATTACATAACATACTGGCTGGTGACCTAACATACTGGCTTAATGTGTGGTAGTTTTAACAAAAATAAACACATATTGCCCACGTCATGACAACACTAATGCCTGCAGCCACATATGAAACAAGTACAAAAACCCAAAGTTACAGTCAAATGTTTATAAAAGTTTTCATATTAATTTGTTTCTCCATTTTTAAATGTTAGGCTGGGCTTTTTCAGCATTCAAACTGTACTAGACAATCCCTTGCTGTGTTGAAATGCTTATATCATGGACCGGAGGAAGTAAACTGAACTAGAATATGTATCATTTTATTTGTAAATGTCAGACAAACACAAACGAGTATGTATTACTTTCACAAACATTCTGCAGGAAGCAAACACTTGTAGTGAGTAGTGATGTGTTTAATTTACACACAGACAAAACAGCAAAAATGTGCAATTATTGCAAAATATGTCAGAATGCACAAGGGAAATATGGATAGTGCTAGGTAGTTAGCTGCCGGGCTAACATGCTTCTCTTGTTAAGGTTTGCTAGCTACACGTCGATTTACAACTCTTAAAGTCCAAAACATATGTCTTCCATGATAAAGGTCCTGGATTTGAATCCTGGTTGGAAGGACAAGTATAAGATCCTCAGTAACTATTTGAAAGAGTAGGGCATTGAGTCCCGGTAACAGGCTTTTATCTGGCCTGATATAGCCTAGGTAGTACTGAAAATTTCCTTTATGCAAACAAATCAAAAGAAACTATGTTCAAATACAGTAATTAACAACGAAAAAAATCATATGGTTGCTGAATGTGTGTGGGTTGTTGATCATTCTGTAGTAGCAGGAAGAAATGTTTTATGATGATTAAGCCTTACGCTAGTATCATGTTTCATTTTGAATTACCTCAGATCTAGTTTATAATGAGCGAGGAAAATGGAGCAAATGATCCCTTTATAAATAATATTGTTCTTTGTGTGTGATCTTTGACATTGCATTAAACTTTGATAAGAAGATATGTTTTCTCGGGGGAAGATATTTATTGCAGTCATATAAATATTTAGTGTATAATCAAACCTTATTGTAATAGCCATCTGATAGTGAGCAAATGACTGTTTTGTCCAGGTACATCTAGGCCATATTTCATAATTTCAAAGATATACTTGTCAGCATAAATCCTGCTGGACTCTTGATATTACGTTCACTCCTTCTATATATAATAATAGGGGTTTATTGCACCGTGAAGGGATCTCGCCAGATTGTAGATCTCAGCATTGTAAAATGCTATAATAGGAATGCATTACATTTTGACATTTAGATTTACAATAATTTTAGTTCCTGACTAGAATGACCCTTAAAAAAGTTACATATCTTTCATATATTTGCAACTTTAGAGATTGGGTAAACGTCTCCTTATGTTCAAATTATATACGGATTAAATGATGTATGTCCTAGATATCGATATGGATTCTATATCGATACTCTCCTGAGCTGACCTGGGTTACAATCAGTTGCTATACATTGCAGTATGTTTCAAACCATATTTTCCAACTCTGTCTGATACAGTGAGCGACACGAAAGCTGTGATTCAGTTTATGATATATTTGCACTATAAATATATGACCCTTCTTGGCAATGCTCGTTTAAGATAATCTGACGAGTATTCTTTCACACTCTCCGCAGACATTTGTCTGAAAACATATTACCTTAAATTTTAGACTAGATTTAGTTGAAAATTTATTCATTGAAAGGGTATTCGCAAGACAAAACTACATTCACCCATTTAAATGGCTTAAAACATTTGCCTCACGGATCTGTGCTGCTCTTAATTTTGTTCACAGGATATGTATCCTCATTTATCCTCTCTAAAACTTCATATTTATGCCTTAAAAAGGCATTGTAAATTAATTGAAATGCAGGTTGGTATAAAAATATTTAAAAATAGAATGGAATTGAATGATAATCTGTGAAAACTCATCGAATTTTGGGATTTTTTTCATTCCATTTTCATCTTGATGTGAGATTTTGAAAATACATTTTATAGGGTTCGGATCAGAATATGGAACCGACCTCAAGATCGTGGATGAAAATATCAAAAGCGTTATGAGCAGACCTGATTTGGCCACATTACATTTAACGATTTAAGGTGTGGGCAAGGCTTAGGGGTAAGATGCTTGTCTTCCATGCTAGTGGTCGTGGTTTATTTCCAGTTTGGTGAAAGGCTTTTGGCCACACAACATCATTAGTAAAGATAGAAACACTGCTATTGAGGTGAGAACGTATGTTCTTGAAGCGCTATGAACAGACTTGTCTGATATCAGCGCTATACAAATTTTATTATTATTATTATTATTATTATTATTATTATTATTATTATTATTATTATTATTATTATTATTATTATTATTATTATTATTATTATTATTATTATTATTATTATTATTATTATTATTATTATTATTATTATTATTATTATTATTATTATTATTATTATTATTATTATTATTATTATTATTATTATTATTATCTTCACTCCACATAGTGCCCAATAACTGGTTATCAGAAACCGCAGTTTGTTTAATCCTGCTTAAGTGCAAAATAGATATCTCTTGTCACGCAGAGGAGGACAGCGGGTTACATTTGCAAGCCTCTATCAAATCCGATGTAGCCACAATATTGATGAAGATCGTCCATATTAACAAATCAAACCAAATAAATTTTATTCAGTTGATTGTCAGTTTACTGAACTCCAACAACATTCTGTAAGAAACCATCAACAAATTTTGTCCTAAAGATATTTGGAAAGTCTGGATGTGTGAATAATTGGTTTTAGTGCAGATTTACAAGTCTTTTTGCCTATCTGTAATATAAATATTTTTTTCATTTTACTTTATTTATATTACTCCAGAATATTTCTCAATATCAATATCAATACCCTTTCTATTTGAGACTGTGATGTGACCTACATACCCCTCCTTTGTCTGTCAGGATAAAATGATACTGAAATCAT
The DNA here is from genome assembly GCA_949316495.1 of Amphiduros pacificus. NCBI lineage: Eukaryota > Metazoa > Annelida > Polychaeta > Phyllodocida > Hesionidae > Amphiduros > Amphiduros pacificus. Next base: position 41,127,213 of record OX439001.1, on the reverse strand, counting down.
TGACCTAGCTACTTGTTGTGAGAGGCGACTAAATTGGGGTGTCTGTGAGGTCATCAGGTTGCTGATATGCTATTTGTCAATGTGTCATTGGACACACGGGAAGATCCAAATTGTGAAAAATACGCTTACTTTTTAAAAGGTCACCCGTAACCTCTGCATATGAATCATATTGGTCAAATCTAGAATGGAAATGACAAGAATAAATGCTCATCCTGGAGTAGTTTCAAACCATAATCAATGCAAAGAAATGTTCAGAATGATGTGCTGAGGTCCTAGAAGCTTGAGACTATAGACTGGCTCTCGTATGGATGACCACCTCCCGGTGACACTTGATTTGGGCAATGAGTTGCAAATGGCTTATCAGATCCAGGAGCCAGTGCTAAGAATTGCAGGAATTCTGACCAATTTTCCAGAGGCACGAACACAACAATGGCAGCAATTGGCTGCGCCTATCTATTCTGCCGGTGGTGCCATTTGTCTTATCATGTTTGTATTCTGCTCGTGACTTCTTGCAAGTCACTCTCTGCATCTCGCCAAATTAGCCCTAGCAATGCACACATCAAAGTTGGCAAGAGGAGAATTAAAAAAAGTTTGAGTTTAAGGGTGAGTTATATATTTTTAACTGAACACTGACAGACTGCAAAATGTGGAATATAGGCTTGTTACCACAGCTTACTTGAATGTTAAATCATATCTTGTAAGCTAGGATCATGATTGTCAGGCATTCTTTGAGTTATGTCCCACACTCACTGCCTATCTCTTATAGATGTGATAACACAAACAGGAACATGGCTTCCTGTTGCTTCATACCCATTTATCTGCACCTAAATATAACTGGACGCCAAATGACAAAATATATTTCAAGACAGCTTCCTGTTCCTTAAGCCATGACAACCGGGATGGTCGCCCCATTCGGCCAAGATGTCAGCTAGCACAAGTCTAGTCCAAGGCCATTACTACTTAAGTCAAGGTGCAGTGAGGAGAAAGATGCATGGACCCATGGTGCAGTGAGAAGAGAACTTTTCTGCCCATGGTGCAGTGCGAAGGGAGGTGCATGGACCCTGGTGTAGTGAGGAGAAAATGCATGGACCATGATGCAATGAGAAGAGAAATGCATGGACCATGGTGTAGTGAGGAGAAAGATGCATGGACCATGGTGCAGTGAGAGGAGAAATGCATGGACCATGGTGCAATGAGAAGAGAAATGCATGGACCATGGTGCAATGAGAAGAGAAATGCATGGACCATGGTGCAATGAGAAGAGAAAGTCATGGACCATGGTGCTGTGGGAAAAGAAATGCATGGACCATGGTGCAATGAGAAGAGAAATGCATGGACCATGGTGCAGTGAGAAAAGAAATGCATGGACCATGGTGCAGTGAGGAGGGAAATGCACGTACCATGGTGCAGTGAGGAGAGAAATGCATGGACCATGGTGCAGTGAGGAGAGAAATGCATGGACCATGGTGCAGTGAGGAGTGAAATGCAATATTAAGCCATTGCCAACCCTGACCTGCAATATCTGACATATACGTGACCCATCAGCTCCCCTGACATATACGTAACCCATCAGCGCCCCTGACATATACGTGACCCATCAGCGCCCCTGACATATACGTGACCCATCAAGGCCCCTGATTTACAATATCCACCCTGACTTCCCCTGGCAATATGTTGTCTGCTATGAAATGAAAGTTTGAGAAATCTTTCCACTGGGAGCATTGTCATTCTCATCATGTAGCAAATCTTCACTGTCCTTTTGCCCTGTGTCTTTTGTCTCTAACATCTAGAATCTGTCAACATGTGTCATGCCTTGCCTGGAATATTAAGTCCCATTTACATTCCCAAGTTACTTCCAAAAGCTAGCTTGGTGAATTAGTGTTTTGAAAAGTGAAATTCTTATAATTCGCCCAAAGAGGCATTGCCACTAATTATTTCCGAATGGGGATTAAAAGAGTAGGAGAAGGAAAAAAAATCAGCTTAAAATCCAGAACTTCCCATCAGCATCATGCATTAAACAAGTTTTTTTTATATCCAATATAATTGACTCAGAAAATAATCCATATAGCTTCATATTATCCGAAAAGGAAGGTTTGTAGGAAGCGGGCTCACAAAAACAATGGGATTCCACATAAATTTCCTGGACTATACTTAAAGCCTTGTCATAAGTGGAAGGGTACCCATAAAAAGCAACATTGTTTATGAAGCAAGTTTAATTGGTAATAATACACAAAATCTAAATATCTGAGTGTCTCTGATTGAAGCAAATATATTTCATTTCTGAACTGGTTCCTGATTGCTACGCCTATTCATGGGCATCTAACCGAGAATATCACCTGATGGTAACTTGGACTGAAACAGCAATTGGCCATCTTAATAGCAATTACTAGCTCCAAACAGAACAGAACCCTGTTACCCCAGTAAAACCAAGGATCTACGCCCCCAATAAAAGTAAGGATCTACACCCAGTAAAAACAGCAAGCAAGTGATATCAAGGACCTGCAAATAATATCAAGGACCTGTTAAAAATAGGGATCTATAAGAAAGGGCCTGTATTCCTGTAGCAGCAAGGACCTGCACCCCGGTAAAATCAATGGACTTGCTGAACTTGCTTTGTTAGATGAAGGATTTTATTACAATAGTACCGATATCTATTTTGCTATGTTACCAATGTTATAATGTGCAATGGTAGAGTGTGTTGTATCATCATTCAGATAGGATGTCCATATTGGGATGCTGATACCGTTGATGTGCATGATACACATTCTATAATAAACGCCTTTTATATTATGAGAACAATGTGAGGATTGTACCTTTTTACTAGATGGTCTTATTGATTAGGTACAGATATTCTGTAACCAAGGAAATGCTGCAAATTGCATCAATGTTAATCAACATAAAAACATTCAGCATCAGCCTCAGGTCCCATATCTGTTGCATTCATATTCCTTCAAAAATATCTGAACCACTTTATCGCCTCAGGCCGATTACTAATATATTTATGGAAAACAACCGAACGAGAATAGGCTTTTTATGATTTCATCACAAACATATATTTTTTTCATTACTGAAATATTCTAAATGTTTTTGGAGCCTGAGATGAACATGTTGAAACCTGTCTGACAATAATTAGAAAAATGTCTGAAACAAATCTTTTTAGACAACAGTAATTTCAAATGGATATAAAATGACACTAATCGTTGTTCATTTATATCTATTCATTTCTTTTGACACAGTTTTCACGCACATACATGTGTAAACAGACCAGGGAATGCAAGAAGGCTTCGTAAAGGGCTGTCTGTCAGGGTCCGAGAGGTCCACTTTGGGCTGTCTGTCAGTGTCCGAGAGGTCCACTTTGGGCTGTCTGTCAGTGTCCGAGAGGTCCCCTTTGGGCTGTCTGTCAGTGTCCGAGAGGTCCACTTTGGGCTGTCTGTCAGTGTCAGAGAGGTCCAGCTTGGGACTGACTGTCAGTGTCCGAGAGGTCCACTTTTGGGCTGTCTGTCAGTGTCCGAGAGGTCCACTTTGGGGCTGACTGTCAGTGTCCGAGAGGTCCATTTTTGGGCTGTCTGTCAGGGTCCGAGAGGTCCCCTTTGGGCTGTCTGTCAGTGTCCGAGAGGTCCACTTTGGGGCTGACTGTCAGTGTCCGAGAGGTCCATTTTTGGGCTGTCTGTCAGGGTCCGAGAGGTCCAGTTTGGGGCTGTCTGTCAGTGTCCGAGAGGTCCAGTTTGGGGCTGACTGTCAGTGTCCGAGAGGTCCAGTTTTGGACTGTCTGTCAGGGTCCGATAGGTCCAGTTTAGGGCTGTCTGTCAGGGTCCGAGAGGTCCAGTCACTAGGACTAACTTTCAGGGTTTATAAGGTCCAGTGTGTGACTGACTGTCTGGGTTTCATTCTCAGACTTCTATTCAACAGACCCAGTCTGTGGTTTAATCAATATAGCATTCCATTTGACTGTATATTCCTCTCTATAACAGTACCATTTGGGGCAGGTAAAGAAGACTTGCAAATTATATATAACAATGTTTATTAAATGTTAATTAATTGAGCCAACAGTTCATCCTATTTCATAAGATGGTATATTTGAATGATACATTTGCAGATAACTCGTTTTGTCTGTCAAAGTGTGTGAAAACACACAGGTTGCCGTGAATACCGAACATTTGCCTCGTAATTGTTATTAATGAGAATGTGTGCCTACCATTATATCCTATTTGATAATGAAAAACACACATCTGTTTTTTGTCATAGTGAAAATTCACTTCTTTGAACAAACTAAACCTTGCAATGTCATGAAACGTCCTTGCTTTAGAGTATAAATCGGCTCTGGACAACTCACTAATAATATGACGTAATGCAATAAGTGTTTATATTAAATCAGGTAGGTTTTCAGCATAGAGATGGTTTATGGCAGGATGGCATGAGTGTAAAGACTTGGCTGATTTAAAACAAAGCCCATATCATGTAGACAATGTCATAAAACTGGGCTTGCAGGCATTGGTATTTGGTCTTCATTAATTGAATTACTGAGCTACAACTTATAGCTGACAGCAGTTCTGCCATACAACAACACCATATTACACATTATAGCCATATTGCTTCCAGAAACCATTTCTCATTATCAGTGTTAACCCATAGGTCCATGCCGATCACATGTACCCAGGGGCCCCACTTTTACCTTATATTTTAATTTGATAAGTCCTGATTCAAATGCATCAGCCTTCTCCTCGTCCTCTTTATATACATTTACAGGAGCTCAGACCAGTATATATATATATATATATCCACCAGTCTGAGATCTGTGACTACAATGAGAACTTCAAGTGTAACATCACAATATTGATATTCAAAAACATGTTTCTGTGTCATTTTTAGAACTAAGATTTAAAACACCTATGCCAATATTCTGTCGTGTTATTGGTCACAATATAATACCATTCTGTGTTGTTTCTATTGCAACAAACTGAACATGTTTCTGTTTAAACTCTATACATATCGTTTGGTGTGTCTGTGTCATCTTTAATTCTATTCTATTTTTTTTGGTTTTTTTTTTTTTTTGTTACCTATATTCCTAATGTGGTTTGTTTCTGTGTGACTAATGATTGCTTGTCAGAGGTGAATTGGGGTTTCCATGTGCAGTTGGTCAACACTCCGACACACATTGTTACCATGTGTATTCATCCAGGAGGAAATAAAGGCCAGCATGCCCCACCTTATAGGACAAGTGGTAGATTAATCTCGGCTAAAGCAAGCAAAGGGGCCCATTTGTTTTGGATGGTGCAAGCTCTGTTGCAGATAAGGGGAGGCCCACAGCTGTGTCGTGGAGAAATGCATCGGGGCAGCGCAAGTATATCAGTCACACCGACCAAACTACGCTCAAGCGACCTAATCACTTGTCCCGGGTCGCGGAGTAATACAGACCCAGGTCTCGGGTCTAGATCCTGGCTGATATATAAAACACATAAAGGCTAAAAACTCAACTGATTTGTCATAATCCACTGATAAATACAAGACTTATGCTTGGGTCTAGACTTAAAATGGCCGGTGATATGCATTTAGCGGTGATAATCAATAATTTTATCCTCGTGAGACGAATGTAGAAATTCCACGGAGACATTTTGCTATCTAACTTCGGGTTCTTTTGGAAGTTTTGTGAAGTAGCAATCGATAAGAGGAAACGTAAAAACGTCAAGCCAATGTCTATGTCGTGTGTCTGGTTGTCAACAAAATAGATTTTAAGGATAAGCAGAAATGAATATGGAGGAAAAGGAAATGGTTCTATGAAAATAATAACTATCACTATGATTAGGAGAATATAAATTATGTTCGGGATATATCAAAACACCATGTCCAGAATATGTTATGAAAACTCAAAATGTGTTTGGCCTTGAAGAGCAATATTTGACCACCTTTCAGCCATTTTGATTTCGTTGCTTTCAGCCTGGCTCCAGCTACCAGAAAATGATTTTCCCGGTGACACAAAAGGTGCAAATGCTTTCGCAACTATGCAACCTTTTAATATTCAATCTATTCCTCAGTTCAGTGCAGGCCACGGGCCGTGGCGTAGTTAAGAGCGCCAGCTAATGCCTCAGTCACATTTGCACCGGGCGCCGGCCGGGATGTATACATCGGCCGACTTCCCCGTCTGCCGGGCTCCGGGGAGTTTATAAGCAACAATCTGAAAGATGCCGTAGCTGTGGTCACATTATTAAAGGGCACCGCACGGCACGTGCAAGACTGAATAGCACAGACGTCTGTAGGATATCTTAAAGACGTCTAGATCATTGACAGACGTCTGTCAGATATCCTAAAGACGTCTGTCTCATTTGACAGACGTCTGAAAGACATCCTAAAGACGTCTATGTGATATCGCAAGGAGCCCGTGAGATCATCTGACGATGGTCTGTGGACACATGAAATAAAAATAATCCTATTTTCACCGCACGATGCCACCGGCAGCCTTAAGATAATCTGCCGATGTCCCTGCGGGACACTGCCGGGACCCTGCCGTGCACTTTAAGATGATATTTGCTGATAAGACATCGGGGAAACGCCGGCAACTTTTAAGTTGCAGCTAAAAGTTCCCGATGACCCGGCCGACGTCTTGAAGATGTCTAATTGTGGCCGATGATCTCCCGGTGCCCGCACGGCAATCTGAACTGCCGGCCGATTGTGTAAAAAATACTCATCGGCCGGGCATCTTTGCTGAAATCGGCGCAAATGTGACTGAGGCATTACTAGCATCAGTTCCTCTGTGGTGATCCAAAGGTTGTGGGTTCGATCCCCGGCCATGCCGAGATTGAACTCTCAATACAATTTCCTATACGAACTGTGACCGGGTGGGTTGTCATGTCAAGGACCTGCGACATGACAGTTCAGTGAGGCAGCACTATATCTGCTACAAGTAGGTCTCATCACGAATGACTGAAATAATGTTGAAAATGATGTAAAACCCCAAACAAACAAACAAAATCAGTTCAGAGCTTCACCTTTTCAAATCAGCTATATTGGTTTATGGGTAAGAACTCGTGATCATGTCAATGAAATGGAAAGTACTCAGGTAGTGTTTTTTCAATGCATGATTAAATTGTTACTTGACCATTTCTGAAAGTAATTCATTATCCTGTAAACTGAGCAAGTATTTCATCATCCGGTTAAGTTGATATCATTAGTAACATGAAGTGACATGAAAATTAAAATGTTTCACAGAAATATTGAACAGGTGATTTGAAGATAAGCTACTTAATTCTAACAGAAAAAGAGAGAATTCTTACTGGAAGATTCACCCTACCCAAGTGATTCAGGTGAAAATATTAATCATTCTTACTGTAAAATTCCTCAAATAAGTTTTGTCCTATTTGTCTCAAGTTTTGTATTTCACACATAGATATCAGTATAATATGACGTGTAAATGTTTATTAGCTTTGATATAAAGGTATAAAGCGACAATTAAAAGGCTTTGATTGGGAAATGCGTCCAAAATTATAAGTTTATAAAAATTAAATATTTTTATATTTAAGTTATATAAATTTAATATCAAAATGTAGTGTAAACTACCGTAAGAGTTAATATAATTATAAACATAATATATAATTCCCAAGATATTCAGAATAGTTATAAACACCTTACATTGAGAATAGTTATGTAGTTTAAATGCAGAGGTTTCTAATAGTTCCAAGATATAAATCTGAATATTGATCATCAACATGATTCACATTGGAAATTCACCAAAGGTATCGAATGACTTGATTTCAAGAAGCATTATCTCCTGTTCATTTGTATTTACATTATGATAATGAATTTGCATGAACTTTACACTATTCTACTTCAAATGGCTATGGATGGAATCATTCAGTCAACTGGAACTACTGGCTATGGTGTTCAGGTTCTATAGTCTTTTAGTTTTGGAAGCAAAACAATTTTGAAAAAAGTCTAATATTCATGATATGACTAAATAGAATGATGCCGGGTCAAAATTTCATCACTTGTCACATATATTTTAGACATCTCAATAATCGTCATAATAACCCTGTGCTTACCATCACTTAAACGATTTACTGAATACATCTTTGGCCCTATCATAAGTGTGGGACAATGCAATACAATTCAGACAAATCATGCAATTGTGAATTGACAGTTTATATGTTTTATTCTCAATAAAGATCTGATCATTTTATAAATGACTCATTAAACTCATGGGAACATACTTTGATGGTAACATTTTCTTTATGTGATCGAATATTGTTAAACTGTGGCGATGCTTCTATTTTCATACACCTCCTGAATTGACTGCATCAAACCAGAGGAACAGTCCTCACACTTACAGACTACTTGCACCTGTGTCCCACTATAGCAAAAATCATCTCCAATACACTTTTGGGAATAATTGCCTCTCTCAGGTTGTTCAAAACCAATCTTCCCACTGTATGAATCTTTACCAGGGATTCTTTCTTGAGGAGAAGCACTGCATATTCATGTCGCAATATCCCATTTTTTCTTGCCACAGAGAGCTGGAGTGTAATGATAATATTTCATCAACTTCTTGTGTTTTACTTCTCTCCCTTACACACTAGCAATGCCTAGCCCTACTCAGATGTTTTTTTCAAATGTTTCATTCATGTATATTGGAACAGCCTTCTCAATGGTCAAAATCGTAAGATTCACAATTCTAAATGGCTTCTGTGAAGTAAAATATAATTTGCAGATGTTGTTGAGGCTCTGTAGGTCCTCAGCAGTAACTGTAATTCTTGTGAAAACTGATGCAGTGTCTCTGAGATCAGTAGCAAATTTAGAACAAACAGTTGAATGTCTGTGTCATGATTTACTATCCCAAAACGTTAATTACGTCATAAAATGATGGCTGAGTATATTTTCATTTTCTCCAGAGAGGCCCATCTGAACTGAACCTGCTCCGAATCGTTGCATGGATGCTAAATAGGGTTCTTGGACTGTTTTATGTTTCAAAAGACTACAAAAACATATGTAATGTATGTATGTTGACAAGAAAAATATATATTTATTCTACATTTAAATATAATATTTACATGACCACATCAATTAGCCAAAGTAGTCCATGTGACCAATTAGCCAAAGTAATCTATATGATCAGTTAGCCAAAATAATTTATGTGATCAATTAGCCCATATGAATGCCTTCCTGCCAATCTACAAGTAATACAATGGATTAATGTTTTATCAAATACTAAATTATATGTCTGCAGATTCACCACAGCATATTTGCTGATAGTACGCACTGTTCTTAAATCGCATTCAAAGGGAAATCATGTCCATATTTCAAGGAGTTTGGTTTAATAATGTTCGTGTTTGATTTTATTGCATTAATTTCCATATCAAGTTGGAGAAACTTCCTGGGGATATATTTAGACATGTCTTACTAGCTGGAACAGTTCTCGCAGCAACTATTTTCTACAATTGTGGAAGCTAACATTAGCCCGTAATGGACACCAAGATCAGACTATTCTGGACGCTAACATTAGACTGTTGTTGACGCTAACATGGGACTGGGGTGGCTGAGTCAGAACTCTTGGTTGTTGGCACTGCCATGTTGTCTGCCACTTCACAAATCTTTGACACATTAATATCACTGTTAGCTGTAGACGATGCGTTGGCGTCAGGCCTGAGCAGAGACACTGTGTCAATGCAAACCTGGGAAGGAAACCAAGGCTCCACATAAACTCTGCAAATGCTGTGGCCACATATTTTTTTTTACCCAAATAGATAGTGGGCATATCTTTCATCAAACCAAATAACCAGATATTGGATGTCGGTTGCATGACCACTAAAACACTGTGTAAATCGTACCAGACATTTTTAGCTCGTGTTGGTGCATTGTTCTTGTTTCAATAGAAAACGGAAGTACTCAAGACCAAAGGATGCTGGGTAACAACATGATCCATCATGCCTTGCGACAATGTCCTGTTTGTCAAGTACAGACAACTACCAGTGCTTCCGATGTCTTTGACCATTTCCAATATGATGGTCTCAGTGCCACAGGGTCAACCCCAGATTAGGCTCATCCATGAAAATATTTATTTATAAGACCCAGAGTTCATACAAACTTTTAAAAGTTGACGGGTCAAATCCTTTGATCAACGTGTTTGGAACTATTCCAATCTTTTAAAAAGAAAAGTTTATCATTAAATATAACGAGAAAGTTATTTTTAAAAATGACCCACAAAATTAAATTAAATCTGGAATCTTTCATTATCATTAATAAAATTGTTTTGTTTTTATCTGCACATATCAGATACGAATTCATACTAAAGTCTTACAAAGTGATTACAGTTACAAGCTCACTTTGCTTGTGCACCTGTAATGTCAGACAGTGTGATACTGGGAAGGTAACATCCTCTGCCAGGTATGTTATTAAGGAACACATTAGGGACATAAGAAGCTTGACATTAAGATTATTAGGGTATGCTTATTCCAGATATGAGAGGATAGGCAAGGGTGTGCCTGTGTTTTACTGCAATGTCTTATTCTGTCTTTTATTTTATGTGCTGCTGATGTGTGCTCGAGGTAATCTGATCTTCTGTTTGCAACAAGAGTTTGTGTTCAAAACTAAAAATCCAATGTGACAAATCTCTTCTAAAATAGCACAAAAACACTATTCCCTTTAAGGTAAGGCATACATTAATATTCACGTATATTCCCCACCAATGGATAAAAAGTTTTGTGACCTTTTCTGGCTCTGTAGTTCTGAATTGGTAGCCATTAAGCCTGCATAACTGTGCTCACCTCGACGCCTATCTCCTTATAGTGACTTTACAATAAATCAAATACTTCATATTGCTATGACAAAGGTTTATCTCCCAAATAGCAGAGAATGATGGGGAACATGATGGCGACTCCCCTGACACCTCCGCGAAGCAGCTAATTGAGACAAAGGGGATATTGCCGCCAATCAGGGATGATATATACAAGTTTATGCGGAGCTACTGTCACGTGGGATGTCATAAAGGGAGGTTTGAACTTTATAGGTGTCTATAAACATAACTCATCAATAGAATCATACTTTTTGTGACTATAGTGCACGATAACGTGACTCTCTCACGCCCACACCAGACAAATGGTTAGTCATTGATTAGAATAGTTTATGGTGTCACTTGCTTGATGAAATCAATTTACCAACTCCAAATGTAATAGCACCTACATCAATCTTAAAGAACATAACACAGTTGACAATAAATGACACATTTCTATTGAGGCTGTGACAATACAGAAGGGAGGAAGATTTCAGAGTTGTATGTGTGACTGGCATTACACAAACGACAGCCAGAAAATAGATTTTTATTATTATTCAGGCAGTGACTCCAAATATGTTCGCACCTTACTGGAGATACATTTGCAATGATCACACACACACACACACACACACACACACACACACACACACACACACACACACACACGCACACACATGAAAACTCCAAATCTGAGCAAGAAAAATGTCTGAGCACATTGGAAAAATCCAAAAATCTTGGATCTGAGTAAAAACTCAAAAACTGAGTATGAACTTCAAATCTGAGCAAAAATTTGAGTTTTTCAAACATGACGGAAAAATCGGAGTATATGCTCAGAATCAAAGCAAAACTTAAAATCTGAACATGAATTTAGTATTTCAAATTAAAGTGCGATGGAAAAATCGGCCCAGCTCATTAGTTTATAACCACCTTTCTCATCCATGCATTATGATTTAAAAACTTTTCTCGGGGTGCACCGGACCTTTGACATGGGACACAGGTGTCTTCCTATCGTGCTGTCCTTCCTGACGATACATTCACAGCGGATATGTCTGCATATTATGTAACAATAATTTCAATAAGGGGCCCAATTTCATTGAATGATAAAGGCCATGCACCATTTTTAAAGTTCACTACAATCGTGCAGAGAATCAAATTAACTCTTGCTGCTCTTCTCCCCAATGTGAAAAATAGGGTTAGGAGAAAATGAGTTTTTGTGGAAATTTTAGGCCTGAAAGAAATGTCCTTATAATGGGATGTTAAAAAATATTCATATATTCTGTGATTTATTAAGAATAAAACTAATTATAAGAAAAACATTTGTTTCCACCAAACATTTTAAAGGGGGACAAATCTGTACAGCAATATCACTCATGTTATATTGCTAACAATATGCCATCAGTAGAAAAGACAGACATAAACTTATAGAAGATTACAGTGTGGGACACATCTACAAATGATACATGACTGAATGTGGACCTTTGAAGGCTATTTATGAAATATTGCCAATGATCTTGAAGTGACCTTCAAATGACTGAAAATGAGACTCCTTTTTCCATGCATATTACTGTAAACTTCAATATCCTGCATCTTTCAAAATCGAGCACATAGAGTCCTTATTCATCAAATTCCGTTTAAAATTAACGATATTAGAGTATTTTTTTTATATTTTGGATCAATTTGCATGGGATATTAAAGGAAATTGTGATATGATGAGCTATTTTGAAACAATATCTATAATAAAAACTTATTGATGGTTTGTTTGTTTGTTTGGGGTTTTGCATCACTTTCAACATTTTTCAGTCATTTTGTAATGAGACCTACTTGTTGTAGATATAGTGCTGCTTCACTGAATTGTCATGTTGCAGGTCCTTGACATGACATCCCACCCGCTCAAAGATTTACAAGGACAACGGGTTAACATGTGATGCTCATGGTTCTTCATGCACGTGCTCTCATGTCTCAGAAAGAAATCAGCCTTTCAATGAGGTAATCCATTTGTCTCTGCATTCAATACTTTTCTTGTCACCTGATGTTTTTCTATTGCAAATTTAGCACATTTTCACATACTTTGATAGTTTAATATCATTTTTTTATGTACCATTATAATTAGAGCAGCTTATTGGGGGTTATTTTCTGAAAATACACTTATATTTTATATATATGAAACTATAAAAGATTGTGTTGGATCAATTTAAAGTCCGTCAATTTTCATCTTTCGTACACCTACCACATTCAAGCTATTTAGCTTGTCAATAAATCTTGAAATTGACAGACTTTATTTTCATTTAATTTTCAGCATTAAAGTTTTTTACTATGCAGTATAATATGTACTTTCATAATTTAACCAACAATAAGTTGTTATTACAGATATTATTTCAAAATAGCTCAGCATATCCAAATTTCCTCTAATTTCCTCTGCAGATTGGTCCAAAATTAAAAAATTGCTCTAATATTGTTAATTCTGAACGGATTTTGATGAATAAAGACTCTATGAGCTCGCTTTGGAAAGATGCAGATGATTGAATATTGAAATTTGTAGTAAAATCCACGGAAATTAGAGTTACATTTTCTAAGTCATTCAAAGGTCACTTTAAGGTCAGCGGCAGTATTTCATAGAAATAGCCTACAAAGGTCCACATTCAGTCATGTGTCATTTGTGGATGTGTCCCACACAGCAAAAACGTTATATGCCTATGTCTGTCATTTCTACTGATGTGGACTCCATATTGACAATGCATACATCCCACTTTGTCCAGGACATCAGTACAATTTACCCCAGATTGATATCATAAAACTATGCCCTCCATAATAGATATACAATTAACTGATTAATGATGTGTCTTCAAATATTGTGACTTATTATAACACTCACTGTGGCGACGAGATGACCTCATTTGAGACATATCTTATTTATGGTTTCCATCCTAATGTACACACGCATATTGCTGAGCTGTCCAGGAGTAAATTCTGATTACCTATCGTTGCTAATAAACTGCACGAAGCTATGATACCCAGAAGAAGACAGTGGGTGTTTCATTGTTCAAGCACAGACCCAGGCATTCATATGATATCTCAATTTACAGCTTGTCATTCTTCATTATTTAAATTGCCCTATACAAATAGTGGCATTGCTTGCCACTGCAAACGCTGTCTACCAATCAGAGAAAGCCTTTCACTATTGTGGGAGTATCGCACAAAAGCTGACATTTTGGGAAAGTAAAGTAAATCGGCATAATATAGAAGGGAAGGGTTTTCAATGCATAAGGGAGTGTGATAGATAATCGTGTTGACCTTCTGCACATAGTCCTTGCGTATTGTGAAGTACAATATTGCCAGCTGTCCTCAATGTAATATCGTAATGCTTCTTTCATTAATTGCAATACCTCTCCTGGAGACCATGGGGTGTATGATTTACAGCAATGCTTGCAAACAGATAGGGTGAATCTTTGCAAACATGGCAGGCTAGAATAACAGAGTGAGTGATTGAAATTCCTTGCTGCTTGCAGGCAATAAGTGGTGAATGTGCTATGTAATGAGTGTTTATTTGTTTGGTGCAGAAGTCAATAAGACTTTGTGCTGTTCTCATTTGCAATGAGGTACAAGCTGTGAGGTGGAATCCTGAAATAAATATACGCTCACCGAGGGCACTGAAAAGGAGACCTGCATATTGGATCAGAGACATTTAACATCTCTGATTGGATCCACTCATAACATTAGCTGACATGCGTATTAAACCCATTGAGAGCGTTATAGTAAGTATGCTTGATGAACCCATTGATAACGCTAGTTGGCATGTATTTTAAACTCATTGACAGCGTTAGTAAGCATGCTTGATAAACCCATTGATAACGCTAGTTAGCATGTATTTTAAACTCATTGACAGAGTTAGTAAGCATGCTTGATAAACCCATTGATAACGCTAGTTAGCATGTATTTTAAACTCATTGACAGCGTTAGTAAGCATGCTTGATAAACCCATTGATAACGCTAGTTGGCATGAATTTTAAGCCCATTGGCAGCGTTAGTAAGCATGCTTGATAAACCCATTGATAATGCTAGTTGGTATGAATTTTAAGCCCATTGGCAGCGTTAGTAGGCATGTTTGATAAGACCATTGATATCGTTAGTAGGCATACTTGATATAGCCATTGGTAACGTTAATAAGTATGTTAGATAAGCAAATTTGACAACGTTAGTAGATAGTGACAGCATTAGTTGGCAAAGCCATTGATATCGTCAGTAGGAATGTTTGATATGTCTATTTTTAGCATTAGTAGACATGCTTAATAGGTCCATTGACAACATTACCCAACATGCATCATGGATTCACCGATAACATTACTATGGGTGCATAATGTATCTACTGCTTAATAGAAATGCATAATGAATACACTGTGACCATCAGTGGACATTCGTGAATAGGCAACCAGTGTCATTAGGAGACCTTCATAATGATTTCACCGATAACATTAGGAAACTTGAGTCCACTGAAAACTTAATGCGTGTTCGCCGATACATGTAGAGGACCTTAAAAGTCCCAAGCATGATGGCTGACTCAGGAATTATGATCTGAATAGAATGGGGACTTTGAAATCTGAGAGGAGTGAGGGAAGCCCTGAGTAGGACATCGGGCCTGGGAACCGGCGTGAAATAATGACAGGGAATAGATCATGTTAAGCTTATCATTGATGCGTTGTAAATATGTTTGCAGATGAGCAGTTGAGTGGTCAATATGTCTGTACGGTGTGGACAGTGGGCAGTGACAGCTAGCCTTAACTGCGCATGCGCCATGTCTGATGCATTATGGGTACAAGTTGTCATGAGAAGGCGCTTCTATGTCTTCAGCGTCCCGTAATGTCTCCATTACCCCCATGATCTGCCAAGAACAGCCATATCCAATCTGATGTCAATAGCTGCACCTGCTGCCCAATATATATCCATTTTGTCCATTTTTCTTGCGATATCTTCATACTCAGAATAATATGCCAGAGCATTGTTGCTGGTCATTTCCGACCAGCCTCGTTCTTGTTGAATGTTTCCGTGCAAGTCCCGGATGTGACCCTCAGAAACGTCAACTACCGGCTGTACCAACCATAGGAAGACAAAAAATATGAAGACAGGAACTTCACTCTCATGACAGTATTCAAATCAGGCTTGGCCTTCAACTATAACGGATCGAGACGGTCTGAATAATTAAGTCATTTTGCATCAATGCAAAAGATGTACTTAGGAAACTCTGATTTAGAGATCCAATAATAGAAAATATATGACATTTTACTTAGAGCAGCGCAGAGTGAGAGGTACAAGGGAGACTAAGCCTGTAGAAACTCAATGGAGACAACCAAATTGAACTGCCAATCACTGAGCTATCTTCATCTTCCTGGTTATAAAACTTTAACGTATTTTATCTGCTTATACACTCATTTAAGCACATCAGACGGCTAAATTGAAAAAAAAACACAAAGAAAGCACTTCAATCACGATAGAATTACTGAGACTGAATCACTCAGAGCGAAGTTACAAATACTTCAATTTCCTCTAAACTACCTAAGACATTCTGAAGTACTATCATTTTTCTATGAAAATGCTTCAAATCCGTTTGTTTGAGGGAGACTTTCAGGACTATATGTCTCATGCAATGTATACATGTGTTATACCATTGCGGCAGATTATGTACTGATCAGTAATTCTATCACAAACCAAAATGCTAATTCCTCATCATAATAAGAAAAAAAACATATTAGAAGTATAAAAAATGAAACACGTGAATCGTATATAAAATGACCTCATTAAAATATCATTAGTTTTTCAATATGACACAAATCCGGAGATATGAGAAACTAATCTTTGGTTTTACCAATATAATCTAGTCCTATATATAGAGCATTATAGATATTCACGGCATACATATGTAAAAATATACACAGTTTGTCTCTACAGACGAGGTGTCTACTATTATGATTATTGTAATTCTAATTATTTTGTTCCAGACCTATACTTTAGGACTTAAGGTGCGATCTGATAACACTTTCATAAGGGGTCGACATATGGAGAGTCTGCTTACTTTCACGTGACTCTACATAAGTTCAAATAAAAAGAGCCCTATGATAGATAAGTTGATATCAAGGTAAATAGAACAGTGCGGTGTTCGGGCTGACAGATCTCTCAAGTTGGTTTTAGTACATGTTTCTCACGAGTCCAAATGTGAATTTGATTTTTCACCATAAAGAAAATTGGTAGAATAGTTTTTCCTTTTGTTTTTTTAAAGTTAAATATCATCACAATGTATTCTTCAGTGTGTAACAAAAGGTATCCATCTATAGAGTCACAAAACAAAACCTGACAAGTTAGGCCCTGAAGAGAATTTAGGGCCTTTTTAGTGTTCCCACAACTTCACTACCACTAACACACATGATATTACCAGAAACACAATACCTGTAAATGCACCCGCAAAATTTCCCTACTCAATCTTTTAATCTCCCACGCTGATTCAATACCAAAGACCTACCTCTCAAATTTGGACATTTTCTCATAAGGGAATAATACTTCATTAGAGCTTTCATCTTATTGCTCAACAAGTGTAGTCACTTATCAGAACATAGACATACTTGAATGTATGATCAGATATCACGAGAGCAGTCATTTGACAGAATGCGCCTCTACTTATGGAGTTAATTATATATATATATATATATATATATATATATATATATATATATATATATATATATATATATATATATATATATATATATATATATATATATATATATATATAATGCAAT
This sequence comes from Amphiduros pacificus, assembly GCA_949316495.1. Classification (NCBI taxonomy): domain Eukaryota; kingdom Metazoa; phylum Annelida; class Polychaeta; order Phyllodocida; family Hesionidae; genus Amphiduros; species Amphiduros pacificus. Next base: position 41,109,669 of record OX439001.1, on the reverse strand, counting down.
GTAGTCTTCCGTGAACATTGCACTAGTTGGGCAAGGCGTTTAAGATAGGTCCACGTTATATATTCACCCTGCACCTGTTGCAGAAAGCATGACTACCACGTGGCGGTCCATGGCGGCCATATCTGTGCTGGGCGGGTGGGTGTGAGGATTGATACCACCAATCTCTGCACCGCTAATCTGTTCTGCAGATACTCAAGGAGCAAACAAGAAAAGCAGGGCGGTGTCTCCAGCTAAGCCTGCGTGGTTGTCATTGAAATGTTATTCACATTGGTCCTGGGTTGTGCCAGTTGGAGCAAAGAAAGTGCCCCAAACTCAATAAGCTTCTTGCTCACAAACAGAATGTTTGCAAATGGATTAGAAAATCGGATAAAGCGCGGCAAACCCGGAGTGCAGGAGTGGTTAATTCCATTTCATTCTCCGATGCGTTTCGATTAGAAGAGACTTGTAAGGGTAGGAAATGACCCAAGAGCTGTGAATAAATGAAAAAACCATTCAAAAGGTTTATCTCACTGTGCTTGGTGGACACTGTGTTATGACAGTGTTGTCCATGATTACTGCAATGACTGATTTTCATTCATTATCAGACATGCGGTAATCCTTCTTTTGTCTTTAGTGCTAATACGGTAGATACGCGTGTCCAAGAAGGTAGGCTAATACGGTAGCTAAATCCGGTCGAGACTGAGAGAAATTGGAAAGATAAATCTAACCATGGGTAGCTAATAAAGCAGATATCTGGCACAAGAAACTTTACAAATGATCTCATGCCAACATGAAGTTCCATCTCATCACACATTCATTGAGGACATTCCATTCCCAAGAAACAATTGTTGGTTTCCAAAATGGTTTGGCAAAACGTTTATAAAACGTGATTGTGAAGACAATTCGAAACGGTATGATCAAATGTTTTGAGGAAACCTTCTCAAGATCTACACAAAACCTTCTGAAAACCTAGCACACACCATCCTGAGCCCTTCCACAGACCTCTAAAAATCTTTCTTGGACTGGAAGAAGGCAAATCACTTTTGTGTTCTCCCCATTCTATATATGCAGATATCTTGATCTCCACATCAATTATTTTCGCACTTGGATTATCATAACATGTAGCATCAGTGTAGTTCAATATATTTATGTTCAAATGTGGATCCAAAGGTGGCATGTGACTTCTTGCTTTCCATCATGGCGGACATGGTAAACTTTGGACAACTCCTAATTTTGAGGATCTTGGATTTCATTGTTTTGGAATAGAGATGTGATCTGAGGAACTATATAACGGAATACGTTTATGTGTTCTGGATTGACGAATTGTCATAATATCTTGGATAAGTACAGCACATTGTTCTGTTGAAATGTGGATCCAGACAAAATGTTGAGATAAATGCATATAATCTGACCTGTGAGACCCAGGCTTTATGATAAACATTTGGAACTATTGCATTGCACTGAGCATGTTCATAACTCATCTCAGAATATTTCATTGTCACCTTAATACTGGGAAAATCTCATTTTATCAATTGCAAAATCTACAAAATAAGCATAGTGAGGGTTTTTTATTTATTTATTTATATATTTATTTTTAGACTGCATCTGTCTGTTTTAATATGGCATTAAAATGTATTTCATCTGTGAATTTTATCAATTGCAAAATCTACAAAATAAGCATAGTTAGGTAGACAGGATCTACTTTCTGACTACTGGCTGTCTGGTGACATCATAATATGGTAGACAGAATCTATATTGTATGTCAAAATAATTATGATGAATTATTATTTTCACCACAGTTTTACTGTTTAAGAGTTATGTAATCACCAGAAAGTCAATTTAAATAAAAAGAAAACTATTTTCAGCAGTCTTCCCGTACTTTTTGAAAATGTTCATTGAAAGAAAGTAGCACCTTTAGAAAATCTTTCACCAGTTGTATCATAATACACAAATATATTTGTTTAATAAATAATTTATAATCTTTCAAGAAGGTTTTACATGTAAATGAAATTAAACAGTTGGGATAATAAAATTACAGGAGAGCTTTGGGAGGAACCAGCTGTCCACACCAAGGCTTAAGTGGGAAAAATAAAATGCATGTGCTCACGAGGTCAGCATCAGGACCGGATGCATGGCCAACACTGTGTGGCCAACATGACATTATCCAAACCTCAACAAGAGAAACAGGGTGTGGCTAAATGAGTATGCTAAAAATATAATAGCTGGAATGAGTGTACTTATATATTCCAAGAATATCATGACAAATTAAAAAAGAAATTGAAAAAGAGAAATTAATTAAATACGTGACTGATACATACATAAGTTTTTCACTTAATCATTGTTCGCAGTTCATTACTCATGTTTTTTTTTGTTTAATTTGAACTGACATCTGTAAGCATCATTGCAGTTTGAAGCAATCGGTTGGCTGCTATTTGCGGTACCAGTGTAGACATCGGCCGGGCACGTTTAGTGAAATCGGTGCAAATGTGACTGAGGTATCACTGATCTGCAGATCAGTTTGTTTGTTTGTTTTTTTGGGGTTTTACATCACTTTCAACATTATTTCGGTCATTTCGTGATGAGACCTACTTGTAGCAGATATAGGGCTGCCTCACTGAATTGTCATGTTGCAGGTCCTTGACATGACAACCCACCCGGTCACAGATTTACAAGGACAACGGGTAAACCCTTTAGGCACGGGCCTCAGCTCATGTGTGAAATTGTGTCATGAGTTAAATCTCGGCATGGCCGGGGATCGAACCCACGACCTTTGGATCACCACAGAGGAACTGGTGCTAATAAGCTGGCGCTCTAACCAACTGCGCCACGGCCCGTGGCCCTTCTGCAGATCAGTGACAAGAGACAATGTTGTGCATAAGAAAATGTCAATATTCAGAAAATGTTACACAACATAAAATATATCATGATAAAATAATTGCACAATAGCATATAAGATATCAGATATATTCACTCAAATATTCAAAACTGCTACTTCGTCTGTGAATTAAGAACAGATTGTAGAAAGTTGAATGTTGATCAGTAGAGTTGAGTGGCTGGATTGCGTCACTTGTTTTCTAATTAGTGCTTCCAGATGGGTTGGTGCAAGTCAGGTTAATAAGTAATAAAAAAAGTGATCTGTCAGAGACAGGGGCTCATTTGACCAGATTATGCAGACATTATTATGCAATGGAACTTACCTTCAGTATAACCTGGACCAATGATTACTATTTCATCAAATTCTATGAATAATCATTCTTAACTATTGTATACTTGCAACAATTATCACAGACTTGGTCAAATTTGCCATTTTTACCAATTATTAGCTTGTCATGTAATATATGTAAATATATCCATGATAAATGAAAACAATGGACAGCTTTCTCTGAATGTGCTGCAAAGATCAACTATTGAAATTTGATAGAAACAAATAAGAAATTCAAGGTGTTACAATATGATATAAATACTAGTAGTGCTTTCTAGCATTGTTGCAAATCCCAAAGATGTTTTTACATTGAGATGTACATAACGTTGATAAATATAAATTCATGATAGTGTCAAAATGTCTTGTAAACATTGGAATTTCCTGAGTTACCATATTTCACACAAATAACACTGATCATTATGATCAGGGCCTTGGGAATGCTGCAGTCTGTCCTCTGACTGGTTGAACTATTTTTGGTTGGTCTTTGCGGAGACCGGCCATTTGTTGTCAGATTGATTTTTATTTTGACTCTGTCAGAAAGTCTCTTTTGATTCTTTCTCATTCACTCTCCCCACAATGAATCGCCCTCCCACAAAGGCCAAAATAAATCCCATTTTAAAGTCTTGGAGAGATTGTATTATTAACACATGATTGAAGGTTGACATTCCCAAGAGCACCGTTAAATTATTGACATATCAAATGTTATGATTCAATTTTTACCCATAAGACAATAAAATACTCTAACCCTCATCCATTCATACTCTGAACTCCAGCCATAACATGTGGATTGCTACTTGACAGAGCATAACCTTTGACTCTTTGACAATTTTACATAAACAAAAAGAATCTGAAATAGAATTCCAATAGTGCATTTGTGTATGTATTTTCCTATTTTTTCGTGATGCATCGTAAGTAACCTAGACCTCCAATAATGCACCTAAAAAATCACCCACTTACACATCCTACCCGTCTCATAAAGTTCTGGCATCAGGACAGTACTGTATCCCACCTTAATCAGCTCAAGAGAACTCCCATAATGTGGCCGAGGAAGTACCGGAATGCCTCTCAACTAAAGCTGAAGGACTCCCATAAAGTATGCTCAAAGGAGGCGTATTTGTGGGAAATCGTTGTCACAGCAAAACATTTGCGAGGCATTATATAAGCTAAGTAAAGTCTTTCAATACACATTATAGGCTTTCAGGAAATACATTAGTCGGAAAGATTAACTGTAGCATTTTAAAAAGCCTTTTATGGAATATTTACTCATCATTCAACTCCTTGAGCTTTGCAGGAGCACATTTTGTCAATAAGAGAATGAGTGAGTGGCATGACTTTTCAAATCAGTTGGAAACAGTGGCGATGTTAGGTTCCAGCATGCGTACATATCTATGCTATTTATGTATATCTTAATAATAATCCTTTGATGTCCGCACGCGTATCCGGTTCGCTGACCAATCACGGCAGTCGAGACAATGGTGGGAGACCTTGGCACACACTGTCCACCAGAGGCACACGCAAACTATTACCTCTGGCCAACCCAGATTAGTATTCATCCGGTCCTACTTTTACTGGCCATGTGCTCAAGAACTGTCAGTGTGTTGTAAATGTGATTGATGTATTAACATCTCTTAATATCAAATATGAAGTTGCCTTGAGATGTATTTGAGTTCATTTGTTAACATTTGAACATTTTTTGTTGGTTAGATTATTCAGAATTATAAAAGATTAAAAGAGTTCAAATTATAAACATAGCGGCCATCTTTGTTGTGTTTCTGCCTTATCACTACCCCAGGAAATGGCTCCTCCGGTTGAGAAAGTAGTTCCAAGTTTTATTTCTCTTAATAGTTGTTTCTATATGCACAAACTTTTGTATCAAGGGTGAAATATATCATGATTTACCAATCTGAGTACAGTTTAAGAAAAAAAATAAGTAAGACAGACAGTTACATGAAAATTGGTGGATGTGGTGAGCCAGCACAAAAAGGCACCTTGTACAGAGGTGATTTATACCTCAGTGATGCGCGTATTGATGCGATTTCGAATGAATACGAGCATGCCGATTATTTGTAAAGTATTGATTAGCCATCTTTAGACTGGTTCCCCATCGAGTGTCAAGAACATCGTGTATATACACAGATGGCGGCAACCAGTCTATGGCTGTACGCGCCATTTTCGGGTCACGTGACGGGGTCAAATGAGGTGCGCTTTGTTTACAAATGTTTGTAACGATAAATATCTTGTTTCATGTATCATTTTTTAAAAATACAGTAGTTGTCTGAGGTATAAAAACAAAACATGCCTCGTCGGGTCAGCTGTGTGAGCGGATTCAGTTCGTTGGTGATGGCGGACGGATACCCTTCCGCAATCACCAACTCACTGAATCCGCTCACCCAGCTTCCCGACTCGGTATGTTTTGTTATAAGGTTCACCACGTCGCCCTCTGGTGGAGTTTGACCTTGGCATTTATTTAGACCAATGCGAGAGCAGCTAACAAACGATTAACAGAAGTGTTCGTACTAATAATGGCGGGAAGCGGCGATCACCACGTGTCTACATTTCCGCATCGCATAAAGTGGCTTTGTCAGAACAACTGAGAAAAAAGTGTTAATTGACAACAGGGTTATTTGGGACAGCTACGGATTTTCTAGTATATACTAAGGGCTTGAAAACTCTTGTTTATAGAATGTCTCGAACAGTTTGGTTTCCTGGAATTTAAATGATATAATCCATAAATTACCCATTAACAGGCAAACCATTTTTTTAAACTATAAAATGTAAAGTACCATTGAGTGCTTTTACTGATACAAGTGAGATTCGATTTGTTCAGAACTATTACTCAATATAAGGATAACTACGGCTTTGAAAATTTGAATTTTATGGGTTGGATGATAAAGACCAGAGATATCCATACTTTATTAATATGAAAGTATATTTAACAACTTCAAACATGACTTGAAAATATTCCCAAAGTTGGGATTTTAGTTGTATATGAAACAAATAAGGAAGAATATAATTGACATTGCATTGATGAAAACCTTTCTGCACTCTCTGAGCTTTACATTCCCTGTGCACTAACCCTTGTCCACAAACATCTGCAATGTCTATACAACACAACAACTTGAGACAACTTGAAATAGTTGACGACAGGACCATTTGTTCCATTTTTAGGTTTCAAATGTTTGCTATTTTTTCTTGAAGGTAAATATTTAGCTCAGAGTGGTTATATCAATTAAATAATAAAGTACATATCAATAAAACTGAAAGAGAGATAATTATAGATTTTATTTGCTTGTATTCCATTTTTATATTCTAGGTGGAAATGACATAGTAGGCATACGCGGCGTCACAGGTTTTCCAACCATTTTGAAACAATAAAAACCATTGGAGACCAGGTTCTGACCATAAACTCATTCATTCTTTTCTATTAATATAAAGATAACAGTCTTGTAAGAAATATGATTTATTTGGCTCATGGAAGCGAATATCTGATTATCATGTGAAGATCGTGTTCCAGGGGTGAAACGGTTTCTATTAATTTCATGGAATCAAATGCTGATGTGATGAACCCAATGAAATATAAGCATCTAGTACGGTCATATAAAGTGAATGCAGAAATTAAAAACCAAGATTCATTAAAGCCTCCGGGAATAACTGACTAAAACAGAGCATCATTTGATATTCATTTTACTGTGGGAATGCTCAAATGCAAAAGTAACTTTATATACGTCTGAGAAATGTAAGAATATTCTTCCAACATGTGTAATTCTTAATCAATATGTGTTCAACCGCTATATTGTAGTACAGCAGAATTTTAGTAGTTATTACCAAATTGATTATTTTTTAAAGATAATTATTTCGGCAAGAAACAAATCATATATAAACTTCATTATACTTGTAGATCGAATTATTAACGGTGTGCAATAAAGAGCAAAAGCATATCTTGTGGATAAAATATGTTTGTATGGCAAGTTTTTTTAAAAAATGATTTGAGTAAGAAATGCTTCCTTCCCTTTTGCATTGATATTAAGGGGTCATCAACAAAAACTCTTATATTGGTATACATATCTTATTTTATCGATTAGAAATTAGACTTTTGCAGATCACATGTTTGCAAAGGCCGCAGTGAGGTGTGTATGTTAGTGAGACATGTTACCAGTATTCATATCTCCACACTTTGTGAAGGGAATACATTGGAATGCAGTTTACGTTAATTGAAATGCAGCTGAAATAACTGTATGTATTTTGCCTTTTTAATTATTTGTTGTTCATCGCCCTCTTTTTTTTCAAGGACTACTTATGTCGCATTGGAAATTGCAAAAACGACGCCAGTGAACAAAGTTCTAAAATAATAGCTTGTGAAATATGAATAATCCTTCGCATGAATTTAATATTCCTAAATTAAAGGTTCTCTTCATTTTAAATTTCTCAACAGGAGGTTAAATGAAAATGAAGTATCTGGCGAGTAATGTGAACTGATGAGCAATAAAATGAGGTAAAGGTTCCTGTACCACATGATGAATTACATGGCACAAATATTCAGGAAAATTAGTGTTATCAATGTATTGAGCAATTTGAAAAAAAGGAGACGATCACAGGAGTAATAGTGCAGCGAATTCCTTGGAGTTATGAATGGAGAATGAACATAGGAGTAATGCTTCTAATAAGGTATGCACAGGAGAAATTGTGTTGTGAATAGGGAGTCAGCACAGGAGAAATAGTGTTGTGAATGGAAAGTCAGCACAGGAGAAATAGTGTTGTGAATGGAAAGTCAGCACAGGAGAAATTGTGTTATGAATAGGGAGTCAGCACAGGAGAAATGGTGTTGTGAATAGAGAGTCAGCACAGGAGAAATAGTGTTGTGAATAGGGAGTCAGCACAGGAGAAATAGTGTTGTGAATAGGGAGTCAGCACAGGAGAAATAGTGTTGTGAATAGGGAGTCAGCACAGGAGAAATAGTGTTGTGAATAGGGAGTCAGCACAGGAGAAATAGTGTTGTGAATAGAGAGTCAGCACAGGAGAAATAGTGTTGTGAATGACGAGTCAGCACAGGAGAAATAGTGTTGTGAATGACGAGTCAGCACAGGAGAAATAGTGTTGTGAATAGAGAGTCAGCACAGGAGAAATAGTGTTGTGAATAGAGAGTCAGCACATGAGAAATAGTGTTGTGAATGAAGAGTCAGCACAGGAGAAATAGTTGTGAATGAAGAGTCAGCACAGGAGAAATAGTGTTGTGAATGAAGAGTCAGCACAGGAGAAATAGTGTTGTGAATAAAGAGTCAGCACATGAGAAATAGTGTTGTGAATAGTATTGTTGTCAGTGAAGAGTAACCATAGGAGTAATGGTGTTGTGGTTGACGTGAACAGTGGAGTAATGGTATTGTAAATAGAAAGTGAGCACAGGAGTTAAAATGTAACAACTGCCTAAAATCATCATGAAAGACAACAATTTGTCGATGCACTCAAATGTTTTTTGGCTTTAGCTGTCCTACTTTGCTTAACAAATTAGCATCTCCTGGGAGAGGCAACAATGCAGGGTGGGAAAGAGTGAATGGACAGTTGTTGTGTTACCGTAATGCATATGTGGCCATTATAATCCTCCTGGGTGATAATGTGAAATTAAAACTTGTTGCAAATGTAGGCATCTCATTTGTTTCAACAGGGCAGTCACACTATCGGGCTTTGTACGCCCACTGTTAGTTGGATAAATCAGTATAGTTAACAAAAGAACGTTTTGTTTTTCATAGAAATTGCATGTACTTTGTTTAATCTGTTGAATGTGTTGCAGGTGTCGTTGAGTACACATTGATCTTAGTTTTACCTGGATGTGAGGTAAGTGCTTGATAAACAAACACACTGACCTTGGTATATATGGCACAATGGTAAGTGTATGAAAAACACACACGCACACACACAGCTTGGTATACATGGTACAATGGTAATTGTTTGTTACACACATATAAACAAAGACACACACTGACCGTGGTATATATGGTACAATGGTAGGTGTTTGTTACACACACACACTGTGGTATATATGGTATAATGGTAATTGTTTGTTACACACATATAAACAAAGACACGCACTGTGGAATATATGGTACAAAGGTAGATGTTTGTTACACACATGCAAACACACACTGTGGTATATATGGAACAATGGTAGATGTTTGTTACACACATACAAACACACACTGTGGTATATATGGTACAATGGTAGATGTTTGTTACACACATACACACACACTGTGGCATATATGGTACAATGGTAGATGTTTGTTACACACATACAAACACACACTGTGGTATATATGGTACCTTGGAGTAATTATGATTACTTCAAGATGGCACAATGTAAGTGAATGTAACACACACACAAACGCACATACACAAATTTCACATTGACCTTCAAGTTGGTATATATGGTACAATGGAAGCTGTTTGTTATCCACATCTCCTACAATGGTATGTGTTAATCACACTGACCTTACTTCTGGTATGTGTTAATTCACACTCTGACCTTGCTTTGTTTAACATTTAAAATGGTTAGTGTTTGTTACACACACAAACACACACATCTTGATTTGTTTTGTACAGTGGTAATCGTTTATCATACAAACACAAAAGCCTTGGTTCACCTTGCAAACTAGTAAATGTTTGTCACACACACACATACACAAACACAGAAATACACACATACACACACTTGGTTTATGAAGTGTTTGAATTGTTTTATCTGGTTGCAAAGCCTAAAATCTTGGTTCACCTTGTACGGTGGTAAATATCCTCACATAAACACAACTATCTGCGCTTTGCTGTTCTTGGTTAAACAGGTAAATGTTGGTGTTTGTTGCATAAACTGATCTTAGATATCTTGAACCGATTTTCATATTTTGATTTGGACTGGGATTTTCTGACGCAATGCCGTCTGTTTGTTACACAATAAAAATGATGATTAGGCATGTTTATGATGCATCTCCATAGGTATTTGTCGCTCAGAAATTGCAAAACAAAATATTAATAACCATTACAATGACAATGCCACATTGAAATAAGACTTTGCTGAATGACAATGATACATCTAGGATTTTAACAATCCCATTGTATCTACAATTCTCAATGCAATAAAAGAACATCAACATGAATCTTATGAAATGTGACAATTTTCCACGTGTATTTACCAGCCATTCTCAGATTACAGAATTTAGGTTTCACACTCCAAATCTTACATTCTGGTTTAAAACATTAATAACAGCAGATCATCTACCATTTGGCCATGATAAAATATAAAGTACCATTTTGTTTCAGACCAGTTAGCTGTAGCTCTTGTCAAATCGAGGAAACAGGATAAATGTCCCAGACGGTTTTTGCATTGATATCAATTTCTTATTAGAATAGGCAATTGATCAAATGTCCACATGGTGTCTCACCGTAGTCATTGTTTGGAATTCTATCACATTTCTGTGGTGTATCTAGGGAAATTAAGGACCCCGCTGATCTTTCAAATCAATTGAGTGCTTGCTCAGAAATAATCTTTTCTCTTGCAATACACCCAGTGTATCTATACAAAATCGCAGTCTTTCCAAAATGTCTATCTTTCAGAAAGCTCATTCTTTCACAAAGCTCATTCTTTCCCAAAGCTCAATCTTTCATAAAGCTCAATCTTTCCCAAAGCTCAATATTTCATAAAGCTCATTTTTCCCAAAGAACAATATTTCACAAAGTTTATTATTTCACTGTAGCTTTGTATCAAGATATCAATGATTTCAATAATTATATGGAATGACAAATCTGGTTGGGGAGGTTAGGAAATTCTGTGATATTTATCTGACTCATTTGACTGTAAATGAAAGCAATGAACATTAAATATATCATTGTATGTCTGAGTAGATTATACATAAGAATACACAATAATCAAAACGACCTTTAGAACACTATTTATGATCTATTAGGTCAGGTTGAAGTCGCCACCTGGCCCAATGACCTACTCTCTTCGAAGAGTGACCAGGGATCTTTCTTCTGCATTACCCCAAAGACACAAAGCAACAGGTCATGCAGCATTTGTTTGGCTGCGAAACTGTTCAATCATGCAGGATGACTTAAATACTTGTCCCAACCAGGAATAGAACCCCAGACCTTTAGCATGGGAGATAGAGGTCTTACCAACTAGGCCATTTCACAATAAATGGTACATAGTTATCATGTTAAACATCATATCTTAATTCTCAAGCAATTGCGTTAGGCATGAGAAAGAGGAGTATAGAAATGTGCACAGAAGAAAATTCCAAAACCAAAGAAATCAACTAATTGGCCTGCAATTTACCCACAAATGTGCACTTCAAAATAATGTGAAAAATGATATTTCGATATCTGTATACAATTAATTCTTGACAAATTCGCTTGTTGTATTATCGCAAAACAATGGAATGTTGGAGGCTAATTGATATCAATAATATGAATAGTGCACTTGTGGGTTAACATATTTGTTTACCTTTTACAACAAATATGGCATAGATAGCTGGGCCTTTACTCTTCTCACAATTAATGACTTAGTGGAGAACATTGAACTCTCAAACCTGCAGACGATAATAGCCTCTTATATGGAGTGGTGAAAAAATAAGGTAAGATAGCAAGGTAAAATAGAAATGATCAAGAGAATGGCAAATGGATTTCAATGTCAAGAAATGCCATTTATTGAGTAGTAAAATAGTACATATATTGCAGAAGGACACACTGACCGTGGTGACCATCCTCTCTTAATATGGGATGAATACATCAACAATATAATACGCGAACAAGTCAAGTGCATGACATTGCTAGATGCACTTCTAAAAGAAAAAAGGAAAATATTAAAGTACCTTCTACACCCGTTAGTAAATTTAAATGGTTTTCTCAGAGAAAATTCTTCTACATATTTGGAGTGTGATAAGGAAACATAATCTCCAGCATTATATATCCGATCCAAATTCTAGGGGAATGGAAACCAAATATAGAGGTCTTAATATTATTTATTATATGATGATGATCTTGGAATTATGGAAGAAAATGAAACTGGAAGTTTAAAAATGAGGGATGTGATTAAATTGTAAAAAAACTAAAGTTAATAATAATAATAATAATAATAATAATAACGATTTATATAGCGCTATATCAGACCAAGTCTGCTCGAAGCGCTTCATTAAGATAGTGTTTTCTAAATAGAAATGTTTTAAGTTTATTCTTGAAAGTTTCAACAGTTTTACACTTTTTCACTTCAAGGGGCAGCGCATTCCAGTTCCTTGGCGCATACGCCATGAAAGCCCTATCTCCATAAGATTTCATATTAGTCTTAGGTACTACGTATTCATTTTTATCATTAGATCGCAGTCCCATACCCAACTGTTTATATTCTAATAAATCAGACAAATATTTTTGGGCAAAGCCATTTTGCACCTTCCATGTTAATAGAGATATTTTGAAATCAATCCTAGCTTTTACTGGTAACCAGTGAAGTTCCTTAAGTTTTTGCGTGATATGATCTCTCTTTTTGAGCTTCCCAACTACCCTCGCCGCAGGGTTCTGTAATTTTTGTAATTTGGCTAATTCACACTCAGGAAGACCCGCTAGAAGGGCATTTCCATAGTCAAGGGTAGAAGTGAAAATGCATGAGCAAGGGTGTTGGCTGTTCCCTCATCTAAACAATTTCTTACTCTTGATAATTTTTTTACATGGAGGAAACCGTTTTTACACATTTTTCTGATTTGTGATTTCATAGATAGTTCTTGATCTAGAATAACCCCTAGATCCTTAACAGAATTTGATCTAGGGATTCTAGTTTCCCCTACTAGAATATCTTCAGGTACATTTTTCTTTCTGAATTCACAGCTTTTACCACATAAAAGCATTTCTGTCTTTCCATCATTTATCTTCATTTTATTCTCTATTAAGAATTTTTTAACCTCTATAATACAATTTTCCATCTCCTTGCAGGACTTAACTCTAGTTTCTTTAGACTTAGGATCAATGGTGATGTAGAGTTGTGTATCGTCAGCATAGATGTGATGCTTGAGACCATAGTTACCAATTATATCTGATAAAGGCTCCATATATGCCGTAAATAATAAAGGTCCCAAAACTGAGCCTTGTGGGACACCATATTTAATCTTAATATTATCAGATCTTTCACCATCTATTACAACACATTGTTTTCTATTAGACAAGTATGATCTAAACCATTTAAGGGCAGTCCCTGTGATACCACATCTTTTTTCCAGTCTATTAAGCAATATTTCATGATCAATAGTGTCAAAAGCCACTGATAGATCAAGTAGTACCAGCATTACCGTTTTACCATCATCAATATCCATTAAGATGTCATTCTGCACTTTGAGTAATGCAGTTTCAGTACTATGGAACTCCTTATAGGCTGATTGAAATAGGCCTTGAATATCATTTCTAACTAGATGTCCCACAAACTGTTTAGCTACTGCTCTTTCTATTAATTTTTAGGTAGGCCAGGTTCGAGACTGGTCTATAATTCTTCTTTATCAATTCCAGGCCCAATTTCTTAATTAAGGGTCTAATGATGGCCATCTTCAGGTCATCAGGCATGTCTCCTAATGAGATTGACTTATTTATGATGGCCTTTATTAATGGCAGTAAATTCCCCATGCATTCATTTAGAAGCCATGTAGGGATTGGATCCAGCTCACATGACTTCTTTGCAGATTCTTTAATTATTGTTTTGACTTCAGAATCACTTAACAATGTGAATTTTATCAACTGTGTATCAAATCTGACTTCCTCATTTATTTGTTGATTATTTTTATCAATTTGGTCCATGGACTCTCTAAGATTCGAAATTTTTTCAAGAAAAAAATTATTAAATTCTGAGGCTAACTCCTTTTTGTCATTATGACTAGGGAAAGGGGTGTCCTCTTAAGTATGTAGTAATTTATTTAATATTTTAAATAATTTTTTCGGATCTGATTTATTTGAATTTATTATTCCCGAATAATAATCGTTTTTCGAATTCTTAATGATATTATTATATTTGTTCCTCTGTATTTTAAATTGTATCTTATCTGAGGAGAGGCCAGTTTTATCATGTTTCCTTTCAAGTCTTCTTTTCTTTCTTTTTTCAATCCTTACATCATCAGATAACCATGGTGCCGGTTTCCTAATATTTATGGTTTTCTCCACATTAGGAGCATGTTTGTCAAGTACCATTGTCAATTTGTTATATTTATCAAGTAATTTATTTAGATCTGCATCTTGATATGATTGACTATCGTTGAACATTTCCTCAATGTCTCTTTTAAATTCATCGATATTCATTTTTTTGTAATTTCTATATGATACAGTTTTTTTGTTATTGACTTTAGTCTGCAGATTTAAGGTAAGTCTTAGGATATTGTGATCTGATATTTTTTCATCAACTATATGTTCCTTAATTACATTACTATGTATGCCTGTTATTAATAGGTCGAGCGTATTTCCCATAATATGCGTTGGTTCTGTCACATGATTATGTAAATTATATAGATCTAGGACTTCATTGAATTTTATTACATTAGGCCTCTCGGGTCTATTCATGTGAAAGTTATAGTCGCCCACCAATATAACTTCATGTGTATATGTGCTATAATAAGACAGTAGTTCACTGAATTCTTCGAAAAATTCTGTGTAAGTATATTTGTTCTTATCAGAAGGCTCAGGTCTGTATATTGTAATAATAGTGCATATCTTATTTTTAGTTTTAATATTTATTTCCATCATTTCCATTGTCGATAATTTATGTGTGTGATTAATTTTCTTTATGTCTATTTCAGGTCTATAGATAATCGCCAGACCCCCGCCAGACCTTAGGACACGTGGTACATGTTCAATATCATAGTTGTTACCTTTAATTTCACCTCTTATGATTTGTTCATTCATTTCATTAATCCAAGTTTCAGTTATAAAGAATAAGTCAACATTATTTTCATTAATATATAAATTTATCAGTTCTGTCTTATTTCCAAGACTTTGAACATTGGCTGTTGCAATAGTTAGATCTTTGTTCATTATAATGTGTGGGGCCATGGGCCGTGGCGCAGTTGGTTAGGGCGCCAGCTTATTAGCACCAGTTCCTCTGTGGTGATCCAAAGGTCGTGGGTTCGAACCCCGGCTGTGCCGAGATTGAACTCATGACACAATTTTCCACATGAGCTGAGGCCCATGCCTAAAGGGTTAACCCGTTGTCCTTGTAAATCTGTGACCGGGCGGGTTGTCATGTCAAGGACCTGCGACATGACAATTCAGTGAGGCAGCACTATATCTGCTACAAGTAGGTCTCATCACGAAATAACTGAAATAATGTTGAAAGTGATGTAAAACCCCAAACAAACAAACAAAAAAATCATTATAATGTGTGTATTTTTTTTAAGGTTATGTTTTACATGTCTATTCATTTTGTTATTAGTTAAGTTTCTATTAAAGTTAATTTTATTTGTATTCTCCTGAGCATTAAGGCAACTTTCAACAGGGAAACCGGCCATTGACCCTATGACGTCATTATGGAGGGAACCTCTTTCACCCCCAGCAGATTGCCCCCCATGACGGCCAATCAGATTAACGGAGGGTGGAGCTAACGTCCGATCGCTTCGAGACTTAGTGCGGTGATTAATAATATAAGGACTATGTTCCTTTTGCCTGAAATTATGGGTTGCAATTTTGTTACTGTCAGAAAGATATTCAAATCGATTTGAGAGCGATATTTCGTTTAATGGCGTAGTAAAACCTGTTCTACTCTTACGGACCATCCTGTGGTGGGTGTGGTTATTTAGACCACGTGACCCAGATAAGGCATTTGATTGGTTCAAGTTTTTTCTTATGTTTCGTATGTTAGAGCTACCATTAAGATGCTTATCATTAGGAGTGTCCAGTTGGGGAAGCCCTTCACCCCTGGCCATGTATTTAATATGATCATTGATTCTCACCATTTTATTTAAAGATGATGTGCTTCCATTAAATTCTTTACACTTGCGTTTTCGGATATTATTGTACAGATTGACTTCTTGATTGTTTGGAATCTTCAATACCTCAGCATATGTGGGCTTTAAAAATTCTACATGTTTATTTGCTGTTTCATATTCTTGGCTATCTTTATTACTTAAAAGATAAAAAACTATGTTTTGACATTGATTTTTGCATTGGCTACAAGGACATAAGGTATTATTATTACTGAAAAGATAAAAAACTTTGTTTTGACATTGATTTATGCATTGACTACGGGGACATAAGGTATTTATCTTTTCATGTGAAAAAATGACATTATTAAAATCTTTTTCACGTTTGTTTAAATTTATTTTCATGCAATTTTCTTTAAAATCGTCCTGCATCATAAAAACATCTCCATTCATAGAGTTTTTCTCATTTATAAAAACATTTTCATTCATGCTGTAATCTAAGATGCAATCATTTTTTAAAAGTTTCACATTATCGCTAGGTATTATATTTTTTAATGGCACAGAGATATTTTTAGAGCTGCCAATCGTGGTCCAGTAATTCACACTACCATATTCATACCTATAAGCATTATCATTATCTACATGATTTAAATTTTGGTTATACAAGATTCTTTCATTATACATATTTCTCTTCTGAAACCTTATGTCCCCCCGACCCCGTCATTTGTTAAATTTTTACCTCTTCAATGAATGCAAAAATTTGCATCTATCCCCAAACCTGCACTCCCCATTCTTCTCATAGTTTTGACAGGGAATTGCTTTACTATCTAATTGTTGCATATTTTTGTACTTTATGTTAGAATTTCTTCCGAAAATTAATTTTTCATGAAGCGATTCAATAAATTCATTTGATGCCATCAAAAGTCTGTAAGAAGCATACAATGGAAAGAATTCTGTACTTTCTATAAAGTTCTATATTTAACCTTGTAATCTGTTTTCAAACAGGAGATTTCTGTCTGAGTCCAGTATTAGTGTAGTAAGACAGATAGTACCTCCCGCACGAGAAATACTAATTTAGAGCTCCGTCTTATACAAATAATATTAGCCTTAGAATAAATTCAAGATATGTTCTCTACAATTGTGTGTCTTCACAAAAATAAGATAGATAGTATTCCCCGCACGAGAAATACCAATTTAGAGTTCTATCTTATATATGTATCAAGAACAAAATTATCATTGTAGTAAGACAGATAGTACCTCCCGCACGAGAAATACTAATTTAGAGCTCCGTCTTATACAAATAATATTAGCCTTAGAATTGTGTGTCTTCAAAAAAAGTTGTGCGGTTTAAAACAAAAGCATAGCAAATATTGTAGTTATAAGTATGCGCGATGATCCAGAAGATTGAATGTGTGAAAATATTTGGGAGCTATTCTCGAAGTAAGTCTTGATTTTGATACATCAATGCTTTTGTGTTGGCTGCCTCTTGTTTCAGTTTATACTACATTAAGTCAGGGGCCTGGATTTTAAAAATCGTTTACCACCTTGTTCCACCCAGGTAAGATGACTGTTATTCATGCTTTGTGGAAGTCAGTATAGGAAAATTGACACTGTTCAAAATTGAGCAATATGATATTGTCTTGGTATTCAGAACTTTGCACCTTATTAGCAATAAATGGTGATATGGGTTAGATCAGTAGTGTGGTTCGTCATAGAGATGAAATGTTTCAATTTTTGCAATCGGCATTGCAATTTGAATCAAAACAGATATAGATGGGCATTAGGAATTTTAAAAAAAGACGATCTTCATGTAATCAGCACAGATATTTTTAATCTATTTCTAATTATGATTGGATATGTCCCAATATAATTTTAATCAAAATGTTGATGTCAATATATCGACATTAAAGTGACATAGCATGGTGAAATGTGGCAAAGCATAGAAAATGACGTTTTTGAAGTGCCAGAACCTGATTGTAATTCGAAAACTGTATAAAACAGAGCTATATTCATTAGGGATTATAAAAGATCACATTTTATTTTAGAATATTTCAGAAAGGGATTGTACCACTGAAGATAGCAAAACCTAGATATGCACAAATACTACTTAATTTTGGTTTATGCAAAACATGCAATGAAAATTTGATGTGGGATGAAAGGCACTTCCTTCTTCACTGAATTTTTTATGATGAGAAATAAGTACTCTATAAAAATTTGAGGTTATCACAAACATTTGAAAGTATGACTAACATAGAAAATTTATATTTCTGAGTTTAAATATTAAGATCACAGCTGTTTTTCTCAAATGTTATTGTAAAAGAACAGTTTTTATCGATAGATTTATAGATAGGTATTAAGTAATTGCAGTTTTTGCACCATTGCTCTGTAATATTGTTCTTATTAAAGCGACTTCTCAAAATGAGTCAGGCTGGGTACATAAATTTCTTAAAATGGACTATTGTACTATCAGTTTGAGAGCTTAACTTAACTATTCTTTTGTGTGTTTATATCCTTTTTGATAGTGGATATTTACTGTATAAAGCATGGCAATATTTGTAAAATGATTTATTCACTTTTGGAATAAAACCGAGGATGCTTAAATCCTGGCATAATGCTTATCAGAAGTGATACAGTTTTTGTTTCGAAACATTGGGGAATAAAGAAAACTTGCTGTATTTACGTCCTTGTATTTGCTACTTTACTTTATGAAAAAGTTAATGTTAATGACAAAGAATAGGGTGAATATGAGGCTAATTACCATATGATAATAAATCAAAGTACTTCTGTGGCATGAACAAATGCGAGTGCTAATAATTCATCAGAAGGAGATCTTACATTATTGTTGTTCAAATCATTGATCATTTTGCCATGAAGTCCTGCTCATATGATGCTTAATTGGGGACTAGCTCCAATAACAAATCTCTCAGGACCAGATATGATTCAGAATTCTTGTTTCTTATGACTGGACCTATTATAATAGATCCTCACTCCTCAATCTCAACCAGGAAGATATCAAAATAAAGATAACTTGATTGGTCTTCATTTTTGGTCATTGAGTAAACATCGAGTTGAATATCTTAAACTAGGACAACACTTTTTCTTTTCATATTTCTTGTCATATTACATTTTATTACATTTAATACACTGTGCAGAATATTGTACATTCTTATCACGCAGGAATATAAACAGGCATCACAGATCAGAAAAGATATACATAAAATATACATGTGGTTTTATAACGGTTATAACTGTACAACTGTATTTACATCTTTCATCTATACACTGTATATGCACCATCGTTTTCTTATAGAATACAATAAAATATAAAATTCTCTGGGGCACTACCACATTTAAAATATTCAAAGGATGAAATGCCTACGTGGTATCTTAGTGTTTTGATAATGGAAAACAAGTAGCTTACGTCCTGGAATACGACTCGTTGTGGATGGAGCTCACAGAGAAACATCAACTTCCAAGCTTGGCGTTGCATATAAATCCCACAGTGGAGACCTCCATATCATATCATTCAGACCACATGTGCAAATGTAAATACTCTAGCTACATTACAGGCTGTAGTTCTAACCAGGGGGACATGTATGGTCTCCTGCTCAGCCTAATGTGTATCCATACCACTCTGATAGATGGCATAGCCACTAAATCTGCCTTGATTGTTGTGTTTGTATCATGACATGCTCAGCATGATTTATAACCATTGAACTGTGATTCATATGCTAGTCAAACTGCCTCAACCACTGTGTTCAGAAGGCTACCTACTCAGCATGAGATATTCCCCAGTAAACTATGATTGACATGTTAGTCATGTTTTTGTCTGGAGAAAAACTTTAATTATTCTACTGTGTTTCACATAGTAATCCTCTACATTTATTTTCCTTTTATAAAAGTAGCAACCCTTGTTAGTCATTGAAACATTCAATATATATCTAAAACACAATATAGACATAAAAATATTATGTGGAGCATTTTTGTGACTTTTGGAGATAATATATTTGTGAATCTGCTCCAAAATGAACTTCAATATGCCAGTATTTTACAATAAGAGGTAGAACTCAAATTAATCAGTGTAATATGTGATTGTGGAGAACTGAGGATGGCACTCTAAGACATGTCCTAATATAGCATATCCTACTAAAGGTGTCACTCTTGTGGCATGTCCTACTTAATGTGTCCTACTCAAGGTGTATCCTATAAGTGTCACTCCTATCCTGTAACATATCCAACTTGAGGTGCCATAAACTTAAGGCATATCCAACTTGAGGTGCCACTCTTAAGGCATATCCACCATAAGGTGCCACTCTTAAGGCATCTCCACCATAAGGTGCCACTCTTAAAGCATATCCAACTTAAGATGTCACTCTTAAGGCATATCCAACTTAAGATGTCACTCTTAAGGCATATCCAACTTAAGAAGTCACTCTTAAGGCATATCCAACTTAAGAAGTCACTCTTAAGGCATATCCAACTTAAGATGTCACTCTTAAGGCATATCCAACTTAAGATGTCACTCTTTAGGCATATCCAACTTAAGATGTCACTCTTAAGGCATATCCAACTTAAGAAGTCACTCTTAAGGCATATCCAACTTAAGAAGTCACTCTTAAGGCATATCCACCATAAAGTGTCACTCTTAAGGCATATCCACCATAAGGTGTCACTCTTAAGATATACCCTACATTAAATATCACTCTTATACATATTCTAATTAAGGTGTCACTTTTAAGGTGTATCCTACATTAAGTGTCATTCATATGCAGATCCAACTAAAGGTGTCGCTGATATCCTGAAGCATATTCTTTGTAATTTTTTCAGGGAACTGATATTTAGTGCATAATAATTACAGGTAATTGCTTTAAAGAATTTTGTCTTTCAGACAATGTTTTCCATTGCTCCATCTGCAGACAAAAGTATAGCACCCATACATACATACATCATCCTAAATACAATGGTGTTTCAGGTTCATTACTAATAATACTGCAAGTGTCTGAGAAGGGAGTATCTTACCTACAATAAAAATGTTTTCATTCTTATAGATTACTATGAACTTATATAGTACAACAGCTGCTTTGATACACTCATATACAGAAATAACACCTGTATTAGGCAGTGTAAGCTATGTAATAAACAGAGACATGGCACCACGAACTGACCACTTGCTATTAAGGAAAATCTGATACTGGTCAAAACCTAGTATGGGTCAAAACCTGGTACAAGTCAAAACCTAGTACAAGTTAAAACCTGGTACAAGTTAAAACCTGGTACGGGTCAAACCCTGCTACTGGTCAAGATCTGCTACTGGTCAAGATCTCCTACTGGTCAGGATCTCCTACTGGTCAAGCCCTGGTATTACTGTTCACAGCCTGCAACTGGTCTGCAAATGGTACCAGATCTCTTTATACCATATTTATTAGTACGACAATCTAAAATAAAACATAATCTAATTGCACATACTGAATAATTTATAAACAGCCATATTTATAAACTGCATAAATATAATGCTAGATTTGCTTATATTATTTGATAATTAACCACTGTTTGACATGGCGGGACAAAGTGTCCAGTAGCCCTATGCTAGCATCGATAACGTCCTTGACCTTGGCGGTCACAGGAAGGCACCCAACATCTCATCCTCACACATCACTTGACACGCCATGAGGATAACATAGCGTACTTTAAAACTGCACCTTTGGTAAAAATCATCATGACGCAACAATAAATTTCCCATTAAAAATGAATCCAATCAATTCACTGGACAATTACTCAGATATCTACATAGATTCATGAACTCTACCCTGTTGATATCGTATATGTGAGTATGCTGTGATACTGCCCATCTCTTACTGACAGGATCTGGTATATACTATGTTTCATGTAAATTAACATATTCTCTGGCTTCAACATAATTACATTACTTTCTATCTTGACCATTCCTCACATTGTGTATTGTGTGGTTAACATTTAAAACAGGACAATTAACCCTTGCATATCCATTCAAAAAGTTTCTTCAATGATATCATCCCACATGTTTTAATATTGTATGTGTCAGCACCAAGTCTGGGGTTGAATCATTGAATAGCGTAACCTGTTCCATTCCTTTGTGTGAATCACCAAAGAAACCTCAGTTGCCAAGTCTGCTTCTGTCTAGACCTGACACTGCCCAGTCCATTTCTGTCTAGACCTGACACTGCCCAGTCCGTTTCTGTCTAGACCTGACACTGCCCAGTCTGCTTCTGTCTAGACCTGACACAGCCCAGTCTGCTTCTGTCTGGACCTGACACTATCCAGTCTGCTTCTGTCTAGACCTGACACTGCCCAGTCTGCTTCTATCTAGACCTGACACTGCCCAGTCTGCTTATATAATTTCACACATCCAATACCTGAATTAAGGACTAAAGAATCAGTGCATTTGGGGGTAATACTATTTCAAGCCATTTTGAGGAGGTAAATGAGTAAAGTTTTCAGGTTTATTCTGATATTGCAATTGAGCAATGTACCACATGCATGATGTGACACTGCCCAGTCTGCTTCTGTCTGGACCTGACACAGCCCAGTCTGCTTCTGTCTAGACCTGACATTAACCAGTCTGCTTCTATCTAGACCTGACACTGCCCAGTCTGCTTCTGTCTAGACCTGACACTACCCAGTCTGCTTCTGTCTGGACCTGACACTGCCCAGTCTGCTTCTATCTAGACCTGACACTGCCCAGTCTGCTTCTGTCTGGACCTGACATTGCCCAGTCTGCTTCTATCTAGACCTGACACTGCCCAGTCTGCTTCTGTCTAGACCTGACACTGCCCAGTCTGCTTCTGTCTAGACCTGACAATGTCCAGTTTGCTTCTGTCTAGACCTGACACTGCCCAGTCTGCTTCTGTCTAGACCTGACAATGTCCAGTCTGCTTCTGTCTAGACCTGACACTACCCAGTCTGCTTCTGTCTAGACCTGACACTACCCAGTCTGCTTCTGTCTATACCTGACACTGCCCAGTCTGCTTCTGTCTCGACCTGACACAGCCCAGTCTGCTTCTGTCTAGACCTGACACTGCCCAGTCTGCTTCTATCTAGACCTGACACTGCCCAGTCTGCTTCTGTCTAGACCTGACATTGCCCAGTCTGCTTCTGTCTAGACCTGACACTGCCCAGTCTGCTTCTGTCTAGACCTGACACTGCCCTGTCTGCTTCTGTCTAGACCTGACACTATCCAGTCTGCTTCTGTCTATACCTGACACTGCCCAGTCTGCTTCTGTCTCGACCTGACACAGCCCAGTCTGCTTCTGTCTCGACCTGACACAGCCCAGTCTGCTTCTGTCTAGACCTGACACTGCCCAGTCTGCTTCTATCTAGACCTGACACTGCCCAGTCTGCTTATATAATTTCACACATCAAATACCTGAATTAAGGACTAAAGAATCAGTGCATTTGGGGGTAATACTATTTCAAGCCATTTTGAGAAGGTAAATGAGTAAAGTTTTCAGGTTTATTCTGATATTGCAATTGAGCAATGTACCACATGCATGTATGGCTGAAATTATTATTTTTTTATTGTTGGTGTAATCTGATATCTGAGTATTTGGTTTGATGACATAAGCATTTTTTGTTTTGTTTCTTTGTTTGAGACATTTATTTCCATGCAATGTGATATCTTGCTCTGAGGCGTTGGAAGGTGGTCTTCGTTTCAGGTGGAGTTACAGACATGGTTGGGCTCATGTTTCAGGGGTAGATCTGGCACGGAGAGCAGTTCCTTGTGGACATCTGTGTCTCTCCTGACAAACAAGGTTACTCCTGACTTGTACCACGCTGGGATGCTGATGTGGGATGTCAGCTGCGGTCGGAATCCAGGCATCCGGCTCATACTTGCCTCCCGCAATACATTGATCACCTGACCTAAAATCAACCAATTACAGACAAGCTTATAAGTGGATCACATGTTCTGCAATCAACCAATTAACTGTAAGGTTACAGACTAATCACAAGTGTGCAATCATCCAATTAAAGACGCTGTTATAACTCAATCATCTGACATGCAACCAACGAATTACAGACAAGCTTATCGAATCTATTTCTGAAATAAATCAGCTGATTACAGCCAGTATTATTCAATTTGTGCTGGCAATCAGGCAACCGGATGTTGTCACTGTTGACCTGCAAAGAAAGAGTGCACTGCCGTGGGTCACAAATATTCTGTGGAAATAAATGAGGTTACTTCACATTATCAACAAACTTCTCATTAACATGCTGCTTAACATTTTATAAAATTTTCTATGAAAATAAATCATTTCTTATTCGTACGTTTTCAAATAAATCGTCGAAAAAAAGAAAGATATTTTCAAAATCACAGTGCATGGGTTTCCTCTAAACTTTCAAGCACATATAATGGAACCAAAAAGTGCATAAAGCTGGAAGTGTGTCAGTTGATAATTGGGCTGGATGGGTGTTGCTAGGCAATGACCAGGAGGCAGATTGATGACTCCAGGTCTCGGCTTTAATTGAGCAGCCATCCACGTGCTATTTCCTTGTGTCAGGAATTTGTCCACACTGCCCCCTTGTGGTCATTATCTGATGTGACAATCAGGGCAACAAAGTAGAAAGTACAGACTGGAATCACAGGACCGACATATGCTCATGCTCACATTCTACTCACATTCATAAAAATGGCTGATAATTAGGAAATTGCCCTGTATAGAGGCATAAAACATAAAAAATACTCATTTTTTTTACACAGAAAATTCATGTGACAAGTATAAATGAATTGTTAAAAATGTGCACCTAGAGACTATGGGACTGGCACAGTTGGTTTGAGTGCAAGCTGCACCAGTTCCTCTGGAGTGATCCAAAAGTCGTGGGTTCGATTCCCAGCCATGTCAGCATTGAATTCATGCTATAATGTGTCTCTGTTACCTCGCTGTACCAGTGAGTGTGTCTGTTACCTTGCTGTACCAGTGAGTGTGTCTGTTACCTTGCTGTACCAGTGAGTGTGTCTGTTACCTCGCTGTACCAGTGTGTCTGTTACCTCGCTGTACCAGTCAGTGTGTCACCTTGCTGTACCAGTGAGTGTGTCTGTTACCTCGCTGTACCTGTCAGTGTGTCACCTTGCTGTACCAGTGAGTGTGTCTGTTACCTCGCTGTACCAGTGAGTGTGTCTGTTACCTTGCTGTACCAGTCAGTGTGTCACCTTGCTGTACCTGTCAGGGTGTCACCTCGCTGTACCAGTGAGTGTGTCTGTTACCTTGCTGTACCAGTCAGTGTGTCACCTCGCTGTACCAGTGAGTGTGTCTGTTACCTTGCTGTACCAGTCAGTGTGTCACCTTGCTGTACCTGTCAGGGTGTCACCTTGCTGTACCAGTGAGTGTGTCTGTTACCTCGCTGTACCAGTGAGTGTGTCACCTCGCTGTACCAGTGAGTGTGTCTGTTACCTCATTGTACCAGTGAGTGTGTCTGTTACCTTGCTGTACCTGTCAGTATGTCACCTTGCTGTACCAGTGAGTGTGTCTGTTACCTCGCTGTACCAGTGAGTGTGTCACCTCGCTGTACCAGTGAGTGTGTCTGTTACCTCATTGTACCAGTGAGTGTGTCTGTTACCTCGCTGTACCAGTGAGTGTGTCTGTTACCTTGCTGTACCTGTCAGTGTGTCACCTTGCTGTACCAGTGAGTGTGTCTGTTACCTCGCTGTACCAGTGAGTGTGTCACCTCGCTGTACCAGTGAGTGTGTCTGTTACCTCGCTGTACCAGTGAGTGTGTCACCTCGCTGTACCAGTGAGTGTGTCTGTTACCTCGCTGTACCAGTCAGTGTGTCACCTCGCTGTACCAGTGAGTGTGTCTGTTACCTCGCTGTACCAGTGAGTGTGTCACCTCGCTGTACCAGTGAGTGTGTCTGTCACCTTGCTGTACCAGTCAGTGTGTCACCTTGCTGTACCTGTCAGGGTGTCACCTCGCTGTACCAGGGAGTGTGTCTGTTACCTCGCTGTACCAGTGAGTGTGTCTGTCACCTTGCTGTACCAGTCAGTGTGTCACCTTGCTGTACCTGTCAGGGTGTCACCTCGCTGTACCAGGGAGTGTGTCTGTTACCTTGCTGTACCAGTGAGTGTGTCTGTTACCTCGCTGTACCAGTGAGTGTCTGCTACCTCGCTGTACCTGTCAGTGTGTCACCTTGCTGTACCAGTGAGTGTGTCTGCTACCTCGCTGTACCTGTCAGTGTGTCACCTCGCTGTACCAGTCAGTGTGTCACCTCGCTGTACCAGTGAGTGTGTCTGTTACCTTGCTGTACCAGTGAGTGTGTCTGCTACCTCGCTGTACCAGTGAGTGTGTCTGCTACCTCGCTGTACCAATGAGTGTGTCTGTTACCTTGCTGTACCAGTGAGTGTGTCTGCTACCTCGCTGCACCAGTGAGTGTGTCTGTTACCTTGCTGTACCAGTGAGTGTGTATGTCACCTTGCTGTACAAGTAACCATGGATATGAAGTCTGGGATTTGTACTGTGCAGGACTCTTAGGACACCATATATCAGACCAGGCAGGGGAAGGAAGCCTGTGACAACACTACAGAGTGGCAGGAAAATTATACAATACACACATGCATATTTAACCAGACTGGTCTGTGTTCATTAGGGTCATACATAGCCTTTGTCAAGTACACATTATATGTGCATGTATCACAAGATGGGGGCCTGTCTCACCCATAATATGGACATGTATCACAAGATGGGAGCCTGTCTCACCCATAATATGGACATGTATCACAAGATGGGGCCTGTCTCACCCATAATATGGACATGTATCACAAGATGGGGGCCTGTCTCACCCATAATGTGGACATGTATCACAAGATGGGGGCCTGTCTCACCCATAATATGGACATGTATCACAAGGTGGGGCCTGTCTCACCCATAATATGGACATGTATCACCAGAAGGGGGCCTGTCTCACCCATAATATGGACTTGTATCACCAGAAGGGGGCCTGTCTCACCTAGAAGGTGGCCACTTATAATGTGCACACATTTTTAAAGATAGCGGCCTGTCTCACATTTAATTGTCATTGCACCGAGCATTTGAGTCCTTCTGGTTACTATACAATGGCTCAGTAGGAGAGTTGGACCCGGCAGAAGCAGACAGTGGAATTTGGGAATATATGTGTAAACAGTGATCCATGCTTATTGCATCTGGGTCTCCAATCATGCTTTCACCCCGGGGTCTGTGTTCGGCCCTGTGATGAACAATCCATGTATTGGTACTAGACCAGATTTATGGCGGGCAGCCGTGATAAACCCTGGCTTGCAAGGATCAACCTTATCGCCCTTGACATTGCATAGGCCAATTCATAGGTTCTTCAATTCAGAGCAGTCAAATTGCAAACTGGATTGTGAGATGTGCAGGGGTGGCTAAACTGCAAACTCAGGCACAGAGGCGATTTACCAAGGAAAAGACTAGATCTAAAGGGCTGGGGTTGGTTAAAACATAAAGGACTTTCAAGGGAATCTCCTGTAAATACATATTAACGATAACAAGTAAAATTTAATGACTTATATTATGAGAATGGAGAACTGGACACATTAAAGACAGATGGTCATCTGGTATATTGGAGTGTATGAACAGGCTAGTATGGTATCAGCGCTATATAAATGTTATTATTATTATTATTATTTATTATGATGCTGGTCAGATGGTCAGTGCCAGTGTCACCTAGGTTCACGGGGGCTTGTGAGTGACTCATTGTTTCAATGCAATACACATCAGATAAGCAGTTCCTAAATATCATATGCATCCAAAAGTAATCTAGTTGACAAATCACAATATGAAATCCAATATCTCAGCCGCCCATGAATTTCCCCCCGATCAACGATTGGGCAGTGTCAAATAAAGAGAGAAATAGATTACACGGAGGTTGAAGGTGTGTGTAAGCCATGGAAATCACGGCCCACAGATCACTATTACACAGCCACAAGACAGATATACACGAGATCACATACAAGTTCAGTGAATGACATAGATGTGCCGATATAAACTACTTGGTGGCAAAGCAAACTGCAATATACAAAACTAACTTAGATACTTTGATGGCCAGATATACACACTAGATGATATAGATGGCCAGATATACACACTAGATGATATAGATGGCCACATATACATACTAGATGATATAGATGGCAAGATATACAAACTCGATGATATAGATGGCCAGATATACAAACTAGATGATATAGATGGCCAGATATACAAACTCGATGATATAGATGGCAAGATATACACACTAGATGATATAGATGGCCAGATATACACACTAGATGATATAGATGGCCAGATATATAAACTCAATGATATAGATGGCCAGATATACACACTGGATGATATAGATGGCCAGATATATATTGCCAGATATACACACTAGATGATATAGATGGCCAGATGTACATACTAGATGATATAGATGGCCAGATATACACACTGGATGATATAGATGGCCAGATATATATTGCCAGATATACACACTAGATGATATAGATGGCCAGATGTACATACTAGATGATATAGATGGCTAGATATACACACTGGATGATATAGATGGCCAAATATACACAAATGGATATAGATATTGCTTTTTCAAGTTTTCCATTAAATATGAAGCCATCCATTCTCTTCATATATCTGACCATTTCTTTTATGACATAAATATTTATATATGTCATTATTCTATATATGTGAGCAGGCCACTTATGACATCATGTAGACAGAATAATGGTCTGGTGATGTCCTTGAGTGTGTGGGCATTTATATGTGGTAAGTTCAGAGTGGGACTCGCCACATGGCAATCTGTCACTGTCATCAGTTAGATTGCTGGCTGTAGGGTCAGCATATTGTGCCAGACAGGTCACACCATTCTACAAGACAAGTCATCTACTGCATCAGACAATATGGAAAATGCCTGTTGATTTAAGCCTTTAGCAAAATTAATGTACTTCAGTTCATCATTTGTAATTCATATTTAATCTTTCCATAATGTGAAAGAAAATAACAAGGGAAAGCTATCTTTCGACTGAGTCTCCTAATTAAGACACAAAAAAGCAATGCATCAATCCCGCAGCCAGCTTCATCACAGAAAGGTAATTACTAATTCAGCAAAACATGCCCGCCGTTCAGCTCACTTTTTCTCCGGTTAACAATCTGAGTCAACAATTTTATGTCAAACATTCATTAATCTGCAAGGTCCACATTTCACACCTATAAATTCAGCCATCACTTTGGCAGGCTTTTTGTGGGGCCAGGCTGAGAGGAAGCATTTAACGTGGCGTGTTCCTCGTGCATTCTCATTTATTCCAATCCAACAACAGACCCATCTCCATTATTGCACTTCCCTGTAAATGGCCAAGCTTTTAAAGCTGCCCAATGAGCCGGTAACGAGCTAAACAGTAATGCCTACTTTTTAAACTTGTGGACGTTCTCCTCATAAATCTTGTTACACAATCAAGTCTGTCTATCTAGTAATTAACTGAGAGGCAGTGAGGTATTCAACACATTTGCTTTTCACTATGTCAACTATAGCCTCCGACAAAGGAAAAGTGGGCTGCACTGAATAGTGCTAACTTCATTTTACTGGGTCTTGTTCTAATGAACAGAGATTAACCATTCAAGCTATGCTAAATTCGGGCTGCAAATTAATCAAGTCTCTGAATTGTTATTCTATGACAAAGGACAAATGGGCATGTGGTAAATATCTGAAATTATGACAAGTCATTTCATCATTGAAGCAAGGTAAGCCCATGGTATATTCTACCAGGATGGGTAGATCCATGGTATATTCTACCAGAATGGATAGATCCATGGTATATTCTACTGTGGTACCATACAGGATGGTTAGATCCATGGTATATTCTACTATGGTACCATACAGGATGTATAGATCCATGGTATATTCTACTATGGTACCATACAGGATGTATAGATCCATGGTATATTCTACTGTGGTACCATACAGGATGTATAGATCCATGGTATATTCTACTATGGTACCATACAGGATGTATAGATCCATGGTATATTCTACTGTGGTACCATACAGGATGGTTAGATCCATGGTATAGTCGACTGTGGTACCATATAGGACAGGTAGATCCATGGTATATTTGACCATATCACGAATAGGGAATAGTTTAGGGGATACATGAATGTGAGAGTGTACCTGTATCTCCATGGAGACAGGCATAGAGATGTCAGGTAAAGATACATGAAGCCTTTGGGTTTGGCAAGAAGCATGACTCACTCTATCATAAAGCCAATAGAAAAAGTTAAGCAGACAAAATATTACAATAGCAAACCGAGCCTACATAAATCAGCTCAAGGAGGCCTCGGCAGATTTTACAAGGGCAACGCACAGTAATGAGAGATTTGAGCACACCGAGACATGCTACCACGAGTGGAACACCGTTAACCAGACGCATCACTCCAGGTTATAATAAGTAAAGAGAAGTAGGTACTGGTGATGTACTACTACTGGTAACAGGTCTCTCTACTCTGTAGCTCTTATATCATCCTTGACTTGTTAATGAGCAAAATGCTATTGTCACAGTCTCGTAGCAGGAACAACCTTCTCCCAAAAACCTGAGCTTGACAAATATCTTGTAAAGGCAGGTGAAACAAAGACAACAAAGACAACACAGGATACAATCATCCATGTGTGTGCGTGTGTGTGTGTGTGTGTGTGTGTGTGTGTGAGTGTGTCTTTATGGCTTTTATATGCTTTTATTGCAAAATGGCAGCCTCATTGACAATCAAAGATAACTATTTAGATTTTTGTCAAAAATCTTCAATTTATGGAAAAAAATTATGAGCCTAATGGAAACGGTTCCCTCAATATACAACATCTAACAGTTAAGAACTCTGACCTCCTAACAGTTAAGAACTCTGACATTGTCATCATAGCCCAGAACTTGAACATGAAAAGAAAGGAAGTGTGCTGAGATTTAAAAAACTAGAAAAACCTTGCTGTATGAGGTATTAGGCATTCCTTGTCCAACTCAATTTATGCTATCTCCTCTCTCATATCCACTGCATTTTCATAGAGCTACAATCATATTTGACCCAATTTTTTGTACATTGCACATCCGGAACAACGGCAACAGGCTGTTTGGGGCATTGTTGTCTCTGCCTTTGAGCTTTGCATTGTTGTTTTTCTCAGTTTTGCCTTTGGAATGGTGAACATATTACATAGATTGCAATATACTTATATAAAGATTGCATAACAAAATCGCAATAATGCTTGTTAATGCATGATGCAAATCTGAACTTTCTCTCCCATCTTGGAGAAAGGCGAGGGAAGTTTACGATGCAAAATATTTCCCATCATGCACTGCTCTCACGAGCCAATCCCGTCAAATTTCCATGGACCAGCTAAATCTCCGGAAGAGCAGATAGGGAAAATTATGAAATATTCCAGTTGGCATTTGGATGTATGGTAGGAATTCTGGCCAAACATTTAGAAATCTTACTTTTGGTTCCGCACATTGCCATCTGGTGGAATTTGGTGACCCTTGACCTGTTCCCACTTCTGGTTTATTTTGTTGTTATGAATTGCATGTTGTCAGAATAACTCTTACAAGTGTGAGAAAGCTGCATATGTTGATAAACAGCTACAACAGTGTGAAACAGTTACACATGGGAACGATAGTTGACAAATAGGACAAGAGATAAAGAACTGGCATAAGCTATAAAGCTAAACAAGTGAGAGACAATAAGTAAACATAAGTAAAAGTAACAGGGGAAGCTACATATCTGAGAGACAGCCGCATGAATGAGAGGAAGCTACATATCTGAGAGACAGCTGCATGAATGAGAGGAAGCTACATATCTGAGAGACAGTTGCACAGTTGAGTCAGTTGAAGGCCTGCCTAAATTTTACACAGGGATAGTCAAGCAATCTTAAATCATAACGCATGAAAATTTAATTGTTGAATTTAGCATTGAACATACTTTACAATTAATTAATGCCATCTTTCAAATGCAATTAATAATGAGAGATAGACACCACATTCCAGTCGGAAGCACTTGTGAAAGAAAAAAAAGAGATCAAATTAAAAGGAACAGGCCATCAAAAAGATGACAAGTATGATCCTGGCGAGGCACAGAAATATTTCAAAACTAGACACAAATCATTATATCATTGTCTGTGTTCGGTGATATAAAATAAAATATTTTTACACAGAAAAATATCTGTATATTCCATGTCACACCATGCCTTGGACAGATGTGTTTTCTTGCAATTCTTCACTACGCGGGGCCGCTGGTGGTGTGGTCTGTCATATCTCACATCAGGAAGACATCAGCCCTCACGACAATGAGCAGCTTCATGCATTATGACAAACACACGATCTAATTGTCCTTTATTGTCAATTAGGATTTTGTCAGACTGGCATTTAAAGTATTTTTGTTTGAATCATATAATCTATCATTGAGATTTTTTTCTCTTAAACATTTTCAACCCAGAATATATAGTACATAAACAAGCATTAAGAAAGAGCAAGCATACACACAAAAACGACAAGAAATGACACACATCAGGGACACATATACATAAAGGGAGGAAATGACACACATAAACGCATGTTATGCCACATAAATAAAGGTATGTTATGCCACAGACCAGTCAAGAAATGACACACATAATGGATAGGATATGACACATACACAAATGCATGTACTGACACACACAAAAGTATGTAATGACATAAACATAAAGGCATGACTTAACACATATCAGGATACACACAAACACACACACACACACACACGTAGACAGAAGTTTGCTGAGAGGAAGAAACTTACCCATGATATTGTGTTTGCGCCAGAGGGGGTGATAGGTCATGAGGGGGCTGAGGTCAGTGGTGTCAGTCCAGCGGTTGATGAGGTCCTGCCTGCGTACCAGGATGACGGACTCGCTGCTCAGTTGCTTCCTCACCGTGTCATAGGAGGTGATCTCCAGCGGGTTGGTCAGGTACACGCCTGGGACATGCAACACAAAACACCTCCTCTTATAACACATGCAGAATGCCACCTTATGAGTGCTGTAAACGTCACCTGTATTCTACTGGCTAGGACATCTATTACAGGCCTTGACATAAAGAGAAAAATGTTGGTTGCCCAGTTGGGCCACCAGAGCATGTGAAGTGGTGGCCCGAAGTTCTTAGGATAATGATTAGAGTAATAAAATCAAGATAGTTTGGGCCACTAAAAGACCAAAAATATGGTTGCCTAACTGGGCCACTACAACAGAGCATTCACTGGCCCGAACAGAGGATCTGGTGGCCCCGGGCCAGTGCGTATGTCAAGCCCTGATCTATGCTTACATATCTATGCTTTATCTTCCGCAGCATTCATTGCTGAGCACATAAAAACCCATTGAAGTGAACAAAATATTATATACTTATAACAGGCCCATATATCAGAAATTTTAAAGCTTAATGCAATTAATTAGTAAAGAATGCAATTACTATTGTTGATGTTTAGTTGATAAACAATTTCTGCTGAAAAGGTGTCCTTCTACTATGAGACTATATTTTGCCCAATATGGATATTAGAGGCAAGAGGTTCTAAAGGTGGCATTGGTGCAGAATAAATGGATGAAATGTGTGTGCCACCTCTCACATGTATAATTTGATTAAATGGAAATTCAAGATTTACTCCAACTCTGAACTGAGTTTGGGGCAATGGAGGCAACACTCTGTGCTGGGGGATATTGAACTGTATAGCTAGCTCACTTGAAAATTTAATCTTTTTCTTTGTCCCAAATGGATCGAATATAAGCACCAACTATTATTCTCAGTTCAAAAACACATGAATTATACAGGCTAAATATCCTTTCATTTGAAATTAATGATAAAACAAGATTTGGTGTTAGAATCAAGAACTTAATAACTCAAAGTGTGAATCTCACCGCGAGGGCCGACGCCGTAGCACATCTGGTGATGCCAGGCATCGGGGATCGGCCAGCCCAGGGGCATCCCTTTCTGCAGATTGAGGGTCAGCAGGGGAACAGCACCTGAAAACATAGAAATACCAGTCATCACACAACACATCAGTCATAGCCACCTGCATCTTTCTACATATCATTCATAGCCACATGCACCTCTATTAATCAATCATAGCCACCTGCATCTCTCTACATATCAGTTATACCCACTTGCATCTCTCTACTAGTCAATCATAGCCACCTGCATCTCTCTACTAGTCAATCATAGCCACCTGCATCTCTCTACTAGTCAATCATAGCTACCTGCATCTCTCTACTAGTCAATCATAGCCACCTGCATCTCTCTACTAACCAATTATAGCCACTTATATATCAATATAAATCAAACCTTCAATGCAATTTAAGCTCATTATTCAGCAAAGGAGGGCCAAATATCACAGAGAATTAATACGTCTTAAATTATATATACTCAGTCTTTTGCATGCACGCTGCAATATGACTGTGAAGAATAGATCTGAGAGATGGAAGTTGACAATATAGCTTCTTCCGACTGACCACTCTCTTTGTTTGACCAAACACTACAAAACAAGGCATTGATTTACAAGATCATTTTCCCTCAGACAAAACCAGAAGTGTTTACATGCATATTGAAAAATCTATGATGTATGTAGTGGAGAACTAAGAGTGGCTCAAAACTGGCCCCTCATCTCAAAGCTGGCCCCTCATCTCAAAGCAGGCCCCTCATCTCGAGGCTGGCCCCTCATCTCGAGGCTGGCCCTTCATCTCGAAGCTGGCCCCTCATCTCAAAGCTGGCCACTCATCTCGAGGCTGGCCCCTCATCTCAAAGCTGGCCCCTCATCTCAAAGCTGGCCCCTCATCTCGAGGCTGGCCCCTAATCTCAAAGCTGGCCCCTCATTTCAAAGCTGGCCCCTCATTTCAAAGCTGGCCCCTCATCTCAAAGCTGGCCCCTCATCTCGAGGCTGGCCCCTAATCTCAAAGCTGGCCCCTCATTTCAAAGCTGGCCCCTCATTTCAAAGCTGGCCCCTCATCTCGAGGCTGGCCCCCCTCATCTCGAGGCTGGCCCCCCTCATCTCGAAGCAGGCCCCTCATCTCAAAGCTAGCCACTCATCTCGAGGCTGGCCCCTCATCTCAAAGCTGGCCCCTCATCTCAAAGCTGGCCCCTCATCTCGAGGCTGGCCCCTAATCTCAAAGCTGGCCCCTCATTTCAAAGCTGGCCCCTCATCTCGAGGCTGGCCCTCCATCTCGAGGCTGGCCCCTCATCTCAAAGCTGGCCCTTCATCTCAGGGCTGGCCCCTCATCTGGTGTGATGGGCTGGAGGAGTTTCTTTGCTGTCCTGAATGTGGTGTGTGGCAAGATGAGGTGCACCTCTAAGTGCTGCATACATCCCACCCACTCCACTAATAGATGTGGTGCAGATAAATATAATGCCATGTGGCCACTTCACAGGCCTGCGGGAGGGTCAATTGCTACTTTCATGGTGCACACTATTAAATCTATTCCACCATCTCTCCTCCACAAGATTGCCATAAAAGACTCGCGGGCTGGCAAAAAGGTGTCGGGAGATTCATAAATCGGTGGTCTCATTTGTCAAGTGTGAGCTGCTTGATATGTGGCATTACATGCTATAGTAGACTCTTGTGATTAGTCTGCCGTCCCCTCACTGCCTAGCAATGTAACAAGTCCCCGGGTCTGCGTGTTAATATGCCATCCTCCCATCATAATAATCCCTTCACGCCAATCAATGCATGCTCACATACATGTAATGAGCTGAATATGGACCCGATAGATCACCTGCTTCACCTCGGTGGAGCTGAGAGATCATTTGGGAGGTGATAGACCCTTGCCTGATTGTGGAGCTGATAAATTAATGCCTGGCATTGTGCCAATTGATTCATACCTTAATTCTTTTTGGAGCTGAAAGATGCTATGCTTGTGTGTCGAGCTGAAAGATGCAGTGCCTCACTGTCAAGTTTGTAGACTTGTGCCTAAATATGGAGCTGATAGATGCCATGCCTAAATATGGAACTGATAGATGCTATGCCTAAATATGGAACTGATAGATGCCATGCCTAAACATGGAGCTGATAGATGCCATGCCTAAATATGGAGCTGATAGATGCCATGCCTAAATTTGGAACTGATAGATGCCATGCCTAAATATGGAACTGATAGATGCCTTGCCTAAATATGGAACTGATAGATGCCATGCCTAAATATGGAGCTGATAGATGCCATGCCTAAATAAGGAGCTGATAGATGCCATGTCTAAATATAGAGCTGATAGATTCTTGTCTTAATATAGAGCTTATTATTTTTGCCTTTCTTCCTCCTGGATATCCACTTACAAGCAAACCAGTGCCAATTATTCCTTCATCCATGAACATTGGTCATTTGTTGAGTAATTGATCAGAATTGATCAGAATGGCTATTTCAAAGATCAGGCAGAGGAATGGAAGATTTGGATCCATGTACGTGTTTGTCACCCAGTACTTCAGGGTCATGGCGCAGCAACACAGGCAAGGTGTCACCTTTTCTTCCCCTCCTGTCCACAGCAGGATACTTTGGGGATTTATGCTGGCAACGCAGGCAGCATGTCACCCTTGCCTTCCCCTGCTGCCCAGAGTGGTGTACATGGGGGATTTATGCTGGCTTACTCTACACATGTCGGGGATATCAGTGAAGTCTCCGAGGTGACATAACATGTCACACCACATGTCACACGCACCAGTCTGATACATCTGAGTAGGCAGGTCAATGAGGTATATACCGGTACCACAAAGTGTAATGAGGCACACACACCACAAAGTGTAATAGGTACATACCACACAGGTCAATGAGGTATATACCGGTACCACAAAGTGTAATGAGGCACACACACCATACAGTGTAATAGGTACATACCACACAGGTCAATGAGGTATATACCGGTACCACAAAGTGTAATGAGGCACACACACACCACAAAGTGTAATAGGTACATACCACACAGGTCAATGAGGTATATACCGGTACCACAAAGTGTAATGAGGCACACACACCACAAAGTGTAATAGGTACATACCACACAGGTCAATGAGGTATATACCGGTACCACAAAGTGTAATGAGGCACACACACCATACAGTGTAATAGGTACATACCACACAGGTCAATGAGGTATATACCGGTACCACAAAGTGTAATGAGGCACACACACACCACAAAGTGTAATAGGTACATACCACACAGGTCAATGAGGTATATACCGGTACCACAAAGTGTAATGAGGCACACACACCACAAAGTGTAATAGGTACATACCACACAGGTCAATGAGGTATATACCGGTACCACAAAGTGTAATGAGGCACACACACCATACAGTGTAATGAGGTACATACAACTCAGTGCAATGAGGTAAACAATACTCATATCAATGCCAGCATATCTCACGTCACAGTGCAATGCCAACTTGCAATACAATTTAAAACACAAAGGTGAGGACAGTATTTATGATTGGTCTGACGTATATGTGCTCTGCAAGCTATGATAGTAAACAGAGATGGTTCTGTTTGGTATAACCACAGAGTACCTCACTCAGAACGCTCCCCAATCTCAACACAATCATGATGTAAGACTCACAGGCCATTGCTGTTAAGAAGAAAACAAATCCATGTGTTTGAACTTTACTTGGGTAAGCCATTATTTCTTTGTGTGAAAGTCAATTCAATGTTCTGCCTGATAAGCAGGTTGCAACAGATTATATTTGAAGCCATTCAACAAAGATACAGTTTGCCGTGAATCTTGAGTTATCTCTGTGCAGATATACAATCACGGAAGAATTCAGCGACAGAGTAATCTGTCCATAGAAACAAAGCCTCCTGTCAGATATCTGATAAGCTCTATCTCATATCACAAGACTGGGACAGCCGCAACAAATCTAAACCTTCATACAGCAGTCTATTAAAGCTGTGAATAGTCTGGAAGCGGCATCAACTGCAGGGCACCTATATTCAGTCAATCAAAGTCAAATTGTATTTACCAGTCTGGGACTGCAACAAAGATTCTCTCAGTCTGGGACTGCAACAAAGATTCTCTCAGTCTGGGACTGCAACAAAGATTCTCTCAGTCTGGGACTGCAACAAAGATTCTCTCAGTCTGGGACTGCAACAAAGATTCTCTCAGTCTGGGACTGCAACAAGGATTCTCTCATGACCTATCACCAGTCTGGGACCACTAAAAAGATTCTTTCATGACCTATCACCAGTCTGGGACCACTACAAAGATTCTTTCATGACCTATCACCAGTCTGGGACCGCTACAAAGATTCTCTCATGACCTATCACCTGTCATTTACAGCTGGAGAGAATTTTAAAATAAACCTAATTTCTCTCACCTCTACTCATCAGAACTATAAACTTTATCTCAGAGAATATTGCAACATTCTATTAATTAAAAGACTGGAAGGGCCACAAGCGTTGAATGTCTTGGAGAATACAAACAATCTCTTTCTTGGGCACCATGGAGAGCTACACACATTGTCTATATTAAGTGTCTTGGGGGGCTAAAATCATTCTGTTTATTAGGGTCTTGGAAGGCAACAAATATTCTCTACATTGTCTATATTGGATGGCTACAATCATTCTCTATATTGAGGGTGTGGGAAGGCAAAAGACATTCTCTATATTTAGGGTGTGGGAAGGCAAAAGACATTCTCTATTTTGAGGGTGTGGGAGGGCAAAAGACATTCTCCATATTGAGTGTCTGGGAGGGCAAAATACATTCTCTATATTAAGTGTGGGAGGGCAAAAGACATTCTCTATATGGAGGGAGTGGGAGGGCAAAAGACATTCTCTATATTGAGGGAGTGGGAGGGCAAAAGACATTCTCTATATTGAGATTGTGGGAGGGCAAAGATGTTCTTTATATTGAGGGTGTGGGAGGGCAAAAGACATTCTCTATATTGAGGGTGTGGGAGGGCAAAAGACATTCTCTATATTGAGGGTGTGGGAGGGCAAAAGACATTCTCTATATTGAGGGTGTGGGAGGGCAAAAGACATTCTCTATATGGAGGGAGTGGGAGGGCAAAAGACATTCTCTATATTGAGGGAGTGGGAGGGCAAAAGACATTCTCTATATTGAGATTGTGGGAGGGCAAAGATGTTCTTTATATTGAGGGTGTGGGAGGGCAAAAGACATTCTCTATATTGAGGGAGTGGGAGGACAAAAGACATTCTCTATATTAAGGGAGGGAATGGTAGGGCAAAATACATTTCCTATATTGAGGGTGTGGGAGGGTAAAAACCATTGTTTATTGAGTGTCTTGGGTGATAGATACAAACTATTTCTATATTTAGTGTCTAAGAGGGAAACAAACATTCTGACATGCACTGTGAAATGCTTTCTTCTTTGTGCATCATGTTCAGTGGCCATAATGGTCTGCTATAATGCAAGTGCAATATGTAGCCTACGAGATGTACAGTTTACACTTCAGACTGCACTGTTGGGTTGGCAAGCTTGCCTGCACTGCTCAGCATGGAGCTATGCTATCTTGGCAGTGTTATCCCTCCTCTGATCCACTACCACGGCTCCCCAGGCACTGTACCACTGAGCCTACCCAGCCACTCCCACATATCTCCCTCATCAAAGCCCAAGTCCCCTCCCACTGCCACCATATTCACTTTTCAATATCTCACTGTATAGATTTCTATTTAAATATGCCAAAATCTATAAAACAAATTGAAGTAAAATTTCTATATTTCTCAGTGTGGTGAGATGGGATGGTAGTTTGTCCGGCATCAGTGTGGTGAGATGGGATGGTAGTTTGTCTGGCATCAGTGTGGTGAGATGGGACGGTAGTTTGTCTGGCATCAGCGTGGTGAGATGAGATGGTAGATTGTCTGGCACCAGTGTGGTGAGATGAGATGGTAGTTTGTCTGGCATCAGTGTGGTGAGATGGGATGGTAGTTTGTCTGGCACCAGTGTGGTGAGATGGGACGGTAGTTTGTCTGGCATCAGTGTGGTGAGATGGGACGGTAGTTTGTCTGGCATCAGTGTGGTGAGATGGGACGGTAGTTTGTCTGGCATCAGTGTGGTGAGATGGGATGGTAGTTTGTCTGGCATCAGTGTGGTGAGATGGGATGGTAGTTTGTCTGGCATCAGCGTGGTGAGATTAGATGGTAGTTTGTCTGGCACCAGTGTGGTGAGATGAGATGGTAGTTTGTCTGGCATCAGATGGGATGGTAGTTTGTCTGGCATCAATGTGGTGAGATGGGTTGGTAGTTTGTCTGGCATCAGATGGGATGGCAGTTTGTCTGGCATCAATGTGGTGAGATGGGTTGGTAGTTTGTCTGGCATCAGATGGGATGGTAGTTTGTCTGGCATCAGATGGGATGGTAGTTTGTCTGGCATCAAATGGGATGGTAGTATTTTTGGCATCTGTTAGGAGTCAAGGGATGGTATAGAATTTTATCCTCCCTTGGCAGAGTGTGGTAGGATGGGATGGTGGCATTTGTGGCATCTGTTAGGAGTCATAGGATGTTATAGGATTTTATCCTCCCTTGGTGGAGTGTGGTGGAGTGTGGTAGGATGGGATGGTGGCATTTGTTGCATCTGTTAGGAGTCATAGGATGTTATAGGATTTTATCCTCCCTTGGTGGAGTGTGGTGGAGTGTGGTGGGATGGGATGGTGGCATTTGTGGCATCTGGTAGGAGTCATAGGATGTTATAGGATTTTATCCTCCCTTGGTGGAGTGTGGTGGAGTGTGGTGGGATGGGATGGTGGTATTTGTGGCATCTGCTAGGAGTCATAGGATGTTATAGGATTTTATCCTCCCTTGGTGGAGTGTGGTGGAGTGTGGTGGGATGGGATGGTGGTATTTGTGGCATCTGCTAGGAGTCATAGGATGGTATAGGATTTTATCCTCCCTTGGTGGAGTGTGGTGGAGTGTGGTGGGATGGGATGGTGGTATTTGTGGCATCTGCTAGGAGTCATAGGATGGTATAGGATTTTATCCTCCCTTGGTGGAGTGTGGTGGAGTGTGGTGGGACTGGGTTTGGCATCAAGGTGATCAGATTGATATCAGCTTGCAGCAACTTGACATGGGTCTCTAACCTAATACAATTTGTGCCAGAAACTCGATAAAAGTTTGGAACTTTGATGGCAAGATTACTGCAAATCTCCATTAATGCTTTGACAGCATCCTGTATATTTTGGAATTAGAAAATCGTCAAAGAGAGTAGCATTTTCAAAAAACCTGAACATTACAGAGTACTAAGATGTAAAAATTGTATTATACACTAAACTTTGCAGCATACTCTTAATATTGAAGCATAAACATCTATCTAATTCCCTTAGGCAGATCTGCCTCAGTTAAATCAGACGTTTCTGCAATATGAATGCAAAAATGCTAAGGAGCTTTAGGTGTTAATACTCGCTACACAAAACTTCCAAAGCTTTACTTCAACCCATACATCTCACAATGTACTTCTAATACTTCTATAATCCAAATAGATTTTAGGCATGGCGCAGAAACGCATAATGTTTAATTAGCTAGAAAAGAACAACATCTCCTAATCTGAGAATATTTTCTTTCATCCCTCTTAGAAAAACTTTCTTAATCTCCTTGAACAAATATTAGAGGTTTTGTGTCTAGCTGATTTATCCTGCACGGGAGCTAACCTGCGGTGGGCAGGTTATATAGGTAACCTCCATTATCATTCATGACCTTTCACAGAGAAACATTTTCCTGGTACATCGCTGCTTCATGATGAAGGCCCCCTATGACATCCTACAACAATTTACGCCTCACAATGGCCTTCCTGGGGGAGGATTCTGCAATTCTCTAACTCTGCAACAAAAATTGCTTTTTCACTTGATTAAACACAATGAAGTGGAAGTAGAGTACAAATATGAAGCTTAGTGGACAGCACGGTTGGTGTGAAAACCACTTATCACACCTCGCAGTGGGTCCTGTCTCCAACCTCGTCAGAAGCCACACCATAATGTGTGCAGCAGGTCCTGTCTCCAATTTCATCAGAAACCACACCATAATGTGTGCAGCAGGTCCTGTCTTCAATCTCGTCAGAAGCCACACTATAATGTGTGCAGCAGGTCCTGTCTCCAATCTTGTCAGAAGCCACACTATAATGTGTGCAGCAGGTCCTGTCTCCAAACTTGTCAGAAGCCACACTATAATGTGTGCAGCAGGTCCTGTCTCCAATCTTGTCAGAAGCCACACTATAATGTGTGCAGCAGGTCCTGTCTCCAAACTTGTCAGAAGCCACACTATAATGTGTGCAGCAGGTCCTGTCTCCAATCTTGTCAGAAGCCACACTATAATGTGTCCAGCAGGTCCTGTTTCTATTCTTGTCAGAAGCCACACTATAATGTGTCCAGCAGGTCCTGTCTCCAATCTTGTCAGAAGCCACACTATAATGTGTGCAGCAGGTCCTGTCTCCAAACTTGTCAGAAGCCACACTATAATGTGTGCAGCAGGTCCTGTCTCCAAACTTGTCAGAAGCCACACTATAATGTGTGCAGCAGGTCCTGTCTCCAAACTTGTCAGAAGCCACACTATAATGTGTGCAGCAGGTCCTGTCTCCAAACTTGTCAGAAGCCACACTATAATGTGTGCAGCAGGTCCTGTCTCCAAACTTGTCAGAAGCCACACTATAATGTGTGCAGCAGGTCCTGTCTCCAATCTTGTCAGAAGCCACACTATAATGTGTCCAGCAGGTCCTGTTTCTATTCTTGTCAGAAGCCACACTATAATGTGTCCAGCAGGTCCTGTTTCTATTCTTGTCAGAAGCCACACTATAATGTGTGCAGCAGGTCCTGTCTCCAATCTTGTCAGAAGCCACACTATAATGTGTGCAGCAGGTCCTGTCTCCAAACTTGTCAGAAGCCACACTATAATGTGTGCAGCAGGTCCTGTCTCCAATCTTGTCAGAAGCCACACTATAATGTGTGCAGCAGGTCCTGTCTCCAAACTTGTCAGAAGCCACACTATAATGTGTGCAGCAGGTCCTGTCTCCAATCTTGTCAGAAGCCACACTATAATGTGTCCAGCAGGTCCTGTTTCTATTCTTGTCAGAAGCCACACTATAATGTGTGCAGCAGGTCCTGTCTCCAATCTTGTCAGAAACCACACTATAATGTGTGCAGCAGGTCCTGTCTCCAATCTTGTCAGAAACCACACTATAATGTGTGCAGCAGGTCCTGTCTCCAATCTTGTCAGAAGCCACACTATAATGTGTGCAGCAGGTCCTGTCTCCATTCTTGTCAGAAGCCACATTATAATTTGTACAGCAGGTCCGTCTATCTCATCAGAAACCACACTCTACAGCAGGTCCCATCTCTAATCACTACAGACTGCAATGTACTGTGTATACCAAGTCTCATCTCAAATCATCACAGAACACAGTATAAAGTCTACACTAGTTCCAGTCTCTAATCACCACAGACCATATTGTAATGTGTACCTCAGGTCCCATCTTAAAATCACCCCAGACCATAGTGTAATGTGTGTCATATTCGTTCATCCCGACCGTGTGAATCCTATTTGGAGGGGTCTCATCTCTGCTGGAGGTGCATCTTGGGTAGTCACATTCAATAACTAATATGCATCTATTTCATAGAGCTAATGGAAAAAGTTTCTACTTTGTGTGGCT
The DNA here is from genome assembly GCA_949316495.1 of Amphiduros pacificus. Classification (NCBI taxonomy): domain Eukaryota; kingdom Metazoa; phylum Annelida; class Polychaeta; order Phyllodocida; family Hesionidae; genus Amphiduros; species Amphiduros pacificus. The sequence goes on along the minus strand of OX439001.1, from coordinate 41,065,922 downwards.
CGTACATTTGGGAGTGTCATGAAGTGACATACGTTTACCCCATCTGGTGGAGCTCATACATATTGCTGGCTTCTCCCATAACATGCTTTCTACCAGATGACATTCTCTGCGAGCCCATATCTGTCAAAATTACAAGTGTTAAGTCATAATAAATTAGCACTCTGTACGTAGCTGATGTCAGGAGTGGGTCGTGAAGCAGAGAGGCCCCATTCATCATCCGATACACGGCATGTCTCACCCATACTTCCAGACACCCTATGTCGCCCACACTTCTAGACTCCCTGTGCCACTCTAAAAGGAGTTCTTAACTTGATCAAAGGATCATTCCTTTAGTCTTGTGTACATCAAAGTCAAAACTTATATAACAAATATCAGGTTTTCCACCTATCCAAGACCCCAGAGACTGTTTGATAGTTTGACTACAATGCAATAACAGTCAAAGTTTATTACATACACCAAAGGAGACCATTTACTAGTATGGGTGACAGTGAGCCTGTATGGCTCACACATAATAGTGAGCCCATAATACTCACACCTCCAGATGTGGACATGATAGTGAGCCCGTACTGCTCACACCTCCAGATGTGGACATGATAGTGAGCCCGTACTGCTCACACCTCCAGATGTGGACACGATAGTGAGCCCGTACTGTTTACACCTCCAGATGTGGACATGATAGTGAGCCCGTACTGCTCACACCTCCAGATGTGGACATGATAGTGAGCCCATAATACTCACACCTCCAGATGTGGACATGATAGTGAGCCCATAATATTCACACCTCCAGATGTGGACATGATAGTGAGCCCGTACAGCTCACACCTCCAGATGTGGACATGATAGTGAGCCCGTACAGCTCACACCTCCAGATGTGGACATGATAGTGAGCCCGTACAGCTCACACCTCCAGATGTGGACATGATAGTGAGCCCATAATATTCACACCTCCAGATGTGGACATGATAGTGAGCCCGTACTGCTCACACTTCCAGATGTGGACATGGTAGTGAGCCCGTACAGCTCACACCTCCAGATGTGGACATGATAGTGAGCCCGTACAGCTCACACCTCCAGATGTGGACATGATAGTGAGCCCATAATACTCACACCTCCAGATGTGGACATGATAGTGAGCCCATAATACTCACACCTCCAGATGTGGACATGATAGTGAGCCCATAATACTCACACCTCCAGATGTGGACATGATAGTGAGCCCATAATACTCACACCTGCAGATGTGGACATGGTAGTGAGCCCGACTGAGATTGGGTGAAATATGTATTCTGGCTAAAGAGGGATATCATTCTTCAGATAAGCTATCAGAGATGGAACATATAAACGTGTGGTATACTGTCTGCAGACTTCACTCTCAGGCATTGATAAAGCTTTGTGTGTCATCATATATCTCCAGAGCAGCTGTATCAGATACACAGAGGCCTGACACTGGAGGAGAACATGCAATGCACACTTGATACAATAACACTTTATGTCTGTCACAAAGAGGGCAGCACATCCTTCCTACCTGACATCTACACCAAACTCTTTGTCATAAAGGACACAACACATCAAACAAAGTCAGTTCCTTTGTAGATGCCAGAACGGTTTCAGACTTCATCCCAAACTTAAAACCTGTATTCACAAACAACTGAGGCTACAGACCTCGTCCTATCATGTCAGGACCTCATCCCAGTACAGTGGCCATGGATGTCCTCCTCAAGATGGGAGCACCCAGTACAGTGGCCATAGATGACCTCCTCAAGATGGGAGCACCCAGTACAGTGGCCATGGATGTCCTCCTCAAGATGGGGGCTCCCAGTACAGTGGCCATGGATGTCCTCCTCAAGATGGGAGCACCCAGTACAGTGGCCATAGATGACCTCCTCAAGATGGGAGCACCCAGTACAGTGGCCATAGATGACCTCCTCAAGATGGGAGCACCCAGTACAGTGGCCATGGATGTCCTTCTCAAGATGGGAGCACCCAGTACAGTGGCCATGGATGACCTCCTCAAGATGGGGGCACCCAGTACAGTGGCCATAGATGACCTCCTCAAGATGGGGGCACCCAGTACAGTGGCCATGAATGTAATTCTCAAGATGGGGGCACCCGGTACAGTGGGCATGAATGTAATTCTCAAGATGGGAGCACCCAGTACAGTGGCCTTAGATGACCTCCTCAAGATGGGAGCACCCAGTGCAGTGGCCATGGAAGTGCTCCTCAAGATGGGAGCACCCAGTACAGTGGCCATAGATGACCTCCTCAAGATGGGAGCACCCAGTACAGTGGCCATGGATGTCCTTCTCAAGATGGGAGCACCCAGTACAGTGGCCATGGATGTCCTCCTCAAGATGGGGGCACCCAGTACAGTGGCCATGGATGTCCTCCTCAAGATGGGGGCACCCAGTACAGTGGCCATGAATGTCCTCCTCAAGATGGGAGCACCCAGTACAGTGGCCATGGATGTCCTCCTCAAGATGGGGGCACCCAGTACAGTGGCCATGAATGTAATTCTCAAGATGGGAGCACCCAGTACAGTGGCCATGGATGTCCTCCTCAAGACGGCAGCACCCAGTAGTGGCCATGGATGTCCTCCTCAAGATGGAGGCACCCAGTACAGTGGCCATGGATGTCCTCCTCAAGATGGGAGCACCCAGTACAGTGGCCATGGATGTCCTCCTCAAGATGGGGCACCCAGTACAGTGGCCATGGATGTCCTCCTCAAGATGGGGGCATGGATGTCCTCCTCAAGATGGGAGCACCCAGTACAGTGGCCATGGATGTCCTCCTCAAGATGGGGCACCCAGTACAGTGGCCATGGATGTCCTCCTCAAGATGGGGGCATGGATGTCCTCCTCAAGATGGGAGCACCCAGTACAGTGGCCATGGATGTCCTCCTCAAGATGGGAGCACCCAGTACAGTGGCCATGAATGTAATTCTCAAGATGGGGGCGGTCAGCAGACAGATGTTGTCCTTATAATGAGATATCTATGTGAGCACCCTCCAGACAGAGGCCAGAGGTCCGGTGGCCACACGGCAGCATGTGGCATTCAGCGAGGAGGAGCACTGTACTGTTGCATCATGCCATCACATCAATCGCCATTATTTATGACCTGACTTGCACACTCACAGGGCTAATTGGGCATTACACTTTATGAAATATTCAATGAAATAAGGCAAAAACCATATCTCACACAGAGAGCTGAGATTTGTACAGTCCGCAAAGTGTTAATGGCATTTCACAGTATCAAAGGTCAGGCTGGGCATAGATTTTATCATTACAGGCTTCATCAGTATTTGAAATGTAAAAATATAATATATCGATAATATATGTTGACATTGAAGATTTGTGTTATATAATCATCAATATGTTGAATTTCCAGGCAATGTGGAATGTTTGCAGGCTGATTCCTTCAGAAGTACAGGCCCTCACACTTTCCAGCATCAAGGGGAGCATGCCCTGCCTGTGTCAACTCAGAGCTGGTACTTGCCCATCAATTTCCTTTGCATTTCCCATTCCATTTCATATAACAGGATAAAATACATTTCCAATGTCATAGAGACCTCATCTATGGTGCGTGTCTAAGAGAACCCTAAAAAAACTTCTTTCACGCAATATCAGCTTGCAAATCTCATAATATTTGATATCAGTGGTATTCCTAACACTCCCATTCCCCAGTTTGATTTGAATGTATAAAGCCTGGGTTTGTTAATGAATGTTGCTTGCCAGATGTCCAGCTTGGCAAACCTTTCCTGAGTAACTGGCCACAAATGTAATTAGGCAAACTTAGCCTTCTTGACCTTGGAACCATCCCTCAAACATGTCCCCACTTTCAAAACATTCTCAGTCTCCAATGATTCCAGAAACTCTTGAAAATCAGTTCTAAATTTAGCAACAATATGAAGTGGAGAATGAAATGAAAGGAATCCCTGGAGTTGACTTTTGACAAGTGGCTTTCTGTTGTTATGTGATTGATGGGGCAGCTGGTTCCTGGTCCCTGTGTTAGGACAGCAGGTCAGGGAGGGAGGCTAGGCTAGTTACTTATAATCTGCTCTTGTCTGTGATGACACGACTGTCATATGCCCTTAGCCTAACAGGTCATTGCTCCCTGGTTATGCACACAAACTGTCAGATTTACTGGCCCACTACTGCCTCCTGGTGGTGTACATCCACTGCCAAATCCCCCGTATCTAAAAAAATACAATGTTCTATTTCTACCACCGTTCTCCTAGTGATCTTACATCAGTGCCCCCTGCTGGAGCTCCCCTACTGATCTAACTGGGTCATTGTCAAAAATACCCCCTGCTGGGGCTCCCCTACTGATCTATCTGGGTCATTGTCAAAAGTGCCCCCTGCTGGGGCTCCCCTACTGATCTGAGTGGGTCATTGTCAAAAGTGTCCCCTGATAGTGCTCTCTCTTATGGACTTAACTGGGCCACTTTTAATAATAAATGCCTATTTTATTATTTTTCAAAATATTGATCAGACATAAGACATAAGAAATGGTTAATGAATGCTGAGAAGTACCTAATCATATAACAATAAATATCATTAAAAATCAATTATTCGATGGTTCATCGGGTATCGTTTTTATTTTTTGATGCATGATTTACCTACTGTGAGTACGATGTGACATTGTTCTTGTTGCTATCTTGTACACCAATCATTTCACAGCAGACATGACAATGTGATTACAATGAGTACAATGAGCTTATTAAGAAGATCAGCTGCCTGGAGATGCTGGTAGAAAGTATTTGTAATGTCTTCCCCGTCTCAGGTTTATTATCCCAATTAATCAATGTTTGTCTCCATATCAAATTACAATTTTCACTCATCTTGAATTACAAATATTTTATACTGCAACCTAATTCTCTGGTCTGATTAATCTTGGTGTGATTTGAAACATTCGGCATTAAAAATGTGACATTCTATCTCTGAATAATTCACACTACCTTATTAGTTTTATCTACTTTATCACACTGAAATCATAATCAAATAACTTCTTTGGGAAATTATAGATGGACCAGTCAGGTGAATAAATATGCTGTGTTATTTTTAATGCATTGTTCTGAGTTGCATATAAGCGCCTATAATTTCTGGTACAAGATGTATTCTTATCTCCTCTTGTGGAGAGTATCACATAATGAGTGAGAGTTGTAGACCTGTATGAATGTGAACGTGGTCCTGATAATAAACACCTTCAAAATAAGCCGCCCCATTCATTATGTGAGAAAAAACTCTCTCAAAGATTCTACAATGTGCTTTACCATAAGAAAACGCTGAGTTCTGACAGTGATAGATACATCACTTCTGTCAGGATCAATAAAAGAAAGGAAAGCATCATCATTTTGGCAGTGATACTGAATCCTTCTGTTGTTTGCAATTCTGAGGAGGATAAAAATAAACACTCTGTTTCAATATGTAAAAAAACTCAACAATTTAACAGATAATCACTTGAGAATTGCCCTTAATCTGGTGTAAACCATTTTCAATGGAACCAACTTTTACCATCAATTTAGCCTATCAATAAAAATCTTTTTATCACATTTTAATTTCCTTTTGATATAAAATCTGAAAAAGATTTCCATACCAAATGTGCCAGTGTGGGAATTTTACTCATGGGATTTGGAACAGTTTCTGAATTTTTGTTTATTTCCATATTCCATTCCAAATCAAATCTTGAACCATTTTAATCAATAATCCCCCAAGATTATTTGTGCTTTTGTTGAAATGGATTTGTGTCATTGCTTTCGATGAGAGTGCTTAAAAGATGAGATATACTTGAAATACATTTTGTATATATTTTTAATTCTTGAGTCCAGCATCCAACCAGTTCAATTAGCAGGAATCTGTACCACACAGGAACACAGATGTGATTTTGTAAAAGAGGATGTTTTAAATGGTAATGTGTGAAATAAATGTGATTTGAGCAATGAGTAGGGAACTAAAGTTGCTGAATATGTAAGGAGATTGCTTGATGTACATGATAATGATATGCTTATCACTTTATCCCACTTCACTATCCACACACGCTGCTCCACTTACACCAGGGCTACTGCTGGAGGAATCAAAAACCCTCGGTAAACATAGGACCAACTGGACTGCCAAGTTAGGTTATCCATATCTCTTCTGACCATGTTGAATGTGCTGACTTTTCTGACCATGTTGAATGTGCTGACTTTTCTGACCATGCTGAATGTGCTGACTTTTCTGACCATGTTGAATGTGTCATTTTATCTGATTTTACTGAATGTGCTGACTTTTCTGACCATGTTGAATGTGTCAACTGATCTGACTATGCTGAATGTGCTGACCTTTCTGACAATGTTGAATGTGTCAACTTATCTGACTGTGGAATGTGCTGACTTTTATGAATGGGGCAATTTTCATCGGACCATGCTGAATGGGGAAGCGCATCTGACCATCGCTGTGGGGGCCTTCTTGTAAGTGAGTTTCAGTATACTAAGAAAATCAATGACTTCACAGGTTTATTACCAATTGAGATACAAAATACCAAGCCAATGTCTGACTGGCAAGTTGACTGTCTCATTTAAGCAGCTGACATTGTTTGGAGTTTCTGGATTCCTTCTCATGAGGGATTAGGCCTATGAGGCTGCATCCATTCCCCATTGAAATTTTCCACTTGTAATTCCGTCCAGATTATGACAACAAACCACTCGCTCACATGATTTCTAAATTGATGTTAAATGAAATGTTTCGCAGATTTAATGAACACAAAATGTCTTGGCAAAGTATTGGCAAAAAAGCGGCTCAATGCAAATGGTGGGATTGAAAGCATTTTGTCATGAATTGGACAGGAAGCATGTCACTGTACAGAAGCAATCCTGCCGCTTGTATTACACGTCTGCATGTGGTAATATGGAAACTGAATATTCACATTTCATTCACAAGTCACATCACACTTAACAACTGCAGTATATCGCTAGAAACTGCGTGCTGATCAGGAAAATCAAGCGATCTAAAAAAACTTGCATTTAATGACACGCTAACTTCATAAATTCACTTAAGCAAAGAATGAAGATTAAAGCAGAAGACAATCGCAATTTCCTCAGGCTGCAAATTGTATTTCCTGATTGAATCATGCCTGCCCAAGGGACCCATTTTCCACCTCAATTCATATTTTAAATTTTAAATCCTGATTTCCTTCCTGTTTAAGTTCATGTTCAAGGATCCTATATCTGATACAAATTTGTCAAATCGTAACGTCTTGTAGGGGACACACTTACTGGTACACATTCTACTTCCTGCCAAGGTCAGCCAAGGACACAAACTGAAACAATGGCTTCAACACAGATATTTCTATCACAGTAAAATCTGCCACGTTCCTTTACATGCTCAAACACTTCAATGATCAATTAGGAATGTGATAACCTTTATGTTGACGAGTATCTCCGGAAAGTAACAAAGCAGCACTTTGAAATTGATAAGTAACAAAGACCAGTCAGCAAAGTCGCATAACATGATACTACAAAAGTGACTTGTCATGACCTTGAGGCATTTCTTACAAATCAGAAATACTGATTATGACCTTGACACCGATTACTCTCAGTGAAACTATATTGCTGAAGAATTCTAATCACTAAAAACACAGGAGAAGAATTGGTCCACAATGCAATGACAAAGGGTGAGATAGCAAAACTGAAATAAATGTTACCATCCCATTGTAAGCTACAAAAAGTAGCCCTCTTGATCAATATTCTGTGCAAACTTTGCTTGTCACTTGGTAAAGCCCAGCTTCCTGTGTGGCGCAATCTGACGGGTTTCATAACCCTACATTAGCAGGCCTGACATGTACTGCCTTGTTTACAATGTTATTAATGACTTGCCACTGCCACGACTTTATGCAATCCCATCTCACAAAATTAATACATTCAGTGACAGCAGTTTTTGTTGAGAATATGAAACGTGGTTGTAACATGATTAAAATGGATAATTGGCGGGTGCATGGTAGTTCCGATTCTGTGCGCCCTCTGCAACTGAGCTGGAGCGTGGAATCTAAGCGCATCACAGCCTGATTGATGACAGAATTATTAATTGGAGATATGCAGTTAAATTGGCACCCTCCTGTCAACAACGTGCTACCAAATATGGTGGTTTCATGTTCTAATGAACAGCCATTGGTATTCACAATTTTATATGCAAAATAAAAATTTATTTGATTGACAGCTACTATGAATCTATATTTGGTCTGGCAGGGTTGAACGTGAGAATGTTCCAAAGTTACCTGGGTTGGTTGGATAGAACTCAGCACCAAGCGTCTTCCTGAACATTGAGAGTATCACGCTTGATTTTATTACTTGGACTGGCTCCCAGGACAGGCCTTAACTCCCCCTGCGACAGATACTGCCACATACATTCATGCTGGGCTTGACCTGTGGACTGCAATCTCCAGCCCATTCAAACACAAGGTATATATACCTTGAAATGTGATCAGAAACTTCCAGAAGTTTTATTCGCTTTTTTTTTTAATCTTTACCTTTAAAAAACAGATTTGATTATTTCAACAAAATAAACCAAATAACAAAATATCAACAAAATAAAATCTAATAATTGTTTGGGACATTTATGAGAACTGTAAATTTATCTTGTAATACATTTAGCTAATTGTAAGCCCAACAAAATAAAATCTAATAATTGTTTGGGACGTTGATGAGAACTGTACATTTAGCTAATTGTAAGCCCATCCTCTTGCCAATCCTGAGGATCCCATGCCCAATACCTGCATTATGAGAGCTGCTTCAATATGAGACATCTTTTTCATCCCTTGATGATGAAACTGATATACTTAATCTTAACTTCCATACTCCCGGAAGGGATCTACATATTTGAATTTTAAAGTGGCGATGTGTTGTTGTGTAGAAATCTATCTGTAGCAATACAAACAATTGTGCATTTTATCATTTTTCTGCAAATATTCTCATCCTGTCTAGAACTTGAGGCACAAAAGATGCTACCGCCATTACAGAAAACTATTCATAGCGATATGAACAATCCTGCCTTTTATCATTCTGTAAACCGGAAACCGGAAGAGGTGTAAAATAAATGTATGGGAAATTTGAAATGCCAATGGGACATAAATATGAGAACTATATTCTTTCAACCAAAAGAAAGGATGGATCTGACAAATAAATTCATCAAATAAATTAAATGCCCAAAAAACGAAAAGAGCTACACAACATCACTACACAACATAAAAGCCTACATGCAAGCAAGTCAAATGTTAAACTTAAAGTAGCTATAAATTCCATAGGGAAGCAAGCCAAAGACCCAGAAAAGAGTGTACATCTCTGTGCCAAATAATTGAAATCTTAAAAGTGAAAGTGGAGAGTAAAAGTCATCAGGAGAGTGTCAAATCGAGCAGTGAGCTGTGATCTGTACGGTGACACTCCTACCCTACAGGAAGAGCCTGTCCGCGAAAAGAAAACCCAGATGGGAACAATATCTGAGCAATCTGCAAGTGAAACCTGGGGCAGCATATTTGGTTGTGACCCTTCCTGGCCCTTCACTCATGTACCCACACCAAGGCTTGAGGGATAAAAACATTCCGCCAGTCTACAGGAGGCTGTGATCAGAAATTGCTGTTTCAAAATATCAAAGTGCTGTTTTCTTAAATAATAAAGTAGTAACAGCAAAGATTTCAAACTTTATTCAGCTCATCTCAGGTCTCTAAACTTTAATATTTTTACATTTTCATCATTTTGGAGATATATCTTTGTATATAACAAGTTTTATAAGTATGAATAAGATGGTTATATAGACTAATAAAACCTCACCCTGGTTTTATTTTATTTTTTTCAGGTTGGCAGTTCCAAGTTGTCAGAGCTTTGCTTTCCCATCTTATGGCCAGGGACTGATAGAGAGACCAGTCCGGTGAGCTTATAATGCTCGTAATCAAATATTAAACACACCACCACCTCTGAAAAATGTGAGCCAAGCAAAGGCTTGAAAAGTTGTGGGCGAATGGACGGAGACCAGACTTTGGGCGGCAGACACATTTTGCTGAGAATGACAGCACTGGCCAGAATATCAGCAGGTGACGTCCAGACTGCTTTGACCTTACAGCCTGGGAAAGTACATTGGTGGCCAAATATATATATCTATATATCATCCAGGATTGGGATGTGAGGAAAAATAGTGCAATCCTGAACACTCTTTCTAGTCCCTGTATGGAACATCAGGTCATAAATATGTTTCATTAGGAATGTTAAAATACAAAGGTTGAAGATAAAAATTATAAAAGTATCAGGAAAAAGTCTGAGAGAAGATCTCCTTACATTTTAATCTCAGTGATGATAGCTTTTTTGAGGGCACAAAATGATAAGTTGTCAGACTCTGTTTCCCCCAATGCTAAATAACTGATGAACTGGGATAGCTGAAGTGGTGAGATGCATTCGCGTCATTTCCCAATACCATTTTTGTCACTCAGCATAATTTCCTTAAATTTTGTTTTATTTCTCATAAAGGAAATCTGCAATTTTAATTTAATTGCATGCATTTAAAGGGGAAATGTTTTAAAAGTCATTCTCATAAATCTTCTAAGATGTTCTGATCATTGCATTTCTGATGGATATTGTTTTCGCTGGAAACATTGTGAAAATGAAGTCAAGTAATAAATGCAAACAATTTCTGACAATGCCTAGAATATTCCTGTTTTTGTTTTACTGAGAGAATAATTAATGACTGTTCCTGTTCACAGCACAGCTTGCTCCAGCTTGAAATATTGAATGCTATAGTGGTTGTGTGGAGGAGATGGGAGGGGCAAAGCTGCTAATAACAAACTGGGGACTGCTTCTTATTCTACTACAAACTATGTTGGTATTAATCTGGTGGCAAATCAAATTTTCAAACCTCTGGATACTAATTAAACACATCAAATTCAATGTCAAAATTAAAGATTGGACAAACCACATCATGCTACTAGGTTATACTTGGGGATGGAGGATGATAAAATCAGATGGATTTGGCTATAACTATTTAACTTTTTTAAATGTATAACTTCTTACTTTAAGTAATGAGTCAGAAATGATTTTAATGCACTGTGCTGAAGTTACAAATCGGAATATGTTGAAGTATCAGTGGGAGAAATTTGAGTCTTCCTACAAAGACAACAGCACAGACTATGCTACATTTTATGCCCCGAAAAAAAACAACCATGTTACTTTTTCAAGATTTTTTGAAAAATTTAACTAGCCCATCTCTTTTTTTATATTGTTTGCCAGTTCTAAAACTGGTTATAATATTGTGATTTAGCACTGGAGTGAACACATCTTTATACTTTATTCTACAGTGAACATTTAAGTCTTCAATGCAAAAGTACAGGATTTTAGTGTTGGGAATTTCAATCGCAAAATGTGAAATAATTGATTACAAGTGTCATTCCATACACCGCGTCTGTCTGCATCTCTATTGTTGACTTTCTAAGCTACATTGCGTATTTACAGAGCCAGAATTCAAGCCTGAAATGGCCACCTGACATCCAATTGTCATTGTCCTTCTACTTGACTGTCACATCAATGGAGACAGGCCAAGTACAGCTACACAACAGTAGTCTAGACTGGTGATTACTAGGCTGTCCACGACTTGATCCAATTCCCCCTCATTATGTACTTAACAGCTAAACAACATGGGCGAAACATTCTCAAAATATTATCTTAGATAAAATCTACCATCAGAAAAGTATCCATTTCATACACTCTACTCTTGTCTGCACTTTGTGTTCCTGTCACTTTGTGTTCCCATCACTTTGTGTTCCCATCACTTTGTGTTCCCATCACTTTGTGTTCCCATCACTTTGTGTTCCCATCACTCTCTGTTCCTGTGTTCCTATCAGTCTCTGTTCCTGTGTTCCTATCACTTTGTGTTCCCATCACTTTGTGTTCCTAGCCCTTTGTGTTCCCATCATTTTATGATCTTGTCACTTTGTGTTCCCATCACTCTGTGTTCCCATCACTCTGTGTTCCCATCACTCTGTGTTCCCATCACTCTGTTCCCATCACTCTGTGTTCCCATCACTCTGTGTTCCCATCACTCTGTGTTCCCATCACTCTGTGTTCCCATCACTCTGTGTTCCCATCACTTTGTGTTCCTATCACTTTGTGTTGTCCCCTGATCTTTTTAGCTCTTTGTATTTCTAACCCTATTTATTCCAAACTCTATTTTTTCCAAACAATGTGTTCCTAGCCCTATGTGTTCCTAGCTGTATGTTCCTACAACTGTACATTCAAGCCTGAAATGGCCACCTGACATCCAATCGTCATTGTCCTTCTACTTGACTGTCACATCAATGGAGACAGGCCAAGTACAGCTACACAACAGTAGTCTAGACTGGTGATTACTAGGCTGTCCACGACTTGATCCAATTCCCCCTCATTATGTACTTAACAGCTAAACAACATGGGCGAAACATTCTCAAAATATTATCTTAGATAAAATCTACCATCAGAAAAGTATCCATTTCATACACTCTACTCTTGTCTTTGTTCCCTGCACTTTGTGTTCCTGTCACTTTGTGTTCCCATCACTTTGTATTCCCATCACTTTGTGGTCCTATCACTTTGTGTTCCTATCACTCTCTGTTCCTGTGTTCCTATCACTCTCTGTTCCTGTGTTCCTATCACTTTGTGTTCCCATCACTTCGTGTTCCTAGCCCTTTGTGTTCCCATCATTTTATGATCTTGTCACTTTGTGTTCCCATCACTTTGTGTTCCTAGCCCTTTGTGTTCCCATCATTTTATGATCTTGTCACTTTGTGTTCCCATCACTCTGTGTTCCCATCACTCTGTGTTCCCATCACTCTGTGTTCCCATCACTCTGTGTTCCCATCACTCTGTGTTCCCATCACTCTGTGTTCCCATCACTCTGTGTTCCCATCACTCTGTGTTCCCATCACTCTGTGTTCCCCTCACTCTGTGTTCCTATCACTGTGTTCCCATCACTCTGTGTTCCCATCACTCTGTGTTCCCATCACTCTGTGTTCCCATCACTCTGTGTTCCCATCACTCTGTGTTCCCCTCACTCTGTGTTCCTATCACTGTGTTCCCATCACTCTGTGTTCCCATCACTCTGTGTTCCCATCACTCTGTGTTCCCATCACTCTGTGTTCCCATCACTCTGTGTTCCCATCACTCTGTGTTCCCATCACTCTGTGTTCCAATCACTCTGTGTTCCCATCACTTTGTGTTCCCATCACTTTGTGTTCCTATCACTTTGTGTTGTCCCCTGATCTTTTTAGCTCTTTGTATTCCAAACTCTATTTTTTCCAAACAATGTGTTCCTAGCCCTATGTGTTCCTAGCTGTATGTTCCTACCACTGTACATGTATGTTCCAAGCACTGTGTTTCCATAATTGTGTTCCAATCATTGTGCCTCTTCAGTGATTTATCAATTATGTTATGTTATATTTGATCTTTTTATATAATTGGATTAACTCAAATATATATAGTGGTATAGCATATATAGCGGTCTTGCATTCATCATTGGCTGAGCTGTGCTGAGTACTTTCTGAAGGGAGACTGTTGGTGTCCGGGCAGTGTTTACTGCATGGTGGCAGCACATTCTATATCACAATGCAGATAGTAGGCACTAGGTGTCAGCACTGGGCACAGCTTGTACCAGTTATTCTCTCTGTTGAAATACTTGTCATCTTTTGTCTGATATTAAAATGCTCAAAGTTGGCCTTGTAGCCAACTCACTTGAAGTTTAAAATCCATTATCAAATGTTGAAATCATCAGCTTTGCAGCCTCCATTTTATAGTTTATTTTGTCGGAGCTCCTAAAATCTCTCAAATAAAGCCCTCATATGAAGATATCATCTTTTATTATTTTCTAATATTAGCTATGTTTGCAAAAAAACAATTCTATATGTTGTGATGTACATATAACTCAAATAAAACCCTAATATGAAGATTTCATCTTAGTTTTCTGCCTAAAGTCATTATTTTCTATGTATGACAATTTCATTGTTTTTTCTGTATAAAGCCATTATTTTTCACATTTTCTAAATTTGCCAAAAACAATTCGATTTTAATGTTCTGATTTGCATGTCACTTATATAAAACCCCAATATGAAAATTTCATCTTCACCATGAAAAAAGCACTCATTCCAACCAGGATTTGAGCCTGAGACCTTTAGCATAGGAGAAAGACAACTGAGCCATGTCCTACCCTCTGGCAGAACTGTACAAACTTATGCAAACAGGAACATACTGTTTAAGAATACATTTGGCTTTTTTCTGCCTGCATTATTTTAGACTAACTCACAATACACTTTGAGAAAATATTAAAACATTTTGACTTATAGGATTGTCAAGAATTTTTTTTTCGTTTTAACAATTCAAGGCAGAATATGGTGACAGGATTACAGGTACATTACGGTAAACATTTTGTTTGACTAAGGTAAAAGACTACAATTGAATCAATTGCAAGTTCTGGTTCATAGGAAGGTAAAGTAAGCATGGGAAGGTAAGGTGAACAGGAACTGGTTCACTCATGCTGACATTTTGCCAAACATATTTTCTGCTACATTTGACATTCAACCTTGCCGAATTTCAAGTATACCTGACAGAACAACAAATGTATGTTATGTTTGATCAAAATGGATCACCTGTTGGCTATGAAGGATTTCATGCTAACGTATTAAACTATACTGATGTTTAGTTCAACATAACATTGATATGATTCTAGACTATCATGACACTTATTTGTGACTTACCTTTCTTGATCCAGTAAGATAACCACTGTCGCAGATCCACCTCTCTCTCTGGGAACAATGGGAAGAAGCGTCCATAGATACCATCACCAGTCAAAGATGTTATCCCGTCTATCAAACACTGCGCTGTCGTACCTGCAAATAACATCCACATATATTAATTATATTTTTCTTTTCCTTTAAACCATATAAGATTTCTGTGAAACTAAAAATCTACATATAGAAAAAAATATACAAGACAGTAAAATCCAAACAGGTGTCAGCACTGGTTGCATAAACCATAAAATATAATCCTCTGAGGAAAATAAACTTTTTGGGAACAGATTTGGTTCAAGATGAGTAAGTGTTGTTTATATAAGATTTGAGCCAGACAAAATGTGAGGCCTGCCTGCCATTCCTCTTTCCAAACACTCATCCCCTCATTGGTACCAAATCATGTGCTGAAGTTTGCCTGGGACAGGAGAAAGAATACAAACCTGCCACACTGCGCGACAGGAGGTACTCGGGAATGGGGGCCAGCTCATCCCTCAAGTTTGTCTTGATCACTTTGCATACTGCCTCTTTGTCTGGATAAATCTCAAACACTTTCTGAAATGATAAAAAAGTGTTGTCAGGGTAAGCAAATTAATTACTTAAACATCATGTTATTACTAGTCTGAAATTTTACAAAGATAGATACTTTCATACCATGTGACAAATGAATCATTTGTTCATGTCTACCAACAATATTCCCCAAATAAAATGCGAACTTGTCACAAGATGGCACTCATTTGGGACAGTTTTGCCACCTGGTGGTACCATTTTAAAAATTCTGAATGTTTTAATAACTCAAAGAAATAACCAGTCTCCCTAATTACATATGAGTGTGGAAGCATTTTGAGTCTTTAATATCTTCCCAGACTCTTCTCAAATATGGATGACATTCATGTTTTTCAAGATCAATTTTAACAAATGCTATTTTTTCAAAATCTATTTTCCCATGCGACATAACCACTGAATCAGTGAATCTTTACAATTCTATATATTTCTGCAGTCATAGATAAATGCTTTGAATGTTATATAGATATAATGGTTACTAGCATATTGAAACCCCAAGGACAAAACTAGCATAACTGGGGTGCAAACTACCCAAATGTTCTACTGATAGTTGGACCTAACTTAGGTGATGATTTCCCTGTTTTATAGATGATGAGAAGGACCATGATGCGAGGAGTATACTGACCAGGACATTGATGGCAGCCGTGGCACCGCAGGCCGAGGTGCCAATCTGTTTGACTTGCAGCAGGAAGGCCTCGTATTCGCTCCAGATCATGGTCTTCTCCGGGTTGCAGTTCTTGCTGTCCAGACTGTCAAAACTTGACCGCACACCAGGACCCTCGTACACCATTTGTAGCTGCACATGAAAACGAATTATAACAATTGTTGAAATTCAAGTTTAAAATAATGATTAAAGTTAAGGTTTATCATCAGCTGATAATGATTGCTCAGTACACTCTTATCTCTCCTTTAATCTGGTTCCCAGAAAAAAGTTGAAAAAAATGTTTGATTAATTATAATAATCAAATATATAGTCCAAAGGCCCAAGGGCTGTGCTAACTTTTGTTTTCAATGTTTATGACTGTTGATATTTACAGGAATGCCTGAAAATTGCTTTATAAATGTAAATTTTCAGTACTTTAAAAGCTTTGTAGATAAAGAAAAATCAGTATAACAAAAAATGCATATTTCTATATATAACATGGCAGGGCCAACCCCCCTCCCCCCACATTGTTTTGCTTCAGATTAGCAGAATAAGGCATTGGGTGTTTCTACACATGTCTAAATCAATATTTGGTGTAGTGTGTTTCTTCAAATCTTTAAAAAATTGGAAAAAAAACTGAGCCTCACTGAAAATAGATAGGATACATCTCCTAACAATGTCACATCTTAAAATGAAAACCTACAAAATCAACAAAGTAGTTTCAGAGTAGAAGACCACATATGACAGACAGACAGAGTGACAGAAAAATTTGCCCTCTTGCTTCATAAATTAAAGCTGTGTCAGCACAGCTAAAAAATAATGGGACACATTTTTGGATAAATGGATGTTATTGAGTGAACCATTATTTTGAATAAGTATCCTGCACATATCTTTTCCAACTTACAGATCATAGAGGTGCATTGGGAAACCTCCACAACAGTTTCACAAATTTAGGACAATATCAAGATATTTACAATCAGAAATACTCACAAATTTAACAAAGAGTTCTTTTTTCTCTTCTTTACTGAGATGGTCGTCGTCATCATTGTTGTTATCACGGACTAATGCTGCAGTCTGATCATCAGTCCTCTTCTCCGCTCCATCCTCCTCACCACAATCCTCCTCCAAAAGCTCATCCGAACCACTCCTGGTATAAACCACAAGGCTATTATTATCATTTTTTTTCATAATGATGCATCTATATTTTTTCAGAAAAATCTAATTTTTTTAATGCATTTCAGATCAATATCCTTTTTATAATTACTAAAATTTTATTACAGTTAAGTGTTTTCTCTTTTAAAAATCCAAGATGTAGATAGAATAAGAAATTTCATCATAAGACATATTATGTTTATTGACAAAAATTGAAATAGTTATTATCCAGATTATTAACAAAAAATCATATCAAACCTATAGAAAATCAGAGTAAATTCATTTAGCATGGTGATAGCCATAAACTTCACAATGGATATAAATAAGCCTAAAGTCATGTAGGTCCATCATCTTCACTCCGATTGGTTGGAATATTTGGTAATGAGATTGTCTAAGTCTTTGATATGATTATTTTTAATAATCTGGACCATAACTATTACAATAACAGAGGTACCACAGGGCCATTTCACCAATGTCTGCCACACATTGGGTAAGCATTTATAACTACCGTATTTACTCGTGTATAAGACGACTCGTGTATAAGACGAACCCCCAAAATTGAGGTTATTTTGCTTAAAAAAAAACAATTTCCGAATATAAGACGAGTTGGTTTTTCTTGACATATCGGCTCTGCTACCATTCAAGCTTCAGCTGAAGCTTGGCGGTCATTTTAAAAGTGAAACTTAAATATGCTTACGATATAAGATCTTAGCAGTCTTATACACGAGTAAATATGGTAAAACGTAAATACGATGTTCATATTTTCGAAATAACGGATATCAGACGTAGCGGGTCGATTTTAATTGCGTTTTAAATGATAAATAAAGGTATTTACCCAATATTATCACAAATTGTTCGAGAACAGAACAAAACCATCAATCCATTTAAAACGCAATTAAAATCGATCCACGTGTGAAAGCATTTCTGTCAAAAAGGGAAGACACGACTCAAAGCAGTGGAAACAAACTGTGAACGCTGATAATTGGTATCAGTGAAAATTTACTAATTTTCACACCACATCAAAGTCAGAATTGAATTGTGCGATATATTTAAATAATAATTTTAACAGACATAGAAGTAAAACGTAAATACGATGTCCGTGATGTAGCGGATCGTTTGGCCATGTGACTGACAAGTCATGTGATCATTGACTTTGCAGATTTGCCACAGAATTTACCGGATTTTGCGTTTCGTCATTGTCTCCACTGCTTTGAGTCGTGCCTTCCCTTTTTGATTGCGTTTTAAATGATAAATAAAGGTATTTACCCAATATTATCACAAATTGTTTGAGAACAGAACAAAACCATCAATCCATTTAAAACGCAATTAAAATCGATCCACGTGTGAAAGCATTTCTGTCAACAAGGGAAGACACGACTCAAAGCAGTGGAAACAAGGACGAGATGCAAAACTGTGAACGCTGATAATTGAAATCAGTGAAAACAAAGTCAAAACAAAGCATTTTGAAATAAAATATGTTTTAAATGATATATAAAGGTATTTACCCAATATTATCACAAATTATTTTTCGCAAGAATTTCTCCACGATGTAGAACGTATTACGATGTACATGACGTCCTTAATCTTAGCATCAAAACCAACACGTGGGAGAATATTTCTTTGTGTATTATAAAGCCAATGATATTCATTATATCGCTTTTAATTATTATTGTTTATATCGATCTTAGCATCAAAACAAAGCGTGTTAATACACAAAGAAATATTCAACCACGTGTAGACAGTAGTCCGCCTGTCCGATATTTGCTTTCACGCTAGTATTGCGTAATGCATGTTAAATGAATGGATGGTTTTGTTCTGTTCTTGACCTGCAAAGCGAATTTGTGATAATATTGGGTAAATACCTTTATATATCATTTAAAACATATTATTTCGAAATGCTTTGATTTGACTTTGTTCTCACTGATTTCAATTATCAGCGTTCACAGTTTTGCATTTCGTCTTTGTTTCCACTGCTTTGAGTCGTGTCTTCCCTGTTGACAGAAATGCTTTCACACGTGGATCGATTTTAATTGCGTTTTAAATGATAAATAAAGGTATATACATAATATTATCACAAATTACGTTTTGCAGGTCGAGAACAGAACAAAACCATCCGTTATTGCGCAATATATTAACAATCGTTTTCGCGCTAAAAACAAGAGCCTCTTCCCGTCACTTCCGCCTTTCAAAATTGCGACCACGTGTTGCGTTGAGTCGTGTCTTCCTTGTTGACAGAAATGCTTTCACACGCCGATCGATTTTAATTGCATTTCAAATGATAAATAATGAAAACGCTTTGTTTTGAGGCTAAAATCAATGATGTGGAGAAATTCTCGACGTAATTGTGATAATATTAAGTACATACCTTTATTTATCATTTAAAACGCAATTAAAATCGATCAGCTACGGATATGAAAGTTCAATTTGACATGTTGGCCGCTCCACTTTTGTCTTGTGGGCGCTAAGATAAAGGACGTCACGTACATCGTTTTACGTTTTGTAATAATATTGGGTAAATACCTTTATTTATCATTTAAAACGCAATTAAAATCAATCTGCTACGTCTGATATTCGTTATTTCGAAAATATGAACATCATATTTACGTTTTACCGTATTTACGTTTTACCGTAAATACTTGAGTATAAGACTGCTCTCGTGTATAAGACGACCCCCTAAACATTAACTAAGAGTTTTTAGAAAAAAACCTCGTCTTATACACGAGTATATACGGTAAGTAATGCAGATTTGTTGTTTGGCAAAATTAAGTAATATGGCAGCTACACTTGACCTAATATGATCATATCTATGCATGAACCAATAAATTCATGATGGATCAAATGACAGTAACAAAGCATGCACACCTGTTGGCCTTGTCATCTGCATCAGAGGACCATGATGGGCTGACAAAGTCATACTCCAGCAGACGCACTGCATTAATAGGCGAGTCATCATCACTGGTTACAAAACTGCTCGGCCGGGGCAGACCTCTGTACATAAAACACAACGAAACACAACTTCAGATTTTTAGCATGAAATAAAATTTTATCACTAGGGGGCATGGCTGTCCTCATGGCAATCAACTTCAATTGAGTCAATGTGACACCTGGTGGACAGTATGCATTCACATCTGGTGGTTTACAAAAGCACACTGTCCACCAGAGGCACACGCAAACTATTACCTCTGGCCAACCCAGATTAATATTCCTCCGGTACTACTTTCACTGGCCATGTGCTCAAGAACTGTCAAAGTGTTTAAATGTGATTAACATGTTAACATCTTTTTATATTAAATATGAAGTTGCCTTGGGATATATTAGAGTTCATTTGTTTACATTTGTACATTTTCCGTTGGTTTAACCAAAAGTATAAAAGAAAAAAGAATTCAAATTCAAACTCCACCAGAGGGCGACGTGGTGAACCTATCAATAGTTTGCGTGTGCCTCTGGTGGACAGTGTGATTCAAATTATAAACAAAGCGGCCATCTTTGTTGTGCTTGCGCCACATTACTACCCCAGGAAATGGCTCCTCTGTTTGAGAAAGTAGTTCCAAGTTTTATTTCTCTAAATAGTTGTTAATGTATGCACATACTTTTGTATTAAGGGTGAAATATATCACATTTTGCCAATCTGAGTACATCTTAAGCAAAAATATAAGTAAGATAGACAGTTGCATGAAAATTGGTGGATGTGGTGAGCCAGCACCAAAAGACACCTTGTACAGAGGTGATAGGTTCACCAGGTCGCCCTCTGGTGGAGTTTGTTACAAAAGTTAGTGTTGTCACCTTACCTAACTTACTAGTACCATCTAATGTAACCCTTTGACACCTAGAGTCTCCTTATGGCATTAACTTCTTTCCTATGACACTTCCCTTCTCCCTGTGACACCCCTCTTCTCCCTGTGACCCATACCTTCTCCCTGTGACACTATATTCTCCCTATGACACCTTCCTCTTCCCTGTGACAATACACTCTCCCTATGACACCTACCTCCTCCCTGTGACACAGGAACTGCATTCTACCTTCACCCTCCAATATGACCCTGTGACCCCTACCTTCTCCCTGTGACAAAACATTCTTCCTATGACACCTTCCTCTTCCCTGTGACACTACATTCTGTCTATGAGACCTACCTTCTACTTTCTCCAAAATATGACCCTGTGACCCCAACCTACACCCTCCAATATGACCCTGTGACCCCTACCTTCTCCTCCAATATGACCCTGTGACCCTACCTTCTCCCTCCAATCTGACCCTGTGACCCCTACCTTCTCCTCCAATCTGTTTCCTCAGTAAACTCGTATTCCAGCAATCTGAGTGCTGACACCGGGGATTCATCATCACTACACTGGGGCCAGGTGCGGCTGTTTCTCGCTCCTCTTGCTACCGCAGTGGCTGGTTCTTCTGGCCAATCACTCGGCCTGCTGCATCTATAAATACACCTCAATTCTTAGTCCAAAATTTCCAGTTGTCATGATGTAAATTCATATCACAAAACTTAAGTTATCTTTCTATGTTTGTATGTAACATTTATCAGTAACCATGGACAACATTTTGAAAGATCTGTATTTTAAGAATCAATATTACCAGGAGTAAATCTATCCTCATTTTTCTTAAATTTTGAAGATTGAAAACTAACAAAATTTAACCAAATATAAAATGTAAGGAGGCATTTTGGCCAAACAACATTTAGTTAGATTAGACTTATATCGACCACCATGATTATTACTATTCTACAAAACACTTTCATTAGTGAGACTCACCTAGGCTTGTTTGCATGTGTGGGTAGATCTCCATGGGAGGAGGAGGGTGCTGTCCCCATACCCTCGCTATTGTTCAAACCATGATGTACTGATGGCTGCAGGGAATCCACGCGGTTCGGAGTGGCCAGGTCCAGGTCACTGTGTAACTTCTCCTTCCCATAAGGCTTTAGGGGGTGCTTATAATTGTTGTTTTCATACCTAGCATACAAACCACTTTTTACATTGTGCAGGAAAAGATCATAGACATTTTCATCTTTGACGAGATTTTGTCTGCTGCAGCAGGTATCACCACAACATTCAGCACAGTTGACACGTTTCTCCTCATCTTCATCTTGAAAATTATTCTCATCATGATCAAAATTAGATGTGGAGGTTTGCCTGGTAACATTGAGACGTTCCTCATGGTCAGACAAATCATTACACCCGGTACCTTCAAGGTCAAGGTTGTTGGTTTCATGACCAATGTCAAGGTCAACCCCCATATCTAGAGCACCTTCATCACTGCTGGTTCGGTCTATAGAGTTAGGATGAGTGTGTAAAGTGTTACTGTGATGTGGCACTCGTGGTCTGGCCCCAGTCCCATTGTACAGCGTCACCTGGCGGTCATTTTGATGGTTGCCATGGTTATTACTAGGATGACTAATGGCACTTGATGCACACAAACATGTGTGGGAGCCCAGAGATTGCTCCTCGTCAACCCCAGAGTCTCGCCTTACAGCACCAAAATGAGAGCCACCAGGGGGCACTGCAGGAGTAGGACCCGAGGCCGACTCTAAGTTGTGCGAATCTCCAGAACTGGCATCCAAGTCAAAGTCCATATACTCTACATCTACATCTGGAGAATAATGCGATGCAGATACAGCACCTTCTTCTTTATGTTTCTTGCCGTGACCACTTTGTGACGAGGCAACATTTGACTGTCTCTTATACTGAAAGACTTCATTTTGTATAGGATCTCCTGCGTATCTAGAAAAGGGAAGCAGGGAGCGTGGTCTGTCTGCCTCTCTACCATCACAGTTAGCATAACTACACAAATGTTCACATTCTCTCCACTGCAAGTCTGTCATGTTACCGGAGCACCCAGGGCAATGTGTGTTATTATCAACACCAGCCAGACGGGGAATGTCCTCAGTGGAAGACTGGGTCGAGCTACTCTGACTATCTCCCCTCAACTGCTGTGCACAGAAATCTGTCTCTATAAAATCTCCTTGATCTTCTGAGCTAGTAGTGCTCCACTTTGTGGCAGCAGCTAGCTCGTTTGAGTCTACAATCTCGTCGTAGTCACCCTCATCTTCCTTGCCACTGTCCTCAGATGAGTCCTTCTCATCATGTCTCGGCAAACCACCACGATCTAAATCCATGTGAGCCAATAAGTGGGCATTTGCTTGGAAATACTGCTCCATGTCGTTACTGTCTTCCCTGGTGGAGTCGCGGGCAGCGTGTGGACAGATCAGTACCGGGCCATCCTCAAGGCTCCGCCACACGGCTGCCACCCCCTCGTCGCCCTCACTGCGAGTCCTCCTCTTGCGATTACCACACTCGTCTTGCCCAGTGGTCTCAGCATAACCATTCAGTTGTATGGGTCTCTTGTTTGTTTGGTCGCTGTCCCTTGTCACTAGTGGCCCATCTTCTGTACTCTGGGCACGCCTTCTCCACGATAAGTGTCGATCATTCTCCACCATATCAAGATTCAGGCAGTCTGCATTTTCAATACAGAAAGGTTCCCCCAAATTGAGAACTTCAGTCCTGTTTTCTGTCACAGAGCCAAGCTGGGCTTCTATATTGCCTTCCCCATTGAGTATGGCAGGTTGGTGCTCTGATCCCATCCTGTTGTTCATACCCTGTGGGCCCTGATAGCTGGGCTTGTTGGCACAGGGCTTGGAGTTTGCATTGTCCAGCTCTCCTGCTCTTTGTTGGTTCATCATGCTGTCATCCTCAACACCTCATTATATTAATGCTACTCATCTTCTGCAATAATAGAACATACAGCACTTTAAATAAAAGGATTATTCTCAATCAATGAAAGTGGCACATCATATGTATCCAATGCAACAAGACCAGTATTTCCTTTTTATTTTTGTCCCAAGTGACAAAAAGGATCAAGCCTCTGCTTAAAAATTAATATGAATGTATAAATTTACAAATGCTAAAAACATTTGTTGGGTAAATCTTTACAAGTGTGTATTTTTATTTACAATTTATGCTTAAAAAACATTTCTTGGGTAAATTGTTTACAAGTATGTACACCACACTTGTACGTGAATTTTTGCAGATACTTTTTGATGAATTATAGGATTCAGTAGTCTACTTTAAACCACGCCTAATCAACACACAGATGATTTAACCTTCAGCAGAGAGTAAAAGAATGCATCCACGTGAGGGCTAGCTATCTCTGTACCATTATATTATACAGAGGTGTGATATTATTATTTTTAGATGTGAAATTCACTGCCACATGAGATCTACAAAGAAATAAGACATCCATTATGACTGAAACAACCAATTATTTACTTTAATGATGAGTCATCTTTTCATACCGAGGCATATTTGAAAATAAGTTTTCTTTGCACACAAAACCAAAATATCAACTTGATTAAATGTCAGGTTTGACTGGTAAAGTCCTACCAATAAATTGTCTGGTTAAACACTGGTGGCGGGTATACAAAATCAATCTTAGCTTCATTTGTATATTCAGGAAAATAAGAATTGGACTATTTCATATTTTCAACAAGCATTTTTTAAACTTAAAGGAAGCATAATAAAAGTGGTTCACAAATTGGACTCTCATTCAAAATTATGTCCAATCCAATTTACAATTCTAAAATATTTTCTCTTCTTGCTTTTATTTAATACCAATCTCTAGAAATCATAAATTTATAAAAGAAATAAATTTATTAATATTACTTGACTAATATTAATTTTGGTGCCAGAAGTGGTCAGCTCTAGCATTTAATGTTACATCTTACAATGTTCTATTGCACCGAATTTACATTTATGCAGAGAACATTGTGATATAATTCTGACTTTGCCATGGGCAACTCAGTTGCTGATACCTCTCTTATTATTGTGCCAAACATAACTGAAAGTTGAAATTTTGTTATTGTATTTGGTTTAGGTGCAAAATTTACACTTCCTGCATGAGGAATATAGGATGTAAATTCAAGAGACTACTTACAATTACAAATAAATTTGTTATAGTCTTATATCATCAGAGAGTTTCTTATTATTACAAACTTCACTGACGATGTCTGGAACAAAAAATAGCACCTGTAAACCCCCATTCAGTCACTAATCTGTGTCTGTCAGCAGTGTCAACCTTTTCTGACTTGTCAACCTTCTTCATGTCTGTACTAAATGCGTTCAAATATGAAGATTTAACGGTATAATCCATCGTATAAAATGTTTCAAAATATACTTCAGCGATTTGTCTATATGATCTAATATCCTGCCTTTCTGCAAATGCCCATTAAGAAGTATAAAAGGGTCATGTTTCACATAGCACAGCCAGGAAAATGTCTCACCTGCGAATCCATGTTGTTTCCCATAATGCACCACACAAAATGGCAGCGAAATATTGACCAATCAACGAAGAGAAACTTCATTGACCAGGGGGTCACTACAAAGAAAACATTTTAAGTAAATGTGTACATGTCGGTCTTAATAAAATAAATAACAGTAACTATAACACTCTTATTATCAACCATGTTTATGCCCACGTTTATGAAACCAATCATAATTACATTCACACATATATGTGTATATTTGAAACATATTGATTCATTACATACATTCCCCACAAAAAATAATGTGGTGATAATTGACATAATTAATTAGAAATAATCATTTTACAGATTAATCACATCAGCATTTTATCAGGAAATGGTCCAATATACCTGAGATACAGGTATCTGTTATATATAAAACAATTCACTTCGTGGTTTGGGCGAGGTCCTGTATAAACTGATATAAAGTACATGTGAATTTCTTTCTTGGAAATCTTTTCATGTGACTTACTATTGAAATACAAAGGATATGCATATCATTCATGTTCATTCTTCCAATTCTCGTGAAAGCAACAAGAAAAGATTATATCCCATTGACCATAATTGCGTCCACTGCTGTTTAACCCAGAGCATAAAGTCATAGATAAGCTTTTATTTTTTATTTATTTTCATATGCAGATGTGAATTGTGTAGTAATGGCAACACCAATAAATTGGGAAACTGAAAGTAAATTATAAAAATGCAAAAAAGTGATTCTGAAATAATTCAGATTTGGCCAAGTTTGAACAATTCCAATTGATATAAAATTTACCTAAATGGAGAAAGTCGTTTAATATAAACATCAGGGGTGTTTGCTTTAAAAAGAAAGTCTTCTTCTGAAAATAATCAATTACTGAACTGTTGAAATGATGTTATCATATTGTTACTGTCTATAATAGTAAGACAATTTTTTATTCTCTCAAGAGAGCCCTCTGGTCAGGTGGAGTATGGGAGAGACTTAGACGATTTAAATGGCTAGGAAATTATTTGTGGCTACTTAAGTTTTGTAGATTTAGTCTTTGTTTCCGTAAACGTGGATCGAGCTGTGAATGAGGTTTGGGTTATTCCCGGGGATTATATCTCAGTAAATTAGACGGATGAGCAACAAGATACATGCAGTGACACATGTACTCAATCCACAAGTAGGAAACCAACCGAGAAGGTTGGCTGAGTTACAGCCCCCTCTCTCAAGAAAATATGGACCCTAATAGCACAAGAAAGGTTCATAAGGGATGGTAGTAGTCAATCGAGAAAGCCATTTCACCGTAATTACTATTATCAAGACATTAATTCCCTTCATGTAGCCCTTTACACTTAAATCAGTCCAAGTTCTCATGAGAAAGACTGGCAGACTTTGTTTAAGGGCCACGTTCACCTGTCCAGAATGGGTCAAAATTCACTTAGGGGCCGATTTCATTGGTATTTCCTTTATGTTGAGCTTCTTCGATAATATTCTACGTAAATGGTCGATTTAAAAAAAAATAAAACAAATTATCCATTGAGTCATTCTGAAAGGATGCTGAATTTCTTTGAGTGCCCTCCCTCAAAGTCAAGCTCTCTCGCAGTTGACCTACTTTTGCTCACTGTCGTTCTAATAATAGCACATGATCAGACCTGAAAAGGGGAATGTTTTTGAATTGCCATGAAATTGTGCTAAAATAATGAAAATGGCCTCTGGAGCAATGATACAAAGATGATCACTAACTTATAATGATATCTAAGGATTGAACAGGTAATTATTTCTGGACATAACATCATAAATTTCACCGAAACTCTTGAATGAAATGTTTGATTGACGGTGTGCTCCGTCGTGTTTATTGTTCATTGATGTTGGTCCCTGTTTTGTTTTCGGCAGTACCATGTGAAATGACAAATATACAACCTTATACGATGTACACCTTTCTTTATTATGGATCAATATACATTTGGCCATCTACTGTGAAATTTACAATGATTCACATAATTCGGCTATACGAATATGAGATATATGACAACTGTTGAAATGATCATGATTCTTCAATTTGTTGTCACTTCTGTCAAGTTGATATTCTGCATTTTTACAATGTCAGTTGTATTTATTTTATACTTTATCAGTTGTTTATTTAGTGACCAGAATTGGATGCAGAAATGAAGTCATTACAGGGTCTAGAAATTGATCATGCTATTGAATGTCTACAGTTTGGTTTATTTTTCTAAGCTGTGAAGGCAGAGCAAGTTAGAGAATTGACTGTACATAATATAGGGCTAACGACCGTCAGTTTCGCGCATTTTGGTCTTTGTCAATAAATAAATAACCTCACTTGACATGAACAGTTATCTATATGTGTGCTATAGTGGGGTATATCCATCAGTAAGACTAGTCATAACTTTATCTTAGAAAACGATGTGTGTATGCAAAAGTCATACAAGATTTACAAGTCAAAGTCACACCTTTGCGCATACAATCTTGGCCTTCGCGCACTGACCTTTCTTCAATGCCAAAAGATGAAAATTAATATATCGATCATCTGACTTACATATTTGAATAGAAGAGCTCAATAGCTCAAGTTTGAGTTGTCAATGATGTAAATCGGCCAAGAACTGACTGAGCAGCGCCAATTTGTATACAAATGTAACAAGCTGGAACTCCCGCACGTGCACATTGTGACAAAATCGGGGTCAGTGGGTGCAATTTTCATAACAATTTATTCAAACCATTCAAATAAACTTTCTGTGCAAAAAAAATCCAATGTTCTATTACTTTTGCATTCACAAGACATTTCCAAAATTATCAGCCAATCCTATGGTTGCGCGAATCCTATGGTTGTTAGCTCTATATGATGCTGGGTAACGTTTACGTGAGTTTTGAGACATTAAAGAGTGACAGGGGCCGACTTTTCCTGGGTTCACCTTGCCATGGCAGGGCCGACATCTATGATTTTTTTTTTGTAATGTAGAATATCATGTTGTTTGTTGTAATTTGTTCTTAATCAGTATTCGCACTAACATATCAATTGTCAGATTCACTGATTCAATTATCATACTTTTTCAGATGGAAGTGGATGAAACAGCCAGCTGATGGTGGATATTCACGCAACAAATGACGTTGACTCAAAATGTATTTAAGACAGAGCGTTGAACCAGTTTGGACTCATTATCAATATGAGACTGGGGGTAGTCATTCACTTCACTTGTACAGGATAAGTGTCAAACCAGATCGATTAGCAATGGCAACGGCTTTGTGATAGATAAAGGATAAGCTGCTGATATTAATGAAGAGAACAGTTGTGTTTTATAGTTTTGTAATAAAATACACTAAAAAATGATGCCAGCTACAATATCAAAGAGTTTCCAGGTGTGGGTGCTAATATTGTTAATTCTGGGCGATGCAGTGGTAACGACACCTCAGATTGTTAAAGAAAAATATAGAGCCAAAAGAAATAAAACAGCTGATAACTTACAAGATGGAGATTATAAAGAAAAAGATTCTGGAAAGAACAAGGATAATGACAGTGACATTCCAGTGAGTACAAGTGAATGTAATGGGACGGATCATCACCGCGTTCAGGTGGACTTCGCCAGCAGTGTAGTGGACAGTGGTCAGTATCTCATATTTATACCAAATGAATCTAGCAAACACAAAACAATTATTTTTATAAATTTATGTATTAGGACATTTGTGACAAGAAATTTTTTTTTTTAAAGAAATAATAATGTTATGGCGAAAATGATGTGTTTTACAGTCATATGTGAGATTTTCTTTGAAAATTTCAACAACATTTTTACAGTGAAATTATTGAAATAAGATATTTGTATAAACTTAAAAATTAACATTTGTAGATTTCATAATTAGGAATTTGGCCCTAATTTGATGATGTCATAATTAGGAATTTGGCCCAATTTGATGTCATGAAGTGACATAAGGTGCCACTTTATCTAGATCTTTGATAAATATGTTATTTAAACTTATTTTGTTAGATTGAGATGGCAAAGTTAAAATGTCAGTGTTTCTACATCATAAGAGTTTGAATATTTCTGATTTGATCTCTCATGAAACAATGCAACATGTCTTTCAGAGTACATAGTTGGATTCCGGGGCTACTACACAGAGCGTGCCAGGAGCAACTTTATTAGAGCCGCACTGCAAGAGGCTGGAGTATTGTCATGGCATATTGTGCCACGCACCAATATTCTGTCTACCCATCCCTCAGACTTTGATGTTATTAAGGTAAGCAATAAATGTGATATACAGGGATATTTTTCACAAAGAATATATCTAGAAATTTACATCGTATAAAAAACGTAACTCACCGTTATTTATGTTTGAATTAAATTGTTATGGACCAAGGTCATTGTCAACAGATTTGATTTTGTTTGCCATCTTTTTATCCGAAAGATGTTATACAAGGATTTTTTTCACAAAAATTATTTCTAGAAATTTACATCATATAAAAACACAAACTCACCTTTATTTATGTTTAAATTAAATTGTTATGGACCAAGGTCATTGTCACCAGATTTGATTCTGTTTGCCATCTTTTTATCTGAAACATATTCTTTCCACAAGTACTGCATGGGTTATAAGTTTGGTCTTGTTTTCAGTTGAATGAGAAGTATCGTGACAGTTTAGATGCTCTAGAAGGTCACCCCAATGTCAAGCGGGTCACGCCACATCGCAAAGTTACAAGGACACTCAAATATGTCAAAGGTATTAATTTAATAATCTTTACTTTGGATTTACACTGTTTTCCTTGGAGTATTTCATCATGATTAATGTATAAATATCTCACCTTGCACATTTTCTGCTGTTTTCAGAGAAATCTGATGAAGAACTGTCAGCTGAGGAGAACAGTGCACCATGTACCTCTGAGCCGTGCAACACCAACACCTTTAACCCCAGGACTATCATCAGGAGAAGCCTCTCTGTGGTATGTCTCACACCCTACCATAATATCTGACTGTCATGGTCTGAGGTTTACTGATCAATATTGCATACACGTTTGTTCATTTCCTCTGGTGTTGCTTTCATACATGTCACTTAGTAGATTATATCTTTCTTCTTTTTTTTTGGTTCTTTTCAAATCAGACAAGATAATTAGTATTTTGCAAGTGACTACAAGATACTCAAATGTTTACCATCTCACATTTGTCGCCCATGCTAAATCCAGGTTGGGAATCACAGATGGGACCATAATTTCAAGCATGTTTTGTGGTTGAGAAAGGGGGATATCTGTTAAGTACTGAGTTGTTTCTCACTCTAGTCATTTCTCCATAACTGGTTGTCAGAGGCTGTGGTTTGTGTTATCATGAGCAAATGAAAGATCCCCAGTCACTCTTCAGAAGGGCATTGATTCTATATGATATATAATAGCAATGAAAAGGTCATTACAAAAATCCAATCAATGCTTACTGTTTCTACCGTTCTGCTTTTAGGGAGGAGCATTTTGGCATTCACCAGGCCGCCACAAAAGTCGTCGCTTGCTGAGGGCGATCCCAAGACAGGTATGTCATCACCACAGTGACATAAATAATATAAAAATGCACTGTTCCTTGATTGAGCTATTGTTGCACAGGCTATTTTTCATTTCTCATTTTTCTTTTTAAATGCCATTGATAAGAGTGATTAAAATTCCAAGAAAATAGTAACATTTTTAGCAAATTTCCTTTGTAACTTTTTTTTACTCTGAAGCTCCATATTGAACACGTAAGGCAGTCCCAGAATATCCATTAACACCACAGCTAATAAACACCTGACCACATCAAAACTCTTCAATATAACATTATATTAGGAATTAATATCATTTTGAACTTGAATCCTTTAATATAACAGATTATATTGTCAATTAATATTATTTTGAACTTGAATCCTTCAATATAACAGATTATATTATGAAATCCTATCATTTTGAACTTGAATCATTTGAAAAAGTAGCTTAGTCCGTGATACGCATGGCCTATAGAATCTGATGTGGTGTTTCAGATAACGAATGCCCTGCAGGCAGATGTGCTGTGGGGCATGGGCTTCACCGGGGCGGGGGTCAAGGTGGCCATATTTGATACTGGACTCGCCGAGGATCATCCACACTTCCGCAAAGGTCGTGTCAAGGACAGGACAAACTGGACAAATGAGAAAACATTAGAAGATGGTAAGTAGATTAGATGTCACTGTTCATGAATAGATTACTCTAATTGCATGTTTACTCTACTTCACAGTGAAATGTTTTTTTTTCCTCAGAAATGCTACATTAAAAAATAATGTTTTGTAAAGAATATTTTCAAAATAGATAAGAATTTTATCTGATGTGTTAAAATGTCATTGTCGGATGGATAGTGTTCAGACGATACAAGGTACCAATGAAGTGTATTTATGTGCAGGTCTTGGACATGGGACATTTGTTGCTGGCGTTGTAGCCAGCCAGAAGGACTGCCTCGGCTTTGCTCCGGACTCAGATATCTATGTGTTCCGAGTGTTCACCAACAATCAGGTGTCCTATACATCCTGGTTCCTGGACGCTTTCAACTATGCCATCCTCAAGAAGATCAATGTTCTCAACCTGAGCATAGGTGGGCCAGACTTCATGGATCATCCCTTTGTGGACAAGGTGAGAATTAGATAAATTCATCATCATTCAGTCATATATCTCAGTCTATATGGATACAACCGAAATATTCAAAATCACATTGTTCTAAAATAACCAACATCTGCTGAAAATAACAAAGGCTATTTAAATTAGGAGGATGTATGTCCATGATTCATTAAGTTAAAGATTTTGGCATAAATATGTGGATTTAAGCCTAGGTTTGTTAAAATGTTAATCCTGACATGTTAAGGTTTGTTTTGTTTAGGTGTGGGAGTTGACAGCCAACAAGGTCATTATGGTATCTGCTATTGGCAATGATGGTCCTCTCTATGGGTAGGTTCTAGAATAAACACACAAGATCATATCTTATCCTTTCTTCCTTAGATATTTGATATCAGATGTGAAAAATAAATGTGCCGATTCATTTGTAATATCACCATGGAGAATTTATTTATGAAATATAAATCTACATAAATAAACATTTATTGATGGTCCACATATTTGATTTGACAGCACACTGAACAACCCTGCAGACCAGATGGATGTGATTGGTGTAGGTGGTATCAACTTTGAGCATCAGATCGCTCGCTTCTCCTCTCGGGGAATGACCACCTGGGAGCTGCCCGCTGGCTATGGCAGAGTTAAGCCAGATATCGTCACCTACGGCTCTACCGTCAGAGGATCTGCCCTTAAGTACGTCTTTGTTATTGTTTACCTGCTTATAACACATGTGGATTTAAATATAAATATTTGGTTATGGATATTATCAGTAAAGTGAACATTTTGTGTTTCTAGAAACATATATTAGCTATACAAGAACTCAAAAAAGCTTTCTTCTCTTAGACTCTCTTATTTAAATGTAACTATACATATTTAAAAATAAGAAAATTAATGACTTTTAGTGTTATTTGTTGCAAGCAAAGATGACATGACTTTATGTTTGTTGCAGGAGTGGTTGTCGATCATTGTCAGGCACCAGTGTGGCTTCCCCTGTAGTGGCTGGAGCTATCACTCTCCTTATGAGGTAACCATCTCAGATTGTATCCTCACATTCATAATGCCATCCTCTTGCCAGATTGAACAATTGACAATCACTCTGTAATATGTTTCAGTGCTGTTCTGAACCGACCTAACATGATCAACCCAGCCAGCATGAAGCAGTCCCTCATGGCCTCCGCTCGGAGACTGCCCGGAATCAACATGTTTGAGCAAGGTCAGGGAAAACTGGACCTCTTGACAGCATACCAGACACTCCGTAGCTACAAACCACAGGCCAGGTATCTGGACTTAATCATCATATATCATTATCATATATTTTAGGAGGATGAATTATGAATTTGTAGATGTAAGAATAGGTGTGCACCTTCCAAGCAAAAGGTATCTGAGCTAGGTTTGTACCAGCTGAGAGAAGGTAGAATACACCCACTAGAATATGAACCAGCCAATACAATCTATCAAGGCAAGATATTCTAGTCCCTTGAAGTTAACCAGGCTAGGTATGCAGCATTTAAGATATACAGCTTCAGCAGTCCTACCAATAGGTTGTAAAGATATCTGTCTAAAATAAAACTTAGTAAATGAATGCCATGGTTATATCTCATTGCATTCTGTAGTCAAAGAATCTTGTCTGAGATGTTTGTGTTGTTTCAGTCTTCACCCGAGCTACATTGACCTGACGGAGTGCCCTTACATGTGGCCGTACTGCTCACAACCCATCTACTTTGGTGGAATGCCAATCATTGTCAATGTCACAATACTCAACGGAATGGGGGTCACAGGCAAAATTATTGGAAAGGTAAGGGTTAATTTTGAAAATATCAGTAATATGCCAGAGAATTGACCTTGTATGGAGCCAAATCACACACAGGAATTCCCCTTGGTCAGGATGATGGCGTATATAGCAGAGCATATATGATAAAAATGATAATGATATGGAGCATTGAATTATTTTACTTAGTTATATATGGTCTTTATTTTATTTATATGGTCTTTATTTAGTTATATATGGTCTTTATTTAGTTATATATGGTGTGATTTTTTTTCAAACTGGAAAAGTCTCATTTATAATTTTTGAAAAATTTTTGTGAACAGATATGCTTACTAGATTAAGATCCCCAACATGGGGAAAGTTCATTGCTTTGAAAGAATAAAATATCAAATTGAACAAGTGACACCCTGTCATAGATTTTTTGTATCACAGACTATTTGGGGACAATTTTGCAATTGGATTGAGGAATATTTTATATTGACTCTTGAGATATATTAGAAATTTCATCCTTTACATGGCGAGCATTAATTTTATGCTACCAGGAAAGTGTTGTAGCAGTGTGTATTGATGGATTATGTGGTGATTTGCAGCCACAGTGGCAGCCCTACACCCCACAGTTTGGCAATCATATCGAGGTCGCCTTCACCAACTCGCACACATTGTGGCCATGGTCCGGATACATGGCTGTGTCCATATCTGTGGCAGAGCAGGCTGCAAACTGGGAGGGGATCGCTCAGGGCCAGGTCATAGTCACCTTCGAGTCTCCAGCAGAGGTGAGTGTGTGTGAGTCATAGTCACCTTCGAGTCTCCAGCAGAGGTGAGTGTGTGTGAGTCGTAGTTACCCCCAGAGTCTCCAGCCAAGGTGAGTGTGTGAGTCATAGTCACCTTCGAGTCTCCAGCAGAGGTGAGTGCGTGTGAGTCATAGTTACCCCCAGAGTCTCCAGCCAAGGTGAGTGTGTGTGAGTCGTAGTTACCCCCAGAGTCTCCAGCCAAGGTGAGTGTGTGTGAGTCGTAGTTACCCCCAGAGTCTCCAGCCAAGGTGAGTGTGTGAGTTAAAGTTACCCCCAGAGTCTCCAGCAGAGGTGAGTGTGTGTGAGTCGTAGTTACCACCAGTCTCCAGCCAAGGTAAGTGTGTGTGAGTCATAGTTACCCCCAGAGTCTCCAGCCAAGGTGAGTGTGTGTGAGTCGTAGTTACCCCAGAGTCTCCAGCCAAGGTGAGTGTGTGTGAGTCGTAGTTACCCCAGAGTCTCCAGCCAAGGTGAGTGTGTGTGAGTCGTAGTTACCCCCAGAGTCTCCAGCCAAGGTGAGTGTGTGTGAGTCATAGTTACCCCCAGAGTCTCCAGCCAAGGTGAGAGATTGTGAGTGATATTTACCCCCAGAGTCTCCAGCCAAGGTGAGAGATTGTGAGTTATAGTTACCCCCAGAGTCTCCAGCCAAGGTGAGAGATTGCGAGTCATAGTTACCCCCAGAGTCTCCAGTAGAGGTTAGTGTGTGTGAGTCATAGTTACCCCCAGAGTCTCCAGCCAAGGTGAGTGTGTGAGTCATAGTTACCCCCAGTCTCCAGTAAAGGTGGGAGTGTGTGAGTCATAGTTACCCCCAGAGTCTCCAGTAGAGGTTAGTGTGTGTGAGTCATAGTTACCCCCAGAGTCTCCAGCCAAGGTCAGTGTGTGAGTCATAGTTACCCCCAGTCTCCAGTAGAGGTGGGAGTGTGTGAGTCATAGTTACCCCCAGAGTCTCCAGTAGAGGTGGGAGTGTGTGAGTCATAGTTACCCCCAGAGTCTCCAGCCAAGGTGAGTGTGTGTGAGTCATAGTAACGACAGAGTCATGGTTACATTTGAGTCTCCAGCAGGAAGGTTTATATAAGTCATAGTCCATGAAGTCTCCAGTCCAGCAGAGGTCTATTTAAATACGATATAGTTATTCTAGAGTCTCCATACTCTGGAGTCTCAAGCAGGTGGATAAATGTTATTTCTGTCTAAGTAAACTAATTCCTATTAGTTTATGATTTGAGAGATACTGTTGATTTCAATAAATATTCAATTTCCCAAAACAGGAGGATGAAAAAGAGCCCAGAAGGTCAACGATAAAGTTACCAATCAGAGTAAAGATAATAGCGACGCCCCCTCGTAGCAAGCGTGTGCTTTGGGACCAGTACCACAACTTACGTTACCCGCCAGGATACTTCCCCAGAGATAACCTGCGCATGAAGAACGACCCTCTCGACTGGAATGGCGATCACATCCACACAAACTTCAGGGACATGTACCACCATCTGAGGAATAATGGATACTTCATTGAGGTCCTTGGTGAGTCAGCTGCTTTGTTTTAAATGCTGGTATTGGATGTGCTTGCAGATTCTGAAATTTCCTCATTTCCATTTGGTTAGGATTTTTTTCAAAAATTTAATAGCTATCACTGACTTATCCAGGAGGCCGCCATCATGAATATCCTTGCAAATATTAGCCAATGAGAATCGAGATAAAATGTTGGGGCCAAATTTAATACGTAAACTACATTTTGATTGGTCAAAATTATCTGCTCAAGTCTGCTCTGGGAACGGATTTAAGTGATCATTTATGAAGCAATTTGCAGAAAATGTTCACAAACATTACAAGAAGGCAATGATCAGCATAGCTCTAAGGCCATTGGCCTAAGTTTTGATCACACAAGGGATCGTCAAAATGGTGACCCTGTCGTATTTATATTATCGTAGTTACTCGTATATAGGAGGAGAAATTAGGACCCAAACCTTCAGTCAATGTTTGGGGGATGGGCTTATACACAAGGGTAACCTGTGGACGGTGATATAAGGCACATCTGGGCGGTCGATCAAGTGCTATAAAGTCAATTGTCCTATAATCAGAAATTGGTCTTTTCAAGCAAAATAACATCAATTTGGGGGGTCGTCTTATACACAGGGTCGTACTATATTCAAGTAAATATGGTACAAGGAAAGACATATCATATAAGGAAAGAGAGGTGAGGACTTGGCATGTCTCACGATGGAGTGTATTTTATGTTGGCAGGTGCTCCGTTCACATGTTTTGACTCGAGTCAGTACGGCACACTGATGGTGGTTGATGCAGAGGAGGAATACTTCCCTGAAGAGATCACCAAGCTGAAGAGAGACGTCGACAATGGACTCTCGGTTATCATCTTTGCTGACTGGTACAATGTCACCGTCATGAAGAAAGTAAAGTTTTATGATGAAAACACAAGGTACAAACACTGAACAATTTTAGAATCATATATGTTGTGAAAAGAAAAATAATGTCAATACAGGAATAAATTAATAGAGTTATTGAGTCGAAGAGTTATTGAGTCGGTGAGTTATTGAGTTGGTGAGTTATTGAGCCAGTGAGTTATTTAAGCAGCGAGTTATTGAGTTATTGATTCGGTGAGTTATTAAGTCTATGAGTTATTGAGTCAGTGAATTATTGACTTGGTGAGTTATTGAGTTGGTGAGTTATTGAGTCAGTGAATTATTGACTTGGTGAGTTATTGAGTTGGTGAGTTATTGAGTCAGTGAATCATTGACTTGGTGAGTTATTGAGTTGGTGAGTTATTGAGTCAGTGAATTATTGACTTGGTGAGTTATTGAGTTGATAAGTTATTGAGTCAGTGAATTATTGACTTGGTGAGTTATTGAGTCAGTGAATTATTGACTTGGTCAGATATTGATTTGGTCAGTTATTGAGTTTTTGAGATATTGAGTCCTTGAGTTATTGAGTCGATAAGTTAATGATTTGGTGAATTCATGAGTTTGGGTTGATGGTTGCAGGCAATGGTGGATGCCGGACACTGGGGGAGCTAATATCCCAGCCCTCAATGACCTCCTCTCCCCCTGGAACATGGCCTTCAGTGACGACGTCTTTGAAGGAGATTTCACCATAGGTGATCATGAAAGTAAGCATCCGATTCACTTGCATTACTTCAAACCGTTTCATTGGTAGATGTGCTATAAGTTTGTGAGCTTACTATAACACTACACTGATATTGGAGTTTCTTATGGAACAGACACTTTTAAAACTCTGTGACATTATTAACTTGATTCACAGAATGATAAGAAATTTTGTTTTGGTAGTGTACTATGCATCAGGGACCAGCATATCCAAGTTTCCTGAAGACGGAACCCTGCTTGTCAGCACACTGAAGGATCAAGGTGGGTGCGCTAGCTGTATATAATTGATACCTTCATTAGTGTTGGCACTTCACAATTTTATGTCACGATTCACATGGCTGTTCTTGTAGGTATCTGGGTTAGGAACACAAAATATTTTTTTAAATGATGGTGTGTTTTTATACTATTAAATTTGGTAAATAATCAGTAATAATTCTTGTTGTGGGTATGTAGCAGATACAAGCTGCCAGAAAGATAAATAATTTGATTCAGAAGTTCAATTCTCTGAAAGCGTACAAACCAAGTGTTAAAACTTGATCTGACGTGGGCTATGGTTGCAGGGTATGAAGTGATAAAAGGGGAGACGCAGTCAGCAGAGAAGGTGGCAGTGCTGGGCTTGTATCAGACTGCAGGCATTAAGGATGCTGACCAGCCCCCAGGACGCATCTCACTCTACGGAGACTCCAACTGCCTCGATAACAGCCATCTCCAGAAAGGTCAATATAATCCCGTATTGCTCGGATTTTATTATATCCCATGGGACAATATAATCCTGAACATATATGCTTTCTTTTCTTTCTTCCTTATCTGGCCAACACAATATTATTGAGGCGTTTAAACAATGTAAAACATGATGATAGCACCACCATAATTCAATATGGCAGATAATATCTTTGCTTTTCAGACTTTGGGCCTTGAGTTCTATACAGGATGGTACATCTAGCAATCTCTTATTGCCATTTAATTAGTAATATTTTTCGTCAAAACATGTTCAGGACAGGTTCTTTTGTAGGGAAGATTTTTAAAAATGATTTTAAAATATATGATACAGAACCAATGTAAATATTTTTTTTTTTTGATCATTGAGACAAGTATTTTTGGTGATTGCAGATTGTTTCTGGATGTTGGATGCATTGTTGGAGTTTTCCACCACTGGGCACGTTCCTCCAATATTCGTGGACTCCAGATATAATGAGAAGCTCAAGCCCATCATTGACCTGCCAGAGAGGATGGAGGGTGAGATGACAGGCCAGCACACTCCACTTTCAAATCCACTTTCATAAGCTTTATTGATGACTTCTAAATTCATGAAATCTTTTTCATTTATAAAGCTTTGAGATTCATAAAAAGCTAGGAGATTCATAAAAAGCTAGGAGATTCATAAAAAGCTGGGAGATTTATAAAAAGCTATGAGATTCATAAAAAGCTGGGAGATTCATAAAAAGCTAGGAGATTCATAAAAGGCTGCAAGATTCATAAAAAGCTGTGAAATTCATGAAAGCTTCAAGAGTTATTAGCAAAATATATGTGTGTTTGTTGCAGGTAATCATTTACATCGCTACTCTAAGGTATTGGAGAGTCATCTGGGAAGCCCCAAGCCACGCCCGCTGCCGGCGTGTCCTCACCTAGCCTGGGCTCAGCCCAGCCCCATCAACACATCAGCACCCTCGTAAGTCACATCCATACCTCCACACACTGTATCACAAGGTCGCCCTTACTTGGCTGGAATGCAAATATAATTAACAGTGTAAAGGGGTTTATCAATGTATGTTTAAAGCATGTTCTGTGCATTCCTATTGGCAAGTATCAGTTGTTATTTGTGAATAAATATGAAACTTCCCATCATGTGTTAAACATCTGTGAAGTATGGAACTTGACTTTATCTACTTAATATGGAACTTGCCCTAACTTCTGTTAAGTGTGGAACTTCCCCTGATGCCACTCATCCTTTAAATATGGAACTTGTCCTAACTTCTGTTAAGTGTGGAACTTCCCCTGATGCCACTCATCCTTTAAATATGGAACTTGCCCTGACCTATGTTAAGTGTAGAACTTCCCCTGATGCCACTCATCCTTTAAATATGGAACTTGCCCTGACCTATGTTAAGTGTAGAACTTCCCCTGATGCCACTCATCCTTTAAATATGGAACTTGCCCTGACTTCTGTTAAGTGTGGAACTTCCCCTGATGCCACTCATCCTTTAAATATGGAACTTGCCCTGACTTCTGTTAAGTGTGGAACTTCCCCTGATGCCACTCATCCTTTAAATATGGAACTTGCCCTGACTTCTGTTAAGTGTGGAACTTCCCCTGATGCCACTCATCCTTTAAATATGGAACTTGCCCTGACTTCTGTTAAGTGTGGAACTTCCCCTGATGCCACTCATCCTTTAAATATGGAACTTGCCCTGACTTCTATTAAGTGTAGAACTTCTGATGCCACTCATCCTTTAAATATGGAACTTGCCCTGACTTCTCTTAAGTGTGCAACTTTCCACCCTTTGAGAAACACCTGTTTATGTATTGAACTTTTCCTCAGTGACAGTTCCTTTATACTTGGGCTCTAATCTCCATTAAGACAGGCTTATCGTATGGCACCCTGAGTGTTTTAAAGCAAACTAATTATGATTTTCATAATCCAATTTCTCTGTCCTTGCCAGCTCTCACAAATGTCTTCATGGCTGATTTAGTGGAAACAAATGAGACACAATTTGGGCAATAATTCTTTCAAAGTGATTAATATCACAGAGGATAATATTATTTTTCATATGTTAAGGTGTGGCATTACTATTTTTGCAGTATCAGGGTGCCTCATCTTCAATAGTCTAAACCATCAAATTGTCCTCAGTCAGGTAATTTCAGCATCATTTAGGTTGGCTCTGCCTTGTGCTAAGTTTTCCTGCAAGCCACGCACATTGTGTCTTGCAATTTCCCAGTTGATCAGAATATGTAGTGAGTTCCTAGATTCCCCTGCATCGTGCACAAACCTAACTAACTTACAGTCTATTCCCAGTCAATATTACGGTTGATGTTTCCACCCAATAGATTACTAAAATGGCAATCATGATTACAACAAAAAAGTAGGGTTGATATTTATTATTTTGAAAAGATCACTGATTTTGGTTTTGAATTGTACTTTTGGTTTTATTTTAACAAATGTTGACTTAAATGTGATCCAAAAACAAATTATGGGTCAGTTTGTTGACTTTCTAGTCATTTATATGCTGGAGAGTGTCAAGTCTTCATTGCTTTTTCAACCAATCAAAATCAAGGATATTAAGATGTATGCAAGCAACTTTACAGATTGATT
This sequence comes from Amphiduros pacificus, assembly GCA_949316495.1. Taxonomy (NCBI): domain Eukaryota; kingdom Metazoa; phylum Annelida; class Polychaeta; order Phyllodocida; family Hesionidae; genus Amphiduros; species Amphiduros pacificus. The sequence goes on along the minus strand of OX439001.1, from coordinate 41,024,958 downwards.
GGTCTGTTCCACTACCTGCAGTTGCCCAAGAGAAATGTAAAACATCCTTAGCTTAATATATATTATCATAATGAGTCAATAACCTATAATATCGTGATGAATAATTCCATAGCTTCTCCAGAACCTGCACATCACTATTTTATTGGTTTGAGTTGTCCTATTTTCCACACAGTATTGGCAGATAATTCTTCTGTTTGTTAATATTGTTCCAACCGCCCCCTGTTTGGATTTTACCACCCATTCCCATTTTTTCTGGCCTTTTATCATGAGATGCCAAGGCCTCTTTGTGAGTCCCTTATGAGCATGAGTAGGTCTCTGTCTAGTATGGACACATATGTCAGTCTTCTGGTAACAGATTAAATAATCTGTAGTGCAATCTGTGGACAACAGATTAAATGTCACATATTATTTACACTTAAGCAGTATTCAGTATTTAGATGTTTACACAACGTTTTTCACTTTTCATTCAGGCAACAAAAAAAGAATGTTCCACGTTTCATTTTCATCAGTCTGTTCAGACAGCAGTTTGAGTATGCAATGCTTGAGTTTTGAGTTTTGGTAGACAATATTGTCTGATTATAAGTTTCATGTTTTTCTGTTTCAGCAATCTGTTCAAGCAGCAGAAGCTTTTATCTATTGGTCTGGAGCCGCCAGCACCCTTCATCCCCAAGCAGCCCGGGGAGAACACTGGACATATCCAGGACAGTCCAGGGGGCCTTAACTGGGACATATCCCCAGGAAACTCTGCCCAACTTCATGACAACACTGGGGTTTTCCCCATCGTAGCTTTCCTGGGCATGGCTTTTGTACTTGTCTTCCTCTTAAATCATGTGTACAAAAGTCGGAGTAAACCCAGGCGGAAAAAGCCGCCCAAGATAAGGCGGTTACAACATATGACATATCAAGGCAAAGTGCCAAGTGTATAATGGGAGGCTGTTACTATGGTGATGAATTCTCCACCAAGCATCTGAGATTGCTTATCCATAAACATTGTTGTCAAGATAATAACATCATTGTCAAGCTGGCGAGAAATGGGTATGACATTAGAGAAGACTCGGTGATTGCCATGGAGACATCGGACAGCAAAAATACTTTACCATAGTAACTCCATTATTTTTGCAAAAGTAGGAATCCACGAAAAAAATTACTAAGTCATTGTCACATAGCAACATATGATGAGTGCACAAAAGGCAATGCCTTATCATATTCAGTTTCACAGATTTCAAGCTGATATGTATACCTTTGTACATCAAGACTGATGATTACAGCTGAATCAATTTGATAAAGATATAGATGGATGAATGTCACATCAAAGATCTGGTTTCAACTTGATACAGATTGGTTTAGACAAATGGATGTCACATCCTAGGTCTAGTATGTGTCAACTTGATACTTATTGAAATAGATGGATGTCACAGCAGGGATCTAGTGTGTCAACTTGATACTGATTGATTTAAACAAATAGATGTCACAGCAAGGATCTAATGTGTCAACTTGATACAGATTGAAATAGACAGATGGATGGCACAGCAGGGATCTAGTGTGTCAATTAGTTACAGATTGATTTGGACAGATGAATGTCACAGCAAGGATCTAGTGTGTCAACTTGATACAGATTGATTTAGACAGATGAATGTCACAGCAAGGATCTAATGTGTCAACTTGATACAGATTGATTTAGACAGATAAATGTCACAGCAAGGATCTAGTGTGTCAATTTGATAGATTGATTTAAACAGATGGATGTCACAGCAAGGATCTTGTGTGTCAATATGCAAAGTTTATGTTCATAACATGAGAATCTGTCTCACATATTATACCAGCTGAACAGAGTGTCGCATACCAAAGTTTATAAATTATTTGTTTGATGTGGAAGTGACACACATGAAGCAATTTGCAGATTTGCAAGGCCATGATGCTCAACTATTGTTTAATATTTCTGGCATGGTCTTTTTTCAAGATGGGATATTCTGATATTATAATGAAGAGGAAACTGAATTGTTCCTCACCCTGGTTATTCATGAAATACAAACAATATGAATCCCATTTGGATGGGAAGGAAGAATTGCACTTTTTACTTGTACATGTAATTTGCTAGTCTGTGGGAAAACCCCAGGGATTTCAAATTGATTGGTTCTGAGAAATGGAACACTAAATAATGTTGCGTAAGAAATGAGCAATGCCATTATCATACTGTAAATATTCACGAGAGTTTTTAACTGTTCTTGATTAAATGCAAGGCAAGAATGATGAGTGCAGGTGTCCTCTCAGGTAGGGGGCACCACCAGAGGTGTCATGGGAAATCATTGTTTGGGTGAGTGATTGTTGAAACAAATGGAGGGAATTAGATTTCCTCAAACTATGTTTGTGTGGGTTTGTTTGAGTATTTATCTGTAGATCCTTTGTGCCATAGTTGTTTGTTTATTCTAGAATTTTAGAGGGTAAATTCCTCTGTCTGTGTGTGTGTATATATGTGTGTGTTTATGTGTGTGTGTACGTGCATGTGTGTATACCTCAGCAGCCAAATATCAAAACATGAATATTGGGCAGATAGATGATCAGGAGTGCCATCACCTTGTCATACCCAGACTGCCTTCAGCAGCCTAATAGAGGGCTGTCCAATGCTGACCAAGGCCCTGGTGGGACACGGACACTCATTCTGTGAAGCCACAAACCTACATCCTCATCGTGGAATATAAGAGGATTTCTGCTTACAATATTGATCTCATCTTAAGGTGTGCTTACATACTTTTTGGGGAAAGTGCCCACACTTTTGATTTCACATGAACCTGACCAAAGTTTGGGGTACCACTCTTTTGGAGTCTACAAACACACTTGGTCAGTTTTAGGCCTGACCAAATGTTTTATATAAATGACAAATGAGATGCCTCAGAATTAATGCTCAAATAACAAACTGCAAATGCTTTTGATTGAGTAAATATGTCTGTGAATCATAATGTAGGGATGGATGCCTATACTTATTTGTCGTATTTTGACGGAATTCCGTCTTTTTGTAAAAACCTGCCATCCGAAAGATCTTGATAAGTTATTGGCACTTTCAAGAAATCTGTGGAAAGAAAATGTAGAAATCTTCTTAAACACACACTTTTAACCTCATAATATAGTGGATATATTGAATTTGCAGAGCATTTTCAATTCAATATAGTTACTGATGTATTATACTGTTATTTTTCTTGGATGTCTCAATGAAAATGCAGTCTGGACTATAATTGGCTTCTTGCTGAAATATGGCTTTGTCGTCTTAGACCTAAAAATATTTGATACATTTCCGGTTTTTTTTTCCTTCACTAAGCATCCCTGATAGCGGGCAATGAGTGTATGAGTGAATCATAGCAGGATATCTGAGAGAATGAATGTGTAGTGAATTTTAGGATATTTGGGAGAATGAACAGGTAAGTGAATCATTGCAGATTATTGTCTTATACAATGAATGGGTAAGTGAATCATTGCAGATTATTATCTTATACAATGAATGGGTAAGTGAATCATTGCAGATTATCTTTGACGATGAATGGGTTAGTGAATCATTGTGGGATATTCAGGATACGAGAAAAATGTGTAGGTGTACCAGTTAGGAGGAATGTTTTGATGAATTATATTAGGGTATGTGGAAGGCATAAACGTGATACAAATAAGGGATATATGGGATATAATATGATAAATGTGTAACATTTAATCAAATAAAGGTATGTGTGGTAAAGAGTGATTTGTTGATATCAAATAAAGATACATGCCATATATTGGTGATATTGTGTTGGTAATCAAATAAGGGAATGTGGGATTAATGATTACTGTGTTGGCAATCAATTTAGGATAATTATTTAGAATATATGAGGAGGAGTGTCAGAATGGAATAACTCTGGAATACATCGGGTATGTTGAGTATACATATTGCACATTAACATATTAGCTGGAGGGATGTTTATAAACTTATGATGTATTGTACAATGGCAATGGCAAAAGTGAAGAAGCATTTTGGCTATCTGGAAACCATTTTATGTCATATCAAGTTCATTTAAATGGTATTTTTAGAAGTGATGAAAGTCAGCTTTCAGGACAAAACCTGAAACCCTTAAAAATTAACCTGGAGATACCCCTACCCCCTTTCAGAAATGTCATTTCTAGATGTTTCAGACTGAGTTAAGACCATTTTGAATTTCACATTTGAAGAAAAAAACCTGAATTCATGTTATTTCCTTAAGACTTTCATCACTGTTTTAGATATATCAATACACTTATTTAGATACTTGTCTGCAACCTTATAACCCATCAATGTAATTTATGAATACAAAGCACTGGTTGGAAACAATGTATTTAAATTATGATATAAATAATTTCTCATTCAAGATATGCTGAGTAAGGAGTGGAATTGTAGCAGGTATTTTGATGTAAAATTTTGAGGTATACAACTTGTGTTTTGTCACGGATCTTGTTGATGTAAACAATATCACCATTAAAAGAGTTGCAATGGTTATGTCAGTCATACATTTAAATATTTTATACATACAAGACCAGACCTTTGCAGATGAAAAGGAGATCATGTCAAGAGTGGGAACCACAGCATATCATTTATTGTTGTATTTTTTTTTGGTATTTGATGTGAAATGTGATGATAATATTGAAGTTCAATGTAAGATTGCCCAGTTATAAAGGCATAGTCTTCATAGTTAATATATGTGATGAATACAGCATTCAAGCAATCCAATAAGAAGTACCATTCTTAGGTACAAGGGAGACATACAACTGCACCATACTTCCATCCAAGTTGAGATCATTTATTTCAAACATATAATATCATACTTTGCTGCAATTAATGAAAATTATGGGATGAATATGAAATACTCTAATGTTCTAAAAGTAGGATGCAAGAAATGATTTCCTGATGTATGAGATGCCTGGATGTAATATGCTCGCATTTATCCTCCTCAATTGTTAAATTATGATCACAATATTTGTGTGCATTGTGATTCATAATGAGGAATTTGGGTATAAATCTTTTAAATATATTGCCAACTTGCTCCTAAAGTGATTAAAAAAAATATTTTGTTTTCTTGATTGAAAAAAAAAAACAACTGCAGTTAGAGTGGTTCGAAGTTCATAGTTGTGTCAACCATATCTTAAATGTTAGTTTCAAACCTGAAGATATATTCATCTCCCAGTTTCTGGAATATTTATTTATTGTTAATAATGTTAATGTTCATCTCACAAACATTTTTCATTTCATCATTGTCATGTTTGTATAGTTAGTCCCAACATCTTTGGATGCACGTGTTCATGACAAAAATAAAATCATGTATTTCATAAGATTGAAGCATTTGTTTTAAATTGCCTAACACTATTGGTGTTTAGATATGATTTGGTGGTAACCATGATAATAATTCAGCACAAAACATGGAGTGTGATTCTACGGTTTCCTGCAAGATATTTATATATGCTGGTAGATTTTCTATACCTGTGGGATAGCACTTATTTATTGCTCTCATCCTTCGTGTATTTTGTAAATAAAGAAATACAACTATACCTTTCTTTGCCTTTAAATTTTATTTTTCAAAAAATCTCAAATATTAACAGATATGTATGAATTCTGCAGACATCACATAATGAATATAGACACATATTCATTTTTTCCGAAACTGTACTGTGAAATATGTCCAATATATGTACAATATAAAAGAAAAGCATTTTAATTTTGTTATTTTGACTTTTGTTTGATATTCAACTGCCGCACTGTGTTGGAGCTGAAAAACAATAGTACAATCAAGTTTTTCACAGAAATCTCTCAAACTGACTAATATATTATTCAAATAAAAAACAATAAATGGGGAGCCATCTTTTTGTTTATTTTCCTTTTTATGAATTGAAAATGAGACCTTAATATTTCCTGGCTCTGAATGGCACTATTTTTTATATCCCTGCTGTATAAAGTAATTTGCTAAGGAACAAGGTCATCTTTGCTGTCCGGGGTGTGTGGGTTGGTTTTGATGCCTTGCTCCATGGCTATGTTGTCCGCTAAGCGCTGTCCAGTACTTGGACACAGTTGATGGCAGTCCTGCTGGGTGTTACATACTACCTGACAGTTGTATAGGCCCTTCATGTTCATGCGATTCTGACGCACTGTGGAATCGGTAAACTCCTGAAGACTCAAATCTACACTTCTGGATTCTTTTGTTCCCAAAAAATCAGGCTTTTCTGGATAATGTTCATCACCTGGAAGTATAATTACCGGTAATTATTAAGGGTTGATAAAAATCTCAAAACAATGGATTTATTCAAAAAATGAATAACTGATTTGTTTTAACTGTGGAACAAATTTTAGACCTAGTATTACTCTGATTTAAAGGAATGTTTGCATCTAGTGAGTTCATTGGCATATAATGTGCCCATATATCCTATTGTCAATTGCCACTTTCACTACATATAAAACATGTGGGTCAAATTCAATACAACCAGTCATATAAAATATTTTGAAAATCGGATTACCAGTAGCAATGATATTTATAATCTCAAGATTTATCAGTCCAATTATAAATCCCAGTTACACCATGGACCTTCTCTTTGAAGTTCTAACTTTGCAAAACCATTGTTCCCAATGAAAGTTAAATATGAAAACCATAATATGTTTATTATTTCTAAAGCCATTTTCAAATTGTAACCTGCAAACATTTTATGCGTCATGTGGTATATCCAGAAATAACAAAAAATTAATTTTAACTTTTTTCATTGACATAATTAAATCCCTATAAAAAATGATCTCTTAAATAAAAAATAAATGGACTCGCTCATTAAAAATACATACATGAAGATAAATAATGAGAAACTGACCTGGTAAAACTGAGCAGATTCCGTCGGATGTGGTGATCCTGACTGGGAAGGTCACAGAGCTGCCATAGCGCGACCTCTCTGCTGCAAACATGTGTAGGCTGTCTACCTGCATGGCATTACACAGTCTGTAGATCTCATATATCTGAGGTGGAGGTAACCATAGAAGACCTTGCCTGTACTCCAATAATATATCTATGGGATTTATCCACTGCAAAATGCAAAAGAGACCAAGTTAACAATTTCTTCATTATTTTTAAGGGGTAGGAAACACTCAAAATATCTGAACAAGTATTTCAAGTGTCATAAATATGAACAAAGCTATGGCATAAAAAGAAGATTTTAAGCCAATATTCTAATGTTTTTACTGTTTATTTGTTTCTTCTGAATTTATGACATTGATTTGCTGGTTAAAATGATATTCTAAATTTATTGCCATTTTCAGAAAAAAAAGGTTTAATAAATTCCAGAATGTACATGTAAATTACAGGTATGCAACTAATTTGCCTTCAAGTGCTTCTTGGTTTAGCATGGCAGTTTGAGGCTACATATTCCACCTTAAAAAGATAGGTGGGATCTTTATCCATTCTGGGAAGCCTGGAATTCCAGAAAGTCACAGACAAGAAGGGCATTTATCCATTCAAAAAAATAATAGAAAATTACAAACAAGAAAAAAACAAAATCTTTTCTTATGAGTGATGCTCTTACAACATCAATTTTTTTCCATTTCCTGGTTCTTCAATTTTGTTGACTTGCATCTATACCCAAAGCCATCGTCAAAATGGACTTGAAATCCACTGTTTCTAGAGACACCTTGCACTGGCCTTCATATTTAAGCCACGACTCTGTAAGAACTCGACTTCCGGCAACTAACAATCAAACAATCATGTTCCTTTTAAATGAACATAAGATGTCAGTCTTGTTTGAAAAAATTTCTTTGTTATTTCTTCATCTCGGCATCATTTCGCCATTGTTTACGAGTTTGCGCAATCAGGTGAAAGTGGGTCAGTTTATTCACGGGAGTGACAGCAACGATCTGAAGCTCAACAACGTTGTGGTGCGTCTGACGTCATATGAAGATTCTCCCTTTGCGTTTCCATGACGTCATCACTTGGACTCTTCTAAATGCCATTTCACGTTGTCATGTTTAATATCGGCTAAAAAACTGAGGAAAAAACGCTACAGATTACCCCCGGATTTGCAATTATAGATATTATGACTGGGAAAGACGATGACATGGATCAGAACTGCAACAGTCAATCGCCGGAAGTCGAGTTTAATTACTGGGGAAACTTCAATATGATGGGAAGTGCGTGGTGTTTCTAGAAACAGTGGATTTCAGGTCCATTTTGCCGATGTCTTTGGGTATAAGCCAGAATGTTTGATAAATTCACTAAGGCAAGTTTACAAACTGTAGCATCAACATGGACATATATACCGGTAATCAGGATAATCAATGTGTTATCACCTTAGAAGACACAATTTCTTTATCATCCTGAGCGTGGTCCAGTACACCTGGCAGGCAGGATAAGAACATGGCTGTGTCATATCTGCGACCACTGTGCATTGATGACATGTTGGTGGGCGTCAACCAGTTTGACCACTCGTACAAACTCCAAATATTTGGAACAACTCCAAACTCGGAACACATCTCCACAAACTGACTGTCATCTTTGTTCACTCTCTGGCGCCATTCTTGTAGTATCTTTTTATCAATTCTCACAAAGTCACTTTCCTCAGGTTGTACAATAGTTTGATTGGGTTTCATATAAAACTCATTTAACTGATTTATATAGCGCTTCGCATTTTTTTCACTTGTGCAAAGCAATATACCCGATTCTTCAAATGTTTCACGTATTGAGCACAGTCTAAACGCAACCTCGGCTGGTAATTTTGATTTATACGTGTTGTTGAAATTATAGATATTAAATGGTCTGGGGATATCAAGGTTTGGTATCAAACCCAAATGTACAGCACTCAGATCTGTCTCTGTCTTTACATTCATAACTTTGCAAAACATATCATGCCATTTATCTGACAAGTCGTTTTCACTGAACACTCCACCTGGAAACACATGTGCATTTGGCATAAATTTGCTTTCAGAGCTCCTTTGCAACATCAACAGTTTATAGTCAAAGTTTCTACTGTTGCTTTGAGTGTCATATTTGCCGATCTTGGGAGACTTGAGGTTGTTGACCACTGTTTGCTTGGTCCTGGCGGCGATGATCAGGGTTGCCGCATCTTTCCAGGGCTGTGGTGTTCTGGACATCTTCGCTGAGCAATGCCAATCGCTGATCCTAGTCCAACAGGATAATTTTAAACTCGATAAGTACTTTCTTCAAGTTCAAAAGATGATTGGATCCTTCCTGGGCGATATCACAAGTTGGTGTGGAAACTGAAGTGGTGCCCCCTGGTTAAGAGGTTCGTGGTGCCCCCTGTGAGAAGATTGGAAGAGTGCTCCAACTTACTCTGTAAACGTAATGATAAAAATAATGGATGGAATCTTATAAAAAAGTGGTAAATTCATTTCTTAAAAATTCATTTCTTAAAGAAGGAAAAAAATGGTGTTAATACGTATTGAGAAATACATTGATAATTGCAAACTGATGGGGTAGTTGGAATTTCCCTTGTTCACATTAAAAAAATAATAATATGGTGTATGAACAATTTATTTATTATTGCCATAGAATGATTTGGTTTTTATCATTTGTTATATATATATATATATATATATATATATATATAACAAATGATATATATATATATATATATATATATATATATATATATATATATATATATATATATATATATATATATATATATATATATATATATATATATATATATATATAACAAATGATAAAAACCAAATCATTATCATTATATATATATAGTAAGGAGGAAGAGGATGATGAATAGGAAGTGAGGAGGAAGAGGATTATGAAGAGAATGAGGAAGAAGAGGATGATGAAGAGAATGAGGAGGAAGAGGATGATGAAGGAAGTGAGGAGGAAGATGATGATGAAGAGAATGAGGAGGAAGAGGATGATGAATAGAATGAGGAGGAAGAGGATGATGAAGAGATTGAGGAGGAAGAGGATGATGTAGGAAGTGAGGAGGAAGAGGATTATGAAGAGATTGAGGAGGAAGAGGATGATGAAGGAAGTGAGGAGGAAGATGATGATGAATAGAATGAGGAAGAGGATGATGAAGAGAATGAGGAGGAAGAGGATGATGAAGGAAGTGAGGAGGAAGATGATGATGAAGAGAATGAGGAGGAAGAGGATGATGAAGGAAGTGAGGAGGAAGAGGATGATGAATAGAATGAAGAGGAAGAGGATGACGAAGAGATTGAGGAGGAAGAGGATGATGAAGGAAGTGAGGAGGAAGATGATGATGAATAGAATGAGGAGGAAGAGGATGATGAAGAGAATGAAGAGGAAGAGGAGGGTGGAGGGAATGAGGAGGAAGAGGGTGATGAAGGAAGTGAGGAGGAATAGGATGATGAATAGAATGAGGAGGAAGAGGATGATGTAGGAAGTGAGGAGGAAGAGGATGATGAAGAGAATGAGGAGGAAGAGGATGATGAAGAGATTGAGGAAGAGGATGATGTAGGAAGTGAGGAGGAAGAGGATTATGAAGAGATTAAGGAGGAAGAGGATGATGAAGGAAGTGAGGAGGAAGATGATGATGAATAGAATGAGGAAGAGGATGATGAAGAGAATGAGGAGGAAGAGGATGATGAAGGAAGTAAGGAGGAAGATGATGATGAAGAGAATGACGAGGAAGAGAATGATGAAGGAAGTGAGGAGGAAGAGGAGGGTGGAGAGAATGAGGAGGAAGAGGATGATGAAGAGATTGAGGAGGAAGAGGATGATGAAGGAAGTGAGGAGGAAGATGATGATGAATAGAATGAGGAGGAAGAGGATGATGAAGAGAATGAGGAGGAAGAGGAGGGTGGAGAGAATGAGGAGGAAGAGGGTGATGAAGAGAATGAGGAGGAAGAGGATGATGAAGGAAGTGAGGAGGAAGAGGATGATGAATAGAATGAGGAGGAAGAGGATGATGTAGGAAGTGAGGAGGAAGAGGATTATGAAGAGAATGAGGAGGAAGAGGATGATGAAGAGAATGAGGAGGAAGAGGATGATGAAGGAAGTGAGGAGGAAGATGATGATGAAGAGAATGAGGAGGAAGAGGATGATGAAGGAAGTGAGGAGGAAGATGATGATGAATAGAATGAGGAGGAAGAGGATGATGAAGGAAGTGAGGAGGAAGAGGATGATGAAGAGATTGAGGAGGAAGAGGATGATGTAGGAAGTGAGGAGGAAGAGGATTATGAAGAGATTGAGGAGGAAGAGGATGATGAAGGAAGTGAGGAGGAAGAGGATGATGAAGAGAATGAGGAGGAAGAGGATGATGAAGGAAGTGAGGAGGAAGATGATGATGTAGGAAGTGAGGAGGAAGAGGATTATGAAGAGATTGAGGAGGAAGAGGATGATGAAGGAAGTGAGGAGGAAGATGATGATGAATAGAATGAGGAAGAGGATGATGAAGAGAATGAGGAGGAAGAGGATGATGAAGGAAGTGAGGAGGAAGATGATGATGAAGAGAATGAGGAGGAAAAGGATGATGAAGAGAATGAGGAGGAAGAGGAGGGTGGAGAGAATGAGGAGGAAGAGGGTGATGAAGAGAATGAGGAGGAAGAGGATGATGAAGGAAGTGAGGAGGAAGAGGATGATGAATAGAATGAGGAGGAAGAGGATGATGTAGGAAGTGAGGAGGAAGATGATGATGTAGGAAGTGAGGAGGAAGAGGATTATGAAGAGATTGAGGAGGAAAAGGATGATGAAGGAAGTGAGGAGGAAGATGATGATGAATAGAATGAGGAAGAGGATGATGAAGAGATTGAGGAGGAAGAGGATGATGAAGGAAGTGAGGAGGAAGATGATGATGAATAGAATGAGGAAGAGGATGATGAAGAGAATGAGGAGGAAGAGGATGATGAAGGAAGTGAGGAGGAAGATGATGATGAAGAGAATGAGGAGGAAGAGGATGATGAAGGAAGTGAGGAGGAAGAGGATGATGAACAGAATGAGGAGGAAGAGGATGACGAAGAGATTGAGGAGGAAGAGGATGATGAAGGAAGTGAGGAGGAAGATGATGATGAATAGAATGAGGAGGAAGAGGATGATGAAGAGAATGAAGAGGAAGAGGAGGGTGGAGGGAATGAGGAGGAAGAGGGTGATGAAGGAAGTGAGGAGGAATAGGATGATGAATAGAATGAGGAGGAAGAGGATGATGTAGGAAGTGAGGAGGAAGAGGATGATGAAGAGAATGAGGAGGAAGAGGATGATGAAGAGATTGAGGAAGAGGATGATGTAGGAAGTGAGGAGGAAGAGGATTATGAAGAGATTAAGAAGGAAGAGGATGATGAAGGAAGTGAGGAGGAAGATGATGATGAATAGAATGAGGAAGAGGATGATGAAGAGAATGAGGAGGAAGAGGATGATGAAGGAAGTAAGGAGGAAGATGATGATGAAGAGAATGAGGAGGAAGAGAATGATGAAGGAAGTGAGGAGGAAGAGGATGATGAATAGAATGAGGAGGAAGAGGATGATGAAGAGATTGAGGAGGAAGAGGATGATGAAGGAAGTGAGGAGGAAGATGATGATGAATAGAATGAGGAGGAAGAGGATGATGAAGAGAATGAGGAGGAAGAGGAGGGTGGAGAGAATGAGGAGGAAGAGGGTGATGAAGAGAATGAGGAGGAAGAGGATGATGAAGGAAGTGAGGAGGAAGAGGATGATGAATAGAATGAGGAGGAAGAGGATGATGTAGGAAGTGAGGAGGAAGAGGATTATGAAGAGAATGAGGAGGAAGAGGATGATGAAGAGAATGAGGAGGAAGATGATGATGAAGGAAGTGAGGAGGAAGATGATGATGTAGGAAGTGAGGAGGAAGAGGATTATGAAGAGATTGAGGAGGAAGAGGATGATGAAGGAAGTGAGGAGGAAGATGATGATGAATAGAATGAGGAAGAGGATGATGAAGAGAATGAGGAGGAAGAGGATGATGAAGGAAGTGAGGAGGAAGATGATGATGAATAGAATGAGGAGGAAAAGGATGATGAAGAGAATGAGGAGGAAGAGGAGGGTGGAGAGAATGAGGAGGAAGAGGGTGATGAAGAGAATGAGGAGGAAGAGGATGATGAATAGAATGAGGAGGAAGAGGATGATGTAGGAAGTGAGGAGGAAGATGATGATGTAGGAAGTGAGGAGGAAGAGGATTATGAAGAGATTGAGGAGGAAGAGGATGATGAAGGAAGTGAGGAGGAAGATGATGATGAATAGAATGAGGAAGAGGATGATGAAGAGAATGAGGAGGAAGAGGATGATGAAGGAAGTGAGGAGGAAGATGATGATGAAGAGAATGAGGAGGAAAAGGATGATGAAGAGAATGAGGAGGAAGAGGAGGGTGGAGAGAATGAGGAGGAAGAGGGTGATGAAGAGAATGAGGAGGAAGAGGATGATGAAGGAAGTGAGGAGGAAGAGGATGATGAATAGAATGAGGAGGAAGAGGATGATGTAGGAAGTGAGGAGGAAGAGGATTATGAAGAGAATGAGGAGGAAGAGGATGATGAAGAGAATGAGGAGGAAGAGGATGATGAAGAGAATGAAGAGGAAGAGGATGATGAAGAGAATGAAGAGGAAGAGGAGGGTGAAGAGAATGAGGAGGAAGAGGATGTTGAAGAGAATGAGGAGGAAAAGGATGATGAAGAGAATGAAGAGGAAGAGGAGGGTGAAGAGAATGAGGAGGAAGAGGGTTTCGAAGGAAGTAAAGAGGAAGAGGCTACGGAAAATATGATATGTTGGTTATTGATTTCAACCCTTTTTGGTCTGATGTGGATTTGTCTGAACTGCAAACATTGGGGGAGGTTTATTATTCCCTAAATGTGCATCTTGCGTTCCTCTAATTGGTTCACCTGGCGGAAATATACTAGAAGAGTTACACAAAATGCAACTTTTGTGTTTTATGGTTGCTTGGGATTTTAATGTAAAATTGAAATCCGCAAACTGTACTGTTGATACATCTTCCAATGCCGATATATTCAAAGACTTTCTCAGAGAGTGGGGCAGGATGTGTGCTACAATTGGCAGACTTGACCCCAACATTACACTTAACAGATTATCACTGCTTGAGTTTTAACATAAGTGATCCACTAGGTGTCTCTTGCGTCATGAACAGTGTATACTGGGATAGGTTTGTAAACATAGCAGCTGATATATGATGACTACCATTCTGTCTGCTGTGAAGGGAATACATTTTTGTTTTGCCAACAAAATTAATTCTTAAGGAATCTTGATAAAAGTAAAAAGAGTTATGGGTGTAATAAACCGATTAAAATGAAATAACATATCAATCTTCATTTTCTACGACTATGAACCAAGCTTGCATGCCTTCAAAGTTACATCATGCATATATATGATAGACTTTAACACACCAGATGGCAGCATGGCCCATTCGAGCAGCGAGAATTAGGAACCTTTGAAGTGGACTTTGTCAAACGGAAACAGGCAATTACAAAGGAAATGGGCGAAATACTACTGTAAGTAAGAAATACGAGAAGAAGGTTAATTAAGTCCAAACCATAGTATTTTGTTAATTTTGGAATGAAGAACTTGAAATATTATGGACGCGTTTATGTAAAACTGAGAGAGTATTTGTGAAACTCGAGGGTGCTTTTATTAAATAAGAACATAAATAACTCATTTGATAGAATTTGCTGAGGAGAGAGGAAGTATTTTAAAAAGCACAAGACGAATTGCAAAACAAAACATCAGGATTCTGTGGACCAAAGGCAAATCTGGCATAGTTCGACCAGAAAGGAATAAGTCAAGCAGATAAGATAAAAACTGAGATGAATAAGGATGAGGCAAAGATATGTATTGGTGGAAGTAAGAGTGGTAAAACATTTGATAACCTGCCTATCGGAGTGTTAAAGATAACGCACTAAACAATCTACTGTTGTCAAACAGTTCTTTGGCAAATGTATGATTCCTTTAGAGTGGAGCAAGACCATTGTAAGACTTAGTGAAGGAAACATCCCAAGGTTCACTCAACATGCTCAGTACAGGTAGGATTCAGTTTATGGTTTCGAATTCAGCTGCAACCCGTTATTCTTTACCCAAGCCATATCAGAAATCAGATGGATTCTTGGGTAATGGGATGAATATATATATAGTACATTTGGATTTTTTTTTTTTTTGCGTGCAAGCATTTGACACGATTAATCATACCTCACTTTTCATGAAGTTACACACCCTGGAAATTAATGTCAAGTTCTACATGGCAACTGAGTCATCACAGACCCCCTGCCAATCTCTATTATCAATGATTAAATTTAAAGGAGGTGTATAGTTCTAGTTCCGGTAAAGTTATACAGTTCCGGTGTGTACTTTTCAATGGGGGAGAAAAACCAACATGGAGATCGGTCTATGATAGTTTATGCAGGACTGCCTGATTTTACCTTTCATACAGTTTGATTTTCTGTAAAGTCAGTAATCAGACAAGGAGATTTTATTTTCCCACAATGTTTACTATATATACCAATGATTAAACAAGAAATTTGACACAATTAGGAGATGGAATTAGGGTTGGGGATGAGAAGTAAACAAAATAATATTTTTATCAATGAAAAAATAATGGCTGGTGTGAAAGCTGGAGATTGTTTGTGAAAACATAAAAAAAATTAAATGAAATCAGTATGAAATCATATCCAGGAACAAATAGCTATCTGTGGTGGACAGGGTGTTATATTTATGAAAGCCTATTGTGGACACTTTTCATTATTCATCAACATGAAAAAAACATTTGTTGCAGCGTTAAATCGTGCAATCTGAGTACTGGTGTCTGAATATAACTGAGAGACAAAAAGAATGACATCTGCCAAATCATCCGTATATCTATGTGTATAGCTCATTATGGACAATGCATCAGAAGTATAAGGAACCTGAATATATTCAAAACTGGAAAAAAAAACAGTCAAAACCTTTGTGTGTATAGGAGAGAAGTATCTTATGCATGCACTCATAGGGGATATAAGATGTTACCCACTTCACATCAGGCATAAATCAAACATGGACAAACATTAGAATAAACTGTCATCATGTGATAATTATGTGATAATGAAGCAAGTTTCTCTGTATGAATACAATGATACAAATTATGGGAAGAATTGTTGAGCAAAGGACATAAAAAAGTATTAGCTGGACTTGGCTCCATCAAAATGTATGACTCAACAATTACAACAGACATTTAAACGTAAGCTGGAAAATTAAAGGATCATAAAAGACAAAATTGAGATTGAGGTATCGTGACCACATGTTAATCACCTGCCATGATCATTGTGTTTTGCTGAAATTGCCTCGTACTGTGCTCGTACTCACGTGACCACTGTTGTGGTCCGTAAGGTTGAAGACCCATCTTCTTTAAAACGGCACAGAACTATATATTGAGGATATTATGAGTTTAAACATGTGATCATAAAGTTTATGGTTTAGACATTTATATTTTGCAAGGTAAAAAATGCTTGAAATTCTGATTTTATGAAAGATTGAGACAAACTTTTGCCCCCTATACCATTAATTTAGGCATAACACATTCAATGGTTGATCTGCTGTATAACTTTGGCAAGAAAATCTTTTTACCATCAAACTTTGACAAATAAATACATCTCGCCAAAAATCTCTGATAAGTCGATCTGTATTGTAGCAAAGATTCCTTCGTTAATCTGCGTTGTCAAAGATTAAGTATACTTAAACTGTAATAAGTAGATATAAATATATAGACCGAGTGAGCATTTTACGAGCATTTCATGAGCATTTCAACATCAAGATCAGTCAATAAAATAATCATGCAACATACTGATCAAGCTCTAAAAAGATCAGATACAAGACCAAGCAAGCATTGATAATATCATGCAAAATAGTGAGCGAGAGAGATCTGACAAGAACTATAGAGAGCTTTCTTCGTGTGAGCTGGTTATGGATGATGCAATATTAACACAGAAACAAGATGCATACTTCACAAAGCAGCATCGTTTAAGGGGCGGGGTGAGTTACCATCCTCAGCTCAGTGATTATACCGTATTCTTTGTGATGACAACCTGCATTGAATGAATGCATCTTCCACCTGTATTTTTCACTAATCTTGAATTATAAAATAATGAGAAAAAGAAGAAATGATAATGAAATAACTTTTCTCTTTTTTATTGTTCTGTGAACAAAATGTCTTGGTTATGCTGAGATTTTCGATGCAATTGACAAACATGACAAGATAATTTAAAGTATCAAATTTGTGCTTGATACACATTTGATTTGTTGGTGTCTTGTTTTGTGTGTAAAAAAAAACAAATTACAAAATAAGCGAAGCAATTATGATGATCCGGTTAAGACTGACGATCACATTAAATATTTCTCTAGAGTCAATTTTTGTTGTCCCTTGCCATAAGTTACTTGCCCCAGGCAAGTTACAGGTCATGAAACATTCCCCAAAGGAATTTTTAAAAAGCAAACTTCTTATATATTTCTTTTTGTTGTTACAATCTGAAATGTTAAACATCAATATCAAATGAACATAGTCATGTCAAACCGAAACATGAGTGCAAGGAAGATAACACCCAGTGCCCATTTACTACTCAGCAAAGTCTATTATAAAAACAGATTTATCTCAAGGATAAAGTGTCAAGAAGGAGTCACATCACATTTCTTTATTAATGACTGGGTTACAGGATTGTGACCTTTTTGGCCGAGTGCGCCTCTAGCAAGTAGCAGAATTTATTCTCAATATTTGTTTTTTTTTTATCCAAATAAGATGTGTAAATGAATGGGAGTTTGGCTACGCTATTGCCTCTTAATGTTATGATATGGTTCAGCTTGTATTAATGGCAGCGCCTGTCTTGTGCAGTGCCTCAGGTGTGCTCCGAGTGCTTGAACGCTTGATTGACTTGCTTTGAAGATGCCGCCCAGACCAGCGCACGCCAGGTGAGTGGCACAAGTCGCTCCCGCAAGCGGAGAACTGCTGAACTCTCGGTGCTCCAGATCTGAAGTCGGGACACGGTATCGAAGCCCGTGTCTCCTGTCCATACATACCTTACACGGGACCTTAACGGAGTTTACCTTTGCGACCCAAATACGGGTGAAAACAACACATATAAACAAAAGCAGACCACCCGATGCTTGTGGATGTATATGCATATGAAAACATACACGAATGACAACGATTGCTGTTAATACCTTGCCGGCGCTGATCAAAGAAAACACGACTCACAGGTAAGTGGAAGTCTGTTATGGTATGCTGTCCGTGTCCCCGTATGCCTCTAAATATAGAGACCACTCTGCTATCTCAAACCTTGAACTCATTCTTATCGACAATGGCAGAGGTATTAGCCAGGTTTCAGTAAATCACACATTGATCAGTTTTGAGGGAAGAACCAGCATAGCGTTGTTAGTGTTGTGTTGTTATCTCTCAAGTACCATGTGAATATTCTGGCCCAAGCTAACAGACCAGGAAATAGTTAGCTTAATAGTGACATCATATAGTTGATTGATTGAATACCCGATTGATTAAAGCTTAGTCACACATGAAAGAGGTAATTATAATGTTGACTTAATGTCAACATGCAAACTTATCCAACAGAATATAACTGATATTGCATGTTATCACTCGCAATCTATGAGAGCTATGCAGGTGAACAGTCAAAATAGTTCATAATTAATGATTGCAGTTTTCTGCATTCACTTCAGGAAGGATAAATAATATATACAAATATAATTACACGTGTGTGTCATCAGTTTGTGAATCAAACAATGGGTTAAAGGGTGCCAAGCGATAGATTGTGCCTGATGGTAGATCAGTAAAGCAGGGATGGTCTGCGGCCCATACAAACCAGACAAACAATAGCATTTATACTTTGTATTCCAGAGCATGATCGTTATTTTATGTCAGCTGATGTCAAGCCCCATGCTGACCACTTGATGACGGCCCCCAGGCTGGGCTGAGTACCGGGAAATGTACTCAGAGAGAACTTGCCATAATGTTACTGTGCACTGTGTGTGACATTCAGAGCGAGATAAGCAGGGTCACTATTAAGTTATGATATTCACCATCACACTTTAGTGTGTAAGCCACTCTACCTGTTTTCCACTTATCTCTCACCTGCAGTAGTCAATACATAGACAAGGCAAGTGAGGGGGGTCGTTGAGGGGACGGGTTGTGCCTTGGCCTAGTATCAACAGCGTTATCAATTCATTGAAAAATCCACATAAATATTTTATGATAATGATTCATTGGATATGAAATTCAAAAAGATACATCTTAATTACTTGCAGGTAGTTTTGTATGTTTAATATCTATGTGATATGTTAAGTAGAGCAATTATTTATGTAAAGTAATCGTATGGATAAAGATCGGAAATAAGACTCAAGTCAGGCAGTACAGTGTACATATCAAACCAAATATATAAGCCTATATTGATATAAGAATCAAATAGGCGTACGTAGAGATTTCTGGGGACTGTTAAAAGCATTGTGCATTTATGTGGAAATAATTAAACACGATTTGTTAATGCAACTAATAATGTTTTGAATGTGCCAATGACAGTCGCACAGTCTTTCATCGTATATATTTTGCCTTTCTCTTTAAAAGGAAAACACATTTTTCAGTTATTCATACCGTATTTTTCCTTCTGAATTATTTATGCAAAAACACCATGGATAAAATGAGAACTGTGGGGCGTCGTTGTATGCAAGGTGGACATTGTGGAGAGGGTTCACTGGCTTCATGGTCTGATAACGACAGCATATGGCTGGCTGATCATGTGACCTCCGCATCAAGCCCAAAATTGAACATTTGTTGTAGATCCATGGAGTGATTTGCAAATTTTATTGTTATTGTTGAGACATACCATCCGAACCGTTTCATCCATTCAAATATCACTAAGAAAAAAGACATTCTGCCATTTTAACACTATTTAGCATTTTTGTTTGGATTGGTCTTCACCTGATCAACTCTGAGTTAGTGTTATCTGCTTTCAGGTATATAAACAATTTACTGTTCAGACAGGAACCAATCTAGGTAATTGAAACTGGTGTGAAACTTGGGACATTTCTAAGATCGTGCCCCTAACATAATGCCATAATGTGATGATTTGATATGATGCTTTAATGATATGTTGTTGAAAGGTACACGTCCACATTAAGGAGAGGTGGTGTCAAATGCAAGAAACTAACTGGATCAATGGCCTACAATAACAAAAGGTCCATTTCCATGACATAAATGATGTTTATTGAATGACGTTCAGGTATATTAATTTAGCATCGAAATTCATGAAAGTTTAGACAGTACCTTTCTCATAACGTTTCCACCCCCCTTTATAACTAAAAACATGTTATCCTACCACCCCCCTTTATAAATGATACACTGTTATCCTACCACCCTCCCTTTATAAACGATACACTGTTATCCTACCACCCTCCCTTTATAAACGATACACTGTTATCCCACCGCCCTCCCTTTATAAACGATACAATGTTATCCTCCCACCCTCCCTGTATAAAATATACACTGTTATCCTACCACCCTCCCTTTATAAACGATACACTGTTATCCTACCACCATCCCTTTATAAACGATACACTGTTATCCTACCACCCCCCTTTATAAACGATACAATGTTATCCTACCACCCCCCTTTATAAACGATACAATGTTATCCTACCACCCTCCCTTTATAAAATATACACTGTTATCCTACCACCCTCCCTTTATAAACGATACACTGTTATCCCACCACCCTCCCTTTATAAACAATAAAATGTTATCCTACCACCCTCTCCATATTCTAGACCAATTTCTCTCAGCCTTTAATCATTGAGAGACAGTCTTCCGGGCCTTTCTCGCCTTATACCACACCTAAAGATAATATTGCAATGCAAACTATTAATTAATTGCTCTAGATATGCTGAAATTATCGACAGGTTCTTTGGAGAATTGCTGCTCAGATGCTCAGTTCCACATATATACAGGTGATATTTCGCTGGTTGACTTGGCACTCTACCATAGACCTTATGGCTGATAGGAATCAATGCTGTCCGCCGTTCTGCTTCTGCTGGTTTATGAGTAATTTTGTGTATATTATAGGCAATAAGACTACAGAAGGTCTTATCCCTGTATATAATCATATATGTGGAGCATAACGTGATGGAAGGGCAGATATTGTTATTGACGCTATGAATGCAGTTGTGAAAAAGGGATGACCACAAATGGCACATATCATAGCATCTTGTTGTAGACACAACCTTTGTGCTACATGACTCAATGGCAGATTCAGTGTGGTGTTGTGCAAAACATGTTGACATTTTAATCTTTGCTAACTTACGAAATAGGGAATGGGGACAACCTTTGACCAATATGTACTGAAGGCAACCGTAGAACCCCAAGAAGTGGTCAACATAGTTGTTTGTGACAGATATTCATAGGCCCTGGGCCATGGCGCAGTTGGTTAGAGCGCCAGCTTATTAGCACCAGTTCCTCTCTTGTGATCCAAAGGTCGTGGGTTCGATCCCCGGCCATGCCGAGATTGAACTCATGATTCAATTTCCCATATGAGCTGAGACCCGTGCCTAAAGGGTTAACCCGTTGTCCTCGTAAATCTGTGACCAGGAGGGTTGTCATGTCAAGGACCTGCGACATGACAATTCAGTGAGGCAGCACTATATCTGCTACAGGTAGGTCTCATCACGAAATGACTGGAATAATGTTGAAAGTGATGTAAAACTCCAAACAAACAAACAAAACAAACAGATATTCATACTAAGTAGGTGTTGAAACTTGATTCCAGCTTGTAATAAGGCTATAAGGTGAAATGACAGGTCATGACCAGTTGCTACCCGCAGACCCCTTACTGTTTGAAGATATGCTTATGCACAAAACATCATCAAGATAATGTGTTTTGTCTTTGGATACATCAACTTGTTTAAGACATATTCTGAACCAATCTCAACTGACTGGTCTATTAACCTTAACCTCTGGCCGCTATTAAGCTGTATCTGTGAAGGTGTTTAGAATTACAGACTTCCACATCATAATTATGCAAGTCCCAGGTGTTGGAAATGATCAGTGTGCTCCTTCGAGGGCATTAGACATTGACAAACGAACCTCAGGGCGAGAGTATTTCATCCTTACAGAGTCATCCAACGAAGCTTAGTTTAATGGATATCATACATATTTATTGGAAAAGGTCATGGATATCATTTATATTTAATGGAAAAGGTCATGGATATCATTTATATTTAATGGAAAAGGTCATGGATATCATATATATTTAATGGAAAAGGTCATGGATATCATTTATATTTAATGGAAAAGGTCATGGATATCATATATATTTAATGGAAAAGGTCATGTATTACAGAGGTTCATATATTGTTTTGTTTTCTTAGCTATGACATAAGTAAAGGAAGTTCTGGAAGACCTTCAATGCACACGAGGAAGACCTCCAATGCACACGAGGAAGACCTTCAATGCACACGAGTGCCATTATTTGACATTGGCACACATAACCTACTGCCTCTGGCCACCTAAATTAGAATGCAAAACAGTTCAATGTTCAAACTATTTAAAAATATTCTTATGTGTACAATTTATAAACCAGTATTATATATTTCATTATAGGAATTGTCAGAGATAATTCCATTTCATATCAAATATTTCATATATTATTATTTTACATACATCTTTACCCAGCTGTGCCCTTGCACGTTTTTAGAAAATTCTATTATCCGAATGGTCATGCAGCAAACCGTATACACAAATGATACGTGTGTGTATGAACCAATGTTACTTGTGACTATATACCAATGTTACTTGTGACTATAGACCAATGTTACTTGTGACTATAGACCAATGTTACCTGTGACTATATACCAATGTTACTTGTGACTATATACCAATGTTACTTGTGACTATAGACCAATGTTACTTGTGACTATAGACCAATGTTACCTGTGACTATAGACCAATGTTACCTGTGATTATAGACCAATGTTACTTGTGACTATATACCAATGTTACTTGTGACTATAGACCAATGTTACTTGTGACTATATACCAATGTTACTTGTGACTATAGACCAATGTTACTTGTGATTATCGACCAATGTTACTTGTGACTATAAACCAATGTTACTTGTGACTATAGACCAATGTTACTTGTGACTATAGACCAATGTTATTTGTGACTATAGACCAATGTTACTTGTGACTATGGACCAATGTTACCTGTGACTATAGACCAATGTTACTTGTGACTATATACCAATGTTACTTGTGACTATAGACCAATGTTACTTGTGACTATATACCAATGTTACTTGTGACTATAGACCAATGTTACTTGTGATTATCGACCAATGTTACTTGTGACTATAAACCAATGTTACTTGTGACTATAGACCAATGTTACTTGTGACTATAGACCAATGTTATTTGTGACTATAGACCAATGTTACTTGTGACTATGGACCAATGTTACCTGTGACTATAGACCAATGTTACTTGTGACTATAGACCAATGTTAATTGTGACTATATACCAATGTTACATGTGTGTATGCATTAATATTACCTGTGACTATATACCAATGTTACTTGTGACTATATACCAATGTTACTTGTGACTACAGACCAATGTTAATTGTGACTATATACCAATTTTACCTGTGTGCATGCGTCAATGTTACTTGTGACTATATACCAATGTTACTTGTGATTATCCACCAATGGTACTTGGCATGAAGACCAATGTAATGTGTATGGACCAATGTTACTAAAGTGTAAACCAATGAAACCTTTAGACTGATGTCACTTGTGCATATGAGTGATTCACTTTCTATTTCCATACAGATTGGTAAATGGCGCTGTCGTCTGCCATCCTTGCGTTCCATTAAAGCTTTTTAAATCCAAACTAGCTTTTTGTATTCAACATGCTCTTTTTGTGTTAGATCACATGACGCAAATGAACAAATCTTATTGGCGAATCGCACATCATTGGGTAATATTGAGCAATGTTGCTTGTATATATACCTGTGCTACATGTGTTTGGATCTATACTAAATTTCATGTTGACCACCTGAAACAAGTGTTATCACATGACACATATCATATTCCTAAGTGTCTGGTAAATTATCTGAGAACATGGGCATGGCAGGAAGTTTTCTTGTACAGTGTGTGCCTGTGCTTGGTGTAATAATTCCAGAGAATTCAGTCTACAACCAGATGGGACGCCATGTGGGATATCATAGATCCATCAAATATTAATATCACAATTTATTACAGTGAATGGCACACACGCACAACTTTCTGGTGGACACCATGATTCAAGTTTCTTAATTGCCACGCCTCGTGGAAGGGTTTACCCTCATATGATGTATTGACTTAGAGTGGCAAATTATCCCAAATCATCTCCTGACAAAATGTGTTTATGTAACACATAGATATCGGATTTCTTGGCAAACCCATAACCATCAGTCATTTTGTTAGTGATCAGTTGCTTTTTAATCAAATCAAGGTGAGAATTTTTTATCCACGTCATGTGATTTAGGGGATTATGGGCCAACGAAAACAGTTTTAATTGTCTTTAATTAATAATATTGATTGATGGTGTTGGTTTCCATGTCTGATCATTTGGTGTTGTTATTAATAGGATTATTGCAGGAAAGAGGCATGTTTTTTCTGGGTTGTAATCATTTGAGATGACACAAGAGTGCGTGTTGGCACAGTTCCAGCCTATCATGACTTAACACTCTGGCTCCTACAACAGCAGCCCCTGGTCATATACTCGTTCAAGGTGAAGAACTCATTGACCTGTACATTTTTTGAAATCATATAATATTTAACGGCAGGAAATATAACGAATATGATCTATCGCCATTGACTGTCCTAATTCCATTGAGCTGACAACAGTTCTTGATATTTTGAAAAATATCATAGTGCTTTTTGTTTAATAAATATTACAAGTTTACATGTTCAATTGTGGTGTGTTGTGGAGTTTATTGATCTGTTATGAAGGCAACAGGAAGGTTGTGTTGTGAAAGTTGTGTTGTGAAAGTGATGTTGTGAAGCTTGTGATGTGAAGGTTGTGTTGTGAAGCTTGCGATGTGAAGGTTGTGTTGTAAAGATGGTGTTGTGAAGGTATTTTTGTAAAGACGGTGTTGTGAAGGTTGTGTTGTGAAGGTTGTGTTGTGAAGGTTGTGTTGTAAAGATGGTGTTATGCCGTAGATTCCATGTGCCTCGCAACATCAATATTAAACATAACCACCAGCAATGTTGTTCTGAAGACAACACATTGATTCATTGCATCAATTATTTAATAATGATAGTATTGATCTGTGCAACTGTCGTTACTTTGCCTTCTCTCGGCTACGATATCTGTATTTAATATTGGAGAATATACATTACATATTATATAAAAATCAAAAAGGTCCAGAAGCTCTGATGCTGATAACAGATAGAATGGTTCAGGTTCATGTGAAATAAGATGTTGCCGATTAGTATCTTTATCTTTATCATATCTTCATTCTGGGTTCACTTAATAGCATTGACTTGTGATGTCAAACCCCTGTGTCTCATCCTGTAACCTAACACACGTAAAACCCTCTATGCCAATTTCCTTTTTTCTCTTCCTCTCTGTAATTGATTAATCAGATGACGTTTGCGTGGATCGTGAAGAGGTAAAACGAGAAATCTTGTGACAGGTAACGAAACAGGGATTGCGTCCACAAGCTAAGATTTCAGCGTGTGAACGGGGCACAACATTTAATGAAAGGACAGCGATGTTTCCATTATTTATGTGATGCATATATGTTTACATCATTTGTGCAATATTTTCATCATGTGTGTGATGTTTTTTATTCACTTATGTGATGTTTTTGTAAAAATCATTTATGTGATATTTTCCGCGAAGCAGATGCCTTATTGCTGCCAGAGAGTATCAAATTCATATGCACATACAATAAATCCACGTAGAATCTAAGTATTGAGCTTAGAAGAAGCCTTAATCCGGCATATTACAGTCTCTGTTTTCGTTTCCTGTATATAGGGAGTTCACTGATTATCAGCACTGCAATTCACAGTAACAATAGAAGTAGCGATAAATTGTGCTGTCAATGTCAGCAGAGCTCAGAATTATTTTCTATTTTTATATGAAAAACTCTAGTGGCTATAACAGAGTTGTTGAGAAAGCCCCCATTTTGAATAACATGACAAATATTAACCAATGAGAATCCAGTTAACAATTAAATGCCTACTATAGTGGACATTATTTCGGCGAGAATGATGCCGAGCAGACTCTGATTGACAAAGCCTCTTTGTCATTGTCCATATGATTAATGAAAATATCCAAGACAAACATACAGCACTGCCAGTTGGAAGTTAGAATGAAATATTCACCAATATGTGTTCAAAGGATTGAAATTGCATAACCTACGCAAATATGAAAACTGGCACACATATATTGTACAGGCATTGTACTGTAATGAATCATAAGTCTATAAACTAGAAAATAATATGATATATATACTTGATAAAACTTATTTTATTTCCCGCTTGGCAACATTAAGACTAACAGACTCAATTGAAGAAAAATGGGATTCACGAGGAAATTATTTGATTGTCAATAGTTGTGAAATTGATATTTGGTTGTGAATTAAGTACTCATAGACGAATCGTAATCATCTTAATTCTTGACTTTTCCACTTGAAAGGTAAAAGTAACAGGTATAAGAATATTAACTGAACATTAATTTTGCAGACTGATTGACCCGTGGTGATCAGTCGTGGGCTCGATCCCCGGCCATGTCGAGATTTAACTCATGATACAATTTCCCACATTACAATTAGGCGGCACTATATCTGCTGCAAGTAGGTCTCATCATGAAATGACTGAAATGATGCTGAAAGTGGTGTAAAACCCCTAACAAACAAACTGATTGACACATATCTACATATTGTACTATTCGTCCATATCTACCCATCTTAATCTTAATATACGTCCATATCTACTTTTTTTACTCCTACGTGTAAGTCCACATTTATTTATCTTACTCTTAAGTGTGAGTCCATATCCACCTTTCTTAATCTTAAGCATGAGTCCATATCCACCTCTCTTAGTCTTAAGTGTGAGTCCACATCCACCTATCTTAATGTCAATGTATATGTCTATATCCACCTATGTTAATCTTAAGTGTACATCCATAGCCACCGTTCTTAATCTCAAGTGTGAGTCCATATCCACTTATCTTAGTCTTAAGTGTGAGTCCACATCCACCTCTCTTAATCTCAAGTGTGAGTCCACATCCACCTATCTTAATCTTAAGTGTGAGTCCACATCCACCTATCTTAATCTTAAGTGTGAGTCCATATCCACCTATCTTAATCTTAAGTGTGAGTCCACATCCACCTATCTTAATCTTAAGCGTGAGTCCACATCCACCTATCTTAATCTTAAGTGTGAGTCCATATCCACCTATCTTAATTTTAAGTGTGAGTCCACATCCACCTATCTTAATCTTAAGTGTGAGTCCACATCCACCTATCTTAATCTTAAGTGTGAGTCCACATCCACCTATCTTAATCTTAAGCGTGAGTCCACATCCACCTATCTTAATCTTAAGTGTGAGTCCATATCCACCTATCTTAATTTTAAGTGTGAGTCCACATCCACCTATCTTAATCTTAAGTGTGAGTCCACATCCAACTATCTTAATCTTAAGTGTGAGTCCACATCCACCTATCTTAATCTTAAGTGTGAGTCCATATCCACCTATCTTAATCTTAAGCGTGAGTCCACATCCACCTATCTTAATCTTAAGTGTGAGTCCACATCCACCTATCTTAATCTTAAGTGTGAGTCCATATCCACCTATCTTAATCTTAAGTGTGAGTCCACATCCACCTATCTTAATCTTAAGCGTGAGTCCACATCCACCTATCTTAATCTCAATGTGTATGTCTATATCCACCTATGTTAATCTTAAGTGTGAGTCCACATCCACCTTTCTTAATCTTAAGTGTGAGTCCATATCCACCTTTCTTAATCTAAAGTTTAAGTCCACATCCACCTATATTACTTTCAGTGTGTGAGCCCATTTCACCAGGTTATATTTCTGTGTGTTTTACCTTGTCTGATGTTAGCACAGGTCACATATATATATATATATAGCTTTCTACACAGAGATCAATACAACAGGGAATTATAAATATAGACACTGTGAAGGAAAAGTCAACGCCTGAGATAAGAACAAGATTCACAAAGTGTCATTTGCAGATCCAAAATGAGTAATCAATTATCCAATACCAGATCCATGTTGTTAAATGGTATCTGTACATACAATGTAACACAACCCATTTTGCTAGCTTTTTACACAATCGAAGATAGATGTTGTTCAAAGTGGTATCTGCAGATCCAAGGTGACACAATCGAATATAATGCAATGTCAATTCTCTCTTCTGTCAATATCTTGCGTTATGCATACTACCTATTATCACTCATTATAGAGGGCACTACCTATTTTGAATGGAAAAACATGATTGAGTGGGGAAAATTTATATTTTGTATCATATTATAAAATAAGACAGTTATCAACTTCTAAAAGAAAAACTTCTAAAAACCGAAAACAAAGACTAACATGTTGTCACCGTGCATATATTTACAAAGTGCTTTATAATTTCAGTTATGATTATATGAAGTTTAACCGGCCCCACTGGTAGAGTTGGTAGCATGTAGGATATGTGCATTTAATGGTTATAGAAGTGGAGGACGGGAGGTGGTGGGTTCGACTCCCACTGCTGGCACTGTTACTTTCATGCCGGTTAAAATGTTCAACCTGATATGGCCACAGTTGCTGAAAGGGCCATGAAAACACCATTTCACGATTTCACAATATGAAGTTTAGCTCAGGGAAATGAGACAATCCTATCTTTAGGCTCATACATTTAACTGCTTATCAACAACAAATTTATAGAAACAAAAAATGTTTGGTATTTTAGCACCACATATGGTATCTGTACAAGATGTGGATTTGAAGAAAATATAATATTTCAGATGTCCCTGTAAAATATAAGGATTTATTATGATTGTAGCTGTGTCAATTGCAACAATGTGAACTGACCATTGTTCAGAAAAAAAGAGTTAATCTTCCCATGAATTCTGAGTTACTCTTCAGTTGTTACATCATTAAGCTAATCTTTACAAAACTTTGATGTGCCATTTGCATCATCATATCACTTTATTTGATGGGATATACCTGTGAAAGCCAGTTTGGAAGTCATCATCTCAGAAAATATGACAGTTTTAAATAAATCTTGATTACAGAGCTACTTATGTGAAAGATGGCAATTGTCAGCAAAGTGATATATTGAGAACATATAATTAGCACAAAAAAATGCAATATATTGACCACACCTGTCCGAAACCTGCCAACCCTAAGATTGAAAATGCTAATATACACAAAATGTTTTGTCAAAATAAACATATCATATGTACTCCTGATTCCCTTGTCATCACACATTTGCTGATAGATAATGTATATATGGTAGTTGAATATTTACATTTCCAACAATATTTAGATGTGGTTTAAAAATCATTGTGATAAATTCAATTTCAGCCATTTTTATGGTTAATATTGCATTCTGACATTCCATCTGACAGGTCTTTCTTTGCACTTATATTGGGTGGAGTGAGAGGGAGGACCTGGTCGAGAGCCACTATGACTCATACTGAACACTAGAATATAATGAAAGTGACAACAGCTGAAATCACAACCTTGGATGAGAATATGTTCAATCCATATACATAGTTCTTGATTTTCACTTAAATCTCAACTCATTTGTTGTTGTTCTCACTTTCTAATCATGTCAAAGACACCAATTGGCCATGTCATAACATGTGACGAAATATTTGGCTTGTATTGGGCGTGGTCTCATAAAGCGTGGTCTCATAAAACCACCAATCCGTCCCTTTGCTTGCAAAGCCGGGTATAAATCCAGGATCTGTTAAGAAGAGTATTCTGTACCATCAAATCCTGAGATTTGGTGTTTCAAAACTTGCCCTAGCCTCACATTGATTCATATTTCTCCTCAAATCTCAGAGCACTTGTAAAAAAATCAGAAATCTTGTTGAGGGAATAAAGAAAATGAATTATGTCCCAAAGAATCCTATTTCAATCCCATACTCTTTTGGGCATGACAATGCCTTGTAATTCTTTGCAAATATTATAAGCAATTGAGCACACAATTTGGAAACATTCTTGGGAATTATTTTATTTATAGGGTGTTCCATCACTCAATCATAGACTCATTTCTCCTAGAACACAAAATTTTAATTTCATGCAAGAAATATTGTTAGACAGGAAAAAAGTTTACATGTTCTAAAGATATTTTGTTTATTTAATTTGAAACACAAGTTTGACTGAAATGTAGTGCAAGAGTTTCATGCCCTTAGTTTATATTCAGTTGTACCATATATAGACACATGGCTGAGATCAAATCCATTCTTATCATTTGATTTGCAGACAGCTCATGGTCTGGAGTGTACCAGCAGGGGATTAAGGGGCGGCGGGGGCATGCGCAGTGGGCATGCGCAGTGGGCATGCGAGGGTTTCCCGGAATATGTTCCCTTCACGCATGCCTCTCAGCTTAGCATCTTCTCTTTCACAGTCTGAACACTCGATAGGTTTTCAAATCTCCAGGAATCAATCAGTCATCATTCAATAATTAATACCAACTCTCTTGAACACATTTATTGTTCACACAAAACACGCTTTATTTTTGAGTTGAACATGTCCAGTGTGACCTTTTCCCCTTTACATATATGGAAATACTGTCATTTTCCACCTAACCTGTGTGGAAATATTAACTTTTTCCCCCATTACCTTTTGACCTTTATATAATAATTTATTTCTCCAAATTCTGATTTTTCTCAAATATCGCATGCAATATCCTATCAAATTTTCAAAGGAATTTACTCTCTCAAGTATTATATTTTTATTATTTTCCTAATTTGTGATTATTTGTGCAAGTTTGGATGGAATAATTGACGGTTGATATATTAAGAATCGCTTGAGTTTTTATTTAAATTTCGGTTATAATACACATACCTAACTTTATAAAGTATCAGTTTGCTTGGACGTATATCATTTCGTTGTAAGGTAACCTTACCTTTAGAATTTTAATTAAATAAGTTTATCTTTAATAAACGCATAATAATATTATATTTCTATTCACTAATATATCAACAATATATCAACCCAGTTAAACCATTTTTCTCCATTTAAAGCCAATACAGCATTAGTATAGGGGCTCGGCCAAGCGGTAACGGAGGGACAGCATCACTGAACAGCATAACATAAATGCATTTATTCCAGAAATACAAAATTATTAGAAATACTTAATTATTGTTTTTGACAAAGCCCACTGAACATTACAATATGCCAAAGTATTGAGGATCATACTGTAACAGTTTATGTATGGTATCAAAATATGTTTTCTGTAACGGAGGGACACTTTTGAACAACAGCTTTGGAGTCATTTAGCAAAATGGGCTTAACAAAAAGTTCTTATGGATATTCTTAAAAATCACTATATCAAATATCATCTACACATACCTAAGTAGTAAATAACAAAATATCATGTTTATAACATTAACACTATTTTATTTATTAAAGAAATATTGTCGTAACGGAGGGACAACTGAAAATAGTAACGGAGGGACACAAATGTTCTGCTGTAATCTTGTCAACAAGTAACTTCTGTAGCAAACTGTATATGTACTATTTAGGTGCTAAATCTTTATGAACTTGACAGAATAAATTTACAGAATAAATTGAATGAAATAACATAGGTAACATAGACCAAATACACACCACAAATGACAACTGGGTACTAAGGATGGATTATGGTCAAAATAACCATGTGACAAAGGTGACCGTGCTACTGAACTGCCACATTAGACAGACCACAGTCAAACTGCTGAATTTGGATATTTTATGAATCCAAATTATCCACAAGTGTAAATTATCTACAAATTGGAGAAAATATGAGTTTAACAATGCTTAGAAATGCATACTATTTACATTTTTGAAGACTAAGACTTAAAATGGACACCAAGCTTTAAAGGTTATGCTAATGTCCAGGCCTGAGTGAAAAGTGAAAATATTAACAGAAATATATGATGGACATGAGGTATAATGACGGAAGAAAGTAGCTGAATAAGATTAAGATTGGCAGCTATGTTCATGTTTTAGATAAGAGGAGGGAATATATAGCTATCAAATGAAATGCACATGCACTTGGTCCAGCGGTCCACTTCGTATCGTGGTCATTTTGGTCATTTTGGTCACCATAAGGATGACACACACAACTCATTCCATTACATCATCATGTTCTTAGCGTTGTGTTATCCTAACTGTAAGCCAGGAACACTGCATCATCCCTAAGAATGGATTTGTCAGGTAAATTAGACACTTTGACAAGATCAAATGGTTACATATTGTCACAAGGAATCACACCTATCAAACAGGATGGGACAGCTTGTGTACCCAGTGCAGGTCAGCTGGTGGCTTTCTTCCTCTGACTAAAGTACCAATGAAAACAAATATAAACTTTTTTGCCATAAACTCAGACAGTATTGAAAACCAATGTTTATAATACATGAGTATGTAGACAGGGAAATAGAATTATGTATCACTGACCATGTTGATTGATGCATGAGTATAAACATGAAGTGTCCATTGTCTCTCAGGTGACAGACCACATATTAGCCAACCAATACATGTTTAACCAAATAAATTGTTTGTGTCCATTTCCACTTGACATAAACCACTTTAATAAATAAAAATGTCTGGCAAATAACTGAAATAATAACAACTTGCATGAACCTGAACATTTGTCCCTCCGTTACTAGTAACGGAGGGACAGGTTTTCTTCATATAAAATCAACCAAAAATTAAATGAGTTTCATAAAGCATACAGAAGGTTATGATATTTCACTACAAGCACCTTACTTCTAGAAAGTTTCACATTCCTTGTGATATGCATGATAGCACGAGGTAAAAATTTCAATATTTTTTGTAACAGAGGGACATGTAACGGAGGGACAAATTCATATTTTAAAGTTTTTCCCCAAAACATCTTTAGACATGTGTGCCAAGAATTTGACTTTAAATCATGATAACATAGCATCTCAACTTTACTTAAGTCCCATTTCCACTACTTTGCATGTGATTTCTAATAAAATACACCATATTTTCTAAATTGATAGAAAAACGACGACAGACAGCAAAATGAACCAACAAAATAGGGTCTTAAACAAATTGTGATTATTTCGCAACCAATAAGGGTAGAGAAAAAAATAAAACAGTTTCAGAAACTACAGTTTTTAGTTTATAAGGTACAATTTAAAAGAAGCATATATTTTGAGTTTCACTTTTTCATGTTAATGTTCACTTCCCCTTGGTTAAGCCCATAGGTAAAAAAAACTCTCAAACATAAATTTATCATATTTTGCATTATTTTCTCTTGCATCAAGACGCATGGGATATTACCCAGAAAGCGATAAAATGATCATTTCTGGCATACCTGTCACATGTGGGAGGTAGGTAAGTGCTCTTCCCTTAAGAGAAGCCTTCCATTGTCCAAGGTGTGGAAGAATAACTTCATTGTTTAACCTCACACTGCCATTTCTCCCCCCATTGTGCCATTATTAATTCTTGATGGTGATATGGCAAAAAGTATGCTGCGCTTGTAACTCAGAAAAGTGGTCTATGAAACATTCCATATATTTTTTATTTGAGGTTTACTTCAAAATTTGAATTAACTTTATTTCCATCTGCCCACATTTTAGATACGAGAATGAGGGTCCCTTAATATCTGTGGATATATCTAACAATTCAAGATAAAAATCATTAATACAGAGCGAATGGGATGAGACAGTGACAGTTGCTTTAAGCATCCCACTTACTGGCACTTAATGCTGTGTAAATCATTCTCTCCCGCCCCCTTATTTTCCACTGAAGGGGCATTCTACCTGTGCTAAGTATGCTCTCTCAGGACTCATTGTTTTTATTTCTACTATCACAATAGAGATGCAGTCATTGATTATGATATCGATACCTGCTACAGAGGATATTTCATGACAAACTGAATGATTCATTTTGCTGTGTCTTTGGCCAATAGAGTGTTTATAAAGTAAAGCAATATTTTCTACACACATACTGCTATTCAGATGTAGTTGTTATTAGATATTTAGCATTCCTGTCCAAGACAAGCCCCCTTTGTTCTAAATGACATGTTTTATACCTCATTTCAAGCAGAGAGATAAACAACAAATAGGCTGCACAAAACAAAGCACTGTAACATCTGGCCATAAGTGGGGGTTGTCATTAACATTCAGGATGGATATATATGTTATTGTGCCCGAGGCCACTAAGTTGTTAACCCAGTAACGGTAGAGAGGAACATCTTGGCAACTTGTCCCCGGGGGATTTGTCACATCTCCCGGGAGGCCTCATCGCCAAAATCATACATCAGCATTAAATCAGTTATCGGCACTAGTCAATATCAGCATCAACACAAACAAAAACATACAAAAATCACATCATTTAACATATTCACACCAGCTTCCTCTTGCTCTATTGACCTTAACACTATCATGCCACTTTCATTATTAACATTCAAATATGAGCCATATATTTTACGTTTATATTAACAATTACCATAAAATTGGGTCTGCCTCAATGTTTGTGAGGCAGGACACATCGTATAATAATATACCTGCCTCTCTTATGTTATAATAATGTTATGATCGTGTGGTAGGATTTAGTTTCACTTTAAAATCATATTCATTTAGCATTTAGTTAGCTCCCCTTACACCTTAAGTAGGAGAGACAAGCCGATACCGGGAAACAAAACTGTGTTCATATTTCATCTGGGATATCATACTGTTTCTTATTACACAGAAGAGATATATATAGATTGGAAGCTAAGAATCTTGGCCGACTGACCTAAACTTCACTGTGTGTTTCACCATAACGAAATTAAGAAACAAGCATGATATGTAATAAACATTCTTGATATAGTTGTGTGTATGTCACATATTTTTTTCTATTTGTCTCTATCTCTGACCAGTATGATGGAGAAATAAATGCTAGCCAGGAGAAAAGGCCTAACATTTGCCAGGACAAAGATTTCATATTTGCCAGGAAAAGGTTCTTCATATAATGATACTGTCGTCATGTATCATTCACTTATCGTTGCTTCATGAAGTTATTTAATCAAGTTTCATATTACAAGTGTAATTATTGATTGACAAAATAATTTTCCTGTTTCTACCCCTTGTTATTAATTAAACACGAAGGACATTAATTTCTATGTTAATTACAAGACGTGATTATCAGGTATAATATTTATCATGTTCTGAGAATCCTTTTTATTTCCATGTTGTCTTTTTGTATGGCGTATTCGATGTCTTTCTCACCAATAACTCGCGAGGCAGGCTGTGAACATTGCCACCTTTAATAATCTTTCACATTCTCTGGGATTTAAAACTCCTGTTAGATCTGAGATTTGTTATTTTGTAAAAGTCACATTGTATTTTTAACAAAATGAGAAGGAAATATTATAGTGTGAAGAATAGCATCTATATTTATACATAGAAAAAGATGCGCAGTATCAATTTAATAGATGACTCCCTGTTGAAACGCGTAACTGGTGAAAGATTTATCACTTTATGACTTTAATATTAAAATTGTTTTTATTGTTGCAAATCGCATCGTTATTATAATCGGTTGTGACATATTTCTTCTTGATTCAAATATTTGTTGATACACTGAATATTTAGTAGAAGAAATATTATCCATGGTAACAACACTGGTATATATTTCTAGATTTAGTGGAAATTGTCATTGCCGGTAATATACAACTGAGGTTAGGAGTTGATTGGCCAGAGAACATAACCTCCTTCTACAATCAGAAGCCCAAACACACAAATTTGCAATTAAATGAAAATACCAAAGCTCTCCTTATTTGGGAAAATTCTGTTTTCTGAACTGAAAATATTCCACAACAATATGGAGATAAAAAAAACATTTTAAATCACTACTATATATATTGAAAGGCCACGGGCCGTGGCGCAAGCTTATAAGCAACAGCACGTTTCTCTGTGGTGATCCAAAGGTCATGAATTCGCTGGCTTTTAATTCATTTTTTTTCATATGAGCTAAGGCCCGTTCCCAAAGAATCAACCCGTTGTTATTATAAATCTGTGACCAGGAGAGCTGTCATATAAAGGAAATATCAAGTAAATAAACCCTATAAAACAAAAGAAATTTGGGTCAATAAATAGATTTCATTTTTTTCATTGAGATGAGATGAAAACAATTATATACTGGTCCGATAGAATTTGTTATGATCCCCTTTCAGTTGTGCAGCATATGATCTAGAAAACTATCCATTGCCTTTAATAAAAAGGGAAATAATTGATAAATACAAATCTGTACTTTTGTTTATCTGGTTCATCCACAGTAACACTGGCATCAGGCAGGTGTGTTATTTGATTGCTATGGCAACATATGGTGCAGATAAAGGTTGTCAGGGTTTATGTTGCGCAGGTGTTGACGATGGTACCACGTGGTCTCCTCGGCAGTATAGCCCAGGGATCACCTTCATAATCCGCTCACAGCATTAAGCTTTACCTTTATATCATCATGGATAAGAGCTTAATGTTTATGGGCATATCGCTAAATTAACACATAAAACTAGGAACAACTTTGATCACCACTCTGTGGCGATATCCTGTCACAATATGGCACCATTTAAAATAAGCATTACATTAAATGATTATTGTGATTTATTTATTTAAATGTGTAATTTACTCTGCATGGCAAGACATTCATATATCCATCTTCAATTGTTCTATGTAAGGATCGCTTAGACAAGGTACGAGTTCATAGGTATCTTTTAAAGCTGCATCGTCAAGACTGACCGTGGTTATTTATCTCCATATATTTCAGATTTTAAACATAAACTATATTTGATTCTCAAAAGCAGGTCAGAGATTACAGGAGTGAGTGACAACATAATCATTGGTAAGGAAATTGCAATTTTGGAATAATCAAATCTCTCAATTGAGGCTATCAATTTCCAAAATTAGTTGGACATGAACTAAGTGAAATTTTATATAACTTCAATTTTCCCAGTATTATAGTATTCTCTCCAGACCAGTGCCCATTTATCACGATAATTGATGTGATAACTTTTCATTCCAACTTTCTGATTTTATTGAGTTTGAAAGTCGTCTGCTTGGTTCGGTGCCTCGGCGTCTGGTCAAAATGGCGACTGGAAAGGTTGGTGAAACGTGTCAGGTGTGGATGGGTGATCAAAGTTAGGCTCAAAAATTGTGCCTCACTGACCCCATGACGTGAATCATGATTGGCTGTCATGGGGCTCACATTCTGATTGACCCACTGTCATGTGGAGATATGGGATTATCTGGTACAT
Organism: Amphiduros pacificus; assembly: GCA_949316495.1. Taxonomy (NCBI): domain Eukaryota; kingdom Metazoa; phylum Annelida; class Polychaeta; order Phyllodocida; family Hesionidae; genus Amphiduros; species Amphiduros pacificus. The sequence goes on along the minus strand of OX439001.1, from coordinate 40,987,508 downwards.
TATGAACACTTCATATTAATCTGTGACAGGTTTCCATAACTGGCCAGATAGTGATAACTCAGGGAATAAATGTGCTTCCTGTTTGCAGCCACATTGATCCCTGCACTCAAGCCATCACACTTAGCACATTAATTATATGAACACTGGCAATCATATCATGTGGACAACATTAACTACCATAGATTTGCCACGGTTTGAAAACCGGCAACAAAAAACTCACTAGACACAAGAATCAGTCCAGACTAATATCGTGAATGATGAAATCACGATTGAGAAAGAGACAGGGTTTTCTTGTATGTTCTAAATTACCGAGTTTTATCGCTAAAGACTGCATGGATTGTTCCATCTCATTGAAATATATTGAAGGCTTGTTCAAATGTCACGTGATCGAGAACGGACTCGGCATTCTATACTGATGTTATACGCATGCAACCCCACGAAAATTGAAGTCTTGATTTTTGTGTACAACATTGTCCGGGAAACGTTGCTATAGCTATTAAACCAAAAGCTGAATGATGTGACACCAACAGCATAGAAATGCCATTAATAAGCAAGGCCATTTAAAGTTTTTTCAATGAGTGCCCCCTAGTGGCAGAGAAGATAATAATTAAAATATGTACTTTATGAGAGGCGGTGCATTTACAGTGATGAAAATATACTCTCCATTATAAATCAAAGCATTAGATTTTTATAAATATTTAAGAACTTATTAATATTTAAGAACTGCAATATTTGAAATATAAGATATGATTATATTTGTTTTCAAAATAGTATTGATGTCTTCAGGCTCCTTGATAAAGTTTTGATGAGAAATGAATAAGACGAGCAAATGGGTTCTGCAGATTTCACAAAAAGGAAAGGCTTATTTTTAGCATCGTTGGTGCATATTTGTTTGAAGAAAATATACTGTGATCCAAGTGAGACAAATTTTCTCATTTCCATTCATATAACTTGGAAATAAAAAGAACGTTTGGCAGTCGGATATATACGAAGCGAGGTGACAAATTAATAGTTTCCATTTGGTCAAGTTTATTCTTTACCTCTATTTTTCTATGTATGTAGAAAATCTGCCTATTGATTTTATTTACAAAGTTGTTTGAAAATTCACATTATTATTGTCCCACTGGAGATCCTAAACAGTTTGATGTGATAAAACAAGTCTTGGAGCAGTGATATATTACTAAGCCATTGTTTTATTTTTTAGTGTATCGAAGAATTTTCTATTGTGATTTGGAATAATAAATCAATAGTTAACAAATCAATAGTTTTCTTACGAATATTAAAGTAATGAAAAGTTATATAACTAGAAAATGTAAATGAAAAGGGAGCTCTTTTTGACAGTTGAGCAGTTGTCCTTCACCTTTTTGAAAACGTTATATTTTGGTGTAAAAAAAGAAAGTAGTTCCTTCGGAAAAAATCTGTCACCAGAGGGCACTCATCACAAACACTCATAGACTACCTTAAATTATTTGTGCGAATGTTGTTCGTTATGAGTCAACAAAGCCTAGAGCTTAACACCGTGGCATAATACCCTGCTCTTTTTTAAGAATGCATTCAAATTATTATAAAGATAGGAATACAATAAACCGATTTCATATAAGCAGGTAATTAATCAGAAATAATCTCCCTTTAACACTCCTGTTCATCCGCAGCATTCACCAGCATCTCACCACTAAACCGTGAGTGACACCTGCCCGGTATGTATGAGACCTAATGATTATACACACACAATGATTTACACATATTAAGGCCGTGGGGTGGCAACATCAATAAGTATAGATGGAAGGCTGAAATAAAAAAAACCTGAAATTATGTTACTAATGTGATGAAAAATTTCATGTCACAGTTATACTAATGTGACTAAAGCACTCGTGTTACCAAATCTGTTAAGGAGCTATAATACTCATGTTACCAAACCCACTTATATGACTATAGCACTCTTGTTACCAAATCTATTAAGGAGCTATAATACTCATGTTACCAAACCCACTTATATGACTATAGCACTCGTGTTACCAAATCTTCTCACATGACTAATAACACTATGTAACAAGAAACATAACTGACGATTGAGACCTGTTCCTGGAAATAGATATATATATATTTATATGTACATGTATATAAGGAAAATGTAATATTGCTCTCATTATTACTAGGAATACTATCATTACTATTTGTACTGGGAATTATGTTGTCTTGTGAAAAAAGAAATCATGTCCAATTATCATGACATAGTAATCATTTTAAAATATGCCTGGAAAGGCTCATTTTTTGTTTCTCTTTTCAGGGCGAGCGTTATATATGAGTGAATGAGACCACATGCAATAAAAGGGTATACCTGGTATACCTGGACTGACTAAGATCAAATATTCAAATTTTCAGACTGTTTTTTCAATGAAACCTTTTCTCTTTACATTCTGGCAAATGTGATATGCCACAAGAACCAGGAATCACGTGATCGCAGACTGACTTTCATGATAACATACGATTGTTTGTATATGATGCGAGTCATTATCAATTAAAACTCAGTAAAAAGTCTACAGATATTTCGCTATCTATTAATATCTGAGTGCTTTTATGTGACTGATATTTGGGTTGATGATGACCAGACTGTCGGATCAGATCGACATATGAGGTATTATGCGTGAAGAGATCGGGCAGGAATAGAGCGGGTATATTGTATATTGCAGGGTAATATAGTGAGGGCGGGATCACTGCTGGCAGGGCTAACTGATTAGGGATTTTAAGGGCAATGGTGTGGTTTGAATGCGAGGACTCTAGGGTAATAGCCTTGTCTACAGGCGACCCCGGCATGCTTTGCACTATGGCATTGCTCACACACAAGTCACATCGTGAACTACACCCTGGTGCAGATAAAATGGACAAAGTGTGGAGGGTATCTAAGATGGCAGGCAATCAGCACATGGCTAGCTCCCCTGCCCTGTCTCACCCCGCCTGCCCTCGGCCGTGCCACCGCCACCTCCGCCCGCCACCCATTTGGCCTCAATCACGCATCTGCCAGACATCCACGGGCACCTGTATGGGAACGGAATATTATACAATAGAGCAGGCTTCTGCAGGCATAGATGATATGATGTGGTTGTAACATGAAGTGTGGCAACATTTGACACTCAACTGCCTTGAACTGGTATTCGAGAAGCTCTTAATGGGAGTCAAACCCTACAAAGATCTCCACGTCAAAGACAAGCTCTTATGGTCAGTATACATTGAATATTTTGGTTACCGCACAGTGAATGTGCATTGAATTACACTTTGTCGGTCGGTATGCATTGAATTACACTCTGTCGGTCAGTATGCATTGAATTACACTCTTTCGGTCAGTATGCATTGAATTACACTCTGTCGGTCAGTATGCATTGAATTACACTCTGTCGGTCAGTATGCATTGAATTACACTCTGTTGGTCAGTATGCATTGAATTACACTCTGTCGGTCAGTATGCATTGAATTACACTCTGTCGGTCAGTATGCATTGAATTACACTCTGTCGGTCAGTATGCATTGAATTACACACTATCTAGACAGATATTTGATGACAAACACCGGCCTTGGGAGGATGTGTGTTTAATGACACAAGATACACGGAGTGTGCATGTTGCACATTATTGGAGGGTGTATATAGAGCATTTTGGTTTGCCAAAAACACATTTTTTTAACTACTCTAGACTCTGGATTAGACTCTAGGATATATAAATACAAAATATGTAATGGAACGGTTTGGATGACCCACGCCATGGATGACAGACTTTATATACCCTTGTAGCGACAAGCTAAGAATTTGTATTTTTGAGAAAAAAAATGTCTGTAAATTAAGATACATAACATGGGGAGGCATAATAAAGACCTCGTAGGTTCGGTGGAGAAACAAGCCATCTTGTGGCAATCTTGATGCATAGTGCAGGGTCGCCCGCTGGGCCCTCTGTTGCTTAATACACCGCGCAGATAGCCACCGCTGTTTTTCTTAGCCACCAGAATGGTGATGTGTCGTATTCTTGTTTGATGAAGTTTTTACGCTTGGCTGAAACCAATGTAGCTGGGCAGCGGAGGTGATGCGGAATGGGATCCCACTGTGATCTCCCGCAAGAGGGCACTGACAAGGCACTCTTCAATTATGCTCATCAATACAATAACAGCAATCTGACGGGGCGCCTCAAGAAAATTGGCCAGCCTCCATCGTTGTGTAATATAAAGGGCGAATAGCGACGTCGAGCATTGCCATTTTGTGGGTCGAGACAGGCACAGCCTAGACATTGTATCCTAGACATTGTACCCTAGACACTGCAGTCCTAGACACCGCAGTCCTAGACACCACAGTCCTAGACACCGCAGTCCTAGAGACCGAAGTCCATAAGGCTGGAATACTAGAGACTGGAGTCAATGAGACTTGAGTCAAGAAGACTGGTATCCTAGAGACTGGTATCCTAGAGACTGGTATCCTAGAGACTGGTATCCTAGAGACTGGTATCCTAGAGCCTGGTATCCTAGAGACTGGTATCCTAGAGACTGGTATCCTAGAGACTGGGGACCTGAATCCCAGTGACTGAAGTCCTAGATATTGGGATCCTAGACACTGGAGGCTTAGAGACGAGAGCGCTAAAGTTTGGAGTTCTAGAGTCTGGAGCGCTAGACACTGTAGCCCCAGACATTGGAGCATGGATATACAGTCCGCCGCCATCTGACATGATATCTTCCAGGAGAATACTATGTCTACTCACACTGTCTCACTTCCAGGAATAGAATCAGGTTTCCCTTCTACAAGTAGCCAAATAAGGACATCTTGTAAAAGACACTGTCTGTAAAGCTCTTTTTTAAAGCAAACATTGGCGGATTCCTCTTGTATTCTTCAATACTATAATGTTTGAATGCGGTTCCTGTATGAATGGCATTTGTCAATCACAACCAGCAGGAAGTTTTGATTGTTGACATATTGGAGGCGAGCATATTACTCAACTTCGACGAAAGGTAAGTTTGTGGCATTATTTCTGAGCTTCACTCACCTGCCATCAACTACCACTCAAGTCCGCGTGTAGAAGTGTTGGGAGAATAGCTGTGTGAACTATTCAAATTCTTAATGCTGTATGTGGCAACGCTCATGAATTCTAGTCTTAGCCAACCATAATATTAAAGATGTTTTCTTTAAATGTTAAATGATAAGAACCGAAACAAACAACCAAGATTATTATTGATTTATGGGATTAAACATCACAACAGGGCATGCCTTGTTCATAGAAACAAGCTCATCCATACAAGCTATCATGACACTGAGAGGATTATAAAAATATACTAGCCAGAGCGAGTAATTGTTGGCTAACCCATTTATGCTGGCAGATATATTTTGTTATTCCCATGCAATCAGATATCCTCAAATGCAAGCTAATTGCACCTATTCTTCCTCGCGTCTGGAATTGTGAATGTCTGTCTTGGGTGTGTGCAATTTGCAGTCTACAGCGCTATCAAACTAAACATATATGATCATAATAAGTGTAATATGATCGTGATAATAGCTTCGATATTTTGTTCCAATACAAATGAAATGAATATAGAGGCTTGTGTTGGTGAGTGCAGTGTCATGGCATGCGTGCTGCTCGCGGGCAGGGTTGAAGGCAAAGTCTCGGTCCCGGACCGTCCACAATCGATTCCTCGTGAATGGATCCGTGGCCGTCCTTAGAGCAGTTTGTACGGTAACCGTCCACGGTGGCCAATGCCGACTGTGAGCACTTGAATCCGTGCCTAAGCTCAGGACATCAGTCAGTCCCCGTGTTGCGCAAATGAAGCTATTAATGCTGCTATCTTCACCCTCTTTATATCTCACACACCACAAATTGTTGCCAGCCAGATACAAAAAGGCAAGTCGTTCTTATCCACCATTGAAAGCCTCCAAGAAATGAGTAACATTTTCACGTTGAGTGGATTTTTTTATACTGGAACCCCTGTATAGTAGACGGCAGATTGTTTCGTGCCAAAATAGCATTGACTGAGAAACATTTACCTGAAATATTCATTCAAATATAGCCAATTTCATTGCACATGAAGAGAATCTGATTGAAGTTATCATCGGTAGAAATACATATTATAAAACAAAGTTGGTGTTCACTATAAAGTTGGCGTGTCACATGTACTAAATTGTTGTCATGTGCCTTTCATCTGAATTTGTTTCTGTTGACGTGGAAACATTTAATAATTGCCGGATTGGTGGTGTTTGGTGCGGATATACGAGGCAGACGAGGCCATATTACTGACAGAGAACCCCACAATGAGGCAAGATCTCGTGCTCCGGTTCGCGTGACTTGACGTGACTTGCCGCGTGCAGTGACATTCGAGAAAAACGTACAGCTTTATATTACAATGACAAAACATCGTAAAAGACCACTAATATTAAAGGTCATAGCTTAAGGTTGAAAAGAACCTTAAATTGTTCAATCTATCTGTGATAACAGGACCTCTGTTTTGACTTCAAATAATTCATTAACAAAGGAGACTTGTTTTTGCTTTTTATTGTTTGTTGTCATAGCCACATATTCCACTTCATTCACATACGTTAACAAGGCGATATTCCAGATACTTAAATATTTTGCAAATGATATGAGCGTTGGAATGTTCCATTTTTTTAAGCGCTTTGAGCAGACCTGGTCTGATATAGCGCTATATAAATCGTTATTATATTATTATTATTATTATTATTATTATTATTATTATTATTATTATTATTATTATTATTATTATTATTATTATTATTATTATTATTATTATTATTATTATTATTATTATTATTATTATTATTATTATTATTATTATTATTATTATTATTATTATTATTATTATTATTATTATTATTATTATTATTATTATTATTATTATTATTATTATTATTATTATTATTATTATTATTATTATTATTATTATTATTATTATTATTATTATTATTATTATTATTATTATTATTATTATTATTTGCTAAGGACAATAGAATACTAGTTTGATACTTCTTGCATGCTATCTGATACTAGTCTCAACTGTTCTGTGATATAGTCAGCAATAGAGGGAGATTCTGACCTCACCGGGGTCGACACCTCATCTCTCAGATGGAATAAGAACTACTTCATTTGACTCTTGTGAGCATTTTCCCTCTACTAAAGTTATGATAAAAATAGTCTACATTAATTGAAACAGACTAATTGTTTTATAGCATTTTGCTGATGTGTGTGGATGTATAGTACAATACAATAGCAGGATATTAAACACAAAGGGCCCGGGAGCCAGATTCCATATATTACAAATAAACCAAGATATAGATATAGAAACATACAACCAGTAGGGAACAGGGTACACGCTTAATATGGCGAAGTCACTGATCAATTTTCAAGGCAAAAAAAACAACAATATTGTATATCTGAAAGTATTTATATTGATTTGACTCCCACGAACTTCCTCCGTGTTAAAAAATGAAACAGAAGAGAAATCATTTTTATGATCACATATACACAAATAGTGTATAGATAGAAATGAAGTTTTTCTAATAATTTAATACACTGTAAATAATTGTTACAATGGAGTTTACCAGCAATGTTTGCTACAGATTAACAGTATGACACCAACCTTTAATGTTATGCTTCTACACCTACTTTTGCAGATCTTAATTTAATAATAATAATGATAATAATAATAATAATAATAATAATAATAATAAAGCTTATATAGCGCTGATACCAGACAAGTCTGTTCATAGCGCTGTGTTCAGGACATGCATCCTGAAAAGATGAGTTTTCAGTCTTTTCTTGAAAGAGGAGACTGAGGTACTCGTCCTGATATCAGCTGGAAGGGAATTCCAGAGTCTGGGGCCCACAGATGAGAAGGCCCTATTACCCACTGTTCTCAGTCGGGTCCTAGGGACCTGTAAGAGGGTGCTGTCATTTGATCTTAGATCACGTTCTCCTTGTTTGACATGGAATAGGTCCCGCAGGTAAGGGGGCGCCTTACCATTCAGAGCCTTCCACGTCATAAGTAGAATTTTAAAGTCGATTCTTGCATGAACTGGGAGCCAATGCAGTTCACAGAATTTATCAGAAATGTGATCAAACTTTCTAATTTTTCCAATTACCCGTGCTGCCGAGTTTTGTAGGTATTGCAGCCTCCTGATGTCAGTTCTAGGAAGTCCAGGAAGGAGGCCATTGCCATAGTCTAGGGTTGCCATTTCTTACAAAATGAGGGACCAATTGGTCTGCAACAGCCCTCTCTGTGAGTTTAGAGATATACGTCAGGTTCGAGACAGGTCTATAGTTCTTCTCAACCAATTCCAAGCCAAGTTTTTTCAGCAGAGGTGTTATAATTGCTATTTTCATTTTTTCGGGTACTGCTGTCTCAACCAGAGATTTGTTTATGATTGCGGTGATTATTGGTAAAAGGTCATCTATGAGGTCGGTTAAGAGCCATGTAGGGATAGGGTCCAGTTCACATGACTTCTTTGCTGACCTTTTGACCATTTTCCGTACCTCATCCATGGTGAGAGGGGTGAACCTTTCAAGTGGTATTGTACGTCCTGACCTTCTATTGTTCATGGCGACACCTGGCGACGAATATGTGGGGTCACATCCATATCACTACAGGTTCTATTTACATCTTCTAGATGTTTGGTGGTGTCCTCTGGTGAGGAATTTGCACGCTCCATGTTGTTACGGATAGTATCTATTTTTTCTAAGAAGTATTCATTAAACCTCTCAGCCAATGCCATGTTACATTTTGAGGGTGGCATTGGGACCTCCGTTGATTTATGCATGACTCTGTCAATGACCTTAAATAATTTTTTGGGGTCATGTTTATTTTCATTCACCAGTTCTGAGTAGTAATTTGATTGTAAAGTTTTCAATAGTAAATTGTATTTATTCCTTTGCTGATTATATAGTTCCTTATCAACATGCAGCCCAGTTTTTTTCATTTTTCTTTCAAGTCTTCTTCTTGTTGCTCTTTCCTGTTTGATGTGGTTGTCCATCCATGGTACTGGTTTATGTCTGGATACATTGGCAACCTTGATCGGGGCATGGTTGTCAATTATGGTGGTTAATTTTTCGTCATAGAAATCAACCATGTCAGCTAGGGATAGTGACTCCCAATCCATCCTATTTGACATTATTACATTAATGTCATGTCTTAATGAGTCCATATGTATATTGTTGAAATTTCTATATTTTATGATTTTTTGGCAGGTTTTGGAGGAATCATATCCAGGGTTATGAGGACCATTTTGTGATCTGAAACGTATTCATCAACCTTGTGGCTTTTGATGAATTTATTTCCCTTAAAAGTTATGATCAGATCAAGTGTATTTCCAAGCCTGTGAGTTGATTCAGTTACCAATTGGTTCACATCGAATGTGGATAACACCTCATTAAATTTTACCACATCAGGTTTATTTGGTTTATTGACATGAAAATTATAGTCACCCAGGAAAATGACTTCATGGTTGAAAGAGCCATAGAGTGCAATAAGTTGAGTGAGTTCATCATAGAATTCAGTGTATGTATATCTATTACCACCAGATGGCCTGTATATTGTTACAAATGTAATCTTTTTTCCCCTCAGAAGCAATGAGGCTTCCATTAGTTCCATTGTTTTTACCACAGGAGGATCCAACCTATTTGATTTAAAAGGAAGCTCACACCGATGCAGCAGAGCAATCCCACCTCCATTCCTGCCTATCCTCGGGAATGAGTGGAGTTTCAGACCTCCTTCCTCCAGCTCATTCTGTATTCTTTCATCCCCATACTCATGCAGCCATGTTTCTGTTATAAAGATCGCATGCAACTTGTTTGTATAGAGGTAATATTTGATTGCTAATACTTTATGGGTTATGCTTTGAACATTACATGTGCCAATGTTAATATTATTTATTTGTTTGTAGCAATTAGATTTCATTTGCAAAGGATCTTGTATTTCTGTTTCAGACTGAGTTATATTAAATCTACCTGATGAGGGGAATCCGGTCATCGACCCGGTGACGTCATTTGGCCCTCGAGACCCCCCAAGGCAACCAATCACGTCTGGGATAGCCTGGTTCCTCTCCCGATCAACTCGTGGTTTTACACTCGTTTTTTGTGCATCGCTTTTTTAGCTTTGTGAGCATGTCCCTCCCATATTCCTCTCTCTCAGCCCCAGAAAGGCCCAAGCATACGATTATTGCACCATAATCGTCCAGTTTTTTTGGGGGTTAGGACCCCTCAGCATCACTTCGAAGTCCTTAATGTCAGCCACATGCTCTGCCGTGACTATGTCCCATCCCCATCTTTCGTCATCAGGAGATATCAGACCCCTGTGGGTCGGGTCTGAGATGAAGAGAATCTTGTCCCTTTTCACTGACTGAGACAGGGGTCTAGCGGGTCTTGCAGCTGTTGCTGAGGTAGAGCCATCCGCCATAGCACTGATTTTTTTGGTGTGCTCCATATTTTTTAGTTCAAGCTTAGTGATCTGATCCATGTTACGTTGTATGGTACACTTTAGCTCCTCAATTTTACTCTCTTAGATTTACTTGCCTCATGCTTCAGACGCACATTCAGATTAGTATTTTTCTTGGAAAGGCCCTCCATCTCCTCTTTCAGTTTCTGATGATTAAGAGTGGCCTCCTCCAGCTCTGCTTTCAGTTTCAGAATCAGCTTCTGCTTGCTCTCGTCTTCCTCCTTAAGCTTAAGTGAAGCTCGAGGATTTTTCGGTGAGCATGGACATGAGTTCATCCATGCTCATCGCTAGTTCATCCCTAGCATCCGTCCCAGAGGGGCCAGGTACTGGAGAAGGGTTAATGAGATCATCTGGTTTCTGAGCGACAGGTGTCGCCACCGTCTTGTCACTTCCCACTGGCTCTGTCTCTTTCACCAGGCCACTGGGGGGAGGGGGACCCTGATCATTTACTTCCTCCCCATCCTCAGCTTCCATCAATTCGGCCCAGTTGAGTGGGGTGAGCAGAGAGGAGGACTTTGATGAGATCCTCCTCTTCTTCCCAGCTCTCTTCGTTACCTTTGAAGCCATCTGTAAGGAAAGGAGAGAGTCATTATTTGATTTATTATGGACTAATTTTTTTGTATTCCTACTTTTTAGCGATTTTGCTGTTATTTTGTTAGCCCAATATATTCTTAATAAGTCCTGGTGTATATTCCTCTCAGGTTCGTATGTACTTTCATTTTTGGGCAACCCATCCCACCATACTTTGTAATATCTGGATTTTGTTTTCCTATCCCAGAAATCATGGATTATTTCTCTAACCTGATAAGTGTTCATAATTTGATTTTTTGATTTATTTATTTATTTTCTATATTTCATATGATAGTGGATAATACCTTGATCATGTACTACGTTCAAGAGGGCAGTCTGGTCTGTATTCCAGGAGGAACCCGGTGATGGTACTACTAGGTAATAGCCTAGTGGTTAATCTGTTTATCACACCAGGATATGAGCCTGGCCAGATATGTTTCTAGGTGATGACCTAGTGTGTGGTCTGTACTTACACAGGAGGTTTGCCTGAACAGAATATATTTCTAGGTAATAGCCTAGCGAATGATCTGTATTTACACAGGATGTTTGCCTGTACAGATTAGAATTTTTTTTTTCCGTACTAGGAAGTAGCCTAGTTTTTAATCAGAATTAACCAGGATGTATGCCTGGCCACTGTTTTTCAGTATTTGTTATTTGTCTTCCAAGAATTAGCTTGGATATTAACACTGTACTTCCAGATAATAGTCTGGATTAATATTTGTATTTCTCTTTCCAAGAATTAGCTTGGATGTTATCATCAAAAACTTCCTGATAATAGTCTGGATTGATATCCAATATGTGTATCACAATATATAATAGTATAGGGTGATAGTATTTCTAGTTTGATTTTTTCTAGGAGATAGCCTAGTTTGATTTTTTCCAAGGATTAGCTTGGTTTAAGTATTTTCCAAGAATTAGCTTGGTTTAAGTATTTTCACACAAAACACACCAGGGGATACTTTGCTATTTTTCAAGAACTAGCTTGGTGTTCCTAATAATGATAGAATAATTATCCTGAGAGTTGGCTAGGATAATTTCTACAGGTAAGTAACTACAAAATACTGATATGCAGAGCTACCAATTTACGTTACCGGTTCAATACCAGTATTTTTCGCTTGTATGGTCGTCGTAAGTTTCTATTATTTTAATATTTAAAACTGATGTTAATAGTAATTATGTTTCTCTTACCGTTCGCTTTCGTGTACGTGTATGTAGATATTCGTAGTATATGGAAGAATGAAGATTTTGTAATTACTATGCTTGTATATCAGTTTATATTAATGTCCAGGTTTAATTTTCAGTCCTTTGTGTTGAAGGTCAAAGCCGCATTAAGATAAGTTTGATGCGATTTTACCTGCGTGGTATGTTTGATACAGATGAGTTGTTTACAACGAGCTATTCGAGCTTCAGTCATGCTGACAAGTTGTACTCGGTATTCGGTTTTACTTCACGGAGTTTTTAGTCCAAAGAAAAGTTTTGAGATGATGCTATATAACACAACATACAGTGCTACCTTAAGGATCTTCCGATTCCTGCAGATTATTACCGCTGTAGTATTGTGTTTAAAACAATGGCGGACAATATCAAGCCAGTATAAATAGCTGAAATCACAATTTATCCCGGAAAATCTATGTTCTGTCCGCTAGAAATTTTTGCACGAGTCGGGTAGTGGTTATAATCGATGTAAGTAGACAAGTTTCCGATTTTATTTCCTTATTTACCGTTTTTTAGCAGGTTTTGATAAGAAGAAATCGGGTCTTATTCAAAAACACCGCTGACCACCTCGACGCGTGCGCAACCAAAAATAGATAATTTGCTTCAATTAGCGTTGTTCAGCGATGACTATCCATTTACTATATATTTGGCATTCTCAAGACAGATCTTGAAATCTCATGAGGTATCTTGAGAGATTTCTTTTAAGAACCCTGAGAAAGGTGGAAGTTCACAATTCCTTTCCTGGCAACTTTTGCTGTGATAGAATGAGTTGGATTTAAAGCTTCTTTGCAATCATTTAATCTTTTTAGCTTGTTTTTATTTAAGATATGGGAATATTAGATTAAAACAAGATGTTTAAGGATCAAAATTGCACTCCTCCTTTCAGAAATAGATAATTTATTGAACTTCGTGAAAACGCCCTTTCAATATTAGGTGACATATATATTCAATGGGATGACATGTCATTAAGGGGGAAGGGAAATGTCTATCAATGCTTTCTTCACTAAAATTTGTTTTCATATTTTCCATACGATGGTAGTCCAAGATTTTCACGGCCAATTATTGTCTGTTTTCAGTGCATAAATACTGGTAGGTTGATCAAGTGCAAGGGTGGTTGGAACTAACAATGGATAAATGCACACGTACCGCAGTTCACTAATAAAACATCTCATGATATCGCCCTCCTTGTAAAGGGCGTGAACACTAATATAACCTGATACTAACCAATCACCATTGTGTGAAACCTCTTGAAAGCTGAACGTCCATTTTAGTGTTTGAAAAATATTATTACCTCATGTTTATCACTTCATGACGAGAGCCAGCCTGTAAACTACACAGGTCTATACAACATTCTGGCAAAGGATTTACAATAAATCCTTCCTATTGCATCAGCGACAACTACATACTGGCAAAAGATGGTGCCTATAAAATAAGCATCGTGTTTGCTGTAAATGCCCATGGCAATTATGTTGCATCTAAGCTGGTAATCAGTCGCTGCCCTGCACCTCGCTGTCTGGAAGGTTCAACACCTGAACTCATCAAATTGACTCAAAGTCTATTACCTCTTCTAGCGTAGCTTTATGTGGAGTCCCTGATCAGATTTTCCTACGAGGAATTCATTTAATTAGACTGCCAAGCTTTGATCCTTTTTTACGTCAGATATATCCTGTGGCGGTTCCCTTCAGACACCACCAAATTACATCTTATAATACTCGCTGCTGAAAAATGAAAATTTCCATCTTTTGTGACTGCTGAGAAAGTGGTAATTCCAACAAATTAAAATGGGATCTTATAAGGTTTTAACTCATCAGTCTGAAATATCCAAAACTGTTTCAGCTTGAAATTAAATGTCTGTTTCTGATGAGTGCAAGTGGGATCCTTCATGATCTGCAATATGAACGCTACAGAATTAAGACTTTGTATAATCCACGCTGTTCAATGTTTTTTAACTTTTTGAATTTTGACAAAATTTCACCATATTAACGCTACATAATTAAGACTTAACATAAACCCCCTTGTCTGTGCTCTGAGATATATTTCATTTTCCTTGACATAATTTTGTAATTTCAATTTGGCAATATTTCATCAATATACATCAATATAGTTTATTCAAAAGAAAATCCACACAAAATGAAAATAATGATATGCGCGATGGTTAAGCGAAGCACCGGTGGTATCACGTGACACAATTATGTACCACATGTGAAATATTATAGTCTCGTCTCACCATATCTCCTGTTGAATTAAGAATCAATATTTAGAACCTTCTAGGGATTACTAAAGCTTCTGTTTAATTGAGATACCCATCTATCCCTGGTTTTATTTCCTGGCCATCCAAAGACACCTCTTGCTGGTGACTAGAACTACATTTTTGTACCTGATTACTTATAGAGCTACCTGCTAAACACTAGAACCACCTGCTAAGTTTATCAACTACCTGCTGATTATTTGGTCTATCTGCTGATAATTAGAACTACTTGCTTATAATTAGAACTACCTGCAGATTGATGGAACTATATCTGCTGAATACTAGAATCATCAACTAATAACTAGACCTTCCTGCTGATTATTGAATCAGAGCTAGCTTTGGAAGTTTTCTCGCTGAGCCACTTTGGCAGCAAGATGGCGGGCTTTGATGTTAACCTCATTCTGGTGTGGAAGCGATCAACAAGACAGGAAGTTACAACACACAAATGAACACGCGCGGTCAGATCGACCTCTGACCTCATCAATGATTGGCTGGCTTCCATCAAAACAAAGTTAGCAACACCGTTTAGCATCCACAAATACGCACTGATTATTTCATTACATAGCTCACATGTTTTACTCGCCATTGCATGCAAAATTAGCTGAGCAAAGGAAAGCGCCATTAGGATCGATTGGGAGCCTGTATGAGCAGTGATTTATCGTACAGGCAATTGAGTTTGAACGCCTACCTCTTGACTTTACTTGGAGGCTTGTGGATATAGACAAAATGCGATGTCTACTTCATAGAGCAGCTCAGTGGAGCGTTAGAACTGCGCAACAAATACTACATCCCAGTTAGGCCATCAACGCCCATAAACCACTCATTTCATGGAGAATTCTAGATTACTTTACTTTAAGGAAGTGTTCCAGGAAGTGATAAAGGGAAGAAATTGACACATTATTTCACACTTACTCTTGAGGATCATGTATATTCCCTGTGTCTAGATGTCATGTATATTGGACGATCCATCTCTCATTATAATGAAGGATGACGGTCTTGTATATATTTTGAGTATGGTTCCCTGCCTGTGTCTTGAGGTGGTTATATTTCACATGCATGTGTTACTTTACCATACAATGGATGAACAAATAATGAAACAAACCACAGAGGAGGCCAATCAGGGGGATGATTAATTCAATATCTCATTTCATCACAAAAATCCTCCATTCAAAAATCACAATAAACAGCAAAAATACTGTCTTTTCAGGATTATAACTTTATGAACTGAAAAGCCCTATTCCATGTCATATAATGCATGCGATTCCTAGCTTAACCTTTACCAGTGACTCTTTCACACAGAAATGTTATATACCTGCATTTTGCAACAAATAACCAGAAGGAGGGTGACAGAGGATGTACTAGCCAATTAAGACCCATATAAGTGGCTGCCTTGCTAATTGGCCGCTGATGAAAGAAAGCAGACGTGCCATAGTGACTCCTACCTAGCAGATCACTTCCTCTGATATATGCCACGAGGCTATTGGGAATACATGCATATGTGTCAAGGGAAAACTCCTTTGCTAAGAATAGGTTTGGTAACATTATAAGTGAGTTTTATGTCTGTGCACAACCATTCATGTTACAGCTACAGTTCGCTGTTGTTCGTCTTGTCTGGCCTGGGTATTCTGTTGTCTAATCTGTATGGCCTGGTTAATATATAATATATAAGGTTGTAAGGCCTTGGTAACTTATAAAGTTGTGTGGCCTTGGCACCTTAAAAGTTTGTATGACTTTGATAAAGTTGTGTGGCCTTAAAGGTTTGTATATGCCCTTGGTAACTTCAATCTGCAATCCTGCAGAATCAGGGTTAATTACAATAATTAGTGTATACAACCAGATTTCATTAAAGTAGCAAAGATGTACAATCAGGATTCTTTGATACATTGCACAGCTCTGTAGGCGTTCATGATCCGATGTATCTTTACAGCTTAGCATATATAGTATTGCATAGGTATTGTGAGGTTCTGTAGCATCACCACCAATGTGACATTCAAATTCCTTGATCAAATTCTATTATTATTTATCATCCTCAAAATGAGCAATCGTATTGTCATAACTCTATTGACACTAGACATGCTGGGGACGTCTTGCGATATGAGTCTTGACTGCCGTGAAAAGAGAACACTTAAAGCAGACTAATAGGTTATTAGTCCTAAATTGGAATATAAGCTTTGATGCTTTACATTTATCAAGACCACAGTAGAATACTTATATTCTAGCTTAGTGTGTATTAGACATATAGGACATATGACAATGCATTTTTGCGCTACCTTAGTTTACAGGTTCCCGATGTAAGGCTACATGGCAAGGTCCTTTCTATAACCTGAGATTGGATTGTATATTGGATATTTGACAATGTATTTTTGCGCTACCTTAGTTTACAGGTTCCCGATGTAAGGCTACATGGCAAGGTTCTTTCTATAACCTGCACTGCCGGGAAATGAATGGGTTTGTGCATCCTCCTCCTTACTCTTTATTTATTACAAACCATGAAACGAAGCTGTCACTGGCAATTACGATGAAACGTTTTTACACCTTTTAACGTTTCAAGTGCAGCTTATCCTGCTGGAATGCAACCATTGTAATCTCATACGGGAGTGTTTGTTTTCAACATGGAATGATGTTATGTTTAATACCAGACCTGAGCCTCTTCATTATGAATTTCATTTTATCCAGGGCCTTTTCAAAAAAATATTCTGGGATGTGGTGAAGTGATGTTTGTTATGTTAAAAATAGCACAAGAACATAAGCCGGGAATAATGACTGATGAGGAGTCGGGGGATTTGAATGTGATGAAACACTGAGTCAAGATCACTACAGATAACATGTTATAATCAATAGGAATGGGTCGCAGGGCGGGGCTGGCCATCCCAATTTTCACATTACACTAGTAGCTAGAGGCAATCTCGAAGACAGTAATGTAATACCATGGGCTGTATAAAGTATGATACTTTTATCCTGAGGTAGTCAACAGGACAAAAGTGCAGGGTAGGATTGTATCTCAATGTCTTGTCCTGGAGAACACACCATTTCAGAGGTGCAGGGTAGGATTGTATCTCAATGTCTCATCCTGGGGAACACATCAGGACAGAGGTGCAGGGTAGGATTGTATCTCAATGTCTCATCCTGGGGAACACATCAGGAAAGAGGTGCAGGGTAGGATTGTATCTCAATGTCTCATCCTGGGGAACACATCAGGACAGAGGTGCAGGGTAGGATTATATCTCAATGTCTCATCCTGGGGAACACATCAGGACAAGAGGGGCAGGGTAGGATTGTATCTCCATGTCTCATCCTGGGGAACACATTAGGACAGAGGTGCGGGGTAGGATTATATCTCAATGTCTCATCCTGGGGAACACATCAGGACAGTGGTGCAGGATCATACTTTATATCCTGCAAAACTTACCATAGACAAAGGTGTAGACTTTTATCTATCACAGGACAGGGCAACATGACTTAGCTGCATGGATGCCCATGTCTGCCCTCATGGTGCTATACCCAATGGCAGACCAGTGATCGATGGAAAAGTAAATATGGGAATGCATTATGGTCTGTTTTACAATATGTCATGTTGAGATGAATAAGGTAAAGCGTGTCACTTGAGGCCTGAGATTCTCCTGATATGACATACAGATGGCGCTCCATCTACAATGATCTACAATGGCACTAATATCATCAAATCCACCATGGTAAAACAAGAGGAAACCGTTTTATGACTGTCTATATTTGTTTTTGTTTATTTCATAAAGATCTGTTGTTATTCAAAGATACTGAATGTTAATAACATAATATATATATTTATTATGTACATAATACTCTTTTTTGCGTTTGCCATTTAAAGCATGAAATGAGCTTTTTTTTCTCTTAGAATGTTTACGACGAGAGTGCAGATTTTTGGTAAATTTCTTTTGTCATACAGATTGCGAGTTGAGTGTTAATTTGATGGTCACGATAACTGGAGGATTGGCTTCATATACATAACATTTTCACCTGGCTCGTTGATGTGATATAGTGGGTGCCTGCTTTGGCCATGATCTATTTCATATTTTACCGATTCTCCCAAGACCATAATCCCCGTCTTCCATGTCAGGTATAATTTAGTCAGTGCTACAATACGCTGATCTAATACAAGCAGAGGATGCTCTGTGTGGGGAATACTATCATAGCCTGGAGCGGGAGAGGAGCAGGCTGCCAACAACCCATCCCATTCTACCCTATATATCCTCATAGCAGGCTGCCACCAACCCACCCCATCCTAACCCTATATATCCTCATAGCAGGCTGACAACAACCCACCCCATCCTAACCCTATATATCCTCACAGCAGGCTGACAACAACCCACCCCATCCTAACCCTATATATCCTCATAGCAGGCTGGCAACAACCCACCCCATCCTAACCCTATATATCCTCATAACAGGCTGCCAACAACCCACCCCATCCTAACCCTATATATCCCCATAGCAAGCTGCCAACAACCCACCCCATCCTAACCCTATATATCCTTACAGCAGGCTGACAACAACCCACCCCATCCTAACCCTATATATCCTCATAGCAGGCTGACAACAACCCACCCCATCCTAACCCTATATATCCTCATAGCAGGCTGCCACCAACCCACCCCATCCTAACCCTATATATCCTCATAGCAGGCTGCCACCAACCCACCCCATCCTAACCCTATATATCCTCACAGCAGGCTGACAACAACCCACCCCATTCTAACCCTATATATCCTCATAGCAGGCTGCCAACAACCCATCCCATCCTAACCCTATATATCCTCAAAGCAGACTGCCAACAACCCACCCATCCTAACCTATATATCCTCATAGCAGGCTGGCAACAACCCACCCCATCCTAACCTATATATCCTCATAGCAGGCTGCCAACAGCCCACCCCATCCTAACCCTATATATCCTCATAGCAGGCTGGCAACAACCCACCCCATCCTAACCCTATATATCCTCATAGCAGGCTGCCAACCACCCACCCCATCCAAACCCTATATATCCTCATAGCATGCTAATGAGATCCTACTGTATTTTTCATCATAGCCAATCAATGTGATGATGTTCTCTCATTGGAACTGAGTAGCACTCAAGGTTATACCGCTTGACCGTTTGAGATTAACAGAACTTAGTGTAAAATATCACTTTATCATACAAGCCACATGGTGTAAGACCTCACACGTTTTCTTCAGAAGTGAATACAAGGCGGAGCGCTCACTTATGACTAAATGTGGGCAAGATTAAATATTTATACCGAGGATGAGCACCTCACCTTTGCCAGACATAGTTTTGTTCTAAATGTGAGAAACGATGATGAAGGGTGTGTTCTCTGGGATCAATATCCGACCTCACGCCATTTGGGAAGAGTTAGATCTACAGCACCAGAGGCTCAACTGACGTAATGCAAAGAGTTGGTACCATTGGACCAGAACATTTCCTGACATCATGGGGTAGGTACCATGGGTCCAGAAGGTTTCCTGACGTCATGGGGAGAGGTAAGTTCTATGGAACCAGAAGGTTTCCTGACGTCATGGGGAGGAGTAGGTACTATGGAACCAGAGTATTTCCTGACGTCATGGAGAAGGGTGGGATCTTTATGACCAGGACTGCATATTCATCACTGTAAGGGGTGTGTACCCCAGAGTGTGAATATTCCTTGATAAGAAGCAGTCTGTCCCCCAGCTTGCATTATGTTGGAGTAATTTGGAGTAATTGGGGATGATACAGGGCAGAGGAGGTATTAGTAGTGTCTGGTTTGGGAGTGTTATAATAATAATCTCATCTCATAACGTAATGACATCCACAACAAGCACAAATCTTTGTGCTATTATTTTGATGAAATGAGATTATATTGATTTTCACATAAATGTATTGATTACATTGTATTCCCTCCAGCTTTAATCATACCATCTGAGCCTATGCTGCCCTTGGTCTATTCTGGCATCAACACATTTACAATTGCTTGGTGTCCTGGCATCATTGGTATGACTCGTGTCCAGGCATCATTTGCTTAGCTTGGTATCCAGGCTTTTGTATCCAGGCTGGCCAACACTGGTTTAACCTGATGTCCTGGTATCATTTGTTTTGTTTCGTCCTGGCAACATTTGCTAAGCTTGGCCCTTGCATCATTTGTATAGCTTGGTCCTGGCATCATTTGTTTAGCTTTGTGTCCTGGCATCATTTGTTTAGCTTTGTGTCCTGGCATCATTTGCTTAGCTTTGTGTCCTGGCATCATTTGCTTAGCTTGGTATCCAGGCTTTTGTATCCAGGCCTGCCAACACTGGTTTAACCTGATGTCCTGGTATCATTTGTTTTGTTTCGTCCTGGCAACATTTGCTAAGCATGGCCCTGGCATCATTTGTTTAGCTTGGTCCTGGCATCATTTGTTTCAATTGGTTCTGGCATCATTTGTTTAGCTTGGTCCTGGCATCATTTGTTTAGCTTTGTGTCCTGGCTTCATTTGTTTAGCTTTGTGTCCTGGCATCATTTGTTTAGCTTTGTGTCCTGGCATTTAATGGTTTAGCTTGGTGTCCTGGCTTCATTTGTTTAGCTTCGTCCTGGCATCATTTGTTTCAATTGGTTCTGGCATCATTTGTTTAGCTTGGTCCTGGCATCGTTTGTTTAGCTTGGTCCTGGTATCATTTGTTTAGCTTGGTCCTGGCATCATTTGTTTAGCTGTTTAGCTTGGCCATGGCATCGTTTGTTTAGCTTGGTCCTGGCATCATTTGTTTAGCTTGGTCCAACTATCATTTGTTTAGCTTGGTCCTGGAATCATTTGTTTAGCTTGGCCATGGCATCGTTTGTTTAGCTTGGTCCTGGTATCATTTGTTTAGCTTGGTCCTGGCATCGTTTGTTTAGCTTGGTCCTGGCATCATTTGTTTAGCTTCGCCATGGCATCAATTGTTTAGCTTGATCCTACTATCATTTGTTTAGCTTGGTCCTGGAATCATTTGTTTAGCTTCGCCATGGCATCATTTGTTTAGCTTGGTCCTACTATCATTTGTTTAGCTTGGTCCTGGAATCATTTGTTTAGCTTTTTCCTGACATCATTTGTTTAGCTTGGTCCTAGTATCATTTGTTTAGCTTGGTCCTGGAATCATTTGTTTAGCTTGGTCCTGGCTTCATTTGTTTAGCTTGGTTCTGGCATCATTTGTTTAGCTAGGTGCTGGCTTCATTTGTTTAGCTTGGTTCTGGTATCATTTCTCTCCCTGTGGCACTTCAGGTGTTGTACATTTCTGGCGTCATTACTGTTGCTCCTGTAACATTCCGTCTGCATACAAAGTTGATTTACTCTACGTGTCGTGTCGTATTTTACTCTCTTTCTGAGGACTAACATTGGAAGTGGTACTCGCAAATTCTGACTGTCCTATGAATTCATATTTTATTCATGAAATATATTTTGCAATATAGCAATGATATATCAGAAAATGTAGTTTATATGGTGTCCGTAATGACAGGAATAATAGAAAGTATTCTGGAGGGGCCATGGGTCAACAGACACCCAGTTTCAACCTATAGATTGTACCCAAGACAGACTATGATCACTGTAATTTAATAGGCGTGTTCAGGAATAGTGTTGTAAATGGAAAAGACATTTGTGGTATTCGTAAATGGAGTGCAAGTACCAGGGGAGTTGGTTTTTGTGCGGTGTTGGTGTTTTATCAGATGTGGAATGGGTGGTGTATGGGGCGAGGAGTGCGGAGTACGATATATCCCCCCACCAGCAAGCCTGACAAGAAGTTAGACGGCTCCCCTATCGCGTCTTCTCCCGGAGAAGTAAGAGATGGGCCTCCCAGGGGAACAACTACCAGCTTGTAGCAGGTCACATAGTGTTTTGTTGTTGTCCTGTTGAAGCCATTTACACCTTCTGACTTGGGGAAAACTGCGGGGGCACTTGAGTCAGACAGGTCGCCTGTAACAACTCATCACGCTCTCAGGCAGGCGGTTAAGAAACTCGATTAAGGACGCATTAGGTTAAAAGTGGCCATTTGACTGCAGTTTGTGAGCCGCCAAGACACACACTGCCGAGCGGAATGGCTGGCTACGCAGGCGGCCTGCGTGGCAGCAGTCTCTGTGACTACTGCAATACCAGCACATAAGACTGCCTGCATTACGCACTCAGTGGCACCTCCAAGGTGGGGCTCTACCTACCATCTGCTGCGCTGTTTTGTACAGATATCTGGCAAGTGTAAGGCCAGTAATGTTGCTGTACTTGTTGTCATTGGGAGCAGAAAGCTAGAACACAGCATGGGTTTGGTATGGACCATGTTTTCTTTAGCCGCTTCCCTGGAAATATCAAAGCTCTCTACCTGCCATTGGATAGCAAACAGTGGACTATACTAATAAACCATTGCGGTGACCTCCTTACCGCTACTGCAGGACTTCTTCTCCAAACATCTGGTGTTCACTTTCCTCTAGTTACACATACTATGCGGGACTGGATCATGGAGAGGACTTAACACTCGGGGGAGGAATAAACACAGAAACTTGTAAACCGCACACAACACAGAGAATGGTGTAACCTACAGAGACACGGACAATTGAGAGAAGCTACCTGCACTGGGAGCAGATATGCACCGCAGAATCTGGCAATTAGTTGATTGACACCAACTTAATAGAGAATATTTGGAATGATTAACGAGGCATAAGATAATCCCCGGCGACGCTGCTACTGCAAGCAGGTAATGATGCATACTCATAGTGTGCGGATTATCATCACCCCAACAGTGGGATTATCATCATCCCCATAGGCGGATTATCATCACCCCATAGCCGGATTGAGATCGCTAGTGTGAGGATTAAAAGAACACGTGGATGTGTGTCGGCGAAGAGGTGGTGACGTAATCAATCACAAGGATTAACCAAGAATTATTGGATTATGTTACCATAACAACTATTGATATTGAGTCGTCAGGATTGTTTTATGATGTGACAATTTCCAGGTTTATTTGCAGTGAAATGTTCTCGCCTGGTGTTCAATAACATAAGGAGTGATATTGAGAGCTCTGCAATGTGTTGCTAGGTATGTCCGGGGTGCGTGATATGTGTTTGTCCCGTGGGTCCCTGTGCACCTCATAAATATCAGCTTGTTATTCATACATATGTCAAAGTTTAATGGGATTGAGTCTGGTGTGTTCCATCAAGATCAGCATCCGCCTCGACCTTATGCTGCAAGATTGCCCCCACTTCCTGTGTCGGTTAGCACTTCCGGTGTCTTCCCTTCCTGCATCTGGGGCACAACGTCCTGTTCTACTTCAACTGATATCAGTAACAGAATACTATATATCGTCTCGATACAGACAGGTGTCTGGATACTAAATATTATGAGATTATTTATTAAAATAAAAAAATTCCTCAATGAACAACATGACAATTGGCATATATTTGCCATATTTTGTTCTCAATTTATAGAAGTCAAAATGCACTAGGAAATGTCAAAATGTTTATTATGTAAGGTAATGGATATTATAGTAGATGAGTTATTGGCCAATTTTAGTTGATTAGTGTCGAGCTGAGCACTCCATAATCGAATTACTTCAGGTCTATAGTTTACACTAACTCTATGGTTTATGTTTTCACTATTTTTAATATTTTCCTTGAACTGAAAAAGATTATTTGTGCCACATTTACCTTACCCTGATAGAATTACATTTGGTTCGACCTTTTATCGTGCCAATCATCTTAACCTTTATGCCAAATTTTCTCATTGACCTTTTTGTGAAACATTTAACTTAACCTTTTTGCAAGTTATTCGTTTTGACCTTTTCCTGTAGCGTTCATTTTCCGTTTTTGGTATGGTATATGAGTTTCGTGTCACATTTGTTTTAATTGAAATACCCCAGTGTGTTATTTAAAGTACTGTCTGAGATTTAAATGGATACTTTAGGGCTACCATATATGTTGATGCCATTGTAGTGTGATCATTATAATCGAAAGTCTATTGTTATCTGATAAAGCTCCCTCAAGCTGTGTCATGTCTGAGGGATTCAACCTTTGCCCTCCCCGTATTCCCCTCCTTGGTGCTATATGCATAATGTGTTCGGCCCTTAAGAGAGTTTGATGCAATATTCGACCTACATTCGGCCATCTTGGTTTCCGTGCCTTCTTTCACAGCTTGGCTGCAGAATGGTATTCATGCTTTTCAACTTTTTAATCCCCCACGATTGTACCTCACCTTTGCTTCACCTCTGATGTCAGGTATATTCGCTTATACGTCATAATGACATCCAAGAGATATTATGACATCATCCACTTACTTAGCTGAGAAATCATATCCTAAGCATAAAATATGTTTTTGTTGCATAAAAAGGGGATACAAAGATTGGTATGTGCAAGAAATGTGATCATAGAGATAGAGATATAAATCTCATTAGTTCTTGCAGAAAATATTCTTTTATATCACAGACTATGGTGAAGACGGGATCATCCTGAGATTTCCAGTATATTACAGCGAGAATGTGGAAAATAAGAGAGCTACATATTCAATTAATATATCAAATCAAGTCCAGAGCGACATATCTAATCCATGTAAGATTTCTCTTGGATCATTTGATCAAGCTATTTAAAAGTAGCTTGCTGATCCCAGATGAAAGATGAATGGCACCGGGTGTTCAACATCAAAGAGATTAGCAACCCAACACGGCTCCTAATATGTGTCTGTCTCAAGTAAATGTGTGGGTGTTTAGGAGAAACTTGAAATAGGGAATAGTGTTAAGATATCTTGCCGTCTTCGTTTGTTATGAAATAAATACTTCTGTACTTCTCAATGAAAAATAGATATGAAATTTTAGATTCATAGTTGAATGTGAGCATTTCTGTCAAAATAATCCACGTGATCACTGAAAAGCATTGCAGACCTCATTCAGTACTCTTCACTCCTGATTTTGCACGACATGACCTCTCAAATGTCTCTTATGTTGGCCATTGACTTCCGGTGATAAATGGCGATAATCAATAACAGTTTAGTACTATTCTTGTAGAAATCAATACGTGGAATTACTGCGATCGATAACTAATGATCAGTGATCTATTTACAGCTTGGGGCGTAGAGAGAGGATATGATGTGGCGATGGAGAGCAGGTCGCGCCGTTCGGCACCGTTATGACGTCATAGCCGTACTCACATGGACTGCCACTTATCTTTTTGTTTTCTTGGGAGTGGTGCTGCCATCTACATCCGGTGCTCTGCAAACACTTGATGGTAGGCTGTTATTTTATACGTAATTAATTTAAGAATAAGACTAAATCATATTGCCGGATACCATACTTGAATTGCTGTCCATTTTATTTTATTCTTTACTGTAGAATCTGATCTTTTTTCTCTGATATGTTAATGCATGGCAGGCTCTACGACAAGAGGTAGGTAGTATTGCCACTGCTTGGGGTGGGTGACAAAGATCCATGTTTGTGTTAGATAACGCTTTCTAAGCCGTACCCTAGCCTTGTCATACTAGCGCGAGCAACAAGCTAACAAAGCCTTTATCCGGGCATTGGACGCTACCAGGCTTGCTTCTAATTGGCTGATGTTTAAAATAAAACTTTATATCCAGTCCTCTCCAGTGGTTTGCAATATTCAATATGTAGAAGCCTTTTACGTCACGAACCAGATCCATATCCATATATTACAATCATATTAATCTAAATAGAAACTCACACTATTATATTTTATGATGTTAAATGAGTATGATTCTTTGATATCACATTTCAAATTATCAAACCGAATGTGGTTTAAACATTTTCCACACCCACACTCTAAGCAGTAAGAATATTGACACTTGAGGCAGTGAAACACAGAGCTGTGCCTTTTCCGTATCTTGCTATTTATTTACATCATTCTTGTCAGATATATACAGCCTATTTATTAGCTGTCAAGACCTCAAGGCAGCACAAACACTGGTCAGTGTCCCTATACATCACAGCAAAACACCTATCATCCGGGCATATTACTGACCTTGCTGCCCTCCCCATCGGTCGCCATGACACTCATATCCCATAGTTCCAGACTATATCCTGCCCACAATGGTACAACATCCGCTGGGTATTGCCCCTTGTTCTTATGTCGTAAACACAGGTCTTATACATTGGTGTATGAGGGCGCGGCTGTCATCTATATTTCATGGCAGTTTTCAGGTTTGAGCATGTAGTTTCACAAGGTGACCATGGAGACAGCCATGTTCCATATATTTTACAACACACATCAGTCTAATGTGATAGGAGAGTTTTTCGCTGAGAACATATCTGTGAAGTAGATTTGATCAGGGAATTGCGGCCAAAACTGTTCAAATGCCGCCAATATCCTTCATCAACGCCACCATAATATTCTCTTTTCGAGGCAATATATTTACGTCATTTTTTCATTGGATTACGTATATTCTTGATGAACAGAAATAGCATAAGTAAATCACATCTGGTGCAAGAAATATGGAAGAACATGAATGATCAGTGAATAATATAACTTTTAAAGAATGGGGAAGAACATCAAAGGTCAGTGAATCATATGACCTTTGGTCAGGAATGTGGAAGAACATCAAAGGTCAGTGAATCATATGACCTTTGGTCAGAAATGTGGAAGAACGTCAAAGTTCAGTGAATCATTTGACCTTTGGTCAGGAATGTGGAAGAACATTAAAGGTCAGTGAATCATATGACCTTTGGTCAGGAATGTAGAAAAACATCAAAGGTCAGTGAATCACATGACCTTTGGTCAGGAATGTGGACGAACATCAAAGGTCATGACCTTTTGCAAAAACTCAAGAGTCAGAGAATCGTATGACCTTTTGCAAACATTCAGAGTCAGAGAATCGTATGACCTCTGGTGTAGGTGATGTGGAATTACTCGGATCTGCAGTGGGAGGTGTGGCAGTTGATCATGTCCAGACCGAGGCGGGTCTGTACATAGCCACCTTGTGCCAACCTTTGTGTTGTACAGAGCTCTTACTCCGCCATCATTCACCCAATGTTTCCCGCTCCCGTCACATGTTTAGGCTACTCTGCCCGAGGAGGCTGTCTCAAGTTGTATAGTACATTCTTCGGGTCACTGAAGGACTTCAGTTGTCCTTTGATTAAAAGGGGCTTTTTACCTTGCATTCTGTCCAAAGTAGAAAAACTTGGAACTAATATCATTCCTTATGCCACAAATAGAACATCTGATGCTCTCTGGTACTGAGGAATGTAAGGACAACAAAATGAAGATTTTTATTTGGTATTTCTTTCTACTTGTCACATCACTTTAGTTGCAAAGGATGAGATTTCCCTGGCTGCTCTCAGTAAAGCTGACCTTTAGCACGCACCCTTCTTTTCAACGCAGAATATAACAACACAAACATATCAGAAGAATTTTGACAAGATCACTTTGTTTGGATGCAGTCTCCCAGGGAGTACAGACGTCACTCCTCTCTGAATTCAGTCTACTTGATACTCAGAGGTCCACCTATGATTTATCCAATGTTGGTCTGTGATCTATTCCGATGTCTTTCTGTGATCTACTCTGTCTGTCTGTGATCTACTCTGATGTCTGTCTGTGATCTACTCCGATGTCTGTCTGTGATCTACTCCGATGTCTGTCTGTGATCTACTCCGATGTCTGTCTGTGATCTACTCCGATGTCTGTATGTGATCTACTCTGTCTGTCTGTGATCTACTCTGTCTGTGATCTACTCTGATGTCTGTCTGTGATCTACTCTGATGTCTGTCTGTGATCTACTCTCATATATGTCTGTGATCCTCTCTTATGTTTGTGATCTACTCCGATGTCTGTATGTGATCTACTCCGATTTCTGTCTGTGATCTACCCCGGATACCAAACAGTCCGTCTTTGTCTTGTGAAGGATCTGAATCTACTTTATCATCTACCTTTCAAATAATCTGCTTTACATATCCAATTGTCTGTCTTAAAATTCATCTAATGATATGTATCAGTCTGAGTTTAGGCTTTCTATCCTGTCTGGTCTCATCACGAAATGACTGAATTAAAGTTAAAAGTGATGTATAACCCCAAACAAACAAACAAGCAAACATTTCTATCCAGTCTAACTTGGTTTTATATGGGCCTGTATCTATTCTTCCTGTCAGATAAATGTTCTGTCTGATTCTGTCCTGCTAATTCCTTTGGTGTCTGTTCACTCTAACCACTTGAGTGAGCACAACAAGTTATAGATCCTACTGGACACAGATACAATCTATTTAACTTTGATTTGTTGAGTTACACTGCTATAGAGATAAAGTGAATCGCAGTCTCAAAATATATGCAATATTTCAGGATGTGTTTAAAGCGCATGTAATTATGACTTGATGAGCAATGTGTTTCCTGCACAATTATCAATTTATCTACGACCGTGTGCTCATTGATCCAGTGCCTGTCATTAAATTAACCAATCTGCTGAGAGTCCCCCCTGAGTACTTGTTGCCTTCCAACATGAGTGGTTTTATAATCATTGAGTGACCCTTTTAGTCAAGTGTCAATCTCAGACATATGAGATGATCACGACTTATGACAAAATAGTTGGAGTTCACCCATACTCTCCCCGGCGCTACGGCATTGCTCAAAAATAGACGCGTCCATTCTCTTGCCGGCACAGACAGCCTCGGCATTGCTCATAAATAGTCGTGTCGGTGGGTGATTACCAGGGCAACTTGATTACTTGGTCTTGGACGTGACGGCATGTCTGTATTGGTTCCCTGACCCCGGACCTCATCGCCTTCTCCACCCATGCCCCGGCCATTGTCTCTCCCCCTCCGGAGCCTGCATATTCCGTCTACATTTTTGGATATGGCTGGACTTCGCTTCAGATATATAACATATTCAAATGTAGCGATATCCTTTGGGGATTAAAAATCATGAATAACTTTGCAAATGAGGAAATAATTGGTAAAATGTGCGCAAGACAAAGATAATTTAACTGGTGATCATAGTGCTTTAAACAAAATGCTGCTTTGCTTACATCGGGACCGACGGCAGTCACATCTGAGACCCCCAAATCTCCAGAGGGTAAAACACGTATCCTAATGCAAATGGGAAAATAATGGGTGGCTGCATGGAGACAGATGACATGCCCTCGGGTAATCCATTGCTTATGGCTTAATCTAAACCGTCATCCCATGCCAGGGTTTTACCATCGTGTCCTATATGTTGCGCACGCATCTATCGCAATGTCTGACATATGAGAATGCCTCGCATGGCTACTAATCAGCATAGAAATGCTATAGATACCACGTGGGTGGCACGTGATGACGTGGATAACACGTGATGACGTGACAATATCATCAACACTGCGCAGATATCAATTACGTCAAGTTCTAAACATGTAAATAACACTGTAGCGTTGGTTTGATTTGTGATCAGATGCACCGCCAGAGGTCAGGGTTGTCTAGCATGTAGTAATAGATTTAAAGACAAGACGCAGACAATTTGGCCTTGTCTTGTGGGCAGATAATGGCTTGCTTTTATTCGCTACACGTACCCTGACCCGCAGGATGAACCTAATAAATAAGATAACGCCAAGCAAACCACTCTTTTCAGCTCCTCCTTTCATTTGTTCCACTCACATCCGTTTTAGAACCATTCGACCTTTGTTTTATCTATTGAAGTTTTTTTTATAATCCTTGAGATGCATCTGGAAGGAATGGTTCAGACATTTGTTTCGAAAGAGGATGCGTGGTTATTATCTTTGACAAATGTCGTCTGCTTTGGAGCGTTCCGTTGCCACCACAACGCCTTGTGTCAGACAGTGTCAGTGCGTGAATGTAGGCACGGGAGGCTGGAGGAGGCCCCAGTCACAGATATCCATCCTTTTGTCTGTACCACATGATTCCATGGTTACGTGTCATCTTACCGCTTGTCTACAAACTACAGACTAGTACAAAAAGCACAAAACTTTGGTCATTTTCTTCTACATATTATTACTACATATTGTTAATTATAGCGCCTTAGATTCATAATTGTTTAATTGCCGTGGGTCGGAAGATCACTGATCTTCGTGTTCATTTGCTGGAGGTAGTTAGATAACTGCTCTCAACTGTTTGATTTGAAGGCGTTACCGGTTTCATCTGTCGGCCTATTAGCTGTAGCGTCCAGGTCGACGCCTTGCATTTCTTGGAGATGTTCAATTCGTTTTATGAGAAATCGATCACATGCAGATAACGGTGAATGTGTTTACACACATTCAATTGATAGCAATGCCTAACGCAGACAAAATGTAAAATGTCTGGTCCTCAGTTCAAGGAAAGGGTGAATATTTTGGCAAGAGCCCTTTAAAAGCCTTATCTAATGTACCAGATTCTGGTTAAAGCAAGGGATTTGTTATTCCAGTGTACGTAGTACACCGACCAGACAATGCTGAGAACTTAAATGTGAAACATGTCTCCGGAGAGCGAAGACACTGGGCTGTAAATTACCTTTGTGTAGCAGCTAGTACCCCCTCGGGCTCCAAGACCTAATTAAAACATGATATCGCATTTAAATGGGGCAGTGTAACTACTTTTGCAAATCTACAAGGCTATAATGAGTCTGTCGTCATTGGTTTCGGGAATTGAAAGTCCGTTCTTAGAATAAATTAGTGGAGGTATAGCGAAGAATTAGATGACGCAAGTGGACGATTATCAAAGCAAGTTTCCTAAAAAGTTTCTGTTTGTTCTGGTCAGCCTCGTGGGCATACCATTCATTGTCTTCATCGTGGCCAGACAAAGTTTATATCTACACATAACATTCCTCCCTCCAGGCGGCGCCTGCTAATGACATGAGTGCGTCACGTGACCGGAAAGGGGAATGTTTCTAGTTGGGGCAGTTTCACATCAAAATGTCAAGTAAACCATTGAGATGTTTGCCATTAACAAGGCACCAGACACAGCAATTGTACTGAAACCTCCGTAGGTATCTCCATACCTCTGTTTTCGGACAATTCCCTTGACGCATTCCTATATCATGTTAATCAACACTGGTTTTTTATACATATATAAGGTTCTTTATGTTGCAAGTTATTTGGAATGGGATGCAGACTTTTAAGCCACTGCATTTTACAAAGACGTGTGAGTGACTTGTAAATCGTCACAGCGACTCCCTTCATTGTGTTCCCATAGCCACCATGATGCAGCAAAGATATAAAGTGGAGAGGACCTTGACAAGAGCCAATAAGTACAGTGATATAAAGGTGGTGCTCAATGCAGTAAATCTGACGGTGCCTGACAACACCCCATCAGCACCAAGTGGACAGATTGATACTATACCATCAAACTGTATCTCTCGCTGGACACATTTGACATAAATAAGCCATAAGTTGACATCAGAGGTCCCGCGTTGACGTTATTGGGGACAAACTACTTAGGGACACATATAAAGTAGCTAAAGTTATGACATCATGTGAAATAAGAAGCAATAACTGTGTTTGCCTAAAGCATGTCATTTCTACAGGACATAACATATCTGAGACAAGCTTGAATAGGGGCATATACTTAAGCAATGGACAGTTTAGGTCCACTGCAAAGCGATGTATGGTTTTGTCATATTCTTAACAAGGTGCGTTTTGGTTACACTCCATAAGAGTGTGTGTTTTGGGCACACTCCATAACAATGTGAAGTCTGGTCACACTCTATTGCAATGTGTGGTTTGGTCACATTCCATAGTTACGTGTGTTTTAGGTTGTGCTGTGTGGAATGTGAGGGATTCAGGTTTTGCTGTGTGGATAGTGAGGGATACAGGTTGTGCTGTGTGGAATGTGAGGGATGTAGATTGTGCTGTGTGGAATGTGAGGGATACAGGTTGTGCTGTGTGGATAGTAAAGGATGCAGGTTGTGCGGTGTGGAATGTGAGGGATGCAGGTTGTGCGGTGTGGAATGTGAGGGATGCAGGTTGTGCTGTGTGGATAGTAAAGGATGCAGGTTGTGCTGTGTGGATAGTAAAGGATGCAGGTTGTGCGGTGTGGAATGTGAGGGATGCAGGTTGTGCTGTGTGAAAGGTGAGGGATGCAGGTTGTGCTGTGTGCAATGTGAGGGATGCAGGTTGTGCTGTGTTGCATGCCTTAATAGAGTGTTAGCTACTTTATAAAGACTATAAAGGGATTTGCCAACAATGGTTCGTGTGAACCGCCTGTAATGTATTGTCCCACGCCGGATGCCACCATTGCCATAACTTGTGTGCCAAGAAAGGACTTGAGTCAGGCTACACATCGGGTGTAAAGACAAGGCCTGGCCTTTACCAAGCTGTGAGAATAGATAACACTTGCTTGGATGTGGTGCAGAGAAGACTCATACATTTACATGACGCACCGTGGTGTCCTACACTTCCATAAACTCATATACTTCTCTATCTCATGTAAGATGATATCCTTCACTTCTCTAACCTGAATCCATCCATAAAGGGAATATCACATGGTGTCATTCACTTCTCTAACCTGAATCCATCCATAAAGGGAATATCACATGATGTCCTTCGCTTCTCTAACCTGAATCTATCCATAAAGGGAATATCACATGGTGTCATTCACTTCTCTAACCTGAATCCATCCATAAAGGGAATATCACATGATGTCCTTCATTTCTCTAACCTGAATCCATCCATAAAGGGAATATCACACGATGCCCTTCACTTCTCTAACCTGGATGCATCCATAAAGGGAATATCACATGATGTCCTTCGCTTCTCTAACCTGAATCTATCCATAAAGGGAATATCACATGATGTCCTTTACTTCTCTAACCTGGATCCATCCATAAAGGGAATATCACATGATGTCCTTCATTTCTCTAACCTGAATCTATCCATAAAGGGAATATCACATGATGTCCTTTACTTCTCTAACCTGGATCCATCCATAAAGGGAATATCACATGATGTCCTTCGCTTCTCTAAATTGAATCCATCCATAAAGGGAATATCACATGATGTCCTTTACTTCTCTAACCTGAATCTATCCATAAAGGGAATATTACATGATGTCCTTCATTTCTCCAACCTGAATCCATCCATAAAGGGAATATCACAAGATGTCCTTTACTTCTCTAACCTGAATCTATCCATAAAGGGAATATTACATGATGTCCTTCACTTCTCTAACCTGAATCCAGCCATAAAGGGAATATCACATGATGTCCTTTACTTCTCTAACCTGGATCCATCCATAAAGGGAATATTACATGATGTCCTTCATTTCTCCAACCTGGATCCATCCATAAAGGGAATATCACATGATGTCCTTCATTTCTCTAACCTGAATCCATCCATAAGGGGAATATCACATGATGTCCTTCAATTCTCTAACCTGGATCCATCCATTCATGGGATGTGTGAGGAGGGCCTTCCATTTTACATACTCAATCCATCACATATCAGTAGTTTCATGGAGTCATGCATCTATAACAGTGCCCTTAATTCATTCAGCTCTGAGATATGCAGACATGTAGAAAGAGGGGGATTTTAGAGAACGTTCATATTTGTTCTTGTGGACTATAATCTGCTTTTTAGTTTGTCCATCGCATTCAGAACATTTGGTGATTGCCAATTTTATCACGCATGTCTGTTTACTCCAGGAAATCGATTTACGCAAAGTGATCAGCAAAGACTCTTAATCTATCAGACTGGCACATAATCTAATTTGGGAAGGCATTGCTTTCTATAAGCCTTTCATGTAATACTTTAGACATGCAACTATGCCACCATAAAACATTAACTAGCAAAGTTAAATGTCCCCCCAAAACAAGCATTATCGGCTATTTCAATCCTGTAAATCTGTCTCTGCCTGGATAACTAAAGGCCTCCTGTAGTGTTAGCTGTCTGTGCTTTGATACCTGCAGTACTTTTAAAAGTAGTGTCATCTGTGCCTGAATGTCTACATGCCCCTTGATGTATTAACTTTCTTCAAGTGTTAACTTTGACTGTGTTTGAATGTCTACATTCCCCTCGTAGTGTCAAATGTCTGTGCTTGAATTTATGCTGTCCAGAAATAGTGTCTGTGTTTTGATGTGTACAATCCTCAAGTTGATGTAAAATCTATATTTGTGCTTATCAGCAGTCTCATAGTAGTGTTGACTGTCCATATGTGCTTGCCAACATTCCTCTAGAGGCTTCAACTCTATGTGTGAGTGTATGTACCAACCGCCAATGCTTAATACGTGCAGTGCTCTTAAAGTGTCGGATGTGTTTGCCTTAATATGAGCATTACTTAGATGGTATTTTTCTGGAGATTTAAGCTATCATTGTCTGTCTAGATATATGCAGACAGCAAAAAGTGTCAATTTGATTTGCTTATAAACTATATGCACTCTTCCAGGAGAGTTAGCTATCTTTGCTTATAACAAGTCCTCTTTTTGTGGCCATCATCTTTGCTACTAATAAAATGTGTGCAGTCTTCCAGACGTTTCCTTTATCTTATATGTGCCGATCTCTTGTAATGTTTTTAAGCTGCCCTCGTTTGATACATCATGTTTGACTTTAGTCTGGTTATGAGCTATTGTGGAAATGGGAAAACTTTGGAAATATATAATTCCTAATGATATCAGCATATTTCTCATGGGGAATCACATTTGTTTAAGTCCATTGAACAATCAATTGTGCAGTCAATCATATAAAGTATGGCGGTTGATTTAAAGCCTTGCTCTAAATTATCTCACATGTATAGTTACAGTTTTCGGTGAATCGGGCTGTACAATTTTAATATTGCAAATTGTTTATACTTTCAGGCCAATCATTTCACCCGACCCTAGCGTATACCATGGTCAACTCGAGTGTGTACCGTAATGCAAAAGTCAACCAGTAC
This sequence comes from Amphiduros pacificus, assembly GCA_949316495.1. Taxonomy (NCBI): domain Eukaryota; kingdom Metazoa; phylum Annelida; class Polychaeta; order Phyllodocida; family Hesionidae; genus Amphiduros; species Amphiduros pacificus. Next base: position 40,952,245 of record OX439001.1, on the reverse strand, counting down.
GGAGGCCAAACTGGTGCAAAAGACCACACCTTCTTCAATAAAAAGAAAAAGAAACCAAAGCCCAGGAAGCCAAACCTCCCAACACCACCATCAAAGCCTAAAATGTGAGTTAATCATTTATATGGTTTACTGATTCTCAATGTAAAATTGTGATGTAGCTGGTGTATTTATATTTACGTCAATATTGTCTTTAAGAGGTAAATATTTATATTTACATCAATATTGTATTTAAGAGGTAAACATGTGTATGTCTTGTTCCAGGAGTCTAAAGAAGCAAGTAAGTTGGTACGAGGGGAGTCACACCTATGCACTGAAGGCCTCGGCGGACAATCGTCTGCTGATCAGAGCCGCTCCCATTCCAGAGGGGGGATCTCCCTGGCCTATGCCACAGATCTATTACCCAGATCCACTGCAGTTCCGGATTGTGCCCTCCAACTTCCGGTTCTATGCAGCAGGAGAAACCTGTGACGTATTAACATACGGGTTTGCGAGGACGCGGAGGAATATGTTTGGAGATGAGGTTGGAGATGAGGACGACGCGGAGGACTACGAGGAGTGGTCAGACTTGATGCATATCCGGTTCCTCAATGTCACCGTCCTCAAGGAATGTGATAGGTTCCCGTCTCTGGGTTGTGATGAATCTTGTGAGTATTAACAACAGTTACTAAGCACAAAATCAACACTAGGCAATAGTATATATATATTTGAGAATGAATGGAGAATTGAGTATATAATATACATATCATCATGGAAACAGTATTCAGTGTTATGTAACATGTATTAATTTAGTGTGCTGATGTACTCTGACAAAAAGATGTACCCATATTGGTGCTGCTGAGTAGCCAAAATGAAAATGTAGATATGATAAATTACTCAGAAGCAATTGGGTTATTAAGTTTGATTTTGTGAACACAAGTCACATAATAATGGAACATCTTGTTATCTGCGCCATATTTGCGGAAGTAATCATCTTCATTGCTAACATAAAAAAAAATTATTAGTCTTAAGATGACCACCCAAGTTGAGGATGAATGTGATATTACGTGAACACATGTGCAACCTTTATGCACTAGATGCTGTTATTGGGAGGGTATTACGGGCGATAATAGAAGAGGGCTACCAACCATGTTCAGATGAGAAAGCTTCTTTCCAATTTCTTTGATAGAATGTTTGACCTTTAACTCATGATGACGTCATTTTCTTGACTCCTCGACAGATGACCTTGAGGTGAAGAGGTCTGGTGCCTCTATTATCGCTCGAGAGGTGTGGGGTGCCCTCAGAGGCCTGGAGACGTTCAGTCAACTAGTCCATCAAGACGAATCGGCAAAAGTAAGTAACGTTAACCATTATTGAGTTCATCCGCCACATTCACGTGACAAACCAGAACCACCAAAATGAGATTCACGCTCTGGCAAGATTCCATATCTTTTGTAAGTTATGATTTCTTACTTTAGTGAAAAATCAATAATATTGATTGAATTTGCCTTCCCAAATCTTTCAATTTCAAACTATCTGGAGAGGGAAATGTTGTACAGAGGACATTACCCCAAGCGTGAAGAAGGGCTCTGTTCGTGATGTATGGGGACCTGGTATCAGCTCAGCCACGCAGGCTTTATCCAATCGCCCTCTACGCAGGCTTGCCCAGCTAATTCCCCACAACTGATGCTTCTTGAGGGAAAGAACACAATTTGGTGGGAAAGTGCACAAGATATAAGAGGCAAGCGGTGCACGATGGGAAGGCATGCTGGCCTAGCCACGTGATCTGGGCAGGCAGAGTTGGTGGTGTTTGGAAGGCGTCAAGGAGAGATGATTTGTTACTGTATTGTCCACTAATGACCCAACTTGTCATATATCTGGCCTAGCAGCATTGATCTTTTCACACATAACTTGTGACTGGCTTACCAATTACCCGCCACACCTCCATGTAACACTCACACCATCTACCTACACACACTTCCTAACTGCTTGCAATATGTCTAGCCCATCTCAAGCCGTCTACAATAATAGCTACGGTGGGTAGTGAGTGGGAAGGAGGAACATATTGCTCATCTGCAGGAAATTATGACAGGTGTGAATTAAGTGAGTATGCTTGCATAATGAGAGGAAAGAAAGTGACTTTCAGTGAATATCCTTGCATCATAGGATGACAGCTGAAATATTGCAGTGTGACATTTGGTACATTAGTGTTACACGGCTGTGATATAGTGATGTTCTCAGAATGGATACCTACCATAACAGCTGTGACATTAAAGTATTACAGCTGTGACATTGAAATATCACAGCTGTGATATTAAAGTGACAGCTGTGACAAAGTGTTACAGATGTGACATTGAGATATCACAGCCGTGACATTGAAATATCACAGCTTCGATATTAAAATGACAGCTGTGACAAAGTTTTGCAGCTGTGACAAAGTGTTACAGCTGTGACATTGAAATATCACAGCTGTGATATTTAAGTGTGACAGCTGTGACCTTAAAGTATTACAGCTGTTGCATTGTAGTTTAACGGCTCCTATTGAAGATGTTTCATTCAGACTGGTATTGCAGTTTGACAGTTGTTTCATCAGCGATAGTTCCCTTCCTTGCAGACGGCCCCAGCAGCGGGGTGAGCTGTATTATTCCATTGGGTGATTATACTTTTATCATCAGGTCCTCCAGATCTGGTAGGGGAGAAGGCACAGATAATGTATCCTACCAGATGGGTGTCTGTTTCTGAGTGCTGACTCATGTGGGACTAGACACTACTGCATTGGTACATTGATGAAGACAATAAAATTCACCATGGCAGCTGAAAATCATATTGCCAGACATCTAACGAATAATTTGCAACTCAAAACGACCATTTGCTGTATGCGAGCTGGTCGATAAGCTAAACCTAAAAGGCGCATATTACTTGGAGGTCAAAAATAGAAGTTTGCAGGAATGTGCAGTAAGGGGACATAATGGGTTGTGAAGGACGCTATTTTTGCCATTTATAAGGAGTGAGGATTTTTCTCTTATGTTGTCAAAACAGTGACCATGCTGATCTGAAATCCTCTTAGAAGCGAAGTGAAGCTAGACATTACTCTACACATCATGCATGCTGTAATATATCAACCAAAATCTGATAAAACCAAAATTTCTTCTGATCTCGTATATGTGTTCGGACTTTAAAGTAAATTACATCTTCACATATATATCTATGGTTGTTATAATATGGTTGAAGTTACCATGTTGTACATCAATGAAAATGTTTTTCTGTCAAGAGCATTTTACTGTTTAACCTGTTATCACTTTTCATGAGTGCAGATATATTCATATTAGTGTCTCCCATGCGTGAATAGGGTCCTTACATTTTCCCAGCCTTTTCTTTATTTCTTGTTTTGACTGTATAATACACGTTCAGAACTATAGAGAAGAGAAATATAAAAAATAGAAGACATGAGTATGGTTTGAAAGACACATCACTGTGTCTACCGTGAGCTGAATAATCCACGTCTGATTTTCTGAAGAATTCTTTTTATTCATTATATCTATATGGTTTTTAAATCCCACAAATATCATTCCCAGCAGCCATAGCGCTTTTCTGGTCCTACACACTCCACGCCAAAGTCTTCATTAAGTATGTTGATAACTGATCAAATGTGGTTCTTAGTTTATAGTGAACAAGACATCTATACACGACTACCCAAGATTTCCACACAGAGGCATTCTTCTTGACACTGCCAGACACTACCTCAAAAAGGAAACCATCATTGAGAATCTTGTAAGTTTATCGTCATTAGTGCTATCTATAATGTATACACGTCATTATAGTCCAGAGGTTGCGCAGATATCTATGCTGAAATTACCGCCTCTCTATATTCATAACATGTAGCATTTCAAGGGAAATTGGATTTTTACTTGCTATCAAATATCTCTTTTCCAATTAAGATTTTGTTCCAAAACAACTTCATTTCTGATATAGAGACTTTGAAATAGAATTGATTTTGACAATTTTTTAGAAGCTGTAATGCACATGAAAGCTGGCTTGCCCCCGCCGGATCCCTTTTGAATGATTTTGTCTGTTTCTTCAATTTGCAGGAAGCGATGGCACAAAACAAGATGAATGTGTTACATTGGCATATCGTGGACGATCAGTCATTTCCATTCCAAAGTAAAACATTCCCTAACTTAACCAAAATGGTAAGAATTTTTCCATCCATACTCAGATTTAGAATTGGTTTTGAGATGAGACAGACAATCAAATATACATCACGTTGCCTTGAGGTCTTATCAGGAAGTGTAATACAAAACTATAATTGGATATTGAACAATATGTCTGATAATAGGCTTTTAAAGTTATACTAATTCTAGCCAAAGATAACTTTGTCCGGGAGAATTGATTTTACAATGAAGTTCCAAGAGTAGTCAAATTAACCTCGTTCTCTATTACCGGTTTATCGCCACCTGCACACATATCAACCCCATTCCCTGCAGTACTGTTGACCTCCATCATGCGCACGCAGACCTCTGTGCTGTTCTTGTCAATATGCATCTGATAAACCGGTACCCTGAGGACTGAGGCGCGAGGTCATTCTTCATCTACCCTTACCAATTTCTGGCCAGACCCCTCCAGCATATAAGGCCTAAAATGTAATCCCAAATCACAAGACAATTGCACATGAACAAAACTGGTCCGCGAGAGTGATCGGGCATCGGTGGAATAATCTTTTGTCTGCGATGCTTGAGGCTGTCTGTAAAGTTACACATCATCCGCCATTGGCCAACTGGCCAGGGACACGATACAATACTCCAAATATGAAATAATCCCGCATCTGTCTTACCCAACCGACGTCCACCCACAAAACTTCTATAATCTGCACATCTCGTGGGATCTCGCAGGCCCTAACCTCACAGGATCAAAACAGGATCTCGCGAGAACAGCAGACGAGACGAGAGGCCAAGATGGTGGCCTAGGAGTGGCCCCACATCAGCTTTGGGAGAAAATCCTATTTGCTGGGTAGTCAGCAGAATTCATTTCAACATCTGACCTTAATGTTATGTATGTGGTCAATTTGCTTGAGTTTGTCATTTCCCTTGGTCTGCATATTGCGCAAGATGTGGAGTCTAAGACATTGTTGGAATTGAAGGAATTAACGATTGTGTCAGGAACTCCACTGTTTTAAGCCACTGGACTTCCAGGTCCTTGTTTAAAGCTAATAAATTGCGTGCACGCACTTCACATTTCTTTGATTACTCACCAATCATTCAACACTGCTCAATGTATTATTATTATTGTTATCCTCATATGTATTCAGCCACAACATGTAGGTTTGATACTTTCACTCTAATATATGGCACAGAATATATGCTGATGTGACATATCCAAATGACAGGCGTATATTATATATACTGCAGGGCGCCTACGATGCTGAGACACATATCTACACCCACAGAGACATAGCAGAGATCATCGAGGAGGCCAGACTCCGGGGAATACGTGTCGTGCCCGAATTCGATACTCCTGGTAAGATACTTGAGATTTCCTTCTTGTTAACATATCAAAGTTCAATTTGTACCAAAGAGAAGCAATTCTCTCAACAAAGTTTTATTGTTGAAAAAACATCTTTTGTGTTTTTTTATCATTTACTTTTTAAACTTCTCAAATTAACATTACAGGGGAATTGTGTTTTAGGTGATGTAAGTTCAGCTCTTATTAAATAGCAGGTTTTACTTTCTGCTTGAAGATTTCTATGTGTAGAATATTATATTTAATCATGCAGCATATCAAAGCACAAATCCTACTGTCTGTCTTAAGGCATATAAACCAGGTTTTGTCAGATAGTCAAAAACAGACTGAGAGCAATAATCAAGTATTACTCTCAGATACAGAGAACAAGTCAGATTGCCACTAATTAAAGCTTCCTTCTTAAAGAATGCTGATAATTTGACGTAGATAACGATGAAATTGGAAAGGCGGGCTGTGCCCTTGCAGCCGGAAAGGTCTGAATGTAATATAATATAAAGGTGTCAATGAACAATACAATCTAGATATGACATGAAGATAAAGCTTGTATATATGGAGACTTCAGCAAGCTTGGTGTAGTACAGCTTACACCTTATAGAGGAGGGCTGGGATGCCATTCAGTTATACGTATGTATTGTGGTACATCTCGTTCTTTGCTTTAAGTCCTTCACGTTCATTTAGCACATAGTCTTACCACGTTGACTTACGATTTTATCGTTCTCAATGAAATGACGATCAATTTCTATATCATATCTATCAAAGAAGTGCACGATTTCACCAGGAACAAAAGTTAAATTCAGATCGTGTACTTTGGAAATGGTATGCACCACAGGTATATTGCTTAACACAGTAAATCGAGTATTATATATATATATATATATATATATATATATATATATATATATATATATATATATATATATATATATATATATATATATATATATATATATATATATATATATATATATTAGGTGATGTAAGTTCAGCTCTTATATATATATATATATACATATATACAGCTCTTATATATATATATATATATATATATATATATATATATATATATATATATATATATATATATCTATATATATATATATATATATATATATATATATATATATATATATATATATATATATATATATATATATATATATATATATATATTTAATAGTTTAATACTGATTGAGTTTAATACTGATTGAATAAGGTATCACTCTAGACGAAGCTTTCAGATTTTGAAGGTCAAGGTAGGGGATCTAGTGTGTAACCATAGCTATGAAACCAAGTATTGCTAAAAAAGAAATGGGCGTTAATGTTAGACAGGAGTGCTTAGTGTCAGAATGATTGCAATCATTTCGGCTGCATTTCAATCCACTTATTAAGCTGCATTTAAACTTATGTTTTTACAACATTTTGAGGGGATATAAATATTGGTGACACACCATCGTTAAAATACAATCTAGATTGCTTGCATATATATGCATATATGCATATGTATGCATGTGTACATATATATCTATATCTGATCTAAAAAAATATATTTCTTTCAGAATAATCGATGAAATTATTATATGATCGGTGTAACATGTGTTGCTTATGATGATTCAATTTACGTGCATTGTAGGTTCAGGTTCAACGCAGTATTTCCGCACATAATAGTTTTAAAAACTTTCTTTCCAGACGCCTAATGCCAGAGACATTTAACACAATAAAATATCTCTGCTAATGTAAATAAGATTTATTCATTAGATGTGCCTTTGTTCTTTGTATTCAAGACAAATAATTTCTTTTAAATATGCAAAGTAGTTGACGTTCAAATTAATTTCTAAATGACTGCTGCTAAACATGTTGGTATGTGCATCGGAGCACGCATGCGTACCTACCCTAGAACCGGACACATCGATTGGTCATTAGGGTTTGCCTCCGAAGCCGCCCACCAAAAGTCCACTGGATAGGAGGACTAAAACACGTCCAGGTATAGTGGCGTCTGCAATGATTTACAGCGCGCTGTGACGATGATTCACTCGCTTTGTGAAGAGCGAGCCGCATTTCCCAAGATAGGTTTCCCAACCGCAGCATGTCTAAAGAAGTTCCACATACATATATATGTCTCACAACATGGCAGATGCAAGCAAACAAATTGTACATGTTTGTACAAAGGATTGACTCAATACCACTTCAAATAAAATGAATTGAACTAACACCATTGCATCTTAGACCTTCTCAATTAGACGTGATATACACGAAGACAAGGCCGACGGGGTTTCCCTTGCAGCAACAGGGGTCCCATTTCCGGCCATTCTCGTTTCACTATTATTAAGGGTATGTTCTTCTTCGCAGCACAAATTGTGATCTCTCCCTCAACAACGGCGGCTGATTGGCGCATGCGTCCTGCTTGAATCTTGTTTCGTTTCCAAATTATCACTACAAACTTTTGAATAGAGACTTCCAAATGACCTCCCACTCGCAGACAGACGACATTTGCCTCTGCACACAGAAGCAAACAGCTTTCATTACGTAGGGAAATCGCATCCGGGAAGTTTGAAAGATAAAATACCTTGCTCGCAGACAGATTGTTTGAGACACAACTCGATACTGAATGCAGCCAAACTTCCATCTTGTTTGCTTTTCAAAGGTTTTGTTACAACAAAAGAGACATGTTACTTGAACTTTTCCACAAAAACGATTTATTAACAAATATCAGATTCACCAAGAAAAGTATTTACTCGATTCAATACAATTATCTGGTAATTCATATCTCTGCAGAGCTAAGGATTCGTTTTAAATTACCATCGAAATAAAAAGGAGTTAGTTTTCTTCTTATAAATATATTTGTCATGTAGACTGGATGTGACCCCAATTTTCATTCCATTTTTACCTTTGATTTGGTACATAATAAATGAGTCATTGATGGAAAATAATGTTTGGAAGGAGTCCAATGGTTTCTCTGAGTTATATATGGCTGTGAACTCCGACAGGACCTTTGTTATACTGGGTGCAAGCTAAGTATATTGGTAGTGTGTCTTTTATGTCCCAGCCGGTACCTCACCGCATTAATAACACCCAGTGCCACGCTCCTTAACATCTCCTTGTTCTGGACCGCCAGTGATCAATGGTGCACCATAACACGAGGGAAGGCCAAATACCAAGATTAGCCCATCTTCCAAACAGATTTAAAATTACTTGAAAACTAAAATATTGCAAACTCTATCCTTTTTTGAATTTTTTTTTGTGGAACCAAATTACAATTCTTTTTATCTTTTTTAGCTGTGGTGACTTTGTTGACATGGCTTATCCAGTGAGGAGGGATATTTCCTGTCTTTCTGTCTGTCTGTCTCTGAAGCTACCGAGCGAACTCTTGGCTGTTTGTGGAGGTTGTAGATTATAACATCTATAAGTTATGATATGTCCATTAGAATTATTATGAAAACAGTAAACTAAGTATATTCTGGGGTGAACTGAAGCTGATTTCACACATTGTTTGTCAAAATATGGATCTCGTAAATAAGCAATTTCTGTTCTCGACATGAAACTGTGGGTAGTCACTAAAATGTATCATTTTAAAGCAATTTGCAGGCATTCCGAGAGAATGTACACAAATATTGCAATAAAGCAATGGTCAGCATAGCTCATCGGCCTTTAAGCCTTTGTTTTCCATAAGATGAGAAGCCATGGTGTTGAGAGGTTATATGAAATAATTATCTGATAGTCCTTGAATGTGATACTAACGGTATTATAATGATTGAAGATTTCGCAGTTCTATATTTATTTCTTTGAAGAAATGTTATCATAACCATTTATTTTAAATGATTAGATTGCAATCATTGAAAAAGGTCATTTTTTATGCTGAAGTAAACACCAGAAGCGTTATTAGTATAATTTGATACCCTGAGAGTATTAGTTGATACGATGTACAGAGAAACCACCTTCGGCTTAAGAAGGTATTTTGAGATTATTCAAAATATGCAAACATTTGTCAGCTCATATTACTGAAAACGTTAAAACCGAAATTATTAGTTGATAGGATGTACAGAGAAATCACCTTCAGCTTAGGAAGGTATTTTGAGACTTGGAGCTATCAAATAATCTACTTTCAAAATATGAAAACATTGGTCAGCTCATATTACTGAAAACACAAAAAAAAACACGAAAACTAAATGTTCAATGGTTCAAACACTGCTGTTATTTATTTGATCTTGTGAGGACTTATCAGCCCAAACCCTCTCTCCCATTCCATACAACGTACTTCACTGAACTTTAATAAAGAGCACCAATGGTCAGTATATTCATCTCATTCATGGTCAGTATCTTCAAGAAGCTTTGTGAAAAATGTATCTGATATTCAACATTGTAAACTATCATGTCAGGGATCATTTCAGCACCGACTCTCCGGGCCCGTTTCTTGTGTCCGTTCCACTATGGTGTGCTCACTCTGCACTCAGAGCTTGTCAATTACAACATGGCGGAATGAACTGACATTGCTCATTAGCGGGGTCGTCACGCGGGACTCCTTTTGCTCCAACGGCGAGTGCAAAAATATCTAAAAGGCAGTGATATGTTAGTGTCACGTGGGATGAACTACTTCCGGTCACAGATAAGACAGTTGCGAGTGGATTTTGGAGCCCCCCACTGGCTTATGCGCGAGACCCTTCAAATCTTGTTGACCACACAATTAATTTTCCACATTTCCATCACAGAACTGCTGAATTATTTAGAATAATTCGCCACAATTCTGTAGTACCTTTCAGCTCGCAATAGATCAACTTTAAACCTTGCAGCCTGTGTTGTTTATGTAATCTCTTTTAGTGTTTGACTTCAAATTTGGGGCATTTTGAACCAGGATATTTTGTCAGTCAGATTGTCGGTGGCCTCAAGATTCTCATTAACCTCAGTTATGTTTCTCTGTTAGCTTACTGGAATATGAATTTTGCACGCAGTTCAATAACAAGAACGATTTCTTTGAACAAGAAATAATACTGTGCTGTTGAAAAGGATGATAACCACACACGCAGTAGATTTTTCATGAAAACTATCAAAATCGGAATGAACTCCTTTAATTCGTGAAGATTATATATATATATATATATATATATATATATATATATATATATATATATATATATATATATATATATAAATATAAATATAATTCCAGCTACCATTGCTTTAGGCTATACAGACACACTGGTAATGTTCTATCGTCTCTAGTAGGGGCTGAGGGAGAAGATGATATGGCAGATATTGAATGTGATATAGATACATGTCAGTAAATGGCTGCATGTTGTGAAGTAGCCATCTGTTACCGGACTGTACTTCCACCAACAAATCGCTAATGCACTTCTTAGAATGGACTGAACTTTCCACAGTTTAACATCTTCTCACATAGCATATACAGAACAAAAGGCCAACTCTTACCACTCTGTAAGCTGGCAGATTCACGCACTCCCCTTAATGGAGTCAACACAGCTAGCAGTTCACTCAGGAGGAAATTTCAGGAAATACTCGTTTGAACATTTTTATGAGGTAGCAAACTGCTCGTGTATGCATTCCATGTAATAAAACCTAATTTAGCAGAACACATGGCTGATTGCATTACGTAGGTAAGCCCGACCTGAATGGTGGATGAGGTGATACTGGGCCAGGTAAACAGCCCACTGTGGAGGGCATCTTTTGATTTGATTATTCAATTATCTATATACATAGTCCCAATCAGCGACTCTCTTGTGCAAGGATATCTGACTTCTGAGGCCACAGTCCAAAACGTCGCCGCAAACGCAAATGTCACAGCATATTCTGTATTCAAGCCAGGTGTACATAAATCTATATACTCTTCATATCCTTGTCTGTATCCACTCTTATATTGTCACATACCTCACTTGTACTCGCACCAGATAGACAAATCTACCCACACCAGATAGACCAATCTACCCACACCAGATAGACAAATCTACCCGCACCAGATAGACAAATCTACCCACACCAGATAGACAAATCTTCCCACATCAGATAGACAAATCTACCCACACCAGATAGACAAATCTACCCACACCGGATAGACAAATCTACCCACACCAGATAGACAAATCTACCCACACCAGATAGACAAATCCACCCACACCGGATAGACAAATCTACCCACACCAGATAGACAAATCTACCCACACCAGATAGACAAATCTACCCACACCAGATAGACAAATCTACCCGCACCAGATAGACAAATTTACCCACACCGGATAGACAAATCTACCCACACCAGATAGACAAATCTACCCACACCAGATAGACAAATCCACCCACACCGGATAGACAAATCTACCCACACCAGATAGACAAATCTACCCACACCAGATAGACAAATCTACCCACACCAGATAGACAAATCTACCCGCACCAGATAGACAAATTTACCCACACCAGATAGACAAATCTTCCCACATCAGATAGACAAATCTACCCGCACCAGATAGACAAATCTACCCACACCGGATAGACAAATCTACCCACACCGGATAGACAAATCTACCCACACCAGATAGACAAATCTACCCACACGATATAGACAAATCCACCCACACCGGATAGACAAATTTACCCACACCAGATAGACAAATTTACCCACACCAGATAGACAAATCTGTATCAATTATAGTGCTGTCAGAGACATTATGGGGTTCCCCACTTTAATAAGGTGTTTTATCAGCAACAGCTTTGACTCATCTTAAATTCATAATGAAACACATCCAAATATTTGACCAGTAATGTCCCCAGACCAGCATGTCTACCTTAGGTCTCGAGGCCAGTATATCTACCTGATATCATCCCCAAGACAGTGTGTCTACCTGATATCCCCAGACTAGTATATCAGTATGTATTCCTACATTCACGTCCTTATTATTCGTTATTCAGTATGCAACCGATTAAAATACATCTCTCATGAAACTGTGGTTTGTGACAATATGAATTGAAATATAAACGATGGTATGTAATAGATATGTCATGGGGTTGATGGGACGAGGAGTGTAGCAGAGTAGAGGTTTATGACGGTCTGAGTAGCCTCACTCTGGAAGCCAGAGAGCGGCATGGTGCCAGTTCACATCTGAAGACAAACATTCCCTTGGCACTACTTAATCTCTGGCCCCTCTGCTGTAATCAGCCAACCCGCCTTTTTAGCATGGCCAAGATTCTCTGCTTGACTTTGTCCTCAAATCATAAGCCTGTCTCGTGCTGTTGGCAAGGCCACTCATCGCGAGATGATGCCAAGATGTTACCTTTGTAAATAGCTCACCTGGGTATATAACATGACCGTCCCCAACATGTCTTAATACACACTCTTGGTAATCAATATTTACAGCCTCGTAGAATATTTTCATATTCTCCAGACGAAATAACTCTACATGAAAGTATCAGATGTTCGTGTATTATTTACTGTGTCCTATTGTGGTCTATTGTCCTTGCAGGTTATACTTCCTCCTGTATGTTGATATTTACATGTGTTCTATTGTCCTTGCAGGTCATACCTCCTCCTGTATGTTGATATTGATGTGTGATCTATTGTCCTTGCAGGTCATACTTTGTCCTGCATATTGATATTGATGTGTGGTCTATTGTCCTTGCAGGTCATACTTCCTCCTGTATATTGATATTGATGTGCATTCTATTGTCCTTGCAGGTCATACTTCCTCCTGTATATTGATATTGATGTGCATTCTATTGTCCTTGCAGGTCATATTTTGTCCTGTATATTGATATTGATGTGTATTCTATTGTCCTTGCAGCTCATACTTACTCCTGTATATTGATATTGATGTGTATTCTATTGTCCTTGCAGGTCATACTTCCTCATGTATATTGATATTGATGTGTGGTCTATTGTCCTTGCAGGTCATACTTATTCCTGGGGATTTGGCCAGGACTACCTGCTGACGCCTTGCTATGATTATATGAACCGTCCCGATGGCTTCTTCGGACCTATCAACCCCATCCTCAAATCAACATACACATTCCTCTATAAGTTTTTCCGTGAAGTACTTGCTGTTTTCCCAGACAAATATGTGCATCTTGGGGGAGATGAAGTACCATTTGATTGTTGGTGAGTACTGATTCTTTGAGAAGATAAAGAACATTTGATTGTTGGTGAGTATTTGATTCTTGGGAGTGAAGGAGAACCATTTCATTGTTAGTTTGGAACGATCCATTTACAAGTATTGCAGTTGAACTAAGGTATGTATCTGGTCAATGGTTATGAGTAGTAATTGGAAATGTGGAAATGAAGAAGCCTCTGGTTTTACCAAGAAATAGCTTCTGGTTGTTATGAGATATTTGAAATGAAATACTTTAATTTAATATGAGTCCCATTTAGATGGTTAGATGGTAGAATTTCTGTTTAGATGAAGAAATGTGTATTCAATGGTGAAAACATAACATTTTTTCTATTTTCATACACAAACCTAGATTATTTGAAGAAGCTTTCTTAAGCGTAAATGTACATGTTAGATACCGAGTTGGTTGAAAATATGAATAATATCAAATGAGGATAACAAAATACTTACACTTATTGCTATTGTCTGCAATCTATCCTTTGTTAAATTGACAATAAGTTTTTGAAGCAAATATACAGACTGCACCATACCTTATTTCCTGGACATGATTTTGCGCAATTTGACACTGTCTCAATATTGTTCCACAGGGAAATTTGATATGAAGACAAATTATTATTACGCTAATGAAAACCGTTGTTTAATAATAAATATAACTGCATTCTTTGACACAGATTTCCTCATTATTACAACAATTCTAGTTTGAGATATCTGAACATGTAGGTGTTGGATATTATTCCTAAATCTATGCGTTGCTATGAAGACAGTTCTGTCCCACCATTCTTGTCATTCTGTGTCTCTGTAAACACATTTACTCCTTATAGAGTATAATGAGTAAATCATGATATACTAAACCATAATCATACCCAATATAGACATGAAAAGAACTCTCAACAGTAAACATCATGCAACTCATTTGCAAAAAGACATTCGATATTTATAGCATATTATGCCATGATGTAAAAACACATCCATATTTTCCTTTTCACCAAGGCAACGCCAATTACCACGAAGATAAGATTATATCACAAATTACAACACAAAATAGATTATGTTAGTCTTCTTGACAGTCAGCTTTGATAATGACATGTAAATTACCATTGCTCTGCGCCGGATTATTGGAGATAATCCATGTTCTAAAACGTCGCCGTCTCTGATTCTATCATTAAACATTAATATCACGTAATTAATACTCAATTACGATATGCTGATTCTTGAGAGATTAAACTGTGTCTCAGTCTCCACGAGACGATAGAATGGTATTGTTTCTCAGACATGGGGAGACATACAGGAACCTTGAATATGTTATGGGAACTTTATATTCGATAACACTTTGAGATGTTAGAGTGACGTCATCAATTGCACTAATCAAGGGATTATTGATGCTGTTTTGCAGGACATCAAATCCGCAAATTATGAACTTCATTCGGCGGAATGATCTGTCTGATATCAGGGATGTGCTCAGTCTGTATGAGAGAAAGTAAGTATATTATTACTCAGTTAAAGCGTCTATTTAAAATAAGACAAAACAGTGTAGAAAAAAACTAAAGTTATATTTACCATGCATATGACAAGGCTGATATATGTTTTCAGATTATTGGACATACTGTCAAAATTGGGTAAGGAAAAGAAAACCGGAAGTGGATATATAGTGTGGCAGGAAGTGGTGGACAATGGTGTCCGGGTAAGTATAACACACACACACACACACACACACATATGATGCATATTCTGTTATCATTTATATTTGGTTTAAATAATTGTGATGTATGCTTGACACGAGAAATTAAGTTTGATAAAAATGATACTTATAACATTTATTGAGAAAGATTCATATATTGAGAAAGATTATCAAATGGGTATGTTTGTGTGTTTGCAGGTGAAGCCTGACACGATTGTGCAGGTGTGGATGGGGGACGCCAGTGATGTAGAGAGAATCACCAGTATGGGGCTCCGAGTGCTCTTCTCTTCCTGTTGGTACCTCGACTATATCAACTATGGACAGGACTGGGACAAATACTATAGATGTGAACAGATATGTAAGAATCTATAGCTGCTACATGATCATGTCTATTCTATGGCAATCTCCACTGACAAATATGTGGTAGTTTGTCACTTAAAATCTGTGGACCCAATCCATAAGCATCAGTGGGGTTTATTGCAAAAGTAATCATATATAATATCAATTATTAATACATTATATCAAGCTAATATGGCTAATGCACCTGATATGGCTACACACTGGATATGGCTAAAAGACTGTATATGGCGGTGTCAGGAGGCGCTCTATACCTTTATAGCCAGGGCTGGTACAGAATAATTGCATCAATATAATTAAGACAATAGAAATAATGTGAGGTCTATAGTATGAATACAAGTGTTATTCCTGACTTCAGCAAACAGGAGTTCTTGCACAATTGGAAAAGAAACCTCACAGAGTTAGAAAAAACCTTTATATTGTCCATACCTTTTTTTCTCTATTTATTTAGTCAATAAATTAACTAAGTCGATATGGGGCTTTGCTTATAGATGGTGTATGAATATTCAGCTATTTAATATAGCCTTTATTTAAGCCTCTAATGTTTTATCTGTATAATACATCTAATGTTTCAGCTGATTATCTGGATGAATATCATTTACAAAACGAGTCCCTTCTGATTGGAGGAGAAGCATGTTTGTGGACGGAGTACGCCGATGACGATAGTATCACTCCTCGATTATGGTATGAAAAATAGTTCCGCATTAAAAACAAAAAAAGTAGTTTTCTTGGCAAGGTATTAGATCAAAGCCAGTGGCTTGACAAACAGACATTAAGCAATGTTTGTAGATGTTATCTGAGGAAATCATTGAATTGAGATATCTCGAATTCTCAATTTAATTGCTTTTATTGATTGGACATAACAGATAGTTTATGAGGGGATTCTGAAACTGATCAAAGTATGATTTAAAAGACACAGTGTCGCCTTTGTTCAATTATTGATGACATTAATCATAAAATATTCTTTACAACACAATTATTCCATCAGAATGGTAACGACATTGTAATAGCAAGTTGGTCGGTGCTGAATAGTACTGTGCCAGGGGAGTGCAGAGCGTGACACGGTGACAGGGGAGTGCAGTGTATAGTACAGTGACAGGGGAGTGTAGTGTATAGTACAGTGACAGGGGACACAATGTGGTACAGTGACAGGGGAGTGCAGTGTATGGTGCAGTGACAGGGGACACAGTGTGGTACAGTGACAGGGGAGTGCAGTGTATAGTACAGTGACAGGGGAATGTAGTGTATGGTGCAGTGACAGGGGACACAGTGTGGTACAGTGACAGGGGAGTGCAGTGTGGGGTACAGTGACAGGGGAGTGCAGTGTGGGGTACAGTGACAGGGGAGTGCAGTGTGGGGTACAGTGACAGGGGAGTGCAGTGTGGGGTACAGTGACAGGGGAATGTAGTGTATGGTGCAGTGACAGGGGACACAGTGTGGTACAGTGACAGGGGAGTGCAGTGTATGGTACAGTGACAGGGGAGTGCAGTGTGGGGTACAGTGACAGGGGAGTGCAGAGTGGGGTACAGTGACAGGGGAGTGCAGTGTGGGGTACAGTGACAGGGGAGTGCAGAGTGGGGTACAGTGACGGGGGTGCAGAGTGGGGTACAGTGACAGGGGAGTGCAGAGTGGGGTACAGTGACAGGGGGGTGCAGAGTTGGGTACAGTGACAGGGGAGTGCAGTGTGGGGTACAGTGACAGGGGAGTGCAGTGTGGGGTACAGTGACAGGGGAGTGCAGTGTATAGTACAGTGACAGGGGAATGTAGTGTATGGTGCAGTGACAGGGGACACAGTGTGGTACAGTGACAGGGGAGTGCAGTGTATAGTGCAGTGACAGGGGACACTGTGGTACAGTGAGAGGGGAGTGCAGAGTGGGGTACAGTGACAGGGGGGTGCAGAGTGGGGTACAGTGACAGGGGAGTGCAGTGTGGGGTACAGTGACAGGGGAGTGCAGTGTGGGGTACAGTGACAGGGGAGTGCAGTGTATAGTACAGTGACAGGGGAATGTAGTGTATGGTGCAGTGACAGGGGACACAGTGTGGTACAGTGACAGGGGAGTGAAGTGTATAGTGCAGTGACAGGGGACACAGTGTGGTACAGTGAGAGGGGAGTGCAGTGTGGGGTACAATGACAGGGGGGTGCAGAGTGGGGTACAGTGACAGGGGAGTGCAGTGTGGGGTACAGTGACAGGGGAATGTAGTGTATGGTGCAGTGACAGGGGACACAGTGTGGTACAGTGACAGGGGAGTGCAGTGTATAGTGCAGTGACAGGGGACACAGTGTGGTACAGTGACAGGGGAGTGCAGAGTGGGGTACAGTGACAGGGGGGTGCAGAGTGGGGTACAGTGACAGGGGAGTGCAGTGTGGGGTACAGTGACAGGGGAGTGCAGTGTGTGGTGCACTGACAGGGGACACAGTGTGGTACAGTGAGAGGGGAATGCAGTGTATGGTACAGTGACAGGGGACACAGTGTGGTACAGTGACAGGGGAGTGCAGTGTATGGTACAGTGACAGGGGACACAGTGGGGTACAGTGAGAGGGGAGTGCGGTGTATAGTACAGTGACAGGGGATACAGTGGGGTACAGTGAGAGGGGAGTGCAGTGTGGGGTACAGTGACAGGGGAGTGCAGTGTGGGGTACAGTGAGAGGGGAGTGCAGTGTGGGGTACAGTGACAGGGGAGTGCAGTGTGGGGTACAGTGACAGGGGAATGTAGTGTATGGTGCAGTGACAGGGGACACAGTGGGGTACAGTGAGAGGGGAGTGCAGTGTATGGTACAGTGACAGGGGACACAGTGGGGTACAGTGAGAGGGGAGTGCAGTGTATGGTACAGTGACAGGGGACACAGTGGGGTACAGTGAGAGGGGAGTGCAGAGTGGGGTACAGTGACAGGGGAGTGCAGTGTGGGGTACAGTGACAGGGGAGTGCAGAGTGGGGTACAGTGACAGGGGGGTGCAGAGTGGGGTACAGTGACAGGGGAGTGCAGAGTGGGGTACAGTGACAGGGGGGTGCAGAGTGGGGTACAGTGACAGGGGAGTGCAGTGTGGGGTACAGTGACAGGGGAGTGCAGTGTGGGGTACAGTGACAGGGGACACAGTGTGGTACAGTGAGAGGGGAGTGCGGTGTATAGTACAGTGACAGGGGATACAGTGGGGTACAGTGAGAGGGGAGTGCAGTGTGGGGTACAGTGACAGGGGAGTGCAGTGTGGGGTACAGTGAGAGGGGAGTGCAGTGTGGGGTACAGTGACAGGGGAGTGCAGTGTGGGGTACAGTGACAGGGGAGTGCAGTGTGGGGTACAGTGACAGGGGACACAGTGTGGTACAGTGACAGGGGAGTGCAGAGTGGGGTACAGTGACAGGGGAGTGCAGTGTGGGGTACAGTGACAGGGGAGTGAAGAGTGGGGTACAGTGACAGGGGGGTGCAGAGTGGGGTACAGTGACAGGGGAGTGCAGTGTGGGGTACAGTGACAGGGGAGTGCAGTGTGGGGTACAGTGACAGGGGACACAGTGTGGTACAGTGACAGGGGTGTGCAGAGAGTGGTACACTGACAGGGGTGTGCAGAGAGTGGTACACTGACAGGGGTGTGCAGAGAGTGGTACACTGACAGGGGGGTGTAGAGAGTGGTACAGTGACAGGGGAGTGTAGAGAGTGGTACACTGACAGGGGAGTGTAGAGAGTGGTACAGTGACAGGGAAGTGTAGAGAGTGGTACACCGACAGGGGAGTGTAGAGGGTGGTACAGTGACAGGGGAGTGTAGAGAGTGGTACACTGACAGGGGAGTGCAGAGTGGGGTACACTGACATGGGAGTGCATAGTGTGGTTCAGTGCAGAGTGGGGTACAGTGACAGGGGAGTGCAGAGAGTGGTACAGTGACAGGGGAGTGCAGAGAGTGGTACAGTGACAGGGGAGTGCAGAGAGTGGTACAGTGACAGGGGAGTGCAGAGTGGGATGCACTG
The DNA here is from genome assembly GCA_949316495.1 of Amphiduros pacificus. Taxonomy (NCBI): domain Eukaryota; kingdom Metazoa; phylum Annelida; class Polychaeta; order Phyllodocida; family Hesionidae; genus Amphiduros; species Amphiduros pacificus. The sequence continues at coordinate 40,932,652 of OX439001.1, read as the reverse complement.
ACAGGGGTGTGCATAGTGTGGTACACTGACAGGGGAGTGTAGAGGGTGGTATACTGACAGGAGAAAGTGATTGGAGAAATAGTTGTATGATGAGACCCAATAAAGGAATGCCATATTGTCTTCCGGTCTGGGGGTCGGCCAGTCCAGTTGCCATCATCATCTGTCATTATCAATCAAAGTTTAAGGCAGACAATATGACATACATGATACCCACTCCAGCCTCAGTCTCCAAGCCCTGACAGATTTATTAAAGCAGATTAAATGAGTCTTTATCAAAGATAGATCAGTTGTCCAGGCACTGCTCAAATGTGCAGAACAAAAATCAACCAGAGTTAGATGGGTTACTCATGCAACGTTTGCAATAACATGCCCGCAATTTATCTTCAGAAAACAATCCGACTTCATATTGTGCTAATCACGAAATCCTCTTCATTGTGTTTCTCAGGCATTTAACGTTAGACAAGCATGAATTGCCATGACAGTTTTTATTATTGACTTGAAGCAATTTAAAGAAAGTTTGCACTTCATATATGTCTAAACTACAGAGCGTATATTGTGATGTTTTTCATCTGTGTAAGAGAGTTAAATGATTAATACTATCAAAAAAAAATGTGTAATTAGGACAGGTATAGGATATGTAATTAGGACAGGATGTGTAATTAGGACAGATATAGGATGTGTAATTAGGATAGGATGTGTAATTAGGACAGATATAGGATGTGTAACTAGGACAGGATGTGTAATTAGGACAGATATAGGATGTGTAGGACAGGCAACGTGTGTCATCAAGACCTCATGATAGTTAGGATGTGTCGTGGAGAGATCATGATATGTGTCATCGGGATATCATGATATTTAGGATGTGTCATGGGGGGAATCATGGTATTTAGGATGTGTCATGGGCTGATCATGATAGTTAAGATGTATCATGGGGACGTCGTGACAAATAATATGTGTCATGGGGACATGATGACACAGAAGGTGTATGATATTGTTTCGTAATCACAATATCTGTGACATGGGACATAACAACTCTGATCATGTAGCAAAGCATTCCACTCTAATGATATCAGAGATTTACATTCCCATCGTGGATGGTGTGCGCAGTATATATGTGGTGTGTGTTGCAGGCCGCGTGCCTCTGCCGCTGCGGAGAGACTCTGGAGCAGTAAGAAGGTGAAGGATGAGGTCGCCGCGGCCCCCCGCATAGAGGAGCAGCGATGCCGCATGATCAGGTACGGCCGCCACGTCCTCCTGTGTGCTTTCCCACATTTCCTGGGCTATAATTAAATTTGGAGACAGTTTATATTCTTTTAAATCACATACTTCACAGGCATTTATGTATAAACATCCCATAAATCTAAGTCTACACTGCAATAGAATACAATCTTGTTTCCATATCACTTACATATAAAATATACTTTAAGAGGAATTCCTATGTATAGTATGTTAAATCAATGATGATATGATTATACTTTTATTTGAATAAATTTGTTATAATGCACGCAAAAGGATTTACCTTTATTTGATTTCTGAAGATGACCAAAAGTTATGATTAGAAATATTTTGAAATTATTAAATTATGTTTAAGATCCTAAGCGTTAAAAAGCCTGTGTACACGGCAAATTGTTGACTGTTGCCATTCCTTATGAGCCTTTTTGTATACAGCTCTTTTTTAATGCTGGGAGGGTCCATTATTGAGGGTGAGGGCTGTAACTCAGGCAAGGGGGATTGTTGATATTTACGGTCTGGTTGCAGGCGAGGTGTGAGGGCTGGAGTCATTGGAGGGCCAGGATACTGCCCAGAATATAAGAAAAGCTCCAAAAAGAGCAATGAAGAGGAGAAAAGGTGGATGTTCTTCCAGACCAAAACTGAAAGTATAGAAGAGAAAAGTTCTTCTCCCCAAGTAAGTCAATCATAAAGCAAAAAAAAATAACAAAACAACATAAAAATAGAATTTAAGTTAAAGCCTCACAAAACTGATTAGACATTAGTAAATGTTTTTTTGTGTCCTGTTTGTATGTGATTTAAACTATGGTATAATGTCTATTTTATATTATTTTCAGATCTATGTGGTGGATATGAATGCCCTGTATCTGGTGCCCGTCCTCGTGGTCATCTGTATATGCTGTCTCACTCTTCTCTCCCTCACCCACCAGGACTCCAAGAACAAGTTTGTTGCCATTCTCACGTACCCCGTGACCAACACCAGCAAGAAGGGCGTGCGCAGCCTCCTGTACGTCTTCCTTCTCTTTGCCTTTATCTGGTGCATATGGACAGCGCCTATATGGATGAACACCTGGGAGAATAAAAACAAAGCCAGGAAGATAGAAAGGTAGTCTCATGTGATAAAATGCTATTTTCTCCACACTGATACAGAGTATTTTGAAGCTTCATACATCAATGTAGTGAGTGCCACGACGCCAGGTAAACACATGAACATTTTGAAATACATGATACATTTTCCAACTGGACATCAATTAATCTTTAACAACTCCCCAACTTTGCGTTCTCAATTTGCAGGCATTGATTCAAGGCAGGCTGCATAATGCCTGCCAGAGACTGTAGACCAAACATTGCAATAGCTGTGATGATGTAGTGACATATTAGGGTTGACACGTTTTCAGTTCCTTAATACATATGATCGCATAAGATCATATTAAGTTGAATATAATTGTTTTGTTTTCATTGTACATAATGTATAAGATTAAAGCAATGGAAGTAAAGTGTTCAAGGGACCATATTGAATATATATATATGCTACTGCTTACAATTGCAGTGCTAATTTAAGTTCAAATATATATTAGTTATTTATAAATTGTAGTTGTTAAAACAATTTACAAATTATAGGCATGGATGTTTGTGTATTTGGGTACCCATGGGAACTGAAGCATTACCTCGTGTTAAGCTGTGAAATATTTCATAATGATATTCATAATAGACTGTGTAGCCAGGTATAGTACAGTCGACAAGATGCACATTGCAATCGAACAATTTGGAGCTTTCAACATACGGTGACATTATTATAGGCCCAGTTTAGAATGATGGTACCATACCAATATGAAGGATTCTACATTCTGTGACAATGTTATAGGCCCAGTTTAGAATGTTGGTAGCATACCAATATGGAGTTTTTATGTAGGACATAATATACAAACACACACTTGACAACCAGAAGCCATAGCGTTGTCAGTATTATGAAAATGGTGATGATTATCTAGTATAATTAAAGCTCAAGGAGTTGTGAATTGTGAACATTGAGTGATAGTTGTAAATAAGTCCTTTGTTAAAGAAATACAATTGGAGCATATCACAAAGGGGAAGCGTTCACACATTGTGAAAACCTCCCATTTTATTAGTGGTTTAAAAGGGAACAATGTGAGGGGCTGTATGTGTTTTAATATGATAGATTTTAAAGAATATTGATAACACACAAGGTTCAATATTTGCTAATGTGAGAATTTAATACAGCAAACCCAGTGAACTGAAATATTTTGTTAATTGTCAATAATATCGAAACAAGTCAATAAACGACCCAAATATACCTCAGATATATTGAATAAAAACTCATGACATTCATACGCAATATGTTTTGCGATAAATTACCTGATCACGTCAATTTATCTGATTAAATGACAATGCGTTTTTATGTATTTTTATTGAAAAAAAAACCCAACACAAATCAATTATATTTCAATTGGAAATCTGAGTTTTATGACATGCATAATTAATTCAGATGTCTGTATTTGTCATTGAGACAAATTCAAGAGATTAAAGGAAATATTTATATCTCCAACCACAAAGTGGTTTTTATTATCAGCATCACAATGATGCAGATGAGGAGTTGTTATATAATTCTATGAACTGAGACTAATTTATAGGAATAGATATTCCCTCAGGCTCCTCTCTATAGGCTTCATTAGCAAATTGTATATAAATGATTCACTGATTTATATAGAAATATTGTAAATGAAAACCCACCTTACTGTAAAATAAAAGATTATCATATATGTCATTTTGTTTGATTATTGAGGGTTTGTCTATATCTCAATAGCATGGGCTAAAATAACTGGGCATCTGTCTTTTGAGGCAAGAGTATTCCCCGGCAGAGTCATCCGTTTTGATAGATTTTGACCAAAAAGGAATTCCAAAAGTGCAATGTATTATCTTATCATACACACTTTATAAATATTCTGTATTCAGTTATCCTGTTATAACACATCTGGGTATCAATTAAATTAAATATTCACACTGGCACGGTTATACTAGGTTAACCTGGCTAACAAAATATCGGAGTGACAGTGGGAAATCTTTTCGCAGGCACACTCATTATTGAGTGCCCTCTTGTGGATTTCACGGATTGCATTCGTTGCCCATCGAGCCAAACTCTCATTTTTTATTTCCAAAATTGTACATCAAAACACACGATTCCTTTTGAAACATTAATGCCATACAAAAGCTTAATTAATGGAAATTTCATGTTATTTCTGGTAAACGTCTTATTGAAAAGAGTTTCAACTGCAAGCATCTCATAACGTATTAGTCCTTAAAGTGTTACGGGGTTAACTTTCAACCAGTCGTCAACCATCTTGGTTTCCGTGCTTTCAGAACCATATATCTGTATGTACTTCATCAATTTCCATAGCAACTGAAAATGGGATGGACAGACAATTTTGGGGCGTTTGATATTGTTCATAATATTATGAAATAACTATTTATGCTTAATTTTGACAGCATGAATGAATAGATGTTATCATATGATATTATATTGCTGTACCACTTCTTTCATTTTAACTGCATGATCTGTTGCAGGAGTTAATGGTCATTTTCGAGTCATGTTATTTGACTTTCAAATCACGTTTAGAGATTTGTTTGCAATTTTTAAATGTAGCCTCTGCTCTATGAGTTATATTAAATATCATGTGAGCAAAATCAAATTACGGATAATATATCAATCCACTGCGAGGCTTCAAAAAGCAGGTAAGACACTGTCGACTCCCATGAGGAAGAGATTTGTATATTGAAATACCAGAATGTTTGCATTTATTCTTGTATTGCTGAATGGTAGTTTGATATGGTGCTTTGATATATATTGATGGATATATGTACAAGGAACATTCATCAAAAGTGAACACATCATTAAAAGAACATAGGTATTTTAAAAACATATATATATATAATTGAAAATGATAGCAAGAATAATCACCGAAGCACCACCCTGATGCACGTTCCAACCATATAACTGATGGAATCTGCAGATTTGAAGTGTTTATAACCTGCAGACAATGTGAAAGCGTCCTGGTCAATGGAGAAAATAACATACAGTTTGAGCGCATATAAACAGAGAAATGTGACTGTTATATCCAGGAAGAGAGAGAAGATTAACAATAACGCCTACCAGAAGAAGGAGAAAACCAAGTTAGCAAAACACCAGCCGAAATACCAGCACTATTTGAGGTTTACTTGTCAAGAATTCAAAGGTGGAGCAAAGGAAAATAAGAGACTAACAGAATATGAAGCCCCCTGGCGGATTTCTGCTCACCTATTCTCATATTTCTTTTAGTAAGACCAGGCGTCTTTAAGATAGCACTTGGCGCATAGATTATTCCTTCTATAAAAGCCACCTGTAAGGGACATAATATACTTTCAAGCAGATTATATATGTATTGCAGAACAAAACGTGTGTAATGTGTAACTGAATATACAAACCCACGAGATATTCATCCACTAGAGGGGGCTGCTCAGTCGTCTGCCAGATCAACGCCTGGCCACGGAGGTTGCGAACAAGCAAGAAAGAAAACTGACACGGGGTCCAAGTAAATATCACGTGTTGGGTATCCCTTATTATGGAGTAACTGAGCACTGGCAACGTTATCCTGGTTGGGCTCAGTTCCTCGTGGGCCGATGATTTCAAACCCAAACGCATGATAAACACCTAACGAAAAACACCATTTGTACCATCATTCCAGGGGGTCTAAATTTGTCTTTCGATTGTGCAGTCATTTCCAAACTAATTTCAATCAGTCTGGTCTCTTCACTGATTTAAAACGAGTTTGGATGGGCTTTTCTATTCTTTTATTTCATACTTGGTCCATCAGGAGAGTGTTCTGCACCAATGAGATATTTTTTGGCAGTCACCCCTCTGCCGATCTACTTTCCTTTTATCTTTTTTAAAGATTCTTTTCATATTCACTTAATTTTGAAATGAATAAAATATTTGTCTAAATATGTTTGTGTACAAATGTCATAAAACTTGTCAATTTTAGAATAAATGTAATCAGTCTTAGGCCAATTCTTCAACAAATCATGTGTCAATTTCTCTGAAATGAACATGATGACTGTCTGGGTTTGTTTTGACCTGGAGCAGACGACATTTTAGATTTGGGTAATGGAGACCTTGAAACACAGACAGGTGGGACCCTGTTGGCAGAGCTTTTGTGGGAATCTTGAAACTGATGGCTGTTGAGACAGAATTACACCCATTTCATAGAGTGAAATAAGTGCAACATTGTACTGCACTTATTACCATGTTTTCACTGATTTGCTTTGAAGATAGAGTTGATTGCAAGCTCACTCCTCCTTCGGACTCTTGAGATCCTCCCACCAGATCTAGAATCAATTTAAGAGATCTGTCTCCCTGAACACTGCACTCACACTGCCTTACTATCAACTGGACAAGCTTTTTCCATGACATGTTTTATTTTTTATTTTTTTATCTATTTTTATTTTTTTTAAATTTATTTTATTTATTTTTTTACAAATATACAGGTCTGACTACGGGATAAAACACTGTAGTAAGCAACAGTCATTGAGGGATAAAAATATGAATAGAGGAGAGCGGCAAAAGCATTCGCGCCTATTGCATTACCGTGAAAACAATATGTGTTACCTGAAGCCAAGATGTGAAAGCACCGAAACCAAGATGGCGAATGTGAAATTCTTTGAAGGGCCTAACATTTAATTCACCCGACTAAAACTGACTGGACAACATTCTCTTTCTTTTATTTTCAGAATGAGACAATGATTGTAAAAATCCATTTTTGATTAAATCACAAGAAAACGTTGTTGGTAGAACAATTGTAATTTTATTACTTTAATGCATAAGATTGAAGTAATTTAGTTTTCTTTCTCAGTACTTTGTTCATTTAAATGGCGTTTTAACTAATTTGATGAAGAAAACCATTGCAACACTCAATCTAGGAGAAGGTGGTTGGCCACCGTCGCTTTTTGGTAATACAGATAAAATTGTTTCAGATTTTAGTTGGAGAATCAGAAAGCGTGGTAAAAAATATGTGTGAAGTTTATTATCTATTCACAGTTCACAGTTTATTTTTTTTGTTTTGCTATTTTTATTCAGACAGGTTGGTATGTCAAATCTGCGATTGTTGATGATTTGTGTTACAAATAGTCATTTGTCATATAATAAAGTAAATATTGGTAAAATTATATTACAAATTTGTAATAAATAGGTCGTTGATTTCATAAGGCTGTCGATGACAAATCTAATGGTTAATCATTAATAGTTCAATCCTTTGAACAACCTTCATTTTGATCCGACAACTTCTGGACTGGCTGGTTCTGCAAGCAGAGCCCTTGGGTCAGTTCATACTACATTTAGTAAGCCCAGGGGACTTGGTCAATATATATTTCCACTCTATTCCACTCTAAAGTCACACCAATTTTTCATGCATTTCCGCAGGTCAGAGGCATGACAAAATTGACCAAGAGGACAGATTTATATTTGAATTTATTTGACCTACATATGGACGGACGGCGCTTTGTGTATTCCAGTGGATGAATTTCCGAATGAATTAACTGGCATAGTGGTATTCATCGTTCCAACACCAAACAGGAGTTTCTCCTCATCAATAAAGTAAATAGCATAAAGTTTAGGTACATAGAGGCAGAGTAAGTTTAACAAAGCATTCAGAAAAAGGCAAAATACCAATAGAGCTGCCTGATAGTAGCCATAGAATGTGGTGTAATATGTCGGCAAGAAAACAATCCACAGGAAAGCTGTGGTGGAAACAGAAACAAAAATAAACCAAGATTCATTAAAATTCTCAGGCAATTTCCTTGTCAGAAAACCAAAAGCAGAACAAAGGACAATAAAGAGAAGGTTGTAAGAGAGGCAACCTAGAAATCCCCAAGGAGACACCTCACATATTAGCTCTACATATCGCTCGGTTGGTACTGGCATCTTCAGGACTGCTCTTGGGGGATGAGTTATTTCCACAACCACTGTGATAACAACCTGGAAAAAAGCAGAAATTGTCACCATTAATCTCAAAATTAAAACTATTATATGATATGTATTATCTATTAATTGATTCATTTATGATAATGATGTCAGTTTTATTTTACAATCATTAGTTTGTTCAGATAGAATGATTGGCCCATGGGGAATACACTTCCTGAAACTATAATAGGTTTTTCTTAAAAGTTCATGTTTTACCTAGAACATCAGGGGAATCATATATAAGCAAACTACTTTTTTGAGTGAGCTGGTGATCCATGGCGAAACCATTGTTGGTATTGCTCAGCGAAGGAGGATTGTCAAGGAAAAACACATTTTCAAGGGACTTTTGCTTTCTATGACTCATGGAAGATATATTTCTGAATTTCTTTTGTAAATCAAGATATGTGACTTCTTTATAGTCTTATTGACAAGAAATAAATTTTACACACCAGAAATATTCAATCCCCATGACTACAGAAATATGACTGAAGAAATGTTGATAAAGTCAGTTAATGTACCTGTTGTATAAACTAAAGATCATCACAGAATATATAATATATAAACCATTTGAGCTAAATAAAGAGTTGCAGAGAGTGGTAGAGGGCGCTCTCACGCTGAGAAAACCTTCTCAGAGAAGTCAAAACGTGTGTCTGTTATCTGTGCCTCTAGCAAGTGAGTGCAGGCTTATTCATGAAGCAGATAGCATAGGAATATTGTAGCATCACCCAAAGTTCAGAAATGTTGTCCAGAAAGAAAAACAAAGAATATGTCAAGAATATATATTAAATATGTATATATACAAGATGGTGGCGACAGAAGTATATATGACACAACCCTATCAAATTTATACGCATACGCATGATTCTTTCTATCTTAATATTGGCATCTGTTTGATTAATGTTTGATAAAAGTGTCATTATCACAAGAAGAGGTCTTGCTGCTACACTTCACACACATAACAAAATATCTTTCTTTTGGAGAGCATGCTTTTAAATGTGTTAGGCTGACTGAATTCAATTATAAAAGTTAATTGTCACAGTTGATATTTCTGGTTTGAAAGCTAAAATGTGACTGGAAAGATATATTCATGCTCACGCTTCCATATAAAATACAAATCATGCATATATCTTAAATGCAATTATTTATTTCTTAAGATAATTCATAGCCCATATAAATAATTCTACGACATTACAAGCTCAGTTAAACAACTGGTTAGAAAAGAAAATATTTGATTCATAATTCACCATGATATACGAGATGTCTGCCATATCCTTCCGCTTTGAAGTATAAAACATAAAATATAACATTATTTTTATGAATTGTTATTTGTTGACGAAAATGTATTGAAAATTGAAAGCAATGAAAAAGTTCATAAAGACATTGTCTCAAATATGTTTTCCAGGTTTTATGCATGAGAAACGATTTCAAGTCATCTTAAATCAGGATGTGTCTTGTTTATCTTCTGTCTTCCTCATAGACATATAATAACTGTCCACAAGGATTGTCTAGCCTTCCCTACCAGGGGCTTTCTGTGTGTTATATGCCAGTATAAAGCAAATACTGCAGCAGTGACCAAATCGACATCAACTACTTCATACATTTAAAACTTGGCAACAATATTATTGGCAATGCTGTGAGTTGTTTTCACGTGTTTATCAGGTAAATGCAATGTCCAGGATACAGGTGTGTGGGAAGAGCGCATGCGTCAAAGCGATGACTTTACTTACAAAGCCATTTAACAATAGATTGTGGATGTTTCTTGTGCGTGACCAGGTGCAAATGGTCAATGCACAGAACAAATAAAATAATGAGGTACAAATACCACATGGCAGACGATACTTTGTCCAAACATATATCAGATAAAAATCCATATTTATGTGGCTTAATCAGACCTCAGTTTCAGAAGCGATGTATCAAGACAAGAACATGTTTATTGAGGTAAAATCGGGTGGTTTTAGAAGTGACATAGGTTACATATCCGATTATCCTTGAATGAACTATTGTCAGACATATCCAGAGGTAAACCCGACCATGTGGATAGTATTACCCGTATTAAGGGACACGCCTTTGGCCATTGGTTTAACTCCCAGTGAAGCAAGTATTTTTCCAACTGGTTAAATAGGTTGGGAAGTCATCCATTATTGCCACTATTGGCAAAAGGGTCACCAAAAACTTAACAAATATGATATGGGTTATCTGTGGATGATAACATATGACTTGGTGGATATGTAAAGATAAAAGGTAAACGTATCTGTGATTTACGACATTAAATTATACTCCTCACAGATGCAACAAACAATATCACTCAACTACCAGTGAGTAACCACTGATAATCTGATAACCGACGTCAATTATTTTTTTTAAATCAAAACAAAAAATGATATAACCTATGAATTTGGCCCTATACACAGACAATATGATAAAGGGCATATCAAAAAGTGATTAATTTCTATGCGCTCTTGACTTTCATAACAATGCCAATTCTAATACATATTTGTAAAATGTCAGTGGTCAGAGTCAAATCTCAAAATCAAGATGAACAATATTTTACACGAAAAACTGATCCACAATTATCTGATGCATTTTTGTACCTCCAAGAATAAACATATTTCTGAGAATAGCTCCCCTACTATATTGTGTTTTGGTTATCCGTTGATGTGGTCTTATGTTAAAATAAAATATGTTTGACCCCTGTACAGTTGTGTCACATGTCATTCTCATAATATTGAGATTGACAGTATCTATGGATAGATATTTTCTGTATCCCATATGTCAAGCCTTGGGTGTACACGCCATGATTAACCCAGACCTGATAACATGCAATGGTCGTAACCTGGACAGGTTTATTTAGGTTGCTCAGGGTGATGTATTACAATATATTGGACTCTTCCAGTGCTTTCAGATACATGATAATCTTGTATGGTCAATATGAAAGACAGCATCAATCTCTGCCAATAAATAAGTGTGGCAGCACTATATCTGCTACAAGTAGGTCTCATCACGAAATGACCGAAATAATGTTGAAAGTGATGTAAAATCCCAAACAAACAAACAAACAAAATCTAATTGAGCAATATGCATTTGAGAACAATTTAGTTATTATTTTCTTTTATTATTATTTTTTTAAACATAGCAAATATGAATAATAATGACTTCATACAGTAAATAAATATGAAATCTTCATATTGGGCTAATATTTGAACATTTTAGGGACTAAATGGCCTAAACGGTTGATGTGCCTTTAAGCCACCATTCATTTATTAATGCTCACTGAACATTTTGCCTGAATCCACATTTCAAAATAAACATGAACTGTACCTATCCAAGGTGTCATTAACTCTTACCTGCAAACAATGCTCATTCTAAGATCACTCCTTCAGATTGGTGTATTATTTATTCCAAATCAGTGTTCAAGATCTTCAAAATGTGAGGTTGTCAATATTTGACCATATCAGTCATGATGGAAATCAGCAGCTCATATGTCAAAAAATTATCAAATATTGTAATCATTAGTTTAATTATCAAATAAACCATAATTTTAATAAAGAAATAGTTGTAATCATAATGTTCAGATGTGTGAACATCAGACTGGGCCGTGGTGCGGTTGGTGAGAGTCGAGGCCCGTGCCAAAGGATTAACCCGTTGTCCTTGTAAAGCTGTGACCGGGTGGTTTGTCATGTCAAGACCTGCGACATAATTCAGTGAGGCAGCATTATATCTGTTACAAGTAGGTCTCATCACGAAATGACTGAAATAATGTTAAAAGTGATGTAAAACCCCAAACAAACAAAAAATTAAGGCCTTTGTTGGGGACCTTATTGGGGCCTTTATAATGGACAGGGCCCTTTACCTTATTAGCAAGGGCCAAAATAAAAGAATATAGTGACTGGATGCCGATTTTCAGAGTGAAAGTTCCCCCTTTTTGTCCCCGCATTCTTCTCAACGCTAAAAGCAGGGTACATTAAATTGAGCTGCATGCGTGTGTGTGTGCATCTATCCGTCCATGGTAAATTATTTGTGTGCATGATACAGCCACAAAGGTTTGACATTTAGCTTAGATATGGCACACATGCACTCCTGAGGACCTTTCCCCAATCTGATTAGGTTATGGTAGTGATTTGGTGGATTTTTGTTGCCATGGCGACCGTCCAAAGTGCGGGGGAAACAATGCTCTTGTTTCAATTAGCATATCAAGCCGGACCGAAAACAATTAACTTGATAGATAAGGCATTGAGTTTAACTGATAATAAGTTCTTACTTGGTATAAAACGATATTTCAAAGTAGTAACAGTTTCCCATAATGTTTGTAAATTTGTCAATTTAGAACAATCTATATAAGATCATAATTGTTACATTCAATTACATTATTTTAGTTTTTTGACAGCTAATGCACCCAGGATGCTTTTCCTGTTATAAAGATAGCTGTGTGACAAACGACTGTGACTTTTTATCAAATAACTGCTGCTTCTCTGCATTTGTTTCTGAAACATTTTTAGTTCTACCTAAAAAAGGTTGCATTTTCATGTAACTTATAAAACAGCGTCATTCAAAAGAAGTTGCCATTTGTCTTGTTCAAAAGCAGTTATGTATTTTAAACTCTGTATATGAAATGGCCATATCTATTGGACGTCGACCCACTACCCTTTAGCATGTCATAAAAAGTGACTAAAGGGACATCCTGTTTGCTGTGAAATGAATGTGATCCTACTCTGCATTACAGAGGTAGTATTCAATTACTACCTCTGCAGTCATTGCCCTGTTTTTGATCTCATTCAAAGTTTGGAAATCCCCAAGTCATAAATACTTGCCTTGCTCACAAAAATATCATCAAATCTGAATTGGTCAAAACCTGTAACCAGGTGTTTGGCACATATACAGACCAATCAGTACAACCGCCAGTACTGTCGATTTAGTCGATTCTGTGCGCACATTTATACCTTTGGTGGCAGGGACTGATATGACAGAGAAGTCCTGCTATGGAGGATATTGTGTTCCATGTAGAAGTGGATATGAAATCCTGTTAGGCTGATTTTGCAGTAATACCAGTCCAGTTACATCACACCTGTCTTGGATCAGATATTCACTAGACAGGCAGTTTAGAATAGGCCTAGATTGGATTTAACCAGCTTATTGTACTTCTTCCAAAACTGTGGACATATGTATGCTTGAAACATGCATATTTGATACCCCATATGCTATGCAACGGAGATTCCTTAAATGTAAAAGAAAGGGGAATGAAATATGATTGTGTGTTGTCTTAAGGACATGTATGAAATGGTATATCATATAGCCTGTGGCCATATTTGGCATAATACCATGAACTGTGCATAGGAATCATAATGCTTTTGACACATAATGAACAAGGCAATTTCTTTTATTTTCTTTTATTCTATAAAAGAGAATACCATGCTGTCAGCCATTTACTTTGCACATAACATAAGTTGGAATATCATTTTTTGGGGATGTAACAATAAAGGTGTCATGAATTGAACTTAATAAGGCACATATTTACATCCGACAGTTTTTGCCTTAGATTTAAGTCAATTAATTTTTGATTATGCATATCAATTTGAACACATTTGTTTGATACCTTTGGCGATGAAATAGGAGGCAATACTAATTTGGTTTGATATAAATCAATACATTCTGATAACATATAATTAGGCAAAATATTAATGAAACAATTATGGAGATTATATACCGTTTAGGGCATTTCAAATTGTGAGAAGCATTTCGAATTTTATTCCGGCGTAAATGGGTAGTGTCAATCCCCCCGTATCTCAGTTATATGACCATGTTTCCTGATTCTCCTAGTGTCAATTCCCCATATCTCAGTTATATGACCATGTTTCCTGATTCTCCTCGTGTCAATTCCCCAGTATCTCAGTTATATGACCATGTTTCCTGATTCTCCTAGTATCAATTCCCCCGTATCTCAGTTATATGACCATGTTTCCTGATTCTCCTAGTATCAATTCCCCCGTATCTCAGTTATATGACCATGTTTCCTGATTCTCCTAGTGTCAATTCCCCCGTATCTCAGTTATATGACCATGTTTCCTGATTCTCCTAGTATCAATTCCCCCGTATCTCAGTTATATGACCATGTTTCCTGATTCTCCTAGTATCAATTCCCCCGTATCTCAGTTATATGACCATGTTTCCTGATTCTCCTAGTGTCAATTCCCCTGTATCTCAGTTATATGACCATGTTTCCTGATTCTCCTAGTATCAATTCCCCCGTATCTCAGTTATATGACCATGTTTCCTGATTCTCCTAGTATCAATTCCCCCGTATCTCAGTTATATGACCATGTTTCCTGATTCTCCTAGTATCAATTCCCCCGTATCTAAGTTATATGACCATGTTTCCTGATTCTCCTAGTATCAGTTCCCCCGTATCTAAGTTATATGACCATGTTTCCTGATTCTCCTAGTATCAATTCCCCATATCTCAGTTATATGACCATGTTTCCTGATTCTCCTAGTATCAATTCCCCCATATCTCAGTTATATGACCATGTTTCCTGATTCTCCTAGTATCAATTCCCCCGTATCTCAGTTATATGACCATGTTTCCTGATTCTCCTAGTATCAATTCCCCCGTATCTAAGTTATATGACCATGTTTCCTGATTCTCCTAGTATCAATTCCCCAGTATCTCAGTTATATGACCATGTTCCTGATTCTCCTCGTGTCACTTCCCCAGTATCTCAGTTATATGACCATGTTTCCTGGTTCTCCTTGTGTCAATTCCCCAGATTTTTACAGAGATATGTGGAGATAGTATTTAAAAACAACTGGTCTGACATCAAAGATGTTTAAGTCATCCAGTCTATTAAATACAAAATATTTGGTAAATTCATGATTTTCTCAGACTTAATGGTCTCTAGCATATCAAAACCTACATGAAAATAGTTTTGGTACACAAAAATCGCAGATCCTCATAGCTTGAGATGCCAAATGATGCCAAAAAATCACTGTGAACATTGGTATCCAGTCACTATATTTTTCTCTTTCTTTTGGCCCCTATACATAATATGTTGGGCAGGTTAAGGCCTTGAGCTTTTTAAAGCCCATGACCTTTATTAAGTGCCAGGGAGCACTTCCCGAGTGGCTACTCAGAAAATGATATTAGAACTTTTTTATTATTCCATCATATTGTTGTAATGTCTCACATATTAACTATAAAAGAAATAGTTTGTAAGCTAACCATGGTGCTTTATAATGATGGAACTACATAAGATGAAATGCTATTGTATACTCTTTGTCAAGATGATATATTATAGATTGAACTTTTAACTTGCACTGACATTTCACATTGGTAAAAGACGATTGCAATCAGAGAAGTGAATGGATCTTTTTCTCTGCCTGAAGACATGCTCAATCAGGTATGGTACCGTCTCTGATTTCAAACTTTGCACCACCTGAATACAACAGGGAATATGTCTTGGCTTTTTATAACTCTGAAGCGCTGTATGTTCTGACAAATTGATACTTGATATATCAAATTAAAATAATTCATTCTCAGTTTAAAAGTCACAGGTGGCTTAAATATTTGGAGAAATGTCGGCATAAGTAAATTAGATCCTTGAATACACTTGTTATACAACCAGTCAATACCTTAAATAGCCGAACAGCTCAGTTAAACTAAATGTGTACACTTGTTATACAACCAGTCAATATCTTGAATATCCAAACACATAAAGTTTTTTCCCCTTCAGCCAAAATACCTGACAAAAAGAGGAAAGTCTCAGGTCAGGGTACCAGCAGTAGATTAAAGATGTGAGATGGCATCATGCTGAGAACACTTGCTTGCTGGGATTAGTACTCATATAAGTGGGGTGTGTGGTCACTTTCACATGTCTAAAATAGTCGGCAAATTACTGTACACACATCTGAGCATTACTACATGTATTTCTTTAATTTAATGTTTGAATATAGAAGTATAATTCCATATTGTTAGTAATGTTGAAACAACTGTGAAACTGGAGAATTAATGCATTTCACTGGACATATTCATAGATTTCATTTTCACCATGAAAATAAATACTTGTCCCAACCAGAAATTGAACCCCTTTGGCATGGGGGACAGATGTCTTACCCACTTAGCCATATTGAAAAGTATGATTTGAACTTCTCACTTGTAAATCACACAGTCAACAGCCTATATCACTTTATCAATTTATTTTATTAAGGAAGATGTTCAGTAATTTCACACAATAGCCTAAATTGAATTTATAGACTAAAATATTCCAAACATATGTTTGTCTAAGATGATGACAATAGTAATGCAAATAGATCAAAAGAAAAAGTAGATATCTATATTTCATGTCTCATTTAAATCTAAGACACCATTTTCTAGTTGATTATCTGTAAGTAGGTATATAAGGTTAGCATGTAATTATTTACATTGAATATAAGGTGTGTCATATAATGTCCAGACACGTTTCATATATTTACACATAACTCATAAAACTGAAAATTGTAATAAAACAAAGTCAGTCAGTGACTGGAGTGGTGCATATTCTTCTGGAGAAGCCATATGGAAAGTAGTCTGATAGGATGTTGTTTTCATTGGGAGCTAATATGTTGATATGGACTCAATGAGGTCACTCATTACAGAAGCCAGATGGGCAAATGCTGGTTGAGAATGTGCTTGATTTGTCTTGAGGGAAGTACATGCCATGAGCTCAGTTAAACTGAATGTGTAGATATCTGCACCTGTAACCCATCAATTCCATTGAACTCCTGGGTATTAATTATTGCCAACACCTTAATCTGTTTGTTGTTTCACACATTTGTTTACCAGATGCCTAATTTGCATATATTGGCTTCATAGCCACGATATTATATACATGTCATGTGTCTTTATCATAGGGCGCACATATAAATGAATGAAATGAATAAACCAATTTTATGGATTCCAACTATTTCACAAAAAGTGATTTTGCACTCTATCTGTGTGACTTCTATGTAAGCACGAAGATAATTTGCTATCAAACAAAATATGCAACACTGAAAAAGTTTGAATGACAGGCATGTAAATGGATGTAACTACCAGCCCACTCTGTCATCTTATACTACATAATATCATGTTAGAAAATGTATGGACAATTGATAATTGAACTTCTATTCCAGTACAAATGATAAAATACATCTGCTGTTTAATCATATGACTTCAAAAAGAAATTATTTCACTCAAACTGAATGTGTTGCCAACTTTGTAGGTTACATTGATTTGTGGGTTGCGATGCAATATCGCATTATCGCATCTTACAAGCATTGATATATAAATTCAAAAGAGTGTCCTAGGACATAACCCCAACATCTGATCTACCTGGTAGAACCCGGATGACAAAGCTTTTAAGATTCTATCTCGCCGTTTTATCTCTCTGTCCCATAAAATCTGTTCATAGCAAATTTGGCACGGACAAAGCAAACGTGAGTGTGTGATGTGCTGATTTGTAAGAATTTTCCATTTTACTCTGCTGACACTCAATTATATTGTAGAAATGATATAAGGTTACGAAACGATCCCATGCTGATTTCACATCTTGACCAATTTCGAAATGTGTTATAGAATATTTCAAATAAACTTTGTTCATCCACATGTAAAAAACATTATATCAATATCAATACCTGAATTCATCTCATCTAAATGTCTGTATACTTTCTCTGTGTGCTTTTTATCTTCAGAAATTAAATAAGGTGATATTGTTTGGTTGTGTTTACCTCATAAATATATTACCTGGTACAAGGCAGCCTGACCTTTCTTCGGATCGACGCCTCATGAGAGTAACTTTGGAAAAAAACGATTACAATTTTGGAAAAATCACTACACATAAATGATTGGTAAATATGTGCGGTCTACAGTGGGGCTCTGACGGGATTTACTTTGTAATTTCCTGAATCGGGCCCACGCCATTTGATATTTGAGGGATCGAAAAATATAAATATCATTTTCAAGAAGGAGACTGGATACAATTTTTTTTTCAAAAAGACTTTCTTGATAAACCAACAATAGGCATATCTGACGAAGTTTCAACAAAGCTCTTAAACTTATATTTAACCTTCGATGGTTCGGTACTTTATGTCCAAACTACGTCAGATATTCGTCTGCGGTGTGTTCAATATATAACAAAACGCAGTGGAATCACAGAATGTGGCACTGAATAATGTGCCACTGATATTGTGTACAAAGTTGGCATAACACATGCATGGCGCTCCCACGGCGTTCCTACTACGTCCACGGCATTCCTATGGCACTCTCTCTGCAGACAAACAGCTTCCTCGGAGTCGCCATGGTATGTCTACTGAGTCACCAATGCTTGATCAGAGTCCTCACTGTGCATGCCATCGCTTCTATTTTATTCTTGACGTTATGTTAACGCAGTATGACCGCAGCCCTGGTGTCACTGGCGTATCAGTTCAGAGGTGTGAACAAGTAGGAGCTTCCATAACGGCGCTTGCTCTGTGCTGTCGGGGAAATGACGTGAAATGTTGAGATGTAATCACGCAGCACCGTATCATTTGTCACATGACATGTTTTTAACTTATCAGAAACCTCATGTCTCAGAGAGGTCTTATCAGGGGAGATCAATATTTTAATTGTATTCCAATGATATCCCATAACGTGAATTAATGCGCAATTTAGATGCTTTCTCTCAAGAAAATAAACTCCATGATCTTATGAACTGCAATTTAGATTATTGATTCTAAACCATTTAACTGGAGGTATGAAGGCACACAGGTCTTGGTAGATTGTTTGGATGACACAGCATGCATTGTCTCCCATTATCTTGTAATCCAAATAATTGATCTCATAGCTTGTATTTCACATCCTATACACTGTGTGCCCTTTTCCAAAACAAAATGCTAAACTACAAATAGATAGATTAAAACGCATTTCTGACCGCAATATTGTTCCTGACAAAGTACTTTTTGTTAATAATTATTATTAATTTCTCAAGGTCATTCAGTCATGAAAAATATAAATAAGGGTAGATCGTGTGCATTAAGATATATCCCAATCATTGCACTGTGAGTATTATCAGGGGAATGAATGACAATAAAGTAATCTGATGACTTAGCATATTATAAAATTCTATCTGAACGATATGATCTTGGAGTAATTATGATTACTTCAAGATATGATTGATCAATCAACAAAAACATATCAACATTTTTAAAGCCATTGCAGCATGAGCAAATATGAGAAGACCATAAAGTGCCGATATGTAATGTTGGCACAGAGAGTTTGACTTCCGCTTCCGGTCTAAATGAACTGCAAATATTTTTAAAGCCATTGCAGCATTAGCAAATATGAGAAGGCCATAAGGTGCCGATATGCAATTTTGGTACTGAGAGGTTGACTTCCGCTTCCGGTCTAAATGAACTGCAAATATGACTGTTTGTGAGATGATAGGAAAAAGGTTGATTGCTTCGGGTAACACCATGATATAAAGATACATGTTGGCGCTGTGGATCAAATAGACAACTTTTCCTTCTCCTCTCTGTTCATGCATTCGTTTCAATTAGTTGGACAACTGTGTACATTGATTTATTCTGCTGTATCTATTAATATCCAAAGGTGGGATCAGTTTATCTGAGAGCGACTAATGTACATTTCTTTGGTATACGAATACGGCATCCCGTGATTAGTATCATATATACTCTGTAGTTCCGATATCAAACACTATACAATGGCCGTCACATAGTGGTCGAATTCCGGTTCCTTTTTCATTCTGTTCCGATAACAATTCATCATCATCTACATCCTTGTTATCGCAAACAGTTTTAGATATTTGATATTTAACGTATGCATAGTTAGCCCCTATACTTCATATGCTATTAAAGGGATGAGATCTGAAATCACAACTTACCAAAAATACCAATTCCTTTCACGTTAGTAAATTGTTCATCGATTACATGATTTCTTTATTGCCTGATATTGTTTGATATTTCTGCCCTAAAGTAAGTCGTTTTGTTTGGCACAGAGTGTTTTTACATTTGAGAAACCATCTAACTTCTACATCTGTCACCAACTGACTTGGGATTTATCGTTTTGAAGTAGAAGTTAAAGATATGGTGATTTTCTTTTAGGGAATAATACGTCACGTAACATGCCAAGGCTGTAATTATATTCAGGAGAAGAGAATAAAGACTAACAGAGTAATGAAGCAATCTTGTGACATATTGTTTGGCAAATTTGATGTGCAAGGAAGCAGAGTATTGCATAAATTGGGTACAATCTTATTTGTGACCCTAATTCATTCAGAGTTTGATAAATTCTTTTGGGCACATATTTTACCCTCATTATTTAAAGTTCATGAAGGAAATACTATCTCGTATTGCTTGAAACCAACTGAAACATTGCAGGGGTGATAGTCAACTAATCCGAGGTATAGAAAAACACACAGCAGAGTAAATGGTAACACACGCACCTGACCCAATCTGTAAAAAGTTCATTCAGGACTTCACAGTACACATTCAGGATAAACAAACACAAATAGAGGAAACAGTTAAGACAATGATACATGAGATAAACAATACATTGGGATAGTAGATAGACATGTAGATACCTGTCCCGCTATGAGCATGAGGGCGGCTGTGAGCTGGGCCCGGGAGGAGATAAGGCCCGGTCTTTGGTTGCCCCGGCGGCCGGCAGAGAAGATGCGGTAGACTCGATTAGTCTTCACAAGGAGCGGGGCATAGATGAGGCACACGGAGAGGGTGAATCCAAACTGCGCCATTGTGCACGACGCCGCGCTCGGCGCGCTGATTAGGGCAAAGTTGGTGACAAAGGCGAGGAGAATACCGCACAAGATGAGTACCATCAGATCCCGGCTTGAGGCCTTGATCAGCCTCGCCCGCCTGTTCTTCACAAACAAGCCTGCCACAGACAGTGCCATTATGATACCAAGCACAGTTAGGAGGAGGAGACCTATGGTGATGGAATCAGAGGGTCTGAGATACTCCGGGGGTATATCTTCACACAGAGTCTTTGTCTCCACATCAGGCCAGGTGAACATACCACACGCCACACAAGACGTGTAGTTTTCAGCGATGATTTCATTTTCTCTGCAATTTCTGCATTCCCAACAGCATGGTAACTCTTTCTGGATGACATACTGGAATGGTCCACACGGTTTACTGCATACTGACACTGGCACAAGTACATCCGGGTCAATGTCACCAAACAGCATCCAATCAATCTCATCCTTAATAACTTCAATTTGTTCAGAATTCTTATCCCATACGGCTACCGCACGTGCCTTTTCCGCTCTTGCTGAGCTGTACTGTTTGATGACATATTGACCCACCATGTCAATATTGTCATCAAATTGTATTCTCCCAGTCACTCCCTGGAAGTTCAAATGTCTTATATGATGCAGATAGTCTGGCCCCTTCACACACTCCCTCAGAAGAGAACTATTTTGAAAAGCGGCCGGACATTTGTTCTTTATTAGCGAGTCTAACCCCATAACTAGAGTGGTAACAGAGTCAAGAGTCTTATACACCCAGCTCTTTATTAAGTGATCAGAAGGGACAGGGACATCCATGTACTGATCACAAGTGTTATCGCTCCATTGGCAACCGTATAGCATTTCCCATAGCAGATATATCCACGGGTTGTCAGGTTGTTTAGCTGGAGTTATGCCGAGATACCACTTATCAAAGTCATCAGATCTTCCATTGAGAAAATTGATCACAAAAGCTCCGTCCGCGCCTGGACCATAGCCATCTTCTACAAATGACATAGTATCAGATCCTATGAAAATGAACTGCCTTTGTAAGTCTTTTTCTGCGATAAGAAGGAATAGAGAAGACAGATGTTTGTCTGACAAGAAAAGTACAACAGCTCTGGCATCTCTGTACCTGATAAGGGTATCAATGATGTCTAGGAACTGCTGTACACCATCATCATAGTAAACGAGGGTAGACGACGCCATACAAAGACCACGTTCCTTGGATTTCTTCTCGATGGCTTTACCGCCGTGCTCTCCGTAGCTGCCTTCTGAGAAGATCAGCTGGAAATAGGTCCAACCATAAAACTCTATCAAATCTAAAATGGCTTCACTCTGATATTTGTCTGGAGGTGAAAGTCGTACAAAATACTCGAAGCGTGATTGGTCGCTGAGCTCTTCGCTGGTGGCGAAGGTACTGAGGATAGGAGTCTCTGCTACTGTCATGAGCCCCGCTGTTTGGACGGAGTTGTCGCTAGTGGGCGCTCCCAACACTCCAATCACCGGGAAATGTACCAGACCGGAACTGCAGTTACCGCCGACCTGCGCAGGCGTTGGAGATTCCTCGTCTGGGATAAGGTATAGAGACTTTGCCAAATAGGTCAGCTTTGATTGGCAATCATCCAGCATCACAAATCCTAAACTGATGTTGGGGAGGATTTCTGGACTTGAGTTGATTTTCTCTACAACATACATGAACGCCTCTGGTGTCTGCAGTGTATGGTTGCTTACAAGTTTGTTGAGACATGGTTCATCGGGAGTAGGTCCTTTCTGATGTGTGCTGGTTAGGAAACCAAGCAGGACGTCCCCACCGCGAGCAAAGCAGTCCTTGTTGATACCCCTTATCTGAAGTACACCCAAGGCCGGCGTTATACTCGCCATGCCCAGTAAAAGTAGAATGTGCATTCTCACCAACTCACAATAATCCAAATCTAAATCTGAAATTAAAATGAAGCATTCAGGGATGCATTTATTTGTGAAAAGTTAGAATAAGACAAAAACTGCTTTGTTCAAAGTATCTGATATACCACTCAATAAAAAATTCTCTAGTAAACTATTATGAAAAGTAGTAATACAAAAGGCTACATGCTTAGCACTAAGATTAAACGGAAGTTGGTAACTATATAATCATATATATATATATATATATATATATATATATATATATATATATATATATATATATATATATAGCCTTGATGGTGGTAACAAACCTGATTATTTTTCGTTCCACGGTGACCAATGCAGCAGCCTTGATGGCTTTCTGTTCCACAATGACCAATGTAGCAGCACCACGCTGATGTCTGTTCTCGCTTCCCTTAGGCCATTGCCTTATACCTGTCTGTGTGAGGGTATAGAGAATGAGACGCCTTATAATGTTGCACCCACTGCTCATATCATGTGAAATTAAACGGCTTCACACGCTACTCAAAGAAGGCGTATATCATATAAGATTAAACTGCTTCAATTATTCTCAGATGATGATATAATCCAAACACAAACCTTCTGTGCAGTTACACAGGTAGGACTCTGCAACATCAATATGCATAATACATAAATATGTTAATATTTTCACTTTCTGTCAACATTTTATGATTATATGAAGTTATTCTAACTTGCAGAAGACCACGGACTGTGGCGCGATTGGTAAGAGCACCAGCTTATTAGCACCAGTTCCTCTGTGGCGATCCAAAGGTCGTGGGTTCGGTAAATCTTGGATTATTCATTCCGTTCAATCGGTTCACAGCGGTGCCTTCTTAGTTTCCTAAGACCCTACCTTGGTTATGCAAACACCTGTAATGTTCTATTTTTCAAACTAAACAGGAGGAACACTACTCAAACTATCATCACCAACTCGGGCCATGTTGGACACATTCTTAACACTCACAAGCTAACTTCAACTCTATGTTTGCTGTATTTGTGCCTTAATACATGCTAAAATGTTATCAGCAAAGTGAAAATATATTAAGCATATAACGATCCTTGTAACCATTAGAGGAAGTCTTTGCAATGCAATCTATCAGACCTTTGCATACAAGGTTGTATGATAGAAGATACTTAGCGAAACTCTATTGTTAATCCAGCTCATCTATTTTATCCTCAGGACGCAAAGCAATATATTTGCTTCAACTAACAAGTTATGCCATGGACTTGATGTATGCTAAAGGCAAAGGCTTTTATAGATCACTATAGAAATCGAAGTGGTACAGCTGGTCGTCTGTTGTTATATTAATGAACTAATAAATTGCCACTCTTCGCCTGAGGGAGGGAACTCAAAGAGGAATACTGTATAGATGTATCGTGCACAGTAATATCTGCGCATTCTCACGAATTCTCAATCTGCAGCCTCCCGTGAAGTCAGTTTGGCAAGGAGTCACGATAAAGGCCAACTTTAGACCTTTTGTTGTTTTCTTAAAACAAACAAAAGGGAGCTGGAAAATCTATACACTATCGTGTAATTAGCCATCAACTTTTCAAGAAGGGACCTCTCCCACAATATCATAGCAATGCAATGAAGACCATTTATCCCGCATATACACCTAGAAATGGGATCTCACATAACACCATGACAAACTATCACGACACACACACGCACCGCACGCACCGCACGCACGCACCGCACGCACCGCACGCGCGAGTTCAAAACGATACATTTTCCCCTTTGCAGTGAGAATTCCAATCAGTTCAGGTCAAACCAACATGGTGAGTGCACTAAGGTACAGCAATAACACTTCACTAACACAGCACAGGGAATCAAATTAAACATAGAAGGGGGCAGAAAAATCAATATCATTTACGGTAAATATTTTGTCTTCTGAAAATGGAGAATCCTATAATTCTAAGTAGGTTGATGATATATTCATAATCTGCCCAATAGCAAGATGAGTAACATGAAAATACTGTCCTCAATACCCGGATCATGTGGACACTAATAAGCTTAATTACTGCCGTGAGTGATATATGACTGTACCTTTCTTAACTTCTTTAATGAAAACCTATGTACCCAATGCACTAAATACCCTGAACTATTCATAATATTGAGCACAGGTGGAAAGCATGAGATAAACATGCATCCCTTGTTGATTGGCTGTGATAAATCTATGTGTAAGACAATTAACATTTACAAAATTTAAAAATAAATTCATGCACACGTCAGACATGATGTAAAAATGGTAGTGGTCAACATGAAAATTATGTAATGAATGAATGGAGGGATTAGTTACGGCACACCACCTAATTAAGGGGATGTTCATGCTGGGCAGGTCTCACTTATTCGGGGGTTTGTTTTTTTTTTGTTTAGGGTTTTACATCACTTTCAACATTATTCCAGTCATTTCGTGATGAGACCTACTTGTAGCAGATATAGTGCTGCCTCACTGAATTGTCATGTCGCAGGTCCTTGACATGACAACTCACCCGGTCACAGACTTTCAAGGACATAGGGTTAACTCTTTAGGCACAGGCCTCAGCTCATATGGGAAATTGTATCATGAGTTCAATCTCGGCACGGCCGGGGATCGAACCCACGACCTTTGGATCACCACAGAGGAACCGGTGCTAATAAGCTAATGCTCTAACCAACTGCGCCGCGGCCTGTGGCCTTATTTTGGGGGATGTTTCTCAGTTATGGTCAAGCAGTGATATTACCTGTCGCCTCTCTCTGGACCAGGCATGGCGTTTTTCTTAAAGTGGAGAATGCCTACTTTGGGGAAAGTCTTGCCTTTCATTACAGGAAATCTCAGTTCCTGCCATTATTGGTGAAATAGAGCGTCAATATTGGACGCAAGTCATGGTGAAAAATCAGGCTGCGGAATGATTGGTAAAAAATATATGAAAATTCACGGTGATTTGTTTTAAACTAACATTTGTACTGATTGGTCAGTTTTTGGGTTAGATCCCTGAGCAATTAGAGTATTTTTGATTCGGAGAATTCCAAATTTCGAATGATATCAAAAACATGGTAATGACGGTAGACAGAGGTAGTCAAAAGATTGAACAAGACTTACTTTAATGTGTACTACTAACGTTGTAATGCAGAGTATGAAAAGCCTTTCATAAAGATCAACCAATGAATGGTTACATCAACACATTGAGGTAAACTTGGAAGGTTAAAACTCTGAGCTGATGTTATGCTGAGAACCCTTCTTTGCTAAGATCTTAGGGTTGTGTGGTCACTTTCACATGTCTTTAGATAGCTGGCAAAGGACCATGCTTTTATATCAACTTGAAATATGGCCCAGTTTCTCTTGCCAATCACAGTATTGCTATACTTTACATCACTAAAAACATTGCCCTGTTTCTCGAGCCAATCACAGATCTGTATTGCTGTACTTTATATCATGTAATGTATGGTTTAGGGATAGCTTCAATGCAGACATGGAATGAGACATGTCCATTTTGTAACCCGAAGGCCTGCAAATACATAGATCTGAGCTTACCTGATGATACAGGTCAGTGTTATATATTTTAGTTTATTCAACCAGAACATGCTCGTCAGAAGTGACACTTAGGCTCATTCATTTATTATCCAAAATGTAATACAAAGTAAATGGCTTGTTAACTGTACCCCCCCCCCCGCCCCATGGCAGGACTTCTCTATCATATCAGTCCCTGCCACCAAAGGTATAAAGGTGCGCACAAAATCGAGCACAAGTCATTAGTATTCAAAGTCTAGCTGCACACTCATTGGTGACAGAATATAAATAGATTTGTTTTGTGCTGGCAGTTGTACTGATTGGGCAGTTTATGTGCCAGACACCTGGTTACAGTTCATGACCTGAAGTTGGACAATTCAGATTTGATGATACTTTTGTGAGCAAGAAAAGTATTTATGATTCAGGGAATTCCAAACTTTGAATGAGATCAAAAACAGGGCGATGACTGCCAATTAACAATATATAATTAGAATTTCTATATCTAAAAAAAATCAAATATTGCAATCATTATTTTAATTGTTAATAAAACCACATTTTGAATTAATAAACGTGTGCAGTAATAATGATCATATGTGTGTGCAGTGATTTGCCCACTATTACATGATATCATCACTGGCTGACATTATGAAGATACACTTTAACAGAAATGATTTTCCTTACATTAAATTCTGCTTTTGCAAATATCAATGGATGCATTACTCTGCATGGCGAGGTAGAGTCATATACTACCTCTGCCACAATGGGCATGACACTGTCTCAACCTATTCCGCAAGGTTGATTGCATAATCCACGGACAGGTTCGCAATTGGTGGGCTTTGCACATGCTCACTCACAATGCCCGCCCGATTGGCTTATAATCGCACACACATCAGGTGCACTCACTGTCTGCCCAAACAAACATTTGTGAAGTTACTTACTCACTTTTCACAGTTCATTATTCAGAATTTGTTGTTGTTGTTGTAGTCACTTTCTTGCCAAAACAAGGACACTGATTGGCTGTGTTATAACGTGTGACATTTTTTTTACTTGGTGTCGATCGGCTTATGAAAGAAGCTTGTTATGGGCGTGACCTCTCAGTACTCACTGACTATGGTCAATTATTGCAGAGCTAGGTATAAATCCTGGCTCTGCCATGGAGAGTATAGATGCATTTAAGAAGAATATTCTTACTGAATAAAACAAAGGCATAACTAACTTTTAATAACATAAAGGCCATTTAAAAAATGAATATATATAAGTCTTAAATTTATTAAGATTGATTTCATAGAAACTAAATGCTCTGATTGTGCCCAAGATCTGTGAGTGGTGTTTAATTCTCATTGGAGTATATATGTAAATCTGGATATTGTAATGTCAGGAATCTAGCAGGCAAAATAGTAGCAAATTGAACGATTGTAATCATACCAGGTTATGAGATAACTGCAAAATGGTTGGGGATGCCATAAATAAGTAAAAAACAAAAAAACAAGAACATATTCAAAGTGGACTCAATTGCCTTTTAATATTAAAAAATATATTGCTAGGGGAAAGTCCTTTAAACATATTTATTTGATATAAAATCTGCCATTTGTATTTTTCAGGGTTATATGTTTACACATGGTGGGGACGTAGAATAGATAGATGACTAAAAAATGCCATAATGAGTTTCTTTCCCAATAGCGGAAACTAGCTCCACTGACATAGTTGAAATAGAATGCACCTGTGCAAATGGCGCTTGACAATCGGCATGATATGGAACATAGAGCTGAATTATCCTATAAAGATGGCACAACAAATAATGTGCTTTGCCTTCAGAAAGCTTTAATAATTTGTGCAATATTGTGATAGTTTGTCACAAGAGAATGCACATAAAACGCTTTGCATAAGATGTTGCATGCCAGAACATATAAACTGTGATACAAGATGAACACTCGCATCTTGTTTGTGACGTTTTTGTGAGTATTTATTAGATACGTTTGAGTAAGGATTTCGCTCACAACCATATACATTGTCTATACCCCCCCGCAGAAATACAGTCTCCATGCAACAAAACAAAACCACATGGTACAAACAAAAGATTTGATTACTGCTGGAAAGGCATGCCACATTGGAAGCCTGATAGTCATAACTTTTAATTGCACCTGGTGCCTATGGTTGTACAGGTATACTCTGTATATGTGAAGGTTGATCATGATCGTGAATGTTACATTTGTGTGAATCCTATCACCACTAAGCGATGATGTGTGTAAAGCTCGTCCCATATTCACAGTCGTCCCATGTTCACAGTCATCCCATATTCGCAGTCGTCCCATATTCACAGTCGTCCCATATTCACAGTCGTCCCATATTCACAGTCGTCCCATATTCACAGTCGTCCCATATTCACAGTCGTCCCATATTCACAGTCGTCCCATATTCACAGTCGTCCCATATTCACAGTCGTCCCATATTCGTCACACATTCGTCCCATATTCGTCACACATTCGTCCCATATTCGTCCCACATTCGTGCCATATTCATTCCACATTCATCCCATATCTTGTTTGTCAATTTTTGGCCTGTGTATCCATCAGACTGCCACGGTAATAGGAAGGTCAATTCTAAAGGATGTATTTTGATATGCCAGATACCTGGAAATCAGAGAAAACATATTTCACCTATATTTTGACAGTTAAATTCCCTCTTTTTA
Source organism: Amphiduros pacificus (assembly GCA_949316495.1). Taxonomy (NCBI): domain Eukaryota; kingdom Metazoa; phylum Annelida; class Polychaeta; order Phyllodocida; family Hesionidae; genus Amphiduros; species Amphiduros pacificus. Next base: position 40,903,561 of record OX439001.1, on the reverse strand, counting down.
TTACTTGGAATATCATGCTAGGACGGTTTTTTATTTTTTTGGACCAAAACCATTTTGGAGCAAGACCGGTTTTAACATGCTAGATACCCAAAAATCAGAGAAAACATATTTCACCAATATTATGCTAGAGACCCGTAAATAGGAGAAACTCATGAATTTTAACAAAATATTTGTGTTTAAGTAGCCGGATGCCATTTTTCCCTGTTAAATTCCCCCTTTTTTCAATTGGAATATCAAGCTTGGAGCGTCTTTGAATTTTCTGAATCAAAACCATTTTGGTGCGAGACCAGTTTTAATATGCTAGATACTCGTAATTTGGAGAAAATCGTGAATTTCAGCAATATTTTGTGTTTAGGTTCCCTGATGCTGATTTTCACCATTAAATTCACCCTTTTCTCAATTGGAATATTAAGCTAGGATGGTCTGAAATTTTTCTGGACCAAAATCATTTTGGTGCAAAACTGGTTTTTTTTGCAATCACTCCCAGTGCTGTCCTCTTGTGTTGAGTGTGGCAGTTGAATGAAGGATAAATGAAATCATGTCCACAAGTTCATGTTTTTGATTTTAGTATTGTCCTCTGGTGTTGAGTATAAGAGTTGAACAACTATTACTTGAGGAATAAAATGAAGTCTCCAGTGAACATGTGTCTCAAGTTGAACACGCTGAGTTCAGATATATCTGCATTTTGCCTCGCCCACAATGTGCTGATAACCGGTAATTTTGGTGAAATTCATGGTTTTCTCCTATTTATGGGTCTCTAGCATCTTTACGGATATCTAGCATATTATAAATATATATATATATATATATATTATATATATATATATATATATATATATATATATATATATATATATATATGTATATATATATATATATATATATATATATATATATATATATATATATATATATATATAATTGGAATATATAATTGGAATATCAAGTGAAGAGACCAGTAAATATGCTAGAGACCAGTAAATATGCTAGATATCCGTAAAGATGCTAGAGACCCGTAAATAGGAGAAAACCATGAATTTCACAAAACCATGAATTTCACAAAACCATGTGAAAAACCATGAATTTCACAAAACCATGTGAAAAACCATGAATTTCACAAAACCATGAATTTCACCAATATATATATTGGTGAAATTCATGGTTTTGTGAAATTCATGGTTTTTCACATGGTTTTGTGAATATATATATTGGTGAAATTCATGGTTTTGTGAAATTCATGGTTTTTCACATGGTTTTGTGAAATTCATGGTTTTTCACATGGTTTTGTGAAATTCATGGTTTTGTGATATATATTGTATATATATATATATATATATATATATATATATATATATATATATATATATATATATATATATATATATATATATATATATATATATATATCGCAAACAAATGAGGCTTTATTCTCAAATATTCATACCCCAAATTGCCCTCTTGGTCAACGATGCCTCCATGTTAGGAAATGTAGTCGTTTACAACAAGTTATATAATGTACATTATGTCTGTCCTAATGATATATTCAATTTCCTGAAAGTTTCGGTTATCAGATCAGGTTTTGCAACTCACTGGCCATAACACATCATAATCAGGTTATGAAATATCTGCATTTTTTTATATTTCAATGGAATAAACCATCATGTGCAATTGCGATTATTGAAATTTCACAAAAATAAACGAATCTCTTTTCCTAATAAGCATTCTTTTTTGTTTTTAATTTTTTAATAGATTTATGTGGTTTTTTTTATTAAATGACAGTTTCATGTTTGACCTGGAAATTTTAACAATGTCCGCAGCTTTTGTATTGAAATCGCAGCAAGCTTGGGCCATTAGAATGTTACCAAATGGCCAGGTTTGTATTAAAGCGCTGAATAATGGGGTGAATTATCAACTGCATTCATCAGATGCTGTGAAATCAGCCCACCTTTTACCCCATTAGGCATGCATTAGTAATGACAATAGACTAGAATAGGATTTTTGAGATATCAATTCAATTATAGAACTCTATAATAACGCACACTTGTATAAGCGATTCGGGAAACACTATTTAGGATTGCATAACTACGTTCTCTGCGGGATTGCATGAAATAAGTGATCACTGGCAATATTCAAATTGTCACTTTTTGTCTTAAATCCATGTCCAGCCCAGCTCATGGTTTGCAAATATTGGCGTATCAATAGCTAGGATGGTGGTGTGTGTATAAAGGACTGGGCAGCCCCACCCCTCCCTAGCTCCCCACCACACACGGTCAATAGGTACAAGCCTCTCATCCCACCACGCCGCACTCCAACACACAGGTGAGATGCCACTTATAACACTCTGCTATTGTGCAGTTTCTTTTCATGAGGTATTCATCTTTTTTCCACGCCGATGGTGACATCGAGACATCGCACGTGACAATAACTAATGTGGATATTTAGTGGTAAGATGATTAAATCATGTTTCATTTTAATATAATTTACAGCATTTCTTTGGCGGAGATGAAGAATTCTTTTAATCAAGTGCAGGTAATGGTATTTTTTATGACAAATCATTAATTGTGATGATCTAAAATAGATATATTGATCTCTGACTTCCCACATAGTAAGATACTGAGACTATTGATTGTGTAGCCTATGGTAAATTCACCATGAAACTCTCAGGTGTAAACATAGGACTAATTAAGTCAGGTGGGATCCACTAAAGAGGATCCACTAAAGATAACCCTTGAAATGTATTGTTTTTGGCATTCTTCCCATTGTGACAGTCCTTGTCTGCAGAAGAATAGGCGTGAATAACAGAGTAATCTAAATAAACCTTCCCAGTGAGCACTTTGATGCTGACATCGTTGTGTGAAAGGTACTTTTATTGTATATGATGGATACTGATATAATATATTGGCAATGTAATATTTTATCACATTGTGCTTTATATGGACTGATGGCGTCAAGTATTGTATAGAGAATATTAAAAGACCTTTTGCATAAAATATCTACCTAAACTTTCTATTTAATTGACACAAGGCTTGTGTAGCATTTAAAATTATTTGAACTAATTGCCTCTAACTCATTTTAACAGGTATGACTTTTACCGGATAAATGTTATCGTCTGGGAGGCTGACGTTAACATTATTGCTATTTTGGAATGACCATATTGTGACATCATCGGTCACAGCGCCACCTACTGGTACAACTGGAGGTAATGGCGCGGGTGCTCCTTGCCACTTCCCGTTCCTGTACGAAGGTGACCCGATTTATACGTGTATCTTAACCAACTGGGACAGGCCATGGTGCAGCATAACACGTGACTACGACACGGACCGGAAATGGGGTGAATGTTCACGTGAGTAGACAATTTTGACCAAAGGTTTGATTTTAAAAAGAAATCAACCCAATTTGATTGATTTAGGACTTTGATTTTTGTCTGAAATAGCACTTTCTTTGCAATCGCGTCTTTTCTGATTGTTTTGCTTCATCAAGCGAAGATGATTTTTCTACAATGATGATAATAGTTTCTCTATAAACATTTCCATATATATAATATAAGGCTGACTTCTCACTTCTCATTATTTTCGTCTAAACACCTCTATTATGAGGCAAAATAAATTCTGATTTCTTGTTTGTTATTTTGATAACATTAAATGTTTGCCACAAACACAAATCAGAAACTCTGATACCACGTCTTGGACGGGTGTTCTGTTTTAAGCTGGACCGAATAGTCGCAAGCGTACACGTTCTGATATAAAAGATCAGTAATTTGATAAATTGCAAATTTATTAAAGAATAGTTACTATAAATACAAAGTTGTGAGAAATTGTACAGCTCACTACTTGTTACTCAGGGAAGGCTGTGGAGGGTGTACATTTGTTGTGTAGGGAGGGTTTATGGAGGGTTTATATTTGTTGTATAGGGATAGCTTAAGGAGGGATGTACATTTTTTGTGTAGGGATAGCTTATGTAGGGGTACACATTTGTTTTGTGGGGAAGGTTTATGGAGGGTGTACATTTCTTGTGAAGATAAAAGTTTATGGAGGGTGTATATTTGTTTTGTAGTGATAGTTTATGAAGCGGTGTACATTTCTTTCTCTGCGTTTATATGCATCTATATACATTTCCATATTTGTAATAAAAGGCTGACTTCTCATTGACCTTTGATAAGTTTGTTTATGCAAACCAAACACTAATTGATGCTGCACAAATCAGTGTTGAGTGGTTAAGTTGCGTGCGATCTATTCCTGATTAAGTCAGATCTGACAAACACAAATGGAACTACCAACATGGCGGATTTTTATCATCGCATACTATTTCTGGAATGAAATAAAAGTATTTATTCTGCCCAATAATCAATAGCCATGGATTTCCAAGAAAGCCCGTTCTGAATCATTATTTTGCAGGGATTTATTTTTAGACATATGCTCATATAGAAATTAAAGATAATAAGTGAAGGTGGACCAATTTGTAAATATAAAAATACAAAAGATGAAGAGGTTAATATTAACAGATTCTGGATAGGCCTGAATGTTATATGATTTAATACGGTGTTCTGATTGAAGTCAGCTATCTTATATTAAATCATTATTTGCTAAAATTGCACACACTATTTGATATTGGTTTAATGGAGTTATCTGATAAATGTAGACAGACAAACATCCACCATATTGCTACAGGCGGTTAGATCATTTTCTACACGTTTTAAGTAGATCACAGAAATATGTATAGAGCGGAATATCCGACATTTGGGGAGATGATATGATTTTTATATGATTTGAGTTTATTTTTATACGATCACTCATCTTTACATTAAAGAGTAAATGAGATATTGGTATTCTGAGGGACTATTTTGTAAAAAAAAAAAAAAAAAAGAATTTCCAGCACATTTTTCTAATGACGAATAAAAAAAACAAACAAGGGCATGATATGTTCTTGAATCAAGGATATTTTTAGTTGAAAAGAAGACCCTCAAGTGATTCAAATTAGAATATGAGAATGTATACTTGGTTAAATGGTAATGCAGACATTATAACATATCATGTGACTTTCGGGTATTCATCTTTCAGTTATCACTAATGGTATAAAAACAATAAAACCTTTGAAGTTCAGTTGTTTAATTGAATAACTTTATTTGTGAATGTTGGGCGTTCAATGTAAGCCACAGGGGCATTTAGCTGAATTTGTGATTGGTGGTCGGAGTTGATGGTATAGTTCTATATACTACTACCACCACCCATTAAATTTGACTGCCAAGATTCGCTTGAAGGTCGATCTAATACTTCTTATTGAAAGGAATGTGCCAAAATACTATAAAATATAAATTACGTTTGAAAATAAAAAAACACTATTTTTCTTGATTGTACTGAGCTTATGCAATGCGTTCTTATATGAAATAAATCCTCTAAACGTAGCCAATTATAGGGACCAATTATAGGGACCAATTATAGTGACCAATTATAGGGACCAAAATAAAATCATATTGTTTTGATTTTTATTCCTAACTTACCATGATATTTGAAATTTTATTTTATTATTATTATTATTATTATTATTTATTTTTATTTTTTTCAGTGTGCCCTGACCTGAATCCATCGAGCGCCACCTACTCGCTGGGAGGAGAACGAATTTCTGAGGCGTTCTCTGTGATGACCTGCTATTATGAATGCATCGTAGTTCTTCAGTGTGTGGGGTTCGACTTAGACGAATCAACTAACACTTGCTTCGGCCACACCGCCTCAACCTTCAGACAGAAACATCAAACAGAAAGCATAACGCAATATACCCTGGGGTCCAGAGAATCATGCGGCGATGGAATCCCCTCTCTACCAACAGGTGAGCATTCTTCCCCCAGTATATATATATATATATATGTGTGTGTGTGTGTGTGTGAATTGAAGTTTCAATTGACATTATTGAAGTATATGTACACATTTTAATAACATGCACACATGGTAATAAGAATTAATGCATATTAATAAACATGTACATTATTTAGAAATATGTGTACATGGTGACATATTTAATTAAAATTCGGAATAAATAATATTTAGAGTATATTTTATATATAATTATAACCACTCAGGTACAAAAAATCTCAACTAATTGTCTTGCCATCTTAAATTAAAGAAGTGCAATTATTGTCAACAGAGTCAATTAAGTGTCAACAGTTAAAGTTAAAATATTCCATTATATATCACAATATACGTTAAGATTTTATCAAAAGATCTTAATACATGTTTTATCCATACCAGAAGTGGCACTTCCGTCAGATCTCCAGGTGCTTCCCAATGTTACCTCAACAAGCCTGACCATATCATTTGAGAGTGAGCATCCCACGGGAAATGGGCAGAGGTATTTTGAGGTGCAGTACAAAAGCGCAGAATCAAATACATACATCCCGTTCAAAGATGAAATCCAGGACGATGGCAAAGCTGTGTTTGTTGTAAGAATAGAGAATTTGGAACCGGAAACGCAATATCGAATCAGGACCAGAACAAGGCAATCAACGTCGCCATCTAGTGCTAATTTCTCAATGAGTGAATGGGCATTTGTTACGGGTAAAACAATTGGTAAGTTAGTGGCATAGCTGGAAATATAATTGCTGCATGTTGCCCACTTGTTAGTCAATCCTGTGTTTATTCACTATTCACTATTTTCGATAAAATATCTTGAACCAAGCACATCAAGCCCAATACATCATTTTTAAAGAACCAAATATCAAATTAAGTTCACAAAATAACCAAATATATCTCCTTTCTCAGGCACATGAGTTGAAAGATTTCTGACTAATCAGGTGTCGTAAACACCATTATAAAATCTCTATGGAAATAAAAAGAGAACCAAATAATCAACCGCCCCCTAGTGAGGAATAATATGTAAATATCTCTTTTTATCATAACCAGATTATCCAACTGTTGAGGTGACCAGGGTTTATGTAGACAGCACACGACTGGTGGTCAACTGGATGTTCATCACACCCTTTAACATTCAAAATGGCAATATAAATATGGCAAACACTGACATTGGAATCAAGCTTTATGTGAAAAAGACAAATGAAACTGATTTCCTGGTCTACCCGGAAGAGGGTTTCTACCCTGCCAATCAGTACCAAGAAATTATCGAGGGGTATTACGGCAACTATTCTGTATATGAAGTTAAATTAGAAGTATATGAAGGGAATAATGTCATGCCATCATTCGAGACAGCAATAGTGACCTCCTTGGATGAAGAGAAAACAGGACTAGGTGAATGTTATATAAAAAATCCTTTTACATGCTCCGTAAAGCCTTACACTGGGTTTCAATGCCCTACTCCTTCTAAAGAATGGGGCGCTAATTGCTTTCCGAATGTGTTTCAGATCCTACATTGGTCATTGGTCTGGCAGTGGGTTCTGTACTTTTCCTTTGTGGTTGCGTGGTCATAGTGATCGTCTCCAGGAAAATACTGGTAAACCACATAATAATATAACATAAAGTCTTACACCTTCAATTTACCTATTCACTTTTATTCTTGCATTGTTTTGTTATGTTTATTTTTTCAAGGAGAACCGCCAGATGTCAGCTCTCTTTCAGAATAAACCTTCCCTGGGAAATCCCAGAACAAATTTAAATAAAATGGACATATATTACGATCCGTATGAAAATCTTGAACTGGGGGAAAGCAAGGTAACCTACTTTGGATTTATAAAACTTCATAACACGAAATCTAGGCAAATCATGAAAGATAACTGTTACCAAATACATATATATATATATAATCATAAACACTAGCTCTCATAGCAAATGGACAACACTGGAGTTTTAGTTCTAAATTCTATTCTTAACCAAATGAAACTTTTGTTTTTATAATTGTTACATTATTTCAGTCAGGAAATGAGATATATTCCAGTTTTGGTGAGATCAACTGGGATTGTCCTCGGGACAGCATATCGATTCTGGATGTCATTTACACTGGGCAGTTTTGCATAATCAGCACTGCGCATGCGCTAGATATTCCTGGCATCAGTGTGGGAGATATCGTCGCAATAAAAGAACTAAAAGGTATATTTGGCCTGAATTATTAATACTTACTTATAAAATCAAGTCACACTTTAATCTTTACCATTCCCGAATGCTGGAATCTATGATATTAATTTTACATATTGTGATTCTTTTAAAGGTAAATCTGGGCCATAAGTTAAAATGAGTTAAAATATTCAGATAATGTTTATATCCTTGTTCAGGATGATAATCCTTCCTTTGTTCAGATATGGACGTCAATAGCTTTCATCCTTACTATGTGAAGATATTTTATGATGAAATAAAAGCCCTGAAGGTAGCCAGTATTGATGAACACAAAAACATCATGAACATGCTAGGCTGTGGCTCCCTACAAAGTTAGTGCTTTTCAAATATGCGCTAATATTTTCATTAATGCCTTTTAAAAAATGATAAAAGCATCTCTGAAAAATTTGATTATTTGTTTATTATATATAACCAGCTTTATATCAAATAGTGTTTTGATAATTTCCCTTCAAAAGTATTATTCTTTCATTTAAATATCAAAAACAAAATGAAAACCATGTTTCAGCAAACCCCTTTATAATAATGAATCGCGCAACAAAAGGAGACCTGAGAAATCTACTACTGGGGCAAATGGCAACCACACAAAAGGCAGAACTACAGTTAAATGTCAACCCCCAGCAAATACCAGGGTACGTCCGCCTGGACAATCTACTGACAGATGGCCTGCCAATTCTTAATATATGTCGGGATATTCTCAATGGCATGATTTATATCATAGCAAAAGGGGTAGCTATGTTTTTATGTTCTCAAACTTCATTTTATATACTTATTACATATCCACTTGCGAAGTGTTTTAAACGGTAGCAATATATCCACTTGCGCAGCGTTTTAAACGGTAGCAATATCTTAATTACTCCCTTTTCTAAAGGAAAAAAACATTTATATGTACCACACAGTTTGAGTTTATTATTATTTTTAAAAAAACGCTGTTGCCGTTGACATATATTTTACAGGCATCTAATTCTAGATATAAGATATAGATGTTTTCAAATATGATTTATATGCTTTAAATGTTTCAGTTGCTTCACCCCCAATTGACAACTGACAATATCCTTGTGATGGGAGACCTCACCTGTAGAATATCCGGTTTTATGACCCCAACAGATGCCAGAGAGAAGGTTCGCTTCAGCAAGAGTGCAGTGGTATGTGCCTAATACTATAAACAAAGCACTGAAAATGCTACAATATCAATGACGTGTCACTTATTTAAAAAAAAGATAGAACAAATCCTTGTGTTGATCACAACCTCATTAAGGTTCTCATAACATATTAAGGTTCTCATAACACTAGGTTTATTCTTCATTGGCACGGCAGACATGAAAATAACCTGAAGCTTAGGAATTATCAGCCGATAATATGGGATTAAGGGGATAGTTGTAACTCACAGTTAATTTAGTGTGTATACAATGTACATTGCTTGAGTATATAAACTGATGTATAAACAAATTAACGCCAAGTATATATACAATGCACATCATGCACATTTGAACCAAACTACTGATTACAAACTACTGATGTCACATATATAGGCCGGGCCACGGGCCGTGGCGCAGTTGGTTAGAGCGCCAGCTTATTAGCACCAGTTCCTCTGTGGTGATCCAAAGGTCGTGGGTTCAATCCCCGGCCGTGCCGAGATTGAACTCATGATACAATTTCCCATATGAGCTGAGGCCCGTGCCTAAAGGGTTAACCCATTGTCCTTGTAAATCTGTGACCGGATGGGTTGTCATGTCAAGGACCTGCGACATGACAATTCAGTGAGGCAGCACTATATCTGCTACAAGTAGGTCTCATCACGAAATGACTGAAATAATGTTGAAAGTGATGTAAAACCCCAAACAAACAAACAAACAAACATATATAGGCCAGAACATTTCAATAAAGTAAAATAGACTCAAGTTCTCTTTTCTTTGGCAGAAGTCGGTATTATATTGGCATAGTCCTGAGACACTGGACAGCAGCTGTCTGACAACTGAATCCAATGTGTGGTCCTATGGCATATTGCTGTGGTCGATCTACACTTCCGGTAATCAAGATTTAACATTTTGTACATCCTTAGAAGAATTATGAATGAATGGATAATTGCGTAATGGCACATCGATGCTAAAAGGTCATTCAGAGCTTAAACCATAAAACATAGCAGCGATAAATATTCACTGGCATCTTAATATACAATAAATTACCATCATATATCATAGGACATTTGAGATGTGAAGCGCTGGAACGTTCTACATGATAGCGATATATTTTCAGAATGAGACAAATTAAGTTCATGGTCGTAGCCATAGTTTCTGTATAAATACAACAATTCTGAACCATTATAGTAATATCAACATTACATTTAAGGGTCTATTCCATTTACCACAACTGAGCATGAGGAGATTCTGAGGTCATTCATAGAGGGACGGAGGCCGGATAAACCTTCAGACTGCCCTGATGACATGTGAGTAGGAACCTTCAACACAGGCACATATCAAACTATAACACCAATGGCCACAATACCTTAAATGTCAAAAACTCTTCCTGCCAAAATTATTAAACACTAGAGTTGCTTACTGGTATTGCTTTCTCTCCACAAGCACATTTATAAGAAATATGTTTTTGATAAAGTGTCTCCTACTATGTAATTATGTACGTTCTTTGCCATGCCAAGATTAATGAAACTATCTGAAATCAATAGGTCAGGCTGCTACTGTTATCAATGATTACTTTCATTTATATACATATTTGGTCATATTAGAGGGAGTTATTCATTTCATACATCATATAAATAACATGTTTACGTATCTCCAGATATGAATGGATGAGAAGTACATGGAGATGGTCCCCACAGGACAGACCGAAATTTGAGGACATTCGTGCAACATTTCAAAACATGCCTAAAAACTATGAACTGGTAAAAAACCATCTCAATATTAAAACGCCTGTGATAACATAATTTTCATCAATCAGAATGACAGAAAAAGTTCGCATTATGCAATTGATCAAATCAAAATATTTGGATAACCTGGAAATGAATGTATCTGGCAAGGTCATAGATATAGAAGACCTTGATGTAGAAAGGTCAAGTTATTGAGTGGTATCTCCACAAATATGGAGGACCTCAATATGAAAAGGTCATGTTATTAAAAATATCAGCACAGATATGTGGATCATGCCAAATGTAAGTTACCCAACGTCTTGTTGTAAAAGGAAATATATATGTTATGAATTGTAGATAAAATTATATGTAATAAAATGACCCTATTATATGTAAAGTTAACAAGGGAAAAACTCAAACGTTCAAAATATTTCTTTGTTTATTGCCTTTGATAATGCCATTGTATCTTGAAATATGAAATCACACTGCATTTTCACCATATACACATATATACATCATTATAATATATTTATTTTTCTGTGTACTTGTTTTGTGAGTGGAAATAAAATATCTAAGTGTGTTGCCTCAATGAATTGTTGTATCGCAGGTCCTGGATATAACCTATCAGATTTACAAGGACAACAGATGAATCTTTCAGACACTTGACTCAGCTCACATGATAAATTGTGATTTCAATACCAGGAATCGAACCCACGACCTTTCAATAACCACAGAGGAAATGGCATTGAAAAGATTGTGCTCCTACCAACTTCGCCACTGTCCAAGGGCGGTATGAGCTTGGGATGACAAGGGGTTTTGAATAGGCAAACTTTTGGCGAAATAATTGTGACCATTGTCACAAAGCAAAAAAAGTGTTTAACAGATTTGTATTAATAACTCAGAAGCAAATTCATGTACAAGTCACATTGATTTTCAATATAGTATTCACAGAAATCCGCTTATTTTACAGTTAAATGATATATTATGTTGCACTATTTAAACAACGATTTTACCAAAGGAATTGCATATTAATGGTGTTGGAACATAATATCCAGAATCTAGCATTAATGTCCTGTCCATGTGTACCAAGAATCAATCACAGAAGTTTTGAAAAAAAAACATTTGTTTTATTAAATTGAGGTACTTGTCAGATCTGTAATATTTATTCTTGATCATAATAATGGTATAAATTTACTTAATGTCTCCAATGTGTATGGCTCATATCTCCAATATATACGTGTTTTATGCCTCCAATTTACATGATACATGTACTTCTCGAATATAAGAACACCTCATACCGTGCCAAAGGCATATTACATGGATTGCTCTGTAGCATCCACAGCATACTGCATGGATGGCAATGAATGAATGAATGAATGGTTGCTTAGAGGCACATCAACCACTAAGGTTATTCAGTGCCTAAAAGTGGTAAAAACATAAACATTTATAAAATCAATATATGTAAATAATCTTAACAACACAAAATCACAAAATCCTTTCAATATATCAGTAATAAACAAAACAAATTTGTATAAATAAATTCAATTTAAAAGACTTTAAATACCATCTGATGTTTCGCGGTTCTTGATAAATAGGCCAATGACCTAAGTAAACAAGAGCTCCACACTTAAAATTGGTTATAAAGTCCTATTTGGTTTAAAAACGATACTATCACAGAAGTATCTACAGTATCAAATAACGAATGTAAATCTTGCACATTAAAATATTGAGTCCTAATTATATCAAAATCGATACATTCAATTAAAACATGTTTGATCGTCAAAGCCCTTTGATAGCCAATACACTGAGGCTGATCTTCGCCTTTAAGAAGATAGCAGTGTGTCAAATGACTATGTCCAATTCTTATACGTGTTAAAACAGACTCTTCTCTTCGGCTAATTCTAATAGCACCTTTGGTTTTACCTAAAACAGGCTTAATTTCGTGTAATTTATTAAAAATAGCTTCGTTCCAGCGCAATTGCCATTTAGAACGTAAAAAAACAGTAATATATTTCTTAAACTCTGTATAAGGTATAGGCATATCTATTGGGCGCTTATCCAATGCTGCTTTGGCAGCTTGGTCAGCAGCCTCATTTCCAAGGATTCCAATATGACTTGGTATCCAATAAAAATGAATTTTTTTATTTTCCTCAGTAGAGAGTTTGTGATGCCGCTCAAGGATATTGTAAATAAAAGGATTTTTCCAATCCTTTGCTTTCATTGCTTGTAAAGAAGACAATGAATCAGAAAATATTAAAAATTTTCGATGTGGAGAAGTCTCCACATGATCTAAAGCCAGGTATAAAGCATGAAGTTCTGCAGAATAAATAGAAGATTTATTTGGCAGACGTTCTGAATAAACATGATTGCCCTTAACAGCAGCTGCAGCAGCCTTGTCATCATCAAATGATCCATCAGTGTATATACACTGATATCCAGTGAAAATAGATTTTATTTCTTTGTATCTATTTATATAAAGGGATGGATCAGTTGAGTATTTCTTTAATTCTGACATGGCTACATTAATATTTAAAGTTTCGTATGTCCATGGAGGTGTTTCTGGATATTGAAATTTAGCTATTTGATTTGGATTTAAATTTAAAGATTGTAAAGATTCTTTGATGCGAATACCAAAAGTTGGTATTGTATTAGGTTTACTTTCAAAAATGTCAACATAATTTGGATTAAATATAGTATCATGTGCAGGATTGTCTGGACAAGCTGCAATTTTTGCAGCATACTGAAGGGCAAGCTTTTCTCTTCTTAAATCAAGAGGCAGCTCATCTGCCTCAACTGCCAAGCTATCTGCAGGCGATGTACGAAATGCACCTAGGCAAAGTCGTAAACCTTGATTTTGTATAGGATCAAGCATTTTAATATAAGATGGACGTGCTGATCCATATACCATACACCCATAATCAAGCTTAGAACGTACCAATGCTCTATACAATTGTAATAAAATATTACGGTCCCCTCCCCAATCGGTATGGGCAAGAACCCGTAATAAATCTAATGCCTTCTGGCATTTCTTCTTAACGTATTTAATGTGGGGGATAAAAGATAATTTTCTGTCAAAAATAAGTCCAAGAAACTTGGTTTCTTCGACAACAGGTATCCGAGTTTGGCCTAAATAAAGATCAGGATCTGGGTGAACCTTCCATTTTTTACAAAAGTGCATACACATAGTTTTCTTTAAAGAAAATTTAAATCCGTTATGATCAGCCCATTCTTGTAATCTATTTAAGTGTTGTTGGAGCTGTCGTTCTATTGTATGCATACTTGTGGACCTGTAGCTTAAGTTGAAATCATCAACAAAAAGTGAGCAATCTGCTCCAGGCCTCATACAATCAACAATGCTGTTAATTTTGATAATGAAAAGGGTGACTGATAATATACTTCCCTGTGGAACACCCATTTCCTGATCAAAAGCATCAGAAAGTGATGAACCAACTCGGACCCTGAAATGTCTATTTGACAAAAAATTTTGAATAAAAAGGGGTAAACGACCCCTTAATCCCATATCATATAAATCGCTCATTATTCCAAATTTCCATGTAGTATCGTACGCTTTCTCTAAATCAAAGAAAATGCTAACCACATGCTCACCTTTTAAAAAACCCTCTCTTATAAATGTCTCTAAACGTACCAGGTGGTCAATGGTACTTCGAGTTTTTCTAAAGCCACTCTGTGCAACAGAAATATAAGTTGCAGTTTCTAAATACCAAACTAAACGCTCATTAATCATTCGCTCCACTGTTTTACAGATACAACTGGTTAAAGCAATGGGGCGATAATTATTTGAATCTGAGGAGTCTTTGCCAGGCTTAGGAATGGGAATAATAGTGGCTTCACTCCATGAAGGAGGAAAATCACCACTTTCCCAAATGTTATTAAAAATATTTAAAAGATGCCCAAGTGATTGATCAGGGAGGTGTTTAAGGATTTGGTAGTGAATTTGATCAGGCCCAGGAGCGGTATCATGAGATTTATCCAAAGCAAGTTTCAAATCTTCTATTGTAAATGATTTATTATATTGTTCCAAGTTATGAGATATAAAGTTTAGTTGGTTTCTTTCTTTTCTATTTTTTATTTGTTGAAATTTTGCAGAATAATTATTGGATGAGGAATTCTTGGAAATTGTTTGACCTATTGTGTTACCTATTTCAGTGGGATTTGTAATTAATTGGCCATTATGAGTTAGATGTTTGATCCTTGCTCCACCTCCCTTCCCCGAAATTTTACGCACCATATCCCAGCATTTTTTAATCGGTGTACGCGTATTTAATTTGGAAAAATAATCCTTCCAACTTTTTCTTTTGCTTATTTTAATAATATAACGGGCTTTAGCTCTTTTTACTCGAAATTGGTGCAAATTATATTGAGTTGGTTGTCGATTAAATTTTTTCAGAGCTTTTTTGCGCTCCTTGACAGCTTTTTTGCACTCATCATTAAACCAGGGTTTTTCTTTAATTTTAGAATTTGGCTTTGATTTGGGAATACACCCATCAGCAATATCATACAATGTATCTGTAAAAACTTGAAGAGGATCATCTACATTGTTTAAAATTTCTGGAGTTATTCTATTATAACAGGATGTTTGAAATTTTGCCCAATCGGCTTTATGAAACTTCCACTTGGGGATTCGTTCGTCTGGTGGAGGAAAATGGTTATTTAGAATAATGGGGTAATGATCACTACCCCATTGATCTTCCTCCACTTCCCAGGAATAGTCTAAAAATAAATTTGGAGTGCACATGGAGAGATCTATTGATGTTAAAGAGCCTGTAGCTGGATGTAAATAGGTTGGAGAATCGTCATTCCAAAGGCACAAACTATTGTTATTTAAGAAATCTTCTATTATACGTCCTTTGGCATCAGTATTGTTTCTACCACCCCAAAGATAGTTGTGAGCATTAAAGTCACCAACTAACATATATGGCTGTGGCAGCTGGGTTACCAAATTATTTAAATCTGTAATATTAACTGGCTCACTAGGTGGTAGATATATTGAACATATAGTTAATGTATTGTGCAGGGTAACCCTGACTGCAGAAGCTTGTAAGTTAGTATTTAAAGTTATTTTACTCTGGGGTATACAGGATTTAACAAAAATAGAAACTCCGCCATGTGCTCGGTCCATTGCATCTATTGAACCAACTTTAATATAAGGTACATATCCCTTAAATGTTGTTGAGTTATCTTTAAAATTAGTTTCCTGTAAACAAATAACAGATGCATTATATTTTTGGGCTAATAACTCCAGTTCTGGCCTGTTTGCCTCAAATCCTCTACAATTCCATTGTATGATATTGCCGATAGCCATATTAAGAATAATGAGAAAAAATATATGATCTAACATAATCACTTGTTAATTTTACGATTATGCTTCGAGTGCACAGGTGTAAAATACATATCCGGAGGATCACCTGTGTCCATCCTTTCAAAGGATTTAGTTCTATTTATTTTACTTTTAACTTGTTCTTTGATTTCTTTTTTGTCTGATTTATGTACTGGTCTATTACTATTGATACTTTTATTATTGGATGATGTAGAAGGAGTTTGTGAAGAGGGTTTAGTGGATGTTGTTGTTGGTTGAGGTACTACTGGGATAGTGGGTGTCTGAGTCTGAGTAGATGTTGCTGAAGATTTAGAAGATTTTGTAAAAAAGGAATAATTTTTGTCAGTGATTGGCCATGTAATTTCGGTCTGAATTGCTATTGATTTTGTTTCTTTAGGTTTTACAGAGCTGGCATAAGATGTCTTTGTTGTGTTCAAACTTTCTACTCGCTTCCGTGCCTCTGGAAAAGGTATATTTTCAGTGTGTCGTATTCGCTGAATTTCCTTCTCTTTCAAAAAGGAAGGACAATTCCGCGAATACGATGGATGATTTCCTTGGCAATTGACACATTTAATCATATTTGAAGAACAATCGTCTCCACTGTGCTGAGCGGTACATTTTGGACATGTTACATCACCTTTACATCGATCAGATCCATGTCCATACCTCTGACACTTGAAGCAGCGCAGAGGGTTTGGAATAAATACATCAACTCTAACGTTCAAATATCCAACCTTAATAGATGTTGGGAGCTGCGCTGCTTCAAATGTCAGAATAAACGTATTGATAGGAATTTTGACACCATCCTTTTTTATAAATATCCGCTTACATTGCACAACATCCTGGTCTTTGAGCTCATCCACTATCTCCTCCTCAGAAACTCCCACTAAATCTGGGCATCTGATTACTCCTTTTTTATTGTTAAGAGTTTTGTGAGCCGTTATAATAACAGGAACTGTGGCCAACATTCGGCATCTTAGTAGATTGTCCGCATGGCTTTTCCGCTCAACCTCAATCAATAACTTACTTCCCATCTTTTTAACCGTTTTCGGCACCCCGGCAATGCCTTGAATCCCCTTTGCAATTGCAAAGGGGGACATTTTTGCCAGGGTATGTTCAGCATCGGAACTTTCCGCAATTAAAAATCTCGGCCATTTTTCTGTTTTATTTGAGTCGTCATCACTATCTATGTCATTCCTAGGTCGTTTTTGTTTGTTTTGCGCCATGTGTGTTATTTTAAATTTCATCAGTTAGGTCCCCTACCCACCACGGAGCCCAACAAGGGGACGCCTTTCTGGGCCGGTAACTCCAAGCCCTGACGCCATGAGGATACCCAACATGACATACTCTAAGAATAAAAACTCCACCCTTTCGGATTTTATCTATATCCCTCGATTGACCCAATCAGCAGTAATCTCCTTTTAAGAAATATTTATCAAAAATTTATCAATTGTTCCTAAATTTCAAACATTAAAATTGTCATAAATAAAAATCAAATAGCCAGAATATATTTAAGGAAATATACCACAAGCCGGTTAAATCAGATCCAGGCCTAATCTGATCTGCCTGTCTGGTGAACATTTGGATCCAAGACAGGCGTGTTGCAACTGGACCGGTATTACTGCCAAACCAGCCCAGTGCTCAGCCCGTCAGGATTCCATATCCTCCCCGACACAGGTCGCATCCCACGGCAAACAGGACGCCCCTTTAGTCGCCTTTTACGACATGCTGGGGGGCAGTGGGGCTATTCTTTAATCCCCGCACCCACAGGGGAGGCATGGATGGCCTCCGAGGGGAACTACAACTGGTCGGAAGCTTCCCTGCATATTGCGGTCACACCTCTTATTAAGTATCACACAGAGATGAGGAATCCCAGCACTGTGGGATGGCCATGGCTGCATCCAGGCAAGGCAGAGTCCACTAGAGGGACGCTCATGCTACTCTGTTGCCCTCTGGTGGGTTATATCAGTGGAGCTTGCCAGGAAGAGCTATTATTTTTAATGGTAAATAAGCTATAAGATTGTGTCAAACATTGTGGCTCAGTGGTATAGCACCCACTTCCAGAATGAGAAAGCAGGGGTTCAAAGCCTGCCAGAGACATGATATAAATCTTTAACTATTTTATTTCCTCACTTGATATAATAATTTTATTGTCTCATAAATATGCCAATTTGATAATTTTTTGGTATGATTTTTTCATAAACACATTAAAATCTTGTTTATCCTATTCATTTAAAAACTTAGATCTACATTTGAAATGTTAGCTGTTTAATTTGTGACCTTTATTGTTTGTATATTGCATTAACCTTTAAAATAAAACATTTTTAGTGACAAGTTGTCTCCTTTTTTGTAATCAGTGTTCTCATTTTTGTCATCTGTTTTCTCTTTATTATTTTCTACATATAAGTATTGCATTAACCTTTCAAATAAAACATTTTTAGTGACAAGTTGTCTCCTTTTCTGTAATCAGTGTTCTCATTTTTGTCATCTGTTTTATCTTTATTATTTTCTACATATAAGTGTTGCACATATGGCTTTTAATTTATAACAAAATCCTGTAGCCTCACATATTTACCATCTTCTATCATGTCAGCAAACATACAGGTGCAGAAACAAGTATATTGTTTGTAGTGGATGGAGATAATGCCAGTAACAACATAATCCCGACCTACATGTAAAAATGAAGGACAATCTATTTTTGAACATCTTTTTCCTGCCATTCCCATCATCCTGTTTTGAGCCAGCAATTTTAAACAGAAGCTATAATATAGAAAACTTATTTGCAACTTGCCTGTATTAAACTTCAAGCTTCATCATCTCTAACAAGGTATGTTTTAATCACAATCGTTTATGTAGATTGTATAAACATGCTAGAACTTTTATTTTGGTCCAAATAAAAACAACAGAATCAAATTCATGTTCATATGTACATATTATTTGACAAATGCTTAAGAAATGGATGAATAGGAATTAATGAAACTATGTAATGCTTCATCAATAATTTTATAATTTGATATGCTGCCAAAAACTATTATCAGAAAAGAACTTAAGAGTATGTCAAACCTTGAAAATACTTTGTAGCTCAATTTCAAAATACAGCACATGGGATGAAGTACATATTTTCTAAAGATATAAACAAAATTAACTTGTATTTTGCAGATGTCTGATGGGAAATGCCAAAAATGGGCAACTGATGAGCAGGTTGTCATTCTCAAGGCTCATTTTGCACAAGGAATGAAAATGGTTCCTGGCAACGAGGAAAAAATCAGTCAGCTCTCTCTACAGTTTGGTGTCCCAGAACAAAAAATAAAGGTATTTTAGAAAATAGGCACACACATATTGTTATATACAACTGTCATAAATGAAGGGGTCACAACATTATATGCTGTACCACTTGACAAAATATACTGTAAAGTTGTTTTGTCTGTCCTACAAATTGATGTTTTTGAGACAAACATTTTGAGACAAACATTAAATGCAGTTATTTCTGCAATTTTTTACTAAAGAAAGCTGCAATAAAACAGTAATTTAAATGTAGACACTATTCAAATGTTTCACTCGCCTATCTTGTTACATGTGGCAAAGGAAAATAACAGTGGCCTATTTCAATGTTCATGTTGTTTGTATTACTTTGCTAGAGTACTAGTATTAAATAATATCATTCTATTTGTTAGAACTGGATCAGCAATCATAAAATGTCTTTGAAGCCCGCTGCCCTGGGCCCAGACCTGCAGATGGGACAGGTCTCAGAAGAAACCCTACTGGATGGCAGCTATTCTGCAAACAAACTAAACTGGGTGTGTAATTATTATGTAATATGAATTATGTACATTATCTGTATTGTACATTTTTGCTTGTTTTTTTTTTTAAATAATCACAAAACACATTACAGATGGACGTATTAAAATAATGTTTTCAAAGAGAAAGAGATTTATATATTTTGAAAAATTTGATAGCCAATGTTTGTAGAGATTATTGACATCTGTTTCAGATATCATAGATTTGGGTGAAAAATCAAAGAGATGGGTTTCCATGTGGAGTAGTCTCTCCCCAAGTGAAAGAGAATTTTACAGCAAGCAGGCTTCCCAACTTGATAACTCAACCACTGAAGAGGATTGTATTCAGATGCTAGAATTTGCTGTTTGTATTACAATTCCTGATATATTTCAAAATTTTTATTTAACATATTTCGTTAAAATCTAGTTAAAGTGTACAATTGGAATATATTTTGCAGTGTGAGCAGCTTGAGATGAGAGGTAGATCTGCCTTTGCAGTTGTATGCCACAAAAAGGATAACACCCCTGAAGTCAGTTATGTTGGAGGACCAAATGGCTTTGCATTTCTAAGTTTGAAGAAGACGGACATGTCAAACAAATTCATGAAATTTTGTGGTATGCTATTATATCCATATTGAAAACTGCTATATTTGATTATATTTTTCACTGCGGGTGTTGTCTTTAATTTGAATAGGTTTATTTTTGTTTCAATCAATTTATTCCAATATTTCAGAATTAGATTCAAACAATGAGCAGGCCCAAAAAGGTGTTTGACCTCCAATATCTCCGTGATGAAACGGTCTTGCAGCTCGATAAAAAGATGTGTGAGTATTTCCAATCACTTTAATAAGTTTGATTTTTTATATGTGTTTGTTCATGTATATTTTAATCTAATTTCTATTCTAAAATGTATTTTTCAGGTGAACTTGAAAACAAAGTGAAGGCCACTTTTCCATACACTCAAGGAATTCGGGAGGAATATGAAGTAGAAGGTTGGCCTGAGGACATCCCATTACTAGATCATCCATCACACCATGGCACAAAAACGCTTCGGACAGCTATGGACGGGATCAAATTAAAAAGGTTTGTGTACATAAATAAATAGAGATCTCAACCAAAACATGTCAAAATTCTCGCCCCATGATTATAACACATAACCTCATAAGGTCATATGCAAATGTGACTGAATAAATATTTTCCACAGGCTTATATGTTTGTGTACCTTTGGGTTTGTCTGTTCAGGTACCAGTATAAATCTGTAAAACTTTGATATCCTCAACAACATGATACCATTGTTCTTTCTGAGCTACTTCTCAGTCACAAAGCAAAGGGAACCCTCCAAATGCAAGGTAAGGATGATGATGAATTTTATTTGTGTATAAATGTGTATAACTTTTGTTGTTGCAATTTGTATGCATTTACTGAATTCATTTAAATCTATAATACTTCAGATCTCAACAGGCTACTGATGACAGCATTCAACACAACAGCATTCAACACATACAACACGAAATGACCTCTACTGCTGGAGGGAGGGAACTCACTGCACAGGATATTTTCAATGAAATGATGGGTAGGCTAACAATATCATGTACATCATGCACAATTTTATGTAATATTTACTTAAAATAAAGTTATTCAGATGTATTTGTTAAAATTCTTTTTCACATTAAATTTAATTTAAAATTGCTTCATGCTTCATGAAGTTAGTTATGGTAATCAATTCTTTTTCATAGCACCTTCAGAAACCAATAATGTACAGGAGCAAGACATTGAGGAACTATCTTTAATTGAGGTAACTATTTTATGAAACTAAATAAATGTTTTTTGATAATCTGATCATTTATCAAATTATGCTTTGCATTTGACACTTGTTTCATATTTTATATTTTATTCATTATTCTTTTGAATCTAGCATGCACAAATGGACTCCATGCAACCAACCAGGTGAGGCAAATAATATTTACTAGTGCACTTGCATTAAGACATATAATTAATATACCTGGATAATATTTAATAAAATCTAACTTCATATGTAATACTTAACATTATGTAATATAAACAGGTTTATCCCTTTATAAAAACTGTCATTAATAATAAGCATGTTTATCTGTTACTTAATCTATGTTTTTTTTGCAGGAAAGGTACCAAAAAAGCAGGGAAGAAATGGATATGTCATTAAATATGATGGTGAGGAGGACAACTCTTCTCAGCAGCAAAGTTTTGGAGAAAGCTCTGAGCAAAGATACATTGAAGATTATTTAAAGAAAATAGAATGCATGAAAATATTGTTTTGGAAAATATTGTTTTGGTGACTGGATATGACTGACTGTTAGATTTAAAATTTAAATAGCATACATATGCTTCCCAAAGATAATAGTTTGTATCATTCAGTTAATTAATCCTCATCATTTGAACATGAAACCCAATAAATGATATATTTCAAATAAAAGATGTGAATTTGAAAATGTTTTTGTTTATCTTACAGGTTAAATATTGATCTGAGTTTTATAGGCTCCCTAGCCTAGTTATATAAATAAGTTTTCAAAACTGTTTAAGGCCACACATCCCATTAATACATCAATGAGTGGTAATGCCAGTTGTCTTGTTTATCCAATAATTCTCACAAAGAAACTCCATAAAGTATTATTTTACAAGATCTTTAGGTAAAATTTAATAAGATATATTAAGTAATTTTAATATCTGACAATGATGCAATGTAATAAATAAAACTGTTGGGGAAACATTCTTGCAGCAGGACCACCTGAGTAGTGACATGTCTGGTTTTGAAAATCTTATCTACTGATCCTGCCATTATCTATCTAATCAGCAGGACTCTCCACTGGGGGCCAGTAGTGTTAACACATATCAAATTCAAACTGATAAATAACTGTCACTGTCCCAGTATTTACCACTAGATGTCACCACTTTCCCTAACTCAAAGCACACTGTCCACCTGAGGCACACACAAACTATTAGGTGATAGGTTCACCATGTCGCCTTCTGGTGGATTGAACTCAAAGCATAGTGAAAGAACTGACATAAATTTTTAGATAAATGCTCTACTTCAGGTGTTTGAAATTAAATTAATAATGAACATTCAGTTTGGATTTCTTTCTAATTTCTTTTAATTTGTTTCATTTTATTTTCTCAGATAGTAATGGCATCAATATTACTTAATTCTAGTTCTAATTCTAATGCACAAACTGTGGTGTCAACAAAATTAATAGTTTAGATTGACTGCTAGATGTCTCCACCATGCTGATAAAGGTTTGCATCATCACAAAATATATGTCTGGGAAAAAAGTACCACTTTCAATTAAGGTCACTTTGGTGATTTTGTATTTCTGCTTTGGAAGCTTGGGTAGCATTGCTGGCAGA
This sequence comes from Amphiduros pacificus, assembly GCA_949316495.1. Lineage (NCBI taxonomy): Eukaryota > Metazoa > Annelida > Polychaeta > Phyllodocida > Hesionidae > Amphiduros > Amphiduros pacificus. The sequence goes on along the minus strand of OX439001.1, from coordinate 40,880,152 downwards.
GTAGAGATGGGTACATTGGAGTTGAGGTAATAGTCTACATAATGGTCAATGGTCATGAGAAAAATTCAGCTAGCCATACATTTTTGTGAGGATGTGATATGATATTGGAAGCTTTTAATTTGGCTGACCCTGCACACCAATAACAGAATGGCAGACAAGAATTACTCTATGGTCGTTTGTGGGAGGTACATTGAACCTATTCACTCTGTGTTGTTTGTTTGGGGTTTTACATCACTTTCAACATTATTTCAGTCATTTTGTGATGGGACCTACTTGTAGCAGATATAGTGCTGCCTCACTGAACTGTCATGTTGCAGGTCCTAGACATGACAACCCGCCCGGTAACAGATTTACAAGGACAGGGGGTTAACCCTTTAGGCACGGGCCTCAGCTCATATAGGAAATTTTATTATGAGTTCAATCTCAGCACGGCCGGGGTGCAAACCCACGACCTCTGGATCACCACAGAGGAACTGGAGCTAAACTGACAGAACGAACTGCAGCCAAATATACAGATAATGAAGGCAGTGACCCACATGCACAGCAAAGCCCTAGCCAAAGTGATTACACAGCATGTGTCGTCCCACTCTACGCCTTGGTGGGTGCATTCTTACATTCAGTTTAAAATTTTTTGCTGTATTGGCTCCAAAATAGATGTTACTGAATTGTTCCCTTCACTTAACAATTGCAAGCCTGAAATACCTCTCAGCCATCTTGAAAGATGCAGAAAGGATATAGCTACTAAATGTAATGTCAGAATATACTCCTCTGTCAAGAAAAGAGTCTTGGGTTGAATACCTTGGGAGTCGCATTAACATAAAAAGTTTGGTTAAATTCCTATCCGCTGAAATACTTGGAAAAAAATTCAATGAGGGAATGATTTAACTGTTTTACGAGTAAAGAATTAACCTGGTATTCTTCAGTAATATTGAATGGGTTTTTTCAACATATCAAAGTACTCCCATCCTGAAATTTACTTTAAATTTACTTTAATCAAGAATGCATTTTTTGTCAATTTGTATTCATGTCATTACGCAATGACACATTTTTGCAAACATGGATTGTTTCAAATTGATTGTGTGAAATAAAGAAGTAAGAATCAGGAATACAAGAATGTCATCTTGAGTCTCGGATTAACTTATTCATAGAGACAGAAAAACATGAAAACAATCTGCAGAAAGATAGCTTTAATATGGAATGACAACGATACAGAAAATAGCTGCAATTCAAATCCTACAGTAAATTGGAAGTCCTCAGAAAAATTCCATCCAGCTCAATCAGCCTGAATTGTTGGCCCAATCTAAGGCATGTTTGCCCTAAATGACATATTATTTGAGAATCTGTGGAAGAATATGCAAAGGGAATGAGTCTGTATTGTGTAGAGGGGGGCATTTGAAGGTGGAAAACAAGGAAGTCCCTTCGTGCAAGTCTTCTTGACAGTACTCATGAGAAACTGAAGTCCAGAATGAAGAAGTAAGATGGCAAAGTTGAAGTGATATCTGTAGGATATAGATTACCTACCTATAGACTCTTATATACATATATAGACAATTATAGACAATCACGATCTTTGGCAAGAAACGATAAGGGTTACTGAGTGCTACGTGGGGCCAACGAGTGCTGGCTGATGCAATGCATTACTCTCCGCAAATAGAGATGACGTTATCCTCCTAGCTACGCAGGCAGGACATGCGCAGCCCCGAAGCCAGAGAAGACGCCACGTAGGCAGCCCTCGCACAGATGCTCAGTTTTCCTTAAAAAGGCCCCGAAATCGTTACTCAGGTAGCAGAATCCACTTGCCAAGAAGATCCACGACACTCAGCTTCGTGACCGCCACGCTTGTATAGACTTGTGTGTTTTATGCATCCTCAGGACTTTGTGAGTATCATGCATTCAGGTATTTCATATGCCTCGCTCTTTGCCATGCCAACCTAGCTAGACCTGTGTATACAGCACCGAATAAAGGAGACCCTTGTGCATTGTATACTCTGTGTCTGCAGTCCTTATTACCTCCCAACTCGCATAGGTAGATAGGGTAGCTAGGTTAAGAGCCCCGTTCACAGCCAGCGCGTATCGAGTATCTGATCCCTGTCCACGACCCCAAACGACGGATGTCCCCTGCACTCACTAGTACTAACAAATAGTACGTAACAATATCCACAACGATCCTGTCGTGGCCACTTCAGTGACATCTGAAGGCAGTGGCTACTTTGTTGATGCTACTGATCCTGAAGCCACAGCCAAGACAGCTGAGAACTGCAAGAACATGCTCAAAGACTCTATTTCATTTATTGAGAACTATGGTTGTGAAGTAAAGACAGTAGTAACAGACAATGCCAAGAACATGGAGAAAATGCGTAAATCACTTGAGGAAGAAGATGACCTTGTGACTTATGGTTGTGCTGCTCGCTGGCTGAACCTATTAGGGATTGATGTCACCCCCAAGCAAGTGATCAACCACGTTGTTGAGATCAACAAGTACTTTAGAAACCACCACTTGCCAGGTGCCTGGCTGAGTAACCATCTTGGGTCAGTGAAACCACAACTGCCAGGTGACACACGCTGGAAGAGCCAGTTAACAGCCCTGGAGTCCTACATGAAGAACTGCCCCTTCATGATGCAGATTGTACATGACCATGCCGCAGAGATGGACCAGAGTGTGGCCCAGAGGATTATGAACATGGGACTTTACACCCAAGTGAATGACCTTGCCAACCAGTTGAGACCAATTGCAGCTGCCATTGACCAAGCACAGAGTGACAAGACAGGGCTAGCTGATGTACAAGATCTTCCGACTGAGCCTGTCCTAGCCCCCCACAGAGACAAGGTCAAGAAGAGGTATCAGCAGGCAGTGCTGCCCTGTCACATATTGGGGTACCTGTTGCACCCCAAGTACCATGGAGATGGCATGCCTCAAGAAGGAGGAGAGAAAGCCAAGGTCTGGCTCATCAACAGAGATGAGGCTTTTCTAGCACCTGTCATAGCCTTCCAGGCTGAAGCTGAGCCATACCCAGCAACTTACTTCACAGCAGTTGCAAGAATGATGAGCCCAACAACCTAGTGCAAAAAGATTTCTGGAGGAGTTGATATTTTCCACACTAGCAAGTTTTAGTTTTTTCCACACCAGTTTTTTTTCTATTTCTTTCACCCTCAGCCTGAGTAGTATTTTAAATATTTTTCCTATTATAAGTCAATATGATATAATCTATAGTGGAAGAAGAGGTGATGATACTCCTATGGCTGATTAAGTGGTAGTGGTAACTGTCGGTACCCAGGTTTTTCCACTTTTCTGGAAGAAAGTGGAAAAAAACGGACAAATAGTTTCTTCCAGGTTTCTTCCATAAGTTTCTTCCGGAAGAAACCCAACCCTGTCAAGGTATATTTCCATCACAGATCTTTTCCTATGAAGATCATTTCTATATACACTTTGAGAGTAGTTTGTTTGTTTGGGGTTGTACATCACTTTCAACATCGTTTCAGTCATTTCGCAATGAGACCTACATGTAGCAGATATAGTGCTGCCTCACTGAATTGTGTCATGTCGCAGGTCAGGCATGACAACCCACCCGATCACAGATTTACAAGGAAAACGGGTTAACACTATAGGCACGGGCCTCAGTTTATATGTGAAACTGTATCATGAATTCAATCTCAGCTTGGCCGTGGATCGAACCCACAACATTTGGATCACCACAGACGAACTGGTGCTAATAAGCTGACACTCTAGCCAACTGCACCATGGCACATGGCTTTTTGAGAGTAGTATTTTACTTATTAATTAACAAAGATGTTCACTTTAAAAACAATTTATAGTGAATTACAGGAATAATACATCCTGAAGGTCATCATTGTATTGCATATTTACCTCAACAGGACTTTCCTTGTTATTTCATACAAGTAGGCTTATATTTGGGCAGAAAAAGTTTGACGATAAGATTTGAAACATGGAGTTGAATAATTCGATGACACAGAACAATATTCAAAATTTAATGGCATGGGCCTTGATTTTGCATTGAATTCCATTTTTTATCCAAGGTTGTGATTTCACTTTCTCTTTTGTGACATATGCATAATTAAGTTAATTTACCCAAATGCTCAGGTTTTGTACTCACCAGTGCTTGGCAATGTTTTTGGATTTTTTATATATTTCTTCCCAATTCTTTTTGTAGTTCCATTATGATGAAGTAACAATTTACCTTCATTTTATTTTATGTGCCCTACTTGGACATAAAAGTTTTCACTTTGATAAATGAACATAGACAAGAAATGAGGAATAAATTACATTCTGAAACAGTGGTTTTTACTCCGAATTTGAATCACCTTATGGTTATCTTCAGTTTGTGACATGTTATTTTTACAATGGAAGAAATATGTTTTAAATTGCATATCTGTCAGATGATTACTTTATTCATGCCTGAAATATTGTCAACACCTGGTTTCTTATCACCACAATAAGACTGTACTGACTGTAAAATTCATGTTTCTGTTAAATGTTTAATGTCCATGTTTACAATATTTGAGGACTTAAAAATAAATGTTCTGTAATGAGGAAACTAGGTTTAGTTTGTTTAATCTATGCAAGCATTGATTAAACATTTCCTTCACTTCTAGTGCTGCATCATGCTCCATTGAATGTTTCAGGTTTCTTCGCAACTTCTTAAGTTTCGGTCAAAGGATCTTTTTATTCTCAAATTAACTCAATATTAACATGACATGAATTACATTCAGTCCTGTTGAAGAAAATGTACACAAAGTGTGAACTAAAATTGAAAATATCACAAACAGCCAACATTCTCATGAGAGATAGGTTAGGTTAGCGCCACTGTTGATTATAAAATAAATCTTATTAAGTAATTAATACTAATGGACTTTTTAAATTTTTATAAACAATTCAAATTGCCAAATATAATATCCAATCTGAATATCTGTTCCACATTATTCTAAATATTGTCACTCTTTCGCTTTTTCATTTGGTACTGAAATACACTGTTCTCTTTAGTATGTTATATATCATACTACAATTATCACTTTAATCTGTCTATGAAGTGTCTTGGCACACCTAACCAAGCTAAAGTATCTTCGTTAAGATTTTCTACATTTCTAAAGAGCGTTAGTATTTTTTCCCAACATAACTCTGCTAGTTTTCCTACAAACAGTCTATGTCTACATATGGTGGCGCTACGTGTATCATCCTGTTCTATGCCGCCATATATATAGACGTTTCCTGCCGGACAGGTCACTGCAGTCAAGAAGCTGAGCCCAGATGACAATACTATATCAAGCTTCTGCCACTGGAATGTTATTAGGGACAAACGCCACACATCATTGAGCAAAAACTCTGACCCGTCAGCACAGTACATGCGGCCTCCGATAATATAAACAAAGTCCTCACGATGAATGCAGCCAAAGCAGGCTCGGGCTTTTGGGTACCCGTAACGTCTATCTGAAAAGGTGTGAACCTCTTCCCACTGATTTTTGTCTGTGATATATGAATGCATGTTGTCTAGTTTGGCAGATTCATGTTCATGACCACCTCCCATGATGTACAACCTGAAATGTAAAATCAAAACAAAAATATGAACAGGTAGATTTTTTTTGTATTTGACCGAGCATTTATCATGCATAATATTGACTGGATAAAGAGTGACATATTGCACCACACACAATGTCTGCATGAACAAGTTGAGGCACCAAAAGGTCAATATGATAAAATAAGGTCATGCAGCCGCTGTGCATGGCACAAAATAATTATTGCCATGCATGACTTTATTTGATCACTTGGTGTGTGACCAAATAGATGTCTGGCTCCAATTCTTAATGTGTACCTTATTCAAAATATAACCATGATTATCTTGATAAAAATAAAATGAGAGTGCTCAGTACTTACTTGATGATCATTACAAACATTATATATAATAGTATTAATCATGATCCTGATGAAAAAATAATAAAGAAAAGGAATTTGTACCTATTTCTGTGCAGTACCATTTCTTGTTTGTATCTTCCTAAGGGTTCTTTTCCACCAGGTTTTAGATTTTCCCATTTATGATTGTGGAGGTCAAGTCTATGGAGTTGTGCAACTGGGTCGCCAATATAGCGCACAGCTCCTGTGAATACATACAGAAATTTACCACATAGAACCATACTCTGTCCATAGCCTTTTGGTGGAATGTCTGTTACGCGGCCTTCTGTTTGAAGCACTTCCCATTTACCCGTACGGATATCACATAGGCATATATTATTGCTCATGACTTTCCCCCAGGGCGCAGTCGTGCCTCCATACACGAGCAGTGTATTGTCATTAAGCATCAAGGCACAGGCAGATGCAGCAGTCCGGGGAATTCCAGAAGATCCCCGAGTGTCATTATCACAGATTTCTGACCAAGTTCTGGTGGAAAAGTTGAACTTCCATAACTGAGCCATAACCTGGCGATACACTGATGGACTGTGGTCATCCTCGTGAAGGAAGAGGTGCGGGCCAACGCGTGGGTTATAACCTCCATAGATGAGCATGCTGGAATCTGTGGCTACAGCACAATGTCCACTCCTACCTGCCGGCTGCAACTGACCAGTGTCAGCATTCACCACAGGTGTCACCGGTGAAAACGGCATGCCTGCAAAATGGAAAGATATCATTGGAAGTTTGTATATTTATATTTTCATGAAAGTCAACAGTTTTGTTCAATATATTCAGCACGAATTATGGTCAAAATAACTGTGGTACCAAGTGGACCGTGCTATTGAACTTCCACATTGAATGGCGGTCAAGTTGCTAAATTAGGGTATTTTATCAATGTAAATTATCTACAATTGTAAATTAGAGAATATGTTTGCCTTAATTATGTATAGAAATGCATATTATTTATATGTTTGGAAGATTAAAATGGCGCCAAACTTGAATACATAGTTTATAACTATGCATAGAAATGCATATTATTTATGTTTGGAAGATTAAAATGGCCACCAAACTTGAATGCATAGTTCTAATGTTGGGCCTGGGTGAAAAGTGAGAATATTCACAGAATTTTATGCCAGATGATGTTTAATTACAGCGGAAAGTAGCTTATTAATATTAAGATTGGCAGATGTCACTTGCAGTTAATTTACATTGATAAAATATCCAAATTCAGCAGCTTGACCACGGTTCAATTTGGCAGTTCAATAGAGCGGTCCACTTGGTATCGCAGTTATTTTGACCAGGTACCTTCAGCACAGTAACAAAACAGTCATTAGTCAAATTTAGGGTGGTTTACAATTTATAATTTTGAGCAGCGCTTGAAGATGAAAATAAAATTTAAGCTTTGTCTGTACTTTCTCCAGCAAAAGTCTTCTGCATTTAACATCCACAGTTTAACTTAAAGTCTGTATGACTGAGCAAACATGTGAATTGTGAAAACAATTTAAATTTAAATTCCCATTCAAGTGAGGGGCTAGTTTTCTTTGCCAGTCCCCTCTCCCTTTCTTTGCAAAGACGTGAAATTCAAAGCAGCAGTCAAAACGGCAGAATGCTGCACATCTTACCAGATTATCTGTTGTTATGTTGGTGATGAGTCAGTCATTGATTTGGGGTCGGGGCCGAAGCATGTGAGGCTGAGTGAATGCCGATCTCTTTGTTCCCACTAAATCAAGCAACATGAGAAGAAATACCATCACCTTATGTCTGACGAAGTCTTCCCTTTTCACCTAATTCATTTCCAGTCAAAATACCCACTCCTTCATTATTTTTTTTCAGAACAACTGTCTTTTTTTCTGAAGATCTGGGAAGTTGTTATTCCTGCCACGCATCTTCCTGAAGCTGAAAAGGGCAAAAGTTTGCCAAACCCGTTTATACAGTATAAAGTGGTGGTGTCATCTGGTGGAGCGATGGCTTACTGTATTTCATGCTAGCGCCAGGAAAGCGCACCCGGAATATGTGAAAAGACTGTATTACTCCTATAATTGCACTGTTAATTTGATTTGCATTACAATTGGTTTGATTACAACTTGCTTCAGACTTTCTGAGAGAATTTGACAGGCCTAATAAAAACTATGAGTTTAGAATACAATTAGATGGTCATTTAAATTGCTTGTGACTCGGAAACAGATTCATAAGCTTAAGGGAATATACAAGGTTGGCCTCTGCAGGGGCCCACCACTATATGATATGCAAAAAGAGCCAATATGCACACTTTTCTGGCTGGCAGCTTGTAACTAATGCATTTCATTTCCAGCTGGTAAACATACCAGCTGGGGACTTTTTTTTGGATAAATCAGCTGGCTCAAAATACATTTGACATTTCAAAATGGCCTAGCTGACAGACTGATGAATTTAATTGGTTGGCTGGTAAAGTATTGAGATTTTGACACCAACTGGCAATTTCGCCATTGAAAACTGCAAAATAAAAAATAAATTATATTGTATGAACACTATTTGACAAAGATTGTTCAAGCCTGATGATATTTGTACTGTAATTATAAGTTTTTAACATTTAATTATTTATTAAAGAAATTGGCTCATTACCAGCTATTAAAAAAAATTGGCATTGACAAACATCCATGAACAAAGTTAACAGCTGTTAATTCCATACAAATTCTGAGCTGGTAACTTTCCCAGCTGGTAAACAATAACAGCTGACAGCCAAAATCCCAAAGTTTAGCTGGCTGGTATTTTTTTTAAATATTTCCTTCTAGAAAATACTAAAAATGCATATTGGAAATTTTTTTTTAGCTGAGTGATATGTTGTTCACAACATTCTATAACATACTCTGCCCAAGTTTCACATCTCTATCTCAATTTTTAACGAAGTTGGTAGTGGTGGGCCCCTGCCTCTGTGTATCAGTTATTAGTGATAATGAAAATGTATTGACTAAGGTTTATGCCCACTCCTGTCAGGGGCACAGGGACAAAGTATAATAGTAACAGAAAACAGTAGAGAGGTTACATGCACATTGTTAGCAGATATGATTGAGGTTGAACAATCTCCATGTTTGATCACTGATTATTTGATCGGGTTTTATAAATTATTATTTTGTAGTAATAGTGAAATTGACTATATTGCAAATAGAATGGAATACAAAGTTAAATGTTATGGGTAAAATAAAACCAGATTTATATTTATACAGATAACACAGTCAGATGTGGTGAATAAGTCAGATATGTACTATGGAAAAAACGAACTGGTGACTTTTGATTATCTTGGGTTTCCCCAAAGACATGTCCTGGTGGCAAAAGCATTTTTTGAAAATGTTATACCAGAGACATTTAACACATTTGACAGATAACTTTCAGTGCCTCTAAGGGGGGTGGGGGCATGATTCTTTGCTCTTCTGGCTTGGGGGGGGGGGGGTAATCCTTGTTGCCAACTGTGACTAAATAGGGCAATCAGATCCTTCTCACTGACACAGGCCTTTTTATTAAGACTTTATTTCGTTGCTATTGACCTACATTTGGACCAGTGTTACTCCTAACCTCTGACCTCTGACATAGCTGCTGCTGGTATTGAGTGTTGTATATAGACTGGTGCCGCCCTCTGTGTATCCACAGACACTCGGCGGGGAACCAGTCTCTGTTGTATAAAGTCAAAGAACCTTAATCCTGATCTAGATTATTTGATAAAGTTAAGACATTTAAGCAGCAGCTCACACAGCACAGTGTAAACTTAACATGCTTAATTTACAATGAAGCCAATGACAATCTGGGAAGAAAAGGCAATATGTGTGGTGTTAAACAAGGCATGAGGATGGAGCAGGGGTCTTCATATTTAACAGGGTCCATGAATTAGATCAGAGATCGGATTGTAAGTCCACTTAACAGCCTGCACGCCAAGTGGCCGACCGAAGGACCGACCAAAAACCTCCGTCATCAGGTCTGATATGAACCAGCTGTGCAATGTATATAGTATTATGGAATCTGGCTTTAGCCATGTATACGGTACCATTATTGTTGACACCACAAATTATTACAGTAATGATTGTGCCATTCGTCGCAAGGTATCTAGTTTTTCCAAGAAAATGACTTTGGCCAAACCCATGGTCGATGTGGTGCATGTATTTAAAATAGGAAACAACAGGGGCGGATCCCGGATTTTTTACCACGGGGGAGGGTTCAAATGTGCTAAGATAAGGGGTTCAAGATTCTGATTGGTTAGATAATGTGTCAGGAGGGTTCGAACGTCACGTGTGACCAGGAGACTTAAGTACATTTTCCTTATTAGGAAATCAAAAATGAGTTACTTCACAGAAATCTGGGGAATTGTTTTCATGCCTGCACTTCAACCCATCACTGTTTCGTTTTGGTATGATAAACGTACTCATGTTTGAACTTTGTGGTCAACTACACAAAATAAATTATATATCAAGTACATATTCTTGCTCTTTATAGACAATTTAGAAAATAAAAATTTCACGGTTTCACGGTATCCTTATGCATCCATTGGGTACTTAAAATCTTTTTGTCAACTCAAAATCGTGAATATAAGCCAATCCCAGCCTGTCTGAGGTTCTGTTATCTCAAGAAGAAACTTATCTAACACGATAATTACACTGTGACATGTTTATTTTATTTTTCAAGACTTGGTGTTAATTTTCTGATTAATAAGCAATATCATAAGTCGATTATCTGTTACTACTTATGTCTTAGCACTTATTCAATCTATATTAGTCTCAGAATAACCTTTTAGGCTTCGTAATCAATGAAATTGTTGAGCAATGTGTAAATACTCTTTAAACAGTTTTTTTAGGTTTAAGCATTGAAAACAATATTACTCAATTAACAATTAAAAAAAACAATCGAAAAACTTTTTTGTCGAGATGTAAGATCTGAATGTAACGTGTAAACAAGTAGTGCTGGAAGGATATCCGGTCCTGAGTTTTATTCTTCATTTACTTGCCGTTAAACAAGGTGCTTCAATACTGTGATATCTGAAATGATTGAAACTACATATTACATGATATATATAGATATATTTAATTTCCTCTGAATATATATATATATACGATAGAAACTTAAACTTGGCATATATCATTTACATTAACATTGAGGGGTTCAAGAATCGCAATACATCAGTGACAGAGAAGAGTGTATAACCTGTCATTTTATCTGCCACAATAAAATCTTGTTACTTCTGCTTTTTTTTCAAATATTGTATATCTATTGCATGATGGGAGCCTTTATCTTTTACTTTACCTGCTCCTGTCCACCATACTTGTCAGTTCTTGTTTCTTCTCCTACTTCTCCTCCGCCTCCTTTTTCCAAGAGACATTCCCGGAAGTTCTCTCCTGTTCCTCTTCAGCAGAACATCCTCAATAGCATCATCTGATACAGCAATCTCCTCATCACCTTCGCCCTGCCCAACATAAGTATATCTTCCTGCATCGTTTCTATAATAATCATGCATTAAGTCCGGTTGTTCTTCAACATCGGTGTTTGCTTCTTGTCTGTCTGTGTCTGTGCTATCTTCCTCAGGGGGAAGTTGACTATGAGATGCTCCTACCCACAAAGTGAACACCAGCCCCGCCAGTATGGATACCACTGCAGCCTTCATGATTCTGACCCTCTCTCCACAACATCCTCGTTATAAAGACTTGGTGCGTCATGGGAGTGTTCTGCACCTATCAGATATCATTTTACAGATCACCCTTCGCCGCACAATTTTACTTTGATTCTTTTAAAGATTATTTTTCCATTTACTTGTATATCAATTTCAAATTCATAACATATTTGATTGAATATGATATTGGTGTACACTTGCCATAATATTGTCAATTACCTAATAAATATAATTGGTAATAAGTTTATAAATCATTGTTTATTTTTCTCTTATGAATAGGATGAATGTCTGATTTTGTTTTGACCTGCAGCAGACTACATTTCAGATTTGGATCATGATGACCTCAATACCCAGAGAGTTGGGCCCCCTGGTGTCAGAAACTGCAGCCCTCTGTGGGCGTCTCAACTGGTGACTGCCACCTTAGCTGAAACCAAATCACACCCTTCTCATATCTTGTTTTGATACGCCTAGTTTTACTGGTGTATCAAGATCATATTGACCACATCATGTAAATGACCTGGGATCTTGAGTGACTCAAACACAACATAGTATTACACTTGCTATCATAGAAACAGGAAGTACAATCCACAATCATTTTAGTATCATCCACAATCAGTATTACTTTATCTTTGACAACCAAAATAATACTATTATACTACCTCAATTTTAATATGTGTTTTAATTTATATTGGAAATTTACATTTATAGTCATCATAGATATGCGAAAGTATAACAAAAGTATCACCATACAGACATGAAGGCAGTCTGTTGTCCCCCATTATCCTGGAATTTTGTAATTTAAAAAATAATCTAATATATGGCACTCTACTCTACACTCTACACACTGTATATTACATTTCAGATAGAAACAATAAAGGGGTCATAACTATGGTTCTTAACAAGGCAAGCAAGGAGATAAGAAGTCTTTAACAGACTAGGAGATTCTTAGTTCACGTACAAATCAGATTTTGATATTTTTGTTAGACAAAATGTTAACATATTTTGGTCACCAGATGTCACTTCTCAGTACTGTAAAGGATAATATTGATGGCCCTAAGAACCGTGGTGCCCTCTTGTGACAAGATAATAATGCATACCAAAATCTGTAATTAAAAAACCATCATACAAATTACTGATATTTTGTGATTCCAAGTTTTAGAGAAAATGTATGGGCTCACCATCTTAGATTTTGCAAAGATCTGCCGCAAAAAGATTTGGATTTTAACATTAATTTGAAGTGAAAATTAAAAACACTGGGTCACCATGCTGACTATTAAAGTTATCAATTTCCATGGTCAGGAGTGGTATTTAATAGCCTAGCATTTTACAAAGTTAGCATAATCAGTATGTTTCTTTTGTTTTATATTTCTGCCAGAGATGTCACAATTTTCAGAATGGTATGGATTTATATATTCTGATAACATTACATTTAAACAACTATGAATTTCCAAATGTAGAGGTCCTAAACTTTGAGGTTCATTTCAGACGAATCAAAGATGGTGAACACATATTCTTCTTTATATATTGCAAGTACAGACTATCAGTGATGAAATTTATTCTATTTTCATATTTTTGGCATGGATTTCGTTTTTTGACCTTGTTTTAAAATTGATATATCTGAGATGGGAAGTTGGCATTTCAGATTGGACAGTGTGAGTTTAATATATGTTGCAAGTCAACGTGGAATTTTGATTGACCATCACAGGGTTCAAAGTTAGAAAGCGAAAATTTTAGAATCAAACTGGGCTTTGAGTTTCAGCATGCATATTTACATGGAATTTTGGAATTTCTATAACTTGAAAGATTACAAGAATAAAACAAGACTATAGATTATGTATTTGTCTCTTTATTGTTTAACAATATATCATATGAAAAAAGTATCACAATAGTATTACATCATAAATGTATCTTCTCAACAAAAAGTACACTTGTTCTCACAGTTAAACTGTACAAGTTTGTTATTTTTACATCATGTTAGGGATATATATTGAGAAGTTCTTGATTATCACAAGTATGTGGTCTTGACACTGGGATCCAGGTGAAGTGCCTCCAGATTAACGGCGTATGTTCTGGGCACAAAGCCCTCAGAACCGTCATCACATCTCACCCATAGCCAATCAGGATCCTCGTCATTCAATAATATTATGACATCACCATGACACACTGTGACGTCATTCTCATCTTGTGCATCATAGTCAAATATAACAGTTAATCTGTCTCCATCACTTTTAGTGAAAAAAGAGGATGAGTCACTAATATCTATCGTCATGCTAGTGCTTGATAGGGAAACAAAGCTCTGGTTTGGAGACACGGCCATTGGACTTCTACACATGTTAGAGATATTAAAGTCATCAAGTTCTTGCCTCGGAATCTCCAAAGATTCTATACTGCCAACAGAGGGCGCACTGTCTAATATCGAGGTGTGACTTCCTCTGTGTGATCTCCCGCTTTCTTGATTTGATTCCAAACTATCTCTTGGAGATATTACACTAGTTCTGTTTGAATTTACACTTCTAGTTCTGTTAGATATCACACTACTGCCATGGTTAAATATACCACTGTCTCGATTGGACAGTGTGCTGCCTCCTAGCGACGTGTTACTACCTCTGTAGAATAGAACACTTCCGGCGATGGACCTCATGCTTTCTCTGTATGAATCCTCGCTGTAAGAGTGGAGATTTTCAAAACTAGAGTGTAAACTACTCTCTGGCTGTCTCTGTGGCCTGCAAAGTCTGGAAGGAATGGGAGGTGCATTTTCTGGAAACTGTTGGGAGAAGTCCATGGCTACTTTCTTTTTAACGCCAATAGGGTCTATATTACAATAAGGCACAAATCCTGACAAGTCATCTGGGGTTTTTACAAACACCCAGTCAAATGTTTTATACATAGCATTGACAATCATGCCTTTGTGTATGGCAACCTCGTCCTTACCAGTCCAATCTTCAGAGGGTTGGTAATCCATTGTGACTAGCATGGGAATGTTGGCTGGCATGAAGTTATTAGCATTCTCCAAACAGTTTGACACTTCTTCAAATGATTTAGGGTATCTTTGAGAGCCATAAGACCGCAGAGTGCCTATACCAGATGAGTTAGGTGAATGGTTAGGTGAGGAGTCACTGTTATTGTCACTGTGGCCACAGCTGTCCAGACTGCCATAGCGCATCCCGGGGCCTTGGTCCTCTATTGTGTGAGACACAGAACATACCGATAGAGCCTGTAAATATATAAAATGCCTATGTTAGCAAATATGTACATGAACAAAAAGATTCTTATGTGATTTTTAATAATTATAAACAATGACTTTCAGCTGATTTTAGCTGCATTATATATATATATATATATATATATATATATATATATATATATATATATATATATATATATATATATATATATATATATATATATATATATATATATATATATATATATATATATACACACTATCCCAACTAATGCTCTTATTTTCCATGTTAACAGGAATCAGCATGATGCTTTAAGTATCAAAAGCATCATGCCTTATAAATATATTGCTTTAACATATATATATATATATGATATATATATGATATATATATATATAAAAGGATTCAGGACGTGTCAATCCCTTAAAAGAAAATATCAGAGACTTTGGTATACAACCAGTGTGGGAGATTAAAAGAGTTGAATGGGGCATACCGGCGAATGCATTCGCACCTATTGTGTTCACTTGTGATACAAGAATCCAAGCTGTGAAAGCACTGAAAACATGGCGGCCGCAAGTTGATTCAGATCTGACTCAATTTCTCTTAAAAGCAGTGGCGGATATAGGCGGGGGGCTTTGGGGGCTGAAGCCCCCCCGGGGGTATGTGGCTAGGGGGGCTTTGGGGAACTGGACCCCACCCCCCCCTGCTTTTTTTCAGAGCACATTTGAGCCCCCGGGGTAAAAAAAAATCCTGGATCCGCCACTGTAAGAGCTAACACTTATTGGCTGATTTTTTTTTAATCGTGAAAAACATTAACTTTATTTTGTAATTTGAACAGCTGAGCGAGGAGTAAGAGTTTGTGTTACCTGTAGGTGGTTACTGTATGACGCCGACAGAGGGCGGGCTGTCGGGGTCTGAGGCAGGAATCCATATATCTCATCATTCTTCGCCTTCCTTTTCTTTTTCTCTTTCTTATCACCTAAATACACACAGAAAATGAGATTTATTATACATTTGTCTCCATGCGATAAAAATATATTCAGTTCTTGTTTATTATTGTCTGGAGCAAGACCTCTTATATTTGCCGTCGCTCTTTCCTTTAATTTTCTTTTTCTCTTTCACATCAACGTAAGACACAATGTAAAACACATTTGTTATCCTTTTGTCTACTTAAAGATTTAGTACTCTGCCTTTCAATTCTGAATATTTAGTTTTTTTCAACGTGTGAAAATATATTCTCAATATGCATTACAACATTATATTTTTTAAATGAATAACATATCCTGCACAACAGCACCAAAATATATTTAATATGATAAAATTTAACCTCTGAGAATTGCTGGAGGTAAAAGTGTCAAATTTCGGTTTGACGTTTACGATATATCTATAAATTGTGGAGAAGTGATTTGGAGAGAGGCGGTAGTTGGGGAGGCGCAAACAAAGGAACTAATGGGATGTTTACCACTCCACGGACGTGAATGCCAACCCATTAGTCCTACATCTCTCCTTCTCCAATAAAACATCAAAATCTTTTTACTACCAGTCAATAAACTGTAAATCTAACGACATAACCACTATCTACTGACAATAGATTTAAATGGGAGGTTTTTTCTATGGAGCAGTAAGCTACAAGTTCGGTATGTTGCCAAAGGGTAAGGGTTGCCTCCTTCTATATGCTCAAGACAATAGATGCTTTAAAGTAGGCACTCTTATGGAAGAAGTGGAATTACAGAAGCCGGGACACACACTTCAACTGCTGCACTTATTGTTTGCTTTATATTCTAAGTATGATGATATGATAGTATTAGCTCTACATATTCTATTTATGCGCTCCCTGATTTTCATTTTGGAAATAAAAATAAATTTTAATTAGGAAAATCTTATTAATCCTGAACATTCCCTTTTGTAGAGTTAGTGAATGAATCAATTTGGCAGGAGCATTAAAGCTTCTTTTTCACTTGAACAATATATCCACTTGGAATAGTTTTCATTGTGTTCTAATGTCTATAGTCATAGTGAGCGTCAGAGGGTGGAAGGGTAAAGAATTGCCAGACAGAGAGAACACACAGAGTCATGACCTTGCCTCAAGACAGAAGGTCATCGGCATATTGTGTTACACCGCTGGGCAAGGGCCTCGCCAAATGCTTCTAAAGGGTAACAAACACCTTTGTAAGCAGAGGTGTACATAACCCACAGCGTTGACTTTTTGTAAGGATGTCGGTGTTAAAAATATGTTTGAGAAAGTAAACGACCCAGAAGGACCGATAAAAGAAAATATTTTGAGAACTAAGAACTTTCAGTTTGAATGAAAATGGTGGCAATAAATATCAATTTTTTAATTGGGATTTGATGGATATGAAAAAGGAAAAAAAAAACATTATTTGACCAATTCACCTTTAGTGTTTATCCAGCTGGGAGGTATATGGACCTGAATTAGATCTATCATTAGTTTGTAGGGTTAAGCCCGGATTGAAGTTGTACCCATAGTGTCCACTATGGTGTGATCTATGCCACACACATATATGTAATCTGGTCACTACTCTCAACCATACATCAACCTCCTGACAAGCCAGATGGAAATCTGAGTGTCCCTCACAAGTGTCCACTGTGATCACACAGAGTGGCCACTAACTGATAACCACTTATCTTCACTGACATTGACAATCCAGAATGCCGCACTTAAGATATCCATCGCAGAGTTATGCCAACAGTGCCACCATATACGTGGTACTCACAACTCCCGCCTCACCTTCAAAACCTCCAAATACTATAATACAAAGCCAGCAAAAAGGGGATTTATATTCATAATATCAATACATATGGTGTTATGTTGCACAGTTGAATGCTACTTACAAAGGTTTCTTGTCAAGTTTTCAATTTATGGATTTTGAGAAAGTGTTTGATTTATTGATGTGGGTATACTTACTAATAACAATGTGTCACCCGCTTTACCATAATTGCTATTGAAACCTGCGGCCAGTGTGGACCGGTAAGTGTTATATTTCAAACTTGAATAACATTACACAAGTTTGCTGAGATGTAACACATTGTAACCTCTATTCTAAACCTCGATACAACGGCGAGAATATGGAATAAAGCTCATGTTACTTTCCATTATTTTATATGCATTATCATAAAATTGCTGCTGTTAATTTAAACTGAGAGCAAAAATAATTGCTCTCTTATTTTGCTCTTTGATTTAAGCAAACGTTTTATATTATACACAGTTATATGCATGGCTGCTGATGCATTGGTCAGTGCAATTGTAAAATATTATCTGTTATCATAGCCAATTTACTTCAAGCCTTGCCTAAGATTGTGACATAATCATTAACGTCTCTGTGTAAAAGGTCTATTTGAGAAGACAACACCCTGAAGGACCATTTATGATAACTGAAACTTTCTCATGTAAAATATCTTAGAGGGATCGACAAAAACAAAAGGGTCACGGGGCTTACCCCAGGGCTAACTAATTTTTGGCACATAATTCTGGCCCCAATCCACCAAAATCACCATCATGCTGTTTCAAAACTTACACTTCCATTCTGAGGAATTTTAATTCCATGTATTATGTTCAGCGAGATGACGGGGTGTCTGGTGTGAATAGAGAGACTGGTGGTCGGTGATTATACTGGCCGGATTCCCTGCCTGGATGATGATTATTATTTCCCCTTCTGGATGATTATTTCCAGCAATGAGACAATGTCTCAACCTAATGACATTCTCGTGGACGCCCTGGGCAACGGAGCGCCCTCTGCAGGTGCTACACAAACTAACTTTCTCAGGACATCCACACCTGACTGACCAAGAAAACTTTAACCACATGTGTCTCCTCAAATTACACGGAGAAAATATTGTCTTTTTATGGTTTTCTAGTTGTAAGGTGTTACACAAACTAATCTTCTCAGGTTATCCATATCTGACTGACCAAGAAAACTTAAACCACATGTGTCTTCTCAAATCACCCGGGAAAAATGTTGATCTTTTTATGGTTTCTCCAATTGCAAAAATATTTAGATTCACAAATAAAATCTATTGAAATATGGACGTTTTCTTTATTTTGCCCCCTTTTCGGAAGTCAGCGAGAAAAAAAACAGTGCCAGACACTTAAGATTTTATCATTGATTTTGAACAAATCTATTTCACGAGTCAGAGTCTAAAGCCGTTGACATTACATCACTAATAGCGTCTTAAGTGGTGTGGAATTGGTTGTCTTGGTCATCCCAGGGCGGATTATATTCCCCAGTCAGGCAAGGTCCCAGCCCATTCTCGCCTCCTTCTCATTAAGGCTGTGTTGAGCTTCAGGATTACATATTGTGAGTGCTGACATATGGTTTTGTATGTTGTTCACACAGGTGGAAGCGCTTACCTCATGTTATATGCACTGGGATGTCAATGCCTTTATACAGGAGGAGCGCTCCATTATCTGATTGGTTGTCTCCAGAATAAAGGACGTAGACAGACACGTGACCCGAGGGAGAATATGCGAGATTTGAGTCTTGTTGTTTGAATTCCAAAAGACATTATCTTGGCAGAAGAGTGACAGCTATAAGATAAACTATCTATATACCGATATTCCTCACCAATGTGAAGTCCCCCTATCTTTGAGTACAGTCATCAGCCTCCCAAAATACACATACAGAGTATTAGCTATTTCACTCTGACTTTGAGTCCTGCTCTTCATGTGATGACTGACAGTGTCTTTTTGGCACTGAGAGCGTTGACACGTCTTGAACTGAAAATTCCCATGACTATTGGTGCAATTTGGAGAGGGTTAAGTGTTCACTTGAATGTGACTTGTATTTACCAATCAAAGGTCAGAATGGCATCATGGTAATTTGGTGATCTTCTTCCACACCACATACAAGTAATTGTAAGTTTGCACTACTTTAATGAACAGCTCTGTTGATCACCAGGACGGTAAGTATTGTTATCACCATTTACCATTGACTCATGAACAAACAGAATCGGACAAATTTTCAAAATCCTTTTGTGTAATTCCCCTGTTGTCACAAACGAAAACGGTCCATTGGAGTATTTTCCGGCCGCTTAACAAATATGCCTGGTTTCAAAAGGCAAACATTTAATTTTCAGCCTTGTGGGTTGTAATCTATGTTGTCAGGTGGGACTTTCTTTTTTTCCATCTGAGATGTCTTTTTGCCTTCTTGTATAGGGGTAATTAGAAGGTTACGAAACTCACAGGGAGGGTACCCCCCTGAAAGGTGCTTGACAATAGGCAATGCACCAAACAAGGTAAAAGGATGGCAGACATCACTAAATTAGTGCTCTATGCTGCAATCCAATGAGACAGAAACTCTACGGGACAGAACAGGAATAGCTCACATAGATAATGATGAAGCCCAGCGCTTGAATCTTTTTTTTTCAAATTTAGATACCGGTTTAAGTTTGTTTCAACCAGTACATGATGGTGTTTTCTGATTGCTGAATTCGCACCTTATTTGACAGTGTTTTCACAGGATGTTACTAGAGATTGATTCTATTCTCTGTGACAGCCTGGGAGAGATAAGGTGTGTGTCGGTTGAATGAGCCATACCTCGGGAAAGTCATTGTTACACATTTCTTTGCAGAGTTGAACCTTGTTACCAACATGATGGTCTTTCTTATGAGAACAGCAACGCTAAATATATCAAATTAGCCACACATTTAAACCACAATATGTGTGAGGATTTGTCACTTTCTCCCTACTATAACCATTACACTTTGTAAAGTCTCAAAATCCAAACACATCACTTAAATGAAATTTACCCTTAGATGTCACCATCATGCAATTTAATTCAATGCCCTCCCATATGGATGCAAGGTCCTGATTCGGTAATAAGGTCCCTGGGGGCAGGAAAGCTTGAGGGGCTGGTGGTTTAATGAGCAGTAGATGATAACACAAAAGATCATATCAACCCCATCAGACCTTAATGTCTTTATTAGGTCTAAAGATCCTCTGTCCTCAGTGTCTGAAACTCACGGATGAAATGATTTACAAGCCAGGTACATTTTATCGTTGGCCTGCTATAAATATTCCACATGGGACCTTATTCACTATAATGGCAGTATATCACGTGAAATGAGGACACTCCCGGGGTAGTGTTATCAAGCATTATCATAGCATAATTAGTCTCTTTAAACTTTAAAGTATAGGAAATGCTGATAATCTTGATCAGAGTTTTTCAACAACAGCAGTATTCAGGACAACTTCCTGTACTCTGTATAATGAATGTAGACATAAACTGGCTTCTGTAAATTGAGAAGTCTTGCTTGCACAGATTGAACATTCTCACAGGTTTCCTATGGCGGTTTGCTATAAAAAAAAGGTTTATATTTGTTTGAACCGGTGACCTCTGCGGAGGGTAGGTCTGAGGTGTAGAATGCGTTGTTGGTACACACAGAGGTGTTAGGCACATAAGACCGATCATCTCCACTTTGTTGGACCTCATGGTGGGCACATAACTACGGCTTGTCTGCCACTGCAGACCCACTACTGGTGTCATTTTAAAACACGCCCCCTGGTGTCACACTTTCCCGGCTGATGGACACCAACCCCCGCTGTGACCCGCAACATTCATGCTATCATACTGCCATACCTGACTGTGTAAAGTCTGCAAAACATGAGATACCTGAAATTTAAGTATATATGTGCATTCAACCCCTAATAAGCAGAAGTTGCAAAATTACAGGTTAAGTTGGATATATAGACGCATGTATAAAAATACCATTTGCAAGGATGCAAATAATAGTATATTTGTCTATATTGCAAAAAGGAAAGACAGAATGACTGAAAAGGAAATGATATAGTCTTATGATACATTTCCTGTCTGAAGAAAGCAGTTTATGACTTCCAATAATAATTCTATAACAGGAAATGTCATATGTTTATTGACGGTTATAAAACTGCACTTATTCAAATAAATCAGAATAAGTTAAATTAATGTAAGAGGTCAGGAACTTCAAGTAGTCCAGATCTTGGAAGTTTAAACTATAAAGAAAGCTATCCCCTGCTGGCCACTAATAACAAACGTGTTCTTCTTCCTACCTGCCATAAATGTAATTATTATGTCTGAGAGTGGACCAACTGGTTGATTACTAAAGCAAGCACAGCCGCCACTTTACAGGTAACAGGTTGGAGGGGCATATGTCAGCTGTTCTTTAGGGTAGGGATAAGTGTGTCTGGGGTTGTGGGCTTGAGCTCAGGAGGAGAGTGAAGTGCCCTCTAGTGGCGATATGTGGCGTGTGGGAGAGCCCTGGCATATGGTACTGTAGCACTTGTCTCTACTTATCCAGATACAAATAAAACATTTAAGGTGCTTGTGGGTTGTTCCACACACGATGGTCATGAGTTTTGACCATACTTTCTCCTTATGGAGCTCCCTCTTATTCAAGATGTACCTCTAAATGCATGTATGTCTTTTTCTCATGACATGACACAACCTGGACCTTTGTACACAAGCAAACTGGTGAAGGTTGACCACACTTTTCACCTTATAGAGCTGCATCGCATTCAAGTTGTAACTGTAGAGACATCTTTACATCTCTTTCTCATGGCATGCAAAGCCCTGGACATTCCCATATAAGCAAACTTGTGTTCTGCTCAGCTTTTATCAACATGACACCGTTGCCCTCCTGGCCTGTGGATCTTACATGCAACAAGTACCGCTTCGCATGACCTCAGGCTATTTGCTGTAACCGGTAAATAGTGGGCGATGCTTGATGGAGTACACATGGATCCTAAATTACATGCGTGTTATGTGAGGACACTATAACAATGTCATGTCAGGCAACAATCACGCTCACCATGTTATCTCATTCCAACCAAGAACTTGTCACAAAATAACAATCTTGCTGTTCCGAACACACTGTCTATAATAGAGTTGAAAAGCTAAAAATAAGCCCGTGGGTTGGTGGGATAGCTTTCTTCCACCCTGCTGAGCCCGGGGATAAGTACAAGTTGTGGCCCTTTACATGCAAGCTCACAGGATGCTCCCCTCCGCGGTGGGATGTGCACCGCTGACTGCTTTCAAGATAAATTACTGCCTGGTTGAGATGTACAGTGAGAAAGCATGTTTTACATTCTTGAACACTATAATCTGTTTTACTTTACTTTAATCACTTGTCAGAGGAATGTGTTAAAGGGACGTTTCTATAATGCCATCACGAAACAGAATGATAACGTGAACTCTGTAGTTATATTAGACCATTATTCATGGATGAGTTAAAAACCCAAGATAAAAAACATTTGATACTTAATAAATCATCAAGGAAAAAAATCTGCTCAACGGTGATGAGTCTGCATAACAGTACTATATCTGATGTTATTTGGTCAAATGGAAAAGGAATGCATAAAAAAGTCTGTATCATTGTGAAGATATATATAAAGTCTTTGCATTTATGCGATGACACATGTTGGTTGGCCCTATGCACAATATTGAGACAGGTACAAAACCTCTATTAGGAATACAGAAAAGCACATCCCATACAAAACCACATAATGAAGGAATCATGGTCTGATAATATGTGTCAATAAGAAGGTTGAAAAGTTGACTTTCATAAGGTGGCCACAAAGTCTCTAAAGACCTGTCTATGTCAACATGATCATGATTTGCAAGTTGCCCCAGTCAAAGTCCTTTGCTATTTGCCATGAATTATTCATATACCAATCACCGCCTTTTCACTTTTTGCCGCAGTCGCTTTAGATTTGCCACTGCAATGCTCACATCAAACAAAACTAAATTGAACATTTAAGTGCCTGGATATATATACCAGCATTTCCTAGCTCTTCTTCTGCCTAATGTGCCTGTCTAGAAAGTGTTAATAAGAGTACTCTTGAAAACGCACTCACCAAGCTTAGATTTCTTTCCTTTGCCCAAATAGGCGGAACACAAGTGAGACATCTTGATGTATAACTTATTTTGTCCTGTTTATGATGACTTTATATTCCACAAAATAGCATCACCGTACAAGGTATACATTCCTCAAAGAGTCTATGTCCATAATGTACTGTTTGTATTACTCCATAATAAAAAGTGTTTAGTCCTTGGAGATAAATAGTGGCTATAGGATGTGGCTGCCTCCAGTACCAAGACAGAACTAAGCTGTAGACACTCTCAGTTCAGCACCATACCACAGAGTGTCACGTGACCTGTGGGCAGCCAACCACATCAGACATCACGTCAAGCCTGGCAAGTGTTGGAGAAGGATGGACTGGCATGGTGATAGAACTATTTGAAAGAGCCAAACCCATTTATTTGGTTCAAATATGCTGGTTAAAAAAACGTGACCTTTATTCTCTCTTGCATCACTTTATTGTTAAGCGTGTTTGTGGTTTGCTAAAATACATTTTACACCATATCGTGTGTTGAGCTACAATAAGAAAGTAAGTAGTATGTGGCACATAATATTGTCTTCAGAATGTTACTAAGGTTACCATCAGACTGTAGTGTCAGTGGAACTTTTGTAAATAGAAGAATTGTTTATTGTCCCATTTTTATATGAAATCTTAATTCATAGAGTAACTGTTTCAAGTTGCAACAAATCGGTTCAATTCTTCCTGTGCAGTGACGTTAGGTGGCAATCCGGGATCTGAATATATTGGTTGAGATTGTCGCATGTTTATGTCCAGATTTGATGACTATAGTGAAAATAAGGATTATTAACTTGGATTTTTAAAATTTCCAATGGTATTAGTCTACTTAGCTCCCTTAGTCAATATTATTGAATTTATGTTTAGGCTGGATATTATATGGACCAATATAAACTGTAACCGTTTTATTGGTGTGTCTGGAATGAAGTATTGAACTGAATTGAATTGAACATGCATGTGATGAGAATATATGTTCAAGATAAGTTATGTATGGATGATGTTAAACCTTAGAAGTAGGGTTCAGGGGAAACTCATTGTGACTTGGTCTTTTTTCATGCCGGGGTGCATGCTATAGATGGTTATGGAATGCTTTACAGTTGACCAGTTGTATAGGTAAAGCTTAAGGTATGGGCAATGCTGTTATGTGGATGTCATGAATAAGCCTGACTGTGTGTCACACGTATGAAAGGCATTGCCGTGGTCATCATTGTGCAAACTGCCAACATGCTGCAAGGCCTTTATGCTGCAGAGAATACAGCGAGAAGAGAGAAGGTGACAAAAGTCAAGACCGTCTTCCTGTTGCCATGTTGAGGAGGACCTTGTCCAGTGCGGGCTCTCTGTGGGGGCCGCTGACACACAGCTCTACTCCACACTCTAACTCACCCCCTCACAGACACGCCCCTTTCTGAAGCAATGTAGCATTAAAGTGTCTTTCTTGCCTGTCTCAGTGGGCTTCACTACCCCACTCAAGCAGAATATCCTTTTTCATCGGACCACTTGAATCTCTATTCAGTTGTTGGGACTGAGAATTTATGAGTTTGGGATTTATACAAGAGAACTGATTCAAGACTTTCTGCATTAACAATAAGCGTTTGATTCGGCATTGCATATCCACAAAACGACATTTGGTACTTCTTTGAAATCGGAAGGCGGAAATTGAAAACATATGAATAAATGCATTGATAGTTCATAAAGAAAATGCATTACCCTGTGGTACTAAATAGACACAAAGTAATTTAATCCAAATATGATGTTTATGATATCGCGATTCATAATATAAACCGAAGGAAACATACCTCTAATTTTGCTGCGGCGTCAAAATACACATTTTCGATTTTCTCACGGGGACAAGTGAAACACAATTCTAGGATTTTACAAAATACTACTTCATCTGTAATTTTCCAGTTAATATGAATCTTTTGAACTGTAAATGTGTCACTCATGCTGAGAAAACCCCGCAATAAGCACAATAGCCAGGTATGGTATTTCAGGGAAAGAAAACACCAAGCAAGTTCTCAGCTGATAATCACAATTGAGACTGCTTATAGTAGTTTATTCCGCCAGCAAATTAGCCTAATGTTTGGTGTCTAACAATTGCTTCACAGTTGAGACTACGTGATGATTAAGGAATGACAAGGCTGAAACCGGAATATGTAAAGCATGAAGGAATCTAACATTAGATTATGTACAAGTGTTAGGTGCACTCTCTTTGGTGTACAACTCTCTTTTTTTTTCTCTCATAAGATCTTTTTTTTTGTCTTTTTACTTTTTTGAAACATAAAAAGGTAATTTTATGGTTACAAGCATGGTGTAATTATATTTGGAATATGAACAGAACAGAAAAAATGGTTTAAAAGTAAATAAGGAAGGAAATAAGAAGAAAAAATGGTGATAATGGTGAGGTATTTCTAAAATGGCATTGGACAGCCGATTGTCCATACTGCACCTGTGACAGTGAGGGAAACTGGACAGCTGGTCACCAATAGAAACATCTTAATGTAGGATGTCTCAGTCATAAATACAATTTTATTAACCCTTTGCATCCTGGCACTAAAGGTACATTATTTCAGTCATATATTCAACTTTTGCCAACTTTGCCAAAGTAAAAGAAACTTCATTAATTATATAATGGGAAAATAAACAAATGTTACATGACACACTTACTAATTAACACAGGAGTGTAAAGAGGGCGAGAAACTGGATACTTGGTAGCAAAAGGGTTGATAATGAGAAACACTTCCTTTTGTTGTGCACCTGTAAAAAGAACAATAGGTGGTCAACCTGCAGCAGAAGCCAGGTCCCATAGTTTGGACACTTGAGGCCGGGTTGCCGGGTAATACAGACCGCTACAAGTGTCCGCTAATGGAAGCCCCCAACCCCCAATCCAATGCCAAATACAAACTATTTATTCAGAGGACTCTATATTTGTGACACTTCAGATGTGGGAGGCAAATAAATTGGATTATATCAGCGGTGTTAAGTCAATCTATGTTGTGGATGAGAATAAGGAACTAATTTGATTAACTTGGGAATTTCTTGTGGGAAATGTCCTGATATGTGTTAAAGTATATTTGAATTTAACAGACTTTTCAGTTACAGCATATCTACAGCAAACTATAGGTTTCTGGATCATAATGAGTGGTTTGTTTTATTAAAACCTCTATATTATACTTTTCATTCTTGATTGAGACATTTTGTTTGCTTTAAACCACTTTTATATAAAAGCGGCCAATCGCAAGCATATCAATTTAGGATTGCGAGAGAGCCTTTGATGCTATGCTTGAGAAATCTCTCACAAATGATGACACACCCACAGTAGAAAGGGGCCATACATCATATAATAATATAACATATAATCAAACCCTGCCATCCATCTATTACACCACTAACAGCAGTATAACGATGCATAACACTTTTCTTGGGTTACTCACTGCCCAGCTAGTTCACACTTTGATGTGTGCCTTCGTATAAAGGACAAGTGCACTAATGCCCAAAATACGGTGAACACTGAGTGAACCAATTATTTTCCATTTTTGATCTTAGTCAGCTAAACAAAGGTGTAATTCTCGTGATCTCTTTGAGGGGCAGATATAAAGAGACACTAAATTTAATTTATAATGAGCTACACTAATACTACCAAGTGATACACAGCGGAAATCTATATGAAGATTTCCTTGTTGTAATCACCTTGACACATAAGCTGAAACACCTTTGATTTGATGGAGAATACAAATGAAAAACGACCCTGAGCTTTTGACCTCTCTTTGTACTTCATATCTTTAAGTAAAGCCAGCTCGCCCAAATGTATGGTTCTCATACACCCATTGTTCAGTAACTTCAAAGAATTATGACATCCGTCAAGAGGTACCACCTGTAGTCGTAATGCATTGTTGTTATGCCATTGAAATTGCTTATTGCATTCATTTTTCTGTCCTGAAATGCCATATATATATGACAGTAAATCTGCACTAAGCCGCATGGGGGATTTAGCCTTTAATATCTTACACAAAGGGACTATTGTAAATACTTGAGAAGAATGTCATCCTTTGATGGTGGCTATTTCTCCTTAAACATCTGGACAAAATGCAGCAAATCTTGTACATATATTCCCCAGTGTCTCGTATGTGCCACTGACAGCCTATCCCACTCGGTATAATGTAAAACCTTCAGGGTCTGAGTAAACACTTAAGCTGAGGACCCTACAGAGAGGTGCTTGCAGAAACATTGTACCATGTCAGGAAGGCCTCCAGTATTTGACATGTGTGCATGCAAAAGTATAGAATCCTAAACCAGACCCTTGAGGGGTTGAGGAGGCAATAAATGGTGACTGAAGGGTTCCCATTTCACCCTTCTCTAAACATATTATACACAATATTTACTAAATCAGGTGGTTGCAGTTACATACTTTGTAAGTATCCTAAATTATGTGGGTGAATTGTTTATAGCGCATTATACCTTAAACATTGGGGATGGAGGGGGATACAGATTATTAAAGGCATTTGGTAATGTTAATGTTAATTACCGAAGAGGGCAATTATTTAGTTCAATCTCAATGCTCTTACGTGTATGACATCAATCATTAATTTGACGATTTTGCCGTATGCCTAAAATAAGATAAATGTATTTGATAGGGGGCATGTTAAATTCATTCTGTCGGTTGCAATATTGTCAACTCGTGTGTGTTTTTATTTGCATATTTACCCCAATCTCAATGTCAATATCAATATTAATAAATACATATATGTATTGATATTAATATTGATACAGATGTCATGATGGTGCAATTATTGTCGTGTTTTGGGTAAAGTATGCCAAAGACGATATCCACACATGAAGGAGGTTAATGAAGGAGGTTAATGATTAATGAGCAAACGGGAATGTGGTGTTTGACTAATTAAATCTTTTTTCATTCTAATTATATATTACTATAAGTGTGTTATTCTGAGGCAATCGTCCACCAACTGCCACCATGTTCTCAGTGCTTTCATAGCTTGACCACCGCTATCACAAAAGATTTTCACCGTAAGACAATAGGTGAGAGTGATTTCGCCGCTATGCCCTATTCAACTTTTCAATCCCCCAAAACCTTTCTCAAAGGCAGGTATATTCACTTATGCATAAAAATATTATGAGTATGAAGAATATATGGAATACCTATATCTCATGTGCATTACATTTATCTCCCTGTTACATGAAAATTACATTAAAATTCTATTACAAATTTGAAAGGCTGGAAGTTTTTTTACACATCACACAAACATTCGATGTGGTTTGAACCAATACAGACATATGGGGATGTTGAAACTGGCATTTACCACATTGTGGCAATTGTATTCCACTTACATTTCTATGTTCATCCCCTTGGGCTATTTTCTGAATACAATAATCTCCTTAAGATTTTGCCTTATACCTACATTTTGCAACAAAACCACGTAATAGACAATGACATGAGGTTAATGTATTTCACCATCTGTGTAGCAAAGGCTCTAACAATGATCACGTTATTTTTTTTTTAAATACAGAGCAGGTGAGAATAGTTTCACATAAATCTCAGTGTTGCATTAACAAGTTTAAAGCCATTCAATGTAAATGTGAGACTCAGCCACCCGCATCCCACCCTAACACCTGTGACTCCTGGCAGATGAGCAGCGCAGATAATAGTGATGACACCCAGGTATGAACACAGATAATGATAAAACAGATGTGTCCACAAACACTGATATTGGTGGTGTCCATACCTGCCCAACCCAGAACAAATTGATTTCATAATACTGAGGAGATACGTATAGGATTGCAGCCTAATCTGTCAGACTGGACAGGTGCAGGCAAACAGAAGAACAGGTGATAATATGCAAATATCAGGGTACATTTGCACATTTATAAAAAGAAAAACCGAAAAGCCAGAAGAGCAACAGTATTTAAAGAAATATATTTAGAATTTTCAAATTGTTTTCCCTTTATATCGTTTGCATTTATACTGATCTGTTTTCTGCTTCTAACTTATCTTGCATCTCATGCATTGCATTAATATATATTGTAATTTGAAGTGTTTTTATGCAACAGAAGTCATTCCTCACACTAATACATTTAATCCAATAAGAACTGGCAAATATACTATTGTCTGGATTATATTAGCTGTTTTATAATATCACATAATCAAATTACATATCTAAAAGTATGGGACCCCACGCATATTCCGTTATTCAGTCCCGAGGCAATGTTTAGATTAAACACTGAAAGTTGTTCAGCTCCACGATGAAATATTTGCATTTCTAAAGTAGCTTTATCATTCTGATCGAATAACTCTATCAACTTTCCAGATTTAGAAACCCTTAAATGCTGCAATTAGGCAGTGCTTTTATATTCTGACTGAAAGGGGCAATCAAGTGTGTATTTTGTTTATGTTGAAATGAATAGCAAAGTAAATGAAAAGGCAATAACGGTTTATTTGCAATAGTTAACTTTATAAGTAAGAGAATATAGGTCCGCGATTCGTGTGGCTGCTTGCCTACTTCGCACTCACATCATAATCCAACTTCTATGCATTCAATTTAACTTAATTTTAATCTAATACAGTCCAGTTGTATTCCTAAATATAGTAGATATTATAATGCTGAAATGATAAATAAAACCTACTTACTCTTATTGAACAGCACATTACTGCATGTCCCAATGCACATTGAACAACGATACGGCAGTGGAAAGTAAGCCATTTTATCATTTTATATTTCATACACTCATTTCAACTAGACAAGGCCAAGTTCCTGTCCACCAATATCATATTCAGAATATGTCTATTCTTATGTATATCTGTGATGGATTTAGGTTTCTACCAAGAATGTGTTGATATCTTTCTTTATAACAATGCCTTATATAGTGAGTGGCAACATAACAGGATTTGGGGTTCATATATTAGTTCATTTCCGTCTAAATCTTGGCTTTACTTAAATATGTGTCCATCATTAGGTTCAATGGTTTTATGATTGTTCCTTAACATAGATATTCTTGAAAGACTTATTTATCAGGTTTTGGAAATATTTAGAATTAAAACATAAAAGATAAATAGCAGACAAAGTAATCTAATCCTGCAGATTATAGCAGTGGTATTGAGGTTTGGATGTGACTTGTGTCTCACCCTGAACGAGGACATGGGTTTACCACCATTATGCCCTTAAGCACCCACTTCTACACCCATCCAATCCCACCATCTATTCACTCCCTCAAATCAACCTTATTCTCACGATGCTGGCCTCTCTATTGTGAACAGAATGAGAGAAGCCAAGCAGAAGGATCCAGAAATCTTGACCATCTCTGATGTTATTAGGCCTCACTTATAGAGCAAAGCCTTTCTGAGCAAAAATGTCACAACATTTCTGCATCATTACCGCCATCTTATCTTGGCGCACCGCCGATGAAAAGGTGGTAAACTTTCTCACGACCCATGTCACAGGAAAATGATTGAAAATGATCTAAATGTGGCTACATTTATTTGTTTGACAGTTTCAACAAGCTAAATGGTAAATCTTTTAGCACCTGATGATCAGTAATGGCACATTCAGCAGTAGTGTATTAACTGGGTTTGGATGTACCATTGACGTAGGCAGTGGACCACATTTTTACTATCAAATGCTAAGTTTGACATTTGGAGAGCAGAGTAATTGATGTTATAGTTAAAGCGGTCTTACTGAGAAATGAGGAAAAAAAATAGAAAGCAACAATATTTGAATGTGGCCCCTGCTAACCCATCTTCCCTATATCTTTAGACTATACATATCACTGTGATAAATATAGGGTTCTCATATGACAATATAATTCAGCCAACTTTCCTTTCAGTTTAAAATCGCACTTACAGTTCAGGATCATGTTTCACAATCTTGCTATGCGGGAATTTCACCGTTTGGGGACATTTGCAGGATTTTTTTTATATTAGACACGGATGGGCGATCACTGAAGGAGCGATAAATATATGTTGGAATATATAAATGTATGAATGTTTGTGGATATATTAGCTGAGTTCTTTATGTGAAAGATCAAAAGTTTTTTTAATGGGAAGATATGTCTGTGTGCTTTCATTTATAAGGAGGTAAGCCGTGGTTCACAATATTGATATATATCACAAGACTGTCAGTTTGGATGGACTTAAAAGAAACTGGAGCGGTAAATGCCACTTATATGCATGTTGGCCAGTCTCTGGACATCCCCTGAACAGCAGGATGCAGTGGACAGTTGCCAAACATAATATTATCTTATATCCATCATCATTCTACCATGCTGTACGCAATCCATAAATGTCTTTGAAAAAGAGGTGTTATTGACTAACTGGCGACTATTGTAAAAGGCTTTGGTCAGTAGACGTATTATCCTTGTTCAATGTAGGGGAGGTGTAGCTGATTCTATGGTGTAACCTGCTGGGATTTAGGCCTGAGGCTGGGGTAAACTTACATTCCTACCACCTGTATAAATCATACCATACTGGGCCCAGGCCATTCAATTTGCAGCGGAACATCATTCACACTTTCTCGATTGACTCAGACCTTGCAGTGTTGGACTCTTTGTCTCAAATATAAAGTGACCATTTTCTTTCTTTCTATTCTAAGTAGTTAGCAGGACAGTAATTAAGGGAACACAGTGGTGCCCTCCCAGAGAGGTTTCTCCCTTACAAACTGTGGGATGTGCATTTAATCACAGGCCACACCTCACCATATACTATACATAGAGGTATATAAGTATCTATTACCCATTAGCCCTTCTAAGTGAATGGAATGGACTAAATAACTATGAATACTTCCCATAAATGCTTTTGGACAGAATAGGACTGATCGTCTGAATATCATTAAAATCTATTTCAAGTTGTCTTATTTGAATGATACACATTTCCTTCTTATATTGACATAAGCACACCTTTTAAAGGGAATATTTTCATATACATTTCACATTTATATATTAAGTATGGTTCAATTTAGTAATAATAAGATGAATATATATCATAAGATAATTGTAAGCTGTTCTCACGGATATCACAAAGTGCATACGTATACAATCAGTACCCTCGGCCAAACGTGTTAATTGTTCTAGTGCTCTTTACTTTTAAAGTATCTATGAAATAACAGACACTTTATTAGACATTTGAACTTCTCATGGTTGCATTTAAATAGATTTATAATACACCTGTACTACAATGCAACTTGTCTCTGTTGCCATCAGGTGCGGGGAACAGTTAAGAGTGCATTGTCTGTCAGACAGTTATATGGGATGTTACTTCCTCTCTGGCCCCTTCATTTTCACACGAAGGGGTCTAATTTGGAACCTAATTACTTGACAAATATAGGTATCACAGACAAACATTGACTTGTATGATCTGGCCACTCAGAAGAAGTGACCACTCATTGCCAGCATTGTGCGAGGAATCTGAAGGGAGGTGGGAAAATGTGGCACACAATGTGCTGAAACGGAACACCAAACCTGTATGCATGAACTAAGGCATGCTCCCCAGATTACTGTGTTTATCTTTGAGATTGGAAAGTCAAACTTGGACGGTGATAAAAGCATATTAGGTTGTGAGAGCATATTGACATACCAATCTCTTCAAGAAGATAACAGAATGCAAAATCATCTCTCTGTGTTTGGAAAGATGATCACAAACGAACCAATGTATTTATAAATATCTTATGGTATATTTTACAGAATATGTCTATCTTTTTTTTAAGTCAAGTACAAAATGACATAGCTAAATTGTCTCTTATACTGCTGCTCTGCTGTTGTCTTTGATATCAACCCTCCGTGGCTGACCCATGAGAAACCTTGGTCTACCACCTACAGTGTTTAATTACTGATACCATTTGCTTCTGGGTTCCCCACAAGGTACACGAGAGATGAACAATGTATATCATCCCCGTTATCGTATGTCCTCAGGCATGGGAAATTGTGTATTTTGATAAACATATTGTTGAATTAATGCATTTACATACAAAATTATAATATAAACGTTTATAGATATTTCCTTGATAATTTGATATGACATGGCTTAAGTTATATATGATGATATATAGATCACTGTGATATGGACTGTCATGGTGGGAGAAGATGTCCACTTTGAAGTGGGATGATATAGTTGATGTCCACTGATGGTGAAGGTCATGTCTCCCACAGGTCCCGTGCCCTATCCCACCTGCCCAGCCTGCAGCCTGATCTGACTCACACAATCAAAGCATTGTCATCTCCACCACCACATATCTAATGGATGTCATAGCTCCACACCACCGTCACTGGCCCTGTGACCACTATTATGCGGTGCTGACCATGGGTTAACTTGTGGCCTGCTCACAGGTCAAAGGTCACCTTCACACGTGCACATAACCATTATGTCTTCCTCTTGTATTCACTTCTATGTGTTTGGTTTCTGTATACCTATGGCCACCTATGGCAGACTAACTTCACATGTGTATTTTACAGCCTTCTGACAGAACGTCTAACCTAAATGTTTTGCACTTACAGTTCAACTATTTCAAAGATGTTCATATAAGGCAACTGTTTTACTGCAATGATAATGAAACGCATTTCTTATATTTGGTGAAAACATAGAATCTCTGTTGTTTTGTTAAAATGGGCTAGATCAATTTACATTTTTATTTTAGATGTCAACATCTATAGAATTACCTGCAATGTTATCTTCATCAGATATATAGTATTTGTTCCTTCATAGGTAACTATGATAACATTCTGGATGGTCATGTCCCTCAGAGGTTGTTGACCCATGTAATGACCTTGGCCTTGGTTAACCACTTTTACCAAACTCACTTATACCATTACCACAACGGACAGGTAATTACACTGATCTATCATATCTTGTGCGCATAGCAGGTAAGATGGGTAATGTTTAAACCAACCGATAGTCTGACATTGTTGTCCAATTTGCGGTGAAGTTCCAGCCTCCCTCAAGAGATTTCATGCCAAGCAGTGTACTTAGTGTCCGTACACTGTGGCAGGGTTTATAATTATATTTGAAAAATAAATGCCAGAATATTTCTGTCAGTTACTTTTGTTATAATGAAGAAAATACATTAAGTCCACTGGAACTTCTCTGTTTACAGGTGTTCCTGTAAATGCATCAAAGAGAGATAAAAATATTGTAAGATTCTGTGTTGAATCTCAGAACACCAAGCATCCAGTTCCATGTATTGTAAATCATATTATTTTATAAAGAAACACATTTTTTCAATATGTGTTTCTATATCTCATAAAATACCAAGGACTTCACATCTATCTATATATTCAGATCTATTCCAAAATGATTTTTGTTGAAAACATTCACTTCTGGCACATTTAGTACTGGCACAGCTTCATCCAGTTTAAACCTTCTTAATAACTTTGTACCTAGACTGCACTGCATAATACAAAAGATCCATGTTATTGTAAACGACACGTTGGCTCCCATCTTGTCATGTCTGAGTGACATTTGATACCAACAAATTATTTCTAGATTACAACCTCTGTTATGATATTTTGGAACAAAATGACATGTTCAAAAGCAAATGTGAGTAATGCGCCTGTGGCTAGACACCAAAACGAGGCTAATCTTACAGACATGATGGACACACTGTCTTCAAACTAAGACAAATTACTCATATGATTATGGCTAAGTGCGAAATTGCAAGTAAAAAAAGCAGGTAGTTGAAGTGGGCAGATAGTGGCATGAGGTGATAGTTTATTCCGCTAGCACAATTAGCAGAATGTTCAGAGAGGAGTCCTATCTTCACGCCTGACTGAGCAGCTAAATTGTTTGGCTGAAGAAGCACAGAATACATGCTGTAAACTGAGACAGCAAGAAGAAGTATCGACAGGGAAAGTTCATTGAAAGTTGCCAACATAAAGAAACCTAGAGATGTTAAATTGGAAATCAAACCCCAGCTAGTGTCTTGGATTAAATCAGTGACCTTTCATACTTAGATGATTGATAACAAAGTTTGTTTGTTATTGTTGTCAGTTAGTTTCAAGTCTTTATGGAGAAAGACAAGTTAGTGTCTCTCAAGAACAATATTCTGTAGTCTGTGGGTCATCAAAGTGGCCACCCTTCCATAATTAGCATACTGATACAACTTCAAAGTAAGAGGAGACTCTCGATGCTCCAGGACAATTGTGGACCACCACAAGATGGTGATAAAATACAAAATGTAGGGTGAGGGCTTCACCACAAAACGTGCCGGGCCTTGTGTGATAAGAAAGGACCTAGTCTTTAATTATTTATTAAGAGGAAGAAACAAGCATCTGCTATACCAAGATAACATCATTATTCTGGGCTTACTTAAATGAAGTCAATTCATATCAAACAACATCAAATTCTAATTTATCTGGGGTATTGAGTATCTCTGACATCATACTTGACCAAATTACTCTTAGGACCAGACACATTCCAGACACATTACCTTCATACCAGACTCGCTTAATACACATATCAATTGCTTCATTTTATTGAAATGCGCATACGATATATTAGATCAATACTGCATTAGCATATTAAGAATTCTATAACATATACCCAGGTCAAATGGCTTACAGTTCATTCTAAACTCAAACCGTGTGCTAGGTCAGATTAAATCACACCTTTGTGTGCTTTGAAATGTTTTGAAACCAAACTGGGAAGTAAATCCTATTGCTTCATCTCAATTAAGGGTTTCTCTGCTTCAACTAACATTGGGTATACTGAAAATATAATCACTCTTCCAACATCTGAAAAAATGAAAAAATATAGTCACTTTTCCCACATCTGAGAAAGTGAAAAAAGTATATATTAGCAGAGCGTGGTTTCGATCCACGGACCTCTGGGTTATGGGCCCAGCACGCTTCCACTGCGCCACTCTGCTGTACAGTTCTGGGATAGTAGTCTGAGCCATATTAATTATGCTCTATGGCTGATGCAATGCCAACCCTTGCATCTTCAAAAGAAGGCACTGTACATATACTTCATGTGATATGTTATTCAGGTTATATCTATGCAGTATTTAACTTTGAATATGTGACTTATATATGCATACTATGTAGACATATATAGTGATGAATATTACAATAAGTAAATAACAAGAGTATGTCAGTGCATCCTAGCAAACATTTCACATGAACTCTATATATTTTATGCAGTAAACATATCATATTGAATTTCAGCGTTGAGAAAAAATCATGCATGGTCAGGTCACCCTGTATATATATATATATAGACCTCCCCAGAAATGGTGATGCCCCAGGCCTCCCATGTTCCCATGTCTGCATGACTGGCAAACACATAAGTAGAGGTTAGAATGACTATACCAACAGATAACTATGGTAAACAAGCATGTCATTTATGGTTGGATTGTAACCTGTCACAGTTGTCTTGTAGGTAAATACTTTGGCATCCCCTAACATAAACACTGTTACTGTTTTGGCAAATATGGCACAGCAATGTCATGTTGTGTTGAAAAAAAGATCATTTATCATATTTGTCTACTTGATAATACATATTTATACAGGCCTATTATACAGTGCATATAACACGAATACGAGGCTTTTATTAATAACATTCCTTTTTGTAAATGCATAGACTACTATTTAACAAAAATAGAAAGATATACTTCAGATGTATACATAATATATAATATAAATGATGTATTCGTGCTAGATGTAACTAGATGCAAATAAAAAGGAAAATTATTTAACTAGAGCGTTGATATTATTAAAACTATGATATAGAAGTCAATTTCTGAATAGAAATTTCAATAAAGATACTTTACAAGAATGAAAATGACAAAACCTGACAATCAAATCTGTAAATAACATCTAATAACAAAATATGTAGACAAAATATGTAAACAGAACCTGTATGTCCATGACAAGAGATGTGAAAAGGATGTTCATGTTAAAAGGCATACTAATCCACAGCGATTCTATATCATGTAAAGAACACAACCTGAGCAGTGTGCATATCTCCGGAGCTGACCCTTTACCTCTGACCCTTACCTCCACACTGCCCCCAAGCGGGAAGCATTGTCATAATGCAAAAGATGGCCAACGCCAGGCAAGATCATATGTCAGCATCATTTACTACCCTACACCCCATCATAAACCGCAGTTAAATCATACGTAAGCAGTGCATATCAGGTGTCAGGCATAAGTAGATGCCGAGGGTCTACGGCTGACCATAAGGAGATCGGCCATCAAAGCCCTCAACAGACCATATATGTCTATCACAATGCCTCATCGGAGTCCCGGAATGCGCCTGATTGCCCATAAGTAAGCATAATTGACATGGGTAGGCGGCGATGAAAGTTCAAATATGGAATATATGTGTTTTTATATATATGTGCATGCATGATGGACAAATTGAAATAGAAGTAATTGCAAATGATAAGTAAGGTGCTGTGTGCTTGTATTGGCAGAGTGATAATATCTGTGTGTGTGTATTAAGGCAATTCCAACGGCTTTAAGGTAGGTATTCTCCCGGTGAAAAAGGTTGATGGGTCAGGATTTTAAAATGCGCAATCCAATATGTGTTGACATGTTTATAGATATGCAAAAACATATTGTATATAAAACTTAATCCAAGGAAAATATCTCAGAATGCCATATCAATATGCTACATGCTACACATATGCTACCCTATTATATATATATATATATATATACATGATATCCTATCCTGTATGCTACCCTATCCTTGTATATTCTACCCTATCATATATGATACCATGTCTTATATATGCTGTATATTCTACCCTGTCCTGTATGCTACCCTATCCTGTATGCTACCCTATCCTGTATATTCTGCCCTATCCTGTACATGCTACCCTATCCTGTATATGCTACCCTATCCTGTATACACTACCCTATCCTGTATACACATATACATCTTGTATATGCTATCCTATCATATATGCTACCATATCTTATACATGCTACCCAATCCTCCTGCACTCTCTACGTTGTACATACTGTGCAAGTTAATGACAAAAAGCCGAATGATATTCATTGTATCGCTGCTGTCTTTCATTATAAATATATCTGTGGTTATGAATGCAGAAAGCTGCAAAATTATAGTCTTAAGAAAAAGGGCACTGAAGTATATAACTCTAAACGACTTTGCCACCTGTTGAATTGTTTCCATATGAACATATTGTTCACTTTGGTTCTCGGACCTTTTGACGTTGCCAACAGTTTGAAATACTACAGGTGTATATCTAATTGCTGTGCTAAACATTTATGACACGTGTAGTTACCTGTTACCATAACGACAGTTGACGTTAATACAAATTGAGATTGTAATACCCCCATCATTGTCGCGGTCAGCACAGAACAGCTTGGTGTGGGACATGCCACTAATTCTATGCAGATCATTATAACCAAAAACGCCCATAAAAAGGTCCTTTAACCTCCCCAGGGCTCTCAGCGTTGAATTCCACACTGTCGCTTGTCATGCAGGAGGGGATATTCACTGGGGAGACATTGCACAGACCCCATTCTACGGCGCGGCGGCGATGTGACTTTGGATGACAGAGGTCCCGGGTTTGTTCCCCACCCAACCTGCTGAGAATGACCCTCGGGGTGCAGGAATAATGTCATCCTCATCACAAACATAAATCACGCTCAACATCAAACAGCTCATTCAATTTGCAGCGGAACCCTCTGCCCCCAAACCATTCTCATTTGTAGAGTATTCATCCGCTATTTCACAGTACCCAATCTCCATCTGACTTGCTATTTCTTATATGTCAAATTTGAATGCAGATAGACACTGTGTTTCCAGTTTGTGACAGCTGAATAAAGGATATTATTCTCAGTTTGCATAGCAGTATTAAAGCATAAGAACTCCATTAGACATTAGTAGGCTTACTAATGGTGATAACTATGTTTTGTAACTGTTGATCATGATTTTACGTATACTGTTGCTCATAGTTCTCTAATAAAGAAGTATATAATTAGGTAATTTCTCTAACAGTCAAAGACTAAATATACTTTTTTTGAATCCCCAATTTTGAAAATTGCAATGGTGACATTACTTCAAAGCTTCAGTCCCCTTTTAACTTTCTCAGAGGTCATGCCATGTAGGGGTAAGTTTATTGTTGAGTTTTGTTTTCCTAATGGTCCTGAAATGCTTTCAGCAGTGAACCCCCAGCTGACCACCCCTATCCCCCTGGGG
Source organism: Amphiduros pacificus (assembly GCA_949316495.1). Taxonomy (NCBI): domain Eukaryota; kingdom Metazoa; phylum Annelida; class Polychaeta; order Phyllodocida; family Hesionidae; genus Amphiduros; species Amphiduros pacificus. Next base: position 40,840,405 of record OX439001.1, on the reverse strand, counting down.
ACATATATGATACCCTGCACCGCCTATCTGTCACACTTACGCCAATACACATGACAAATACTGGCTTTCATGCAAGTTTTCTTCACACACAAACTGTTTGCCCAATAATTTTTCTCTTATGTACAGCGGAGTGATATGTGTCATTTGTTCAATATGTGTCCACATGATACATGAAATTGAAGGGAACAATAAAACTGTCACAATATTTGCATTGCAGTAGCATTCATTTTAAGTGAACATTATTCACAATGTTTGCACTCTGGACGCATTCATTAAGGTGAGCATTGTAGAGGTTCACAAATATTTTGGAGAGGTCACCATGTTTAAAATTACAATGAATAAATATCTTATAAGAACCCTACTTAAATCAGTTATAATTGCTATATATGAATTTTCAATCCTTATATGATCATATCAGAATGTCAAATACCATGGTCACCACGTTGAAAATTAAAATGAAAAAACAAAATATCTGAAAAGAACCCTACTTATATAAGTTATAATTGCTATATATTAATTTTCAAATATTTGAGTATATGAGATATCAGAATGTCAAAACTACTCTTAAGCAAGTTTTTTTTTTAATTAATGATCACTTAATAATTAAAAACAATTAGCTCCGATATGGCGTTTTCACAATGGACCCACCTTTGCATTTCTACAATCTTCAATCTAATGAGAAACAAATCTTTAACCTTGCAAGAAAAATGTATCATATATAATCTTACGCAATTCTTTAGATACATTCTCCATTTAAGTCATTCTATATAATGTACAGGTGCATGCCCAGTCCATGATTTAAAATAATGCAGTTTTTATCATATTTATTTATCAACCAGACAGCCAATTTGTTGAAGAAGCACAATGTAATATATATCAAACTAGTATCAAAATGTAAAAGATGAAGTCCCAGAAAGGGCATGTACCATAATATTCTACCGGAATCAGAACCACAAACAGTAATAATGCAAAATCATTTAAATTGTGTTTTTCTCTTCACTGGAGGTGGTTCATAGATTCACTGCCTACTGCTCAACAGACAAAATCCAAAGTTAGGTACATATCTGGTGTGAACAGGTGTGCAAGGACATTCCACAGTGACCATATGTGAATCCCTAGCAACATACTACCTTAGCATATGCTTCTTAGCCACCTCCCCTATAGAAATAATAAATCTGGTAAGGATGATATGGCAAGTAATCCTTTCTTGGCATCCTTATTTGCATAATTAGTATTAGGTTTATCTATCATCTTGCCATTGCATATTTGCAGACATTTCAGATTCTTGAGTGCTTACCAGATTCAATATACATGTATGCTGTTATATTTCAAAGTAAAATTGGGGAACATAATAGATATTCTAAATTATGTAAGGAAATGTAAGAGTAATAGAAGAAACAAAACGGAACTGTGATTATCAATGCACACAGTTTGAAGTTAAAATTTCCTTTTAGAAATAAGATTAAAAACAAGAATTATAAATCAAGGAAAAGCTTCTTATTTTAAATTTTAGATGTAATAACCTATAAACAGGAATAATTAGGTATCATCTTGGAAAAAGATCTTTTCATGTATATGCATACGTATGTAATATAGTTAGATAAATCCTGCTTGATAGGTGGATGATAAATGCCTGTTGATATAAGGACAGGTGTGAGGGGCTCCGGTATCCCTCCCGCCGAGAACATGAGCAGTCTTGTCTTTACATCTCACCTGGAACATGAGCAGTCTTACCTTTACATCCTATTGTTACCGGTACAAACCGGACACTAAGTCATTCTCTGCTTTGTGTGATGTGCTTTATGTAGGCAGTTTAGAGTGATTAAAGTTACACTATCCCAACTAATGCTCTTATTTTCCATGTTAACAGGAATCAGCATGATGCTTTAAGTATCAAAAGCATCATGCCTTATAAATATATTGCTATGATATATATATGATATATATATATATGATATATATATATATATATATATATATATATATATATATATATATATATATATATATATATATATATATATATATATATAGAAAGAGATTGTATCAGATATGGGGTTTTTACCAATCTCAGACCTGTCTTGTGGGGCATTGGCGTACTGTGAGGCATATAAAATACCCCACTCTTCATAGTGCAGCTGCTTAGTCACAGTTACATAAGTAACCTGTACAAGGCCTTTTTGAACAAACATGTCTGAGAAGCATATTTATACAACCAGGCCATAACTATATAAATCACTGCCATCTAGTGTCACAGTTAGTGATAAGTGCCCTGGTGGTGGATAATGGCATTAGCGCCATTGATATGAACGTTAGATTTGTGGGGTATGTAAAATAAATTCATTATTAACACCAGATGGCACTCTCCTGTTACACACATTAAGGTATGAGATGGTATCCCATAATGAGGTCTGACAAAGATACCTCCAGTACCTCATATCTGTACCAGCTTCTAAATATATATATATATATATATATATATATATATATATATATATATATATATATATATATATATATATATATATATATATATATATATATTCTTTATTCTGGAAATGGGACTCCTGGCCAAGAAGGAAACTAGGACAAACTATTATCAAAGATAATTGTGTTCCACTACCCACGAGGCAATTACTAATTACTAAGATATAATGTACCAACATTCCAATTAAGTCAATGATTAAAGTTGCCACTCAATTTGATATATTTCCTGTCTGAAATGTATTCACGTCTTGCATACTCAGAGAAAAATCTAATATCTAAATGACCACTTTTGCAGTAAATGTCCGCTAAAATCAGCCAAACAGATAGCAATTTTCAAGACCTCATCACAAGTTCAGCTGCGATATTTGAATGATAATTGGTAAGGTGATATGTCATTTAACATTTTCCCGGAAAATTAAATTGGTGTAAACCTGAAAATAGGTTTATTATAATTTGAAAGACCTAAAGTACTGATAAAAATCACAAAGAGTTTGTGGCAAAATATATTTTAAACATAATATGAAATAACTTATAATAGACCCAAACGCCTGGAGAGTTGATGGCGTTTTCAATGGTGATGTCTGCCACATGCAATACACGTGTCAGGCAAACTTAACAAATTGTGACCAAAAACAAGTCATACAAATTGTTACTGGCATGGGCACATCATCTCCACTCAGGGACGCCAGGGTTATCTAACGTGTCAGCATAACTCCACACTGGCATGTAACATAGGTATTATCGCCCACCTAGGCATAGAAACTGTCTCCATGGTTGTTGCAGATAGTTGTCCTGTGATGAGACGTGATGACACTGACAGTAGAGACACAAGTCACTCTGGGTGAGAGACCATGGTAACAACTTGGCCATATATCATAGTTATGAACAGGATTGCCAGAAAATCCCTTGCGCATGAACTTAAATTATTGGTAATAACTCCTTTAATGTTCCGGTATGTGTGACATGTGATAAATGGTCTGGACATTTGAACTATGAATGTATAATTGAAAAGAACGTAAAGTTCATTTTCAAACACTGACATGAAAATATGAACTCACATCAGAATTTACAATGTGGTATGTTTTTCATAAAGGATTAGGAGAATACCTTACTGTTTTGGTCAAAGAAATAGGTTGGCATAGATCTAGAAACATTAAGATCTGCCAAAGATTTACTGGGGTATGCACATTAGACCTGAGTCTACTATTTGATATGTGGGACCAGGCCATACGAAAGTAGTGCTTGATAATTTCCTACTCCCCCTTATTATACATGATAATAGCGAGATGCAGATCACATTAGACATAAAATGAAAAGTGCTATTTAATAGTACAATAATGGCTTGTTTTGTCGAAGTTATTAGAAAAATGATGAGAATAATTGAAGGGATTATATATTGATCTTTGCTGTCAGGGTTCATTCCTATATTTCCATGTTCTGTTCTTTGTTTTCAAGGTAGGTGACGCTTTAACAGATCCTAGCAAAAAAATTAAATGGTCAACCTCACTTCATACTCTGCTTTAAGAAAGATGAATATTTTTGCCATCTGATAAGTATTTTTCAAAATACCCTAGGTCAATACTAATATTTTTTTATGGATTTTTGAAGGTGAGGCATTTACTATGGTTTTCAATGGGACATTGTGATAGTGGTCCAAGGCAACAACAAAATAATCAACAACTTATCGTAACCGTGACTTAAGAGAAGTTGCAAAGAAAGAATACAACAAAGTTCATTCTTTCCCGCCTCAACAAAGAAATAACCACCAAAAAATAGTGTTTTATGTTCTTATGTAATATATAGCATATAGTTACTTACCATGCAGCAGCTGCCTTATGCCAGGTTCTTCCCATTATTCACGCAACAATGGGCTCTCTAATGTTAGGTACCAAGGCATATACAAAGGTATTATATAAAGGACAAAAAGAGCACTTATGCATTTCACGTCCTCAGCATGACATTTTCATATAAAATACACAGTTATAATGATGTTTACATTTATATTCAGATCTCATTAAAAGTAAAGATTGTATAAAGAATATCTGTTCATAATTTTTACAAATGCATCAATGGGGCATGTAACTAATTGTCTAAATGATATATTAAGCCCTTCTTATTAAGGAGAAGCAGACGCGAGGTTAAGGATGGGTCCAGTTGATGTGGTGTCAGTAATGACACAAAATGTGCCCAGGTTATGTAAGATTCATCAATAAAGTCATTACATAAAGCATAATGGTAATTGAGTAACTTGTGAAGATGAGGTGTTTGTTGCCCTGTTTCCTTGTGATCTTGGTGAAAAAAAGATAAATAGAACTTATCTGACAAGAACTGGTCAATACAAAGGTTATCTAATGTTTGAATACAACAAAGAGTATACCAGACAAAGATTGAAACATCTCATGCTGTTTGTTGAAAATATAAAGCAGGTGTGTGTTATATCTAAATGCTTGGTGATTTCTATAAATAATCCCCATCTGCTAGAAAACACAAGGTATATTACTCTAAGATATATCAAAACATCAGAAATTATCAGGGAATTATATGTATAATGTCTAAAATGTGTATTTCTTTTTGCATCATGTGTTGGTTAAGTTGAATCAACATCTTTCAAATGATTAATTTGGTATGTAATATTTTGGTTTCAGGTATAACTTTATTGATGATTTCTTTTGTGCTTTGGCAGGTATTGAGGCGCAGAATGAAGTTCTACATTTCAAACCAGGTATTTTCGCACGGGAAAACTTGAAAGAGTTTAATTCTTAATAATAACAAATTCATACACATTCAAATAACAATTCCGTAGAGCATTTGCCCAAACCTTAATCCCCTATGTGTATTTTTTCACACATTCCACAATTTCCAATACAACCACATAATGTATCTTTGCTGTCTTTGAATGTGCAAATTGAATTCAGAGTGGCACGTGTAGAATGTCTCTCACTGCTTTCTCATGAGGTGTCGAAGGAGGAAACTGATGTATGATGGGAAATGAGAATGCGATATCCTCCCATTGTGCCAGTAATCACTGGGTTTTCCTTCCAATCATCTGCCAAGACACACACTGAAAAGCCAGATTCAAAACTCATTATCATTTCTTTCCTCAACCTTGAATAGAAGCTTTCAAACTGAAATGTCTTCAAGAGGACTCATGTTTCCGTGGCATGGGATAATGCTTCATTGTTAAGAGCGGTTTTCTGCATGGTTTGGGTTGCCATGATTTTGACATCTCCGGCAAATCAGAGCTTACAGGTGCGAGGTGAGGTCTGGAGGCCGCGGCAGCACGTGCCTGTCACATTCCACGACTCGACACCTGCTGCCGCCATCAGGGAGGTAAACACGGCGACCCACCCTCCCTGAACTCCCAGCCCTCAGAGCTCCCCCCAAGCCATCCCAGCCCTCCCAGCCATCCCAGCCCTCACTGCCATCCCAGCCCTCATAACCCTCCCAGCCCTCCCATTCCTCACAGTCCTTCCAGTCCTCACAGCCCACAAAGCCCCCCCCCCCCCAGCCCTCACAGCCATCCCAGCCCTCACAGCCAGCCCTCACAGCCCTCCCAGCCAGCCCTCACAGCCATCACAGCCATCCCAGCCAGCCCTCACAGCCATCACAGCCATCCCAGCCCTTCCAACCCTCACAGCCATCACAGCCATCACAGCCATCCCAGCCCTCACAGCCCTCACACCCCCAGCCCTCATAGCCCTCCCAACCCTCACAGCCATCCCAGCCTCCCAGCCCTCCCAACCCTGCCAGCCATCCCAGCCCTCACAGCCATCCCAGCCCTCCCTGCCCTCACAGCCCTCACAGCCATACCAGCCCTCACAGCCATACCAGCTCTCCCAGTCATCCCAGGCCTCACAGCCTTCACAGCCCTCCCAGCTAGGTCCATAACCCAGCTGTATAACGTCCACGGCACCCACCCTCCCAGCTAGGTCCATACCCCAGCTGTATAACGTCCACGGCACCCACCCTCCCAACCAAGTCCATACCCCAGCCCAGGACATTAACGCTGCGAGCCACCCTCCCAGCTATGTGCATAACTTTGCTGTATAATGCCCTTATGACGCCACAATTAAGTTTCTTATACACTGTATAAGAACTTAATTGAAATAAAATACTGATTATTTTGTATAAGTAATGACAAGTCTATCAACGTAATACACCAAGAATTGCTTGGCCTCTTCTCCCCGATCCATTGCTGATAACTTGCCCCTTTCCGGATCCATGCCAAGGGTTATCATAGTGGGTCCGGGGCATCAGAACTTAAAATAAGTATCGTGTTTGGGCTATCAATCCATTATAAGAGAACTCAACATTTTAGCAAGAAGCATAATTGTTATTCATAATTATGGATAGTCTATTTACAACGCTATTGGGAACTAAATGTTTAGACACATACAAGTATGCTTTACATTAATGAAGAATTTGTCTACACACTGTTACAATAAAAAACATAAAAATAAAATATTCTTTATTTCCCCCCAAAAAATGAGTATCTACATTTTTACCTAACAAAGATAGACAAGGTAGATAGCGGATTGCACAGAACTATTGATGTAATATTAACATCAGATAATGGTACATGTATTGCAAAATTAAGTCATGTCTGATAAGAATATGATACTAAGTGCTTGCCCATTGAGAAATCAAATGAATAGAGTATTCTGCTTAGCTCTTACTTTACCTCCCCAGTTTTTCTTCCTAAGAAAGTTAACAACAGATTCATGTTACAAATCACACATGGAAAAGTATAAATTCAAAGCCATAACAGTGGAGTCAAACTTTTAAATACGAACTCAACTCAAGCACACTGTTAGGGAAATGTGTTTATCTTCTGTTACATAAAGCATAATTTCCAGGTATGTTTTGAGAAAATGGCATTTCCGAGGGACTTCATCAGCGAGAATGAGTGACATAGCGCATGTAACGGGTTTATAGCAGTGGGAGGAGCGGACGTGCAGAAAACACCCTGCAGAGCACTTTCAGTGACATGTAATACTGGCCTTGTTCGACTTCCATTCACCAAATCAACCACACAGAATGCCATTTTTTCAAAAATTATAAAAAAAATAGTATTTTAAGGAAATGGCCATGAAATTATCCAAATAGTAAAAGGTGTCATAGGCCATTTTAATGATTAGACACTTTTATTGATGGGTTTCATAGACATATTCATAAAAGGATTTCACTAACTTCCTCATATTGTTGAAAAAAAATAAAAACATGAATTCTTTTAGAAATACATCAGCTACTAAATGTTATAACCCAATTGACTCTACATTCAATATATTTTTTATTATTTTATTATATTTTTTTCAATAATTTCTTTTCATACTAATTTTCTCATATTTTTCAGGGAATATTTCTTCATTTTTAGGGATTACTATGATAAGAGCAACTTATTGCTGATTATTTTCTGAAATTAGATTAATATTTAATTTATCTAATACCTCAAAAATAAATGTGAGGTCAAATTAAAGTCCGTCAAATTGTCACTTTTGTAACCCTACTGATTTAAGCTATTTTTAATCATTTTAGCTTCATAATAAATCTTGAAATTGACGGACTTTTTTTTCAATTTCTTTTTAGTATTATTGTGTTTTTCTGTGAAGTATTCTATATATTTTCATAAACTAACCCCCAGTAAGCTGGCATTTTTATATTATTTCAAAAAAACTTAGTATTATAGTATTTTCCTCTGTTTTCCCTTATAGATTTACCACAAAGCTATAAATTGCTCTCAAATTGTTAATTATGAACAGATTTTGATGAATAAGGACTCTACGAGCTCGTATCTGAAAGATGTAGATGATAGGATAATAAAACATGTAGATAATTTCGTAGAAATAGGCTTTCTATTTTCAAGGTCATTGAAAGGTCACTTCAAGGTCACTGGCAATATTTGATCAAAATAGCCTAAGAAGGTTGACATTCGATCACATATCATTTATAGATGTATATTGAGTAGTAAAAAAGTTATATCCCTATGTCTGCCATTTCTAGTGATGTGACATTGGTTCATTTTACGCAGCCATTATACCATAGTTATGCTATGAACGGTTGCATCCCATCAGGAATAATTGTTGTTTATTTGCATATCCGGGACAGTCCAGGACATCCCCTTACCTATTTTATTTTATTTTCTTTTTTTTTCTTACAAAATATAGAAAAAATAACGTCATCCGTTTGTGGCATAATTGTCATTATTAGCATTATTAATATTATCATTACTGCATAGTACCAGAAGACCTGAGATTTCAAATTTACTAGAATATGCGTCATTAGGAATTGGCTTGACTGTGAGTAGAATTAATTTAATAAAGAGGAGATTCTAGTGTTTATTTCTATGCGTCAATAAAACTCGAATTTGCCGTTGAAAAACAAAATGTATTACAGAAGAGAGGTTCAAGGCATTCACTTGTATCTTATGCAAAAATCATCCACAAGATGGCTTCGTGTTTGATGAGCAAACGAATAACTGGACACAGGTAAAACAAACCCACCAGGTGTCAGATGCTAGCACAGCCGGGTAATGGCGATGGGCGCTTTAAACCTTTTGTTTCTAACTAATTAATGTCTAATATAAAATAATATGATATTTTATTGTTTAGCAAGTTCTATAGCTCACGCGTCTTTCCGTCTTTTCACTTCCATTGCTGTTTATAGCTGTATCATTCTTCCACTTCACTGATGTTATGAATCATAGCTGCAATAATCTGTTACTTCATTGCTGTTCACATCAGCGAGAATGAGTGACTTAGCGCATGTAACGGGTTTATAGCAGTGGGAGGAGCGGAAGTCCAGAAAGCACCCTGCAGAGCACTTTCGGTGACAGAGATTCAGCATTTTTAGGCAAATCCAATACCCTGGGACATTTTAATGGCTGAGGTGGAAACAATCAAATGGACCCAAGTTCTGTCATGTATTACTAATAGAATTATCCAAATAGTAAAAGGGATCATAGACCATTTTAATGATTGGCCACTTTTAGTGATGTGTTTCATAGACATATTCATAAAAGGATTTCACTAACTTCCTCTTATTGTTCAGAAAAATCAAATACATGAGATTTTTTAGAAATACATCAGCTACTAAATGTTATAACCCAATTGACTCTACATTCAATATATTTTTTATTTATATTTTTTTTAATCATTTCTATTCATGACTAATTTTCTCATATTTTTCAGGGAATATTTCTTCTTTTTTAGGTATTATTATGATAAGAGCAACTTATTGCTGATTATTTTCTGAAATTAGATTAATATTTGATTTATCTAATACATCAAAAATAAATGTGAGGTCAAATTAAAGTCCGTCAATTTGTCACTTTTGTAACCCTACCGATTTAAGCTATATTTAATCATTTTAGCTTCATAATAAATCTTGAAATTGACGGACTTTTTTTCAATATCTTTTTAGGATTAATGTGTTTTTCTGTGCAGTATTCTATATATTTTCATAAACTAACCCCCAATAAGCTGGCATTTTTATATTATTTAAAAACAACTTAGTATTATAGTATTTTCCTCTGTTTTCCCTTATAGATTGACCACAAAACTATAAATTGCTCTCAAATTATTAATTATGAACATATTTTGATGAATAAGGACTCTACAAGCTCGTATTTGAAAGATGTAGATGATAGGATAATAAAACATGTAGATAATTTCGTGGAAATAGGCTTTCTATTTTCAAGGTCATTGAAAGGTCACTTCAAGGTCACTGGCAATATTTGATCAAAGTAGCCTAAGAAGGTTCACATTCGATCACATATCATTTGTACATGTATTCTGAGTAGCAAAAAAGTTATATCCCTATGTCTGCCATTTCTAGTGATGGAACTGCACCGATCAGTCCCTTCATTGCTGTCCATAGCTATAGCAATCTATCACTTCATTGCTATTCATAGCTGCAACAATCTGTCACTTCATTGCTGTCCAGCGCTGTAGCAATCTGTCACTTCATCGCTGTTCATAACTGTAGCAATCTGTCATTTCATTGTTGTTCATTGCTGAAACAATCTATCATTTCATTGCTGTCCATAGTTACAACAGTCTGACATTTCATTGCTGTCCATAGCTGTACCAATCTGTCACTTCATTGCTGTTCATAGCTGTAACAATCTGTCACTTCATCGGAGCTGCCCCATAGTTGCACATTATCAAAGTAGGCCACGACGCCACGCGATTCATGATATCTGTAGACAATGACTATTGTTAGTCTGTCAACTACCTGCAAAATTAATGTTATAATAGTTTAATTTAAGGCATTATGAGAAGTCAATAGACGATCCATCATTTCACACAGACTTCACTACAGAAGTATCATTTATTCATAAATATCATCTCAATTTTACCTGATCTGTTTGCGAAAATAACTCTGTGGAATGCCAGTCGTCACTTCCGGGATCAAAGGGCCCTTCTTTCCACTCATCACTCTGCGAGCCTGAGAACTAAGGGAGTGAAAAAAAAAGTTTAAAAAGTAGGATTTTATATAATAACAACGCAACAGATATGTGTTATGTTAGGAAACTGTGAATGTTTCCACAAATGAGGTTAAAATAAACTTTTACAGATTCTTAGCTAATAGCTTCTCTTGGCATGAAAATCTCAACTTTGAGACGAGATTTTCAATATGAAAGTTTTTTTTTTTTTTTTTTTTGTATTTTTATATTTTGTATTTTTTGGTATTTTGATTCAAAAGAATGTTTACCTCCTGAAGAAAAATGGTATGGAATGTTTGTGTTTAGTTCTGGAATAAAATAGCATTGCCTAAAGCGTTATAATGTAGGCTAGGGTCAAGGTGAAAAACTACTAACTTGTTTTGCTAGAAAGATGCTGTATCTGGAATTAGCGTTGACGATTCCTGTGATCTCTGCTTTGGCCCATACTTTGACTTTGAAGTTTTTATACTGAGACCTAATGATAAGCAATACATTGTTACATAACATGTATCATACAAACTTTATATTCTATCGTGATGTATGTCCAACAGTGCCTGGGTAATGGATAAAAGCTGCCATGTATCATCTTATTATATTAGTATCACATGTATCACATTAGACAGGAATGGTGAGGGATAATCGATTCACGTCTATGGTTTCTTACACCAGGTGTCGCTGTATTCTAGTTTAAATTGTTGTCAGTGTCGCCTTCGACCTGTCCAGCTTGTTCAGACAATGCTGCGCAACAACAGTTCATTGGTAAGAGATGCATTTATGGGATAGGCTGTTGGATATGGATAAATATTTTTAGAACTTAAAAATACATATTCATATTAAAGGGTGCAATATCAAATGCTTCACTGACTAGTAGTAGACTTAGTATCTTTCAAAGTATAATGCTGTAGAAAGGGCCAATAAGAAAAAATCAATACATTTTTCTTGTTTGTGATGTACATTTGCATTTTCAAGTATGCATATTTAGGTGAGATGTTCCAGTGTTTTCATGTGTATATTATTCCTAAGGATATAGAGTAAGATACTTTGTCAATAAAACATTAAACACTTACACACATCAATAGTTAAATACTTACACATTATGCACATACTGCCAGACACCAGAATTTATTGATGGATCCGTGATATTTAAGGCCAAAGATTTCACGCCCTCTTGAGACTCCTCTGTTGATGACCACTTGGTACCTTCTCTTAATGGTCCCCAAGTGTTCCATCCATTCAGACCATCCTCAAAGGATGGATTTTCTATTGGTATCTTTACACAATTACCTGTTCAATATTTTCAAATCATACTTGTGGTTAGAAGTTTTTTAAATGATTCAATTCATTTGCCTTTTTGCCTATCTTCAATTATCTTTTCTTTATCACTGGGGCTAATAAGCCCCCAGGACGTGCACTTCCCTAAAGAGAAAATACCAAACTTTAAGAGGAAAGTCTTTAGTTTTTTTCTATGTTAGTATGGAACCAGCATGTGAGATTTAAAAGTTAAATAGTGTAAAGGCGCCTGTGACGTAGTGACTTAGTGACGTAATGTGTACATGCAAGCATTTGGTTGCATTTTCAAGCAATGATGACGTGTCACCAATATATTTCTCCTCCCCAAAGTTTTGTTCAAAGATTAGGTTGAATGCAGTTGGAGTAAGTTGAAATGCAGCTGAAATGATTGTATTTATTTTGCCACTTTTCATGTTGTTGTAAATCATAGACGTCATTGACTAGCACGTGCAGTGAGCTACAAGTGAACATTACATACACGCTGCAAACCCACTCAGAAACTAAGATCATGGGAATACTAATCGAATGCATCTACACAAATAACTGACGTATACACATTAGCCCTCGTCGTCTCTGATCAATATAGTTTACAGAATATAGTCTTTCTTATAACATATATTTATTACTGCTCTAAGAGCTGTAAAAAATATTGTACCTTTGGCAGATAACCCAATTTCACATAGAAATACATCATCCCCTCGCAATCCTGGTAATATTTCCCATGATGCAACATGTGCCCTAACATAAAGCCGGTCACATGGTCTCTCAGGACATGTACAACTGAAGTAACACTTTGTCATATCTGAGCGAAACTGATCTGTGTATGAATTAGCACACTGGTAATACAAAGGTGATCCTAGATCTCCTGAGCACGAAGATAATATTTTTGTAAATACAAACATGAGAGGATCATCACACGAAACTGCTCCCATCAAATACAATGTGACGTCAAACTCAGTCTTCTGTGCTATTATATTGTCTACCCCGATTTGTTTGCAGGATTCATTTTCTTGGTAAAGTCTACTACAAGTATGAAGATCTGTGTCTGTCATAGCACTGGTAGTTTCCATTGAAGGACAATCTAAATCTGGAGAAAATGGACACAATGTACATTGTATGCAATACTATACAAGTATATTCTGAAAAAGGCATTCTTTTCACAAATATTACATAGTTTTTGTGTTATTAGCAGACTTTATCTAATACGATCGATAACAAATATGTAATTACAATCATTATAAGACTCTTGTATATTCAATTAAACATTTTGATAAATTTGTTTGCTCACTTTATACAGTTCTAAATTTAGATTTCTATCATTCCAATGAAAGGACGATTCTGATCCCTTTTAATATATACCTGCCTGTGTATTTCACTGCCTTGTTCACTATGATTTCACATGGGCCTGCTGACTTGTATTAATGAGGTCACATATTTCCATGTGACCATGCATATGACCAATGGTTTTGTTCTATGTAAAATGCTATCTCACTTATCTTAATATACTCCCTGGGGCTATTGGCATACATAATTTAAAATTCTTTCCACTTTCCTTAATATTTCGGCTTTTTCTTTCAATTTACCAAAAATATAACCAATCAGTTCTTGTTGCATGAGCATTTTCTATGTTGTGAGGATCAAAAGAGGGACTGGAATAGCACTCAAAATTATACCAATATTGCACACTTCCCAACCCTAAAAGTGCAGAAAGAGTCACATTGTTCACATAAAGGTAGAAATAATGAGGTTAATACCTACCACACCCTGATGTAAAAGAACAGAAGATGATGAAAAAGAAACTCCTCAGCTGCATGATGCTTGACCTGAATGAGTGACCAAGGACTTTATGACCAAGTCTTGCAGCGTGCCTGATCATTGTCAAATCATAAAATACATATGTACTTAATGTAAAGAAAACATGTACAGTTCTATGAGCAGTCTGACACATATATACTCATATTGATTTCTGAATGTCATAAATTTGTTTCCATTGATTATTTAATACTTGTATGTGGCTTACAGAGGAAATTATCACTCTTTCATATTTAAATGCATTGCTGTCAAGGGCCCTGGCGCAATTGGTTAAAGCACAAGCACCAGTTCCACTGTAATGATTCATAGGTGGGTTCGATTCCAGGCCGTATCGGCATTGAATTCATGTTACCATTTTCTATATGAGCTGAGGTTCGTGACTAAAGCATGTAAAGTATTAACCAGTTGCCCTTGTAAATCTGTGACTGTGTGTTCTCATATCAAGGACCTGTGACACGATAATTCAGTGAGGCAGCACTATATCTGTTACAAGTAGGTCTCTTCATGTAATGACTGACATAATATTGAAAGTGCTGTAAAACAACAAACTAACAAATAAATGAACAACAATATCAATTATGTTTCCATCAGGCCATCTGTCTGATTACGCCCATTTACTGCCAAAAATTATGCAGACCAAACAAGGCATGGCCATGGAGACACAGCAGATATGATCATTTAGGAATTTATTGATCTGGCAAGCGCATGATAAATATTTCAGACGTTGTGAATTATTCACTTGTTTTGCATTGTTCATAAAACTTCACTTAAGGTCTATAATCCACAATGAAAAACTGGGACAGATTTATGTTTTTTTGGCTTAAATGTGTTCAAAGTAATGTTATTTATTAATTTAGCACAGAAAAGGTAAACTTAACCAGCTAGTCTTAAATTTTTAACTACCGTTAAAACGGGTTTTTGCACCTGGCGACTTATATCAAGTATTTATATTTTCTTTATTTAATGCCATCCAAAGAATAATCAAGCTTTTATGGGACATTTTAGATATAATCATGGCATAAAATATGAATTATCACTAAAAGAGTTCGGTATTTAAAAATCTCCTGTAAACGAATTTGTCCGCCACGTGTGCCCCAGAGCCGAAGGCAGTTAGTATACGTAAATATACGAGACCACCCGAAGTTCTCTCCAGATGCTTCAAACTGATTGTGGATTATAGCCTTAAATGCGCATCATGTTCCACGTAAAGTGAAGTAATAACGATATTCATAATGAAACAAAAAGATGCATTTAGTGTAACATATTTGGTAGACTGAAGCAGATTTCAACTATGAGCCAATAGCTGCCCTCGATAGAACTAAATTTAAACATCAAATTTGGGATAATTGCAATTTTCTCTTTGGTCATATTATGTCATAATATGTTTATGTGACAAATGAGGTCATGCATGTCAATCATGTGACTTAATCTGATTATGCACAAAATGATATGTTGTGTCAGAGTTTTCGCTTTTGAATTTCTGTGTATATGCATGATATTGTTTAAATTGGAATGTTTAATAACCTTTAAAAATAATATATCACTTGAAAAAACTAAAATCATACTAGAGTACCTGATTGTAGAAAATATTTTTATGCAATAATATTGGAGACCCAATGATGCCCAAAAAGACATCATCTCATGACTGAATTAATTAGAATAGAATAAACAAGAATAGATTGGATTAGATTTTATAATATAATATATTGAATTAGATAAAATTAAGTCAGAATAGATTAGATTTGATTCCATTAGAATAGATTACACTTGAATCGATAAGAATAGATTAGATTGGAATATATTAGAGTGGATTGGATGGAATGGAATAGATTGGATTAGAACGGAAAATACGAGTTTTCGTTAATATCTTCTAGCCTTGCTTAACCGAGGCTAGTTCGCAAAGCTCAGCCTAGCCTAGCCTCGCATAAAAACAATGAAGTTTATGGTCGGTAACTCTAATGATAAAACATGGTATCAAACCAAAAGTGATGAGACCAACCATGTTCACACACGCCAGTGTGAAACAAACCCGCCAACACGTCAACACGATTGCCAAGTAACTAAATCGTTAATCGAATACACTTGATTTCAGCGCCGCCTGGCGTTCCTCCGTCACAGTTTATCTCCATTTCAAGCGGTAAACATAACATCTATCGGTAATTTGGGATAATGCATGTGGCGATGGCAGACATTGTGTGCAGTGGTGCATGACAGATCAATAAGGCGCGTGGCATTGAAGCGACCTATTCTTGGAGATTGATCAATATGATACCGTCCTAGCAAGGCGTGATAAGCTGCAAGAAGGCATTGGTCATCTCCCGGGTCAGCTGAGCCCTCCTTCCGCCGTCGCCAAAGCAAGGACCTTGCCAAGGTAGTGTTTTTAAATTGGCTCCTTATTTTGTCGTTTATTTCGGCAATTTACTGTGCTCTAACGAATTAACTAGCACTGCAGTGACTACCTACCTCAACCAGAGCACTCCCCGCTTTAAGTTCACACTTTTAGAAACATACCAGTGAACATTTTAGAAACATATCAGTGAACATATTCAGTGACGAGGGTTGGTAGGTACCGGTTTACCTGCCGGCCGTCATATCAAATACAACTGAACAAAGAACTGAATATAACTTTTCTGAACCGGTCCTTGGCTTCTTGCCTAGGCGATAAGAAAAGTGACAAACATCAAAAAAGAAGAGAGTACCAAATTGCACCCTTGGGCTCCAACAAAAAACTTGTACCAAATTGAACACTTGGACAAGGTTCTTGAGATAACAAAAGTGAATCTAACTTTTCTGAACCCGTCCTTGGCTTCAAATTAATCAAAATCTGTACATGTACCAAGCTGAACCCTTGGACTATATCAATTTGAACAAACATCAATTTGAATTATCCAGTCCATAAAGAGTACCAAATTGAATCCTTGGAATCCTTAGACTCAGAAAAAAAAGGTTTGCAAATTGGAGCTACAAGAACTGATAACTGAACATAATTACCCCGATATATTATGCATTACGGAATCCCACATTGACCACACTATTACAGACAGTGCCATCCACCCTGATTATGATATAGGGATAGAAGACAGATGCAAGGGTGGTGGTGGGGTACTGATCGGTATCCATAAAAGGTGGATGTCAGACCAAAAGGAGGAGAGCCTAAAAACTGACTGTGAACTTGTATGGAGAAAACTAAACATAACAGGAACAAAACCACTATTCATAGGATGTTACTATAGGCCAACAGACAGAAATATATCTAACGTCCATGAATTAAATGCATCTCTTGGAAAGATTCCCCAGTCCGACACAGACACCCCTAATATATTACTAACAGGGGACTTCAATGTACCAGATATCACATGGGAGAATATGTCCTATAAGCCAAGCCCTGCATATGGGATTGACCTAAATACAGTAATGATCGATACTTTTAATGAACACTGTCTCACACAAGTAAATCCGCACCCAACCAGGGGAGAAAATAGGTTAGATCTGGTCGGTACGACAAACCCTAGCCTAGTAAATAATGTATCTGTCCACCCAGGCATGAGTGACCATGATGTGGTGATAACATAAATCAATGCAAAAGCCACATTGGCCAAGAAGAAGCCAAGAAACGTACTGCTGTACAAAAAGGGAGACATGAGTGCAATAAAGCAAGACATGCGTGTCTTTTTTGAAGATGAAGTTAAGGACTCAAGTCTCCCAGTTGAAACTCTGAACAATATGTTCACAGATAAGCTTATGGAGTCCATCAATAAACACATTCCTATTAAGAAAATAACTGGTAGATAGGATGTGCCATGGATGACAAAGGAAATCGAGAGACAAATAAGAAGAAAACAAAGACTATACAACAAGGCTGAAAAAAACTAAAAAGGATTCTGACCGTAGAAAATTCAGAAACCTTAGGAAACACATAAAACATAAGTTGAGAGAATCCCACAATGAATATGTCCTTGGGCTACTCGATTTACCTGACATTGAATTCAGTAGACCATCAATGGGAAAAAGGTTCTGGAACTATATTAGAGCCAGGCGCAAAGATACTGTTGGTGTACCAACACTAACAGAAAATGGCATTGAAGTGAAAGACAGTAAAGGCAAGGCAGAAGTTCTTTCGCGACAGTAAAAATCTGTTTTTTCTACTGAAAACATGGAAAATATTCCTGACAAAGGTTTTGTTTGTTTGTTTGGGGTTTTACATCACTTTCAACATTATTTCAGTTATTTCGTGATGAGACCTACTTGTAGCAGATATAGTGCTGCCTCACTGAATTGTCATGTCGCAGGTCCTTGACATGACAACCCACCCGGTCACAGATTTACAAGGACAACGGGTTAACCCTTTGGCACAGGCCTCAGCTCATGTGGGAAATTGTATCATGAGTTCAATCCCGACACGGCCGGGGTTCGAACCCACGACCTTTGGATCACCACAGAGGAACTGGTGCTAATAAGCTGGCGCCCTAACCAACTGCGCCACGGCCCGTGGCCCCTTGACAAAGGTGACCCAACTTCTCCACAAATAGAGCCATTTACCATCACAGTTGATGGTGTGGAAAAATTGCTCTCTAACCTAAACTGCAAAAAAGCCAATGGCCCAGATCAAATACCCAAGAATGTTCACAGGAAATAGCTCCAATCCTCCAAAAAATATTCCAAGACTCACTCAACAAAGGAGAAGTCCCAAAAGCATGTCGACGCATGATGAATCATTGCGAACTTTACAATATCCTGGTAAATTTTCAGCATGGATTCAGTACAGGCCACTCTTGTGAAACTCAGTTAATCACAACCTTACAGGATATACTCAAGGCTAGAAATGATGGGCAAAATGTTGACATGCTCATTCTCGATTTTAGTAAAGCCTTTGACACAGTCTGACACGAACAGCTGAATCACAAGCTCAAGCATTACGGAATCTCAGGGCAGGTCGGTTGACTGTGATGAATCTAACCCTGTCCATGTAAAATCTGGAGTGCCCCAGGGTACAGTACTTGGACCAATACTATTTCTACTCTATATTAATGACATTGGAGAGAAGCTAAAATAATCAAACATAAGGCTCTTTGCTGATGACAGCCTCCTATATAGAGTAGTTGAAGATGACGAAGATGCAGTAAAACTGCAAGAAGACCTAAATATGCTGGAGGAATGGTCAAGTGAGTGGCAAATGGACTTCAATGCTCAGAAATGCTACACCCTGAGCAGCAGGAAAAAAAGCCAAGCTCTTGATACAAGAAAATATACATTAAATGGTCACATCTTGCAACATGTTGAACATCATCCCTGCCTTGGAGTTGAGCTCCAAACAAATATGAAATGGGATGAACATATTAAAAACATTGTCTGCAAAGCAAATCAAGTACTAGGATTTGTAAGAAGGAATTTCAATATGTGCCCAGGAAATATTAAAGAGGCTGCCTACAATACACTTGTGCGCCCCCATTTAGAATATGCATCAAGTGTGTGGGACCCTTACCTCAAAAAAGATATAGACCGCATAGAATCAGTTCAAAGACGAGCTGCTAGATTTGTGTCTGGCAACTGGAAGAGAGAAACAGGCACTGTAACAAAAATCCTGGAAGATTTAAATTGGGATTCACTAGCAGGGAGAAGAAGGACACAGAGGCTGGTTTTATTGTACAAGGCTATTCATGGTGAAATAGCTTTGAAACTTCCACAACATGTCAAAATGAAATCAGCTTCTACACGGAAAAACCATGGAATTCGCTATGTTGAAATGGCGACAAGCTGTGACCCCTATAAATACAGCTATTTTCCAAGGACAGTGACTGACTGGAATAATCTTTCCCCTAAATTAACTACATTGGAACCAGATAGCTCGGCATCCTTTAGGAACTCCCCTGCAAGAGTATAAAGGTTGGCAACAAGCAGCTGGTGTGTACCAGCTGCACCCCTTAGTGCAACCTTGCACTCTCGGCGGGATGCCATTTGGTTTTGCCGAGTAAACTTATAGATGTAGATGTAGATGGGATAACAATCGCTCATTTCACACATTTTGATCTTTGCCAATCATTATATTATCCAACAAAACATAGTCATTTTCCACCTCTTGCTAATTCTATAATGATCAATTCATGCAACCAAGCAGATATTTGGTCATACTTTAAGTGACCATATACTAATAAATAATAATAATAATAATAAAATTTGTATAGCGCTGATACCAGACAAGTCTGTTCATAGCGCTGTGTTCAGGACATGCATCCTGAAGAGATAGGTTTTCAGTCTACTCTTAAACGAGGTGACTGAGGTACTAGTCCTAAGATCACTAGGCAGGGAATTCCATAGTCTAGGGCCGACAGATGAAAAGGCCCTGTCACCCACTGTCCTTAGTCGGGTCTTAGGAATCTGTAGGTAAGTGCCGTCGTTTGATCTTAGATCACGTTCTCCTTGTTTGACTAGGAGTAGATCACGCAGGTAAGGCGGTGCCTCACCATTTAGAGCCTTCCATATCAAGAGGAGGATCTTAAAGTCAATTCTTGCGTGAACCGGAAGCCAGTGCAGTTCCCGCAGTTTTCCTGAAATGTGATCAAATTTCCTGATTTTTCCTACGACACGTGTTGCAGAGTTTTGGAGGTATTGTAGCTTCATGGTGTCAGATTTAGGAAGGCCAGCAAGAAGGCCATTGCCATAGTCTAGGGTAGAGGTAACAAAGGCATGGGTGAGTGTTACAGCTGTTTTCTCGTCTAGACAATGTCTAATGGCAGACAGGTTCCTTATGTGGTAGTAGCCTTTCTTGCACATTTTCCTAATCTGGGCCTTCATGTCCATATTAGAATCGAAGGTTATGCCCAGATCAACTACAGACTCACTAGGAGCAATGTCAGAGCACCCAACCCTTATTGTGTTTGGGTTACTGCTACTGGTGGCAGTATTATATCTGTCAGTACATATAAGCATTTCTGTCTTCCCGTCGTTGATCTTCATCTTGTTTGATATAAGGAAGTTTCTGACCTCATCGACACATTCCTCCAGTTTGTGTCTGCTTATATCAGCTTGATGGGGGGAAGTGTGGTCCACAGGTATGTAGATCTGGGTGTCATCAGCATAAATATGATAGCTCAGACCATATTTGGCTAAAATATCAGATAGGGGTGTCATATAAATGGTGAATAATATGGGACCTTAGACTGAGCCCTGTGGAACTCCATATTTTATAGGCTTGAGACAGGACCTGTGAGTCCCTACCTTCACACACTGTTTCCTGTTACTTAGATATGACCGAATCCAGGAGAGGGCATCACCTTTAACATTACATCTAGCCTCCAATCGATCAAATAGGATTTGGTGGTCAATAGTGTCAAAGGCAGCCGAGAGGTCTAGTAACAACAGAATAACTGACTTCCTATCATCTAGGTCGCGCAAGATATCATTTTGCATCTTCAATAGAGCGGTTTCAGTGCTATGATATTCCTTGTAGGCTGATTGAAATTTGTCGGTAAGGCCATTCCTTACAAGATGAGGGACTGATTGGTCTGCTACTGCCCTCTCTGTAAGTTTAGAGATGTATGTCAGGTTGGAAACAGGTCTATAATTTTTCTCAATCAATTCAAGACCCAGTTTTTTCAGCAGGGGTGTTATGATGGCTATTTTCATATTTTCAGATACTGCTGATTCCAGTAGTGATTTATTTATGATGGCCGTAATTATTGGTAAGAGGTCATCTACGAGGTCAATTAAGAGCCAAGTTGGGATAGGATCCAGCTCACATGACTTCTTTGCAGACCTCTTCACTAATTTTCGCACATCATCTATGGTTAGGGGGGTGAACTTCTCAAGCCGTGGTATATTTGCTGCACTCTTATTGTTCGCAGTGTCACTTGGTGGCGAAACTGGGCAGGGTGGAGCCTTATCAATGTCCAGGCGAATCCTTTCTATTTTTTCAAGAAAGAATGTGTTGAACTTCTCCGCTTGAGTGACCTCACAGTCGGATTGGGGCATTGGTATGTCCTTTTTCTTGTGCATGACTGTATCGATGACCCTGAAAGGTTTTTTAGGGTCATGCTTGTTTTCCTCAACCAAGTTGGAGAAATATGCAGATTGAGATGATTTCAACATGGAATTGTATTTATTTCTCTGAGAGTTATACATTTCCTTATCAATGTGAGAATCAGTCTTGTTCATTTTCCTCTCAAGCCTCCTCTTGAGAGACCTTTCCAGCTTTAATTGATCACTCATCCAGGGTACAGGTTTGCGCTGAGTGACCTTGGCAAACTTTGTAGGAGCATGTTTATCCATGAGTGATGTGAGTTCCTTGTCATAGTGATCTACCATGTCACTCAAGGATAGGTGTTCCCATTTTGCTGTTGCACCGGTTAGGGATTTGATGTCATTCCTAAGAGACTGAAGATCCAATCCCTTAAAGTTCCTGTACCTGATCGATTTTTTGCGGGGTTTGGGGGGTGAGATACCTAGGTATAGCTTAATCATTTTATGATCCGATATGTACTCATCTACCAGGTGGCTCTTGAGAAACTTGTTCCCTTTGAAAGTGATGATGAGATCAAGGGTATTCCCCAGTTTATGGGTCGGTTCATGTACCCACTGGTGCATGTCAAAGGTAGATAGAATGTCATTAAACTTAATGACATCAGGTTTGTTTGGTTTATTGACATGGAAATTGTAGTCACCTAGGAAGATGACCTCATGACTGAATGACCCATAGTGTGCCACCAGCTGAGTGAACTCATCATAGAACTCAGAATAGGTATACCTATTCTTGTCTGATGGTTCAGGTCTATAGATGGTTACAAAGGTTAACTTCTTACCCTTGATTAGCAGAGATGCTTCAAGGAGTTCCATTGTTTTAACCATGGGAGGGTTCAACCTATTGGTTTTAAAGGGGAGTTCAACACGATGTAACAGACCCACGCCACCACCAGAGCGTCCTATCCGTGGGTGTGACTGAAATTTGAGTGAACCCTCTTCAAGTTCGTTTTTTATTCTCTCATCACCCGTTTCATGCAACCATGTTTCAGTGATAAAAAGAGCATCCAAGTTGTGTTCTGAAAAATAGTCTTTTACGTTTAGGACCTTGCCAGTGATGCTTTGTACGTTGCATGAACCAATCACTAGGTTTTCCTTGTTTTTACGTGTTGTCATGGAAACCCCATTGTTTCTATGGCGAGTGGTGCCACCTATATGTGTGCGGTTTGCAGGCCTGTTTCCATTTAGTGAGAGCCTGCAGCGAGACGTCTTGCTTCGTGTGGATCCTGCCTCGTCATTGGCTGGTCGAGCAGACGAATATGTAATATTTACATTCCCACCACGAACAGGGGCTTGATTAGCTCGGGTTGAATTCTGATTGGGAGGCTGAGAAGAGGAATGTGTTTTATTTACATTCCTGCCACGAACAGCGCCACCTATGATAATATTGCCAAAACTGCATGATTTTGACGAATTGCATGGACTTTCAACATATTTGTTGTTCAGTCTATGTTTTTGTGGCCGAGGAGGCAGAATAAATATGTTTTCCCAATAAAGATGTTTTGGATGCGATACTTGTGTATATCTAACAAAATTGAACTGACAATTTAGCTTGCTTGCCCCATGTACAGATAGTAGTGTGTTCGATTTTATGTAATCGCATGTATCGAGTACCCATCGAAACTGAATGGGGAACAGTTCAATTTCTTCCTCAGACTCGAATATATTAATATTTGAGTTAGCAACAATGTTCTGTAATGATTGAAATTGGGCACCTAAGATGATATTAAAATGAATATATCTCAGAGAAGAATGCTTCTTAAGCGTGCTCGCATGATCATCACATACCAGTAATTTCCTTGACCCTATACCATTGTGAGGCAATGATAGAGTTTCAATATTTGTGTTAGAATTCTTGTCGTATATGTTAAAACACGAACAAATACAAACAAAGCCATGATTGTGTAACATTGAACGGTTAGGTAAACCCTTGTTAAAGGATTATTTCAGCTCAATGAAGAATGTATAATATGGGTCCAAGCTGCTATATGAGAGCTTGACACGTTCTGTATTATGAACTACCGTAATAGTACTCTATATCATTGACTGCAGGTAATTCAATTTGTTGTGAGAGACGCTATAAATAGATAGGCCACAACAGGGTTCTGTAAAAATGTACAGATAGTTAAACGATAATATTAAGATAAATATCTTAATATATTTAAAATAAAAACAATACTTTGTTGTATGTTTTATTCTTTCACTGTCAGTGTTCACCCGTGGCCGTGATCTTTTGTATATATATACGAGTCAGCTGCTATATGAGCAATTGACACGTTCTGTATTTTGAACTACGTATATTGCAGATTATTTACCCAATATTGTTGGAACAAGAAATTTTAGCAGAGTTTGGGTAGGATTTGCTAAAAATTCTTTTGGTATTAATTACCTGGGGATCTTCTGCAAGAAAGGGCTAAGTAGGTAGCCGCTTGCAGTTATTTTTTCTTTGTACAGCGGGTGGAGCAGGCAGCGAGTGCTCTGTGTTTCCACCGTCGGAACAAGTCCGAAAATCACTGTAAAGTTTGGTTTAATATACCGAATTTGCTTCTAAAAGGGTCTGAAAACGAGTCCAGACACGAATAGCGTGCAAATTAGATTGGTATATGTACCTACAAATAGGTATATCGCAAGAAAGAACTACTTACGTAGTTGCTTGCGAATGTGTATTGGACAGCGGGTGGTGCGTCACAACAAGAAAAAATGGCTGGTAGTAGCCCCTTGTTTGTGTATCAACAACCACCGTCGGAACAAGTCCGAAAATCACTGCAATTTGAAATATGCTGCTGATGGGTCTGAAGGTAATTCTAGACACCAGGAGCAACAAGTTTTATGAATACAGAGGGTATAAGGTATCAGACCAAGCACTCGACACTGGCAGCAAAGAGTGGATACTCGTGAGCGCGGTGCCTCGCAAAGACAACACAGTATGATCCCGCCCTCGCGAGCGGTTTTCCAACCAAAACTGCCGTCAGAGCTTGCAATAAGTCTGGTATCAGATAGACCTCTGTATAGACCAGGTTCACTGCGAGAAAGTGTGGCGATAGACTAGCAGTAGACTCCAGAAAATCGACCAAGAAGGACGATTTTATCGGAGCTCAAATGAAAGCCGCCATTCCACTCTCAACGCATGCGCAGAACTTCAACTACTATTTCCAAGCACTAACATATTACTAAAAGAAGATAGCTTCACAAATTCAGAATATATTACTTATGAACAGTTAAATTACAACAGATCTCTACACATTGATATTGTTAAGCTGACAAATATTTCAAAGCATGCAAATCACACTTTGAATGACTTGTAGTATAGCTATCTAATTTGATAAAAAAAAATCCTTTTTGGATTTGTGTAGCTATAATTCTTGATGAATCCAATGCAATGATAATCTACTACATTAAAAACAATATTTATTACATTGTGGCATAAATATATGATAATAATAATAATTTACCAATTATTAACTTAAGGTACTCTTAATAATCTCCCTGACTATCCGAGGGCATATCCATTCTTCCTTCCATCCATTGGCTCTAATGCTAGATTAGAACAACACCATATTGAAAAAGATTTCCCACTAGGGTTAAATTCATACCATGTGTGACGCCAAGGCCTTATATTGCCATTGACAGAAATCTTAAACACCTAATTGTATGTTATGATCTGGGGAGTTGGGGTGTGATTCTTTGAACTATTGTTTGCAAGTTATATTTGGTTACATAATTTGGGGGATTGATCCTTTGGTTCTTGGTTGCTAGTTACATAAGCTTATGTAATATTAGGGAATGGTCCTTTCATGTGAATGATCCTTTTGGATTGCTAGGCAACTGGACTAGTTGTGATCAGACCCCATTATCAATTACACAACACTCTCCATTCTATTTTGTGTTGCTATCATCACTCAATACAGCTGCTTGTATTCAAATATACTATGAACTATCATACCTGAGCTTGAAGACCTATTGTCCTACATTTGAACCATCAGTGCTAAAAATATGTTCTGACTTAGGTATTAAAAGGTGGTTCCTCTGTGGTGATCCAAAGGTTGTGGGTGTAAACCCAGGATGTGTTCATCATCCCCCAATGGTTCCCTCTAGGGAAATATCTATCATCAGAACTCCTTTATGGGAGGTGGTGCATACCTAAGCCCAAGAGAGACACACCAAAAGGTGACACCCTGCTGTAATGCCTGCCCCTGCTATAACTGCCTATGGTATAGTTGATGCCTGTGGTAATTGTCGCACAGAGGTCTGTTCTTCTGTTCATAATTTTCAATTATGGATCTTCAGTATGTTTATTATATAACCTCAAAATATTACAAATGTATACTTATCTTTCACAGAACATATTGTATTCATTACTTTGAATGTGTACCAACTGTATTTAGCGTTCAGCAGAGCATCGTCTTGGTTGCAAATACTGTTGGGAAAAATCATCACCCATGAAATGGGTTGAGGCTATTAAGTACCAATCTCCATAAAACAGAACATTCAAGACTTTTCAAGAACATATGCTATGCATAATGGATAGAATTCCAGCCTATGATGTAAGGCAGTTGACCTATAATGAGCTGTCTCTGGTCATGTCCCTCATATTTATGACGATAGTCTGCCCATGCCACAGGAATACTACACATTCACACCAGAAGGCTTTCAAGCTGCAATCACAAAACAAGGAGAAGTGATAACTAGGTAATCTTTTTACAATGTGCTTTTTCTATCTATCTGAAATACTGATAGACCTAGGAATATAGCATGTTATGTATTGGACATTTTAAAGATATCCTACTTGATGAGAAATTACTACAAAAATGTTGATGTTTACAAAGAACAAATGGCCAAAAAGGTCAGCCTTGAAATGATTGGGTCCTATGACAAAACTATATCTGGAATGGAAAGAGACAAACTAATAACAAATATGTTGGATAGGAGTATCGCTAGTTTTGTCGCAGTTGGAGATGATGGGAAGCTTTGTGGATATGGGTGCATATGTCCTGCCACTGGGAAGTTTAAGCTGACACCTCTATGCAGACAATTTGACTAATGCAAAATGCCTTATATCTGCACTACTTGCAGTGCTGCCTCGTGGGGCTAAGGTGGCTGTACTTATGTCAGGTGACAATAGTAATGCTGTTGAATTGTTTACAGAGTGTATGTATTTGGACACCTACCCCACACTGATCAGCGGTAGTCCATGTGTGACAGCACAATTGCATTTTATACTTTGTGCAATGTAAGGGTATCCAAGTTGTCTCTAATGTGCTTAATGACTCCACTTTGCTAAGACATTTTACGGTATACATAATCAAATTGATCTTTCAGTTTGAACTTTGAACCCAGTAGCTATTCATTTGTTCCAGGCAATGATCTTCATACGCAACTATTTATCTTTGTGTTGAAATTAACACGTTGCCATGTTCTAGTCAATTGCACTGAGGTTTTTTCCAAGTTAGTCAGTTTTGCCTCCTCCAGTACACAATTATTGACATGGGGGAACTTTGCAGACATGCAGGCTCAGCTCATGATAGCAATAAATGTACATTAAAATGTCATTTTATTTGAATCAATTTATTACACCCGTAACCATTATTTTGTCATTCCCAAGAATCCAAAACAGATTAGTTTTTTTTTACCCTATAAGCATTTCTTACCAGAAATTCACAAATGTGGATCACATATGTTGAAACGCAAGCAGTGAGAATTAGAATCACCTCTAAGCATGTTTTTAGCACTTTTTGGTACATATACATTCAGCTGTGAACAAATTTGACCATCTGCCAAATCAACTGTCCCTTCTGGAATCTTTTAATAATAATAACAATAAATGATAATAACAATAAATTTGAATCACAACAACAAAAATGATCATTTGTTTTTGCTTTTTGTTTTTTCGCCCATTTACAATGTGCTGGCAACAATGTGAGAACATAGAAGACAATGTTATTATAAAGTCAGACCACAACCATTGAAAAAAATGTAGATAACCAAAACCTTATTTCTACATGCTCACAACATTGTTTCTACGTTGCGTGTTAACTGGGGTGTGCCGAGTTTCTGGCAGACATATCTGGTCTGACATGTCAGTAAAAATGCTCATGATTGCATATTACTGTATTAGTGTGATTTTTCAAAAAATTAATGCTGTCAAGAAAAATAAATAGAGTCAAGAAAAGAATCAATATCATGCCAAGTGGCCGCTCTCCACAGAGACCTACAAAAGAGCAGTGGATAAAAATAGTTATAATGATAATACATACTGTAATTGGTAATTATTTATATTGATAAATAATGGTCCAGGTTGCTACCAGTTTAAAATAACTGATGCTTATACCACATTCCACATTGCACTGGATATAACATACCATATTGAGAAGTATTTTACTGTCTAAAATTATGGAATAAAACATGGAATAAATTATGATTTATTATTGATTACAATCACTGACCAAACACCCAATGTACAAAGTACATATTCAAGTACATAATTTCAAGTCTGGCAACATAAGAGCTCATAATATAGAGATTACCTAAACAAAGGGCTTCATTCACCCACTCATGATGCCACCTGGTGGTCTGGGAGTGATGTGGTGTGCTGCACAAACATAATATGGCATTACAATCTTGCATGAAATTGTACATGGAGTTTGAAATATTGCATTTGACTGTATACTAAAGAACTACAACACTGAGGTTGTGAAAAGTAAAGTGTTACCCCATTATTAGATAAAATATGCCTTATTTTGACAGTATGTCTAACCTTCCCATTTACCTCCCCTTGTGGTGCTGGTGTGTTGGTCATATTTCATCAGCAACCTCTTCTTGCATATCAACTGGCATGTTATGCTGATTATTTACATTGTCTGAAATTATATGGATAGATATTGAAGTTGATAATAACAATAAGCTAGTAGCACAACCAAAGACATGATCGATATTTTTTTTATTTTATTGTATTCATTCAGAACACTACGTTTTGTCCATTAAATTCACTGTGAACTTTGAATTACCTGGCAACTAAGTTGTTACAGTTCACCATTTTCTGAAGTACTGCAGCCACCTATTGGCCAATTTAATCACCACAAATTTTCTTCTACGTGCCTATCACGTTGTAAGCACGTTGTAACAAAAACATTATAAGACATGCAGACAACGTTGTTATCAGGTCGGACCACAACATTGTCCTTTTCATTGAAAAAATGTAGAAAGATAACTAAACCTTATTTCTACATGCTCACAACGTTGTTTCAACATGATGTGTTACCTGCCTACCACATGTTTAGCCTAAATACAAAGTATAAAATAATATTCTTATCTACCTAATTCTGGTATGCCTAACTATGTAATGAAATAAATATCTAAATAATTCCAGTACTGACTATAGTCCCTTTATCTCTGTGTTCCTGTGTGCGTGTTTTTTACATGGCCCTTCTCACTGGTATACTGCAATGAGTGCAAGCCAACCAGCCTATTTATGTGAGTTGACTGATCACCTGATTTGTGGCCGCAGCCAAAAGGCAGGAAATCTCCTGGCAGACTCAAAGTTCCCAAAAACCATACCAATCTAGTTACTACGACCATTCTTGCAACATAAATAAGAAAAACAAACTAAAATATAATCAATCAGAACATGCAGTTTACCTATTTACAATAAATGAATCTAAGCTTCAAGCCATGAATAATTATTAACCTACTTATGGCCATTGACCAATTTCCTCAAGATTGTGGTGCTGTTTTGAGCATGGAATTGTAAACACTTCATGATATCTCCCTGATAACGGGAAAGAGGCCGTGCAAAGTTACACTCTGTCTCAGTATAGATCCTGTCAAAATATATATCCTGGTATGTATCAGTGTCGGTGGCATTCTGTGTCATTCCATACCATACTATTATACATACTTATCTTCCACACATCGTATTGTGTTCATTATTTTGAACCTCTGCCAAATGTATTTAATGGTCACCCACAGAGTTTGGTCTTGGTTGCAGATACTTGGGAGAAATCATCGCCAATGAAATAGGTTGAGGCAATTTAGCACCAATCTCAATAAGACAGAACATTCAAGACATTTTCAGGAGCACACATCCTGCATAATGGAAAGTATTCCAGCATATGAATTAAGGCAGTTGACCTATGATGAGCTGTCTTTGGTCATGCCCCTCATAGAGCATGAAGGATGGAGTGGCAATCTGGCCCTGATACAGGAATACTACACATACACACCAGAAGGCTTTCAAGCTGCAGTCACAAAACAAGGAGAAGTGATTAGTAGGTTATTTTTTTATAATATCTTGTCTCTATCTAGTTCTGATAGACATATGAATATAGCATGATATGTATTGGGATTGGACATTTAAAAAATGTCCCACATGATTGTTCACTCCAAACATGTGTTTCTGATAACCATATAAACTGTTAGGGAAACCTTCTCAAATGTTTTGCATGTGCATAAAAATATATATAGCTGTTAGTTAATATGCATATCCATACAAAAATGTATGTACATGCTTATTTATGCACACTGATATATATATATGCACATGAGTGAAACAATCGATCCTCCAAATATTACAAAATTCGGTGAAATTGATACATGCTCGTTGCCAGTGTTCACAGAACATCCTAGGAAATGTTTCTTTTCTTGATTTGGAACATCTCAGAAAAAATGACTCATATGTGACTTTTACCTAATTATCAAGGTCAGAAGGCTCAAATAGTATGAACAACAAACCTAGAAAACAGAGTTTCCAGTGGAGATCTCAAATAAATAAACTTATGTGTTACCTTTAATAACTTTTCAAGCTCAAATGGCTATTAAATCTTACCAAACAGTAATATCTTCAAAACAACTTACAACAAAATCATCAAGCTAAATATGGCCATCTCAGTGTAGACCTCAAACTTATTA
The DNA here is from genome assembly GCA_949316495.1 of Amphiduros pacificus. Lineage (NCBI taxonomy): Eukaryota > Metazoa > Annelida > Polychaeta > Phyllodocida > Hesionidae > Amphiduros > Amphiduros pacificus. Next base: position 40,809,456 of record OX439001.1, on the reverse strand, counting down.
ATGAGTGTCCATGAGTGTATGCCTCGAGATCACTGTTGGAACCAAACAGATAAGATTACAAAGCTTTAACATATTTAGTACATTAAAAAGGCAGTATATTGCCTTATTTTGCCACTTTTGCCTATTTTATGGGACTGGAGAGATGTTGGACTTTAGTTTATCAAATATTTAGCAAGAGGGCCTCATAATTTTAATGATAACCTCATGACAATCCAGAAGATTGCCTCGTATATTTAACAATACTGCTTATGATCAGACAGTATTTGGCAGATCTCAACTTTTATTAAACTGACAAACGTTTTTAGATCAAACAAACTTATATACACTTGGATCCATTTAAATTAATTGTGTTGAAACTATATGATTTTATTAAAATTTCCTTTCAGGTTTTTGCGCAGCTGTAATTCTTGATGAATCCAATGCAATGATAGCCTACTACATTACTAGAATTGACTTCCGGGGAAAGGGCATTGGCTCTAAAGTATTCCAGGCCACATTTGACAAGTTAAAATTGGATATCAAAAACGTGGGATTACATTCAGTTGCTGGAAAAGAAAGTATGTATCGCAGAGCAGGATTTATTATTTCTTCATTTAAAACTACCAAGTACATCATGGAAACATCACCCATGGTAAAGGTTGCAGCACCAAAAGGTGTCGAAATACAAATGGCTAAAGAGGTCAGCCTTGAAATGATTGGGTCCTACGACAAAAATATTTCTGGAATGGAAAGAGACAAACAAGTAATAATTATGTTGGATAAGAGTGTTGCTAGTTATGTCGCAGTTGGAGATGATGGGAAGCTTTGTGGATATGGTTGCCTACGTCCTGCCTCTGGATGTTTTAGGCTAACACCTCTCTATGCAAACAATTTGTCCATTGCGAGATCCCTCATATCTGCACTGATTTCAGCGTTACCTGGTGGTGCTAAGGTGATGGTCCTTATGCCAGGTGGCAATACTAATGCTATTGAATTGTTTACAGAGTTAGGATTGTATGATGAGAGTGTTCCATACACAACTACATGTATGTTCACAAAAAAGGAAGTCTCCTTTCCATCACAATGTATTTATTCTTTAGCAAGTATTGAAATTTCTGTTATATGAATTACAGTCAGTTAATATTGACAGTCAGTTACTATTTACTGTGTCTACTATACTATTGATATATTACAATTTGCATATGTGTGTATTCAAATTGTGTTTGTATTAATTTTCTAATATTTTAAATGGGAAAATTTGGGGATTGATCATTTGATCGTTGGTTGCTAGTGTTAACTACTGTTTATCGGGTAATGGCTTCTTAGCAGTATCTCAGGGACTATGTTCATGTGGCTGTCTTTTGTTGTGAAAATATTGTCAAATGATGTAATAAGATTTTTCAATTCCGTTGGGTGTAGGTGAGGAATTTGTCCATAAACCAACGTGGGTCCTCAGATGACCTCCCACTGAAAGGGGGTGGCAATAAGGGTTTCGAGCCAGAATTTGGTGTCCTGTGATTTTTGTTACATCTGGGGCATCAATTTTTTGAATTTTCAAAATATGTTTAAAGCAAGAACATTGTCTTTTATGATTGTAGGAAAGGGTAACTCATTCATAAATCATCATGAGAAGATAGTTCCAAATTTTGATCATAAAGAAAATAGAAAAAAAATTAAAGGTCCCTGATGTAACATGGACTCAAAAATATATATTAAAAGCATATAAATTTCATTCATTTAGGCTCATGGAAATATGAAGGTTGACTTATCTGTAAGAATCCTAAATGGGATATGGTACTGATAATGGGTAAAATGGGAGCCACTATTGATGCAAGCTATTGATAGTGATGTATAATACTTCTGCATTGTATAATTCTGTTCAAAGTTTAACAGAGATGGTCTGTATTATCAGCCTTTGGCAGTTATAACTAAGAGTTAGAGGTTACCAATTTTAACAGAAACCTTGTTGTGCTCAGATGACACAATAAAGCTCCTGCTTACACATGTTTGCCCTACAATTGAGAGTACCCGATACATATATGTCAAAGCATGAAGGATGTTATAAACTTCATGTTTACACAAGGGGTTTGTGGCAGGAAATACTTTCCTTAATTATTATCAGATAACAATCCCCCACTGGTTCACCATTTCAAATTTTAAGGAGTAGCACCATGCACATCATGCTTCAATTATCTACAGTACAAGTAAACTTACAGTATATGTAGGCTTACTTATATCATATATAACCATAAGTAAACTTAGAAAAATGCAGTATACAAAGGTTTCCAATATCACCTAATCAGAGGCAAACATATTAAGTTTATATAATGTATACAGTGCATAAACTGTGTTAAACGTATGCTGTATATGAATGTTAGCTTATGTCATTCACAACCAGAAGTAAACTTTAAAATTATAGAAATGTTTACACATAAACAGGAGTATACTTACACATAATACAAATGTTTATTTTTATCATATATAACCAGAAGTAAACTAAAGATGTATATGAAAGTTTACTCATAGCATACGTAATCAGGAGTAAACTGTTGAATTCTACCAAAGCTAAATATGATGATAAAGTTTAGGATGCTTTACGCTGCAAGTTTAGTCTTGTGGTTACTGATAGCATTTTGTGGGTTTGTTTCAGTTTTTTCACCAAAACGAATCTATTTGATTTGTTGATTAATTCTTTTTAAATTTATGGACCCTCTCCCTTGAAGCTGCCAGACTATTACGTTTATTTCGCGCTTCTTTTGTGAGCGACGGGATTCTTTTCAGTAATATTAAACATAGGAAATATACCTTAGTTTTTGTTGGGTTCTTAGCCAGTTTTCTGGCCATTTCTTTTCTGCTTATATGTCTTGTACCTTTGTTGTATATCTAAATACTTTCCCGTCTATTTGGCGGAATGGAGCGAGAACAAGAAACAATTTTTTGGTAGGAAACATTTTATTTGCGTTTCTGTACTTTGTGTTTCTCATTGCTTAATTATGTATATAGTTCACAGTTTTTATTCTTGAGATAATTGTTATATATTTTTAGCTTCTCAGACGACTTGGTTGTCGACTGGGATCTGGAAGAGTTGTTTCAGAATGTCTGTGTAATCTGTGGGGGGGTTTTGCTCTGGTCTTGCAATATTTCACCACAAATGCTTTGACAAGATGACCTCAAATTCTCATAATTGTTCTGCAGTATTTATGCTATATCAATTTGTATTTCAGTGTCATTATTTTACATTTGGTTTGTTATCAGTGTTTGATATGGACCAATGTAACAAGGACCCCATCGAAATTCAATATTTTTGTGTCCAATGTTACATCATGTTAAAATTCAAAAGGAAACATAATTGTTGAAATAAAATATCATGATTTTTTGTCATAACATTTTGTCATCTTCACATAAAGCTATGACAGGAATAGTGATCAAAGTTCTATTACATCTTACTCTTTATGTAAAAAGTGAATTTCAAAGCAATGTAACAGAGGACACCAAAAAATCCAGGAACATTTTTTTCAATGATCTTGTCTAAGGTTTTAGAGACACATGCTACATATATTTCAGTAGATTATGAGAGAGGAACTACTAAACTGGCATCTAGTATACATTTTAAAGGATTTTATGGACTGTAAATATCCCTTTTGTGATGTTTGGATACTCATAACAGGATGTAACAATCAATTTTCTCATCTGGACATTTTGGTGACATTCAGTTTCTAGTTGAAACTGCCACAAAACAGCTCTGCCATTAAGTACCAACTTGTGGAAAGTTATAAAATTTTAGTTACCTTTTTTGGGGGGTGAAAAAAAATATAAAGTTTATATTTTGAACATTATACAAAAAGTCCCAAATGTAACATCCTGACACCAAAGAAATGTCAAGACGAAATGTGCACTTTTCAGAGATTTAAGCTCAAAAATATTTTACTTCACCAGCATGTTTTTGCACCAGAATGGCATCACATTTTAAAGACATCCAGGTCAGGTGATGTTCTTAAATATTTTACCTACACAGAGTGGACACAAAATGTTACATCATACATGGCATTTTTCAAGTGTTTTTCAACTGAATAATTTCATTCTTGAATGAAATGTTGATTCTTTTTTTATTTTTGTAAAAAGAAAACCAAGTTTGACTAATTTCACCAATAAAAAATAAAGAAAAAAACACCATTTATACATGCACCATAAACAGAGGACATAATTTTTCATGAATTTGTCCTCTATTTTCTCGAATTAATGGGAATTAAAAAAGGTTTGATAATGATATTTCTAATATTTACATGATAAATTATCTCTTGCATACGATGTTGAAATTATGGAATTATAAAATACTGTTTACATTCAGTACATTTTAAAAAATTCATCACTTGCTCTGACGCAACATAAATCTCAGGTCTCCAGATTCTGGCTTTTTCGAGCTTTGCCGTTGTTGGTACAACTTGGTCTGTTGGTTTTGAGCTTGCAACAGGTCAACAATGTCAGCTTATGTCACATTAGCATCTAAAGCCTCAGATATGGCCTAAAACTTGATGGAGCATTTCCTGAAGATTTTCGTTATCTGCCATTTATTGGTTGTTAATGCTGGGGGAGGAGATGTGTGTCTTTCGGCAAATCAGATATGTCTGACAATGATGAGTCAGAGTCAAAGTAATGTTGCCTATTTAGGTTAAATTGTACTTCAGAATCAGAACTAGTAAGAACACTATCTGACTGCTGTGAAGCATTACCACCAGTGCTGTTGGTGGCCGCCAGATTGTCACTTGCCGCTGAGACCAGAGGTAACGACCCTTGTGAGTGAGGTCCTACTTTTAACACCTCTGCACTAGACTGGCAAATGTCATCAATAGGTGGAAGTAAATGAAGAAAGTCACTATTTCTCTCTTCCAATATTGGAGTTAATTGAGAAGTCAATATAAATAATCATTACCTTTAGAAGCAGGAAGAGTGGCGTTATTCCTCACCGTTGTATCCTATACTATCAGTAGTTTCTTTGAGAAGTACTACTTTGTCTGATTATGATTGGGGCAAGTAGAAGTTCCATGCAGAATAAGACCTTAACTCTTAAAACTCCTTCCAGTGCCTCTTAGTAATAGCCTCGTTAAACTCTATGAAGAAGAGAATGGAATTTGGTTAAAGTTGATATCACAGAGAAAACCCTTTATAACAGTGCCTCTCGCTCTGAAAAGTTGTTACAAGGTATCTGGTTTATTCAGAGATATTTAAACAGAGATTGGAAAAAGTAGGTCTGCCACTATGTGTCAGCGCGGTGCACCATCCAACTCTCACATGGTCTTACGCAATCGTTTTTGCACCAATTACAATACATTTCTCCATCTAAATGCTATAAAACAGTACCTTTATAATCTACTGCATCCATTTAATGTCAACATGATGATCCAAAGATGATAACATGGTCCATTTGTACAAAAAACAGTGAAAATTCCCTTGGCAACTTTTCTTGGCAACTTGGACAAATGGCAACAGGAAGTGGCGACGGTGGCGCCCCCACGAGAAATTGACTGATGATTGGTTAAATGCCGGATAATTTATATAGATCTCAAAAAGGCATTTGATGCTGTCAACCACAAAATACTCATGAAAAATCTCACTGGATATGCTATTAGTGGTGACAGATGGTTTTGGTTCGCAATATATCTGATAGAAAGATCATAGCTTGTAACATGGATAGGTGAGTCATCTAACAGGCAGGGGATTATGGTAGTGGTTCCTCAGGGTTCTATTCTGGGGCCCCTGCTGTTCTCGCTCTTTATCAATTACCTCCCTGAACATGTGGACTCCGCTGTAGATATGTATGCGGATGACAGCGCCATTGCAGCTGTTGGTAAAGATTGTCAGTATATTTCAGTAAAGCAGCAGAGTGGATGAAGACAAATAGGTTAACACTACATCTAGGAAAAACAAAGGTCCAACTTATTGGATCAATGGACAAATGCTTTAACAAGTGTACATCGTTAAACATTTTGGTATTTATGTAGATAGTGATTTAACATGGAGAGACCAATATGACAGTGTATGTAAGAAAGGGTCCCAGAAAATTGGTGTTTTAAAATGTTGGCGCCCATATGTAGAGAGTGATAGTCTGAAGAAAGTATATAATGCTATAGTCCTACCAAATATGGAATATTGCTGTATTGTCTGGGGACGTTGTCCAAATATCCAGAACAATTTTGGTAGGATGTGTAAACTTCAGAAGTGAGCAGCCAGGGTGATTCTTAACAGTAAAACTAGAGACATGTCATCCCAAGAGCTGTTTGGGGCTTTGAACTGGATGCCTTTCTCTGATAGAGTGACTTATAAAAGAGCTCTGATGATGTACAAAGTCATGTACAATCTTGCTTCAGAGTACTTGAACAGTTTTGTGACTGTTTAAACACACACAGGTACAACACAAGGCATACCAACAAAGGAAATATGAGGACTGAAAAGGCAAACCCGAAATCTTAATCATAGTTTCAGACAAAAAGGAAGTTGGCTATGGAATGAGCTGGATAAGCACATACGACAGGCAGCAACATTAATTCAGTTTAAGTCAAGATATCTAGTCAGTTATTTTAGCAAATGACTTTTATGATAAATCTAAATTTCAAGCCCTGAAAAATTATTGACATACTTATGTCCATTGATCAACTTCCCCGAGATCAAGTTCCTGTTTTGGGCATGGAATTGTAAACACTTTAGTTTTCATGATATCTCCCTGATAACAGGTAAGAGTCTGTGCAAAGTTACACTCTGTCTTGGTATAGATCCTAAATCTGTCAAAATGTGTATCCTGGTATGAATCAGTGTCAGTCGCATTCTGTGTCACTCCACACCATAATATATATATGCTCACTTATCTTTCACAAACCTTTGAACCTTTGCCAACTGTATTTAAAGTACAACAGAGTTTGGTCTTGGTTGTAAATACTTGGGAGAAGTCATCGCCCATGAAATAGGTTGAGGCTATTTAGCACCAATCTCAATAAGACAGAACATTCAAGACATTTTCAAGAGCACACATCCTGCATAATGGAAAGTGTTCCATCATACGAATTAAGGCAGTTGACCTATGATGAGCTGTCTTTGGTCATGCCCCTCATAGAGCATGAAGGATGGAGTGGCAATCTGGCCATGCTACAGGAATACTACACATACACACCAGAAGGCTTTCAAGCTGCAGTCACAAAACAAGGAGAAGTGATTAGTAGGTTATTTATTTTATAATATGCTATCTCTATCTAGTTCTGATAGACATGTGAATATAGCATGTTATGTATTGGGATTGGACATTTTAAAGATTTCCCACCTGTTTGTTCACTTGTTTCTGATAACCATGTAAACTGTTAGGGAAACCTTCTCAAATGTGCATTCAAATATATATAGTTGTTAGTTAATATGCATATCCAAACAAAAGATTATGTACATGCTTATTTATTAACTTTTCAAGCTCAAATGGCTATTTAAATCTTACCACAACACAATCATCAAGCCAAATATGACTATCTCAGTGTAGACCTCTAACATATTGATGGGTGTCCATGAGTGTATGCCTCGAGATTACTGTTGGAACCAAACAGATAAGATTACAAAGCATTAACATATTTGGAACATTAAAAAGGCAGTATATTGCCTCCTTTCGTCACATTTTATGGGACTGGAGAGATGTTTGACTTTAGTTGATCAAATATTTATGAAGAGGACCTCATAATTTTAATGATAAACTCATGACAATCCACAAGATTGCCTCGTATATTTAACAATACTGCTTATGATCAGACAGTTTATGGCAGATCTCAACTTTTATTAAACTGACAAATGTTTTAGGATTAAACAAGCTAAAAGCACTTGGAGCCATTTAAATCAATTATGTTGTAACTATATAATTTTATTAAAATTTCCTTTTAGGTTTTTGCGCAGCTGTAATTCTTGATGAATCCAACGCAATGATAATCTACTACATTACCAGAATTGATTTCCGAGGAAAGGGTATTGGATCTAAATTATTCAAGGCCACATTTGACAAGCTAAAACTGGATAATAAAAATGTAGGATTACATTCAGTTGCTGGAAAAGAAAGTATGTATCACAGAGCAGGATTTATAATTTCTTCGTTTAAAACTACCATCTACACCAAGGAAACATCGCCTATGATAAAGGTTGCAGTTCCAGAAGGTGTCAAAATACAAATGGCCAACGAGGTCAGCCATGAAATGATTGGGTCCTATGACAAAAATATTTCTGGAATGGAAAGAGACAAACAAGTAATAAATATGTTGGATAAGAGTATCGCTAGTTATGTCGCAGTTGGAGATGATGGGAAGCTTTGTGGATATGGTTGCACACGTTCTGTCTCTGGTTGTTTTAGGCTAACACCTCTCTATGCAAACAATCTGTCCATTGCAAGATCCCTCATATCTGCACTGATTTCAGTGTTACCTGGTGGTGCTAAGGTGATTGTCTTTATGCCAGGTGGCAATACTAATGCTGTTGAATTGTTTACAGAGTTAGGATTGTATGATGAGAGTGTTCCGTACACAACTACATGTATGTTCACAAAAAAGGAAGTCTCCTTTCCATCACAATGTATTTATTCTTTAGCAAGTATTGAAATTTCTGTTATATGAATTACAGTCAGTTAATATAGACAGTCAGTTACTATTGTAATGTGTCTGCTATACTATTGAGATATTACAATTTGCACATGTGTTTATTCAAATTGTGTCTATTAATTTCGCACTATTGCAGATGCCATAAATTCATTTTAACTTGCTTTAAAGATAATTATTTGAACAGGAATGACATAACACATTTACTATATATTATGTGGAAATTAAATAATTAATTATGAAAATGATATTTTGCATTTGGCATTTGAAAATATTTTATCTCTGGAAGGAATTCTTTCCCACCAAGGGTAAATCCATATCTTGTGTGGACAAGTAAATATTTTCAAAACATTTCAAACTGCAGTCTCAAACTTGTCTATTTACTGCATTACTTTAAATTTACATTTGTATATCTTAGAATATTCCAGAAAATGTGTCTGACCTTATGTAGATATTGGCAGATATGTCAGATACCTAGTACTATGTTATGATATGGGGAAATTTGGGGATTGTTGGTTGCTAGTGTTAGCTACTGTTTACCAGGTCATGGCTTCTTAGCAGTAACTCAGGGACCTATGTTCATGTGGCTTAACTCCACGTCTTTTGTTGTGAAAATATTGTCGAATGAAGTAATAAGATTTTTCAATTCCATTGGGTGTAGGTGAGGAATTTGTCTATAAACTGACGAGGGTCCTCAGATGAGCTCCCGCTGAAAGGGGGTGGCAATAAGGCTTTCGAGCCAGAATCTGGTGTCCTGTGATTTTTGTTACATCTGAGACATCAATTTTTCGTAATTTCAAAATATGTTTAAAGCAACAACATTGGATTTTGTGATTGCAGGAAAGGGTAACTCATTCATAAATCATCATGAGAAGATAGTTCCAAATGTTGATCACAAAGAAAATAGAAAAAAAAATTGAAGGTCCCTGATGTAACACGAACTCAAAAATATATATTAAAAGCATATAAATCTAATTTAAATAATTAACAGTGTATTTACTTTTAAAAAGGATGTCTTTTTTATCCTTTAAGAACTTTAGATTGAATTTAATACATTTCAATTGCCAAATATATGCAGATGTAACAAAGATGTAACAAATGAAGGTTCGAATGAGAATTCTTTATTTTCTATAAGAGACCTGTTTACTGACAAGGCATTGTTTTGTTGCTTGTTCCTTGGAGGAATTTTTCATGTATTATGTTTAGTGATACCTCATCATTATTCATGATAACAAAGAATTCTTCATTTTGGTGTCCTGTGTTGCAACTGGAGAAGTAGGGATTGATATATGTATGAGAGTTATAAATGATTCATTAAAAGTGAGAATGGACATATCTTAACAAGTTTGCACCTAATCACTTTGACAAGTCTTATTGTATAAACTGATCCCCTTCATGTTTTTTTTCATTTGTTTTATTTGCTTAAATAATCCTTGCATGACACAAGTGTGTGCACCATTCATTGTATTCTTATCTTTGTTCAAATCACCACAATATACTGAAATATTATGATAAAAAATGTATTCTAAGATGAGCAAAATGTTTTAATATTATTCATTCATTTATAAAATATGTGACAAAATTATGTTAATTGTCAGAAGAAATGCAAAGACTAAATTAAATATAACATGTATACCATGGAATACATAAAATATGCAGTCCTTAATACATCAAGCTCTGGTCCTGCAATATTTCACCACAAATGCTTTGACAAGATGACCTTAAATTCTCATATTTTTCTGCAGTATTTATGATATATCAATTTGTATTTCAGTGTCATTATTTTACATTTGGTTTGTTATCAGTGTGTAACATGGACCATTGTAACAAGGACTCCATCCAACTTCAATATCTTTTGTGTCCAATGTTACATCATGTTAAAATTCAAAAGGAAACATATAATTGTTGAAATAAAATATCAGGATTTTTTGTCATAACATTTTTTCATCTTTACATAGAGATATGATGGGAATAGTGATCAAAGTTCTATTTAATCTTACTTTTATTGTAAAAAATTAAACCAATGTAACAGAGGACACCAAAAAATCCAGGAACATTTTTTTCAATGATCTTGTCTAAGGTTTTAGAGACACATGCTCCATGTATTTCACTGGATTATTCAGTGGATTATTCAGTAGATTACTAAACTGGCATCTATTACACATTTTAAAAGATTTTATGGATTGTAAATATCCCTTTTGTGATGTTTGGATACTCATAACAGGATGTAACAATCAATTTTCTCATCTGGACATTTTGGTGACATTCAGTTTCTCGTTGAAATTGCCACAAAACAGCTCTGCAATGAAGTACCAATTTGTGGAAAGTTATAAAATTCAGTTACCGTTTTGGTGGGTGAAAATATAGTTTAATTTTTTTATTTTGAAAATTATACAAAAGGTCCCAGATGTAACATCCTGACACCAAAGAAATGTCAAGACGAAATGTGCACTTTTCAGAGATTTAAGCTCAAAAATATTTTACTTCACCAGCATGTTTTTGCACCAGAATGGCATCACATTGTAAAGATATCCAGGTCAGGTGATGTTCTAAAATATTTTACCTCACTACACAGACGTCACAAAGTGGACACAAAATGTTACATCATACATGGCATTTTTCAACAGAATAATTGCAATCTTGAATGAAATGTTGATTCTTTTTTTATTATTGTAAAAAGAAAACCAAGTTTGATTAATTTCACCAATAAAAAATAAAGAAAAAAAACACCATGTATACATGCACCATAAACAGAGGACATAATTTTTCATGAATTTGTCCTCTATTTTCTCGAATTAATGGGAATTAAAAAAGGTTTGATAACGATATTTCTAATATTTACATGATGAATTATCTCTTGCATACGATGTTGAAATTATGGAATTATAAAATACTGTTTACATTCAGTACATTTTTTCTAATTCATCACTTGCTCTGACGCAACATAAATCGCAGGACTCCAAATTCTGGCTCTTTCAAGCTTTGCTGTTGTTGGTACAACTTGGTCTGTTGGTTTTGAGCTTGCAACAGGTCAACAATGTCAGCTTATGTCATATTAGCATCTAAAGCTCAGATATGGCCTAAAACTTGATGGAGCATTTCTTTAATATTTTCGTTATCTGCCATTTAATGGTTGTTAATACTGGGGGAGGAGATGTGTGTCTTTCGGCAAATCAGATATGTCTGACAATGATGAGTCAGAGTCAAAGTTATGTTGCCTATTTAGGTTAAATTGTACTTCAGAATCAGAACTAGTTAGAACTCTATCTGACTGCTGTGAAGCATTACCACCAGTGCTGTTGGTGGCCGCCAGATTGTCACTTGCCGCTGAGGCCAGAGGTAACGACCCTTGTGAGTGAGGTCCTTCTGTTAACACCTCTGCACTAGACTGGCAAATGTCATCGATAGGTTGTGTCCTATTGTTACGTATGGTTTGTAACCCTACTGGTGTATGGGGAATGCTCCCAATGTGGGGATATGTGGACTGGGATCTCAGATATAATACTCGCTGGCTGTGAAAGGGGCTCTTAACCTAGCTACCTTATCTACCTATATGAGTTGGGAGGTGATAAGGACTGCAGACACAGAATATACAATGACCAAAGATCTCCTTTATTCGGTGCTGTATACTCTAGTCTGGCTAGGTCGGCATGGCAAAGAGCGAGGCATATGAAATACCTAAATGCATGATGCTGATAAAGTCCTGCGAATGCATAAAACACCCAAGTCTATACAAGTGTGGCTGTCAAGATACTGAGTGTCGTGGATCTTCTAGACAAGTGGATTCTGGCCCCTGAGTAGTGATTTCGGGGACTTTTTAAGGGAAACTGAGCATCTGTGTGAGGGCTGCCTGCGTAGTGTCTTCTCCGGCCTCGGGGTTGCACATGGATCACGTCATCTCTATTCGCGGCGAGTAATGCATTGCATCAGCCTGCACTTGTTGGCCTCCCGTAGCACTCAGTAACTGTATATGGTTGCCAAAGATCGTGATTGTCTATGATTGTCCATATATGTTTATAAGAGTTTATAGGTAGGTAATCTATATCCTACACACGGCTCCCCTTCGACAAAGCATGTCCGCGTGCTCAAACGGGGTATATATATTAAATAAAAACTCACTCCTTGCCAGTTGCCAAGCCTAGACCAGATTACATATGAACAAAATTGTAAAATCGAAAAGGACAAGAAATGAAGACGTAGCGTAGCGATATAGGCCAGCACTGTGAATCGTGCTTTCAATGAATATATTTAAACAGAGTATTTTCTAAAGTTAGTGTTATCGTTAAAGTAGTGTTAAGTAGTTTGTTATATGTTAGAGTTAGCTATTTGTATTTAATCCAGATTGTTTTGTATATAGTTATATATAATGATTTGCCTGTGAAACTCATCTGGGATGTCACAACAAATGTAACCCAAATTTCAATATTCCAAATTAAATATTCCAAATTATATCAAAATTTGTCAAAAGTTCAAAATTATATGTCAAAATTGGGACCATATATTTTAGAAAGTTTCTAGGAACTTTGGAGGCATGTAATTTTTGAACTTATAAAATTTCTATAATGAATGAATGGTTGCTTAGAGGTACATTACTTACTAAGTATAATTAGTGAAAAAATTTCGATGAGAATGTGTCAAAAAGGAATAGTAAAACTTTGTGAAAAAGGCAGCTATTATTATGAAAAAAAGGCCTCAAGAGAAGAAATCATTCTTCACATCGTTAATCAGCGCCTTATGCAATCCAGCACCATGAGACTGAGAAGCTGAATCATCCTGAGTAAATGTCATGAGAACACATGAACTATTGGGCGTGTGAAGGCTGGGTCCAACACGTGTACAAAAGTGAATGCCAAGAAAAGTTGGAAAATGACACTTGCAAAATGTGAGGCGACGTGAACCGTAAATGGTATGAAACCGACAACCAGTGTGGCCTGAGACACAATGTATCTGCCCAAAGCAACATGTGAATTGATGTAAGGAAAAACGATTAGAATCTGTGACAATGCGTGACGTGGCATCGTCTCATATGGGGGCAAATAATTATGGAACTTGGTGTGAAAGGACAAAGCCATAAAGCACTGAATGGTAACAAACAATTTTCGAAAGGGACATATGTGATATCTACGCCTGAGGGCATGGAGTATAAAAATGGTGCTAGACCTGTGATATTTCAAAAATTGAAATTAAAAAAACACTGTGATTGACAGAAAAAAAATTCTCAGGACATTGTCTATGTGGACTTTAGCGAACATGCAGAGAAGATAAAGGGTAATAAACCGTTTACGGACCAGTGAGGTACCGTAATGAAACACTTGTGTGATAGGGGTATACAGAAGTGACAAGATGTTAAACGATAAGGAGGGGTAATGGGATAATGGTCCTGGCCAAACGCCAGAGTGGGAATGGAAAGTCGTGGCAGAACGGGAAAAAAAACCGGGTATTGTTCCCTTATCAAATTCATAACCAAAGGTACAGAACAATTGTTATTGTTGAGTCAAAAAAAAATGTGTTATGCAGGTAGTAAAAAAAGATAAAAAAAATATTTTATTGAACCAATTTCTTTAATTTCGGGATCCATGAGGATTTAATTTGAGGGGTTGGAGGAGATAATGGATGTGAAACGCAATCCCAACACAGGGGTCTACGTGAAGTGGTAAAAGGCTTTGGGGGGGGGGCAAAAGAATTTGGGGGGGGGGCGAAAAACACAAAGGCCAAGTTTTGGGGGGACGAATACTATCCGGTTTATAGAGGCAGAGTTTGGGTTTCCATGATAATGGAGGTGTCAAAGAGAAAAAGGTTGGGTGTGTCAACATGATCTGTAGGAATTACCGGGATGTTATGGAGCGGGTCGATAAAAACATGGATAGCAATTTTAATAAACAAAGCATCTGAATCACTAAAGGGGGAATCCAAAATATGTTTATTACAAATGGCATCTGGGAGGGGACATGAGGGGACAAATGGGAGATGAAAGAAGCCACATTCTCCGGATAAGGGATCAGGGCGTATAGTCCTAAGTGTAGGGCAAGGAGAAAAAATTTTCGATCGAGGCCATGAATCCAACAAATTATTTGAAAGAATAACCAATTGTTTTCGTGATATGGGGGGGAGTGGGTCCGAAATGCTTCCTTTAAATTTCAATGGTGGGCCATGTAGGTCCCAGTGTAACTCAGGCGGGGTATGGAGGATTGCCGTAAGGAGAACGGGGCAACGGGGCCGTCCTACAACAAGAGCACTCTGACAGTATCCCATGCACAATTCTGATAAGGCCAGGGAAGTATGCGAAATGGCATACTTCACGTAAAGTCATATAAAAAGACTTATGAGTGCCGGGGATAACATTGTATAGTCCCAAACCACAAGAAGCGTGGATTTCGAGGACTACATACTTGAACAAGCTGAAATCGTGAAAAAACAGCATTCGCCTGTCAGGGGCGCGCTCTCGCGGAATATCTATAAAACGTGGGAGACGCCTGGCGGATCCTTCCAGAGCCACATTTCCGTCCCGATGAGAAATGACTGATTCGAAAGTCAGTCGCTCCTCCATAGGCAAATCGGATAGAGACATGCTACATACCTCAATAAAGAACCGTTCACGCCGGGTGGCGTGATGGTGGCATGATGGGCAAGGAAATCTGCTGGGTCCTGGGGATACACCATCTGAAACAGATAACAGAACACAACACATAGCATGCAAGCAAGCCAAGCCAAGCCAAAAATAAAAGCAACTCTGCAAAACACAATTCCTGTCGAAGACTGAGTGGATAGAGAGAAATACCGCAGCGGACATCAAGAAAAGAAGTGCGTATTTAGCTGTCTAAAACAATGTCACATGCAAATTTATCAGTAGTCAGCTAGGTAACTAACAAAGTGATCAACCTGCAGAGCGGGAATATGTGTGATCCGTATTTCTAGGAGTGGGAAGCATAGTACAAGACATCCATGGGTCTAAAGCAGTCAAAGCTCTAAGATATTTAACCGAATAATGGTCTTTGCCTTCGAGTTTAAAACAGGTTAAAGCTCGGCGAACAACGCGTTCAGCATAGCCCCACGACATTGGATGAGACCAATGAAATAATTTGAGAAAACGGAAAGCTAGTTTTTCTTAGCAATTATTGCAATAAGGTTTATTGATTTGGAAAAAAAACATCACACATCGCATTATCTAAACACAGAACATAGTAAGCCAATAAACCAGTAAGGGCTGTATTTGTTTTGACCTTGAGAAAAATCTGAGAGATTATGGGAAGAGGAAGAGTGTGGCCAGGGGCATCACACACATTAGCAGCAAGATGCCGCAATTCCTGTAGATCAATTTTGAATTTCGGGGAATCCATGGATATAATGTGACTACTCGGAGAAGGAGAACTTACCTGGGGATGAGGCGTGTCGACAGACATACTTACCCGACGGTTAGAAAAAGGGTTGGGCGCTTGGCATATCTATTTCGGAAAGGGAAACTGGGGGGTGAATAAATTAACATGGAGGTTGGCTCCATCTATATCATAATGATTCACGACTGTCCTTCTAAAGCAATAGGGAAATTGCCAGGCATACTTTTGGTTCGAATATGATCGCCCCACCTGACCTTTTTGACAGGGGGTTCTTGAAAAGTCAGACATGGAGTAGATTTGGCCGGAGTGAGAATGCTCACAGGTTGCTCGACCTTGTGGTCGGATTGTTCCTCACGGAGTTGATCAAGAGAGGGAAATTTCGGCCTATCAAATTTGGATATACCATTCTTCGGGGGTCAACTGGTGACGACAACACCTTTCTGCTAAGGGGGGTGAACATGTGTCCACGCGGCCGGATCAGAAGGTAAATTGTAGAGGACATAATAGCCATCGCATCCAATTAAGATATTCAGGGCATATGGAGTGGACAAGACAGTTCTGGTAAGAAATTTGAGGTGAAACGGGACACTGATAACAGATGGCATATGGAATTTGAGTTCACGATATGAGTCCCTTAACATGTTCATGTCCCAGTCGATAATCAAATGAGTATGGAGACATCCATTGGAAAGCTCAGCGTGAGGCATAGTTTCGCCAGGGAGGACTTTGATGTATCCCGGGAAGGTCAAAATTTCGGTTACCAGGAGAACGACATGAGAGGTGCCGGAAAATAACTCAAGTAACACCCGAGTTTGAGGGCATTTAGTCTCTCGGTGAAACATACGCATAACAGATGTCAGATCATGTCTATTCTGATATGAAACGTAAGCTTTCTGAAGAAGAAATACAGAAATAACAATGAACAGGGTTGTGACACTGAACACATCGAACAAATTGAGCCTATGTAGGCCGAAATAGGTGGGTGTAGCATCCGCAGCTGGGACCTGACTTAGTTGAAACAACAGAATAGTTTTCTTAAGGTGTGCATATCTACCATAGAGGATGAATAAACAAACCGCACAACCTATCGCCAAACTGGTACCTGCTGTATTGAGAAGGCGAAGCCAGCTCATATCATCAGATATGGTAAAACCACCTGGCAAAGACCACGAGGGGTCAATGTAGGGTACTTGAGCGTCCTTCCACGCTGAGGCAGTACGATTAAGATCTGCTATGAACATACCCTGGCGGGACACAAAGTCATCAACACCTAGGGTGTGCAGATCAAGGTCCGGAACATCCAGCTTCAGCGGGTCATCAAACAGCGTGTTTGCCGTCATGCCCTGTGTGAGAGACTCATTGTGAAAGAGCGAGATAAATAGCAAATTAATGGTATAGGACTTCTCAACACGAGTCATCAGTTTATTATCGCAATGAGTGAGACTTGGTGGAATGTAAACACCAGAGCTCGATCGCATACTGTAACCGCATCCTAGCGTAAGTGTACAAAATGAACAGGGTTCTATTTCGGTTGGGGTAACATCAAGTTGGCATGAAACTAGCCAAGGCTCGCTATGTCCAATAACTAAGAATGAAGAGTTTTGTAAATCCCTGACAACACGAGGGGGGACTTCATTACCAGATAGTCAACTTGGCAATACAACATGATGTCCCAGATTATTCCTGTAAATATAGATAGGGCACACGAAGGAATATCAGTAGGAAATTCCGGAAAAGACCTGTAGCAGTGAGGAACACCAGAGCCGAAACACTCTGCGAGATCAGCTCTAGATAATTCGATATAGAATCTCTCGTCACGGGATATCCCGATAAAGTCCGAAAAACCTGTAATGCGCGTGAATTGGTTTGGTTTTGGACTGCCCGTCAATATTGGAAAGGATGCTATTTCATAAATAGTAAAAGCATTGTCCTTCACAACAAGTGGCAGACTAACGTCTACATAAAGATGAGAGTCACTGCTAAGAGCTGTAACACCTGGTATTGCATAGATAGCGCTTGGTTGGTCGTACATTAGTCTGCAATTTGGATATTGTACTCGTAATAGACAAGCAACTTGTCTCATGGACTTATGTAAAACATCCGGGGCAACTAAAATGGGTGAGAGCTTATTGTCAGCGATAGTTTCCAAAGCGAGCAAAGTTGCACGCGCTTCCGATTCCGAAGTGTGAGGGCCTGAATATGACCTATTTCAGAAAAACTAGCATAAGTAAAGTCAGCCAAAGACTTCAACAGGAGTCGCTGTGCATCCGCTTGTACCTGAACTATTTCCAACCTGCGAAACATTTCTATCCACTATTCTGTAATAACCTAGCAATATTCAAAGTATTATTCACTACACTATCGTAAACGATATCTAGCCGTTTGTTTGTAACCCTGATTAGAGTAGACGTCTGGTCATGTAAAGCGTGAAGGTTTAACTGAAGGCGCTTGGAATTACTCTCAAGGATGTCTACCCTACGAACGAGCTTGTTGCGTTGTTTATCAGTGACTAAACCAAACGCAGAACCAAGAAACGATCCTACGAACGGCAAAAAATTAGCGTTTATGCCTACCATTGTCATGAACAGGAGCTTGTGAGACTGGCCAAAGTTTCTTAATTGAGCGCCAATAACGGTGGATATGGCTCGTCAAAGAATCATTCAAATTTCGGTATGCAGCCGTGAGTGAACGGAAAGTGTTGCAAAATCCCTGGGCGGTAGATATATCTCGTCTACGCCTGGGGGAAACCACTAAAGGTATTGAATCATCACACATACTAAATGGTGGTGTGGAGGCCGATAGTTCAAGATGAGGGACAGCAAAAGTAACCTGCCAAGTTGCCGCGCTATTGGCCACATAACCTTGCTTTGTGAGAAGGGCACCGACGTTTGGTCGGGCCAAGACAGTAACGGTCGCCACCGCTTGAACACCCAGCAAGAGCAAGCACAGAACGAGCATGTTAACGGTGAGGGCCTATAGTCAACCTCTTTATGTATCGGACAGGGGTCAAAGTGAATTCCTGTATTCGCACACACTCCTTGCACTTAGGGCAAAGTTGATTGACAGAGGTCGTAGAAGGCGAATTGCCCGACAGATAAGCCATAGGGTATGTGGTGAGGTAAGAAGGCAGCGTCTGAACACGGGGGTTGGCTGGGCGATACTGTGAGCCGTGAGGGAAGGGTGAGGTCGCCCGTTTTCAGAAGCAAATTGAGGGACAGGTGGAAGAGTCACAGAGGAGGAAGATGAAGTGTGATTGGAGGTGTGTGGATTAGGCACAGAGTCTTCTTCTGAATCAAAAACGTTAGCCCACAGGTTCTTGTCGGCCGGAAGTGAGTCTAAAATGGCATTTATTTCATCTTCCGAGAGAAATGCAAATGATGAATCGTCAGAAGAGGAGCGAAGAGTGTCGTCAGGATTCATGACAGGAACATAGCATCTCACCTGAAGGGTGAACAATCAAACATTATCTTAAGAGAATCGAAGGATTAGAAGCGTGAATTAATTAGAAAGATGAGTCATTAGTCCCAACAATTAACACAAGATTAGTATCAGGCAATGCATGGAATGAAATTAATTCAAAAATTTAATACTACATAACCGGCACACAAGTATCGAACATTAGCCAAATTTATCAAGGGAACACAAATCGAAGTGGAGTATGAAGCAATTACACAATTCTTATATATATATAAAAGAATCTATCGGCCAACATTCGCATATATATAAATGTCGACAACTCCGAGTCGGAAATAGTATAGTCCGTCAACATGAGTAAGTGTGTGATTTAGTCCAGCATCCGTATAAGTAGCAAAAAAGTCGGAAGGGTCATTCATCGTAACATATGTAAGGAGTGTGCCATAACTATCAGAAAACTAGTCGTCTCTACTTCACAGTCATGTTATATATATAGCATCAAATCTCAAAAAGATAAGTTATCTCATTCTGTCAGTAGGAACAATGTATGCATCATCGTGTATCCATAGTATCAATTATCTCGATAACTCAGTAATAATAAATGTATATATCAATATTTCCATAGGACCACCTGCTTTCACGGACGTGATGCTGAAATCTTTCAGGATTATACTAAAACGGTCAGGCCTACCACGTCGTGGCTGCACCGTCAACGTAATTTATCTACTGTTACGGAAATCATATAGCATAGCCCGTAGCAAATCTGTATGTCTATCAAATCTGTATGTCAATCAAATCTGTATGTCTATCAAATTTGTATGTCTATCAAATTTGTATGTCTATCAAATCCTTACCATGTATAATATAAACATCACTAATGTCACCTGTTTTCACGAACATCATGTCGAAATCTTCCAGGATTATGCCAGAACAGTCAAACCTACCTCACGTGGAATGCACCGTCATCGCAACTTATTTACTGTCACGGAAATATGGTAGGTTAATAAAAACATCTATATTGCATCATGGTCACAGGAATGCACAAGCAAAGAATACGCATATATAATGAAAAAGTATTGTAGCCCAAGTCAGAAAGTCGTGACGCCAGGACGTCATTCGTGAAATTAAATGGACGCGGTCATTTTGATACCAAGCATGACCATATTGACCCAGTGACAGCTGAGATAATCGATGTTTTAGGAGCCCAAAATTTGTACCAGATGCCTGAATTGCCGGTCCTGATTAACAAAAATAAAATGTTTCTTCATGTCAGTTATGATTTAAACAGAATTACCTTGTATATGAAGCACAAAACGACATTGTTTTCCAAATTTTACCAGATTTCAAACTCGATTTTCTCTGCTTCTAAACAAGATATCAACAAGCGGATTTCGCGTGCAGATTCTGTGAAATCCATAGATTTTAGACATCCAAAATTCGTGAAAATAAAACGGCGCGAACCTATCGAAAACGGCGATGGCGCGAAAATAACTAGGCGCGAATTTTTCTCTGTATACACTATTATGCTGAGGCATTCACTTTCAGTGCACGTATAATTCTGTTCTGCCGGATTCAGGGCACGACCTCCGTATGCTATCACCCGTTCAATACCGTCCTGCATTTGACTCAAAACATTGCCAATAGCAAAAAGGCTAGCATCCGGGGTGATAATAAAGAGGTTGTTATCCTCAATTCATGGGAAAGCCAAAATCGGTGTGGAAACCAACTTAGCTTTGAGAGCCTCGAAAGCTGACTGTTTCGCATCATCCCACTCAAAAGTACTCTTCTTACTGGTGAGAATGTTGAGAGGTTGTGCAATTTTTGCATAGCCTTCAACAAATCTACGGTAATAACCTGACAAACCTAAAAAAGCTCTAACGTCTTTGCAAGACGTCGGGATGGGGTAATGGTCAACAGCTTTCGTCTTTCCGGGGTCAACTTCTATGCCATTTTTGGAGATAATGTGTCCTAGATATTTGACCTGTTTCCTAGCAAAAGAACACTTATCAGTTCTGAGCTTCAACTTGGCCTTCCGGAAACGTGTGAAAACCTGAGTGAGGTCCGCTAGATGGCGTTCAAAAGACGGACTGTGGACGAGGACATCGTCCAGATATATGAGGCAAAGGTCAGTAAGACCCTGTAACACGGTTTCCATCAATCTTTGAAATGTAGGGGGTCCATTGATAACGCCAAATGGGAGACGTTTGTATTCGTAAAGCCCACGGTGGGTTATGAATGCAGTAAGCGGGCGGGAGACAGGATGGACACTCACTTGATGAAAACCGCCCATGAGGTCAATCGTATTGATATGGGTCAATTTACGAGCACCCAAACTGTCCAAAGTGTCCTGTAGATGAGGTAATGGGAAAGAATCGGGGACTGTGACTTCGTTTAACTTTCTGAAATCTATGCACATGCGATATGAAATAGTGCCGTCCTGGGCCGGTTTCTTGACCAAAACCGCCGGGAAAGCCCATGGGCTATTCGAAGGTAGTATAATGTCTTTACCAAGAAGCCGCTGCACCTCTTTATCAATGATACCTCGTTGTTTATAACCACCCCGGTAAGGTCTTAGTTTAATAGGGCTAACCGAACCCTTCAGGTAAATAGTATGCTGAACAACACTAGTATCGCCAAATTCACCATCTTTTGTTGTGAATATGTCACTAAATGATGAAATAAGACGTTTTATAGAATCTTTCTGTTCAGGAGTTAAATCTGAATCGGTGAGGTCTATTTTATGATGAGAGCTAGAATCAATAGGGGGGGCAGAAATCGGAGCCGTCTCGATGTTGTCATGGTCAACGGAGCTGTCAGCTTCCCATGCAAGATCTAGGGAGGGAAGTTCTTGTAGTTCAGACCCGAGAGGGATCGGGCCAAAATATCTGACTGAAACACCTCGTTGTAGAGTGACTGTTCTGTCACCCATATTCATTAACCTGACAGGTTCCCATTGATTTCGGACTGGCGCGAAAACCCGTGCCATGGCAATCTCAGGATATGAAGGCAATTCACTATCCATGGTGCACACTCCTAAAATACCTGACATATTACCTGGTCTAACTCGGGCCTGGGTGATATACTCAGACTTTGCGGGGATTTTGATGGTCTGTGAACAACGCAACTTGGGTTTCAATTTTAAAGCAATACCCCGCTGGGCATAATCTAAAACAACGCCATAGGCAATGAAGAAATCTCTCCCCAATATTATAGGGTATTGCAGGTCTTGTACCACTTGAAAGCAAACATTACACATCTGCTTTCCAATATTTAGATCTATGTGGGTTTGGAAATGAATGGGAATAGAGCTACCTTCCGCAACAACGACTTGTTTGCTACTTCAGAGAATGATTTATCTGGATACAATCTGTGTAAAGAGACAAAAGTGATAATACTGTGTTGCGCACCTGTGTCCAGTAAAGCGGCAATAGTACAAAATTTGGTGCTGGTCGCGATTCGACCATCCTGGGAGAGAGGGATGAAATCAATGTCGTCAACCGAAACGTCAGGCATTGACTTCTCCGTCACTAACGGACAGACAGGCACTTTGTGAGTGTCCTGTGAGCAAAGTGAACTCGAGGGCATTTCTGCAAAATAACAGTGAATCCTCGTTCAATATTTCTGACTTGCTCTGAATTTGTGTTATATTAAACGAATCACTACTCCTATCACGTGGCTCACGGGTCGGGACAGGAGTTAATAGTTTTCCTGCCGCCATGACGACCTATTATCGGGTTGGTTCATGGGACGACACTGATCATTCCAGGAAGGGCGCCTAAAGTTATTTCTACCGTCACTCCCCGACCTATTTCCCTGATAAGATCTGTTCCGGAAAGGGCGCTGACGATCACGCCCATCTCGGGGCTCGTAGCGATAATTAAACCTATAAGGCCTGTTTTCAAACCTTGTGAGGCCAGAGAGAAATTGGTTTCGTGGGCCGCGGGATTTCATCATGCAGTTGACAGACATATGGTTGTTTCTGCTACAATGCATGCAATCATGGCGTGCCTTGCAATCGTGAAGCCAATGGCCAGGATTTTTGCAAAAAAAAACAGAAAGACTCCCCGGACTCTTGCGGACTTTTAAGGCTCTGGACCTCCTTAGTCACATCAGCAACCTCCTCCCTAATGGCCGCAAGGGTGGAACTTTGCTGAGATAAGAATTGGGAGGTCATGTCAGGCGTCTCTAGACCGTTTAAAGTCACAGACGAATCACCAGACATCGTACAAACCGTCTCAGCAAGCTTAATCTGTTGAATGGCGTCCTCAAGCAACTTCGGTGATTTGCCGACCACGAAAGCTTTCAATTTCGGCAGAAGGCCTCGAATTAAAATTTTCTTTGTCTCCATATCGTCTTTTTATAACCTCTGACACTGACTCAGGACATCGTTAATATAGGTTTCGGCGGTCTCAGTCTTTTTCTGAACCCGATTGTCTAAAGATTGCTCCAACAGCCAAGCATTCGTCTCACTACCGAAAAACTTGAGAAAGGCTGTATGGAATGTTAACCAAGAACTAGTGACATCTGCAGGTAGCGAAGCGTGCCACACATCTGCTGCACCGTGTAATAACATACGACAAGCCGGGACTCTCAAGTCCTCTGGCGTGTGTGAATGTTGGGCATATGTGAGAAATTTGTTCATGAAACGGAGGGGATCATCCGTAGATTTGCCAAAAGATGGGGGTGGTAAAAGTGCTTTAGACCCTTGTCTCTGTTGGTGAATTTTATTATCTCGGGACTGTGCCTGAAACATATCTATGATATCTGTTTTATTACTGCCTAAATCAATTTTGCGCAGGTGACCAAGCACTTGTTGGAGCATATCCTGTACGTTTTCAGGATCAGCCATCTCGATATCAGGGGAAACATCACGTTCAGAGCCTGGGTGATCAGGGTCAACACGGAGATCTCAGACAAAGTGAAAGATTCTTGGTCGCTGTCCACTTGGTGGAGATGGTCTAAACGAACGTCAGTATATGAGCCAGGTGAGTCGAAAGCCTGTGGTCGTAATGTGTGGAGCCCAGGTGAATTCTTGCTATCTCCACTCGTGGAGGTATGGGACAATGGGACGTTATCACCACTCGTGAGAGGGGAATTGCCGGCACCCAATGTGGCAGTGAGATCTGACAACGGGGAAACAGAGGGGGCACAACTCTCAAAGAGTCAACCAAATGGTCCCTCTGTTGGTCAGGCAAATTGGGAAATCTCGATACTGACTTACCTTGCAGTGTAGAATCGTCTGGGCCTTGTTCTGCTAACGGCGCGTCGTGTGCCACTTGCAGCTTAGTGGAAAGCTGTTTCGAAGATCGGAGCCACATAGACTTAAAATCAAGTAACAGGGTGGCTAGCAGGAACTCCATACAGTATCAGCAACGCTCTACGCCATAGATCGATTTGGAAATTCTCCACCACTTGTTACGTATGGTTTGTAACCCTACTGGTGTATGGGGAATGCTCCCGATGTGGGGATATGTGGACGGGGATCTCAGATATAATGTAGGATATAGATTACACACCCAGAGACTCTTGGAAACATATAGACATTCATAGACAATCACGAACGCTATTGATGGTTGATGAGTCACCATAACCACCACTCTGAGAGATCATGTGCAGGCAGACGAGCCCATGTCGGATACGCAGGCAAGACGAGTCCATTCAAGGAAGCCACATAGGCAAACCCCACAGATGACGCGGAGTGACCCCTTAAAAGAGGCACGCAACCCTTGGATCGCGGCGGATGAACAGACGGAGATAGAGCGACCACTTGCCACAGAAGATCCACGACTCTCAGTATCGTGACTGCATAGACTTGGGTGTTTTGTGTATAGATAGGATCTCATAAGTATCATGCATTTGGGTAGTTCACATGCCTCGCTCATTGCCATGCCGGCCTAGCCAGACAAGGAGGATTCACAGCACCGAATTAAAACGCAATTAAAATCGATCCACATGTGAAAGCATTTCTCTCAATTTCTCATGCGTAATGCATGTTAAATGAATGGATGGTTTTGTCCTGTTTTCGACCTGCAAAGCGTCAGTTGTGATAATATTGGGTAAACACCTTTATTTATCATTTGAAACGCAATTAAATGATAAATAAAGGTAAAACTACGTCCGATATCAGTTATTTCGAAAATATGAACATCGTATTTACGTTTTACTGTATATACTCGTATATAAGACCGTTAAGATCTTGTATTGTAAGCATATTTACATTTCACGTTTAAAATGGCCGCCAAGCTTCAACTGAAGCTTGAATGGTAGCAGAGCCGATATCTTGAGAAAAACCAACTCGTCTTATATTCGGAAATTGTTTTTTTCAAGCAAAATAACCTCAATTTTGGGGGTTCGTCTTATACACGAGTCGTCTTATACACGAGTAAATACGGTACATCTATAAGTTAATTCGGTAAAACCAATTGGCATCCTGCCAAGACAAGAGTGCAAGATTGCACTTGGGGTTTAGCTGGTCCATACCAACCACTTGACACCAACCCAGGGCAAGCCTGGGTGGTCATATCATTAGCACTGGTAGGGTCCAAATGTATTTGCAGTGGGTATAATTATAATTATCTCTGATTAATTAATTATTATTAAAATTATTGTCTAATACATAAATAAGAATTTATTTTATGATGTATAATGTGATTCACATATTATTACAGTATACTATCTGAGCATGTTAAAGCACAATGCTTTATATGACTTGGGTTTTAGCCTCTAAAAATGTATAAAAAAAACCCTCAGGAATAACTAAATACTTGAACTAAGTACATGTACTTGAATATGTTTAAATCTTCAAATATATGCATTTGTTCTGGTTTGTGTCAATTTACACACATACTCTCCTTAAAAGTGTCTTTTCCATAAGCCTCTGTGATAAAACAAGTGTTGATTTTAAAAAATCAAGCTCGCGTAAGTTTCCAAAATCCCAATGCAAAATCCCAAATCCTTCATAAAATCCGAGAAAATCTTCTTACTCTACTACGCACTCACAAATCACTTCTGAAACAAAAACGCCATCTGACGGTGTAAGCAGAATAAATGTGCCAAAACATGGCCGCCATGAACCGATAATCGGGGTATGCTCCATAGACTTCCAGCTTATCATGTCGAAACCTCGAACATTCAGACCTAAAGTCAAAACAATATAACAAAACATACCGAGTCGGGTCAGCTGTGTGAGCGGATTCAGTTCGTTGGTGATGGCGGACGGATACCCTTCGCCTTCGGCTCAGGGTATCCTTGGTGATGGCGGACGGATACCCTTCGCCTTCGGCTCAGGGTATCCTTCTGCCATCACCAACGAACTGAATCCGCTCACACAGCTGACCCGACGAGGCATGTTTTGTTTTTATACCTCAGACAACTACTGTATTTTTTTTAAAATGATACATGAAACAAGATATTTATCGTTAAAAACATTTGTAAACAAAGCGCACCTCATTTGACCCTGTCACGTGACCCGAAAATGGTGCGTACAGCCATAGACTGGTTGCTGCCATCTGTGTATATACACGATGTTCTTGATATTCGATGGGGGACCAGTCTAAAGATGGCCGACGCAAAATAGTTCCAACTAATCAATACGTTACGAAATAATCGGCATGCTCGTATTCATTGGAAATCTCGTCAATACGCGCATCACTGAGGTATAAACGCGAGCGAACAAACCTTTTGCCCAGAATTTTTTTTCATAAAAAAAGTCATTTTTTCCTATACCCTTTATAATCCAACGCGCTGCATTTCTCACTGATCCCCATGAAAAATTGGCCTTGGACAAAAAATTGTACAATGATATTGTCATGCGCAAAGTAGGAATCTTGCACAATGTAGGAATAATTCCTACATTGTGCAGGACAAAGTAGGAATTCCTACATTGCGCAAATAAGTAGGAATATCAGAGTCAAGAATCCAAATGTCAGGAAGCTGAATGAGGTCATTGAGGAGGTATAGGCTATACAAATGTTGGACTTTATGAACGTAGGACTGTTATAAAAATAATTGTAATGATATGAGCATGCACTGATATGAGTTGTGTGCATAATAAAATATGATTTTATCAGTACATTTCTGATTGGCAAAAAAGCAGATATCTGGATGTGAGCCTATAAACGTATTATTAAGACACAAATATTAAAAAAAATGTTTGTACATTTTTTGTAAAATTAAAGTGACAATCAACATTTCTATTTCCAAATATGTCATATTTCCATTATAATGTACGAATCAATCCAAATGTGTAACCACATTCTCCAATGCCAATAACGTCCAATTAAGCAGGAAGTGTCTATTATTTTTTTTTAATACAAAATTTAATAGAAAACTGATAAACATTGTAATTATGTTGGCCGCATCCAGTGATCTCAATTATTGATATATCTTAAAATTCCTACTTATTTGCACAAAGTAGGAATTCCTACTTTGGGCAGTTGCACGATGTAGGAATTCCTACTGGGCCACGATTCCTACTGGGTGCAAGACAACATTACAGTATTTGATACTTGACATCTTCAGGTGAAGGTTGTGCATTAATTAATGAATAAACAAACCAGACATGGTAGTTAAAGTTCAATGGCATTTATACTGATTTGAGTAAGTAGGAATATTTTTTCCCAAAGACTTAACATTGTAACGGCCATGAACTTGAGGTCACGATCTTTAAATACCTGAAAAAAATCACCTGTAATTAATATTTTTCATGCAGTTTTCATTGTGTATTCGCACTGACTCACAGATTCAATAAATATTGATTATATCTAAAGAGATGTTCGTCTTTTCTGTTTTCTATGTTCAAGATCATATCAAGGTCAAATAATTCAAAATGTTTTGTATTGTTGGCATATATGAGGGAACTAAGGTTTAATGTAGCCATTCCAATTTTAGCTGTATGACAGGTCCATCCCCGGGGGTCCATCAAAGGTCAGGATGCCTAATACTCTGGCAAGGGAGTTCCTGAATGATGCCGAGCTGTGATAAAACACACTCTGTTCTATTTGACATTAATTTAAATCATTCAGACAAACTTTTTAGTCTGTGTGTTCTTTATGCCATAAACTCATAGTCACCTTCATTTAAGCAAAGTACTCAATGGACCTCACTTCCCAAGAACGATATGGAGACTTGATTTTGTTAGCTTGAGCGCGTTTGAAGCCACAACACCCGGTGTTTGCATGCGGTCGGGCTTGTGGTGCTACACGAGCAATTATCGCCCACAATCGATGAAATTCCAGTTTGCAGTTAGACAATATGATCGTCAAAATCTTAATATTTTAGGTCACTAATCCTGGCAAAATGTTTCGCAATTGGTAGTTAAAGATGTGCTAACAATGTGGCGAGAAAGGATGTGACGCTGAAATCGCCTTATTCGTGGAAAATTTGAGCAGAAAATGAAGTGAGTGATCGCAGCTGTCATTTCTGTGACCCCCAAACAAAAGCGTCAGTAGAAAATCAAACAATCCAAGTGAGGGCGTGGATCCAGAATGTTTCCAGGTGGAATCCCGATCAGTGGTGCATACGGGCAGCCCCAGGGCCTTCCTGGAATAACAGCCCAGGGCCTTCAAATGGCCGGTATGCCCATGGCAGGCATGCCTATGGGAGCTAGTCCAGCAGCTTTAG
The DNA here is from genome assembly GCA_949316495.1 of Amphiduros pacificus. Lineage (NCBI taxonomy): Eukaryota > Metazoa > Annelida > Polychaeta > Phyllodocida > Hesionidae > Amphiduros > Amphiduros pacificus. Next base: position 40,780,499 of record OX439001.1, on the reverse strand, counting down.
CACAGATGAGGTATTGTATAGATCTCAAATTCTGATTTTTTTTCCATATCACTAAAAACATCAGTCATAAAGCTGTTCATAAGATAGTGGGTATGATTTGTTGTTTGTCTATTTTTGAAGCAAATGTTTATCATCTAGATTCTGGGCATTACGTTTCTAATAATTTGATGTTGAGGCTAATTCTTTTTCACAAAAAAGATACAAGGAAGACAATGAAACCTGGAAGAAAACAGGTTTTACTCAGTTTTGATTGACTTGTTTGCTGGTTATTGTGTATAAACCTATTTGTCAGAAACATATCAATCCTTTTTATGGGCCATTCTATTCAAGTATTTAGATGTTTCCATATCAAAGTATAAGATTATTTTCTTTCTTAATTTGAAATAGTCATAGGAGCCATTCCCTTACAAACACAAACATCCCATTTTAAAATTGTTAATGCATATGTTCAAAATATTTCATATTCTTTTCTCTGATGGGGGATGTTTTGTAAATTACACACTAATCTTGCCAAGAAAAATACTCTAAATATACTGTAAAGTATATTTTATATATAAACAGTGAGCCTGCTTAAAAACAACATAAAAACCTCACCCCAAGTGATTGTTGCATACATGAGGATGCTGCCTTATTTGAGTCTGTAGCATTGAAACCCCAGTTTCCAAGAGAAGGACTACCTCAAAATTGTCAAAGTGTGTAATGGAAAATATTTAAAGTATTAACTCCTTAAATTTGTTATAACTACAACTAGCGGGCATACAGAGATGTGATATCAGCAAATTGCCATTTGTTTCTCGAGTTCATTTTACCCTCGCTTATCCTCAAATCACAAACAGCAATCAATGATGATATTGGTAGCTGTTACAATATTTTTTTCTATTCCATTCATTTAATGTGGAATTAAGTGAATTGTACTTATTTAATGATACAAATGAAAACATTTTAAATTGTTCACAATTCATGCATTTAAATGTGTGTAGTCATTCTCATAACACCAATATCTAGAATGAGGTACAAAAGAATACAACTTCTGACATGTTAATGCAGTAGGCTGGCTTTGTCATTGCCCTGAAATTATAAAAGTCACCACCACCAATATCGTAAAATACTTGTCATTATTTGGCTTGTTATTTTATGTTGGTTTGATGTTGGAAAGTCAGGTATATGAATGACCAAATCAATGTCTTGATGAACCACAAATATTTAGCAACAAATTATCCTTCAGATAAAGATATCATTTTGATGAAGCTATATAAATGCATCTCCTCCTGCAGTTTCCAAATAAACAGACATTAATCAACAAACAATTACATAGTGTTTCATAAATTTTGGTATATTTTGTAAACAGTGATGTTGGTAGTTTTAACATACAATTGAAATATGATGACATTCTTGCAGGCCAATGATGGGTATGCCTCAAGGACTACAGTTCCAGGCGATGCAAGGAGTTCCAGGTATGCATGGTGCAGGTGTACAGATGATGATGCAAAGAGGATTACAGCCAGGGATGATGCCCGTGGTCAGCATGCCCGGGATGATGCCGAGAATGGTGGCAGCACATCAAGCCATTCCAGGAGTACACCCAGGCCTCTCAGCAGCAGGGATGCACGGCATGTACCAGGTACAGTCCAGCATGCAGGCTCAAGCTGCCATGTCACAGGCAATGAGAATGATGCCAGCACAGCAAGGCTTGACCTCCTCAGCAGGAGCAACTCAAACAGCAACAGTAGCAAGTAGTAGTCTCACCCCCAAGCCAGAAAACAACACACAAAGCACTGGATCATCTCAAGGCAACACAGTAGGCATAGTAGCCACAGGACACAGCTTACTGGTGCAGGGGCAGAGTCTTGTGGAGCAAGGACAAAAATTAGTAGAGCAGGGATCACATTTAGTGGTGTATTCAACTGCCGATGATGCTTTGTCATACTCAGAAGAAGGACAGCAAGGTATTGTGGTGCAGAGTGCTATGCCAAGTGGGCATACCATTCAACAGCCAAATGCAATACAGTCTGCCATACAGCAAGCTGCAGCCCCAGCTCAAGCCCAGGCACTGCAAGCATTGCAGGGCCCACTCGCAGTGCAGGCCGAGGGAGCAGGAATATTGCAAGGTGCATCAGGATTACCACTACCCCAGGCTGGAGGTGGTGTCCTCCCTGGAGCTGCAGGTCAGCAGGCAGCCCTGCTAGCAGCCCAGGGACGTCCTCAGGCACAAGCTCTGCTGGCTGGCCAACAAGGAGCCATCCCTGGCATGGTGCCTGGTGCCAGTATTCTGGGACAACCACAGAATCCAATGCTGCAGAAAGCGATAGCAATCGGCCGTCAAACTGCTCAAGCTTACCAGGCAGCTGCCATGGCAGGGGGAGTAGGCATGCAGCCAGGACTCCAGCCGGGACTCCAGCCGGGCCTACAGCCAGGGCTCCAGCCAGGACTCCAGCCAGGACTCCAGCATGGCATACCTCATCATGGCATGGTGCCTGGTATGGGAGGCATGGGACTCATCCAGCATCCAGGCATGATGCCGAGGCCGATCCTCCTACCTAGCCGCCACCCCTCAGGCCTCATGGTACGGCCCGGAGTGATGCCACAGATGATGATGCCGGGCATGCTGTCAGGACCTAGCATATACGTTCCCCGCCACACCATGGCACCAAGCATGGTGCGACCCAGCACTCCCACCAGGTCTTTCACACCTCATAGTATCTCGACATTCATGTCACAAGCCAATAAAGAAGAGAAGTCCCTTGAGGAGGCAGCCAATGAACAAGATGAGGATGCTGACAGGTTGGTTTCCTATATATGTTCTGAAATCAAGCCACAAAATACATGTCATGTATATATTTATCAGTGTGAGTGGCAAAGTACTTATGAAATATACTCTGCATTCCTTTATTTCGTTGTTGACATATTGCCCAAACTGTATTTTTATTACTGCCTTGAAAAAATTCATATGCAATTTCATCGAAATATTCTTTTTTCTGGAGGGGGGAGAGTAAAAATGAGATGAAATTATAAATCTCAAGTTTAAATGAAAGTATTTAGTTTTAATCTGAGGTATTATTTTGTTTGACAGCCAAAATGGAAGTGGGCAGACACCAAGCAGTTCATTCACAAATACAACCTTCACCACCATCACCCCATCATCCACAGGCATCGTGTTCCACAGAAAACAGGGTGAAAACACAGACGGGACAGCCGCCAGCCTGACCGGACTGCCCAAACCTCCCCCCAAAGGCAAGTCTGATGGGAAGGACGCTCTGGTGAGCGCTGCCCTCGGCTCCATTCAGGGGTATGAGGACGACGAAGAGGAAGACGACTCTGGTGAAAAGTCTAGTCAACAGGCCGGTGGTGTACCCAAAGTGATACCAGGTGAAAATGGTGATGTGCATGAAAATGATGAGGAAAATCAGGGTAAAAGACCCTCGGAGGAAATAGAGAGAGATGATGGAGAGCCACAGGAGAAAAAGATGAAACTAGATCAACAAGAGAATTGTACAAACACCGAGCTTGTGAATTCAAATTCTACAGATAACAGCAATGGTGGAGGGGGAGAGGAGAACAATTTGCTATCAGATCCGGCAAATTCTATCATCAAAGCTACCATGAACTCAAGTGCCGGGCATCAGAATGACACAGGGGTGACCCAACAGGACGGAAACAACGGTGGTGTCAACAATGCATCTTTTAACCATGCTCTCAACAGTGATGGGATTTCTGCCAACCAGTTTGGTGGAGATACAACTCAGAGCACCCTCTCTCCTGTGGATCCTCGTAATGGTGTGGATTCTCTGGTGGCCAACGCTTCATATCCTCATTTACCGAACCTCGGGCTGAGATGGGAGTCACACACAAGTGATATTGGGCACGGTCAAGCTTTGGATGTCAGCGCAGCATGTGATGAAAATGTTCATATATCTCACTCCAGTAATAATCCTGACACTACATCACCTGCTGTCCCCAACTTAACACAGGAAGCATATGATCAAGCAGAACCAGATTTGTCACTTGAGGATGTCAGGATACCTTGTGGTCCAGCAGTGGCTCTGCGGGTGATCAACCACCTCCTCACACTGGCTCGACACACTCGCAGGAAAGCCCTGGTGGAGCAGGTCAGGCTAGATCTTGACATGATTGCAGATCTTAGAGTAAGTAATCCTTCACTGCTATCTGTATGTAGTCCACTGCAACTAGAGCTGCCACACTATGTCTCCTCCCCACCCACAGACGCAAGTTCTTCAGAGAGCAGCATCGCGCCACGTCCAGAAAGTGCTGCCCCTGAGGCCAGCTCCAGAACGCCCTCCCACTGCACGCCAGCCAGGATACAACACCACCAATGCCGTGTCTGCGGCAAACTCTGCAGTTCGTCTGACCACTTACAATCCCACCTGTGCCTGGAACACGGTCAGAGTGGACACTCCTATCCCAGGGACCAAGAAGAGGACCAGCAACCAAAGCAATCCTGTTGTGTGCTTTGCCTACAGAACTTAGACACAGACATAAATTCTCACGTATGCCCCGTGTTGGATGTTGCTGAGCAAAAGTCGACTCCAGCAAGTCTCAGCGCCGGCAGCCTGCTTCAAATGTCTCAAGTTTGTTGTGACCAACATGCAAGTCCACAAAGGTGTGATAATCAAGAGCTGGGCCTTAAACCCAGTAGCAAGTGTGTTTCATGTAAATTGTTGCTCAACCCGGTTAAAATGCTGAGGTCACGGCAAGTAAGTTATCCCAATCCATTTCTCAACACAAATGTATGGCACCAATTTCAGTGTGCTCAGCTGTTGCTTGTATTGTACATATACATGGTACTGTCTAAGTACTAACAATTGTATATCATGTACAGATGGTTTTCCAAAGAATTTTTGAATCTGTATAATAATTTTGAACTAATTTATTCATAAGACATAAACAAATTGGTAATATATTTTTGCACAGCACAAAGGTTCAATGAGACAATGAGATGTTTAAAACTAAATTTTAATAAACACTTTATAGATCTGCAGCGGGTTTATATACAAGATTATCTGCACCGATAGAGATGTGAAAATGAACTAATCGTAACCTAGTTGTGATTTTTTTGGAAATTGTGGCTTGCATGTCATTTGGAAAACCAAGAACATTTGCAGTAGCTGTTTTGAAACTTTCTGGTCGGGTAAGATGGTATGGTAAAGCTTCAATATCTCTGTGAGCATTAAGAGTCTGACAGAATGAAAAAAAAAACGTAATTCCTATGGTTATATCCCTGTCAAATAAACTTTGTAAGATTTCAGAGGTTTCCAAGGTGGCTACATCTTAATGCAATTACTCGTGGTATTTCCCTTGTAGATTTTTTTTTAAAAATCATTTCAAATATAGTTCACATAATAAACTATGCTGGCAGCTTATTATAGCTAAAACACTTGATACAATTTGTACAAAATGGTAGTAATTGTGTCAAATGCAAGATTTGCATAATTTCTCATTATTCCTAGTCTCTTAATCTGAGTGTCTCTTTTTAAATATTAGATTTTCCTCAATTTTATCAATTTTTTTTTTTACTTGGCAAACTTCATCTATCAAGGATTCTTGAACTGAAATATTAAAGAATCCAAATGTCACAATTACAATTTATAGAAATCCAAGATGGACTTTTTAGAAGCCTGCTGAAAGATTGGTAAAACACACCTTGAGGCAACACATCAGAATATCCCAGTAGCATGTAATGTATAATATATACATATATATGTACAGTGCTATTTGGCTTGCTTTGTGGGGAATTATAACCCTTGTATAACAATTTATGGATATTATTACATTTTATGTTGTAGAATAATGTAGAATTCTTGTTGTGTATTTTAATTATGATATATTGTGCCATTGTTACTTTTTTTTCAAATTTTATACACATTTATCATTGTGAATCACCTGGGGGTGGTGTATGTATTGAGATAAATATTCTCATTTCCCCTACAAAATAGGAGCAGTTTAGGATTGCATTTCATTAGAAAACATTTGAGTTCAATATGATTTAACATAAAGACCTATATTTTATGCAAGAGTAAAACATACCCCGCAAAAAACTAATTTTACTATCAAATATATGATCAAACACTACTGATGGAAATTTAATGTAAGATTTTCACAGATAGTACATATGTTAGAATTCACCAGTCTCCACACTACCTAAGGAAGCCTGTCTCAACCAAATACTAATTATTTTAGAATAAGTAAATTCTGCACTTCCCCCAGGGGTTCTTCATGTTATGGTTCTGTCTCACCGGAACATAAAGCAATGATTGACAGGAGGTACAGGCCACACAGCAGGGCCTCACTATACAGACATAACTTACACTTGCTTTTTGTCCAGACTGATTTGGTGTGTGTTGATGTTTTGAATTGGTTTGTAAGTCACTCTGCCTCCTTATCGTTGAAAATTAATCTTTAATCCTCACAAATAAGAAAAATAAATTGTTATCATGCTGATTCTCTTTGAAATGGACTATGAAGGGAAAAATTTAATATTAATTAATTATTGGGTTGATAAAAATGTTCAATTTCTGAATAGAACTATAGAACTTTGATACCAACAACATTAGTTTATTTAAAATAGGACAAAGAACATGAAGATTTCACAGTAGAATTTTGTAAGCTCCAGTAAGTACGCACAAAAATCGCAAGGAGGCAGACAGAACTTCATGAGAATTATATAGTAGCCCAGCACTGAGTTAGCAGCATAGAGAACAGGATTACGTGGATATTATGGTTTACTGTGTATATTGTTAAATCTATGGTTAGTATGCAATAATGTACTTCATGGGTTTGTTTTCTTGTTGACAGTGTGTCTTTGTGTGTGTACAATGGAGCATGGTCGTGTCACCAGAACAAAACAAAAATAAGGTCACCCACAAATCTGTGGAAAAACTAGCATTTGCATTTGGTCAAGCCATGAACAGTGTAGTGACGCAACCAAGACGCAAATAGACTGATCATAGTTCAGATTGTAATCACGGAATCCTGCATTCCCCACAATGATAGATAATCAGGGGGGGGTCAATAAATGATCACCCCAGGGGGGTCACTCTCAGTATCTGAGGGCGATACTTGGCTGATAATTTAGCAATAGATGAAGTATAACTAGAAAATTTCCTACTAGTCATCTTGGATTTTTAAATTACCTGAAAATTATCTGAGCATTAGGTGAAAACAGCTAATGAGCTAACAATGAAGTTAACATGTGCTTATATATAATTTTTTTTACTATATTTAAACTTTGATAGGGTATTATTATAAAGTATAATCATGAACAGCTGGTATTATATGTGCATACTTTTATATTAATTCCTCTAATATTATTAGTACACTGTAATCATCAAAATGTATGTTGATTTGTTCTTTCAAAGGTAGATGTATTACTAATCTCACAATGAAATGGTTTGTTACAACTTTGATAGTGCCACTATTTTTATAGGATGAAATGTGATAAATGTAAATTAAAATCTTCATATCACGAAGTGAACACTCAACCTTGAATAACCACAATATCAAGAAAATGAGTTTGTTAACCATAAAAAATATCCCATCATTGACAAGAATATTCAATATCTTAGATTTTTTTTAAATAATGTATTATGTCATGCATTTTGTCTATTTGATGGATGTATGCTATATTCAACCAAGTATTCAGAAGAAAGATTATATAGATATTGAAAGTTTGAATCAGTTTTTAATGACAAATAGCCATCTCACCATACTGGCCAATAACATGCTCTCATTGCATTTAATTGTTTTGTCAATTGACAAAAAAAGAACAATTTATTTGCCATTGATACTCTATGGCAGGGTTATGAATATCATTTAGAAGTGTATGAAAAGATTGTTCAAGCAAGAAAAAAGTCAATTACCTTCCCTTTTGACTAAACTTGATAAACATGTGATGGGAATGATGCACACAAACGGTGCCATAATCAAACAGGTAACGAGCACTGACCTTCAGGTAAATGTATTATAAGTGTGACACTTTTAATTAGGAAAAAATATCAGTTTTGAAACAAAATGGAAGGAATTATAGAAGTGTAGTATTAGATATCATCTCCTTGAAATTTGACCTTTTTTTTCTAATAATGAAATTTGTGTATGTATTTGAAACAATACTCTTGATCCGGGGATATTATTAATAGGATATTGTAGGGTGATCTTCAGATCCACTCTCTTTTAATTGTAAGCTCTTTTTAATAGCATATCACATCAGGGCTTTAATTAGATTTATAATCGCTGCAGTACAGTGATATTGTAGACAAGCAGTAACTCATTTGTTCAAAATGTGCACTTGCAGTAACAGCTGTTCAAGTAATTATGTGCCAGTAGGTGTTATTTTTCAGTGAATGTGACACTTTGTTAAGTGCAAGGATATTATATACTTGTGGACATACAGAAAATACAATATCTGTGTCACGACATCCTATTTATTGGCACATAATTCCTAAGATTGGCTGCAAATACTGGCCAAGTAGGATCGTCTATTCATGTTAGGAAAGGTGGTACTCACTTTAAGTAAGATTGAGATGCGAGACATTAGCTACAAGGCAGTTGCACAAGAGTAAGAACATAGATAATGTAATTTAGGTTATACCAGAGTCATATATACGATGTAGGCATCATACTGTCCACAAACTGCCTGGGTTGATATCAATTGTAGGAGCGTCAAGATTTGATGGTAAATTATAGGTTTTATCTATGACCAAGTAAAGGCCTGATTTAGATAATTAAGCAGATATAATGTGTTAGGAGAGGTCCACAGGATGAGTGTATAGCTGTCTACATTTCAAAGGGGAGGTCTTAGTTATGGTACACACGTGTGCCTGGCCAACCAAAATCACAAACCAGAACACATGTGAAGATAAAAAAAAAGAGATGTAATCACTTTATTTGCTGTTATGTATGATAGTTACAGGGTTTTCCATTTCTAAAGATGAATATCATGGTATATCAGGGTTTTACAGTGAATCTTTCTGGTGTTTTTAACTTAAATGATAAAAACATAAGACAGGATTTTTTTTTAATTGTTATATATTTAAATCTAATGTAGTTTCATTCAAGTATTTTCTAATTTTTTTTTCAAGATTGGGGATTGGAATTGGGATATTTAACATCTGTAAAGCCCTGATTGCCTGGTAAATATTAAGCCATGCTCCATCCATTGTTATCACATTGTATGTTATGTAGTGTTCACCATATCAAACCACTCACACCAGGGGGCTATGGATAACACATACACACACACACATTCAGTCTTTTTTGTATAATGTGGTTGATATTATGTTGTTTTATACCACAGATGAAAACCAGATTTCAGGAGGAATGTAAAAAAAATAGAGAAACCATTTATTTTACCATATATAATTATTATTGTACGATATCTCAAGACAGTGTGATGTCATCGTTATATATATATATATATCCTTGGGTGATACAAGGCCAATGCTTATATTATGTTAAATTAAATGATGTCATTTGAAGGCGAGAAGGCATATCTGATAATTGAATATTCAGATATGCACACATTGCTTGGAAGTTGTAATATCCCTTCTGGTTTAATATGTGCTGTGCTGTATGACATGAACAAAACTGTAAACCAGAATTTCCATTGATGAATAGTATTCTTAAATTTCTTCGACAATTCAACAACTATTTATGATGGTATTTCAAGTTTGTTTGCAAAAGTTTACGACCAGTTTCGTGTATGAGAGCACATTTTGTGTCATGTGGTACAGCACGCCAGCTTTGTGCATGTTTTCACCAATTCGGTGCCCCTGACGGCCCCTTGCTTTGTAATTTAGAGGCGCCCTCTAGTGGAGCCTTGCTGTGTAACTTTGTAGGGACTTTAGCGGGTGGTTGTGTACATATTCTGTAGTTGCAGTGGCTATGACCAATAAACTTATCACAAAATGATTGTTGCATTGTTTTCTCTATAATTTATTTAAATATTAAATATTTAAACATAGGGATAGAACAGTACTTAAATATTTTATTCTACAACATAATTAATGTGGACAAGCCCAACTCTGCATACAATAGAATCATAGGCTTGCTGGTTATTCTGTTATCCCAAAGGGGATGGGATATTTGTTATATATAATATAAATATTTTTTACTACAGAAAGTGATTTTTACAAAAATCTTTTCCATGATCCTAAATTTTCTGCAATAGCAATTTTCAATTCATTTTTCAACTTTATTTGTTCGCTATACAACTTCTTGCAAACATTAAACCTACAGAATTTCATGACAGTATCACTTCTTGACAAGCATAATTTACAATTTATTACTCTACTTTATACTCTATCATGAATCTATAAACTTTGTGAGAGCCTGTAAGAATTGGTGCGGTTTTTCAGCGTGGACCCAGTGTCCTGCTCCATCAATATGACCAATTTCTGCATTAGGGAACAACTGGTTAATTGAGGGATAATCCTTCTCCCTGAAAAAAAATAAGAAAATTTGTTACGAAACCAGAAAGGTTTAAAAAATCACATTGTTTTACCAGAATTTGATAATATACATGGAGATCAAACTGTATTTCCAAATTAATCAGGGTCAACAATATTATACTGAGTGTAAGACAGTTTCCTGTGTATTAATGAAATTGGCTATATCTAATTAATTAGCAAGATACCAGAAATCTTACGTAATATGATTAGAAAGCTTTCCTCCAAGAAATAGAGTAGGTCCATAATATTGAGTATCAAACTTCGGGAATCCGACAATGGTATCCAGGTTATTATTTATGGCATCAAGATTGACTTTCCATCGGTAGCCATCCTCTTCCTGACTTATATTGGTTAAGATAAAGTTCAATTCTCCAATATCCTGAAAATGGACAATATTAAAGCTCAATGACCATGGATATTAGTAAATTATGTTTTCATAATCTTATGACTCAATGCCATAAAGATGATCAGAATAAAATCAGTGATGAAAGTCGTCAGGAATTAACCTGAATTCAGGTTTTTTTCTTCAAATGTGAAATTCAAAATGGCCTGAACTCAATCTGAAACATCCAAAAATAATATTTCTGAAAGGGAGTAAGGGTATCTTTATGTTAATTTTTAAGAGTTTCATGTTCTTTCCTGACTGTCATCACTGAAAATATACATGTATTTTGAGTTCATAATTCGTTCAGAAAAATATCAAACCTGGATGGAAGGCTTAAGCAGCTTTCCTGCTTCTCTGCGTTGTTCATTCATGTTCAGAGAGGAATTGAAATGAACTGACTTCATGGCAGCTATGTACTGAGGGAACTTTGTCATCTGTGATGTCCTAGTTACAGTTGGGGCCACATCTTCTATCACCAACTTGGATACCAGGTCTGGCTGCAAAAAATGCCATCAAACGTTATAAGGCTTCAATATTATTTCTCGTTTTTAGCAATGCATAGCATAGCTCTTGCAGTGAGACACTTTCTGTCTTTCTGTCCGACAACTTTGACCTTCTCCTCTGAAACTACTCGCCGGAGTTGCTGGATAATAGTAGATAAGATGAATTTACAGAGGACCATTGTTTCCATCTTTTATGTCTTTAAAAAAATCTAATACTTTAAATAATCTAAATTGTCAAGGAGGCTGCAAATATCAGCCAATAAGAATAGAGATAACAAATTCAGTATGTTTTTTTTCAGTATGTTATGTGCATTTTGTTTGGCCTAAATTTTCATCTGCTCAAGTCTGTCCAAGGAAAGGATGATTATAAAGCAATTTGCAGGCATTTATGAACATTGTCTGGACATGACTGCAAATTGCTTTATGAATGATCATTTAATCCTTTCCAAGAACAGACTTGAGCAGATGATGATTTAGGCCTCTCAAAATGCACATAACATACTGAATTTAACATACTGAAAAAAGCAGTGCTCAGCATAGCTCTTGGGCCATTGGCCTTTGTTTATTATCTATAGTCAGATGCACAGGAGGGTCTCACCTAGTGCCTGAACAGAGTAATGATTAAAGTTCTGAGATGTGTTTCTTTCAGAACTTTAGCTTACCAGTCACAGGAAAATGAACATAAAATCAATAGAATTTCCTGATACCTGATACCTGATGTTCCTGATACCTTTGCAATTCATCAAATGAATCATCACTGATACAATTCATCAAGCATTCAGCATTTTCCAACAAAATATTACTCGATCCATCTTTGAAGTGATCACTGATTCATGACTGCAAATTCAAGCAAAAATAAATCAACGAGCTAGCCAAAATAAAACACATCAAAGTTTTATGTCTTAATGTCAAATGATCACTGAGGTGAGACTGTTCACTGAAGCATGTATTCTATCTAAAATGACAATAATAATACCGATCAAGATGAATCAGCCCACAAAAACTGGAAGTTCTTTCTGTCATAGCCATTTGAAAAAGTCCATTTCAATAATTTATTTTAATTGTTCACTGAGGTGTGACTGTTCACCCAGGCATGACTATCTCAACAAACCCCATATGGAGAACCTAAAAATGCAATATTTCACCAAGTTTCAAGCTTGGGTGTTGTAGGTTAGCCAAGATGAAAGAAACATTAAAAAAAATCTGCAAAATGATGAATTGCTCACTGAAATGTTCAGTGAAGCATGACTTTCATTTGGGAAACTAATATACCACTGAAAATGTACCATCCCACTGATAATGATAGCTCTTTATATAATAGCTACTGAATACAATTCTTGGCTCAAAGTGTTGACAGACAAAAAGTGACATCTTAGTTTTGCTGACAGTTAACTCTAATTGTGGAAAGGTCCACAGAATAAATGTTTCATTTGCTAATTGCGACCTCGCTACCAAAATGTTCTAAATGAAATAAAACATCATATGAACACAAACAGAAATATATTTTTTTATAGAATAATCAAACATAAAATATGGTAGAAGTAGGAAATATCTTTTGAATTACCTGTGTAAGTGCGAAAGTCATGGCCACTTTTCCACCGAGACTGTGCCCCACTATAATAGACTGGTCCATCTTCAGCTCTGACATCAGCATCTTAATGTCACCACTCATAGCTTCTAAGTTCATCTCTGGTGTATGCGGACTTTCACCATGATTACGCAAATCCACAGTCACTACCTTTGAGAGTGAAAATATGTTTTTTTTATATAAAAATAGTGTGAGCAATTTGGAAAACTGGTAAAACCTAGATTTTAATGTGTCATGGTGTGTGACTTTATTACGAATGTTAGAATCACATATTCATCATGACATTTGAAATGAATCGAAATAACTAAAGATTAATTCGTTAAATGAAAAGTAACTCAAAATAGCATTATGATTATACTGAATCAGATATGGATGAAATGTTATTTTCTCATAAATAATACTTTAATATGGATATGATTACCTTTCTACCCTTTTGACTGATAGCTTTAGCCAGAGATTGCCAGTTTTTCTTGCTGCCAAAAAGGCCATGTATAATGATAAGTGGAGGTCCTTTAGGTGGAGAATTGGCAGACTGAAAAGATGTGTATGCCAGCTGCACAGATCTGGAAAAGTGAGTTTTATTTTTCAAATGAAGAAATATGCATTTCACACATTTTAAGGCAAGAACATGAGTTAGTGCAGTGTTCAGGGAGACAGATCTCTCAAGTTGGTTCTGGTGGAAGGATCTCAAGAGTCCAAAGGCTCATACTGAGCCGAAGGCGAAGGGTATCCGTCCGCCATCACCAACGAACTGAATCCGCTCACACAGCTGACCCGACGAGGCATGTTTTGTTTTTATACCTCAGACAAATACTCTATTTTTTTTAAAATGATACATGAAACAAGATATTTATTGTTAAAAACATTTGTAAACAAAGCGCACCTCATTTGACCCCGTCACGTGACCCGAAAATGGCGCGTACAGCCATAGACTGGTTGCCGCCATCTGTGTATATACACGATGTTCTTGACACTCGATGGGGGACCAGTCTAAAGATGGCCAACGCAAAATAGTTCCAACTAATCAATCAGGGCTTGACATACGCACTGGCCCGGTGCCACCAGATCTTCTGTTCGGGCCAGTGAATGCTCTGTTGTAGTGGCCCAGTTGGGCAACCATATTTTTGGTCTTTTAGTGGCCCAAACTATCTTGATTTTATTATTCTAATCCTGGATATATATCATATCATGATAGACATTTAATTGTGACAAGTATCCCCTGCTCTTTATTGTATCACACATCCTACTATCCTTAAAAACTTCGGGCCACCACTTTGCATGCTCTGATGGCCCAACTGGGCAACCAACATTTTTCTCTTTATGTCAAGGCCTGATCAATACGTTACAAATAATCGGCATGCTCGTATTCATTCGAAATCGCATCAATACGCGCATCACTGAGGTATAAAAAAGTGTACCAGGGAAGTGAAAGTTACCCTTTAAAGTATTCATTTGACATTTACTTGCCCGGGGCTGTGTACGGGTTGCAGAGCACTTTGCGCTCAAAATATTGACCTTATGAACAATATATCAATGACAAAGCCAAATAAAACATTCAAATTTGTTCCATTTCATCTTGGGTTCAAACTGCAAAAGTCGGCCATATCTTACGTCTGCCATGTCCTGTTGGTGAAGAGGGAGCACCGGTTAATTATCTGGCCTTTTTGAGGCCAAAATCTTAAGCAGGTGAAGCACTTTGCGCTCGTTTTTTTTGCCTCTAAATGCTGCTGAATCAAAATTTTGTTGATGATTTAAAACTGTTCTCAAATTACAAGGATATATTTGGGAAGTTACATGGCAAATTTCAGAAAAAAATATTCCGCCTGTCATAGTTAAAATATACGTCCATCCTTGGAACTTATTTGCAAAGATTTATGCAATGACAGAGTTAATAACTTTGGGAAAAAAAATGATGATCCCTTGTTCTTCGACACGCAATGGATCTTGGGATTGTTTTGCAACAATGGCTGCCCTCAATATGTAAACAAATCAAATATGTTAAATCATGGAAATTCTCCCCATCGGTAACTCACCTAATATCGCTCATTATGCCTGCCACTTGGCGGAGCCACCAGCAGTGAGTGGAAACCACACAAGCTGCTAAGCAATGAACTTATGAACTGAGATATGTAAAACTACCATTAATTTTTGGTTTTGAGGTTTGCAATTACGGCAGCACATTTGTAATACACACTACTGTATTCCTTTAGTTCTCAAGTGTATTATTAGCTGAAATATTAATGTGAAATCTTCAAAACTATCATTCACATCTTGTTATATTGTACACAATTACGGCAGTCATTTTCGGGGCCAAAATGTAGTGAAATCTACAAATTACATATGAAATTGTCTTCCTCTTGTTCTTACGATTTCAAACATATATAAATCATTTCTATCAGTCTATTATTTGCCGAGATATTAATGAGAAATCTTCAGAATTGTATAGATATAGATATATAGACTCTTTTCTTTTTCATTTGTTGCAGGTACAAGAAAATTGCAGAAACTAGAGTTTGTTCCATGGGCATCAAACATCTTTGAAATATTTTACTTTATCAATAAAAAGAAATTCTTAATTGTTTAATTTTTATTTGTTCCATGGTTAAGATCAAAGATGAAATGCCCTTTGTGTTCTGCAGTGAAGCCACCCCTAAGATACCTTGCATGTTTAGATAGTTCCAGAAGCCAGCCCTAAGGCAAATTGCAAACATGTTTGGTGAAGCCACCCCTTAGATAGAATCTGGTAAAGCCACCTCTAACGCCACTTTCAAAGTCCTTGTGATGTAAAGCTAAACCTGCCCATGCAGTCTTTGATGTCTTCCCATTTGACAATAATATTCAGCAAAAAAAACTTTTATTGACAGATAACTTAGATATTTTTCACATAAGATATTTTTGACATTAGTATGATAATTTTCACACATGATTAATATTTCAGGTGCACCCCACGATATCTTGTATGCCATTTCAGCTAGGAAGTTGAAAGTTTTTATTCATGTGTAATATGGCTAACTTAATCAGATTTCATTATCATTAAAAAAAAGTTTTGTGTATGCCACTAGCTGTATATTATGACCAGCTGACCTGTCCCAAGCCATTTGATAGCTAGCTGTAATTCCTCAGCTGGCAATATTACCATCCAGCTTAAAATAACCTATTAGACTTTTTTCACGATTACAGTTAATATTCAGTATTTTTACCAGCTGGCATATACAGATTTGTCTTCTGTGAAATAACCATTTTAACTTATAGCTGAAGCACTGTTAAACTCCAATAATCAGATGCCAATAGATCTACAAATTCTTTCATTCTGTAGATTTAATTTTACTATGTTTTGGTCCTGTAATTGTGAACATTAAAACCAGAAGTTAATGATAGTTTTAAATATTTCATTTTCATATCTCGGCTCATAATATATGTACAGTAATGATTTATGTATGTCTGAAATCGTGAGAACAAGAGGAAGACAGTTATATATGTATTTTGCAGATTTTACTTTGTTTTTGGACCGAAGCAAACATAAAACCAGAAGTTAATGGTAGTTTTAAATATTTCATATTCATATCTCGGCTCATAATATATAGAATTGATTTATATATGTCTGAAATCGTGGTTGAAACAATGTTTAGCCGATATTTAATGTGTTGCACCTGGAGCAATTTTAATTGAGAATAATTATATATGTTTTACATAAATTGTTATTTCATCCCGGTTCACATTAATATCTCTTCCAATAATACACTTATAGAAATGATTTAAATATGTCTCAAATCGGGAGAACAAGAGGAAGACAGTTATATATGTATTTTGTAGATTTTGGCCCCGCTGTTGTAATTGTGAACTATATAAAAATATATTCATTATAGTTTTGAAGATTTCACATTAATAATATACAATAGTTAACACACGTTCACAAGTTTCTTTCCACTCAATAGCCATACTGTCTTCTGAGCATGCGCAGTAGCCACATGTGACGTCAGACCGATGGGAGCAATAGAACTTCACCAACAGGATGTGCAAGGCCCTGAGCGCAAAGTACTAGCGAGCGCAAAGTACTTGGCAGCCCGTATCTTCATCTTACTCATCCATGCATCTTACTGTCACTACTTGTAGTGGAGATAGCTTTCATGACCTTACCCATTTCCCATTGCTGAGTAATTTCTCTGTATGTTTTGGGACAGTCTCCCAAGGTTATTCCACATCTGTCTGGTTATCATGGTGTCAATTTATTCCAGTGTCCAGTGACCAAATTAAGTTCTCTGACATCCATGTGCAAAAAGTAAACCGGATGTATTGGAAGCCCTTGACCTACTTTCTCTGGAACACCAAGCAACCATTTTAATCTGAGTATAATATACACTGACATATATGTGTTGTTCGAGTCAAATGCCGTTTTGCGGTCATCGCGCACGCCCATAGAAATGATTCACGCCTGACACTTCCGCTTTAGAAAACTTTTTCGACTTTTGAGAGAATTTGTCACAGGATATTTATGATTTTCGCCTAGAAGCGCAATGGCTAGAGAATATGATCATTTATTCAAACTCCTAATAATTGGGGACAGCGGTAAGTACAAAAATTTTCATTAATTTAGTGCACAAACAGTGCACATATGTGGATTTCACAAGTTAAAAATCTTCTTCCTGACTTCAGCTGACAAGTGCTGTTTGGCTGTCACTTATTAGTCAAATCACAAAACTATCCCACAGCAAATTACATCATACGCTAATACAATAAGTAAAATATATTTAGACTTGGGACCAATCAACAAATCAAAATACAGATGCTTTACTTCAAGCTGTGTGGGAATTGCAGGTCAAAGCTAGTTATCCTGTTTTTAATCCCCTCACCTCTCTCAGAAACTATTGTCTTGATGACTGGTCCATTTTAATCTGAATTTTAAGGGAGAGTAATCCATATAAGTGAATGTCCATTCCTGTCACAGTATCATTCTCCAGGTGACATTGTCTGGGCACTATGAAGATTCTGAAAAAAAAAATAGTCCACCATCAGCACACAAAATTACACACATAACATGATTGAACTTAGTTCTATAGAAGTTCTGGTCATTAATTTTGAAGATCTAAGACAAACAATTTTGGAATATTTTTACATGCTCTATATCACACAACACCAAATCTAGCTATAAATAAATTTGATATAGAAATTTGCAATATAGATTTGCATACCTTTGCAGGCCTTTAATTATGGCTTTATTCAGATCAGATATGCTATGATTAAAAGGGCATTAAGTACTGATCCTTGTCCCTGAACAGGATTTTGAGTCTCAGGACATGAATATCTTAACACGTGAATATCTTAGCACAATTGGACCAATGAACGAAATGCTGAATGTCAAGGCCTGATTTAATATGCATACATAAAAGACCAAAAATTACCTACCATAAAATGAATAGTTTCTGTCATCCACAAGATACAACTTTTTCAGATATACTTTTCCATGTTTACCAGATTTTCCATAACATATCAATAAGGTATAGCCCATGTCAGTCACAAATGTCTGAAGATGTTGATCTGTGGTGAAAAGAACCAGACAGTCCAAAGCTTTTCAGATTGATGCTCAAGTCAATTCTTTTGTGACAATCATGTCTCAGCTGTTTATTGCTTTCTGTGTGCTTTAAATAATCATTATAAATGTGTGACAGCGATTTATTCAGCATCGATATTTAGTTTCGGTAAGCACTATGCTAGTTCTGATATTTGCGTAGTTTTACCTCAGTTATTACATTCATGAAAAACATTTACCTTGCTGATTTTTGATAATAGAATTTTAAGGTATCATTAATTGGTCCATTATATAATTAATTAATTATCAATTTGTCATTGATATTCTATCAGCTTAACATAAAACCATCTGTAATAAACAACTCATGGTTTGTGAACATTTCTGAGTGAATAAATGTACTTTCTTTAATTTTTAGGTGTTGGAAAAAGTAGTCTACTGCTGAGGTTTTCAGACAATACATTTTCAGGTAAGAATCTATCCTATCACTTGAAGATTACAAACTGTCACTTGAAAAGGTTATAAAATTTATATCCAACAAAGCATTCAGTGAGCAATTTGCAAATTATCGATACTGATAAATAAACAAATAACCTGATTCCTTTTTTTTGTTGTTGCACATTTTAATTACCTGAAATCACTACAATTGAACTCTTGTTGCTAAGTTAATTATATTTCTTTCATATTTGGTGCAAAATACTATTAAGTTCATTGACATTAATTTACAATTTACTCAAACTCGAGCAGGAAATTTGAGCAGAGAAGCTTACAGTGACTGATATTACATATTGTCCCAGAATTTTTACCACATTTTTATTTATATCTGTTATTGACAATATAATTAATGGGAATAAGAGATCCAGATGACATATAAAGGATAGGATGTTTATCTGGAAAGGAAAATATTAACATGGCACTTCAATATAAATAATGAGTTCACTATCATTGTGACCCTTTCATCGGGACAAAATTATTTCATAAGGAAATGTGGATATTTTATTATTTGCTCTGTGTTCTATTCATTTCATTGTTCAAAGCGTTTGTGTTGTGGAAGTATTACTTCTAAAATTTGCCAAAAACTTAGTTTATCCTCTGCATTATGTAAAGGATAGACAGTTCCAGGTATTATCTTATCATTGTCAGTAATGTTTGATTGAAGTATAGAGGAAATATTTTGATTGAAGTACAGAGGAAATTTTTCCTTGTTCAATTTATGAGACAAGAAAACTGCCTTGATTGAACAGATCTTCAAAACTATAAATTAAACATTGAAGTTACCTTAACATTAATTATATGCTATTCACTGGATTATAATTCTTAGAAGTATGGAAATTGTACTTTGTGTTTGATGTCGGGAGTAGTGACAATCATTTAGCAAGGGAAAGTGGTGTATTTCCTCTCTGATTAAATCATTGGTTGTTGCTGTATTTATTCTTATACAAGAAATTGTTGCCCAACACATACACTTTGGTCCTATTGGCACAAAGATTGACAGTTACCATTCCTCGTGAACCTTTTTATGCTGTAAATGTCCTTGGGGAGGGGGCCTGACACTCAGTCAAACACTAAGCAAGCTGAATTGCATTCACTCAAATGAAGGGCATTGCTGTTATAGAAATATGCTTAATTAATGTTTTATGAATAAATTGTATATATCAACTGTTGACAAAAGAGGCAAATCATCTGCCTAAAAAAATGTCACACTTGAATGTCATCAAGTGCATTATTCATTCAATTATCATGATTATTAATAATTTGACTTTTAAGGTACCTACATAACAACAATTGGTGTTGATTTCAAAATACGAACTGTGGATGTTGACGGGGAGAAGGTGAAGCTACAGATCTGGGATACAGCAGGACAAGAGCGATTCCGAACCATCACATCCACGTGAGTTCACACTTTAGGAATTTCTTATTCTAAACCATCACATCTACGCGAGTTCACACTTTAGGGATTTCTTATTCCAAATCATCACATCTATGTGAGTTCACAATTTAGAGATTTCTTATCCCAAACCATCACATCCACTCGAGTTCCCACTTCAGGAATTTCTTACTCCGAACCATCACATCTACGTGAGTTCACACTTCAGGGATTTCTTATTCCAAATCATCACATCTATGTGAGTTCACAATTTAGAGATTTCTTATTCCAAACCATCACATCCACTCGAGTTCCCACTTCAGGAATTTCTTATTCCAAACCATCACATCCACTCGAGTTCCCACTTCAGGAATTTCTTACTCCGAACCATCACATCTACATGAGTTCCCACTTCAGGGATTTCTTTCTCCAAACCATCACATCAAAGTGAGTTCCCACTTCAGGAATTTCTTACTCCGAACCATCACATCTACATGAGTTCCCACTTCAGGGATTTCTTTCTCCAAACCATCACATCAAAGTGAGTTCCCACTTTAGAGATTTCTTACTCCGAACCATCACATCTACGTGAGTTCACACTTTAGGGATTTCTTATTCCGAACCATCACATCTCCGTGAGTTCACACTTTAGAGATTTCTTGCTCCGAACCATCACATCTACGTGAGTTCACACTTTAGGGATTTCTTACTCCGAACCATCATATCTACGTGAGTTCACACTCTGGGGATTTCTTATTCTGAATCATCACATCCACGTGAGTTCCCACTGTAGGGATTTCTTATTCCGAACCATCACATCTATGTGAGTTCACACTTCAGGGATTTCTTATTCCAAACCATCACATCAACATATCTTCTCCTACAGGGTGGAGAAACTACACTGTGGAGAAACTATAGGGTGGAGTTCTCAGCTATTAATAGGGACTATGTGGTATTTTCAGGGGACCAATTCTACCTATTTTCCATGAGGCTCAGATCTTTTTCCAACACTTCAGGGTTTTTTTTTGTAACACAGATGGTTCCTTTTTTGACAAGCATTGCCAATAGGCAATGCTTGTCAAAAAAAGGAACTATCTGTGTTATTCTGTGATCGGTACGATCATGGGAAATGTGATTCGGTTTTTTCTGTGGTAAATATTGTTCAAGCAACTGACGCCACTGTGGAGTGTTCGTCCGTGTGCATGCAAGATTCCAATTTGCGCATGCGCCCAGGTGTATGAATACTTAATTAAGAGAAGTGAACAAAAGAAAAGAAGTGCGTGATGTAAAAGCAGAACGTTCAAAACAATGTCATCGTCTTCGTCCATCGTTGCATATAATTATCCTTTAAATTGTTTGGAAATGCTTCCCAAACGCAAGAACAAGGAATTTTCAGTAAGTTTAATTCACATTTGGTGTAAATCGGATCATTAGAACAGAAATGATATGCAAAAGTCTGATCGATGACTTGCGATATCGCCTGAGCGATAATAGAGCAACTTATGTAATCGGGCCTGAAAAGGCACATCTTTGCATACAGTAGTGCTAAAAAAATCGTTCATATACCGTATATACCAAATTAAATGTTTTTAAAAGATGAATAAAAATAATTTCAACTACCCCATCAGTTTGCAATGATTGTTTGTGTTTAAATGTATTTTGTTGTTTGTTGTAATTTTTGTTTTATTTGTTGTAATTTTTGTTTTGTTTGTTGTAATTTTTGTTTTGTTCGTTATTTTTTTCCCATCCATGTTACATGTGGAGCACCACTTTTTCTTGTTTACTCCAACACTGGTATGGTCCATCAGTGTTATTTATATCACCTCTTTTTTTTCAAAATATAAGTGGATATTATAGGTTCAGGTTAAATGCTTCTGAAATTATTGTATTTATCCAGGCAATTAGTTCAGGTGTCTCACATCAGTGCCTACATCCTTTTAAAAGGAATATATGGTCTGATTCTTTTGTCTATAATATACCAGTATATTATATATTGCATTTGATATGGCATGTTTTTTAGCATTTGAACACATTTTTTTTTTTATTTTATCTTCATCATACATACCATTTACCTGACAGTCTGTGCATGCCATAAAAACAGCTGACTGCAGGACTTGGCAGCGGTCCCAGGGAAGATAATTGCGCTCATTTGTGCAGAGTATATTGGTAGTAACAGTTAGATAAGAGAAATTAGTGCTTCTGTCCATCAGGCAATTAAGCAAAGTGAATGAGAAGATTAATTATTATTCCCTTGGGACTGCACACTTCACTTGAAATAGTGAGGGAAAATAGCTTTTAGGTGTGTTTCTTAAATAAAACTTCTTTACCACATACTTTAGAGCAAGAAAAATAATTTTAAAATCTGTACAAGTAGTTAATGGCATTAATGTGATCAAATGAGTTTTTTCATGGAAGCTGGTTGCATTTGACCATTTTGTCACATGATGTGAGATGAGATGGGTATTTGGACTGAACTATTTGATGTTTGTTTGTAAGTGTGCCAGGACCGTAGCATGAGATGCCCCAGGATGATTTATATAGGCAACGTATTGTACGAGACAGTCAGTCATCATTGGCTCTATCACTGTAAATTATTGAAATACTAGAACTGCCACGCTTAGTCCAAGCATACATACAAATATGTTGTGACAAAAAAGGGGCATTAGGAATTTAATTTTAAATCTTTGTGGTCTAATAATGAATACATCCAGGTTCAAACTCAAAACTCAAAATCCATCGATGTGGCCTAAGACACAACAGTTGTTAGAAAATAATCACACATTAACAAAATACTCTGGCAGACAGCCATGGAGACCCCGCGGGATTCTAACTCTGTCATATAACCCACCCTCTGAATATTTAGTTTAAAGTAATCAATTTATTTTCTACTACATGATTATATGTTATCAATCTTATAAGATAAATTAAGTTTAATCAATAAACAAAATTATATTGTCAACTTAATAATGAATTTAATTACTAAATATTGATTTCGAATTTGAAATTAGGTGTATAAATATTGTTCAAATACTTTTTTAAGTTAAGTTTCTTTTTGTACTAATATTTTCATTATGAAATGTTTGAGATTTGATCAAATGCTTTATCAAAAATATTTATTGCAAATATGTTTAAATATCAGAATAAAATTTTATAAAGATTTTTTTCATGATGCATTATCTGCATTACCCAAACAAATACTTTCAAAAGAATTGTGTAAAATTATTTATTTTGGTACATATACAAATGACAATTTTGTCAGTTAGCTTGATTTTCTTATGTAAATTGTCTCTATGATTTATGTAGACTGTTTCTATAATTGATGGTAATTATCTTCATACTGTATACATAATACAAACATTGGTATACATAATACACTATTAAAATTTAATTGTCAATAATGTAAAATATATTTGGGCAGTCAGGCAAATAAAATATGTATTGTTTTCTGAATGACTGCTGAAGTTGCCATTTTCACATTAAGAATGTTGAGTTTATAATTTATATTTATATTGTCAACTAAACTGAGCTATAAATTTGCGTCATATATTATATAAAGCTGATGTCCCACATCTGCACTCCAGTGGCATTTTTATGTCCTTGTGATAGGGCTCATTTGCAAATCACAGGTCCTGGATCTTTTACATTGGGAATGTCAGTATTTCTTCACTATATTTAGAGTTAGCATAATTAGAATAAGCATTTTTGCCTTTGGCATCGGCTTGACATTTCCACTTCTTTGCACAATGTCACATCATACCAAACAAAACAAAATCTCTTTTCAAGTCTATGATGCATTGTGTACAATCCATAGATGTGTTTTCTGCTATAATCAGCAAGATACATTATTTCAAAACAAAAATATGTAAGTCCAGAGTTACAAAGCTTATTTCTCCCAAACACTGCAGGCCATCATCTTAATACAGGAATCCCACTTCATGACATCATCGTGTCATGACATCATCATTGTGTCATGAAATCATCATTGTGTCATGAAATCATCATTGTGTCATGCCATCATCATTGTGTCATGACATCATCATTGTGTCATGACATCATCATTGTATCATGACATCATCATTGTGTCATGACATCATCATTGTGTCATGACATCATCATTTCCCTAGACCAGACATTTTTTTCTCCAGCTGCTTAAATTAAATAATCACAATTCCAAAAAATGACACATGTGGTAATCAGATATGGTGGCCCCAGTATAACAGGATTATCAACCAATTTGGAAACTCCTTATTGTCATTTTTAGAGGTAATTAAATGATACACAAAACATTGAGAAAAATGTCACTGAGTTTCAAGATGGTGGACCACATTTTTGCTCATTGATTTGTTCAGACTGTGGAACATTCTTGCAATCTCAGAATGCTGTTTAATTTATTTTCATTCTACTTTTTGAACCTCCCTCATATATGATATCTCACTATTGAATAGACAATGCTGTATATTACTGTAAAGGTTGTGATCTTTGATCTGGAGGGGGTCAAACCATTCCTGTAACTTGGCAATATAGTGTATTTTGTCACCACTCCAGACTGATTGACAATTTAATGAAAATGTTATCATTGTCTGATCGGTGCATTTTAGGTGTGTTTTTTTATCATATACATGTCCTGACAGCACATCACATTCTGAAAAACATATTCTAATATACTTGTTAAAATGATGATTTTTTCCCCTAGGACTAGAATATTCCTTGACTGACGACAGGGACCCTCACAGCATTAAAAATGTTCATGATAACACTCACAGTAAATGTTTCAAATTATAGATAATCTGATCTTTGACAGAATATGATAACACTTTGTCAGAAAGCAATTATTTTTATTTTAAGTCTCAGGTGTATGACCATGTCAGAATTGAATTTATCATGCACATTGATACTGGCTGTGTATTTTCAATTAATGTTATCATATCAGCACAAGGCCAATTTAGCATTTAGTGGCTGAAATCTAAATATTGATATTGAATTCTGGGGTATAATCCAAGTACTAATTTGTACCACAAAAGATTAAGTTTCCTGCTCTATATTAAGTATTTAGATTGAAATAAATGATTAGAGACCAAATTACAGATAATCAAACAAGTGCTATTAGAGGCTCAGCCATCTTATTTTGGTCTCTTATTTTCAAAATATTATACCAGATAACTGAAATATTATATAACATATACAAGGATATACAGGATATATGTCGGGGATATATGTAGCATGCTATATTCTTCAGAACTACCATACTACTATGGCAAATGTAATGTTATTGTGGCATTGTATCATGTCAAAATCCTGTCACACTGTTTTTAAGCTACTCAAGAAGCCATCCTTCTTTGAAACCTACAAAGATTTAATCTTCATGTCTATTTCATAGTCTGCCAAATGGTTTTTTAATCATTAACGATTGACAATTGATTATTCAGGCGGTAAGGGTGGAAAAAATGGTAAGATAAATACTGTTAGGACTCTTTGATGGATAAAATATTTATCCTTACATAGGATATATTCAGGATGTTATTTCTTTATCCCCTGAATTATTAATGGTCCACCACCTGGTCATTTTAGCCTCACTTTCTGACAATAATGATACAAATGGCTATCTGAAGTGAGAAAATGTTTGAACTCAAAACTTAGTGGCAGCTGGAAAGGTGGGCAGGAGTTGCTGTGGAACATGGAATTCACTCGCACTTAAAGTCTGACCAAAAATGAAGAGGTACATATGACAAATCATGCAAGAAGAACTAAGAGGAAACAGATTAAACAACAGGATTAAGGAATGCACAAAATATACACAAAATGTAAATATAGAAGATTGAACATTAATAATTACCCAATGGCATGCTGAAAAATCTCAAACTGTTAATGACCTGTCAAAATTTAAGGTCTATAATCCACAATGAAAAACTGGGACAGATTTATGTTTTTTTGGCCTAAATGTGTTCAAAGTAATGATATTTGTTAAATTAGCACAGAAAAGGTAAACTTAACCAGCTAGTCTTTAATTTGTATTATTTAAATTGAACCCGTTTTAACTACCGTTAAAACGGGTTCAACTCAGTTTTTGCACCTGGCGACTAAATCAAGTATTTATATTTTCTTTATTTAATGCCATCCAAAGAATAATCAAGCTTTTATAGGACATTTTAGATATAATCATGGCATAAAATATGAATTATCACTAAAAGAGTTGGGTATTTAATAATCTCATGCAAACGAGTTTGTCCGCCACGTGTGCCCCAGAGCCGAAGGCAGTTACGTAAATATACGAGACCACCCGAAGTTCTCTCCAGATGCTTCAAACTGATTGTGGATTATAGACCTTAAGAGCAAAGCAGACTTAAGTTATCTTACTATCGTGGAATCTAATGAAATTGAGAAAGCCTTTTTTTTTTCCCGCTTTTTAGTAGATGGACATATTTTGTAATTGATATTATTATCTTGATTAGTACTTTCTTAGATTTAATTCTAGTTAGAAAATTGATCAATTCAAATATAGATTTATTTCCAAATCTGACTTAATAAACAGAAGAAATTGTTCATTTTTTAGTTTCTTGGTAAAAAGAAAACTTAGCCTGACATGCATATGTTTAAAAAAACAAACACACCAAACATTTTCCTGCACATGTACCAACAAATACACACCAAGCAAACAATAAAGAAGACAATAAAACATTTGTTTCAAGCCTACTTGTAGTAGGCCTCAGAGGCTGAAAATAATGAAACTACTTTTTGTGTCCGCACTTTGATATCTATAGAACCACTTTTTGATGAATAAGTGCAGCATTTCATGTTGACAATGTTTTTAAAATTTAAGAAATGTTCACTCAGTGACAACATTCCACATATTGAGTTTGCTTGATCCCTGTATTAGTAGTGTCCGGTAGGGATCAGGACTGCCTTCAAAACCTATAGGGATCAGGACTGCCTTCAAAACCTTTAGGGATCAGGACTGCCTTCAAAACCTGTAGGGATCAGGACTGCCTTCAAAACCTGTAGGGATCAGGACTGCCTTCAAAACCTATAGCGATCAGGACTGCCTTCAATACCTATAGGGATCAGGACTGCCTTCAAAACCTATAGGGATCAGGACTGCCTTCAAAACCTGTAGGGATCAGGACTGCCTTCAAAACCTGTAGGGATCAGGACTGCCTTCAAAACCTATAGGGATCAGGACTGCCTTCAAAACCTGTAGTGATCAGGACTGCCTTCAAAACCTATAGCGATCAGGACTGCCTTCAATACCTATAGGGATCAGGACTGCCTTCAAAACCTATAGGGATCAGGACTGCCTTCAAAACCTGTAGGGATCAGGACTGCCTTCAAAACCTGTAGGGATCAGGACTGCCTTCATAACCTGTAGGGATCAGGACTGCCTTCATAACCTATAGGGATCAGGACTGCCTTCAAAACCTGTAGGGATCAAGACTGCCTTCATAACCTATAGGGATCAGGACTGCCTTCAAAACCTGTAGGGATCAGGACTGCCTTCAAAACCTGTAGGGATCAGGACTGCCTTCAAAACCTGTAGGGATCAGGACTGCCTTCATAACCTATAGGGATCAGGACTGCCTTCATAACCTGTTGGGAAATTGGGCATGATCTTCAAAGCTTCCATTGACATAATGATTCCTTCACCTAAATGGCAAGCTAGCATTAAAAAGTCAAGTGTAATTTTGCATGCAATCATGAGAAAACTATAAATGAGGTTTTATTTGCTTATTTTGCAGATATTACCGGGGGACACATGGAGTGATTGTTGTCTATGATGTGTCAAACGGACAGTCATTTGCCAACGTGAAAAGATGGTTACATGAAATAGAACAAAACTGTGATGTTGTCAGTCGAATATTGGGTAAGGATTTATTTTCTCAAAAGTCATATGTGGTTTTTTTTGGTTTTTTTTACTCCACAGCCTTTAGGGGTATTTTTTTGGCTATGTCAACAGTATACCAGGCAATGCCACTTTGACTGACAGTCATGATGTGCTTGGCTGCATACCAGACTGATACAAGATCACAAGGTGTAAAGCTAGCTTAAACACATTACAATTCTCACTACTTGAGTTTCACATTTGTCATCCACCAGGTGTGTCTTACAATTGATACAATTATAGGGTTGTAGAGATGACAGTTTATATGATGACTAGCATTCTGCATACTGTGAAGGGAATACATTAATATAATAATGTAAATATCAGAAAGACTGCTATGGGTGTGATAAACTGATTCAAATCAAATTCAAATCTGATACATATCAGTCAACATTTGTTTTTACTACTATGGGCTAAGCTCGCATGTCAACAAAGTTCCCCAATTTCTAATCAATTTTAACACACCAGGGGGCAGCATAGCCCACCCGAGCAGTGAGAATTATAACAAGTCCAGAACACTTCATACCTCATTCTGGAAGCTGGTTGTAACCATGTACATGTACCTCAGTTATTATTGTGAAATGAAATGATCCAAACAGACAAATAAATGGTTATTTAATGTTTTAATGATTTCAGTGGGGAATAAAGATGACGACCCAGAGAGTAAAGTAGTTCTGACTGCTGACGCCCAGAGATTTGCCGAGCAGATGGGTATCGAGCTTCACGAGACCAGTGCCAAGGAAAACCTCAACGTAGAAGAGGTAACAATATACCCATTATCATCATATTGGGCAGCTTTTTCTTTTTTTTAAAAATTGCTTGCTTAAATTTGTGAAATGCATTTTTTGTCTTAATCTCGCACATAGAGCTCTTAACTATATATGTGTATTATAGTGAAAAATAATTCCAAAATATTTTCCTGATTTATGGTAATAGTTGTTGTCATCTGAAGGAAGTGAATATATTCACTTTACACTTGTCTTGAAAAATGTTTTTGTAGTAGTTGTTGTGTACCATTCACTAGTTTGTTGTATTTATAGACTATTATGTTCTGTAGTTTGATAATATCCTGTCAGTTTGACAATTTTACACATAGATTATAACATATATCTATACACATAAAACTGTCTATACACACTTATATAGATAGACACATATAGATAGGCACATATAGATAGATCTATATAAGCATATATCTATATATATAAACATAATATATACACATTTGATAATAACATCACAATGGCATGTGTAGTACAGGTTTGGCATGAATTTATATTGATATATTTATTGCTGGGGAGTGTCATATAGTAGTCAAATTGCTAACAAGTGGAAGGCATGATTACAGATGTTTTTATCCTTGTCACGAGACGTCCTAAAAAATAAGCGAGAATTGTTGGTCCGTCTGCAACACCAGCCAGATAACGTAAACCTGGATGACCGCCGAAAGAACAAAAGCAAAGGCAGAAAAAAGATCTGCTAAGGTTAGGTTGTGTCATGAACATAGGCCATTAAGATCAGCAATGTGGGAAGTGCAACTTGCATGTTTTAATTGCCAACCTCGAAGGAAAAATCTTTGGAACAGTGCTATGTAAAATGCTTGGCATATCTCCAATCATGCATTTTCTATAATTTTTATTTTTAAGATGTTTTTTTTTTTATTATGAACAATTCATTGCCTGACCTGCTTCATATAGGAATCATAAATAATAACAAGTTATTTTGTTGACTTCAGATTTCAGTCTTGTGTTATAATTTTTATGACAAGTTAATTTCTACGATGGCTTTCTGTATTATAAGGGCCCTTCATGCATGCATGATGCTAACTGCAGCAAAGTCAGCGTCAACTGATCCTAGACTTAAGCCTCTGTCACTATTACCGGTAGTTATGGTGCAATAGTTATGAGAGAAGCTTTGTTTATATGGTCTACTCATGAGAATGAAATGCTAAACTGTCTCATGATAATCATACTTAAGTCTTCGATATGCATACTTTTGATTTTGTTAATACTTTTTTTATATGATCTGTGAACACAGCTTCTGTATTAGGTAAAATGTCTGTCTCCCATGCTAAAGGTAGGGGATTTGAATCTCAGTTTGGAGAAGCACTTCGGTCATGCTGCATGGTCCAGAAAGGTGGATATCATCTACCAAGTTGTTTTCAATTCCAGCCATGGTTTGTGTTATCATGTCTTTGTCATAATGCAAAAGAAACATCCTCAGACAATCTTTGAAAAGAGTACAATATTGAGTCCTGGTGACAGGCTTCAGTCTGACCCGATATAGCCTAAACAGTGCTGAAAAGGTCATTAATACAAACAAATAAAAAACAAATCAAAAATAATCATTCAACATTAAAGTCATGAATAAGGAACAGCACATGTCAATGTTAAGAGTTCACATTTATGCCAACCATTACATTTGTTTGTTTTTTAGAGCAGCAGTCTGATTGGCACAGAGAACTTCAGAACTATGCACCGACTTGTCATAATTAATGTTCATCTATTTATATTCATAAATGTAAAATAGTGTCCAGTATAAACCCTTGTGGATAGTATAGAGGTGTATTTGTTTGCTGTGTAGATATATTCCTTGTCGCATAGAGATAGCTATCACTTCTATAGTGCATGTCAGGAGGAAGAATATTGGCATGACCGTTTCCTCATATATTTGAACAAGGTACTTCATTGGCCTCAGTATTTGCATGTAATATTCCACCTTGCCAATTAAAGCATGCTATACCTCTCAGTGGTTAAAAAAAGCAAATCATTCCTCCTCATCCATTTATTTCTTTTTAATTTTTCGTTTGCAGATGTTTCTAGCTGTAACTAAATTAGTGCTAGAAAACAAGAGACAGCAACAGCAGAGAATACAGGAGGCAGCGAGCGACACAGTCAAGCTGGGGAGTACAACCAGAGGGGGGAAGGGCAAGAAAAACAAATGCTGCTGATGACGCTAAGCTGGCACATGCTTATTCCATCATAGACTTTATAGGCACGAATGAACCTGAGAAACACTGTTCTTGTAGATAACAAGATGGCGGGGCATGTCGGTGAATATGCATGATAAAATGTGCAATCTTGCGTGAATTTTAATTTGTTTTTGAGGTGCAAATCTGAATTACCGATCATGTATCATCTTTATGATTCAGATAAATTCAAGCGTAAATCTTGAGAAGTAATTGATGAGGATGATTTTATTAATGCACCACAGAAAATTAGAAGAATGAATTCAAACAAAATATTCATGACAATGTTATTTACTAATCACAAAAATTTTAACATAAATTTTCCTTGTTTATTTTTTGTGTTTGAAAATGCTCATGTAGTGTCATCTGGTGAGTAGATGAGGTTATCAACATGTAATATTTGTTATATAATAGTAGGCAAAAATGGAACTCTCAAAGCGTGATCTGTCCTGTGATCAACCATCGTCAACTGGTAGTGTTTGTATATTATTATCACAGTCCCCCCATAAACCATGTGATTTTATTCACGTTTGTCCAATTTGTATTACGCTCTTTGGAGGCTGATACCATGTATCAAGACAGACACACATGACTGGTACTATACCACAAAAGTGGCTGTTATTTTCCCACAATAGTGGCTGTTGTTTTACCACAAAAGTGGCTGTTATTACATACCATAAAATCTTTGATAAAAGTTTGATAACATTTCATTTTTGTATGGCTGATATATTAATTAGGTCACACATAAAATCACAGAAATCTGTTTCATCTTTTGGTTACATTCGACTCAGAATTAACCAAGTGCAGCTTAATCCATTTATAAACATCCCTCAAGCCACAATTCATATATGATGCATATTGAGTGCATATATATTGACTAAATGTGTCACTTGTACTTGGTATCATCCTATGTACATGCTCATATATATATATATATATATATATATATATGAAATGGAAATGTGCAGCAAAGAGTTGAGTATCTTTTACATAATCATGTATATCAGGTTTATGTTGATTATTTGTAAATTTCAATGAATTTTGTAATCATAGTGTAATCACAAGACTTGCTTCAGCCAGAATCAAACCAGGAATAAAAACTGGTTTTGTCCAAAAATATTTGATCAGGTATCCCAAGAGATGATAGCTGATTATAATGATATTAAATCCTGAGCTGCTGTTTATATTTTTTGAATTTCAAATGATGCCATATTTAGATTGGGGTAACAGATTTTTGTTGGATAAATATTGTTATACATGTGCTTGAATATAACAGAGGCTTAAATGAATATGATATTGGCCAAACCAAATGCTTTTTTGTACTGCAAAGGTATATATGTGTTAGAAATAATCAGAACTCCTATGTTTGTGGTTACTTTGTATATTCATGCTTTTGTTATGTCTCTTGGAATACCAAATTCAGGATAAAAATGTTTATATTGATTTGGAGTTGCTGAGTGAAAAAAAGCTTCAAGCTATCATTGAAACATCATGACAACTTTGCATTTTCTGTGAGGTCTTTTATCAATAAATGATATTTCTGAAGATAAAATGTAATATGAAAGTTAGAAAAATGAAAAATCATCATCTGAAGTTGAGATTTTGAGATTTTTGGAGAAAACTAATGTATTGAGCAAAGTTGATAAAATTTAGCTGAAGCTACTTCAGAAAGGATTGTTATGGAGAAGCTCAATTCCTAGAAAGATACAAAAAAAAACCATTCCATGAAAACTTTAAAAGATCTGTATTATGCCAGCTTGATTCCAACTTGCTATCTTGAAAATTAAAAAGGCGAACTGAACATTGCAAGCCTCACATCACATATTTGAGGGGAATTCAAAAAGAGATCTATTTGCAGATACAGAGATAATTTCTATCAAAACATTTCCATGTCCCCCCCCCCCCCCCCCCTGAATAATGATCACCGTGTCACTTTGCATATATCATTAATATGTGACAAGCAAAATAGCAGCTCTAAATTAGCCTGCCACACAAGGTCTTAGTTTCATTCAAATTCCACCAGAGGGCAACACTATTATTCCATTGCAGTATTGGTTGAGTGAGCATTTCAGAAATTTAATCAGCAGAAAGCCTAATGTTCAAATCAATCAGTGGAATTTGATTGTTCTTCTCTGTTTTCCTATAACTGTTTATGTTTTGAGGATTGATGAATTTTGGATGTTTTGTATATATATTGAAGTACTAATCTCCTATCACAGATCAGAATGGTAAGCACTGATTGCTTTTCATGCTATGTGAGGTATGAGGTTCACACCTCTCTCCATAGTCATGAAAATGACCCAAACTGCAAAAGAATGAATTAATAAACTAGAATTGAATAGAAATGCCTCAAAATAAATCTATTAGAGGGATGAATGCATCATTGTCATATAAGATATCTTCCAGTCATTTGTCACGTTTCTTAGAGTGACTATATTTATTCCTTGTCTCATGTTCTGTCTGTTCTATTTTTCTTCATACAAATTATCATAGAGAACAGAAATGTGCATTTTGTTTGGTAGAGCCACATTACCATGCCAAATTCAACTCATGGGGAAAATAGAGCAAGTCAATGTTATCTTGTTAAACAAGAAAATAAATCAATTTTAAGTGATAATCTTAGATGATTGAGCAAATCCAAAAACAGTTATTTTGTCCTCAGATTATCTTTAATTTGGATTTTTTTTATTTAATCCAAAAGAGTTTTTCCATTGAAAATATATGGACCAAATTAGGAAACATCAGTGGATGAGTATAAATATGCTTTGCATAAGAGTGTGATTAATTAATGGAATATCAAAATGATAAATACACCAAATTGTGGGTTTTTTGTTAATATTGAGTAGATATAATTATTTGCAGTTACAACAAAATCTTAATATCAAGAAAGAACAAGGTGTTAGAAATATTTTCTATATCTATTGTGGCAAATACACAAACATGGTCAGCTGAAATCAATATAAAGTTCTATTACATGTCAGGGAACAGTTCAATTTTTAACTTTTATATCCTTAAACATACTGACCAAAATAATGCTAAACATATTGTCAGCATAAAGATAGAATTCTTTTTCTTACACTGGTAGTCATGATGAGTAACAAGAGAGATTTATTAATATTCTTTACCCATCCCCCACCCCCACTACATATGCTCAATGTATTTTTAACAGAATGATTCATATTCTACAATATTATCATCACAGCATTTTTCAGCCATCCTGGAGATTCTCAGTGTGAGATATTTTGAATCTCCAGGGCAACTCACACAGATGGTATCCAAACAACTCTGGTATCCAAACAACTCTGGTGTCTGACCAACTCTTGTATCCAAACAACTCTAGTGTCTGACCAACTCTTGTATCCAAACAACTCTGGTGTCTGACCAACTCTGGTATCCAAACAACTCTGGTGTCTGACCAACTCTGGCATAATCCACAGTGCAGTTGTTATCACAGTTCTTCTTGTGAAAAAAGTTATAATAAATACATGATTGATTCATGACCATATTTTTATATAGATTGTTAATTTGTACAGAATGTTATGAATGCTATTGTATGTATAAAATATAGGTAGGATAGGCTTAGATATATGTTTTGTCTCCATGCAAAGGCAATAATAGACCACAAGCTTGATTATGTCAAGGAAATTTCCACAATTTTCACAATCTTGTATATTTTAGCACAGAATTAGCAATATATCTGAAAAGATTGCCAGTTTGCAATACAAAAATAGCTAAAATTGACAAATATTTTTCTGCATTTTTATTGATTAGTTTGAAATATGTTGTGTGGTGACATCTGGTGGAAAGATCCATGCAAGGATTTGATACATCTTATTCTGCGGTAATCGGAAATGGACAAATAGGAATATCATTCAGCCATATACGAAATTAGAGAGTCTTGAGTTTTTCAAATGAAAATTGTCTTTAGAAAGAACATATATTCATTGCTTTTAACAAATATAAAGTTACATTATTAAAGGATTTATAGTGAATGTCTAATTGTGGTTGATAATATGCAGTGAATATGAGAATGTATAGATGAATGTATAGCTACATATTGTATTATGTACAGGAACCAGAATAAGCTGGTCACACCTTGGTCAAATAAATTTGTATGTACATGACATGGTTTTTTTTGCTCGGGTTTGTTTTGCCTTAAGAGCTAGATGTTCAAAGTTTTAACATGATTGAGCTGTTAGTCTATGGAGCATACACATATTAACAGTCCATGACGGCCATGTTTTTGGCACATAATTTCTGGTTACACCATCATATGGTGCTTTCTTATGAACAATTATTTGTGAGTGTGGTAGAGTACAAAGATTTCCTTCCACAAGCTTTATTTTTTTAGAAATCAACACTTGTTTTATATATTATACAAATATACCTGATTACCGGATTAAAAAGTTGAAAAAGGCATCGCAGCAAAATCATTCCCACATTCCCGTGAAAATCATTTGTGATAGCGAGAGCCAAGCTGTGAAAGCACCAAAACCAAGATGGCTGAACATTGGTTGAACATTGCATCAAAATTCTTATGGGCCTATTAGGTCATGTATCCACAGAGCCTATTCTTAATTCATCTAGATTTTGTATGGGTAACATTTTAAATAGAATAATGGGGAGAGTTAATTCTTAATGTGTATTTATATATTTATTCATGGAGAGGGAGCAAACAGTTTATTTCTGGGATTTAAAGATTACAAGGGTAAAATTACCATGGAAAATAACAGTATTTTTTTTAAGTAGTTTCTGTGAAACATGACCTTCACCTACTTTTTAAGGTCACAGGGACAATTATGTGAAATCATCCTTGTCATCACAATAACTCAAGAGCAAATGATGGCAGCTTCATGAAACTTGACACACATAAGCATCTGGTGAAAACCTCAGACGAGACCGATGGACAGCGACCTTGACCTATTTTTCAAGGTCACAGACAATTATGTGAAATCCCAAGAATCGTAATAACTCAAGAACGAATGATGGCAGCTTTATGAGATTTGACACACATAAACACCTAGTGAAGATCTCAGAATATTTTCTATGAAACATGACCTTCACCTTCTTTTCAAGGTCACAGTGACAATTATGTGAATTCCCCATCATTGTGATAACTCAAGAACAAAAGATGGCAGCTTTTTGAGATTTGACACACATAATCATCTGGTAAAGACCCCAAAAGAGTTTGATGAATGGTGACCTTTGCCTTCTTTTCAAGGTCACAGGGACAATTATGTTAAATCCACGTCATTGCAATAACTCAAGAACAAATAATGGCAGCTTCATGAGAAAAGACCCCAGATCAGTTTGATGGACGGTGACCTTAACCTGCTTTTCAAGGTCACCGGCCCATCATCTCAATAATTCTAGAGTAAATGATGACAGTTTCATGATACTTGACACACATAAGCTATCACAGGAAGTAGATTTTATGTTGTTTTTTTTACCATTGCATCAATTTGCCTTGGTCCAGTGACGTTTTGTTCATAAATATTGTGTGGAGCGAATGTTGTGCAATAAGTTACCAGGGCTGAGGGTTGATGCATCTCTGATGCCTATGTTTTAAGATAATAATGATTCAATGTATCTTTAATGGCAAGCTACGAGGGTAATATATTTCAAATTTCAATAGCCTGTCTATTCCACCAGTTTTAAATGGCAAGAGCCTTAGGTCCCAAGTATGTATATATTCAGAGACATTTAACACAAGATTGGAAACAAGCTGAAGTTCTTCATAATCCCTCAAGCGAACTGATCTTGTGGCATTGCCATGGTAAATACTAAATGTAAACCTATAACACGGACCTGGATCGGGATTCATAGACTCCCGGACTTGTATAAATATGTCTTTTTTGTAAATAATTATTACGAGAACTACTTACTTCGCATATATCTATGTTAATCATACATCAATAACATCAAGAATGGAAGAATTTGTGTAATAAATGCAAAGCTATTTATTGCTGATCCGCAACAGTTGCATGTCTGAGTTGGATGGTGCACTACACTGACACCAAGTGGCAGACCTGCTCTTTCCAATCTCTGATTAAATATCTCTGATATATTAAAATATTCTCGAAATGTAAAAAAAAGAAATCATTTATATATGCAAGTATCTAAATAATAACAGAAAGTTTTTTATAATTTGCCTTTTATTTCCAAAATGTTTACAACTACAAATTAATGTATGTTTGAAAGAACCAACAATTATTTGCATTTGCTCTCATTATCACTCATCACTCTGAAGATATAACAAACCAATTAAATGGTACCATTCAGTGATACGCATACAAATGGCTGAATGAATCAGTGCAGAAAATGGGTGGCTGACTATTTTGAGAAAAGTGGGGCACAAAAGTATCATGTTTCTCATCCTCTTTAAATGTCTAAGACCAGGTTTTTCTTTTTTAGTCTTAAAGGGATTAAGCAATAATTTTGCAAAAACTTTTAAAATTTACATATACCGGTAGGTGACAATTTATTTGTGTTTCATGTCTATTAACTTTTTTGATTGATACAATCCCTCATGTTGGTAAAATGATGTCATCAGAGTATGGCAATATGCTTATGATGTCATGAAAGGTATTGTCTTCTGAATAGTGCCAGAATGATGTCAAATAGTGCTACCCTACTTTGAGCCTCAATTTAGGTCAAACAAAGTTCACGCTACCCGTGTTTACCCCGTAACATGCAGCTTATGGCTCAAACAGATCTCTGCTTAGAGTGCATCTTCTATGTCTTATTACAACACATTATTTTACTTACCGGTAATGTTAAACTTCAATATATAATGATGTTCACACATAGATATGCTCTTTACACACAAATTTACAAGTTTAATGCTTAATACCTTTAATGCACCATGAGTTTTAGTTTTATGTACACATACTTTACTATACATTTTCTTAGATTAAATGCACAATGAATTTTAGTTTTAAATACAAATACTTCATCATACCTTAGTGGGTGTGCCAACATCATATATTAATTTTTGACTTTATTTTTCTTCTGAAATACTGATGAGAAACAATACTCTTTTTTTTGTGGGAGGAGGTGAATCAATTCTGTGCATATTCATGAAAATCAGGTGCAAGTTGTAAATTGATATACATGGGATGTATATCGTAAGAAATTTATAGTTTCCACATTTTGACATGTATTTACCAATCTTTCAAACAACAAACCTTCATATCCAACATTTTGCATGCATAAGTCATATTGATATTTAATCCTTATTTGAGACGGACAAGAAGTCACCATGTTCAACATTCTATAACTGACTTAGTATTAAAATAAATATATTTTACTAATAAATGTGCATTTATTTTTACAATTTTAAAAGAGATTTCATATTATAATACTTGTTTTACAAAAAAAACTATGTTGGGATGTAGGACTAGATGTAAATACAGTCAGAAGTTATTTTAATAAGAATTAGTTAGAGAAGGACTTGCCCAAGTGTGAAGTCAGAGTGGGAGTGAATGAGGGGGACATTATACAGGCTGACTGCCCAGGTCACTGTTTTATTTTTGCTTTATCTCATTGAAAACTACACAATGGAACTGTTTCTAAAAATTGGAAAAAGAATTGCATAACTTCTCTAAAAAATAAAAAAACCAAGATTTTATATATACCAAGCCTCATTGTTTGCTCTGCATATATGATTAAATACCAATTTAAACACAGAAAAGACACTTTAAAATCAGGAATACATTTTATAGAAGAAAAAAAACATGTAACAAATCTTCATAATCAGGTTCAAACTCCTTTAAATTATGTCAGATATAATGATGTAGTTTTGGAGACAAATTCCACCTGTGGTGTTTATTTTTAACATTAAAACACAAACATAGGCATCAGAGATGCATCAACCCTCAGCCCTGGTAACTCATTGCACAACATTCGCTCCACACAATATTTGTGAACAAAACGTCACTGCACCAAGGCAAATTGATGCAGGGGTAAAAAAAACCCATAAAATCTACTTCCTTTGATAGCTTAGGTGTGTCAAGTATCATGAAACTGTCATCATTTACTCTAGAATTTTTGAGATGGGCAGGTGACCTTGAAAAGCAGGTTAAGGTCACCGTCCATCAAACTCATGTGAAGACTTCCAAGATGCTTTAATATGTGTGTCAATTTTCATGAAGCTGCCATTATTTTTTCTTAAGTTATTGCAATGACGTGGATTTGACATGATTGTCCCTGTGACCTTGAAAAGTAGGTAAAGGTCATGTTCCATCAAGAGAAGGTCATGTTTCATAGGAAAAATTCTGAGGTCTTCACCAGATGCTTATGTGTGTCAAGTCTCATAAAGCTGCCAACATTCGTTCTCGAGTTATGGCAATGATAGGGATTTCACATAATTGTAACTGTGACCTTGAAAAGTAGGTGAAGGTCATGTTCCATACAAAAATGTCTGAGGTTTTCATCAGATGCTTATGTGTGTCAAGTTTCATGAAGCTGCCATCATTTGTTCTTGAGTTATCGCGATGACAAGGATGATTTCACATAATTGTCCCTGTGACCTTGAAAAGTAGTTGAAGGTCATGGTCCACCATGAGAAGTCTGAGGTCTTCACCAGATGCTTGTGTGTGTCAAATCTCATAAAGCTGCCATCATTCGTTCTTGAGTTATTGCGATTCTTGGGATTTCACATATTTGTCCCTGTGACCTTGAAAAATAGGTCAAGGTCGCCGTCCACCGAACTAGTCTGAGGTTTTCAGCAGATGCTTATGCGTGTAAAGTTTCATGAAGCTGCCATCATTTGTTCTTGAGTTATCACGATGACAAGGATGATTTCACATTATTGTCCCTGTGACCTTATCAAGTAGGTGAAGGTCATGTTCCATCAAGAGAAGTCTGAGGTCTTCACCAGATGCTTGTGTGTGTCAAATCTCATAAAGCTGCCATCATTCGTTCTTGCGATTCTTGGGATTACACATAATTGTCCGTGACCTTGAAAAATAGGTCAAGGTCACCGTCCATCGAACTCGTCCGAGGTTTTCACCAGATGCTTATATGTGTCAAGTTTCACGAAGCTGCCATCATTTGTTCTCGTACTATCGCGATGACAAGGATGATTTCAAATAATTGTCCATGTGACCTTGAAAAGTAGGTCAAGGTTATGTTTTATAGAAACAATTCTGAGGTCTTCACCAGATGCTTATGGGTGTCAAATCTCATAAAGCTGCCATCATTTGTTCTTGAGTTATGCGATTCTTGGGATTTCACATAATTGTCCCTGTGACCTTGAAAAATAGGTCAAGGTCACCGTCCATCGAACTCGTCCGAGGTTTTCACCAGATGCTTATATGTGTCAAGTTTCACGAAGCTGCCATCATTTGTTCTCGAGTTATCGCGATGACAAGATGATTTCACATAATTGTCCCTGTGACCTTGAAAAGTAGGTGAAGGTCATGTTTCATAGGAAAAATTGTGAGGGCTTCACCAGATGCTTACGTGTGTCAAATCTCATAAAGCTGCCATCATTCGTTCTTGAGTTATTGTGATTCTTGGGATTTCACATAATTGTCCCTGTGACCTTGAAAAATAGGTCAAGGTCGCCGTCCATCGAACTCGTCCGAGGTTTTCACCAGATGCATATGTGTGTCAAGTTTCATGAAGCTGCCATCATTTGTTCTTGAGTTATCGCGATGACAAGGATGTTCGCTACAGACATACATACAGACATACATACATACATACATACCCACGCCAGGAGTACTGCAATACCCTCAGCCTGATTACATCAGGGGCTGAGGGTAAAAAAGCAGGTGCAACAAAGTTTCCTAAATATATCAATTATATACATCTGTACATGCGCGTTGATTAAATTTCTGGCAGGACAAAAATGCAAGAACATTTCTAATTGAATCGTGACTTGACGCACTGGAAGAATACAAAAAATGACCACAACTAACTATAATACTAATAATATTTTGCAACAAGAGAGCCAAGAATATTGACTGGACTAAAACTGATGCAATTAATCGTAATTGTTTCGTAAGAATCATTCCCAAAATTAGACTTGACATTAACATACATATATACAAAGATATAGTTTGTGTAGTTTAGTATATTGGATAATATTCACAATTAAAGTTCATTTAATGTGACCATATATAATCAATAAATTGCAAATTCATGATTTTATACAAATAAAGGTTTTTGATGACAAATACTAATCAATGCATATACGTAATTATCAAATAATTAAATATATTGGCACCATGTAAAATTTCCCAATACACTTTCTTAACTTGCCATGTCAGAAGACAAAAAAATATTAACTCTGTTACAGCAAACAATTTGTTTTTCAACATGTTTTTTTATTCCATATATCTTTTATTTTTGCAATTCAGTTTGGAAAATACTAAACTCAAAACTTGTCAAAGTATAATGGAACATAATATAATATAAACTTGACAAAGTTTTTATCTGGATATTGAGTTAATAATATTATTAAAGCATTTCCTGGCATGCATTTGCAGCAAAACACCTGTTTTGTTATAAAGGTGATATGACAACATTTTACTTTAACATGGCTTTGACAGAGTAAATGATCGTAAAATGTAAAACATAACATAAACTATAAAATGTTGGAATAGATATAAAAAGCTCACATCGAAAAATTATTTTGTTTCTGCTGCGTTCCAAGCAAAATCGGCTGGAATAAGTAAAACAAAATCATGACTTTAAATGCCTCTCCCATCATCCATCTTGTTGTACAGTTGATAAGCCCACAAGTTATGCCATAGTAATAAATTATATCTCTCCTTTAAATAAGCAGTTACCATGGCAACTAGAGAGGAAGCACTGACACAATTCTTATATGAGTTTTGTGCAATATCATTGATGCGCATAAAATGTACAAAAAGTCTACAAAGTTTGCATATTTTTTTTAAAATTCATATTGCCCATATATGGATGGTAATTTAGATCAATGAGTTTGTTGAAATCTCCACAAGTCACATTCTATATCAGCCTATTAAATCTCAGTGCTTACTACCTATTTTAATGTTAGCATACATAAATAGATTTATTTTCTTATTCACATGCAAGCACTTATATGGTAACAGAGGATTTTGGGCATTTCAAAGAGAGTTCTTGGGAAATCTCAAATTTGCAGAAGTGGTTCTCTTTTTGAAATGCCTCCATGTCCTGCTTAGCAAAATATAAAATACTTTATATATAATACATTTGGTATTTTCCTACCTATTTAACAGTCTATCTTTAATTTAACTTGTACACTATTAACAATTTGTGAATGAAATATAACAATGTGCATCTAAGTGTTTTGCAGCAAGCAAAATAGACTCAATCCTGATTTGGAGCTCATTATGCAAAGTTCTGCAGTGAATAAACAAAGTGACACCATTGGTCAATATCTTTCCATATTTTCTCACAAAAATTGGAACACAGACACAGCTCATGCCACATATTCATGTGTGACCTTCAGCAAATATTTCACCATTACCAGTATATATACCAACAATAACATTGTACATTTATCTTTCTGCTATTTTTCCTCACATTTTCTTTTTACAATTTACATTGCTTCAATATGATGCAGTCATTTCTTTAATACTCCTGTTTGAGAGTTTATATTATAGTTTATCTATATTTCTTATTGTTTGACTGCATTAAAAAAATCTGCTGACTTAACATTAGCAGCACTTTAAATGTTTTTTAAGATTGTTTCTTTCAACACAATGATGCAGCAACTATTGGTTAGATAATGTCAGTGTCCAAGGAGGTGGAGCGAAGGTTTGCGAGGGTGGGGTGCATGGAATCTGTCTGAGAGGACAGACTGTTGCCTTTTGACAGAGGAGGTCTCAGCATCTGTTCG
Source organism: Amphiduros pacificus (assembly GCA_949316495.1). Taxonomy (NCBI): domain Eukaryota; kingdom Metazoa; phylum Annelida; class Polychaeta; order Phyllodocida; family Hesionidae; genus Amphiduros; species Amphiduros pacificus. The sequence goes on along the minus strand of OX439001.1, from coordinate 40,737,477 downwards.
CCCCTTATAAACTTCTCCATCTTATCAACACACGCATCCTGATAGTCATGAATCCATCTGTAATACACGATGATTTAATTTTATTAATTTAGCTTGATATTCAATATATTTTATTTGTTAGAATTCAGTCTGACAGGTTTTTTTGTTTTTTTTTTCACTTATTAGTATTCAATTTAACAGTTTTTTGTTTGTTTTTTTTTAATTCACAATTTTTTCAACAACAGCAAGGCATTTTATGATAGCAAAGCCTTTTTTAGCAAAGAGGTTTAAATGAAGCCACCAAGAAATGTAGAATTTGAAAAAAGTTAGTGTCATTCAAGCCACGCCACTTGCACAGATTCTTAACTGACACAAGACTATTTAACATGCTCAAAGCCATAGAGACATCCCCAAGGCAAGACAAAGAGTGATGCAGAATCAAAGCCAGGAGTATTATTAATATATCTGGTTCTATTATCTTTAAACATACTCATTAGGATCAAACAAAGGTAAATATATTTGGGTAAATTCTTAATGATAGAAACATATATTAAAATATATGAATATATTGTTTAAAATGTTACAAAATGCACATGAAAGAAATGGTCAAAATATTGATAAAATTTCAAACTGTTACAAATAGAATGAAATGATAGAGAACGTTCAAGAATCACTTGTTATTTTTTTTTAAAGTGACTTAGCAAACAGAAGATCCAACAAAAAAAGACCCGTAATTATAACATAATAACACATATTGCCTGTGAGCATGAATGCTGCCATATGATTGGGTGATGTTGCTTGGTGGGCGGAGCTGGTTGCTAGGAGACGGAGACAGAAGAGCCGTGCACACTGACGCTGCGGGAGACGGGATTGCTTTGCGATGAGAAGGTGTTGTGTGGGTGATGCAGGAAGTCCTCCAGCTTGGCAACACATGCTTCTTGGTAGTCATGCACCCAGCTGCAAACACCCAACAGAACCTCTGGTCACCAGGTCATCTTAATTGTGTCATCACCATGGCAGCCATATAAAACGCATGTCATGTCCATGGCAACTACATCAGACTATAGGCCATCTTCATAGCAACTAGACATAACTAAAAGTCTGGGATATTTTTGGTTTTGACTGTCCTTGATAGATTTGAAATGTTGTGAAATGTATTGTGAAACTGTTTCTACTTTGCAAACTTGCACGGGGAGGGGTGCAATGGAAATGCTTCCTCAAAAAGCTTAAGCTTCAAAAAGCCAAATTATCCAACAACCACAAACTTTTTTTTAACTCAAGCCAAATTGGCACAAAAAAAACAATTGCCAATTAAAACATTATAATAATTATTTTAAGCCAAAACACTTGAATAAATACTGAGACAATTAACAATAGGTCTACAACATCTAAAATTGATAATATAAATCCGGACAAATAATATTGGTACCTATTGATTCCCTATAGAAAACTACATATACATATATATGTGGAAATTATATTATATCTTAAACTAAAGGCAACAATGTTCAATTATAATGCAATAAAATGATATATCATTGTGTTGCTATGGTAACTCTGCACTGACCTGATTCCGTTAAACCAGCATATTCCCCTCATGTCCTCTGGGAGGGACTCTGGAGTAGGCCACTGGAAGTTGTCCATCACAGGAATAATGTTACAGCCTCCTTCTATGGCTGCCACCACCTCCTATCATATCGCAAAAAAATTAAAAAATAAATAAATCATTTCACAAATCCTCATATTCAACTAGTGATTTGAATGCAGTTCTTAAAATCTTCCTTGTTCAAATTTAAGTTGAATTCATTTAATTTCCCCAAACTAAAATTGCAATTCACAAGAAGTTATTAAAATTTAATGTTTTCAACCCATATATTTTAATGTGGAAACTGACTCTACTACCTCAGATTTTAAAATTATTTACTTAAGATCAGGAAGTTAAAATATTACACACTACCAAAACGGCAATATCTTACCTTTTACCCTAACAAAAACATTTCAGAATAACAGGTTGATAATATAATTTTGTTTAATATTTTTCCAACTATAACTAGATTTGACGAGAAATAAAGTCAAAATATGTGTAGAGATGTTGACTGACCCTGTGTACCCAGTCCTTGTGCTCGCTGTCGCCGATACACCGATCCAGACAGTTGGGAGTGAGCACCAGAATAAAGTTCTTGGCATTGCTCACGCTGCTGAGAAGATTGTCGTCAAACTTCCCGGCCCGTAGTTTCTCAATGTCAAGGAAGACAGTGAAGCCTCGTAACTGTAGGTGTACCTTCAATAAGCTGTTCAAATAAATAGGATTAAGTTATTAAATGAGAAAAAAGATAATGGATTCAAGAAAAAAGTTGAAAATATTCATATTCCCCAAATACTTGGATCAGTGCTATGAGTGGGCTATGTCAGGTATATACATGTAATAAAATTAATATATTATTATATACTGATTATAAAAAATCATATAGCAATGATCCAAGATCATGTCTGTTCAAAGCGCTTACCGTATATGTGTGCTATATAAATATCTTAGTATTAAAGCAATATTATCACATCTATTAAACACGTTTTGTGGTAAATTGTAGAAGACTTAGATTTAGAAAATTCATTACATGTATGCCCTATAATCAAGTATGAGATTTGAGGAAATATGGCATTTTCAATGAATGAAGAGGTGTTCAACGAATGACTAAATCATTGACACAAATGGAGCAATTCCCAATGTTATTTCACATCAATATTGAGAAATATTTATACTTTAATACTGATTTTAATCTCTCAATTTATCTTTATTTACAGCAAATACATGAACTGAGGAAGTACAATTTTCTAATATCTAAAAAAAAACAAATAATAATTTAGTTTCAAAGCACATGTGTGTTCACTGAGAAATAAACTTCCTATTGAATAGACTTGATATATAGCAGACCTGGCTAATTGTGAACCATTGGAACGCCGATAACTGATAAAAACATCTATAGGTTTATCCATGGGTCCATCCGCCATCTCGAAGCCATCCGGAGATCCGACAAGACTCATTCGTCCTGTTAACATTTCCCAGCATGATTATGTTGGAAGAAAGAGAAACGAGGTTGATAGACACAGACAGGTGCTGCCACCATGCAATACTACTTGTCATTAAATCTAATAGCAGACAGCCCCCAAAACAATATCATTAATTGTGACACGTCTCAGTGCTGCCACCATGCAGTGCTACTTGTCAATATACCTTATAGCAGACAGTCCCAAAACACTACATGATTACCTGTGACACATCTCATGTAGCAATGCATTGTGGGAAATAGTCAACATGCTGTCAGTGTTGCTAAAAAGCACATCTATAACTTACTCAAAAATCATCATAAATAATCAATTGCCTAAATCTATGTCTACGTTCTAGACTTGTGTGCCTGTTTTGGGGTTCCGCACTGCACCCATGAGTGTAATGGCTGTTTATTATTTTTTTAAATAAAGATATCACCACATAGGGTATAATTTTCAATTTACAGTTTGAATGTTGTAGTTTCAGATGTAGTTTGGCCTAAATCTAACATGATGCCATTTTTGCCAAACTTCAATTGTGTGACTTATAAGAAGGGTCTATGACAGGGATATGATAAGATTGACCAGTGGTCAAGGCAAGGTCAAAGATCAAATGGCTATAAAAAAATGAAAAATCTGATTGGTGCATACAAAATAATTCCCCAACTTTGCCAAATGGTATATCAAGAAGAGAAGATATGTAACTAAGCTGATATCAAGCGTAACTTCTATGCTGAAAAAGTACTAATTGTATATGCATTCCGCACGAATGGCAGAGGCAGCTTGTGCAAGCAGGTTTGTGTTTCAAGCAAGTGTTCTATATAGAGCCATAGTTGTGCTGCTTCCAGTATCAACCTTTCTGTTAATTAGCAATCTTAATATAGCTTGTGTCTGAATATATTTGTTTAGTCATCTCATAACAACTAGAACTTATAATGGTTGGTGAAAAAAGCAGTATCAAATTATATTATACATATTTTAGAATTAATACATTATACTATATTTATTTCAACTGAAATCATCCCTGAATAAAAATTACAACTGTATACAATTATCCTTGATAGAATTATGATTTTGGTATTTGAGAATTATGATTTTGGTTATAATAAAGGTACTTACTTTTGGCATTTTCCATTATCTTAAGCCTATGAATGCCATTGTTTATACAACAGTCTTGTTTTAGATTATCATCATTTAGGTATCTAACAATGCTCCTGTCTGCCCCGGATGTAATCATCTGATAAGTGTACTGAGACAGGTCATTTCCTCCCGTGAGCAACCAATCACTGAGCTTTGTGGGGTCACATGAGTCATAATCAGCTTGTCTCTTTAATCGGGTTAGCTCCCGCATAAACCTGTAAAAGATTGAAACATAAAGTTTTCATGGAATGGATTTTTGCTGACATTTTTTCACTTGATGTTATAGATACAGATACCATAAATTTGAAAATCAAAATAAGAGCTTTGTATTCTTTAGAACACTTAATTTAGGTTCTCTATCAGTTAATAGTTTGACAAGGTGCTAATTGACCTTTATGATTTGCATTTGTATTTTTGTCTGCATGTGAAAAAAATTCACTGTTTGCCACTGCATTTTGGAAAAAATCATGACAAAATTGAAAAATGAAAAAAAGAAAGAAAAGAATGATAATCAGGGTGGAGAATAACAGCAGTTAAACTGTCACATGACTGCAGGAATAACAGACAACCATACTGCACAAAATCAAACTCTCTGCTTGCTTGTAAACATCAGAGTTCATGCCACTTTGTTGGGCGTGGATGGAGACAATCATCATAATAAGTAATGATTGTCAGAGAATGTGGACAGTAATTTACCTTTTCCTTGTGATGCCATTAGTCATGTCGAGATCTTCCTTAAGGTTCTCCTCCGAGACTAGAAGCAGCATGTCCCCATCCACCTCACAGGCTTCAAACGTGCCACAGAACTGCCCAAACCCCGCCTGCAAACATGGCAACCATCTATTACACATTGTCATTCTATCTCTTAGATATCTCTATTATCCACTATTGTAGCCTTCTATAAAATTAGTCAAGCAGTCAAACACAGTCAAACACAGTCAAACAGTCAAACATAGTCAAACAGTCAAACACAGTCAAACAGTCAAACATAGTCAAACACAGTCAAACATCAAACACAAACAAAGTCAAACATTGCTCTTTTTACATGATTATTTTCTCTGTTGGCTAAAAAAGAGAATTCAATATTCTGAATATGGGTCATTTTATTGTTAAAGAATGTGTATGTTATTTTGGTATTACAATTTGGGTGAATTGTGAGTCCTGTATGACCATATTTGCTAATATAAATGCTCTGTTTTTAATTGCAAATTATCCAGATACACAACAAGAACAAAAATCCCTCAATTATATTTCTGGTACTGATATTCCAAACCGAAAACTTAGAAACCTTTAACAGATTATTTTTTATGTAAAGATATATATGTATTTTCTAATTTCTAAATTTATCAGTTGGGAAACAATGATAAACTTGAAGATAAACTGAGAAATTAAAGATGATCTGTTCTGTTATATCATGGTTAAAATACAATAGACCCCCTGCCAATCTCCCCGACCAATGATTAAATATAGTGGAGTTGTACAGTTCTGGTGCCGGTAAAGTTGTACAGTTCCGGTGTGTACTTTTCAATGGGGAAAAAAAAACAACATGGAGATCGGCAATCGGCCTATTGTACAATCATCAAAATTATGTCAGAATGGTTGTTTCTCAGAGAAATACGGTAAGCAACACGTTGCCGAGATATTTGGCTACAAACCAGGATTTATATATATCTGCCCCCTATTTTCCCTCCTTTTTTTACACTAACACGTCACTAAACCCAGAACAGATTTTTGCACTGATCATATTCACAAATTCTTGACACTGGAATGTTGTCTTTGTGTCAGATTTTGTTGATTATTTTCTTCCACCTAATATAAATGTTCATCAAATTTAGCATTCAAAGCTGTTTTCTATATATCATGATATTTCATTGAAAAAAACTCCCAATGGGAGAACCAAAATTATTGTAATTTGTCAACCTAAAAAATGGTGTGCTTTTATGGATGTTTCTAGTTTGCTAGATTCATGTCTCCATTGATGTCTGATTGTGATAGTTACCATAGCAACTGGACCAATCTGATGGATGAGGCAGGGCTATAATCATCGCATGTATCTACTTCACATGTCATCATGTCACCTACCAGTGTAAATGTCACTGAGTTATGATAATGGAGATCTTTCAAGACCTTTCCAATATTGGTAACATTTCTTCATAAATGGTTTCATAAGATATGTTTATATGCTCTTCCCTTCTGATGATTACCCTTATAAATGCTGGACTGTTAGGCTTTCAGAAGATTGGATGATGATGAGGACCAAAAATATTCTGAGGCCCTTTGGTCATAGATATATATATATTGGGAACGGTAACATTGAAGGAACTAAAATAAGATTTTCAGGTCAGCGTGAAAAAGACAGCTTACTCAAAAAAAGAATAAGGGAAAAAATATTGACGTTTGACGAAATGATTTTTGGTCAAACCAGAGATAACATTAAATTCCACAATTAAAATGCACAATAGATTACAAAATCTAATCATGATAACAAGATTTTTCTTGAGATAACTAATTGTGTAACTGTTCCGGATATATCATTTATATATGTGTTTTTAGATCCATCTTTTACATTTTGTTTCTGAGTTTTAATAATTCATAAAATGTCTGATATTGATATCTGTGATAGATGTTTTGAAATGATAATTTGAGATTGCATGCATGGCAGACAAGATGTTCTCACAGTATTCCTTGTGTCCCCACATATCTTCCATTATTCTTCTCCGTTATTTGTTAATGAGGATTCTCATTACTGTGAGGCTGAGCCTGGCATCAGCATTGTAAAGGCTTCTTGCAGGATGTCAAGAGACTTGGCATGTTTGAAGTAGAACTGCTTACCCAATTAAGATTGGATTCATTATGTACTGGATGGGCCAAAATTGAACAACTCTTGTTCTGAAATACCCTGGAAACAGAGCATGCTTTATCAGACACTCTGTATTTGGTCGGTGTCCTTATTTGACCTAAGCGTCCTATAAATCGTTCACAGCTCTGTGGACATCAAGCCCTGGTAGCCCCAGCTGATCCTAAGCCTAAGAAAATAGTTATTTCCCCATCACCATAGCAACCTGTCCATGTTAAACCAACCAGCTTCCAGCAATGATTGCTGGTTCTGATAGGTGAATGTAATCAGCTGTTCGTTTAGGATCAATGTTTTGATGGAAGTCAGACTGATATCAAACGTGTACAGAGGAAACTTTGACTGCTGCTAAAAGCTTTCAAACATGTTAACACCAGCAAAAACTACAGTACAAACGAAGAAAAAATGACCTTGGTCATTTGAACTTGTCTGAATGCTCAAGAGAGTTACTGTAAAAGGAAGGAATTTTGAACCATTCCATCCATGTTATTCTTCTTCAATCAAATTTTCTTTTTCATTAATTGCCTTAATCATACTTGTACATGCCGTGAATGTAATTATTTCTTGCTGAATTAAACTATCTATTTAATTCAGAGGTATGAGACAATTAAGCACTTTATTCTCTTCCTTAGAATTGTGCTCAACTCCTTCCACTTAATGCATCAATATAACTTGCCTCTCATTACTCGTTTTGGATTATATTTTCTTCCCCTTAAATGTTGGCAGGCTCACATGGTTGGGGATAATGAATATATGTGGCTACAAACATTTGTTGTTCTCTGCATGTTGTGGAGACCAGCAGGACCTGTTATTTACTGCCGGTAACACCAGAAATGTCCAATATCTTTGGGCAATTTAATGTTGCCAAGGCTACACAGGTCGGAGGGTGTATGTTGTATGTATGCACAGTTATATATTGATTGCCTGCAGAGGCAGTCTGTAGATAATGTATATATTTGCCAAAGGGGAGATTGCTATGTATGTTATATGATTATAGAGTCAGGTCATACTGATGCTTCTGATTGCATCCTGTGTTCCTCACTAAACTGCTCCCTGCAGCTATGACTATTGCTCCCTGTGGCTCTGACTACTGGTCTCTGCGGCTCTGACTACTGGTCCCTGCGGCTCTGACTACTGGTCCCTGTGCCTCTGACTACTGGTCCCTGTGGCTCTGACTACTGGTCCCTGTGGTTCTGACTACTGGTCCCTGCAGTTCTTACGACTGGTCCCTGCAGTTCTGACTGCTGGTCCCTGGGGCTTTAACTACTGGTCCCTGCAGTTCTGACTACTGGTCCCTGGGGCTCTATCTACTGGTCCCTGCAGCTCTGACTACTTGTCCCAGGGGCTCTGACTACTGGTCCCTGCAGTTCTGACTGCTGGTCCCTGGGGCTTTAACTACTGTGACTACTTGTCCCTGCGGTTCTGACTACTGGTCCCTGGGGCTCTAACTACTGGTCCCTGCAGCTCTGACTACTGGTCCCAGGGGCTTTGACTACTGGTCCCTGCAGTTCTGACTGCTGGTCCCTGGGGCTTTAACTAATGGTCCCTCTGGCTCTGGCTACTGGTCCCTGCGGCTCTGACTACTGGTCCCTGCAGCTCTGACTACTTCTCCCTGTGCCTCTGACTACTGGTCCCTGCAGTTCTAACTACTGGTCCCTGCGGTTCTGACTACTGTCCCTGCGGCTCTGACTACTGCTCCCTGTGGCTCTGACTACTGCTCCCTACAGCTCTGACTACTGCTCCCTACAGCTCTGACTACTGCTCCCTGCACCTCTGACTACTGCTCCCTGCACCTCTGACTACTGCTCCCTGTGGCACTGTCTACTGCTCCCTACGGCTCTGACTACTGCTCCCTGCACCTCTGACTACTGCTCCCTGCACCTCTGACTACTGCTCCCTGTGGCTCTGACTACTGCTCCCTACGGCTCTGACTACTGCTCCCTGCAACTCTGACTACTGGTGTCTTCATGTAACCCTGCTGTAACAACTGGTCCCATGGTTATATATTAAGTAATTGATAAAAAACCACTCCACGTAAAGATTTGATATGTTTGATCAATATTGACAATTATCTTGGGAAATATTTATGCTATTGTTTTTCCCTCCAAGAAGATTATGATAAAATAGGGATGAATACCTGAGGAGAAATGGGGCGTGGTACAGGAGTGTAAAATGAAGCCCTGCTGTTATCTGGACAGAAGTGGTACACAAGAGATGTGTTCCCTGCGATGTGATCCCTCTCCACTTGAGTAACACTGGGGGATTTCCATCGATCCTAAATTTAACATGAACAGCATGTTTGCTATCATGCAGTGGATCTGAGGTGTAGTTTTCTCCTAGCCTTGATGCCTAAGAAGCTGTTTATTTGTCAGAAGTGAATGGCAGACATATCATAAACAAATGACTGTCATCTTCTATTTCTGGGGGTCAGGACTCATTCACAAACCTATCGCCAGTCCTTGTGTACAAACTGTGGTGCTGTTTGGTGTAGCTTCAGCCTGGGAGGATATATCATGCTGAGGTCAGTGACTCAGAACCATACCCAAACACCAGCCAAGGTCTTTCCCAACTGAAAAGCATTATGCACCTCTAGGGTTGTAAACCTCTATTTTTGGCCAATGTAAATATCATATCATATTTTGTTTTCACTGTATTTTTTATTATTATTTTTTCACTAATTACTTCAGATCCATGTCTATATAGTAGGTAATAATAGTCATGATTAGGGTCTGGCAAAGGTCATTAAAAACACTGCTGGTTGTTAATTGGGTTCAAGATTTACAAGCCAATCTTACATTTTGTGAGCGAGCAGTGTGAGTGCATTCTTTATTGTGTGAGTGTGAATAAATGAACCAATCCGTCAAAGGCATACAGGTGTGAAAGTAACCGACCAATCAGAAAAGCATGACTGGATTGAGTCAGATGTGGGGCCGTGTGCAGTGGCTCATACCGGTCTCTATTCCCACTTAGTCGGATTAAGATGGTATCCAGTCTGCGAAATAGGAGACATTCAAGTATCAGCAGAATTTAGCAATGCATCTTGGGATACTGAATGTGTGACCTACTTGTTAGAAAGGTCAAAGGTTGTATTTTCAAAATATGTGAAGTAATATAAGACAGACTTTAGCGTAAACAATCTCAGATGTGTGTAACTTTGCCATTCAAAGACTGAAACTATAAATTATTTACATCAGTATCTGTCCCAGCTGAGTTCTCAGCCATTATATAAAGTTTAGAACCTTCATACGGATAATGGTTAACAACATATGGTTTCCAGGGTACCCAATTTTTTATTTTTATTATTCATGACTTCAGATTTCTTACATCTCTTCAAAATTTATTCTAAATTCCTAATGTCTGAATCATTTATTGAAATTATAAACAATTTATATTTGCAAAAAAAGAAAATATCTGTATTATATTTTTTACACAAGTTATGTTTTTATGCTCAATTACTTTGCTAATGTGAATATTAAGTTTGCCTTCAAATATAAACTTTTTTGGTTTAAATTCCCAAATTTGACTGTTTGTACTATTTTAAATATAATCATTCCTCAGCATGGTGTCTGCAATCGTCATGCTCGCCTTGGAGGTCGTGTTTTGGCCACCATCTTGATTTCTCAACCAACATGCGCTATTTATTATGAGTGTGGAGTGGTGTTTATGTTGGGTCTCCTCCATACTGATAACAATGCCTTGCCTTAATGACATACCACTCACACAGCCTGACAAGTGTTCTCACGTGTACGTCATCCCATCCTCAAAGCCTGAGATCAACTCCAAACCATACAATCTCTGGCCTCTGAAATATCCATCTAGTCACCTCTTAACTACCCAATCTGCATGTTCATTGATGTAAGGGCCTCTAAAGTATACATTAGGTCACCTGTTAACTACCCAATCTGCATGTTCAACGAGGTAAAATATACACCTGGTCGCCTTCAAATTTACATTCGGCATGATCAAGCATCTGTAACAAACATCCATCTAATTTCCTTCAAACTACCTCATCTTAACATCTGACTTCCATATTATCATTCCTCAGTCCAAATGTCTTCATCTACCCACCTTTGGGCCACGGGCCATGGCGCAGTTGGTAAGAGCGCAAGCTTATTAGCACCAGCTCCTCTGTGGTGATCCCAATGGTCGTGGGTTCGATCCCCAGCCGTGCCGAGATTGAAATCATGATACAATTTCATACATGAGCTGAGACCCATGCCTAAAGGGTTAACCCATTGTCCTTGTAAATCTGTGACCAGGTGGGTTGTCATGTCAAGGACCTGCGACATGACAATTCAGTGAAGTAGCACTATATCTGCTTCAAGTAGGTCTCATCATAAAATGACTGAAATAATGTTGTTGAAAGTGATGTAAAACCTCAAACAAACAAAATCTACCCACCTTTGACCAACATGTCTACTTAATTAATCTAACCCTTCTGCTCACCTCAAAGACATCTGATACATTCAGTTGTTATCTACCCAATCTAACCTTTAAATGTTCACTTCACCTTCCAGCTTAGGACCACCTACATTGCTGTATAATGTGCTCACTAAGTCGTTAAGTATTCATTCACCTCATAACATACTCGCGTCCTTTCTTAATTACCTTCAACATTTCTCATCTCTCCAGAATGGCAGGAATATTTGCCATTAAGTTAGTTACAAATAGACGATCCTGAAAACCCACATCTATTTGGAATGTTGAACGAGTTCATCTGGCATATCACTTTTGGGGGAGGTACTTCATGTTGTGAATTGTGGCCAAACATAAATAAAACACTTGGCAGCTTTGGGTCATTCCTGAGGAGAGCATGACAACATATTAATATAACCCAGCCCATATCACCCGCACAGCACGAGAGACAAAACCAAGAGGCTATTTATGAGGCTGTGTTTACTTGTCAGTTGTAAACAAACAAGAAACCTGCTGGCAGACCTGACACATTGTCTGTGATGTAACCACAAGGCTCGGATGCAACAAACTAAATTTGCCATTATTACATTTATCTTGGATCATTTATTTTGTTCCTTATATTAACATTTTAGAAAGAAATGTTCATTCAATATTATTTTGTGTTTGTGAGTTTATGTAGTTTTCCTAATTCATATAATATTCACACTACCTGTTCGAGACTTGAGCCGACGTAAGATCAAAGGAACCGACAATGGTCCACACTGTTATCTTGAGCAACACTTATAGGCATATGTATTTGTTTATTCTGATATAATATCTGTGCAATAAGGAACACATCTATGCCATGTGATAAAGTATTCTAATGATGTCTCCTTTTTCTGTCCTGTCCGACTCTTTGGTACATATCAAAATATATACATGTGCGTTATGTATTTAAACAAACAAAAAATACACTGATTTGATGTGTATTATTCTCTTGTATTCGTCTGTTTTAATAAAAACAATGCTGGCCCAATGAGTTTGTACATTTCTTGAAACATCGCAACATTAAAAAAACCATTGTAAAAAATATATACGAAGCTGTTTTCTTTTTGATAGAAGCTATATACCGGTACATATACTATATTGTAATATGTATCTATAATGAGTTTCTGATCCAGGTAATGTGAGTATAAATAACTAATTTGGTCAAAAATAAGGATAAATGAGCGAAACTTGAGATTATTATTTGTGCAATTTAATATAACCTTGGAGTATAATGAATGGAGTTGTGATGCCATAAGGTCAAAGGTGCAATGTACATTACTGCCAATCCATTGTGTTTTTTGACACCATATCAGCCGAATATGATATTATTTAACTTTGTAACAATTTTTACTCCCAAAGACAGTATTGAGACCTAAATATATTGTGAGGGAAATGTTCTAATTTCTCTATTGATTATGGACATATAAATTTTATTTCTCTACTCCAAATGTAGACAATCCTACAACATTCTAGAAATGTCCATGTCAGTTATTTCCAAAAATACGCTCTTATACGAAGTTATAAAAAGTTCATTACAAGTGTATTGATTTCCCTAAAATGTTGCACAATGTTCACATTTATTTCACATTATCACGCATTCATTGGGAATGCCTATGATATATACCATTTTTTTCTATCAGATAAATCCCATCTACTGATGATGATTACAAATCTGTGAATGAATACACAAACCTTTTTTTTTGGCATTTGTCCAGCAAGGTAATTTCACATTGATGCAACATTTTACCCCTTTGAAATCTGATATTCTAACAAAAAGGTTTGTGGTTTTTGCAATACCAATTGAAATTTTACTAAATTGATATGTTGGGTAGAGAAAATATTCGTGAACAATTGAGACAATTTTTAAAATGTACCATTCATATTGTAAAATTCTTATCCTTCTATATCTACAGATAAATTTTATATAAGCTTTGTAATCGTATAAGCATTTGTAATGTCTATGTACATATCAACTTTAAGGGCTTGTAGGGAATAGCCTTTATAATTAAACATATTCAAAATTTTACCATTAGATTCTCTTTCATTTTGAAATAATATTTTTTCTTTTAAATCTAGAAACTCAAAAATAGCTTTACAAAATTGGCAGTAACACACAATGGTTCAATGGGAAACTAACCCATTGTTCCAAATAATGGGTTGCTATGACATCATGCATACAAGGTACAATGCCACAACTTCATTCATTATACTCTAAGATATAACCATGCAAATGTGGACTTTCCTTTATAAGCTATTGAATGCACTGTATTTCAATGGTATGTTAGATACAAGGTTTCATTTTTCAAAAATGACAGAGTCAATGGAAATCTGGGATGTGAATATCCATCTGAAACTAATCCAATATTGCCAGGGGTGGAGCTGGAGGTACAGTTTGGTAAACATCCTGTTTCTCGGGCTGAAGAATTAGCTATTTGCTGATTGGTCTAATTGGCAGCTCATTATAGCCCCCCCCCCCCCCTGGGAGTCCACCATGTGCATTGGTTTGACATACATATGCTTTCTGACATTGTCCGACATATATGAATAGAAAGTAAACTGGAACTTGCTCATCAGTGATAAAATCTTATACCAATCAGAATGTTTTCTAAGACATTCAGTTGTTGTGAACTTTTTAAACTTGCATCATAAAAATATGAATTTGTTTCACCAGGATGTAATATAACAGAAATATATTGCCAAAATAAACCGGCAACTCAATACCTCAACCGTGGCGACATTTAACATCCATATGTATGTACTTGAAATATGTCTTTGGATTTAGTTATTTAGTTACACAAATATTTCTTACTTTATGAATGCTTCTAATTGCTCACCATTTTGAGCTATAAAATGCCCATGAAATTTCATTATTCCTGACTAAAATAGCGAATTCCACCCTACATATACATAATAAAGTATGTTTACTCCACAAAATCCCTTGAACAGATGTAAATGTCAAGTCATATGGTTATAAACAAGTCAAAATAGCAGTGATTATGGCTTGCTGAAAGAATCTCTGTTTGTGTGACAGAATGTCAGATTCACCTGTCTCTGATACCACACACACTAATATCTTGTACCAGATGATGGGATTGCACTTTGAATCCATCCCTCTCTAATTCCTGGTCTCTCTTAGATTCTCCAGATAGCAATACATTCTGGCAGTCATGTATGATGGAATATATGATTATTTCTTGTTTCATAATGTTAGAGGATTTGTCTATGGAATCACCCCAGTATATCAGCATTGTTGGGATTATATTATGAAAAATCTGATGTAGGTAAAACATAAAAGAAGTAAACCCTTAGGTCTTAAATAAGAGTGGCTCCCCAGGCCAGAATCCATTAACTCATGGAAAAGGACTTTGAGGTGGTAGTTCTCCAATTTCCACTACAAAAAAGCAGGAATATGCTCTTAGGCTGACATCTTTTAAATCACAATTTTCAGAGGGTTAGACCCCTGGGGTTGCACCACACATTTTCATTAAAGTTACATTATTACAACTAGCTCAAAACACATAGTTTTGGTATGAAAGAGAAAATACCTCAATCTAAGCAACAGGCATGGGGTCACTTGAAGATTAAATAATTCAGTCTTTAAAGTGAGCACGGGGTCACTTGAAGAGTAGATAATTCAGTTTTTAAAGTGAGCACGAGGTCACTTAAAGAAGGGAAGACAACTTAGATTTTACAGAGAGCATGGGGTCACTGAGAGAAGAGAAAAGAGGCATCTGATTACTTAATGTTAGATCGAACAGGTCCAGACTATACTTTGAGTTGTACACCTTTGTTAAGATACCAACAAGTAAAACATCACTATTTTCATTATAAAAAGACCAAAGCAAGATAAGTACATAATATATTTCCATTCAAAAGAGATGAAGTTAAATTTTTACAAACTTCAACTTTCAATCTAGCATTAGTAGAATTTATCAAATGTTAAAGAACAAAGTAAATTCAATATCAAAACAAAAATCTCTCCTTTAGCATTAGACATATTAATAACTGAAATTGGTTTTCTAGTTATTTTGATATAAAGCATTTATCTTGCACCTTGTCATTTTTTGGGATTCAAATGAGGAGACATGATTTTTTGGGGAGGAACAAAACTGGGGGACACCGTTTCCCAAACCTTACAGAAGAGAAAATACCTCAGTGTTTACAATAAGCAAAGGACCACTTTTCTTGACATTTCGTGAATCAATCCAGCTAGTCCAAATGGTCAGCTGGTCTTGATGGGACCATTTCCTGACCATGAGATCATTGCAATCAGTCAGCCAGAATTTCACTGCAATTGGTTCAGTAGAATTACTCTGAACTGGAAATTATTGCCAATGAGTCCAATAAAAAATGAGAGAGATTACTGCTGTAAGCCTAACAGAATACTCAGACCAAGAGATGAGTTCCACAGCTGTGTACAGTTCATGTTAACTATGATAAGAATGGATAAGATAATTGAGGCTGTGATATCAATGGATAAGATAATTGAGGCTGTAATATCATTGGATAAGATAATTGTGGCTGTGATATCAATGGATAAGATAATTGTGCCTGTGATATCAATGGACAAGATAACTGGGACTGTGATATCAATGGATAAGATAACTGAGGCTGTGATATCAATGGATAAGATAATTGAGGCTGTGATATCAATGGATAAGATAATTGACGCTGTAATATCAATGGATAAGATAAGTGAGGCTGTGATATCAATAGATACAATAATCATGGCTGTGATATCAATGGATAAGATAATTGAGGCTGTAATATCATTGGATAAGATAATTGTGGCTGTGATATCAATGGATACGATAATTGAGGCTGTGATATCAATGAATAAGATAATTGAGGCCGTGATATCAATGGATACGATAATTGAGGCTGTGATATCAATGAATAAGATAATTGAGGCCGTGATATCAATGGATAAGATCATTGAGGCTGTGATATCAATGGATAAGATAATTGTGGCTATGATATCGATGGATAAGATAATTGAGGCTGTGACATCAATGGATACAATACTTGTGGCTGTGATATCAATGGATAAGATAATTGAGGCTGTGACATCAATGGATACAATAATTGAGGCTGTGATATCAATGGATAAGATAATTGAGGCTGTAATATCATTGGATAAGATAATTGTGGCTGTGATATCAATGGATACGATAATTGAGGCTGTGATATCAATGAATAAGATAATTGAGGCCGTGATATCAATGGATACGATAATTGAGGCTGTGATATCAATGGATACGATAATTGTGCCTGTGATATCAATGGGTAAGATAATCGAGGCTGTGATATCAATGGATAAGATCATTGAGGCTGTGATATCAATGGATAAGATAATTGTGGCTATGATATCGATGGATAAGATAATTGAGGCTGTGACATCAATGGATAAGATAATTGTGGCTGTGATATCAATGGATAAGATAATTGTGGCTATGATATCAATGGATAAGATAATTGTGTCTGTGACATCAATGGATAAGATAATTGTAGCTGTGGTATCAATGGATAAGATAATTGAGGCTGTGATATCAATGGACAAGATAATTGTGGCTGTGATATCGATGGATAAGATAATTGAGGCTGTGATATCAATGGATAAGATAATTGAGGCTGTGATATCAATGGGTAAGATAATTGAGGCTGTGATATCAATGGGTAAGATAATTGAGGCTGTGATATCAATGGGTAAGATAATTGAGGCTGTGATATCAATGGGTAAGATAATTGAGGCTGTGATATCAATGGATAAGATAATTGAGGCCAGTCTGTTGAATAGTAGTGAATACAATGCTGGCCATTTACTGGGCCTTGACATGAGGGCATATGTGTGGGCACTCAGACCACTTGACACCAGCTTTATTGCATGCATTAGTCATACAATATATTCCTGTTATGTCCACTTAGTCAATATCAGGAGGGAAATAGGAATACTTGTCACAAACACCCAAATACCAGGAAGTGATGACATTATATATTTATCGTTCCCTATCTCATCATTCAACAATTATCTAACAAATTATCTAATTTTATTTAATTTGCACTTAAAAGGTTACAGAGTTTAAGTCGTTTGACTATTAAAAAGACATAATGTATTTGTTGTGCAAAAAGGTACTGAGGATTATTAAAAAGAAATAGCTTTTGTTTATTGAATAATGGTACCTTCTTCAAATGGATAAACATTAATATAAGTGGTTGTGAAAGGAGATGTTTATCAAACCTGAGAGCAATATAATAACTGCTCTCAAATCAAAGAAAGAAATCTCTTAAATGATGGTTATGATGTGTTTCAAATAAGGCAAAATATGTGGAATTTTATATAACACAAATTTGGAAATAAATGAATGCAAAGCATTTTTTTACAAAAGCAGTAATTATAATACAAATCCCAACATCTTAACACTATTAATAGAATGTTTGCATGTTGTATATGCTAAGCCAGAGATGTTTTCTGACTGTTGTGCAATTTATTTGTGCATAAGCCTGAGTAATTAGGTTTGAGAAATGCAGCTTAATGGATGTAAGAACGGCCGGAGTCCCGCCTCCACACGACAACCCACATCAAAGCTTGGCAGGCATATCTGATGATTAGTTGGGGAGCAACAGTAAGTCCCTTTAAATGATTCCCCAAAGAATGACAGTCTCTGCAAGGAAAGCAGAATTCTTTGTGCATTTTAATTTAAATAAATAAGATCAAAAGAGATATATAGTTCTCACGCAAATAGAATAACCAATCACCAATCTCCACAAAACAAGATAAGTGTCATTAAACATGATTTCCTTCAGATATGCTGACCCTTTTAATTCCTGTTTAAATTTTCCTTAAAACCAGCACCTCTTTTATATGCAAAAAATACAAATATATATTGTGTATGTAACATAGCTGCTATTTTTATATTGAATCTATAAAAGGCTTTTACACCACTTATGACAGAGGAAAAGATGGGGGAAGGAAGAAATGATTGGACAGCAAACCCACTAAAAGATTCCACATTATTCATATTTTATATACAATTTCCCAGTGCCGGGTGCAAGCTTCCACAAGAAGTCAGAGTCTGATATGCTCCAGTCCGCCTCATCCATCCCATATTTAGGCAAGATTGGTTTGCACATATATGGCCATTTTGGCAAATATTGCTTTTAGCGTGAAGTGGAAACCCTGCAAGTAAGATTTGTCTTATCTCACTGTTGAGCCCACCGCTGGCAGGACCACATCTGTTGCAGGCATTTTAGGACAAATATCTGGGGTCTAATAAACAGCATCATTATTTTTCTGGCACGCAATGGTTAAAAATTGAAACCCTGCTTATCTAAGAAAGAGATACTGACAAAAATAGCATCTTGCAATGATTTGATGAATTACAGTGATATCACTATTAACACTGAATATGATTGGTGGAAATACCATCCACAAAACTATATTACCTCAAGTTTCTGCTGTTATTTCATGCCAAGATATTCAATATTCTTAACACCAAATAATATCCGCCATAAAAATTACAAAGAAGAAGAAATCAGTTTCGAAAACTGGCATTACGGATGCATATGTGATGTCTTCCACAGGAATGTGTATCTAAACTATACTAAAAAGGTTTATGTTATCACTTATTCATATGAAATTTCTGATGTTAGTTTTCTCAGTTAGTCCTGGAATGAGTTAAAATAAAAGTTCATAATATTAAAAAAGTCATATGCTATGACAATTTTTTTATTGGGGTGAAGATAATATATTAGACATAATTTTTTTTACCATTTTCTTATTCCAACTGTGTTTATATTGAGAAAAAGATTTGATAAATTCTAATGTAACCTTGAATAAAACAGATAATCTTCACCCATTAAATGCTAGCGAAGGTCAGCAAGAAGGGCCCTAGGTAAAACTCTCCCAGGTCATGTGCTGACAACATACACGAGACATCGCATATCAAACAAGACTATTATTAGGTTAGAGTCTGCACTCCACGTCGCACAGCCAATTTATCTCTCATATCATGTATTTACTCGTCACCAAACTCCAGAGACTCTTCTAAAACCTGGTCCACATTTAAGGGTTTCCAGGCTGCACATTTTACCACATCATTAGGCAAGTCTTGTGGTTAAAGGACAGCAAGACTGATTTAAAGAATATATTTCTTTCATCTCTTTATATTTGGATGTTTTTCCTCTGTATTCTATCCACAGGAGGCGCAGGGGTAAAATAATTCAGAAGCATATAAAACCTGACAGAACACCACTGGATGATGGTAGGACACCCCTGGATGCTACCAAGACACCCTTGGATGCTACCAGGACACCCCTGGATAGTACCAGGACACCCTTGGATGCTACCAGGACACCCCTGGATGCTACCAGGACACCCCTGAATGCTGGCATGACACCCCTGGAATCTGGAAGTACACCCCTGGATGCTGGCAGGACACCCCTAGATGCTGGCAGGACACCCATGGAATCTGGCAGGACACCCCTGGTCATCTGTAGTCCCTTTGATGTTTGCCTTGTAGCATCATGCACACAAACAAATATGCCTTAACACAATACTGAACCATTAAATCAATTGTTCCTGTTAAAAATCATATGCTTTCAATCCATGCATTGAATTAAATTGTTATATACCCCTGAGTGGTTTAAGGTTGCATTCATGTTACTTTTGATATTTCCCTTACTTTCTATCCTATGCCACTGGCAATTACATCATTATTGCATTTAATTATTACTTTTATCTTCCCATAAACATGTGATCAACTATTGCTAACATCACCAAATTTATTTTGGTGTTATTTCTACACAAACAATTCTTAGTATTTTCTGTGAAAAACATCTGCGGCCATCTTGAATTTTGCTTCCTGCCCACTACTCAAAAGTGATCATCTTGCTTTACAACCCTGTAGAGGTGATCGGAAATTGAATCAACTGGCCGTGTATTTGATGGGTGTGTTATGGTGGTGTGAGCCCAGGTTGTGCATGCAGAGAGAGAGAGATAGAGAGAGAGGGGGAGAGAGATCGAGGAGGGCAGCCAGTGGTCTGCCTGATCCCCACTGCACCACCATCTCCTCCCCACCAGCTTGGCTCCCTGCCATTTACTGTGACTGGCAACATACAGGGTGAACCCACATACACGCTGAACTCTCATCAGTGGCCGACTTTTGCTTTTGCCTTTTTGTCTTGTAAACCTTATTCTTTATATCAGAAAGGTATCATGGCTAAATGATGAAGCTTTAAATTGGGTTTTCTCTGTAACATATTTTTTTTTATTACTATACCTCACTGATGAAAAACATCTTGTTATTTACCTTTCGCAATATTGGTAGATGGCTTGTTCTGAGAGAAATGTATAAAATATCGGGAATTCAGGTTGTTACAGGTAAAAGCAGAGCTATAGCTGCATAAGTAATTGTCTACCAATCCACTTAGGAAATAAAACGGAAATGATCATTTGTTGGCAATATCCAACGTCCGGAAATCAACTGAGTTATAGCTACGAAGGCCACAAGACCTTGCTAATGTGCTTTCACAAAATAAGTTAAGAAATACAATCTAACACTAAACAGAAATAATCTCCTATATTTCTTATATGTACACTTTACATTATTTGCTCCATCATAATTGTTTTTATGAATACTATTATGTTTATGATGATACAATTACTTGCTGAATAATACACTGCATTTGACCTTTGAAAAGAGATGCCCCTCATTCATGTAAAGTTATTAAGATCCTCCAGAGAAAAAATGATAGTCATGTTCAGAATGTGAGGAGAACACAGCACAAAACCCTGGATGACATTTAGGTACTGGAAGGGAAAGAGACTTTCTTAGGAACAATACTTAAACCTGGCTAAGGTGATATGATATCTCAACACACCTAACTGTGCCCGCAAAGCAGGATATGCTTGTCAAAGTGCATACAATTGAGCATCTGACATTAAGAGATTGATGCTTGATATGATTTCTTATCATTTATTGACATTAACTCTGCACACATGACAGATCTGGTGTTCAACAGGTTTGAGAAACTGTTCATGAGATGTTACTGACAGTTGCCAGACAGACATGAATCCTGTAATAAACAGGTCTCAATGCTTCTGATGTGTATTTAAGTAGCATTTTTCAGCCAGAATACTGCAATTTATTAACATAAAACATACCCCCCTGGGTTGATAGCTCTGCTGACTTGAATGAAAACACATGAACTGAGATCAAGTGCAACTAACAAACAGGTCATGGTTTTCCAAACATGATCATAATTCAGTTTTGATATGATACTCATTGATATTTCATTGATGATTATATCAGCATAGCTTCTGCAGTGATAGGGGGAAGTTCTCTGTCAATTTGTCCCTCTTTCACCTCTGAAACTAATGGGTGGGGTTAGCTATTAGTAACTCAGCTATTAGTAGGCAAGATGTTGTATTTAAAGGGGACTATTTCTATCTATTTTTCATTAGGCTCAGATCTTTTTCCATTTTGTTATGATTTTTTTTTCTCAGAAATCTAATTATCATCTGCTCAAGTCTACTCTTCAAAGAATTTTAATTAACTTTTATGAAGCATTTTCCAGTGTCACAAGACCCAAAAGTATAACAAGGCACATCTATGACCCAAGACATTTTTGTATACGAAGTATTAATTTCCTCCTATAAGTGGTTGCTGAGATATGCTCTGTACACAATTTGTGACCTTAAAGACACTCCACTCAGGTCAATGGTGATATCACCTCTATATCTACCTCTGTATAAAATTTGAAACATATCTTACTGGTAGTTTTGGAGAATAAATGTTGACAGACAGAGAGATAGACAGATGGACAAACATTTTCCCCAAGTTAGCAGAGCTAAAAAGCGATGTTTTGTCCGCATCAAAATGAATCATGGATTAGAAAGAATCTATGACTAGATAAACTATTAACATGTATCAGAATGAGAACATCAAAACATTGTGAAATTTTCAAGCATTGTTCAAAATTTCTATTATGCCTAAATGAAAAAGAAAACAGACCTGACATGCTGATAGCTTATCACTTACTCCTCTTTTCCAAACAGGTTTTTGAAGTTTAACTGACAAGTGAATGTTTCCTGGGTAACTCAGCACCACTCTAGACAACCATGGTACTACCACAGTATACAGAGACTCCCCTATTTCTCATACCCAGCAACGCTCTAGACAACCATGGTACTACCAAAGTATACAGAGACTCCCCTACTTCTCATACCTAGCACCACTCTAGACAACCATGGTACTACCACAGTATACAGAGACTCTCATACTTCTCATACCTAGCACCATGCTGGAAAACCATGGTACTACCATAGTATCAAAACATTGTGAAATTTTCAAGCATTGTTCAAAATTTCTATTATGCCTAAATGAAAAAGAAAACAGACCTGACATGCTGATAGCTTATCACTTACTCCTCTTTTCCAAACAGGTTTTTGAAGTTTAACTGACAAGTGAATGTTTCCTGGGTAACTCAGCACCACTCTAGACAACCATGGTACTACCACAGTATACAGAGCCTCCCCTATTTCTCATACCCAGCAACGCTCTAGACAACCATGGTCCTACCACAGTTGACAGAGACTCCCCTACTTCTCATACCTAGCACCACTCTAGACAACCATGGTACTACCACAGTATACAGAGACTCCCCTATTTCTCATACCCAGCAACGCTCTAGACAACCATGGTACTACCAAAGTATACAGAGACTCCCCTACTTCTCATACCTAGCACCACTCTAGACAACCATGGTACTACCACAGTATACAGAGACTCTCATACTTCTCATACCTAGCACCATGCTGGAAAACCATGGTACTACCATAGTATAGAGGCTACTACTGTAACAAAGAGTAAACATGGTAATACCTCTTAAATATACCCAAAACTACTTTTATACAGTATCAATGGTACTCTACCTCTAAGGTACACATGGTACTTGTACCATTAAATACATGGTACTACCTCTATGTATCCTATCCTGGGCCCTAGAATTGTCTGTATTCAGCTGTTAGAGGAACACAAAAAGGATGATTGATCATGTCCCTTGTTTGCCGGAGTCTATGATATTCAAGGCTTTATACCTGGCTTCCGACTGCTGCATTTCCCACCATAATACTTTGCTTGTTATTTCACAACCTACCGGTCTTGGGATCCTCTGATATCTAAACATTGTATGCTGTTCTAACACTTTCTTTACATTCATAACAAGCAATTTTGAACTATATTTTTATGTGTCATATTTTTGTGCGTTTCTGTAAAATACATTAGTATAATATTTACTGTTACTTTTTTCAGAATGTAATAACCTTTTAACAACAGTATCTTGCTCTCTCTCTCTGTGGTTGCTCCACTTAGATCCTGCATAACATTTTGTGTAAAAGTTTCTCTGTGATTTCAAGATAATACCCATTTGCATGATATCCAACTTCTACCTTTTTGTGTGATATCCAGATTGCACCTTTTAGTGTGACATCAGGAGTTTCTACCACTATAACATAGAGGGAAATACTTCATTGACTTGCTACTCACATGGGTGATTTGCCTGTTCTCTGCTGTTGTGTAAGAGTGTGCCCGACTATAGATCACACCATAAACATGATGCAGAGAGCCAATAAACCCAGCAGTCAGCCGTCCATATACACAAGTCACTCTATGTATGTGGGTGTTAATAAGACATTTCCATATATTCCAAAAAAACAGAGACATAAAAGAAATTGTAAAGCTTGTCCAACAATCTATTAACACTGATATTTTAAAAATGAGCGAATACAATATAGGAATCTTCATAAAAGAGGTTAATATTTCTTTTGTGTTGAGAATGGTTACAATGTGCCAGCTACAGGCAGAATAGACTGCGAGCAGATCCAGTCCTATAACCAACACATTCATGAATATTTTGAGTGCATATAACATCTCTTCCTATCATATACATTTCCAAAAGTCCAAAATGATGCTTCCTTTGGAGTCCAGGAGATTGATAAATGAGGCTCGATATCTCTTTTTACATTAATTAAAAAAACTGAATATATGGATCTAAATATATGGTTTATCAACCGCAGTTGTCTCTCCACAAATATTATCAAATACGTATTGTAATATTTTATGTAAGTCATGAAGCTATTTTTTATAAATTCCCACTACACTCATTATATCTTAATATAAGTCTTCACAATCATATATTAAGTGAAGGGTGTTTCTATTGAAATATGAACATTCCCAGTGCCCCCTAGTGGAAGAAGACATAATTACCACACCAAGTCCCATATCGCTTGTACTAATTAAACTAATAAATCACATCAAATTATATTAATTGTCTTTGGATTTTACGTAAATAATATCTAACATCCCACTAATTATTTCCTGCTGGTATACATAATGAGTGCTAATACGATCTACACATAGCCTAACATCACAACACCGTTATAATGCAATTCATGATTTTTACCTCCTCTTTTAGTTTGTTTAGGATATAACTTGAAATATTGAGTCAACTGATATCCAAGACAGTCGAAGAATTTTTTTAATAATGCGTTATCTTACTGTAAACAAATGAGATTACCAACAAAACCTACTGTAAACCTGACTCCTGTTATTCAGGATAAAACCGTTTGGATATTGAGGTTAATCTGCTGATATATGGGTCAATCCTGACTCTGAGCTCTTTAATCAATACCTGACTGTGATGTTTAGCAGTACCACACCTGTGCCATGCAGCAAGGCTTGCAGTATCTCATGACAAAATGTCCTCAATTCACCTCAATCTAAATCGATTTTTATTGACCCAGTTTCAAATATTTATGAAGCCCTGTAAGGTTTTATATGTTCAGAGAATATGAATTTGTTTTATTGTTCTGAAGATATATGTTCATAAATTCATAATTGGTGATTGATTATATATCTACATAAAAAGTCATTTCATTTCACTTGACCATCTAGCAGTACCACACCTGTGAAACCAGTGTTGGTATTGAAACCAGTGTTGGTATTGGTTTTGACTGTGATAATTGTAAATCACGTTTGTGTAGCATCGCCTTTAGCCCATTAAAAAGCCATATCATATTATCTAGCTTAACCTTTTTGTATACTTATCAACTTTGAACAGTTTATATGGCATTCAAATTGACCATTTTGTGTGATATCAAACTTGACCATTTTGCGTGATATTTAACTTGACCATTTTGTGTGATACCTAACTTGACCATTTTGAATGACAATGACATTCAACATGTCCTGGTGCTTACCTCTCTGTATACCTCTCATTGGTGCATACAATCATCTCTACCATTTATATGTACACTTTATGTTTATAGTGACAATAAATCGAATTTTTAAAACTGCATCACCAAGACAAAATCCTATTTGCAAAGTAAGATTCATTGACCATGTGTTTATCTGTATAATAGCATTCCTTGATAACCTCACTGTCAACATACTAGCACTTTTGAATAGGTAACAATTTGTATAATGACATAATCCTGTGGTCAATTTAATAGCATTTCTTGTCCACCTAATTGTCTATATGTTATAATTTTTAATGATCAAGTGACTTGCTGTACCATAGCAGTCAGTGAATACCTGATTGTCAGTATATTAGCACTGCTCAACCACCTGACTGTCAGTATTTCAGCACTGCTCATCCACCTAAGTGTCAGTATATTAGCACTGCTCATCCACCTAACTGTCAGTATATCAGCACTGCTCATCCACCTAACTGTCAGTACATCAGCACTGCTCAACCACCTAACTGTCAGTATATCAGCACTGCTCAACCACCTAACTGTCAGTATATTAGCACTGCTCATCCACCTAACTGTCAGTATATTAGCACTGCTCATCCACCTAACTGTCAGTATATTAGCACTGCTCATCCACCTAACTGTCAGTACATCAGCACTGCTCAACCACCTAACTGTCAGTATATCAGCACTGCTCATCCACCTAACTGTCAGTATATCAGCACTGCTCAACCACCTAACTGTCAGTATATTAGCACTGCTCATCCACCTAACTGTCAGTATATTAGCACTGCTCATCCACCTAACTGTCAGTATATCAGAACTGCTCAACCACCTAACTGTCAGTACATCAGCACTGCTCAACCACCTAACTGTCAGTATATTAGCACTGCTCATCCACCTGATTGTCAGTATATCAGAAATGCTCAACCACCTGTTTGTCAGTATATCACTGTTGCTCTACCACCTGATTAAGTTTATGAGAAAAGGAAGAAAACAAGATTTCAGACTGACCTGTTGAAGCCAGTGTTTCACATCCTGGGTATTCCAGAGGGGGACCTTCTGTGTCAGCTTATAGGGCACTTCTTCACCAATGATCTCGAGGGCTTCTGCTGCAAACTTGGATGCCAGAGTGTTTGTCCCACACGCGACATGCTTCAGAGGCTTGATGGCTCCACACTCCTTGAACACCTATAAAATTATTTACAGTAATTTGAAGACCCCCTGCATCCCACATCACACTCCAACCTCACAACATCTTCTCACTACTCTGCATGCCAACATGCTCAATGTACACATCATTAAACAAGACAATAATCTAAGGTCAATGCATTTTTATAAACTGATCTATATCTAAAATTTATATGATATCTACACTAAGTCTGACAATATTACCCTTTCAGAATCTACAATTGTGTATTTTCAGAGGGTAAAGACAGAATCATTTTATCGTTTAAAGAAATAAAAATCAAATCCAAACATGCTGATAATTTACATGAATATAATATTTCAAGAAACTGAAAACCATCAGTTGAGTCCTAAAATTCACTTTGATCCTCAATGTTCATGTCCATACCAGATTTTGTCATATCTTCGCCAGTCCGAATAACAGGTAAACAAGATCACATTTTAAAATGTGATACAGCTTTTCATTCAGCCAACAGTCTCTGATGACTGATATCTAGGTTATTTGCAAACTCCATCTCAGTGTCATAAGGAAACATGCAATGCTTTAATAATAAGATTAATAATAAATAATAAAAATTATTTATGTTTTTCCGCAACAATGCACTTCCGAAATGATGAGATATAATAATTCTTTTATATTTTAAACCAGTTTTGCGGATTCTATTTTTTTGTATATCAAATGACCTTTTCAGAAATGTTCATCAGAATTTCTTTTCAACACCAGCAGAGAAACTAATCTGTCTGTGTACTTCTTTGGATGCATTTAGAACTTTCTTTAGAAACTTAATCAGATTTTTTTATCAAACAACATGGCAAGAGGAAAAATCTGCCTGTGTAATTCGTTGATCTATTTTTTCAAATATTGGTGACTATATCAAGAGCCTTGATGACAGCCCTATAAGTTGTGGTCACCATACATCTACTATTCCTTTACTGAATAGGACTCAACTGATCAAGCATAAAAAATTTGTTTTTTTTTATTGGTCAAAAACACCAGCATTGTATGGACCTGAATCATTTCGTCCATTTTGATGGAATGAAATGAAATATCTTACGTTCTAGCTTACAGTCTACTTCAACAAGACTTACTACAACGTGCATGCACTTATGACAAACTAGTTGGTCCTATATCTAAATATTGGTAAAGATTTCAAAGAATTTGTCAACCGAAATCCATAAGAGAGCTATGAGAAAACATTAATACCTCGATTCTAAAGCATATGTCCTTTGACATATTCACAGAATCTCATATTTTCTTAACTGCATATTTTGTGGATTTCTTTGACCAAACAAACATTTTTTTAAAAATCTAATTAGTCAGGCATTTGAGGATGTTGTTTCTCTTATATCATAAAGGTTCAGAGGGCATTTCCTGCTAATCTGCCTAAAACTTAATTACAACAGGAAAACTTAACACTGTTTACATTCAAAGAACGTGTAATTCATTTTCAAAAGTAGTGATTTCACTTAATATCTTCAAAAATATAACATGCTAAAATGTAATAAGTATACTGACAGTAAGACATTTTTGATTAATCAATATAACAGATTTTTGGTGATATTTTATTGATAAAAAAAATGTTCTTACTGTATGATACCAATTCTTTTTCAGCAATTTCAACTGAGGTCACAAGCGGACATGTTAGTGTATTAAGAGCTGAGGCCCAACACCTCTATATGCGAATACATACTACCTCCCGGTGGCCTTGCTCCGCCTTAATACCAGCTTCCATGGCAAAGTGGAACGCGGCGAGAGCCTGCGCCTCCTCCCGCTTGCTGCTGAGTAGCGGCACCAGGCGCTCCAGCCATGCTTTGGATTGGCCGTGGATGTGAGCCTTGTCGCTCTGAGCAAATTCTGAAGGGTCATGTGTTAAAATGAAGGGCTTGACCAGCTCCAAGGTTCCCGACTTGACAACAGCAGATTCGATCTCTTTGTTGGCGCTCAGAGCAGAGATGGCCAGAAAGGCATAGTAGCGCACCGTGTCATCTTGGCTGAAGGCGAGAGGGAACAGCCACTCAGCTGCCTTGTGGGATATCATCTCCTGCTGATTGTCCGTCCCGCCGTACATCGCAAGATTAGCCAGAGCTTCTGCACAGTGTCTTAATGTCTCAATATCTATATTCCGACACGAGTATAATATAGAATCTAACCCTCCAAGCTTAATTACTTTAGCACAAGTGTCCTCCGATTGTTTGAACAAGCTCTCAAGTATTCCTGTAGAAGCCTTGGTTAGTTCGTTATCATCTTTAGCTGAGTTTGCCATTTGGACGATGATTTCTAATCCCTCTCCTGCTACCACAGCACGGTTCCCGACCGTCATTGACTGAGCAAGAACCTGAGCAGACCCTAGCTGAATGCTATGATTCCCATTGTTTGCACAGTTCTTTATCAGAATGTCTAATCCCCCATCATCTTTTAACACATCACAGAGTCCATATGCAAGATCTCGTCCTATACTTGGCGTTGCCCAAGCTTCCTCGATCATACACAACATATTGTCCAGAGCTATACACTGAATCTGTTCAGACTTTGCTTTTAGCTGTTCTATGTTTTCTTGCAGAATTGGGATTGCTTGTTCAAGAGTCACGTTTAGACTTTTTCCTTCAAAGTTAAATTTGACCTTTGTGTGAGTTTTGGTGGGTGTGCCACATTCACCCGGCTCGCAGCACTCTCCAGTCGTGGGCGACTCTGGAGCTGGGAGTGTGATCTCAGCATATTCTGTGCGTTCACGGTTATTTGAGAGTAAAGAAGACTCGGAAGACATGCGCCTGACGACCCGAGCCTGGATGGATACCGCGGGCCTGGCTGGCCTGGATGTCATCTCCTCCTTCTGGTGAATAGTTTGAAGTGAAATCTTAAACTTTCCTCCACTGGCACGGGCAGCAGCAAGATCATCGTCAGCTTGAGACAAATCCCAATAAACTTTGGAGTGCTCCGACACCTTGCCGCCACTCGATGTTGTAGAAGTGGATGAGGTTGAAGTGTCTATATAATCCACGGAAGCAGAGCGTATCCGGTTGTTCTTGAGGTCCATCGCTGACTGGGATCTCTCCCAGGGTTTGTTATGCTTTGGTATGCTGGACATGCCGTCTTTGTTCATGTGTAGGAGGGAGCCCTCGGAGGGTATTCTCTGGAAGCTGGTGCCATTGTCAGTACTGCTAGGGCTGTTGCTGCTGCTGGAGCTGCATCCCTCGGCGCCACTCATCCTATCCTGCCTCCTGCCCGTCAGCCCCTGAAACCCACAAATACAACCTCTTAATCAAAACATAACCATGCTCCTTATTTTTTTTTTTTTTTTTTTTTTTTTTAAGATTGTTTACTTTTGTAGTTTTTTTTTTATAAACATAATATTACTGATGCAAAAAATCTAATCTAACAGATCTCTCAGGACCTTGAGAAATCGGATCCAATTTACAGCACTGTCATTGTTCAAGAGATTTCTATTTGTCCACAGAGAATGCTGTTCCGTGATACATTGAGGTTCATGGTGTATTTCAATTCAAAGGCCTTTTGGATTCTGTACCCTGTTTGATATTCATGATTGCATGCAATATCAAATGTTGCCCTTTCATGTTCTGCTCCTTCCCAAATACCAGATATTTCATGAGAACATTGTTCATCAAATGTTATTCTCATTTTCTTATTTATGACATTATTTTGATTCTTTCAAATGACTCTACATATGCTGAATACTTAACTAGCCTTTCTAATTAAAAATGTCATTAAAAGATACCAGTATTCTCATCCAAATGCTCGAACAATATTTCAAAAATAAATTTTATAAATCAAACACCAAATACATATAAAATTATATATCTATATATTTTGTAGACTATTTAAATTTGATGGAGATTAAATAAAAGACATATATTTTGCTCAATTGCAAGATACAGTGTGGACATAGCGAAAGCTCTAAGTGAATAACTTTTAGTTTGTTTCTGTTTTATTTAGCTTTGAAAATCATTGGATAAAAATATCATTGGCCACTTAATCATCAAAGAATGCATACAGCATAAAAGAAAACTGCATGTTATCTGTCAGTCCCAGAGTGCTAATACATATGACTATAATTCTGGTCCAGACAATATAATCCTGCTCTTGTATCTAATCTACATTCTGCTGAGTATTATCCCTTGTAATCCCATTACTAGCGATCGTTTCTCCATCTACAGAATGTGAGCCCCGGAGCATGGCTTCCAGGCCACTCATTATCAAGAGGCATTGTGACCAGTTTAAACAGTTCTTCGTGCCTTTACCTGGTTAAATATACTCAAAGATTTACTTTAGAAATTACCAAATTTTACATGTTCCCACATTGCCTAAATATTGAAGAAATTGTAAAGAATCAATCAGGTCTAGGTCTCTTGATACTACGGTAGTTCAACACATATTCCATATGTTCAAGGTGCCTATGTAAACAGACACATTTTTATTCAAAATGAATCTTTTGCCCACATTACATAAATGTATTGAAAAAATTATGCCAGGGGTAACCTCCATAGGTTAACACTATCGCAATGTGGAATGTGTTTGCTGTGACAATAAAGTAGAAGGAATTGCGTCAGAATTACCTCCATAGGTTAACACTAGTTCCATGTGGAATGTGTTTGCTGTGACTATACAGAAGAAGGATTTGTACCAGGGTTACCTCCATAGGTTAACACTAGTTCCATGTGGAATGTGTTTGCTGTGACAATAAAGTGGAAAAATTTGCACCAGGGTTACCTCCATAGGTTAACACTAGTTCCATGTGGAATGTGTTTGCTGTGACAATAAAGTAGAAGGAATTGCGTCAGAGTTACCTCCATAGGTTAACACTAGTTCCATGTGGAATGTGTTTGCTGTGACTATACAGAAGAAGGATTTGTACCAGGGTTACCTCCATAGGTTAACACTAGTTCCATGTGGAATGTGTTTGCTGTGACAATAAAGTGGAAAAATTTGCACCAGGGTTCCCTCCATAGGTTAACACTAGTTCCACGTGGAATGTGTTTGCTGTGACAATAAAGTAGAAGGAATTGCGTCAGAGTTACCTCCATAGGTTAACACTAGTTCCATGTGGAATGTGTTTGCTGTGACTATACAGAAGAAGGATTTGTACCAGGGTTACCTCCATAGGTTAACACTAGTTCCATGTGAAATGTGTTTGCTGTGACAATAAAGTAGAAGGAATTGCGTTAGAGTTACCTCCATAGGTTAATTGCTGTGACCATACATTAGAAGGTTTTCAGCAGGAAGCTACCATATAAGGTAAACACTGGCTCGATATAACTTATTATAAAAGTAATATTATCCTGTTAAAGGACTCATACTTAAATAACTTTGGTTAAAGCTGGCTTCATAAATTTCAAAAGGCCCTAAAGTTAATTCATTATTAACCTTTTATAAATTAAAATGAAGTATAGAATATTTCCAATTTCATGTGCATTGTGTGAGTTTAAAAAAAAAATAGTTTAAGACAGCCAATGCAAATCACATAAGCTTGAACAAAAACCTAAACTTAAATATCAGGACACTCAACTTGCTAATAGGAACCAAAAGAAGTATTTGGAAATAAAAGATTAAAAAATTAATAGTGTCTGAAAAGAATGAGCCAATATCATATTTTTATATATATCTGTAGAATTCTGTCTTGTAAGGAAATATTACAATGATTATCTAGAAAACTGTTGAAATATCTTTGATTCAACACAATAAAAATATTTGCCAAGATAATTCCAATTTAACTAAAATATCACATTTATTAAAAAATATAAATTTACATTAACAATTTTTCATCTAATTACCGGAATCATATCACAATCTAATAAGAATGTGTCACGATTCTTGTTTTTTATGGAACACAATTTACAATAAGAAATGGTTGTTCTCAGATAAGTGGTCTTAATCTTGGTTATCTCTCTCTGACCTTTCTTTGTCTCGATCCGATTACTATTCTATTTACTCTGATATGGTTATACACTTTTTCTGGCATGGACCTTGATCACAATCAATTATATATGTGGCATTCTGGTGAAATATGAACTGACATTCATCATCCCCCAATTTACTCGCAGGGAAATATTTTCCATATTCACACATATCACGTGAAGAGTACTCATTTATGAAATCCTTTTACAGAATTCCTGCACAATGAAATCATTTAGTTTCAAAGAACATTTCTGAGAATATTAGAGAAATAAGAGATCTACAAAACAAATCAATATAGCATGACATTGAACCAACCTCAATTTCGCTGAAGTCTCCTGTAGAAAACATGTACTATCTCATATATTGTTGGAGGTTTATTGTGCAGCCTCTGTGTGCAGCTGCGCTGATCCTTCACAACTGGTGCTACAGGATCTGAGTGTGTGTATTTTCTAGGCGAAATCAGCAGGCTATTTGGGCTGTCAGAGTGTGAGCAACACTTCACGTATGTGTGCTGCACCAGTATCTATCATTCACACCTCAGCCTTCGATCCCTCCAGAAAATAATCCATGACTCACACTATCCAGTGTACAAAGGCGGTTACTATAGTGGGAAGACAGAAGGATTCTCCCTTTGTACAGGGTAAAAGTGTGCCCAAAGTACTCATGCGTGTATGAGGTGCGGTTGATAGCTAAAAAATGGTTACCTTATCATGAGATGATGCACTCAAAGAACCTACTATCCACCTTCAGAATCTCTCATCAGCATTCAGCCATTTTTGACAGCACAATAGACTCGTCCATGTGACGTAAACAATCCTGTCTTGCTTTCTCGTAGAATTCCTTTGTTTGACAAAAGATATATTCACTTCAGTATGTGCTTAATAAAGATATCTACATTGACACATTTTACATGTTACACTTGCTCGACAAAGCGAATTGCCGTTTTCTAATTTTTGTTTTTATTTCCAGGGTAGCTGCCACCCCTCAGGGTCGATCACCCCTTCTGACTAAAACTGGACTTTCCCATTGACCCAGTTCCGAGAAAATGGCGCAGGGAAAACTGAAGACGAAAGTTCAAGTTCCAGCCGCTTCAAAGCGAAAAGGCCAACACCCGAAGAAACATGTGGGAGCCAAGAAAGGCGGTATGTTGTCATCAATACACTGATCGTGATTAGATAAATGGTTAAGCTGAAAATACACGTTTAAGTGGATAAAATGTGATAATTTAATGAGAAGTATTCCGTGACCCCTTCTAATTTCGCTCACGCCATGGTGATCAACAAGACAACACGTGCACATAGATATTGCAAAACATGTCATTAATTATGGCATTTAGAAGTAAATAAGTGAATAACCGACGTGTTCCATGTTGAATTAACCATAAAAGTGATTTTTATATTTACTCTTTAACTACATCGAAATGTCACTGTGTTAGATTTTTAAAATTGCCAAATATAATACGTGACAAAGTCAAAAATAATATAACAAAACATACCGAGTCGGGGAAGCTGGGTGAGGCTCAGAGTATCCGTCCGCCATCACCAACGAACTGAATCCGCTCACACAGCTGACCCGACGAGGCATGTTTTGTTTTTATACCTCAGACAACTACTGTATTTTTAAAAAAATTATACATGAAACAAGATATTTATCATTAAAAATCATTATCTTTTTGTAAACAAAGCGCACCTCATTTGACCCCTTCACGTGACCCGAAAATGGTGCGTACAGCCATAGACTGGTTGCCGTCCTCTGTGTATACACGATGTTTTTGACACTCGGTGGGAGACCAGTCTAAAGATGGCCGACGGAAAATAGTTCGCAGCTAATCAATACGTTGCGAATACTCGGCATGCTCGTATTCATTGGAAATCTCGTCGATACGCGCATCACTGAGGTATAAAAAAGTATGTACTTCAGTAATGTTAACATTTTGGAAGATGTTAAGAGCAATATAGCAGTAATTATTTTAGCCCTAAAGTTCAACCTCACAGGAAAATTTTGCCAGTCTATCAACCTCAATACCACTCCGCCTCATTGTCACTCTCCCCAGCTCAGAACTCCTGAAATCTCTGACATGTCGGTTTTTTAATACCGAGTGTCATCACTAAGTATAGGGACCTATGATGTGTGAAAACCGAGGTGGAAAACCATGAGGCTGAGTGCCCAGCTTCCAAATTTGTACATCTACTCGCGCTGGACCAGTTACCGCCGATGAAGTAGACCGTGACTGGCAGCGGCTATAAGGGTCCTCACCAACTTAACTGCTGTAATCGGCGGCTATTGGTAGGGACAGAAAACTGGTCCCTCACAAGTATATCTATAAGTTTACTCAGCAAAACCAGTTGGCATCCCACTGAGAGTGATTGTACTGTCAATTGCCACTGTGGCTTCTGGTTCTCTTTATTGAAACCATCATCAAGCCTTAGCAACCTTATATCCCAGCCATCCCAACAGAAACTTATATGAAATTTCAAAAGCCTGGAGTTGACAGTATATGGCAAAATGCACCAATTTGACAGGAAAGATAAGGCAAACAATTGATCTCTGAAAAAAGGGGAGAGAAAGCCCAATTCTTATTGTGGGAGAATGTTTGTGTCATTCACATTGTGGGAATATTCCACAATAGAGAACTCTAGGATTTCAAAAAGAAGATAAAACGATATGTTAGTTCCAATCACAAATTGTTACAATTGGTTTGATGTTAAACATTTCATATTTGGTGATACAGATACAGAGAATTCAAAAGTTCTTCACATACACATATTATAATTTGATTAAAAGGTTATGTGCTATTTATTTCCAGGTCGGGCTATTGCGCCAAAGAAATCAAGACATGTGGAAGCAGTGAGTTTAAAGAAGGTATGATATATTCCAAAATCTGAACATTGTTTACTGTATATAGTATTATTCTGTTTTAATATGTAAAAATCCAGTAGAATTTATGGTTTTAGTTTTTTTTTTATTCTCAGTTTATATTTATGGATAATGATTCATTTGCTCAAAACAGTAATATGGATAATAAATATATAAATGAATTATGAAGTGTCGGATTAAATGAAAATTCCCTTTATTTCAGAATCTGGCAAGAAGTATCAACAAGAAAATTGAACAAGAGGTGATAGCAAAAGCATCCAATTCAGAATATAAATCACTTGCCACTGTCAAATCTCCAGAAATGAGCAAGGCCAAAAAATGAAAAAAGGACTGGTAAATAAAGACAGTATCTTATGAACTGTTGAAAAATTTCAACATTTCGAAACAACAAATTTGGACTCTGGAAAACAAATATTTAAAGACTAAGACACATTAATTTCAAGAAGGGGAATATACTTGTATTGTGGAGTCACAGCAAAACAAAATAAAGGAACTTTAAAGTGGATCTTAAAGTGATTTCATAAAAAAGAAAGAGATTTTAGATGAGATGAAAAAGACAGCTGCAATTTCGCTGTATGAAATATCTGGATATCTAGTATTGCGTAATGCATGTTAAATGAATGGATGGTTTTGTTCT
Organism: Amphiduros pacificus; assembly: GCA_949316495.1. Lineage (NCBI taxonomy): Eukaryota > Metazoa > Annelida > Polychaeta > Phyllodocida > Hesionidae > Amphiduros > Amphiduros pacificus. The sequence continues at coordinate 40,701,152 of OX439001.1, read as the reverse complement.
GTTCTTGACCTGCATACCCAACACAAAACAGATTTAATTTTTAGGAATTAATAATTATTTAGAATTAGAAATAACAATTGATTATGAAATTGATTCAAAAATAGGATGAAATTTGTGAAATCTACTTTCAAAAGAATTCTCAGTTTCTCTCATCAGTTATATACATTCATTAATTTTGTTATGCTCAAATGTGACTGAATGAGGTCATGCAGGACTGTCATGTGACTGAATGAGGTCAAGCAGGACTCTAATGTGACTATAATGATTCAATTAATGAAACAGCAGTTTGGAAATTGCTAAGATTTATTATAAAATACCTTCCATACACCACAATGTGTTATCATGATGCATAAAATACACATGTTTTAATAATAAAAAATGCTCAAATGTGGTGGACACTGATCTGAATTATTTACTTTTTTCAATCCAAAGTTCAGACTAAAGTTTAATACTACAATTGCTTTTTCAATGATGAACCAAAATCAGAATTTGCAAAAAAGCACTCAGCTTTTATCAGGTACAATATAAATTGAGATATAACCCATTAAAATGTGACTTTACACCAAGAATTGTTAATTTCAGAGCATTTCTCATAAAGCAGCTGCTGAGCTGCCTTTAGAGTGGTGGCATCTGGTGGATAACAATTTTATTACAGTTTGACTAAAATTGTTGTAGAATAAATTATATTTGTATAAAATATATATGATGATATGTGATAGCTTTTAACATTGTATATTTTGAAATAAAATTACATCTGGGGAAAAACTAGTCATTTACTTTACCTTTGAAATATTTCTTTTAAAGGTATTAAGCAATAAACCTGAAATTTAGTGTATAAAAAACTTATCTACAAACTTCATGACATTGACGATTAACATAGAGTAATAAGATAAGTTACAATAAGACATAGAAGTTGTGTTATTAGCAGCCATCAGCTGCATGTGACTGGTAAACATGGGTAGTGGCTGAGGCTGAAAGTGGGATAGCACTGATGTCATTCTAGCACCATTCAAAGGACAATACCTTTCGTGACATCGTAAGCATATTGCCATACTCTTATGATGTCATTTTACCTTTCAGTGCCTCTGATAACACTCCACATAGTAATTATCTTTTTTGAGAACAAATTAAAATTTTCATGGATTAAATTCTTTAAATGCCACTTGTTTCTTCTGAAAATCAATATATCTAAATTGATCCAAATTTCATTTATATCACTTTTGGGGGGTGTGTGTTGGGGGGGGGGGGGGGGGGGTTGCTACAATCTTGTATTTTAAGTTCAAAATTTGCTGGACAAGCTGCAAGTTATATTATTGAGAAAAAAATAATTAGATTAATAAAGATTATTGGTGAAATCAGATAATAATCTTATTTTTTCTAAGTTGGATATTTTCATATTTTGCAATAACTTTACTTTCTCAATAAAATAATTTTAAATTATTTTTATAAAATAATATTAATACTTTAGTTATTCAATAATAATACTGTTGTATCTTGCCCCAATAAGATTTTTCTCACCCAGAGGTTGGTTAATTCTGAATGGATGATATCTTTGTGAGTGTGACTCATATGCATGACTGGACATTGAGTTCATAATTTCAAATGTTGCAAATATTGGGCAGTGACAGCAGAGTGAGTGAAAACATTGACCACCTTTTCATTCTACCAATGTAATGCAGAGTGTTGGCAAGCTGGAATTGAAATATATTAAAGCCTAATACCTCCCAAAATTCTGCCTTTTTGAAACAAAAAAATACTTATCAAAACAAAACATTTAATACTTACATGGTGTGAATTATTTATAAAAAGCACTTGAATGCAACTTAAAATTGAAAGTTAGTTGGAAAGCATTCCAAATAATTTATCAAATGAATATCAATCTTTGTGACACATTCACCTGGCTGTCCCAGTCACATATAGGGGAGTATTGTACTTATAATCCAGGTGAGCACTCTGTATTAAATGTACCAGCATATTTAACACAGACTCCCCCTGGTGGCAGCACATGGTACATTATACAGGGTCCACCTGCTATATAAAGGCTTGCCCACACCCAGCAAGGTCAGTATCAACTCAGGGCACTGTGTACCTCACTTGTATCTTGTTCTTCCCTTGGATCTACCTGACTGACACCGTCCTGACTGACACCATCCCGACTGACACCGTCCCGACTGACAACGTCATGCCTTCCCTTCAGATCAACTGCAGCCTGCCAGCCAGTGCCATTCCTCCTAAGTTCTCGGAGGAGATGAACGAGTTGGTTCATCAACTCTTGGGGAAACCAAAAAAGGTTGGTTTTTTTATTCATATTTTTTATTTATAATATATAGTCTTTTATTTATAATATATAGTCTTCATCATCTACCTCAAAATACAGGTTTATTTTAAAAAAAGGAACTACTGGATACTGTTTAAAAAATTTATGTCAATATTTCAGTTGAATTAATAGAACATATCATAAAATATGTTCAAATAAGTGATCAGGTTTGAGAGTTCTGTTTTAGCATAATATAACCCAATACTATTCGTGTATACTGTAATTAAATACAGAATTTCATACCACAAAAAAATTAATTACTGATTAAGCCAGTGTACAATGAATGATAATTGTTTTCTTTTTGGGTTGTTATTTTTAAGAGATGAAGAGACATAATCTGATATCAGCCAGCACAATATAAATGTTATTTTATTAATTTCAGTTTATCATGATCTGGGTGGCCCCTGACCAGCAGATCTGCTTTGGTCCGGAGCCAGGCCCAGCTGCCCTGTGTGACATGTGCTGTGTGGGAAGCATAGGGGTGGAGGAAAACAAGAAATACTCCGAAGCCATCTGCGGCAAACTCCAAGCAGACCTCGGCATCCCACCAGAGAAGTAAGTCACATTCTCTTGTAGTTTTTTTTCATAATAGTATTTATGATACATCTTTTAATATTCTACATGACTTATTAGAGAGTATTTATTCAGACAATGATAATGCTAGGTGGTCATTAGTTTTTCATCAATTTATACCAAAAGAAATAAAAGAATTTGTATTAAGTTGTCCAAGACAACAAATGCCCAATTTTCCAAAGAAATCTCTTCTGGAGCATTTTTAAAGTACTTAATATGATTTTTATATGTAGAAAAAGTGTTGTGTCAGCTTTCTAGTTGAGACACTTGAAATAACTTTCAATTTCTCATAGTTGCCATGACCATGGGCCATGGTGCAGTTGGTTAGAGCACCAGCTTATTAGCATCAGTTCCTATGTGGTAATCCAAAGGTCGTGGGTTCGATACCCGGCCATGTTGAGATTGAACTCGCGATAAAATTTCCCATATGAGCTGAGGCCCGTGCCTTAAGGGTTTACCCGTTTTCTTTGTAAATCTGTGACCGGGTGGGTTGTCATGTCGAGGACCTGCGTCATGAATATTCAGTGAGGCAGCACTATATATCTGCTACAAGTAGGTCTCATCACAAAATGACTGAAATAATGTTGAAAGTGATGTAAAACCCCAAACAAATCATAGTTATCACCCTTTCCATCCATGGGACTGAACAAGGTCAGATACTAGCCTTTTAATAAGCAATGTATAAGAGTAGTATGGGATTTTACTGGAACCATGTCTGCTGCTATTTTTGCCATCAATGAAATTAACAGACCATTGTGACTTGTCACATGGTATTTAATTAATTTCATCCTTTAAAATGTCAGTTTTTAGTTAAATGAGTCGATATACTTAAAGCTTTCATGAAATAGCAGACAATTTTACATAGATATTGGGTAGGTTGAAATGAATGTGGTCACAAAACTGTAATACAAACAAGCTATCTCACAGAAATCAACCAAAATATCCTTGCCATGTTTATTGTGTTTTCCTGAAAATGCCAAGTACTATTTTGACCACTATAGTGGTTCAAGAGGGTATTAGGCCTGAACCAATACACAAACACAAATGGAAAAAAGGATCTCTGTGAACCAAATCACTCCAGTGTCCCAATCTGAAGGTGCTCCATTGTTGGATGAGCAGGTTTTTGCATTAGATCACTGATCAGCTGAGCAAAGTTTGGATTTTAGCACAGGACTTATCTGCTTTTAAATGGCAAAGAAATTTATGTAGGGTTAATATGATAATTAATAACATTTGTTCAAAAAGTGTATGGTATAAATATTTAAATTACATGTATGTAAGAAAACATAGGCCAATATCCTTGGAGCTATGCTGGTCCTTGTTTTTTGTTATGTTTGTGAACATTTTCAGGAAATTGCTTCATAAATGATCATTTTAAAAATGCTTTGCCAGAGCAGACTTGAGCAGATGACCAATAAAAATGCATGTTACATATTGATTTTGGCCCCAACTTGTATCTCGATTCTCATTGGCTAATATTTATAACGTTATTAAAAATGGAAGCCTCCTTGACAACTCAATGACGGCTATTAGATTCTTTGTGCAGATGATGATGCTTGAAAGCTAACACTGGATGTAGTCAAATGATTGAAATCAATTTTATTTTAATCTCATATACGGTTGAAAAAAAGTACTAGCAAATTTTGACAAAGTCTGTTTAAACCATTAGAATATCTCTTGCAATAAGATTTGATCAATTTATGCTTTCAGGGTATTCATCACTTTCTCAGACATGAAAGGCGCCAATGTGGGATGGAACAACAAGACATTCTGCCATCTGGACAAATAGACCACCTATCAAACTTTCATCTTTATGCTGTTAAGATGGATACATTAACACAGACAATTTATAGTCAGTGACATAAATATGGTGAATTGTACAGCTGAGCATTTATGACGAATGACACAAATTGTGAGCAGAGGGACAGAACACCATTTAATTATAACACAGGATATGTTCCACTGTGCTTACTACTTGCAAAATTGTATATAAATTGAATGAATGCATTTATTTATATTGTAATAACATGTTATTTTAATAAAAGTATTATCAAAATAGATTTTCCTCCTTGTCCAGTGCATTTTTTAAAGAAAAATAAGTTTTGTAGAATAAAATAGTTGACATTAATTAATCTTAACTAATTTAATGAACTTAAATTTCTTAATTAATCCCTAAAAGTAAATACCAAGCAGAATAAATCCTCATCCATTGATCTCAACTAAAGGTAGAAATCTCTGTTAGCTCATTGCACATTGATGTATCCAAGCAAATGATCTGAAATTTACCCATGAAGTTAATCCCTTCTCTCCAACTTTGGACCTTTTCAATTTCAAAATCTAACAATTAGTGCAAATCACTTAATTCCTATATACCATTAAAACTTTACTTGTCCAACTGAATATTATGAATTCTCTAGAAGAAAGAATCTGTCTGAATAAAAGCTATTTTTCATTCCAGTGGCCTAGGGTATTGTGACTTTCATCCTTGGCATGCTGTATGAAGTGACACCGACAGGAGTGCACTTCACTCGCTCTGTGTCAGCTGTTTTATCATGATCTACTGGCATAATATTACCAAATGCATACATCTGACAAGCAGATGCCAAAGATTCAAGCAGATGCCAAAGATTCTGGGAGAAAATTAGAGTTTATATGCCACTTGTACACCCAGATAATCAATATTGCAGCTGAATGTTTAGAGAGGAGATCTATAATTTGTGTCAGATATGTCATTCATGGTTTAATTCCGTGTCCATTGCTTGAACATCAGTAGATCTGACATGAATTATTAATGACAGAGGAGTCTACGATATGCAGACATGCCACCCATTAAAACAGTCAGCCTCAGATCCCCGTCTCCTCACGTCACACAACAGATCTGATCCATATATAGCCACAGCTAATACGGATATCTTCTCATTTTTAAAAACAAGCAAGTATTCTGAATGGAGATCATGTACATGTTTGGTTTGCAACCAGATGTGTATTCTGTTTGCAACCAGGTCTATACTCTATTAATTGTAACCAGGTGTGTATTCTGTTTGTAACCAGGTCTTTACTCTGTTTACAACCAGGTGTATACTCTGTTGCAACCAGGTGTATACTCTGTTTGCAACTAGGTGTATATTCTGTTTACAACCAGGTGTGTATTCTGTTTGCAACCAGGTGTATACTCTGTTTATAACCAGGTCTATACTCTGTTTACAACCAGGTCTATACTCTGTTTACAACCAGGTGTGTATTCTGATTTTAACCAGTTCATTCATGTTGAAATATTGGAACTTGAAAAAAAATATTGGAATTGTGTATTCCTCTTGTAAGCAGGCACATATTCTAATAGTAACCAGGAGTATAATCCTATTGAACTCACTTGTGCATTCTGATTTGAACTACCGTACATGTAATTTGATATGGAACCAGGTTTATTTTGATTTGGAACCAGGTTTATTTTGATTTGGAACCAGGTTTATTTTGATATGGAACCAGGTGTTATGATATGGTACCAGGTGTATTCTGCATACATTGGTAGTCCATGCCAGTCATTAAATCTTCTCACTACCTTTGCTGTCATTTCCCCCGTATTAAAGTTCCAATTTTAGAACTCCATAAGCCTCAGGTAATGACCTGTGATCAGTGGCCTGATTGAGACGCTAACCTATCAGTGCAAAGCAAAATCTTTATGTAATAATTATTTATTCTTTTGCCAGTCCGTGCACAGCCTGATTTCGGTGAATAGTCATGACAAGCAGCGAACCTTAAACCACCTTTTTACCATTGACAGCAGGGACTGATATGAAAGAGAAGACCTGTTATGAAGAGTATATTTTGTATTGAACCAGGTGCAATCTGATATAGAACCAGAGGTGTCATCTGATATTCAACCAATGGTGTAATTTGATATACAACCAGAGGTATACTTTGATACAGAACCACAGGTGTAATCTTATATAGAACCAGATGTATAATCTGATATACAACCAGAGGTATAATCTGATATATAGAACCAAAGGTGTAATCTGATATACAACCAGAGGTATAATCTGATATATAGATCCAGAATTGTAATCTGATATATAGACTTAGAAGTGTAATCTGATATATAGAACCAGAAGTGTTATCTACTATATAGAACCAGAGGTATAATCTGATATATAGAACCAGAGGTGTAATCTGATATACAACCAGAGGTGTAATCTGTTATATAGAACCAAAGGTGTAATCTGATATACAACCAGATGTGTAATCTGATATATAGAACCAGAGGTATAATCTGATATATAGAACCAGAGGTGTAATATGATATACAACCAGAGGTGTAATCTGTTATATAGAACCAAAGGTGTAATCTGATATACAACCAGATGTGTAATCTGATATATAGAACCAGAGGTATAATCTGATATATAGAACCAGAGGTGTAATCTGATATACAACCAGAGGTGTAATCTGTTATATAGAACCAAAGGTGTAATCTGATATACAACCAGATGTGTAATATGATATATAGAACCAGAGGTATAATCTGATATATAGAACCAGAGGTGTAATCTGATATACAATCAGGGGTGTAATCTGATATATAGAACCAAAGGTGTAATCTGATATACAATCAGGGGTGTAATCTGATATATAGAACCAGAGGCGTAATCTGATATATAGAACCAGAGGCGTAATCTGATATACAACCAGAGGTGTAATCTGTTATATAGAACCAAAGGTATAATCTGATATACAACCAGAGGTATAATCTGATATATAGAACCAAAGGTGTAATCTGATATACAACCAGAGGTATAATCTGATATATAGATCCAGAATTGTAATCTGATATATAGACTTAGAAGTGTAATCTGATATATAGAACCAGAAGTGTTATCTACTATATAGAACCAGAGGTATAATCTGATATATAGAACCAGAGGTGTAATCTGATATACAACCAGAGGTGTAATCTGTTATATAGAACCAAAGGTGTAATCTGATATACAACCAGATGTGTAATCTGATATATAGAACCAGAGGTATAATCTGATATATAGAACCAGAGGTGTAATATGATATACAACCAGAGGTGTAATCTGTTATATAGAACCAAAGGTGTAATCTGATATACAACCAGATGTGTAATCTGATATATAGAACCAGAGGTATAATCTGATATATAGAACCAGAGGTGTAATCTGATATACAACCAGAGGTGTAATCTGTTATATAGAACCAAAGGTGTAATCTGATATACAACCAGATGTGTAATATGATATATAGAACCAGAGGTATAATCTGATATATAGAACCAGAGGTGTAATCTGATATACAATCAGGGGTGTAATCTGATATATAGAACCAAAGGTGTAATCTGATATACAATCAGGGGTGTAATCTGATATATAGAACCAGAGGCGTAATCTGATATATAGAACCAGAGGCGTAATCTGATATACAACCAGAGGTGTAATCTGTTATATAGAACCAAAGGTATAATCTGATATACAACCAGATGTGTAATCTGATATACAACCAGATGTGTAATCTGATATATAGAACCAGAGGTGTAATCTGATATACAACCAGAGATGTAATCTGATATATAGAACCAAAGGTGTAATCTGATATACAATCAGGGGTGTAATCTGATATATAGAACCAGAGGCGTAATCTGATATATAGAACCAGAGGTGTATTTAGTTGAACCTCGGTTTAGACTCATTTAGGATTAGGTGTATATTGGTTAGAACCTACCCTGTTCTGTGTTCGCTGCAATAATCCAGTAAAATATCCTGCTCCTGGAACATTGTGGTTGCCCATTATTTAATCCATCTCCAGTGTTTTGTTTATTTACATCATAATTCATTTCAAAATAGTTCCTTTCCTAAGTGCTCCGATACAAACTGAAATCTTTCAGAACTATTTTCCAAAAATAAGGAATACTGTCATGTTTGACATCAAAGTAAAAAAACATGAGATTACTGAAAGAATATGCCGAGTAGATATTGAGAGTGAGCATGGCACCTGGCCTTATATAGACAAATGTTGGCAGCATTGAGGTGGAGCCTGAGACGGGGAGACTGGATTACTGCAGCAATACGCAGACATGATTTACTGGTGCACTTATATCCCTGCCTGAAAACACAGTCATTAGGATCAGCTCAGGCTGGTCGAGACGTTCTCACTCACAGCCTGAATACATATACAAGACAAGCTACTGCTGGTTGATTCAGAGGCCTGGCAAAAAATATGTTTTATATATTTGCTTGAATATTGTAATGATTAATCCCCATTTTCAACTAAAAACTAACCACAGACAAAAAAAAAATTATTTTTCAAAAAAGATATTTCTTCCCTGGCGTATTTATCAAAATCAGTGACTAGGTAGATTTCATGATTCTATTTCATGTCACATGCCACAGAGAGGTTAGTAACCTGGCATTATCTCCTGACTCAGTTTGGTTGCTAGCTTCCATTGTCACCTGTCTTAGTCTGGTCACTGATTTAGCATTGTCACCTGTCTTAGTCTGGTCACTGATTTAGCATTGTCACTTGGCTTAGTCATGTTACTGATATAGCATTATCACCTGACATAGTCTGGTCACTGATTTAGCATTGTCACCTGGCTTAGTCAGGTTACTGATCTAGCTTTGTCACCTGGCCTAGTCTGGTCACTGATCTAGCATTGTCGACTGTCTTAGTCTGGTCACTGATTTAGCATTGTCACCTGGCTTAGTCAGGTTACTGATCTAGCTTTGTCACCTGGCATAGTCTGGTCACTGATCTAGCATTATCACCTGACATATTCTGGTCACTGATTTAGCATTGTCACCTGGCTTAGTCAGGTTACTGATCTAGCTTTGTCACCTGGCATAGTCTGGTTACTGATCTAGCATTGTCACCTGGCCTAGTCTGGTCACTGATCTAGCATTGTTGCCTGTCTTAGTCTGGTCACTGATCTAGCATTGTCACCTGGCATAATCTGGTCACTGATCTAGCATTTTCACCTGTCAAGGACCTGTGGCATGACTATATCTTTAACAAGTAGGTCTCATAATGATATTGTTGATAATATGTTGAAAATGACATAAAACCCTATTAAAACAATACAAGAATAGATAGTGGTGAAAATGTTTGACCCAAACTATGATATTCTGCCATGTGGCATGTACAACTATAAATAGACACATGCATGGCTGAGCACAGACCTATTAATATCATTTTGCACATCGTCACCTGATACTAACCTAGCAATGTTGCCTACATCAGGCTGGCTGTTCACCTACCATTGTTATCCACCTTACTCTGGTTGTTATCTTAGCATTGTCACATGTGTTAGTATGGTTGCTAATTAACCTGGTATTGTCACCTAGCTTAGTTTTGTTGCTATGCTAGCATTGTCAATTACTTCAGTCTAGCATTGTCACCTGCCTCAGCATGGTTGCTATCCTAGCATTGTCACCTGCCTCAGCCTGGTTGCTATCCTAGCATTGTCAACTGCCTCAGCCTGGTTGCTATCCTAGCATTGTCAACTGCCTCAGTCTGGTTGCTATCCTAGCATTGTCACCTGTCTCTGCCTGGTTGCTATCCTAGCATTGTCACCTGCCTCAGCCTGGTTGCTATCCTAGCATTGTCACCTGCCTCAGCCTGGTTGCTATCCTAGCATTGTCACCTGCCTTTAGTCTGGTTGCTATCCTAGCATTGTCACATGCCTCAGTCTGGTTGCTATCCTAGCATTGTCACCTGCCTTTAGTCTGGTTGCTATCCTAGCATTGTCACATGTCTCAGCCTGGTTGCTATATATCCTAACATTGTCACCCGCCTCAGTCTGGCTGCTATCCTAGCATTGTCACCTGCCTCAGTCTGGTTGCTATCCTAGCATTGTCACCTGCCTCAGCCTGGTTGCTATCCTAGCATTCACTTGCCTCAGTCTGGCTGCTATCCTAGCATCACGAACTGCCTTAGTCTAGTTGCTATCTTTGTCAATCACTTCTTGTCATGATATTGTGATACATTAAAAGCTACCTCCCTGAAATCAGCCAAAATACACCTGCCAGGATCAATGTGTTTGCCAACAATGCTCAGTACTATGGCATCATAGGAGTACAAGCTGATAACAGACTCATTATTGTGGCACATAAATAGTGAACATTTATTATCAACAATTTTCAAGTACAAGTTTTTCTGATTCACATGGTGATCACATATTATGGCTTGTGATTTGAGTTGACAGGGACACAAAATGTCTGCATACACAAGTCTGACATTCACCAAGTGTTCATAACAGACTTAACAAGTGTAGTTCTTTATCCAACCTTTTTTTCAGTTACCACCAAATTAACTGTTATTATTCAAGCAATTTTAAGTATTTTGGCTGTACCTTTCTGTACTTTTCATGTTGTATCAATATATTGTTACCATTATTAAACACATGTTCTCCATAGTTAAAAAATGTAGGAAGCAACAGGTCAGAGGAACTCTTGCAAATATGCAATATTAACTATTTAACTTTTTTTCAAATTTAAGTTTCAAATACATCCAATTCTATACCTCAAACAATAAAATATTCAAATTTGCCATATATTAATACATGCTTTGTAAATGTGCATGTTCAGCAGAACGTGCAAGAGGTGGTAATACAGTGATATATCTGTACAGCGTTGTATCACATTCTAATAGTAATACTACGACAGTCATACACATATCCAGTTCCCTGACCAATCATGGCAGCCGAAACAATGGGAGGGTTGAAAGGTGATTTTTTACCAATTAGAGACCAGCTAACGAACAGTTACAAGAGTGTCTATATTAACAATGGTGGGAAATGGTGAACAAGATCTGTCTGCATTTCATCCTTGCAAAACTCCAGATATCGTCGTAATATGTTTGAATTGCGATTTACTTCTTGCTTGCAAAACATATGTTGAGAAGATATAAGATATAACATGATGCATAAAAAAATTCCTTTTTTTGGGTTGCACAAAAAAATGTAATTTTTTTTAGAGAAGTGTCCGTCGATTCATACGAAGCAAATACGTTTGCAAGGCAATGATGATTGAACTAGTGTATAGACCAGTGTATGAATATATTCATTTCAACTTATCAAGCAAAAACCGGAAATCACTAATAAAATGGACATTTTGCTGAGCTGATATTCAAATGTTATACAAAAAGCTACAAATATTAAGCTTTTTTATAGTCTGTCCATGTCATATAAAATAATATGGTGAATACAGATGGAGTTGATAACATCATTTTTTTAGTGTACTGATATTGTATATCTTTACTGTTATTACTGGCTTAGACAAATAAAAAGATGTTGAAGCAAACAAAAAACAAAGATGATTAAATGGTATCTTAAATTTTCACATTCGAAACACTATTTTCTTTTCAAGCAAATTCACCAAAGAGCAATATGCAGTTATTAGAATCATGACATAAAGTTTATAACTATATTCACAACTAAACTATCCTGCCTCAGAAATGAGATGGACACTTTTATTATGATAGCATGACATCTTTTTGACAATTGCTTTGAGAAAGTGGGAAAAATCTTCTTTTATTCCACAAAAAAAAAACATGACAAAAAAAAAAAAAAAAAAAAATTGAGATTATTCTTGTGCATTACTACATTATTACTTCCATTTTCTGGTGCGAATGCAGAAGTATGATACAATAGATAAGGAAGATACGGTCGTCTCGCCTGGCGCTAACTAACACCGAGAATAAATAAACAATAGAAAATCAGCATGAATATGTAACTCTATGGTTCATGAAGCTCACGGCCTACAACTTATCTCATGGCCTAGAGTTTATCTCATGGCCTAGAGTTGATCTCACAGCCTAGAGTTTATCTCATGGCCTAGAGTTTATCTCATGGCCTAGAGCTTATCTCATAGCCTAGAGCTTATCTCACGGCCTAGAGTTTATCTCAAGGCCTAGAGCTTATCTCGTGGCCTGGAACTTATCTCATGACCTAGAGCTTATCTCATGAACCAAGGATTATCTCACTCACAACATAATTTACCACTCATCACCTTTTACATTGTAATGTTGGTATGAAAAATGGAAAGTTGGAAACATATCACTGCTGCTAATATGAGTTCAGATCACATGTTGCTATGGAAACTGTTAGCCTATTTGCTTTTGATTTACCTTTTTAACTACAGAGTGTGTAACCCTGATATTGTATTGGCTTAAAGTTATGCAGTATACTATTTGTCAAAATGCTTGAAGCTTTATAAGAATTATTATACAAAATTCAACATTTACAATGTTGACCAGTTCTTCAAATAAAATACATGTTTAAACTGTCATACAACTGTTATGTTCATACAATAATTTAAAATTCAACCCACATTTAAATTTACGTCCACTGGTATACATAATAGCTTATGAAATACATTGTTACAAATCATTTGGGACAGAGGTCACAAATTCTATGCATTATTATCACTTGTACACAAAATAACCATGACTTTGTATCATAAGGTATTGTTAAACAGTTTCACTAATATATAATTTGTATCACATTTACAGAGATATAGAATATGGGAGATATGTTTTTGCAGTTGTCTGAAAAGATGCAGAAGAAAGTAAGCGCGACAAAAACTTATTTATTTCAATTGATGTCAATTAACCAATTAATTAATTAATTAATTAGTGCACATGAATCTGAGAAATAATTGATACATTACTTGATATAATTAGTATCAAAGCATATTGGTCAGATTTAGTGAAGCATGAATTATAGCTATTTATAAGCCTTAAAGTATCAAGCTTAAAATAGGTTCAGAAAATGTATTCTTTGCATACCAAAACTTCATTGACAAAGTGATATCTTACATACACGGTAATCATGCATAACCATTAATTTTCTTTTTTTTATGTCCAAATATGACAGAAACTGAAATGGCAATGTTTTTTGCTTTAAGAATTATTTTTGTATTATTTCCTTCTGGTAATACTCTATAGCAGGGGACTGAAGGAAAATGAATTCTTTGACAGATATTTCACCAAACTTTCACACATTTGTAATTGGAAAAGTCACTATATCTCATAAGAAACAAACCAGCATCAAATACATACAGCTATGGTACAAGTCCTTTAAAAAGTCAGATAGCAACATTTACAATTGTTGCAAATTTCATGTGTCTGTATCTTCCTTCTAACCTTAATTGCAAATCTGATAACTAAAATGGAATTTTCGCTTAATATCTGTGTATAAGAAGTAACTTTGGTGGGTAAAATGGGATCACATGAACTGAATGCCATTCGAACAAAATAAGCACAAAAGTTGTATCATAAATGCATGGATTTGCACAAAACACTCAAGCTTTTCTGTTCATATAAATAATATGAATCCATAATATAAATATTTCTAAGTATATTTCACCCTAAATCACACAAATGTATTTTCGCCTGTCTTTCATACCATTAGTCTTAATGATACCAAGTCAAAATGCATAAACATTGTTACAAATATTTACATACTATTTTGCTTATCCCATACCTTGATATGATTATTGAAACACCATTTTCTCTGTCTTTCTTCTCTACTATACAAACTTACCATAGGTAAAAACACTGAATATGTTTTAAAACCTTTCAATGGTTTGTAAACCCACTGTACATAATAACAGCCTGCAGATCAGTAGCATATAAGAGGTCAGATTCCATTTATCCAAGTGAACAAGGTGAAGAGGGATGCATAACATCAAATTCTAAATAACTCTAATAAACTGAACCAAGTTGGTTCAGCAGTTCTCTGTACTTTAAGCAGGGCCATTTTCACTGATTTTGCTGAAGATTCTTGACACTCCAAAAAGTCCTCTTCATCATTTGATGCCAAGAGACTTGCAGACATTAAGGTAATTATCATGTTCTCTTCAAGTCATTCCAACCAATAAGTTTGTTTATATTCTTACCCTGCATGTGCCAACTATTAGTACCTTAACAGGTGTCCACTATCATCAGCTCCGTATTATCTTGCTGTCGTAGAAGCAATATCACAGGACTGCGGCCCCTGTTATCACAGGACTGTGGCCCCTGTGTCCCTGTTATCACAGGGATGTGGCCCCTGTTTGAAAGTCACCGGCGAAGCACACAACACATAAGCAACTATCCCACACAAACATCCACGTCTTTACACTGAAACATTTTCAAGATGTTACCATGATAAAGATATGCCTTAAATTTGTGAAGAAGCATCATATAATTTGCACATCTATCATTTTCATGTGAAGCTCCATTTTTTGCACAGATCACGATTATTTTCCTTTTATTCCATCTTTTAAAATGTCTCTCGATTACAGGTGAAATAATTGTGCTCCAGGGTTGTGAAGTGACATTTTATCCTTATCATTGTGAACTTCTTTTTTTATCAATTCTCCATGGTACTTTCCCATACATACACTGCATATATCGACTTTTAAAGTTTGGCAAAGCAATCAATATTCAAAGCAGTTCATTAAGAGTTGTAGCTGACACACAAGACAGGGTGAGTACACTTGCAATAATCACATTTTGGATGCTGGAATATTTGCATTTATAAAATGCTGCTCTCGGCTTTTTACCCGCTGAGCGGATCTTCGCGACAGTGAACGGCATACAGGAGGCGCTCCGTCATGATCTCCTGTGATGAATACTGCGGCAGCTTGATCATAAACATGCACGTCTCTGCTCGGATGAACCGCCCATCTGGTGGTCCTGAAATTACAGATAAAAAAACAAGATGAAAATGGACAAAAAATTTAGTTTTCTATATATTCTTGAAAATTTGACGGAAAAAATTTATTGTTCTTTAATTGGCCTTGATGTTTTTGTACCGATATTAGATAATAATTTTTAAAAGATAAGCTGTTTTGAATTATTGTTGAAGTAAAAAGACACATTAAAATGTTTACCTGAGCCATCAGGGGGCGCTATTTTCATGGGATAAGGTGGGACATGGGCCGTGTCGTTGCCGCCATCTCTGCAGGGGCACGACTGTGGCACGCGTTCCTGGTTGCAGGCAAATTTGATGAAGCGTCGCAGGTCATCCTGAGTAAAGCTCTCCAGAGCATTCCAGAAGTACTGGATGTGAGTGTCCGTGTCCATCAGCCCTACCTGATACATTGTGTGGGCCTAAAAGCACAAGAATGTCCTTGTAGTTTTTTTCACCACCAGGTAGTGTTTTAAAATAAATCTATTTATCACTATTCTTTTTAAACTGATGATTCTATAAAGTGAAATTGGATCCAAACTGAAATAGATCTAAACTGAAATTGGATTGAAACTGAGATTGGATTGAAACTGAAATTGGATTGAAACTGAAATTGGATTGACACTGAGTTTGGATTAAAACATATAATGGATTGAAACTGAGTTTGGATAATAACTGAGATTGGATCGAATCTTAGATTGGATCGAAACTTAGGTTGGATCGAAACTTAGATTGGATCAAAACTTAGATTGGATCAAAACTGGAATTTGATGAAATGTGACCACAAGTTATAATACTGTGCTGCGTGGCAGGCATTTGCTTACCCTGAGGAAGTCGAGGTCGACCTCTGGCAGCCCACACGTCCTCAGCTCCATGTCGGTGGCTGTCATGAGAGGCAGCAGCTGCACTGGAAACACCGAGGCCATGCCCGTCTTAAGAGCCATCATCCTCTCCTCACATCTCAACTCCGTCATCCGCAGATTCCGGATATAATCCACATACTGCTGCCGGTTCTCCCAACTAGGAAAATACCGATTTTTTTAGTATTAAAATCACTAAATATTTCCTAAAACCTGGTAAATTTATGTTAACATGGTATGTCTATTATGGCACAAAAACCCTCTCAGATATGACTAAATCTGCTCACAAAATTTTATTTATCGATTTATTTTATAATTTGCTCATCTAACAAAGACATATTTGCCAGAATTTTCTGATGTGACAATGACACATATGGCCAAATATGTTAATAAAACAATGACATATGTGGCAAAGTTTGCACACCTGACCATGACATATGTGGCAAAGTTTGCTCCCCTGACCATGACATATGTGGCAAAGTTTGCACACCTGACCATGACATATGTGGCAAAGTTTGCTCACTGACCATGACATATGTGGCAAAGTTTGCTCACCTGACCACGACATATGTGGCAAAGTTTGCACATCTGACCACGACATATGTGGCAAAGTTTGCTCACCTGACCATGACATATGTGGCAAAGTTTGCACATCTGACCACGACATATGTGGCAAAGTTTGCTCACTGACCATGACATATGTGGCAAAGTTTGCTCGCCTGACCATGACATATGTGGCAAAGTTTGCTCGCCTGACCACGACATATGTGGCAAAGTTTGCTCACTGACCATGACATATGCGGCAAAGTTTGCTCACCTGACCACGACATATGTGGCAAAGTTTGCTCACTGACCATGACATATGCGGCAAAGTTTGCTCACCTGACCATGACATATGTGGCAAAGTTTGCTCACTGACCATGACATATGTGGCAAAGTTTGCTCACCTGACCATGACATATGTGGCAAAGTTTGCTCGCCTGACCACGACATGTGGCAAAGTTTGCTCGCCTGGCCACAACATATGTGACAAAGTTTGCTCACCTGACGATGACATGCCTGCCATTCGGCATGAGTTGCACTTCATCTCCGGTGAGGGAGGTATAGGTAAACCTGGGGAAGTTGTCTGCCACCAGCAAGGACAGCTCCTCCTCATTCTCAGCCATCTCAAACCTCTTGATGTAGTTATATGTGAGGACGTCTGCCTCCTGCAGGTCGGTCACCGGGTCCAGAGGCTGGCCAACCAGGTTCTTCCAGAACAGAGGAAGCATGTCCAGACCCAGAGGGATGTCCGCCCGGATAGTGATCCCCAGTAACTGAAATATTTGATAATTCAATAATTAAATTTTTATAACCCACTTTCCATCTTCATCAAAGTAAAAGCTACTTCAACATTTTACCATTTGCATTTCTTTTTGCATTTAAGAAATATCAACTGCTCTATGATTAAACATGTTAAACAATCTTCCTTACCTGCCCAAGAAACTGCAGAAGTTTTTCTTCAGCATATGTCATCGGTCCAGGTTTGACCAGATATTTCCCCTTGTTCTTGTGGGTGGCTGAGCTCGGGCAAGCCATCAGCACGTCCAGCACACTGGACTCAAGCTCACGAGCCACTTGCCACAGGAAGTGCCGGAATGAGCCACCTAATTCATAACAATTAA
The DNA here is from genome assembly GCA_949316495.1 of Amphiduros pacificus. NCBI lineage: Eukaryota > Metazoa > Annelida > Polychaeta > Phyllodocida > Hesionidae > Amphiduros > Amphiduros pacificus. The sequence goes on along the minus strand of OX439001.1, from coordinate 40,683,050 downwards.
ATTATCATGTTTAGCTCCTATATATAAAGCCATCAGCTATTTTTTCTTATATAAATTCAGTGCATTTTTAATCAAATGCTATTTGAATCGCAAAAACAGTAATTTCCTGATATGGATCAATCATGTGTGTTTACCATTATAATAAAGAAATTTGTAATAGATTTTTCACATGAATCATAATATCATTGCATTTTCTGATGTTTAACAGACTATTGGTGTGGAAAAAATCAGAGAGAAGTCAATCTGAGTGTTATGAGTGTGGACTTACTGGTGCCATGCACCTCCTCCCCGACCATCCTGACATTGAAGGAGTACATGGGGTCTCCCCCGGCGGCCAGCCGCACTATGAGCTGGCTAGAGGGCACGTTGGACAGCTGACGCAGGGCCTGACACAGGTTGGTCTGCTGAGGAGGCCGCTTCTCACCTGTAACATCAAATACTATCATACCTCCTGTACACTGTGTTATGTATCTTACGCTTCTCACCTGTAACATCAAATACTATCATACCTCCTGTACATTGTGTTATGTATCTGCTCATATCTCAAAAACTTTTGAATTAGACAGCATTCACATTTAATGATAATGTATGTTTTACTCTAAATAACAAAGAACAAATCCGCTATCAAAATCTGAGTTATTTTTCATACATATGCAGCAAAATGAAGATTATAATATTGTTTTAGAACATCTGGTAAACTATAGCAGAAATCAAATGTGAATTAGAGATGTCCCAGACCTGTGAGGTTATCGAGGGGATCCAGGGTGATCTCGGGGGCGGCCTGATCTGGCTTGCGTTGTGCCGTAGCATTGAGGATACGATTCAGCAGCACGGTTTTGGTATCGTAGAAGATAAGTCCCCGTGCTATTTCCAGCAGTGCTGCAGTGCTGCCACTGTACATATTGCCCATGGCTGGCCTCATGTCGACCAGCGGCAGGAAGAACGTCTCCAGCGTACTGTTGAGGGACAAGAGCAAGGCGAACCTCAACCTCAGACTCTCTGTTGGTACACCTGTAAAAAAAATTTTTTAAATATATATTTTTAAATAATTTCAAGCTATATCTAAAAAATCTAACTATAATTCACTGAAAAGTCATTAGAGAATAAGACTTTGGTTGCTGGCATGTTTGCACAGGATCCTGTTTGACCTCAACAAAAAATTCTATCCCTAAGTTGAACTGTTGCTATGCCCTGTTAATTGACTCTGTAACTGTTCAAAACTCATGAAATTTCCTTCAAGAAGGCTAATTGACCCTGAAAGCCAAACTAATATTGGCAAGAACAATTAGAAAGGGTGATTAAAATGATATTATATGGTCAAACAGATTACAGTAAAACAGGAGAACAGTCAAACAGGGGCCCATGTGAAACAACCAGTCACCCAGAGTATTGATAATCTTGAGTAGGTTGAGAAGTTAATGCTTGCCTTGGAGAGGAGCATAATCAACACTCGCCAGCTCCGCATCAGACAGGTAGATCTCATGCGGGTGGAGTCTCGCTGGGGAGATGGCCAGGTGGCGACACAGGTTGTTGATGTATTTAACGAGGGCAGCATCCATGTCCATATTCCACTGAGAACTCATCTGCTGACCCTGACTCACATCAATACATGCACACCTGCAAGATACCAGAAACATTTCATCAATATACGAGATACCTTGTGACAAACGTTACAAAAGGTACTGTTATAATCTATGGTGTTAACAATAACAGTCGATTTAGCTACAGCCAGATTTCTCCATATGATGCATTGCCCTGGTTGATATGACTTAGTTCTTTTACAACTGTAAGATATCAGGAACATTTCATAAATATAAGACCTGTCATGGTAGTTTATTTTTCAACCCTGAGGAAATGCAACTCATGTCAACTCTGAGGAAAAATCTTGACGAAATTGTTTAATTTGAAACTATGTAGATATCAACAACCAGCCACTATGTAGATATCAATAACCAGCAGAAGTAAACATTTAATATCTTTGGTTGATGGATAGCATTGACCTTGTATACCTTTCATAGTGGATATCGTAGCCACACGCCAGTAGACCCTTCCACACTGCTCTCACATCCTGTTTGACCTTCTCCACCACATAGGACAGGAAGCCATCTAGTGTCAGCAACCTCTCCTCCTCCTTGACAGACTCCTGTACACACATCAACATCATCAACATCAACAAACACAATTATGTGACAAGGTCATCTATGTTTGAGCATTAAGCTTATCTTTTATAACTCATTTTATGCTATACCCTTTGGCCTGTGGAGATGTCGGAGAATTTATGTATCTGATAAAAAAATATAAAGTTGTGTATTATTAACAATAGAGTTTTATACCTTTGTAGGTTTAGGAGCTGTGTCGCTCCCTGCTGCATCCTTGGACTTTTCAGATGGGGCCTTTTTCTTTTCCCTCATTGTCGGTCTGTAAATTATTCATTCAAGATCATTTCTCTTTATCATACCAGATCACTTGTGAGGAAAAATGATTTATTTCATCAAACAAAATGTTATTCTAATGCATTCCAGAAGAAACTCACTTAGTTGTTGAGGCCATTGCTAACTTCTCCTTTGAAGAGGGCTTCGCCAGTTTTTTCCCTGATTTGCCCTTGGACTTTTCAGGACTGAAATTGATGGTGGAAATAAAGGATAATTTTAAATGCTTGTGAAAACCATATCATGCCCAACATATAAACGCAAGATTTGCAATTAAGATTTGAGATTTGAGATAACTTACTCTTCTTTATCACAGAACTTAGGAATACCAAAGCGTTTGAGAACATGACTGATCTGCTCAGAAAAGGTCTTCTTCACAGCTCGCACGTTATTGAAGAATGAGTATAGTAAATTGCCAGGAACCTGAAAAACAATTTACAAAGTGGAAGATAAACATAAAACTAACTGGCATTTCTTGATGCCATAAACGATTACCAGTTTTCATCTTATTTTATGTATTTGGCCTGTGTCATCTTTTCTCTTGTGCATTCGATATTAAACTATATATGAATATCGTCAAAACAGTTATTACATGTTGTCACTTGAACAATGTCACACCACTAAGGGTGTTTATAATTAATATTACTTAATAATTAGTTGATCTGATTTATATATCTTTAATTTCAAGACCAAAAACATTCAAAAAATTATTTTTGTTATAGCTTGTGGTGGTTGATGGGTTACCTGCATCATGATCTGGTCTCGCGCCAGGCAGATGTAGCCAGAGTCTTGTCGTTCCACCAAGCTGATCCGCTGCTCCGATATAAAGCAGCTGTGGAAGATCTCCGTTAGGGCGATCATGGCGGTGTCGTTTAGCTCGTAGCTGGATGTGTTGACAAGGATCTTCTCCAGCAGGTAGCTCTCTAGTGCAGCATTGCCGACCGGGTCCGTGAACAGCGACTGGTTCACCACTGATATGCACATATCCTCAGGCATGTCAACCAATTCATCCGGGTCAAAGGTCAGACTCTCCAAAAGCATCTTGCTCTTGAAGAGCGCCTTCTTGACGCCCTCTACATTGGTGCGTGAGCGTAGTTCTATCACAGCGTGGCCGCGGATACACTTGCTGGTGACGACCTCTGTTTGCTGATTGGCCTCTTCTTTGCTGCTGTTGCTATCAATATTTGATTCCTCTGCTGCTTTTGACTTTGCTATGGGTTTTCCTTTTTGATCCATTGTTGGTTCTTGCGTGATCTCAATTTGTTGCACAGGCAAGTAAAGTTCGTCTTTGAATAAGCCACCATTGGCATTGCAAGCTTTCCTGACAGCAGTTTTGACGACGGCCTCATCGAGGGAGGCTGGGATTCCCGTGATCACGAGCAGTCGTGTGTGTGCTGTGGGTGTGGTCAGCGAGTGGCACGCGTCAGCGACCGCGTCGTTCGTCACCCCCTGTCCCTGTACATCACCAAACGTCAAGTATCTTAATATCTGCGACATCGTGATCGCTCGATGAAACCATAACATGTCCTCTGGCTTGCTCCCTGATAAAGATACTTTGCTTGATGGGCTAGGGGGCAATAAAGAGGGTCCTGAGGGGCTGGTGCTGAGGGTGGGACTGCCGCTGTCGCTGTCCAGGAGACGCATAGGGCTCCCGCTTCTCTTTGGGGTCGTGCTGCCTCTATCTCGCTCTCGTTTGGCTTTTAACTTCTTCCTCTTGCCGGCCGCCATTGGGCTGGTGGGCGTCGGAGGCAGTGAGCTGCTACTGGAGCTGTGGCTGGCTCCAGAGTCAGGCGGCGAGGAACCTGAGAGTCCACCCGGAGTGATCGGTGCTGCCATCTCTGCCACGGAGAGACACACCTCCATCAGGGCGTGGAAGTAGGTGGAGAACCTGCCCGAGTCTCCCACTCCCAGCCCCATCCCTGGACCACTGACCGTCGTCACCGACGTCCAGCCCTTAGTTTCTTCTTCAAACAGACGTCTAAGCTCTGACTGCAGCTGCATCAGCAAAGGCAGAGATGAACTGATCGGCGACGAACTCAGCGAAGGAAACATCCCTGAAAATCCAGTTTCGCTCTTACGAAGCATCCGCAAACACTGGGCCAACACATGAAACATGCTCTCCTTGATGAGTGCGGGGATTTCAGTGCGCCACAAGTATCCACCAATCAACTCGCGAATATGACCCAGAGCCAGCGGCGGTATCACAACAGTTTCGTAGGCCCTCCAGGGGCTGGTTGCTCCCGCTGGTTCCTTGCCAGACATGCCACACCTCTCAACCCCAACTGCCTTGTTGCCATCATCGTCCGACTGCTGATCTAAGCAATACTTTGATGACACTAGAGTTTCAATGTAAGCTACGGCGAGTGGGAACTGTGGGGGCACAGCATGTATGGTGACTATTATACCAGGTGGGGGGGACACTCCGATGCGTACATGCACCATATCCGTGGGTACCACAGCGGCCGTGTACTGGTCACTATGGTTACTGGAGGAACTACAATCACGTGGATAGCACACAACCTCTTGTTTCGATGGCTGTCCCGTCTTTTTCACCCGATGACCTCTGTATGTGAAAATTCTTGCCCAGGGAGATTTGTATGGTGATGTGCTGTCATAAAAAAGTACAGAATTTCATTAAATTTCAGGAAACAAAACAAGTAACTCTTGGCGACTGATATGAGAGGAATACTCACTCTTTCCTGGCAAACTTGGGGTCAGCTTTGCAGGAGACGATGAGGAAGGCAGCTCCAGGGAAATACACATCTGTGTTGACTTTAGTCTCATTGACTGGGAACTCTTCATATGGGAACATTTCTGGTGCAGTCTGGAGATAGTACAGAACACCGAAATTGTTAATTTTAAAAGGCTTTTTTATTTTACTCTTTATGTTTTTTCTGGTGTTAAAATTAGGATAAAATCGGTGCTGAGCTTACCTGAAGGCACTGGCAAATCTGATTGGATAACTCAATCAGATAATCTTCTCCTTGATTGGCTGCCCGCGCAATGGCGACTCGCAGCTCCTCTTTGAGTCTGTCACTGTCATGATAGAAGATGTGCGAGAGGGCGCAGGTGTGAGACGACAGACAGTGCACAGGTTCGGCGGAGGTCTGCAGCGACGTGGCGACGGCACAGCCGTGTGGCTGCGGCGAGGCTCCCAGCTCGTTAGACAGAAGCTGCAGGTTCTCCACGTCGAGCTCCTGCAGCAGTGCAGCGCTCGCTGCCATGGCGGAGCTGAGGGAGGTGCAGGGGACGTCCATGGCGGGACTGTTACATTGACTGATGAGCTCCAGCAGGGCAGACCTGCAGTGCATCCTGGCTAAGGTCGACTCCACTTGTAACAACTCCCTGCAGAATACAAGGCTTAGGTGAGCTACACACCAGACACTGTTATAGGATAAGGTTCCTTGATGTCTTTTTTTGAACATTTAACTCATATGCCAATTAAGTATTACTACAATATTAAGAAACTGAGCAATAAAATATATATGTCCATGTGATGTCCTCAAAGGAATTTTATGTTAAGTTCTAAATGCTTGTTACTATTTTACATAATTACCATTGTCTCACACCATTGTCTCGACTGCCATGATTGATCATCGAACCTGATGTGTGTGCAGCGCTCACAGTATTATTATTAAGATAGCAAATCGTTCAACTGACCTGTGAATGTGTACGTTTGATATGTCGAGGGCCTGGTGGCCTATGACTGAGGATTTCCGGTAGCCTTGTGGAGGGCGCTCCAGCATGTCAAGGGGGAACCAATACCTAACTAACACCCCTTCACTCCTCAGATATGTCTCCACCTGAACCAGCTCATGAGACTGTAAAAACAACATAGAAATGAGCTAGACATTCTAATAATTTGATAAATCCCTTTTATTACAGAAACTATGCATCGAATTGTCTTAAAATCATAATACATACCTGATCCACATCTAGAACGATGCCAGTGAGACCAAATGTTTTCAGCATGGCACGCACAGCAAACTTGGGCAGGACATTGACACCAGATGGCGCCCTGATGACAACCGTTGTGCCTTTCTTGACTCTCTCTATGGTGAACTTGGCCAGTTCCTCCTTGATGTCATCGATGGTAGGAAGGTGAAGGTCACGGGGCATCCCACCATTCTCCTCGTACAGGAACTCCACGGTTTGACGGGCTATGTCACTCATGCCTGTCAAAAGACACAGAGAGTCAAGGTGTAACAGAATCGTCAATTTATGGAAAAAGTGTTTTGAAACAATGGGGATGTGAAAGAAAAACAGTTTTGCCTAACTGCATGTCAGTCTACATAAACCAGAACGAAAAAAAGTTCTCATTTGTGTAAAAGTTCTCAGTTGTGAAAAAATCAGGATTTTTCATAGAGGTGTTACAACCTTCACACACCCCAGTCTGAAATTTTTATGAAAAGTCCATAAGTACCTAAAATTGACCCATAATCAATGTATTCATTTTCTGAGGCCTATATAAAGGAGGCATTCTCACCGAGCTGCAGAGCTCCCCGTATCTGCTCCAGGCCCTCCTTCCTCTCCGCCTCGTTCCGGAACCTCCTCCGGATGGTCGGGAACACCTTCTGCTCCCACGCCTTCACCAGCAGCGCGTAGTGATCCTCCATGGGCTCGTCCGACTCTGTGTCCTCCACGTCCGACTCATCGTCCTGGTTGGCCTGAGCTGTCTGTAAGTCCGGCCCCGTCGTGGAAAAGTTCTCATAACAAGGAAGTAGCTTGTAGTACACTGAACTCTCACTCTTGTACTCTATAAAAATAAAAACATAAAACGTTTCCACCATCATTCACTAATAGTTTATTTGTTCTCAAGTCAAATGATCAAACTAACATTAAATAACCATAAAGTCTAAATATCTATATCCAAAATTTAAAACAGGGTATTGGCATGGAGGTTTTTTAAAAATTTATCCCCCTGAGACTGAATGCGAGATGTATTTTATTTAGCAGGTGCTGACCTCGGAGGGATTTGGGCACAGTGGCAGTCTTGCAGGGTGGACCAGGAGGTAACTTGGCTTCTCGGCTGCTATCCGATGCCCCGGAGCTTGTCGTGACGGGACCCTCACTGTCGCTGTCTGATCCCATATGGAACGGCAGAGCTCCGAATGTCTCGCGGATCTCCTGGGTAAGGTCGTGACACTCATCAGCAGCGTTCCAGTGCTGCCTCCCTTCAGCATAGGCAAACGGGCGGGCACCAAAATTAGCCTTTATTCTGGTTTGCTGTAAAAAAAACCCACAAAAAACCATTCATTTTACAGAGGATAATAATCTCTATCAAATAATGGTTTTATTTCCACTATTCTTCACAATATCAATTGAATTTTTGACATCTATTTCAGTTACCCCTTGGTGAGGTAAGATATTGTTATAGTTTTATTTCCTGCATTCCTGATTCCAGTTACCCCTGAGCGAGTTGAAGTATCTTACCTTCTTCTGTATGTGCACGACAGGCCACATGCTTCCTGCGACGTCATCCAGGGTGGGACCCAGGCGCCGCCCGTTGTGGGTGAAGTACACTATACCCTTAACCGTTTGACCTGGAAGGGGAGGAGAGTCTCCTTGTCTCTCCCAACCAATGCCGGCCACATCTCCGGAACCCAGCGTCACATCTAAACGCACGCTCTTCCACTGCAGCAGGCTGGAGCCGTTATAGTGCACCGCTCTACCATTGCTGTTGTAATTTAGTTTTGCTGGATTAATGTTTTGTTTTCTGTTCTAATTTTGATATTACATTCAGTTTATTTCAGTCAACTTTCAGATGATAAGAGAATTTCAAAATAAACTTTCAGATAAGAGAATTCAAATTATAAACCAAAACACATTATAAACCAAAAAAACACAAACAAAATTAAACCATGTGACATAGAAGATAAACTTATGTTTCGAAACTTTTGATGAGAATTGGACAAGGTGTTAATCAGAAATCAATCACAAAAATAGAAGTTATAATCACATATTAGTATCAACTGAAAGGTAATAAAGGAAAAGTTGTGATGAAAGGCACTGTTGTGAAGTTTATATTTTTTCCCTGCTAATGATATGCTTGTATATAAATGACAACTTTAAAAGGCCAATGTTTTCATGATGGTCTTACAAATGTCTCAATTGCATAGGCATGACGGAAGTCTTCACTTCAACAGGGCACAAACATCTTTCCAGTGCCTTAATGTTTCAAATCAAAACTCATTTTTGCAGGAAAAAACTTGCTCTATACTTTTGTAATTTGCTTAAATGGTGTTAATGAAAGGAAAATATAAAAATAACTGTTGGGTTTAATATCATGCCTTTCAAAGTATTCATCGTCTTCACCAATTACCAACACAGGAGAACTGAAAGCAATCGGAGGACATTCACCATTCACATATTCACCATTCACATCTATATAATACATATACACAGTCAAATCTGTGATAGGGCACGGAAGGTTGAGCGTGACTGAGTCTTACTTGTGGAAGAGGCAGGATCCGACCGGATTGGTCCACGCCCCGTCTCTCTTCTCAGCGGCTGGCATGAAGCCAAAACATATGGTGGGACTGCTGTCATCCTGGTGGTCTCCGAACGAACAAATCTCCATCTCCCAGTAGAATGAAGGCGCCTTCAAACACAATTTTTTTTTTTTTTTTACAATAATTTCATCTTTAAATTTATAACATGCACTCAACAAACACTGATATTGGCAAGACCAATATAATTTTTTTTTTTTGTCGGTTTCATATATAAGACCAATATAATTCCTTTGAATTTAAAAAAAAATGGCAAAGTAAGAAGTATTTCTTTGATGTCAAATACATAAGTGGTCAAATAGAATAGAAAAGGATAGAATAAAATGGAATAGAATTTTATACTGGCCCTGGGTTAACATAAGGCGGTGTCTTTTCATAGTGCTTGATAAAAAGTAACCATTTGGGATTCAAACTTGGAATCCCTGGATCTCAAGGTAAACACTCTACATCTGCATCTACATCTATATTTAGTAAACCAAATCCCACTGAGAGTGCAAGATTGCAGTAGGGGGTGCAGCTAGTCTATACTACCTGCTTGACACCAGGCTTTATACTCTGGCAAAGAGGTTCCTGAAAGATGCTGAGCTTTTGTTTCAAATGTAGTTAAGTGAGGGGGAAGGTTAGATAGATATATATAGTCTCTATAGATATATAGATATGTAGTCTCTATAGATAGAGACATAAATATCTGTCAATGTTATATTTTATCATTGGAATATGACTAGGTAACAGGAACTAGGTGAATGCGTGATGTTCGTACCTGGCTTGGTAGAGGCTGGGTTGCATATAGGATGGTTCCTCTGGGCAGGCCACTACCAGCAGGAAGCCCACTCCCAGCACTCGGGTCGCCCAGGAACGTGGCTACTGTCAGACCGTGAGAGAACAGACTCGCTCTCACTGGCGGAAACAGGCGCGAAGTGTCCCACATGATCTCCTTGGTCTGACAAAAAAAACATTTAAACATTAGATTCATTTCTGTTACTTTTTTAGTGTCAACCAGAGGAACATGAAAACTGATAGGTTCACCTTGTCGCCCTCTCGTGGAGATTGTTATTTTTTAGGTAATTTGCATAAGAGGTTAAGAAAAATAGCATTCACTTTTTAAAGAATAAACCTTAAAAAAAATGTGCAGGCATCATGCTGCAAAATCCATTATTTTTTTGCGGCTTTCTTTCAGAGACTGAATATATTCATGAAATGTTTGAAAATATATATGGATTCAATTATAACACGAAATTACTTTTTTGCTTAACACTTGCCATTTTTTGCTGCTAAAAATCTAAATATTTGTGCAAACTATTGAGAGATACTGACGGGTCTGGTGAGCTGTTTGCTGGGCGGAGGTGGAGGCTTAGCACAGTCTCTGTACAGCATCCTTAACCTCTGACACTGCATCTTCACCACTGGCAATCTTTCACCTTAATAAAAACAATTCCCTTTTAATTTACTATAAGGAATACATCAAGGGTTTAAAAGGTGTAGAATGATTCAAAGGTCTGTGTTTATTTACTTAGGGAATATATGAGAAGGTTAAATTTGTTCTCACTGGTTAGGGTTACCATGTATGTCTGTGAAAAATGTATGGTGCATTCTTACTTAACAGTTCTTTTATCAGTCATCACATGGATTATATAAATAATAAGGTACCTGAGGGGCAATCCTTAGCAAGAGATTTCAATATGTCGATAGAAGCACTGGAGTGCTGGATGAAAGAACTGGCAAATGTCAGATCACACAGATGGCTGGCTAGCACCTTGCACGCACGGGTGCGAACCTCCGCGATCACACGACATATCTGATTGGCTAGACTGTTAGCATCCTGGCCGTGGATCGGCAACTGCTGAGCGAGCGGAGAACCGTTTCCATTCTGAGGCAACAGCAAGGACTGCACTGCAGACACGATGGCCTCGGTCATTGAGAGTCGATGTAGAGGAAGCGACTGCAATCATTTTAAACATTTCAGCTTAACATTTTAATTTCCATTTAATACTGTCCAAATAGACCCATACACGTTTTCTTAAAAACAGAGAAACTGGAAATGATAAAAGTGGCAAAGTAATGTGAGTGTGAGTGTTATACCTGACTGCGGGGAGGTTTGAGTCTGGTGACCGGCACCTGTACTGTATCGCTGTACCTGGCCGGCTGGTAGTCCTCGTCCGTGGGAGGCTGCAGCAGCACAGTGGCCAGTCCAGTCTGGTCAGACACGCCCACCACCTGACCCAGGCACACGTCTATACCAGCACCCTGGATCTACAAACATCAACCACTTGTTTTAAATGAAGTTAAAACTCCCTGTCCTGAGGCAAGTAACTTTCATTCTTATAAATGTATTATCACATAGCATTTACAAGACTTTCATTCAAAGGAAAAAAATTACAAGAACGAAACACCAACCTTCATCATTTATTAAATCAAATGGAATAAAATATATGGTCTCTAATTGTAGGTAAAATTCTCAGTTGATTATTAGTTGGTTAACCTTATTCTATGTCAAATCATCATAAATCAACACATTACCTGCACTTGGAAGCCAGGTTTGACGGTTTCCTCGAAGCCTCCGAGCGCTGCCAGGGCAGCATTAGACTGTTTAGCCATGGCCATGACTTGGCCTTTATTGCTGCGAGGAGATCCCACCTCCTCCACTGAGCTTAGCACCAGGGGCAGAGACGACAGGGCATGCGATATCACCTGCACCAAACAAACATTCATGAGATTCAAATGTGTTTTTTTGTTTGTTTGTTTCACATAACTTTCAATATTATCTCAGTCATTTCATGATGAGACCTAATTGGAGCAGATATAGTGTTGCCTCACTGAATTGTTATGTCCTTGACACAACAACCCACCCGGTCACAGATTTAAAAGGACAACGGCTTAACCCTTTAGGCACGGGCCTCAGCTCATATGGGAAATCGTATTATGAGTTCAGTCTCAGCATGGCCGGGGATCGAACACACGACCTTTGGATCACCACAGAGGAACTGGTGCTAATAAGCTGGCGCTCTAACCAACTGCGCCACGACCCGTGGCCTAGATTCAAATGCATTTACAAGAATTACTCAAAAAAGATTCTTGCAATTCTAATATTTGTTGTAATCTCATGTTTACCTTTTCGACAGCATTGGCCCAGGTTTGAGCAGCCAGAGTCTCGGGTGCAGATAGCAGACTGTGCAGCAAGGCAATCACCTCAGCTGCCATGCTGTTGGCCACGTGACCACTGATAAAAGGTCGAACTGGGTCCGTCCTGCAAAACAATACATATAATTCATATAAACAACAATTTAAGGTCTATAATCCACAATCAGTTTGAAGCATCGGGAGAGAACTTCGTGTGGTCTCGTATATTTACGTAACTGCCTTCGGCTCTGCATGCTCTGGGGGATTCCAGGATGAGAGTGAGGCTATGACGTCAGTGGGGGGTATTTCTCATACAGCACACATGGTGTCCAGTTGCAATAACTGAGTCGAACCCGTTTTAACGGTAGTTAAAACAGGTTCAATTTAAATAATAAAAGTTTAAGACTAGCTGGTTAAGTTTACTTTTTCTGTGCTAAATTAACAAATAACATGACTTTGAACACATTTAAGCCAAAAAAATATAAGTCTGTCCCAGTGTTTCATTGTGGATTATAGACCTTAACTTGATATAACAAATTTATTAGAGTGGGTCCCTGGTTAGTTTAGCATGTAACATTAAAATGTTTTATCTAATATATTATATATTCATCCTTTCTAATTTTTATCGTGTTTTATCATTTATTTACCGAGCCAGTTCACTATTCTTGTCCTTGCATATGACCTCTGTGGCAGTTTTCTTTTTGTCTGAACCGCTGGTATCAGCTGTGCTGCCCTCTAGTGGAGGTCCGGTGCTGACTACGAGCCCCATCTGTGCCCACTTGGCTGCTTTACGGAGCGAGGATACAGCATCTTCCGTGGTCACCTCAGCCTTACCATGCTATAACACACAATCATATTACTCCATCATGTGTCAGTCACATTTAATCATTACAGCAAAATTCAACTAATTTTGTTTTTTTCTTTTACTCTGACAAAAACTCTAATCATTATATGTAGGTTTTTTTCATATCCTGGAAATTTTGTTTACTTTTGTCATTTCTCGGTCCATCTTGACTACCCTCTCCATGTTTGCTCCACCACCAAGTCTGAATGGCCTGTTATCAGAACTGGAAAACAATGTTAAAAAATTCCTTGAGATTCTATTATTATCATATTTTAAATATTCATCTCAAATCCTATATTAAAGCATGCATTATAATCAACTTTCTTACCTGAGTAAGGGTTGTATGACCTCATGTGAGGACTGGTCTTCTCGCTTGTGCACAAACACTGACAGGCGGCCATCATGGACACCTGTGTCATCTTTATCCTTGTCTGACCCTAAACCATGACCTTGACCACATCCTAACAGGTCAAGGGAAGGTCGTCTGCTTGAAAGGGTCGTTTGGCCACCTGTTTCCCAATAAAAAAAGTTATCTCTATTTTCCTTGAAACAAATAATGGTCTGAGACTGCAGACCCTAACAGTGGATGGAGTAGAAATTTTGATTTCTTATGCATCAATGATTCATTTTAGTCATGCTATCCACAATTGTTGTCAACTTGTGACATTCACAAGATTGAGACATACAACCTAAAATATGCACGACACCACCTCTGAAAAATGTGATAAGGTGCTTCCATGATTTAAGTTTGGTATTGGTATCCTTATTTCATGTCAACCTATTACATTTTTCAGAGGTAGTGTCACATGACCGTGAAATAAAGGTCAAGGTCATTGTCTAGCAACTTTTTTTTAAGATGTGCATATTGTGCCTCAATGGTGAAAGTTTCAAGAACAAAGCATTATTTGTTCTCGAGTTGTTGCGTTCACAAATAGGGATATATGGCCAAATGCCTAGATGGCGCAAGCTTCGAAAATTGCCTTTCGGTATAATTTGTCAAAGGAAAAAAAGCACTTTAAATTTTAATGCCTCTCTATTCATATCTTGAAAAACAAGTAAAAAATGCATAAGAACCTGGAACAAGGAAGTCCCCAAGTTTGGCAAGGAGGAGGCTGGCAATCTTGAAGGGTTTAATGGAGACATCTGCATCAGGAGCAAGGTCATAGGTCATGTGTTGACCCCAGGTCGGAAGATCCACCTTATCACAGTCATCAGCTGTCATGAGCGGCAGGGCTACTCGGCACAGCTGCAGGATGATCAGCACCAACTTGGGAGACGGCCTATAAACACACGAAAGAATGCTCTCAGAATTAAAGTAACAGCCTATAAAAAATATGTACACATGGTCTCAGAATTAAAGTAAGAGCCTAAAAATACATGTACACATGGTCTCAGAATTAAAGTAACAGCCTATAAATACATGTACACGTGGTCTCAGAATTAAAGTAACAGCCTCTAAATACATGAAAGAATGCTCTCAGAATTAAAGTAACAGCCTATAAATACATGAAAGAATGCTCTCAGAATTAAAGTAACAGCCTATAAATACACATACACATGGTCTCAGAATTAAAGTAAGAGCCTAAAAATACATGTACACATGGTCTCAGAATTAAAGTAACAGCCTATAAATACATGTACACATGCTCTCAGAATTAAAGTAACAGCCTATAAATACACATACACATGGTCTCAGATTTAAAGTAACAGCCTATAAATACACATACACATGGTCTCAGAATTAAAGTAACAGCCTATAAATACATGTACACATGGTCTCAGAATTTAAGAGCCTGTAAATGCACATACGTATGCTCTCAGAATTAAAGTAACAGCCTATCAATACACACTTATGGTCATAGAATTAACTATATGAACTAAAAAATAAAAAGGTCCAATATCTGAAGAAAGTAGTAAGAGCCTATACAAACCAACAAAGGTTATCTGAAATATACGAGTTACGAATTTGGTAAGAGGTTAATATAGAGTGACATGTTCGCACCTCTGGTCTAACAATAAGGAGAGGAGTTTGGAGACGCATCCGGGCTGACTGAGGATTGCCTTGCCCATCTTGCTGCGGGAGAGATTGTTCAGCAGACTGAGTACTTCCTGGAGAGCTTCGTTGCCAGCCGCTTCATTCCCACTGCACTCGGTCGCTCGGGCCAGGTGGTTGCTAAGCAACGTGGACACTTGACGCGCCAATCCAGAATGTTCCAGGTTATCAACTATGGCACCTAAAACATATACAATCACTGATTTATCTGTCTTTTGATCCCCTTTTTGATCTCACAAAAATCTAGACCTTATAGACATCATATATTCTGCAAGCAATTTGACTTCTTTCTGTTTCTGTGTAATTTTTATCAATATCAATATTTTCTGAATAATTAATCATACAGAGGCTGAAGTGTCTTCTGAGTGATGAACATCTTTCATTACATTTCTGATTAATAAAGGGCTGAATATTACCATCTTCTTGTTCCCACATGACACATCTGTTTGAGAGGACCTGGAAGCCGGCCCACGCCATCGCCGATACTTTCTGTCGGGTGGACTGAGCCTCGGAGTTGCCGCTCTCGTTCCGGTAGTTTGTCAGACTGCATAGCCTATCCAGCAGATGAACCAGTCCACACCGCACCAGGCACTTCTCCTCAGCTCTGAAATATCCAACTCACAAATGTCAATCTCTTTGGTGCTATAAGGAGGTCAAAGTAGGTGTAGGGTATGATACATAACAGGCCGATACTGTTGCAGCAGGCGATGGGGTATGGTTATAGTTATAGGTGGTATTTACCTGGTGTAGGGTATGATACATAACAGGCCGATACTGTTGCAGCAGGCTATGGGGTATTGTTATAGTTATAGGTGGTATTTACCTGTTGTAGGGTATGATACATAACAGAACGATACTGTTGCAGCAGGCTATGGGGTATGGTTATAGTTATAGGTGGTATTTACCTGTTGTAGGGTAGGATACATAACAGAACGATACTGTTGCAGCAGGCTATGGGGTATTGTTATAGTTATAGGTGGTATTTACCTGGTGTAGGGTATGATACATAACAGAACGATACTGTTGCAGCAGGCTATGGGGTATTGTTATAGTTATAGGTGGTATTTACCTGGTGTAGGGTATGATACATAACAGGCCGATACTGTTGCAGCAGGCTATGGGGTATTGTTATAGTTCTAGGTGGTATTTACCTGGTGTAGGGTATGATGCATAACAGGCAGATACTGTTGCAGCAGGCTATGGGGTATTGTTATAGTTATAGGTGGTATTTACCTGGTGTAGGCTATGATACATACAGGCCGATACTGTTGCAGCAGGCTATGGGGTATTGTTATAGTTATAGGTGGTATTTACCTGGTGTAGGGTATGATGCATAACAGACCGATACTGTTGCAGCAGGCGATGGGGTATTGTTATAGTTATAGGTGGTATTTACCTGGTGTAGGGTATGATACATACAGGCCGATACTGTTGCAGCAGGCTATGGGGTATGGTTATAGTTATAGGTGGTATTTACCTGGTGTAGGGTATGATGCATAACAGGCCGATACTGTTGCAGCAGGCGATGGGGTATCGTGCAGCTAACTGTACCACAGACGTCATGGTCTCAGCAAATGCTTCTCTCACCAGGTTAGCCATTCCACCACATGTTAGCTCATCCACCCTGAAATTAGATAATCATATTAAGATAAAATCATAACTGTACAACAAACATGGTTAAGGGTCAATTAAACTATACTTTAACATTAATATTCTAAGCAGTTTTACCATCAAATGACTGAATGTACCAAGAATCGTTTGTCAGAAAAAAATCAATGATAGATTCCTTTATTTGAAAAATGCTCAAAGTAAATATACAGGAATAGCTTACAGGGCCAGAGATCTTTTATATCAAAGACTAGCAAGGTACATTGGTAGAGTGGCCTTGGATATCACCTTATAGCACAGTATTTGCTATTATAATACTCCTAACAAACCTTGGTCCATGTTGAAGTACGGAGGTCACTGCTGCCACCAGATGTGTGGCGCCTCCTACCCGCGAGGCAGCCGTCAGTAGCTCCTTCATGTGCACTAGGGCCTGCTGTCTAGTGGTCCCACGGCGCCACCTGGTGCAAGCTGCTGACAGGAAACTCTCGCACGACACCTGACAAACAAATGAGATCAATCTATAAACTCGGATTAGAAGAGCATTGAAAACTCAAAGCCAAAGAATTTAATGTGAATTTAAAAGGTGCTCACTTTTCCTCCATTATCTTTCTCCTAATGTCATGTGATATCATAATAAATGAATGTTGACATCAATGTGTCAATAAGCAATTTGCATATGCCACACCTGATGATCATGCTTCACAACAAGGCTTTTGGCGATATTGGCGAACACAGAGCGTTATTTTCACAAAATATCAATACTCTCTTGAGAATTATCCAAAGCTGCCGAGTTTAATTTTAAATATATCTTACAGCTTTCTCTGGGTTGCTGCCAATAAAAGAGAAGAGTTGTTCAATGAGAATGACGTGAGGCGGTCGTCCCTCTGCCTCGTCCTCCACCAAGTCCTGCAGGATCGATGTAGGACCTTTCCTCTGTGCTTGCCGCTTCCTGAAGTCAAGCACACCACATCCAATTATACATTTTCTACCATTTTTACATTAAAATCCTCCAAAGTTTAATATTCAGACACAGATAGTCAGTATACCATGACTTGACCTTAGTAATTAATGCCTCCAGGGATTGGGGTTCAGGGTGCCTCAATGATGTACTGATGAAGCTTCATGGAGCTTGATATCTATGATGATGTTATCCAGGGTTCCTACGATATTCAAGGGAGCTGACATACTGCAGCTGTCTGTGTGTGTGTGTGGGTGGGTGTGTGGAGGGTGGAGGTGGGGGTGGGGGTAGGAGGGCTTCAATGACTTACCTCTGGAGTTTCATGATGTCTATGATGCTGTCGTCAAGGGTTCCCACCATGTCCGAGGGAGCTGACATACTGCGGCTGTGTGAGTGTGGGTGGGGTTGAAGGTGGGGTTGAAGGTGGGGGTGGGGGTAGGGGAAGTTCAGTGACTTACCTCTGGAGTTTCATGATGTCTATGATGCTGTCATCCAGTGTTCCCACCATGTCCGAGGGAGCTGACATGCTGCGGCTGTCTGTGTGTGTGTGTGGGTGGGGGTGGGGGGGGGGGGGATGAGGGGGGTGGTGTGTGGGGAGGTTCAGTGACTTAACTCTGGAGTTTCATGATGTCTATGATGCTGTCATCCAGTGTTCCCACCATGTCCGAGGGAGCTGACATGCTGCGGCTGTCTGTGTGTGGGTGGGGGTGGGGGGGTGGGGGGATGGGGGGGGGTGTGTGTGGGGAGGATCAGTGACTTACCTCTGGAGTTTCATGATATCTATGATGCTGTCGTCCAGGGTTCCCACCATATCCGAGGGAGCTGACATGCTGCAGCTGTCTGTGTGTGTGTGTGGGTGGGGGTGGGGGGGGGATGAGGGGGGTGGTGTGTGGGGAGGTTCAGTGACTTACCTCTGGAGTTTCATGATATCTATGATGCTGTCATCCAGGGTTCCCACCATATCCGAGGGAGCTGACATGCTGCGGCTGTGTGTGTGTGGGTGGGGGTGTGTGGGGATGGGGGGGTGTGTGGGGAGGTTCAGTGACTTACCTCTGGAGTTTCATGATATCTATGATGCTGTCATCCAGGGTTCCCACCATGTCCGAGGGAGCTGACATGCTGCGGCTGTGTGAGTGTGGGTGGGGTTGAAGGTGGGGTTGAGGGTGGGGGTGGGAGTAGGGGAAGTTCAGTGACTTACCTCTGGAGTTTCATGATGTCTATGATGCTGTCATCCAGTGTTCCCACCATGTCCGAGGGAGCTGACATGCTGCGGCTGTACGGTGGCGTGGACTTCAGCACATCAGTGTCCGACCGAACCATCACACTGGGTACTGAACAAATATCAAGACTCCTTTTAAAATTAAACTTCCTTATCTACCCTACAGTCAACATTCACCTATTATTATCTATGATACCAACTGTCCTGCTTTCTGAATGACTTAAATAAGTATTTTAAAAGTCAATATATTAAAAAAAAAAAAAAACATTTCTTTCTTAATATCTAATCATATTATCTTTATTTGCATTTTGTTAGGTATTGTATTGTGTTTTATGATGATTTTTTTACATAAATTGGGCTCACTAGGTTTATGAGTGTCCGGCATCTGTGACATGGTCCTTGGTAGTCCTATGCCGCCCTCTGGTGCAATGCTCACATGCAGTAAAAGATTAAGTCTCTCGAGTAGTGCAACCACAACCATTCCTGTTTTTGGCATGGCCTTTGCATCTATTGTGGTGCCCTCTGGTAGCTCAATAGCTACTTCACTCTCAAGCTTCTCTCTATAAACAATTTAAACCATCATTGTGAGATCTTATTATGATGTTGATCTTTAAACTAGATTATTTGTTGTATGTATTTAATTATCAAAATTTGAAATATCATTTTGAAACCAACTGTGTATAGATTTCAATTATTACCATATAAACATAATCTTTGGTACAGTAATTGTAATATATATTAAGAAATTAAATTTGGAATGTCTTTTTGAAACCAATCATGCAAAGATTTTTATCATTAGCAACACGATAACATTATCTGTGACCTATAACTCTCATACCTAAGGGCATTGACTGTGTCCTCCAGGTTAGCAAGGTCCATCTCTATGTCCTTCAGGAAGCAGAGACATGCAAGGTCCTTGACCTTGTTATCGAGGAGGTGATAGTCGAGGAAGAAGACCTCTGCTTGGTGCAGCTGTCCTGACCGGATGTCCTCCACTTCTACCTGCCACCTCCGCTCCAGCTCCGCCAGCGTCTACAAACAGACAATCACAAATATATCCCACCGCCACCGTCTACAAACAGACAATCACAAATATATCCCACCGTCAGCGTCTACAGACAGACAATCACAAATATATCCCACCGCCACCGTCTACAAACAGACAATCACAAATATATCCCACTGCCAGCATCTACAAACAGATGATCACAAATATATCCCACCGCCAGCGTCTACAAACAGACAATCACAAATATATCCCACCTCCAGCATCTACAAAAAATCACAAATATATCCCACCGCCAGCGTCTACAAACAGACAATGACAAATATATCCCACCGTCAGCGTCTACAAACAATCACAAATATATCCCACCGCCAGCGTCTACAAACAATCACAGATATATCCCACCATCAGCGTCTACAAACAGACAATCACAAATATATCCCACCGCCACCGTCTACAAACAGACAATCACAAATATATCCCACCGCCACCGTCTACAAACAGACAATCACAAATATATCCCACCTCCAGCATCTACAAAAAATCACAAATATATCCCACCGCCAGCGTCTACAAACAGACAATGACAAATATATCCCACCGTCAGCGTCTACAAACAATCACAAATATATCCCACCGCCAGCGTCTACAAACAATCACAGATATATCCCACCATCAGCGTCTACAAACAGACAATCACAAATATATCCCACCGCCACCGTCTACAAACAGACAATCACAAATATATCCCACCGCCACCGTCTACAAACAGACAATCACAAATATATCCCACCGCCAGCGTCTACAAACAATCACAGATATATCCCACCGCCAGCGTCTACAAACAGACAATCACAAATATATCCCACCGCCAGCGTCTACAAACAATCACAAATATATCCCACCGCCAGCGTCTACAAACAATCACAGATATATCCCACCGCCAACGTCTACAAACAGACAATCACAAATATATCCCACCGCCAGCGTCTACAAACAATCACAAATATATCCCACTGCCATCATGATAAATACAATAATCAGTTGGAGAGAAACATCTATTTGGTCATCTGATAAGGATAGTTATTGCATGGCACATATTTGGTTGCACATATTTCATGCATGACACAGTATTGTCATGCAATTGTTGTGCACAACCTCATTTGGTTGTGTTCAGGTGTGACCAAATTATGTCAATATGAAAAGATAAACAATCATAATCATCATGCAGTAAGCAATAGTTACTATAAACTATGAACCATTTCCAACCACTGTTTTTCTGTTCTTCAACATTTGAATGGATTGGTTAACAATAAAACGCTATGACTCTCCTCTCAGATTGTCTGTCACCTATGCAACTTAATGATCCTTTTATATTTGGCTTTAAATATTGAAATAACAAAATGTAATCTCAGGGATAAAATCTTCAGGCAAAAAGTATGCTTACAGATAATACTAATTTTCAAACTAGAGGGCAACTAACCTATAACAGTTTGCATGTGCTGGTAGAAAATGCAACTAATATTTCATACAAAGTGACATACACAGGTATATACAAAACTGGACAAATCCATGGCTGCCCCAAATGACCCTGTTCTCAACTTTAAAAATGTTCTTGGTTGTTTAATTATTTGTTATTAAATGTAGACACGTGGTGATCAACGGTTCCCGCCATTGCGACTATGGACAATCATATGTTAGCTGCTCTCTGATTGGTCGAAATGATTGCCATCGTCTCACACCATTGTCATAACTGGATTATTATATACAAAATGTGCTGTGGAGTAGGAGGAAGGGAGAGTACCTGAAGCTGCCTGATCATGGCATAGATCCTGCGGTAGGTTTCAGACATGACGTCTTTGAGGAGCCAGAACTCCTCGGTGCAGTGTTCCTGGTGCTGGCCTAGGTGGCGCACCGTCTCAGTCAGTGATAGATGCTTAATGGTCGCAGACAGGATGCTCTCCTCCAGTGTGTCTGGCTTAATCACCTCTCTGATTAAACAACACCAATATAATTGTTATTATTATTATTTTAAATATATTTTTTGAGGGACAACAGCAGCAATGTAATGTATTGCAGCTTCACTTTCTTAATGTAATATGACATTTGTGTTCAATATTAAACATTTCATTATTCTTGAATGTTTGTTAATGTAAACCTGCGATACAGTGCTTGATCCAGAGGATGTGGTGATGTTAATTCTTCTCATTCAAATACAAATAAGTTATTAATAATTTAAATTTCTAAATAATAAATTGGTGGCGAAAATTGTCATTATTTTCTGTCCTATCTCAAGTCATTATCATAATTAATAATATTAGACGTTAAGGATTTGCCGACCTGATGCTGGGCCTGACTTGCGGGGGTTGTCGCTCGGACATGGCCCTCAGCTTGTAGATGATCTCGGATGGCAGGCGGATGCGGGGGAGATGTTTCTTGGTGGGGCTGGCCGGCAGTCGGAGCTCAGCGTCTTCCTCTATGGGCATGTCTACCGGGAACATGACCGGCATCCCTGAGCTGCCCACCGTACCCTCTCCTTGCCATACACACCTAAACATAACAGCAACCTTCACTTTCAGAGGACTTCTGGACTTTTATATAATGATATCCAAGTTGAACTGTTTTGATAGCTATTATATAATATTCAATTTTTATTTGTCCATGATGAATAGTTTATCTAACTACATCTCTAATAGTTTATCTAACTACATCTAATAGTTTATCTTATAGTTTATCTAATTACATCCTTTTGGATAATTAAAAGACAATTGACCTGCACTGCCTATAAGTCATGATGCTATGTACAGGTATTTACAGGAAGTATTCCCTGCCTGTAGGTCATGATGATATGTACAGTTATTACAGGAAGTATTCCCTGCCTGTAAGTCATGATGCTATGTACAGGTATTACAGGAAATATTCCCTGCCTGTAAGTCATGATGCTATGTACAGGTATTACAGGAAGTATTCCCAGCCTGTAAGTCATGATGCTATGTACATGTATTACAGGAAGTATTCCCAGCCTGTAAGTCATGATGCTATGTACAGGTATTACAGGAAGTATTCCCTGCCTGTAAGTCATGATGATATGTACAGGTACTACAGGAAGTATTCCCTGCCTGTAGGTCATGATGATATGTACAGTTATTACAGGAAGTATTCCCTGCCTGTAAGTCATGATGCTATGTACAGGTATTACAGGAAGTATTCCCAGCCTGTAAATCATGATGCTATGTACAGGTATTACAGGAAGTATTCCCAGCCTGTAAATCATGATGCTATGTACAGGTATTACAGGAAGTATTCCCAGCCTGTAAATCATGATGCTATATTACAGGAAGTATTCCCTGCCTGTAAGTCATGATGATATGTACAGGTATTACAGGAAGTATTCCCTGCCTATAAGTCATGATGCTATGTACAGGTATTATAGAAAGTATTCCCTGCCTGAAAATCATGATGCTATGTACAGGTATTACAGGAAGTATTCCCTGCCTGTAAGTCATGATGCTATGTACAGGTATTACAGGAAGTATTCCCAGCCTGTAAGTCATGATGCAATGTACAGGTATTACAGGAAGTAGTCCCTGCCTGTAAGTCATGATGATATGTACAGGTATTACAGGAAGTATTCCCTGCTTGTAAGTCATGACGCTATGTACAGGTATTACAGGAAGTATTCCCTGCCTGTAAGTCCTGATGTTATGTACAGGTATTACAGGAAGTATTCCCAGCCTGTAAGTCATGATGTTATGTACAGGTATTACAGGAAGTATTCCCTGCCTGTAAATCATGATGCTATGTACAGGTATTACAGGAAGTATTCCCTGCCTGTAAGTCATGATTCTATGTACAGGTATTACAGGAAGTATTCCCTGCCTGTAAGTCATGATGCTATGTACAGGTATAACAGGAAGTATTCCCAGCCTGTAAGTCATGATGCTATGTACAGGCATTACAGGAAGTATTCCCTGCCTGTAAGTCATGATGCTATGTACAGGTATTACAGGAAGTATTCCATGCCTGTAAGTCCTGATGTTATGTACAGGTATTACAGGAAGTATTCCCAGCCTGTAAGTCATGATGTTATGTACAGGTATTACAGGAAGTATTCCCTGCCTGTAAGTCATGATGCTATGTACAGGCATTACAGGAAGTATTCCCTGCCTGTAAGTCATGATGCTATGTACAG
This sequence comes from Amphiduros pacificus, assembly GCA_949316495.1. NCBI lineage: Eukaryota > Metazoa > Annelida > Polychaeta > Phyllodocida > Hesionidae > Amphiduros > Amphiduros pacificus. Next base: position 40,659,115 of record OX439001.1, on the reverse strand, counting down.
GTATTACAGGAAGTATTCCCTGCCTGTAAGTCATGATGCTATGTACAGGTATTACAGGAAGTATTCCCAGCCTGTAAGTCATGTTGCAATGTACAAGTATTACAGGAAGTATTCCCTGCCTGTAAGTCATGATGCTATGTACAGGTATTACAGGAAGTATTCCCTGCCTGTAAGTCATGATGCTATGTACAAGTATTACAGGAAGTATTCCCTGCCTGTAAATCATGATGCTATGTACAGGCATTACAGGAAGTATTCCCTGCCTGTAAGTCATGATGCTATGTACAAGTATTACAGGAAGTATTCCCTGCCTGTAAGTCATGATGCTATGTACAAGTATTACAGGAAGTATTCCCTGCCTGTAAGTCATGATGCTATGTACAGGTATTACAGGAAGTATTCCCTGCCTGTAAGTCATGATGCTATGTACAGGTATTACATTATATATTCCCTGCCTATAAGTACTGGTGCTAGTGTTTTACCTCTGTAGCAGTTTAGACTTGAGTAAGTGCTGTGTGAGTTCCTCATGTTTTGTCTTGTCTGGTCCCTGGTACAGCAGGTGCAGCATGGTGCAGGCCAGCACGGAGAGTCCGAGCGCCAGGTCTGCCAGGAAAGGCAGCCCGTTAGACACCTCCTCCGTGGACTCCTGGGCCCGCACTGTCACCAGGAACCCCCACATGGCCTTGTCTGGTGTGTTGTGCTCACGTCCACTACGCATCTCAAACGTGAATGTAACCGTATCCCCATCAACCTATTAATATTATATAATATATAAGAAACCAAACAAATCACATTAGAATCCATTTACAAATGAGAAATGAATTAGTCCATGATTCATTTTCCTTTTCATTCTGAAAATGGTTTTAAGAATTAAAAATAATATATGTCAAATAAAAGAAATAGTAACACTTACAAATTATCAAAATTAAGATATATTGCCTATTGATAACTTGATTGCTATTTTTTTCTGATTTCATCTTAGTTTATGTGAGTTCTTACCTTGACTAGATCTCTGGGCCAGCCTGAACCAAGCACACTTCTGGACCCATAACCAAATGTATTACCCCCGTACTCAGCTACTTTACGTGAACTTGTATTTGGACCTGCATATATCACCAGCTGCAAGGCAACAATATTCTCATTGATCAAAATTTGTGTCAACAGGGGGCACTCAACAACATGAGGCATTAAACACTTTAAATGTCCATTTACTATGATGAAAAAACACACACAAATAAAAACAAGATATAGTTGTCATCATTATTACCTTGTCATAGTCATATTGTGAAGAACACCGAGGATCAAATCTCAAGAAGAGACATCTTGCACCAGGAATGTGGACCGTTTCTTTGAACTTGTAGTTGTCTCTGACGGGGTGAATACTCTCAATGGCTTTCCCTGTCGACCATGGTGCAGGAATCTTCAGTCCAGCCAAGAATCCCTGCTCCTCCTTGTCTTCCAACTCAAGCCTATAAAACAGTCAGTTATCAAAGAACAAATCAACACCCACTTATTAATATTGACTTTTTTATATTTATATTTCAGCGCTATGAACAGACTTGTTTGGTATCAGCACTATATAAATTTTATCATTATTATTATTATCATATCTAACCACCCAACACTGATGACGTGTGAGTAATTTATGATAAGATGAAATATTTCCTCAGATTTAAAAATTATTTCCACAGTCAACTCCAGAGTCAACTCCAAGCATTGCAAATATTCTCTATTTTCATTCACTGTGACAGTTATATTGTGATGAGGGGGCATCACTTACATGTTGATGTTGATGGTTTCACCGATCAGATCTACGATATCACTGTCTGAGCTGACGTCCATGATGTCCTCCTGTCTGATGGCCTGGACCTGACTCTTAAGCAACAAGGCAGCCTGAAAACATGACAAGCCATTAATATCATCTAAAATAAGGCAGCCTGAAAACATGACATGCCATTAATATCATCTAAACAAGGTTGCCTGAAACATGACATGCCATTATCTAAACAAGGTTGCCTGAAACATGAAATGCCATTAATATCATCTAAACAAGGTTGCCTGAAACATGACATGCCATTATCTAAACAAGGTTGCCTGAAACATGACATTCCATTATCTAAACAAGGTTGCCTGAAACATGACATTCCATTATCTAAACAAGGTTGCCTGAAACATGACATGCCATTATCTAAACAAGGTTGCCTGAAACATGACATTCCATTATCTAAACAAGGTTGCCTGAAACATGACATGCCATTATCTAAACAAGGCAGCCAGAAAACATGACATGCCATTAGTATCATCTAAACAAGGTTGCCTGAAACATGACATGCCATTATCTAAACAAGGTTGCCTGAAACATGACATGCCATTATCTAAACAAGGTTGCCTGAAACATGACATGCCATTATCTAAACAAGGCAGCCAGAAAACATGACACGCCATCTATATCATCTAAACAAGGTTGCCTGAAACATGACATGCAGTCTAAACAAGGTTGCCTGAAACATGACATGCAGTCTAAACAAGGTTGCCTGAACATATGACATGTCTTTTATATCATCTAAACATGCCATGTCAATCATTCTTAGAATTACTTATTACTTATAATCCAAAAAGCATTTGATCTTATTTGTGAATACAGGACAATTATAGATGCAAATATGCAGCCAAATATAGGACCACTGAACTGGCTTATGCGCACAAACACAAAATACATAACAGGACCACAGACCTGGCTTATGAGCGCAAACACAAAATACATAACAGGACCACAGACCTGACTTATGAGCACAAACACAAAATACATAACAGGACCACAGACCTGGCTTATGAACGCAAACACAAAATACATAGCAGGACCACAAACCTGGCTTATGAGCGCAAACACAAAATACATAACAGGACCACTGACCTGGCTTATGAGCGCAAACACAAAATACATAACAGGACCACAAACCTGGCTTATGAGCGCAAACACAAAATACATAGCAGGACCACAAACCTGGCTTATGAGCGCAAACACAAAATACATAGCAGGACCACAGACCTGGCTTATGAGCACAAACACAAAATACATAGCAGGACCACAGACCTGGCTTATGAGCGCAAACACAAAATACATAACAGGACCACAAACCTGGCTTATGAGCGCAAACACACAATACATAACAGGACCACTGACCTGGCTTATGAGCGCAAACACAAAATACATAACAGGATCACTGACCTGGCTTATGAGCGCAAACACAAAATACATAACAGGACCACAGACCTGGCTTATGAGCGCAAACACAAAATACATAACAGGATCACTGACCTGGCTTATGAGCGCAAACACAAAATACATAACAGGACCACAGACCTGACTTATGAGCACAAACACAAAATACATAACAGGATCACTGACCTGGCTTATGAGCGCAAACACAAAATACATAACAGGACCACTGACCTGGCTTATGAGCGCAAACACAAAATACATAACAGGACCACCACTGACCTGGCTGGTGAGTACAACGAGTTGCACGAGTTGTGGCATGAGAGTATCGGCTATAGACAGGCATCTAAGGGAGGGATGCGTCATCGTGGTCAGCAGGACCGGCTGCAGGTGACCCAGAATGGTTGCCTTGGTAACCCTCTCCAGGCCGCTCAGACGCTGCTCCATCTCCTCCATGTCACTGTTGATGATGCAGTTACAAGTCTCCAGTAGCACCTCCAGAACCTGAATGTAATATATCCAAGTATTACAATTCAAGTCATATATATACTGTATAACTTACCAGTCGCAACTTATATTAGTTTTCAGATGGACTTTTGTTGGATAGTTAATCTTATTGCATAAAGAAATGAAATCATTAAATGGCCAAATCTGATAATAAAATCTGATGAGCACTGAAATGGGAATACTCCATAAATATCTCAGATCCTTCAAGTTATGTCACTCTTACTTTCTAATATCCACTCAAATATTTGGATAATATGGAATAAATCATTTATAAATAATTATTTTTTTATGATGATGGCACCATGGATTAAACCTTTACCCACCAATACAAAAAAATTCAATGTCAAAAATGAATTTGAAGATCTTTTATTCCCCACTAAAAGAAAATACTCATAAAAATGCATGTTGATAAGCACCTCATAGGCCCCAGTAAAGATATGTGTGGCCAGCCTCAGCACCATGTTCTGTAGCTCTTGCAAGCCTTGTCCATCACAGCTATTAATCATCACATTGACTCCGCCCTCCTCATCTTCTAGCTCCGCCTCCTTGTAAAGTACTGCCTCCTTCAGCAGGTGGGACTGCAGAGCCATCAGGTACCGCAGACACGGTGACGCCATCTGGGAACAAGCAAAAGATTTATCAGTAAATCATGACAATATATTCATATATAATTTAAGGGCTGCACTTGTATTTAAAAGCTAAAAATTTAAATTGTAAATATTAAGAGATGAACTTACTGGCACAGACGCAAGTATTTGTTCAAATTTGTCTTTGTCTGTTGTTTGGCATTCCCTAAGTAGTACACATGATTCTCTGACAGCAATCTTCAATATGTAGTGAACTAAATCATCTGTCAATCTGAAATAGATTTCATTCTTTATTATATTTAATCATTCAATACATAGGAGAAGTTTTCTAAAAAAAATAGAGATGCTGAGTTTGGAAAGAAAAATATGAAGTTTTTACTTACCTAACCATTTTTATTTCTTCCAGACTTAGAGTTTGATTTCGTAACTGTTCAGCAAAATCAACCAGGATGAGATCACGTAAATGGGCCAGCCCAGGTACCTTGTCTCCTGCATTCATGTAAAGTGATCAATGAAATTAATCTTTAAAATGTATTATTTTGACTGCCTTTTTTTTTTATATATAGCTCTAACAAGAACTGCTGCATAAAGATGCAGATATTTTATTATCTTCACTAGATCAATATTCAATATGTTTTTCGATTGTCAGACATATTCTAACTATTTCTGGAGTTTTGAAAAGTTAAATGCAGACAGATCTTGTTTCCCATCTCCCGCCATTTTTATGATGAACACTTCTTGTAACCAATTTTTGTTGTTCTCTGATTGGTCAAAGAAAATCACTCCTCAGCCCTACCATTGTTTCGGCTGCCATGATTGGTCAGCAAACCAAACATATGTATAACAGTTGTATTATTACTAGGATATATCGCATGGTTGTGGAAGCTTACCTTCAGTGAGTAGCTTATGGAGCAGATTATATGTATCCTCTGGGGTATTATATAGCACACACAGCCCAGTGCTGATAGCACGACACACTTCTCTCTGTATAGTGGCGCCCTCACTGTGCTCAGCCTGCTCGGCACTGCAGTCACTCAGGATGTGCCACACTAACATGCTGTCAAGCACACCAAGATCTTACACTCAGCAAACTATTTATATATACGAGTCAGAAAATGTCAGATATTCAAAATTTTACAAATTTCATTCACATAAACTTGTTTGTAAGATTGTTATAGTTTCTAACATATATTATTACATTATTGCTTACCTGGTTCTGTTTATGAGTTCTACTTCTGACTCTCTCTCCTTTTTAAAGACACTCATTTTGAATATCAGCTGAAACAGAACAAGATATCTTATTTAAATGATTTTTGTGATTTATATAAGTTTTCAAACATTGCATTAAATTACATAATAATTATATTTAATAAAGATAACTTAAAAAGTAAGACAAAATACCTTTCACAAGATTAAATAATTGTTGGTGATGGTATCTTTTAACTGTTTTGACTGTACATCTAGATTTTAATTTACCTAGTTTACATAGTCTCATTAAAAATGGAGCCATGCTCTATATTCCTGAAAACTGATTGAGAGGATCCTATTTTTATTTCTCCACTTAAATACTTAACGAGATAGAAGATGAAGTTAAACTGATATTTAAAAATCGCTATATTTCAGCACATTTATATGAAATAATCCACTGTCTATTAACAGAGTAGGATAAGATTTGAGTGAGAGATGAGCAGAGACCTGCAGGATGATGAGGCAGCAGATGATGATCTTCTGGTCGTTGTCATGCACAGCATTGTGAAGGACGTCGCAGACACGCTCCAGGTAGAGGAGATCGACCGGATGCTGCTGCAGGATGTAGGTGCCGAGTGGAGTGTGCAGCAGGTCGTTGTTCACCTGGTGTAGACACATGCTGCCAACGTGCTGCAGAAGCTGCTTGATCACCTCAGCAACATTCACCTGGTTATCTGCAACATATCAATGAGAAAAAAACCTCAACTTAAATCATATCATTTTATGATTTGGAGCCAAATGTTTTTGGTGACACATAAATGTGGCACACCAAAATTATGAGTTGGATCCGAATATCTATTTGGTCACCATGAACATGACCAAATGAGGTCACGCAAGGTGATGCATGGGATATGTGTGACTAAATATTGTACCACTATTGGTTTCACAGCATGGGTACTTAAAATTAAGGCCACACATAAGGATGCTCACTGATGAAATGGCTACTGAACAACTGGTGAGTAATAAAAAGGCATTGGGTTGAGGACTTACCATCAGAGGGTACATAGAGGGAGAATGGATTGATGCCCAGTCTGTCCAGAATGTGGTGTCGAGCCTGGTGTCCGGGGTTATAGTACTGGTCCACCCAGTCAGCAGAGCAGGTCCATATCATATTGTTATACATGTCGTAGGTAGCACCCAGTCCGAGCACCGAGGCTCCGCGAGCCAGAGCACAGGTCGGAGCATCCAGAAGATCTGACCGGTTCACAAACTGACCATCCTCCACACTGAAGCACAGGTTGGTGGCTAAAGCTGAAATGTTCACACAAAACTCCATATTTTTCATAAATTTACAACATGGGTCAATTCAAATTCTGAGTTAGATATACATCTGAATTAAGATATTTTAATTTCTAGTATTGAAAATGTTTAATATACATTTTCAATACTAGAAATTAAAATATCTTAATTCAGATGTATTTATCAGTTACTTCAGATTAATAAAAGTGTTTATTACGCATCCCCAAAGCTAGAAATAATAGAAAGTAACTATTAAGTACAGATGTAGATGCCCTGAGGGGATATGATTAAGATGAATTAATCTATAATATTAAAAACTGCATATTCTTGACGGACACACCAGGATAAATGTTTAGCACACTTACACCTGAGACTGGCTAGACTGGTGCCGCTTCCAAAGAGGGAGCGGGCGGCACTGGAGTTAGATCCCCCGGGGACGGCGATCAGCAGCACGACACTGGTACCATCACAGTACACCGGGGTACGCACCAGCGTCTTCAGAGCTAACCCACAGCTCGTGTTGGCTGCAAATAATACAACAAGATCACATGGATTCTTTTATCTTTGAAAATGCAAGACTAGACATAAATTAGAATTAAAATGAGAAAAAAAGATTGACTTTTCCCTCTTATGCTCGGGATTCACAAGTCATTTGTATCAAAGTTATTTTGAAATATACAATTATTCAAATCAATCATATGAATATACATGTATTCTGTTAATTGTAGTTTCATAATTCAAATATGGTGCCAAAGTGTGACTATCATGTGCACACAAACTGATGATGTTGAACACTTTGAGATGAGGGTAAGCACTGACATATACAGTGCCACTAAATCTTGATCTTTGATAAACACACTATTCTGAAAGATGGAGATGGCACAGTATAACAAAAAATTAAAAGGGAGGTAAAAGGTAAACGAGATGAGCACCATGAGAGTTATGTTCAAAGACTGACTGCATCTGATTTGTTTACAGGCCTTTCCATAATATTACGTGGTACTAGCTAAATCAGTGGACCCTTCAAAATATCTCAAAGACCAAATAAAGTACTCACAGTCTTCTTTGCGTGAGCTCGGAGCTTCATTGCCTCCGAGAGCAACCAGAGTGGCTGCCGTGGCCGCAGATCGGTAGGGACGTAAACGTGAAAGCAGGGTATCATTCAGGCTTTTGGTGGAGGTTTCTTCTTTGCGTTGCAAAACAAAACGTTCACGGAGAGGCACTACAATTTGCTCAGCTTTCTGTACATTATAAAAACCAAAAACAAAAAAAGAAATTTTATTACCAAAAAAAGCAAAAGAGCTTTTTTTCTCTAATTCTAAATTTGTCATTTGGTTGAATGTCTAATTTGCTTTTATCTAATATGACAACAGTATCTGATAAAATACTTCTGTTGATTCTCATCTATATTTTGATGTATGAAGAGAAAGTATTTACTCACATTAAACCTGAAAGTTTCCACATAGAGATTCTGTCCTTTAGCAGACTTGTCACCCACTATTCCTGGGCACCACAACCAGTAGAAATACACCCCATCACTACACAGTGATATGGTGGTGAAGGGCCCTACTTGGTTAAACTGCTCTGGTTGCAAAATTGTTTTGATAGGCTGAAAGTAACAGTCATACATGCTTTAGACTTTATTTCATCAAGTCAGTTTGGTATTTATTTTGAGAGATTGTTTTCTTGATAAAAATTGAATTTATCAGTATCTATTTTACTGTTTTTTATAGTTTTTTTATTTTATTTTTACAAATTAATAAAACTGACAGTAGTGGTGCAAGATCATATATTGAATTGCATTGAAACAAATCCTCACCATTAAAGTGTAGGGATCTATGACCTGCAGAAAGTTGCCATGATCTTGTTCTTTATCGTAGTCTGCAGGTCTGTGCAGCAGAGCTCCGTCCCCCATGGCCACCCATCCTGCACACAGACTAGCATTGCGCACATACACATAGCCACGCAGAGTTCCGTGGAGACCCGTCCCGATGCGGGCCAAGCCACGCCCACTAGAGTTGGTCGTGTACAGGAATTTGCCATCACAGGTGATGCTTCGGCCCAAGTCCTGTTCTGCCACTGTGAGAGAACAACAATTTTATATTACAGGTTTAGAATATTATTTTTTGTCCATGCTATGCTCATTACAAACTCATATATCACAAAAAAGAATACCAAGTCAGAATCTATTTGTCCATTTTAATCAACATTTTAGATCTTCTATTTTTTAAAGTTGTTTTTTTTTCTTAGCAGTTATCACTCAAATTCTGCCCAGAAAGATATTAAACACCTAAATGTGAACAATCACTTATTTGCATAATGACCTTTCTCTTTGTCCTGGGCGGCGGCGGCAGGTGCATTGCCTGATGGCGGGGGCTGTACTGGCGCCACTGGTTCCTTGTCCCCGGCAGACAGCATGTCCTCCATGCCCCAGCACACCATGTGCTTGCTGCCCAGGATTGACGTGGGCTGGCCCTGACCGCCGTCCATCTCCTGCAGTTTGTGTAAGATATCTGCCACTGGTAGGGACCCCAGACTAGGCAACTTCTGCAGAAGGTGCACTGTGTGGATGAACGTGTTCAAGTGACCTCTGTAAAATGAAAAACAAAACTTGCATCATACTTTTCGGCATAGGATTAATTAAAACATCTTTGACCATAGCCTGATATATAGGTCAAAATTCTAAAGTAATTTAAAGGTGTTCATTCGAATGGATAACAATAACTTCATTTGAAGGACTCAACCATTCAGACTGCTACCAAGATGTAGCATGTTGATATGTACTTTGTGGCATTTTCTCTTTTGGCTGGGTTTGGATTCGGACTGGACAGGTGGAAATAGTGTAATTGCAACTGTCTGAACTTTGTGGATAACTAGATACCTTTTGATAAATGTCACAAAATGTACTGTAATAACCTGTGGTGCCAACAATAATAGTACATATGGCTAGAGCCAGATTCCTTGATAATATATACATTGTACTGGTCAATATCTGACCTAATGACCTAGCCATTTTACTCTGTGCTGCAGTTTGTTAAGTACACACACTCTGCTGTCTGATCTTATTCAGACACTGGTAAATATGAAAGACACTGTCCCACCCTGAATACAGAAAACATCAAACATATTCTACCGTATGCCTTGGAAAACATCACACATATTGTCATTTCTTTCCAGATTGTAATTGGTTTCATGGCGTATTCAGCTGCTGCTCAAATGTCTTTACAGAGTATAAAACATACTTTTCTAGTTCTAGTGCTTGGGTATGGTAACTTATAGTATATTTGCATACAAGCAGCTGTATTGAGTAAAGATTGCAACAATAAAGATACTATAGACTGTATTTGATAAGGGTGGGATCTGACAGCCCTACTTAGTCACAGTTGCCTAGCAACCCAACAGATCAAAGGATCATTCCCTTATGTCCCATGATAGCAAGTTATCAATCTTTTCCTATGTTTGTTCATATAATCCAAAATATATAAAGCTAATAATAGTTCATAGAATCTGTTAATGGCTGCACAAGTAAGAAATATAATATAAATGGGGAATCTTTTTCCATGTGGTGGTCGCACTCTACAGGAACAAAATCAAATCACCTGGTTATAGATACACATGATGTGTGGACATCAACTTACTTGATGACATTCTTGTGTTTTGTCAACATAAATCATCAAATAATTCAGACTGGGCACAAACAGTTTGCAAAATGTCGAAATAAATCATTTAATGCTTTCAATTGGACAAAACTTGCCAATGCTCAAATGCATATGGCCTAAAGTAATTTTTATGTTGCCAATTATAACTCATAATCTCAAGGATGCTGAGATGCCTCATATTTAAATAAACACACAAAAACAAAAATATACACAGTTCCATTGGAGGAGACAAACAAACAAACAAACAAACATAGGAAAAGATTGAACAAACACACACAGACACACATTGACAGATGGCAGACAGAGTGATTACTAATTTAATTTTGTACAAAACCAACTAATTTTTAACAAAACCAAAAAAAATGCAATTATTTCCTGATTTTTTTGTTCATATTGCACATGTCATCATCTTTGGCCTATTGCAGCATTTTTCCAATTTATCAATGGTTCACGTTCCTTCTTGGAATGTTGAGAAAATAACCACATTTTTCTTAGGTTATTGAGGAAGCTATCTTTTAAAGGGAATATTTGTTGCAAAGAACCTCACAATGTATTTATCGAAATAAGGAAGTCAATAAGTCTGAAAAAGATAGTTATAGGTGCAGACACCACAAATAAAGTTTTGGTTTTTAAAAGTTTTATCAATTATTGAGTTTTGGACAGACTTGCCTCTAAAATCTAACTGATGACTAGATATTGTTTAAAAGGTTCATCCTCAATATTTTATACCTTTCTTCAATTATTAAAAGAATAATGTTAATATTAGTACAATAATATTAATATTAATACAAGTTACAATCTAATCTATGTTTCATGCTCAAGACCCACTTTTTTATCAAGTTATTCAAATTGTTTTAAATGTTTAACAAAAGTATTTATGCAAACAGATCAAATGTCATGCAGATAACACTCTCAATATGCTCAAGTCCAAATTATATATTTTTCTTTACTGGTGTACTCATTTCTTTCCCAAATTATCTTTATCAAAAAATGTTTATCGACCAGTTTTACATAATGTATGGTCAAACAGTATTAAATGTAGTACTAGTAGTAAAATTTAATCCCATAAAATTTGTATTTCGAGCTCTATCTATGAAGTAGGAAAGGAATGAATACATCAGCCTCATGAGCGCTAACCATTTAGATACTGGTAGTGATCTTACCTTGCACATGTGAGGGCTACGAGGGCGGAGGCAGCATTTGCCCTCTGATGTTCGTCTCTCACCCCTTCTCCTATCTGCCCCAGCTGATCTTTCTCCCCAAGCCATGTACACAGCAGGGACTCTATCCCGTTGAGACAATCTCCAGGCTCCTTCGTCAGACTCAGCGGAGGACAGTCCCGCAATACATTCAACAAAAGCTCTGCAGTGACTGCACATAGTGACGGGTCAATTTTACTCTGCGATTGCAACAATGGAAGCACAAGCAGCAAGCTCATCCGGGTGGAAAATGATGCTTGTTCCGGCTCTTTCCATAAACCTTGTTTCTTGAGAAGTGCAATGGTTTCTTCGTGAGTGGTGCCATCTCTTTCTCCCTGCTCTTCAAGTGCCAGCTGTTGTTGTGCAGTCCAAAAGCCTCGCAGTGCATTCAGTCTGTACTCCAAGAGTCTGGAGTATGCATTGTTGTGTGTTCCACACACTGTCCTCAAACGATCACTCAGGTCTGATGGACTTTTGGAATCAAATGTGACAACCTCATGATCAATTTCATGACTGTTTACATCGTGTGGAAGTTCCACCAAGTCTGTAACTCGTATCAAACCGTCGTGCAAAAACAGTGTCTCTTCTGTCACAGACAACCATTGAGAGTTATCCTGACCATTGCTTGCCATTCTACCTTATTCTTGCAAAATTTACACTGCAAACGTGTATGCACTTACAGATTCATCATGTTTTCCTTCAAAGTCATCTTCCTTTTCAGTAAAATGACTTCAACAAATATGGCGAGTTTATTTGACCAATAGCGATGGCTTTTACATTCAGTCGAACATAATTGACCAATACGATTCGATGTCACAGGATTTAGTTTGACAGAAACCAAACTTCCGGCAGAGGGGCAGCACTTCCTGTCAAATGTCAAACAACCGGTCCGAGTTCGACCCCCTCGGGTGGAATATTTTTTCCCCTAAAAACTTGTTTTTGGTTTCTTATTACAAGCGTTTGATAAATATAAGGGAGTATGTGTATATCACAATGTATGCAAGGTTTGCGATAGGGGGACAACCATTTAACGACGAGGTCTGACAACATTACACCCAAGATTTGATTAACATCCTTAAGCCAAGGTTCTGTCAAAGTGTTTGATAAGTACACCAGGTGACAGCTCTTATAATATCCACAATAATCGTGAAGATGTTATTATAATTTTAGAAAATACCAGAATGAAATTCCTGATAATAAAACTAATAAAAGATAAAACAACATGATATGCAGTCAATGTATCTTTATTGAAATGACAGACTTAACATTATTTGAATAACACCAATTTCAGATGTATCATTAAAATAAATCTGCAAACTCTTTTCTTCTTTTTGATTTGCAGTATACCTTATAAGTGACAGGTGATCACTGTCATTTGAACACTCCCTGATCATTTTTTATCCTTAAAGCTTTCATGAAATCAAATATTCGAGCACTTTTTCCTTATATAAAACTTTTTTTAATCAAATGTTATTCACTATCATATTAACCCTACACAAATATCTTTGCCATTTGTAAGAAGATGAGTATTCTGCTAATATCCAAATCATCCATTGAATACTTTGTCTACAAACTTTGCTTAGCTGACTAGTGATCTTGTGCAAGCAATTGCTCAATAAAGGTTTGCTAAAAATGATTGGGAAACTTCAAATTGGAAAACTGGAGTGAAACTTCAGATTGGGAAACTGGAGTTAAATTTCAGATTGGGAAACCGGAGTGAAATTTCAGATTGGGAAACTGGAGTGAAATTTCGGATTGGGAAATTGGAGTGAAACTTCAGATTGGGAAACTGGAGTGATTTGGCTTCCAGAGGCCTGTTGGTTCATTAGTGTTTGTCTATTGATACAGGCCTAACACCCATACAGACCACATCAGTGGTCACATGAGTATGAGCATAGCACTTGACACTTTCAGCAAAACAATAATTATGGCATATATATTTTCTTTCGGGGATATAGCTTGTTTGTATCACAGTTTTATGACCACATATACTTTACACATACCTCCACGATTGCATGAAAGTATCAGTAAAATGTCTCTTGAATGTTATGGAGCTACCAGGTTTATAATCATATGAAGCTTTCAGATGGCAAAGATGGAAAACAAATTCAAGTTTAATTTATTAGAAATTACCAGACACAATATCATTGCATGTTGAACTGTGATTCTTCATAGTACATAACCCCATGGGTTTATAGCTCTGCTGACTTAAACAAAAACACATGAACTTGCAAACATTCTGTGGGCTCTACAAGCTAGTCCAGTCAATTTTCACCCATTTCTGGGATATGCCCAGTAATCGCGCACCTCCTATGAAACACTGGGTGCTTCAGACTTTCATTTTTCTGGTTGCCTACCTTATTCTTTACTGTAACTAAATCACAACTATGATAGGGTTCCAGTCCAACTGTAGCTTGTGACAAATGGCTCAAGGGCATATGTGTTGAAATATCTGATGTTGAAGATAAATTTCTTACATTGACTGGGTGAATGTCGAACATATTGTCTGATGTGGGTCAAAATTTTTTGGCGAACATTGACAACACTTTGTGGTTACCATGCATGCCAAATATTTAGTATCTCCAGTTCATCGTTCATGTGATATGGCCTGCAAAATAATACAAAGATCAAGGTCACAGTATAAAGGTCAAAGATCAAATCTGTAAAAAATGTGTATGGTTTTCAACATAGTGTTGATGTATATAACAGATATGAAGTACTTTTTATTCCCTTTTAATGGTTGAGATGTTGCATGTACACAAACTTTGAATTCAAGGTCATTGTGTCAAGGTCAAAGGTTACATGACTAAAAAAGTATGACAAGGCTCAGCTATTACATAAGACATTTCTGTATACCAAGTTTTAATTTCTTCTTATAAGTGGTTGCTGAGATATGCTCTGTATAAAATTTGTGACCTCAAAGTCACTGCACTAAGGTCAATGGTGACATCACTAAGACCTGAAGGAATCTGAATCTTCACCTCTATATCTACCTCTATATAAAATATGAAACATATATTACTGGTAATTTTGGAGAAGATTTTTACAGAAATGTTGAGAGACGGATGGACGGACAGACATTTTCCCCACTCCTAAAGCTCTGCGACTTCAAAGAAGTCTGCAAAGCTAAAAAAACTCAAAACCTGAAAATTATTAATTTTCCATCGTTCATAAATATAATAAGGACAACATCATCCCTATAACCTAATTGCACGCAGATACTAATTTTCCATAGTTATGACATGAAAATGGCAGATTTATATAACAGTAAACAGAGTATATAATATATAATATGAAGTATACATGAAGGACTATCACAAAGCAATAATTAGTATTACAGATATAAATATGAACAATAGTTGACAAAAATATTGCTGACTTTAAATTTGAACATTTTCCTCTTGAGACTAATGTCTTCCCTCATGCAAATATTCAATGTAAATATTACCTGAACATTTTGGAAGAATAAAATCTGGTCTATTGTACTAACATTTGAAACATATTTCATGTAAATATTTATTTCGGGTAATATAAATTAGAAATGGAACAAAATGTCAAGCTACCTATGAATTATAGGTAAAACTTTATTTGCAAATATCCTGATATTTTGTTCCATTGACCACATCTAACATTAATGCTTACTGAATTATTTTATTCAATGTTTGTAAATTCAATTAATTTTCCTTTGAATAACTCAATTTTTCCAAGGTACCAATATGGCTAAACATTTCCTTTCCGAAAAAAGTGAATTGTGCAAGTCTTGATGCCCTTTCTGTACATGATAATCTTAATATATAATTTTGTTATTAGCACCACTAAGATATATTAGACACTGAAAATAAATAGAAAATAGACACCAAATTAAAGGTATCCTCAGCCCTGAGAGGAGGATTTTGGGGTTTACTGTGAACTGTGACCTCGTTTAAGGTCATCCATGAGTTTACTTATTAGAGTCAAACATGCAATGTCAAACAATTCTTCCTTGAGCTGTACTTTTTGATTGCTGTTGAGGAAGATTTTCTTTAAATAGCCCTCTGACCTTGAAATGTAGTCCAAGGTCACTCATCCAAGATGTGTACTAGAAGTGTCAACAAAGCATGTTTGGTTGTTCTCTGACATAGTAATGACAAGATATGTAGTGTCCAAAAGAATGTGAAACAGACAGATAGACACAGAGACAGTCAGACAGACAAAATAATCAGGGCTGAGGAACATAAAAACAAATAAACCTCCATCATTAACCTTACCAGATATGATTTTTTCACCATATTTGATGTCATAAATACAAAGCAATGTCACAATAACCTTATTGTGTTCTGCTAACCGCAATATGTACATAAATAACCAGTTTCTAATACAATTTAAGATTGACGTGAATGTAGATTCAGGTCACTAGATAGGGCTGTCATCACTGAGGTAGGTCAAATGCTCAGAGTTCTCAGATATCTTTTTTTTTAATTAGCTTAGAAGGGGAATTGACAATCATTTCTTTTACCTAAAGTGTCATGATGCATCAATCATGAACATGATGCCAGCCCTATAACTGTACTATGGGATATTTCCTCATCAAGTCTGTTCTACAATTGAGACAAATTGTAATAAAATTTCTATCAACACAACCCTCATATTTACAACTTGCATACTATTATATGTCCCAAATAAATAAGTCTACACTTTTGGTAATAACAAGATAATTTGACAATTTGAATCAACACATATTAAAACTGATATGCATATGTATACACAACCTAAGGATAAGTTAACAGTTATTGGATAGGTTCTGAGTAAAAGATCTCAGTTAGGTTCAGAGTTCAAAATTTGCATGTTCTATGGTCCAGGTTTTTTATCAATTCACAGTGAAATGTTTGAATATATTAAAATCTTCAAGCTCACTGCAATAACTCAGTTCACTATTTTGAGAATATATCTGTATGTACATTATAATATAAAACTGATGTATATTAATCGAAAAAGCCAGAAGGATTCTCATGAACACATGGAGAAGGGACATTTACGGCATATTTGATGATAATACTAACAGCATATAATTTATACTTGGTCACTGACAAAAAAGTCTCATTTGATGAGATTTATTACTTCTTACCAAATGAAATTATCAGGAAATATTTATAAGCATATTTTCTCTTATGATAATACATTTGTGGTTTGCGAAATCAAACCATTCATAACAATTATTTCAGATCTATCTTCAATATATTTCGCAATCAAGAATCAAATCGTAATTTGAACATATTTGCAAGGTTGAAATGCGGACAGATCTTGTTCTCCATCTCTCGCCATTGTTACACTCAGTTCTTGTAACTGTTTAGCTGGTCTGAGATTGGTTGAAAATATTGCTCTTCAACCCTACTATTGTCTTGGCTGCCATTATTGGTCAGCAAACCAGATGTGTTTTGGGAGGATTATCATAAGGATTTAAATAGCCTTTGATTCGGTCCATTGGAGTTTATCTTGATTATATCCTTGCTTATTTCTCCATATGAGTTAGTGATCTCAATATAAGTTCTGGCATATATTACAGAAAATACAAACATTTATCACAAAATAAATAATTTAAATCTCACAGTAAATGCATTTATCTGTTTATCAGAATGTCATAACAGATCAAGTCTCATTCATCCTAAGTCTTCAGATCTACACACTTCAATTCATAATATTCTGAACCATTTTTAATCTCCATTAACTTTGTGAACTGGTTCCAAAATCACTGATCAAAATCATACAGATTTTTTCTTATAATCTGAGATTTATTATTGCTCCCTGCTATTATGCAAACATTGGTTTTATCATGATGGTTTAATACCTCTCTTAAAACTTTCATGGCACCTAGGTTAACATTTATTATTTTCTGAAAGGTTTTTGCCCAATAACAGTTCATAGATATGTTAAAATCATTTGGAAGATAGAAATATGAACATCTTGTCTTGATTTGAGATTTTTCACTGGTTATTTGCTTTTGATAAAATAGCTCATACATCTACTTTATTTTATAAGCTATAAAGCTGTATAGGTGCTGTCAAAATAGTTCAAAGAATTTTCTTTTTAGAAAAAAGAATAATATGTTATGGAATAATACAAACCTTTCACATTTCACAACTTTTATATCTATAGTATACTAAGCTTGTAATTTTATGCAAGATGCAATTCATCATTTTTCTAAACACACCGATAAAATCTATATTCCATGTATGTTTTCAGTGATCTTGATTCCGAGTGATGACAAAAAACTCTGCCTCTCTGCCACCATTTGGTCATCGATCACATTGATGGGGACACCAGCTTTCCAAGAGGAATGTTGTCTATTAAAATAGAAAGAAATTATTAACTATGATATTGCATATATGATGAATCTTTTCAGGCTATTTACTTGACAAATGTGACACACAGGCCATTGGCCTTAGAGCTATGCTGATCATTGCTTTTTTTGTAATGTGTGTGAACATTTCTGGAAATTGCTTCATAAATGATCATTTAAATCCTTTTCAAGAGCAGACTTGAGCATATAATTTTGACCTATCAAAATGTTTGTTTGTTACATATCAAATTTGGCCCCAACTTGTTATCTGGATTCTCATTGGCTAATATTTGTAATGTTATTCAAAATAGCAGCCTTCTTGGCAACTTTATCTTTTGAAAATGCATAACAAAACAGAAACATAGGCATCAGAGATGCATCAACCCTCAGCCCTGGTAACTCATTGCACAACATTCGCTCCACACAATATTTGTGAACAAAACGTCACTGCACCAAGGCAAATTGATGCAGGGGTAAAAAAAACCCATAAAATCTACTTCCTTTAATAGCTTAGGTGTGTCAAGTATCATGAAACTGTCATCATTTACTCTAGAATTATTGAGATGGGCCGGTGACCTTGAAAAGCAGGTTAAGGTCACCGTCCATCAAACTCATCTGGAGTCTTCCCAGATGCTTGTGTGTCAATTTTCATGAAGCTGCCATTATTTGCTCTTAAGTTATTGCAATGACGTGGATTTGACATGATTGTCCCTGTGACCTTGAAAAGTAGGTGAAGGTCATGTTCCATCAAGAGAAGTCTGAGGTCTTCACCAGATGCTTATGTGTGTCAAGTCTCATAAAGCTGCCATCATTTGTTCTCGAGTTATCGCGATGACAAGGATGATTTCACATAATTGTCCCTGTGACCTTGAAAAGTAGGTGAAGGTCATGTTTCATAGAAAAAATCTGAGGTCTTCACCAGATGCTTATGTGTGTCAAATCTCATAAAGCTGCCATCATTTGTTCTTGAGTTATTGTGATTCTTGGGATTTCACATAATTGTCCCTGTGACCTTGAAAAATAGGTCAAGGTCGACGTCCACCGAACTAGTCCGAGGTTTTCAACAGATGCTTATGCGTGTAAAGATTCATGAAGCTGCCATCATTTGTTCTTGAGTTATCACGATGACAAGGATGATTTCACATAATTGTCCCTGTGACCTTGAAAAGTAGGTGAAGGTCATGTTCCATCAAGAGAAGTCTGAAGTCTTCACCAGATGCTTGTGTGTGTCAAATCTCATAAAGCTGCCATTATTCCTTCTTGAGTCATTGTGATTCTTGGGATTTCACATAACTGTCCCTGTGACCTTGAAAATTAGGTCAAGGTCGCCATCCATCGAACTAGTCTGAGGTTTTCACCAGATGCTTATGCGTGTCAAGTTTCATGAAGCTGCCATCATTTGTTCTTGAGTAATCACGATGACAAGGATTTCACATAATTGTCCCTGTGACCTTGAAAAGTAGGTGAAGGTCATGTTTCATAGAAAAAATTCTGAGGTCTTCACCAGATGCTTGTGAGTGTCAAATCTCATAAAGCTGCCATCATTCGTTCTTGAGTTATTGCGATTCTTGGGATTTCACATAATTGTCCGTGACCTTGAAAAATAGGTCAAGGTTGCCGTCCATCAAACACGTCCGAGGTTTTTACCAGATGCTTTTGTGTGCCAAGTTTCATGAAGCTGCCATCATTTGTTCTTGTGTTATCGCGATGACAAGGATGATTTCACATAATTGTCCATGTGACCTTGAAAAGTAGGTGAAGGTCATGTTTTATAGAATCAATTCTGAAGTCTACACCAGATGCTTATGGGTGTCAAATCTCATAAAGCTGCCATCATTTGTTTTTGAGTTATGCGATTCTTGGGATTTCACATAATTGTCCCTGTGACCTTGAAAAATAGGTCAAGGTCACCGTCCATCGAACTTGTCCGAGGTTTTTACCAGATGCTTTTGTGTGTCAAGTTTCATGAAGCTGCCATCATTTGTTCTCGAGTTATCGCGATGACAAGATGATTTCTCATAATTGTCCCTGTGACCTTGAAAAGTAGGTGAAGGTCATGTTTCATAGGAAAAATTCTGAGGTCTTCACCAGATGCTTATGTGTGTCAAATCTCATAAAGCTGCCATCATTCGTTGTTGAGTTATTGTGATTCTTGGGATTTCACATAATTGTCCCTGTGACCTTGAAAAATAGGTCAAGGTCACCGTCCATCGAACTCGTCCGAGGTTTTCACCAGATGCATATGTGTGTCAAGTTTCATGAAGCTGCCATCATTTGTTCTTGAGTTATCGCGATGACAAGGATGTTCGCTACAGACATACATACATACATACATACAGACATACATACATACATACCCACGCCAGGAGTACTGCAATACCCTCAGCCTGATTACATCAGGGGCTGAGGGTAAAAAAGATCCAAGCCTAATGGAAAACTGATAGAATTGATCCCCTGAAAATACAAAACTAACTCCACCCAGTAGTTTCAGAGGAGAAGATCACAAAATTTCCCCCATCACTGCAGAAGCTATGCTGACATAGTCAGCATGGCTAAAAAAGTATTATTTTTCTTTTAATCATATTAAACTGTACTGTAGTGCAATCTGTACTATGTTACATTTTGCCTATCAATCTGTTACATTATCATAAAATGCAATCATTTGAGAAGATAATAAAAGAATCTTTCCCTGCACTTGATATATCCATAATGCTAAGTTCTTGATCAACCTCCCCATATTTTAAGAACTTGTGACCTAATTGGCCTTTAAATAGGTCAATGTAACCTAGTCAAATAAATCATTTTTTAATATGTGAATATAACATATTGTGTAAGATTAATGTGGAGGCAATAAATGCTATTTGTGGTGTTTTGCCAAATATCACATTTAAATTTGAAAATTGGTTCCTGTGACCTTAAAAATAGCTCAAGGTCACCAAATATTAAACTTGTCCAAGCCCCCATTGGTAGATCATATCTGCCAAATCATATCAATATTGCTGTAATCTTTCAGAAAATAAAGCATTCAAAAACGAAGTTGCTCCTGTCCTAATCATACCTTGGGTCAAAGTCACAAAAAGTGACGCAGTGGAAACAGAGCAAGAACATAAAGTCATCATGTGTTGAACTGACTAAACCATGATTAGAGTACCGGTAATATTACAGAATCAAGTCCATGTTTGGTGTCAGTGGTCAATGATAGAAAAAGCTGAATAATATATATTTGTCAATGAACTTACCAAGTATATTTCTTTTGCACAGTGGGCAAGTTCGTTGTTTAACAAGCCATGGATCAACACATTTTGTGTGGAACTTATGAAAACATGGAAGCTCTCGAATTTTCTGAAAATATATTACACAAATAATGCATGCACTCATCCAAAATAGATTACAGATTATAGATTATTCCCTTGGGTGACATTTCAGTGTTTTCCTTAAATAATAAATAGGATAGCACTATATTTTCTGAACAAAATGGATGGTGTCCCCTGGTGCCAGCCTCATAAAATAGAAGTTTTGAGTCCAGCTCAATTTTGTTCAGCACCTTCTAGCTTAATTAAGCACATTCCTCATGTGTTAATTTACTTCCTTTATATTATGTAAACCATTCGTTAAAATGATAAACAAAGGTGTGTATTTCTTGGCAAACTAAAATATAATCATAGTTGTTTATAAAGGACTTCATCTTTTTTGTCTCACATGCAGACACACAGAATGTTGAAACTGACCTGTTTGGCATAGAATTGATCGAGGCAGACTGCACACATTTCGAGGTCCTGAAGTTTGGGTGCAGGTTTGTAGCGGTGCCATTTCATCACAGACAGAGCTTGGTGGGCCAACTGGCGCATTGCCATCTGCAAAAAATGCATGAAAATGCACTGATTTTTTTTTTAATTTGATAATTTGTAAATTAAGACATCAGAGTATGAATCGTGTGTTTTTTTTTTACATTTTTAGTTTTATTTCAAATATGGCCAAAAACTGACCTCGACCTCATCTGTGGTGTCATGCCCACCTCTACGGGCCTTGATGATAAGCAACAGAAGAATCATGCAGAGTGCCGAGAAGAAATAACTCCAAAAATGACCTGGGTCTGCCTGAAATTAAGAATACAACCTCCATTACCAAATATAATTAATTTCCTGACAGCCACTGACAATCGTGGACACATGCTAGTGCAAAAAAAAATTATAGTTTAGTGCATTATATAAAATTTCACAAATACTTTCCTCAAATCTTACATTCTGGATACAAGATGTTTGTCCTTGAATATGATACAAACAGATATAGATAGATGCTAGCTTGAGTGTAAATCAATAACTCACTGAATATGAACAATATGAATTTATTACTGTTAATACACATTTGCATAATACTTTTTCTGCCTTACCTTGCTTACTCCCTCATTGCCAAGACAGACAACCCCCTCCCATTCATTGTAAGAGTTCACCCCACTTGAGCGGCCACATGTAGCCCAGAGGGTCAAAGTGGAGACTTTCTGAAAATTTGAGAAAATATATCATCATTAAAATAGAGAATTTTTTTATTCTGCATAAATGCCACAAAGTTTTTAAAGCAAGTCTAACCTGGAGCTCATAGAATGATGTGTTGTAAGTCAGCATCACCCGCATGCTAATTTTGCTGGAAGGAGACAAGATTACTCATGAAATATTGGGATAAATAGATATCAGAAATAGAGAAAAAGTAATGTTTTTTTTCTCTGGCATTTACATAAGATTTTTTAAAATGACGGATAGTACATACCTGACAAGAACACTCAGAATGGCAGTAACATTCTCAACCTCCTGTATGAGTATCACAGGGCGGGAAAACAGCTGAGCAATGTCAAGCTGAAAACAAGGAAATCAGAAATAGATCTTGGAAATAATCAGCAGAATTGGCTAGATTTTATTGCATTTACAAGAAATGAAGAGTTTTAATATTTTTTCTCCCATGTATATTAACACTGATTTGATAAATATATCAATTGTCTAATAATCAAAAGGTCATACCTCTTTGACAATTTTTGGGTTGAGGGCCAATATGATGATGGCGGAGGCCCCAAACAACATTGCCTTTTTCACCTGAAGCAAATTGTCATTATATTTTACTAAAATTTTACTTAACAAATGATAATGATATCAATTAAACTGGGAACCATGACACAATCATTTTATGTAGCCATAAAAACATACATGTTGAATTATATTAATTTGTAAGGTGACTTTTTTGTTTTACCCTGTCTAGGACTGACTGACAGTCCGAGTCATTGGTGACAAATCGTTGGGAAGCATGTTGTGGATAATTAAGGATTGCCACCCATTCTCCCAGGGGTCGAGCAGACAAATCTTCCTCATCCTCCTCTCCACACTCACCACCATTGAGCTGCAAGGAATGAAAGATCAATATAAAAAAGTTTTTTTGGGGTACTTTTTTTAAAAACTGTTTATCACAGCTAGGTTCTGTAACACGGATACACGCAGATCGACACAGATCATGGATATGGACCTGCACCTGGATCGCAGCAAAACTAAAGCAAAGGTCGAGTCCCACATTTATTTTGCAAGGAATCACACACAATTATAATAAGTAAAAAAGAAAAAAATAATTTGGTTTTCATTTTCAACTGCAATCAGGGAACCAGATTTATGGTTAATACATATTGAATCAGTTCATATAATCTGAGAGCGATTAATGCTCTCACGTATAATTAAGTTAACTATCCTGGTCATTTTTATGTTAGTATACTCACAAAGTGGAGTTCCCCTCCAGCTTTCTTAAGGTCCCCAGCTCCTGCATATGACCCCTGTGCCTGCAGCAGGACATCTGCAGAATCCTCGCTGGTGTCAGGTCCATCTCCTCTGCTGATGTCAACAAATGCTGTCCTGTCCCCTCGCACTGCCATAGGGAGGTATGACAGACTGACAACACACAGCATAAAAGAAAAACTATTTCTCTTTTGGTATCTGAGGAAAATAAAGAGAAATTGCAGGAGCACCCACCCAAATTCTGACATTGTTGACGTTTTGGAAATCACCCACTCGATTGACAATCCATCTACCCGTTTAAACTGATATGAAGAAGGTATCGTATCTCACTCATCTATTGTGACTTTGAACAAATCTTATTTAATCATCTTTAAAAAATCATTAGAACCTTATTTTCGTCAAGTATTTGATAATTTATTTCTCAAATCGAAGAATTACACTAATTTTGTGTTTGACAGCTGTACAGCAGGTGATGTGTTTGGTATTTTTTCACCCGTGAATCTGATTGGTTAATTTTACCGGAAGAAGCCATACGTTCTTATTCCGGTCCCCATAAATGGAGAATTTGCCGCAATTTCATCAACATGTTGTGAAACATTCTTGAAATTTACAGTCGTTTCCAAGATAAATCAAATACAAAATGATGAAATTTCGCCATCGGCAAATATAGAATCTGAAAATGAAGTTAGTTAGTCGAAATATCGACAAAAATAACTCGGGGTAAGTTTCTTGTTTTCACAAGTTACACACTTGAATCTTGACTCGAGTTGAATCACATGCACAATCACAACTGACCTCAGTCCTCACTCATGACATTAGCGAGGCTCTTGTCACTGTCAGTTACTAGTTTCAGCCAATGAAATATACAGCGACTGTCATTGGTTTGAAACGGCCCTATTGAAAATGCTGTAATCCTTGATCATACTATTACTGGTACTACTTGTGCCCGACCAGTTTTCCGTCGCAACCAATTACCGCCGATTACAGCGGCCAAGCCAGAGAAGACCCTTTTAGCCGCTGGCAGTCATGGTCTAATTCATCGGCGGAAACTGGTCGCTGACAAGTAAATGATACATTAATAGTGACATAAAAAAGGGATGACACAACATCAAAAGTTTTCAGTTGCTTACAGTTACAACAGATAACCTCTAATGCTTTACCAATTTACCAATTAAAGTTAGGCTTTATCCTGAACCATATCAAAGTTCTTTATCAGATAGTTGCAATATTTATGAACATTAAAGAAGTGGATAAGCGGCTGTAAGTTCCTTCCACTTAAAGCTCACCAAAGCTTACCGAAACGCTGCTCCTACGTGGGTAGTGGGGCTATGACAGGGGCAGGTGAGTCAGAACTAGTCTGCATTTGAATGACTGCTACATTACACAGGTTAGCTGAATGATAGCCACACAAGAGAGAAAATTACATCAGAACCATTTAACAGGTTAGAGATGGCTACATAAATGAGAGCTGCACAAGTGAGAGACAGCTACACATGTGATAAACAGCCACACAAGTGAGATAGTGACACAAGTGAGAGATAGTTACACACACAAGACAGACATCAGAAACTAGCCATAACCCTTAAACAGGCTAGAAAGGGCTATAAATAAGAGAATTGGCAAAGGTAAGAGATAGATGTACAGTTCAACAACGACTACACAATAAGGAGCTGCACAAGTATTATAGATATAAAGAACTGACTAACCCTTACAATAAGATAGATTCATATGCAGAAGTGATTCAGATACAGAAATTAGCAAGAGAATGACTACAGACAGCTGTTTAAGTGAGATAGACATGACAAACTGATTTACCACTTCGATTTACCAGTGACACTCCGAGTGTGAGACAACCAAAAACATTCAAGTGAGGCAGTAACCTTTTTGACAGTCATTTGTAATCAGTTGAAAATAACCTTAAACTTAGTACTGTTATGGATTCTCCAAGTTTTTTGGTCATTGAGTTGATGTGTGTTTTTCTATCCTAATCAAAGAAAGGTGTTTTGTTTGACAATGTTTTAAAATCTGACTGTTGTTATACTATTATTGTTGACACCGAAGATAATAACAGTACCTTTTGTGACGTATTTGTCACAAGGTATCTATTTAGACCTGCCATGCACATTTTTGGCCAATCTGAAAGCTAGGGTGGGGCTCAATTGCTGTAATTATTCTGTAGAAATATTGCACCTTCTCCAAATTTCTAAGTTTGCTTATGAGTTGACATTTAAAAAATTGTAATAAACTTAAGTTTTGTAAAATGAATTAGCATGAAAGGAGTCTTCAGCCTGTCTTAAGTATCAGTCATTTAGACTTTAGTATGAGTTCAGGAATTTAGCACAGTTTATATTGTTCTAAATATCAATCCCCAGTGATTTATAATTGAGTGGAGGTGTCCTTTTTAGTTTCATTGACCCTAAATGATCATGGAATTGTTTTATCCCATTCACTTTAGCTTTAAGGCATAATGTGGTAAGGTTACACAGCAGGGACTTCATCCAATACCAAACAAAGAAAATTACATACATCTCCATAGCAATGGTTATTTTTGTTTGTGATTGCCATATTTACATGTGGATATAAATAATATTAGATTTGGATATCTTCTTTGTTCACAGACAGGTTGTCCTGATCCCAGATGAAGCTGAGGATATGTGGCATGCCTACAACCTGGTAGCAGTTGGGGACTCCCTCAGATCAACCACCATTAGGTAAGCAGTGATGGAAGTCTTCAGGAAATAACCTGAATTCAGGTTTTTTTCTTCAAATGTGAAATTCAAAATGGTCTGAACTCAGTCTGAAACATCCAAAAATGACATTTCTGAAAGGGGGTAGGGGTATCTTCAGGTTAATTTTTAAGGGTTTCAGGTTTTTTCCTGAATGCTGACTTTCGTCACTGGGTAAGACGATGCACTATATCTCACATATAGCATTTTAAAGACAAAGCACTGTTCTATGTTTTGTCTGACCCAAATGTGTGTGTGTGTTCATATATTTATGTGGATGTAGTATTTAACCAATCAACTATTGACTTCTGTGTTTTATTCTGCTACTTTACATGAGTGTTGTTATTTATGTGAGGATTCATTGCTACAGGAAGGTGCAGACTGAGTCCTCGACTGGCAGCACTTCCAGTAGTAAGGTCAGGACCATGTTGACAGTGCAAGTGGAGTCCATAGACTTTGACACCCAGGCCTGTGTACTGAGAGTCAAGGGTAGGAACATTCAGGAGAACCAGTATGTCAAGGTAACTGACACCTCAATTCAGTGATGTAATATTTATAGTCTGAAGCTTTTTAAATATTTGCTCTTGTTGTCAATATTTTCTATGCCCTGAAGGATATCCTGAAGAATTTATTCAGGGTGGTGTCCCAGATTATCTTGGAATATAAAATAAAATCTGTTCCCATGAAACACCCCATGATTTCCACCCCATGATGTCCATCCCAGGATTTACACCCCAGGATTTACACCCCAGGATTTACACCCCATGTGTATGGCTGAGTATTTGTTTAAGCAAATCTCATAGAATCTCATAGTTATTTCTTTATAAATAGATGGGAGCATACCACACACTGGACTTGGAGCTGAACAGGAAATTTACTCTTGGGAAACGAGAGTGGGACACAGTGTCAATAGAGAGGATAGGTAAGCATTTGTGAAGCCTGCTTTGGCTGAGAAAGTTGCTGTACTTATATACTTGTTTTGAAAAAATACTGAATCAAGTCTCTACTCTCTAGCATCCATTTGTTAGAATTATTAAGTATCGAGCACCCATTCGTCAAATTTATCCATTTTGGTTAAAAAATCAGTCTATTTTCAAGAAAACCTAGATAATAATGTCAGTTGTTAAGATTAAGCCTTCTGTTTCCCTAACAAAATAATTTATTTACAGTTCAGATTTTTTCGATTTATTTTAGACCAAGCATGTGATCCTACTCAGAGTGCAGATGTTGCAGCTATTATAATGCAGGAAGGTCTCGGACATGTATGTCTCGTCACATCCAGCATGACACTCGTCAGAGCCAAAATAGAAACCAACATACCTAGGAAACGCAAAGGAATGTGTGCCCAACATGACAAGGTGTATAATCAATTTGATCTAGAAATCAAAATCTAGCAAACTGGCTTTTAAAAAAAACCTAATCATACTGTTGTTTAGTACATGTTCCTGGTCTGTACATTGGTGAAAAAACAAACTTCATATCAAGTCATAAAGTTTAATATCAGGACTTTTGTAATGAAAATGTAGTTGTTCATGAGAGGGAAAAACTTTTTTTAAATATGTTCGAGAAAAAAGACCACTTTTATCATTTATTCATTTTTTACAAATTTATCTTGTATTTATTTTTTTTCAGGGCTTGACAAGGTTTTATGACCAGTTAATACAAGCAGTATTGAGACACGTCAACTTTGACAGTAAGTTTAATCAAGCAACAAAAAATAATATCCTATTTTATAAGATTTAATCTCTTTTCTACGTATTTCACCTTCTACAGCATATATGTATTTTGTCATTTACATATATAGGTCCCATTCTGGTTGGACATTAATTATATCATTACAGCATCATGAGGATGTGTTGATATACACATGTTAGCATTCCTCAACATGGTTTCTACAATTGCATGCCTTTAGAATAAAAAATCTTTCACACCTTCAGTGTATTTTATGCAGCCCATAAAATTTGGGAAGTAGTACTTTTGATAATGTTAATTATCAAACAACGAAGATATTCGACCCGAGAAAAAAAATACTCTCACCGTTTTGAAATTCCTGCACCTTTATTCTCCTACTTGCCTCTATCGATTATTAACCAATTAGTATTCTTTCCAATTTGAATTATTGATCAATTAGAATTATTTATCTATTAGAATTATTTATCTGTTAGAATTTTACTAACAAGATTTCAATATGGCAGTCTACTTGCATCAAGCTCCATGCATGCTTTCCCCTCTTTCTATATTCAATGCCCAAACATTTAGGCATCAAATATAGTAAAACATAGACAACCTTATCACCAAATTTTAATATGGGAGACATCTTTCCTGTCTTTTGCTCCTTGAGTTGTATATGCAATGGGACACCTGACAAACTCTGATTGCCATTTAATAGTACATGTGCTGGAAACTAACAATATTATCAGAACATTCCAAATTGCAGTCTTAAACTTGTATACTTACTGTATGTTTATACATTTACAGTAATTGATCCTTTGTAGCTAGTTACAGTGGTTATGATTCTTTGATATTTTGGGTTGGTAGGCAACTGTGATTAAGTATTAAGTAGGGCAGTGATCAGATCTCATCCATTTTGCTTGCTGCACAGCACATATTTGAACCATCAGTGATAAAAATAGCCTCTAACTTTGCTGCTGTTGGAATTGAAAGGTGTGTTATATACTGTGTAGAGGCATTATTCAAGCAGCAGCTTACATGCTGTGAGACCTGTGTTACAATTACTTCATAAATTTTTTCTTTTTGCATTTCAGTTGTTAAATGTGTATTAATTGGCAGTCCTGGCTTTGTGAAAGATCAGTTTTATGACTACATGTTTCAAGTGGCCATTAAAATGGAATACAAGGTGCTACTAGAAAATAAATCCAAATTTCTGCTGGTTCATGCATCGTCAGGGTTCAAACATGCCCTTAAAGGTAATATGCAATTTAGTTTGATTATCCTATTTTTGCCACATAATAAATATTTTGACCAACTAGTCTAGTATCAGCATTATAGAAAATTTTGAACATAAACTTCAATTATTGTTATTGATCCAAGGAGACATGTTGTAATCCTGGTTTCACAACAAGGTTTCTCTTAAGTCAGATTCTCATCCTCCAACACAATCACTTTGAATTTATAATAGTATATAAATATGAATTGAGGAAAAGTTCCTAATATCATTGAAATGTTTATACTTTCAGAAATACTTCAGGATCCTTCACTGTCGGCAAGAATGTCTGACACAAAGGCATTAAGCGAAGTTAAATCACTAGAAGACTTCTATCAAATGCTTCAAAATGATCCCAATAGAGCTTTCTATGGGTGAGTAAGTGCCCCAGGCAAATATTTCATGATATAGAGCTAAAATTATGAACACAGATTTGAGGAGACATCATTTTACAATTCACAGAACTGGATTATTACATTTGAACAGGGTTGTAATAAGATTGAAATTTGTGAAAAAGCAATGTAGCTGGTCTTCATCATACACTTATCGATAAAAGGTTTCTTATTGTTTTTAGAAGAAAACTTATGGAAGGAAAATTGAAATAAAATTTGAGTTTAGTGAAATACCAGCATGAATTTCATTTGAATGCTCTATTATGATTTCAATCATTTAGTATGCATATGCATGTGTGTGTGGATACATATACTCATGGAATGAGTGAAACATAATATCTAAGGCCATTCCTATCACCTTGGTGGATCATAACAAGTGAATTTAGTTGCACTCTCACAGACACAGGCAACACATTGATTTACTCCGGAGAATGGACCAATTATACAACAGTTTTGCAAAAATACTGATAAAAATTTTAAATGGATGATTCATGTATTTTGCCTCATGTTTCTGTTTAGTCTCATACCAGGCCCATATCATGATTAGTGTCTGGTATGGGCCATTCATGGCCAGTGCCGGTCTCTATTCCTACTGGGAAGATTGAGATAGAGCCCAGTCTATTTACCGGTTTGATTGAAACATTACAAAGAGTGTGAATTTTATATTTTAGACCAACCCACAAAACTATTTTAATTTTCACTTAATTATGGCATTATGTTCACCTGTTTATGTACTTTAAATATGGTGCCAGCATGTTAAATATTGTTATCATTCTGTCAGTTTTATAATAGGAGAGGATTCTATTTTCAGAATCCGTCATGTAGAAGCTGCCAATGAGGCTCAAGCTATAGAAATACTGATGGTCTCTGATCAGTTATTCAGGTAAATTATTTAATTTTGTCTAATGAAAAACAAGATCTTCCAACAAAAAGAGTTTGTTTTTATTTTCAGGGTATTTCTTTTTTTTATAATAAAGTAATGTAATATTACATAGATTCTTAGATGGATTGTAAAATGTTTAATGGATCTCATTAAAGATACAAATTTGTCTTATTTTATTCCAGATCACAAGATGTGGCCAAACGGAGAAAATATGTACAGTTAGTAGATAGTGTTAGGGAAAACGGTGGAGAAGTTAAAATATTTTCTAGTTTGCATGTATCAGGAGAACGTAAGTTAACTTATATTATTTGATTATACATTTAAAATATTTTTATTAAACTCTGTAACAAAAAAAAAATCCTCTTATTTTATTTTTTAGATAAGCATTCAGTAATAGTTTAAATAGTGACAAGCTTTGAACACCTCTCCCTTTGAAAATAGATTGGGATTGAAATAGCAAAAAACATATTGTATCAAGTCACAAGATTTAAGTCTAGATCCCTGCCTAAATGCATTATGAATTTGGTTTATTGCTTGAATTTCAGAATTAGGACAATTATCAGGAGTCGCAGCAATTCTGAGGTTCCCTATAGCAGACCCAGAAGATGATGACGAGGCTGATTCCAGTGACGATGAGTAACCCAGTTACCATGGTAACCATTGGCAGCTGACCAGCTTGTGTGATACTTTAGTATATTCCAGACTATTAGGAAAGGTTGTTTTACAAAAAAATGTAAAAAAAAAAACAAAGAAGAGAAAACATGTTATTATCCCAGAGATAATAATTTTAACCTATGAATGAAGGAACTCAAGATCTGTGAGCAAAAAAAAAAAGATGGACTTTAAACTTCCATGGATATTACAGTTCATTGATAAGATATGAATTACATTTTTGGTGCAGGATAATAATTGATGCAAATACGGGCAAAATTTAGTGTCCTTTTTTCATGTTCAATAAATACTTATAAATATTAAGTGTGAATTGGCAAGAGTTCTCAAAAAGAATCAAGTTTTATTAATAAAGGCAATTATCACTGTCAGAAATTCATTTACTTTTATTGGAGGAGCTTTCATATGTCTTGGACAACTCCAGTAATATTCAATTCAATTGGGAAATGTACAGCTTAAATCTGGCACCAATTTCTTGCATGCGAGAAGACCAAGGTCGGTGAACGGCTGGAGCAGGGCTGTAAATTTAATGTGTTACCTAGTTTTAATATCCAAAGATATCTTGTCATGTGCAAACTTGTCACTCGTGTAATACTAAGTTATATTTATTCTTTTCACAATGCTTTGAATGTAAGATTAACACTTTTTCCTATCGAGATTTTAGCAGATTTTACAAGATTCATCTAATTTAAATATATGATATTTTGTGGTGATTATTATTATTACTAATTTACACATGTAAAAAATATTCTGGAGAAAAAGATTTGCTTGTAATCCAGGTAATGACACCTCCATGTATGTCCCAGAAATAAAACCTCAAGAGAATGTATGGAAATCCAAATAATACCTAAAAATGTATGGAAACCCAATATTAACTAAAGAATGTATGGAAACCCAAGTAATACCTAAAAATGTATGGAAACCCAAATAATGCCTAAAAAATGTATGGAAACCCAATATTAACTAAAGAATGTATGGAAACCCAAATAATGCATAAAAATGTATGGAAACCCAATATTAACTAAAGAATGTATGGAAACCCCAAATAATATCGGAAGATTTCACAGAAACCCTTGTCTTGAAACCTAGGTGATATCAATTCAGTTATCTATATGATCATACTCAAAGCTTGTTTGTGGTGTCTTTATCATGTTTGTGATTTATTATTGTGTTTTCTTACAGCTCTGTTTGTGATAAAAAATTTGACATGAGTGTTTAAGGTTTGGATGATTGGTGTCCTGTCCTCAGTCTACAGTGTAAGGCAGTCAAGCTTAATCTTAGGCCAAACGTTCACGTCATGCTGGCATGTGGAAACTTCTATATAACTAAACAATCACATTTCCATGATGCATGTAACAAGATCATATTAAGTTATATTGAATTGTTATTATGGTGTTATTTTATGTGTAATACATATATATCTCCTATATATATATATATTATGAAACCTTTTTTTTGGGTAAAAATCTATGTCCCTGATTTTCTCGTTAACATATGTTATAAATATTATACCTTCATTAATGTATTGATGAATTGTAAACAAATCCCTCATACATATTTTATGTTGCACATTAACTCTGAATATATTAAAACAGTCAAATGAAAATAATTCCTGTGACAGAGGCGTTCATAGATTATTTTAAACATAAACCTCAGGCTTCAATGGCTTCGAAAAATCTAATTTTTAAACATAAACCTAAGGCTTCAATGGCTTTGAAAAATCTAATTTTTAGAATATTTTTTCAATTATAGTAAGTGTACAAGAGTATACATTTCGGGAGATAAATGGTTTGGAATCATTATCTATGAAAAACCAAATTGTTCTAGTGTAATAAATACAATTAAGATCATCATGTTTCTCCATTAATTACATCAACTATTCTTACAAATGCCATGCCAATGTCCATATAATGTGTTTGTAGAATATTATGTCCAAAGCCCTGCTCTAATTGTCTGAAAAGTACAGATATATTGTGTTAAGTTTTAGAGAAAGTGCCTGTTTCATGTGTGAAACATTGAAATGATTGAATATTGAATTGAAGAACAGTTGTCTGTCCATATTCAATGCGGTTTTCATGCCAGTATATGGTGTGAAGGCTCTAATATTTATGTTTGCAAGGGTCAGAAACACCTGGCTGGATGTAACATTGAATTATCTTGAAAAAAGAATAAAAATAAAACGATTATACATTCAA
Organism: Amphiduros pacificus; assembly: GCA_949316495.1. Classification (NCBI taxonomy): domain Eukaryota; kingdom Metazoa; phylum Annelida; class Polychaeta; order Phyllodocida; family Hesionidae; genus Amphiduros; species Amphiduros pacificus. Next base: position 40,625,563 of record OX439001.1, on the reverse strand, counting down.
CCATGACTGAATTCTTTTATTGTGTTATACTATGTCAAATTGTAAGTGACAGATTAAAAATGTCACTGTTTTTTTTTATAAATATTACTGCCAAATCAGCCGAAATGAAATCCACTCTTGCAGAGAAATTTGGGTTGGAACTATGGTTATGTATGGAATTTTTAATCTGGAGATGTGGACATTATTTTTACATAAAATTGAAAGAGAATACTCCACATTTCTTTAGTTAAATCAGGCCACCAACTAGTCTATAGGTTTAAGGTTATCAAAGATATTCTTAAGTCAAGTGCCGTTATACTTAAACTAGTGCCCCTATGGCTTAGTAGAGGGTGGTGAACATGTGGCTTATTTCTGTTACACACAGACATAAAGCAGAAAATATATACTCTTGATTATCATGCAAACTTTATATATATTATCAAGAGGTTGATGCAGGGGTTGATGGTTAATTTAATGGGTTGAAGACTCACAAGAGAGATCAAGAATTGATTACCATAATGCCATTGGTAGAACTGAACTCTCATGTGGACAATATACGTACTCTATATCTCATTTGCCAATTTAAGAAAAAGAATTTGAATGCCATTAAAATAGAATCAAATAATATGAGGTATTTTGTGAACTACAAAGTCAATTTTCAGAAGGGACTTTGTCAGAACCTCTGACAGTGAATTCTATGGGAATAAATGTTTGTAACTGCATAATTTAAGAGGTTGAAGAGTGAAATTACTAAGAACCCACCACAAGCCTCCCACTCACTGACTACTGGTGTCACTAGGCAAATGAGTAATGAGACATGAATCACAAACTGTGCCTCTGACTTCATTCACTATATAGCTAATGGCAATGATATGAGACAAATTTTGACTTAACTACACATCTAGAACTGTGGTGATATCACAGTACTATTAACTTTACTACAGAAACAAAATGTCTTCATTTAATATCTTTTTATCTGTATTTTTTAGAAAACAATATTCCATAGTTATTGAAATAATGTTTCTTGCATAAGTACTTAACACCCAGAAATATTGATATTAATTATGTTCTTTGTACATGTAATATTTATGACAAGTAATATTGAAGTAAAATTTTTGAAGTCAATGAAGGTCCTTTGTCACAGTGGTATAGATCTCCTCCAGTGGTATAGATCTCCTCCAGTGGTATAGATCTCCTCCAGTGGTATAGATCTCCTCCAGTGGTATAGATCTCCTCCAGTGGTATAGATCTCTTGGGTTGGTTAACACATGAAAAAGCCCAGTCTGCCACGCTTAATGGGGATTCGATTAAATTTATAATACAGAACACTTCAAACTCAAGGTTAACCCCTCACAGTGCCTCTGGCCTTTGATAGTGTTCCAAGGCACCAAAGGCTGCTTGTCTGTTTTGTGATTGGAGAAGGCCTTTGGCCACTCTCCTGTGGTGGAGATGTTATTTAGCTGCCATTGGCGGGTCATGTGATACGTCTCAATCAAGTTCAAAATGGCGAGCAGTAAGGTAAATTTGATGGTTGTGATTTGGGGAACTCTTGAAATCTTTCTATTTGGTGGATTAATATTCGGCTGGGCTTCGCTGGTTTATGTATTGAAGTCAGAAGGATACTTTGCTGATATTTGTTTCGCTGAAATATCATTGGATATCGCTAAAACAGTGGCCGAACTGAAGAACCGGGGAAACTCTTCTGCACATTTGAATGAATCCACACCTCTCATCAAAAATCCCTTTCTTGACACAGGGGCACACCAGCAATCAAACTACACAAAATCGGCAGTAAATTTGGACTTTAACCCATTGGAAACAAATGGAAATGGTCCTGATCTTGACAATTACAAGACAGGTTATAATTTAAGTGATATAGTAAAATCAAATGGTTGTGGTAAAAATGAAAATATCACAACCTCGAAGTGTCAAAAAAGAAGGAAAACGACAAAGAAACACTATGATATTGACCATATCACATGCAAGAAACAAGATGAAGAATTCAACTTGGTGTACACATTGGCCGTTGTCATAAATGGGGTGACATTGTTTGGGTCAGGATGGCTGTTGGACCGATATGGAACCCGCTTGTGCAGAATCATTGGAATGTGAGTAAAAAAAACAAACCTATAAATCATGATATACCTGTATGTATTCCCAAAACAATTCTGTTAATAATTGTGTCACAGGATTTGTTAAAAAAAAGAGAGTTTGAATTTCTATGCAGATATTTTGAAGTGAAATGTGCAGTCTTTTTGTTTATTTCCTCAGCTGTTCTATATAAATCAGCTTGGCACTTAGTAGACACAATGGGAGATAGGAGGATACATTGTAGTGTATACTCATTGACCCAGGCATACTGTATAAGTGCTCCTTATAAGTAGAATAACAAAACAATAGTAATAAGTTTGAAGAATGAGGGAAAACCAGAAAACATGTGTTAGTAACTCAAACAATTTAAATAATTTAAGGTCTAATTTATTTGAATTTTGGTGGTTGGCAGGATTAACCAATTTTTTTTCTGAACTAGTTGTATCTGCATCATAAATTAATATAATTTATAACCATGTTCATCCAATATGCTCAATGAAGTAATGAGTTAAGCTTGAAATTTTCTGACTTTCCCTCCTAATTTGTCTCTTTGTAATTTATGGTTCATGTTATCAAGTTCATCTTCTTCATATAGATCTTTCAAAATATATTATGTTCAAAGTTTGTTTTATTTGACTGAATCAAGAATCTTTTCTTAAGAGTGCAGTATTTATCAAGAAGCTGACTTGTTGAGTACCTAATACAAGACCACTTGGTTTGTCTTATCAGTGACTTTATACCCAAATGTCAGCCAATACAAATATTGGGGCTAAGACCAGATTATACTGTCGCCTGCCTGATAGGATTTTAGCTCTTTATCATCAATTCCTTTGCATTGGAGAAGAAAAATCAAACTGGAATATTTCGTCATAATTTTTGTTGTTGAATGGAGACAGTTGATTTGAGCTGTTTTAACAATTTCGCCCCAAACTTATTTGCCCATTTGTATTGACAGCAAACTAGAAATGAAATAACCTTCACTATAAATCAGTAAGAGTGTTAAGAACAAATTTGGCCAAGTCAGAGACTCTTTTGAATCAATCTGTCTGACCAGCCTTTGTGAGGCCCTCTGTTGGAAGAATGAGTCATTGAGGTGGTTCAAAAGCATGAATATATGAAAGGATTTGAATGGAAAGTATTTAAAGAAAATTCCTCTAAATTATGCTGTTATAGGCACTTGGCTTCCTTTCTTTTCTTGATTTCTAAAAATCTTGTGAAAACAATAAGTTGACAAGAAAATGAGACAGAATCGCCAAACTCAATGCCTCAAAATAGCAAGCTTGTTAATGACCTTGACCTACATTTCCAGATCATATAAAATCATATGTAAAAAGACTAGTGAATGCAGTTAGTTGACAACAAATAAAGATAGCATCACCAATCTTAAACCAAGGATGCATGTCTGTGACTTTGAGCTACATTTCAAAGTCATGTAACCCAATCTGTGAATATTTTGTTTATGTGATAAATTGACAACCAATAAACAAAGCATTACCAAACTTGAATAATTTATGAAAATGGTGTGCTTTTTGATGACTTTGATTGAAAGATTTTAAGGTCATATGAACTGATCTCTGAAAATTATGTAAATGTGATAAGTTGACAACAAATTAAGATTACACTATCAAACTTAAATCATGGGTGCATCTTATCAATGTCTAGAATTACTGTGCTTGTTTGTGACCCAGAACTGTATTTTGAGACAACCATTTTGAATTTTGGCAAAAATTCATGATGTTTGACATTTTGAAGGGTTAGTGTCATGTTATCATCATGCAATGAGTTGACTTTGTGTCAGCATGATGTTATGATCATCACACATCATCACATTATGATCATCATATGTTTTTATTTTAATATTTGTTAGTTTAAACCTTTCAATATTCTTTCTATAGAAAAATATATTTCCTTCCTTTTTTTCAATCCTTTTTATATGTATGTGCCACTTTTGTCAGTTCTTTTTTGTGAGAGAGGAATTGGTGAATGATCTCCTGCATACATTTGTGAAGTGCCCCTATTTGTGATTTCCTGACAGGACATTTTGGTATTTTGACAACAAGGGTTAGAATAAAATCTGATCACAAGTTTAGAAAGGTGCGAGGTTGTCACTTTCATTGGTATCTTTGACTCAGGTAGAGCCACAACACCATAACTTAAAGACAGAAAGCTAGTAGCATAGACAGGACAAGTCAGACCAATTCTTTTGCATATTTGAATTACTTCTTGAGTATTGTAATGTTGAGGACACTTCTCACTTGCTGCACTGTGCCATTATTTCTGTGTAAAATTTATTGTAAAAGTTTGTAAACCTCTCCTTGGTTCATAGATTTTTGAACACAAACCAAATTGGTAGTTTAAAAACCTCCAGCTCTGGCATAGATACCTATTCACTGGAACAAATAAAGACTTTATCTTCATGCATCGCTGCTGTTCAGAATTGGCAAGGCCAGGGCAAAAAATTATTGGTTGGCAAAGGGATGCTTACTGACATGTGACAAAAAGAATTTTTTTAATTTTTCTAAACATTTTTAACTATCTCTCCAGTGTCTGTGCAAAAGGCAAGAATCCTCAAGAAGATGATCACAGTCCCATACCAATACCAACAACGGTTTCTGTCTGATTCAATCTCTTCAGTTGGATGGGGACTGACTGCGTTATCCCAAGTATTGTTTATATTGGATCCAGTGGAGGTACCGGCACCTCTGGAGGTGCTGTTCCTTCACTGATAGCACCTCCGGAGTGGAGGTGTTTGTGGTTTCTGCCAATTCCGATTTGGAGGTGCTATATAGAAACCCTAGTTTTTCTTATTTGTGCAGGTTACAACACGTTCCACATATGTTTATGTATGTTTTGCACTATCTGGGGAGGATTTTATGACTTTTTGTTGGTTCAAATCTGTTTTGATTGCTTGATTTAATGTTTTTATAATTTCAGGACTCTCTCCCTTGAATCCTCCAGACTATTTTGTTTATTTTGTGCCTTGTATCGCCCCGGCACGGGGTCGGAATGTCCAGTTTTTAAACAAATTTATTGATCTCATTTCTTTCTTTTGTGTCTAATACAAGATTCTTTTCAATTACTTTTTAGGATAAAATACCTTGTTTTTGTTGGGTTATCGGCCAGTTTTCTAGCAATTTCTCTTGGGCGTTTGTATTCCATTTATGATTTGGTTGAAAGAAACTCAGACAAGAAATATTTTTAAATATATTTTTCTTGTGTTGTATATTGTTCCTGTTGTGTTTCTTTGAGGATTTCTTCCAGTTCATTGGGGGATCTATCCAGTGTCTGTTCTTATTTTCATTCCATCTGTCACTTAGTTCTTCACCTCCAATGCTACTGCATTCTAAAAGGTACTAAGGTTATTCATATATGAAGCATCTGAGCATCCATGAGATTATGGATTACAGTTGGCAACATATCAATCATTATAAATCATACTTTTAAGCGATTGGAACCATTTAATGATTTATTTTGACATTTCTTGTAACTTTAAGGATTGATCCTTTAAATCTTGATTGCTGGTTACATAAGCTTATGGAAAATCAGGGGTCATATGGAAATGATATTTGGATCTTTTGGGTTCCGAGGCAACTGTGTCTAAGAAGGGCAGTGATCAGATTCCACCTTTATCACTTACACAGCACTCTTTATTCTCTTTATGTTTGCTATCTTGAATCAATACAGCTTATAGTATACAATAAGCTACCATGCCCTAGCTGGAAGACATATTGACCTTCATTTAATTAATGCTAAAATAGCCTCTGACTTAGCTGCTGCAGGTATTCAGTGTTGTATTAAGTAAGGGCATTTAGGCAGCAGCTCACACAGTGTGTCCCCCTCCATTGCTGCTATTGACCTACATTTGAACCAGTGCTACAACTAACCTCTGACTTAGATGCTGCTGGTATTGAGTGTTGTATAAAGTAAAGGCATTTAGGGAGCAGCTCACACAGTGTGTCCCCCTCCATTGTTGCTATTGACCTACATTTGAATCAGTGCTACAACTAACCTCTGACTTAGCTGCAGCTGGTATTGAGTATTGTATAAAGTAATGGCATTTAAGCAGCAGCTCATATATTGTGCCCCCCACCACGGAAACTTAATGTACAATGAAGCCATGGGGATAGGGCAGGGGTCATGATATTTAACAGGGACTATGAATTAGATCAGAGAGCAGAGTGCAAATGTACTTAATAGCCTGCAGCACAGAGGAAAAGACCTATGTCATTAGGTCAAACATCAACCAGTGCAATGTATTTAGTATTAAGGAACCTGGCTTATTATTGTTAACACATTACAGTACCGATTGTGACATTCGTCACAAGGTATCTAATTTAAACAGCAGCTGTGAACTTGTTGTACAATGAAACCAATAACAAACGAGGAAGAAATGACAACACACGCGGTGTTATACAAGACACATTGATGAGGTTAATGAGGTTGATTAACAGATCATGGAAATTTGATTGTATATGGCTGGAAATTTTCAACCATGACAATTTACCGAGATAAGATCGTACATTCATGATATAATTAATTTTTTTTAGTCATTTCAGTGATTGCCAGTTGAATATTTGTTGTTATTTTTCTGAATTAAAATCTGATATTATAATGAATCCTTTTCCAATTAATGTACCATAAATGTTTTTTTTTAGTATTATCAAAAGAATTCATACAATTTTCTTTAATTTAGAAATGCATGTGGGAATTATATGGATTCATCTCGCACCGTTGTCTTGATTTCAGAGTGACGTACTTGCTTGGCACATTCTTAACAGCTTTCTCCTCTGCAGGTAATTATGCCAACAAATACCATCAATGGCAGTTATTTTCATAACAGTGGATACTGGGAACTTTGCACAAAAACTAAACTTTAGGCTGACAGAAAATAAACAAAATATTAGTAACAGTAAATTCATCATTCATCATCATAATTGTTCATTTCCATGTTGATATTTCTTTCAATCAAATTTGCAATTTTCAATCAAATTTGCAATTTTCAATCAAATTTGCAATTTTCAATCAAATTTGCAATTTTCAATAAAATTTGCAATTTTCAATCAAATTTGCAATTTTCAATCTAATTTGCAATTTTCAATCTAATTTGCAATTTTCAATCTAATTTGCAATTTTCAATCTAATTTGCAAAATATCGTTATTCTTTCAGAGTCCTCCATGTTGTTGTACCCGAGCATGATTCTTCTATCCTTTGGTGGCTATTTCTTCATCATGACCAATTTTCAGCTGGGAAATCTGATTCCATCCAAGCGTTCCACCATCATATCTCTGTACTGTGGAGCTTATGACTCCAGCGCCTTCATCCTGGTGCTTGTAAAGGTAAGAATTGTTGTTGTTGTTCTTCTTCTTTTGTTAGCCTATGAAGGGGTCACCACGGGTGATGAAACACATCAGGCACTTCTGACAATATGCACATAAGAATTGTTGTTGTTGTTCTTCTTCTTCTTCTTTTGTCAGCCTCTGAAAAGTCACCACGGGTGATGAAACACATCAAGCACTTTTGATAATATGCACAATATTTCACAGCTCAGTGACTCTAAACCTAATAATATCTTATAAAAACATCTTGTAAAGATAAGCCATCTTGACTTTTTTAAATATTGATTATTTTGAGATACTTGAGAGAAAAAAAAGTATCATCTTGATAGATCAGAGCATAAAATGACATAAAATCCCTGACAGGATCTGCAAGACCTTAACCCTGTCTTTTACAGACCCTCAATAAGCAATAAAAAGTTAATGTCTTTGATTATATCAAATTGCACAAAAGAGTTCTTTTTAATCATATGATACGTATAATTCTGAAAATACTGTCGATTTTTTTGTAAAATGATATGTGATTTTTTTTAATGATTATTTGCTTGATTTGATGTGAAATGATATGTGCTTTCTTTGAATGAATATTTGCTTGATTGCAGTTTGCATATGAAGCAGGGATCGGCATAAGGGCCTCCTTCCTATTTCTTTCTTTCATCTTCTCCATCGTGATAATCAGCACTTTCTGGTTCCAACCCAAGAAGCGCATTCCCTTTCCACTGCCAGATAACTATGCCATTAATCTCAAGTGTGAGACACCTTGTGGCGGAAGCAGGAAATCAACTGACCTTACTTCTCCCCACTCAAAGGTCAATGGGGAGTCGGGAGACACACACAAGCAACTGATGAATGGCAAAGACCTGGAAGTAGAAGTTTTGAGGTAACTAATAGTTCAAATTTTGTTTGTAATTGCATGATTATTGGATATTTCCCAGCCGTACCCAGTATTTCATGTTCAGTATTTTGTAGTTTTCACCCCTCTTAACAATTTTGTCAAAAGGGTATTGTTGGAGCCTGTGCTGTCTGGGAAATCTGGGGGTCTCTCCATTTTTGTGAATGTGATAAGTTGAGATTAAATAATCTTTATTTTTGAAACTTAAACCATGGATGCAGGAGTCTTTTGTGAGGAATAATTCACTTATAAGAATAAAAAAGGATTATGAAAAGTTGGCAAAAAATTAAGATAACATTGCCAAACCCCCTTTTTCAATGTCTCAAAATGGTTTATTTGTCATTGACCTTGCCCTACATTCTATGGCCATGTGACCTGATCTCTGAAAATCTTGTGAACATGATAAGCTTACAACAAATTAAAGTGACTGTTAAACGTAATTTTCCCTTCATTTATTTCCAGACATACAGACACTTTTATTGTATAAGGAAAAAGTCTTTAAAAATCTGATTTAACGAAAGCTATAAAACAACACTTTGACTGCCTGGTGAGAACCCAAAGTGGTTGGAAACTGTTTAAACAAGTGTAATAGGAGAGCTTCATTGCATAGTTTGGAGATATGATTAGAGGAGTTGGATTAGCTCTCTCCATATGGACCTCCTTGCCTGTGTCCCATGTGTACCTCAAGATAACATAAGATCCCATCCTGATTGTTCTTTTTCACACCTTTTTCAAGTCTGGTACTTTGCCTTCTTGTTGATAACTGTTTGGGCAATAATACATTATGAGGTAGACTTCTCATAGATAACATGCACATATTTAATATGTTATCTTATCATATATCAACAGTTTAAGTATGTCACAAAGGGACCAAAAAGTGAAGGTCATCCCCAGTGTCTACAGTAGCATTACCAAACTGAAATCATTGATGTATAACAGCCCAATATTTCTACTCCTTCCACTGTTGCTAAAAGTGGAGGGATCTGTAGTCTCCAATATTTCTTTATCTGTTTAATATAATAGAGCCATGCTTTTTAGCTCTGCTGACTTCTTTGAAGTCACAGAGCTTTAGGAGTGGGGAAAATGTCCAGTATTATATATTTCAAATTTTATTCAGAGGTAGATATAGAGGTGTAGATTCAGATTCCTTCAAATCTTAGTGATATCACCATTGACCTTAGTGCAGTGACCTTGAGGCCACAAATCAATCACTGAGCATATCTCAGCAACCACTTATAAGAAGAAATTAAAACTTGGTATGCAGAAATGTATTAGTTCATAGTTGTGCCTTGCCATACTTTTATTAGTCATGTGACCTTTGACCTTGACACATTGACCTTGAAATTCAAATGTGTATGCCCTTGAGCTAATCGTCACAAGCTACGATTGGACTGGAAGTTGTGATTTTGTAATAGCAAATAATAAGGCAGGCAACCAGAGAAATGAAAGTCTGAAGCACCTAGTGTGTCAAAGGAGGTGCGCAATTACTGTGCATATCTTATAAATGGGTGAAAAGTGACTTGACTGGCCTGCAGAGCCTGCAGAAAGTTTGCCAGATACACAGTTCATGTGTTTTCATTTAAGTCAGCTGAACTATCAACCCAGGGGGTTATGTTTGTCAATTTAAGGTAAAAAAAAAAAATACTGTTGAAATATGAATATTTCAAACATTAATAATTCTATTACGAAAAGAAGTATTTTTTGCTTACTGGCCTGATTTTTATTATGAAATCAAAGAAATATATTATGGAATGATAAATTAAATTTTCCAAGAAATTATAGATAGTTAGTTTGAGATTTGAAAATTTATTTATAACTTTAATGAGAATTCTTTAAATCAGTGAAATAAGAGGATCATAGTTATTAATAACACTACGGTAATTCTTCACATTTATGAATATATTATTTGATTTATTTATTTATTATTATTTTATCTTATATATTTACATTATTTTATTTGTTTATTTTTTCAGTGACAATAGTGAATTACCGCTGACAGCGCCCGATCTCTATGAGGATGAAGTGCCCACATTCAGCAGTATTTGCAGGAGTAAGCTGTACATGACTGACGTTTTCTGGCTGACCTGTCACCGCTTTGCTTCTTGGAGCTATGTGGGAAGACTGAATCCAGCTCTCTCCAGACTGGCCTCAAACGACAAAGTTGTTGGTAGGTACATACTCCTATGGAATTACAAGCAATATTAACATTGACGTGTGTTTTATGATGTTTGAATAAGCAGGTGTAGTTTTGCATTTCCTCATGGAGATTCAGATAAGGTTAAATACGAATTGAGTAGATTGCAGTTTTACCCGGTGAAATTCAGATGCAGGTCAAACATGAATTGAGTAGATTGCAGTTTTACCCGGTGAAATTCAGATGCAGGTCAAACATGAATTGAGTAGATTGCAGTTTTACCCAGTAAAATTCAGATGCAGGTTAATCATGAATTGAATAGATTGCAGTTTTATCCAGTAACATTCAGATGCAGGTTAAACATGAATTGAGTAGATTGCAGCTTTACCCAGTAAAATTTAGATGTGGGCTAACATGAATTCAGTAGATTGTGGATTTACCAACTGATTTTGGTGTTCTATTATGTTTCAGTTGGCAAGTATACATCAGTGTATGCTTCACTACAATTTTTTGGGATTTTCTTGGCTCCGTTGTCAGGACGATTGATGGACAGAAGAAAGGGTGACCAGGAGAAACCTTCTACAAGAGCTGGTGAGTATTCAGGGATGGCAAAATACAGCAGATCACATCTTAAACCATTATGACTTAGAAATGTCAAACAGTTACATCAGGAGCCAATAAAAAAAAAATTTCTAAGATTTCTTTTCATCTGACAAATTTCAGAATCTCAGACATAGATTAACTTGATGATTATTGCCATCAATTTTTAAATATAAATAGGAATGGACTCATTAAAAACACTTTTTTCCCTTAATGAAAAATATAATTAGCCTAAGTTGTGTGGGAGCTATGATAATGAGCTCCGCCCATTTGTCCATACATACATCTGTCAACAAAAACTTAGACATTTTGCTATATCTTATCAGCTTTTTCAGCTGCAGGCTCCAAATTGTTACCACACATGCATCCTATGAAAGCATTCATGAAATCACAGAGGTCACAGGCAGTTTTACATAGGTTTGTGGTATTCTCCAATGATATGTGGCCATGAAACTGTGATGCAAGCACAATGTTGGCATCTTTGTGTTTCAGTGACACATCGGTGGCATATTTGTGTTTCAGTGACACATTGGTGGCATATTTGTGTTTCAGTGACACATTGGTAGTATAATTCTGCTCCAGTGACACATTGGTGGCATAATTCTATTCCAATGACACATTAGCAGGATATTTGTGTTTCAGTGACACATTGGTGGTATAATTCTGCTCCAGTGACACATTGGTGGCATAATTCTATTCCAATGACACATTAGCAGGATATTTGTGTTCCAGTGACACATTGGTGGCATAATTCTGTTCCAGTGACACATTGGTGGCATAATTCTATTCCAATGACACATTAGCAGGATATTTGTGTTCCAGTGACACATTGGTGGCATAATTCTGTTCCAGTGACACATTGGTGGAGTAATTCTGTTCTAGTGACACATTGGTGGCATAATTCTGTTCCAGTGACACATTGGTGGAGTAATTCTGTTCTAGTGACACATTGGTGGTATATTTGTGACCTGGTGATATGTTTGCAGATAAGTTGGAGGTGTGCATTGCATCGTTTGTGCTGGACAGCTCGGTGGGTCTGCTTCTGGCCATAACGACGTGTATCCCTGTCCTGGAGGTGCAGTACTTATCCTTCGTGCTCCATGTGGTACACAGAGCATGTCTCTATGGACCTAACTCAGCATTCATTGCTCAAGCGTAAGTCACAATATTTCTGTCTTAGATTTATTTTACAGATTAATAGTGTTCCTTGAGTTTATGCATGGTAAAAATCCTATTACTTCACAATCAGTTTATATTTAATCTGAAACAAATGCAATAATCCTCACCAACCCACCACTCCTTTTGATTACATGCATTTGGTTTTAAATACTTCGTATCTTCATTCCAGATTCCCTTCTTTGCACTTTGGCAAGTTATTTGGCTTTGTGATGTCATTTTCGGCAGCCTTCAGCTTACTCCAGTATCCGCTGTTTGTGTTGGTGCAGACTCAGCTTGATGGAGATCCTCTTCTTGTGAGTTCATCCATCATTAGGTGTAATATTAAAAACAAGGCTTAAAAACCACTGATCAAAAATATGGTTTAATGACTTCAGTAATTAGATGAAAGTGCTAGTGATCATGCTGAATGTGGATACACAAATAAAATTTTCTTTTTTTTCTTTTTTTTTCCACAGGCCAACTTGTTTACACTGTTCTTGATGATTATATCATATGTCCATCCAGTGTACATATGGTGGTGGTGTAAACAGGAAAGACAGAAACATAATGCCATTCGCAGCGCCATCTACAAACCACATAATAAAAACCAGGAAGAGGCCAGTCCCCTCAAACAAGCCTCAACAGATGCTTAGACTGACCACCAAGAACTCAAACAATGGAGATAAGATATCTTGATATTATGTAAGAATTAGTCTTGATGATGGTTTGGTCTCATACTCATATGAGGTCCAACCACCCGACCAAAATAAACGATATCCATAAAAGCTCTAACAGTATTAGATATGCTGGAATTTTGCATAATGATAATTATCGCAATATTCTTGCTAGCATTATGCTTGGGATTGAAAGGGACACAAAGATATGTTTAAACTACCCTAAATTACAGGACTTGTATCTCATATCAGTTCTGTCATCATTGGTGAAAATGTGGATCTAAGAAATGACTATTCATGACAATTAGACCATGTACTAATTGGAGAAAAATAAATGAATAGTCATTCAGATTCCGTTTTGTCCTGACAGCTCTACTGAGAGCTGTGCTGATTGGTCAGCATCTAGGTCAGACTTGATCACAGGTCTTGACTTGCTGTTGGTCAATTCTGATTGGATGATGTTTTTTGTGGGCAAGACAAGTATTTATGAATTTTGAGTGATATCAATTTTTTAATGATATCAAAAACAGGGCAATATATGTTGAACTATATGTGGATATTTTGAGGAAAGAATCTGGTATATTAATGCCTTGTTATTGTGAAACTTAACTCATTCCAGCCAGAAATGGAAAAGTGGCTCTTCAAACATATCCAACTTTTGTAATATATAATTTAAACGTGTAATTATGCCCTCCTCCTCCGAGGGAGGGCATATAGTAATCACTTTTCCGTCTGTGCGTCCATGTGTCCGTGCGTCCGTGCGTCCGTCACAATATTTGGAATGGCCAACACTCGAAAGTGGCTGGACCACAGGGATGATACTACATATGCCTACAACAATATAGTCCAAGTAAATATTTTCCATGAAAGTTTGGTGACCTAGGTCAAAGGTCAAGGTCGCAGTGACCATCGGGTCAACTTTGGCCGTGAGCGCTCTAACTTCTATAAAAATGTTTCAATTTTGACACAAGTTGGTGTACAGGTGTATTTTATGAGGGGCTAGGCTAAGTTCGATGAACAAATTTTGAAGTCATGGCGGCCATTTTTCAAAATGGCCGACGTGCCGATTTTGTGAATTCTTTTGAGAATACACTTATATCAAACATTATTACTTATTATCAATTGGTATAAGCTGCAAAAATGTTAATTTATGTAATTGGGTCAGTGTGACCTACTTTTCAGGTGAAAATCGACATCCCATTAGTATTTAGAGTGGCCCTCATTTCAATGCTGCAGGACATTGGGGTTTGATTCAACATAATGGATGCTGATTCTGTGAATTTGAGGTGCGGGGCAAACTGGCCACTAGGCGGCACTGGCCACAGGGGTATGCAGGAGGAGGGCATTGTTCTGCGCTCTCTGAGCACATTTTAATTTTATTGTTGATAAGAAAGGCTCACAAAGCCAACTATCGCAACTGCTCAGTTCATGCAGTGCCGAGTGCAACAAACTTCTTACAATTGTTAGTAAAATCAGTTGACCTTTTCATATAGTAAGCTTACAGAGGTCCTCTCGTGGGTAGATTGATGTGTTTTGGTTGTTTATGGCATTGCGTTATTCAATTGATCCCATATTGTGCCTCCATAGAAGAGCTTCACTTCAGATTGACAAAGTGCAGCTAAAGCACACGTATATGCCAGAGTAAAGCCCAGACAATTAGTCGATAAATATGTAAACAAAGAGAAAACTATAAAAAAAACTTCTCTTTTTCACATTTTGTAGATTTTGCAGTGGATGAAATATGATTTATTTGAAATTAACATCAAAATGATGTGAGATGATTACTGAAAATGTACACTGTAAAGCAATATTTCCAAGAGATATATCAGAAAGCTTGTGTCCCGCAGATCTTAGTTTATCCATTTGACTTCACTCATGGTTTAATGCTCACAAAATTCTTATTCAGTTTGCTTTTCAGCTAAACATGGACCGCACTGATAATATATGTGATGACATTTCATTGATCCTGAACACACACCTGTAAATATCCCTGGGTCTAATGTGCAGTCCATCAGATCAGCATGTTATTATTCTAAAATAAAAATGTTCAGCATAATTACTTTGCACTCACTTGTGATGGTACATTGGTTGCCATCAGGAAAGTGAGGTTAAATTCAACAATTCACATGTCAAATATCTGTGACATGGCCAGCCATTGCTACAGCCTGGTACAAGCTGACCTGAGTAGAGCAAACTGCTCACACGGCCGGCCATTGCTACTGCCTGGTACAAGCAGACCTGAGTAGAGCAAACTGCTCATACGACCAGCCATTGCTACAGCCTGGTACAAGCAGACCTGAGTAGAGCAAACTGCTCACATGGCCAGCCATTGCTACAGCCTGGTACAAGCAGACCTGAGTGGAGCAAACTGCTCACATGGCCAGCCATTGCTACTGCCTGTTACAAGCAGACCTGAGTAGAGCAAACTGCTCACATGGCCGGCCATTGCTACTGCCTCCTCCTAGCAGACCTGAGTGGAGCAAACTGCTCATATGGCCAACCATTGCTACAGCCTGGTACAAGCAGACCTGAGTAGAGCAAACTGCTCACATGGCCGACCATTGCTACTGCCTGATACAAGCAGACCTGAGTAGAGCAAACTGCTCACATGGCCGACCATTGCTACTGCCTGGTACAAGCAGACCTGAGTAGAGCAAACTGCTCACATGGCCGACCATTGCTACTGCCTGATACAAGCAGACCTGAGTAGAGCAAACTGCTCACATGGCCAACCATTTTTACAGCCTGGTACAAGCAGACCTGAGTAGAGCAAACTGCTCACATGGCCAACCATTGCTACAGCCTGGTACAAGCTGACCTGAGTAGAGCAAACTGCTCACACAACCAGCCATTGCTACTGCCTGGTACAAGCAGACCTGAGTAGAGCAAACTGCTCACACGACCAGCCATTGCTACTGCCTGGTACAAGCAGACCTGAGTAGAGCAAACTGCTCACATGGCCAACCATTGCTACAGCCTGGTACAAGCTGACCTGAGTAGAGCAAACTGCTCACACGACCAGCCATTGCTACTGCCTGGTACAAGCAGACCTGAGTAGAGCAAACTGCTCACATGGCCGACCATTGCTACTGCCTGGTACAAGCAGACCTGAGTAGAGCAAACTGCTCACATGGCCGACCATTGCTACTGCCTGGTACAAGCAGACCTGAGTAGAGCAAACTGCTCACATGGCCAACCATTTTTACAGCCTGGTACAAGCAGACCTGAGTAGAGCAAACTGCTCACATGGCCGGCCATTGCTACTGCCTGGTACAAGCAGACCTGAGTAGAGCAAACTGCTCACATGGCCGGCCATTGCTCAGTAGATTTGCAGTCAGGTTTGTTTCATACATCAAAAGAAAATACTAAGACAGAGGGAGCCCATCAGCATATTTTCCATAACCTTGGTTTTTTAAATATTCCTTGTGAAAACACTGAGAGGGCAGTGGAGGCAGAGGTTGCCAGAGAGGATCGACTATCTCAGTTTTGTAGAGAAAAAGATATAAGAGATATTGATTATTAACTTTCTTCAGTCATTTTCATTTTTTTCTTGTATCATTGAAGCCTGAATAAGTAGATTACATGGATATAGTTTTGAACATCTGGTAATTATCATTGAAAAAAAGAAAGGTATCGTTGAAAGAATATCTCATGAAACATATGGCAAGCTACTCTGTGTCTTTATAAAGGTTTCTGAGAAAGAATCTATTACTGGCATTTGCACAAACGATTTGTAGTTTTCTGTGGTTTCTTGTGTTGGAAAAGAAATTGTCAGGCATGTTAGTTAAATAATCACTGCTAGTATATAAAGAACCTTTATTTAAGATTTTAGGGCATTAAAATCTCCAACCTCCCATCGATAGTTTCAATGGTGTGCAAATTCCAAAATAAAATATGCCATACAAATGTATAACAATTAATCTGTAAATGATTATTGAAGATGTTATGCATATATTAGCTTTAAAATTATGTTGAAAATGTTAACTGTCATGTGCATATAATGACAAATTAGTGTTGTGAATTGTCCGGTGAATATAATGAGAGATCAGGGTTGTGAACCGTCCGGTGGATATAATGACAGGTTAGAGTTACATATTATAAATGCCTTGATTTATTTTTCACATATTTCATCATTATTGTGTTTTACCATACAGAATAGATTTGTGATAAAACATATTGAATGAAAGGTAAACAGGGTCTATGAATTAGATCAGAGAGCACAGTGCAAATGCACTTAACAGCCTGCAGCACAGACGAAAACACCTACATCATCAGGTCAGATATCAACCAGTGCAATTTATTTAGTATTAAGTCATCTTGCTTTAGCCATGTATGTTATTATTTTGAACACCACAGATTATTACAGTACGATTGTGACATTCGTCACAAGGTATCTAGTTTTGTTATATAATTTTGAAGATATTTAATTGATGGTTATGAATATGTATGTTGCAAGATATTTTTCACGTGTTTCATTTTCATAGCATTTTGCCATTATGTAATAATTTTGTGAATAATCATTGAATAAAAGATAGAAAAGACATGAAATCCAGAAATAACAAAATATTATTGATATGACACATATGTAACTATGAGTGTGACTTGAAGTAATTAATATATTTTGCAGGATATTTAATAAATGATTATTAATGTACATGTTGCCAGATATTGGGTTGCTATTTCAAGAAATATTTTTTTTTTTTAGCACGTCATTTCCTTAATGACAAATTTGTGTGTTTGCTCCTTTTTCGGAGGTTCGTCCATTACTTTGATGAAATTACCTTAAGAGGAAAGACTTATATTTTCATCAGACAAACTCATAGGAATATATATTTGTTAATTCAAAGATTCTACGCTTCATTTATTTTCTGAACTCCAAATGCTATGAATTACAAAATGAAGTACATTGAATACAGGAACTTATCGTTTAGTGATATTTGTGTTAATATTTATATGATGGTCTTGATGATGTATTTTTGTGAGAATAAAACTTTAAAATATTATACCTTTGTTAGTGCCATTTTTATAATGAAAGGTTGTTTCTCTCCAAACTATATAAATAAGTTGATTGATGACATTTTCTGTCCTTTAGTCTCTCTACATTTAACTCAATCTTCTCAGAAACTACTTGGTGGATTTCCTATTCACAGGTGAGATGTAGTTCTGTCAGTAGATGGAACCTTTTTAATTTTCATGAGGCTCATATTTTTTTTCTAATTTTAAAAAATATTTTAAAGGTTCAAACAAAAAAGTGATTTATTTACATGGCATTGCATTTAGATGCAAGCCTATTCCAATTCTCCCGATCTGCTCTCCCATATACGCTGCATTTTTAGAGCGCTGCGATCGTATTTAACCCAATTCTTTGCACACGGCACATCCGGGAACAGCGGCGACAGCCTGTTTAGGACATTGTGGCCTCTGCCTTTCATCTTTCCATCATTGTTTTTCTCAGTTTTGCCTTCGTAATGTTGACATAACTTACGGAAATTGCAATATACTTGTATAAAGATTACACAACAAACACGCTTTAGCGCTGACATTGGCGTGTCAATGTACGATGTCAGTCTGAAATTTCCCTCCCATCTTGAAGCAAGGCAGGCTGAAGTTTACAACGCAACATCTTTCCCATCATGCACTGCTCTCTCGCACCAATTTCGTCATTTTTTCACGGCCCAGCTAAAAATCTGGGAGCAGATAGCAAGAATTAGCTTCTTTTTTGTTGTCATGTCTATGTTATAGCCACAGTGTTTATTTTTACATAGGTGTTGATCCTATTTTGACTTAATCAGAAATTTTTAAGAATAAATATGAAAATAAACAGAAATAACAGACAGGAAGGACGTCGATGTCCACCACTGGTAACAGATGGGAGGGATGTTGATGTCCCCATTGTTCTGGCTTAATGACATAATTTGGTAACATTCTGAAGGGCTGCAACTTGTTACAATGTAGTCATGGTAATGACATCAGATAGCTTGGATCATGAACTTTTGACCTCAGTACTACGTTGAGCATATTGAATAACCATGGTTATTAATTTTATTAATTTTATTAATTTAGTATGCAGATACACTAGTCCAGAAAAAAATTGGTTAGTCTAGCTAATCAACAAAATTTAGATAGGCAAGTCCATTAGGGGTTAAATTTGAGAAAATATTAAAAAAAACAGAATACAGAAAAAAACATCTTACAGGCTTTGTGTACTGAGTATATTTAACCATTTATATGCTTTAATAATTCCTATGTTCTTACAATTTGTAGGAAAAATGTTGTATTATCAGGGGACCAATTCTATTTTCCATAAGGCTCAGAAATTTGTCCATCTTGCCACAATTGTTTTCAATAATCTATTAGCTATCACTGACTTGACAAGAAGGCTACCATTTTGGATTAGCCAATGAAAATATATACTTTATATTATTTCACATAAAGATTTTGTGGCCAAATTCAAAGTGTAATATGCATTTTGATTGGTCAAAATTAGTATCTGCTCAAGTCTGCTCTGGGAAAGGGTTTATTAAGTAATTTTCAAGAAATGTTCACAAACATTGCAAAATGGTAATGATCGGCAGAGCTCTGGCGCCATTGGCACAAACACATAATTTTCTATCTAGAGAACCACTACGTCCCCCACTCCCAGCCTCATTTGCGAGATAATTTCATAAAAGATAAAATCACAATCATGAGAGCAGGACTTGCTTCAGAATCTCATGAACGCATTGATAAGGCCAAGGGAAAAAAAAAACATTTGTGTTTGTACATTTTTTTCTTGTTTTTGTTTTAAATGAAACCTTTTTTGTGGTAATAATCATATATATTGATGAAATTTGCTCCAACTGCTTCTAAAGTTATTTTAACGAGGCGACACTTGAAAAAGTCTTTTTTTTTATCTCAAAAACAGTGCAGGGCTGAAAAGTAAAAAAACTTTTGGGTGGGGGGGGGGGGGTCAGTTATCATAAATTTTCATAAAATGCTTCATAACTTTGCTGATACAGGTCCAGTTGACATGCTTTTTGCACCAAAATATCAAAATTTCCATGTTCTTTCTGATGCACAAAACTTGCATTCTCCTTCAGAAGTGTATCAGAGAAGTAGAAGTTCCCCTTTAATATCTGTGAAGGATTCCATTAAGTTAATATAATCAACAGCTCTATTATTTCAATCAGTGTTTTATTTTGTGATACCAAACAGCTGTACAGAACACATAATATATACTGTATATTATTTCACATAGTGATCACACTTTCTCTCAGAAATACATCATTGGTTTATGCAACTTTCACTCAGATGATAACAAGTAAAACATCAATGTTATCAGCTTTATTTAGCACAGATATCTATATTAAGGTTAAAAATAAAAGTTTACATTCTGCACTGACAAAGTTCTTTTTGTTCTATAAAGTGGCTAAGCTTTTGCATCCCCAAGATATACATTTCCGCAAGATCAATTTTTGTAAGAAACTATATAAAGAAGTCGATTCTGAGACTGCAGGAATGAAAATGTTCATTTTGTGTTAATATAATGATATTCTTTTATATCTGCAGTTATATTTTCATTTAAGCCTTTTTTATGCAAAAATGAATCCGATGAAGTACTGACTTTATAAATATAGTACTGAGAGAATTTTATCATATAATTATGCCAGCAAATCGGTTATTAAGGATTATAAAGAAATTATTTTTTTGCCAAGGAGGTAGATTTAGCCACCGAGTGAAAAAACAAACAATTATTTGAATGTGATTAAATTTTACATTAAGATGATTTTTTGAAAAACTCAAAGCAAGTCAAATGGCCAATTGTTAGTGTAATAGCCATGCCTATTAATAAGAATGTGCACCTTTCACGCGTGTATTTACCAAAGAACGTATCCGTCCTGACCATTTTAATCCAGAAGAAGTTGCGATATTTTTTCCATTAAAAAAGAATTACATCGGGCGAAATACAGATAAAAAGGTTGGTCTTTGGTTCAGCTCACAACTGCTACCATACATTTATTTGACTGCAAAATGAATATTTGAGGGTCCCTCTCTGCCATGTAGGTGGGGTGGGGAGCATTTTTGTTCATTTCAATAAAGCCATGGAATATTCATTTGAAAATATTATCAATGGAGGCTTGTTTGTAAATCTTCCTCCTTCTTGACTCGGCATAGATATACTTTATATCTTAATAAATTATAAATTATTTGACACATACATCACATAAATACTTCTGATTTACTTCAATATTTGATTTAAACATTTTGATTCAATTTAGACTGTGATACAAAAAAGCATGATAAAATATAAATAGCCATGCAGATGAAATTACAATAGTGAATTATCTGATACTCTCAATAACCCAGGTGCTCAGTCTTGTTTACATATGAGAGACTGATTGTCTGGGCTATGAACAGCAATTATCTGGCAATCATAGCCATTAATGTTGCACGAGATAACCTTTCTTACTGAGTAATGCATTGGAGACTGAGATACTAATATCTACATTTCATAAATAGAACATATTTGATTTCTAAAAATAAATCATCCCTTTCATTTTGCCCATACACACAAATGAGATCAACATATATAACCTAGAAAATGATCATTATGAGGTTAAGAAGTGCTGCAAAAAAATAACTGTTTGTGAGCAACCCAAAACACTTTGGTGATTTTCTACATTTGGAAATGCTCACAAAAAGTAAGGCTGGTACTAACAACAAAGATTATCATCAGAAACAAGTATATAAAGTAAGTCTTGAAGCCATGTTCTGCTGGTGTCTCAAACCAATGAAGCATTATCTTATCATTCAATATTATATTACACTAAAATAAATCTCAGGGCCAAAACCCAGTTCCAACCCCCAACCCCAAAAACGGACACGTTTTGTTGAAATGTGTTCATCCAATATCTCTCTCAAGCTTTGCCGTAGGACTTGATGAGGTTGCTTGTGTGATATTAGCAATGTTTGGTTGGTTTCAGACATCATACAGGAGGCTGAAGTCAAGTGATCCACTCATGCATTGAGAGACATTGTGTGCACACAGGATTTACATCCACTTGGCATATCACAAGCATTTTACACATCGCCAGAATCATAAAACCAGGACTTTTTGTTATAAATTTAATATTAATTTTTTGTTTGTTTATGTCACTAAAGCTGAATCAAAACTTCCACATCTATCATATAACAATGACTTTGAATCGCAATATTTTGACCAAGTGATTCTTTTTCTATGTGCCAAAATCATGTCGCATGATATTCTCGTGGATGCGACAATACTGCCATACAACTTATTGTATGGACTACACATTGAATACATGTTGAGCTTGGGCATTATAAGGCATTTTGCTGAGAGACCTAATTAAATCAACTAACAATAATAAACACAAACCTTTCATTATATTTTACATTAGCTTTACTATTTGTGAACAAGTCTCTTTGGGATATATATATATATATATATATTACATATAGTGTCTCTCTTATCCAAGATGCGCAAATATTTACAAAGTATTGCATTCCAGCGTTATCCATGGTGAATGAATGGCGACAACCTTATGCCACTGTCAGCTGATGCAAAAAGATGCAAAACCCTTTCTGGCTGAGGCGTAATTGTGAAGGAAAGGGTACTTACAGACTTTTACTCAGACTATCTGGGCCAGCCTTTATCACCAAGGATGACAATACTACATTTTTAGGCTTTAAGTTTGCTTACGCTTTTAAAAAGATAATCACCAAGGAAGCCTTATTGAGAGAAATGTGCCCCTAGACATCAGCTATGAAGGGTAACAAATTGTCAAAACTTGGTATCAAATGATTAAACTAAACTTGATTGATCTATAGTCTGGATTAAATAAAACAGTTTTTAGATATGTAAATATATTACAGATGTTTGAATATCTTACCTGTACCCAGATGCTCCCTAGATTCATACTGTAAAATATTATTGGGGAATGTTCGCCATGATGTGTATTTCTTGCCAACATACAACACATCTCAATTTCAAATCATGTTTATCTCGAGAATTTACCATTCATAGATATGACCACTTAATGAAAGGTAATTTTTTCTAAAATGTATGAGAAGCTTTTTTTTTATTTCGTTTTGCATTAGTTACCACAAACCGTGTTCTGTTCTTCTGGGGGAGTAAAATGTTTATGGTGACAATAATGATATAAAGGGGGCAATCATAGAAACAAGGCAAAATGTTCTCTAATCATATATCAATCATAATATTGAGAGTATACAGATCTCAATACAGAAATCATCAAAGTTATGCAAGAAGTGGACAATATAAACACAAACATTGCACAATGGTTTGCTACAAGAATCTCCTACTGTATATAATATAGCAAATGTGACTACCCTCAACGGCATGTATATGTATATATTAGTATCGTCATAAATTAGCAAAAATAATCACAGCTGCACACTCTATACGAATGGTGTCAGGACGGAAAACAATGAATATGTTCTTCTCTTTACTCTTTTCTTCACACTTTATATTACATCTTGTCATTCAGTGCAGAAACGTTTCCTTCGGGTATTGTTCATGGCGCCACCTTGACCTCCAAACTTTATGCACATATACATGCAAATTTATCCTGTACTCCTGGTAATGCTAAAATGGCAATCATCATGGTTGCCAAGGACCCTTGACCAGGCAGTCACCATTAATTCCATATCAAATCTTATCGCAGATAAACGTAGTTGGTCCATGCATTGGAGCTCCACAGTGAAATAAAGGTACCAAGTATATTACAATCTGCCCTTAGATATTACATCATTTTCCATCCTGTAGATTTATATATCCAGATCACATAAATCTTCCAAAATTACAACTCTGCTCAATTAAATCAAAATATTCTGGAATTCACATCTTTAGTCGGCTTCTGTGCTTGTTATTTACAATAATTTACCTGATATGACAAAACTTTGCCCAAATACATGTTTTTTTTTCATTTCAAATGAATTTCAAGCCAACACAGGAGAGAGTTTGCTGAAAATTGTTATTTAAAAAAGACTTTTTTGAGAAGAAAGCAAAGCTTGTCATTGACTTGAATACCTTTTTAAAATATTTTGTCTGTCCTTTGTGGTTCATGTCTTCCAAATAATAGATAGTCAATGTTAAAATACACAAGCCCTTGTTCATATCAGAAACCTTTTAACCAATTTAAATACATTACATACAGGGTGTCACATAAATTGCATCAGTCAGCATGTATGTACATAAAATCTTAGGGATACATTTTGGTGACACCCTGTTCTCATTCAAGTTTGAAGGCAGACTGTATCACAATGTAGCGAAATGTAGTGATATGTTTGTATCACATACAAGTAAAATACGGATAACAATATCTGCTCCTGACACAACTAAATATGTAGCAATCATTTTGTTGATAAAAAACATTTATTAAGACCTGTAAAGTATTCCTATATGTTTCTACTCTCTTACATTGATAGATCTCTTGCCAAAAGAAAAAAAACATTTAAACAGTTCTGGAACTCTGAATTTTCTCTATAATATGTAAATGATTGATTTTACATTCCATAGTGTCATAGAAGGATTTACTATTGTGTCATAGAAGAATTTACTATTGTGTCATAGAAGAATTTACCATCGTGTCAAAGAAGAATTTACCATCGTGTCATAGAATAATTTAGAAAAAGTCATATTGAAACTAAGCCTTACTATTTGAGAATTTTAAAGTAAATGGCTTCCTAAAATTTATATCATTTCCATAGTGAAAACAGCCATAGCTCAAATTAAAATTTGTTAATCATTCTCTGCAAGAAGTTTTAAACAGAATTCTGTTTGGGCGTTAGCTCAATGTCGAAATCTAAGCACCTATTGTCCTTACATAATAAATGTAATCCAAAACTGTCAACCTGTCTTCTTTATAATAAACTGGAAATATAACTACAATTAATATCTCCTGAGATTACATGGAGTTAAGTGTCAATACCATTACACTGTATAGAAATAAATATTGTAGAGAACATTAATTTAGCATTAAACAATGTTGATAACAATAATTAAATAATTATTATAATCATAATAGTACATCACGATAACTTGTGCAAAATGATCCTCATAAAAATACCCATTTGTTGAAGAAATATATAAGGCATACAAAATAATTAAATAACAACACAACCGATACATTAGTATCATATGGAATGATTAAAAGTGTGGAAAAGGTTTTCACTGTGGAGCTCCCCCTGGCGAGTAAGACAGAGTCAAGTCTGGGAGCAGCCATTGTATGAAGTTATAGTGTATCCTAGGAAGGGAGCAGTTGTTATGCACTTGTGACTCCTCCATTGTAAGCATAATCAGCCTTATTGTGCATAATTAATTTTTCTTCCACAAAATAGAAACTGTCGGACCTCGTCTCGTATGGGTTTTCAATCATATCTTGGACTAGATGAAAAGTAAAAAAAAAGAAGATTTTATTACGGGCTGATTTACCAATAATTTTCTTTGAAACATTTATAATTTAACATTTGCCTAATTATTAGTGAATCAAATTTCAATGTCAAGAAAATCTGTAAAAGGGTGAATTATACCTCAATCAGTCTTACAATGAGGTCTGATGAGCAATTTCCGGGGCATCCTGCTCATATCAATTAATCAATTAGAACAAAACTGAAAAAAAACCACAATGACAGGCAAGTTCACTTACTGTCATCCGGGTTTATTTGCGGGAATTCATAAATGTGTTCACATGTATTTTTGCTGTTTGGAATACAGAAGCCAAATTCAAAGTCGAAGCTCTTCAGCAACCGGTCTCTGAAGTAATGTCGCTCAATCATCCGGAACTTGCTAACTGGCTTTTCACCCACGGTGAACTCCACCCTGAAATATACAAAACATCATCATTCAAAAAGGTATGCTGTGTTGATTTTCACCTGTGCTTGTTTTGCCTTCAGGGTTGGATGTTCGAGGTTTCAATATGATTAAGTCTATGGAGCACACACATGTTATCGGTCCATGTTAGTCATGTTTTTGATGCGTATTTTCTGATTACACCTTCAGATGGCGCTTTTCAAAAGTGAGAAGTGATTTGGGCATGCAGAATTCAATAATTTCCAAGTTTATTTTGCAAATGCATGAGCTTGATTTTTCTATACATCAGCATTTATTTATACAATTTTTGCATGTAAATGATTTAGTCCTCTTTTCTTTCAGCTTTATTTCTCCAATAACAGACGTAATATGTACACAATTGCATCAATTAGCGTAATACTAAGAGAACCTGATATGCTGGAAAAGTGAGTCAGAAGCCATTTAATTGTGAATTATGCTGTTGTTAATATGACTACCTCTAGGTAACTAATTGGGGAACAATGCTTAGAGTGCAGCCAATCAGCTCACACTTGACACTTTCTGAAGGCCTAATGAGATACATATTATACATATATTCTGCAAGAAAGCAAAAGTTTTAATGTCAATATTTCCATTTACAGAAAATCCTGATTTTCAACAAACTTAGTTGACATAAACAGTTTTTAAATAGACGGGATGGACATGATGCAAAATCTCCTACTTGAATGTCACTTTGTATTGGAAATGACATATATAGCGATGTCAGAGGCATACTTCACTTTGCGCTTGAAATTTAGAATGACACATATTAGGACTGCAGACAAACACACTTTATATTAAAATATATGCATTGCTGAAAGTGTTGAAAGCCTTTGAGCATGACATCTTAACAGGAGATCTTTGTGTGCAACTGACAATGTCCCAGTATGTCCCAATATATCCAATACACCCAATATGTCCAAATATATCCCAATATACCCAATATGTCCCAATATACTCAATACGTCCCAATATACCCAATATGTCCCAATATACCCAATATGTCCCAATATACCCAATATGTCCCAATATACCCCTATATATCCACCATACCCAGTATGTCCAAATATACCCCAATATATCCCAATATATCCAATATACCCCAATATATCCAATATACCCGATATGTCCCAATATATCCAGTTTGTCCCAATATATCCAATATGTCCTAATATACCCAAAATGTTCCAATATACCCAATATGTCCTAATATACCCAATATGTCCCAATATACCCAATATGTTCCAATATACCCAATATGTTCTAATATATCCAATATGTCCTAATATACCCAATATGTTCCAATATACCCAACATGTTCCAATATACCCAATATACCCAATATACCCAACATGTTCCAATATGTCCCAACCTTGAGGGTTCTTTTCTATGTGATGAAATACAATAAGTTATGAGTTCTTACGTTGCTCCCACTGTTTTTAGCTTGAGGAACTGTGGTGTGAACTGATATCGTACAAATCTACCAGCATTGGGATCCACTTCATCATTGTCCATGTCTGATTCGTCATCATCCTCACCTGAAATTATACAAAACACACACATCTCATCAACTCTATTCAAATCTCACTATTCATATTTCATCCTTTGTCTGTCAATGAAATATCTGACGTATGATTCAAATTATGATGCATCAAGCACAACAAATATCCATTTTTTTGTTTTTTTATTAATAAATATGAAAAATATCCCTGGATTAGCTATAGTCCTTGTAATCATCTGAACCAAACTTGGTAACAGTTAACATCAGTCTTGTATTTCTGTGACCTTATTTAAGCTTGGCTATAGGTATGACATTATTCTAAGACCTGGGAAATAACCCTGGTTACAGATATGACATCATTCTATTTCCTTGTTGGTGCCATTTAATAATAAAGATCAATCAGACATTAATATTAAACATTGATGGTTGAATCAATGATATGACATCATTCTTGTGCTAGGCTGATATCAATAAACTTGATCATAGATATGACATTATTCTAATGTCTTGTTGATGTCAATAAACTTGATTATTGACATGACATCATACAAGTGCCTAGTTGGCATCAATTAACTTAAGATGACATCATTCCAGTGCCCATTTATATCAATAAACTTCATAATAGATATGACATCATTCTAGTCCCTGGTTGTGAGTGTGTGACCTTCAAGGACCGCTCGCAGGTCTCTGTCTGCAGCACAATCTATCACTGCCCACTATCTCTTTCTGCAGAATCCCTTCTGCATCCTGTTTCCATGGCAACCTCTGCCAAGTAAGCGACAGGACATTGAAAACAGGCTTTTACTTTTTTGGCTTTCACATGACAGATCCAATTTTGGGAAATAATACTGAACAGTGTGTGATAGACAAGATGGCTTATGAAAAGGTGCAGACATTCACAAAATAAGAGATTTAAAAAATAAAGAAAAGAAGAGAAAAAAAAAACATGTATACTGTATGTATCAAATATACTGTTGATGTGAAGCAAACAAACCTCTAAATTGCATCTGTCACACAACACATAGATGAGCTTACTCATAAGAATATCCTGCTACAAGGAAACATTTGCCAAACTTAATTGGGTGTTTTTTGAAGAAGAAAAACAAACATAGGCATCAGAGATGCATCAACCCTCAGCCCTGGTAACTCATTGCTCAAC
Source organism: Amphiduros pacificus (assembly GCA_949316495.1). Lineage (NCBI taxonomy): Eukaryota > Metazoa > Annelida > Polychaeta > Phyllodocida > Hesionidae > Amphiduros > Amphiduros pacificus. The sequence continues at coordinate 40,597,191 of OX439001.1, read as the reverse complement.
ATTCGCTCCACACAATATTTGTGAACAAAACGTCACTGCACCAAGGCAAATTGATGCAGGGGTAAAAAACCCATAAAATCTACTTCCTTTGATAGCTTAGGTGTGTCAAGTATCATGAAACTGTCATCATTTACTCTAGAATTATTGATATGGGCCTGTGACCTTGAAAAGCAGGTTAAGGTCACCGTCCATCAAACTCATCTGGAGTCTTCCCAGATTCTTATGTGTGTCAATTTTCATGAAGCTGCCATCATTTGTTCTTAAGTTATCACGATGACAAGGATGATTTCACATAATTGTCCCTGTGACCTTGAAATCAGGTGAAGGTCATGTTCCATCAAGAGAAGTCTGAGGTCTTCACCAGATGCTTGTGTGTGTCAAATCTCATAAAGCTGCCATCATTCGTTCTTGAGTTATTGCGATTCTTGGGATTTCACATAATTGTCCCTGTGACCTTGAAAAATAGGTCAAGGTCGCCGTCCACCGAACTAGTCCGAGGTTTTCACCAGATGCTTATGCGTGTAAAGTTTCATGAAGCTGCCATCATTTGTTCTTGAGTTATCACGATGACAAGGATGATTTCACATAATTATCCCTGTGACCTTGAAAAGTAGGTAAAGGTCATGTTTCAAAGAAAAAATTCTGAGGTCTTCACCAGATGCTTGTGTGTGTCAAATCTCATAAAGCTGCCATCATTCGTTCTTGAGTTATTGCGATTCTTGGGATTTCACATAATTGTCCGTGACCTTGAAAAATAGGTCAAGGTCGCCATCCATCGAACTCATTCGAGGTTTTCACCAGATGCTTTTGTGTGTCAAGTTTCATGAAGCTGCCATCATTTGTTCTCGAGTTATCGCGATGACAAGATGATTTCACATAATTGTCCCTGTGACCTTGAAAAGTAGGTGAAGGTCATGTTTCATAGAAAAAATTCTGAGGTCTTCACCAGATACTTATGTGTGTCAAATCTAGTAAAGCTACCATTATTCGTTCTTGAGTTATTGTGATTCTTGGGATTTCACATAATTGTCCCTGTGACCTTGAAAAATAGGTCAAGGTCGCCGTCCATCGAACTCGTCCGAGGTTTTCACCAGATGCATATGTGTGTCAAGTTTCATGAAGCTGCCATCATTTGTTCTCGAGTTATCGCGATGACAAGATGATTTCACATAATTGTCCCTGTGACCTTGAAAAGTAGGTGAAGGTCATGTTTCATAGAAAAAATTCTGAGGTCTTCACCAGATACTTATGTGTGTCAAATCTCATAAAGCTACCATTATTCGTTCTTGAGTTATTGTGATTCTTGGGATTTCACATAATTGTTCCTGTGACCTTGAAAAATAGGTCAAGGTCGCCGTCCATCGAACTCGTCCGAGGTTTTCACCAGATGCATATGTGTGTCAAGTTTCATGAAGCTGCCATCATTTGTTCTTGAGTTATCGCGATGACAAGGATGTTCGCTACAGACATACATACAGACAGACATACAGACATACATACATACATACATACCCACGCCAGGAGTACTGCAATACCCTCAGCCTGATTACATCAGGGGCTGAGGGTAAAAAAGATGATTGGAATAGCATCTTTCAAGGTTAACACTAATTATCTCCATGTGTTTGCCATGTCTTTCCCATGTGGCGGCGTGTGTTTCCTGTGTGTGGGTGCATGTGTCTGTGATTGTGAATAGTACGGTTTTGTTTCATCTCCACACCGGCCGCACAGCTCCACCACGGTATTACCCTGGACACTAATCATGCCAATCAAGCTAACTTTCCTTCCTGTCTCCAGCTGAGGTGATGTCCTGCAAATCAGACCTGTGATGTAATGCAAATCAGACCTGTGATGTAATGCAAATCAGACCTGTGATGTAATGCAAATCAGACATGTGATGTAATGCAAATCAGACCTGTGATGTAATGCAAATCAGATTTGTGATGTAATGCAAATCAGATTTGTGATGTAATGCAAATCAGATCTGTGATGTAATGCAAATCAGATCTGTGATATGCAAATCAGATGGTTTTATTCATCACCTGCATACACTCTTAAATTTCAGCCAGTAATATTTCAAGGTGTCAAACACAAAAACCATAATATTTAATATTAGAGATCATATGACATTTACATTGGATATTGTTTCCTGCTGCTTCGAGCCACACTTACATAAATAATATCTGCTTGTTTCATAATGATGTAAAATATAGAATATTGAATGGCCAGCCATTTTTAGTATATTGAGTGACGCAATTTATTTTAGATTCTCCTAACATGACAATTAGCAAATTAAGCAAAAGGAAATTAATTATACAGGGTCTAATTATCTGCCATGTGTCTTATTTTATGCAACTCTGAATTTCTAGTCTTGTTGGAAATAAGACTAGACTCAAGTGTGAATATTAGAATTGGCAAACTTTGACATTGAATCCAAGCATCTTGGGGTTCCACATGATCACACAGGACAGATTCCACTCATCCTGTCCTTGACCCGTATAGATACCTCAGAAATATACAACTGAAGATATACTTAACCTTTCAGTATTTGGCATAAGAAATTGTGCATTTCCAGAGTACATTCTTCATCTCTCATTTCTATCAAACTGCCCTTTGTGGACACATATACACCCATCAGAATCCAATTCATATCAAGAAAGATTTGTCAAAAGGAACTGTAATGTGCTGTGAAAACTACAGACATGAAATCTTTATATCAAATTCTATATTTAATTTTTTTTTAAATATGAGTGACTGTTTTCTTGTGTGAGTGCATGTGCATGCTTGTGTGTATAAATGTGTGTGCATCAAGAATCTAACGGAACAACACCAGTTAATTTAGAGGTTTCACAGTGATGTTTACACATGATTCTCAGAAGCCCTGGGATCAGAAGCAAGCGTTTGGAGCAGACAAACTAATGAGGTTATCTCCTCAGATGTGCAATCTTCAGCAAAGCCAATCCCAGTATATGATGAATACCACTGTCTTGTATTTTTGATAGATTGAGGGAGCACATAATAAAAACATACAATAATCATTTAGGAATGTCCCATCAGTGAAGAGGACTACACCATAGAGACTGCCAGAGGAGAAAATAGTGCCGTACTCATAAATCTGATAATAACAACCTTTGCCCTTCACCAATACAAATTTCCTGGCCATTTCTATCCAACTCTGTGTGCTTTTTTGCAACATTTATTTATATTCATATTCTCCATTTGTTCTATAACAATGCACATATTTTGCTATCAGCAAAAAAACCAACAATTTTATTCCGGAATCTTATCTTTCCTTTAAGCCTGGCTTACACGAGGGAATCTTAGATATTCTGAGTCATATTCTTCAGATGAGCCCATTTTCTTTTGAAACTCTTTATATTTCAAAATTTGAAAGACTCAGCAAATTCAAATGTACCCAGGCATTTTACTGGATGCAGTCACAATTATTTCAAAGAAAGTCATGAAACTGGTAATAACACATTGCATCATATTCTACAAGACAAAGAGGGCTATCGTATAAAGTCACAATATTTTGCCAGAGAAGTGTTTGGTTGCATTCAACCAAACAATCTCGATATGAGTCACTTTTTCTACCGTGAATCAGCTGCAGGGATGAATACTTTTTTGATACTGGGCAAATGAAGATAAATGACCATTTCAATCAAGGACATGACAATGTCTGAATTATAAACTGCAACTGATATCTGTCTCTGATTGATTTGAATTATTAATACATACCATATTCTCTAACAAATTTCTCAAATATTTTAAACCTAAAATAGGTGTACATATGTGTACACTCACTCCAAAATGTACAAAGAGAAATAAGGTGCTAAGTACATCGTTATATAAAATCTTTATGAAGCGACCACCTTGAGAAGCAGGCTCTGAGATGCCTTAGTAATAATGGATCACTGGAGAGTGGAGCTGCTACTGTTCTCAAGGTGTAATGCCTATACAAAGTGGTGAATGTCTATAGAATAGGCAAATAAAGAGGGTACTACAACTCAAAGATCTCAGAGCCAAGGGCATTTGAGAATAATATTCATCTAACTCATGTCTTTGAGATTCATTTCCCATTCCTTGGATGAAACGTTTGAACACTCGTGGCTAGTGGACAGGGGGTTTTCCACGCCGACTTGACCGCTACTTGACAGTGTTAGCCGCGTATCTCAGATGTCATTTGTATGGCATGCAGGTCTCTACTAGACAGCAAATCACCACCTCCAAGTCAACCTGCATGGCAACCCAAAAAGCTTGGGCAAAATGCTCACTCCCCTTAGATCTGTATCAATCCCCTCTCCCACGAAAATAGTTCAAGCACTCATGTCTCTGCATGATAAAGGTTACAATTCTCAACACAAAATCATATTTCCGCAGAAAGTGAAGTGGCCCTTGGATTTCATCTTGTTATTGCCCAAATAGAGGTTTATTTTAGGGTCAATTAATGTTTATCCAGCAAAGTGCAGATTTAGCAGGGAGAGGTAATGTGTTCTGTATGGGCAGCATGCTCTCACCAATCTTGCAAATTGCCTCACTAAACATGCCAGATAAAGCTGAGAGGCCAAAAAGGACAAACTTGAGCAAAATGCTTCCCCCATAGTTAGACCACAGCAGCCTACAACACAGTCACAATCCCTACAAAAGTAATGCCAGTCTATCTTGATAATTAAAACAGATTGTCTTTTTTAGTCGTAAGCTTAAACAGCTTATCAAATAAAATGAAGCTGATCTACATTTAACAATTTTAACCCAATCAACTTTGCTACTGGGAATTTCGTCGAGCACAAAAACTGAATAATAAATACCAGAATACAAAAATACTTTAATGCACTGTCAATCTTCACTTAACATTATGTCAGGGAAGTACAAAATTATACTGACATTTCTTAATTATATATATATATATATATATATATATATATATATATATATATATATATATATATATATATATATATATATATATATATATATATATATATATATATATATATATATATATATATATATATATATATATATATATATATATATATATATATATATATATATATATATATATATATATATATATATATATATATATATATATATATATATATATATATATATATATATATATATATATATATATATATATATATATATATATATATATATATATATATATATATATATATATATATATATATATATATATATATATATATATATATATATATATATATATATATATATATATATATATATATATATATATATATATATATATATATATATATATATATATATATATATATATATATATATATATATATATATATATATATATATATGCTATTCATCCCTGTCTGAATTGCTCTGTAGTATTGGATGGAAAAATAATATTACAGAAATATTAAACCAAATCATATATTGATTATTATAACATGACTGATGCAAAAAAATGGCAAAATCCAGCCCTGGGCTCTCCTACAAACACCATGTTGGCAACCAGCATCAACCAAACATTATCAAAAATATGCAATACACCTTCATCCCAACCATTCGCTTACATCCAGACCCTTTGCAGCTACCGTACTTTGAGCATCAATCTCTGGGGCAATATATATGACCGAGGCCATAACACCGGAGCACAGAGTCAACAAAGCTTTTCCCACAGGAACAAAGAGAATGATCTGTAGCCATTAGTCCTCGGAACATTCCCACTCATCTTGATGCACTTCCTAATTTGGGACCTTCTCCCTCAATTGCACAAAATATGACCTGTTTGGAATGTGACTGCATGTACCCGGGACACACCGGTCTCATATCTGTGGACATACTGTGCCAGTATGCCGCGCTTTGAGCTATGTTTGATGTGGACCTGTCCAGGTGAATGTGGCTTCCTGGGTTTGATGAAGATTTAGAATGACAGTGGTGATTGTTTCCCTCTTAGACATTTGTTTTAATGAGGTTACTCATAGCAGGCTTACGATTAACATTAGCAAATATTTGTATTGCAACATAAATCATTTGAATGAGGCATGTGATAGGTTTATATCTTATACACTCAAATGAACATTAAACAAAGATTAGTGTATAATCTGCAGTGAAAAATTCAGATTTTTTAAAAGGTTTCAACAGACAGAAGAATTTTATATATCATGGCTGCCTCAGACTCCTACTCCCCTTGTGCCACCAAGTCTGATCCGGTGACCTACTCCCCTTGTGCCAGTAAGTCTGATCCAGTGACCTACTCCCCTTGTGCCACCAAGTCAGATCCAGTGACCTACTCCCCTTGTGCCAGTCTGATCTGGTGACCTACTCCCCTTATGCCACCAAGTCTGATCCAGTGACCTACTCCCCTTGTGCCACCAAGTCAGATCCAGTGACCTAATCCCCTTGTGCCCCCAAGTCAGATCCAGTGACCTACTCCCCTTGTGCCAGTCAGTCTGATCCAGTGACCTACTCCCCTTGTGCCACCAAGTCAGATCCAGTGACCTACTCCCCTTGTGCCAGTCTGATCTGGTGACCTACTCCCCTTATGCCACCAAGTCTGATCTGGTGACCTACTCCCATTGTGCCAGTCTGATCTGGTGACCTACTCCCCTTATGCCACCAAGTCTGATCTGGTGACCTACTCCCATTGTGCCAGTCAGTCTGATCTAGTGACCTACTCCCCTTGTGCCAGTCTGATCTGGTGACCTACTCCCCTTGTGCCACCAAGTCTGATCTGGTGACCTACTCCCATTGTGCCAGTAAGTCTGATCTAGTGACCTACTCCCCTTGTGCCACCAAGTCAGATCTGGTGACCTACTCCCCTTGTGCCAGTAAGTCTGATCTAGTGACCTACTCCCCTTGTGCCACCAAGTCTGATCTGGTGACCTACTCCCCTTTGCTATTGATCTAGTTCTCTAGTAAACTTCCTTTTGTCGCATGTAGGGGTAACACCTTTATACATTTGCATGTACCAACCTCTTCGCACAGAACACCACACATTCAAGGCAAAGTTTGTTGCTTTAATCAAATGACAATGCAAATGACCATTTTAGAATTGAAAATTATACACCATAATGCTAAACCTAAAAAAATCCACATTTCTTACAAAAGACGAATGTGACAGAATTTGAAACAATCACCCATCATCAATAAGAACCCTGATCCAGCTATTTAGTTCATTTTCTTAGATTTGCACGACATCTGCACAAAGTGGGGTAAAAGTAGCGACCATTCCATTTTAATGCCTACTTGTGTGTTGTGCTGTGGGTGCAGATCTTATGGACGTCAGAGGGCATCCTGTATCCTGTCCACCTCAGATAACTCTTCACTCATTCCTGCTCTGCTCTCAGTGATAAAGCCTCCTCCACAACAATCACCACCACCTTTATATTACCTTCAATAGATAGTACATGACCATCATGCAACTTTTATTCACCACTGATTTATCTGGCCATCAATAACTCACAATCTTTCTGACGCTATCACTTCATTGGAGTGGGTCGGAACTAATCCGTCATGAGGGATTGCCTCAACATGTTCCGGTTCAGGATCCTGATATATTGATGTGGATGGCGAGTGGTAAACTGTACGATGCACCCATGGAGGCTGAGCAGTTGACAATCACGTAATGTAAACAGTCCACCATCAGCCAGCCATACTTCTTGCACATGTGATATCCCACAACACATTCAATATGTGTATCAAGTTTATCTTTTCAGATCCTAATAAATTTGGGATAAGATGGTTAATGATTGGTGGTAATATTGGGGATTAACCCTTTGTGTCAGTTAACACTGGTGCTGTCTTTTCAAACATACTCAAGTCTCCTTCTCGACAGCTTGCTTAAGTACATATCCCTTCACTTGTGAAGGTGTGACCAGCTTGAGCAGGTTGTGAACCAATATAGACACACAGACAGACAAGCAAAGGTTTCCATTTGCTGCTCCTCTGTGGTCACGTTTCCATGCAAGACAAAGTGCACAGGAAAAAAATGCATACAATTTATGGCTGGCTTAAAGGTGTAATCAAGGAAAGAATGAATGTTGAGAAGCTGTAGTCATGGAAGAAAGCAATTCTCAAGCACATGCGATATGAGTCCATACTCCATTTATTTTACAGTGGTAAAGTACTGGCAACAATGGATATTTTTCGAATGACACATTTATGATATCTTAATTTTGTATCACTAATAGCAATCATTGATCCTTTAATAACCATCCTGCATCCCATTCCAGCAGTTGTGAACATGATTCTTAAATTGCCATCAATAACCATTAATCCTATTGAAAGTGGCCGCAAAATGCCAACCAAGCACATTGTGTTGGAACCAAGGAATTTCCCACCAAAAAAAAACAACATCAGAAGCAATTTGGAAGATCACTTACAAAAAACCTTTATGGCCAAAAGAATTTGACATATGTCTCAGAAAATCTATTTCAGACAGTCTCCAATATATAGCTAGAAAAAATGTACAGTGGCTGCTCTCGAGAGCTCTGGCATTTAAGAGTCCCCTCTCTCTATGGTTGTCTGAAATAAGACCAGGCAATCCTCTGCGTTATTCATTCAAGCCTCTGTTTTTGGAGGGAGGCTGGACATGATCTTTTCCATCCGATTTATTTCACTTTTCATTTTTTCTTCTTCATAAAGCACCCTCATGCAGATGCTTGAAAGCACAGCCGAGTTGACTATCATTTCATACTTATGGCGCAAACATAAATACGTCCTTGATGTGAATGGCTACAGAGGCAGTCCCAGATGTGAAAGGAGTTCCTTTATTGTGCACAAATGCTACACAGGATATTCCTCAGAGAACCTCCAAGGACAATTGCTATTTACAATTTATTATTTACAACTGTTATTATTTACAATTGTTATTATTTACAATTATTATTATTTACAATTGTTATGATTTATAATTGTTATTATTTACAATTGTTATTATTTACAATTGTTATTATTTACAATTGTTATTATTTACAATTGTTATTATTTACAATTGTTATTATTTACAATTGTTATTATTTACAATTGTTGTTATTTACAATTGTTATTATTTACAATTGTTGTTATTTACAATTGTTGTTATTTACAATTGTTATTATTTACAATTGTCGTTATTTACAATTGTTATTATTTACAATTGTTATTATTTACAATTGTTATGATTTACAATTGTTAATATTTAAAATTGTTATTATTTAACTGAATAAGAAATCAGATGGATATGCTTTCCAATGTTACATCATTTTTATTTATCAATTTTATCATAATTATTTTCATTTCCTGTCTTCTTCCTTTCTTATGAAATAAAGTATCAATTCACACGTCAATTCATATACCTTCTTAATCAAATTAACAATTCCTTAAAAATTTAAGCCAAACATTTATTTGATGGTGAAGATTATACTAACAGTGTATATACAAGAGTATATAGTATACAATTATGTGTCCTTTGTGAACTCTCTGCAACTTATAATTAAAACACTATATCCTGGCTGTGTTTCCCTTGGCAAACAACCAAGCCTTTCTGCTATATTACCTGGCCTATTTCATGTTGTAACATCAAATTACAAGCGTTTGTTTGTTGTAGAGAGAGGCTAACAATCAAAGTTGAAATAAACTGTGAAATGTTTACCAACATACAAGAATTACTTTTGTTCAATAAGGCCATCCTATTTGCACTTCATACAATATTAAAGCTGAATTAAATTGAATAATAATAATATAATGCTGATAGAAATGACCATGCCATTTTAAAGTGTCTGCAGCATTCGTGTTGTAAATTTTTATTCAGATATCAACTTGTCAGGCATGTAGTACTGAGTACTCTGGGTGATGAGGAAAGGTCACATACTGTCAGTATTACATACTAGCTTTCAGTAAATGCTACCTCTGCCAGTATTACATACTACCTCTGCCAGTATTACATACTACCTCTGCCAGTATTACATGCTACCTTTGCCTGTATCACATGCTACCTCTGCCAGTATTACATGCTACCTCTGCCAGTATTACATGCTACCTCTGCCAGTATTCCATGCTACCTCTGCCTGTATCACATACTACCTCTGCCTGTATCACATACTACCTCTGCCAGTATTACATGCTACCTCTGCCAGTATTACATGCTATCTCTGCCAGTATTACATGCTACCTCTGCCAGTATTACATGCTATCTCTGCCAGTATTACATGCTACCTCTGCCAGTATTGCATGCTACCTCTGCCTGTATCACATACTACCTCTGCCAGTATTATATACTACCTCTGCCAGTATTATATACTACCTCTGCCAGTAGTACCCCCTACTTACAATAATATACTCTTAACATTCAGTTGATGTAGTCCGAGACAATCACGACCACTGATGATTTAGAGTGAGGTAAAAAGAAAGATCCATGAGGAGGAAAAATTACTACTGAGATAAGCCTTTTATCAGATAAATAAATCAGGTTTCCCCCCTCCAACCACCGAATAATTAATGTACTGTCACTGTTTATGTCTAGTTAATGTAATTATAAGATATTTACATACATATATAAAAAAAAGCATGAACGTGATCAGAGAGGAAGGGTGACGAGATTTGAAAAAAAAAAAAAAAAGTTGCTGTGTGAGGTATGGGCTGCAATAAAATTCGCCACTGATAAGAGCGTGTCATCTCGCTGTTGCGTCACCACGTAGCCTGCCCTCTGGTGGAAGTGACGCTGAACTAATCTCCACTTCACTTTTGTTTTGCAAGTTTATGTGAAGGGTTGCACCTTTAGCATATTATGAATGGCACAATTATCACTTATTTGTTGTCATAATTACATTAAAAATGAAAATTACCTCCCAATATGCCTATATTTCTGTATTAGAGCTTTGTTTTCAACCATCAGTAAATTGACCTATTTATTGACCTACTTATTGAGGCCCTGCTAGGTTTTGTACAAAAGTGGTCTATATGGGTGAAATGCAGATATTTTTAGTCACCACGATTGAGAGATAGCTGCACAAGTGAGAGATAACAAGTGATAGACTGTTACAACAGCAAGAGATAGCTGCATAAATAAGAGATAGCTGCATAAATAAGAGATAGCTGCATAAATAAGAGATAGCTGCATAAATAAGAGATAGCTGCATAAATAAGAGATAGCTGCACAAATAAAGGATAACTGCATAAATAAGAGATAGTTGCATAAATAAGAGATAGCTGCATACTGCATAAATAAGAGATAGCTGCATAACTGAGAGTTAGCTGCATAACTGAGAGATAGCTGCACAAATAAGAGATAGCTGCATAAATAAGAGATAGCTGCATAAATAAGAGATAACTGCATAAATAAGATATAGCTGTATAAATAAGAGATAGCTGCATGAATAAGAGATATCTGCATAATTGAGAGATAGCTGCATTGAGACATGACAAAGTGAGAGATAGTTACAACAAGTGAGAAATAGTTACAATAGTTGCAATATTGAGCGATAGCTGCAATAGTGAGACAGTTACAACAGGGAGAGATAGCTGCATAAATGAGAGACAGCTACATAAGTGAGATGACTGCAAAGTGAGAAATAGTTACAGCAGTGAGAGATAGTTACAGCAGTGAGAGATAGCTGCACAAATGAGAGAGTTACATAAGTGAGATTCCTGCACATGCAAGAGACAGCTGCATCAGTGAGATAGCTGTGCAAGGGAGAGACAGCTGCATAAGTGAGAGATAGTTACAAAAGTGAGACAGTTATAACACAGATAGATAACTGAACAAGTGAGAGACAGCTGTATAAGTGAGATAACTGCAAAGTGAGAGATAGTTACAACAGTGAGAGATAGCTGCACAAGTGAGTGGTAGTTACAGCAGAGATAGATAGCTGCACAAATGAGAAACAGCTGCATAAGTGAGAGATATCTGCACATGTAAGAGACACCTGCATCGGTGAGACAGCTGTACTAGGGAGAGACAGCTGCATAAGTGAGAGATAATTGCAACAGTGAGAGACAGCTATAGCAGTGAGAGACAGCTGCATAAGTGAGAGATAGCCACAACAGAGAGAGACAGCATCCTTTCCCAGCCGAAGGCACTTGTATAACTCAAAAGAAAAGCTTCTCCCCATTCATTCTCATGAGTTTGTACTCACTTTCTAACTATTACAATGACACCAATTGGCCATGTTATTACATGTTACTTGCTTTTGGAATCACTGCCAATTGGCTGCTAGAAACATGAGAGTGAACTATGGAACGAACTCACACAGTCATATTTGATGTAAACTTACAGAGCCATGTTTTAACCCTGGATTTGCTGCGAGAGAAGGCATGTAGTTGTTTTTCTATTTATCATATTTATCATATCAAGGTGACACAGTGCAACATATTGTCTTTCTTCTTTGGGTAGAGTTATCTATGGACTTGTCACTGGATAAATGGTATCTTATCTTACTCAGAATTAATTGATTTGCAAAGAATATCTCGAGGCACAGTTTTATGAGACAACCAAGTAATGTCAATGCCCTATTTCCCTGGAGAGCCAATATAGTGACAATGAGGAATATTCATTAACAATGTGATGCCAAGAAGTAAATAATACAATGCCACAAAACGAAAGAACGAGCTATACAGCATATACAGCACCTCGTTGCCAACCATATCAATTTCTTTAGCCATATGATTTAGATATACAAGAGATCTATATTTCTCACAAAGGACGCTTGCAGGAAAGCCATATGAGAATCTCCGAGATAAAACACAGTGCCAAGTGCTTTCTCTAATGGGCCAGGTAGGGTGCAAATCTCGCAGCACAGGAGGCCAATCACAAATCACACTGAAACATGTACCATCCACCCATCCATCATGCTGATAAACAAATGTGAGAACAAAGATTGTTCCATGGCATCTATTTCAGTGGTGTACCTATCAAAGAAAGATATGCTTGTCTGGGATGCATCAATCAATAGCGTTTCTCTGATTATGATTTTATCAATGGTGATATTATCAATTCTGATATTTGTTTGTCACTTTTTCTATTTTTTTCATATATGATGTTTTTAATCTATTTTTAACGCCTATGTTGTTTGTCACCTGGTTGTAAATCACCTGAGGTTGTTGAGATTACGTCATGCCCTGTAGAGACATTTTGCCTATGTTTAAACTGCCATGTCACCCCATGCAAGGAGATGAACAAAAAAATATGGTGCATCACCATAAAATGGAGACAAGAAACATGGAGGGCTGACATTAATTGTTGTGTGACCTGTGCTGAATTATCTCTGAACAATTAAGCATTATCTCAAAAGTGGTCAGGCATTAAACTTTTCAAAATGTGAGATATACACAATTAAGGTATAATATTAAGGTATAATCTAATAATTAGGAAAGGAGGTGGAGAGATGTTGTAGTTGCAATTTTGCTAACATTTTAGGTATGCAAGCTTAAGCAAGACACTTTTGGGAATCATTTTCTGTTCTTGCTTTAACTTTGCTGCAATTCAGCTGTGCCTTAGTATCCGGCACTATAATTAAACTGATGACCCTGACATATGTGTCTTCTGACCTATGTTTTACAACTTTAAAAACCTGGTCATGTTTTATTTATTTTGAATAAATTTTGTTTATTTCAAATAAATTTCTCGTCTTTTAACATTCTTCCACCAAAAAAAAATATTTTTGAAAAATGTCAGACCTCAAATCTGAGCCAGCATAATTTTAAAATCACTGGCCCTATCTGGCTTGTAGGCTAAAAAAACCTTGGTGTGCTACCAGTCAGTTTAGGAAAACTATGATTTTCCCTTCCATCTACCCTCAATTACAGAGTTTCTCTCTCAGATCAGTCCCTGCCGTCATTGGTGAAAAAGTGTGTCCAGATTGGATGTAAGTCAGGAGGACTATTCTAAAAATCAGGCTGTGGACTGACTGCTTGATTAAGTCTATTAGCCGGTCTCCCATTGGTCAAAATAAAGACTCATCAAATTTGTTTCAGCTGCTATGATTGGCAAGGAAACAGGATGTATGTATTCCACCCAATATAATATGTATATACTAAATTATAAATTTATCACCATATGGTTAGCAAGAATACTCCCCCATATTATTGCAAACAGCTATATCCTCTAATGTGACATCTTCTGCACAGTGATTTTACATCTGCATTAAGTGCCTTGTTGGTGTGAGTGATAATATAATTATCACATAAGAAGGAGGGCGGGGCGGTGGCTGCATGCATGCGAGTCTGGTCATGCCACTGAGAATTGATGCACGGTGGTGAAAACTGTTCAACTTAACAGACAAATATAAAAAGCTGTCAAAACATGCAGAGTGGGCCATATTTCAGGACAGTATGGAAGCTGTCCATGTTGAGGAAGAGGGCTGGCCTTTGACCTGTTTGACCTTTGACCTATTGTTCTGTTCCTCTTGTCCTCCATGAAATTATTCTTCTTGTCAACTCACACCATTTCCAATGAGGCAATTATTTTGGCTTCTTTCTATCAAATTATCACATGTCCTTTCTAGACAGGGAGTGGCTTATTGGTCATATAACCAGATATAAATAAGCTATGGTATATGAAGTGACCTATAAAATCATGTAATCATGTAACAAAACAGGGTGTCACCTAAAATGATGTCATGATACTGAAATTAACTCTTGTCATGGTAGAGAAGACTCTAAAGTCATTAAACCAGTCATTAAACCAGTCATCATTTTGTTTATGACTGATATTGGAGTTGCTCAGGATGACAAATATTGGCCACATCAGGGGTGGCATTAAGTTAGCCCAATGATAGCCCAATGGCCATGGCATAGTTGGTTTGAGTCTAAGTTTATTAACAATTGTTCCTCTGTGATGGCTTAAAGGTCATACATTTGATTCCTGGCGATGCCAAGATTATATTCATGTTACAATTTCTTATATCTGTTGAAGGCCATGCCTGAAAGGTTAACCTGTTGTCCTTGTAAATCTGTGACCAGGTGGGTTGTTATGTAAAGTATAATGTATTTCCTTGTAATGTACTTCCTTGTAATCATTTTTACAAAAATACATATTAAAGTTTGTCATCATTGATGAATATCCATATAAAAGATGAGACTCAAATTTCATTTCAGAATCCAACGCATCTTGCAAACCTTTTAGATCAACTATTTGGTGAATATATATATATAATAATAATCATATGATGTCTGCACATCCGGTTTAGGGATCAGTCACAGCAGTTGAGACAATAGTGGGAGACAATGACGATTGTTTCGACCAATCAAAGGGCAGCTAACTGATTACAAGAAGTGTCCACAGTAACAATGGCGGAAAGCAGTGATCACCACCCGCGATCATCATGTGTCAACATTTCAACATCATATAGATGTCTTTTATGAGAATTCCAAAGTCCATTCTTAAAATCTGCAGTCTAGTCAAAGCACAATACCTTTCATGACGTCGTAAGCATATTGCCATATAATTTTGATGACATCATTTCAGTGCCTTTCAGTGCCTCTATGATAACACTTTACATAAAAATGATGCCATGAAATATGTGTGCTTTCAAAAGGGGGCTATAAATTACATTCTTGTTCAAAGAGGTTTTACTGACACTTACTGGAGGGCATCAACCTAAAGAGTAAATAGATATAAAAGACAAATGCATTTATCATTAATTTATGATTTTTTACCTGATTTTTCTCACTGCATAACTACTTCAAAATGGAAATGAAATTGCAAATATAATTCATCTCAGTGATATATTTTTAGATCCCTCAGCAAACATGAAACATCACTCTTCAAAGCTATAATCAAATAAAAATCTACATCAAAATTAATGGTAAAATGCAAAACATGTTAAATTTCCCAAATCAGTTCAAGCAAGTAATGGGTTGGCACAAATGCATTAAGGTGACCACAACACTCAAGATATATCTAACAAATCATTGTCTGTATTATCATGATGAACAGAATACCAGAAATCACCATGTACTCTTGCCTTCTTATTGAGAAATTGCCTGCTTTTTTTTTGACCTGGCTTGCTTATTCAGGAATTGCCTGTTTTTAGGACTTGCCTGTTTTTAGGACTTGTTGTATTTACCGTAGGACTTGCCTGTTTTTAGGATGTGCCTGTTTTTAGGACTTGATTGCTTTTTTTTTATTTCTTGTTATATAGCAAAGCCCATATATAAATTTAAATTTCATTGAATGAGGTTACTCTCCATGGCCATCAGTATCCATATTTTGACAAATGTTAACTTGAAGGCCTGACCAAAAATTTCCAGGATCAAATATACGTCTAGCGACCTCTAAGGTCAGGATTTTATTCTGTGATCCCAGAATCTGCAGCCAAAATACAGATAGCAAGAACAGAAATGGTACCAGAACAAAACTGATTAGTTTAAAAGATGTTTGCCTTTTCTACATTTCAGTAACACATTCCATCAGCCACCTGTGAAATAAATCGAGTGGCTCTCTGAGTTGTGATTGGACAATTTCTGTTGCCATGGTAACCACTTTTGTGAAAATTTTGTTTGCGCGATAAAGTACCAGGGATTGTTCTGATCATTTTTAAAAAGATATGCCGTGGTGTGGCCTTTCAGTTTAACTCTTGCATGCCAATATATGCATTCTTCTTGTTCGCAAGATTTCCGGTACATCTAAATCATTTCTGTAAGTGTATTGTAACCAGAGATATTAATGTGAAACCTTTAGAACTATCATTAATATTTTGTTTGCAATTAAGGCAGTCATTTTCAGCACTAAAATTCAGCAAAATCTACAAATTACATACTTAACTATCTTCTTCTCTTTTGTATGATTTCAGACATGTAAATTATAATATTTAATAGTTAAGAATATAATAACCAGAGATATTAATGGGAAACCTATAGAACTGTCTTTAACATCTTCTTATATTGTAATTCCCATTTACTTCAGTCAATTTCGGAGCCCAACAACTTGGTAAAATCTGCTTAAATCATACAGAAATTTCTTCCTCTTGTACTCACAATCTCAGACATAAATAATATCTGTACGTATAGAATAATCAGAGATATTGATGTGAAACCTTTAAGAACTATTGACAACATATACATAATGCATGTGTTTCCCATGCCTGTTTGATGCCTGACTGAGAGCCACTTTGAGTACAAAGGCGAGCCTGTTTGCGAGCTAGTTTGCATACATTTGCATAATTTTTATTACAAACTAAACAGTCACTGTACTTTGTTTCTGTAATAACGTATATATGTTAGCACTAGTTTCATCATATTTTAATTAAAGCATTCATGAAACCTGGAAGGTTCCAGGCGATTTTACAGGTATCTGAAAACAATATATGATCTTAAAATTGAAATACATACAGGCTATCTGTCTGAAATCCACAAAAGAACATCTGCCCTGAGAATTTTGATTTTTTGTGACCACCAAGTACTGCCAGTACTAAACAGGAAGTGTGTTGTGTGACCTTGACCTTTGAACTGTCAGGGGGCTCCGTA
The DNA here is from genome assembly GCA_949316495.1 of Amphiduros pacificus. Taxonomy (NCBI): domain Eukaryota; kingdom Metazoa; phylum Annelida; class Polychaeta; order Phyllodocida; family Hesionidae; genus Amphiduros; species Amphiduros pacificus. The sequence goes on along the minus strand of OX439001.1, from coordinate 40,579,764 downwards.
AGTCACAGGAGGTGTTGTTTACCAATTGTCAAAATTGGAGCAACACATTTTCAGCCATTTTTTTCCACTATTTAGAGAATGAATTGGACTATAACACTCACCATGATGATAGTGCCTTTTCTTTGCTTTCTTTTGATGGTAAAATTATTAAAACCGGATGAATATTTATGAAGTTATAAATGAAAAAAAATCATTATTTTTTATATTATATATGTTTCCAATATAAAGTTTAAAAAAATTCTATACAGCCCAGCTTTTAAGGTGGAATCCATGCAGCCTTTGATGTCTTCCCATTCAGTGGTGTGAAAAACCCAAAATTTCATCAAAGAGGGTCAAATCATAAATTTTACTGATACCAATTATCACTGAGCATTCACAGTTTTGCCATTCAAAGTCCTTGTGATTTAAGGCCAAACCAGTGATCAAAGGGTTTAATGTCACTTTTTCAATATCACGGCTTTTAAGTTAAGGGGGATTCCATGCAGCCTTTGAGTCATGTCTTCCCTTTTTGAAAGAAAGGTTTTCACATGCATAAGATACTTTTCAAATAAATAGTATACTTTTCCCATAAATGATATACACCTTACCGACCTTTCCTTTATTATCGCTCAAACACAAGAGAGTGCCCTCTTTTCATCACTTCCGGGAGTAATGTTTGGGCAGTCAATAAAACATATTTTCGCCCATGTAAACAAAGCCTTTTAACTGTTTGTTCAAGGAATATAATCATCAAGAGATATTAATAATACATGCAAACTGTGAATAATAGTTTGTTTTCCCAACGGGACACACAAAAATGTTTTAATGTTAAGTATTTCCCTATTAAATGTGCATCTGAAATATTCTCTGTTTTGTTCAACGACTTAAATTCAATATGGCGGCCAGTAAGCAGGAAGTTCATGTTCTGCACATGCTCAGTTCAAAGATCAGCAGAAGGGTTGTGAACTGTATATCTTTCACAACCATAAGATATTTGTCACAACTATAAAATATTTGTCACAAGCATGAGTTATTTCATTGATTCAAATAATATTAAAATAATCTTATGTTGTTCTGGAGTATACTCCTGGCAATAAATTGATAAATTGTACAAAACATCTCCACCCTGTTTCCCAAGCTGGACAGGTGCCCAACTGGTAACTCATTAGGTGTTTACATGGGATCACAGACCAGCTAAACAAAGCTTGTTGACAAAGTGTTCAATTGCTGGTGTAGGTTCAAGCAGACAACTGATCAACTTTCAAGTGCCACAGAAAGTTGTTAACAAGGAATATTTCGGGTACTACTACATAAAAGCACTGTTTAGGGTATAAACATTCATGTTATGTAAAGAAAATGTGTCTGAAAGTCAGGTTTCATGAATGCTTTAATTAAGGGCAGACAGGCTTCTCCATCTTTTTGGCAGCCTCTACTATTTCATAATACCTATTTAACATATATTTATACTCATTGTAAGTGTATCTTGTGAAATATTGGAAATGAACTCCATAGCATACCATATCATATCATACACATGATACAAACAGCAAAGCTGAAAGCCATTGCTGCATGGTGTAGGAAGTGGTGAAATTCCCACTCTGAAGACGTCACTAACCATAAAAGGCAGTGTGCCAACTGGAGTGATCATGGATTGATTTCATCATTACAAGAGAAAAAAAATATACATGTAAAAATATAGAAACAAGAATACATATATAGAAATATATGATTTTTTGCCTTTGGTATTGTGCTCTTAAAAAGCAAAATTACTTTATTTGCTGCAGACTGTTCACTTCATTATTGGGTGTTCGGCAGTCTTGGTCACGGCAAATAGATGGGAGTCATTTGCTTGTTTATTATTAATGCTTTACACACACACACATGTAGCGGTTTATACCTCAGTGACAAAAATAGGTATGAACTAACCAGAGACAGTTCTAAAATATGAAAAACATAGTCCTCAGAGCTATCTTGATCATTGCTTTTTTGTGAAGTTTGTCATCTGATTGGTTAATAATTGATATAGTCACACATATTGAATGACAGCAATATTAATTCACAGGTTTGAAATCAATGTTGAATTTAGAAGAAAAAAAATGATGATAACAATTACCCATCTGTGAAGCGTTCATATTTTAATCTTATTATCTGATGTCATTTCAGTGCACAAGACAAAATACGCAAAGACCCAAGAAGAATGGAAAATCCCACAATATTTTGTTTGCAAATGGAGCCATTTCTCCAATTGTGGGCATAAATAGAATTCTCCCTGCCGGCTGGGCAAGTCCCAGTCCACCGAGGCCGTTCTGTCTCTGAGTCACTGCTTTCTGTGTCCTGACATCACATAAACAGGATTGCAAGCATCTAATACATGCTGCCATTGATATTCTGGGCACACGTTGCATAAAGACAAACCATTACAATCAAATGAGATCGCTTTCCTCCATGGAAAAATATATTTACTGAGAAAATGACCCAAATCACCATCAGGAATGCAGACCAGTATAAACTAGGCTTTATACTGGATATATCAAAACACAGCAAACAGATACCGGACCAGTGGCAGAAACCTTTACAGTTCAAACACATGCTATAGGCTCAATTTACAAACAGAACTTACTGGTCCTTTCCTTCAGAACTCTGACATCTTAAAAGCCTGATAAGTCTGTGTCTGATGTGAAAATATCTTGTCAGCAACTCTGTAAAGTGCATTTGATATCTCTTTTTCAAAAACTCCTTGTTTAATTCACTTAATTGAGTAGTTCGCATGTAGTACCAGATTCAAACAAGTTATCCTGAAGGCACGGCCTCTCAGGCTAATTTTACTTGAAGTCTGAAATTCAAATGGCATATATTATGCCTTATGGTTGAAGGAATAAAACCCACCACCACCTCCTGGCACCCAGCTTTGCTAAGCAACTAGAGCAAAACATCAATTTGGTTGGTCATGCTTAAACATAATAAGGTCAAACATAGGTGGCATTATCTGGCCATATACCACTATTACATGGCCCTATGTGTGACCATATTTGACCAAGTTGGTACTAACCCCTTACTTCCTAATTCCTAAGCTTAGCAATATGCCTCTGATTGGTAACCCCTTACTTCCTGATTCCTAAGCTCAGCAATATGCCTCTGATTGGTAACCCCTTACTTCCTGATTCCTAAGCTCAGCAATATGCCTCTGATTGGTAACCCCTTACTTCCTGATTCCTAAACTCAGCAATATTGATATGCCTCTGATTGGTAACCCCTTACTTCCTGATTCCTAAGCTCAGCAATATGCCTCTGATTGGTAACCCCTTACTTCCTGATTCCTAAGCTCAGCAATATGCCTCTGATTGGTAACCCCTTACTTCCTGATTCCTAAACTCAGCAATATTGATATGCCTCTGATAGGTAACCCCTTACTTCCTGATTCCTAAGCTCAGCAATATGCCTCTGATTGGTAACCCCTTACTTCCTGATTCCTAAGCTCAGCAATATGCCTCTGATTGGTAACCCCTTACTTCCCGATTCCTAAGCTCAGCAATATGCCTGATAGGTAACCCCTTACTTCCTGATTCCTAAGCTTAGCAATATGCCTGATAGGTAACCCCTTACTTCCTGATTCCTAAGCTTAGCAATATGCCTGATAGGTAACCCCTTACTTCCTGATTCCTAAGCTTAGCAATATGCCTGATAGGTAACCCCTTACTTCCTGATTCCTAAGCTTAGCAATATGCCTGATAGGTAACCCCTTACTTCCTGATTCCTGAGCTTAGCAATATGCCTCTGATAGGTAACCCCTTACTTCCTGATTCCTGAGCTTAGCAATATGCCTCTGATAGGTAACCCCTTACTTCCCGATTCCTAAGCTTAGCAATATGCCTGATAGGTAACCCCTTACTTCCTGATTCCTGAGCTTAGCAATATGCCTCTGATAGGTAACCCCTTACTTCCCGATTCCTGAGCTCAGCAATATGCCTGATAGGTAACCCCTTACTTCCTGATTCCTAAGCTTAGCAATATGCCTCTGATAGGTAACCCCTTACTTCCTGATTCCTAAGCTTAGCAATATGCCTCTGATAGGTAACCCCTTACTTCCTGATTCCTAAGCTCAGAAATATGCAGTTTGTATTTGGTTTGTTTTCTTACCTGTGGGATGTTCTGGTTTGGCTACTTCAAATAGCACTGTGGAGGTCTCCATATCTCGGAGTTTGAACCTTGTGAAGTCTATGTTGTATATATTGGCCTCTGGCGGACATAGATAGTCTAAAATGTAAGGATAAAAACATTGTCAGCAAAATGTACAAGATAAATTATTCAATAAGAAGCATCATGTCATTTCAACATCAAATATCAATGTTCACAAGACCACAAGGTTTACCATAATTCAAATTTGATTAATATTCACATAAAAAATAGGTTTTGGTTGCTTTACAATAATATAAAACAATCAGCATTATTTTACAAAAACTTTATTCACTCATTCAAGAAAAAAGTAAACTGAAATAGATGTGATACTCTCAAAGGTAAAGTCAGAAAGGTTATGAATTAAATCATGCATAGTTCAACATACATTTACATTGTATTTTTAATTGGTTTATCAAAGGGAATATTTTGAGTTATTTATTGTTGCTATGATACTAACAAGCAAGACGTCACTATTTCATTGATAATTAGCACAACACCACTGTGACATCAGTGCTGTTTCCGGGATATGAAAAATGCAATTACCAAAGAACATGATATATTCCATTATGAAGGGAAAAAGTATAGTTTTTACACATAGGAAGTGAGGTCACATTTTGTGTCTGAATTTAATTATAAACCAATCACTGCTGAATTAGGCCTAATCAGTGCCCAATAATACTTTAGAAGAAAACCAAATTTATTTTTCACAGCAAGTTTTTCCAGGATATTTTGACACAATGGAGACCTGACACAATTTACATGTTCAATTGCCAATTTGGTATTGCAATTCATAACAAACATTGTTCAATTTAGTTTAAATTTAAATATATTTTTGGAATAATCCACTCTAGCAATAAGCCACACTTTGTCTGGTTAGGACATTGGGAAAATTTTACAGAATCAAGTTAAAGTAGTCACATCATTGGAGAGGGTGTCACAGTCAGCCTGATGCAAAGTAGAGTACAAATAATCACGATAATCTCAAAATGGACCAAATAAAATCTTCTCTCAGCATTATCAGGTAAAAGTTTCTTGCTATCTTAAGTCAATTATTTCATGATGATGAAGTGGCCCTGACACAGTGGCATGGATTTGATTTGATATGTTGGCCGCTCCACTTTTGTTTCATGGGCACTCAAGAGCCTACGCAGCATGGCTGGAATAGCACCAAAGCTGAATACACACCAATCCAAACATCAAACTCAATCCATATATGCTCTCCATGAACCAAACTTCAACTAATTTAGACAAAATTCAGAAACTACATACATCCTGATCAGCATAAACATGGATTTATCATGTATAATATATCAGTACCTAATTGAATGTACCTGGAAATTGTTAACTTATTAACATTTAGTACTGAGGAGCACCTTTTATCATTTTATGCAATTAAACTTTTACTATATTTTCACTGACACTGGTGATCATTCTCCACATATGTGGTCATTACAATTATGCTATGTTTCAAGAAAAAAAATCCAAATATAAAAGAAAATACTGTGTGTTATCGTGGTCTATAACCCATTGAATCCCAACATGAATATTGTTTATGGCTCTGCTTAGACATTGAGACATAAGCAGTGTCTCAGGTTTATTGTCTCGTCGCCACAAGTTCTGTGTCATCAAATACGCTGGGAGCCAATTATTTTTTAGCAATGGTTCAATCAATAAAAGAGAAAATGGGACAAACAACCTGAAACCAGTCCTTAAACATGATCAAATGTGTTCTTATTTCAGATCATTTATTTATATATATATATATATATATATATATATATATATATATATATATATATATATATATATATATATATATATATATTGTTTGGATATATATATATATATATATATATATATATATATATATATATATATATATATATATATATATATATATATATATATATATATATATATATATAAATATATATATATATATATATATATATATATATATATATATATATATATATATATATATATATATATATATATATATATATATATATAAATATATATATATATATATATATATATACACACAAATTGACTGATAAACCAAATATGGCTAACTCATCATTATAACAAGAAGACGAATGAATGTCCCGGTAATCACATATGAAGTGTCACATTGAAACACAATGGTCCCTAAGGGTGCAAAACAAGTTGAGCTTGGCCTGGGTTTTCAAGATCAGATCCATATGGTGCTGAGGCAGGGAGTTGAAGGTGAGTCTGTCACGCCTCTTATCTGCCTGGTCACATCAAAGCATCTCATTGCTGCCCGCCACCTGTGGCCGTTCCCTCATAACCACCATGTCCTACCATCAAGTTTCTGATTACAACAAATGAGTGTTATTTATTGCCCTTCCCTCAAGCTGGGCCATAATTTTCACATTGTGGCCCAGCTCCTTGAAAATCTTGAAAATAATTTAATATTTTTTCTGTATTCTTCAGAAAACATCATGCTAAGATACAGTAAAAAAAATGCATCGTAATCAATAATAAATAAAAACCATTTATTATTTTTTCCCAATTATTGTGAATGAAGCCATAAGATACAACAAAAATGAGTATATAAGAAGATCAATAATAATTTGTAAAAAGAAAACTGAACAGTGGTATAGCCTTTTCACGTTTATGATTGGCATCAATCTCCTTACTTCCTCTGATTATTACATTGCACCTGTGGTTGGAGGTTAGATAAATACAATGTTTAATCCCATCTGGCTAACAATTACAAATGATCAGATATGACCATACCATTAATTGTGCCCTTTGTTTATACATCGCCATGACGCACAACATCTGCTTATATAACAGTATTCTCCCGCAGACTCTACAATCTCTTCTTTTTCTTAAAGGAGACCTGTATGTCAAGTAAAGAAGCCGAAACCTCAGACAAATAAATTTACAGATTGATAAAATATCACTCAACAAACCATCAGAAATATCACAGAAAAGATGTCATATTGTCATAATTGTTTTTTTTCTGTGACAAATATTGGACTCTGGATATATGCTACTATGCATGTGCTTATATACAAATCTGCCCAGAAAAATGGTATTAATTCCTGTGTAGCAATAAGGCAATCAGAAAATCTATTCCATTTTGAAATTCAGTTTGAAAACTCCAAACGAAATTACGATATAACACTTTGGCCACAAGATACACTGACCGCAATCACACAAAAATAAGTTAAATTACCTTATTTTGAAGCAGTTTTAACTTTATAAATATCAGTTTGAAGTTATTATTTATAAATATCATATCAAATAAACATAATATATTCTTTATACTTTATAAATATTGGTTTGGAGGATTTGATTCCAAGAACACCAAGGTATGTTTATTTCAACTAAATGAGTAGAAATAGCCTGGTACAGACCAACATCAGTATAATATCATTATTTGTAAATGCTGTGTCTAATATAAGTGTAAATACACACATATCTGGCACTCCGGGAGGAGACAGCAATGGTCAAAGCCCTGGCTTAATCCCAGCTTTTAATTATTAAACATCAATTATTTGGCAGCCTGTATTTGGCTGGGATTTGCTCAATCTGGTGATATCTCATGTTGGCAGTATATCAGAATCAAAGAGGAACTGTCAGACATTTGTAATAATTCAGGTATATTTCTCAATCATGGCAAAAGGCCAAAACAATTCACCGTCAATCCCATCTTTCCAACGAGATGTATATCTATTCCATCAAATGAATGTGCATTATCTTGCATTCTACAGAACACATGCGGCTAAATGGGGCAATAAAGTCATCAGTTAATGAATTTATTATCCAATAATTAGTTAGTGAGCACTGCATTTAAGGACTAATTATTTTTTGTCATGTTCGATTTTACAAATACTAAGTAAGTATAGCTTTGCAGACATCTATCTATGTGCGGTAGCTATGTTTAATTGACAAATGGGGTGTGCAGATTTCTGCCCTACATGACAAGACATATCTCTTTACTATGTGATAAAAAAGTGATGAAAAGGTGATTAAAAAGTGAATGGAAATTTATGCTAGATCCTATCATATCCTGACATATAAAAAGTATCCAATATAAATTCTTTGTCGTCAAACAATGATTATTAGAAATACAAAAATACCAATGAAGCTTCTCATCTTCAGAGAAAAAAAAACATATATTTTTGCATTCTAATATCTTGAAATATTTATGAATATCTTGCCTCAGAAAAGATCACACCAGCTTCTGTTTCTTTGGGATTTTATGAACCAATTATGAACTTGAAAAGGACTCTTCTCATAACAGAGCTCATATTAATAGGTTGTCACTTTTCACAACCATTACATCTTATGAGCAAATTGTCAACTTGAAAAGACTCTTGTCATAACAGAACTCATATTAATAGATTGTCACTTGTCGTCACAGCCATTACAAATGGGTTCAAATGGGGCATTATTTGAGGTGTTTATCTTCAGTAAGTTGCCGGAGCTCAGCAGCAGCATCACTGGGAAGGTGCCAGGGGAGCAGCTCCAGGGAAGGTGCTCGGGAAGCAGCTCCAGGGAAGGTGCCAGGAGAGCAGCTCCAGGGAAGGTGCCAGGGGAGCAGCTCCAGGGAATGTGCCAGGAGAGCAGCTCCAGGGAAGGTGCCAGGGGAGCAGCTCCAGGGAAGGTGCCAGGGGAGCAGCTCCAGGGAAGGTGCCAGGGGAGCAGCTCCAGGGAAGGTGCCAGGAGAGCAGCTCCAGGGAAGGTGCCAGGGGAGCAGCTCCAGGGAAGGTGCCAGGGGAGCAGTTCCAGGGAAGGTGCCAGGAGAGCAGCTCCAGGGAAGGTGCCAGGGGAGCAGCTCCAGGGAAGGTGCCAGGAGAGCAGCTCCAGGGAGGGTGCCAGGAGAGCAGCTCCAGGGAAGGTGCCAGGAGAGCAGCTCCAGGGAAGGTGCCAGGGGAGCAGCTCCAGGTAAGGTGCCAGGAGAGCAGCTCCAGGGAGGGTGCCAGGAGAGCAGCTCCAGGGAAGGTGCCAGGAGAGCAGCTCCAGGGAAGGTGCCAGGGGAGCAGCTCCAGGGAAGGTACCAGGAGAGCAGCTCCAGGGAAGGTGCCAGGAGAGCAGCTCCAGGTAAGGTGCCAGGAGAGCAGCTCCAGGGACATATAGCACTCGGCTGATATCTTGACACAACCGTCTACAGTTTCAAGCATTCTGGCATGGGCAGACAGTTTATTGATTAAGAAGCATGATGTAATGAGGATTAGCAGTTAAATCAGCAAGGTATATGACAACTATTATGGGATATAACCAGCACAACCCAATACTAACCTGGTTAAACTGGTGCTACCAGCAAAGGCATGTTATGAGCAAAATTTCCCATTTTCAATTTTTTATTTTTTATTTCTTTTGTGAAGATAATGTGACCAAAAGAGGTCATGAAGATGATGATATGACCTCATTTTAGGTATGCATCTCGAAATAGGTTATGACTTTGTGACTATATGGTACAAACTTACACGTTTGACAGCCATTTCAAACAAAATGGCCTTTTGCAGATATTTCTAAATTGTCTCAAGGTGACATCATTCTCTAAGTTTTAACAGTCAGTAATGAGAAAATCTGAAGTTGTTTTGATCCTACGTGGGCCAAAAATACTAGGGGAGAACCCAGTATGTCTATGTTGTAAGATATAGAAAGTGAAGTTCTGAAGTGTAAAAATAATAATGTTGATCATTATATAATGTTTTTGTTCCGGTTTCCATATGATTTAAATTTTGAATAGAATTTCCTTTAAGGTATTAAGCATTAAATCTACAAATTTGTGTATAAAGAGCATACTTACATATGAACATATTGATATATTAAAGTTTAACATAAAGTAATTAGATGAGTTGCAATAAGACAGAGAAGTTGCACTCTTTGCAGAGATCTGTCTCGGCCATCAGTTGTACGTGACCAGAAAACACAGGTAGTGTGAACTTTTTTTGACCTCAGATGAGGCTCAAAGAAGGATAGCACTGTTTGATGTCACACTGGCACTATTCAAAGGAAAATATATTTCATGACTTCATAAGTATACTGCCATACTTTTATGACATCATTTTACCTTTCATTGCCTCTATGATAACACTCCACATAAAAATGACACCAAGAAAGAAGTGTGCTTTCATAAAGGAACGATGAATTAGAGTCTTGTTCAAATAGATTTAACACACTCATCAGTATACATCAATCTACACAGTTAATAGGCATGAAAGTCATTTATCACCTTTAAGTAATTTTTAAACATTTTTTTCCAAATTTGGTGCTTAATTCCCTTAAACCGATGTGCACCTATAAGTGAATTTTAAACATTTTTCCACCCCAAATTTGGTGCATAATTCCTGTAAACTGATGTGCACCATATGTTATATAATTTTAAAATGCACTTGAGCATACTTCTTTTCAAAACTCATCCACAAAACTGGGTGTGTTTTTACAAATATGCACAGCTGATATGATAAGGTTAGTGATCTTAAACATGATGACGCCCAAGGTAATGATGAACACCACTCGTGTTCTCACACTGCTAAATCCGTCGTAGTCTTCATCATTATCTATAGATAACCTATTGATTTTGTCCAGAATGATGGATGTGTATTGGTGGTATACACTATAACTGAGCATGTAAACGCTGTGGCAATATGAAGGTAATAGTAGTCTCTCTTAGTTCACAGCCATCAATAAATGATGTGCACTGCGCACCACATGGCACAGATACTGAACACTACCAGGGATGTATAGCCCAGCTAATAACATCTCCATACTAGACATGCTAATAGAAACTATAGCAATTATACAATAAACTGTTTTTTTATTGTGTATCTCTTCCTATCTGTAATTTTATTAAGGTCATAATGGTAGGCAAACACAAAACTCAAAACCACTTGTGGGTACAGTTGTCATGCTAATCAATGTTTATGCAAACAGAAAGTTAATTAGACAGGAAAGGGAAAACTTTTTAATTTATTTATTTATTATTATTATTATTATTATTATTATTATTATTATTATTATTATTATTATTATTATTATTATTATTATTATTATTATTATTATTATTATTATTATTTTATTATTATTATTATTATTTGTTTGTTTGTTTGTTCATTTATTTCTTATTTTTGTAATGGAATTTTGTTTCCTAGTGCTCCGTGAGGTGCAGAATAACTCAAATGTTCCAATGTATGTTATATAACTGGAATCTGACCAATTTGACAATAAATCAGGGGAAAAATGAAGGTATAAAAAATATTTTATTATGAAGTCAGTGAAAACAGTACATCATGACACCAGCTATTTATAAAAGAAACAAAGAGAAGGAAATATCTTGTGAATGGAAAAATCCTATTTGATGCCTGTGGTGTCTACTGGTCACATTTCCAAGAAGATGAAGCTTTCATTGCATCACAAATATTTGTAATTAAAATGTATTTGTCTGAAACAAACAAAATTACAAAGTTTCGAATTATCTCAATTTATATGATAAATGTTAATATTTCATTATCAAAATTTAATCCTGGAACCGTTTGATGAAACATATCCTAGGCCTAATACAGACATATCTCTAAAGTCAAACTATGAGTAAACTTCTTTCATTTGTTGGTATTAAACAAAACAAAATGTATTATTCAGTCATTATGATTAAAATAATTACAACATAATAAAAAACAATATTGTACCGGAAATTCATGGGATATAGTTACTGTCATAGGCTAAGGATACATATCACATGGTTTAGGAGAGGAAAAAACATAAGATTAAGAAAGGAAACAATGACGTCATAGATTAGGGAAGGAAACAATGATGTCCTATATTAGGGAAGGAAACAATGATGTCCTAGATATGGGAAGGAGACAATGATGTCATAGATTAGGGAAGGAGACAAAGATGTCCTAGATTAGGGAAGGAGACAATGATGTCATAGATTAGGGAAGGAGACAAAGATGTCCTAGGTTAGGGAAGGAAACAATGATTTCCTATATAAGGGAAGGAGACAATGATGTCATAGATTAGGGAAGGAGACGATGATGTCATAGATTAGGGAAGGAGACGATGATGTCATAGATTAGGGAAGGAAACAATGATGTCCTAGATTAGGGAAGGAGACAATGATATCCTATATTAGGGAAGAAAACAATGATGTCCTATATTAGGGAAGGAGACAATGATGTCATAGATTAGGGAAGGAAACAATGATGTCCTAGATTAGGGAAGGAGACAATGATATCCTATATTAGGGAAGGAGACAATGCTGTCATAGATTAGGGAAGGAGACAATGATGTCATAGATTAGGGAAGGAGACAATGATATCCTATATTAGGGAAGGAGACAATGCTGTCATAGATTAGGGAAGGAGACAATGATGTCCTAGATTAGGGAAGGAGACAATGATATCCTATATTAGGGAAGGAAACACTGATGTCCTAGATTAGGGAAGGAGACAATGATATCCTATATTAGTGAAGGAAACAATGATGTCCTATATTAGGGAAGGAGACAATGATGTCATAGATTAGGGAAGGAAACAATGATGTCCTATATTAGGGAAGGAGACAATGCTGTCATAGATTAGGGAAGGAGACAATGATGTCATAGATTAGGGAAGGAAACAATGATGTCATAGATTAGGGAAGGAAACAATGATGTCCTAGATTAGGGAAGGAGACAATGATATCCTATATTAGGGAAGGAAACAATGATGTCCTAGATTAGGGAAGGAGACAATGATATCCTATATTAGGGAAGGAAACAATGATGTCCTATATTAGGGAAGGAAACAATGATGTCCTAGATTAGGGAAGGAGACAATGATGTCCTAGATTAGGGTAGGAGACAATGATGTCATAGATTAGGGAAGGAAACAATGATGTCCTATATTAGGGAAGGAGACAATGCTGTCATAGATTAGGGAAGGAGACAATGATGTCATAGATTAGGGAAGGAAACAATGATGTCCTAGATTAGGGAAGGAGACAATGATATCCTATATTAGGGAAGGAAACAATGATGTCCTAGATTAGGGAAGGAGACAATGATATCCTATATTAGGGAAGGAAACAATGATGTCCTATATTAGGGAAGGAAACAATGATGTCCTATATTAGGGAAGGAAACAATGATGTCCTAGATTAGGGAAGGAGACAATGATGTCCTAGATTAGGGAAGGAGACAATGATGTCCTAGATTAGGGAAGGAGGCAAAGATGTCCTAGGTTAGGGAAGGAAACAATGATGTCCTAGATTAGGGAAGGAGACAATGATATCCTATATTAGGGAAGGAGACAATGATATCCTATATTAGGGAAGGAGACAATGATGTCCTAGATTAGGGAAGGAGACAATGATGTCATAGATTAGAAAAGGAGACAAAGATGTCCTAGATTAGGGAAGGAGACAAAGATGTCCTAGATTAGGGAAGGAGACAATGATGTCCTAAATTTGGAATGGAGATGTTCTAGATTAGGTAAGGAGACAGAGATGTCCTAGATTAGGGAAGGAGACAATGATGTCCTAAATGTGGAATGGAGATGTCCTAGATTAGGTAAGCAGACAAAGATGTTCTAGATTAGGGAAGGAGACAAAGATGTCCTAGATTAGGGAAGGAGACAATGATGTCCTAGATTAGGGAAGGAGACTGATGTCCTAAATTTGGAATGGAGATGTCCTAGATTAGGGAAGGGGACAAAGATGTCCTAGATTAGGGAAGGAGACAATGATGTCAGAGATTAGGGAAGGAGACAATGATGTCATAGATTAGGGAAGGAGACAATGATGTCATAGATAAGGGAAGGAGACAGTGATGTCCTAGATTAGGGAAGGAGACAATGATGTCATAGATTAGGGAAGGAGACAATGATGTCATAGATTAGGGAAGGAGACAATGATGTCATAGATTAGGGAAGGAGACAATGATGTCCTAAATGTGGAATGGAGATGTCCTAGATTAGGTAAGGAGACAAAGATGTTCTAGATTAGGGAAGGAGACAATGATGTCCTAGATTAGGTAAGGAGACAATGATGTCATAGATTAGGGAAGGAGACAATGATGTCCGAGATTAGGTAAGGAGACAAAGATGTTCTAGATTAGGGAAGGAGACAAAGATGTCCTAGATTAGGGAAGGAGACAAAGATGTCCTAGATTAGGGAAGGAGACAATGATGTCCTAGATTAGGGAAGGAGACAATGATGTCCTAAATTTGGAATGGAGATGTCCTAGATTAGGGAAGGAGACAAAGATGTCATAGATTAGGGAAGGAGACAATGATGTCCTAGATTAGGGAAGGAGACAATGATGTCATAGATTAGGGAAGGAGTCCATGATGTCCTAGATTAGGGAAGGAGACAATGATGTCCTAGATTAGGGAAGGAAACAATGATGTCCTAGATTAGGTAAGGAGACAGTGATGTCCTAGATTAGGGAAGGAGACAATGATGTCCTAGATTAGGGAAGGAGTCAATGATGTCCTATATTTGGAATGGAGATGTCCTAGATTAGGGAAGGAGACAATGATGTCCTAAATTTGGAATGGAGATGTCCTAGATTAGGGAAGGAGACAATGATGTCCTAGATTAGGGAAGGAAACAATGATGTCCTAGATTAGGTAAGGAGACAATGATGTCCTAGATTAGGGAAGGAGACAGTGATGTCCTAGATTAGGGAAGGAGACAATGATGTCCTAGATTAGGGAAGGAGTCAATGATGTCCTATATTTGGAATGGAGATGTCCTAGATTAGGGAAGGAGACAATGATGTCCTAAATTTGGAATGGAGATGTCCTAGATTAGGGAAGGAGACAAAGATGTCCTAGATTAGGGAAGGAGACAAAGATGTCCTAGATTAGGGAAGGAGACAATGATGTCCTAGATTAGGGAAGGAGACAGTGATGTCCTAGATTAGGGAAGGAGACAATGATGTCCTAGATTAGGGAAGGAGTCAATGATGTCCTATATTTGGAATGGAGATGTCCTAGATTAGGGAAGGAGACAATGATGTCCTAGATTAGGGAAGGAGTCAATGATGTCCTAGATTAGGGAAGGAGACAATGGTGTCCTAGATTAGGGAAGGAGACAATGATGTCCTAGATTAGGGAAGGAGTCAATGATGTCCTAGATTTGGAATGGAGATGTCCTAGATTAGGGAAGGAAACAATGATGTCCTAAATTTGGAATGGAGATGTCCTAGATTCGGGAAGGAGACAAAGATGTCATAGATTAGGGAAGGAGACAATGATGTCCTAGATTAGGGAAGGAAACAATGATGTCCTAGATTAGGTAAGGAGACAATGATGTCCTAGATTAGGGAAGGAGACAATGATGTCATAGATTAGGGAAGGAGACAATGATGTCCTAGATTAGGGAAGGAGACAGTGATGTCCTAGATTAGGAAAGGAGACAATGATGTCCTAGATTAGGGAAGGAGACAATGATGTCCTAAATTTGGAATGGAGATGTCCTAGATTAGGGAAGGAGACAATGATGTCCTAGATTAGGGAAGGAAACAATGATGTCCTAGATTAGGTAAGGAGACAATGATGTCCTAGATTAGGGAAGGAGACAATGATGTCCTAGATTAGGGAAGGAGACAATGATGTCCTAGATTAGGGAAGGAGACAGTGATGTCCTAGATTAGGGAAGGAGACAATGATGTCCTAGATTAGGGAAGGAGTCAATGATGTCCTATATTTGGAATGGAGATGTCCTAGATTAGGGAAGGAGACAATGATGTCCTAGATTAGGGAAGGAGTCAATGATGTCCTAGATTAGGGAAGGAGTCAATGATGTCCTAGATTAGGGAAGGAGACAATGATGTTCTAGATTAGGGAAGGAGACAATGATGTCCTAAATTTGGAATGGAGATGTCCTAGATTAGGGAAGGAGACAAAGATGTCCTAGATTAGGGAAGGAGACAATGATGTCCTAGATTAGGGAAGGAGACAGTGATGTCCTAGATTAGGGAAGGAGACAATGATGTCCTAGATTAGGGAAGGAGTCAATGATGTCCTATATTTGGAATGGAGATGTCCTAGATTAGGGAAGGAGACAATGATGTCCTAGATTAGGGAAGGAGTCAATGATGTCCTAGATTAGGGAAGGAGTCAATGATGTCCTAGATTAGGGAAGGAGACAATGATGTTCTAGATTAGGGAAGGAGTCAATGATGTCCTAGATTTGGAATGGAGATGTCCTAGATTAGGGAAGGAAACAATGATGTCCTAAATTTGGAATGGAGATGTCCTAGATTCGGGAAGGAGACAATGATGTCATAGATTAGGGAAGGAGACAATGATGTCCTAGATTAGGGAAGGAGTCAATGATGTCCTAGATTAGGGAAGGAGACAATGATGTCCTAGAGTAGGGAAGGAGACAATGATGTCATAGATTAGGGAAGGAGACAATGATGTCATAGATAAGGGAAGGAGACAATAATGTCATAGATTAGGGAAGGAGTCAATGATGTCCTAGATTAGGGAAGGAGACAAAGATGTCCTAGATTAGGGAAGGAGACAAAGATGTCCTAGATTAGGGAAGGAGACAATGATGTCCTAGATTAGGTAAGGAGACAATGATGTCCTATATTAGGGCAGGAGTCAATGATGTCCTAGATTAGGGAAGGAGACAAAGATGTCCTAGATTAGGGAAGGAGACAATGATGTCATAGATTAGGGAAGGCGTCAATGATGTCCTAGATTTGGAATGGAGATGTCCTAGATTAGGTAAGGAGACAATGATGTCATAGATTAGGGAAGGAGACACTTATGTCATAGATTAGGGAAGGAGACAATGATGTCATAGATAAGGGAAGGAGGCAATGATGTCATAGGTTAGGGAAGGAGACAATGATGTCCTAGATTAGGTAAGGAGACAAAGATGTCCTAGATTAGGTAAGGAGACAATGATGTCATAGATAAGGGAAGGAGGCAATGATGTCCTACATTAATAGTCAAGGACAATGAAAATGAACATCACAGAGTCATCAGAATTTATAATAATTGCATGCATCTAAACCTAATGTCAAGAGGTCTTTTTAATTTTACAATTGCAATGTGCCTTGCACCAAATATCACCACAGATCTGACAATTTCTCCAATTTCCAGGACAAGGCTGTGAGAGATCATTTGGTGCAGTGTAGGTTTGATCGCGGTAAGAGGGGATCTTTTTCAGTATCAGTTTCAAGTTCATAATATTAAGTACACCTGAACAGACATTGTGATGACAAGAACTGGTTCTGGCATCCATAGATTTATCAATAAATAACGATGTTTTTTAAATCATGCATTGATTGATAAAATTGGTGAATCTTATGAATTAATTCAAACCCCCAAAACACAATCTGTAGCAAGTGGTTGACACTTTTTTGAAATTTTGAATTTAAACATCTTCATTTTTATACCTGATGTTTATATGAATGAATTCAGAGAGTATTGTCCTGCAAGATCCATGAAAATATGTTTACCTTTACTGATGTATTGAATTTCCTACAAATATGCTGAAAATGAAAAGCTGAATCTATATTATTCCTACGCATAATAGAATGCTCCACAGATGGGAGATTCTAAATATAGACTAGATCCCAGCTGATCTTGTTATGGTCATTGTTACTTAATGTGAAAATTGTCTATATTGACCTGTCAATTAGTGGCATTTTCCATGTGATGCACCAGTTGCCTATTATGGCTGTGGCCAGGTGTCGTCTTTGTTTACCTGTGAGTCTGGTGCTATGTATGGATCATTCACACTATGGTCCATATTGGCAGGCCATTGCTAGATAAGGTTCTATTTGGCTGCATGCCTATGGCTAGAGATGTCATACCCAGACCAGGGTCATATCCCTCATATTGATTCTGTTTTCACATACACACAGCCAGGTCAGGCCACTGCTCCTGACACTGAAGGCAAATATTATACATTATTTCTCAGACTTGAGTAAATTCAAACTTCTGGATCATTTCCAATTTTTATCAACAGTTGATCTTTAACAATCATTCAATGTCTAGATTGACTCATCATGAGTCATCTCGAGTCTCGCAAGATTGTTGGATTTATCGATCAATCGTTTTGCAAATATATACTGTTTTCCCATACATTGCATATACATAACCATGTTTGGCAACAACAGTATGAAGCACGTTTAAATGTTATTTTAGCTGCCACTGGCAACAGATCATTGTGGACCAGAGAGGTGGTTTTGTTGATGTTTTGCCAACGTGTATATAATATAAATTTCAAAAAATTTTGAGGCAAAAACTTATCATCCAAGTTTTGCTTACCAAATTCATTAAATATTATTTCAAATTTGTGAAAGACCAGAAGTAGCAATATCTAAACATTTTGGACTGATTCACAGGCCGTGTATTTTCAATAAATAATCTGGGTTTCTTATGGGTTTTTTTTAGATTATATTCATTTGGATATTTAATATTTTCTACAATTGATATAATCACCACCAGCCCAGCCAAATCAATAAATAATCTGGGTTTCTAATGTTTTTTGAGAGATTATATTTATTTGGATATTTAATATTTTCTACAATATAATCACCACCTGCTATCCAGCCAAATCAATGTCATGTCTTCTATAACACACTGATACTCTGGAGGTGATTTTTAACTAATATTGATTGTTGTCAAATGTCGATTTTTGGATTCTAATGTAGATACTGATCTACGATCTAAGAATTGAACAATTTCACAAAAAAAACAACAACAAAAACAGATATTAAGAACTCTCTCTGTAATCATGCTTATTGTTATATTTATCATTGTAACATCTGTTTTTTTTTCATGTTTTTTCACGAAGGAACACTTTGCACTTGACAGAATCAATTGCCCTAACTTAATTATATGTGTAACAAAGACATCTTTTGCTACATCAGCAAAGGTTTTAGCAGAGGTCTGTTCTCTTGCATGTTGATGGTCAGTTTTCATGGTTTAATTTGATCAGTATGTTTCAGTCCACAAAAGATTAATAGAAGGGGAGTTGGGTGAGGCTTAAGTGGTCCCCGAGAGATTCTGCTCCTCCAGCCCAACATGCTGGTGGTCTTATTATGGCATTCATTCCTACCAGGAAGAGAGATGTGTCAGAAGATTTACATGGGACTCAATAATCTGTGACACTGATGTATAAGCCAATCGTGTGGCCTTATGGAAGCTGCTCGCTAATAACCTGTCTATCACAGTGTAAAGGCAGCAGTCAAGTTGCACCCATAAAATATAGGGCCTCAGAAGGACAAAAGTGCTCTCATGCTGGATGTGAGATGTTACTGCAAGTAGCAGGTCTAGACTGCCTACAAGTTGCCCCCGACAACTGATGAGAGTCCTTCCCCACTCAGAAAATCAATGATCAGCAATATACAATGTATCGCAGGGGAAAACCTTCAGCTTGACACTGCACCAAATGGAGCAGAATGAACAATGTCTACCTCGGGCAACTTCGAGACACTTTCGTCATAAATTGTCCAAGGGACAATATCTGTTGAAATAATTCTGTCCACTTTGACCGCCGAATCACAATCTGAAAATGGCTGGCATACCCTGGGTCAGAAGTTGCAGATGCTTCATGCTGAAAGGGTTATCATATTGGATTCATGAAGGAAAAATATTTGAACATATTTGACATATAGGCATGTGGGGTTAACAAAATAATTTGTATCTCCTGCTCAGAGTGTCGTTATAATATTAGGAGATATATCTTCTTCAAATTACATCAGAATTAAACTGTCCATTTTACTTCAAAGTGTCCATGGTCTCAATTTAATCCACTAACCATATAATTAATCAATTTCCCTTTTTTTCAATTTGAATTCTTCAACTCTAAAAACAACCAATTCCCTTTTTTGTGATTGAATCTCTTAACTGGATATTGAACCAATTTCCTTTTTTGGGTCTCTTGGTAATTAATATAATAATTTTGGGTGTCAGTCTCATTAAGGACACAATTATTTTAGTGGAAACACAACACTATCACTGTCTGATACTTTGGTGTAGATAGTATCTGATACCACAAAAGCCATTGGTATAAAACTTAAAATTTACATGTCTTGGCTGTGGACAACTGATATTTCGGTTTGACTGGATATTAAGCGAAAAATTTTAATTCTTTGAAACAAAATGTTTAAGAACACCACATACATTATGTACATTAACTTCAGTAATCATACCAACTATCCGATATCTCTGTTTATGGCTGACTTGGTTCCAATTTCAATCAATTACAGTCAATTTCATGCTGGCAATTACAGAGTCCCCTGTAGGTGTCACCATCAGTTATGCCATTACACAATAATCTCCTTGTCAGAATTCATGGAAATGACATTTTGAAATCCAGGTATAAGATATTGCTTATCAATCATCAATTAGATATTTCATTTTCACAATCTCCATCCCCATCATTATCATATGATAATGACTTTACCAGTTATTTAACAACAACAAAATTGAGGAGCATATTTAGATTAGGTGTGCCCAAACAAATCTATGCTTAAAAATGGAAATTGTTACCTCCCAAAAGCAATAGGTAAGTATTGGAACAATATTGGAAACTTTCATGGAGAATATACAAAAGTCTAATGTCATGGCCTGTCATCTTAATCATCAAAACAAATATTTTTACAGATCACATTTAACCTTAGTTCATCCAAAATACTATATATATATATATATATATCTCTGGAGACTGCATGACTGGTTGTTATTTTTTGGGCAGTGATACCATAAACACCAACAGCAGTGTCCACATAAAAAGACTGGAGAAAGGAAAAATTGACATTAGACATTCAGCGTCTGCAAATGTATTCTACTTTTTTTGTTCATAGCATAATGTTAAAGCAGTCATTAGGCCTGCTTCCGAAAATTCTTTTGAACAACACTGTTGCCACGTTTGATGTATTACTCTGGGATCAATCTACTGACTTATAAATATAAAACATACATAGGCCAATGGTCAAAGAGCTATATGCTGATCAATGCATTTTTGTAATGTATGTGAACATTTTCAGGAAATTGCTTTATAAACAATCATTTAAATCCTTTCCCTGAACAAATTTGAGCAGATGATAATTTTGACCAATCAAAAAACATGTTACATATCAAATTTGGTCCCAACTTGTTATCTAAATTCTCATTGGTCTATGTCAAACAAACAGCCATGAGCATGGTGTGTGTCAAACTGTCTTCTATGCAGCCATGAGCAGGGTTTGTATGTAACAGTCTTCTATTCAGTCGTAGAGTATGTGTTATGTGATCTTCATTTCAGCCAGAAGCAGGGTTTATGTTATATAGTCTTCTATTCAGCAATGAGTATAGGGGTTGATGGTATGTCGCCTTCATTTCAGCCATAGATAGAGTTTGTGTCATAGATGGTCTTTCCTTCAGCCATAAATAGAGTTTGTGTCATAGATGATCTTTCCTTCAGTCATGAGTAGGTTTTGTGTCCTGTAGTCTCCATCTACTTCAGCCAATGGTAAATAGATGCATCTGTGGCTGAGATCATGTAACACATTAAACAGTGCCACCTGCAGTGCCTCGACTCCTACCTGACCAGTTTTCCATCGCTACCACTTACTGCCAATTACAGCGGGTATGCTGGAGAGGACCCTTGTAGCCGCTTGTTGCAACTGGTCAGTGATGAGTACATCTTCATCTGTATGTTTACCAGGCAAAACCAAATGGCATCCCGTCGAGAGTAATGATCATGACAATGCAATTGTGAATGTGAATCTTTTATAGAATCTGAGGGTGCAATGGCAGAAGCTGTGAAATACAAACAACTCCTGCTACATTAACAGCTGAAAATAATTCTTCAGACCTGAGGCCAACTGACACCTAAGATTGTCTGTGTTATCACTCATAAAAAATAACGACAACAACAAACATGTGTGAATCACCTGTCAAATGCGGCGCGGCTGACACCTGTCAAAACATACATGTTGCGTAAAACGCAAAAACAACAAGAATGTTCACAATAGAACCTTGAAAAATACAAATGGTAGAGCACACTTACTTTCTGTGATTTTGTTCAATTTAAGGACGTCGTCTGGACTTATCAAATCCTTTTTCAAGAGTTCTTCCTCGGAGACATGTCCAGTTTTGGCTTTGTTGGCTTGTCTTGCCAGGAAACCACCTCCTTTCTTTTTGCCAGCGCTATTAGTGTTCCTTGCACTTGAACTCATTTTGGTCTGATCTATGCATTAAAGTATCAAGTTATGAAGATGTTTGGTAAATTCCAACTTGAAAGAACGAGCGGAATTGGCAGAATCAGAAAAAAATTGTTCGCTTGTAACCGATGTATACAAAAATTTTACCTGAGTTGGTCCAATATGGCGGCGGCGTGGTGCATTGTGGGAACGTTGTCATGGTCAATAATACACAGCGCCATCTAGGTTTTTATAGACCCAAAGCAGGTGCCCCCTTGTTGTTTGACAAGTGTGGAAATGATACTTGGCCTGATTTCTTCACAGAATACCTCAACATGAAAATGCCTGCAGTCCAGTACACCATGATTTTAGCGGTTAATCTATTTTGTTACCACAAACATTCTGTGTATATCATGTTGGGTTTTTTAATTTTTGGGGACCAACCAAACCTTACTACATGAAAAGCAATACCATTCATAGGATTTTGCATATTTTTGCTTAGTATATTCAGCATTTGTGGGTGCAGTATATTCCAGGCAGTAGTGTGATCGTACAGTTAACTGTATTATAAATTATTCAAATTATGGCCATTTTCAGATTCCAAGTGTTTTATCATGAATCATGAAAATTTTTGGTATTTTCAATGAAATTCTTCAGGAATGACCTCAATATTACTTTGAATCATGGCTTGAAAATCAGTTTTGTTTGTGACATTTTGTAGTTAAAATCTTTACCCAATTTCCGATTTCTCCCACAGGAAATAACATGAGTCACTTGACCATGTGGCTTGCACAGAAACAACAAAGCTCTGCAGCTTTCCCTCAGATATGTGCATGCTTTTGACTGTTGAGACACTGTTGACATCTTAAGGGCCGATTAATCATTATGAAATTTTGGTGGGAAAGGTGTGGATTCAAGAAGTGCAAAAATAGTCAAAGTTTATTAGAGCATTGTAAGAGAATTATGCAAGAAAAGTAAACCTTTTGTAACACAGATATATAAACTGCTAAAAACATTCATGAAAACTTGTATGTGTATTTCCTGTAAATAAATCTCATATTGATCAATTATTTGTATTATATCTTAATAATGTGTTTACATTTCAAAATCACTTAAGATGGCTTCCACAGAATAAATAAGAAATCATTAAAACTGAAAAAAATGTTTGAATTAACTGGCAACAGGGTCATTATTTGGGGAACACTACAGATAGTCTAGTATATATACAATAATAATAAAACCAGGCATAATCTTGTTTAAGAAACAAGCAAAACCAAATTTATAAGAAATGTACATAACCTGTACATCTTTATTTGCATTTGTATTCCATACAGTGACAAAGCTTTGTCAATTATATAACACAGACTATGCGACTGTCACAACGCAACATAACAGTTGACCAACAGTAAAGCTTGTACAATTTACAGGAAGCTTGAATATATTTGAAGCTTGAACAGAAGTGGAACTACTATATACATTTTTAACCACCACTGATAGTCTGAACTGTTAAACAATGTATTATGTAAAGTAGGTCACACATTTGACCCACAAAGTTATCTTATTTCAACAGAGAATCTGTTACAAAATGATGTTATGTCTGCAGATTGTTTTGAAAAGCAGAACTACTTTTGAAGAATGAATATGATACTTATCTGCCTATTAGTACGAACCAAAATAACATTTTGAGTGATTAAACTTGGTTTTGCATACATAATAATCTGAGGAATTGAAAATTCTTCATATATTAAGGGTGTTCTTTTCATAATTATATAAATTATATTTTTGTTATTTTATAGCCATAAACCATAATATTCCTCTTAGTTCTTCTCTTTCAGTTTGTATTCATCCACTCAAAAGAAGAATTTAACTGACACTAGACAATTAAAGATAGATGAAAAATGGACTATTTCAATAATGGTTTATCTTATGAAATAGCCTAATTTACATATAATTGTCAACTAGAGGGTCCCAATTCAAAATTAAATAGAGGATAGCTGGAAAAGAGAATACAGCCAATTTTTTTATTGCATTAAACTCATCATAGTTTGTCCCAAACAAAGTATCACTTATTTTTTCCCTGCTCTGATGATCTCATTCATTATCCTTATAGGCTTTAAAATTTGCTTGTATAAAAATAATTCTATTTCCTCCTGTTTCAGTTTTCTGTTTTAGTTTTGTTTTCACAGTAAGATGTACTGATGTGGGAAACACCAGTGCCAAAGTCCTTACTGACAAATCTAAGTATAAAATTGACTAAAAAATAAAATAATTTCCCTTAATTCTCACTAATCATATTCTATTTGAATAATTTGAATAATTCATTCATTTGAATAATTCATTCATGTAATGTAACATGCACAATCATATATATCAATCCTGATTTAGCTGAATGACCAAGAACTTATCAAACCAGGTCCATTTCCTATTTAGGATTTTCAACGACCAAGGAAACATCCAAAGCCAGGGCAACTCTATCATACAACCTTTTCAAACTATTTTTTATACACTATTCACAAAGATCTACAGGTAAAAAGGTTAAAATATAGTACATACAAATAGTAAGATTACATAATATATATTACAAATATTAAACTTTACAGTTATCTATACACTTTACAAATAACAAATAAAAACAAATGATTTCCTTTGTATTCGGTTTGAAGTGCAGTTCAACAAAGTGCCCATCTTTTTCATACTCATCACAAGCAGAGAATAAGTCAAGAACTGGTCAAAGTTACTCCCGCATATAACGAGTTGGTGTATTTAATCTTTTAATTCTGGTTATTTATCAAGTGCAAAAAGGTTCATCCATTTCTTGAACCTTGAGGTTCATCTAGATACTTATTATTTGCAAGGTATTGAAGATCTTTTGTCTAACAAATTTTATTTTTTTCAAATCAAGATAATTGAAAATAATAAAACGACTGAGATACAATTTAATTTTCTACTAGCCACATCATATTTCAGTGGCCTCCCTTCAGTTTTCTTTCTAAAAATATAATTTTCCTGTCAGTTAAAATATATAGCAACAATCCATATCTAAATGAGTTCACTAAATGTAAAAATAAAATTGTTGCTCACAAAATGGGTGATTCTAAATGTACACAATAATTCATTGATTGATAGGACAATTAAGTTTTAACCTGTTTCAGTTGAAGGATTTCTAATTTTAAGAAAATGCACTGTCACTGTCATAAGTTCGATGTGTTCAACAATTTCATCACAAATTCAAATCCAGCACCCTTTATATCACTTAATTTAAATTCCACACATTTCTTTTGGACAAAATATTAAATAAATAAAAACCTTGTGCATGATTCTGATGGTTACTGGTACAGAAAAATAAAATACATTGTTTTACAAATTTACAAAAACATTACTTCATTTTATTAATTAAAAAAATCAAAAAGTTATGTATATAGGAAAAAAACATGATTCAAGATTTGGTATGTGATATAAATGTGATATTCATTGCATTCAGAAAATCAGTCCATTATGAGCTTCAAGAACACGCATCATAAAAGAATCTCCAGTCAATTTTTTTATTATTATAAATGTCCTTAATATATTAAGATTCAATACATATCAAGAAAATATGTACAATGTCACTCTGAAAATTGGCACTGTGTTTGAGAAATGCTTTTTTTGTGTCCATGTTTCTCACATTATACAATCTCTTAATGAAACGTTTCAGACTTCCTGAAACTAAATATGTCACAATCTAATAGTGCATATGCACTAAGCTAAATCTTTGTATTTCATTGATGCCAGCTAAATTTTTAATATGATTCATGATCATGAACTTTGAGATACAAGTATTAACTACAAAGCTTTGAAACATATCATTATCTATTTTTACAGAAACAAAATACCTTTTTCAGAATTCTTCAATCATCAATTTTCCATTTTACAAGTAGCCTCAAAAGTAGACACAATTCTGTTATAGATTTTATTTAATTTCATTTCAATGCCGGTGTAGAATATATATATATATATATATATATATATATATATATATATATATATATATATATATATATATATATATATATATATATATATATATATATATATATATATATATATATATAAACCTATCAGCACGATATTTTTTCTTAATTTCTGTAATCACTGTCAAATAATGAGGATTGAAATGGATAGATACTTAAAAAATCAATGTTACTCTAAAATTTAACATTATTCCTTCTTTGAAGTTCTACCAAATTCTACAATTTTCTGTACATTTCGAACAGAAAATTAAGTTCATATCTAATTGAAACAATATTGGCAGTGTAAAGCTTTTCTTCTTGATATATTTCCCTGGTGTAAAAAATATTGGCTTTCTGAGCATCACCTTCTCTGAATAATAATCATTAAACTGATTTTATCCATATTTTACATTGGGTTTTATGGCATCCAAGATAAATATCAAATCTGTTTCCACTAAAAATTAAATGCTGCCTTTATAACTATGTTCTGTGTGCATTTACCTCTTTTGTAGTTACGCCTTTAAGTATTCTTTACACACACACACATTAAGGCTAGTATAAAGTTGTGTACAAAAGATGAATGGAAAATCATTTTCTGTCACATCTGAGATACACAATATCATATTCAATGTTTACGTGCATATTTTTCTTTTGATACATTTTGAAAATAATGACCAGACCAAAACTGTCACTGATTTAGTATTTGATATTTGAATACATAATGACTGGTCCTCCAGATTGTGCTTATATTGCCAGCTGCCTACTCTTTGTATTTACAAGAACAAATTTTTATTTTCTTTTGGCTGTTTTACTTTAAAATGCAATAGAGCTGAGTCTGTGTGTACAATATGATTTAATTAGAATATAATTATATTTTCTAATTCAATATAACTTACACAAATTATCATTCAAAACATATCGTAGTGTTTTACTGAAATGAAATTATTTCAGGTCAGGTTCTTGGAGATATGTTTCAACAATTCCCAACCTTCAGATTTTAAAATAAAAACAGCCACAATAATGACATTTCAATGTACAAGTGTAATTTGTTGCATCCAATTTAGTTTTTTTTAAAATCACTCTTTACATTTATTTGAAGAAATTAAGATCAAATTGAATAGAGCTCACATGACCAGAGATGCCAGCTCTTTGTGTTATGACGCTACTGATGGTGATTTCAAAGTTGCTTTCAGAAGAGAGGTGCCTGCAGGTTTACGATCTTGCATTGGGTCTCGCGTAGCATGTTCCACAATGCTAAATACAAACTGTAAACATCCGACCTTGATGTAACTCCCATGATGCAGCAGTGCTGTGCCTTCCCAGCCTGCACCACTCCCACCTATCAGGCTTGAGCTGCTACCTTTGCAGCTACATATACGATGAGTCTG
This sequence comes from Amphiduros pacificus, assembly GCA_949316495.1. NCBI lineage: Eukaryota > Metazoa > Annelida > Polychaeta > Phyllodocida > Hesionidae > Amphiduros > Amphiduros pacificus. The sequence goes on along the minus strand of OX439001.1, from coordinate 40,552,111 downwards.
TAATTGATATACACACATTGTGGTCATACAAATCGGACATTCATGATCTAACAAATGTACCATTCAGATTTTTTTTTTCAGATATTGGTTCATTTGCCTTGAAAAATGTGCAAAATATGTCTTAAAAGGAACCAATGTTAATTAGATAACAATGACTGCAATAAGCTAGTTATAAAAAATTCCCATTTGTTTCTACTTCTGAATCAAACACTCACTGACATAAAAATATTATAAACTAAAATACAAATTCAAAACAGATATATAGACTAAGAATGCTTACCACTTGTTGCACATCTTTTGTTTGGCCGAGGTAAGTCATGCGTGACTCTTCGTGTGGAGCTGGTGGCTCCCCCTTTATTTTGTTCTTGCCTATCAGCTTACGCACAGATGACACAACAGAGTTAGGTGGGGGACTGGATGTGGTTTTCTCTGAGAAATCGCAGGAATACAGAACATTGTCCACTGTTGTTCCATGTTCACTGTAGTTCAGCAGTTCGTAATGTCGAGTAGTCTAAAACAAGATAAATAAAAATAGAGGGAGGTCAGGATACATTTTTTTTCTCAAAATATTATTATGGAGAACGTTTATAGTTCAAGAATGATCCAATAAGGCAAGATTGACTTAAATTTTTTATTTGAGGTGATTTTAGGTTTATAATGCCATTAATTTTGCGTCCAAAAATATATATATTTGATCACATATACACAATCAACACTTACTTCATCATAAAATATGCAGGCATGTTTTGCAGATATGTAGCTACATTGGCCAAAGTTAGTTAAACATACATCCATGTCAGCACCTAAAACAAATAAAAATTGCATCAAACATCAAAATATCTTTTTTCATCCCAAAGAACCCATCAGTGATATTTAAAACACGGAACAGAATTTGAATATACACTCTTTTCATCCTTTTCAATGTGGTAAAAATATAATTTTACTGACATTGCCCAACTGAACATCAAACTTCATTAATTAATTAGGGGCCGAACATTTTTTTCCAGGAATTATCTCAACTATAAGGCCCATACTTTGTCCATAATATGTATCTGGTAGCAAGTGTAAGTAATTGGGCCATACCTGTTCCTATAGTGAGAGTTCTATATGGCATGGGAACAGGCTGGCCCTTCCCAGTAAGTGGACATAATAATGATCTGGCTCGCAACTCTGTTGATCCTGTATAGAAAACATGAAAAAATAACATTAAACCCAACAAGTTTTAACAAATATCAATATTTTAGGATAAAGATCATATTTTGCAATATATTTCTACATAACAAAATATAAATTCCTTGATAGAGTACATAGTTTATCTGCTGCTGAATTATATGAAGATGTTGCACATATTTTCTGTGATACAATGTTCCTTGTAAGATATCCTGTTTAACTGACCTTGGTGTGAGAGCAACCCGTTCACAGAGTTGGTTTTCTTGGCAGGTGTGGTCGATGTTGATGATGCATTTGTCTTTGTACTCGGTAAAATCTGTTGTAGCCTCTGCCACGCCAGAATCTGAACTAGTCTTTCATCTAACTTTGCAAGTTCAACTTCTGCAAGAAATAACAGCACTTTTGACATGTTTTGAAGTGCAGTGTCAACACATTTAATATTCTAACAAACTTTATGTAAAATGAAAATTCCCACGATAAATCTTTGGAAAAACAGTTATATATATGTCGAAAACACAATTAGTGACTATTTTAAAATAAATGTATAAATCTGGCAACTGACGTACCATGAAATGATAAATTCAAGCTAATATCTTTATCAATACATGAGTTTACATTTGTGCACAAATTATGAAACTCCCATAAATATTTTTACTATTTTCAAACAGAGTCAAGCTAAATCAACTCTGATAACATTGGACATAATATTATAACAGTCATACAAAAAAGCAGATCTTACCACTATTTCCTTCAATGACAGCCTGGAGAGTGTTGTTGAGATTAATAATGGCCGGAGATGATCCCAGTGTTGCTGGGGTAATGGGTTTGCTGCCCGTCACAGTGCTTGAACTGCTCTTGGCTGTAAACAAAAATATTGACTATAATATTGACTATAATATGTTTCCATTTATATCCACATTTTGATTATAAGGTTATTTCTTAAAGCTTTCTTAAAATCAGATTTTCACAGACCTTTTCCTTGCATTACATAAATGTCTGAACCACAAACTTTGGGATCAAATGTAAATCCAAATCATCTTACCCCAAAATAAATGTCTGTGCCATTTGAAAGTAGATGAGTTTTCTGCTAAAATCCAAATCACCCATTGAACACTGGCCACAAACTTTTTCTCGTCTGACCAGTTATCTGGTGCTAAGAATGGGGCACCATCAGATTGGGACACTGGAGTGATCTGGTTTTTGGAGGCCTGGGCCCAAAATTTACAACAATTTAGAAGGTGCTTGATCAGTTAAAAGGTGCTTTATTCCTGATTTTGTGCTAAATCCCAGAGATTGTGCTAAATGTCAAATATTAAAAAAGTCTGATTCTATGCTAATTTAATTTGGCAGAAACTTCAGATTGTGTACGATTTCTGAAGTCAAACTCTTGTGCAGACATTCTGCCAAATTTATGAAAACAGCTATAAATTAGCCTTTGAGAGCCACCTTAACCTTCTGAATGACCTATCATGGCACTGCAGTAATGATACAAATATGTCACATTTAAAATGATTCAAATAAAACTGGAGTACAATTTATACAAAACCTATCAGAGCCTCAAAACAGTTAGGGCCTCAAAGTTAACACCTTTCAGGGTCTCAGAGTAACACAAGTAGGTCAGCATATCAGTGTTACACAAACAATCACTTTTGGTCGGTGAGAACAATATTTACAAGATTCTGGACAGAATAACAATTCTCTCATGAAACAAACATACATAGGACCATAAATCATGTTTATAAGTCTCTGGGTGATATGAATCAACAATATATAATTGCAAATGGGAAACTGAAGATTTAGACTGCTAACTGGAGAAACCACATATTTTGTTCCAAATATCGTCTCAGACTAAGCATTTATATTGTGCTCCAATAAGTATGTGATCATGCTAAATTTTATTCAGTCAAACTTGTTCAAAATATTGGGCCTGATTTGTCCCTTACTTTTTGTCTATTGGTACACCCCTAATGGACCATAACAGTAGTCAAAGGAGTACAAGAATAGAAGACACTTTCAATAAAACACAATATCCTCTCCAGTTGAATGTGAACCAAGAGGAGTGGGCTTGAACAATTTTGTTCCATCACCAATTCAGCATACTCTTTGGACAAGTTGAGCTTATACACACCTTGTTGTGAGGCTGTTGTGACCGTGATGACCTTTGACCCTGATGAGACTGAGCTTGCCGGTGAGGCCTTGGTTGTTGTGGAGCCGGAGGTGACTCGCGGTGATAATATGGAGGTCTGGTTACTACCTGTGCTAATGTTCTTTGTATTTACAAGCACCTTTCCTCCTCCCTGTGAGGTGGCAGTGATAACTTTGCTTCCAGTTGAACTGTTTGCTTTGCCCATGGAGCTGATCACGATGCTCTTGCTCTGAGAACTTTGTGATGCACCAGAGGTGCAAGGCACTGTCAATTTCACCACTGCATTGTTTGTATCTGAACTTTTTAACCTTTGTGAGGCAGCAGTGACACAGCTAGAATCTGACCGGCTGGGCTTAGCCTGGTCACCAGTCCGTTCCAGATCTCCATTTGGCAAACTGGTGCTCTGGTTCAACAATGAAACAGGCCCATTTGATTTGGTTGCCATGGCAACTGGTCCATTAGGAAGTGATTCCTGAGAAGGGGAGGATAATACCCCATTGACAACATTTTTGTCCGGATCCTGTGCTGCCTGCTTTGAGGGTTCCGGTGGCAGTCCTGGCGATGATGTCTCTGCAGTTTGCTCATGTTTGATAGTGGGTTGGACAGAAGCTGTTGGTTTTCCTGTGCTTGTACCTGGTTCTGTTTTGATAATATTTGGTGTTGATGAGTTATCACCATCTTTTCCTAATTGCTTTTGTGATAGATGGCGTGCAATGCTTGTTTGCAGACTAACAACAGATGCCAACCACTACAACAAAATATCATTTGTTAAACACAAAACAAAATAAGCAGATAGCATATTCTCTATTTGAAGCAGTCCTTTAAACTAGTCAATGATAAGGTTCCAATGTCAGCCAAATCCTTTGAACTAGTTTTCGCTCTCTTCCAAACTGCAGAAATTCTTTTTATGTTATGATGAATGATAAAAGAAAATAAATGATTTCTCCCCCAATACATTGGTCGTAAGAGGGCACCGATGTATTGAATATTGATTTCGTTTTATGGTGTTTTCATTACATTGTATAATTTTATTATTTGCATTTCTCTGACATGGATGTTGATTGTACACATGTGGCGGTGATCCCCCATATGAGGGAATATGACAAATATGCTTGGTTTCAAATAAATCATTTTTAATAATTGTCCTGCCTGATGTAAGTTTGTTAAAATAACTTGCACTAATCAGATATTCATCATACATTTGGTGAATAAAAATAAAGTCTAATGCTATAGTTGAATGTGTATTTAATTCTGACCTGTTCTTGTTCTTCTGCTGTAGCCTCAGGCGTGGGTGGAGGGAGTGCTATACCATCCAGTCCCGCCACCTGTTGAGCATCTGACAGACGAGGCATTAATGGTGGCGGGTTGGCATACTGTTCCTTTATTGCAGCTGGCACCTGAAATTGTAGTGTGTCAAATTCTGTTATGTTTTCTTCTCATATCTGGTTTTACTAATAAGGCCAGGGATGTGTGGCAATCAAATATATAAACTCTTATAATATTCTGTGGGCCAATATATCCACTATTATGTCCTAAAACCTGACAACTACTCACTTTTTTTTCAATAAAAGTGCATGGATGTAGTAAATTTTCACTCTCACCATTTTGTCAATTCTAAAACTTTAATAATGTCATTTGCTTATAATTTATTGCAAAAGACATTGTATTAATGGAAATATGTAAATTTTTTACTCTTTGTTTTGAGAAGAATCAAAGAAACCCACCTTGATGGTCATTTTTCGTGTGTGTTTGACCTTTATTCTAAAGGGTGGATTTTTGCGATGCACTTTGTTCAGAAACTGCACCTTGACCGCATGTTGATTCACGGGGCCTGTGTACTTGTCATACAATTTTACCCGCTCTGTCAGGCGTTGAGACTGTAATAACTTTTCATCCTGGAAATCGAAAGCATTGAATTTAAAACTAAATACTGAAATCTGCTAATCAGCAGTGATCACCTTTAAATTATGATTGATAAGAATAATTTGGAATGTCTTTGTAGATTTCATCCATAAATATTAAATTAAAATCACAAAGTAACCTTTTCCACTTTCCAAATATTTCAGATATATCAAAGATGAAACTTAGATGTACAATTTAAATCCCAACCTTTGAAACAAAAACACTATAAAAATACCTATATTTTTGTTTGTATTCTTATTTTATTTTCTACATGTAAAGCTGTATTTCCAAGTACAAAAAAGGCTTACCACTAAGTGTTCAGGGTGCGTGGGGCACATCCATCTGCCTGTGGGAAGGGTGGTAAGGGGAGGGTCTAAGCAATCCATGTGGTATAACAAAGGGCAATAATCACACTGAACCAGGGGACCTTTCCGACAGCTCCTACAAGAAAATAAAGAGTTCTTATTTTACAACTTCTGTATTTATCAATGATAATGCCCTGTTAAAAATTCACTGCAAATTTTAAATCTAACTTATCAGTCTTGTTTTACATTTTGGATATTCAACAAAAAAGGATTCTGCATTATGTAATCATGTAAATGCTAAAATAAAGATGTACATAACATCAACTTTGAAAATAAAAAAAAAGTTTTTCCATTCAATATTAAGCAGATTTCATAATTTAAATGTTGAATTTGATGAGTTTACTGCAGCTCTCTTTAATGACAGTGACTTACGCATTGCATGTGAAGCAGGTTTTGGCTGGCAGAGGTACACATCCGTTGTCTAGTTCGTGCGCTTGCTTTTTACTGCTTCCTCTTCCCTGATTCGGCAACCTCCGTTTACTGGTACCTGGGACACCAAATATCAATGTGACACCAAAAATCAAAGAATTGCTAAAAAGACATGTTAAATATTCTAGCAAAGGCTACATCTGCTATATATAACACTGCATGAAGTTAAGAAAAATTGACACAAAATAATGAACTTCATAAGTTACCAGGTAACTGTACTGGGCAGATGAGATCTTTAGACAAGTCCATCTGTTTTGGGTTCATCAGCCTCGCTGCCTTGGCCAGCAGTTTGAGGGGATGGAGGGGCACACCATCCTCGTCATCGTCAGAGAGGTCCACGAAGGCCATCTCATCTATGGGTGTGCGCATGACACTACGTCGCCCTGTGCTGTTGCTATGTTTGCTGTGGGAGCTGCAAGTGGAGGCTGCATCATCCTCAGGAGCAGCAGCGGGCTGAAAAAACCAGGCCGCAAACTTAACCATATGCTTCGACAAACTTTATGATAGACCTGTCTTCTATAAAAAGATTTGATCTTAGAAAATGATTTAAATTTGGTCTACTTTATATTGTCCTGCTATTGAGGGGACTGATCACTATGGAGCTCATTACGTTTAAAGAATTAATATTCCCACTCTTGCTGAAAATGTTCTTCCACTATTCATGCTGTTTATTTTTTTCCCAAAACCTATCCATGACGTTTTAAATATGAAATTCCAAATAATTGGAAATGATCTGAGTGGACAATTATTTTTAAGATTTGAACATTGATGTTAACATGCTATTTTTATTTAAGTCGCACATAAACTGGAGGTTTTATATCAGACACAGTATATTTGGCATTGTGCTCCAGATAAATATAGAAATGAAATATAATCTTACCACTTCTGGTTGTGGCAGAACTTTACATCTATGACAAATCCATTCTCCTTGTGGGAGGTCTTCTTCTGTCAGGGGCGGATCACTGGATTGAAAAATATCAATAAATAAATATACTGATATGTGTAGAGCTATCCAATTTCTACTTTGATAAGCCAAACATTTTTTGTCTTCTGTTTATGTGTCTTTTTTTATTTTTGAAAAAATGACCTTGAAAGATTAGCAAATTATAATCTAATTATGAGATAATTTCAAAATAAACACAAATGAAAACTTTTATTAAGTGACCTGGGAAATATAATAAGCCTGACTATTTAGACACAATATATGAATTGTTCAAAAATTGGAAATAAGCTCCAGCACATAAAATGAATGCAAAGTAGACTGTATGAACAATTTGTTCTTTCTTCTGTCAATAAACAAGATGAAAATGCAACCATTTATTCCATAAACTATAATAAAATATCCAGGAAAAATGAGCTGGGCCAGCAGGAGGGTGGCCCATCTTCTTTTGTCACCCTCCAACCTACCGGACACTTAAGTTTTAAATAGCTGACGACTTTTTATTTCCAGATCAAAGCAAAGGAGAGATCCTCTTGTTCCTCATTATTTGCCACTAATCTGTGATTGTGTAAGAATGTTATGGTGGACAAAAAGTTCAGGGCTTTTACAGAGCTCTGTTAAAAAGATAATATAGGATCATGATCAGTAAGAAATGGTATCCATTGATTAAATAAACGACAATGTCTGTTACTTCTATGCTTCCTATGCTCAAATACCCAACTGATTAAATACAAACAAATTCAAGCAATAAAAAGCTTGATGATCCATATAATATTTTTTTTCAATCATTTCCTAAATCAATGAAATCTTGGATGACATCAAAGTTTTTCTTAATTATGTTCTTGGAGTCCTTTTTTCATAATTTAAGCAAAGGACTTTATCATAAATTATTTGACCCACCAACTAGGTTCAAGAAGGTACATATCAAGAATTCAAATTGTAAAAGTTAAACAAAATACAAAACACTAAAGTAATGTTGAACTAAAATGACCAGAGCATACTTTTACTTCTCTACATATATTTTGAGGGATGAGTTGCTGCTTATCTGATGTCATGTTTCAAGAATATTGAAATGTTTATTACACCTGGCTTTAAAGTTTTTTCCCTCGTTATTTTACGATCTCCAAAAATCTCCAAAAATTAAATTTCAAACTAAATAATCTATACATCATACATATCCCAGGATTATTGGTTTATTTTAACAAAGCTCGCACAAAATAGTTTGAAAAACCAACATTCCTGATGATAAATGCAAATCATTTTTTTCCATATGATGTACTTTTGTTCTTTGTCTACATGATAAGTAATTTTATTTGAATATTCTAAAGTTGATGTATCAAATATCTTTTAGGAAAGTTCAAAGTAATACAAAAACATATTTTGCATAACATTTTGGTATCTGCAAAATTTTGAAGGCAAGCAAAAATCGGTGACACACCACCAATAAAATATAACACTAAATTGCTTGCATATGTAAAAACCTGATCTCCAAAAATTAAATATCAAACAATATAATCTGTAACATATTCTATTATATTGTATATGTGCCACAGCTTATTACTTCACTGATTGCCAATAATTATTCAATTCTAAAGCAATAGGATTAGGCTAAAAACATTACATCCACACATAATTTGAGAAGGACCTTGCCAAAAGTGTCAAGAAAAATCCAAAGGCATTTTGGAGATACAGCAACAGTAAGCTGAAAGCAAGATCAAGAATAGGAGATCTCGACAAGGGTGATGGGAACGTAACCCAAACGGATGAGGAGAAGGCAGAGGTCCTGAATGTGTTCTTCTCCAGTGTGTTCACTGAGGAGGACCTGGCAGAGATACCAACATTGGACACAAGATACAATGGGCCACCATTGACAGAGATAGAGATAACTCCAGAGAAGGTGAGAAAGAAGCTGCTGAAATTGAAGAAGACCAAGTCTGCAGGTCCCGATGGGTTTCACCCCAGAGTCTTGTGGGAGTTAGCTGAATGCCTGAGCACGCCACTGAGTATCATATTCACCAAGTCATTTAGAGAGGGAAGACTACCGACAGCATGGAAGGAAGGGCATGTCACCCCCATCCACAAGAAAGGGAGCAAAAGAGTGCCTGGCAACTACCGCCCTGTGAGTCTGACAGCTGTAGCCGGCAAAGTGATGGAGGCCTTAGTGAGGGAAGTCATGGTGGACCATATGGTGGCAAATGAACTCTTTTGTGATGCACAACACGGGTTTGTACCAGGTCGCTCATGTATGACCCAACTGCTGGTGGCAATGGAGCTGTGGACAGCTGCGCTTGACAGAGGTGAACCGGTGGATGTAGTGTACCTAGACTTTCAAAAGGCATTTGACACTGTCCCTCACCAGAGGCTGTTGGCCAAGCTTGATGCGTATGGGTTCGGAGGGAATCTGAAGAACTGGCTTCAGGATTTCTTGCTAGGAAGACGTCAGAGAGTGGTGGTAAACGGGAAGGTGTCAGATTGGACAACCGTGAAGAGTGGCATACCTCAAGGCAGCGTGCTAAGCCCCTTGCTCTTTGTGATCTTCATAAACGACTTGCCTGATGTGGTCAGCAGTACAGCCAAGATCTTTGCAGATGACACCAAGTTGTTCAGAAGTGTGGCAAACAAGGCAGAAAGGATCGAGCTCCAAAAAGATCTAAACAGCCTGGTAGAGTGGTCAAAGAAGTGGCAGCTGAGTTTCCATGCCGGGAAATGCAAGGCACTGCACATGGGGCACGGCAATGTCAAGCAGGAATACTCCCTGGATGGTGTTCCTATAGCAGCAAGTCATGAGGAAAAAGATCTCGGTGTTGTGATAGACGATGAGTTGAAGTTTACCAAGCATGTGGCAGAGAAGACCAGAAAGGCCAGTATGATTCTGAACCGGATACAGCACACCTTCGAGACGAGAGATGCAGAGACAATTACCTTGCTGTTTAAAGGCCTTGTGAGACCACTGTTGGAGTATGGACACGTTGTGTGGCATTCCCGCCTAACAACCAACATGCAAGCAGTCGAAAATGTCCAAAGGAGGGCTACGCGGATGATCCGAGAGCTTGCAGGTCTCACATACGAGCAACGCCTTAAGGCCTTGAAATTGCCATCACTGCATCACAGGCGCCGTCGTGGTGACACGATCCAGGTATTTAAGATCGTGAAGGGAATCGACAGGCTGGACCCAAAGATGTTCTTCACCGCACCGAGACGAGAGGGGACCAGGGGTCACAACGAGAAGTTTTTCAAGCCAAGATGCAGGTTAGAGGTCAGGAAATGCTCGTTCAGTGCCAGAGTAATTGACGATTGGAATGCCCTGCCTGGATCCGTAATACAGTCAGAGACTCTGAACCAGTTCAAAGATGGTTTAGATAAACTGTGGATAGAGGAACAGTATAGAGTTCCTTTTAGGTTAGCATAGCAGTAAGTCGCACCAGATGCTAGACCTGAAGTCACGACATGGCTACAGCCATCTTTCTTCAGTAGAAGAGGTATCCAGGTATCCAGGTATAATAGTTTGAACATATTTTGATTATCTTCTCAATTACTGTTTCGCAAAGTACCAATTGATAAATAAATAATTTCAACTGAACATTTTGGCATGAGTACGCATTCACACCCCAACAGGGTCTGGACCCATATCATCAGCGTTGACACATCTTATGAATATGTATCATCAAAATGAATATTCATATCCCATAGCAATAAAGCAGACACATCTTTAAATGCCTAAAAGATCTGTACCTTCCATAACATGTCAATAACAAAACAAAATTGTTGTATGGTGCATTTAAATGGGACACACCCAATAACCCAAACTGTTTATTCAAGTTTAACTTCATCTTGTTATCAACAATCTTTTTTCTTTTCTTTTTTTCAGTTAAAACTATTCATCTCAAAAACAATCTCAGGGTCAATATGTCAATGAAACATCATGTTTTCAGCAGGAGAATTGGGCAGATGTGTTTTGGTAGTGAGCTACTTGGAAAGTGAAGAGTGTTACTCACTGACACTGAAGGTGAAATGAGGCAGGGCAGCGATCACAACAAAGCAGGTCCCCTCCTTCCTTGCAGCTGTCACAGCAATCGTGATTTATAAACTTGCCATGTCGTCTGTACTGCCTATCCCGTACACGTTGGACCCGGTGAGACTGTGTGCTCATGGGAGGGGCAACGAGCTTCTGGATTTCCTGAAAACGTTCACACATTCATTGAATTACTGAGCATGCAGCCGATCTTGCTGTGTACGGATATATTCAAGATGGCGAGTAAATTTACAAACGAGAGAATCCACAACCACATTTTTAGCAGAGCAAACTCACCTCCATTAAACCTCCGGAGAGGTCTAAATCGTACTCAACGACCTGCATTCTGGACGCTTTAGCTAATCTCTTCCAGAATCTTCAATATGAGAGAATTTGAAGACCGTTCATGGGCAATATAAAACGTAAATCTCCATCAAAAATCGTCTCATTGCTCTCGTTGTGGCTCCGGTGGAGATGTTTTCCAAGGTTCCCCGCGAACCTGGTTACTCACTTTGAGCAACTTTTTCTGAGGGAAAGGATGTGTGAATCTCCTTCAAAGTCCACAGCAAACCTCTGACTATCCGTGTGTTTCGTTTAGTGTGGTTGGTATGTGTGTAAAAATTAATCCTTGGACACAATAAGCGAATATCTAACAATCACAAACCTCCAAATCGACAAAGTTGGTCTTGGCGCAAAATGTCGGACAGTCCCAATGCGCATGCTTACAGCTCAAAAATTGGGACCACGCATGCGTATTTTTTGTTCAGAACTAACCAATCAAATCACAGTATGGGACGACCACTCTTTCATATTTTCACACAAAAGAGTTCCTGTTTAATTTTACATGTCATTCAACTTCATGAGCATGGTTTTAAGGGCAACTGTCATCTATTATTTATTTATTCAAACTTTAACTTATAGTTAATGTCTCCCTGATTTTTAACACATATATAAGCAACATGTGAATGATTAGAGAAGGTGTTGAGAGATCCTCTGTTGAATATATAAAACCTGAGAGCTTTATCATTGCTCAAAGATAAAAGATGATCCTCAAGGCTCAACTCATGGCAATCATGTGACATCCACCCTTGCATGAAGATTAGACCACATTTTGATGATAACCCCTTCCCTTTAAAACAATTATAACATAGGAATGATTTCGACAGCAATGATTCTTCAATTGTTAAATCAAGCATGCAAGAAAAAATTAGATTTTTTTTCTAAATGTTTATAATTCTCACCGATTGATTGAGCAGACCCTACTTCCACCTGGTGTGTTTAAATCTGTAAACTTTCAAGGCAGGCATACATGGTTCATAGTAGTAAGAAATGTTGATTGACATCTCATTTATTTTCAATCAGTCTATTACACCCATAGTTGCCTTTCTGTTCTTGATTCAAAAACTGATTTATTTATTTTTTGTACATGCATTTGTTGTCAAAATATTAATGTATCCCTTCACAGCACACAGAATGGTAGTCATCATATCAGCTGTCATGTCTACAATCCTATTCCAACATTGTACATGACATTGGACACCTTGTTGATCACAAAAGATCAAAAGGTTTTCACCAAAAAAAGTTTTGCACTTTTTTTTACCAAACCTGCACATGGGTATGAATTGGTCATTTCACAATGGAACGATTATCATCTTCATTTTTTGTTGTTGTTTTTTTTTTGTTTCTTGTTGGTGTTGTTTTTTTTTGTTTTTTTTAAGCCATTGAAAAACCCAATGTAGACATTTAATTTCATATATTGAAGTGATATAATGTCCTGAGAGAAAATAGGAACAGAAAAGATGTTGGAAATAAGACCAATAACAAAATCTATAAAAATGACCAAAAAGAAGTGAACAATACAAATAACAATGTGGAAAAATTGAAAATGAATATACCTTGACTACAAAAAGGACAGTGACAATATAAAGTATTTCCTGGTAATTACAGACTAATTTGTGTGATGGTGAATTTGCATTGGTCAACTTCAGATTGTGATCACAGGGGAAATAAATTAGTTTTTGCAACACATTAGTATGGTCCAATGCCCATTTATACAAACAGCATAATTTTCATTTTGAGATAATAGATAATATTAAAAACACTGTAAATTATATTGTTTTTTCATAAACTGATTTTATTTATGTAAAATGTATTATATACATTAAATGTATTACATACATTAAAATAAATGCATTTAAATCTGTTTTATTTCAATCAACACAGGACTTATAACAACAAATATATATATAACTGCTACTTGTTTTCATAAATATATTTCTGCTTTATGTGCAAATACTGATATAACTTAAATCTTATAAAATTCTTCTTATACTGTGCAATCTAGTTCATATTGTGTTATTACCCTAGCATCACAGTATATCACGGTATTCCACTGATGGACAACCCATACATGTTTTGAGCCAAAACTAAAAAAAAATGAAATTAAGGCACTAAAATTTAATTACTTTATAAGATCCATGCTGCAAATGAACAAAGTATATTCCAGCATTTAAATCACATCTGCATATTTACAAGACAAATTATTTCTTTTTGAAAGAAATCCATCTCAGTTAAATTGATGCTGTAGATACAAAAATATAACAATCTAAAATTAGCCCTTTGCACAATTGTTCAAATTTAATCTGTCTGCACAAGCATGAAAAACAGAGTTGAACTTTCATCTTTAAGTTACCGGTAGTTATTTCAACACATTTCAACTCACCCATAGCAGCTAAAAAAAATGTGGTCATCGTAATAGATTTTTTAGAAATAAACCTCAGAGTTTGGGTATTTTACATTAAAGTTCAGAGAATACATTTTTAGTAATATACAGAAATCCATAACATTCTTTCAAATATTGTGTCAATTTTCAAATGTCATGTCCCCCAAAAAAAGTATGGAATTAAAACTGTTTTTTTTCCACAACAAAAAGTTGAAGTCTGAAAATCCATAACATATTTTATCTTTTCTTTTTATCTATAATCACAATATATGTCTTGCAATGATATAAACAAAAACGAAATATTTAATATTAAAATAAAATAAAGAATGTTATGGATTATATGTGTGAGATCTGTGAGGTTTGTTCCTAATAAATCTGAGATTTTCTCCAATTGGAAGAACATACTATTGGTGAGTTACAATAATTTTCTCAGATTTTGGATATGGATTTTAATATGGCCACCAGGGAGCATGACTGTCATCAGGCTATCAAATTTAAATATACTTTATTTGTGCAGTGCCACCTAGTGGCAAAGCAATATGCCTGTCCACGTCCAATCCGTTCTGGTCACCAGCAAAAAAGCTTGAATACTGAATGATATGCATAAGTTTATTGCTGATAATATTAACAGCTACCAATGTCATATAAATTGAATATAAAAAATGTCAATCATTTTTCTATTCAATTATCACCAGAATATCACAAATAGTATGAATAGGCAAGTTTAGCCTGCAACTGAGAAAATGGCAATTTGATATCATGTCTTATTCTCATTAATATTAATGTGAACTAAAATGTTGTGGCAAACAGGCATATCTTTTCCAAATTTCATTTTTAACAAATCTGCACAAGTGTGTAGAAAACTAACAACCCTTTTGTTACAATGCTGGATCCAATAACACATATATAATTATTTATCAGACGATATTTTTTAAACAGAAGAAATATTTTAAACACAGTCAAACTTCCAATAGACTTTACATAAGATTACTGTGAGGTTATGTTGCAGCCATAACTGAATAAGAAAATTCATTGGCAAAATTAAAGATATGCAAATATGCATTTAGTGATCTTTAAATAAAAACTACCCCATTAAAGCCACTTGCACAAGATAACTCTGATGTTATCTATTGGGTCAAATAAAAAATATCCCATTAAAGCTGCTTGCTTGCTTGCTGTGGGGTAAAAATAATCAAAAACTGGGAAATCCAATTTACAAAAATGAAACAATATATATATATATATATATATATATATATATATATATATATATATATATATATATATATATATATATATATATATATATATATATATATATATATATATATATATATATATATATATATATATATATATATATATATATATATATATATATATATATATATATATATATATATATATATATATATATATATATATATATATATATATATATATATATATATATATTTAATATACAGGTAATGCATATGAGGAAAAATAATTATATTACTTTCCTTATCAGCTTATTTCAACCCTCCAATTTATCTAAATCAGCAGCAAATAACCTGCTCTCGTTTCCACCGATGGTGTCCCTCTTCCTCTTGGCATAAGGGTCTAGGCCTGGTAACCACGTCATGTTGATGACATCAGGGAGGACAACTCCAGCTTCTGCAAGGGGCTGTCTACCCCTTTCTTGCTCAGTTAATTTAACTCTGATCATGTGAGCTATGTAACAACAAAGTGTTGCACATAGCATTGTCATAGCAACCAGAAGACTAATCCCTATGCAGAAATAGTGCTGGAGCAAGAAGACAAGAAGTATTCCGAATGCCTCCCACATACGATACTGTGTCCAAATATATTCCTTGCTCCCTCTGTAGTGCACTGATAAAAATACTGAAAATATGACAAAAACATGAATATAAGTAAAAGTAAGTATTGTGGAAGCCTCTCAATTTCTCAAGACTTAAAAGACATTCTCTTACACTTAAACCCAATGTTGGAAAACAGACATCCACCAAGATGGCAATAACCTTCAACCCAGTAAGCTGAGGGGTAAAAACTGCATTAAATATCTACATAAATATACCTCCAGTTTGAGTCTGAAGGGCAGCATCAGCAGTACCCCACAGACCGCCCATAACAAAGAAGGCCGCGATATTATCCGCATCTGGGGTGATGACCAGGAAACTGACAAGGACAGCGAGCTGCAGCAGACACGCCAGCAAGGTCGTCACGCCCTGTCCCAGGTAGCGAGCAAGGATGGCAAGGGGCAAGGACGCCAGCAGGGAACATCCCGACACACACATGATGTAGTAACTAGCCCACAATGTGTTACTCACACACTCTATGTAGCTCTGTAATATTATACACACCAGGTTATAAGCTGAATAAAAAAATCTACTATTAATGATATTACTTTTTTATTTATTCTATGTATAATGTTACTTTTAACTTGAGGTTTAAAGTGTTTGGATATGGAGATTAAAATTTTATAATAAAATCTATAATATAATAATATCTTGTATTTAACTCTAAAATAATATACATGTACAAATGAAGTGTCAATTGCTACCATATATATAAGTTCAAATTCATATGAAATCAAAAACAAGAATTTTGTTTATTCATTTGTTTCAATTATTTTCTATTTTTATGAAAAACAGATTAGGTTATATCAAAATTCAACCAATATCTAAATGAGTTAATTAAGCTGTCATACTTACCTTTGTGACAACATGATAGATAATGCATTGCTCCACTCCGATGAATACAAAGAGTGGCACCAGCAGGGTAAATTCTAAAGTCCAAATCTGCTTCATCATATTTTTACAGGCAGACACTTTCTTCACGATCTCCACTTTTAAATCCATCTTGTGTGGGCTGTACACACACAGGGCTATGAGGAGCAGAGCCACAAGAGCGAGAGTTAACAAAGACCCGAAGAAGGCCTGAATCTTGAAAATGCCATAACCATACTCTGGGATCAGGTGGAGGCTGGGAGTCTCTCCATTCAGCTTCAGGTACTCAAACATGGAGCAGAAGAAGACCCCACACTTCTGTCCAGTGTTGTGTAGGTTGGTGGCATTGTTGATCAGATTTGGTGGCGCCACCTGGGGTTGGAGGATGAGGAGTTTAAGGAGGGATCTGCACAGAGGCCCTGCCAGGAAGAAGGTTTGGAAGAGTCCATGAAAAATCATCAGAATTGCTGACGCCTTATTGGTACCTCCGATCTTGGTGCCAGCATATCTGTATCCAAACTGGGTGATGGCCACTCCCAGTGCCGTGAAGAAAGAGTTCATGATAAATCCCACGATGGCATAGGCAGGAAGAAGTGTGTAATCACTGGGTACAAAATGGGCTGCCACAAGAGCGCACACTGCTGCCATACCTAACACCAAGGTTCTCTTTGTTCCATAGAATGACAACAAAAGTGGAGTGGTTAAAGCACCGAGGATGAAAGTGGCCAGAAATATCACATAGCAAAGGAAGATAGTGTCTGCAAGGTTGGACATGTCTTTGTTCATCCATATTTCATCTATGTCATTAAACTGTAAAGGAATGGCAGTTGCTCCCAGTAAACTTGTGATGCATAAAGTGATCACATTATAAACCTGTAACTTCCGCCTACTCTCTATTTCCTTCTCACATTCATTATTTGACATGAGAGGCAGGGATGCTGCATCATATAACTCATCTTCCTCATCATCTTCATCATCATCCAGGATGTCTTCTATGATGCTGGTCTGTGACACCAGAGGGACATATTCAGTGGACCTGGCAGCTGACTTTGGCATCTTGGACTTCCTTTTCTTGTTTAATGCGATCCTGAAATATTTAGTTGAAATATATTGTAACTGAATTCAGATTTGACCTCTCACACTGAACTGAAAACAGGATCTATTATATTGTGTTTAGCTGTCTTATCATTCCAAATCTGAAACAATCTTAATTAACATTATATTTTATCAAGGGTTGCAAATATTTATCTGTCATATTTATCTGTAATCTTACATCATTCAATGACATTTACACACTGAATTTAAGAGAGAATAATATTTTCATTTGTAAATAATCAGATTTCA
Source organism: Amphiduros pacificus (assembly GCA_949316495.1). NCBI lineage: Eukaryota > Metazoa > Annelida > Polychaeta > Phyllodocida > Hesionidae > Amphiduros > Amphiduros pacificus. Next base: position 40,534,352 of record OX439001.1, on the reverse strand, counting down.
TTACACTGCAAATCTAAGCATGAATAAATCATTGAGCCCAAGAGAACACATTATAGTACACATTTTCACCAAGTTTTAAGCTTCCATGAAATGAGTTTACCCATCATATCATGAGATATGTTATTACCCACCATATGATGAGATTTATTATGTTATTATCCATTATATTATGCTTAGTTAATGTCTGTACCATTTGAAAGTAAAATCTGAATCATCCACTGAACATCATTGGACACATGCTTGTACATCAATAATAGCCACTGAATAAACTTCTTGTCAACATTTTCTTAAAATGTTCAGTGAGGCTTGACTTTTTTGTAGAGCTCAATACCAGACCAGGTCTTACATCTTTATACTTTTAATCAATATTTCTATAAAATAAATTTGCCTTCAGCTTGTTCAATAATTTGAAACGTTGTTATATGTTTGTTTTATAATTCTTTTTTTTAAGTCCAACATGATAAATGGTCAGCCACACTCAGCAATTGATGTCATTTTATATACCAAGTCTGAGCCATATCCTTTATTAAAATGGTATAGTTAAAATCTGCAAGTTATTTAAATGTCAACAACAGGTAAGGCCTAATAAGATTAAGGCAAAGAGAAGGTAATGATTAGTAATAATTGCAGATTTGCTTTAAATGCAGGACCAAAGTGTAATGAGGCATGTATTAGAAACATATGAATATATACATATGTACGGTATATATATAACTAAGATAAAGATAAGCAGGTCAGATATTAAATCACAACATACTGCATATGTGGCTGGAAGCTACCACACTGAAAGCTATCAGACCATAATCAAATGACAGCTGGTATTGGCATAGACAAATCAACAGAAGTCTAAAAGCCAAAAACAAATAATTTTCATTATTAAGTATTTTTATGTATTAAATTTGTATCATTGCCTTGATTAATTGAAAAAAAAACCATTTTCTGGCAAAGAAATTGTACAAACTACAAGCACCATGCCAATTGGCAGTGCATTTCATTCTGTTGGAATGCACATTAACTTTTGTCGCAAAATATCAGCTGATCAGGTTACCCGAGGGTTAGCTAACCATATTTTCATATTTTACCCAGGGTTGGCTAACCACATTATGATAGTTTCCCCAGGGTTGACTAACCACATTATGATAGTTTCCCCAGGGTTGGCTAACCACATTATGATAGTTTACCCAGGGTTGGCTAACCACATTATGATAGTTTCCCCAGGGTTGGCTAACCACATTATGATAGTTTCCCCAGTGTTGGCTAACCACATTACGATAGTTTCCCCAGGGTTGGCTAACCACATTATGATAGTTTACCCAGGGTTGGCTAACCACATTATGATAGTTTACCCAGGGTTGGCTAACCACATTGACTAACCACATTATGATACTTTCCGCAGGGTTGGCTAACCACATTATGATAGTTTCCCCAGGGTTGGCTAACCACATTATGATAGTTTCCCCAGTGTTGGCTAACCACATTATGATAGTTTCCCCAGTGTTGGCTAACCACATTATGATAGTTTCCCAGGGTTGGCTAACCACATTATGATAGTTTCCCCAGTGTTGGCTAACCACATTATGATAGTTTACCCAGGGTTGACTAACCACATTATGATAGTTTCCCCAGGGTTGGCTAACCACATTATGATATTTTCCCCAGGGTTGACTAACCACATTATGATAGTTTCCCCAGGGTTGGCTAACCACATTATGATATTTTCCCCAGGGTTGACTAACCACATTATGATAGTTTCCCCAGGGTTGGCTAACCACATTATGATAGTTTCTCCAGGGTTGACTAACCACATTATGATAGTTTACCCAGGGTTGGCTAACCACATTGACTAACCACATTATGATACTTTCCCCAGGGTTGGCTAACCACATTATGATAGTTTCCCCAGTGTTGGCTAACCACATTATGATAGTTTCCCCAGGGTTGGCTAACCACATTATGATAGTTTCTCCAGGGTTGACTAACCACATTATGATAGTTTACCCAGGGTTGGCTAACCACATTATGATAGTTTCCCCAGGGTTGACTAACCACATTATGATACTTTCCCCAGGGTTGACTAACCACATTATGATAGTTTACCCAGGGTTGGCTAACCACATTGACTAACCACATTATGATAGTTTCCCCAGGGTTGGCTAACCACATTATGATAGTTTCCCCAGGGTTGGCTAACCACATTATGATAGTTTCCCCAGTGTTGGCTAACCACATTATGATACTTTCCCCAGGGTTGGCTAACCACATTATGATAGTTTACCCAGGGTTGGCTAACCACATTATGATAGTTTCCCCAGGGTTGACTAACCACATTATGATACTTTCCCCAGGGTTGACTAACCACATTATGATAGTTTACCCAGGGTTGGCTAACCACATTGACTAACCACATTATGATAGTTTCCCCAGGGTTGGCTAACCACATTATGATAGTTTCCCCAGGGTTGGCTAACCACATTATGATAGTTTCCCCAGTGTTGGCTAACCACATTATGATAGTTTCCCCAGGGTTGGCTAACCACATTATGATAGTTTACCCAGGGTTGACTAACCAGTTTACCCAGGGTTGACTAACCACATTATGATAGTTTCCCCAGGGTTGGCTAACCACATTGACTAACCACATTATGATAGTTTACCCAGGGTTGGCTAACCAAATTATGATACTTTCCCCAGGGTTGGTTAACCACATTATGTTAGTTTCCCCAGGGTTGGCTAACCACATTATGTTAGTTTCCCCAGGGTTGGCTAACCACATTATGATAGTTTCCCCAGGGTTGGCTAACCACATTATGATAGTTTCCCCAGGGTTGGCTAACCACATTATGATAGTTTCCCCAGTGTTGGCTAACCATATCGTGATAACTTCCCCAGGGTTGGCTAACCACATTATGATAGTTTCCCCAGGGTTGGCTAACCACATTATGATAGTTTCCCCAGGGTTGGCTAACCACATTATGATAGTTTCCCCAGGGTTGGCTAACCACATTATGATAGTTTCCCCAGGGTTGGCTAACCACATTATGATAGTTTCCCCAGGGTTGGCTAACCACATTATGATAGTTTCCCCAGGGTTGGCTAACCACATTATGATAGTTTCCCCAGGGTTGGCTAACCACATTATGATAGTTTCCCCAGGGTTGGCTAACCACATTATGATAGTTTCCCCAGTGTTGGCTAACCACATTATGAGGCCACAGGCCGTGGCGCAGTTGGTTAGGGCGCCAGCTTATTAGCACCAGTTCCTCTGTGGTGATCCAAAGGTCGTGGGTTCGAACCCCGGCCGTGCCGGGATTGAACTCATGATACAATTTCCCACATGAGCTGAGGCCTGTGCCAAAGGGTTAACCCGTTGTCCTTGTAAATCTGTGACCGGGTGGGTTGTCATGTCAAGGACCTGCGACATGACAATTCAGTGAGGCAGCGCTATATCTGCTACAAGTAGGTCTCATCACGAAATAACTGAAATAATGTTGAAAGTGATGTAAAACCCCAAACAAACAAACAAACAAAACCACATTATGATAGTTTACCCAGGGTTGGCTAACCACATTATGATAGTTTACCCAGGGTTGGCTAACCACATTATGATAGTTTCCCCAGTGTTGGCTAACCATATCGTGATAGTTTCCCCAGGGTTGGCTAACCCTGTGAGCAATATAACTTTATATTTATTATTGCTCTCAGGCTAACTCTATCATCGTGTCTGGTTGCAATGCCAATACTTTCCACAGGGGACATACTAATGTCTGTCGTGGCAACTTACCTATGACATGGAGAACTTTAAAACTTCAAGAGATCCACGCGCACTCGGTACAGCAGAGATACAGCTGCATAAACACTCCATGAACATCTGTGGCCAAGGATGAACACCAGGAAAGTCGGCCACACTGACCTGCAGATCTCATATCATAATACAACTGTCGATACTATGACCAGAAATAGGTTAATGGTTCATGAGCAAACACTTTTACCTATTACTGGTAAGTGGGTCGGACTCTCCATGTCCCGGACAACATATGACGCTCCAACTAACGCGGATCAGCCAACCAGCGGGGCGCGAGTCCCAAATAGGAACCTCACCCAGGCCAAATAATGTTAGGTCTATTTATAGGCTTAATGGTCTGTTTCATTTTAAATATATATAATATATAAACAATTTTGTTATATTTTTTTTATTAATACAAGATGATAAAGATATAAGAGGGGACCGATATGATTTCATAATTATTCGTGTTATATATCAAAGATATTTAAACATTAAATGTATCTGTATACCAAAGCGTTTTAGTGCAACAAACGACATGCCCTTTTGCTGCGGCAAACGTAGCGGCATGCAAAAAACTCACCATTGTGCGTTTGAAATTATATTTATAGAGTGCCATTTCAGACTGTGTCTGATCATGGCACATTTGCAAATAATATTTACGATATAGATGCGTTTATTCTTCAAACTGTCCAATGACTTACAGGTTTTCACTTGCGGCAAGGGCAGGGCATTCCATATTTTTGGCGCAAGTACATCTTCATATTATTTCTAGGTACAACATATTCGTTGTCGTCCACTGACCTGAGAGTTCTAGGTCCTACTTTAGGTTTTAATAGTTGAGATAAGTACGTACACTGGTGCATGTGTACTCATTATCTTCGGGAAAGCAGAGCAATTTTAAAGTCTGTTCGTTATATGGTCATATATTTTTATTCATCTTTCCGACAACTCTCGCTGCAGCGTTCTGCAATTTTGGCGATTTCACACTTTGAAAGTCCTGCCAATAGGAAGTTTCCACAGTCAAGCACAGATGTAACAATGCATGGGCAAGGGTATCAGCTGTTTTTTTCATCTAAAAGTTTTTTTTCATGAAAAAGAAAACAAAAAGAAAAACATTATATTATTTGGTTTAACGTGCATTCTTCACCTCATATCATGCCAAAGTCTGACATTATTGGATCTTGCAATATTCGCATCCCCTCTCCTAATTTCTTCCAGAATTGCTCTATTTTACAGAGTTCTGAGAAATATTCCATATATGTTGTAAAAAGAATAGGGCCCAGAACAGAATCCTGAGGAACACCATAATTAATATCCATATTTTCAGACATTTTAAATTTTCCATCAATAATAACACATTGTTTTCTTACAAACGGGTGTGATTTGAACCAGTTTAGTGCCATACCTTTAATACCACATCTCTTTTCAAAACTATTTAGCAGAATTTTATGATCTATGGTATCAACAGTTTTATTGTCTATATATGTTTATAAGTACAGTATATAATTTTGCACTTTCAGGAGTGCAGTCTTAGTATTATGGAATTCTTTGCACTAAAACCATGAATAAAATATTGATTTAGTTGATTAGCAGACAACAATTCAAAACTTTCCATAAGATAAAATATGTAAGTGATCTTACATCTGGTATAATTGTTTTCAAATTTGATTAAGTTTATGTCTGTAAAGTTCTAAATTGTCTTGAAATACGAATAGAGGAGTGAGCAAAGTAATTATTTTTTCAGTTCACATTTTAAACTAATCACTTTGATTTCATTTTTAAAGATGTTTTCTTGAAATGAGTTAACTTTATAAGAATGTAACTACAAAATATTTAACTAGCATATTGAGGCATGTATGGTAATTTTTTTCCAGAAAATAAAGTGTTTGAAGTTCACACACACTAGCGTCACCTGGTGTTGGCCCATTGAAATCCATTATCAGATTGTGGTGTTAAGTTGTCATCTGCAATTTTTTAACACCCTTGGACTCCTCTCTCACACTTAATGCTATCATAAAGTATTTAATTAATTTATACACTGATTAGATTCAGGCCTGATACCTCAACCTGAAATTTTGAAAAGGGTTTTTGCTATATAGTGGTAAGATGCATTATCAATGCAAATTTAAAGACTGCAGTTCCTTGTAGCTGATTCAATTATGGTGATTTATATTTCTGTTCTCCTTAAGAATTCAATTTGAGCAATGATTGTTGTTGCCATCCCATTATTCTATTGAAACCAACCTTCTACTCATTCTGGATCTATTTCTAAACTTAATCCTGATGAAAATCAAAAATATATTGTCTTGTACTCAATTTCTAGTTTCAGGCACGAATTCATTCTTAACAAAAAAATAATGGTGACAATAAAATATAATCCCATTTAATGTAAGGGGGAATAGTGTCTTCTAAACTTCTTTTTTTCCGCCAAAAAAATCTTGTCCCTCATATTTTAACCCCCAAAATGATGTAGTGCAAGACACCATTTGGTAATTTTAACTTCACTTTGAACAAATTTAGATATCTCAAAATATAGACCATTAATCAAAATTCCTTCTATTTAAACTAATAATATTTGGAGTAAACCTGTTCTTAAATTGTTGATAATTAAACTTGCAAATGTTCTCAATTTTGCCATAAAAGGTGTGGGAAATTTTGAGAAATGTGATATTTTGTTTACTTCTTATTTTGTGTCACTGGGCAGTGATGGGGTCTAATGCAGCAGCTACTGGCTAATGGATTAGTCATAAAAAGGTCACTAAATGATGTTCCAATGTGTATATATCAACAATGATCCTCTCTGAACAGAAATACCCCTCTGAACAGAAACATATTACCTATTTAGCTGGCTTTGGTATGTTACAAAGGTGCACTATTTCATGTAGTTCAATGAGTAATGACGTCATAATGGTGCTGTGACTATTTATCAATGAAATAGTGATGCCATACCTTTTGGTAACTTAGCAACAATCAACAACACATTTCATACAGCTGTGATCCTCAGTATGAAGTGTCCCAGTTCCCCCAAACATAAACAGGCCCACGTGCCATTCTTGTTTAGATTATAGATTCCAATTTGGGCAGGTTTCTTTAGCTTTATTCAATTTTTTCCCAAAAAAACAAAACAAGTTCTAGGAATAGTCTATTTTATCACTGAGTAAATATTGAATAAATGGATAAATTCTTTTCGAGATATTTGCCTTCAGAAAATAAGGATATACTATCATCTGCAACCATCTTTATAATATATAAACCCCCACACACTACTTTCCAAGTTAGAAGTTTTTTTTTCTAATCTCCAAATAGGTGTGGCCCAACCAGCTGGAAGAAAATGACATTCCTTTTCACTAAATGAATATCACTAACATAAATCAGACAAAAAATAAATTTCAATATTTTCTGTTTGTAATTTATCATTTTATTGAGATTTCTGTATAAACCAACCTGTTTATCAAAGTTCATTCCACATAATTACAAATAGAAAACTGGACATAGCAATTTCCATATTCCATAAACAATACTCTATTAACATATCTGGATCTATAATAATCTATTCCATTGATACAAAATGTCATATGTATTGGTATCATATGCCATATGACATGTGCCTATATTAAATTCACAAATTAAATGTTAAGTGACCTTAAAGGAATAAATTAATGTGTCAGGGAGCTGCATTAAATAATAATTTAAATTCTTTTTTTTATATTGTTATTTTATGTCAGTAAATGGGCAATTGAGGTATATATAGACAGGCCTTGAGGTTATTCAGAACCCAAGCCTTAGTGTGTGCTAAGTTACTGACAAACCAGATATCTTCCTCTGGTAAAATGTCTGATTCGCAGGAATTTTGACCACTTCACAGAACACACCTCTAATTGGCCGCACTACTCTAATCTATGTGATCAGGTGTCACATGATTTACCAGCGGTACAAGACATATTCAAAAACCCTTTCTTAATATGAAACTGTCATATTTAAACATTTGTTAAGCACCATACATGACATAAAATATTGGTCTGTTTTACGAGAGCATCAGAAAATGAAGACTTCACCATTCCACTTACAATATTGAACAGGGCTTCAATGGATTATTTTCACTTGTGTACATTATATCTTTCTATTAGCTCAAACTCCATAACTGCCTGATGACAAGGAATGTATGATGAATAAATTCTTAATTGATTTTTTTTCTTACTTTTAGATACTCAATCATGTTTTAAACTCAGGGTGGGCCCCTTATATTGTGAGTGCGGGACGAACGTTAGATAGACCATCTCCAGTAATTCACTCTATGACATATTATTGTCCAGATGTATCTCTTAAATCATTTTGATTCCAGCTCATCATGTGGTCACACAGAATGTGCTTTTTTTAGCAAAGTTTTAGGTAAAAAAAGAGAGTTCATATTTGTACTCATATGTTTTATGGAAAATACAGGGAAATTTAGTGACTCGTATCAAAATAGGTATGTCTTGTGCATTTATAACCTTTCATTTTATTAGAACCTGTTAACCCTCTCACAAAATAACCCCATAGGATAATGCACATGTATTTATTTCAACAAAGATTAATGTCAACTTTGTAATAATATATATGTACCGGTATATCTTTTTTCCCCTGAATATTATTACCTATCAAAGAATATGAAATTAAAAAAGGTTTTTTAATGTCCACGACAGTAGACTAGTACACTAAATAATAATATCCTAATCTGGACTTCAAAAATATTGCCTGGGTCCTGGATCTTTTAATCCTTCATCATTTGTTACATAAATAATAATATAGAACACAAGCCAAATTGTTCAAAGAAATATCTGGTAAATTCAGTGCATTTTTTTTGCTATTTTGTATTATCAAAAGCCATGAAATTATGAATAAAATATTCTGGACAGCTTGATTATTCTACTTAAGAAAGGGGATTTAATAAAAGACTACTTAAATGAGTTCCATTAAATAAGGGCAGAAAACTCATAATAGAGCTTCTGGTATTTTCATTTTCTGGTCCCCTATCTGTCTATGAGTAATTATAAATCCCTGTTCAGCAACCAGAATGTTTTAAAGTTCATCCTGGCCTAATGACAATATTTGTTCAAATCTTGTTTACAAAATGTAACTCAAACATGGAGGCATTAATGTTTTCTTAAAATATGAAAAAGTGACCTTATGATTTAGTTTTATTTGATTCCTACAAAACCTAGTCTATACAGATATCTTTGAATTTAATGTTCCCATGTCCTAATGACTCTAAAAGCATCAGACAGTAGGTCTGGTCTTGATGGGTATATGACCTTCATATTGTGCTCTTCATCTGTGACCTTGACCTGTTCCACGGTGAGCTGTTGGTCTTGTTTGTGAGTTAATTCAAGGTCACCTCCCGCAGCAGCCCCTCCATCAGCATCTGTGCGCCCCACGCCCAGTTCCAGCATTTGATGTAGAAGTTCATCCATCACCTTCTTACAGGTGTCCAGACTGGAGGAACTGGTCACTTCTATGAGGATGTCAGTTGTCTCTTTGGATACCTTAAATATGATTATGCGAGATAAGGACAAGGTTTCTATTTTTTGTGCATACATGATGGGATATTTTTTAAAAACATAAATTATTAATTTATTCAGCAATCAGATTTTGATTTTTGTTCTCTTTGATATGATACTATTTCTGAGTATAGCAATCTGAATTCCAGATCTGTTTTAAAATGTATTAAGTGATATGGCAGCTATTCACCAGAATCAAAATCTGATTGAAACAAAACCACCACTTGGAAGCACAAGATACGACCCCTGTTATTTTTGTAGATGAGGAAAGCAGAAGTGATACTTTCCCATGCGCACGCTCAGCCTGAGCCTCAGCGAAAAATAAATTAATTTTCAAATCCATCAATTTTTTTCACAAAGTTTTACAATCTGCAAAGACCCTAGGTCATCTTTGCAGACGGTACTGTTACATTAACTATCTTTCATTCAAATATATGTCACTAACCTTGGTTGCCTCACAGTTGGTGATGGGAGGAAATGAAAGGACAACACCTTCGTTGTCCTCCAGCACAGGGTATACAGGCTTGTTCTTCAGAAGATCAAGGTATCTGTGGGCAAGAAATATCGTACATAAAACATAATATTTTACGACTGCAATAATATCAAACTTCTATTATCAAATCTACTGTCTCATGACATAAAACAATAAAAGTATAAGTACAAGAAATAGTACTTAAATCTTGGTCAGCAGAATTTCAAATCACTGGCCAATACTGATATCATCTGAGAATTTCTTGGGTCACTGAGCCTGTGCTTCATATGAAGCTCTGTATATTAAACTTTGCATGGAATATCATCAAAAATGATTTTTTAATATTTTGATTGCTATTTGCATACTGACTTGTGAATGCCTGAGAATGTATTTCTCTTTTTCTCTTTTCGTAACTCCTCGGCCTCCTGTCTCAGCTTATCAACAAGTTTGTCGGCATATACTGGCTTTTGTTTGAACAGAGGAATTAACTGAAAATAATTTTTTTAAATCACAATAGAATCTTGGTAAAATGTTTCCTTGCGCAATCATTCCATTTACAGCCTAATCACATGATAACAACATATATCGTGAAATGTAAAAATAATACCTCATTTGTGCTGAAGCTGTCAAACATTAGACCTTTCATAAATGTTAGTGATGTTTGACCATTTCAAGATTTTGAACTGAGCGATTGAAAAAACAAACAAAATAAATGGCAAATTATTACTTACTGTAATTGCCTGTGGTCTTCTGGCATTGTACGTGAGCGGTGGTTTAATGGCAGCCAGGTTGTGGGTTGCTATGGTAGCGGCTTGCCTCTTCTGACAAATTCCATCATGAAGCTTTGTCTAAAGTACATCACAAACTCAGAATTTTATATCTATATTTAATGTTATTTTTACGTCAACACCTGTTAATAAACACAGCAACAACCAAAGATTCTGTTGATTTAACTTCATAATGCAATCATTTGTGAATAGAAATATCCAATTCTACCAAATCAGGAAATGATGATTCTTTATGCTAATTTTTGAAATTGTAACAATGATTAACATTGTATTCTCTCCATGGTTCTTTAAAACTAAGTGATCAACTGGGTAACCTTCCAATTATCATATTGAGTTTGTCATATTTTAAACTGTAAATATTTAGACTTTTAGGTTTTTTTAATGACTACATAAAATGATTACCTGTAAAGTAATAAACCTCTTGAACAAGCTGTTAGACTTTTCCAGGTTGAGATCTCGGACAATGGCACATACTATAAAGGGTCTCACTTCTCCCACCACATTCATAGCACGAATTGCCACACCTTCATCATCTGGAAATCTCAGAACTCGCATTACATTTTGAGTGAGATCTTCAACCCCATCACTCATCGTCTTCTTGCCTTTCTTCCCCTTTCCTTTCTTTCCCTTCCCTTTTCCTTCCTGCTCCCTCTGTTTCTGTAGGATATTTCGCAAATAGTCCAGAACAGCTTTGGTCGAACATTGGTCCATCATTTTCCCCAGTCTCCTATCTTTCAACTTATTTCCTCTGTAGTTGAACTCTTTCAGTTTCATGCACTCACTTGTTTCTGGTGGTATCGTGTCAATTTTATTGTCGGACACATCAAGGGTCTTCAATGAAGGCAATTCAGAGAGGTCATTCGGCAATTCCCGGATCTTATTTGCAGCCACTGACACTGTTGCCAGCACTGCCAGCTGTGGGTCAGTGATCCCTTCAGGTAGAGACTCAAGTTGGTTGTGAGAGGCATCAAATATGTGAAGATGCTCCATAGACTTAATGTTGGGAAACTCAGGCAGCTGGTTACAACTGATATTTAAAGTCTCAAGTTCTTTGAGTTGTGTTATCTCATTTGGTAAGCTGCTTAGCTGATTCCTTGATAAGTCCAGCAGTTTTAGTTTACACAGATTTTCAATGCTACTGGGAATGCTTTCAAGCTGATTGCTGTGCAAAACCAAACTGGTCATGTTTGTCAAATTTCCTATCTCCTCGGACAATATTGTCAAACCAGCATTGCTGATTTCCAGAAAATTTAGCGTTGTTATGGAAAACACCTTATCATCCAAACCTTTCTGGCTTATCCTCTTGGCAATATCAGCTCCATGGAGGACCAATTCATGCCGATTTTCCTCCTGTGCTTGTTCAACTTCTGGCCACATGTTTCTCGTCCCGGTTTCCCGATATGTCTGCTGCAAACACGAAAGGCGAAAGTGGTGAAATCCTCCCTAACTTTACCTCGCCACATATGCCAAATTGTGCGAATATTGCAAGGCAATGTATTTGATTTTAAAAATTAGGAAACATTTGATTATAAAAATATCTGAATAATTACAAAATAAATATTCATAATAATTTTACTCACTATTGTAGTTAAATAATTAGAATATGGTGTCTGTGTTAGAGGCAATATTTAAATACCCACAGGTGCAGGGGACCTTTCATTATTCACAGTCAACGTGAATGGATGATGATCTTTGTTGTTGCAGATATCAATTAGAGTTTGTATAATTTTCATTAAATATACATTTCCACTAAAACAGTATATTGTGGTCACATGTAATATACATGTATGACAACACAAGGACAATATCTCATATATCTCAAATGTGTTTTTTTTTTTTCATATTCCCTACTGTTTGAGCCCATAACAGTTGCTCAGCTTCAGACACTAATAACATGTCCATATATATGGAATAGATTTGGAGTGCATAGTCTAGCTCAGCTTTGTGAAATATTCATGAAATTGGTGATCTGGTGATTTGGTCCAATTTCAACAATTAAATTATTATTCATTTGTGTGTACCATGTGCTACCTGCAAACCAAATGATAATAATAGTTTTGATCTCAGCTATATGTGCCTATATTAAGTGCAATATTCAGTGAAATCAGTATGATTTAAAGTAATCTTCATTTTGCATAAATTCTACAGTGCATCTTTAGAATTCTTGTATGATATGATTAAAACATATATTTATTGCCTTGACATTTTAATAAAAAGGTTTGTAAAACTTAATGACAATAATGTACCGGTGTTCAGAGTAATATTTAAAAAAAGAAAAAGTGACATTTTTTTAAGGGATTCTTTTCCCAACCCCCCAAAAAGTAACTTTATGCTTTGTTTGATTGTATCAATATTTCCAGCACTGTTTAGGGTATATCAGGTCAGATAAAAGCCTGTCACCAAGACTCAATGCCCTACTCTTTAAAAGCATGACAGAGATGATAAAAATTCACATTTTTTGTTAACCAGTCATAGAGCACTGGCTAGAAATGAAAACAGCTGAGCATCAGATATACACCCTTCTTGACCATACAGTATGACCAAAGTATTCTAACCCTGGACCTCAGGCATGGGAGACAGATGTCTTACCAACTGAGCCACATCACACCCCCTACTTAATATGATCAGATGCAGTTTTGGTTTTAGCCCAGAAAACAAGGAAGGGGACTGTTTTTTTTTCTTTAGAACTTATCTGGAACTTTATTGTAAGACCTAATTGTTGGAAAAAATGGAGAAGCAGTGAATCCTTAGGTGGTGCATGGTGGGACGCTTTGGCTGGAAGTATGTAAATGGGTGATGTAATTCATAAATAGGGCATACTTTAATATAATGTATAAAGAATATAGAAAATGGCACAATATATCATGCTAAAAAGCTTTATTGTAGTGGACAAAACATCTCCAAAAGGTGACTAGTACATTTTAATGGCACAATTGGGTTCATAACTAAAAAAAATCTTTCACTGACAACACACCCCAATACCAATAAAATAATTCTTTGGATGAACTACCTTGGAAACATTATGATTAGTGTAATCCAATGGAATAATTCCAAAAATATGAAAATATTTTTGCACTCAACTGAAAAAGAACCAAGACAATGTAATATTTAAACATGCATACAGTGCACAATTTATTGCAAATACATTTACATATTTGTACAATAACAACTTAACGTCTCATTTGGAACTTTTTGAACATATTTTTGGAAACTTAGGTTTCTCTTTTTAACAATTTGTTCACACCTTTCTGAAGGAAATGCTCCCTCTGATATTGATACGGAAAGAGCAATGTAAATATTTTATATCTTTCAGAAAAAAAAAAAAAAATTGCAAGTGACTATGATTATATAATTCCAATCTGTAGATAATATATAGATTATATAGCAATAGTTGAATATATGTATATATGTCTATATCAGGAGCCTACGACTTTAAGATGAAGATTTGAGGAAAAATTATATTATTGAAAACTTATTTCAAGAGAACATTTTGTGAAAGGCTATGTTTTCTTTGTGTTTCAAATAGGAAGCACCATCTTAAGAAAGAAGATATGACAATTGATATCCTAGACAATTGTTACAACTAATTAAACTATACTCGTCAAACAACAACCTGTACACCTTAATATTTAATATTAACACTGTTACAGCATGTTTCTCTCCAGTCGAGACCAAACAACTGCCAAATAAAAGACAACAATTTACACATTGCTTCAAGAGGAAATACTTATATATACAAACCAGTAGGTCAGAGTCAACAATAAGAGTCCATATATTTTGTATTTACAATGCTATGGCCAGTATTTGGTCACTGGGTTCTGTAGTATATTCATATATCATCATGTTGAGATTAATTTGGAGCAATGGAAGAACAGCAAAGGGTAGAGTTGATATCACGGAGTCATTAAATACAACTTTAAAGATTATTGAAATGTCTTGTTATTCCAGTATGATGAATAATAGTCCATCTAATTCTTTCTTTATATATATTATAAACCATTTATGTGAGCACTGACTCATACATAATTAAAATTTATTATCAAAAAGGAATGAATGATCTGTTTATGAGAAATCTTTGGTTATGTTTAATTGGGAACTGTAAATATTGCTAAATTTATGATCTCTCTGTCTATATTTATATATATATATGAATGTATCAATCGGTACATATTCACTGGTATATGTGTAGATTACTTATGCTGATATGAAATAAATTGAATTAAAAGATTTCTGCAACTTCTAACATTAACCTAAATATTTATACTATTATGGTGTACCTTTACAATCAGTCTAGTTGTATGTTATCAGTATTAAGATAATACCATAAGAGTGTGTTATTATATACCAAGTGCTGCTCATATTTTAGACAAATGATAAATGTGCCTCCTACCATACAATATAATAGTACTATGCAATTATGCAATGTAGTTTATTGATTTTGTTAACTAAATGATTACAGATGTCTAATAAAAGGTACTTTAAAATGTTTGCATGTAGTTCTCAATGATATTTCCATGTAGCATTCAGCTACATCCAAGATGTATAGATGGATTTCTCGTTGAACAATTAATGTGGGAAAGACCATACCCATTTTGGAATGTAGGCTGGCTTGTGAAAGATATTCCAAGCCCTCTTCTGTCTTAGTTTCTCTCCTCGAAAGATATACCAAACCATATCATACAACACACACTTACAATACATATTCTCCAAAGCATCATCCCTTGATAATTATGTAGCATAAATCAACTATACCATCAATATACTTTTAAAATACTACATTTAATATTTATAAACAGAAAATATATTTTTCTGCACATAATAACATAATTAATTTTTTGAGTGACTAGATAACTGAAATATAACACTATACATTATATATGGGCATTTGTCCCATTATACATAACATAATAAAATTATCATTATCATAAATGTTACTGCTCCACTGAAGATATATCCGAAAACATACCACAACGTTTCATCATGTACTCATGACCAAGACAGAATCACTCTATGCCCCACCTCCTCCATATTTACCCCAATATTAGGGTTAATATCTTTATTAAAAACCAATATTATAAAACTGAAACATTCTTTTTTTTCTGTAGATGTCAACAGAAGCATTAAAACATATTTTAAAAAATAACCATGTTTCACATGTAATGTACAAAGTAGATTTGTAAACTTTTAATGGAAAATTAAATGAAAATATCATAGAATACAATGCTTACATCAGAACGGATGAAAGCATGGGCAGCTCACCCCTCCCTCACTATGAAGAGGCATCTGCATCAGGAGGTGTCACCATTTCAAAATGGGGAACTAAGGTCATGGGGGTCAATACCATCCATGGACTTATAATCTTTAAACCTCTTTACCAGATTTATTTCTATCTGTTGATTTAATATTTTGTTTTGTTGTTTAAAGTGAACTACTGCTTTCTTTTCCTGGTGTTATTTTGTGTTGACAAATTGTCATACATACCGTATATCTAATTCTAGGATCACACAAATTGTAACGTATGTAACGTATATATATGTATATATATATATATATATATATATATATATATATATATATATATATATATATATATATATATATATATATATATATATATATATATATAATTTATTTATTTATATATATGTGTGTGTAATAGTCAATGTACCCGTTTTAATTGAATGTTACCTACGCTGATAATAATCTAAAGGCTTGTAATAGTATCTACCAGTATGTCATATGAAATTGTAAACATACATTTCCATAGATATATTCCTACTGTTATGATTATATTGGAATGTACAGAGTTTGATATTACAAGTTTTAAATTGACAAAGTTTAGTATGGCTATTTTTAAATGATAATATATGTCTAATTGATATTAGGATGATTGTGAAAAATGTATAAGCTATTTACAGCTTAAATATTGCAGAGGTATAAAATCTAATGAATATGTTTATTGATAAACAAATTTATGTTATCAAATGTGAAGGCATAAATGAGTCTATTTTTGCGTTGCAAAATTGTAATTAATGAGTATTACATCTTCATGTCATTGTGATCATATGTGTTATCTGTGATTTACAACAATATTACAGACTTCTAAATATTGTAATATCTAAAGCTCAAATGGCAATCCGAAAGCTTCATGATTTTCATGATAACTATCAAAATTTCAAAATATTGTTGTTTTTATAATCTTAGATTACTGAAAAAAAGCAATTCGATCAGTCCAGCCAACCTATGTGAAATCATAAATATGTATAACAATATCTAAAATAGTAATTTATCAGCTATTCGACTTGGGTAAATTAAGAATTCTTTTCCATTTTAGAGGATCTCCAATCAAAAACAAAACGTTAGGACTGCCAGTTTATAATAAATCATGGTCTTATATATACACAATCTATCTGGGCCAGTGCAATACATATATATTGAGTCACATCACAGAGTCCTAAGACATGGTCTAGGCCATTACATATTCTACACACATACAATAAAGCAGGTTAGTAGGTTATGATAGTAGGTCATGAAAGTTGATTTCTTATTTTTACTTGGATCTTATTCTTGCAGATCACTATTCAGTCAAACTACAGAAATTATTTATGAGGAATATACTGGTGCTTAAAGAGTTAAGTTAACTAGTACTACAGAACAGTTAGCAAACTGTCATGTAAGTCAGAACAGTATAAGAATGTAATGTTACTAGGTTACAAAGTAGAGTATCATCTCGAATCCTTTGCACAGAGTTTGGTCCACCCTGGAAAATGTGCATGTGATCGTAACAATCCGTTAATATTCACACTATATTCAATTGAGCCAATGATCACTTTAAAATGTGGAATGGTGCAACTAAAGTTGGTTAACAGCACACTCTACAGCATTAGACCAGTGTTGTATCTTAGTCCTGAAAAGTACAAGAGAACAAGAAGCACATGAAGCCCAACAGCCGCTGACCATTATATTGCCCAACAACAACCTGGAGAATGTGCACATAAACTATATATGCAAGATGAAAATAATATTGATTGAATAGTATTGATGGAAAAAAAATGTTATATATAATTATTAGTAGTAAATATAATGAATACAAAAACTCAGGCAATCATCAAATCTGGAAAACGAGCAGTTGTCAAATATCATGTAGTATATGACAAATGATTTAATTTAAAATAAATGCTCAGTGAGATTAAAAATTATATATATACCGGTATGTACAAAAATGAGATTATATATCAATTTGAAATATAAGAAAAAACATGTTAAAATTTAACAGAAATGATTAGTATGTTAATGGTTATAATTTGTTATCATTCTTATACAAAAATGCACAATTGGCACATAATATCAAAACATGTAAGTAAGAAAAATTGGCCATGTGCACATTCTCCCATTGTTACAACAATCATGGACTAAGAGGTTTTTACGAAGTTGGACATTTGGATTCCAAATCTTTATTCCAATTAACAAGCAAAGACCTTTGTCCAAATATCCAATGAAGTTTAGATCACAGCTTTGAAATAGCTTGTACCTCTTTGACCATGTCTAACACCACTCCGAGAACCAGGAGAGATCAGAAATATCACAGGCTTAGATACTGAATTTAGATATTGAATTTGGCAAGAATTTATTTCATTTATATTTGAAGTTTGATTATTTTCTCATTCCTTGGTCATGACTTTTTAGTGATTAGATTATGATTCTCTTTTGGTTCTCAAATCATCTAACAGTAAAAAGGGTTTCTTACACTACACAGATAAGAGATTTTTTATTTGTTGCAGTTTTTATCTTTGGTAATTTTATGTAATATTCAAATGCAGAATAATCATTTCTTTATTGTCTTGAAATACTAATGAGTAACAGTATAGCATTTATCCCAGGAATCTTTATATTAATAAATATCTGTTCTGAAGCAGTTATTTAATTGATTATACATATAAATAGGTAGAAAAAGATTAATAATCATATATAACAATGTATATAGATATATGTATAAAAATGATCCCTGAATCCATTATATCAAGAGAAGAACAAATGTATGAAGAAATGGGTGGAAACATTAGTGCATTACTAACCAGTATCTACATGGGAGGTGAATTGGTTAAAGAAGCAAAGACAAATGTAGGTAAACATGTGATCATAAGCTGAATTGATATTACATGCATCATTTATTAGTTAAGGGTCACTCTAAAGGAAGGAGAAACACTCAGTGAAGATAACAATGGTTATGCTGTGAGTGGAATTAAGGAATGGAGGAGGTTTATTCACTACACACTACAAATATGTTGACACAACATGAATATAAGCTGGTTGCCATATTTGGTTCATGAATTTTGCTTATTCATATAATCATCTAGATACGGTAAATTCTTTTTTATTTGAAAGACTTATATTGAAATCATTTATAAAAGGTTGTTTGTCTTTAGATTTTGTGTTTATTTGTTCAGTCTATATATGTCAATTTGGTGATATATTTTATTCATTCCGATACAAATATGAATATTCTGTTTCATCATCCCTTTGAGAAAATGAGCACAGAGAAGTATTTCAGCACTTGGTATATAGTTTATCATTAAGGCAAGTGTGTAAGCACCATCATTATCAAAAGTTTTATGACTGAAGATTTATTACTCTCATAATCAATATACTGCTATATTTTTATAAACACATATATAAACTTTATTAAACATAATGATACCGATACCTTGGTAATTCCATTTAAAAGTAATGTTTCTTTCACTATAACCAATGCATAGCTACAGAGTTTATAACATATTTCCAAAATCTTGGTTATTTCATAATATTGTACAATCCAATACAAATATAGAGCAATATGGGCATATCATTTAACAAACTTATCTAATTTCAAGCGTAAAATGTCTATATTTTCCATCTCCAATCAAGCGTGGAACATTTGTTTACCAGTTTGGAAATGGTATTATTTCTTTTAAAGTGATAATTATTTCATATAAATATGTAGTATTTCATTACGAGTTGAAAAATATTTTTTAAAATATATTGTCATCAGAATTTTGTTTAAATTGGGCGATGAATACTCTATATTTGTATGACTGTATAAATTCTGCTTGCCAGCTGTCAAATTCAATCTCCAGAAACAAAGAGTAATGCATGCGAGGGGTCAAAACTACAAAAAGGTAACAAACAGTGAAACTTTTTAATCTTTTACAAAAAGGCATCAACTATGTCTTCTCAGTTTGTGCATAGAAGCCTGTTCAATATAGATCTCTTTTATCCCCAAACTACTAAAAGTATTGCCATTTATATAAACTAATATGGAGTGTATATTATGCAGGCTTCCATACATCTGAATTTAGTTATTGACACAATAAGTGTTGAACTGCATAATATTATGGTTAAAGAGAATCTTTAATAAAATGCCCAATTGAATAATTATCATGTTCCCCTTAACATTATTTTACTACATTACTGTTGAAAATTTAAATAAAACTGTGACATAAATTATCAATCTACATAATAAAATGCTCTTTAAGAACAATTTCCTGGTTGGACAGTTTTATGAAATATTGCATAGTTTGTCTTGAAAATAAGCTTGTTTCACTATTGTAATCTTGGTTGATTTTTTTATAGTAAAGCTGAATTTTGCGATTACATTGTGTGATCATCATGCTTAGGATATTTATAATTCTCTATGGGTATATATATGTAGGTATATATACATGTATATCGGTCATAAGGAAGCAAAAAAAGCAGTGAAAATTCAAAAACGGGGGTCGAAGTAACGGAAAACAAATATTATAAAATTGTAAAAGACATGAAATATACCTGCTGTGCAAAATTCGAGTCAGGTTTATACATATATAATATCAATATCAAAATTTGTAATTTGCTTATATAGGACAAAGCATGTGTTCTTCAGAAGGGAAATATATGGTTATATATCATGGCATAAATATATAAAATTGTGATTAAACTGCTGCAAAATTTTGTAATCTTAAAAAGCATGTTTGTTTCATCACACTCAGCCACCTGTATTTAGAGAGGTTTGCCTGGCCAAGGTCAGGAATTAGTCGCTATCAAGGCCTTCCCCTTCATCTATCCACTATAAACAACAATACACATATCATATGCAATGATTTTCAAGTCAAAATATGCAGTATTACAGAGGACCTGTCATGCATTCTGTCCAAGAATCTACAACTAATTTATTTCGGTAACTGTATCACATACTCCTGATCTATTGAAGTAATATTTAAGGTATTATACCAAATTATTTTAGGTAGCTCACATGCGGATTGTTTTATTTTGTAATTTAAAGGATTTTTTCTCTATTTTTTCTTAAGAAGTACCCCATGGGGATAGGAAATGAATCTGCATGTGGTGACAACTAAAATAATTTCAATATAACCCCTAAAATGAGTCTTTTTAAAAGCTAATTTGGATGGAGCACTACTTGACCTCGGGCAATACTTCAGCAGAAAGTGTATGCCACCGCTCATGGCGCAGATTTGGTTTCTTCAAGGCATCAAACCAGTGCTTCAACCTGTCACCTTTGGCATTGATGCCTAACTGTACACCGCCTATGGAGTAAAAAATAAATCCATGTAAATTTTTTTTTTTAAGTTCGCAAATTGAATTTTGTCAAATATATTTGCTTATTGCATTGTTAAGAAGAGAATTCCTGTTTTTGCACTCTTGTCATATTACTTGCATAAACTTGACATACCAATATAGTCATTCTGCTTTCCTACATCATGGTCCCACACTGTAACCTCCAGAGTTTTCTTGGCCAACTCATTGTGAGGAATGTCATATGTAAATTCCTGTAAGGAAATACATTGCTCTTTGATATATTTCCATACTTTTACAGTTTCGATATTAATTTAATTCTTGACGTAAAAGTTCTTTACAAAAAAAAAATTAATAAAAAAAAAATTAGATAAAACTAAACCTTGAGCAAATAGAATAACATGTTATATCAATATAATCAGTTTCTTAATACCTCATTAAACTCAGGATTAAGTGTCTTTTTAATTGTCTTTGTCTTGAATTTTGACTTCTTTTTGTCATCTGGCTTCAGATATCTGAAAGAAAATGTGCAAATATGACTGTTATTTAACATTTACAAAAATCATAACCTCACTGTTGTTAGCCTTACTATGTTGTAAAATAATACATTTTTACCTCATTGTAATTCTAAACTTTTCATCCTTGCAAATTATCAGATTTTAAGCAAAAATCAGAGCCAAGGTATCTTTCATGATTTTTAGAAACTTGAACCATTTACCGGTACTCGAAATGCCAAGAAAAAAGACCATCCCATTATCAAGCACACCGAATGCTTTTCACACTGGCAATTAGCATGTATAATTTCAAAGAAGAACCCTTCCCTCCCATCATTACATTTGACAGAAAGTAAGGCTAGATTTGAAAGCACTCACACTTTAACATAGGGGTCTGAGTATCCGTTGGAGTCCATGGCCGCCAGTGCAGCACACCGGATGATGGTTACCAGGAACTGCTGTTTTTGTGCACTGTATTTTAGGGAAACTAAGATGCGGCCACGTTCCTCTTCTTCACTCTCTTCTCGCTCCAACTTTAAAAAAAAAAAAAAAAATCAGCATCAAATGTTCAATTCTTTCATTTCTTTGGCAAAGCAGAAAAAAGATGTTCATATGAACTGATTAAAATATTGGGTGTTCAAGAGCTAAAGATATTCCACCATACTCGAGTCAAATTTGTGGAAGGTATGAGTCTCTAATTAATGATTTTGTTGATTGAAGAAAGCATTCACACACACACACACACAGACACACACACACACAGACACACACACACACACACACACACACACAGATTAAGCCTGTTTCCATAGCTCATGTGTCAAATGATGGCTGAAGCTTCAAAATGTTATCAACTTATGCCCCATTAAAACCCTATTAGCTTATATTAAATATCCTCCCATTTATCAGGTGAAGATATTTTAAGACAATCAAATAATGTATTGTATCTTGACACTGAAAATGATCAGTGCTCTAATTAAGAAAGTCATTTTTTTATGCATATGTCCAATGGAAATTAAAATGCGCTCAGAGAACGCAGAACAATGCCCTCCTCCTGCATACCCCTGTGGCCAGTGCCGCCTAGTGGCCAGTTTGCCCCGCACCTCAAATTCACAGAATCAGCATCCATTATGTAGAATCAAACCCCAATGTTCTGGAGCATTGAAATGAGGGCAGGGCCACTCTAAATACTAATGGGGATGTCGATTTTCACCTGAAAAGTAGGTCACACTGACCCAATTACATAAATTAACATTTTTGCAGCTTATACCAATTGATAATAAGTAATAATGTTTGATATATGTGTATTCTGCCAAGAATTAACAAAATCGGCATGTCGGCCATTTTGAAAAATGGCTGCTGTGGCTTCAAAATTTGGTCAGTATTATCCATCATCGAACTTAGCTTAGCCCCTCATAAAATACACCTGTACACCAACTTGTGTCAAAATTGAAACATTTCTACAGAAGATAGAGCGCTCACGGCCAAAGTTGACCCGATGGTCACTGCGACCTTGACCTTTGACCTTGGTTGGAAAAATTCCATGGAATCTTTTTATGGGGTCTTTAGTTTTACAAACATTATGTAGAATCAAACCCCAATGTCCTGCAGCATTGAAATGAGGGCCACTCTAAATACTAATGGGGATGTCGATTTTCACCTGAAAAGTAGGTCACACTGACCCAATTACATAAATTAACATTTTTGCAGCTTATACCAATTGATAATAAGTAATAATGTTTGATATATGTGTATTCTGCCAAGAATTAACAAAATCGGCATGTCGGCCATTTTGAAAAATGGCTGCTGTGGCTTCAAAATTTGGTCAGTATTATCCATCATCGAACTTAGCTTAGCCCCTCATAAAATACACCTGTACACCAACTTGTGTCAAAATTGAAACATTTCTACAGAAGATAGAGCGCTCACGGCCAAAGTTGACCCGATGGTCACTGCGACCTTGACCTTTGACCTTGGTTGGAAAAATTCCATGGAATCTTTTTATGGGGTCTTTAGTTTTACAAACATTATGTAGAATCAAACCCCAATGTCCTGCAGCATTGAAATGAGGGCCACTCTAAATACTAATGGGGATGTCGATTTTCACCTGAAAAGTAGGTCACACTGACCCAATTACATAAATTAACATTTTTGCAGCTTATACCAATTGATAATAAGTAATAATGTTTGATATAAGTGTATTCTCAAAAGAATTCACAAAATCGGCATGTCGGCCATTTTGAAAATTGGCCGCCATGACTTCAAAATTTGGTCAGTATCGCCCATCATCGAACTTAACCTAGCCCCTCATAAAATACACCTGTACACCAACTTGTGTCAAAATTGAAACATTTTTATAGAAGTTAGAGCGCTCACGCCCAAAGTTAACCCGATGGTCACTGCGACCTTGACCTTTGACCTAGGTCACCAAACTTTCATGGAAAATATTTACTTGGACTATATTGTTGTAGGCATATGTAATATCATCCCTGTGGTCCAGCCACTTTCGAGTGTTGGCCATTCCAAATACGGACACACGGACGGAAAAGTGATTACTATATGCCCTCCCTCGGTGGAGGAGGGCATAACCAGCACCACTGGCCCTTCTCTATCCTGGCATAACAACTGATCATATATTGCTATGCACAGTTGTGATATGGAGGAATATTCTTCATTAAACTGTTGGTTGATTTACTGTGTTGTCAATGTCTGTTGTAACAAAGTTAAACTTGAATGGAATCAAGAGTTTAAATGGGAACTAAATTTTTCTTACCGCAATTCTTTTTTCCAAATATACATTAAAATTCTTAGTTTGGTGTGATTTCAGAGATTTTAATGCCACTCTGGTCTCTCCAATGAAGTCAAATCCAAATTTATCTTCATCTAGTACAGCAAGGCGCAGTGTTTTCTTTCTGCAGTCATCATCTGTCACTCCATAATATGTGAGGGTCTCGTTCCATTCTGGGTTCAATGTTTTGTAGATTGTTTTTGTTCTGAGTTTGAATGACTGAAAATAATATAATACATCATCAACGTATTTGTAATACTATTCTACCAGTCACAAGAAAAACATTGAAAAATGATAATAAACATTATTTGATTAAAAAAATTAAAACAAACTCACCTTGCTGGCGCCAGGCAAAAGATGCAGTTTTACATAAGGATCAGACAAACCATTCGAGTCCATTGCTTTAAGGTTCTGAGAAAATAATATATAAGTGATAAGTTATGAAATCAGTCAGTCAGTTTTTTTAAAAATTATTATGTATTTTTATGTTTAAAAAGTGGTGTGAATCAAAAGTAATCTGGAATGTATCTGCTCACCTTGGCTCGGGCGAGCGTACAGTGTAACGCATTGTTGACCGAGTCATAGAGTAATGAGAATTCCATTGTTCCTAAGCTTGCTAAAATAACATTCAACATTACCATGTCAGAAAAAAAATCATTGTTTGAATCAATTACTTTTTCTTCATTATTACATTATGTTTCGATTAATCATAATCTAAAAAAACAAATCACTGCTGCGCTTTACTGAAATAAAAAATATCATGATATTGATAAAAATGATGTGACATAATATATGATATAATAGAATAAAATATGCTATATGGAATATATTTATGCTGAATTTGGGGTAAGGTTTTGAAATGCCTTTACCGATACCCAAGTTAAGTGCAAAAAAAGCGGCGGCCAAGAAAAGCTTATGCTGCATGCAGTTAACTGTTCAAGCTCTTATCAAGAAATCAGTTTTAAAGGAGATAAGTGGTTTAATATTAGTATTCTGACTGGTATATGCATTCCTTGCAAACAAAACTTACTTGAAAATATATATATGTATGTAAATTTATCTGTATATATATATAAGGCTACAAAAAATATCTTGCTGAAATTTCCTAAGCTTTTCCAGGTTTAGCTTTTGAATGTCCAAATCAATATTGGAGGGCTTAAACTCACATGGGCCATCTGACTCGGGTGATGATGGAGCAGCATCATCGTAATCTTCGTTGGTCATGCTGGTCTGATGACTGCCAGCGCCACTGTAGGCAGATTTGAACCCACTATCTGTGCTGTCTCCACGCTGCTGTTGTGGCTGCTGTGTGTACTGTTGCTGTTGTGGCTGCTGTTGCTGTTGTGTGTACTGTTGATGCTGTGGCTGCTGTTGCTGTTGGTTGTATGCCTGTTGAGATTGCTGGTCATGGGACTGTTGTCGAGTTTGCTCTTCTCTGGAATAACGTTGTCTTGTCTGCTGTGAGTCCTGACTTCTATCTTCAGAGTATCCTCTCTCTGCGTGACCACGCCCATAACGATCCTGTGACCTATGTTGTTGTTGTTGCTGTTGCCCTTGTTGTTGTTGTTGTAAACGGTCTCGATCTCCATAGCGATCACTAACCTTATCACTGCTCCTCTCGGTATAGCGATCATTGGCATTTCTGTCACTGTATCTTTCTGAAGAAGTCCTGTCACTATAGCGTTGATCTGTACTTTTATCCCCGTAGCGATCAGATGCTCTATCTGCACTGCGATCAGATGTTCTATCACCATGGCGATCACCACTTCTATCTGAGTAGCGGTCGCCCATTCCCCGTTCACCACTTCTATCATTATACCTGGACCTATCACCATAGCGATCGCCCCTTTCACCATAACGATCTTGCCTACCACCCCTCCCAAGATGGTCCCTGTCACCATAGCGACCAGAGTGGTCTGTGCGGTTACCATATTGGTCTCTGTTTGCATAATCTTCTCCTTCGCGACCTTCACCTTGGTCCAGGCTACCACTGCCATAGCTGGTGACACTGTCTTGGTGTGATCTCATGGAACTGTTGCGACTTAACTCTACAATGACATATTACAGCAGTGGTGTTATCTGCTAGCAAACTTATTTAAAGCGATTATGACTAGCAAGCTTATATTTACAGTCTTCCTACATAAATTAGATTACTCTTTAAGGTGTGATTGCTAGTTAGTTTTGTGAGTTTGCATTTTTCCTCATGCTTTCCATGCCTCCAAATGGTGAGTTTTATCAATCTGCTGTGACACTAATGTAGCTTATATGAGTGATGAGAGCATTCAACTTGCAAATACTATCAGTGTCATACTCGCTATGACAGGAAATGGCATAATACTTGTCATTACAGGAAATATAATCATATTCACCATTCCAGGGAATGGCATCATACTCGTCATTAAAGGGAATAGAATTGTACTCGACATTACAGGAAACAGGATCACACTCGCTATTACAGAGAATAGTATAGTTCTCACCAGTACAAGGAATGGCATCATACTTGTCATTAAAGGGAATGGCATCAAACTCGCCATTAAAGGGAATGGCATCAGACTCGCCATTACAAGGAATGGCATCATACTCGCCATTATAAGGAATGGCATCATACTCGCCATTAAAGGGAATGGCATCAGACTCGCCATTACAAGGAATAGCATCATACTCGCCATTACAAGGAATGGCATCATACTCGCCATTACAAGGAATGGCATCAGACTCGCCATTACAAGGAATAGCATCATACTCGCCATTACAAGGAATGGCATCATACTCGCCATTACAAGGAATGGCATCATACTCGCCATTATAAGGAATGGCATCATACTCGCCATTAAAGGGAATAGTATAGTTCTCGCCATTGCAGGAGATAGCATCATACATGATTACAGGAAAAGTTATTGTTCTTGTCATTACAAGAAACAGTAATATTCTTGTGATTAAAGGGGCGATATCACAATTACCATAAACAGGTATGGAAAAATCATCAGTTTGATGAAATATACCATAATTGTGATTATGAGGAATAGAATTGTAATCATCATTAAGAAAATGTATCGTGATCACTGTCACAGTGAATAGCATCAAAATAATCATAACAAAAAAGACTATCATTCTCACCAAAACAGAATATTACCATATTTGTGATTCCAGTGAATAATATCATACTTGTGATTAATATCAAACTTGTAATTACAGGGAATAAATAGCATCGTAACTGTGATTGAAGTTTCATACTTGTGAATACAGGGAATAGTATCATACTTGTGATTGAAGTTTCATACTTGTGAATTCAGGGAATAGTATAATACTTGTGATTACAGTTTCATACTTCTGAATAAAGGGAATAGTAGCATACTTGTGATTACAGTTTCATACTTGAGATTATAAGGAATAATGTCATACTTGTGATTACAGGGAATAACAATATTGAAAAATTAACTAGTTTCAAGCTTATAAATAGAGAAAGGATATCTGGCACTGCCAATCAGAGTGAGTGAGGAAGCTTTTAGATATAAAATGCAAATCTTTGTATAGTGTTAGTAAAATAACTTATGATGAATACGATAGCACTTCTGAGTCTTACTTCCAGAGATATCGCTGGCGGTTTCATCGTGCCTTTCGTCCTCTCGGCTGCTCTCGGTGGCACTGAGCTGACCTCCATATTGTCCACTGTTTATGCTGGATTTGCTGTCGCCAAGGCCTCGATTGTACATCTGATTGCTACGGTTTGATGAAATACTCATATTATCACTTTCTGCAAGAGAAAATCATTGTTATCACTTAATAAAGTCAAATGATGAACTTTTAATGTGATCAAAGACAAAGTTAGTTCTAAATATCTTATATCTCATAGTCATTCATCTATTGGACATTATTTCCAAAACAAAAATTTTAACTTATGATTTTAAACACATTCTGTTTGACATATGGTTGTGTCTTACTTGGCTTCATCCTATCACAAATAGAAATTCACAAAAATGGTCTTACCACACAAACCTTACAAAACAGAACAAGTCATACGAGGAATAACTACCTTGCAGTTAATATGACCAAAATGTTACTTTTGTACAACTGTGCAATCCTAAGAACTCTTGACATTTAATGACATTTGTAGTAGGTAGGGACAAACTGCAATTAAATGCTATTCTATAATATACTGCAGCCTCATATACTACAGATCTACCAAGTGCAATGAGTTCCATATATACTGTACACCAATCTATGTCACATGACCTCAGGTGCTGAACATCTATCGTATCAAAGTGGTTGTTGAAATTATTCTGAGTCTATTTTATTCATAATATATACAGTAAAATAAACAATTCCTTCCAATATTGATTACAAAATTTCTGTGAGGTAGACATCTACCAAATATACTCCGTAGTATTTAAATATGTTCAGGTATTTAGATTAATTACATTGTTTTTAAATTTGTTCAGGTATTTAGATTAATTACATAGTTTTTAAATATGTACAGGTATTTAGATTTATCACACAGTTTTTATATATGTTCAGGTATTTCAATGAAAGGTTTATATTCAGATATACCGGTATATCTTGGTATATGCGTATCAATTATAAAATTTTAAAAATTAAAATATATCATTTTAATTTCTTGATTATTCATCATTGCTTTATGAATAGAGATGTTTGGAGACCAATGCCAGCATATAAATGAGGTTGACTTCATCATAAATTTATGCACATTTCAACAAATATATTTTTATCACCCATAAAGAACAATTTTGGACTTTCATTCAATATAAAGAGACATACATTACATTCTAACAATAACTATCTAAGTATGCATGGTGAAAATATAACTTGTATACGACATTTATTTCATAAGTTATATTTTCATTGAAGGTGTTATTTCACATGTGATGCTAAAAGATCCAGAAAAATCAAAGTATAAAAGTTGTATATTGTTCTATTTGTTTGCAATTGTAAAATGGTGATGTCACAAGGTTCTTAATATTTCAGTATGTACCAATTCATAAATACATATATAAATATATGAAGTGATGTGAATGTTCAACATGACATTTGTGGCTTGAAAGCTGGAAGCAGTGTGCAATTTGAATATGAAAATCACATGCCTTTGACCTTATCCAAAGTACCTGACTGTGCTTGACGATTTTGTGGAGTTTGAAGTTGACCATCAGTTCTTGCAGCAATGTCTGAATTTCCAACATATATTGCGTTACATCAACATGTTCTATAACACATATATTTCCTCTACCTAAATTTCTTACAATGATGTCTTGACATGTGTCTTCAGCCTAATACATGAAATTCATTAAAATAAGTTTACCATTAAAAAACGCCTTTTAACAATTTACACAGAGGAGGCAAACCACTATTTTGCTGGCAGTGTTATCACTATATTTCCACATATACGGATACGTAACAATAGAGAAATGTCAAAGAAGGAAAACTGGGAAAAGAAAACAGGAAAATGACTAATAATAAACACATTCAAAACTTGTAATAAACACATTTGATCTACCATTCATTCTTTCACACCATGATGTTTTTTTTTACAATTTTTTTAAAAGAGTGAGCACTACCTTTGGAGTAGTATTTGAGACTGAATGTTATATGATGTCTGATAGCAAATATTTTTTTTCAAAAAGAAATAAATTTGTTGTTATTAACTGAAGAAAACAACACCATTGCACACATAAGAACAAAGAAAAGAGATCTATCCACTCAAATGATTTATCATGGTACTCCAAATGTGATGTCACAAATATAGATGAAGGTCAACAAAGGTTACAAAAACACAAAAACAGGTTCACTGGAATATAAAACAACCCAATATCAAAGCGGTCAAGAGCAGAAGTTTTCATGGAGTCAAATAGGTCATGACCTTTTAGGGCACAGAACAATTATGTCCATTTTACCTGTAGAGGGCACTCTCTGTCAGTGTGCTGTTAAATCAAGATTAAGCAAAATGATGTGTGTTTTGGTTTAAGTATGTGTTCAGTTAGTACATTTTTGTTATGGTAAATTAGAACTCAAATACTCCTCCATATCACAACA
Source organism: Amphiduros pacificus (assembly GCA_949316495.1). NCBI lineage: Eukaryota > Metazoa > Annelida > Polychaeta > Phyllodocida > Hesionidae > Amphiduros > Amphiduros pacificus. The sequence continues at coordinate 40,503,896 of OX439001.1, read as the reverse complement.
TGAATGGCGACGAACCCAAGACAAGGACACTACGCGGATCAAAAGCACAACTCATGGAAACCAATATATCACTATGGAACTCACATCTCATCCCATCTCATATAGAATACAACATCCCACAGCCAAACAAATTCCCAAACACAAACGAGACAGGTGCACAGAGCTAACTTTTATGGTCTTGCTTCAGATTTATCACTTTGCACAGAAGATAATCATATATCAAAAATGGCTCTGTTTGAAACAATATTCTCTAAAATAATACATAGCTTCTGTAAAGTGTCACAAGCAAGAGATGTGTATATCATATTTTTTTCAAATATTCCTTTAAAACTTCAAAATCAAGTGAAAAATGAACAATAATAGTCTCTCCATGAAACCTTGAATTACTTTTCAATGACATCCTTGATAATATTATATGTTATTGGTATTTCATAAAACTTTTTGCTAATATAGAAATGTTGCAACTTGATGAGTGCATCGTACAAATGACAAATATTCACCAACAATGCAATAATAATCATCCAAATTACACATAAATTACCAAATGTTATTTTTATACATATACATTGCAATACTAATAGAAAATTAGCAGAACCATGATCATATTACAAACTTCCAGCTGTGTTACCTAGTAATGAATGCTTAGTAATATGTACTGCATAACCATATGAGCTAACTCTTCCATTTCAGGTGGACCTGAGGTCCTGTGCTTTCTAGCATGGAGGGGGAGGAAGGGGGTGAAGCTCAAGTCAATCAATGGGGTAGATCTTGAAGGTACATGGAGGTCAGACTTGACTCAAGCAATAAGAAGCAATAATATTGCCACTTACCAATTACAATCCATCTTGCATTCACAAAGACAGACAACCAATTACAAGTAATCTTACATTCAGATGGGACAGACAACCAATTACGATCCATCTTGCATCCACAGGTGCAGACAACCAATTGCAATTCATCTTGCATTCAGAACAACAGACAACCAATTACAAGTTATCTTGAAATCAGATGGGGCTGACAACCAATTACGATCCATCTTGCATCCACAGGTGCAGACAACCAATTACAAGTCATCTCACATTCACAGGACAACCAATTGCAATCTATCTTACATTCACAACAACCAATCATATTGAACAATATGGAGTCACATTATCCAGAGTAACATTGTGATTCATATGGAAGAGTACCAATCATACAGCAGTTTATATTTGTGTCCACAAACAACCAATCTCATTCAGCATTCCATTTTAGCCAATGCTGGGTAATTACTGAACAACCAAATATCATGCAGATATAATTCACTTTTTCACTGTTCTTTTTTTCATAATAAAATTTTACAGTACATTTTTCAATAAATATTTTAAAATATAAATTTATAATATAAACAATGAAAATATTTCTAACAAATATTTGGTGTAAACATAATTAGAAGGATGGGCTTGGAAATATTATCTTAAAACTAAATACACTTTGATAAAAAATATAATGTACCATGGTGCACAGACACTACACTATTTAGGATAAGATTTTTAAAAATATCTATAAATATATTGTAAAAAACATTGAATAAACTTGATAAATGTGTAGCAATAAAAGGTAAATATTAAAGGGGAATATAATCACCTCCTGTTTGCTGAATGCCTTCATAATGTAAATGAACAAACATAAAGATCAGAACTAATTCCTGGCACAACTTTATATATATACCATAATCATAATTCTAATTATACTCCTTCTCATTAATGTAAATATACTTTCTTCTGAGTCAATCCGTGGCAGATGATTCATTAGAGTCTATGTGAGACTTCAGGGTTTATTGGTATAATCTAACTTGCTGAAACAAAAATATATAGAAAAATAAAACAGGGTTAAGGGCCAAAAAGGACCTTTTCTTGCACACTCAGTGAATATCTTGATATAAAGGTTGATGGGCATAAGTCTGAGGTCACTTCAGCAGAATAATCTGACACATGAGAATCTTGTGATGATGCTTGTAAGGATATGTCCCTGAAATATTCATTTGTCCATATACAAGTAGATAGAACCTATTCAAATAACTCTCATGCCACCTGTCACCATAATATTCATATTTCATCACCAAAAGGGTGTTTGCATTGAACAAATATAAGGGAAAGAATATGTGAGAGCAGTGATCAGGCTGACAGATCTCTTAAGTTGGTTCTGGTGGAAGAATCTCAAGTGTTTGATAAAATGTTTGAAAATATCTCAGTCTGGGATCTTAATTAATGAGTTGTACAGTATCATCTACTTCACATGTCTTGTGTATCTTTATGGTCCTTTCTGCACTATTTAGGCCGTATTATGTATGACAGAAGCCTGTCACTGGGACTCAATGCCCTACTCTTTAAAAGAGTGACTATGGATTTTCTTTTATCACCTAAAAATGATAACACCAACTCTGCCTTGGACAAGAACTCGTGAAGCTGGAGTGAGAAACAACTCAGTGGCAGATATCTACCATACTCCACCATATAGCATGACCAAATAACTCTTCCCAACTGGGATTCAAGTCCTGGACCTTTAGCATGGGAGACAGGCATCTTACCCACTGAGCCATATCTCACCCCCTGTACTTCACATGTTCAGCACTTTCCACATCAGTCATTGTGGCCACTCTGCAGGAAAGTTGTTACACATTTCAGACCTAATCAGTGATATTTACCTGAGTCAGGTTGGGTTGGTCTTTTGGATCTCCGTTTACTGATATTAATTTCATCATCAGAACTGCTTGTTTCTGCTTCGCTACTCTCTGTAAAATCATATGTAACAGTTGTTAAGGTAATAATATAACAAATAATGTTATAATTATAATATATTAAAATAGTATAAAACATATATATAATTTGTGAATTAATAACAAGCTCCATGTTAACATTAGACTGGGCATCAAGTATTGCATGCTCTTTTCTATGTCAATAGATTTAAAATATATTGAAATCATGCAAAATTTATCAATTAAATTATTTATAACATGATTATTGAGGTTATTAATATCCATAGAAATATATAAACTATTTTAAAAAACAAATAAATCTGCGAATCTAACTAAAATCATTCTACTCACTGTATGTTCCCTAAAACCTATATAAGCATGTTCCTGACTGATATAAACTAATGTTGTGTATCATGCTGTGTTTCTAAAAACAAAACGCTGGTGTTTCAGTGATAATAGCAAAAATTGCATTCTCAAAAAAAGATCTATGAATAAATAGCAAAGACAGTAAGATCTGTCATGGGAATAGCTTGATTGTATATGGTGATATATATGAATATATGTAAAATATAAATCATAAAAAGAATTAAAAAGAAAGAGAACCCCAGCTCCACCTGGTGGGAGTATGGGTTATTATAAAGATGGGCAAAGATAGAAAGCCTGGCTTGGTGGGAGTTCCTTCAATGCTGAATACTTTAGTTATTGGGAAGTGAGCTACACAGAGTATCCTTTATTGAATTTCTTTGAAAAAAGGAATAAACTACATACGGGTGAGAGAAGTTGGAGCGCTCCAACAGTAATGACCCAATTCACAACCAAAGCAAACACGTATGTTTTAAAATATGGTTGGCATGCCCAACCTCAGAACCAATAACTAATATTGTAATGTCATTACAGGACTGATATAATGGGATCTTCTCAGTCCCACCGAGCTCAGATAGAAGGGACTGAATACCTAATAAACTGAAAAATGACAAAATATCTCAGAAATGATGTCTTGAATTTGAATAATAAACTGAAATCTATTCTGCATCCTTATAAAGTACATTTCTTCTTTTGGAAAGAGAATGAAAAAAAGTTTCCACCAACAGATCATAAAATCCTATTTGTCTAACAAATACAGCCCAGAAACTATCTGAAATGATTCTTTTTATGACTCCTGCCTGTCCTTTCTCACTTCATGGAATAGATGGTCCCTAACCAGGATTGTAACCATGCCCACCTCCTCGGCTCCACGTACTGTACTTTCCACCATGTTTGCGGTGGTGACGTCCAGCATCGGGGTGTGTGCGTGTGGCAGCATTATACTTGGTTCCCACATCCTTCCCGCCAGTGCGGCCAGTCGGTGTCTTGTACTTGGGGATTCCCTTGAAGAACCAAGCACCTGATCTCTTCCACAGCTGAAACATCAAGGCATATGTGATCATAGTGATCCAAAACTAGCATACCACAAAGTCTCTGTGACTGTATACTATTCTGGTTCAGTAATATGAGCATAGTAATCCAGAAAACAGCATACCACAAAGTTTCTGTGGCTGCAGACTATTCTGGTTCAGTAATGTGATCATAGTTATCCAGAAACCAGCATACCACAAAGTCTCTGTGGCTGCAGACTATTCCGATTCAGTGATGTACCAGATAGAGATATGGAAAACCTGGGACAATAATATCAACTAATCCCAATGTAAATTGAGAGATAAATGTGGGTGGTTAAATCTATTAATAAGGCTAGCTTTTTCCAAATATATTAACAAGTCCTGAGTATTATAAATTTCATAAAAAAAGTGTTTTCAATTTCTGGACTTTAAATTCATTTCTATTATTTATTAATTTTAATATCTTTATAAAAGTGTGATGTATAACAAACCTCTCTATTTTCACTGCAGATTTTACACAGCCATACTGGTTGCCTTTGTGCATTATATGTATCAACACTACACTTTGAACATACGGCCTGAAAATAAAGAAAGCATTTACAGGCACTGAATTGGCCACATACAATATGATTATGACAAGAACATGAAGATGTCAAATAAGAAATAATTAAATTTTCATACATATAAAATATACAAATAACAAATTTTAACATAACATGTTTTTTAAAAGTTACATGTAGCTTTCCAATGTTTTATGAAAAAAAACCCAGAAAAGTCAGTTGGAACTAAAATAAAATATAATTTGACTAAGGGAAGTATTATAAGTCATTGTATATATTTGATTTTCTATGATTTCCATGCAATTTCTAAGGGGCTGACCTTTCTACAATCAGAGCAGTATGCAGGCTGGCCACTAATGATGCCAAACTCATCCCCACACAAGATACACTGAGACTGCCCATTGCCCATCGCATGCTTCTTCATGTTTTCCACTTTCTCCACCAGGCGGCTGCAAGGTAACATATATTGATCATCAGACATTCAGATATCCAGGATAAGTTCATAAAGGAGTGGATTAGAATGGATTCTTACTAATTACTCAGGGTTCAGACACCCAATTATTTCTCTTTACTCAACAGATTAGTTTAATTGATTCACACCTCCACTTTGTTTTCATGGAACCATTTCATACAAGCATTTTTTGCTTTATTGGCAAGAAACATTATGTTACCTAATTAGTAACTAATTCTCTTCTTCTCAATCAAGTTGATATGCATGTCATCATTTAAAGAGAACTCAGCATAAATGAGGTACAAACATTAGATGCTGCAGTTATCGTAATTTGTTGGATGATAAGTTTTATTAATATTAATAAGCCTGTGTCTGATTTATTTTTTACTCTAAGGAATGTCTGTCTAAATGGTGTGAATTTCACAATAGTAACAATAATGTGCTTAATTTACAGATTTAATTTTGTCCATCATTCTGTTACAATCACCAAAAAATATTTCTATGCATTTTTAATTATATGTATTATATGTATGGAAATGTGTACCATTCAATTTCATTTCTCCCATTTGTTGCTGAATGAGCTTCTAAATGAATCAAACACATCAGATTATATGGAGAAAATAACATAAATGAATTCAGGACTATGATTTCATCTAAAAAAAAAAACACAAAGCAGACCGATATTTTATTATGCATGAAAACGGACACATTAGAGATGAGCATGATATGATAAAAGCGTGTCTGGTGGCAGGTATGTGGTCCTGCATTGACAGCATACACTGAGCCTAGTGGGAAGAGTCAGGTACTCGGTCATGTGCTACACAACACCGACACTGGCAGAACAGCAGACTGCACTTCCTCTACACCACCAAGGCCACGCCGCCTCTCAGGTCTCGGCAATTTTCATAATGGCAGAACACCTCACCCCTCTTCCACCACCGTCCCGTTATCGATCAAAAAACCTGCACACTTCTCAAGACACCAAAGTGCCATTTAATCAATTTGAAAAAAAAGTAGACATAATTGCCTAACAATGAAATATTGTTCAGGGTGGTTGCCATGGTGACAGTGACATCACCATTGCACCATTATCATGGCAACCAGACCACAGAGAGGTAATGTCCACTATGAGGTGAGATTTAGTTAACTCTGTTAATAGATAAGCATTGAGATGAGCCCAGCATCATCCAGTGTGAATTTGGCAAGTTCAATTATTTTTACCAAATTTGTCTCATTCAAAATGAATTCAACATGAACTCTGAATCACATTGTTTTGCAATTATAATCATGAAAAATAAGCATGAATACTTCTCTCCTGAATTATTTACAAATACATCAATTATCTGTAGTAATGATACAGTCAGTGGATAATCTCATCTTTAGGATCTTCTGTTGCTATCCAAACATATAATCATGAAAAATAGTGATATATAATTAAAAGATATAACTAACAAACTTTCACAGGCATCCTGACAAGAAAGGATTTAATCCACCAATGATCTCCAGGAAAATGCAGGTTTCATTTTATGCTAGCTGGCTGTGATTGGTGAAAAAATACTACCATAATGAGGCTTGGTTTGGAATAGATATTTATAGGATATTGCCAAACATTGTCTTTAATCTTTTTTACCATTCATTATTGTATTCTTCATTATTTTCTCTTTGACTTTGTGCCTTAGTTTGTAAATGAAAAAAAAACCTTTCACGATTACTTTATCACTGTGTGATGTAATATTTATGTATTTTAATTCAGATCGTTCCTACCAGTGACAAGATTTTCTTTGGAGAAAATCTCTAAATAGATCATTGCCAGCCTCTTCTATGACCATTGCTTGTGGCCTGTCTGGAAGTTTGGTGAGGAATTTGGTGAGATCACACATGGCTGCTGGTAGACATGACTCCTGGCACACCCATTCACAATGCCACCATGCTGGAATCTAAGACGGCTTCTCCCCCTTCCAAGCCTACCTCCAGACCCTACCTCCAGACCCTGCCTCCGGACCCTGCCTCCAGACCCAGGCAAATATCATGTCTGTGCAATGCTAGCTGTTTGCACTCTCTTCTGGTCTCTTTGGGTGCATTCTGTGAGCCTTATTAGGCCTCCAGGAGGTGTGTATGAGTGTAAAGGTCAGTCTCAGGCACATCCCATCCAATATCCCATATTATCCCATCCTACATCCCATCCAATATCCCATATTATCTCATTCATTATCCCATCCAATATCCCATATTATCCCATCCAATATCCCATATTATCCCATCTAATATCCCATATTATCCCATCCATTATCCCATATTATCCCATCCGTTATCATATATCCGATCCCTTATCCCATCTTTCATAGGAAAAGCTGTCAGACAAGAAAATCCTCATTTATAAGACTGGAAGACAAGTTATTCATCATTTCAATCAATACTGTTTAAGTATAAAGAGAGGACTAGACAATATCTGTCAGACGAAGGAATTGTCATTTCAATCAAAACTATTTTAGCATCATCAGATAAACAGACAATATTTGTCAGACAAGGCAATCAGTCAGTACAGCACAAACATAAAAGACACCCTGGATGCCAGGCAGTGTCAACTAAATGGGGCATGGAGGCAGTGTCAACTAAATGGGGCATGCAGGCAGTGTCAACCAGACGAGGCATGCAGGCAGTGTCAACCAGACGAGGCATGCAGGCAGTGTCAGCCAGACGAGGCATGCAGGCAGTGTCGACCAGACGAGGCATGCAGGCAGTGTCAGCCAGACGAGGCATGCAGGCAGTGTCGACCAGACGAGGCATGCAGGCAGTGTCAGCCAGACGAGGCATGCAGGCAGTGTCAGCCAGACGAGGCATGCAGGCAGTGTCAACCAGACAGGTCAGGCCTCACTTCAATCAACACAGTGCTCGTTCAGCGTGTTGATGAGCAGACACCATCAGTTACCACAGGCAAGCAGACGACCACCATCAGACAACTTCCCCCTCTATTCAATAAATGCAGATCAGCTCACCAAACCAGATCACTAAATCAAACCCTGTAAATCAAAGTCTAAATTCTCCTCATTACATTTCTCTTCATTATTGATATACTGCACAGATAAAAATTCATACCAATGATTTTTCACCATTCTAGCAGACATATTGAAATGTTAATCCATCATCAGTCAGCAGTACTTATTGATCTGACTGGATGGGAGCCATTGGAGTTGTTTAAATGTGTCACACTCCTCATGAAGCGGTGAAAATAAAGTGAATTCTAGGCCCAGATAAACCATTCTGGAAACTCCTTTAAATGCTTGATTTTAAGTCAAAAATAGGTTCCTGCCAAATTGTTTTAATGATCGATGTGGCAGCATCTTTTATAATCTATATAAACCTTTCCAAGATTCATACTGAAAGATCATACATACACAATTTTGTAATTTTAGAAATCCATGACATTTTGTTGACCTCATTTTGTCTGAAGACAAATTTCCAGTAATTCATGATATGTCTCCATCGCAATTACATTACATATAAGCAGGTAGATAGATAAATTTGGGGCCAAAGTGCCGAGCCAGACAGGATAAGATCAAACACAACAAGATATAAAAGTCTTTAATTTGTTGTTAATGAATTAATAGAGTACAAGTAGGAGCACCCTGATGGAACTCCCTGGACATAAAGCATAGTCTGGCACATCCAGAGTCTCTCCTACCATTTCTGTGACATAAGTCCCGGAGACATTTCTTGCTACCCATTTATTGTCTTGCCTTTATTGGATGCGATAGAGATTGCTGGTCAGTATGTCCTTTGCTTTCTCTCTATATAATTTCTGTACATTCTTTGGAATAAATGTCCCACCGTGGGGAATTTACTAGGCTCTGGGTTAGAAGCTGCAATCATATGAAATCCCTACAGATAATGGTAGCTCTGGCTAGCTCCAATGCTGCCATAAAAATGACATATTCTATTTTTATATGGAAAGCTGAATTTGCACTGCATAATATTGACAGAGTATCTGTACAAAATACACATGGGTAGCCAAACAGATAGAGGGAATGCATGCAAATATTGCTCTACCTTGCATGCTCAATATAAAGCCATACATCACAGACTGCATCAAGCTGATTTGCATCCAACGCTCTATAAGATATAGCGGGTATAAAGATACAGCCATAAGCGCTCTGGATGACAAGGACTGTCTGCAGCCGTTTGTGGTCAATCAAGTCCCTTACGTCAACATCATGGACAGACCATATGCAACATGAAAAATGACACTTAGGCCAATAGCCTGGGTCTAGACCAACACAAAGCCCACTGGCACTTATAGGTCTTTTGTAAAAATGATATCATGCAATGGCTTTTTAGGGAGATGTTACCATGAATGTGCTACATCATTTATACTGTTTTTGGGCAGAAAATTAAGATATTGCATGTTTAGCTAGGTTTTGCCACTTCATATGTCATTCACTATTTTATATACGTCTACTGAGTGCAACACTATATTGGTTATACATTTCCTATCAATTGTTTTGAACATTACACTCGGACAGCTCCAGAAGGCATTCAGGATTCTTAATAAAACAGTCTAAAAGTAATGTCATTCACCAATTTAAGATTTGTTTTCCTGTCAATTACAATTTCTATTAGGATATGCTTTTATTTATTCATATTTAGATACCAGAAATGTATGGTATCAAACTATTAATTCTTCAAACCATATCATCACTGTAAATGAATGAGAACATTTAATTCATCAATCATTTTGAAAGATTATGTTCTAAAGAAATATTTTTTGCCACCTATCTCAAATCAAGACTTGTTTTGAAATAAATCTATGTCCCGTACAGAAAAATATTAGCTGGAATTCATGGCAAGCTACTTTACCCAAAAAATCTCTTCAAGTTTTGTCTTTTTTATTTCAAAGATCTTGGATATTGCATAAATGTAAAAGGTCATACAAGCAAAATAAAATAACTTTCAAACTGAATTTTTTTTATCATATCCAATGTCTAATGTTCCTGTTTGTGCAAACCTAGTGAAATCTAATTTATACATACATGACTGTATTTTTTATATAGCAACATATGATCATATTCTCAAAAGTAGTCATGTCTGGTAGAGTCTATTTACTGTTGTTAATATTTAAATACATATACATATACACAGACATGTCAATCTACTGTTTGAGCAGGTTTATGCTGAACATGCAATTAGCATTTTTATCTGAGAGAGATAATTACTTTCAAGTTGATTAGAAAGCAATAACATTATTTGATAGGACATTATAATTATTAATTAGAGCATTTATATTTCATATCCTTTATTTCTTGTGCCATATTAATTAAAATTAAGCAAGCATTAAGAATAAACATATTTATATTCAATTTTTCATTGGGTGGATTCATGATTTCTTTCACCCTATCATCAATTTTGTTCATTTTGATCAAATTCAAGAAATAAAAGAACCAGATTACATATTTTTGTTGATGCCAGTAAAGGTTTTGTAAAATGATTACTACAAGAAGCATAACTTTAAATTAAAAGTTATTTCTATTTTGTTCATTATAAGGGTGGACCTCTATATACCCAGTACCCGACCTAACCTCAGCTCATATACAGCCCGGACAGTTCATTGTAAGGGCGGACCTCTATATACCCAGTACCCGACCTAACCTCAGCTCATATACAGCCCGGACAGTTCATTATAAGGGCGGACCTCTATATACCCAGTACCCGACCTAACCTCAGCTCATATACAGCCCGGACAGTTCATTATAAGGGCGGACCTCTATATACCCAGTACCCAACCTAACCTCAGCTCATATACAGCCCGGACAGTTCATTATAAGGGCGGACCTCTATATACCCAGTACCCGACCTAACCTCAGCTCATATACAGCCCGGACAGTTCATTATAAGGGCGGACCTCTATATACCCAGTACCCAACCTTACCTCAGCTCATATACAGCCCGGACAGTTCATTATAAGGGCGGACCTCTATATACCCAGTACCCGACCTAACCTCAGCTCATATACAGCCCGGACAGTTCATTATAAGGGCAGACCTCTATATACCCAGTACCCAACCTAACCTCAGCTCATATACAGCCCGGACAGTTCATTATAAGGGCGGACCTCTATATACCCAGTACCTGACCTAACCTCAGCTCATATACAGCCCGGACAGTTCATTATAAGGGCGGACCCCTATATACCCACTACCCGACCTAACCTCAGCTCATATACAGCCCGGACAGTTCATTATAAGGGCGGACCTCTATATACCCAGTACCCGACCTAACCTCAGCTCATATACAGCCCGGACAGTTCATTATAAGGGCGGACCCCTATATACCCAGTACCCGACCTAACCTCAGCTCATATACAGCCCGGACAGTTCATTATAAGGGCGGACCTCTATATACCCAGTACCCGACCTAACCTCAGCTCATATACAGCCCGGACAGTTCATTATAAGGGCGGACCTCTATATACCCAGTACCCGACCTAACCTCAGCTCATATACAGCCCGGACAGTTCATTATAAGGGCGGACCCCTATATACCCAGTACCCGACCTAACCTCAGCTCATATACAGCCCGGACAGTTCATTATAAGGGCGGACTTCTATATACCCAGTACCCGACCTAACCTCAGCTCATATACAGCCCGGACAGTTCATTATAAGGGTGGACCTCTATATACCCAGTACCCGACCTAACCTCAGCTCATATACAGCCCGGACAGTTCATTATAAGGGTGGACCTCTATATACCCAGTACCCGACCTAACCTCAGCTCATATACAGCCCAGACAGTTCATTATAAGGGCGGACCTCTATATACCCAGTACCCGACCTAACCTCAGCTTATATACAGCCCGGACAGTTCATTTCAAGGGCGGACCTCTATATACCCACTACCCGACCTTACCTCAGCTCATACACTGTCCGGACAGTTCATTAGTTCAACCTCTCATAATTAAATGCAGACCAGACGGATGCCAAGAATAGCCCCATGAAACACTAGCAAATTGGTGTGATACTTGAGATAGTGTAGGACGCAAATGCTTGCCTCCAAATCAAGGGCTTTTGTGGAGGAGGTAATTTCCTGTTGCCATGGTATCAGACGATGGAATCAGTCATTATTTGGACAAACAATCTTCAGGTGTTGTTTTCCTCCAACAGCCTTGGCCTCTATTTTTTTATTTATCAATCACCCCTCACCCATACATGATTTATATTGCTAAAAATAAGTGTCATTAAGTAAGAATCTCTTTGCGGGTCACCATGATGCTTCTGTTGATGCCTTCATATATACAACATAAAATGAGAAAATCCAAACCTAAAATAAAGAAGTTTTTAAACCAACTTATCTCAATTATCAGAATATGTTGTTTTATTTGATGCCAGGACAACTGTTCTGGTGAATATAAGGGAGTTTTGTCATAAATAATATTTCAAACCTATCTTCCTCACTGCAAATCCTGCTAAATTGACCAAAGAGCCAGCCTAATGACAGCCCTGGCCATTTATAATAGGCTTCATCGTAAGCAGCTTGTGTTCAGAATGTCTCCACTATTTGCATACATTTTTGTTTATAGTTTTCCATCACTTTTAAAGCTCTTTTTACTAATCAATATAATTATAGTTTCCTAGGTTTGATTATTGAACATCTGCCAAAGACAACATAAATATGCTCTCGATATATAAAGAAATAAAAATATATGTTGATTCAACATATTGCAATATTTCAACATTTAATGTAATTACCAGTTAAACAAATTATTTTCACATTAATTTAATGAAATCTTTTTGCAACTTTCAATTAAATCTGATAATACTTTCCCAATAAATCAGGATAAATGGTCACTTTTACAACTCGTTGAGCCAAGTTCAAATTTTACACAATAATTTAAACTAATCTTTTTCTAACTTTTCATTAAATTTTACAATACTTTCTCAATAAATCAGAGTAAATGGTCACATTCACAACTCTTTGAACTTAATTCAAATTTCTATCATCAAAAATAATTCTGGATAATTGTCTTGATAGACATAGTTTTTACCATTTGGGTATACATGCAATATGATCTTGCAATCAATCTCCTAACTATCTACACTGAGACAAATTGTTAGATCTGCAGGAAATGAGAAAGTAAGCCTGAACTTTGCAAATGCCACAAAGATGACTGTGAATTGGAGGCAACTTCCTGTTTACAGATTATTGCTCATGGCGAGATGAACAATATTGGCTGGGCTGGAGAACCAGTCAAAATGCCACCCATCCCCAAGGTCAACACACCAAAACACAAACATGATAAAACTATGAATATTAATGGCTGATGATGATAAGATAGATTCTTATTGCTGATGCTGATGATTATAAAGAAATTTGTGGCTGATGATTTTGAAACTATACAGATTTTATGGCTTTGATATGACAGATACAGGATGATATGAGATGCATATCTGTTAGTTGTAAGATCTGCTCCGGGGTCAGATGTCGGCAAACGTATACCGCAGCCATGTTATAGAACGACTCACAGGCGGGCCCATCCTTGAACAATATGTATAAAATGTCAAATGTCTACTTATTAAAGCAATTGCCACTTTGATAAATACCAAATGAGTATTTTCTACATTTAGAATCTGATTTCCATCATGTCGTTTGCATCAATTTTCTTAGAAATATTTTACAAATTAATATAAAATATGGATGATACCCATTACCATAAATCAAATATATCACTAATCCATCCATGCATATGATGCGTATTGTGCATGTTGTTCAAAAGTCTGCCGATCTTATTACGTTTCCAGGAAAGTCACGATCCATCAGGATACGGCTTGTGGAAACTAAACAAATCAGAGAAACACTAATCACGTTCAGAGCCCTTTGTAAGTATGTATTGTAGATCCACATAACTGGTGTGCCTCTTTTCCCAATCAAATTAGAAGCCGCTCCCAATTCAATTGGTAGGCAAGATCAAGCAAATTATGGACCTCTTCCCATGCTCTTTGCTTAAACGTGGCATGACTGATTTCATGTCTCCAGGATCTTGCAGACCATGATTGATCCACTGGGGTGTGACCTTTTCTTGCACAATGTGATGTGATGAAGCCAGATTTGTGTGACTACACACTTCCTTGTGCTTTTCTGTCCGTGGCTAATCTGATCAGCAGATCCTTCACAGTGGAAACTCAGAACCCATCACTTCACGTACACAAATCACGAGCTATTAAATTGTATACAAGTTCTTCCAACATCACTGTGTGATACTGACTTTAATGTTGTTAATAATTTTGTGGAAAATTATTTATAACAAAACAGGAAGTCAAGAGGAATGCGATATAAATTTCTAATCTGTTCATGCTTCAGGCCCTCTCCTCAAGTCAGGGACTGATATAGTGTTCAGATCTTAGAGTGGGAGCTGCTCATCATGCATATTCATCAATTATTCATCAGTTACAAGCTACTGTGCATTGATGGTTCAGACATGTGACCAAAGTGTTTCAGGGAAAGTTATCTAGGAAGGTTTGATATAAGAATGGTGAGAGTGACACAAAAGTGTGTGCCCAGTGTTATGGACAAGGGGTGGGACAGCAGACAGCTTAATTATCACACATTACAGGCATTGGCCTGAGTGTCCCAATTAGATTCCTTTGACGAAGAAGTTTGATTTGCTGACTCATTTTAAAAAGATTTAAAAAGAGCCTGCGTGAGGGTATAATGGCAGTAGACTAACTTTCAGGTGGAGGGGAATTTAAATTGAATTTTTCACCGATTGACCAGGATTTTGCCATATTTCATGTGATATACAGCATTGTGATAGTACCAGGATCATATTGAGTATACCTGTGGACTATACTTGTGTGCAGAAATGAATGAAAATCCAGCTAAAAGGCCATACTCAGAACTCTCACCTGAGGAAGCCAGTGCAGTCCATATAAGGTCAGTGCTTGAAGGAGTCCTGGAAAGGTATGGCTTACATACTATACAGAAAGATATTCAAGAAATTAAAAACAGTATCACCAGTGCACATAAAGACATAGCTGATGCAAAGAAGCTGTCTGAGAAAAATTACCTTGAGATTGACATGATGAAAACTGAGATAGCTCATCTCAAAACACAACTCACAAATGAGAGAGAAGCCAGGCTAAAGTTGGAAAGTTATGATCGCAGATCTAACCTGAGATTTTATGGCTTGCCTGAAGAGGACAAAGAGACAGACAAACAGAGTGAAGGAAAAACGTTGAGCTTCCTACGGGATAAATTAGGGGTTGATGGTGTATCAGTGGAGAGGTGTCATCGTCTTGGCCCTCGCCCTAGACAGTCACAGCCTACACAGAGAAATGTAAGGCCGAGACCTATCATCCTGAGATTTACCTTTTTTAAGGATAGACAGCGAGTATGGGACAACAAGAAAAAGTTAGCAGGGATGGGCTCCAAGGTATATATCAGGGAGGATTTTCCATCTGATATTGATATCAGAGTCAACAAATTGATGCCTATCTTCCAAGTTGCCAGAAAGATGTATCCCAAGTACACAGCGAGGTTGGTAGCTGACAAGTTATTTATCAATAATCAAATGTACACCGTAGACACCTTACATCAATTGCCACAGGAGCTCCAGATTGAAAACATAGCAACCAGACAGAATGATGATATGGTATGGTTCTGGAGAAAGGAATCTCCATTTTCAAACTTTCATCCATGTCTGATACAGGAAGGAAGTGTCACTTATAACTGTGCTGAGCAGTACTTTGCAGCTGAAAGGGCACGCACATTCAATGATAGTGATGCATTACACAAAATTATGTCAACTGACAATCCAGCAATCCAGAAATCTGTTAGAATTAAGACCTTTAATGAACAGGAGTGGAATAGGAAATCTATGGAGGTGATGTTCAAGGTTCTGAAACTCAAATTTGATCAAAATCCACACCTCAAAAGTAAACTATTGGAAACCGGATCAAAAACATTGGTGGAAGCAAGTCCACGTGATCGGTTCTGGGGTGTTGGACTTAGTATGAATAACCCTAACATCACTGACAGATCACAGTGGGGTGAGAACAACCTTGGTAAGATCTTAATGGAAGTTAGATCTAATATGAAGTAACATTATTTTTACACATTGCATAGCTACTTACCCCTGTGTGAGGGTATAGTTTACCTGGCCTATTCTGCACCCCACCACCACCTGTACACCAAAGGAGCCATATTACATAACTATGAACTGTGACCCACATAGGTGATTTGCTGGTCAGATTTAATTATAAACATACCAAGACATGTGCTTGCAAACTTATTCTATTGACACATATCTGAGGTATCTCAGTACATGGTGTATTATATCTGCAGGCCTAATGTGAATTAACTTTACTATCCCAGGTGACTGTATTACAACTTGTACAAACTCACATGATTTCTTTCTCAGAAGTGCATTAGAAAGACATCATTCTTGATTACACACAATACCTCTATAATAGTGAATATATTACATCAGTTGCTGTTGTATTGAATGAATTGTGTAATGTTCCATCATGCATATCTTCACACACACAGACATACTTATAGCGATGGAGTAATGATGTAATCTAGTGTATTAATTATATTGTTGCACATACATAACATGGTGTTATTACTTGCTTTGGATATCATACAATTTCACTTTATTTCTATTTTGGATATCATACAATTTCACTTTATTTCCATTTTGCACACACAATGCTCAATACCATGGCTTGAAGCACTAATATGGTATATGTGGTGATCATATCTGATGATGATTTAATGTGTACCCCAGGGTTTGATGATTATATGATCCCATTAGTTTCTTTTATTATGTTTGAATTCTCACAGTCATTTTTTAAATATGTTTGTCACATGTTAGTTACAGGTGGATTTTATAACTAGCTGTTCGATCCAACATCTATATACAATGCATAAGTACCTATGCCAAAGAACTTTGTCTGGCTGTCACAATGTATGACAATGGCTGTATATGCTTACATGTAATTCATAGTAGATTGCAAAATGTTAGATAATCCTGAAAAAAAGGTTCACAGTAACTTGTACATTATCCCCTCCTTTCTTTTTCCATGTGTCAAGATGTACCCATATAATGATCATGATTTAATCATACTGTTATTTTCCATAGTACAACTGGTGCACCATTTTGTATATGTTTTGTTAGATGTGATTGTAAACATTCAAGGTTGGCATATTGCATATTGTGTATATTCATCATGTCAGTCAGCTAATATGCTACTTATTATTATCATTGATGCTCAGTGTTTCCATTGTTTGCATTTCAGTTTTCAAATGACAAAGATGATATGTTACAGATATGTTAGTATAACAGAGTTATTCACATTTGATTATGGCTGATCTGAAACTGTATTCATTCAATGTTAGGGGAATCAGGGACAGTGTTAAAAGGAAAAACATTTTCAGACACTTGTTAGACAAGTATCCAAAAGGCATTTACTTGCTTCAGGAAACACACAGCACACATGAGATTGAATCAGAGTGGGAAAAAGAATGGAAAGGTGACATATACTTTGCACATGGTAAAAATGATGCTTGTGGAGTTGCAGTATTAATTGCCCCAGACCTTGATATCAAAGTATATGTGGTAGACAGTGATGATGAGGGACGTTTTATTGTCGTAAAAATAACATGTACTGACAATCAGGAATTTTTTATTTGTAATATATATGCACCTACACGTAATAAGGTACAAGAACAGCTTGCCTTTTTCAATTTTGTCAAAAACTCAATTGCTAAACTGGACTATCTTAACTTAGTAATGGGTGGAGATTATAATACTATATTTGATCCAAAACTGGATAAGCAGGGTGGAACCACTCACAATAGCACAAACGCATATACAGATGAACTTGTAGCATTTATGGAGGCCAATGACTTAGTAGATGCTATTAGAACGAATTTCCCTGATAAGAAGATATTTACACGTTTCCAGAGAAAGCCCCCAGTTCTTACACGTATTGATCACTGGCTCATATCCTCACACTTGTGTAATTATATGAAATATGTAGATGTATATCCAGGAATTAAATCTGACCACAGTATCATTTTTGTAAACATCTCTAACATAAACTTAAAGAGAGGCAGGGGCTTCTGGAAATTTAATTCTATGTTGCTACACGATATTGATTATGTTGAAAAGACCAGGGAAATGATTGAATCACTTAAGGCTGAAACTGTCACATTCACTGATAAGCAGTTGAGATGGGAGTATATCAAATTACAAATTCGAAGTTTTACACTACAATATGCATCTCAAAAGAGTAAAGAGAGGCAAGTCTTTAAAAATAATTTAGAACAAGAACTGATATCTCTGGAGGATAAACTCCACCGTGGTATGACCAGTGACATATTGGACCAGTATATTTCCATTAAGGAAGAGATTGAAAAAATTGAAGAGATAGAAACAAAAGGAGCCATTCTGAGGTCAAAAATTAAGTGGTCAGAGGCAGGTGAGAAGAATACTAAATATTTTTTGAATTTAGAGAAAAGAAATGCTGTCGACAAACACATATATCAATTAGAATTAAGAGATGGCACACTATGCACTGACTCAAAACTAATTCTTAATGAACAAAAACATTTTTATGAAAATCTATACTCTGATTCAAAGAAGGATTATAATGCTGGTCAATCTGAAGTTGATTTTATGAACATACCTCACCCTATGCTATCAGATAATGAGAGAGAAATATGTGAAGGTCTAGTAACAGAAGATGAATGTGCTAAGGCTCTCTTGGATATGAAAAATGGCAAATCACCTGGGTGTGATGGATTTAATGAGTTTTACAAATTTTTCTGGAAAAATATTAAATGCACTGTTGTAGAAAGCATAAATTATGGATATGAAAAAGGTGAGCTGTCAGTTGATCAAAAACGTGGTATTATTATTCTCATACCAAAAAAGGGAAAGAAAAGAATACTGTTAAAGAACTGGAGACCTATTTCATTATTAAACATTGATTATAAGATACTTACTAAATGTTTAGCACTCAGATTGCATAAGGTACTAGCATCTATTATTGATGCTGATCAAACAGGTTTTTTGAAAGGGAGATATATTGGTGACAATATAAGAACGATCTCAGACATTATTAACTATACCTCTATCAGGGATGACCCAGGAATCATCTTATTATTAGATTTTGAAAAAGCATTTGATACTATTAAATGGTCATTCCTGATAGAGAGTCTTAGATCTTTTAACTTTGGTCCTATGTTTATTCAGTGGATTAAGACAATCTATTGTAATGCTGAGAGTACAGTCACCAATTATGGTAACACCACTGGATTTTTTAAACTATATAGAGGAATAAGACAAGGCTGTCCTATTTCACCCTATCTGTTCATCATTGCAGTTGAAATAATGGCAAATGCCATCCGGAAAACAAGATCAATCAAGGGTATCAAAATCAATATGATTGAATTTAAAGTATCACAATTGGCAGATGACACTACAATTTTTGTGTCTGACTTTGATTCAGTTGGTAATGTCCTGAAACTAGTGAATGAATTCTATAAGATGTCTGGTTTAAAATTAAATGTTGATAAAACCACAGCAATGTGTATTGGTTCCCTAAAACATTATGAATGTGAGAACAAGTATAATTTGAACTGGACAAATGGTCCTATCCATACACTTGGTATTACTATAAGTGATGACCCACAAGTGATTATGCAGGAAAACTTCATGCCCAGGTTAAAAACAATTGACAATGTATTAACAATATGGCATAGTAGAGGTTTATCCCTAAAAGGAAAGGTGACTATCCTGAAGTCCTTAATTATTCCAAAGGTGTTGTATCCAATGTCAGTGTTACCTGTTCCTACTAATGTAGTTGAAATTATTGATAATATGATTATAGACTTTATATGGAGCCAGAGACGCCCAAAAATTAAAAGAGATGTTATTGTTCAGGATATAGAGAATGGTGGTATAAAGGTTCCTAGCTTCTCAGCAATGTTAGA
This sequence comes from Amphiduros pacificus, assembly GCA_949316495.1. Classification (NCBI taxonomy): domain Eukaryota; kingdom Metazoa; phylum Annelida; class Polychaeta; order Phyllodocida; family Hesionidae; genus Amphiduros; species Amphiduros pacificus. Next base: position 40,483,781 of record OX439001.1, on the reverse strand, counting down.
AGCAAACAGAATTACATGGGTAAAGAGAATGTTATATAACCCTACATGTAAGTGGAGATGCATTTTCAGCGATATCATAAAACCATTTTCATTGACACATTTTATTGAAAACCATCTGACTGATAAAACAATTAACTCAATTGCAATTCCTTTCTATGTACAAGTTTTCAACCTTTGGAACTCTCTGCGGAAAGCACCATCTATCCCAGCTGAGTATCTTGAACAAATTTTATGGAAAAATAAATATATACAGCTGCCTATTGCTCCCAAAAAGAAAAGATGTACATCTATTCACTGGCCCAACTTATATTCAGCTGGTATTGTAAAAGTTAAAGACCTATTCAATGAGGATAAATCATTTATTGATTTGTCTAAGTTTTGTAAAGAAAGAAATATTGCTTGTGATTTCCTAAAAGTCATCAAGGTTAAAAAAGCGATACCACCAGAATGGGTAGCTGAAATTGCATCTCAACATTTGCCCAGGTTTGCACAATATTCCCATAATATGACTCTTAAATCGCCACAAGGAAACATTGTAATTAATCCAAATGTTAAACCTAAACAGATTTATAATCAGATAATTTTAAATAGGTTCATAAAACCGACTGCACTCCAACAGTGGGAAAATATTTTCTGTATTCAGGAAGAAGACTGGTTATCCATTTTTAATCAGGCATATATAGCAACAAGAGAAACATACTTGCAAAGCTTGCAATATAAATTCATTCATAGAATTATCCCTTGTAGGAAATGGCTGTATAACCAAAGAATATATAGTGATCCAATTTGCCTGAGGTGTAATGCAAACCAAGTAGATGATATCTTACACCACTATGTGGAGTGCACTGGGTTAAATGATCTCTGGCAAAGGTTAGAAGCATGGTGGAACAAAAATGCTAATTATGAGATTAAGCTTTGTAATAAACATATTATCTTTGGATTGTATTATGATAATCACTTTTATAGTAATGTCAACTATGTAATATTGCTGGCTAAATGGTATATACAAAAACAAGTGTTCAAGGACCAAGCTGTAGATTTTTATCATTTTCTTCCTATATTTAAATACAAACTAGAAATTGAAAAACATATCTGTACAGAAAATGGCAACATTGAGACATTCAATGGGAAATGGTTAAAAATTATGGAAAAACTATGAATATATACATATGTCAAATGGCACATTGAATTGTATATGCACCTAGATATAAGTTAGAAAAGACAATAAAATCTTAATGAGAAAAAAAAAAAAGTTTGATTTGCTGACCATGAAAATCAGTGGGTGAGCCTTGTAATAATAATGGTAGAATTTTGAATGCTATTCCAGTCCATGTATGGACCCTCATAGCATAAAAAGGTTCATAAAGGATGGTAACAGTCAAGTTCACACTGTCCCCAGGTTATTTTTTTCTCTCACTTTGAATGATGAAGTTTAGTCGTTGATAACATGTCTGCCCAGACTAAAACATGAAGACATTTATAAAAAATATTTTACCAACATTTCCCTTTTTTACTGCTTCTTATGTTTAGATAAATATATCACCAAGTTTATAATTGTGCTTTCCAAAATGACATCTTTGTTCTGGTGCCTTTTCAATAGCAATAGATCAAAGGATGTGTGAGTTGATGTTATCATGCCCTGCACTGACCTGTGGGCACACAGCCTGCCTTTTGTAATCACATGCCTACAAACAGGCAAATAAGCCCATTTGTTAAAGGAATAAATTTCTATTGAGCACAAAAACAGCCGTGTAATTCAATCATTGTCTCCCCTTATGACAAATTGAGGATATGTGATAACTGTCCACGGGATCTATGCCCTGCCTTCACTTCTCTGATTGTTTCCTCAGATTGGGCACGTGCCCAATTCCGAATACCATTCTAATAACAATATTTCCTTGCCTATCTGTAGTATTGCAGAAGTTTCAATTCTGAATAAGGGCATTTTCACAAGTTTTCAACACTGTCTGCAGATTTGCAGTTTTTAATATGCAGGAGCAGGGCATTTCATATTTTTGGAGCATATACCTCAAAAGCCCTGTCACCAAACATTTTCATATTGAACTTTTATAATACAAATTCATTTTTATTATCTCATTGTAAGGACCTTTGATTTTTTTTCGATTGAACAATGCTATTTTAAAATGTATTCTGACACACTGGAAGTCAGTGCAGTTCTTTTGAATCTCTTAATCATTTGATAATATTTTCTCATTTTTCCAACAACACAAGTTTGAGTATAAATGGAGTATCAGAAACCTGACAGTATGCCTAGCAACAGAGATTTACTCCTTAGCAACAAGAAGTTGTGGACCAATGTGGCAAAGTTCAGCTTCGCTCATAATTTGCCTTTACTTAAATCTAATTCAATCAAACTGCTATAAATAACACAGCTTTCAATTTTCTGAAAGGAGAAAGTTAGTTTCTGTTAATTGGGAATGCAGCTTCTGGCAAGCTATTGTAGAATGGTCGGTCTTAATGGTGCCACGAATTTCTCCAATTAGCACAGACTTACTACAATGTTTTAAAAGGATGCAATATACATGACATGTTTAATATGAATGTTGGCTCTTAAATGATTTCAGCATTTCTATTGAAAAAGTGTATATAAATTGAGACAGGTTTTAAATTACGATGCAGGTAAAGATCAATTTTGATAATTATACCTTGATTCAGAAAATCCTAAATGAAAGTGTTTTTCTTATTCATTCATAATTACTGAATAACACTATTGTTTTCAGATTCAAAATATGAAGAGTTCCTTGAAAGAGTGCTTGAGGCTTGGCTGTGGAAAAGTTTAGCAACTTTATCTCAACTTAAATTAAGCTTTCTTATTTTCATCTTTCAAATTTTGTAGGAATATTCAAATAATTAGATATATATTACTGATTCCCACTCAAGTTGAGATGTTACAAAATTATGATCTAGAACAATTGTCACAAAGATATAACAATTGAATACTCCTTAATGTTTGATATTTGCAAGTCACAAAATTGAAAGGGTACAGGCACTGATCAACAGATGCTTTTTTCTCTCACATTAAGATATAATATCTCTGTCCTTAAATAACTTTTTTGATGTGAAATAAAATATGTATGTCATACAACAAAAAAACTTCATTCAAATATTTGCATCACAATAAAAAAACTTCATTCAAATATCTGCGTCACAATAAAAAAAATCATTCAAATATTTGCATCACAATAAAAAAACTTCATTCAAATATTTGCATCACAATAAAAAACTTCATTCAAATATCTGCGTCACAATAAAAAAAATCATTCAAATATTTGCGTCACAATAAAAAAAATCATTCAAATATTTGCATCACAATAAAAAAAACTTCATTCAAATATTTGCATCACACTAAAAAAAATCATTTCAATAGTTTGAGGAAACATTGCCAGAACAACTGTACCAGCATAAGCTTTCAGAGTCAATGTGTGGTGCTAAGGTGTTGTTGTGTTAATGACTGACATCACCACCTCCTTGTCTGATGTACACACTCCTCATCCTCCCTTACTGGCCCCTCGGCACACTGCAGCCCAGACTATAGGTCTCATTAATATCCTGGTATAGTTTCCGTGTGGAGACTGTTTGCTCTGCTTCTCTTGTATGGCTGCGAGCTGCCTGCTCATACACACAAATAATACTCACATGTGACCTGAATGATAACCACTTATGTCGCATACTGCACTCAGAAAAATACTAACAAGTTTTATATTTGTCTGCAGTTCTGATTGATTTTTGGCACATAAATTATATTGATTATTTTTTACAGATTTGTATTACAATATAAGCATAATTTTTCTGAAAGTAACCTCCTAATATTAGCTTATAAATCTTAAATCTAACTCAATTTCAGTCATTTATTAACAAATACCTCAGTCTCACTACATGTTTAATAGTGTATCATTCATAAAATGACTCGAATCTTCACAATGACACTCGCTTGTTTTATATAACCAGTAGCCATAGTATTGTCTGTACCCATTAAAAAATATTACTTATTCAATATTTATTCATAGATGACCCAATTAGGAATCTAAAATAAATATATTTCCAGCAATTCATGGCAACCTTTCTCAGAACAGAATGCAATGACTCTTTGATGAAGAATTTTTGATAAAGTTGCAGAGTTATTCAGTGTAAAGGAAAAGTAGATATCCTAAACCATCGACTCATGAAATGACAAGACATTATCATCTTGTATCACTCAAGTTGTCAATTCCTGAAGATTTATCATCCAGTCAATGTCGCATAATACGGGCAAGATAGTTTTATTACACCATAAAAGAGTGATAAAGAGTGTTGCCTTGTCTTATTTATTGAGCCTTACGCTAATATTGACAATGCATTTTGTGCAGACATTTTGTTTACCTGGAGATACTACAATGGTGGAAATGATGGCTTTATTTATGTGAATTTATTTTAATTCCACATCAGATGGACAGCTTATAAAATCAAACATGATATCATAAAACCATATCAATGGCAATTATATTCTTCAAAATTGAAATTAATGAATTGTGGGGAGTAGATGAGTTTTTTTTCATGATACACTACACATAAAGCTCCACTTTAGAATACCTCGGATGGCACCTTATAAATAAAGCCACTAATGGAAAAAGGTTCAGATTTCAACACGAGAATCCTGTGTCAAAGTCTGCCTGTACATGAATGATCTGTGTCGTGATGTCTGCTGAAAGTGTGTGTTTGACTCGTCTCAAATCTCACTCCAAAACACAAGTCAATCCATCAGGCTGGACATATACAAATACCAGTGGTCACTCCATGCAATGCGAGACTGGTTTTCAATGCTACACTTTATGACACCACGGAAGTGGCTGTCAGAATAAAGCATTGGGCCAGACAATATGACCACATGAGCGGCTCACTGAATGTGGTATCAGTGACAAACAATATCCCCAGCGTATAAATCCTATCCCTTCAAACCCGGCTAGGATTCTGGTAGCAGCAAAGAATCTATTTATAGATCTTTAGGCACCGTTAGCTGCGAGTATTTGGCCATCTTGTACAGTTTGTTTGGCACCAAAATGTATGTCATCTGGAATCTCTTTTGGCCCCAATAAGATTTGCAAAGTCTCGTGATATATATGTCTAATGAGCAATGCTTTCTATGGCAAAATGACTGAACCAGATCCATGGTCTAAAGCAAAGGGTAGAATATCTTAATGGTATATGAATCACCCGCACAAAAAAGGGATATTTTATTAAAAAGTGTGAGTATCACCACATTTAAGCAGTTAACAAGTGATAGTGGTGCATCTGGTCAACGTCAGGCTTGTTGGACGGTGAGAAGCGGCATGCTGGCACACCTAAGCCCCCATATATCATGCTCGAACCCCGTTCCCCCATCTCCCCCAGTCCCACAGTGCATGGACCAAACACAACTCTGCTGCACTGCCCCAGTGAAATATGCTTTTCAATATTGTCCTTACAGTTTGCTGTTGCTCACATACTGTACATCATATTTCTGTTGAAAAAAATGAAAGACAAGTAAATAATTATATAATTAAAAAAATTCTGGCAAATAACAGTGGTTGATTGAAGGCATAAGTATATTTTCTTCAGTCAGATCTGCACAAATATTTTTCTTGTGTTTATTCATTGAGCATGGTTATTTGCTGTGTGGAAAGGAAACACCAGTTTTGCATACAGTAGGTTTGCAATCACAAGTCGAGGCGCGTAGGTTAAGGAGACACTCAGGCTCCACATTATGCTTACAGTCAACTCAATATCACAAGAGGACTGTGCAGCCCGCCTCACTCAACCAATAGACATCCCAGGGGTCAGCCGTGTGAGGACCCATGTAGTCTGACATCTCCTCACTTTGTCCACGCTTCCTGAGGTAGAATATTACTCTGGTAAACTAAAGGGAGCTGCCAAAGATACTCAGAGAGTGATGACAGTGTTCTGCCAAACAATGTCCTTGTTCTTTGCCATTTTATCTCACAAGAGGGCACCACAGGTCCGACTCCAATTTGACCTCTTGTTGAGTTTCCTTTTGCACTCTCGATTTGTGATTTGGTCATCGATCTCAGCAGGCCCTTCACCTCTGTGATGATATTCCACATCTCAGACAGACAGATTTAATTATACTTTGTAATCTGTGCTGATTCATGCCTTTGGATACATTATGGATTTGACTTGTGGGAATCCATGACATATTCAAACTAACATTTGTGGCATTTCCTCAAATTGTGACATCATAATTGGTAGTTATTTTAGTTCTGGGACCAAATATACTCTCGTCAAAGGATGGTTGTTGAATTACTTTACATGTAAAAAAACATTAAAAGGAAAAAAATATAATGCTACAACTTTTTAAATGGCCTTAAATCCACCATTTTCTTCTTGATATTTCACAGACTGTTACTCTGATCAAAAGATTGTCAATCAATCAATGCCTGACACATTCTGAGGCTTCAGATGAAGGAACAAAACTGAGCCAAAATATAATATATTGACCTTATCACAAGATATCTGACTGTTACCATATTGTGTGATAACTGATCATTACCATATTGTGTGATAACTGATCATTACCATATTGTGTGATAACTGATCATTACCTTATTGTGTGATAACTGACTGTACCATATTGTGTGATAACTGACTGTTACCATATTGCGTGATAACTGACTGTTACCATATTGTGTGATAACTTTTGTTACCATATTGTGTGATAACTGTCTGTTATCATATTGTGTGATAAGTGACTGTTACAATATTGTGTGATAACTGACTGTACCATATTGCGTGATAACTGACTGTTACCATATTGTGTGATAACTGACTGTTACCATATTGTGTGATAACTGACTGTTACAATATTGTGTGATAACTGACTGTTACAATATTGTGTGATAACTGACTGTTACCATATTGTGTGATAACTGACTGTTACAATATTGCGTGATAACTGACTTGTTACCATATTGTGTAATAACTGATTGTAACATATTGTGCGATGACTGACTGTTACCATATTGTGTGATAACTGAATGTTACCATATTGTGTGATAACTGACTGTTACAATATTGTGTGATAACTGACTGTACCATATTGTGTGATAACTGACTGTTACCATATTGTGTGATAACTGACTGTAACCATATTGTGTGATAACTGACTGTTACCATATTGTGTGATAACTGACTGTTACCATATTGTGTGATAACTGACTGTTACCATATTGTGTGATAACTGACTGTTACCATATTGTGTGATAACTGACTGTTATCATATTGTGTGATAAGTGACTGTTACCATATTGTGTGATAACTGACTTTTACCATATTGTGTGATAACTGACTGTTACCATATTGTGTGATAATTGACTGTACCATATTGTGTGATAAGTGACTGTTACCATAGTGTGTGATAAGTGACTGTTACCATATTGTGTGATAACTGACTGTTACCATATTGTGTGATAATGACTGTTACCATATTGTGTGATAACTGACTGTTACAATATTGCTTGATAACTGACTGTTACAATATTGCGTGATAACTGACCATTACCATATTGTGTGATAACTGACTGTTACCATATTGTGTGATAACTGACTGTTACCATATTGTGTGATAACTGACTGTTACCATATTGTGTGATAACTGACTGTTACCATATTGTGTGATAACTCAACTGTTACCATATTGTGTGAAACTGACCGTTACCATATTGTGTGATATTTACCATATTGTGTGATAACTAACCATATTGTGTGATAACTGACTGTTACCACATTGTGTCATATATTAGTGTTACCATATTGTATCATATATTATTGTTACCATATTGCGTCATATATTATTGTCACCATTTTGTTTTATATGTTATATTTTCCTCACAAAATAGCATAGCATAATTCCTATTACATTGCCTGACATACCACCATAACCTGATTACAAGATGTTTGAAACTGCAAAATATATCACATCTAACTCTTCCTGTAGAAAGGGAGATAAAGGCCTGGGCAAAAAAAAAAAAGAAAGTATGAGACCGGAGAATCTGTACATTAACCTTATAATGTGAAGGACAACCACTGTCTGCAGCTCGGAGTGGTGAATGGGCCATTATGCCACATGCAGACTGCGAGGTTAACTCAATTGACTGGCACAATACATGGCAGCACATGGCTCAAGTCGTCTACCACTTGACTGATTCCCTTCAATCATATTCCATATCCCTGTATCATTCCTATACTTGATTGTATAAGCTTGCTGAAATATCCGTGCTAATACCTACTCATATATCAGCATTCACACTTATGGCTTTATGTTCTTAAATAGCTTTAGGTTTCCTAATCCTAATACTTGGTCATTAGAAGTGGGTGTACAGCCTTATGACCAGAGATCAGACAGTTGTAAAATATGAAATCGTTTGTGAAAAACAGCCTTTGAAAATAGTACATTCTTTAACACAATCATGAAAGGATTTTTGAAATTCTAGTTTTCCCTCAAGTATCAAATGATGATGAAAATAAATGATGATCTAAATATTTGTCATTGGTGTTTGTATGTGAAGAATATTAAGTCAGCTTTCCCTGTAATAAGTACACAAAATCAGAACAGTAACAAGCCTGATAATTAGATAAATAAAATTGATATAATAGCTTTATGATACTTGCAGAAATTTTGTTCTGATTCCAAAATTTTACTTTCATGAGTGATTTATGCAAACTCTATAAAAACCCTATAAAATGCCATTTAATGGCCTTATAACATTGTGTTTTCATCTAGCAATATCTCTGTGTTTTCATCTAGCAATATCTCTGTAGCCATGTATCACTCTGCATCAGCAGGTACATCTTTCTCATCCTTAGAAGATTTCCCAAATGCATTATGTGATATTATTTTGCTTATAATTGATGATATTTTCTGTCGCATATCTCAGAATTGTGTCTGCTCCCACACATTGTGTCTGAGGGTAAGAAGATGCGGTGTGCTCACTACATCAGTGCTCTGGTTGTTGAGAAAGGGAATGCGTCTATCCACGAATATGACCTTAACTGACCTAATGACCCCGGCTTGTGGGATCAATATGGCTGACTCAATTACCATAGAAATATATACAAATGTGTCACGGGCAATATTACTATTTGACAAATGACACTTTCTCTCACATGCTATTGCCCTATCATTAATAACATGAATCAAGCGGAACACAAAAAGAATGTCTCTTTCGTGATAAAAGAATAACTCGTGTCATCCTATGATAACTGAAACTCTGAAATGAACAATAGGAGATGACATAATAGCCTTAAAATGTCATATATTTATTCAGTGGAGAAGATTATTGTTTGCAGCACCAACCATTTGTCTGATTACATCATGGAGAAGACTGACATGCCAGACTGGCTGATAAGAGATGTCCAGGGCATCCCCATCTTTGAACAGACTCTATTTGCAGTAAGAGTGCAACTCTTAACGTGCTTCAACTGTCAACCATAATGCATCACCTCAACAATGAGAGAAACCAACTTTGATCTCTTTTTTTGGCAAAGATTAATAAAACTCTCAAAATATAGCACATTCATATTTTTCTCCCAGTAGGTTTGGCCCATCACTGCATTTCATATCCAAGAAATCAATGATAACTCCATGAGATTGGTGGACATGACTCATGTTTGTCTTTATTGTACTGCTTACATCCATTAGCATGTACAGATATATTGGATTATGAATTATTTTAGTATATGTGTATGTTTGTGAGAGTTTCTAGTTCTAGTTCTCTGGATGCTAGATTATATCACTTAGACCATCCACATGCATTCTATGTTGCCCACAGATCAGGAGGGACCTACGTTTAGATCACAGCATCAAAATTTAGATCAAGTATATTATTATAAAAAAATGAGACGGGCCCCAGTCACTTGTCATAATGTTAATATTTAGTGAAACTTCAAGTTATTGGCCACTTATTGAAAGAAAATGTCAAAATTGTTATAAAGAGAATGAAATGTACACCTTCAGGGGATAAATGTCACAGTTTCTGATAACATTTTGAAATCTGTGATCTTGAAAATAGATCTAGGTCATATTTGAGGTCATCCTATTTTAAGCCTTCATGGAATGCATATGTAGTAAAAACTTGGAGTTGGTATATGAAAAAGTTGAGAAGATGTAGCAAAATGCAGGAGCTTGTTTTGACAGATGCACACACAGACACACACACACCAAAACATACATGGATGAAGCCCGATGTCAGACCTCTGACAGGCACCAGTGTCTCAAGAGTAAATCTTGACACTGTGATACTTCAATATATCAATACATTGTATGTTAATATATGTCTCAGAGACAAATTCCCTGAACTGTACCTGTCATAAAAATGGATTATAAATGGTATGACCATAATATTTGGTCTATGGGAAGAAATGGAGAGTCCAAGCACCGGAATACCCAGAACAATGCTGCTGGGGGTGCAACATCCTGTAAGTCTGATCGTGTAAGATGCATTCAACAAGAATTATGGAACTTGAACAGGACATTATGTTCTCTATAAAAAACTATCTAGTCATTATGTGTGACACTAATGGAAATATATATATATATATATATATATGCTGGATCCTAATTTAAAACCTGCCTTCAAGCATTGCAGTTGTACAACTGTTGACTAAAGCTCTTATGTAACCACTGCTTAGGTTACAGAGCAAATATTGTCCCTATCACAGTACATTGCATACTTTGTGCCTGACCACTTAACTTGTGCTTGACCACTGCAGTGGACATATCTATACGTAAAAGCTACAGATATTACAGATATCATGTCATATCCTCCTCCACAACAGCAGCAGGGATATCCTCCACAACAGCAGCAGGGATATCCTCCACAACAGCAGCAGGGATATCCTCCACAACAGCAGCAGGGATATCCTCCACAACAGCAACAGGGTTATCCTCCACAACAGCAGCATGGATATCCTCCACAACAGCAGCATGGATATCCTCCACAACAGCAGCAGGGATATCCTCCACAACAGCAGCAGGGATATCCTCCACAACAGCAGCAGGGATATCCTCCACAACAGCAACACGGATATCCTCCACAACAGCAGCAAGGATATCCTCCACAACAGCAAACTGTGGCAGGTAAGATATGTAAAAATATTATATTGATTTTTGGTGACAAACACTAAAGGACAAATAACCAAAGAAAACTTATTGGCACCAAATGGTGATATTTTTTTCTTCCTGATAAAAGGAGGGGGGCCTAATCAACCATAACATTTTTCCTTTGTAAAGAAGCTAATTGGAGCTTTTTTTCCCCATGCATGGAATATTCCTGTGCAGATTTTGAGCTGTGACAAGTATATGGATTTAATGAATGAATATGATTAAATCTTTCCTTATTTTTTTTATAAAAGGGGAGGTGCCTGGTCAGCCCACAATGGATCAGCAACAAATTGGTCAAGGTAAGATTAATAATTTCTTTCTTTAAAAGCATATTTGGAGCATAAACACTGTTAAACCTTGCCATGGGAACAAAAGAAGCTTTGTAGTTATAAATTAAAAAAATAAATGGAAACTTCTAAGTGGTATGGAGCTACTCAATATGGAAGGTTTTTATACGATTTTTATAAATATCAATAATTCTTTTTAAAATTTGTAGCCTGGCAACCTGGACAGGGAGGGCCATACAAATGGGATGAGTCTGATAGTGAGTCAGTTGAGTCTAACGCTCCTGAGCCAACCCTGGGTCACCCGCCAACTGACGTCATGCAGCAGTACCGGGGCTATGAAAACGTTGGTGCTTTTGGAGAAGGTGTGTATCACAGGGAACATAGAATGTATTTCAGTTAAAAATATGCAAATCTTCACTTTGATAGATGAGTAATATTAGTGCAATACAGACCATACTTTGATTACATAATTGGCACATTGTCCCTGGATGAATTCTACAGAATTGAATACAAATAAACCATGTTCCTCATACTGAAATAACATATTCCTAAAGATTTAACATATTCCTTAAGATTTAACATATTCCTTAAGATGTATCATGTTCCTAAAGGTTTAAGTTATATTGATAAATTTTAAAGGGAGATTATATTCTGTTTACTTCAGAGATATCACAGCCCCCACCCCCCACTCCAGCTCTGCCATCTGGTGACCCACCACCCGTCCAGTTTGACAGGTATAAAACAGTTTCATATATAGTTGCTGCTTCCTAAATTGGTAAAGTGTATCGCATGATATCTAAAGCTAAAGTATGGTAACCAAAGTTAAATATCAGTTTAGAACAACTGGATTCACAGCTGAAGCTTTTGTTTTAGTGTTGCAAATCTGAGTCCAGATGAATGCCGAGAAGCCCTGTTCCAATTTGTGGCTGAAAACTGCTGTTATGGGAAAGGTTGTGCTGAGAATATGGTGATAAATGCCGTCGCACCCTCCACAGCAATGCATGTGAGCGTGATTTATTATAACTAAATCTTCTTACTTCTAAATTGTCACTCAGGAACATAAAAAAGTTTCTGAACAATTACAGGATAGAAACAAACAATATTTGTATGCATCTGTTAAATCATTGTTTATAAAAATGGGCATCCATAAAATCAACTCACTGATTCATGATATATATAAGTCTTTAATTTGTTTCAGTATACGCTGGAGACGTTTTCCGAGAAGCGGTCGACAGGTTATGTGGATGTTCCTTACATCGGAGGCTTTGTGGATGGACCAGAGAACGGCTATCCTCCGGCTGTGTGGAGCATTCCGTGTGAACCAGATACTCTCTTCTTGGACCAAGTAAAAAGACTGGAGGTGCCTCATACAGCCACTATCAGGGTAAGGTCCTGCAGCCACTATCAGGGTAAGGTCCTGCAGCCACTATCAGGGTAAGGTCCTACAGCCACTATCAGGGTAAGGTCCTGCAGCCACTATCAGGGTAAGGTCCTGCAGCCACTATCAGGGTAAGGTCCTGCAGCCACTATCAGGGTAAGGTCCTGCAGCCACTATCAGGGTAAGGGTCATATAGAGTACTTGTTTGTTATTTTCCCGGGTGACCTGGCCATTATGCATCCACTTTTTAATCATACAGCAATGATTTTGATATATATATATATATATATATATATATATATATATATATATATATATATATATATATTTATAAGCATGTGTTATGTGTATCTTGTTTGTAAGATATGTCATGGATGTGACGGTCGTGGGTTCAACCGATGTTATCGTTGCCGTGGTCGGGGGAACGTTCGCTGTGGGTCGTGCGGTGGAGATGGGCGAGTATGGAGATCAAATTCACAGGGCAACTCTTATCAGGGGACATGTTACTCCTGCGGTGGGGACGGCAGACGCAGGCAAGATTAACTTTCCATATATATATATATATATATATATATATATATATATATATATATATATATATATATATATATATATATATATATATATATATATATATATATATATATATATATATATATATATATATATATATATATATATTTATATATTCATTGTGTTAATTCTTAATGAATATCAAAAGGTGTCTGAAAATGTTTTCATAAAAGACTAATTTTACTGGGTGAAAGGACAATTATAATATATATTTTCACCGTACTATCTTCAGATGTTCCACGTGTGGTGGTGATGGTCGAGTTACATGCCGTAAATGTAAGGGATATCGTCAACTCAAAGTCTACATTGAGCTTAAAGTGACATTGTAAGCATTCTGAAATTTTAGATTTGGCTGTAAATTGTGTAGGTTTTAATATAGTAAAAGAAAATCCACAAATGTAGTGAACTAGATACATTTTGAACAGGAATTGATACAATATGATACAATGGATTATTGTTTGCAGCACTAACCATTTGTCTGATCACATCATGGAGAAGACTGACATGCCAGACTGGTTGATAAGAGACGTCCAGGGCATCCCCATCTTTGAACAGACTCTATTTGCAGTAAGAGTGCAACTCTTAACGTGCTTCAACTGTCAACCATAATGCATCTACTCTGAATTGATAGAAACCAACTTTGATCTCTTTTTTATGCACAGATTAATAACAATCTTAAAATATTGCATTTTCATATTTTCTCCCTGTAGGTTTGGCCCATCACTGCATTTCATATCCAAGAAATCAATGATAACTCTGTGAGACTGGTGGAGATGCATCGTACTGCCTTCAGCTCGGAGAGACAACTGCAGCAGGTCTGGGACATATGTCTCTATTCATTATAATATTAAGTGATTACCAGGAACTGTGATGCCATTATCAATCATTGCATACTGAGATATATTAAAATATAAAGTTATTTTAGTTTATGTGTACATAAGAGACAGCTTTCCATACTAGTTTCTTGATACTAAATGGTGTCACTGCTTTCATTTATTCTGAGAAACTGCCAAATAAAAAGAGATCTAGATTATGTCAAGTTGCAAAGAGACTAAAACTCCTAGCTGATGTTTATTATTTCAAAATCAAAAAAGTAAATCTTGCATAATAGAAAACAAAAAAATCAACATCATGAATTTCTTGAAATATCTGTTGTAGAGACATGTTCTCCGAGCGGTACCTGTCACAGAAGTGGATTACAAATGGAAAGATGAGAGTACGAGGTACTGGGTCTATGGGAAGGAACGGAAAGTCCACGCACCAGACTACCCACAACAATGCTGCTGGGGCTGCAACATCCTATAACTCTGAGAGATGAATTCAACAAGATATACAGAACATCTTAAACTGGACAACAATATGCTTGTGATAACAATGATAAAATGCAGTAATTAGACAGTAATGAATTCAAAAGAAAATATGATTATAAGGACCATTGAAAATACATTTACTTATTATTTATTTTTATTTTTTTTTTAATTTGTTTTATCCTATAAAATATCAATGCTATTTCATCTGATTAACATTTTGTTTACTGTAAATCAAGCACATTTACATCATATAGATAATTTAAACCAAATTTTCCTAATCAATTGGATAACTTTCTTTTGATACTGTGATTATGCCTTGTGTTGAATTCACATATTGGGCATCTTATCATAGACTTTGATGCAATAAGACCAGAGAGTTTAGCATTATCTTGGAGGATATGCTCTTTTGTCAGTGGTATATGCTGTATTAAATGTCATTATCTACTCAGTTTACCCTGGGTCATATCACACCAATATAGTGAGTCAACCTGCTGTTTTTGTCAAACACAAATTAATGTAAATATAAAGGAATAAATGCCATATTTTAATCATATCATATGTCTTTTTGGTGATATTGTCATAAGGTTTACAGGAAGGGTGTCCGTCACACAAAGCAATGATGGAGACGATCGTTACAAAAACAATTGCCCTTGACTTTGCTTTATTGATATATTATGCAGATAAAAGTCCATTTCAAATCCTGTTTCTTTTTCATTTAAAATTAAATGGCAATCAGATTACCAGATTGTTCCAGCCTATGTAGAACTCAAGGTCCAAAAGACATTGTGTCACAGGGGTGTGAAGAGATCTGAATTCTGCAAATATTCTCATATTTGTCAAAGATAGCCATCGATCACATTTTATGAATGTAAACCAGAAGTGGCTGAATCCAGAATTGGCTGAAAATGAATGCACACATTATTTCCCGGTGGAATATATTCATTGTTTGGTAATGTACATTATTGAAAGTAACAAATCTATGGACTGTGTAGAATACAGGAGGAGGTGTGAATGGTGTAGTGCTAACAAAAAACACAGCATTCACGCTTTGTCAACTGGAGGAAGGTAGAAAATAATTACACGTTTCACCTTCTGGTGTGACATACCTTAATGATAAAGCATAACTGCAGCAGTGTTTCCTAAATGTACAGTAATATCTGTAAATTTAAGCGAGATATTTTAAAAATCTAAAATATGTGACTCCAGATGAGAAGTTAGAGGGGATCAATCTTGCTGCATATGCTGGCATTAGATTGTGCAGTGATGCTTGTTGCAATATGTCTGGCTTCGTGCCTGCCACTCCCCTGCACCCCGTTTGAACCTGACCCAATGATGTGTCTCACTTAATTAATAGGATGCTTTGCAATCGTCTCTCATCAACCCTTCTATGTTTTCTCAATCGATGCTTAGCTCTGATATAAGTTAACTGCCTTCTTCTATAGTCATACACATGATGAAGGACATTTTATAGTCTTCCATTTATGGAATGTTGTGTGTCTGTGCAACAGTTGAGCAGCTCTGGAGCCTAAAATCAATTTAGCTGATATTAAACAGACTGTTTGGTTGCATGGATATTCTTCCATATGAGGGAATACATAATTTGTAATCTCAAATATGCCTTCTATTAGGTCAGTATATTAATGAATCTTAAAATATCTCAGTGTTTACTTGGAAACAAATCATTAGTTCCCATAGTAATCAGTACCACTAAAATGCTAATCAATTCCTTTTTTGAAAATGTCACTTTATATTTAACCATGTATTTGGAATGGGCTTGTTCTTGGCACAGCAGCGCATGGAGACTCCCCTGAATACTAGGAAATATGTGTACCGTGGGTACATAGAGAGAGAGAGGCGGTGATATGCACATATGTATGAGATGTGTTCCTAAGCTGGGGCTGGCATAGACTCACAGCTCAATAACGCACAGGTACTCTCAACCATCTATCAAAAATGACAAAAATACAATAAAACACTGTTCTAATGTCTGAATTCTATGTTGATCAACATGGAGCTTGTATCTCATTTTCACCATTTTATCTCCCTGTGTTGTTAACTATCAGGCTTTTATAGTGAAATCTTGCTTTTTTTTATTGCAATTTGAGTTAAGTAATAAAATAACCTCTACCAAATCTGGACCAATGTTCAGGTACCATGAGTAAACAAATTATTTATTTATCTATGTTTATAGCTTGTTTATAGCTTGTTTATAGCTTGTTTACAGCTTGTTTATAGCTTGTGTCTCATTTTCACCATTTCATCCTGTCTTGTTAACTTTCCAGTTTTAATGGTGAAATCTAATGTATATCTTGCTTCTTTTATTGCAATTTGAGTTAAGCTTTAAAATAAACTCATTGAAATCATGACCAATATTCAGGTACCGGTACTCTCCAACTGTGAGCTCATGTTTTTCTCAACCTCCATCCAATTGTTGCCTGTCAGTCATATCTGTCAGCCAGTTACTACAAGTATATTTCCCCAAATATCTATTAGCCAGGTCTGAAGATTTAATTACCAAACACATACAAAACATATTGCTTCCTGTGGTTTCCTACCTAAAACGGATTAGTCTGGGGAAGGAAAATTGTTGATCATTTTTCTGTTAATGAATGCTGGAAATTCCCATTCGCAGGTTGAATACGGACAACCTGCCACTGACAATATACTTATAATCTGGCCATAGGAACAAAGGCAAAGATCCTGGAGATGATCTTGACAACAATCACAGTCCCTATAATCTAGCCATATTTATATAAACCAATTTGGAAAAATTGGTGGAAATACCTGATAATATATCTGCAAAACATGTCAGCTTTAGGTACATTTGCTGCAAACAACAATGGATAACAATGCGTTCAATGTTGATTACACAATCATGGCTACATAATGACATACATAATGAAGACCAAATAACAACTGCATATACTGGGTGATATTAGATGTTATTTCCCATGTCTTTAGCAGACTATAACCCTTCATGTAGTTTGCTTACAAATGGTTTAATCTACGTGTTTCCCAGAATAGCCTTTATCATTCTGGCAATCCCAAGCTGACAAATGTCATGGTGCCATCATTACCCGGTGAATTTGTCAGGGACGTGTGGATGGTTTTGGATTGTTAACATTTCCATGAATGCAGAGACTATTAATCCTGAATAAGGGTTCTCCGTGCAGGTCTTGGTTAATGCTCATAATATTTCGTATATCCACTTTGATTTGATTCTATTTTTATCTCATATTTGGTGCTACAAGAGAGTTCTGCACCAATGATATATTTTTTGTAGAACATCCCTGTGCTGAACTACTTTTGCAGATCACCTCGTTTTCAAACTATTTTTTTCTTTTTGTGCTTGAGGAGTGGCCATTGTTGACCTAGTTTCACAGTAAGTATCAATATCAATTCACCATGTTATGTTAATGAGATCTGCACATGTGACAATGTTACCCTGTTTTACTCTGTACATAGAATGGATAGCAAACCCAAACCATCTGCTGGAGGTAAGTATGATATAAAGACAAGGTCAAGGATTCGTGCAATCAGATCCTTCCACCTTATATCATACTTACCAACTTGAGAGATCTGTCAGTCTGAACACTGCATGAATACATGTTCTTGCCCTTGGATCATTTTGCATTATGTTCACAATGACTTGATTGCTTGATATTCATGTTGGCCTTTTCGTGTGATATTTACATTG
This sequence comes from Amphiduros pacificus, assembly GCA_949316495.1. NCBI lineage: Eukaryota > Metazoa > Annelida > Polychaeta > Phyllodocida > Hesionidae > Amphiduros > Amphiduros pacificus. The sequence continues at coordinate 40,465,384 of OX439001.1, read as the reverse complement.
GCTGTATTGCATGATATTTGCATTGACTTTATTGCTTGATATTCATTTTGACTTTATTACTTGATATTCATTTTGACCTTATTGCTTGATATTCATATTGACCTTTATGCATGATATTCATATTTACTTCCTTGTCTGTTCAAATAACATTTATGGTATAGCATTTATTCTATGCAGATTTTATGAGCAGAAACAAATGGAAAATGTGAATTTTCGCTGCACAAATCCATGATCTTGTCTTTATCTCAAACTTGGCAGGTGGTTTGGGTTTACACTTTTCAATGATGAAAACTGTGCACACCCATTAATTTCTACCTGTATAGATAAGATTAGGAGTACAACTATGAAATGTATATTCATGTATAATTCACGCAATACAAAACACAGCATCTAGAATTGCTTAAAATAAAGGAGGCATTAACACTCTATGATAAATACTTTGTCCTGTCTGCAGAGGCATAAATCTATTAGCACTCTGCCTAGATGTAGTAGTATTATCCCTATCTCTAGCCATAATATATATGACTCGTATGAGAACCTTCTTTTGTTCACCAAATCTTCTTGTTCACCAAATCTACTCATTTGATTTATTTGTTGATTTTCTCATATTTTTATTTTATGATTTGCACCTTCATTCCTGCCATATGAACTCATTTCTGGACCATTGCACAATTGCACCCAGAGCTATTGCACTTTTTTTTATACATTTCAGTAGAAAGTTGGACAAAGTGGCGAGGGAATTGGCAGAGTATGAGAGGAGTGTTAGTACTTACCCAATGCGCTCCTGTTCGACGCTGTCAATCATCTCTGCCTTCTGTATGACGTGCATGATCTGCTCCTGTTCCTCCGCGCTCAGCTGGTACTCCCCTTTCTTGAACGACGCCATCTTGGCTGTGTGCACTGACCAACCCGTGCCAAGTCTGCGGCAGTGGCAGAAAATCATATCACAATGTTATTGCATGGTATAGCATTAGTTATCATGATGAACTTCTTCCAGAAAATTAAGTTTAACTCTTGATTTTTCGTTTATAGATTCTGACAGTGCTTTTATGAGATAAAGTTCTTATTATATACACATATGATTTGAGATAGACAAATCTTTCAAATCAGTAAAATGATCTTAACAAAATTAGATTGAACAGAAAAAATGTAGAGCATTTATTTGAAATAAATTACCTGTAAAGCGAAACATTCTTAATATAACCATGATGACTTTACATAATATAGTCAAAAGTAAATAAATGAAAAACATGCAAAATAGAAAATGCTGAAAAAGAAATATTTAAAAAAGTGCAAATATAAATGTACCTGTACACATAATGGTTTGTTTTATCTGTGACATACAAAAATGACTCACCATGTGTCAAAGTGTCACAATTTACATCTAACTATAAGATAGTGTTTTGCATAAGTTACGTTTCCATATGAAATGCAAATCATGACTACACCATGCATCTTCATGTAATAAATATGACAAGATATTTATAAACATTATAAGATAGGTGAAATGGAAATGTAAGGGGAGAAAATCATTTAAATATTGCAATATGTTGAAGTCAAGATATATTTGTGATATTGGCCAATATAGCAAGTTTTAAGCTAAGGAAATTTTCAAACTTCTCTAACCATAAATATACTCTAATTCTGTCTCAGAATCTGAATATACTTATGGTTAGAGATTCTTAATATAAATATCAAATTGTTAACATGATATACATACAACACAGTTGCTGAAGATCACATTGCAATACTGATTTGTGTGATTAAAAACATTGAAGATCTCAAATATATCTTGCTTTCAAAATTATGACATTATACCATATACATTTCATATATAATCTTGATATGAAAAAAAATAAAAAGTGCATTTATGGAGTATTTATAGTAATTTGTTCATTAGAAAAGCACTCTTCTTTTTCTTCTTTGCCATTATGATCTTTCAGAATAACTCAATTTTCAAAGATCCAGATATAAATAAATGGCTGAGGAATTTGGCCCTGGATATTCTTATATTAGCAGATTTAAATTCCAAAATTCACCAAACATGAAAATTGTACAAGGTTTAAAAAAACATTCAAAGGTTAGAATATATTCATATTTATCATTTTAGCAATTTCATTGTGAAAAACAATTTTGAAAATTTTTATGAAAAATCTACTAAATGGGTTTGTAAATAACATCTTTTTAACAGCACAGTATAATTTCTTTTTAAAAAAACCTCCTCATTAATATAGAAACAACAAGGTTGGTTCAATTTGCGTGATTTAGGAAGGTTGTAAACACTGGCTGCCACTGGGAGATAATCTGCAAGAATATCCACGGCTATTGTGTGCTTGCCAGACGAGCAGGTAATTCTGTCCCGGGAAATATGACCATCACATGGGCAGTTAGCCCCATATATTCCACCTGTCATTATCGCTGTCTGTCCACCTTGTCAACGCTCCTCCTAAATGTCCAATGTGTTTATTATGCCAGGAAAATAATATTGGCATTGCAGGATTTTTTAAAATATTGCTATTTTCAATTGTTAATCACAGATTTATTTTGCGTATAAAAATTTGAACAATATGAAACCCACAACAATATGAAACCCACAACAAATAAACAAGGAGTGTTATATTCAAAGTATAAATGACTCAAATTTCAAAGATGTTTGGTTGTTTTATCTTCATGTTTTTTGGCGAAAAAAAACAAACACTCCAATAATTAATGAGGTCATGGCTTGAAGGATGCAGTGAGAACCGCCAACAGGAGAGAACTTTCCAATATAACTCCAAGCCCACTTGGCCCAGAATAGATTGTCTGAGAGGCTTCCATGTGAAATAATGTCCACAGCAAAATGTGCATTCTGGGTCCAAATAAGGCCAAAGTGTGGAAAAAATGTTGTGAAATAATGAGCTGTAGAGATGTAGACATGGGTTAAGGGTAATGGCACGGTTCACGATGGTGTTGGAAACACGAGACCTCATTTCCTCACAAATTGTTCCGCGAACAAAAGAGCTTCTGAAATTTGTTTGGTCATCTATATCTTATTTTGAGCTTCATCTGCTCATTGAAAGTTTTGAACTATTTTTTTTTTCTGAAAAAAGAAAATTGTTTGGAGCTTGATACCAAAAAGATCTCTTTTTTTCAGCTGGGAAATGTTATGCTTGGATATTCCTGTTTTTGTTTAATGCAAAGCTCTACAAATCAGACCATAAATTAGATACAGGTTCTGCCCTTCTACTTTTTGTCTTTATGTGTAGAACAAGTAATTTCAGAGTGACATCAAATTTAAACTTATGAACCAATAATCTAAATCTACTATTGTCCTGAAGCTGGATAGACTTGTCAGTCTCAAGATATTTCTAACACCTTTATTGTTATATTGAAAATTGTTATTTTTCTAACATGTTCATCCATAATAATACCTGAAAAATATTCACCTAAACTATAATTATTTTAACTTGCTATGCAAGATCACTTTCTTATGGAAAGAAACTTTTAAAAAAAAAATTATTAATATTGGGAAAAAGCTCAAGCCATGCAAGTTGTGTATAAAAAAGGATGGCGTGGATAATGGGAAAGAATTATGTGAGTAAATCCATTTTAAAAAAGAAGAGAAAAAAAGAAACTGATATCAATATCATTTGATGAAATCTAAAAAAAATTATCTGCTACTCTCAAAATGCAGCCCTTGATAAGTCATTGGGTGTAAACATGTTCTATGAGAAGATAGTATCAGATATTGAAAGTGTCTAGCACTTTATCATTATCAAATAATTCAATATCTAAATCTTCTCTTTTTTGTAAAATCCAACAACTCCAAGAAGGGGTTTGTGAAAATAGAAAAAAAAGATTCATGGAGACAAGTTAAAATTGCAAGAAGTATACCTAAAAGTTTGGAGTTGAGGTTAATAGTTCAGTCTATAGGATGAGATGGACGTTAGTTGATTTGCAGATGTAAACGACGCTTATTGCCTTTAAAAACTGAAATGAAAGGCATACTCCATCAAATCTACACACTCCATTCAACAAACATTATCTATTACCTATTGTATAATTGATACAATGATTTTCATGAAGTTAAATATATGACTTTACGGAAAACAAGTATTGAGGGTGAAATAGTTGTGAAGGTGAATTATTTTGATAGTGTATAGAATTAATATTTGATAAATACAGCGTTACCGTAATTAATGTAGTTATATATTGGGATTATATATTATATATTTATCACTTCGGTATCTTGGCAGTAAATTAATAGTATGATCCTTTATTTATTAGATTATATTATCTTGTATATAAATATGGATATTATATATATGACCTACTAATGACCTTTTCATGCATTTCTATAGAATACTCTCCTGCAAAACATTTCACAATTCAATCTTAGATATTGGTTATTTTTACGATTTTTAGTCAATGTTTAGACTATTTGTATTCAAACAGACTATTTCTATATAAATTAAAAAATTAACAGTGCAGAAATGAAAAAAAAAATCATTAAATTCCATTAAAATATAATTTCTGGAATAGAATTCTGATGGATTATAAAAAGATGGACTCTGTTTCTATTTAATAAAAAGAATTTCATTCAAGAAAACATACTATTAGACAGGCATTTCTGTTCAAATTCTTGTTCATGTAATTCATCATTTCTTAAAATTCAAGAATTAAGTTCCGGATAAGAGACCTAATCACAATAAATGTGCCTCCCCAGTAACCAATATCTAAGCATTCACTTCATTTATCTGATATCCTTTCATGCCATCAACTTCCACATTTCTATGTTATCATGATTCACTGGCATAACTCATTGCATTTATCATGCATTGTTGATTAAACAATAATCGTTTAGGATAAAATCATCACTGTGTAAAAAGTGTACATATCTCCTCATCCTAGTCTAAAAATAGAAAGCAATTGTTCATATCTGTGCTCATATAACTCACATAATGTAACCCTACAACTGAATTTCTAGCTGCATGACAAAAGTATGAGATAAAATCATAACACTGACCAATCCACATTTGAGATATAATTTTCTCTGATGTATTTAATATTGACCTTTCACTTCCTCTCCCAGTCAAATAGCCCTCTCAAAGTATGATATTGGAGAAGATCTTTTTCACCAAAAATTGCATGCTGATTTTCATTTCCTGCATTTCACACAGAGAAAATTATCACAAAATAGGATTGGCATTTAACATAATGATAAATATCCTTTCATATTGCAAGCCTGTATGTACCCTAAATATTTCATGCTCTAACTCAAGTGGTTAATATGACAAACCAATTTATGGATAATGCTTATGCTTCTACAAAGCTAAAAGTTCTATGTTATGGTTATGTATATAAATATATATTTGAAAAAATGTGTTGTGTGCTATGTTTTTGTGTACATGGGTAATAATTATGATGACCAATCTAAAGGAAACAGTCAAATGTAGGTCACCTGCTGCTGCAAAGTAGTTATCCAGCAAAGGTTAAAAGGTCAAGGTCAAAGAGTAGAAAGAATGAAAAAGAGACAAAAAAGACATTTTAACAAGTATAGATAATACAGTTGGCATATGTTAAACAAGCACATTAACACATTCTGACAGTGGAAACAGCTTTGGACATACAAAAACAGTCATAAAATATGCCATTTTACCAAAAAACAGCATGAACATTTGCAAACAACAGAGATGATTAGAAAGTGGCATGTGAATACGATATCCATGATAAACACTATTATATGCATTATAAGCACCGTCAAAGGGGCTCACGTATGCCTTGATCTTTACTTGGTTTCTTTGAATCTGCACAGATGTTTCATAATCATTTGCAAGTCTTTACTGCACATAAACAAATGCACAGGTCATTTTCTACCCGTATTAATTTGTTTCTGTGGGCGCGATGTATACCTGTTATTATGCTTTAATTTCCATGGATATCCAATATAACATTTTAACGCCATTCATAATACAAGCACAATAATGTGTACTCTCATATTTCCTCAATGTATGCGAGTCACAAGAGGTTTGACTTGATCTCCCGGGTATCATTTCTTTCAGCAAAAATCAACTAATTAGTTTTCCTAAGAAAACCAGGCATCAATAGGTCGGATGGGGTAGCTTTACACAAGACTATTTGATATTAACATTTCAACACAAGGTTGTATCACATAAAACCAGGCCCCATATATTATTTAATGAATGGGGCATCTATGTGGTTTGGGTTTTCTGTAGAGTATTTGTCTGCCTTGAGCAGCTGGCATACCTCCATATGCATCACACATATCCCCCAAACAAGTGGGTCATCTTTGTGCAATCAATATTCCACACTGCCATTTTTCTTTATTTGGTGTTATTTTAAAGTGATAGAATAAAAAATAAGTTCAATGAATAGTCTGCTTATTTATGAAAGATGTTTGTTTTTTATCCCAAAAGACTCACATGGTTGACTGATATGAGCAGTGTATATGAAGTGTAAGCATGACTGGGGTGATCTGAAATGTATATTGGCTTTGTTTGGTACTTAGGGACATGATAAGGATGCTGTCTGCCTTGCCTTTTGAAACCAATTTGAGTTCGGACTTCTTTGGGGAAATTAGACCAAATTGGGTAAAATATTTTACCTTCCTTGGGATCCAACTGAATAACCAAATGAACGGTATTCTCTGTGCAGGTTTTTCACTTGTCTGATTTTAGGTTGGATCATTTCACTGATCAGAAAAGATTCCATTTTGCTATAAATGTTTTGAGACAATATGCTAAAATTAGATGTTGTGGAAGACAGAGATTTGGCAACATTGTGTCATTTATCTTTGACTGATGTCAATAAAATGTCCATAATTAAATCTATTATTATGATTCATTTTGAAATTCAAATATTGCGACTTAATCTGTTTCCATGAAATTCTACCACCTTTTAATTGACAAAATAAATCTTCATTTAAGGTGAATAGTGAAATGGGTCTCAAGCTGTTTTGCCAGTTATTTGTCTCCATTTGATAAGAGAGATTCATGTCAAAGAAATAAATTGTGAGAAAATGAATGCCGGGTTCTGGCTCTCCAAAATGCGAAAAATGAAAGCACATTTTGAACAGTAAAGCAATATCCAAAAATACACTTGCTATGATAAATTTGTGTGATGGTCTTAAGGCTGCTTAAATCCAAGCTGTTCCAAATATAGATTGAAAAATCTGACTGTGCTTCCTCCCATCTGTATTTTGTGTACATATTATTGATTTTTTAAGGTTCAAACAAATATCTCGAAATAATCCGACAAAAAAACTGTTTTTCAACTCTATCTCACACAATACATGATTTAAATACAGATCGTGTATTTTGTGATGTGGAAAGTGTCACTTAAAACCTTACGTAATATTTCATTCAGAATAACATTATCAAATTAGTTCATTGAAAATAAATTTGACAATCAATCAATCAATGGCTTAGTATTCAGTCGTTAGGGCAAGAATGTAGATTTTTGTTTGTTTGGGGTTTTATGTTACTATCAACATTATTTCAGTCATTTCATGATTAGACCAACTTGTAGCAGATATAGCGCTGCCTCACTGAATTGTCATGTCGCAGGTCCTTGACATAACCCAGTGACAGATTTGCATGGACATTGGATTAACCCATCAGGCATGGGACTGATGGACATTGGATTAACCCTTCAGGCATGGGACTGATGGACATTGGATTAACCCTTCAGGCATGGGACTGATGGACATTGGATTAACCCTTCAGGCATGGGACTGATGGACATTGCATTAACCCTTCAGGCATGGGACTGATGGACATTGGATTAACCCTTCAGGCATGGGACTGATGGACATTGCATTAACCCTTCAGGCATGGGACTGGTGGACATTGGATTAACCCTTCAGGCATGGGACTGATGGACATTGCATTAACCCTTCAGGTATGTCCAGGAATTGAACCCATGACCTTTGGATCACCACAGAGGAAGTGGTGTTAATAAGCTTGCGCACTAACCAACTGTGCCATGGGCTCTAAGAAGAGATTATGCCTGTCCATGGCTTATTGGTACATTTTTAACAATGGAGATTGTACATGGATGGAAATCCCATCCTGTAGTTTCAGAGTCACTCAAGTTGTCAAGTCCTCTGCTGGAAGTTGAACATTTGCAATGGCTTGATTTTGCATTCTGAAAGCAGAATCAATGGCAAGTGAAGAGTGGCTGTGGGGGTTTACATTGATTGCAGCTATCAAGTTGCCTGCTGGTCGTGTTTGTGTCTCAAAACTCTCCCATTGAGTATATATGCATAACAAACACATCCCACACAACCTCATGGTGTTTATAAGGCCAAAATAAGTTTCATTCTGGCGTCACAATAATATCGAAATTGTAGCAAAGCATGTGGCAGAAATGCACTGATTATCTGAGTTAATATTGTTCATAATATCTTTGCCATTCTGAAGTTCATCATGCTTCAAACTTGTCTTCCTTAAAGTCGGGTCATGCTGATTTGTAACATTTTAGCATTTTCTGTCCAACACTAAAAAATACCAAGCTGCTGGAAGCAAGAAGACTGCTGAGCTATTTCAAGTGAGCCCACACCTGCTTCTTTGCATCATTGTGAAGTATTAATGCCGAATAGGGATGTGATCAAGCAGGCTGAAGTATACGGTGTACAAGCAGCCCTGGCAGGCATTGATAAATGGCCAAACGTCAAAGCCCTGACACTTGCTCACAACAACACTGCAGCCTCCCACAGCACACACATTCTTCCCAGCATGCAATTTTTTCTCTTGCTATCCCAGCATGCCTCAGACTTAGCCTGCAGTTCCTGCTAGGATTTCTTGGTTGGTTTCAAGCATAGTTCAAGGTACAGACCGAGTGATAACCCTCAGCATGGTCATATTCCAATATATTTCATCTCAGAACACACATAGTAAGCTTTCTTCTCCACCACAAAGCCCTTACTGAAGGGACAATCTGATCGTCAACATTATTAAAAAAATATTCCTGATGAATTTGCCATGAGTATTTTCAAGTCAATTGATTCGTATTTCATGTTATACGTGGCAGTTCAGTTGCAATCCATATGGAAATTTGGACATATGGAACATATCTGCACAATTCTCACAAAGTACAATCAATGGTGTTATATTATGTCAATACTGGCTCCATTTCATCTTAAATTAAACTGCAGAATGCCTCACATCTTCTTGACTTTGCACACCAATATGGCCAGTAAAAAGAGCAAGCCTATCATTTCACGTTTTTTTATAGTCAGCATTTTTTATGCAACCAATTATTTAGCACTGTTCTAGTGATGTATTACCCAAATGAGAAATAAGCTTATGAGATTTCTTGACACTGATTGGGAGATATTTCCAATCCTTTATAGACCAAACTTTTCATAGCCACATTTATTACACAACCTTTTAGTTTCAATACATATTAAATTTTCATGTCCTGTCAATTATTCTTGACACCACAGGAAATAGCACCCACACAGGAGGGGATTGTGGGAAATGATTGCAGGAAAACACAAGCTTCACTATATGCATGTTTGTTTTTTTACATCCTTTAGTAGATTTACCGGAAGATAACATTTTGCTGAGTGATGGTGTTTTTTCCCAAATAACTCATCTACTTTGGAATATTTGTAGCATAATATTCTTACATTTACAAATGGTTCAATTAATATTTTCAGAAAGTCTTTACTATGATTATACTTATATAACAATTTTAATAAAATTTCTGAATAACGAGCAAACCTTTAATTAAATAACTCATTTCCAATAAATTTGATATATTAGATTAATAAATTCAAAGAAAATACTACTCATATAGAAAGTCCATTATTGATAGCCATTGTCAAACTAATTATATTTTTCAACTTAGACATCTGAGGGTGATACATTTATGTCTAATATTCTGAATACTGAATCAGCTGTTTTCTTCCAAGAGCAGACAATATAAAAGAAATGTCAGCCACATAAATTATTTCAAATTTACTGCATAATCTGGCTGTGACATACAGCTGCTATACACATATACAATTATGTTCAAATGGATCGTTTTATATGGAGAGTTTCCTGGATACACTTCTGATTTATTCGATGCTAATGGATACATCTTGTTTGCCAAATATGTGCAGATATTACAAGCTACCACGCAAAGGAAGAAACCAAGTGAAGATCTTGGAGATTTGTCACCTTTCATGTCAAACCACTTTATAAATCCTTCATTGTACCCCGTTTTGTCATATATGTTGCAAAGATCAATAACACGGGATGCCACAAGGTGCCAAGATAAATGCTTAAATATGTCTCCGGCAAGAGCTTGCCAATATTCCGTCCTTTAGCAGGGAAAATGAGCTCTGACCTTGGGACGATTTTCCAACATTGTGCAAATCTGTTGTTCTTTCCAGACATTAATCATATTTGGCTTACATTTTGTCCCATTTTATATCCTTTCTTCCTGACATCCCTAATGTCTCAGACACCTGCAGCAGTGTTTATTCTGTGGCTCATTTTCCGCTATTCTTATCAATATAAAAGGAAAATCATCACAGAAAATAGGTGTCAAGAACCGATTCTGGGGACTTATGGACCCCCATTCTGCTTGTCAAGCAAAGCTGCTGATGTCAAATTAATCATTTCTAAGAAACGGTTGTGGCTTTTAAAAAAAGAAAATATCTCTTAAAGGGGAACATTGTCAACTGCAGATATCACAATGTCTGAGATATTTTCTATGTTTATTTATTTCTTAGTAAGACAATTCAACAGAATAAGAAATCAATTCTATACTGAAACAAGGTCAGGAGATTAAATCCTCTGGAACACAAAAGGAAATATATTAACACCAGAACACATCAATTGTTATGTACAACATGGCACGGTGCTTAATATACATATACACCTATGATTCAGATGTGACCTCGACAAACACTTACTTGGCTCGGAGTGCTAATTGACGATCGTTTGGGCAAGTCCAACGTTCCATGTCTTCAGAGCTTCTGCCACGGCCAGACTCTCCCATAGTCATGTGAGCTAAATTGCCTACAACAGACAGAGGCCTTTTCTGTCCTCGTCTGGTATTGTGTGGGATGCTTTCGAAAAAGTTGCTGCTATGGGCAGATGCCTGCCTGTTTATCGATTCTGATCACTTGCCTCTCTGACAAAAAGGCATAAGAGCAGCCAGAGTTCCCTGTAGTAGATAGACACGTCTCCCTGTGGCTAACCGGTGTTTGTTGCAGAGTCAATCACAAACTGAAATAGAAAGGACAAAGTACTTTTAAATGTCAGAAGAAAGAACTTTATTGGGACATCTCTCTAACAAAATACCACAAGAGATTTTATCATGGAGGTGAAGTGAAATTAAAGCATTTAATATTTTAAAAAATAGGTAGTGCATGAAGTTGGATACCGTTGGATAAAAAAAAGAAAAATGTTTTCAGTAGATGTATATGTGTCCTTATCTTTCCAGTGCTCAATCACCATGGTTACTACACGTATCATAATGCTATAAATAAACTTATCATTTAATCAAATCAAATTGTGTTTCCCCCACCAGCACATATAAACAAGACCAGGATTTCATAGATTCAATCTGTGGTGACCGGCAGATGGTTTGATCCAGGAAATAAAATGGTATGTTGAATTCATTTCTGAATCTGACCTTTTCTGATTCTCACTTGAGGATATGCTCATGTATGACAGGTATTACAGATTGAAAGATTGACAGCTCTAACAAGATCCAATGAAAAATGTCCTTGATGATAATTCTAATACTTTCTCGTATGTTTATTCCTATATTACTATTTGTGCCAATATCAAAAATAACATTATTTTAATATTTGTCATGATTTTATATATAAAAAAAAGAAATAATAAATCTGTAAGATTTCTATTAACTAAAGGACTATAACTGATAGCAGCACATCTGTTTTGTAACAAAGCCTAATTCTGTTAATATGCTTTGTATTGAGATGTCACTACTCAGGTATAAAACTCTATCACTGTATTCCCCCTGATGCAGGGCTGTCCTTTATATATATCTGCTGTCAAGTAAACACACTTAGTTTTGTTATTCTTAATACCTGAGTCAAATTTATGTTTGCTTCATTCTGAGCATTTTTTTCTAGCATCATCGGTACCTGCCACGATATTTTATATGAATACTTCACATTCATTTTGGTGCACTTATTAGGAATCAAGTGGTTTATTGGATATATACATTCAGCTGGGTGTGGTGATTAACCGAAATACATGCCTTTAATCAGTTCAAATGAAAGTGATGGTTTTGCTTAACCAAATAAATATACTGACTTAAATGTACATGCTCTATGTTTGGCTGGAAATTTGATTTCCACTATTTATGAGGATGGAATACACAACCATTGTCCGTCACTCTACACTCTTAATTACATTGCAGAAATACTTCCTCATACTACTTGAGAAGTTTTTATTTAAAAAATAAATACTGTGTGAACAAATATTATCAGTAAAAAAATACCATGCAAAGTCATTTCACTGTTTCTATAAAAAAATTAAAGTTAAAATTCTCAATTCTGGTCATTTGAATAATGTTTTTATAAACAAGAAACATTTTTAAAGAAAATATAGAATTTCTTTTTGCCATGGAATATGTTTTCTTAGAAACATTGGCAGGAGTGAACCTTGATATGGTAGACAGAGGCCTTAGTGGGTTGTGGCCCTGAGGCTGTCACAAAGGCATTGTCCCACCTTGAGAGCTGACTCTGATATAAGCAGGCATTAGTGTGATTAAACACCACAGAAAGAACCATCTTATAAACTTGTGATAAACCAAGTATTTCTTTCAAACAAAGAAAGTGAAAAGTGTCAAGATTCTCAAAGCTGCTGGGAATATGTTAGTCTTTGATATCTAATATTGCCCAAGACATTAACATCTATTTTTCTCCAGCAATGTGTATTAGATCATCATATCTTATTGCAAAGTATACTATTAGCAACATATCTTTTTTATCATAATATATATATATATATATATATATATATATATATATATATATATATATATATATATATATATATATATATATATATATATATATATATGAGAAGATAATTAATATTTCTATAGTTTTGTCCACTCTTCATTAATTTGTTATATTACTTCTCTGTAATATTGGTTCTATTCTTATGTAATCTCTCATCAGACCTAATAAGTGAATTCTTCTTACACCAGGTATGCTATCAGGATGTGTGGCATAATGTTTTGTGGCAAGATGAAAACCTTCTAAGAAAGAAAGATAATATGAAATAATATGAGATGAAACAATATGAGATGATATTATATAAGATGAAATGATATGAGATGAAATAATATGAGATGAAATAATATGAGATGAAATAATATGAGTTTTCCTTTTCCTTCATTTGATGAAAAAGTATGGATTCCGCCAGTATGTCAATACACGGTAATTGCATTAATATTGTAACAAAATATTAGGCTCTTTTAATAAATATAAAGTATCTATTCTAAATTAAGATTATCAAATTAAATATCACCGAACATGAGAAAATCAATTAATACAGTCTATTGTGTGTGTTTTCAAAATGATATCAAAAATCAAGAACATGAAAAGTACAGAAATAAATATGTGTTATTTTCACAAATCTGCCTGTAGAAGATTATATGAATTTGAAAAGAAGAAAGCATTTTTTAATATTGAATATTTTGAACATTACCAAGATATTCATCTTTGCTGTTCTCACCACACCAACAAGTTATCAATGTTTTTATATAATTCTGTTATTTTACATGGTAAGTTGACTATTACTTTCCCTTATGAACCTTTTTTATGGTGTGAGGGTCATTACAGACCTAGAGGGAGGGGGCTATAACTCAGTCAATTTTCAAAAGCAACTATGATTAAACAAAACAAAACTCTATTTATTTCTGATGGAAAACACAGACATTAAAAGTTGTTGGCAGTAGCATACTCAGTTACGATTTTGGTGATAAAAACTATTTCAAAACTAAACCAAGACAGATGCTCTTGACAGAGATTCAACAGTAGAGTGCTGTGGATTGGCTGTGTGCCAGTGCATTTAGGAAATACCAATCAATGTTGTCTATTGCTTATCCGTGTGAATATTGATACCAATACAAATCCCCGCTGAGCTATTGGCAGCAGTCTCAAACCATTATCTAGCACAGCTCATCTTTAGCAATGAGCAACATTCTACCATAAATTCCCTTTTACTTTGGTGGGCATCAGTATAACCCTACCATATTCTACAATAAAATCCTTAATGTGCAGGGCATAAATTTCAATATAGTCCCCACCATGGCATTCTACCATATAATCCCTAATACTTTGATATTCAATATAGTCCCCACCATGGCATTCTACCATATAATCCCTAATACTTTGATATTCAATATAGTCCCACCATGGCATTCTACCATATAATCCCTTATACTTTGATATTCAATATAGTCCCCACCATGGCATTCTACCATATAATCCCTAATACTTTGATATTCAATATAGTCCCCCCCACCATGGCATTCTACCATATAATCCCTAATACTTTGATATTCAATATAGTCCCACCATGGCATTCTACCATATAATCCCTAATACTTTGATATTCAATATAGTCCCCACCTTGGCATTCTCCCATATAATCCCTAATACTTTGATATTCAATATAATCCCCCCCACCATGGCATTCTACCATATAATCCCTAGTACTTTGATATTCAATATAGTCCTCACCTTGGTATTCTTCTACCATATAATCCATAATACTTTGATATTCAATATAGTCCCACCATGGTATTCTACCATATAATCCCTAATACTTTGATATTCAATATAGTCCCACCATGGCATTCTACCATATATTCCCTAATACTTTGATATTCAATATAGTCCCCACCATGGCATTCTACCATATAATCCCTTATACTTTGATATTCAATATAGTCCCCACCATGGTATTCTACCATATAATCCCTAATACTTTGATATTCAATATAGTCCCCACCATGGTATTCTACCATAAATCCTAATCCTGTACTAATAAGTTTGTATCGTTATTTTGTCAAGATACTGAGATAGAATACCATCCTCTGGAAATGTTTTGGAACCTTTAGCGGTGCAAGCCTATATATAAACACCAGTTAAAATATCTCATTTTTAATAAATGGTCAGATCAGTGTGATCTACTTAATGGCTTTAGGGAAGTGCAGCACAGTCATAATTGCGTAAAGGATGCTCACGGGAAGTGGCCAGTAAACGAGCAATACTGTAGCGGTGCAGAGATTCATTATGTAAAGGTTGTACGCTTCCTAATGAGCATACCCAGGGATTCCTGTACTAATAGTCTCGTTGACACCAATAAGGGCCATATGAGATGAATATATAACCATATATTTATATAAATATTCCTCTTGTATGGCACTCATGTATGTGTGGGTGGACCTCAGAAAATCTTCAATGCAAATGATCGAAGGGATAAAGAACCATTTGTGAAGACAAAATTACCAGTTTTTGGCTGTTTGTGGCTGTTTGTGCCAGGTTTTGCCAGTGTGTGCCAGTGTGTGCCAGTGTGTCAGTTTGAGCCAGTTTGTGCTAGTCTGTGCCAGTCTGTGCCAGGTTGAGCCAGTAAATACCAGGATGTGCCAGTTTGTGCCAGTCTGTGCCAGTTTGTGCCAGTTTGAGCCAGTTTGAGCTAGTATGTGCCAGGATGTGCCAGTTTGTGCCAATTTGATCTAGTATGTGCCAGAATGTACTAGTTTGTGCCAGTTTGTGGCTGTTTGAGCCAGTCTGTGTCAGTTTGAGCCAGTTTGTGAAGCAGACATGTAAGACATCTCCAAGAGATATCAGCAGACTACCAGCCATATATAGGCTTAATCCCTTTGTTTCTGCTCCACCCTACAGGATCATCTCCTTGCCTCACAGACATTTGGTAAAAGATACGCAGAAATTATATCAGTGATTGGATTATTTAATATCTCATCTGTATATTTTTTAATGTTTCATCTAACTCAGCTCTTTTGAGATTAATTAAATATATTTTCAACTAATATAAATACATTTTCAACTAATTTAATTAAAAATTCAGTTTGTTCTGGTGTATTTTGCATGTTATAGGTTGAGAGTTTTGAGCTTTACATACTAATCCTTGTGGCTATTTCTGCCTAATCCAGGCAATAGTCGCCACATGATCCAAGAGATTAGGGTAAAGCCAGCAATTAATACAACACATGTTGCCCTGCAACAAGTTGAGGCCAAACATTTTTTGTGGCTAAATGTGATCAAATAAAGTCACGCACGGCCAATGGGTAAATTATCTCACCACTCACAACTGTTGCATGGCATTATTTGGTCATGCATAACTTGTGTGACCTTATTTTAGGTTACAATTATGCATGACTAAAAACATAACCCCATGGGTTGATAGCTCTGCTGACTTGAATGAAAACACATGAACTGAGATAAAGTGCAATAAGCAACCAGGTTATGATTTTCCATACAAGATCCCAATTCAGTTTTGATGAGATATTCATTAATATTTTGCAAATCATTATCATGTTACCAATTGATGCAATATTTCATGCACAAAATTTGTGATTTTTTCAAAAATCTAATAGCTATCACTAAGTTGTCAAGGGGGCTGCCATTTTGAATAACATAGCCAATGAGAATCAAGATAACAAGTTGGGGCCAAATTTGATATGTAACATGCATTTTGATCGGTCAAAATCACTATCTGCTCAATTCTGCTCTTGAAAAGGATTTAAATGATCATTTAGGAAGAAATGTTCAAAAACGTTACAAAAAAGCAATGATATACATAGCTCAAAAGCCATTGATATATGTTTATTCACTTTTGATGGTTGTGAGATTTTGCATGTATACAAATTTTGAATTGAAGATCAATGTGTCAAGGTCAAAGGTCACATGACTAAGAAATTATAACGAGGCACAGCTATGACCTGAGACATTTCTGTATACCAAGATTTAATTTCTTTTTTTAAGTGGTTGCTGAGATATGCTCCTTACAAAATTTGTGACATCAAGGTCACTGCATTAAGGTCGATGGTGACATCACTAAGATTTGAAGGAATCTGAATCTTCAACTCTCTATCTACCTCTGTATTAAATGTGAAACAAATATTACTGTCTAGTCTGGTAGTTTTGGAGAAGATTTTTAAACATAGTGTTAGTATATAACAGATATGAAGTGTTTTTATTCACTTCTGATGGTTGTGATGTGGCATGTTCACAAATTTTGAATTCAAGGTCAATGTGTCAAGGTCAAAGGTCACATGACTAAAATTGTATGACGAGGCACAGCTTTAACATAAGACATTCCTGTATACCAAGATTTAATTTCTTCTTGTAAGTGGTTGCTGAGATATGCTCCTTCCAAAATTTGTGACATCAAGGTCACTGCACTAAGGTCAATGGTGACATCACTGAGAATTGAAGGAATCTAAATCTTCAACTCTCTATCTAGCCCTGTATAAAAGAGTGTTGGTATATAAAAGATATGAAGTGCATTTAATTCACTTCTAATGGTTATGATGTGGAATGTTCACAAATTTTGAATTCAAGGTCAATGTGTCAAGGTCAAAGGTCACATGACTAAGAAAGTATGATGAGGCATGGCTATGACCTAAGACATTTCTGTATACCAAGTTTTAATTTCTTCTTATAAGTAGTTGCTGAGATATACTCCTTACAAAATTTGTGACATCAAGGTCACTGCATTAAGGTCAATGGTGACATCACTAAGATTTGAAGGAATCTGAATCTTCAACTCTCTATCTACCTCTGTATTAAATATGAAACAAATAATACTGGTAGTTTTGGAGAAGATTTTTAAACATTGTGTTAGTATATAACAGATATGAAGTGTTTTTTATTCACTTCTGATGGTTGTGATGTGGCATGTTCACAAATTTTGAATTCAAGGTCAATGTGTCAAGGTCAAAGGTCACATGACTAAAATCATATGACAAGGCACAGCTTTAACATAAGACATTTCTGCATACCAAGTTTTAATATCCTGTAATAAGTGGTTGCTGAGATATGCTCAGTACAAAATTTGTGACCTCAAGGTCACTGTACTAAGGTCAATGGTGACATCACTAAGATTTGAAGGAATCTGAATCTTCAACTATATATCTACCTCTATATAAAATATGAAAGATGTAGTACTGGTAGTTTTGGAGAAGAAGATTTTTAAAGAAATGTTGACAGACGGACAGACAGACGGACAGACAGACATTTTCCCCCTCCTAAAGCTCTGCGAGCTAAAGTCTCAGCAGAGCTATAAACTGGGTACAAAATGTAAGCCATTGAAGATAATACAGATACAATGGCGGCTTTTACAAAATATATCCAATCATCCTTGATTAAAATTAATACCATAGTAACTATCAATTACTATTGTGTCTCAATAGTTCATCAACATATCATCTTGCAGTTTATTCTATTATGGAAACTACTCCAATTATCATTTCCTGCCATAAACGTTTATATGATATATGTTTCAAACCAATCAATCTGCTTCTTTAAACTTGATCTGAAAAAAAATCAGGTTTTAAATACAACAATTACTGTTCTAAGGTTAAAATAGTCCAAACTGAATAGACAAACGATCAGGAAATACTCACCTATTTATTTACCAAATATTCTTATGAAGAAATCAACACATAAAATGATAGCAACAACTTTATATCAAGGTTGGTCTGTCAATGGAATTCCTTCGAGGAACCAACCTACTTCCCATCAGTCACCACACAATAATCCATAATACTATACACATACTAATTTAATATGCAGCATTTTCAACTGTGTAAATATAATGCAGGACAGGTCCCCTGTTAAAATAAGTTATGAAAGATTATATCATTTTCAATAAAACTTTCTGAATATTGTTGCCCATGGAATTGGTTGACATTAATCAGTAGGGTTGCCATTTTACATTGAAAATTATGAGAAACCAGAATTGTGCACTTTTATGTGAAAATGATTTGTTTCAGAGTGACTTTTTTCTTTTTGATTATGGACTTGTATAATGTACTAAAATACAGAAATACAAATGACAGCCCAGAAGATAAACTGAAAAGCATTCATCACTGGCCCTTGAGGTAGTGATTTCTTCACCCATGTCACGACCTTGAGAGTGAGGTAAACATTGGGCAGCCTTGACTATACTTCAAGGCATAGGTTTTGACTTCTAGCCTTTTGCAGCCCTAGAGGGAACTTGTTTTGTGAAGATGCCAATAACTTTTTTTCTCTCCAGAATATCTTATACCAAGCTGCAGAAACTATGATATGAACCTCTCCTAGTGAGTTGTCAAGGTTTATAAAATGTGCTTTTTTGGGGGTTTCCGTAAGACTATCTGGATCACCAGTTCTTAAAAAAAATTAATTAATTAGCAAAAGAAATGCGAACCCTTAATTAACTAAAAGCCTGTGAAACCAGACAAGTTTGAGATCACGAGAATTTCTCATTACACAAAACAAAAATACCAGGAGGGTGTGATTTGACCTGAAAAGAAGAATATTATTCAACTCAAAGACGTCAGTGGTCAGCTTTTTCCTGTTGCTTGACCTTGACTCTCTCTCAAGGAGATTGAGTCATGGCTAAGTGTGTCTTCCCTGATCACAGCCAAGAATCGATCCCTATTACGGGTGACCACTTCAGCCTGGGAGGACCGACAAATGTGGCCATTAACTAATGAATTTTGTCTCACTCCCAAGCAGTGCCCAACCACTGCTTACTGTGATTTGCTTTGCATCATAATTCATGGTAATGTAAAAGTAAGATCCCAAGCCACTCTTCAAAAAGAGGAGGGCATTGTGTCCTGGTGGCAGTCATTGCTTATATTGACAAACAATTGCCTCAATCCATCTGTATGGGCCACTGAAAATGGTCCACATCTGCCTCAATCCATCGGTATGGGCCACTGTAAATGGCCCACATCTGCCTCAAACAAATCATTGGGCATCGGTATGTGGGGACCTATTTGATTATCCGTCTGGACATCTTTCTGTGATTCCTATCTTATTGCACAATCAATTTTGTACAATGCTATCTTGTTCGCCCTGCTATTTTGATATGAGACAAACTAGTTCACTTGAGCAATTTGAATCAAAATCTATTTCTGATAGTCAAACCAGGAAGAGGTAGTTGCACATGTGCACATTACTCATTGATGTTTTTTTATCTGAAGAGCTGATTAGACAGCACACACACACACACACACACACACACATACACTGCAGTAGTTTTTCCTCATTCGGGATTATTTTCCATCAAGAGTGTAATTTTGTTATCAATTATACAAACATTTCCAAGGACATAGATATGTCCATGCAGGAGGCAATTTGTGGCTTATTTTTATTCTCCATAATGCATTATTAAAAAATAACTAATTTCTCTTTAAATCTCCACATCTAAAATTAGCTTCCTCGCATGACATAAACATTTTATTAGGGCCATCATATATAGCTTATTATGTATAAAAGCTTTGATACAGCTAAAAGGATCTATTAGTATTCCATGGATTATTCATTTCACTGCCAATATATCCAGTCTTATAACTCCAAGATTATTGAGCAAACCTCTTAGATCTTCCAATGTTAGTAACCTAGGAGGAGGCTGGGAAGTGCCTGGGAAGAGCCTGGAAAGTGCCTGGGAGGAGCCTGGGAAGAGACTGGGAGGAGCCTGGGAAGAGACTGGGAGGAGACTGGGAAGAGACTGGGAGGAGTCTGGGAGGAGTCTGGGAGGAGCCTGGGAGGAGACTGGGAGGAGCCTGGGAAGAGCCTGGAAAGTGCCTGGGAGGAGACTGGGAGGAGACTGAAGGAGCCTGGGAGGAGCCTGGGAGGAGCCTGGGAGGAGCCTTGAAGGAGACTGGGAGGAGGCTGGGAGGAGACTGGGAGGAGCCTGGGAGGAGACTGGAGGAGACTGGGAGGAGACTGAAGGAGCCTGGGAGGAGCCTTGAAGGAGACTGGGAGGAGACTGGGAGGAGACTGGGAGGAGACTGGGAGGAACCTGGGAGGAGACTGGGAGGAGACTGGGAGGAGACTAGGAGGAGCCTTGAAGGAGACTGGGAGGAGAATGGGAGGAGTCTGGGAGGAGCCTTGAAGGAGACTGGGAGGAGACTGGGAGGAGACTGGGAGGAGACTGGGAGGAGACTGGGAGGAGCCTGGAAGGATGCTGGGAGGAGACTGGGAGGTGGCTGGGAGGAGACTGGGGAGTCTGGGAGGAGGCTGGGAGGAGACTGAAAGGAGCCTGGGGAGGCTGGGAGGAACCTGGGAGGAGACTGAGAGGAGACTGGGAGGAGACTGGGAGGAGACTGGGAGGAGGCTGGGAGGAGGCTGGGAGGAGACTGGGGGGAGGCTGGGAGAAGGCTGGAAGGAGACTGGGAGGAGCCTAGGAGGAGGCTGGGAGGAGGCTGGGAGGAGGCTGGGAGGAGACTGGGAGGAGACTGGGAGGAGATGGGAGGAGACTGGGAGGAGACTGGGAGGAGCTGGGAGGAGGCTGCTTGTTGCATTATTTTTCAAATCCCTTCAACCCATTGTTAATGTTCTGAGATCACTGTAAAGCAGAAAGAATATTCTTTCATATTATCTCACACAGGCTGGATAACTGTCAAAATGTAAGCCCGGGTTTAGGAAAGAGGCTGTAGTACATTTTCAGTTTGAGATATTGGTGACATCGTAGCTAGAAAAAAAACAAAATCCTGTTGCACACCATTCTCGGGTTTATTTCTCATTCACAGGGAATCAGGTTCTGATATATGCTGCAATAAAAGACACGACAAACAAGAATGGTTTCCATAGTGACTGCAAAAAGTTGGATAATCTGTCGCAAGAGAGTTAAGTTCAGTAGAATCTCGTTTACCAAAGATATGAGGCAGGCCACCTTTTCCATGTCAGTGGAATTATGACATGGTAAATGTAGCAGAAAATACTTCAAAGCCGAGATGTTAGAGGAAGAAAGTTGCTAAGCACTGATGTAAGCTAGCTTCCTTGAAATCCTTAGAGAAAAACATGCATGAGAAGACATGATATCAGCCAAAGAATCTCATAAAACATGAGGGATATGATAATATATGGTCTTGATCCAACAGTTCAGGCATCCTACACACTTAATCTTAAATATTTACATTGGTGGAAATTAAGGCTGTTTGATTAAATTGTTTTGAATTTAATGGAATATAAACCTACTAAAATTATATTGCAGATCTTGACAACTGTCCACATCATAAATGTGTCCCGAATAATAGTTTCCCCATGAAATAAAATTAGCACCTGTATCCTGAATTGTTAAGGATATTTTATTTTATAAAAAGGGGTGGAAAACTTCACAAAATATGAATCAGCATTTCAAGTATCATTAATATCAAGAAATACAATACATGAAAAGAGTACTTAAATACTTTTACTGGTCTCAGATTTTCTGAATTTATGATCATCATTTCTTGGTAGCAACCATCTTGTTAAGAGGATTATAGGAGTGCCAGCCAATCAGAAACAAGTTATAAATGTACTGCAAATTACAGCAAAAGGGTTGCTAATTATGTATAGGAATGGGTTTATCAGTACTATCATTAATCACAAACACAGTGTAAATTATCATCAAGACCACCATGCCATTGCAAACAGAGGTTAAGAAAGGCATTGATGCCTTCGCACCTGTGACAAAGGCAGCCATTTTTACAGGTAGAAAGTTATCCGACTTGGCATCCAGGTAAGCAATAACATGAGGCTTAAAAAATGTGACATTTTTCACTGTTCACTGCAAATGGCCCACATCTGCCTCAATCCAGGCAGATCGTTCTGATAGGTCAGTTATTTTCACACCCTTGTGCCTTAAACTGGTTACTTAATTTATCCACACTCACAAAAAACTGAGTACACTCACACAACCCACCAAATCACACAAGTAAGATTGGTTGGTAAGAACTTTCTGGGACACTTTCTGAGACTTGTTTCACCCATGATTGAAAGATTTGCCATGTAAATTAAGAAGGCCATATTATGAATTGTAGGGAAATGTCAATTTTTTGGGGCAAAGCACACAAAAATATAGGTAGGAAGGGTTGAAAGGGGTTAGTTCCCAACATGGCATGGCTACGCTTTGAAATGGGGGTTTTAACATAAATAGCAAAAATATTGCAGACAAAAATTCTCATTATTGTATTATCTGATATCAAATGGGTTAAAATGGGTGAAAAGCAAATCTCCAGAAAAAAAATTGATTCCCATTGTCATGAAAACATTCAATGATCATTAATTCTAACCAAGCAACTTTCTTAATATCATTAAACTAGTAATTGTACTGGGTTTGGCAAAATCTACATTTTCATATTCACATATCTATGAACAACATGCAGATGAATTAACATCATATAATATTACACTTATTATGTGACATGATACTATGAAATTGGTTAAAATGTGAATGACCGCTTAAACAGGGAGTGACAACATACCATTTTATGTGTGGAAACTACAAGTTCTACTTGGATAGCACAGAGAAAATGTGCACAAGTAGCATAGAGAAAATCACCCACATACAAAGTATAGATATTGCCTCAATTTCTAGGCTACATTCCTTCTTTAACAGACTCCCTTTTTATTTGCCTCTGGGGTTGTTCTTCAACCGACACTAAACCTGGTGCACTGTCATGCTTGGGACGGAAGACGGGTGAAAAAACTCTTCCTCAAATTGCATCTTATTTACAACAAGGAATAATAATCTGTATCATATAACATATCTCTGCAAATTATATATTCATGGGTTTTTCTAATTTGAAACATTTCAGCAGTGTTTGTGGTTGGTTCTTTGAAAGGCACCACGAATTGAAAAAAAATCCCATCCAATCCAAAATGATATTAGAATACATGAAGAAAGGAGAATGTATCAGTGTATCACAGATAGTCAGCTAAGGCACATTTACAAATTGCCTGAAATGGATTTGAGTGGAAAGATAGAGACAATGCAGTGCTTTGCCATTGAAGCGTATATATATATATATATATATATATATATATATATATATATATATATATATATATATATATATATATATATATATATATATATATATATATATATATATATATATATATATATATATATCTGTCTGTATGTCTGTCTGTCTGTGTTGTGCTTGATAGATTTATATATATATATATATATATATATATATATATATATATATATATATATATATATATATATATATATATATATATATATATATATATATATATATATATATATATATATATATATATATATATATATATATATACACACACACAGACAGACAGACAGACAGACAGACAGACGGACAGACAGAAAGCATGGAAATTTGCTGTATATCACCCCCATATGCTATATTGCTATATGTATTTTAGCCCAGATATTACAGCTCAATCTCCTTCAGTTTTCATCATGTTCATTATAACTGCCTGTCTTCCATTGTCATCATATCTATGTAATAACTGGAAAGTTTTTTATTAGATAATATTCAATTTTTTTGCAAAGGTATTTATGTCTTTATTAAAATCATACAGTATTTTCATCACCAAATGTTGTGAACAGATCGTCATATTTCTGTAATAATTTGCAGAGTTCATGATTGCAAAAAGAGTCTCAAAAACTTTTTTTTCTTTTCTAAGTTTTATCCACATGACATTTGCATTGAAAACATTCAGCATATCTTCAATGATGGCCAAAGGTCTCTCAAGAGACACATTTTGTTCTTTGGTAAACAGCATCTGCATACCAAATTTCATCTCCATACATAACTCTGTCTGAAGAATGTATATTGAAAATTAGTTCTCGACTGCTACATTAATCTTGAAAAAGTCATGCAACAGGTCAGAGACAAAGTTTATAAATATTCCTATAGTCTTAAGATGAGAAAAAGACGTTGTGAAATGCATATTCAATAAATCTAAATCAATATTTTCTTTTTTCATGAAACATTGTTGTCATATGATCAACATAAATGTTTATGATTGAAATTCTACTTTGAAAACGTTCATGAATAAATAATATGGAATCAGCTATTGAGAGCTGTACATAACAATTTTTCAGGCTGCACAAGTGTATTAGAGAGGTGTCAGTGACAAATCATTATTTCCAGGCCAAATATGGATTTTACCATGATATCTTCACATTGACTCCTTCTTTCTGCAATAAAAGTTTAACCTCATCTAATTTAAACTACATCGTTTCCATGGATGCCTTCTATTGGTATCTTATGCATTTATTCTTTCATCAATGCTCTGTTATTCTAACTTTGCCGTTTATTCTATCTTTGCAGTAATCTACCTGTTATTTTACCTTTGCACTGTTATTCTACCTTTGCCGTTATTCTACCTTACCTTGTTTTCTTACATTTATTTTGTTATTTAACCTTTGCCCTGTTATCCTACATTTGCCATGTTATTCTACCATTGTCCTTTATTCTACCTTTGCCTTATTATCTTAGCTTTGTCCTTTTATTCTATGTTTGTCTTGTTATTTTATTCTCCCTTTCCCCTTGAATTCTCCCTTTCCCCTTGAATTCTATTTTTGCCCTGCTATTCACATTAAGTGGAATGATTCACAATAACTGGTATCCATGCTCAAAATAGTAATTTTTTCCTGCTACATATTAAAGTGAGAAAATTATCAACTGACAGTCCTGACCGAAAGAAATGGAGGATTCTGAGAACTGATGTGACCTTTATAAGCAGACTAATAGTTGCACCATTCTTATTCTTAGTAAAGTTCAAGGTCATCCACAAATATACCAATCATGATAATTAGCTACTGGCAAGTCTTAGATAAGCATTGTTGCTTAATATAACTGAGCTGTTTGTAATCATATTTCTTCATATAATGCACCCAATAATATTATACTTTATAGATGGTTCTTTTTTGAAAAATCAAGGCATTATGTCACCAACAGATGGACAGAAAAATGGATGGATAGACAGACATAAACAATGATCTGGCATGTCAGTAATAGAATCCTAAAATATATGTAAAATAGCCTCAGAGATAGCTCTGGGAATCTCACTGATTTTTGGCTAGAAATATGGAAGTGACACGATGAGTACCAGGAACAATGGGGTCGCATCAAGGGTCTCAAAACTCACAGCAACGATGGGGTCGCATCAAGGGTCTCAATACTCACTACAATGATGAGGCCACATAAAGGGACTCAATACTCACAGCAACGATGAGGCCACATCAAGGATCTCAATACTCACAGCAACGATGAGGCCACATCAAGGGTCTCAATACTCACAGCAATGATGGGATCACATCAAGGGTCTCAACACTCAGAGCAATGATGGGGTCACATCAAGGGTCTCAATACTCACAGCAACGATGGAGTCGCATCAAGGGTCTCAATATTCACAGCAACGATGGGGTCACATCAAGGGTCTCAATACTCACAGTAATGATGGGGTCACATCAAGGGTCTCAATACTCACAGCAACGATGGAGTTGCATCAAGGGTCTTAATATTCACAGCAACGATGGGGCTGCATCAAGGGTCTCAATACTCACTACAACGATGGGGCCACATCAAGGGTCTCAATACCCGTACATAAAATGTATAACTTACTACCGCACCACTACAAACCTTGGATTTCATTTTAGAATGCTCGACCGTACATGTAGGTGGAAAAAGATGTTTTTAAGGACTTTTTCCCTTTTTTCAGGCCATTCCAGTTACAGAGTTATATATGTGTTGAGTGGGAGTATTGATTCTTGACAGTAAAGCACCATACATCAAGCGACGGTACCAGAACTTGAAACCTGAACGGAATTCCCACCATCTCACCATTATAAAATAAATCCTGTCTACGAGGCTACATTGGGGGTTTGGTATTGATTTTGAGAACAATCACTTGACCTCTCTTCCCATTTGACAAGGAAGCACCCACGACATTCATGGCATTCTAAATTTCAACTTCACAAATTTAACTCTGTTATTCCTTGGTACATCTCTTCTGACAAATATTTTGGACAGTCATTCATATTGTACTCAATTGTGTGGTTTTTTAAAAAGACAAATTCAAATTGTGTTAAGTGTATTAAAGTACAATTGCCATATCTTAGAGTGTGTTCAAAAATTCATTTCACTACTCGGCAAAAAATATTGCTTTACCCCTGTAGTTATTTCTATAAAAGTATTCCTCACCATTAACTTTTCTTTTCTCTTTACTGATATCTAGTTGACTTGCATGGGATTATTTGGTCATGTATTCCTTGACCACAAAAGAGTCAGGCAAAAGTCACACTGGACTTTTAGGTGTTTGAATGCAACTGCTAATGGCATATTCTATGGGACTGTCCTCAATAGAATATTCCAGAAGCTCACCCCCATTGACATATTCTAGGAGCCTATCATTAATGGAATAATCCTGTAGCCCGTCATTAATAGAATAAGCTAGGATCCTGTCAATAATGGCATAATCTAAGAGCTGATCATCTCAGGCCAAACATTGAAAAAGTTTGTGGTTAAATCTGTGCCTCTTGATTTCTTGCAAAACAGTGATAATTTACAACATATAAATGATGCCATTTACAGAATTGAACAGCTGATCACACTAGAGCAGGAAGTTGATGATGCATATAATGATTTTGCTCATCTTGTAATCTCAGAAATGGAGAAAAAGTATCCACAATGTAAGGACAGTCAACAAAAGCCAAAAAAGAGTTTATACAAACCTTACTGGAATGAGAATTTACAAAATCAATGGACTAAAGTTGAAGAAAGTGAAAAGATATGGAAAAGATTTCATAGAAGTGCAAATAGGAAAAGGCAGCTGAAAGCTAAATACTGTGGTGAAAGGAAACATTTCGATAAATTAAATAGGCAAGCCAAAAGACAATATCAAAAGGAACAGCAAGATAGTTTACTAAATGACTACACAAATGATACTTCAACATTCTGGAGAAAAATTGGCAAATTAGGAATAAAGAAAGACAGACAGTTTAAGATACCATGGGAGGTTACAAATGAAAGAGGTGATGTAATTAGAGACAGAAAAGCTGTTTTGGATAAATGGCATATTGACTTTCAAACACTATATAGTTCAAATGATGAAACCACTTTTGATGAAAACCACCTGAAAAATATTGAACAGAGTTTGAAAAACAACATATGGCCAATAGATGTTCCAAATTCAGATTATTTGAATAGAGACATAGACTTCTCAGAGGTGTGTGATGCAGTGAGAAGAGCCAAGCTACATAAAGCATCTGGGTTTGACTCTATCCCAGCTGAAGTTTTAAAAAATCCTGTGTGCATTCAACTATTGCATAAGATTATTAACTGTTGCTTTTATACTGGTAAAGTACCAACACTGTGGAGACGAGGCATCATTAATCCAATTCCAAAATGTTCCAGTAAAGACAGTCGCATCCCATTAAATTATAGAGGAATTACACTCCTATCAGTGCCATGTAAGATTTACTGTGATATTTTAAATAGTCGTCTTGTTAAATGGTTAGAGGAGAATGACTTAGTTGCTGATGAACAGAATGGCTATAGAAAGAAAAGAAGCTGTGAAGATCACCTCCATAGTCTCTATACCATCATAAACAATAGGAAGCTCAGTAAACAATCAACTTTTGTCTGTTATGTTGACGCCTCCAAGGCCTTTGACAATGTAAACCGTAACTGTTTGTGGTATAAACTACAAAAAGTTGGAGTGCGAGGAAAGATTTTAGATGCCATCAAATCCCTGTACGAAGATGTGAAATGTGCTGTAAAAGTAAATAACACTCTAACACCTTGGTTTGATGTTA
The DNA here is from genome assembly GCA_949316495.1 of Amphiduros pacificus. NCBI lineage: Eukaryota > Metazoa > Annelida > Polychaeta > Phyllodocida > Hesionidae > Amphiduros > Amphiduros pacificus. The sequence goes on along the minus strand of OX439001.1, from coordinate 40,436,585 downwards.
CTGGAGGCGTCAAGCAAGGATGTGTTATTTCGCCAACTTTGTTTTCAATCTATGTGAATGACCTGGCTTCAGATATACGAGCCCTCAACTGTGGTGTTGATATTGATGGAGATATCATATCCCTATTTCTGTTTGCTGACGATATAGCTCTAATAGCTCCGTCTGAACAGAAGCTGCAACGGATGTTAAAGTGTCTGCAGGCTTGGTGTAAGAAATGGAGATTGTCTTTAAATAAAGAAAAAACAAAAATAGTTCACTACAGACCAAAGGGTGTGGATGCCACACAATATGAGTTCATGTTTAATGACTGGATAATAGCTCATGTAAAGGAGTACAAATACCTTGGGCTCTGGTTAGATGAACACCTCACCATGGATAAGGCAGTGACAGAGCTAGCAAGATCAGCCAGTAGAGCTTTGGGTGTGCTAATAAGCAAATATTTCTCAGCTGGAGGAATGAATTATAAGGTATTCACTGGATTATTTAATAGCCTTGTTCAACCTATTTTAAATTATGGAGCTGGAATATGGGGGACTAAAAAACACCGTGTTATTAACAATGTTTACTCCAAGGCTTGCAAGTTTTACATGGGAGTAGGGGGTAACAGCAATAATATTGCAGCCCAGGGAGATATGGGATGGCCCTCAGCACTCACCAGACAGCATATGCAGGTTTTTAGACTCTGGATACGGCTCCAAAATACATCTGAAAACAGGATTACTAAAAAGATACATAGCTGGTCTCTGGCAAAGACAGGACGCACATGGGAGAGAAGCGTCAAGCAACTTGGGGAAAAATATGATTCCTGGAACATTTTAGAGACATGCACAGAGAGACGCTCAAAACATGTTATAACTGATGTGGAGAAAAATGTTACATTGCATGATCAGATAAGCTGGTATAATGAATTGTGGAATGATCAAAACAATATGATTAATGGAAATAAGTTACGTACATATAGGCTTCATAAAGACAGACTGGAACCTGAGGATTATCTTGTTACAAACATCCCACGCTTTAAGAGGCGGGTTTTAAGTAGATTACGATGTGGAACACTTCCACTGGCCATTGAGACTGGACGATACACAAAACCTCCAGTGGAACTTGAAAATAGAATTTGTACGCTCTGTGATAGCCATAGTGTTGAATCAGAAATCCATTTTTTAATTGAATGCAATCTGTATAATGATTTGAGATATGATGTTTTTAGTAAAATGGATGAGAACTTCCACAACCTCCCTGCTCACATAAAATACATTAAGCTAATGCTAAACAAAGACTTACAAGGACAGTTGGTGAACGTGTGTTATAACATGTTTGCCAGAAGGAAAAGATTTTTAAAGTGATTTTTAAAGTGTAAGTGTCTCATAAGTCGGTATCGGCTGGATGCCTTTTATCATAATTCAGTATACAATGTAAAAATTTTTAGTAATAAGGTGTGTGACACATTAATAAAATATTTCTATGTCTATGTCTATGTCTATGTCTATTAATGGAACAATCTTAAAGCTGGTCATTAATGGAATAATCTAGGAGCCTGTTATTAATGAACGATCTTGAAGCCTGTTATTAATGGAATGATCTAGAAGCCTGTCAATAATGGAATGATCTATGAGCCTGTCATTAATGGAATGATCTAGGAGCCTGTCATTAATGGAAAAGTTGAGAAACTTGTCACACACACGATGTGTATTCTTATTTTTTAACAACAAATTAAAATATGTAATGTTTTAATAGTGTAAAGACATGAATAATATTGAATAAGCCAACTCTGTTAGCATTGTGCAGGTTGTGGTCACCTTTTAGAAGTGCCCCGAGTGTGTAACGCTATGTGCACATACAGATATACAGGAATCTGTAATTTGCTGAACTATGGGAGCAGGTCCATCAGTAAGCCACCAGGGGGCTCTGGTCCCCGAGAGACTCATGATCAAACCCTCATGTCTGCTTCCTACAACCAGCAGATCATCCAATAATCCAATAAATCATGTTCCCAATTGACTGTCGTATTAATCACACCACATACAGGCGTACTGTATCAAGTATTTATTGCTGTACTTCATGCCTGTGTGCTGCAATAATTCTAGACCATTATCATATAAAAAGGCTCAATCCTATCCTACATTTTTATCACAAGTAAAGAGTATTTTCCTATTCTTAAATGATATAATATAGAGTGATTATGGGTTTCCATCTTGTTTTTTTAATGATTGGATTTAAGAGTTTTTTGTGCACTTGGACTTTGTGCAATTCTGGTGTGTTGTTTTCAATGGGGCAGTATGGCGATCTATTCTTTTATCACAGTAAAAGAGAAAAATTATTTTCTTAAATTATATAATAAACAATGATTTATTTTTGTAGTAATAATCATGATTCATTGTGGCATTCTAAATATGATTTATTACAGAACCTTGTGCTTGTGGGCGGCCGTCCATCTGAGCAATTATCACATTCAAACAGTCAATTTACATGTATTCATGATGAGAACAGAACTTAATTAAATGTTGTTATGTTCTGGTAAGAATGACTTCATAATTTAGAGGTGGTTCCTTATTAGCCTTACTCTGTATTAAAAAAAAATATTTACATAAATATAAAGTCCAAATGTGGAACCAAGGTGAGTGAATATTTTTTCATTTTGAGTGAATATTTTTTTCAAGTTGAGTAAATAAAATATTTTTTCAAGCTCAGTGTATATAATTCAGATCAAGTTACTTGTATATTTTTTTCAAATGAAATGCAAGCCAGCCATCCAGGTTCACTATGGTTAGGAGACTATGTCCAGATTATGGAGGAGGAGATCTCTTAAACCATCATTTCCTCACATCCCACTGTATTCACTATATACATTTGACAAAGAAATACCCACTTTAAGTTCTATGGCAACATCAAAGGAAAACCTGCACACATATGATACAATTAAGTCTCTGTCAATTCTTTTCTGATGGTTTGAAAGCTAACAAATATTGCATAAGTGCTGAACAATATCTTCAGTCTTTTTCAGAAATTTTTAGCTTTAAAGAATGATTTTCATGGTGATATGAGTGATTTATGAAAGATTATGTTTCAGGATCCATATTCAGTGCCTTCCAAATGTTGTTGATCATGATCAATTCATGATGTTTAAAACTGTGTAAAGTTTTTATATGTAATGCTCACACTTTGAAACCATTTGTTTTAAACCTTTTTGGCTGTTATCTCCTCATTGATTCATTGAGCTATCTGTTACAAACAACTTATGAACTCACTCAGTTATAACTGTATGAATCAAGCAAAATAATCTATACATGGAGGAAAACATTAAGGGTTTAGAGTGAATTTTTAATATTATCCTTTCAGGATAGGACTCTGAAACATATCAGTATCCATTTTCCACATTTTTCTGTCTTCTTCTGTAATATAACATCAGATCTAAAAATATTCTTGTGAGTCAAGATTTAACCTAATTGGTGCATATCTTGGTTGCTGTGCTTTCCATCTTTTAAAATTGCTAATAGAAGTAACAATTCTTCCACTAAAGTGATAGATTGTTATTATATTTGATTATAAAATATATTCTTCTGATAAAACTAAGGACGAGTGGCAAAATCCTGACAGCTGGTTTGAATTTCATCACTTTTCTCCTAATAAGCATGGACTTGGACCTGCCAACCAATTAAAAAACAAGACCTTTTTTATGCTGACTGAACATAACAACATTTAATTAAGTTCTGTTCACATATCAGATCTGGTACAATAATGAAATATCAGATTAAAACCACACATTTTGCCAAGAATATCCACGACTATGATAGAAGCATTACTAGATCTAGGCCATGAGCAAAGTTCATTGCATGCCTCTTCTGATGTGGCTTGTTGTAGGGGGCCTTGTCTGGCGTGTTCTCCTTGGTTTTCAGGACGCTTGGTGCCGTATACCAAGTATGAACATGCATGCCACCTTCACTGCCAGAAGGACTTTCTAGGCCTTCTTCAACATCTTCTAAATTCCTCTCTGGGTTAAGAGTGCCCCATCCTGGAATGGGTTGCACTAACTCGTGAAATATTAATATAAACTAAATATATGGAGATGGGTATTCCTTTATTTCAGATTTTCTGAGATAAACTTTTTCAAAATCCTTTAATAATGAAAGATATGCATAGTTTCAGGATTATTTCTTAAATGAAATGACAAATTTGAGTAGTCCCTTACGAACCCGTCTTGACTTTTCAGCCCAACTATTAAGATATCTCAAGAGTTTTGGCTCCCTTTGGCACCACAAAGTCCAATTTGGCACTGCTCATGGAATGTAATTACAACTTATCATGACCTTAACTTTCATCATTTTATATGTATACCCACCTAACCACACATTCTAAATAATGAACAATATCACCAATAGCAAGCCTTTCAAGTTATTGTTTTATATTGAAGAATGCCTGAAAAGTGTATTGCATGGCTGCAGACAGTTATCCAAGATGCTGAAGTCATGCGAGGGCTGCCACCAGCACCGTACACTTTAATGTTAACTTCATTTCCATAACGCATGCTTCAGTTTGATCAGACACAAACTGGTCGTTTTTTCCATGGATTCAAATTCCAATTAAATTCCTACTTAATGCTAATTTAAATGTTACTTTTGGCACCACGACATTGACTTAAGTTTCTTAATCTGCTAATGAAGCAGAGAACAGGTTTGGTTCAGAACTGGGGGAGTTTGGTACAGGATTGGGGAGTTTGGTTGATGATTGGGGAATTTGGTATACGATTGGGGAGTTTGGTAAAGGATTGGGGGAGTTTGGTACAGAACTGGGGGAGTTTGGTACAGGATTGGGGAGTTTGGTTGATGATTGGGGAATTTGGTATACGATTGGGGAGTTTGATAAAGGATTGGGGGAGCTTGGTACAGGATTGGGGGAGCTGGGTACAGGATTGGGGGAGTTTGGTACAGGATTGAGGGAGTTTGGTATAGGATTGGGGGAGTTTGGTATAGGATTGAGGGAGTTTGGTACAGGATTGGGGGAGCTTGGTACAGGATTGAGGGAGTTTGGTACAGGATTGGGGGAGTTTGGTACAGGATTGGGGGAGTTTAGTACAGGATTGAGGGAGCTGGGTACAGGATTGGCGGAGTTTGGTACAGGATTGAGGGAGTTTGGTACATGATTGAGGGAGTTTGGTATAGGATTGGGGGAGTTTGGTATAGGATTGAGGGAGTTTGGTACAGGATTGGGGGAGCTTGGTACAGGATTGGGGGAGTTTGGTACAGGATTGAGGGAGTTTGGTACAGGATTGGGGGAGTTTGGTACAGGATTGGGGGGGCTTGGTACAGGATTGGGGGAGCTTGGTACAGGATTGGGGGAGTTTGGTACAGGATTGGGGGAGCTTGGTACAGGATTTTATCCTAAACTAATCAGATGATGAATCAGATGATGATGATGATGATTTTCTCAATATCATCCCTACTGTTATTAGTGTCGACAGGTTTATCTCTCATGGAGGCCAAAATTACTATGTTATTGAGTAAAACGTGCACATCGTTCAAAATTCAGTGCACATATCCTAATTTATCCTAATTGTTGGACAAACAAACTGCTGTCTACTGTCTCTTTATGTTTGCAACAAGATATTTGCCCTAGCATCTCTGTGAATGAGAATATATATATATATATATATATATATATATATATATATATATATATATATATATATATATATATATATATATATATATATATATATATATATATATATATATATATATATATATATATATGACGTACTGTGACGTACTGTGAGGCATATAAAATACCCCACTCTTCATAGTGTAGCTGCGTAGTCACAGTTACATTGTGAGAAGCATATTTATACAACCAGGCAATATCTATATAAAACACTGCCATCTAGTGTCACAGGTAGTAATAATTGCCCTGGTGGTGGATAATGGCATTAGCGCCATTGATATGAATGTTAGATTTGTGAGGTATGTAAAATAATTTCATTATTAACACCAGATGGCACTCTTCTGTTACACACATTAAGGTATGAGATGGTACCCCATAATGAGGTCTGACAAAAATACCTCCAGTACCTCATATCTGTACCAGCTTCTAAATATATATATATATATATATATATATATATATATATATATATATATATATATATATATATATATATATATATATATATATCAAACATTTGATTTTTCCTGAATGATGAAAGCATTTCTGTTCTAATCTTTTGCCTGGCACCTGACACACAAATGACCAACTATACTCCTCATGGCTTCAAAGTGACCCAGACATATATTAATGGCACAACACCTGAGGTGCTGAGGTGATGAAAAGTGAAAATTGATCCCACATAAAAACACTTGCAATGGAGGATTCTGACTGTGCCTGTCTGCCTGCTCTACACCGCGGTGTATTCACGTAAGGAAATGGTCTATCTGTGATGTCCATTATTCACGCTGACCAATGCCTGCGGAACACATTGAAGACGGGACTTACGTGGTAAATGATGCCTTTTAGTAGATACGCACAGTCTCAGCATGTGAAAACGGCAGCAGATCACAGAGCCGGCTGTAGATTGCCGAGATACTCCGCCGTAGTGTATGTCCCTATATATCTGCCAGCGTTAGTAGTGCTAATAAGCCGAGTGAAGCAGAAAAACGTCTCACCTTGTGTGGTAGCTACATGTTGTGGAGGGCCACTGTGAGCTGGGGATGGTGGTTAGCTGCCGTCTGCCGCTGGAAACCTCCACATCCCATCATTCACGCGCCGCAGAAGTCCTGCAGATCATGTCCTCAGTAACGATGGTCAGACCACACTGCTGGAACAAGTGGTTTCCGTGGTTACAGTCTGTGTTCTCTTCCTGCTTCAGTCTGTGGTGAATCCCTATAAAACACAGTCAGTCAGCTAGTGAGCGTATTGATCTGCACTGGGCTGATTTTAAAAATCTGCCAAAAGCCTGCAGGCTTGGGCTTTAAAGAGTGTGTAAGGCTGGTAAGACCAGTGTGTGTTTTGTCTCGGTATGAGAAGTGTTACCAATACAATAGGCTGTATTGACCACACAGGAAATGTCTGTATCTGACAGCATTGTCAGCTCCCCGTATCTGACACAACACACACACTGACTAATGTAATGCTAGGGACCGCACTGATGCTGGGCTGACAATGCCTAGGTGAAGGGACATTATGACATACCCCAAATGCAAGGGGCAAAGGGCATGACATACAGATGAAAGGACATGTTGATATATAGATGAAAGGACATTATGAAATACAGATGGAAGGACATGCTGACATACAGATGAAAGGACATGTTGACATACAGATAGAAGGACATGCTGACATACAGATAGAAGGACATGCTGACATACAGATGAAAGGACATGTTGACATACAGATAGAAGGACATGCTGACATACAGATAGAAGGACATGCTGACATACAGATGAAAGGACATGTTGACATACAGATAGAAGGACATGCTGACATACAGATAGAAGGACATGCTGACATACAGATGAAAGGACATGTTGACATACAGATAGAAGGACATGCTGACATACAGATAGAAGGACATGCTGACATACAGATGAAAGGACATGTTGACATACAGATGAAAGGACATTATGACATACTGTGATACAGATGAAAAGACATGTTGACATACAGATGAAAGGTCTTGTTGATATACAGATTAAAGGACTGATTACATAAAGATGAAAGGTCATGATGACATACATATAAAGGTCATGATGACATGCATATACATGTAAATGTCATGATGACATGCATATGACATTTCCCTAAAAAAAACATTTGTTAATCATGCAGTTCACAACTTTACATGTTGTCATCCGGCTTCTGGGCAGTTGCTGGGCAGATGCACAGACAGATAGATATAATCACTATGTGCCGCCCATTCTGATGAAACAGGGACATAATCAAAAACCTCCACTCTCACACAGGTTAAAGAATTCTTCTATAATTTTATTATTTCACATAAAATAACACTATTGATATGGGAAGCTCATCTCCTTTATAAGCTCCTCTGCATATGGTGTTCAATCCAATCTCACAAGCCGGTCAAAGGTCCTTTAAATGGGCACTTTTAGTGGTGCCATGGTGCTTAGTTCCAGCAGAACTGGCCCTCCTTCCTGCAGACCTCTATCACCCTGAATAATTTACATCTGGTGGGGCCCAATTCCTAGTCAGGCTACGTCTTCCTCAGCGGACATGGAAATGGCATGTTTTACCATGCTGAAGCTTACAGTGTCTAACTTTGAATTGCCTCAACACCAGATGCTGATGTGAGAGAAAACCCCCTTGCCCTCCATCTCCTATTTTGGTGGTTTTATTGACAAACGTGTGAGACTTTTATTGTTGAAAGAACATCCCACCATGCTTTAAAAAAAGTATAGCCTGCCTAGCTCTGAAAGAGGGGGTTTTCATGGTGACTGGCTGGATTACACATTGCAGTCTGTGGTCGCCAAGCTCCAACAATGGTTTCTTCCCTTCTGCCATGATGCAATCAATAAGATTCTGCCCTCATCAATAATTCACCACTCCATGGTTTACTTTCACTGGTATATTTCTCTGCTATTTTTTTCTCCCTGCTGAGACTAGTAGTTCTGTGCTGTTAACAAGCCACTTATTGCGGCACAAGTAGCAAGCCTTACTTGCCAGGCCTTACTTTCCCCCTGCCCTCCTAGCCTCATTATGATAATGAGGGCACCCTTGGCTACGGGTATGGTGACACCCCATTGGTCTATATATAGACGCCTTGCAGATCCCTAACTGACTGCTGACATAATCTTCTTAAAGTGTTTTCTTTTTCTTTCACTGTAAATCATGCTTCTCTCCTGATGATATCAGAAAAAGCACTTGTCTTTCACAGTGCACCACACTCTTTAACTGTTTTCACACTAATATTTACCACTCAGCTCTGTTTAATGTGAGTAGGGTGGGAGGGTGTGTGGGGGTGGAATCTGTTTTTATTTTGGTTTCATTGATTACAGTGGATGGGCCAATATTACCCTTAATAATTTTGACACTAGAATCATCTGTGTAGGCTGCTGATGCAGAGCTTGTGGGTTGCTGGGGTAGTTACTGCGAGATGAAGTGGATACGATCCCTTAGATGTGAGTATGGACACACTGACGTGAGCCTGGGGCTGGCAAGGATGACATCCCATTCTCTTACTCATGGATGTAAGGTTGGGGCTGGTGAGGGTGATATCCCATTCTCCTGGGGCTGGAGAGGGTGATACCTCATTCTCCTACAGAGGAATGAGAGCCTGGGGCTGGCAAGGGTGATATCCCATTCTCCTACAGAGGAATGAGAGCCTGGGGCTGGCGAGGGTGATATCCCATTCTCCTACGGAGGAATGAGAGCCTGGGGCTGGCGAGGGTGATATCCCACTCTCCTACAGAGGAATGAGAGCCTGGGGCTGGCAAGGGTGATATCCCATTCTCCTACAGAGGAATGAGAGCCTGGGGCTGGCAAGGGTGATATCCCATTCTCCTACGGAGGAATGAGAGCCTGGGGCTGGCGAGGGTGATATCCCACTCTCCTATGGAGGAATGAGAGCCTGGGGCTGGTGAGGGTGATATCCCATTTTCCTATGGAGGAATGAGAGCCTGTGGCTGCCGTAGGTGATATCCCATTCTCCTGGGGCTGGCGAGGGTGATATCCCATTCTCCTACAGAGGAATGAGAGCCTGGGGCTGGCGAGGGTGATATCCCATTCTCCTGGGGCTGCCGAGGGTGATATCCCATTCTCCTACAGAGGAATGAGAGCCTGGGGCTACCGTGGGTGATATCCCATTCTCCTGGGGCTGCTGAGGGTGATATCCCATTCTCTTACAGAAGAATGAGAGCCTGGGGCTGGTGAGGGTGATATCCCATTCTCCTACAGATGGATGGTAGCATGGGGCTGGCGAGGGTGATATCCCACTCTCCTATGGAGGAATGAGAGCCTGTGGTTGCCGTGGGTGATATCCCATTCTCCTGGGGCTGCCGAGGGTGATATCCCATTCTCTTACAGAGGAATGAGAGCCTGTGGCTGGTGAGGGTGATATCCCATTCTCCTGGGGCTGCCGAGGGTGATATCCCATTCTCCTACAGATGGATGGTAGTATGGGGCTGCCGAGGGTGAGATACATCTCATGACAACCATCAATAGAGACAATCACAGACAGTGGCGTGACATCGAGATGAGATAGAGATTGTCAGACCAGCAAAATGTGGCATGACATCACTATAAGATAGAAAAATATGATGACCAGTTGAGCCTCTATATTGATTTTATCATCCATAACCGCCATGTAGACAAGGCATCATGTGCCAGCATTTTGTCACCCTCCATTACTGTTTCTCTCAGTGGGATTCCTTAATATTTTGCTGAGTCAACTTATGGATGTTGATCCAAACTATATAAGTATATTACTATCCCATGCATTAAACTACACTGAGAGAAACATGTCTATGCTTTACCTCATTAAGTAGCTTTTGTGCATGACTAAGCCAATATTCTAACTTTCCAGGCCCTACCAATAAACAGTCATACCCCACCTTTACCCCACCTTCACCCCACCATTACCTCACCATTACCTCACCATTTCCCCCACCATTACCTCACCATTTCCCCCACCTTTACCCCACCATTACCCCAACTTTACCCCACCATTTCCCCCACCACTAGCTCACCATTTATCCATCATTACCTTACCATTTCCCCCACCACTGCCACGCCATTACCCCCACCTTCACCCCACCATTACCCCACCCATTTGTCCCGTCCTCGACTGGATTCCATCCTAGTGGCGTCAACATCGGATATGGAATCCTGCCATAAATCTAGTCGAGCGTAACATAACCAATTATCTCCTGCCAAATTTAGCTAATAATCCTTTCCTGTAATTAAGTGGGCAGCCCATGAAGCGCGTCTTGTGTTTTCATGCCTCATCGGCTGTTTCGGCATGGCATAGTGGATTATTACCTGCGTCGGTTTACATCTCAATGGGCTTTCTCTTATCCTCCATTACGTTCCTTCTCCCAACAAAAACAGATGAATTAATTAAGGCTAGATTACCAAGGAATTTATAATATGACTCATTAATCTCACAATTGGTAAAATTTTTTCTAATTTCCTTCGCTCTCTCTTTTGTAAATTCTATTATAAAATTTTAACTCTGCTATCTTGCAGTTCTATATTTTCAACCAAATTTCACTGATGTTGTCACTTAAACTACAGAATGTTATATATTAGACTGGTAATAGAAAAACAAAAAACACAAGGGGAAAAAAAATAAAAACAAAATAAAATTTTACACATCAATATAGACACCAAACACAAAAACACCTTGACACACTGTGTATTATTTCAACAAGTTGCTTGGAGACCATCACCAGCATAATTGGCCCACTTTAATCAGAAGCTGGGGTCAATGGGCAAAATATCTCGGCAAATGTGAGCTGGATATTAGAAGTTTACACAGGACAGTGGGACAAATGAAGGCAGAGTCTGGTGCCACAGGCAAGGCTTGCATGCCATGGACACTCATATTTACTCCATTTCCAGCTTTTATTTGGACAGCAAACACAGGCATTGATTCCCTAACTCTTAGCTCTAGTGTTCAAATGAAGAGTGTGTATTATGGTAGGTATAATACCTGGGAGTATATCAATTGAAGTGTTCAGATGTCTTTGTTTAGGACAAGGCTGTTTGACACCATGTGCCAACATCACATCACTGTAGTTTTTACTATTAATTTTACATTTAGAAAATAAGTTTTTCCAAATTTCCTCAGATGGGTGATTCAACATGGCATAGCATTTCTTTTCACTCAATAACTTTATAAAGTACCATGAACAGAGAGATATTACATACCAACAGACATATTACAAACAAGTATATTTCAGAGAATAATTGGTGTGAACAATTATGGCTCGGAATTGATCAATAAATCAATGACTGATGCATTTAGTCCCACTGGCAAGAGAAGGTTGAGATGGAAAAATAAAAGAGAGAGGTGAATGTGGTGAAGTTTTTGTACTGGCATATACAATTGATGAGTATGCCAAATTTTAACCAAGAAATTTGGCATTTTAAAAATACCTTTTGTAATTTTGTAATATACATGTACCCTTTTAAGCAATTTACTCTGGATCAAGACACTATGTAATGTATTTTTAAAAAAGGGATATATTTTTTCATCATTATATTTATATCAAACATAATATGGTAGCATCTGGGAAGAATATTTCAAATGTTGAAATATCAACCATTCGGTTAAAAATCTGAGCCTCTGGGCCAAATTTATGTAAAGGTATCCCATGTGGCAACATACTTCTGTGAAAGTGAATTATGTCAATCTAATATATTGATCATCTATTTTAAAATGTAAATGTATCATAAAATGTCTGCCTACCAGTGCTCTAACAATCAGAGGATATAATGGAGGTAGATTTGATCACAGGCTTCAAAATAATTAAATTCTACATTTAATTATTAATGTATATTCATGAAGGTGATAAGCACTTTAAACAACTTTTAGTTACATTTCTTCTGATTAAGAATTCTACCAATGAAAAAAAGGTGTTCAACATGCTGTATGGAGGAAAAAAAATTATTTGAAGAAAAAAAAAAGAACTAATCCAATATTCCAAGCTTGAATCCCATTATATACATTTATTCTTAAATTGACAGTTGCCGGACTCTAGACTCGTAATATTCTAGCATCTCCTTATAAACTAAACATGACACTGTACATGTGGTTAATTCACTTAGGATGGCCACTGAAGCCAGGAAACGTGCAATGGCATCTTGTTCTGAGGAAGATATCATGCTGGCTCCATCCCGCAGGAGTTGGGAGAGAATGCTTTAAATCAACCACAGCTACCATGTCGTGAGCCGGTATACATGGTACGCAGGCAGAGTGCCTGCATCAGCAGGACCACTGCAGGCAGCCACGCAGGCTGGTGGGAGGTAGCAGAGGCTGGTAGCTATAGGCCATGCACACCCCATCCTCCACTGGGACACTCCCATCCTCGAATCTCTAAATCAACTTGGTGCGATATATAAACAGCTAAGAATCTGTGAGATACAACGAGACTACTAGATGTTACCAAACAAGAGAGATATAAGATTAACTTAATCTGGAAGCAGGACTCTATGAAAACCTTTGCCCTACCTTGTAATCCAGAGGATCGGGTTTGGACTGAGGAGGGGGAGGGGAGGGGGCTTCTTGGGATTGTGGCAGCCCCTGCAACTCAATGAAATGTGGTTGCCATGGAAACTGGCCCATCAGCTGCTACCGGTGTCCCCGCCGTATCTGTGAAAATGATCTGATTGGGTAACAACGACTCATTCATGCATTTTGTGCACGACCAAATTGAATGGCGAGACGACGACAATGAATGGTGATGTAAGTGTGAGAATGATCCGAGGATTGCCGCACCAATTATCCATCAATCTGTGCTTAGCCGTAATGTGTAACCATTCCTTATGTGTTTCCATCCATGTGATTTGCAGGCTAAGTTAGACACTGCTCAAATTTGGGAGCAGCTTTGCTCTGTTGCCATCCTAGACTGGTCTGGAGATTGTCCTCTACTTTAATATTACTTAGAGCATTCACTTCAAGCTCTGTGGGGAAGACCTTTTAAAGGAAAGGTGATAAAATAACATGCAAATTAAAACGGAAATTATAAGATTAAAAATGCTGGACTTCTCCCAATTATCAGTATTGGACAGCAGCATAAAAAAACAATTCTTATCCTGAACCTATATGGATTATGATTGCATTCCAAATTCAACATTCCTGATCAATATCATTCCATTTGGCTGATACAAATTTGAAGAAACAGCTTTCCTGAATTATTGCTTATTATCATTGCGTTCTGTCTGGAGATGGTATTATATGAGAACTTTCTATAATTTATAAGAAGGGCATTTTCCACCAAAATGTAGACATTCTTGGTAAATTTACAATTTGGGGGAGTCACAAATGAAATTTGGTATAAAATGGAACATTTGATAATCACATTACATTAATGACTGAGTAATACAAACACTTGAGGGGCAGTGGCATATCCCTTTAGAAATGTGTTTTCAGGCATTAAGCATTAATCCTACAATTTTGTGTATTGAACGATTACCCACATATGAACATCATGATAAATTGAAGTTATACATAAAGTGATAAGATAAGTTATTGTAAGGCAAAGAAGTTGTACTCCCAGCAGAGGTCTGTCTTAGCCATCGGTTGCACATGATGGGTAAATATGGTAGCGTGAACTTCATTTGACCTCAATTGAGGCTCAAAATAGGGTAGCATTGTTTGACATCATTCTGGCACTATTCAAAGGACAATACATTCCATGACATCATATAAGCATATTGCCATATTATGATGTCATTTTACATATCAGTGCCTCTATGATACACTCCACATAAAATTGAAGCCAAAAAAGAAGTGTGCTTTCAAAAGTAGGCTATAAATTAGGTTCTTGTTCAAACAGACTTCACAGCCACTGATGGGGATGCATCTATCAAAAAGTTAATAGACATGAAATACAAATACATTTATAATCAATATGTGAATTTCTAACGAATTTTTAAATTGGCGCTTTACCCCTTTTAGTGGTTTTATATTTTGAATCATCTCTTTTGAGGACACCAAGGTATTCCCAGGATCCCATCATGCTTTGCAAAGTGTGAAATAAATTGATAAATTACTTGAAGACAAATACTTTCCAACAGCCAGTTGTTTTATGTTCTAAAATATCTCTTCCCATCAAAAAGAGAGCACAATATTATTCTATTCACAAAGAGGGTTGGAATTAAAGCTTTAACTTATAGAATACATCTTTTAACCCATCATGCTCAAAGAGTAGTAATTAACTTATAGAATACATCTGTTAACTTGTCATGCTCATAGAGTAGTAATTAACTTCTGAAATATCACAGTATATATGCTTCTGGAGTGCACACTATAATTCCAAGAATAAAATATTTTCGGGATACCAACTGAATAGTTCTGGTCTATTTACTCAATCAATTCAATGTAACAGAAAAGTTACTTGCTTAACTTAAGACTTTGTGCTGAGTCAGAGAATAGTATCTATTGTAATAAACTTTGCTTGCTTTCTAATCTCATTACATTACAATAGTTTAATGACCATATAACTGAGGAGTGTGCCTCTAGGTAGAAACCATTTAATCCCTTTAAGTTAACTTGTCTCTCGAGAGGTTGATATTTGTTTACAATGGCTTTCATAAGGGCATAAAGTAAAGTGTGCTTGGGTGTAGCTTTGCAATGTACCTAATATTCTTTTGAATGTGTCCATCCCTGTATGACATTTTAAATACTAACCAAAGTGGTATTAAGCTAAGGGAGAGAAGGTCAGTCTAAATTCAAGAAAAAAAAATGATTTTTGACCTATTTCAGACCCAATTACTTTACAAAATAAAAATATTGATAAGTTTCCTCTTCAAGGGGATGGCATTCATGCATTCAGTTCTGGTGTTTTATAGTTTATCCCTATATTTTTAATGACTGAATCAATCCTGTGTGGTTATAATGATGTAATTAGTGTACAGATGCAGATCTCGGGTTGTATCAATCAACAGTCTCTATGCCAGTAACCATCCCACGCTTAATTCACAACAATAGTCTCCTTGACGTTCAAAACAAATCTACATAATCAATTGGTTTGACAATGCTGTATATAAACTGACCTCCCTCTGGTTTATTACTCAGTCACATGTGTCACTGCATCTAAAACATCTTTCTCTCTTACTATATATAAATATGTGTATAAAAATACAGATGCCTTTCCAGTGTATAAATTTGTTTGGCTTGGATTAAGCACATTTCCAGCACTATGCCGGCTAGAATGTGTCAGACACTGAAACCTGCCAACTAGACATAATGTACCACTCATATTTTTATACAACATTAACCTACAAAGTGGCCGAGAGTTTACCTAATCCATAAACTGATTGTTAATGTTAAATAGAAATCTTTGCATGTAAGTATAATAATAATGTTGCATAAGATATCATTCTTGACCAATATAAAGTAGCAAACTGAATAATGAATGAAAAATATTTTGTCAATTTAAAATTAATTATATAATACCATCAATAATAAAATCAATATAAAAATGTTATTTGGGATTTTGCTCAAAAGAATCTCCATTATAAAATATATTATTTTATTTTTAATTTAGTGCTTGTTGATATTAATTGAATTGTTCCATAATTTCATATTCTTAATAATAACTGAGCATGAATATACTAAAAAAGCAGCATACAACACAATTCATTTTATAAAATAAAATAAAGATGTTTATATTACAATTGCGTGTTTAATGAATAACTGTATTTATACATATGGCTGATGGAAAGCGTCATTGTGTTCAAGCACTATTACATATATACGTTTGTACTGTTGCAACAGTTTCCGTCATTAATTATATATGGCAATTATATAAGCCCATGTAGACTTGGGAAGTGACACTGGCAGGTGTTCCCTGAGCCAGGAAATGTTTAACCTGAGAGGCACTTAATAACAAATAAACCAATTCCTCCTTAAGTTTCAGCAGAACATTTAGACTTAACGGTCACATGTGTCAAGTATAAAACATAATGATATCATAAAACATAAATTTGATTTCTGAGAGACTGTATTCACGACTGTCACCACTAGTTATTTCATTCATGATCCAGCCAGCTGGTCAGTTGTATGAAAATGGCTGATATGAACTGAAAAGTAAACAGAGATCCCGGAACCCCCTTGACATAAATTGTATGCATTTAATATCTACAGTGTAAAATGTTTTCCCTGCGATACAGATATACTCTTTGGATGTTGGTGAGCTTACCTGCACAGTAATATGAGTCGGATCCCCGTCGATTCTGTGAAAGCAGCACAAACGTTGTGACCATTTGAATCTTGGTCAAAGACAACCACTTGTTCGCCTGTTTTGGTAAAAAAAAACTGTCGATAGGAGGCAGCACTTCACTATTGAAATGGCGACATCTGGTGGCTACATATATTTGCATCATCACTCCCAAGCTGCCAGAAAGGAAATGAGTTATCTTGAATATGCTTATCAAGTGGTGGCAGCATTGGAGGCCATCAACATAGCGATAATATTTGAGATAGATGGGTCAGATCAGGTCGATAACATTCATTTTAAATCATCATATGTGTATGTTTATACATTATATAATTTTGTTGATTAGTTTTGTATATTATCATATTATTGTATATTTATTATTGTTCTCAGACATGACTAAAGAGTGGGCACTGTTGCTATGGAGCTGCATTTCCACAAGATGACATTAATGCAGCCTGAATTAATTGTTCAAATCCCATGATTAAGTTTGATATTAATTACACAAGGTTCATTTCAGTAACCTGTCCCAGTTAAATGTTGAGAAGTGTTAACCCATTTTTAACCCAATCAAGGCCACAGTATAAATTTATGACAATTCTGGCACAAAATATCATTCTTGAAGGGCAAATACATTATCTTTCACCATATTTCAGTACCTCACGGAGGAAACTATCAAAATAGTGCCAATCATAGTGCATTTTGATGAATGAATTTATCACATTTAAAAAAACTTCATAAATAATCTTCATGGAATTGTCAAAGTTAAAATAATTATTAGTGAAATGATCTAAATGGCCTATAGTAACACAAGAATTCAAACTATTTGCAACAATTGTTATTTGCAATCAGATTTCACTTCATGTTTTCAAGAATTTTCTTGTATGTAGTGTTAATAAAATGTTGAGTAATGTTAATGATGGTAAATATATACCGGTAGATACCGGTGTGCACACCTTGGACTTTGATCAGTTGATCTGGTGGTATTTTTTATCAATATGAGATATAATTGCCAAATTATTGGTCAAAAAGGTAAAGCTTATTTTCACAATTATGCTGAAGTTTATAACAAAATGGAAGGTTGACCTTAATGCAATTCAAATTAAAAGTAAAATGCCATAATTGTATTTTTGTATAAACTTTATTTTTTTACACATATTTATATATCACATGACAACCATGCACATATTGCCCCCATAATGTTCAGCTTTGCTTGCCTACAGAGGCAGGCATTGAAACATCAACCAGATGCCCTTGAATTTAGGCACACTGGCATCATAATTGCCTCCTCTGATAGGCATAGCAAAACATCTGTATTGAGGAGGCAAGGTGATGGCTGTTTGCAGAATACATGGTGATTATTACTGGTGTAAAAGTATGCCATTACTAAAAATATATCACAACAATCATTCCATCAGATAGATATAACATTTATATCGATAAATTCTTCATTTCACATCTGCATCCCTATGACAAATATATACAGATGATATGTTTGAGCAATGTCATTTATGATATTTTTTCCATGAGAATGATTTAATGTTCGATGCCCTAAACCATCACACATAAACACACAACCAAAGAAAGCTCTCCATTCTGGTGCAAATCTTTCACACTTCAACTATGTGAATGAAAGGTCCACACTGATAATATACCTCTAATATATCCATATATTTATAAGTCCACAGCATTAAATTGTTTCCCCACAGGAATAGACACACATTTATAACATGTGTTCCTGATGGCCATTTTTAACTGAAATTATGATATAAAATAACCATAATACATCCAAATTAGCGACAAATGTTTTTTTTTTCTTCTAAGTGTAAAGTAACAAATAGCGGGGATATCAGAATTATAAGCCTGTCATATTGGAGAAATAACCATCGATAAATGTGGGATATTGACAAATTAATATAACATATGGCACAAATCCCCCAGATGCCAATAATGATATATAATATCCAATTTGACAGCTTTGGAGATATTTGCTTTTCATTTTACTTGTTATTCTAATTATAAAATTTACCAATCCAAAGAACCAGATTTTGAATTGTGAATGTGAATGTGAATTGTGAATGTGAAAGATTTAAGTCTTCATTTTTTGCGAATACCAACAGGAATATATGAGCCTTAACCTTTATAAAATTACCATGACACACTACAATACTTAAATGCAAGAAACAATGGCATCGTTTTACAACAAATAATAACAACTATAATCTCTACTTCAAGAACTCAGTTTTAAAATAATCTAATTTCTTTCAAAAACTTGCATTGCTTTTCAGTCAATATGTACTTTTTAATGATCTATAAGATGGAATCTAATTATCTATTTGATATTCACAATTATGCAAATCGTGTAGGAAAAGATAAATCATTTTTTTAATGATATTTAACCCATTGAAATAAGGAAGTTGGAGGAAAAAAATGTGATATTCTGATCATGGTAATACTCTTGACTTTGAGAACTCATGTGTTTGCATTGATCATTAATGCAATGCTTACAATATACAATTAACAAAAATACAAGTATTAAATATCATGAATTTTCTATTCAATTGAATTTGAAAATTTTAACTATTATACTATGGAACTGTACATTTTCCAGGATGTGGTATATAAGGACACTTGGTGGAGGTGATAGTGTTGGACTTGTGTGGATAACTGAGAACTTGAGTAGGATCATCCTGCGGGACTCTATAACTCCACTTTGTAGGGACCTTCCTTGTGTGTCTCGGGAACTTCCTCATCTTCAGAACGCTTCTTGTAGAATCCCCTGTTTTTGAGCAGAAGGTTGCACTCTACTCTGTTGAGCTTGCTGAGATCTATTACCTGCAATGATTAAACCTTTGCGTTGATATGTATTATCATGATGATGATAACACTAAAATATACTCAGACTTGTGTCAAAGTCAATCCATTTGCAAAAATTGTGATTTTATTCACTTCACCATGAAACAATGTAATGAGAAAAAAATTGATAAATAGCAACTTGATGAACTTTTTAAAATGCCGGAAATAATTTCCTTCATTTAATCATGGACCTACCTCAACATCTTCATCATCTTTGTTGAGTAGATGTAGAAATGGGCTTGCTCCAGCTTTGGGCTTGAAATCCACATTATGACTGATACAGTTAAGAATTTTAGTAAAAAAAAGATCTTATTTGAAATTAATTAAGAAAATCCTGTATGTTGTAATGATGATGATGATGATGATGATGATGATGATGATGATGATGATGATGATTATAAATTCATGAAATGACTTTGCTTTACCTGGTTTGATTAAAGTGTGAGTTATTGGATAGTGAGTAAAGGATACTAAAGTGGGACATCCTCGTAGACGAATTTCTTCACCTCGGGAAGTCTGTTCAAACGTCATCCTGAGCAACTCTACAATATAAAGACATTTAAAAAAAATAAATTATTCATCTCATACATCATGATTATAGTTTCAGGCAAATCATCCCCTTGTTGTTTCGTTTCATCTCTTTTAATTCCAGTTTGAATCAGTTAAGATTCTTTTCTATTATCTTAAACAAAAGTTCAATCTCACATTCTCATCAGTGTGATACAGCAAGCCAAGACAACCAAAATGGCCTGATGAGATGAAAATGATTACTTTAAATAACCTCCCTATTAAGATCATCAATCAGATCTTTATCCTTGCAAAATTGGGTATGGAGGCATTTGTTTAATGAGTATTATGTTTGCCAATACTAAACATGCCATATGATGCATTTTTCACTAAGAACAGAGTAGAACTATTTTTGGTCTTTCAGCAGGAACTTGGAACTTTTTTCATCCCAAACACAGAGGAGGGTGGTGATGAGATGCAATACTCAATGATATATGCTTATCTTTATCATTTATTACATTGACATATTAATAGTGAACCATATCTTATTTAATTAAGGATGTTATACTGAAGATATGGATAACTTAGGCCATAAAAGTTTGTGGTTTGATTGAAGGAAGTATGTATGTAAGCATTATGGGTATGCCTGTTTTATAGAGTACTATTTATAACTTTAATCAGATCACAATGGACTAACTGCACTAAGTTAAGATAACAGATTAATTGTATCATATGGGCATGTGAAAATATTACAATTGGGTTTTCCAGGGCTTGGTTACACGTATGACATGGCTAGCTCAAGATATTCTCAGATGTAAACAATTGAAATGTCTGTGGTGAGATGAACATATGTTGCAGCACAATATGTTATATTTCTCAAATTGGACCACAACCTGTTAAAAACCATCTCAATTTTCATATTGGCTTTTCTGGGGCTGGAGCAGTGAGGATTTTTATCAGATTAATGAGGAACATTTTTGTAAGAGTTGTACACTCTTGTGTGAGGAAATTTTCAAATCAAAAATAGGCTACAACTTTGCAGGTGAAATGAGATGATATTGTTTTATGTCATAGAGTGGTTGACAGGTTAAAATGTGGGACAGTAGTGCCTCATTTGCAATTTGGAAAGATCTGCCCATTTTGAGGCATTGAATATTAAGTTGAACCTGGAAATGTCATTTCAAACAAAGTTGTCCAATACTTACCACAATCTTTGCCCTCATAATATTCTTATCTAGTATATCTGTAAACTCTTTGGTTTCTTCTGCCACCACAAGGGCGACTAAGGTCACCAACAGGCAACCCACTCTTCTCCAGTCCATCTTCCTTTCTCAACTGAGAGAGCTGGCAACTTCACTATCCAGCTGAATGTGGTGGCTTCTTCTGATTGGGTGGTTTCGGGTTCATATCAGGGGGCGCCACTAAACAAATCTAATCTGTTTTTTTTTTAAATTGTAATTTTTAATTTCAAATTTAATGGTAGACTCCAGAAAACGATTAATTTAATAATAGTAATCAGTCAAATTATAATTGATGTGAAATGATTTGGACAAAATAAATCTCGTCAGAACGCGATCAGCAACCACGCTGAAAAGAAAAGATGTCGCTCACTTGCGCCAGTAAGTAATTTGTTTTGGACTATATCCTTTAAGTGGTCGCCATACCTTGTAAATAGTTGCTGCATCACATAAACGGATGCACATAGAACTTTATGTCTTCAGATTTTTAATGTGACCACGCTCACTTTTTGTAATATACAGTTGTCAAAAGAGCCGGTAAACAACGCTCGAAAAAGTAGCGGGCGAAAATGAGGGTATTTAAAACTGAAACCGACCCAGAATTTCTTTTGAATATCCAGCCATATTTTACTGTGAACCCACACAGAATGAATTTCAAGTCCAAAATCGTCTTCGTGAGAAATCTTATCACAGAACAATTTGTGACAGTGACAACAACATCAACAGAATCGGTGTTTCACCAGTTCGCAATGGAAGAACTGGTGGAGGTAGACCGTGACTGCCAGCGGCTACAAGGGTCCTCTCCGGCTTAGCCGCTGTAATCGGCGGTAATTGGTAGTGACAGAAAACTGGTCGGGCACAAGTAGGGTGGGTAACACACTAACAAGTGAAATCAGTACCCGAGAGAAGTCAGGTGAAGTCGGCCCCCACATTTAGGTGACTAGATTATCAATTTACCGGAAGAAAATTAACGGCTACCAAGGGTCCCTAGGGTTAGTTAATGCCCTTAGGGTCAAATAGCCTTCTCGAAGGAGATTTCATGAGTTTTGAGCCGGTACAGTGTGACTGGGGCCGGCTTCTCTAGGGGGGCCAACTTCACCTACCCACGGCGGGGCCGGCTTCACTTGTATTCCTGGTGGAAGGCCCCATTCCAATCTCATTTACCATTGTCAATGATTAAAATTAGATATACGGGTTGCCGAGTACTTTGCACTCAAAATAATGACCTATTAAACAATATATCAGTGACAAAGATAAAACATTCAGATTTGTTGCATTTCATTTTCAAAAGTCGGCCATATCTTAAGTTTTTCATGTCCCGTTGATGAAGATGGAGCACCAATTAATTATCAGGCCTTTTTGAGGCCACAATCTTAAGCAAGTGAAGCACTTTGCACTTGTTTTTTGCATCTAAATACTGCTGAATAAAAATTTTGTGGAGGATTTAAAATTGTTCTAAAATTACAAGGATATATTTGGGAAGTTATATGGCAAATTTCAGAATAAATTATTCTGCTTGTCATAGTTAATATATATGTACATTCTGGGAACTTATTTGCAAAGATTTAATCAATGACAAAGTTAATAACTCTTGGGGAAAAAAATGATGATCCCTAGTTCTTCAACACGCAGTGGTTCTTGGGATTGTTTTGCAACAATGGCTGCCCTTGATTTGTAAACAAATCAAATATGTTTAATCATGGATTTACAACTTCAACAGGATGTGCAAGGCTCTGAGCGCCAAGTACTAGTGAGCGAAAAGTACTCTGCAACACGTACAGCCTTATTAGAGTCTTTGTTTTA
The DNA here is from genome assembly GCA_949316495.1 of Amphiduros pacificus. Lineage (NCBI taxonomy): Eukaryota > Metazoa > Annelida > Polychaeta > Phyllodocida > Hesionidae > Amphiduros > Amphiduros pacificus. Next base: position 40,413,295 of record OX439001.1, on the reverse strand, counting down.
TTTAATTTCTCCGCGATTATGTATCCAAGTTAAATATTGTCTCATTACCTTCCTGTGACACCAACAATATCAAAACAATGATTTACGAGACATTTATAGGCTTTAAAGTTTTGATAAACTCTGAGCTCAAAGTTTGCTCCACCTCACACCAACTCTGCTCGAGGGTGATGTGGAGCACCCGAAACTGATCTGCAGGGTGGTCAGCATGCTCGGGTATTTTGGTAAAAAGCTCTACGATCCCACATACATGTATATAGTTGAGAATATATTTGCTGTGGGGTCGGTGGGGGTTGGGTTGTATGACAGAGATCACAACAAACGGGGTTATTAATAAACTTGAAAAAATTACATATAAAAGATATTGATTCCCTAAATTATTTTTATTTTTCAGTCAGTAATGAAACCCCGGAACATCCGGTGGTGTCTCCAGTATCGGGATGTATTTATGAAAAACGGCTGATAGAAAAATATGTGCAAGAAAATGGAACAGATCCCATGAATGGAGACAAACTCCATGCAGATATGCTGATAGATGTCAAAAGTAAGTTTCCGGTTATTTTAAGTTCAGAAATGTTTTCTTTGTTTCATATTTATTCATAGAATATTTGCATATAGCTTTTGTACCATCCTCGTAGATCTATATAGAGTGCTCAAATTTATTTTTAAGACCAGCCATAAATTGGTGAAAATACAATCAATAAAATTATCTTTCAAAAATGATCTTGAAATGCTAATTAAAAATGTAACATGTTGACAGTTATTAGCACATTTTTATGCATGGTTTAGTAATATCTGAATTAAATTATTATTTCAGCCTATCCAGTTGTGAAACCAAGACCCCCATCTGCCACTAGTATTCCAGCTATTCTCAAATCACTGCAGGATGAATGGGTTTGTACTGAATAGCATATACTTGAGAAAATAAGTGTATAATAAAAAAGACAATGTTAAATAATTTCAGAAACAAATTTCCAAGTCTTAGTAGAAATAGTTACAGATTATTTTCAAAACTAATGATGAAATTTGTTTTCAGGATGCAGTTATGCTTCACAGTTTTACCCTCAGACAACAATTACAAACAGCAAGGCAGGGTGAGTATTTCTGGTTGCTGAGCTGATGCGGATTTTTAATTAATTTTTTTATTTATTTTTTTCAAAGAAAACATAAAGATGTACCAAATGTTTTTTTTTCATCACCAGAAGCAATAGATTTTTTTTGCTGCATTGACTTGTGCTCATTAGAATGCTTAGATCTTTGTTGTTGTTGTGTATCTGAGGTTAGATTACAAATAAGATAAGTCTATTGAATGTGATTCCAGAATTATCTCATGCCCTGTATCAGCATGACGCTGCTTGCCGTGTGATTGCCCGTCTCACCAAGGAAGTGACAGCTGCTCGTGAGGGTAAGTGAAATATATATTTATTGATCTTATCATTGGAAATGTATTGGTTAAATGTGTAATATTAAATTGTTGAAAATAAAGGATTTCATAGATTCAAAGTTGTTAATGTAGCCATGTTTGTGTCATGATAATTTTCCAAATTAAAATGTGATAAAGATAATTTCAAAGATAAAGATGAATAAAATGTTGTGATTCTGAATTTTAGCTTTGGCCACGCTCAAACCGCAGGCTGGAATCACAGCTGCTCCGGGAGCCATGGGAGCAGCACCGGCACTGCAGCCAGTATGTACCATTCTATCCTTATTTTTCATTAGAAAAATAGTGTGGTTATTATAAACAAAGTAGTGTGAAATTGATAGTGAAAATGGCAAAGTATCCAGAAGACGAGGTCGACAACGTTCGCAGTCCCTAAGCCAATACCAACAATGGTTTCGATCTATGTTGATCTCATCAGTTGGATGGGGACTGACTGCGTTATCCTACGCCTTGTTTATATATTGGATGAGGTGGAGGTGCTGGCACATCTGGAGGTGCTGGGCGCCTCACCTATAGCGCCTCCAGGTTTTTTGTATAGGTATTTTGTATAGTGTTAAATTGATATTTGAGGGTAAATGATGATCTCGTCAAAGATAATGTGGTTATTATAAACAAAATAGTGTAAAATTGATATTTGAGGGGAAATGATGATAATGAAATGATTTGGATAAAAATTATTTTTTTGTGATTTTTTTTTCAAGGCATATGCTGCAGAAGCTGGACCAGAGAAGGCTGAGCAACCCATGGAGGCAGCCGGCATGACCGATGAAATCCTACAGAAGGTACACTTGATTTATCACCTTATCTTAGACTCGACATCTAAGCAGGTCAATTTTTCTAGTTACCTCAGGCAGTAGTAGAAACAGATTTTCAGCAGTACTAGCCAACTGGTGATTTTTGGCGGGTGAATGATTTAACAAGAAAAAGACTAATTTAGTACCAGCCAAATGGATTTAGTACTAGCCTTGGCTAGTTGGTGAGTGCTTGTTTCTATCACTGGACCTGAAAGTAACAGCTCAAAGCAATATTTGATGCCAATGATGACAAATGCATTTCTGCTTGAACTCTGTGAGAGAGAATGATTAGTCTTACTGAGGCATTATGGTAAAGAGACAAAAAAGAAATTGTGAAAAATTAAGTAACTATTTTATCCAGGTATTGTTTAGAGTTCTATAATTTGCTTGTTTTTACAGTTGCAAGACAAGGCTACATTGCTGACAGCTGAGCGTAAGAAGAGAGGTAGAACTGTTCCCGAGGGCTTGGTAACATCAGAAGATATCAGAAGCTTCAGGCAGCAGGCCTCACACACTGTAAGTTGAACAATCTCAACTATATAAAAACATATGCTCATCTTTACCCTTATGAGTCATTGCCAAAATTGATAAAATATATGTTTTGGATCTCTGAAATTGAGAAAAATAGAAGTACTGACCATGTCAGTGTTTGTCCTAATCGTAGGAAACTTGACTTTTTGAACGTCATCAGCTTGTGGACACATAACTATCATCACAGCCTAATTTTGCCTAATTTATGTTTTCTCTTATATACGATATCAATATTTCATTATTTAAAGTGATTTTTATCCATTTCATGAAAAAAAATTGTAAATGTGTAAATAACATCACTTTCAAGAGCAAAATATTATTTCATTTTTAAAGAAATCTTTTCATAAAAGAATCCATGAATTAAATGTGCTCGCATATGAGGCGCTTTTAAGTAATGCATATTTTATTTCACTTCATTAGGATTTTATGTCCATATAATTTGAAAGCTATAGATATAACAATAAGTACAAATAAAACCTGGTAGAATAGGTAATAAATTTTGAAGCTGGAACTACAATGATAAATCATTATTTAAGATTGCCACGGATGACATTTGCTTTTGTTTACTCGAAATCTATGAGAGTTTACGATTAGTCTTGCTGAGGTGACAAAGAAATATGCAAGAATGCAAGAATGATATGGTGATGAATTAGGTTAGATCAGTTATGTATTAATGATGTATTTTACAGGGACTGCACAGTGCTAGTGTTCCTGGTATCTTGGCTGTAGATGTTTGCTTGAGAGACACATCCAAGATTGTAACAGGTAGGAAAAATACAAAATTTAATTTTTTTTCCATTGGTTTTAAATGTTGCTGTCACCGGTTCACCAGTTAACTGCTGTTTAACAAGTTTGAAATTTTGTTCAGAGAAAAATGAGAAGCCTTATTTGGGCAATGCTTTACAATTAGGATAATTAAACATAAAATAAAATGACATTTGTGTTTTACAGGTGGCAATGATAAGAATGTGACAGTCTTCAACAAGGACACAACTCAGGTGATCTGCATATTAGAAGGTCACACCAAAAAGGTCAACAAGGTCATCTACCATCCTGAAGAGGTCAGAAATTAATTTTGTTTATTATTTATATAATTTAGTAGCTTGTGATAAATAAAATTACTCCAATATTAACATGTCTTCACAATATGGAAGTTGATAAAATGATCAAGTTTCTTAAGGCTTTTTCTTGAAATCATAGGCTCGAGGAGAGAAAAAAGGAAATTGATTATTGAATTTGATATTTTCAGGAGCTGGTGTTCAGTTCATCTCCTGACCAGACAATCCGAGTGTGGGGCATCCAGCACCGTGCCTGTGGACAGGTGATCCGAGCTCATGATGGCCCCGTCACTGGCCTCAGTCTCCACGCCACAGGAGACTATCTGCTGAGTACATCCACGGATGGAAACTGGGCGTTCTCTGATCTCCGGGTGGGGCGCGTTCTCACCAAAGTGGCGGACAATGCTTCACAATCTGGTACAAAAAATATCTTAATATTTAGTTGATTCACAAAGAGATTGAAATTTTAATAAACAATGAAATTAAAATTTTGATAAAAAAAATACACATTTTTCATGTATTTTTTGTTTGTTTTAGCATTGACATGTGCGCAGTTTCATCCTGATGGTTTGATCTTTGGCACTGGTACAGAGGATTCAATCATAAAGATTTGGGATCTGAAGGAAAGAACAAATGTAGCTAATTTCCCTGGACATTCTGGTCCCATAACCAGCATCTCCTTCTCTGAAAATGGTGAGAGTACTAATTGGATTAGAACCCAGGACTTGACATTAGCACTGCCACTGAACATAAGGTTAATTTTTATATTTCACAGTCTTATGTCATGGACTAGTAGTTTCCGACAAAAAGGCCAGCAAATTCAACAACATCTTAGAATTTTTAGTCCAGTGACCAAAATGCTAAATGTCAAGACCTGGAATATACAATTTTTTATTACTACAAAACATATTATCTTTGACAGAATATGATATCGTAATTACAAAAAAAAATAAACCAGATGCAGAAGCCATTCTGCAGCTAATTATATTAAAAATCAATCTATGATCAGTGGAGAATAAGTTGCCAATGATGACAATTGCTTAATACACTTGACTTCTCTGAGAGTATTGATTAGTCTTGCTGAGGCAACATGAGACAGTTGGTAATTTCGTTTTTTATTATTTGCCTATATTCATTCACTGTTTTTATGAATTTTTTCTCAACCTGGGCTTTGATCAGAGGGAATGGCGATCACATTTTATATTGGTTTATGCAAATTATAAGTTAACAGGCCAGTCTAGTACATAAAACCCTGGAGTTGGCCATGCCTGACACCAAAATTAATCTCAGTATGGTAAATATATACAAAAATTCTTGGAATTTATTGAATTGGAGTGTGCCTTATAAGAAAAATGTGGAAAATTTCAAAACCTTATAAAAAAATTACACAAGATTTATGAACTTTCAACAAAATAACTTTGTTGTTGGAGTAAAAACATTTTAGTATAAAGTTTTTCACTTGTTGGCTATGCTGACAATGTAAGCAGACATTTCCAAAATATGTTCACAAACATAACAAATTGGAATGACCAGCACAGCTCTGAATTCATTGGCCTTTGTCTTAGGAAATTGTTGCCAATGATGACAATTGCTTAATACACTTGACTTCTCTGAGAGTATTGATTAGTCTTGCTGAGGTAACACAATAATGTGCTGTAAACTAGGAAATAATATACTCAGAATTTAACAAAACTTTTATTTTTATTTGCGTTCAAACTATATATTTGTTATCATTTGCCAGATTCTTTATTCAGTAATTTTGCAATATTTTCTTAGGCAAGCAAAGCAGTTTTAGCTCCAGCTGGCACATGAGCTTTGGTATTGTGCTCTGTCCATCTGTCCATCAAAACGTTAACATTTGTGATGATGATGTTAATTTTGTTGAAGAGTTTCTTGCCTGTGATGATAATTGCTTGATACACTTGACTATTCTGAGAGTATTGATTAGTCTTGCTGAGGCATCAGAAAAATGTGCTGTGAATTTGGTAATTCCAAAATTGAGTTTAACTTTTTTTCTCTCTCTCAACCTGATTTTGAACTTTCACTTTGTTTTGATCTCAGTGAATATATTACTTTATCTTTACAAGAAAATAGTACAATTATTTTGGTTGCATACAAGATTGATGCAGAAATGCTGGTCTTTTCTCATCATATGTGGTGTAGGAAAATATCATAGGGATTGATATAAATGCAATCCCAGGCCTTGACATTAACATTTGTGATCCACTTGCCCACTGGGCAAGTAAATTTAAAAATCTACTTGCCCTGAATTACGATTCACTTGCCCTGAAATTTTGCCCCAATAATTGAATACGGTATAGGACTAAAGCTTATAGGATTTGCACATTCAAACATTGGCTGATAATTAGAAAAAATACCCATATAACCCATAGAATACACAATATTTGACTTGAAAAAGTTGAAATGAATAGTACATGTTTTTATAAAAATAGCATACAGTGACCTCAAGTTTGTTACAATTTTTTGTGCATATGCATAAGTACCTAATTTTTACGAAAACATAAAAAATGGCAATGCTCAGTCAATTATTGACCAATTTATATCATTGATAACTCTTCTTTTAGTTCCTTGTCTACTCATGGCTATAAAAACAATAGGAATAGGGTCTTTTCTAACTCAGGAGTTCATTTTTAAAGCAGAGAAGTACATGAAGACTTTGAGCTTGTGAGTAAAAATTTCACCCTGACTTGTCAATCTTGAAAGAATATAACCTATAATTATCACTTTATAAGATCAAGTAATGTCAAGTGTTACTGATGGATATACCCCACTGTTACTAAGCATACTTATAATCAACTGTGTATGTTTCCTGTGTAATATAATGATTGACAAAAACCAAAATGTGCGAAATTGATAAGCTCTACCTCCTGATACAGTGCTAAGTGTGAAATACCATCTTGAGGAATATATATGTTTAGCAGCATGCCATAACTTTATCTTGGTCAGGATTTGGGAGGCAGGGGTAATACCAGGGGCAACGGTGCTTGGACACAAAGTTATCTGTAATCAGGTGTCATCCTTGTGATGTGGTCAGCAGCTCTCTCTGTTCTCTGTGGGGTACTTTGATTGGGGACAAATTACAGCACTTGACCACCGGGCAAGAGGAACAGAGGTGTCCAGTTGCCCGGACTTGCAAATGGGCAAATGGGCAATTGGCTAATGTTGAGTCCTGAATCCCATTCATGTATATTAAGGTGTTCAGTATTTGTAGAAGACTTTTTTGCCTATGATGACACTTGCTTAATACACTTGACTTCTTTGAGAGTATTGATTAGTCTTGCTGAGGCATTTTACAAATGTGCTGTGAATGAATATGTTATAAAGAACTGAGCTAAATTTGGAATTGAGAATTAAACTAAAATTGAGAATAAAAACTGGGCTTATTTTTAGGTTTATTTAGATGTAAGCTATTTTTGTATATTTTGGCAGATTTGTTAATATTTATTCAGTACAGTCAGACCTCGCCGGACCGTCCCCCGATAATCCGGCATATCAATTACCGACAGTGATTTGGTTGCAACCATTCTAATTTTTCTTTATTTGTATTCATTTGATGTCCGTTTCATCAAACCGTCAGACTCGTGAAACCGGCAGAATTATGTGTGACAGACCATGACGGACTGGCGGGGCTTAACTGTATTTTAGAATATTTTCTTGGCCAAGTAAAGTGTTTTCAACTCCAGCTGGCTGAGCAGCACATGTGATTTAGTATAAGTCCTTCTGTCAAAAAATTCATTTCTGTTTTGTTATGATGACATGAATTTTGTAGGAAATTTTGATGCCTATGATGACAATTGCTTAATACACTTGACTTCTCTGAGAGTATTGATTAGTCTTGCTGAGGCATTATACAAATGTGCTGTGAATATGTGATAAAGAACTGAGCTAAATTTGGAATTGAGAACTAAACTAAAATTGAGATTAAAAACTTGGATAATAATAATTTTTAGGTGTATTTAGGTTCAAGCTATTTTTGTATATTTTGGCAGATTTGTTTATATTTATTCAGTATTTTGGAATATTTTTCTTGGCCAAGTAAAGTGTTTTAAACTCCAGCTGGCTGAGCAGCACATGCAATTTAGTATAAGTCCTTCTGTCAAAAAATTCATTTCTGTTTTGTTATGTTGACATGAGTTTTGTAGGGATATTTGTTGCCTATGATGACACTTGCTTAATACACTTGACTTCTCTGAGAGTATTGATTAGTCTTGCTGAGGCATCAGAAAAATGCGCTGTGAATATTGATATTTGAAATCCAAAATTGAGTTCATCTGTGTTTTTTTTGTTCACTCTATCAACCAAATTTAGAATTTCCATTGCTGATATTTTTTAAGTAGATATTTTGTGAGCAGATGATCAAAATATCAGATTTTTTCAAACACTCTTGAAGTGTTATCACAGAGGTGATGACAGGTAAAATGATGTCAAGGTAGAATGTCAATACATTTGTGATGTCATCAAAGGTATTATCCTATGAATAGTGCAAGAATACTATCAAATAGTTCTCACCTATTCACCTCCTCTGAGGTCACAAAGAGCTATTTTCTTGATGCCCAAATGTGGATGTACTTTTATTATGCCATATTATAGGATTGGTGTTTCATACCTGTAAAGATATTAAAGCAATCTCTCAGTATATTTAGGGTGTTTTATATTTGTTGAAGAGTTTGATGCCTATGATGACAATTGCTTAATACACTTGACTTCTCTGAGAGTATTGATTAGTCTTGCTGAGGCATCAGAAAAATGTGCTGTGAATTTCTGTTTATGCCCAGTGCAACTCCTGATTTGTTAATTTTAAATAGGTCGACCTGATTTTCAAATTTTGGTCATTAATATTAAAATATTTCTTCCTCTCCTGCTACAATGTGTTTAAATGTTGTTTTTTTTAAACGGTAGCAAGTAAATTACATATCAAAAGTATAAAAGCAGGTTTTAATTTTTTGGTGATAATCTATTGAAGAACAACTGTTGTTGTTTTTTCATATCCACACTGCAGTGTTAGATTTCCATGAACTGTAAATGCCAGAATAAGTTTGCCAATGATGACAAATGCTATATAAACTTGACATCAGTGAGAGTTTTGATTAGTCTTCCTGAGGCGTTTGATTTGTTAGGAAAATAATTGAATCAGGTTATGATATTTTACATACAGATTTTTGAATGGATTTGATATTTTTTGTTGTACAGGTTACTATCTGGCTACATCAGCTGATGATTCTGTGGTGAAACTCTGGGATTTGAGGAAACTGAGGAACTTCAAGACCATTACACTCGATGACAGATATGAGGTAAGGATTTTTTTCAGAATGGTAACATGAGCGTTCTCAATATACCATAGTTTGAACCAGCTTTTATAACATTTTATGATAAAAAAAATATTTTCTAACATGGATTAGCAGTATCACACTTATTTAAAGAAAATGATTGAAGAAATAATTTGTGTCAGATAACACAATTTTGAAATATGTAGTCTGCAGATATAGATTGAATCCAATATTCAATATTGTATGGGTAGAGGTATTTTTTAATTACTGAATAATAAATAAATAAAAACAATTTTTTGTGTGTGCTAGTCATTTAACATGACAACAAATTCTTTATGTTTTGATGGTGAAAGAAGTAAAACTAATGAATTGATTTTCCTTCTTTTTACTCAGATCCGGGACCTTTGCTTCGACCATAGCGGTACCTACCTGGCCGTCGCAGGCACAGATGTACGTGTGTACCTCTGTAAACAGTGGCAGGAACTGCGGGTCTTCAACGATCACACCGCATTGGCCACAGGCATACGCTTTGGACACAATGGCGACTATCTTGTGAGCAGCAGCATGGATCGCTCACTTAAATTCTACAATGCTTAAAACGGATCCTGTATGCCAATCTGTTGGACAGTAATCTTCACCTGTTAGTGACATGATAATATGTATACTTACTGACTATCTATCATGAAGGACACATGTACACCACCGTTTTGTATAACATGAGGTATCAGAGAATTCAAAATGTAAAGACTTTGATTCCAGTGGTTTTTTACATGGGATTAACTGCTTTGATGATATTTACTGGAATATTTAAAATTAATGGATATACCATGTATTAGTCCCGCAGGAAGAGATGACAAGGAAAAGACAGTTGTCACAAGAAAGCTTTGTTTTTTAAAGATCATTTATGTCTCTGTTGGTGTGGTGGAAAAAAAGTAAAAGCATTAAATGCACATTGTACTTCTTACATAATCAACTTAGATATTTCAAAAGTGGCAGTTTTCTCATGTTTGGCATCTTAAATATTTTTTGGCATGCAAAATTTAAAATGTGAAACTTTACAAACATTTTTGTTCATATGCCATGAGTAAAGCAGTTTCTTGAAACATAAATTGTGTTCATCTTATTTTGTAGATAATCTATATATAACAATAAAGAATCTATTCAGGCAAATTCTTGTTGATCAAAATTTGAAGAGATACGTGTTAATTTGAAATAGAAAACTTCAAACATTATATTCATTTGCCTTTAGCATGGCAGTTTCTTAAAAGGTAAATTGTGTTCATCTCTTGTTTGTAGATATTTTAAATATTACAATAGAGTATCTATTTTGAAAAAAAGGTTATGTGTTTAAAACTGGATATTCATTCCAAATATATATTAGTTTAATTGTTTTAAGCTGTGAAACCATTGTATACTTGTATAAACTATGAAATGTGGACCTATTCCCAGTGTACAAGTGCATGAAGCTGTAGTAATCACTAAAATAAACAACATCAAACTAATAAACCAATAACAGTTTTATCTTGCATAAAGATATTAGTTTTATTTTCTAAAATTACATTTTTTTCAGTAACATTTCCATAATGAAAGTTGCAAGGGTGTCTGAAAGAAAATTTAGAAGATGAAAGTAAAGTTTTCAATTGTGCAAGATCAGAAAGATGAGGATTTCCTCCAAAGGGAATTTATGAATAAGCTAATAGGTAAACTGTTGCTTCAAGGCTAGAGCTTACAAACCTCCAAACAGGGTCTAAGCCGCTCTGGTTTGTTCTATTTTTGTGACTGGTTAAGCTATTAATAGATTGATGGAATCCCTTCATGGCATGCCCGGAGAGCCATTTTTGTTTTTAGCTTTTGCTGACTTCTTTGAAGTAGCAGAGCTTTGGGAGTGGGGAAAATGTCTGTCCGTCAGTCTGTCAACATTTTCTTAAAAAACTAGAAAATAATATATGTTTCATATTTGTCCCCCACATACTTCGCAACTCGAAAAGCGGCGGGACATTAAATTGAGCTGCGTCCGTGCATGTTGTCAGTGTTCGCCAAAAGTTTTTGACCCACATCAGACAATATGTCCGACATTAAGCCAGCCAATGTCAGATTTTTATCTTCAGCATTAGACATTTCAACGCTTGAGTTGATTGTCACAAGCTACAGTTGGACTGGAACCCTATCGTTGTAATTTTGTAATAGCAGAGAAATGCAAGTCTGAAGCACCCAGTGTTTTGCAGGAGGTGCGCAATTACTGTGCATATCTTATAAATGGGTGAAAAGCATCATTACCAAGCCACTGTAAAATAAGTATGACTGGTTTATCTTTGGCCTGGTGTAATCCTGATGTTGAAGGGATGTGGGATTTCCTGTCAGGATTTTTATGGTATATTTATTTTTTTATATATCCAGATTTGGCAAACTGATATTTTGATGAAGCACACATAATTAATCAAAAGTGAATCTAACATTGACTCAGATTGGAACTTCAAGGGATTAAGCACTGATTTTGAAAAAAAACGTTTAAAATTCACATATTGGTGATAAATGTCTATTTTGTTGTCTATTTTCTATTTCATTGATGCATCCCTGTGCTTGCCTGTTAATTCTATTTTAACAAGACCCTAATCTATTGCCCCTTTATGAAAGCACACTTCTTTTTTGGTGTCATTTTTATGTGGAGTTATTGTCCTTTGAATAGTGCCAGAATGACGTCAAACAGTGCTACCCTGCTTTGAGACTCAATTGAGGTCAAACAAAGTTCACGCTACCCGTGTTTACCCGTCACGTGCAGCTTATGGCTCAGACAGACCTGTGCTGGGAGTGCAACTCTTTTGTTTTATAGTAACCTAAATTATTACTCTATTATAATTTTAATTTGTCATGATGTTCATATGTAGCTAAGCTTTCAATTTCACCGATTTGCGGAATTGGTGCTTAATCCCTTTAAATTAGATTTTGTTGAGTTAATTTGCATTGACTTGATATTCATCTGCAATATACCATGAACAGGTCCAGCCAAGTAAACATCCTGTTCTTTTTAACTGAGATCCAGCTATTTATTGATTGGGTTAAAGACAATCAAAACCCCCATTTCAAATTCTAGTAATCGAATCCTTGTTGCCAGCCCAATGAAGACCCCCCTGTATTTCTGAGTGTTTTTTCAAAAAAAATATGACATTTCCCTATTCCTGTTCACACATTAGAATCTGGCTTTCTCAGTTTTAGTATTGTATGGCACCATGATTGAAAACAACAGCATCTTAAAGCACGGTATGTACTTTGAAGAAAAATAAGTATCTTTCTTATGACTTAGCATGATCAGCATAAAAGGATGAAGGTGTCATGGCTGCCATACGTTTTGATTACTTGTAATTGTCAATAGCTAATGAATTTAGATTAACTAACCATATATCATGTTATATTTTTCCTTGTAATAAGTGTACAACTTATAAAAAAAATCTGTACTACAAAAAAGGCCAAGTGAGATTAATTTGTCACAGGTGTGAAAGAATCAATATCTTCCTTATTCAGTTTTAAATTTCCAGGTGACCCAGATAAAAATATGAACTGTGTTTGTGGTTGATAATGAAACTGATAGATATTCTGGGATTTATTCAACATTATTTGATTTGTAATAAATAAAAAAACATAACATGTCTCTGATTGGCTGATAATACTACAATCTACTTGGCTGTAAGAAGCAAAGATTGATCATAAATTCAGAAAATTTAAGAAGAGTAAAAGCAGTGAAATTATATCTAAATTTCTTCTTTTCATGTCTTATATCTGTTCATAATAATGATATTTAAATTGCTTATCAATATTTTGTAGAGGTTTCCTTCCCCTTTAATATCCTTCAATATAGGTCACCATGATTTCATACTTTACACTCCTGTGGTCAGGTGCCCATGAATACAAAGTAAACAGGAACCAGTTCAAACATGATGACTATTTGCTCCAATCCAAGTATTTGTTTGGCATTTAACATTCAAGACAAAGAATTCCCTTTTGATAAAAAAGAAAATTATACATATATATGTATCAAGTAACAAGATAATAAATGCTTTCTTTGTTTTAGAGAGAATTATTTTATTATGCACAAACAATACACAAATGTATAGACTACATTCTGTATATAATAGTATTAAAAATGTAAATTACTTTGATAAATTTACAAGGCATAAGAGGATTGATGATATTCTGACCGGTTTGAGTAATCAATCCTGCTGTCAAACAGATAAATAGGATCAAAGTTGACATATGAAAGCTACATCTGTGTCTTTATAAGAATGTATAAGCTCTTTGAAAAGATAGAATATTTATACATCAAGATGAAATATATAAAAAATGGTGCACTGAATAGAAAAAATTACATTAACCACGTTTTTATGTAATGAACCCTTATACACATTTTCAGATTCTATTCTTCAATTCAACATCTTATTTCACCACAATCTTTACTTAATTATGGGACATCCTTTTATTCTGGTATTAAATATACTGGTCCCAAACACCTTTTTAATCACAATATCTCCAGCACGATCCAGAAAGGGATCTTCTCTTAATATATATACATACCATACTTGTTTGCTTTCCATTAAGGGCTGCTTTTAGGTTAGAATGGCATATTCATTTATTTTAACATGGACCACATCTTTGTCTAATGACCGATGAAAACCTAATTTGTTTTCAGATTGACCTTTAATGATTTGCATACACTTGTTAACGACTAGCCTTGGACAGTGTGTGACCTGGGCCCAAGGACCTGGGTCTCAAATAAGATTGCTTATGAAAGTGATATACATTAATGGTAAATGTTCAGGATCTGGGGAATACCTGGAGATCATCACCTTGAGGGGTATGGCCTAAGGTGAGATCATCACCTTGAGGAGTATGGCCTATCAATAGGCAAAATCTCAATATACACGTATATTGAATGCAATGATCTGATTAGAACAGATAAAATATAAAAAAAAGTCTTGTTTCTAATAATCAGTCTTTTGAAAGGGATGAAATGGAATTTTTTTAAAGCACAAATTCTTATGTTTATGTGATTCCATTTCTATGGATTAGTTCTACATTGTCAATTTGTGGGTCACATTTTAGTTTTTGGGGGTAGCACTTGAATTATATGGCCCAATGAATTAATTCCACCTTACATTTACATATATGGAAAAAATGAAGAGAGATGGAATGTTACAGCATTATCATGGTTATTACATCCAATATTTATACCACCCAAGGTCCTCTTGAAAGATTACCAACATGCAAAGTATGTCATTTTAGTGTTTTTTGTCTGTAAATATAGACATATATTCTTTCTGAAGAAGGAAAATGACATCTTGTCAAACTTGAAATATACCATATGAAATGTACTTCCTTATTCCTCCACCATGAACCCTGATATTTTAAATCCAAGCCACGATTGGTTGTAATTTGGATTGGAGTTGGAAAGAATTAAATTGAATACAAAAAGGGAGTGAATTCTTAGTCATGCTATTTTTTATGATCTGTGATGTGACACTAAATATTTATATGTCTTAGATACCAAGAAAAATCTAATTATAAATCTAATTATACCACTCCAAGATCTTCACACAAAGCTGAGTGCTGCCTTTCATGACATTCAGGTCAGCTTAATTTCTTGTATTAATAGATTTTCTGAACCCCAGACATACGATGAAACACTCCACTGAAAATGCATTCACTCTTGTACCTCAAAATTTAGATCATACAAAAAATGGTAAATCTGATATACAAGGATGACATAGACATGATTTATGAAAGGTTATAAATGGGACTATTACTTATCACCCTTTTCTACAGAAATTTGCATACATTTCAATTATAAATTGTAAAAAAACTTTCAAGTGTAAGATTATCATAAGTCACATGTAAACTAGTGGTATTAATTCCATCAAGAGATTATGTACATTAATGGATCATCAGATTTAAAAGCATACACATATGCAGCATAGACTGTACTTTATATCGTGATGGAATGCAAAATGCCACTCTCCCCACTTTAACAGTTTGCATAAACATCATCACATGTAAATATAGAAATCTGGCCATCAAACGAACCAGTCAAAACCATTGCAATGCCAAGGTAATATACAGCAGACAGAATATAGCAGTGCTATATATGTAAATGTAAATATCATGGAATGAAAATAATAAATTGTGTAGCACTACATGTAGGTATACAAAATCCACTAACAGAAGCCAGCTTTTCACATTATTTTTTTCTGCCAGCATATTAAACAAATGTAGCTCAAGTATACTCTGCTAGCAGAGTTCCTCAGGTGCAACTTTCAAATCAACTGACATCTCGCATGGAAAATTTGTGACTTTCACCAAGTAAACATAGAGTATCATAACTATTCTTTAACCATTCTATTAACCGGTTTAACATTTTCAATCTCATAGCAGGAGATGCAAGTAGAAAATCACCATTGGGTCATTCAGACAATTTGGCAGTAACAATAATAACTATTTTAATGGGCCCTTTATAATTGTTCTAATTCACGTTTTTTTCACACGCAATACATCATTTTAAGATGAGACGAGAAATGTCCCAGAAACAATGTTCTGATTTCTGTCCAGCAATAATGATGCCATAACTGATAATTGAATATCAGGAAAAAAATACTTTTAAACATAATATGAATTTTACAATTTTTAATGAATACTAATTAATCAGATTAAATGATCTTGCTTTTTATGGATATATCAGTAAAGATATCACAATGTAATGCTCATCACCAAAAATCCTAAACCACCATGTTTGCAAAACATTATTTTCAAATATTTATAAAAGTAAATGAAACATAATGCTCAAAACAGCTTAACAGATTTCTTAAAACAATTTGAGTTCCTGTTATAAACTACAAGAAATCGGCAGCATTGCGAAAAAGAGTAAGTTGGTTTGAAGATTATTAAATTTCTGATGAATTCAATATGTCATTCAAAATCAGTGAATATTTCAAAAAGCTCATGCAATCATTTCAACCATAATTCCTTGCAATATTGAATATTCTCGTAACATTAACATTAGTTTACAGTGGATGTAATGAGGTCATAGTCTGGTAGTCATGCAGCATTTCAGAAATCAAGCCTGTCACTGAATAACATGTTATATACACAAAACAAAGAAGAAAAAAATGACCAAAAATAATAATTCAAAACACCACCTATTATCATTTTTACCTAACCCACAAATGTGCAACTGTGACATCAAACATTCAATAGAACAATAAAGGGTTGATCAGTAGGAACAGGACCAAAAAATTCACTTTAACAGTTTCCTTTTTACAATGTCACTCTTCTTCAGGTAAAATTCATTATGGTTAATGTAGTCAGTACAATTACCTGATTAAACTTAGCTGTCCATATAAAGAATCTTAATTCATTTTTAGCATTAATGAAAACAGCAAATGTTTATGACATTACTAAGATTATTTTGCCCAAATTGTTTTGAATCCACTTTTAGAATTATGAACATAGATTTTTTTTCAGCTGTTCAGTCAGATATTGGTCATCAACCAATCTATTTAATATAAGTCATTTAATCATTCATGTATTTTTTTACACTGCCCCTATCATAAAAAACAAAACAGAACTAAGATACATCTTTGGTGTCTATTTTCACAGTACTATCTTTGGATCTGTTGTTTTTTCCTCCCAGTTCAAACAGCATCACTTTACTCCCGTCGGGACGTGCCACTGTCTCCTGAGCTCCTTTCTCTGGCGATAATTTACAATCAACTTCTTTAGGCATATCCCATGCCACAAACACTTTTCCTGTTAATAAACTGTTATATATCACACCAACTGGGGTTTTTGGTTCTTTTTCCAAATCATTCTTGAGCTCATGATCCATAAGTTCTGACATATCTTCAATTTGCAGGTTTTTAGAGTTTTTTTTCCGTTTTGTCGGTTTTGAATTATTATCATTATCCAAGCTTTTACGTTTTTTATGATCAGTTTCATCTGTTCCCTGAATATTATCCTCTCCACTAAGAACATCAAGCTTGGGATATTTTGGGACTGAGATGAGAGCTTTACCTTTATTCTTCTTTGGCTTCTTTTTCTCTTCTTTGGCTTTGCGAATGACATGGCTTTGGGGAGAACCTTGGGGCGAATCTTGTGAAACTGTCTGATCAGGTAAGCAGGGCCTACTATGAGATGGGTTTTTTGTCTCCTCACATTCACCAAGTCTGCCTGGCAGGAGACTTTGGAATGCTTTACTGTCATGAATATCACTCTCAAAATCTGACATTGGAGCAATTACAATGGGTTTTTGTTTGAAAGACATGGCATCATCAGGTACACCAGCAAGTTTAGAAGTAGAATTTTCTTCTTTCACCAGGTCCCTATGTTGTATATCTACTGTTTTTTGTCTCCAAGGTAACACTGGAATGTTCAAAATTGCTTCTGACTTTTTACTTTTTTCAACATTGTGACCCTCTTTATCCCGTTTTTGTTTCACCTTTTTATAAGATCCTGCAGTTTGTCTATGGTTTAAATCTACTTTCTTAGCTTTGTCTACATCACATTTTTTCCTGAGAGCAAGGCACTTTTGTGAATTTGATTTCTTTACTGACAAATCCAAGGCCTGCATGGAGCCTTCATCCTCGTCGCCAGAGTTTGAGATCGGTGGTGCCTTTGCTGATTGCTGCCACTTGTTCATGCCTATGGGACTAGGGTGCATAGAGAGATCCATGGCAGAATCTACCTTCATTTGCATAGACCCACCTGACAGGCCGCTTGAACTTACATGATATGCAAAAGGGTTGGGGATTTTCCAATCTTTTGGATTCCCAAAACAGGCTGGTTTCTTTTTATCGCTTCCTGGTGTAAGTTCAGGTTTCATCATCATTGCCATATAGGAAAGAGGACTCTGGGCTGGTTTAATGTGGCATGTATCATCCACCGGACTCTCAGACTTAACATATACATTGGCCCCCTGGTCATTAGATGACTTATTGACCAAATGTGCGAATAACAAACTTTTTGTGTCAAAAGTAGCACTTTCCAGGTCAGGATTAGACTTAGAACTTTTGGACTTCTTCTTTTTAGAAGTTGTCTTTTCTATAGCAGGTACTTTCTTATTTGCTGGTTGCTTTGTGTCCTCATATTTATCCGCCCGATATCCATGCTTCCACTTTCTGGCAAAAATACAATATTCCTTTTCAAATTCACCATTTGCATCTATTTTCGATGTTCTACTCTGATCTTGATTCCCCTGTTTACTTGGCACCAGCCTGTCCTCTATGACCCTGTGAAGAATATCTTGAATGCTATCAGATTTTGCATCCTTCTTTGTCTCAGTCAGAGCTGGCTGCACAGAAGAATTTTTCCCGTGCAGTATTTCTCCAGTAAGAAGACTTTTCAGAAACGGCCGCTGTGATTCCTCAGTCATGCTGAAGTTATTTATAACGTCTATTTTCTTGGAATGTTCAGAAGGCACAGGTTTATTCAATATCGATACTCCTGGTCTGGACAAGAGCATATTTTTCTTCTTCTCTGGCTTGATTGGCAATAACTGTTGATAGGGTTTGATTGTCTGACGTTTGTGACATTTGATATCCTGCATAGCATTAAGGACACTTAGTGGTTGTGCTTTGACTGGACTGATATTTCCTGTCAGCAGACTGACCATGGCTTTGGTAGTTGTTGGAGGTGACTTCTCAGTTGGACTTTTCAATTCCAAAATGGCAGTTTTCAATCCTGAAGGACATTCCACTACAATTTCTTGTAAGCTTGAATTTTCTTGGTCTGTTTTTGTGCTGCAATCCATGGCTGCCATATATTCTTCAAGGTCAATCTCAAGATATTCATCATTTTTTATGGAGCTGTCAATTTTCTCTGGAGGTTTTTTGGCTTTCCGCCGGCTCTTCTTGGGAGGACTTTTCAAATGATCTGCAGCCAGGTCATCCTCCTTCGTCTCATCATTCTCTGATGATTTTACAGTTTCCTCTTGTTTATGTTCTTCAGGTTCTTTTTTAATGTTTGCCACAAGCGTTTCTAGAAATATTTTCTTCCACTTGCGTTTGTTGTCTTTTTGCAAGTATTTGTTACCTCCACCTGTTTCTTGGTTGTATCTTTTCATTGCTTCTTTGTAAACTGAAGATTTTTGTGAATCTTGTATGCTTTCACTTTGGTCTTCTTTGTTGTGATCACAATTTAATACATTTGGTTCTGATGGAATGGTTAAGGTTTTGGTTTCAACGTTATCTTTCACATTTGATGCATTCTTGTCATCCTTCTCAAGAGAATCGGTTTCATTTCTAGATACTGATTGATTTGGACCACATGTGCTTTCTAATGTTTCACAATGAACATCTGTCATCTCTTTGTGATTCTTGGCATGATCATGAGGCTCCTCATCACTAGACATCTCAGAGGAACTCTCATTTTCATCTGTCTCTATGTTTCTTTGCTCCCCGTTCTCCTCCTGCTGAGGTTTTGTCAGTGAAGTTCCACTCTTATGATCAGGTGGAAACCAAGTGCCATTTGACTTGATCAGTTTGGTTATCTGGGGTGCACTCTCTGGCAACACTAACTCATCCATAGATGAAGAATCCTCAGAGCACCTTGATATGGGTGTGTCGGATCTGGAGAGGGGCGTGTCACACCTACATTCCCTTTCCTCAGAGATTTCGTCCATGTGACTAGAGTCCCTGGTTTCTTGATCTATTGGACAGTCATCGATCCCACTAGGTGGCGACCACACTGCAGCTGTGACCTTTTTTTGACCTTTTTTTATGTTAATCTTCGCTGCATCAAGCATGCCACATTTTTCCTTCTTTACTTTTAACTTGACATTTGTGTCTTCAATCATAATGTTTGCTTTGCATATTCTTTTATCAGATTGTTTTTGTTTTTTTGAATCATGATTCCCACTATTAGGAGAATCTTCACTATTTCCAGAGGATCTGCTGCTTGCGAGTTCACAGGTACTGTCCATTGAATCCGATTCTCCTTGTTCATCTACGGGTATATTTTCACACAATTCTCCTTCACTACTTGAGTTTTCAAAGGCACTTCCTTGCATATCTGACATTTGTAAAGTTGGATTGTCTTCCTCCTTTGCATCACTTCCTTGTTCCTTGGAGGCATCATTTTTCACAACAAATGACTTCAGTAAAGAACAACCTGCCAGCACTCCTGCCTTGGGAGATTTGTTATCTAAAGGAAAAATATAAAAAAAATTATCAATTAAAAAAAGTGTGTAAAAGTTTCTATAAATTACAGGGTGTATTTTGAGGATACTATATAATTAAAAATATTATCAAAATATAAAATTGGTGCAATATTGCATGGTGTGTAAACTAAATTATTTTTTGTCAGATGCAACAAATGCAATATTCATTTCAACATACACAACACAGGAGTACTCAAGATATTAATTTATTGACAAAACTGAAATATTGTTCCAGAGATTATCATGAGATTCCCTTGACAGAAATTATTTAAAGTTTCAAACCTTGTTTTTCGTGGACTTCATTGGCAGTTGTATTGGTGTCAGGAATCAAAGGTGAATGGGGCTTTGGAGTCTGGTGAACTACAGTTGCTCCAGTGAGGAGACTTCTGTAAACTTGGGTTGCTTTCTTGGTCATTTCAAACTTCTATCACTAGATCATCTTATTTTCTTTTAAACCTGCAATATAAATGTCGAGATAAATTCACTGTGGAAAAGAAATTAAATGAATAAATCATGAATAAAAGAAGTCTGAAAAAAGTTTGAGAACTTTATTGTTGTCATGGTGTCTTAATTTGTGCTGAATCAAAAAGGCTGAAGAAGTAAAAGCTATCAAATAATTTGGTAACTCTATATAAATGTACATCATACATATATCTTTATCACATTCTCCAATCAAAGGGAGCTATCATATAGATTAAGCTCTATACAAATTTGTTCATTTAGTACTAAAATTTATCCATGAAAAGTTTGACAGCACCACTTTCTATACATATGATATATATAAAATCATATTCCATTTCGTTTCAGCACAGGACAATATGTCACAGTCAATAATATATTGGGCAATTGCAGAAATTTATTCTTTCATGTTTAATGCAATGTTTTGTACCTGACTCTCAGGCAATTTTCAATTTGGTAGATTCAAGCTACTGTGAAACAAATAGAATGGGTTTCATAAATTGGTGTTCAATTTTAATTAACACAAAGAATGTGGCCGGTGTGTAAAGTACGGACGTCCGACAACAACGGATGTTATGAAATTTGATGGTTTTGTTCTGTTCATGGCCTGCAAAGCTTTCTAGATGATAATATTGGGTAAAAACATTTATTGATCATTTAAAACGCAATTAAAATCGACCTGCTACGTCCGACATCCGTTATTTCAAAAATATTAAAATCCGCAACGAAAATGATTTTACAACACGCATTTGAGGCATCTCAAGACGCCAAGGTCAAGGACGTGGGGGGGAATTTGATGGTTTTGTTCTGTTCTCGGCCTGCAAAGCGTATTGGAAGATAACATTGGGTAAATACCTTTATTTATCAAATAAAACTCAATTAAAAGCGATCCGCTAGATCCGCTACGTCCGATATCCGTTATTTTCGAAAATAACTCCATAATGAAAACTCCGTAATGAAACGCGAGAGAGGGTGAATCGGTACATATTGTGACAATGATTCTGTTATCTCAAAATCTAATAGCAATTGCAATAACAGTTGCAAAGATACAAGTTCTGTACTCTTAATTCATTTACTTTTTATATTCTTTTTCTTTTGATTGTCTTCAACTCCCAAAATCCATTGCCGAAATGAAATTAAAATTGTAAAAGTCCATTTTTTAAAGAAATGACATGCACTGGCCGTTATATAAAGGTTATAACTTCAATTGTCAACCCCAATGTTGGGTGACAAACACAGATACTACAAGGGGGTCTGCATTAAAGACTAACAGAATCCCTATTTCAAACCTGTCATT
This sequence comes from Amphiduros pacificus, assembly GCA_949316495.1. NCBI lineage: Eukaryota > Metazoa > Annelida > Polychaeta > Phyllodocida > Hesionidae > Amphiduros > Amphiduros pacificus. The sequence goes on along the minus strand of OX439001.1, from coordinate 40,391,233 downwards.
TAATACTTGAAAGTAGCCCTTTCCAAAGTGATATATGATATATTATGAATGGGAAATATGGCAACATAGTTCATTACTGCAACATTTAATCACCGCTAGTAAGTTTTATCCACAGATCACTCTCCAGTCCAGAACAAAATACAGTGAGAAAAAACAATTTTTAAGTCCCCTTGGTTGATGGATTTGTGAATAATATTTTTTTCTTGAATTTGTTACCTATTTCTAACCAATGTGATATAATACAAAATGTGCGAAGAATATCATGTGAACAGTCCATTGTACGAATTCCTAAAACTTGAGCTGAGTACCGAGTAACAGGATATGAATAATTCAATTATTACACTGTTTTCTGAGAAATATCATATCATATGTACTCAAACAAGTATCATAAACATGGAATCAGACAAGCACTATTTGATATTCAACCCTCACAAAATCACATCTGGCCAAAAAAAATGTAAAATCCAAACATCCAAGAGAATAGTCTACTCATTAGCTGTCTTGTCACCAAGTTGCACGTAAAGAATTCACCTTTCAAACATCCGGCTTGGCGCTGCCATTTTTCTTCAGGACTTGTTTGTTTATTTGGATTACAAGAAATGCGGTGTTTTGACAGCCACATGTATCCCGCCCGGGCACGAAACGATGGTATACCAATGACATTCCTAACCCAAGTATAAGCGATGATTTTAATGTTGAGAAAGAGAGATCTTACCTGCGTTTACTCTTTTCGAACAGGAAGCATCGTCGCCTCTGAGGCGGATCCAACAAAAGCCTGCAAAAGGACGCATTCTTGCCATTTCCTTCCGGTCTGGCTTCCTTCCGGTTAGCTGTCAACTGACAGGTGCCCGTATGTAAATATAAACAAAGCTACTTGCAGTTGGACACGTGCTCTGAATCAACATAGAAAACAATGTCCAACATTTCCACGAGAAATGATCAAATTCACAAACGGTTAAAAAAAAATGCCTAGATGAATTAACTGCACAGAAAGTGTTTATCAATAATTTTCATGAAATACTCGGTGTTTATTTTCCAAAAAGCTATCAACGTGTTGCCTTTTGGTCAAAGCCAAGGCACACAGAAAACACAGACATTTTAACATTCTGTTTGAAGACGATATCCAATCCTGTTATGTTTTTGTTATTTTTGGCAAATTTAGGTGCTAACAAAACAGAATAGATACTAACATGCGTGGACCAATGACCTTAGCGCTCTTTTCCATTGTTTGTGAATATTTCCTGGAAATACCTGCAATTTACTTCTTAAATGATCATTTCATGAATTAACCCAACTTGAAATCATGAAACCATTATTTTCAAAAATCTGTCCCTTATGTAGAATATATCAAATTCAACTATCTTTACACCTAATATATGAATATCTAAGAAATAAACTGCAGTTTCAGAGAAAATTGATGTTGAAAGAGATAAAATTCACCCCTAGTCATTACAGCTAAAAGTCAGTGAGTCACTGTTAGGTATAAAGAAAATGTTTTCGCTTGCGTTTGTTTTGACTTTAGGTCTGAATGTTCGAGGTTTTGATATGATTAAGCTGTAAGTCTATGGAGCTTACCCCGATTATCGGTCCATGGCGGCCATGTTTTGGCTCAATAATTCTGATTACACCGCCACATGTCGCTTTTGTTTGAGAAGTGATTTGTGAGTGCGTGGTAGAGCAAGAAGATTTTGCCTTGGGTTTTTTTGCCTTGGGATTTTGCAAACTTACGTGAGCTTGATTTTTAAAAATCAACACTTGTTAGTTGTCATTTCAAATATAAAATAAAATGTGTAATGATTTCTAGAAAAAAAGATAAAATTCACATGATATCTTATTGGTTATTTCCATTGTGTTATATTAATAATATATAATATACATGTATCAATAGCAGTACCTTTTTCCATATTCAACAAACACAACATTTTTGTAAGATGTTTTTATTTGTTCCCTGAAATAAAAAATGTCTTTGTTTAACTCATGATGAAGTGCACAAACTTCTGCTTAATTAAACTTTTACTTGTGTACTATTCAACAACTTTGTCAAGTCTTTGACATCAGAAATTAAATTGTATGGTTGTATTCATGACAAGTGTTTGACATAAGTGATTCAATTAAACATATGCCAGTGGCCTCAAAGCTGGTCTGGTCACTGCTTTTTTGTTCGCGTTTGTTTTGCTTTCAGAGCTGGATGTTGGAGGTATCAACTAATTAGATTGTAAGTTGGAGTATACATGTTTTGGTGCCCAATGTCGGCCATGTTTTGGTGTGCCCAGCTTTTTTCACACTAGGAGATGGTGTTTTTGCAATAGTACTGGAACAAGTGAAAAGTTCTTTGTACTTATGTGGTAATGTATGGTCTTGTCAAAGTCATGTTTAATTGGAGACTTAGAGTCTTTGTTTTTATCTGATATTTAATTTATGTACCAGGATTTCCATATAATGCAAATTCTGCATGACCTGAAAAAAATCAAGACAAGCAATTTTCAGACATTTTCTGAAAATGTCTTCAAAAATGGTCATTTTTCAGATCCTTTCAAAAAGTCATAAAAAGATGCAATTCTTATGGAAAAAGATATAATTTTTCCTTTGAAAAAACAATATCTTATCTACTAATAGCTAAGAACTCCAGCCATTAGTTTTCAGGAGATCAAAGTTGACAGACAGAATGACAGAAAATGACTGATACACTGTACTGTAGTTTTTATTGTAAGTTTTATAGTCATTTTCTATTTAACAAACACTGGTATATGTTTCACATAAATGGCAACAACATTTGTTTACTTTTTATATCAACTGAGACTTCTTATCATTTCTTATTACAACTTGAATTTGTATAATGTAATAAAAATTAAACATTCACATATCTAAATTCAAACTTATTTGCCCTGATTCTGTCATATTTTAAAACAAGACAAAAATATACCAATTGTAACTTATTCTGCATGAAAAAAAACAACTTGTCATTGCACAACGACAAGGCCAAATTCCTTCTGAATGAGTTAGTCAACTTTGAAGTATATGTGGCTTGACCACAACATGTAAAATAACTTATTATAAGCTAAAACAATGACATAATTCTGTTCATCAACAATCAAAACCGATTTGACAATTGTTTATTGACACTAAATGATAATCAGTTTATTTTACAGAGTCCAGCTTGTTTTTATTGGATATAGAAGGAGCTGTTTACTAAATTCTTCCAAGACACTTAATCATACATTCTTTATCCACTATTTGATGTTTAAAACTATTTATTGGCAGTAAATTGACTCGCTGTCATGTAAATTGTGAGTAATTAATATCTGCCTGTGGAAACAAATTTCAGTTTTTCACAATTGTGATTTCCAGCATATAGCCTGAAGAGCAGAGTTCTTATTTTCAAAAGTAACAAAACTACTTTTGCGTTCTTTGAATAAAACATTTTTTCAATGTATCCATTTATGAAATAAACATGGAAATATTGGTTTCCCAGTTGGATCCCCAAACCTTATAATGGACCAGTGGGTGACGAGGAAAGTAGCATATTCTTAGCTCAGATGGAAGGGTAATGCTGGCACCATATGGTAGTAAGGAGGCCACTCCCTGAAAATACTTCAATTATCCTGGCCTCAAATGTTAACTAATTGGATGAGTTTGACATTTTGACTTTCTCTGGACCTTTGGTGCATTTGGTGGCACATATGAACCAAGTGCTACCAGGCAAGTAGTGACGTCAAGGCCTGCCAAAATTGTTGAAATTATGAGTTGATTTTGCTGAGATGTGAGCAGGTCAATAACATGAAGCTTTTCTGATTGTAGTTGTCTGTAGCTGTTCAGTTAACAGTTAAAGGTATTAAGCACCAATCCTGTTTTCTTGGTTTTGCAAAAGTATATATACATATGAACACCATGACGTATTAAAGTCTGACATCGAGCAACAAGAAAAGTTGGTACAAGACATAGAAGTTGCACAGTCTGTATAAGATCTTCTCAGCTCATGGCTACACGTGACGGGTAAACACGGGTAGCGTGAACTTTATTTGACTTCAATTTAGGCTCAAAGTAGGGTAGCACTGTTTGACGTCATTTTGGTACTATTCAAAAGACAATAAATGACGTCATAAGCATATTGTCATTTTACCTTTCAGTGCTTCTATGACACTCCACATAAAAATGACACCAAGAAAGGAGTGTGCTTTCATTAGGGGCCTTTATCTTAGGTACATGTTCAAATAGGTTTTTACAGACAATGATGGGGATGTATTTTTCAAAAAGTTTATAGACATGAAAGACAAATACATTTATCACCAATATGTGAATTTTAAACGTTTTTTTCAAAATCGGTGCTTAATCCCTTTAATTGTTGAAGTCAAACATCTATTTGATCATGCATTCACTTGACAAAATTCAATTTACATAAATATCTTTTGACAAAAAAAAACAAAACAAAAAACTGATTCATTGCTGTCTTTTGTATTATATAATTGTTATACAATTTTAACTGTTTTTAAAATTACATTTAATGTGCTACTATACATTAGAGAATAATTTATTCTGGCTCCACTTTAATATCAATGTCTGCTGGCCTCACAAGGTGAAAGTTCCAAGCCCTGAGACGCCTGGTACGTACCAAGCTCTCCACTTCATTAACTGTTAGAAATTTAATTTCTGGGTCTTGCAAAATTGCACTGACTTTCTTTTCTTTATCAATCTCTGACTCCTTGTGATTGACAGCATGGTGGTGTTTAAGCAGCTTAAGATCTGCACTGCTGAAGGCACAATATTTGCACACAAAAGGTAGATGGTTTTGGTTACCATGGACAGAGTTGATGTGTTTCTTTGTGCATGACCGAATGACATGGCGGAACTCACAGTTCGAGTGGGGGCAGGTATATACCGGCATCTTGCCACTCATCTTGTATACACTAACATCTAGCGTCCCCAAAGTGTCTGTGTATTCGTGGCACTCATCGCCTATTATTCCCTGCTGAGCTTGCTTGAATACGCAGTCACACAACACGCAGGTTAATCGTGCATTACCATGGTGTGTCATGATGTGGGCAGAGACATTATTTCTTATTGTAGAAATAAAACCGCATGCTGAGCAGTAAAAAAACTGGAGCTCCTCAACTTTGCTGGCTTCTGCTATTTTTCCTAGGGTATAGTTGCTTGGAGATCCCCGAGGTGAGCGCATAATATTCTGCCCAGGAGCTCCTACTGCAGCACTTGCTGCGGCCCTGCCTCGCCCTGCTATGGCTCTACCATGCCCTCTGGTGGCAGTAGTGGCACTAGTGGCAACAAAGCGTCTGCTGGTGACAGATGAACTTTGCCCATAGACGACACCTCTACCACGTGCTGTACCCCGGGATCTTGGGGGCCTTCCTCTCACTGCACCTTTGTGTCTCTTTGCAGGAACAGATCTCCAGTCAGGATCGCTATCTTCTTCTGAATCCTCATCTTCTTTATCTTCCTCACCACCATCATCATCTTCATCATCCTCCTCATCCTCTTCTTCAGAAGCTGTTGACTTGGCTGCCGTTGAAATGGTTGATGAAGCTCCCTGCTTTTCAGTGGATGTTTGATTATCATCATTTTCATCTGGTTCATTGCATGGACAGGTGAGAGATTCAATTGCTGCAAATACACAAATGTTCTCACAGACCTGGTCAATTTCCTGATATTTTACAAAAACAATTTTGAAATTTTTTAGAAGAAAATCTTTCATAATTTTCATATGAGTCTGGTCAACTTTGGTGCCATAATCATGGTTTGGATGTTTAGTTTTGATGTGATGGATCAAATGTGGATACTCAAAGCAGGCAAACTTGCAAGGAATGCATCTGTATGGCTTTCTCAAGTGTTGTCCATGTGCAGATAGAATATGGCGTCGCACATAGGCAGAATAAAAATGTCTCATCCCACACATCTGACAAACATAAATAGACACTGACTTTTGGTCTTTCACTTTCATAGCACTGTACTTTCCAAAGAACTCATGAACAGAACTAATAAAGGAGCCACCTTGGAGTTTTTCACAGCAGATAAAACAGGGAATTTTACTGTCACCATGTAAATCATCACAGTGGTCCTTTACTTCTTCCCGGTCACCTGATACATAACCACACGCCAAACAAAAGTAGTATGACCCCATTCCAGTTTTGGATCCAGATTCCTTGTTTATGCCCCCTGGCGGCAAGTTTGTATAGAACACAATTCCTAGTTGATTGCTGGGCTCCACCCTGGAGACTCTGCCAGGATTCTTTTCAGTCATTACTAAGGTATTGACATCTCTCTTTTCCATTACCAAATCAGCCACATAACTTTCTTCTTTTATGCCCTTTCCCTTCAATAGTTCATCTACTGCAACCAGTCCTTCTTTTGAATCAACATTTTCTGATGAAGGATCCTCCAAATGTATGCTCATATGATCATTCATTTCCTCTGTAGTTCCTGTCATATGCCCACAATACTGACATGACAGCATTGACAGATCTTCCTCCATCTCTGTCTTTGGTTTAAGATCTTCATCATACATGTCCCCATCATCAGGAACTGATGTTCCATGTCCCTGTATCATGGCACTGTAATCACTGTCCGGTTCTTCTTTGACTTCTACAGAATCCATTCCATTTTCCACATTCTCATGAGACAGGTCTATTGGTGGCTCAGACTGCACACTATCAGCCATCCTGCAAGTCTGCAAATATAAAAACACAAAATGTTAAAATCTTTTATTTGGACTGCAAAAATAAAATCTGCAATGAAGCACCTGTACCATGGCCATGCTGAGATAGAATTTTTGGTACAATTTCTCTTAAGAGCTGAAATTCTGTGAATGGGTGGATCTTAAAATCAAAGACATGTGACTGACACATGATGTACTGATTGGACATTCTGGTGCGAAATGTGACTGACACATCTTGTGCTGTGTTTGCAGTGTGTTACAGAACATGATTGACACATGTTGTGCTGTTTTTGCAGTGTAGTGCAGAATGTACTACTTGAAGTATGTTGAATGTGACCAACTTTTGTGCTGTTTTTGCAGTGTGGTCGAAAATGTGACCAACATATGTGTGCTGTTTTTGCAGTGTGGTGCAGAATGTGACTGACCTATGTTGTATTGTTTTTGCAGTGTGGTGCAGAACGTGACTGACCTATGTTGTGTTGTTTTTGCAGTGTGGTGCAGAACGTGACTGACCTATGTTGTGTTGTTTTTACAGTGTGGTGCACGATGTGAGTAGGACTGACAGTGACACACACTAAAATATCTTCTCTTGTATTCAATGCCAATGGCAACTGATTAATTGTTCAGGAAGAAAACCTGTCAGAAGTCTTACACCAACCAAGGTAAATCACTTCTTTTGCCCCCCCCCCCCCCCCCCAAAAAAAATGGAAAATATTGTCAACCCCTGATATTGATAACAAAATTGGTTCAACGTCACGGAATGACCCTTTTTCGCTCGCGTTTGTTTTGCCTTTAGGGCTAGATGTTCGAGGTTTCAAGATGATTAAGCCGTAAGTCAATGGAGCCTACCCCGATTATCGGTCCATGGCGGCCATGTTATGGCTCAATAATTCCAACAATAGTTAACTGCAGACCTCGGCGCTCGGCGAATCTTCCTCCGTGCTCCGTGGACTGCTCCTCATTGGAGTTTATGCAGCTCCTCGGCCGAGCAACTCCTTGCTCCGTGGTAGGACGGAGGAACTCCTCGGCCGAGCAAACTTCCAAATCTTGCTCCGTGGCTCATTTTATTTAATTCCACAACAATTCTGTGTCCTATTGTAGTTAATATGAACATCTTACCTAGCTGTGACATCGATTTAGAAGGAAAAAGACCCTTAAAAAGACAATTTTAACAACTTTTTGATAAAATTTGATAAACTCCTCGCTTGGATGGACAATTCAACCGCCAGATGTCACCCTGAAAGTTTATTCCATCGCATACAAAGTCCACTAGAGGGCTTGGTGGTCAATATTGGAACTGCATTGAGAGGTCGTGACATCTGGCGGTAGTCTTTAGCAATTTTGCCCGTCAGACGTGTGTTAACCATTGTACATGTATAATGTCAAATCTTCAAAACTATAATTAATATCTTTTTATTTAGTTCACAATTACGGCAGTCATTTTTGGGCCAAACACAAAATAAAATCTACAAAATACATACAGTGACCGGCAGCCAAATCCGGACACTTTCATGTTTTTCACTCCCGATTTTCACAAAACTTTTCAAAACTGGATAAAAACTGCTCAGGTCAATAGAAGATCGTCAGTCTTAAATTGCATATGGAGTAAAAATGATACACGTTTAATATTTACAGAGTTATCGGTGGGAATACAAGAAAACATGTGAGAGACAATATTGAACTTAATTGCAATTAGTACAGCACAGTTTTACTCGATATTTGACTGAGTTAAAAATGTCCGAGTTTCATCTGCTGGTTTCGGACAGTTGCCGGCCACTGTAGGTCTAACTGTCTTCCTCTTGTTCTCACGATCTCAGCTGATCTACAAAATATAAGGTGGTGACACCAAGCGGCCAATCAATGCATTCTCCTTCCGACGGAGGAGCAGTTTTCTCCTCCGTGGAAATAAACTACATACGAATATACTGTAGTGAGGTGGTGACACCAAGCGGCCAATTGATGCAATTTTCCTCGGCCGAGAAGAAATTTTCTCCTCCGTGACAGCTCACGGAGCACGGAGGAAGACTCGCCGAGCACGGAGGTCTACGGTTAACTGGTTCTCAATAATTCTGATTACACCGTCAGATGTCGCTTTTGTTTGAGAAGTGATTTGTGAGTGCGTAGTAGAGTAAGAAGGTTTTGTTGGGTTTTTTTGCCTTGGGATTTTGCAAACTTACGCGAGCTTGATTTTTTAAAATCAACACTTGTTAAATTTTACCTCACTCCCCCCACGAAGTTCAGACCGAAGGCCTGTTGACTCTCATGAGTGTCAATCTTTAGTGATGCACAGCTTATCAGTAAAATCTCTGAACATTGCAAAATGGTTCATCATAATATCCACTTACCCTTAAATCAGTATTGCAGACGCAGATGTGCAGTAAAAGTAATCCTTCAAAGGCCTTTCACTGGCATCACTTCCATCCGCCTGCAAGCTTGCAAGGTGCCCCTCCAATCAATATCAAATTGAATTGTTTGAGTCAATATTCTGTACAAATGATTGTGTCAAAGATACAACCCATTCGATTTATCCATTCTGTATTTTCCAAAGAATCGTAGATTTTGTTCAGACTTCTCCGGTGAAATTCAATTGAACAGTGTTTGTTATGGATAGAAGCGATACTAAATTGACCTATTTTTTAATTAGGTCAAAATAAAGCTTCAGCTGCAGACACTTCATCGCCAAATGTTTTTGAGAGAGACGTCAACTTCCTGTTTTTTGCCCAAAATGCTCACCATCTATGTTAATTCAACAAATAAAATTAATATTTAGATGACTTGTTGGTGAATCCGTTGGTTGGAAACAAAATTTGAAATAGTCAGATGTGTTTACATCTGTTTTTCAAATGTGGGTTGTGACCTCCTTAGTGGACCTGCGTGAATAATTTGCAATGCAAATTAGTTACTATATATTCCAATGAGATGACGAATAAGGTATAAGTAGGTCACTCTTTATCGGCGAAGAAAAACCAAATGAGTCGGTGATTTGCTCTTTGCCTGCCTAAATTAGAGTCTCAGACCAGACAGTATCGGATATATTCTTCATAAATGTACAAGTAAGTAAGCAAAGAAAGCAGCCCAACGATTGAACAGGTGAACAGCCAATCAACCAAACGCATTCTTGATTTACATATTTAAGACATATTGAAAACTGACTGGAAAGGTCAAATTAAATTTCCTGAAAAGATGGCTGTTCTGCAGGTAAAAATAACCCAACCTCGTGTTACATTAGCACACCCACGGGCCAAGGTAATACTAATAGCCACGTCGCCTTTGTGTACCGTAGTGTGGCCCAACAATCCATGGATATGATTGGCTTGTTTTATTGAGTAGTGAATTGGGGACAGCCACTAAACACATGTTAAATATTGTCGCAGGGTATGATACGTTACCCGCTGAGCCAATGAGGATAATTCGCCCACTGTGTCAATACTGATATTGATAATGCTGATGTTTTAGTGATGGTGAAATGGTTTATAACAACAACAACAAAAATATTCTCTTCAATCTTGAGAAAAGACAATGAGTCATTGTCAATGACATGCCTTCCCCCTAAAATTTACACACAAAATTTCACTCAACTGCACTCCCAATTAGTGGTTTGGAAAGTGTCAAATTTCACTTTTTTTACTAGCAGAGCCACAAGCATTTTTACAGGTCAATAAATTGACTGAGTTTTCACTCCTCTCCCAGAAGGGGACTGAGACACACAGGAGCCAGTCCTGCTCATCATTAATATTCATATATGCATGAAGCATGATGACAAGAGCCATACAAAAGATATGTGTCAAGTGAGGAGATATGGGATGAGACAGCAGACAGGTGCATCATCACACCTTTTGCTGAGAACAATAGGCACTGGCTGTCCCAGCAGGTGACATCCAGGCGCAGTTCATAAAGAAGCTTGTCTTGTTGTATGGGGGAGCCAGTGGGTGGGGCAAATATAAATATCATGGAGAATTCCATTGGAGAAATATTTGCTGAAAAGATACAATCTTGAACACTGTTCCAGACCTTGTATGGACAAGAAGTGCACAAAAAAGGGATGGAAACAGTGAAGGGTGTAAAATTCATTATAAGAAATAGTTTCCAACAGTCTTTTTGCAACAGAATAAAAAAAAAATGACTTTGAGATTGATAACTCTGTTACAATAACATATCAGTTTCCTATATCTTAAATTTTATTTATCATATTTGGCATTTCTACCACATAAGGATTATGATTATGATTAATCAAAAGATAGCTTAATTTGATGAATGATCATTATCACATAATATTGGTTATAAAACTTCATTTATAATTATTTAAAAACTTTCTGATGAGCTCTTGTCAGATAGTTGCAGTTGGAATTTTTTTAACAGTCTGAATTGATATGGAGTGTTTATTTTTTATTTTAGAATTTTTTACTATTTAAGAATAATCATTTTTGCTGTTACCTTAGAATTCCAATTATGCCGCATCCAACTCTGAATTGGATCAATGTACTCAATTCCTTGTTTACTTGTCAAAGGTAAATATCTCCACGTGAATAATCATTTGATGTTTAGGGGATAAAATAAGACAATAGATTTACATAAAATTTCAATCAGAATACACTGATTTTGAACATGTGACTGTGTAAGTATGTGTAAGTTTCCTTTATGCATTTTAAAGGAAGATTTTAAGAAGAGGGTACTTTACTTTATTTTAATTATCTCATATCTGTGATTTGCAGAAAGGTATCAATGGGTTTACATATCTTTTGTGCTCCTATCAAATACCAGGAAACATGATTTTTTTCTTACATGTTCACCACCTACAGAAGCTCTGAAGGAGTCAGAATGACCTGCACATTTATTTTATGTGGCTTCCCAATCCCTTCTGCATTCAATAATATCTACTACAAGGAAATAAACATGACATAATAATAACTAATTTTAGTATGGTTGATCAAGAGACCCTATTTGTATGTTATTTAAACCTTTTAACCATGTATCTAGTGTGATCTACTTTATCCAATTAAGAGTTGAAACGATCTCATTTTACAAATATCCAAGATATGACTCATTTACAAATTTAATTAATCTTCTATATTTTTTCACTAATATCAATAATCCATCATGTTTTCCAAATTTTAATTGTAAAATACTGCCATACTCTAAAAAAAATAATCTCAAGTATTTTTGAATCCTTATTAAAAAAAAGATTTTAGTGTAGCATTTACACTATTGTAATGTTAATTATATTTTGAGAATGTCAATAGAAACTGACTTTTTATTTTACAGGATACTCAAGACTGAAGAATTATCATGAGTAGATGAACCACAAATTGATAAACAAAAGATGGAAGAGGAAAGAGTGAAGATTAAAGAGGAGCCAGAAGATGAGGAGACACAGGCAATAGAAATTATTCCAGCTGATGAAAGTACTTCAACTGGTACCCAAACAAAGGGAGGATCATCAGTTATAGAAATACGACCATTATTGCCAGATGCTGAAGAAAGTTCTGCATCTCTTCCATTACAAAATAAACAATGTGAAATCCTGGATAAAGCAAGTGCAGCAAGTGAGTATGTAATGAAGTGTTCCATGTGTAACTTCCAGACCAGCAGTAAAGAGGACATGTTGGAGCATTGTTCATCTCTCCACGTTGCTGAAACGTCAACCCCAACAGTTATGGGGGATCCATCTTTACTCCTTGAGACACCTAAAGGCATAAACGTAGTTGACTTCATCCCGCCCTTATTGCAGTGTACAATGTGTAAGTACCACACTACAGACTATAGAGACATGGCTTACCATGCCTCGCACCATCCTAGTCAGGACACTGTCACAGCCAGTACACACATAAAACAAGAGACTCAGTCAGAGGACAACGTGCCCACACCACAGCGGCAACCACCAGGAGTAATACAGAGACCGATTACTGTCAGAGACCTGGTGGGTAAACCTTTTGAGGAAAGCTCGGATAATTCTAAAGTGGAAAAATCTCCTGCAAGCTCTTCAATACCGGTTAAAGAATTGTTACACAGGAAATTGGTGACAAATCTGGAGGAAGTTGCATCAAAGAAAAAGATGACAAAGTGTCAAAAGGTTTCTCATCTGTATAATTATTCCAGAAGAAAGTACCACAGATGTACGGATACTTCTTGTGGCAAATGGAGTTTAGATTATACAGAGATAAAGGAACATGTGTTAATAAACCATGTGAAGGCCTCAGGTTTTTATCTGTGTATTCTCTGTTTACCTAGTCGGGGATCGACCCAGAAAACTGTAGCATACGATGCGAGGGGAATAAAGATCCACTTCCAGAAAATGCACAATAATAATATTGATGACTTGTGGAATTTTGTGAATGTCTTGACCAGCTCTTCCGTGTCTGCAGGGACTGTGGACAAATACACAGGTATGTCTGCTAGCAATGTGGCAAGGAATCAGATAAGAGACAGTTACCTCTTGCAGACTTCAAAAGGAGAGGTGCGAGTGTTTGAATGTACATTTTGTAACTTTGCTCACATTGATGAGTATGTTGCGAGGCAGCATGTTATGATGCTTCACTTTGCTCACATACCAGTCTTCAGCTGCAGTCAGTGTGACTTTTCGTGTGCAGACCGTAAAACGTTTGATAAACATTTTGACTGTGAGCACCATGGCATCAGAATTGACTTTACTTATGACTCTGAGAAATTAGCTGTGTTAAACAAGTCTGTTAATGACAATATAAGATCATCTCTCTCCGACTTTGGGGAACTTGGGGACGCCTGCAAAGAAAGCATGCTTCAGGGCAAGTGGTCAGAGGTCAAACTGGAGATCATGCTGGAGATGGCTAAAATGTCACCAACACGAGCAAATGTCACAATAGACCCAGTAGAAGAGTCTGTTTCTAAAGCCAGAACTTCAAAGACACTGTCAAAACCTGCAGCCGTTAATAATGATAAATGTGAGGGTTTCCTGGTGCCAGATGGGAGATTTGTAAAGATTCAGCCACATGCTGCCACACCAAACAATGGAGAATCAGTTGACACTGCTGATTGTGAGAGTGATGTATCATCTAAACACACACAGGGCACTTCTAAAACAAGCATAAATGAGCCGACCCATGTCATAGGCCAGACCACACCGCAGACATCACCAAACACTATCAGTAAGGATCCAGGAAATCCATACATTGTCATTGGTCAGAATCAACCTTCAAATGTGAAAAACACATCCCAACCTTTCATCATAGGCCAATCTCCCATTATTATAGGTAACACTTCAGGACCAACTGTGAAAAATCCTGCCCAGACAATAGTATTAGGGCAGTCTCAGCCTCCGCTTGTTATGAGGCAGTCTGTCCCACCGGCAGGCCCATCTCAACCAATAGTAATCGGACAGCCACAGTCTCCTATTATTATAGGCAATATACCATCCATCAATCAATCTCCACCTATTGTGATAGGGCAGTCCCAGTTATCCAGTGGTAAAGGCCAAACAACTGGACCTACTGGACAATCATGTTCACCACTTGTTGGTCAAACTAAGATGCCTCTCATAATGGGTCAAGCAAACTCACAAGGAGGTGTAAAGTCCTCGCAGCCTATTATTGTGGGACCATCACAGTTATCCATGATTATCAGACAGTCAAAGTCTCCTAATATTGGTCAAACAAAGTCCTCAACTCAGCCTATTACCATAAAACCTTCTCCATCTCCCATGGTTATAAGTCAGACCAAGCCTACATTCATGAACCCTTCTCAGCCCATTATCATTGGACCATCACAGTCACCACTATTCCTTGGAGGGTCACAGCCAAATTTTGTTTTAGGCCAGTCTCAGACGAGTACAATGACAACGGCTTCACAGCCCATATACATCAGACAACCGCCCCTTGTTGTCGGTCAACCACAGTCAGGAACACCAACAAATTTATCTCAGCTTGTGGGGTTAGGCCAGTCACCTGCACCCATTATTTTAAGCCAGCCACAGTCATCGTTGGCGACAACACAATCTCAACCTATACTGATAGGGCAGTCTCCGCTTAACATAGGTCAGTCACAGTCATCAAAGACAGTTTCCCCATCTCAACCTATAATCATAAGGCCTCAAAATATGAGTCAACCAGGATCACCTCTGGTCATAGGTCAGTCACAGTCATCAAAGACAGTTTCCCCATCTCAACCTATAATCATAAGGCCTCAAAATATAAGTCAGTCAGGGGTACCTCTGATCATTGGTCAGTCACAGTCATCAACTGCCCCATCTCAACCTATATTTATAGGGCAGTCGTCTCTAAACACAAGCCAGTCACAGTTATCAACATCAAGTGCTCCATCTCAACCTATATTTATAGGGCAGTCGTCTCTAAACACGGGCCAGTCACAGTTATCAACATCAACTGCCCCATCTCAACCTATATTTATAGGGCAGTCGTCTCTAAACACAAGCCAGTCACAGTTATCAACATCAAGTGCTCCATCTCAACCTATATTTATAGGGCAGTCACCTCTTAACACGGGCCAGTCACAGTTATCAACATCAACTGCCCTATCTCAACCTATATTCATAGGACAGTCGTCTCTTAACACGGGCCAGTCACAGTTATCAACATCAAGTACCCCATCTCAACCTATATTTATAGGACAGTCGTCTCTTAACACGGGCCAGTCACAGTTATCAACATCAAGTGCCCCAACTCAACCTATATTTATAGGACAGTCGTCTCTTAACACAGGCCAGTCACAGTTATCAACATCAAGTGCCCCATCTCAACCTATATTTATAGGACAGTCGTCTCTTAACACAGGCCAGTCACAGTTATCAACATCAACTGCCCCATCTCAACCTATAGTTATAGGGCAGTCATCTCTAAACATAGGCCAGTCACAGTTATCAACATCAACTGTTCCATCTCAGCCTATATTCATAGGGCAGTCCCCTCTTAACATAGGACAATCCCAGTCAACAACAGTAAATGCTCCATCTCAACCTATGATAGCAATTGACCAACAAAAAACTTTCCTTCTAGGATCCTCACAGCAACCATCAATACCCAATCAACCAACGAGTCCCGCCACATCGCAGGACCAATCGCAAGAATTGCTTGTCCTTAACAACCAGAAAAAGCCATCTGTCATGATGGACCAAACCAATATTGCAAATAATGCTTATCAGAACAGATTGGTTGTCATCAAACCAAAGAGTGGTGAGCCGCCCAGCAGTAAGAGGTTGGAAGTTTTAATGCCAGATTTGATAAAAAAAGAGAAAAATGAAGACACTAATTCTGAAAGTTCTGAATCTTCAGAAAGTAATGATGCTGAAGAAGAAAAAAGTGTTAAGCTACAAGAGCATGTTGATGCAGAATGGACGCCAAAGAAAAATAAAGTGGTTATTCAGGAGGGGAGAAGTAGGTATTCATTGAGGGATAGGAAAAAGAGAGAGCCAATTATTGAAAAAGAACTTGAGGAAGAGGAACCTCCCATCAAGATAAGGAAAACCAGGCCAATATGCAACCTTAAAAGTGACAATATCGAATTAACAAAAAAAGTCAAGTGTGCAGTTGTTGTTTTAGAAAAACTAGATTTGACAAAAATTTCTGGGATTAAAAAAGAGAAAGACAAGGAGAAAGAAAAAGAGAAAGAAATTGAGACAGAAATGGAGACAGAAAAGGAGACAGAAATAGAGACAGAAAAGGAGACAGAAATGGAGACAGAAAAGGAGAAAGCAAGGGAGACAGATGAGTTATCAGTGGAAAATCAGTTGATGAGATCATTGACAAAACAAAAAAATTGGGAATTAGCTTGGCAAGAAAAGGTTGCACGTATCAAAATGAAGGAACCAGAAGGACCGTACTCTTCAGTGTGCATATGTTCATATTGTGGGTTCCTGAACTCCAGTGGTGTGGTCGTGCAATCTCATGTGCTGGAAGCACATATCACCGAGTTCTACTGCTCAGTTTGTAAGAGATCATATCCTGATGAAGATTCCATGAGACTTCACTTTAAAACAGACTATGCTGAGCATGCAAGAGAAACGCCGGACGAATTCAATTGCATTCTGGACAGTCAGGTGATGAAGGATAAAGCAATCAATGGTATGATGTGTGTTCAGTCTAAGAGCTCTGGAGCATATATATGTGAATGTGGGTATGCCCATATATTTGAGCACTTTGTTGAAAACCACATCAAGATGTCTCATTTTGAGGGTTCTGTTTCCTTGAAGTGTCCCACTTGTTTCAGTTCTCATGCTTCATACATGGATTGTTTGGCTCACTACACAAGTCACCATGACTACTTATCTGTGCCCAGCAAGGATTTCTTATTCCCAATTCCATCTACCACATATTTCAAAACTCAAGTGAAAACTTATGAAGACCTGGAAAATATCTATGGGGCATCAAGTAAACCTAACTATATTTGCATGAACGAGACTGTGGCATATTTCAACAGGAATAGAATAGAAAAAATTATCCAAGAAGACCCATATTACTCACTGAAGGTGTTGTTGGGCAAGAAAGCTAAGGGAGTCCAACACAAAGAAAAAGTGGTAAAATTACCTGAGAAAACAGTAACTAAAGCAGAGGCAATTTTAAAACAAGTATTAGACAGTAAAGAGGCAGTTCCAAAAGGAAAAATAGATGAGGAAAATGCAGAAATACTTCTAATGTGTCTTTTTTGTGGATTCTTGACACAGTCCTTCACATCAGCTCTTAGTCATGTACTCGGACAACACCTCAAGTTCTATTGTGATAAATGCCACAAATACTATCCGGATGTGGCAAACTTCAAGGAACATCTCCGCAGAACACATAATGAAGAGATGAATGAAAGCATGACAAACCACTCTCACTGTGGACTGGCATTAAACACAATCGCCTGTCTCAACTTTCAGCGTTGGAACAAAAAGTTGAACAGATTTCCGCAGGGATATATTTGTAAATGTGGCCACACAAGTATATTCTACTATTTCATACACCAGCATGTTGTACACTCCTGTAAGGGCATCTCCTCTGCATACAGCTGTCAAAATGTAGGTCTTGAGTGCGCATTTCACTCAGACAAATACATGGATTTTTTTGATCATATCAGAGATGCTCATCCCACAAAGAATCGCTTTGAAGTGGAAGATGCAATTTCTCTACAGAATATCATCACAACTTTTGATATAAAGAATCAGACACATTTAGAGTTGGTTGTTAAAAATTCCTACAAGGAAACAAATACAGAAGATGTGAGACTTCCAGGGCTGGATCACAACAGAGAGCGATTACGACGAGATGTGTCTGATCCCAAATACCATCACATCAAGAAGGTATCCATCAAGGTTAAGATAGACAAGGAAGAGTCACAGCAGCTGGCCGATACATTTGCAAACCTTGAAAAGATGGAAATGAAATTGGGACAATTCTTGTGTACCTTTGAGAATTGTGGTAAGCTTGGTTCAGAACAAGACATTCATTGCCACATCTTGGACAGGCATTACAAACTCAGTCCAGTATATTCGTGTTATTTTTGCAAGTATCGCTGTAATAGAGTGCAAGAAATTGCATCACACATGACCCGGGTACATACTCGGCATAAAATTGACTTTGACCTGGATAACAATGCACTCATGGAAGCTGTCAAGTTTGTCAAGAAATATGGAATATGCATATCAAAAGAAGAAGAACAAAAAGAGGAGAAAGAGGATGATGTGAATGTTTCACCTTCAAAAGAGATACAAGATGCAAACACTTCTGGCACAGGGTCAGTTGCTGCTGGAAACCCAATCTACAATATTCAGCAACCATTCCAGCTTGCTGCAAACCCCAAGGTTGCAACATCACAAGGTTTTGTCCAGGCACCCACTCCAGGACACTGGGGGGCAGTACCAGGGGGTAGTTCTGTACCAACCAACCAGGGCTTTGTTGGGACCTCAACACAAGGTGTTGTTGGAAATCTGCAGAATTATCTCTCATTTAATAATAATATTTTGGGAAACGTGATCATGGCCAATAATGGAAGTATCAGTAATGTTAATAATACTGGTACTCTGATATTACAAAATATGGGCAATCTCAGTTCTTCAGTGATAGCAAATTTCAGTGCTCCTCCAGTGGTTGGCAACATCAGTGCCCCTCTTGCCATTGGCAATATCAGTGGTCCTTCTCCAACAGTTGGCAATATCACTGGTCCTACTCCATCAGTTGGTAATTTCAGTGGTCCTTCTCCATCGGTTGGCAATATCACTGGTCCTTCTCCAACAGTTTGCAATATCACTGGTCCATCTCCAACAGTTGGCAATATCAGTACTCCATCTCCATCAGTTGGCAATATCACTGGTCCTTCTCCAACTGTTGGCAATATCACTGGTCCTTCTCCAATAGTTGGCAAGTTCAATGCTCCATCTCCTGCACCAGGCAATATTATCCTTACCAGTGCCGGAATTCAGAGCATTCTGGATGGCAGAGTTGTTAGAGGCACTACTTCTGCCAACAAGGGCCAAACTAAAAATCCAGCTGTCGAACCCGAGGTGCAGACAGAAAGTCACGACAGATCGCCAGCAAATCACTTGCCAACAGTGCTCGCTCAGTTTGAAAAACCATCTGTGCCAGAAGTGAGAAGTACTCCTGCTGATAGTGATAGAGAAAAGCCCATGTTTGTCATCACAAATATCACCTCCGGTTTTGATCCACTGGAATCTTTGCAGCTCAAGAAAGAAGCAGAATCTGAACCTAATGTGATTGGTACAGTACAAGTAAAAGATGAACCAGTCGAACATTTATCAGAAAAATTAAACAATGGCAAAAAACAAATGGGAACTTTCCAACAAAGGAAGGCAGAATCTAGAGAAGGAGAAGATAAGGCTCAGGAAGAGGAAGTAGGTGATGATGTAGAAAACTTCAGTATCGATGTTCTCTCAGAGCTGAGACATTCTTTGGGGAAGGATGAGCTGGGTGATAGTGATGTTGAAATGACAGATGAGTCTATCCTGTTAGCTGATGAGCAAAGCGTATTCCCATTGCCCAAAGTATTAGATGATTCAGGCCTGTTTACTGATGATGGCAGGGCCCACGCCAGACATTGCTGCACACTCTGCCAAACACAAAAGTCACATAGAAATTCCATTCATAAACATATTATGGATGAGCATGTCCAAATCAAGCCATTCAAGTGTCCATACTGTGAAATGACGAATGGACATTCTGACAGAATATTTAAGCACTGCCGACTCAAGCATCCGAGAGAACCAGTCAGAGTTTATGTGAACGAGAGTAAGATACAGATGGTCAAAGATAAAGTTGACTCATTGTTGAATAATGGAAAGTCTTTTGAGGAGGCTACTTATATTTGTAGGTTATGTGCTTATCTCTTGGAAGGTATGGAGGCTGTGACTGAACACATGAAGAGAGAACATGTGTCTACTGATATGTACCCATATAAGTGTACAAAGTGTACAAAACGTGCTTTAGACAGAGAGGAAATAGAAGAACATAACAAATCAGCACATCAAGGATCACTGAAAAAGGCACTGAATTTTCATTATGATGAGGAAATGGCCGACAAAATTAAAAATGAAACAGATTGTCTCACTAGAAATTGTGTTGAGAGGAAAATCTTCAATGAAACATTTATACAGTAATTTTGTCTAAAGGAGTGATGTGATAATGCTTCATGGTTTCGAGATTCATAAAATGTATTGTTTACAGATTTTGTAGACATGAACCAATATTGAACTAAAAGTCTCCTATGTATTAGTTCAGATGGTATGCACTACACTTTACGTAATGTATTTTTTATATTTTCTAACGATATGAAGAAATTATTTTGAATCAGACAAGTTTGAAAATTAAGATATAGTATTATGATGAAACAAATAATGTACATTGGTCTTCCAAAATTTGATATCTGGGCAGAAATATATTTTACATAATTATTTTTTGCATTATTTTAGTAATGTAAAATTCATGTATTTCATTTTACACAAATACAAATTCAATACAAAAAGAATATTTGTTTTTATGTCCATGAATTATAATGAATCTAATGAAAATGAACCACACTATTTATTGTCCCCCACCAAACTTTGCATGCGCCATGATATTTAATATGAACTTTGCTGTTGCATAATGGTTCAGATGCTAACTTTACCAAACTTGGATGAATTTAGGCTGACCTTTTCATCGACAAAATGACATGACTGATAATGCTGGGATTGCCATGTAATTTATAAGAATTCTTCCTGATAAAGTTTTGGAAAAGTTTTGCCATGTCGCCATTGACCATTTCAGGAACTTGGCTCTCTTTCAAATAAAGTCAAGTTCAATGTATTGAGCAATTTTCTTCAAACTTTACAAGTTCTCTAATTTGTCCAGCAATGCTTGCATTGTTGGACTTGGACAAGTTTGACTCGGACAAATTGATTTTATTGGAAGTTAAGTTAGGAATCACTCTGTCCAGTGTCTGTTTGTGTGTTTGTCAAACCTTTCTCTTATTATTGTTGACACCACAGATTATTACAGTACCTTTTGTGATATTTGTCACAAGGTTTCTAGTAAATTCCACACGTAATGATGTTCGTATGTAGATGTAATTTTATTACACTCAATTATATGATTGGTGCTCAATACCTTTAAAGATATTAAAGCAATCTCTGACCAAGTATATTTAAGGTGTTTAATATTTGTGGAGGGGTTTGGTGCCTATGATGACAATTGCTTAATACACTTGACTTCTTTGAGAGTATTGATTAGTCTTGCTGAGGCATCATAAGAATGCATTGTAAATTTGTGTTTGTACTCTGTACAACTGCTGATTTGTTATTATCTTAACTAACCTGAACTGCTGATCTGTTATTATCTTAACTAACCTGATACAGTGTTTTGGTATTTGGCTGTAGCCTTGCATACTATTATTGTTGACACCACAGATTATTACAGTTCCTTTTTTCACATTTGTCACAAGTTAGCTAGTTTATGTCGGAAACTAGGCCAAGGTCAAAATGTCTTGCAGGTTTTCTACTTAACCCCACAATGCCAGGACTGCAAAATTAACTTTACAGATAATTCTTGATTTTCAGGAATATGTATGAAACAATCTGACAATGACTCCCTTGAGGTCAAGTTAATATCCAATTTAGCTTTGGTTGAGGACGTATTGCTTGCCCCAAATATTGATTGGTAATCAACATAGTTTTCACATTTTTGACAAGTTTAACAATCACTTTTTACGTACCAGATTAGGTCACTGTCACAAGCTTACCATTAGCAGCCTGTTAATTAACCTGGGTATGGAACCCACATGAATGTTTGCTTGTTTAGATGTTGTCTAGTACCTCTTATAAATCACTCTGTCCTGTGTGTGTGCATATGTGTGTTACCTCTGGCTCTATTGCCCTTTTAGCATTTGCTTGTCCTCTGCAAGTTTTATAAGGTTACATAATATGTGGGACATGGGGGGGGGGGGGTGACAATGATCCTTGGCACAGTTGATTAGAGTGCCAGCTTATTAGAACCAGTTCCAGTTGTGGTGATCCAAAGGTCGTGCCAAGATTGAACTCATGATACAATTTCACATATGAGCCCATGCCTAAAGGGTTAACCCTTTGTCCTTGTAAATCTGTGACTGGATGGGTTGTCATGTCAAGGACCTGTGACATGACAATTTAGTGAGGCAGCACTATATCTGCTACAAGTAGGTCTCTCATCACAAAAATAACTGGAGTAATGTTGAAATGTTAAACCCCAAACAAAAAATAAAAATAAAAAATACATATATTTGAAACTGAAGGATTGACTAATTTAATTGTCTGCTTTGAAATGATTAAGGTTTAATCAAACCTGATAATCTGTGATATCAATAATGGCAATAGTTACCAATAGAAGGTTTCTTATTTTCTATTTTTATTTGCGATAATATTTACTTAGAACTGAAATTTTATTGGCTAACTTCATACAATAAAAGAGAAGTATCCAGCTCAATACACTACATATGCATATACACACAAATAAAAGACAAGACACAGGGAGGGATAGATAAATTATGGTAGGTTTGAGATTTAATACTTAGATTAGCACCACTTCTGATGGAAGCTGCTGAGAGCAGGTGACAATGATTTAGAGCAGGTGCACAATGATTTAAGCGACTAGCACAGCTGCAATGAAACCATAGCTGTCCACCAAGGAGGGGTTTAATATGAATACATAAATATAATAATAAAATACAAAATAAAGATATCAATAATACACATGTGAGACATTGGTCTCTTCAAAACATGGTAAATGAATGTATATCAGGACATTTTCTACCCTGATTAATAGATATATTTTCACATAAATGGTTTTTATAATGTTTGCAATTTGGCCATCTTTTACAGGACCCTCCCCCTATCTTTATTGCTACTTGGTCTAGGAAATTGCTGACGATTGAGAAAAGTTCCGGATCTTCACATCTCTTTATAAAAAAAATTTTCATATATGGACATTACTGAAGAGGGGGAATATTGTTTCTAATTTGCTGTACATTTCTTGTCTTTCCTTGATATATACAATTACAATTTAGTATCAAATGGTGTTCATCCTCAGTTATTTGGCACAGATTCTTTCTTTTTATTTGTACCTTCCTCTTTCAATTTTAAGGGAGTGAGCACTTATTCTTAATCTAGTTAACTGTCTTTTTTTTAAACTCAGGATTGAAATCTAGGTATTTCTCAAAGATAAAATCTATTTTAAATTTGTTTTAAGTTCTAACTTTGTTGCCATCTGTGATGTTTTTGGCTTGTTATGAAGTGCATTTGCCCATTGAAAAAGTGTTTAAGGTTTACAATGAGTGGGTTTACTGGTATTTTACTTTTACTTACGGAACCTTGATTTTCCCATATATGTTTAGCACCAAGTTTATTTGAAATGATGTCCTCGATATTATTTAGCCAACAATTTTTATTCTCTCCCAGCAAATGGAGGTTACATAGATACATGTCATATAAAATTGATGATCTGTCATATTGAGTTATTCTTAGCCAGTTTTTAATTATCTGATTAACTATATGGATGAATATGGGATATCTCCCAAGTTCACCTCTGTTGGCAGTTTGCTGGCCTTTCTATTTACTCCTAGTAAAGATTGACAAAATCTTAAATCAAGCTTTTCATAACACACATCATGTACTTTAGTATAATTTTCATTTGTGATATCAAATATTTTACGTGTGGGAAATTTTTTCGTGGTTCGTGTTTCGTAGTTCGTGTTTCGTAGTTCGTGGTTCGTTTTTCATTTTTCGTGGTTCATAGTTCGTGTTTCGTAGTTCGTGGTTCAAGGGAAATTTTTTCGTGGTTCTTAGCTTTAGGAGGGGGCAGTCATACGGGCACTTTCACACATATGGTGCTTTCACGCCCTGGCAACCCCAATTGGCGTTGAAAACAAATACCTGGCAGCCATTGAAATAGTATAAATTGAACCCCAATATGAAGATTTCATCTTTGTTTTCTGTATAAAGTCATTATTCTTTATATTTTCTATGTTTGCAAAAAATAGTTTAATTTAATATGTTCTGATGTGCATATCGCTCAAATATAAGACCAGTATGAAGATTTAATCTTTGTTTTCTGTATAAAGTCATTATTCTTTATATTTTCTACATTTGCAAAAAACAATTAAATACAGTATGTTTTGATGTGAATATCACTTAAATAGAAGCCCAATATAAATGTTTGCCAAAAAATGAATATTCATTGAAAAAAAATGGGACTTGAGCAATTAATATAAGGTAGAGCTAACAACCATAGGATTCGCGCAACCATAGGATTGGCTGATAATTATGAAATTGTTTTATATGCGTAAAACAAATAGAACATTGAATTTTCTGACATGGAAAATTTATATGAAGGGTATAAATAAATTGTTGTGAAAATTGCACCCATTGACCCCGATTTCGTTACAATGTGCATATTCGTTACAATGTGCAATATGAATATTTTTGAAATCGTGAGAACAAGAGGAAGACAATTATGTATGTATTTTGTACATTTTACAATGGTAAAATACATATAAATTTAAGATGAACAGTTTCTTGCCCCAAATCTTCATCCAAAATGTCCAATTTTTGCAGAGAATCTAATAACTATGATATAGAACATCCTACAGTATCGATTTAAACAAGATTGAGTCATCCCGCGATATGAAAACCACACAAAAACCTTTTAATTTAATTTTCATAAATTCCAACTATGAAAAGGCTTTTCCTGGTTTTGGAAAATCATATCTATATTGAAATATAGAGTATATACGTGTATTATATAAAGATCTACCCATTTTATTATTTTTATGAAAAATGAAAAACGAAACACGAACTACGAACTACAAACCACGAAAAATGAAAAACGAAACACGAACTACAAACCACGAAAAATGAAAAACGAAACACGAACTACGTACCACGAAAAATGAAACACGAACTACGAACCACGAAAAACGAAACACGAACTACGAACCACGAAAAAATTTCCCACACGTAAATATTTTGGGGATAGAGTTAATATATGCTCCCCAGACTTCTGCACCATATGTGGCGATTGGTTTGATCAAACTGTCAATAAGGTATAGAGCTGTTTTTGGTTTTAAATTTGTTTTGAAAATAGTTTCAAAGTACAGATATAACATTTGTCAAAGACCCACCAGGTCATTCCAAGATACAAATAGAATGAACTATCTCAATATTATAATTGTGTAGTTTAAATTTGTGACATTTATTTCATCACTTTAGTTTTCTCCAGGTTTATTTCCAATAACCATTTGTTGCAATAAGTCATTAATTTGTCAAGTGCTTTTGGAGTCCTGCACTTTCAGATATCAGGACAGCATCGTCAGTATAAAGTAAGCTACTGATAGTTTCATGAAATAGTTTAGCTGGGTGGCAATCATCATTGAAAATATCTGGCATATCATTTATAAAGATTTTGAAAAGAGTTAGACTGAGCACACAGCCTTGTTTTACTCCGATAGAGCTATTAAAATAATCTGTAGCTCCATCATTCATTTTGCAGATACCTCAGCTTTCTCATACACATTTTGTAATGTTTTCCCAAAATTACCTCCAATACCATTTTTTGATAATTTATAGAACAGGCCTTTCCTCCATACAGTATCGAAGGCTTTTCTAAAGTTGATAAAGCATGTATATATTTTTTTCAGTGTATTTATCGAGTAGGGTCTTGATTGTGAGTATATGGTCTGATATACGACAATCTTTTTCAAAGGCTATCTGGAATTTAGTTTTATTGTCATTTGCTGTTAGAAATTTGACAAGTCTGTTGTTTAATATGGAGCAAAAGAATTTCCCAACACAACTCATTAGGGATATTCCCTTGTATCTGTTTGGGTCTTTGGTATCTCCCCCTTTGTGTAAGGGTTTGAGCCAGCTTTTCCCCATGTGGTTGGGTATTTCCCAGTTTGTAGAACAATATTAAACATTTTTTAAATGGGTTTTGGTAGTGTTGTGCAACCAGCTTTTAACATTTCGTTAGAAATAAGGTCAATGCCACAGACTTTTTTTAAAGATTTTTTAAAGCTTTTACAATTTCTTCCTCTGCGATATAAAAATTTAACTCATTAAAAATATTTACTCTGCTATGCTTTAAATCAAATCAAATTAATATTTTCAAGTAGTTGCTATTTTTATTATCCTAGATTTTTCTGTATTTTTCTTTTTCGGGATTTGGCAAAAAGCGATTTGTTTCACTACTTTTATACCCTGTGGTGTGGCAGGTATGGTATTGTGGTTTGTCAGAGGGTGAGTATGCTGGTCTGTCGCCAAAAACTTTAGATGCAGGCTCCAAATTTGTACCACATGTGCATCCCATGAAGGCCTAAATAAAACCTCAATCATGACCTTAACTTGAATTTCAGAATAGGATGAATTTTTTTGTCAAAAATAATCTTATGTTTACTATGTATTTAAGACCAATTGATTTTATCTTTTCGTAATGTGCAAAACAAAAGTTGACCCTTCCAGTATCTGGGGTGGGGTTAACTGACCGTACGGCTTTTCAGGGGTACTGGACCCCCCTCTTTAAGTCCGAATAAATGACTTCTGAGTTCTTGAGTGAGGGCAGCTAGATGGCGTTCGGAGGAAGGGCTGTGGACGAGGACATCGTCCAAATATATGAGACCGAGATCAGAGAGGCCTTGCAACACGTCCAAATATATGAGACAGAGATCAAAGAGGCCTTGCAACACATTCTCCACGAGTCTTTGAAATGTTAGGGGTCCATTAATGACACGAAACGGGAGACGTTTCAGCTGACGTTTGTATTCGTAAAGCCCACGATGAGTGATGAAGTCGGGAGTCAGGGTGGACGCCCATGAGGTCAAGTGTACTAATGTGAGTTAATTTACGAGCTCCCAAACTGTCTAAAGTGTCATGGATATGTGGCAGCGGCAGTCCCTGATACCCCTCCACTAGCATCACATGCACTACCCGTGAGAGCCTAGTGGGGGCATGTTTCAGGGGCATGGTGTGACTGTACTCTAAAACCCCATCTAGTGTTTGAATAGCATTTCTGATTTCCTTGCCTGGAAGACCTGCAGATATTGCATATAAATCACATCAACCTCTTTATAACAGGATATTTGTAACAAACCAATTTCTATTTACTTGATGAATTTGGGCATGACTTAGTACATGATGATATTGACTGTCCTAATTTTGGATGTTGGGGCAATATGATAAGATGCCTGATCAATGTTAACAGTGACCTGATGTGCACTATACGCATTATTTTTTTTTGTAAAGATCAAAATGGTACAAGATGACCTTTTGATTGATTATTGACTCTCTCATGCAACACGAGGTACTTTAATCATAGGTCATATGGTGCCACTAGAACTCTGAATTTGAATGAAAGGAATAATAGGTCCTCTCATGCGACACAGGGTCCTGTATTTAACAATAGGTCATATGGTGCCACTAGAAATCTGATTTTGAATGAGAGGTCATATGATGATTTTGATAGGTCCTCAACTGTAAAATTCAATGATAGGCCATCTGGTGCTACTAGAAAAATCATGCCACATGAGGTGTTGAATTCAATGATAGGTCATCTGGTGCCACAAGAAATTGTATATTGATTCATAGAAAGTACAATATTTTCAGTCCTCACATTACTAGTTAATAGGTCCTCTCATGCAATATGGGGTACTGAATTCAATAATAGGTCATCTAATGCCACTGGTAATTTCATATTGAATCATAAGCAACATAATGATATTAGCACCCACATTATTGGTTGATAGGTCCTCTCATGCAACATGGGGTACTGAATTCAATAAAAGGTCATTCCTGAATATGTGACTTTGAATACGAAAAGCACTATGCTATCAACCTCTCGTGCAACTGTTTGACAGGTTCACTCTTGATATAAATCCAGTAATAGTCAATAGGTCATCTGGCGACATTGTACTATATTAACCATGCAACTATCTCATATTTACAAACTATAAGAGGAAGGTTTCAAAAATGCACTTAACTAGTTTATAATGGCATATTGAGCATGCTGCGTAAACTTAGGCTTATCACCCCCTATTAATGCTGTTGTGCTTTAACTTGCATGTAAACATTCATATCATGCCTGGTCCTCCCAGTTGATGACAGATTTGAAATATGAGAGTATACTGTGTATACTGTGTTACCTCGTCTATAAATATATGTATTTAATTGTATCAAAGCATATTTCCATGCCTTATGCACATATAAACATGATTTCAAAAGTGGTCCGCACCCGGGTGCTAATTGCAACTCCCTGGCATCCCACTGAACAATATTACCCTCTGCTAATCAGCTGAGCTACATGGGTGTCAAATGATCATAACACAGAGAAAATGTAGTTTTTCATGACATTATTTGCTAATTAATTTGATATAAATGTGGTGCTTTCCTATAACAAAATGATAAACATATTAAGATGTACTCCACCCCTCCCTTTCATGTTTTCCTCCATTCTTTCAAGAACAACCAGAGAAGGCTATCAGAGACATGTGGCCACGGCTAGGCTGTAGTCTCCCGTCTCCCACTGCCCGGGGGACTGCGGCATGCCTCCCTCTAACTCGATGAACACAGGGGGACTGGGCTCCCGGGCCTCAACTAAAACAAATACATCAAGTCAGACCCACATATTTACAGACAATATTTGTATTTTTCATGTTATATATTTTTATTTTCCAGGTATTTTTCATGTTATGTTCACAAAGTTCATTACAATAATGGCATTTAAAACATAGTTCATGGTTGTTTTTTAATCTATTTTGTCACATGTAAGTAGCTTAGTAAAAATTAAGAAAGATGTATTTACTTATTTAATTGTACATGCGCTACAATTCTCTCCTAATATATTGTATATCTTGCGCAAAACCATGTTATATTATTTATATTATAGTTTACATTTGAATTGTAATTTTATTTCTTCATCTATTTTACCTATCCATCACCGACAGAACAATCTTTAAATTTGCAACGCCTGTTGACATTTAAACTATTCACCATTTCAATCTCATTAAAAAATTAATCACACAAGAGCCAAGAAGAATGATCATGAAAACAACACTGCAGTCATAGGATAGGGACCTGCACTCCACCCCACAAAATCCATTAAGAATGGAAAAAATAGGTGCACCGGACTACAGCAAAGGCAAGTCCCCTATACTTAAAGTTACAAACACTTAAAACTTTTTTAAGAATTTATAACTAAAAACATAAAATTTCACCCAAAGCACTACGGAGCAGTACTAAGGGTAAAATAATCCGGTTATTCCTATGACCAAAGCTCACATAAAACCTCATGAAATAATTGTTCTTTATTAGGGTCCAACTCATAAACCACATTACTATACTTTAAATTTTGACTGTGTGGTGGCACCGGTTAAATGAGACAAGACAGCTCACATATGGCATATTAACATTAAGTTTCCATGATTTTAAATAAAACAAAACAAATATTTTAATATAGTCTTAACCTTTTTAACAATTATAAAAATCATTATGAACATTTCAAAAGGCCACTCTGTGAAGGTAATATCAAACTTTATGGCATCTGACTCACTGAAGGAGCAATGAGGTAGCATAAGAGATTACTCTGCTTTCTTTGATTATCTTTATAGTAGATTTGATTTAACAAAATATTAAATGATAACCCCCACATTTGCAGTATTATAATTTTGCTCATGTATTGCACCTGTCTAATGTTCTAATGGTGGTATATTACACTGCTTATTACTCATGGTTATCTAGCAAACAAACAAATCAAACGAAACTTAACTTTTGTGGAATAGTATATGTTAAATAATTTTGAATTCCGGGAAATGGAAATGACTTGTAGTGGGTCAAAGGTGACTTTGAAAGTATATGCTTTTGATAATACCCCAAAAAAGACATCTAGTGTCAGGACAACACAAAATAAAAACGTAAACGACAGCACTGTAGAAAAATGCGGATTACAAATTGTGTCAAAGCTAGAAATCAATTCCCCCTTCCCTGAAACTAATATGAAGTTGGTGACATTCATAGTTGCTGACCTATAACTGGAATCAACTATTGGCAGTAAGACAGACAGACAGTTCTGATCATTTTTAACTTTTAATTATTATAGTCAGTTATGTCAAGGTTAAAGGTCAATCCTTTCCTGAAACAAATAGGAAGTTGGCGACATTCATATGTTGATGAGTTACACCTGGTCCAATAATTAACTATTCACAGTAAGACACATGAATATGCCAGAAGATAACAATAACACTTCTCATGGATTTAGCTGAGGTAACTTCTGAGAAACCAAAATTACATAAAGGAGACTTTGCATATATTATCACTATACATTTCTATATTGTATTCTGTTATTCAAAATTATTATCACAAAACATTTCTGTGTTGAATTCTCTTGTGACAGTTCATATTGATGATACAGATATTGTTTCATAGTTAATGTATGCTGGAATCCCTGCTGTAGTGATTCATTTCTTATCTTCTCACTTCGTATTGCATTGCCAAGAGGTATACGATACTGTTTGGGCCACGTCTATCATCGTCTTATTATCGCTTAGATGACACAACGCAGGCATGTATACTTTGTGGGAGATAGCTTTATTAATAAAGCGGGGATACACAGTCACACTGATAACACACTTAACTAATCACACAATAAACTACAAATCACACATACAACTCATTACAACATAATAAACTAATACATTAAGGTAATCGTGAGAACTGACAGTGGGGCAAATGCCGGCCCTAGCCAATTGAATATTAAACGCCGAGGCAATTGACCTCTCTAGCTAAATGAGATTACTTACATACTTTACGGGGCAATTCCCCTAGGCAATTGACTTTTGAAACATTTTATACCCATCTTAAACAAAACTACATATATATATGATAATAATTAGATAAATAATAGCATGCATAATAATATGAATCTCATACCTAGATCTAAGCTGATTGGGCGGGGAGGAGGCAACGAAACTGACTGAAATGCAGCAGGTTGTATGCCCTAGCCTTAAATAATAAGAGAAATGAACATGATGCGGGCCCTATGCAATTGACTGGGGCAATTGAGATGGCGGTGGAATTGACAACCCCTAGCCAATTGCCCTAGGCAATTGAGATTACTCGACCGAGGGGACCAGTTGAGCGATAATAAAGAAAGAGCAGTTTTCACCATACAAACACATAGTTGTTAGTATTTATGCAGCTTAATATATTCCATGACATAAAAAGAAATTTAAAATGTGACATTACATGATTCAAGGTACCTAAGAGAGCAATTATTCCCTAACGTTGACTTTGAAGGCGACCAGATTTGTTTATGCAGCCTCATTTTGAAACTTGACCCACTTTTCTCCTTTTTTGGTAAACAAATGCAGCGTGCGCTTCACAGGCAATCAAAATGATTGGGTTCTTGTAAATTAATTTTAATATAAATATTCCTCAATGAAAACATACACTGTGAAGAATGTCTTATTTTATTGAGTTGTTGCTAGGTAACTTTATATTGCGTGACACCTTCATGATATCCGGATATGAACAGAAACAAAAAGTCAAAAGTCTGATTGGGAAGTTCTCACTTGAGCAGAGACATTTAACACATCTCTGTGGTAAGTTTTGCAAGTTGGATCCTTAACACGCTCGTGTTTTCCACACACATAAAGCGTATTTTCGGCGTGAATGTCGAAATTCTCCTGCACAATTCAGTAGCCATTGATATGTTCAGCCTGAGAGCAATATAACTATTATTATTATTGCTCTCAGGTTCAGCGTGTCGTTTTCTTGGGCAGAGGATTACGTTGCATTACTCGCGCGATTAAAATTCTCACCGCACGCATGCTCGAAAGACACATTTGGAATGTTGAAATTGACGACTTAAAAAAGTTCAACTGAACCGCTTTTGTGATATTCGGAAAAAAGATAAATTGCAGAATTTAAATGGATGGACAAAGACGCCGACATGACAGTTATTCCACTGACAGTACAGACAGTAGCAGGTCAAGTTCCTCCTCAAGAAACTCTAAAGGATATAAAGAAAGGAGACTGCGCAGACACAGAAATCATTGTTACTTCATGTCAGATCATATTAAGGAAATTGAGCATGAATGTGATGATTATAGGTCTCTGTACATGAGATCTCGGAGGACCGTTGCAAGATTGACCACTCAATACAACCAATCACAGAAGAAACTTTCAGAATTGCAACATGATCACCAGGTGCTGAACTCGCAGTACAGTTCATTGCAAAAAGAACTGGACCAACTCAAAGGTCAGCACGATTTATCTCAGAGAAGATTGGAAAAAGTGAAGAATTATTACAGTTCATCTCAGAGGAAATTGTCAGAACTCTACGAAAAGTACAATTCATCACAGAAGAAATTGTCAGAATTGAATAGTCAGAACAGTTCTTCTTAGGAGAAATTGTCAGAATTGAATAGTCAGAGCAGTTCTTCTCGAGAGAAATTGTCAGAACTTGAATCTCAGTACAGTCTATCTCAAAGGAAATTATCAGATCTAACTGCTCAATACAATGCATCTCAGGAAAAACTTTCAGAAATGAATGAATGTAAAAAGGAACTTGAAACTCAGTACGGTTCATCGCAGAGGAAATTATCTGAACTCAATGCCGAGCACAATACAGCCCAGAAGAAATTGTTAGAACTTGAATATCAGCACAGTTTATCTCAGAGGAAATTATCAGATCTTACAGCTGAGTATAAGGCATCTCAGGAAAAACTTTCAGAAATGAATGATCGTAATAATGAACTTGAAACCCAGAACAGGTCATCTCAAAAGGAGCTGTCAGATAAAAAGTCTGAAAATCAGAAACTCCACAAAAAGATAACTTATTATCAGAAACAAAACTCTTATTATAAAGAGCTTCTTAACTTAAATCATGAGGGTGCTAATTGTCTTGCAGAAGACCTTTCCCAAATTACTGATTTGTCTCCAGACTTGTTACTAACTTGCCTTAAAGTGCCTCTAAGCCATCATTAGATGACACAACGCAGGCATGTATACTTTGTGGGAGATAGCTTTATTAATAAAGCGGGGATACACAGTCACACTGATAACACACTTAACTAATCACACAATAAACTACAAATCACACATACAACTCGTTACAACATCATAAACTAATACATTAAGGTAATCGTGGCTTGATGCGTTCCACAGGGGTAGACCTGTCGCTCCTCCACTGGCTTGGGCATGGAATTGTTGGTTGCTCTACTTTCCCTGCTTTGCACACAATTCGTAGGGCATTGGCCCTCTGCAGATTCTACATATATGGAGCCTTCGGCACATTTTAAAGTTACATTTTTGTGAATTGAAATTGAGGCAGATTTCATTCGTAGGCACAATCTTCTTCTGTGGCTTAAACGTTTGGCCTGCCGCCCCCTGAAACGGGGAGCTGATGTGAAAGGGGCATTCACCAGGGTGAACGTGGGGAGCGTGGACAACGTGGAGCTGAGGTCCTCACCATTGTGGCATCCAGAATAGAAGTTATTATATCTGTTGGGATCTCAGCGAAAGACATACTCCTACCGCCCAGCATAACCCTGTGGCGAATATCCAGAGCCGTGATGGCATTCCAATCATATCTTTTACTAAAATCTGCCAGTTTCTCCTTATAAATACTGAACTGTTCGTAAAGCTGGACCCCGTGGACACGAATCATCATTCTTTCGTATATATTCCATGCCTCTAACCACGTGGCCATGTCTATAATCTTCCTTTTTTGGCACTTGCTCCTATACCTGATAGCCCCGTCCGAGTCTAAATATGGCTGCATTACCCCGGGGTCATCATGTTGCACCACTAAGTTGAATAAGAAATCTTCTAATTGGAAGTATTCGCCGTCAATGGCTGCCCTGAGTGTTTTTTCTGGCACATTAGCTACATCACAAAGTTTCTTGAGATTTTGAACTCCGTCCAAATTTTTCAGACCTAGAATCTTGCCCCCTTTAAAAGGAAGGGGTTGCCCAACATGGGTATATTCTCCAGCGTTTTTAAAAGATAAGTCATTCATAGGCAATTCGACTCCTGTGGAGTGAACATCCCTAGCCAATTGACCAATTGCCCCGGCAGCTTGGTTGTTAACAAATTGTTCATTACCTGGGTATGATGGCAGACTGAGGCACGTGTTCCCTAGGCAATTGTCTGGGTCCCGGTGCCGACTCGATGCTGGCCCCGACTCCCAGGGAAGGCTGCGGAGCCGGTGGGGCTGGCTGGCCACTCTGGAATATTTGGCCCTGCATGGTGACGACTTGATTCTGAAGTGCATGTATAGCAGATAAGATAGGGCTTACGTTTTCTTGTGGATCTGCAATTTCCTCAGACGATGGGCCCACTCTGGGCGTCTCGGTGTCCTCTGCTTCGGGAGATGCAGCTTCTTGCTCGGCGAGGGCCTCTCGCTGGGCCCGTAGGAAGGCCGGTTCATTCTGACGTCCATAAGGGCCTACGTGGCCCTTGATGGGTTGGCCACAATGCCGGCATCCGTTGCCTTTCTCCCCGTTCATGGCTACTCGATCCACCAATCGAGGGGAAATTGGCTAGGATGCAAATAGAAGTTCGATAAAAGTCACTGATTTTAAAACATAGAAACACTGGAAGCATACATGATGGTACTTATCTTGATAAAAACTGTAAATCCGTAAAAACTATTAACTCCATAAAATATATTAAAATCCATCATAAAATAGCAATCCTTGTTTAAAAGGCACATATAATATCCCACATAGCTTCCATCTACAACGAAACTGACTGAAATGAGATCTTGTAACATGTAGAATAATCGAAAAGTATCATAAGGCTGAGCTCTTTACTCATGTCACCTCTGCTATGATTCTGTATGGGGACAAAATTGCTAAAAGAAGGTGTGTTCATAGCCCTTTTGAAAAACCAGTCTTTAGTTTGAATTCCACATAGTGCATAAACATCTCCATTAATGAGAGATTTAAGATGCTTTCTTTTTATGTCTTTTTGTTGATAATGTAAATAAAAGTTGTACAGATATTGAGTAATTCTGTATTATTTTCATTGATATCTAGTATGACATGTGTTACACATTAAATATACCATAGTTCTACCCACTGCCTAGTCTCACTGTCAGATGTCTGTCCATCTGTATGTATCAGTTTAACCAGTTTCAAAATACCGACAATTCCATTAATCCGACATAATTTTGTGCGACGGAGAGTGTCGGATAAATGAGGGTTGACGGTAGTATGCTTCTTTGAATTTTGGTATATAATTAATTTCTAACGGAGTTCAACACCAACAGAGACAAACCACTGTCAAAAGTCACAGTCAAATGTTAAATGGGGTGACCAGACCCCAACTGTAAGTTAATAATTTTCTTCATCATCTCAAATACAAATACAAATACAAATATTTTATTCTCAGGAGTAGACCCCCTGGATGACTACTAGAGCCACCCAGTGATCAATGGGAGAATGAGAAAGAGGCCAGGTGACCCGATAGATACATGTGGTGCCACCTGGTATACATCTGAACTACATAGTATTACATTATTTAACAAAATACAAAGATTAAGATGGTAGTGCAGTATGTGTACGGCCCAAAATACTAATTTATCATCAAGTTGTAATTATAAATGGATGACTTAAATACAGTTTTCATTTTGATTAGTATAAATGTATTAAAGACAATGTCTTATTTCTTATTGACTTTATACTCAGTGTAGAGCAGGATAAACTGTTGACTTAGAGATTGGTGATTATTCTGTGACTAGTAGTATTCCTAGTGATAATAATAATGACAATACGCAATTGCAGTTGACATATTCAACACTGGATGCAGCACTATTAAATAGGATATGACTGTTCTGGCATTACATATAGGGGCACCACCATACTAACCACCAACATTATGAAGTTCCTGATAATTTATGCACACAATATATGGCTATTCTGAAAATACATATAGGGGGCACCACCATACAGTCCACCAACATGAATGATGTTTCTGATAAGTTTTGCATATGAACACTATTTGACAAAGATTGTTCAAGTCTAATGATATTTCTACTGTAATTATAGATTTTTAACATTTAATTATTTGTTAAACATACTGGCTCATGACCAGCTGTTAAAAAAAATTGGGCATTTCCAAACATCCACAAACAAAGTTAACAGCTGTTAAATCGATACAAATTCTGAGCTGGTAACTTTCCCAGCTGGTAAAAATTCTGAGCTGGTAACTTTCCCAGCTGGTAACTTTCCCAGCTGGTAAAAAATAACAGCTGACAGCCAAAATCCCAGAGTGCAGCTGGCTGGTAATTATTTTAATATTTCCTTCTAGGAAATACTAAAAATGCATATTGGAAAAAATGGAGTGATATGTTGTTCACAACATTCTAAAACATACTCTGCCCAAGTTTCACATCTCTATCTCAATTTTTAACGAAGTTGGTAGTGGTGGGCCCCTGCAGTGTATTCTACGATAAAATGAGGCCATTGGTCACTTTCGATAAGGCTTATTATGCCTAATATTATAAGAAGCCACTCAGGTGTGAATAAATCGAAGCATTAATGAAATACAAGTGGCACTGAGTGGGATGAAGGTGTGAATAACAAGCTTCATGATATAAAACCTACATTAGGTAAAATTATAATTCATGCAGTAAAATGTCATGAAGAAGTATTAACATATATTTGAATTGGACAGTCACTTAACATATTGTTATTTGTTAAAAGGTGAAGATCAGCCTGTGTTGAATAAGAAAATATTAGAGATCAATAATTTGAGGCTTTAAGTTTGAAAGATATATTCGACTACTTTGATACTGCTTTGATTTTGTAAAAAAGAAATTGTTTGATTGTTTTAGGGTGGAGTTTTGTTAGGCTGGTCTTATTGGTTAGCATAGCATTTACTTTTTTTGGGCCATTTAAGTGTGAGGTTTATATGTAACATGTGATTTATTTTGTTGTTATTCGCCATTGCAACATCATTTTTATAGTCCAATCATTCATTCTAACATTATCAGAGAAAATTGGAATATTTTGACATATATTAGACCAAAAATCATCAGATTTGAGCCTCTTACTCTCAAGTCAGAAATATTATATTGTAACATATTAATAACAAAAATGAAACCTTAATGTAAATAATCAAGGATTCCAGTTGACATGATAGCTTGCACTGATGAATTTAGCCAACATGACTGGTTATAGTCCTGTTTACCTTTACTTGCCTCGCCTGGCTATTTCACTGATTTAGCATCGCCTTGGTAGGTTTATGACACATTCTCGGGATGAGCTTTTTGGCATTTGGACTTTCCATTTGTGAAGGAGGAACAAAGCATTTTGTTGTTTGACCATTTTAGTTCCAAACACCATTTCTCTTGTCCCATTTCTTGATGCTTAATAGAACTTGGTAGTTTCTGCCATGCCTATTTAAAGATGTCACTTTCAGGTTGGCATTGAGCCTGTGTGTTTCAAGATTATATCTATGAGGAGAGGGCTGCATTTGTTGCATGCTCCTCCAAAGGAACCTAAAGCATTTGCAGTCCTACCAATTTTCACTTTCATTATAATTTTCAGAAGAGTTGGCAAGTATACCCGATTCTGGCCTCATCTATATATTTGTTCATTAATCAAGCTTATGTGAACGAGTTTTCTGTTGGCCAATATACAACTAGTTTTCTGTTGGGTGTTTGGAACGACTTTGGTATTGTTGGCTCAATGTGATAAACATGAATGAAAGCTTTTTAAAATTATTTCATCTCCTATTTCACTCCATTTGCAAAGTTCCATGTTTGGTTGAAGTAAGGCATATCTTCCTTGTTCATTGCATTTAGTACACCATGTATCATAGCCCAACTGAAATCCATCTCAACCCAATGTGGTTGATACATCACCTTTGCATCGTTAATGTTTGTCTTGGTCAATAATCCTTCCAGTGGCATGGAAACAGGTTTACAATTTTCACTTTCACTGATCCTTTGTTAACAATGTAACTCGTAATATTAGGCATTGTTAGCTCAAAGCAGGCATAGGATTTTTAAAATCTTATTTGGGACACCATCATCTTGTTTATATTCCTCAACAGAGTTATATTAAAGGGACTACATTTTGACAGATATATTAAGAGTATATTTTGAAGCAATGTAAAGTATGTTAATAAAAATCCTTTTATCATAATTAGGAGGTATTATCAATTAGCAATTGCAAAGAGGATTTGATACATTGCTGGGGTTCTGAAGTTCCAGTTATAACAGCTCACAAAACCTTCAACAATAATCAGATGCCCACATTTGGGAGTTTATGGGAAATAGTGGATGAACTAAAAGATCAAGATGTCCAATGCAAACAGAAATTTATTAAGAAGGGTGGTGCAAGGGTTACAATCAATGTTTATTCTGACATTTGAAGCAGCGCATCAAGTTAGATATTTAAACATTAGAGTTGATGTTTTTATTCCAAATCCTCTGTTCCACTTCAAATATAGTCATGGATCTGATTGATGTAAAGGGAATGTAACATGCCCAAAATATGGATGTAGTCCATATTTAGTCGAATATATCTTTCAATGTAGAAAATATGGATATAGTCATGGATCTGATTGATGTAAAGGGAATGTAACATGCCCAAAATATAACAAAATATAGAATTCAATGAATTCTGCATACTGAGGAGCATGTAGAAAGTTTATATACTACAGACATCCTATGCAAATACTTTAAAGACCAAAAAACAAAAGCAATTATAGCTATTCAGACTGAAATTACCCCACCTCTAAAACCTCTTCACAAATTCCCTCCACATCATATAGTAATAGCATTAGACCAGTTAATAAATCTGAAATCAAAGAAATCAAAAATCAAGGGAAATGAGGATACAGGATGGATATAGGTGATAATTCTGATATTCGTTTTACTCCTGTGCACTCAAAATATAATTGTAAACTTAACACATGATCATGTTAAATCGTATATTAATTCTCATTCTTGATATGACCATCGGCAATATCATACAATATAATTGTAGAGGATTTGAGGCAAACTGGCCAGAACTAGAGGTTTTAGCCCAAAAATGTAATGCAACATTATGCAGTGTTTCAATCGGTGCAATGGACCAAACACCGACCCCACTAGCACAGTTGGTAGAGTGTAGGATCTGTGCCTTTGTTGGTTAAATAAGTGGAGGACGGGAGGTGGTGGGTTCGACTCCCACTGTCGGCAGTGTTACTTTCACACTGGGTAAAAGGCTCGAAAGTCGACCTGATATGGCCATAGTTGCTGAAAGGGTCGTAAACACACCATTTCACATTTCACATTTTCGCAATGGACCAAGCACATGGAGTTTTATTTTTATGCATTTCCCAATGCAAAGTAACATTAATGGTTGCTTTGCAGAATACATTTTGTTCAGTGTGTTAACCACCAAGTAAACCAATTAATAGGGCAGATTTAAATAATTTGATAATCCATGGCACAGTTGGTTATAGCGCCAGTTGATAGCACCAGTTCCTCTGTGTTGATCCAAAGATCGTGGGTTCAATCCCCAGCTGATTGTAATTATGAAATAATTTATAATATGAACTGAGGTCCAGAAGCATGAATACAATAGAATGACAGCTCTGACAACATCTAAATAGATTACAAGAATGGGCTGATAACAATAGATTCAAGTTTTCTTTGAAAAAAAACTATGTATGCAATTTTATAAAAAGTGGAAGGTTCACAAAGATCCTGATCTGCACCTTGACCAAACTCGAATCCCTGTTGTCGACGAAACCAAGTTTCTTGGACTTATATGAGATGGAAAGCTATCTTTTATCTCTCATATTAAATATGTTGAAAAGAAATGCCAGAAGACATTCGACTTATTATGGGTTCTTGCCCATACTAATTCGGTAGGGGACTAATTATACAGAGCACTGGTACATTCCAAACTTGATTTTGGGTTTATGGTATATGGATGAGTTTGTTTGTTTGGGGTTTTACATCACTTTCAACATTATTTCAGTCATTTTGTGATGAGACCTACTTGTAGCAGATATAGTGCTGCCTCACTGAATTGTCATGTCGCAGGTCCTTGACATGACAACCCACCCGGTCACAGAGTTACAAGGACAACGGGTTAACCCTTTGGCACGGACCTCAGCTCATGTGTGAAATTGTATCATGAATTCAATCTCGGCATGGCCGGGGATCATACCCACGACCTTTGGATCACCACAGAGGAACTGGTGCTAATAAGCTGGCACTCTAGCCAACTGTGCCACGGCCTGTGGCCCGGTATATGGATCAGCAAGTCCATCTTATATTAAAATGCTCGATAATGTACAAAATCAAAGTTTAAGACTATGCTTTGGTACATTTCTTACATCACCTGCAGATAAAAGAGAAAAGCTTGGCCTTCAGTATGCTGCAAAAATTGCTACCAATCTAGAAAATCCAGTACACAACAATATATTATAACGAACTACCTTTCCGTATGTCAGACTGGTAAAGGGCAAAACAATGACGCACTAATAACAGTTCAACGATTCATTGAAGAATGATTTGACAAGTGAATAGTAAATGTACAATTCCGTATCACTGATGTAGACAAACTGGTTACCAGTAAAACAATGTCATGTCAAAAATACTTGATGTTCTTATTGTTATATTTATATCCACTTATACATTAATGCTACTTTTCATGTCATTTTCTATTATAGGTTGACTTCTGATACATCTGCTTTCTGAACTGAATCACAGGTGCTGATTAACTTATGACATCTCAGAAGTGGCTTCTGAGATTTCAGCAGGACTTCTGAAATCTCAGAAGTATGACTATAAAAATATATGATCTAATTTAATTCTGGTACTGGCAAATCTTGATATACATGGCAAGGAACTGTTGCCAATGTGAATGTTGCTCCGATTGATTTAATATATAATTGTATATCTCTTCAGGGTTCCTGCTGGAGACTTCTGAAATCTCAGATGACTTCTGAGATTTCAGAAGTCACTTCTGATATATCAGAAGTGTTAGAAATTGATGTTTCCCTTAATTAGAGAAAATACAAATGTCAAATGTCATGACAAATGTCATATATCCGACAAAGAGTTTTCTTATATCTCAATTAAGTGTTCTTTGAAATTCCATCAGCATCTGTTTTGGATCATTTGAGATCTCAGCTGAACTTCTGAAATTTCAGAAGTTTGACTTTAATATTACTTATAAGTAATATTTTTAGAAGCATCAATTCTCAGAAGTTTCTTCTGAATTATCAGAAGTGTCTTTTTTAATTAATTCAATCTATTTTTGTAGAAATGTACCTTGTTGGAAACGATAAAGTGTCCCTTTAAGTTTCGTCTGAATTTCCAGCAGAACGCGCGTTGTCATGAACTCGATTGGCAAATTGTCACGCGTAATTGCTTTTATTGGTTTGACGTCATTTCACGCATGCGCAGAAGGCCAAAGATCGACTCGGCCAAGATGGCGCGCAAAAGGAAAATCAGAACACTTTGCTTTGCTAGAATCAGACTTGAAGAATTTTCAAATGTCTACAATTAAAGGTATTAAGCATCAATTCTACAATTTGGTGTATTTCAAAGCTTAGCCACATATGAACATCATGACAAATTGAAATCATGATAGATTAAAAAGATAAGTTGCTATAAGCCATAAAAGTTGCACTCCCAGGAAAGATCTGTCTCAGCCATAAGCTGCACGTGACGGGTAAACACGGGTAGCGTGAACTTTATTTGACCTCAATTGAGGCTCAAAGTGGGGTAGCACTGTTTGACGTCATTCTGGCACTATTCAAAGGACAATACATTTCATGACGTCATAAGCATATTGCCATACTCTTATGACGTCATTTTACCTTTCAGTGCCTCTATGATGACACTCCACATAAAAATGATGCCAAGAAAGGAGTGTGCTTTCATTAGGGGCCTATATGTTAAGGTCATGTTCAAACATATTTCACAGACACTTATGGCGATGCATCAATCAAAAAGTTTATAGACATGAAAGACAAATACATTTATCACCAATATGTGAATTTTAAATGTTTTTTTCAAAATCGGTGCTTAATCCCTTTAAGTCCAATTGAGCATAATAAATCCTTGATCAAGTCAATGTTGAATTTATGTATAATTGATCTATAAAAGTAATGACATAAGATTCATGTAATAAGAACTTAAAGGATTATTAAATGTTTATAATTAAGTCCAATTATGCATAAATCCTTTATCAAGTTGATAAGTAATTGTTATTTGTTATAATTGTTTAAAATGAAGGAAAGAAGGGGTCGATCAAATTGGCATCTGCCTCATGAATCATAGTAATCATAATATTATTATTGCTATTACATTTGGGACAGCCGCGTGTAAATCCCTGTCCATGGGCATGCTTCCATCCCAAAATATCCAAAAACTTTCCCCCATGACCTGCTAATTCATGCTGACACTCCAGGTCAGACTGCTGGTTTTGGCGGGAATTTAAAGCCTCCAATACCTGAGCATGCTGAGCAGCTAGCTGCCGACCGAGGCAACCCAGAGTGTCAACTATCCGCAGACCATGAGCAGAATTGTCTTGTCTTGTTTTGCGGGCCTCTTTCTCCACAGAGGTCTGAAGAGAGATGATTTTGCCCTCCAGCATACTCTCATCAGAAGAGATTCCAGACTCTCTAGCACTAAGTGA
This sequence comes from Amphiduros pacificus, assembly GCA_949316495.1. Lineage (NCBI taxonomy): Eukaryota > Metazoa > Annelida > Polychaeta > Phyllodocida > Hesionidae > Amphiduros > Amphiduros pacificus. The sequence goes on along the minus strand of OX439001.1, from coordinate 40,348,443 downwards.
CTCCTCATTTTCCGTGTCCATGATTTTAATTAGAGGCGGGAAGAGCGGAATTGTTTCTGAATCCCTAGAACTCTGCTCTGGGCAAAGGGGCATCAGACAATTGGTCGAGTTTTGAGGTGCTAGTGTCAAAGTCAGAGGTGGTGCACCTGCGTCTTTGAACACTCTTGTCTTTGGACACCCTTGTGAAGATTTTGTCGCCACAGAAGACCCAATGGCCTGCCTATGCTTCCCATTATTTTAAATAACCATTTTCCTCCACCGGACGAGCTAATGCATAAGTGGAAATTACCATTTTTAGGCATTGAATGACCAATTGATGTGCCTTTAAGGTATTTGGATACTCTGGCATTTCATAGTTTAATTTTTCTAGTTTTTTGCATATTGAAACAGAAGACATATCCTGAGTCAAAAACAATTTTTATTTGTACATTTACCATCTGTATATTTTTTTACAGCTGCCACTAATAATGGGAAAAATCAATATTTTACAATAAATTTAGTGAATAACATAATTCAGTTAAAATGCATCCCATGTAACATTAAGGAAAATAAATATAACTTTTATAATTAAGTTTTCATTGTTTATCAATAACAAGCATGTTTTACATGAAATTAGTACTTTTTCTATTTATAGATTGCTTGATAACACAACGGTGGCGCCATGTAGTGGCATAATCTTACTGCAATATTCCACATCTAATGCATTTATTTAATTTTGGCTAGTTTAATTTCTTAGTTACTTTACTAAAAACGAAGGTAAATATGTATTCTATCATATAATGGAAAAAAATATGGATGTCACCACATTATTTTCTTCTGAAAAATTAATTATTTGAAATAGAATATGCACAAATATGGGCGAAATTATAGAAAAGTGACATTTTTGTCCATTATTGAGGCTGAAAGATGTATTAATAATAATTACAACATATGTCATTTAAATGATATAATTTGAATCTGGGAAACTTCTTTAATGCCTTTATTTTGACCATGCTTTGGAGTATAATGATTGACGATAGCCCTTTTCATTGATTAGCTTCCCCTTACTCACAAACTTGCCTTTAAGTCGTAGTCTTTCACTCATTTTAATGTCTCAGAATGAGCAAAGCTGATTTGATTTTTGGTGGTAACAGTTTTAGAAGTGGAAGTACATTTATTTAAGATTTCATTTACTAGACAGCTCCCATTTGCCATTTTTTTCACCAGGTGGAGATGGTGCTACTGTGGCTCCACCTACAACCAGGGTATCCAAATACCTTAAGCCACCATTCATTCATTCATTTGCAGTCACACTAAGAGTGGGTTGCAATTATCTCCCACACTAAAAGTGTACTGGAGAAGTGAAAGTTACCTTTAAGTAGTTTATACATAGATAAATGCTTGATTTATATTGTTAAATGCAATTTGATTTTGATTATATTGCTTTATTTATGTTACATGACATTTAATCTACTATGGCAACTGGACTATGCGTTACAAAGTCATCAAATGTGATAACTGATGACTCATTGATCAACCTATAGTTTGTATTTCAAGAAAACTCAAATTACAAATGCAGATGTGAATTCCAAATCAATCATGACACTTGATAAAATCGTTAACATCATTACACTCATTTGAGTTTAACTTTGAGATATGACATAATTATCAAGTGGAACTTACCTAGGTACATTAAATGTGCTTATACATAGTATAATAAGTAGCTAACACATGGCATAAGCCCGTAACTGAACGTGTATAACAGATGGGTGAGATGGAAGCCCTGGAAAAAACTAACAATGTCTTGGCCTTCCTGTGTGATTCCTTAGAAGCCTTAGAAGCCAGAACCATGCCTGCCAGGATACCACCCCCCCCCCCTCTCCAAACAGCAAAGCAACATTGGTGGTGCATGTGTCATTAACTCACTGAAGGCTGTTGGCTGACAACTGAGGATTTTGCCTTGCAGAAGTCTGTATCTTGTCCTCTGGTAGAAGACCAGCTTGAAATCCTTGGTGAGTCGCATCTGGATACGTCCTGTTGTGGCCTTGGTGTGCAGCAGCTTGACAAGCCAGTAAGGCTTGAGACCATGGCGGCCAGCCTTACTATCTGATCCATTTTTGGTACAGATAACATGGTTGAACGAGGACCAGTTGGCATGACTCCATTATCCACTGATCCAGGTATCTTCATTGTGTTGACATAGTTCAGTCAGTACGGTCTGGCTGGCCACCAACTGCCTCAGCTCAGGCTCTCCATTCTCTGGGGGAAGTGTTTGGCTGGAAGGAATGGCAGGGTTTGTATTTTCTTGACGACCTGCTGAACACAGGCATCTGTAGTCTTCAGCCCAAAAGCCTGGCATTTCCTCCACACAGTCTGGTTCCAGTGAAAAGCACAACCTTTCACCAAACACCACGTTGGTGAAAAGTCTACATAAGGCCGGCCACATACCTATCTCGAAATCAACCACAGCCTGCAACACATGAATAGCCTGGGATGGCCTTCAAAACGTTCTTGTCTTTTTCTGGAACATAATACAAAATGCCAGGGGGACTTGCTTGATGCTGCTGCTATACCCTTTGACAAATGCATGAACATCAAACACTTGGCGGGCTTTTTACAGAGCCTGTGGATTACTTGTTATTTGAAATGACATGTGAACTACGAAATGTTTTTTTTTTAACAAATAAAAACATTGCATGCATCTTCAGCAATGTATATAATGTTAAAGACTGACAATACAATATTTTCTTTTAAAACAATTATATCTAGTATAAAAAATTATTACTATATGTATGTTTATGTAAGTTCGCAACTGGCCTTTTTGTCAAAGACAGTCATCTGGTCAGGTGTGAAGAACAGCAGGTGCCTGGCATCATCCACATGTATGTCCTTCTGCAAGTCACCTGGGATGAAGCGCATATCAAGGTCAAAGTTGAGACTGGCTGGCTCTGTAGGACAGTTACTAGCACGGGCTCTGTTGGCGGTACAAGATTTACTGGCCACGGGCCGTGGCACAGTTGGTTAGCACCAGTTCCTCTGTGGTGATTCAAAGGTCGTGGGTTCGAACCCCGGCTGTGCCGGGATTGAACTCATGATACAATTTCCCACATGAGCTGAGGCCTGTGCCAAAGGGTTAACCCGTTGTCCTTTTAAATCTGTGACCGGTTGGGTTGCCATGTTAAGGACCTGCAACATGACAATTCAGTGAAGCAGCACTATATCTGCTACAAGTAGGTTTCATCACGAAATGACTGAAATAATGTTGAAATTGATGTAAAACCACAAACAATCAAACAAACCATAACTTACAAAAGATGATACAGGCCAACATCATTACTGGTATCAGCACTCCATGGTGAGAATGGCTTCCATTAACACAAGGGAATATACCATTATAATCTGTCCTAACCTGACACCAAATGTTAAGCCTTAAAGGCCACATTATGCCCAGAATACACACATGTATTTAAAGGTGAGCCAAATACAGGCATTAATTGAGATAAAACTAGGTCAGTGTGGTGGACCAGAGATGTGTATTAAATGTTTCTGGGTGGACATCGTCATATCCACTGTGAGTATTGTGATAATCTCCTAGAGCTCTGTGTTTCCCATAATAAATATACATATTAACATTCTTGTCGCGTTGTATTGATATGTTAGTTTATATGGATAGACAAGTAGAACTGTATATTTCGTAACTCATTCTATTAAGTAACTAATACATTAGGGCGATGCTATAGATGAATTTGCACAAACCGCAGCTTGTGATAAACACATTGAAGTTGCTATGTCATGTCACGCATTATGTGATGTTCCAGTTACATTCACATGTATCACAATACAGATTAATCTTTCCTTATATCACTAATTAAAACTTAAATCATAACATTATATCTAAGCAGCTTTAAGTCCAGGGTAGGCCACATAACATCCATACTTTAATGCGCACAGATCAACACAAGTTGACCAGAAGTTGGTTGTGCATGTGTGGGATTTGGCTGGAACTGGCTTGATCGCACCAATCAATAATCCAGCAGTTATTAGGTCAGACAGGATCCAAAATGGCTACCTGGATCCAAGGACGCCTCGTCCTGTGAACCACGTCTGGGTGGTCATGAAGCTGTTTACACACACCTTAAACACACAGATGTACTGCATGTGAACTCCAGTCTCATCGGACAGTTTGATATATTGTTTGGTATTATTACTGAGACGATGTTATGGTGGGGACACTGTCAAGTGTCTGTTTCTGTTTAATAGCGATGTAACTGGTGTACGTTATCAGACCACACCGTGAGAGGCGAACCTGCAATGAAATACGACGTGTGCTGCATTTGTTTTACCTACCTGTTGTTTGTTTACATTTGACTTCGTTTAAGTGGATGTTATGGACATTTATTTTGGACATTTGATTGTGGAGATTTAATCCCATCATGCTGTGCTGTGTATCAGATTATGCTGCAAAAGAAAATCGTTGGATCTTAAATCTGAAGGCCACGGTTGGTGTCGGATTTATGATGGCGATGCCTATACATGAAACATATATATACAAACAGGTGAGACATGTCAGTACATTATAAAAAAATAATGCAATACCTTTGAAATATAGTTAAAACATTTAAAAGCCTCCGCTAATGCACATGAACTAGGTGTTTAAGACTATATACACAGATTTAGAATGGATGATTACGAAGAAATACACATTAATGTAAGTGTTTTTATTTTCATCAAGAGGCATTGTACTATCGTTAATGCAAGAAGATATTTAATCTTTATTAATGTTTACCAACCAATTACTAATGTTGATACCAATCTATTGGGACTAATCCAATATCCGACAAATCCAATGTTAGATTGGCAAATGCAGTGTTAAGAGATAAAATAACAAATATGTACAAGATCAACGGAATCAAGGTGCAATTGACTTTCAGTTGATAAACGGAATGGGCAAATATAAAAAAACATTGATAATTAATATATCAGAATCAGTACATATGAAATCTTTAAATGAACAAGTTATCAATATATAAGATATTTATTCTCTCTTAAATGACAAGACTTAAATGGAATAGCCTCCGGTCAAAGCTGATTATTTCCCAGGTCAAGCTCATTACATTTAATACAGCATTTGCGGTTAGATTGATACCCTTTACTTCCGCTGCATTTACGCAATATGCTTAGTTAAATGACAATTACATGTGGATTGACAAAGTGGAACTCGTGTGCCTTCATTAGCCTTAGGCGGGTGTCGGTTTTGGCGGGTAAACCTCAGATCAGGAGATAAACTCAGCACAGATTGAACAGGGCGATCTCCTGAACTCCCCTAGGCTATGCATGGAAATCATTTCTGAGCCTTACCAAAAAAAACAGGCTGAGAGGAAGGATCTTTTTATTCAAACAAAATTTGACAAAATTACTGTACAATTCATCTTTTATGAATAAAGGTGACAAGTACTTGATATGAAAAAGGTATCTGTGCGAAGCATCATATTATATGTATTCAGAGTTTAACTGCTTGGCACCTATAGATGTGTTAACACATCTGTGGCCTGGCTCACATGCCAAGAATAAAGCATATATAAAGCATATATAAAGCATATATATATATATATATATATATATATATATATATATATATATATATATATATATATATATATATATATATATATAATATATTATATATATATATATATATATATATATATATATATATATATAATATATATATATATATATATATATATATATATATATATATATATATATATATATATATATATATATATATATATATATATATATATATATATATATATATATTATATTATACAAATATGGACCTGGGTGGAGTGCAATATGACTTTTTATGGACCTTCGGAAAGTTATATTGCACGAGGCGCAAAGTTAGAATGTAGATTTTCAATAATGGTATAAGACTTCTGGTTCTAATAATTATTTCCTGATTTCTGCATTGCCATGTGGTGTGTTGGGTTTTAATTAAGGAGCATTGACCCTCGCTGTAGCTTTTGCCACGCAATCCACCTCCACCGAGAGACTCCATTAAATATGAAAGACAGAAGTACGAGGCTTTTGACAAACTGCCAATCTTCAATACAAAATGCCAATATTCAGGAAGAATATTTCTTCAGAATATGTCAAAAAAGTTCAAAACATTATTGCAAGAAAATATTTGAATAATGACCAGGGATTTGTCCAAAGTTTGCAAAGGAATAATTTGATTTCTGTCATTTTTCCTCATTGGTTGTTATATAGTACAGTTCTTTACCCTGAAGGTGGAGCTGCTGATCAATGATTAAGTAGCTCCTCAACATGTCAAGATCATTGTTGATAAGGATTTATATTTAGCTTCTCCTAGGAAATCATCTGTGAGAAACGGTCCAATAGATTACAGATCTTGGCTGTGCAATCACCACATTGAATGTAATTTTAAGTGAACCTCGAGGACATGTGCAGTATTTCAATATGATTATTACACACAAAATAAATAGTGTTTTAGAGTTGTCAGGGAATGGTGCTTGGCTGCCAAGATTAAATATTGTTGGTGGTGGACGATCTAGGATCTAGGATGATCTAGGATATCAAAGGGATATCAAAGGAAGACCGCAAAAACTTAAATGTTTTTAGTTTGCAAATATACGGTTTCAAATAGGAACAAATGGCGAAACGAAAGGTTTTTTCAGTTTTTCATGTGATTAGAACTATACATTTCAAATGAGCTCACTTACAAGTATATTAATGGTATAATGTGGAATTGCTGGTTTATAGAAGAGCCATAACTATTGGATTATTTTCATTTGCATAACAAAGGAATTGCCTTATTATGCAAATGAAAATTTTGTATCCTATATGGCCGATGTCCAATATTTTGTGTATTGGAATGCCCAATACACTATTTTCGGGATCTTGGCATATTGCATGAAATTACACATGGCAATTAGTATGACATGCTCTAGTATTACAAGGCACCAATCAAGGAGGCTGTGATGTTCAAGAGAGGATTGTTTGCTTTTTCGGCCAATCCCATTTGCATGAATTTTTTTAAGCCCAGCCCTTTTAAAGGTAGTTCATACACATATATCAGGATGATTACAAGTTTATATGGGACGTAATGTTAGAGTTGACCAATCAAATGTGCATATTTCAAAGCCGAGATTAGTCTAATAAGCAGCCCTGCATGGTCCACAAATGCCCTCAGATCAAGTATCTGGGCTTTTCTTGGAGAAGTTATTGGAGAACACTATATAATGAATATAATTGATCTGTGAAAATTGTGAAATGGTGTTTTACGACCCTTTCAGCAACTATGGCCATATCAGGTCGACTTTCAAGCCTTTTACCCAGTGTGAAAGTAACACTGTCGGCAATGGGAGTCGAACCCACCACCTCCCGTCCTCCACTTATTTAACCAACAAAGGCAAAGATCATACACTCTACCAACTGTGCTAGTGGGGGCGGTGATTGAGCCACGGGCCGTGGCGCAGTTGGTTAGAGCGCCAGCTTATTAGCACCCGTTCCTCTGTGGTGATCTAAAGGTCGTGGGTTCGAATCCCGGCCATGCTGAGATTGAACTCGTGATACAATTTCCCATATGAGCTGAGGCCCGTGCCAAAAGGGTTAACCCGTTGTCCTTGTAAATCTGTGACCGGGTGGGTTGTCATGTCAAGGACCTGCGACATGACAATTCAGTGAGGCAGCACTATATCAGTTACAAGTAGGTCTCATCACGAAATGACTGAAATAATGTTGAAAGTGATGTAAAGCCCCAAACAAACAAAGCGGTGATTGAACTGTGAATGATCGATAATTTTATTTTATTTTTTTATGGCCTTAATATACAGTAATGTTAATGCCATTTTTACCATTTAAGAGCTCCAGTTTTTAAGATCCACGATTTCTGTCGTAGATATATTCATATGACAATCAGAATTCAAACCTTTGTGAAAAGTAGTTTCTCCACTCAAGTCCCAACGTATATACATTTGTAATGCCAGTGCAGTTTCTTAGACAATTTTGCCAACTTCTGCCATGTTTTAGAATTGGAGGTCATCGTTTGCTGATTTATACCTGTCATAATGACAGATTAGCCTAATAATAATACGTCAGAGTAGCTCTCTCCATGCGGACTTCCTTGCCCATATCCCATGTGTACCTTAATATTACATAAGATCCCGCTGAATGGACTATTTTCGCCTTTTTCACGTCTCGTATTTTATTTTTTGTGTTGAGAGCTGATTGAGAAATATTGTTATTTTGGTAGATGTAACATAGATAACATGTAGATTATAATCATGTTATCACAGCATATATCAACTATGTAAACCCGGGGATGCCTAAAAAGCGGAGGTCATCCCACGGTTTCCATAGTAACTTTCAATTATTTATTTTCAGCTGGAAATGATAATTTTGTGGAGGTAGGGGCTTCCGTTAAGCTCTAAATCAATAATTAATTATGGTATTAATTAATGGAATTTTTATCCTGACAAAGGGCTTCATTTATAAGATATGTCTGTTGGCTGATAAGTTTATGCAATACCAAGTATAATACCCATGCAACACTCTCAGAACCCAATATTTTATTTTTAATTTGCAGATCTCGCCGAAGACCACATAACGTTTGGAAAGATGTCTGGAATGCCAGATGTGAGGGAACTTTCCTTCCAGAACGTCATCGATACAATTCTCAAACCGGCTGGGGTCAAGGTCGGGGGATACCCGGATGAGATATTCCAGGATCTCACAGACGATGAAAAAGATAAATGGATATGCAATGTTTGGTAATGGCTGCTTTGTGTGTCTGATACCGTTGTTTTAGTTTACTTTTCAATCGACAAGCGCTAGTATGGGCAACTAAAAACTAAAAAACTAAAAAAAAAATAAAAAATAAAAAAATAAAAATAATAATAATAATAATAATAATAATAATAAATGGATAAATATAAAATTGAAAAACTGCTAATGTTATGCATTAAAATCATTTATAAACACAGATTATAACTGATACACAAATTAATTGTTTTAATCTTCAAACAATCTCACACTTTGTATGCACCATTCTGTCCATTTATACGATTTTCAAGTTGACCTTTTTGCACGGTAGTTTTAATCCATGCGCTCTGGATCATTCCATGATTGATAGTTTCAATATCAAGATTAAAGCCTTATTTAAATATATGTCTGGCAGTAAATTTTATATTTGAATAAACTTGAATAAAATAAGCACTTCACTCTCCGCCATTATTTGTTTTTCACTGCAGTGTGACTTCTTGTGCCATATTTTGAAGTTCACTGATTATTTTTTTTACAGCTATCTCATCGTGAGAGAGGCGAGACAGTGTGACAACAAGCACATGTTCTGCCGAACTTGTGTGTTTGCCTGGTCAATGACATATGGAGAAAACAGGTAAAGAGAATTTGTGACAAAGGACCTGCTCTTACTTTAAGTTTAAGAACTTTTTGCTGTAATTGGTATACACTGAACAACATCTTTTGGAAAATGTGAAATGGTGTTTTAACGACCCTTTCAGCAACTATGGCCATATCAGGTCGACTTTCAAGACTTTTAACCAGTGTGAAAGTTACACTGCCGGCAGTGGGAATCGAACCCACCACCTCCCGCCCTCCACTTATATAACCATTAAAGGCACAGATCCTACACTCTACCAACTGTGCTAGTGGGGCCGGTCCCAACATCTTTTGGTTAAAGAAAATATTTTGATAAGTTGAAACATAAAATGACTCTAGAGTAAGAATAAACCTAACAGGGTATGCAAGACCTTCACCCCTGTGATTATATATATTTATGTCAGCTCTCTGAAATTGACAAGCAAGTGAAATAGACATGCCACTGGCAAAATGTTTTCTGGGGAAAGCATAGATATTTTAATTGCGTCACCTGTTATTCCATTATAACTGTAATATTCCATAGATATTTTAATTACTTTTTACCTGTTGTTCCATTCATTTTAGCCAAAAGTGCCCAATGTGCCGAAACAGTCAACCCGAGTACCACCCAGTCAAAGACTTTGACAAGCAGCTTGGGGAGAGAGCGGTCAAGTGTCCGCAGTCTGAATGCGCCTTCCAGGCTCCGCTACGGGTCTACCTCATGCACAGCCACGGGCGGCAACAGTTCACCAACGAACGCAATGACCTTGAGAACCTCCGCCCTGCTAGGCCCTCGGGAGCCCGGCTTATTGTCCTGGGAGATCTCAATGGTGGACAAAGGGTCACTCAACTCAGAGACCAGCTGCAACAGGTGAAATGCTCTGCTATGAATTTCATATTCAAAATTTTATTTTGACTGTTATAAAGTGTTAATACCCCTTTGGAAACCTTTTCCCCTTTTGGAATGCATGCATGTTTGGCCGTGTCATTCTCCCAGGTCATATTTTTTAGAATTTTGACCAGTTGACCAGGTTCATTTTGATTTTTAAATTCCACAATTGGAACTTAGAACTTAAAACTTAGAACCAAGAACATTCTTATTGATATAATTATACTTTTGAAGACCAACATAACAATATATTAATATCATTTAATTAAGATTATAAAAATTAAATAAACATCTGTCCAGCACATCCCTTTTTTGCACGTAAAATGAACACTTGATATTGATTCTCCCATTTCCCGTCTTTATTCCATCTTTATTCCATCTCATTGTAGTATGCCTACCCCCTAAGTCAGGATACATTCGTAAGTTAACATATAAACTCACTCATATGCATCGCTTTTAGTTATGTATTTTTCCTTTTCACATTTTATTTTGTCAAAGTTTTGCTTTTTTGTTTTACCAATTGTGAAGATTGGTATAAGCTGAATGAAGCTCATGGGTTTTGTTTCACAATAGGCACATTATATACATATGCATTAAAGTTCTATTGGCATTCAAAATGTTATTGACGTATATGATACAAATGTTTTGAATGATACAATTTTTTTGTTTTTCATTAGACCAGCACTTCGAAATGAATGACTGTATATTAAGTAACTCATCTAGTACAATTCATTTCATGTTTATATGGCCATTGCTTAGCATTGCCTTTCCACTATTTATTCATTAATTCTACTCTAAAACTGTTCTGACACTTTTTATTACAATATGAAATCTTTTACCAGCACGTTTTATATGGACGATATTTTTTCTATAAAGTGAAATTATAGAATGATTGGAAAGCTTAAGCAATGTGTTACGACAAAGGGTAAGGGTAAGAATTTAGATGGAGCCACCGACGAATCTAATGTTTGATTATTTTCATTTAAACAGAATATTTTAGTTAAATTACATTCATTAGGTTAAATAAATATTTGCCTGTATACATCTGACATAATGATAATATTGTTGAATTCGACTGTGTTGAATTTGATGATATTAGACATCAATATTTTGAGGTTAAAAGTTTAAAAGAATTATTCGACACAGTTTTCGAGAAGTTGGCCTGTCTAATCATTTTTAAAGGTAGAGTAGTGTTGGGCTGGCATTAATTGTCAGCTGCTTAGCATTAACTTAAGACACCACGTTCACCATGATTTAAGGTCTCTTAAATGTGATGTTTACATGTAAATTGTGAGTCATTGTTTTAGTGTTATTTGCTAATGCAACGAAATTGTTTACTGTATGTTTTACACATATCATTCATTCACATTTACACATTTTTAATCCATGCCTTAATGGCATTGAATGACCTTAATGTGTCGATGTGCCGTTTAGAATTCATTCATTCATTCATTCGTATGGACAAAATCTGTAGTTTTTTTTTATCAAAATAAATGATTGATTGTACTGTGTTTGCTGGTAGGGTCGGATGATGCTTCACCAGATGATGTTGCTACTTCACCTGGAGATGCAGCTGAGACAGCAGGCCATGGTCAGCTATACCCAGGTCCGGGAGCCTGCTGCCCGGGAACCCGGGACGCGGGTCCAGCGCCTCGATGAGGTCGTGGCACTTAATGAACAACTCAATGAAGTTGGTGGCATTCTGTCTGCCTTACTGACTGTTCCGACAGAGAGGAACCGGAATAGCTCCACGCCTGTTTCCAGATCCGGTAATACTGGAATAATGAGTAGTTTGGTTGGAGCGCCCTCTACTTCAGCTAACAGAACTACCACCAATAGAACTTCCCCGCCCCCAAGCCTCCGAGGACCTATATCAAGTATTAGATTCCAGAGCCTTAGAGATGAAGAAGAGGATGACGAGGATGAGGAATCAAGCACCTCAAGTGACTCCACTGTGGTTATGTCCAGAAACAGATATGGCATGAGTGGACAAAACAATTTCTCATCTTCAAGGAACATTGGTACCAGCACAAGATCAAATGCTTTATCTCATTCCCAAAGCAGTAGCATCAGACCGCAGAGGAGGAGTGATATCAGGCAGCAGTTATATTCAGACATTGAGAGCACTGATAACAGTGGTGCTGGAACCAGTGGTGGAAACCCTGGTGCTTCTTCAAGACTTCTTCAGAGAAGCACGTCCCGGGATGAACCCTCTCATAATACTGGTGCCACAACATCTCGTGCAGCAACCAACAATACCTCTCTGACATCAGTACAGCGCATATCCCCAAGAGGTGCTACTACCGGCAGGACAGTTTCTAGAGAGAGATCTACCTCACTGCCTCCTATCAATTCATCCCCGGTCACAACGCCTCGCTCTGTGCCAAATGCGAACTCAGAGTCTACCTCCACAAGAGTTTCTCGGCGCATTCGTCCTTCAGAGGTGTCGCCACCTACACCAGTGCGGGAGAGAGAGACGACGAGTCGGGAATCCACTGATGGGTCTAGAATACCCCACGGGAGTAGCGCACACCAGAGACTTATCAGAGAAATGACCACAGCTGCTCCAAGCAGACAGTCCTTATCTCAAAGTGAAACTGCCACAGTAACTGTTACTCAGTCTTCTCGTCCTCAAATAAGCACCAATTCCAATGTTAGCAACCAGACTCAAACTAGGACATCCAGCATTGCCCCACAGGTGTCTAATGGTCAATTAAGGCCACTGGGAAGAGAAGCAGGGGCGGGGACGGCAAGGCCTAACTCCGTGGCCAGACATAGACTACCTCCTGAGGCTATTCCACAACCCTTGACATCAAGTGGTGAACCATCACAAACAGCTGGTGATGTTAGCAGACCAAATGAGCCATCTCAGCGGAGGGCATCTGATGAAACATCCAGGACAACATATGCCCCGCAGAGACGATTCAGAAGAGAGAGCACAAGTGTTGAAAACAGTCAGACAAGTCAGGCAAGAACCACCGGAACCGGAAGACGACCGTCAATTACTAGCCAATCACAGCCTGCCAGAGACACCAGGAACAGAGTTGTTGTTCGAGCGGCCACCAGAAGAGGGAGCTTATCCCAAGACAATGGGTCATCTCAGGAACAGGACCCATCCACCTCAGAGAGTTCACAGCCCAGGACAAGTGAATCATCACCAACCAGAAATACCCCAGCCAACAGAAGGAGATCTCGAAATGCAGGAAGGCCAAATGGAACACAAAATACAAATGGTGGTCTGCCTAACACTGCGGGGCAACTTATCAGAGCTAGACGCAGAAGTGAAATTCAAAATGAAATAAGAAACTTTACAAGAAACCAAGAAGATAATGATTAAGTCTTTAATGATTCTTTTTAAAAAATCTTAAGATCTCAACAGATAAATGTTCATTTTGATATTATGTTGGTATTTTGACATTTAACTACATTTGCATATATGAATATGAATATATTATGCCCAGGGGTACATGTAATTATATATCAAAAAGAGACTTGTTGCAATGGTTAAAAATCTCTTACTTTAAAACAAATTTGTTGTCACTTTTTTTCAAGTAAGAGCTCAATACATATCAATATTAAATAAAATAGTGGCATATCAGGTATTATTCAGAAGTATTTTTATACATATATTGGACTTCTAATCCCTTTATATGGGTTATAAAAGAAGTGCCTTTCAAAAGCAGATTACAACATCAAAATATTGAAAGATTTATTACAACCAATATTGAACCACAGGTTGCAATTATATAATGTGGCGTCGGATATATGCAAGTTGATTGAAAGTGATCAAGTAAACATTTCAACAGAATTTTTTCACAGTGAGTGCCCCAATGTATGAATGCTATTGCAGGAGATCGATTGGGTACGTTATAAGTATAACTGTTAATGTAGTAATAATACATATTGATACAGCATCAATATGGTATCGTCATTCCTAATTTCACATATAACTTCTTCACACTCATGTTGTGGATTTTATTATAAATAATTATAAATATGTATGTTTATAAAGGCCTGTGTGCTATTGTATAAATCTTAAGGTTGGGTATTCCTAAGTTTCAACATAATAGTGCACCAAGAAGATACCAGGTTCACTTGGTCAGTTGCTATCTCTTTATACCCAAGGATTCGTCTTGCTCCCTGGAGCATGAATGTATTTAAATGTCTATTTTCCTTTATGATGTCTTATAAAGAATAAAAATCATGGGTCTCCTGAATTACCATAATTTACAAATGGTATCCTTGCCCAAAGCACAAAAAGGGCCCCACGCACAGCTGAGTAACCAAGACACAATTTCTGGTCATATTTGGCATGTCAAGTTAGTTGACATCACCTAAATGTGTAAATATCTAGCATATCAATCAGTTGGTGTCACCTAGTTGTAAATATGTTGCATATCAAATTAATTGACTTCACCTGGGTGTAAATATCTGGCATATCAAGTCCGTTCACTTCACCTAGGTATAAATATCTGGTGTAAAGGCTTGAGAGGCAATGCAGAATAAATATCCTGTATGACTATACCATTTGTAAAAATAAGTGTTCATAAGGTTTGAATCTTTTCCAGATTTATCGTTTTATGAAATATTCATCATCTATATCAATCTAGAAAGATGTCTGTGTTTTTAAGTTATAGTTTATTTATTAAAGTGAACTCTATTCATTGGTATGACTGGGTCAAATGATTCCTCATCCTTCAAAATATCTGTGATGAAAGTGAAAGATTAAGTACGACATAAATGTTATAGTGATATAAGTATATGCAGTGTAAAAAAATCTGTAAATGTGGCTGTGATATTGGATAGTTAAATAAAAAACAAGCTGGTTTTTTTAAAAGAGTTTTACATTCAGTTGAATTCAAACATATGCCAGAGTTATAATGGTAAAGTGAGAAGAGATATTTGAATTTTATGTTAGATTTTGTAAATTTTTGTTTTCACTATATTTGAATGACATTGCATGATACTGTTATTACATGCCATAGATTCACATATGATATTTCAATATATTGTTAAATCACAGAAATAATTAATTCGATACCAATATGCACATATCCATATGTATTTCAGTATAATATAATATATAATTGCACAAACCAATGTGCCAAATTGATAATACAAAAAGGTTGTCTCAGTGACACCTTTCAAGTTATACTATATATAGATGTTCATCACTATTGTGTGTAAGTCTGTGATATCACAAAATGTATTAATCGCTTGATTTATTAAATTTATCATTCAAATAAAAAAATATGTTTCATTCACTCCAAGCCCCCCCCCCCCCTAAAACGTATTAGTCCATGGTTCCTTTTACTGTAGATTTTACGTGTGAAGGTATTTATACTGTGGTTTAGGTGAGGAGCATGCCAAGCAAGACCAGACTAGAGGACAAGGCTGCAGTCAAAGCATCTATGCCTTGCAGTGAGCTGGGACCCAAAGTATATTACTTTTCCTCCTTCATCAGCCCACTGCCGAATACTTGTTTTTATTACCCTGAAAACTGTAAACAAGTCAAGTTATCAGTTTCTGCCTTATTCTTATATTTATATTTTACTATAAAAACTTCATGATAGCTATTTTGAATATGTCCTATATATCTTTTCAATTTAACTCTTAAAATACTCTGGCTCAGATTGTTTATGAAACTTATTAGCTCGGAAAAAGCTAACTGTAGCACAAGGAAAATATGTCCTATGTAACAATATATCTCCCAAATTTTCTGAATGATCTTTAATATAAATTTTGTTTAATCGTAAATAAAACATACAAGAAGTAAGTGATCAATAGGTAAGGTACCTGTCTCCCTTGCTGAAAGCCCAGGGTTCCATTCCCCGTTGGCACAAGTGCTTGGTCTCACTCCAGTATTTTTGGTATACTGATAAAAGGAAGCAGGAAAGAAGTACATTAATGTCGCGTGATCGTTATCCAGAGTTAAAATAATGAAAATATTTATAGTTGACATAGTTTGACAGTGAGAGTCACTGAAAACGTTTTTACAAAATAATAACCTATGAATGAACTCGAGAGTTTCTCGCTTGATGTCACTTTTTATGGTTTCACATGAAAATTATGGAATTTTTCAATACTTTAGAGTCTAAGATTAAGCTCTTCATGATTTTTATCAAGGAAGTCGTGATAGTATCTTGCACCCACCAGGAATCATAGACTAGTGCCGCCCTCTGTGTATCAGTCTATGGTAATCATGGCCCAGTTCCACTGGCTTGATTGGACATTATTGACATAAAAGGGATGGATATATGAGCATTGGTTCCGAATTTTGACTCGTACTTTATAATGGAAATGTGACATCTTTGGAAATAGAAATGTTGATTACCACTTTATTCTGACAAAAAGGTACAAAATATAATTTTTTTGAAATAATTGTTTCGTAATTATATGCTTACAGGATCACTCCCATGCAGTTATCTAACTGCAAATCAGAAATTTTTTTCATGCATCTAACATCAGTGCATGCTCATATCATTATTGTTATAGCAGTCCTACGTTCATTGAGTCCAACATTCATATAGCCTAAGCCTCCACATTCAAGCTCCTGACATTTGGATTCATGACTCAGATATTCCTTCTTATTTGCACAATGTAGGAATTCCTTCTTTGTACTGCACAATGTAGGAATCATCCCTACATTGTGCAAGATTCCTACTTTGTGCATGACATTAGCTTGAAATCTGCAAATTTATCTCTCTGTGGAGTAGGGGGTCTCAATACTTAGATCACAATGGTAATGTTACGTAATGGATATCTACCATGTTTCTCCCTCCAAGATCGTTCTATTTCTGGTTATCAAAGGTTCCGGAAAGATTCACGTCTTATTCACATGAAAAAAAAAACACTTTGCATATGCATTAGCTAACCATGTCTGGAATTTACGTCAAATTCACGTCATTTCAACCAGTTTTTTCAGGCAGTGGCATCTTTTCAGGACATCTGGTAGTGTGATGTCATTAGTTGCAGTATATAGGCCGCAAACATATCTTGATGATAACTTAGCATTTCAACTTTATTAAAGTAAAATTGCCTGCAAAACATGATCATTTCAATGATGCCGGTTAAATCAGTGGAATAAAAATTGAATCAAGATGATATGATGAATTGTTCTTAGTTTTGAACCATTATTTTCAGAAAAAAATAAATGAGAGCGATTTCACTTTATGTTTGAATTCTTTATCACTTAGATTTCAGTGATGATCATCGTTAAGGAGGGTTGTTACATATTTTGTACATACATAAATTTAAAAGGCCCTTAATTCTGCAAAACATTGGATTCATATAAAATGCTGGGTTTTTAAAACTATATATGATGGTATCTCAGATATCAACAAAATGACTTTACTTTGTATACTGGATTGAAAAACTTTTTTGCCCGTGCCATGTTTATAGATTTAGGTTAAATTTGGCCATTCCCATTTTATCCAATGTAAATATTTCAGGGTTAATACACTAGTACTAAATTTAAGTGCCCAAGGCAATTTTCTTTACAGCATTACAACAATGGTTGATGCACCATAAGGCCATTTAGTTGTTCTAGTTGTGAAACATTTTGCAGATTTTGTGGATTTTTTCTTACCTTTTCTATTATAAAACAGTTCACCTTGATCTTAAAATATTTAAATGACTGTAAAATTGATTCTAGTTAATATATTTTTATGATTTTGGTGTTCTGAGTGTGTACGTGATATTCTATGGAATACGAATAATAACTTTTCTTGTTAAAATATGTGAAGTTTCATTGATTTTGTTGCTGAAGGTCAAACAAAGGTCATCTCACGGTCAAACATTTCCAAATGAAAACTGTCAACTCGGGTCATATATTCCATATCAAAATCAAATAAGAGATCAATAAACTTAATTTGAAGAAATTTTGGTTGTCCTCAAGAGCTGCCCCTGTTTTGTCCCATTGCTGATCAACACATGGAAGTTTATTTTAAGATATTTCAAATGTTTATTCTACTTTTTAAAATTTGAAACAAGTTAAAACTGACCATATGTGTTTATAGTATTCTTTAAATAGTGCACAACCAATAAACATATTTATTTGCGCGATTTCGCGATACCACAGAGGGACATTGCAGAACATGGTGATATCGCGGGTCACGTGACAAACGAAAGTTGTACGCCATTCGCCATGTTGTCCAAGATGAGATGCGTATCTATTTGAACTTCCTTCAATTGGACCAATAAATCGGGTTTGTATTAATGTCACATATAGTTATCTTAAATATTAATCCATTCAACCGAAAGATGCGTGCAAAAAACGTGAAAGTCTTGTCGTAGTTAATGCATAACCGTCGGTTTGAAAAGCCGGTATCACGACGGAAGAATCCCGGCCACGCTTTCAGGGACAATACATCGAATCAACAGTCGAAATTGGGTTCAACAAACATCGAATTTCAGCATTTTAAGAAAAGATATGAGCCGCAAACTGGCTCCACTTTTGGTCAGAAAAGTGCAAGGCTTGGTCACAACAATGTGGTTGTTATAGGATAACACTGGTGTGAATTTCAAGGTTCAAGTACTAACAAATGTTGTTAGAATGTCTTGATTTCCCGCAAAAATATAGTTTTCTTCTTCTCACCAGTGCTGACAAAATTAGTTTATCATGTTAGAAAGACTACAATTACCAAAGTCAAATAATTTTTTGGAAAACATTTATGGCAGCATAAATCGAGCATATTTCCCAGTAAATACCACTTCATGTTTCTTCACAAAATATTTACCAATTTTGAATCATTATTAAACGATTTTGACTAGGGCCGTGAAAGTTTGCAAGTCTGCCTCACAACCACTCCCTCAAATATCCACTCCATTCTGATCAGAATTTGTGAAATCTCAGAGTCTGTCCCTTGACACAGAATTTCCAATAGGCCGATTGCGGTTACCATCTTGTTTTTTTTAATGATAAGATTTTAGAGAGTTTTTTGTGCACTTCCGATTGTAATTGTGCAGTTCCGGCGTGTTGTTTTCAATGGGGCAGTATGGCGACCCGCACTCGGCCTATGGACACTTGTGAGCGTGTTTTTTTCCCTTTGAAAAGTACACGCCGGAACCAGAACATTACAACTCCTCTCAATCTTATCAGTGAGAACAGAGATTGACAGGGTGCCTATAGACTGATGAGGCAGAATTTATAGTCCAGAGTCACCAATCAATGTCGTGAAACAAAATTTGTTTAAATGGTGAAAAATGTTTTGACCATCAACCCAAGAAAAGATGGTTAAAATGCTACATAATATTGACCAAAAAAGACTTTAAAAAATTAAGATTAAAATGCTCCGGGAAATGTGAAACTGAAAAATCACAAGAAAATCAAAATCTAGTGGTATTATTAATAAAACATGGAAATATAGTTAACTTTAAGCAGACAATGATCAGTAAGATCAATGATTTCTTTTCTTGATCACAAATTTATGTTTAATTTCAGAAGTGACAAATAATCGCAGAGAGAATGGCTGTACCGTTCATGTTCGGGCCCGGTGGGCAGCCCATCCTGATGGGCCAGATCCCCATCATTGCCCATCCTCAGCCACCGCCGATGCAACACATGCAGCAGGCACCCACACCACAGCCTCCACAGCCCCAACTGCCCAAAATACCGGAATATATGTCTGAAGATAAGCTGCAAGACAAAGGTAAACACCAATCTTATAATTAGTGTATCATTAATTAGAAAATATATATTTTGTGTATCAAATTTGACACATCATCTGAGGAGTTAAGATGAGATGGTGGTGATATTACTTGTTATCTAATGTTCATTTCTTTCTCATTTACAGCAAGGAAATGGCAACAGTTGCAATCGAAAAGGTATGCAGAGAAAAGAAAGTTTGGTTTCATTGATGTCCAAAAGGAAGAAATGCCCCCAGAGCATGTGCGTAAGATCATTCGGGATCATGGTGACATGTCCAGCCGAAAGTTCAGACATGACAAGAGAGTGTATCTTGGGTGAGTGTCCTCAAATATATATTGAGATATATATATGCATGTTTGAGATCCTGTACATATTTATTCATTTTGCAGACAATTTTTAATAGTGATTACATTTATTTAAAACTTGCCTTCCATTTACAGGGCATTGAAGTACATGCCCCATGCCGTGATGAAGTTAATGGAGAACATGCCTATGCCATGGGAACAGATCAGAGACTGCAAAGTACTCTACCATATCACTGGAGCCATCACATTTGTCAATGAAATCCCATGGGTCATTGAACCAGTTTACATTGCTCAGTGGGGGTAAGTGTTGGAAGGAAAACTTGCATATTATTGATTTTTTTCAAAAACATGTTCGCTTGTTAAGTTTGCACCTGACAAAAAGGCACTATTAATTTGACAGTAAGAAATGATTTTTCCACATAAACGTTACATTAAACATTAGTATAATAAATGGTTTCAGCCCTATTTCTAAAAGAATAGTATTTAACATTCAAAGAATATAATAAAAGGTTTGTATTTTTGCAGAACTATGTGGATTATGATGCGCCGAGAAAAAAGAGATCGACGACATTTCAAGCGTATGAGGTTTCCTCCATTTGATGATGAAGAACCTCCGCTAGATTATGCAGATAACGTTCTGGATGTGGAGCCCTTAGAAGCCATCCAGATGGAGTTGGACATTGAGGAAGATAAAGCTGTATTTGACTGGTTGTATGACCACAAACCATTAAGCGAGTCAAAGTATGTGAATGGAACAACCTACAGGAAATGGAACCTGACCCTGCCTCAGATGTCAACATTGTACCGACTTGCTAACCAGTTGCTAACTGATCTGGTGGATGAGAATTTCTTCTATCTGTTTGACCTCAAGTCATTCTTCACTGCCAAAGCTCTCAACATGGCCATCCCTGGTGGACCAAAGTTTGAACCCTTGGTGAAGGATAAGGAATTACAGTATGTTAAAATATTTGGAAAAATCTTTTTACTAAAATTTAAACAATATACCAAAGTAAAATAATTGTATTTAAGTATTTATAACTCTTTTCATGTAAGATAATGTCTTGATTTTTAATGCAGGGATGAAGATTGGAATGAATTTAATGACATCAATAAGATTATCATCAGACAGCCAGTAAGAACAGAGTATAGGATTGCATTCCCATATCTCTTCAACAACATACCATTCCAGGTCCATCTGTCCCTGTAAGTACCTTATTCATGCAAATTTAATTTGCCTATTCATCCAGAAGTGTAGAAATCTCCACCATATATACCTAACATTCTTATTTGAGGAAGACCTATTTTGTAAAAGAAAAAAAATACCACACTGTCTTGAAAAACATACATAAATCTAATGCTTGTCACATCAGGTAAAATTGGCTTGTTTGTTTTCAGCTACCATCAGCCAAACGTAGTCTTCATCAAGACTGAGGATCCAGATCTGCCTGCATTTTACTTTGATCCCCTTATCAACCCAATCTCTCACAGGCATGCAGTCAAGGTAAGCTTTCATCTATTCCCCAGCATCTATTGCTCTTTAGACTGATTCTTGTTTGGATAGAAAGGAGAATTAAAGAAATGAAAGGAGACTAAAGATGCATGTTCACATTTTCACTTGTTTTATTTTTCAGGGGTTGGATTTCCTGCCTGAAGATGATGAAGAGTTTGAGTTGCCAGATTATGTGGAGCCATTTTTGAAGGAGACACCCTTGTACTCTGACCACACAGCTAATGGCATAGCACTTCTGTGGGCACCAAGGCCTTTCAACCTGAGGTCTGGGCGGAGTCGTAGAGCTATAGATGTACCACTTGTTAAGGCTTGGTACAGGGAGCACTGTCCATCTGGCATGCCTGTCAAAGTGCGAGTCTCCTATCAAAAGCTGCTCAAGTACTATGTACTGAATGCTCTCAAACATAGACCTCCAAAAGCCAAGAAGAAAAGGTATGCAATTCCTCTTGTAGAAATTTATATCTCACTCTATATTTGTGCAAATAAAAAATTTAGAATACAATAAAGGTAATTTATTTAATGTTTCAAGTTGGAATATCTTGCTTTCAGGTATCTGTTCCGCTCCTTCAAAGCGACCAAGTTCTTCCAGGCGACGACCCTGGATTGGGTTGAGGTGGGGCTACAGGTGTGCAGGCAGGGCTACAACATGCTCAACTTGCTTATTCATCGCAAAAACCTCAACTATCTTCATCTTGATTACAACTTTAACTTGAAGCCAGTCAAAACACTTACAACAAAGGTAAAAAATAGTTATGGTGATTTTTGTATGACTTTGTTTAATCTTAGATTGTTCACCAAATTGTTTTGAAGTAATTCATTATTCATGTGAAGTTCATGTTTAAGATATATTGCATTCAGAATCTTAATATTTCTTGTGGTTGAGCTTCATTTTAGCCACAACATTTTTGAATGCTAGAAAAAATGTGGACTCCAAAGCCTTCATCCCAACTTCATGGATGCTGGTCATTTCACCCCACATACACAAAACATTAAGATCATATATTATCACATTTAAGTTGGTGTTGATTTTTTTTTTAAAAGGAGAAATTTATTTTTTACAGGAACGTAAGAAATCTCGATTTGGAAATGCTTTCCACTTGTGTCGTGAGATCTTGCGGTTGACCAAGCTGCTGATAGATAGTCACGTGCAGTTTCGTCTTGGCAATGTGGACGCGTTCCAGCTGGCTGATGGGCAGCAATATGTATTTGCTCATGTGGGACAGCTTACTGGAATGTACAGATATAAATATAAACTGATGAGACAGATCCGAATGTGTAAAGATCTCAAACATGTTATCTACTACAGATTCAATACTGTAAGTAAAAGCTAGTTTAAATATCTTTAATACCTTGAATTCGTGAAATTTAAGTAAATTATTTGCAAATTAGTGTAAAGCTTCCTTGTAATTCTTGTAACATGATAAAAAATATCTATAAATTTTCAGGGTCCAGTAGGTAAAGGTCCAGGATGTGGATTTTGGGCGCCAGGCTGGAGAGTATGGCTGTTTTTTATGCGAGGTATAACTCCCCTCTTGGAGCGCTGGCTGGGTAATCTCCTATCCAGACAGTTTGAGGGTCGTCATTCTAAAGGTGTGGCTAAAACTGTCACCAAACAGAGAGTGGAGAGTCACTTTGATTTGGAATTAAGAGCAGCTGTAAGTGTAACATTTTTCTCATATAAGAGACCATAGTCTCATTTAGTGACTTTTATTCATAATAGTAGATTATAGCTTAAATACACTGTATCTTATATATTCAGTTTCTGTGTGTTTCAGGTGATGCATGATATATTAGATATGATGCCAGAGGGCATCAAGCAGAACAAGGCTCGTACCATACTTCAGCATCTGAGTGAGGCCTGGAGATGCTGGAAGGCTAACATCCCGTGGAAGGTGCCGGGCCTGCCTACCCCGATAGAGAATATGATCCTGAGATATGTGAAGGCCAAGGCTGATTGGTGGACTAACACTGCCCATTACAACCGTGAGAGGATCCGCCGAGGAGCCACTGTGAGTATATTACTGAATAAACAAAAATGTATTCACGAAATTATCCCACTAGTTAAAGGTACTCAGTTTTATTCGGACTTCATTCAATCATGTTTTTTCAAGCAATAGAGACTTATCTCTTTAGGAGATATTGCATTCAGAATCTTAAATTTCTTGCGGTTGAGTTACATTTCAGCCACAACATTTTTGAATGCTAGAAAAAATGTGGACTCCAAAGCCTTTATCCCAACTTCATGGATGCTGGTCATTTCACCCCACAGACATATCCTAATCTTGTATAATTATTGTCTTTTGTCAAAGAAGTTAAAATAGTTGAAATCAATGGGAAGAAAAATGTACCTAATGAAAAGGAAGAATGTTTCAAAATAAATAATATTTTTATTTCCAGGTTGACAAGACAGTGTGCAAGAAAAATCTTGGTCGTCTGACTCGTCTTTACCTGAAGGCTGAGCAAGAGAGACAGCACAATTACCTGAAGGACGGTCCTTACATCACAGCTGAGGAAGCTGTTGCTATCTACACCACCACTGTTCACTGGCTGGAGAGCAGGAGGTTCTCCCCCATCCCCTTCCCACCACTCTCATACAAGCATGACACCAAGCTGCTCATCCTGGCTCTCGAGAGACTCAAGGAAGCTTACAGTGTGAAGAGCCGGCTGAATCAGTCGCAGAGAGAGGAGCTGGGACTCATAGAGCAGGCGTACGATAACCCTCACGAGGCCCTGTCACGTATCAAACGTCATCTCCTCACACAGAGAGCATTCAAAGAGGTTAGTAAGCTCTTATGGTGATCAGTAAAATTGCGCACACAAGTGTTTTTTGTGGCTTCTTATATCATACTTTGATATATATTTGAAATTCTTTGAAAGAGAATAATAGAATTGCATTCACGATCTTATATTTGTGATTGGGTTATATCTAAATCACATGAATAGTGGATGCCAGAAGAAATTGTGGACTCCAAAGCCTTCATCTAAATCCAATGGATGCTGGTCATTTCACCCCACAAACATAATAGAATCCTATTAAAAATATTCCTGAAGCTATTTCTTTTTCTTTTTCTCTCAAGTCTTTTGGAGTAAATTTGAACTTATTTTCTCTGTTTGTTATTAGGTTGGAATTGAGTTTATGGACCTGTACAGTCACCTGATTCCGGTGTATGATGTGGAACCTCTGGAGAAGATAACAGATGCTTACCTTGATCAGTATCTATGGTACGAGGCTGACAAGCGCCGCCTCTTCCCACCATGGATCAAACCAGCTGATCTGGAACCTCCACCCTCTCTCACTTACAAGTGGTGCCAGGGTATCAACAACCTGCAGGATGTGTGGGACACAGCAGAGGGAGAGTGCAATGTCATGTTAGAGTCCAAATATGAGAAGATGTATGAGAAGATAGATTTGACATTGCTTAACAGATTGTTACGTCTCATCGTGGATCACAACATCGCTGATTACATGACGGCCAAAAACAATGTTGTCATCAACTATAAGGTGCGTGTTTACTCTCACCAACATTGACTTAATTCAAAGCTCATAGTTAAAAGATTTATTTGAACTAGAAATATCAAAAGATTTAAATTCTCATCTTTCATGCAAAAAAAAATTTGTTTCTTATTTGAAAGAGAATAATAGAATTGCATTCACGATCTTATATTTGTGGTTGGGCTATATCTAATTCACATGAATAGTGGATGCCAAAAGAAATTGTAGACTCCAAAGCCTTCATCTAAATCCAATGGATGCTGGTCATTTCACCCCACAAACATAATAGAACCCTGTTAAGAATATTCCTGAAACTATTAATTTTTCTCTCGAGCTTTTGGTGTAAATTTGAATTTGTTTAATTGGATCAACATTGACTTAATCCAAAGCTCAAAGTTAAAAGATTTATTTGAACAAGAAATATTAAAAGGTTAAAATTTTCACCTTTCATAATTTTATTTTATTTTAAATTATCTCTTATTTGTAATTGTAGAATGTTATCCTGGTTGAACTGTCAAGACCTTATCAAATGTTATACTTCATAATTTTGTTTTGTGATTAACAGGACATGAACCACACCAACTCTTATGGTATCATCCGTGGGCTGCAGTTTGCCTCCTTCATTGTTCAGTACTATGGTCTGGTGATGGACCTGCTAGTACTGGGTCTGCAGAGAGCCAGTGAAATGGCCGGTCCTCCTCAGATGCCCAACAACTTTCTGACCTTCCAGGACACCGAGACGGAGGGAGCCCATCCCATCAGGCTCTACTCCAGATACATCGACAGAATCCACATCTTCTTCAGGTTGGCATTGATCTCATTATTTAATATGACATACATTTAATTCTCCTCTCAGACATTTGAGTTATGAACAGTTCCCATGCATGATAATAATGTAAAGATTTGGTTGCATTTAAGGTTCTCTGCAGAGGAAGCACGTGACTTGATTCAGCGTTATCTGACCGAGCATCCTGACCCCAACAATGAGAATATTGTAGGATATAACAATAAGAAATGTTGGCCCCGAGATGCCAGAATGAGGCTCATGAAACATGATGTCAATCTGTGAGTAAACTATAGCGATTATCTATGTTTTGCATTTTTTAAACATGATTACATCATAGTTTTGAAATTAAGAGGCGTCATAGATATTAAATCTCATTCAAGAATTTCTGAATGACAAGTCTTTCACTGATAAGTTTTATTGCACATTCTATATACCCAAGTACAAAAGAAATATTGTGAAGGTGTTTGATTTGAAGTGTATGGGTGTTTTCAGTGGACGTGCAGTATTCTGGGACATCAAGAACCGTCTGCCCCGCTCTGTAACGACGGTGCAGTGGGAGAACAGCTTTGTGTCTGTGTACAGCAAGGACAATCCCAACCTTCTCTTCAATATGTGTGGCTTCGAATGCCGAATTCTGCCAAAATGCCGCATGACACAGGAAGAGTTTACACATAAAGATGGGGTCTGGAACCTCCAGAATGAGGTCACAAAAGAGAGGACTGCTCAGTGTTTCCTGCGAGTAGATGAGGAGTCTATGCAACGGTTCCACAACAGAGTCCGTCAGATCCTCATGGCTTCAGGATCCACTACATTCACAAAGGTAGGTAGCAGCTAGCCTGCTGAATTTTGTCAGCATTAGAAAGTTAAAAGTGTCTGGAAATAAAGAACAAACTATAATGTTAAAAATCTACACTATTATTCAAGCAATTTGTCCTGGTTTTGTGAATCACCAGTCCTTACTAAGGTTGTGTATGTTATATTTGCAGATTGTGAACAAATGGAATACAGCTTTGATTGGTCTGATGACGTACTTCCGCGAGGCAGTGGTTAACACACAAGAACTGTTAGACCTCTTAGTCAAATGTGAAAACAAGATCCAAACACGTATCAAGATTGGTTTGAACTCTAAAATGCCCAGCAGATTCCCCCCTGTAGTGTTCTACACCCCCAAGGAGCTGGGAGGACTGGGTATGCTGAGTATGGGTCACGTGTTGATCCCGCAGTCAGACTTGAGGTGGTCCAAGCAGACCGATGTGGGTATCACTCATTTCCGATCTGGAATGAGTCACGACGAGGATCAGCTCATTCCCAACTTATATCGTTACATCATGCCGTGGGAGAGCGAGTTCATTGACTCACAGCGAGTGTGGGCAGAATATGCCCTCAAGAGACAGGAGGCCAATGCACAGAACAGACGGCTCACTCTGGAAGATCTGGAGGACAGCTGGGACCGTGGTATCCCACGTATCAACACCCTGTTCCAGAAAGACAGGCATACGCTGGCATATGACAAGGGTTGGCGAGTGAGAACCGACTTCAAGCAGTATCAGGTGCTGAAGCAAAACCCCTTCTGGTGGACACATCAACGCCACGATGGTAAATTGTGGAATCTGAATAACTACCGGACAGACATGATCCAGGCCCTCGGAGGAGTGGAAGGTATTCTGGAACATACCCTCTTCAAGGGAACCTACTTCCCAACCTGGGAGGGTCTCTTCTGGTAAGTTTTATATAACACAATGTGTGAGTTTTATATGACATAATATAGAAAAGTTGTTACCTTAATATTGAAATATTATGAGACTGTTTCACTGGTAATAAAGATGGATCAGTTGAAACTTCTCAGTCCAAAAAAAGTTTAAGGTTAATAACAATAGTACTAAAATATCTCTGACAGGGAGAAGGCTAGCGGTTTTGAGGAGTCCATGAAATATAAGAAGTTGACAAATGCCCAGAGGTCGGGTCTCAATCAGATCCCCAACCGTCGCTTCACACTCTGGTGGTCCCCCACCATCAACAGAGCCAATGTAAGTACAAGCTTTTGGCCTAGTTAAGAAGATTAATCCTTAAACTGTTGCGTTCTTTTGTTTTTGTAAACTGGGAATTTGAGAAGACAATTTGTCGTGCAGTTTTCAAGGAATGTTATATTATTTTATTCCAGGTGTATGTAGGTTTCCAGGTACAGTTGGATCTTACTGGCATCTTCATGCACGGAAAGATCCCTACACTAAAGATCTCCCTCATCCAGATCTTCAGGGCTCATTTGTGGCAGAAGATTCATGAGAGCGTCGTCATGGATCTGTGTCAGGTATGGTTGAAAAGTGCTACTGTTATAAGGGGATTACTTTCTTGATTGAAAACTTTAATCTCCTTGATTGAAAACCTTAATCAAGCTGTGATCAGAACATTAACAGAAGATATTTTAATTGTAAGGTGGAGATTTATATGTTTTTAGAAATTTATTTGATGAAAACAAACAATGAGCAAAAACTAAAGTGATGAATTTTCAATGACTATGTGGAGGACAGAGCATGTGAAGTAAGTTCAAATTATCACTGATGTTTTGTTGATGTGGATTCCAGGTGTTTGATCAGGAGTTGGATGCCCTGGGCATAGACACAGTGCAGAAGGAGACAATTCATCCCCGTAAATCCTACAAGATGAACAGTTCCTGTGCTGATATCCTGCTGTTTGCCTCCTACAAATGGAACGTCTCAAAGCCTTCCTTACTGGCAGACTCAAAGTGAGTAGAATACCCTCCGTTAAGAAATCATTGATCTGTAAAGACAAATATATACATATTATATGATATATAATGCCATATTTGTATTTAACAATATACTAATGCGATTCAGCTGAGAGTGATTTACAGAAATGCATTTGGTTTGATGATATGATAAGCAAAAGTTTCAACATGGATGTGCTTTATTTTTATAGAGACACTATGGATGGTACAACCACACAGAAGTATTGGCTTGACATCCAGCTGAGATGGGGAGATTATGACTCTCACGATGTGGAACGATATGCCAGAGCCAAGTACTTGGATTATACGACCGACAATATGAGTATCTACCCATCACCTACTGGTGTACTCATTGCCATCGATCTGGCTTATAACCTCCACAGGTAAAGCCTATTTTATTTCCCAAAAAATATTTTCAGAGATTAAATTAAGAGAAATTGTTGCTCTTTGAACCCAAATTATACTGTCATCAACATTTTCATAATACAGACTTAAAAACTCCTTTGAAGTGACTTTTAGGAAAAGACTTCTTAAATGTGTGAATACACATAAAATATAATTCTCTTGAAATTCATGTTTATGAATAGTGTTATTCTTTATTTGCAGTGCATTTGGTAACTGGTTTCCTGGAGCGAAGCCTCTGATCCAGCAGGCGATGGCTAAGATCATGAAGGCCAATCCTGCCCTGTATGTGCTGAGGGAGCGCATCAGGAAGGGTCTGCAGCTGTACTCCTCAGAACCCACTGAGCCCTACCTCTCCTCACAGAACTACGGAGAACTCTTCTCAAATCAGATCATCTGGTTTGTGGATGACACCAACGTGTACAGAGTAACCATCCACAAGGTGAGTGCTCAACTTCTTAACAGATAAATATGGAGGGAAATAGACAGTAAAGTAGACAGTTCACATATATTTTTTACAAAACAATTACAAAACAAAGCAATATACATACTGTCTGATGCTGATGGAAGATTGAAGAAATTCTTATGAATTGTTTGTAATGATTGTAGACCTTTGAGGGCAACTTGACAACTAAGCCTATCAATGGTGCCATCTTCATCTTCAATCCCAGGACTGGGCAACTCTTCCTGAAGATCATCCACACCTCTGTGTGGGCAGGACAGAAACGTCTGGGACAGGTGAGCATAAACCATAATTGCCTTATTTCACAAATAGGGGCCTTAATCTAATTAAAATAAGTGAATATGAGTGATTCAAATATATGAAGTTTGTAAAAAGACAATTTCAATAATGCATAAGCACCATTTATAGACATAATATAACACATTTTCTGAATGTTAATAGTTGGCTAAGTGGAAGACAGCTGAGGAAGTTGCTGCCTTAATCCGATCGCTGCCCGTGGAGGAGCAGCCCAAACAGATCATTGTCACAAGAAAGGGAATGTTAGATCCCCTGGAGGTCCATCTGCTTGACTTCCCAAATATTGTCATCAAGGGATCAGAACTACAATTGCCATTCCAGGCTTGTCTCAAGGTGAGAATTTTATCAGTATAATGAGTGAGTTTGATAGAATTAAATTTATATTTTGACAATATTTGAAGACTGAAGGGC
The DNA here is from genome assembly GCA_949316495.1 of Amphiduros pacificus. Classification (NCBI taxonomy): domain Eukaryota; kingdom Metazoa; phylum Annelida; class Polychaeta; order Phyllodocida; family Hesionidae; genus Amphiduros; species Amphiduros pacificus. The sequence goes on along the minus strand of OX439001.1, from coordinate 40,318,107 downwards.
AGCCATCACTCATTTTGGCAACATGTTGCTGTTTTCTAATTCAGAACTTCAGAATGTTCAATGTTAGAAGATGGAAGTAATGAGAGATATTTGTCATTGTATTCCAGGTGGAGAAGTTTGGAGATTTGATCCTGAAGGCCACAGAGCCCCAGATGGTGTTGTTTAATCTTTATGATGACTGGCTGAAGACAATCTCTTCCTACACGGCATTCTCCCGTCTCATCCTTATCCTGCGTGCCCTGCATGTCAACAATGATCGTGCCAAGATCATCCTGAAGCCAGACAAGACCACCATAACAGAACCTCACCACATCTGGCCCACACTGAGTGACGAGGAATGGGTCAAAGTAGAGGTGCAGCTCAAGGATCTTATCCTGGCTGACTACGGCAAGAAAAACAAGTAGGCTACCTCATCCAATTATAATCATTTTATTCTGCGAGTAAACACTCTGTGTCAGGTCTTTTGCCGTAACCTGGTTCAATTTTTCATCTCGCAATATCAAGCTGGTTTGTATTATTCTTCACACATTGCCAATAAATGTGGGATGGGTACATCATATCAAACAATACACAATAGTAATTCTGAGAATTTGCCATCATTTTGTTTGGACTATGATTAAGGTTGTTCATCTATTCTAAAAAGTTGTACTCACAATAAAGTCTGCACTATGCTTGGTATTTACCTTTTATTTCTTCTCTTTTACAGTGTGAATGTAGCGTCGTTGACGCAGTCTGAGATCCGTGATATCATCTTGGGTATGGAGATCTCTGCTCCCTCTGCACAGAGACAGCAGATAGCTGAGATCGAGAAACAGACCAAGGAACAGTCACAGCTGACCGCAACCACCACCAAGACGGTCAACAAACACGGAGATGAGATCATCACTACCACGCTCAGTAATTATGAGACCACCACATTCGCTTCAAAGACTGAATGGCGTGTGAGAGCGATCTCTGCGACAAATCTGCATCTGCGTACAAACCATATCTATGTTTCATCTGATGACATCAAGGAGACAGGATACACTTACATCCTGCCCAAAAACATCCTCAAAAAGTTCATTATCATCTCGGATCTCAGAGCACAGGTAAAATAAATTGCACCATATAGTGGATTATATATCTGATAATTTTTGTTATAATCTGTAGATTAGAAATGCGAGTAAACACTATGTGTCAGGTGTTCAACTGTGGCCTGGTTCAATTTTTCAACTCGCAAGATAAAGCTAATTTGGTGTAATACACTTGCATTCTAGCTATGATGTAGGTCCATTACAGCGAATCATACATTATTGCTTGAATTATAAGGTTTATGAAATAAAAGCTTAGTGTAGTTGAGTTATGATGTTATGTATAATTTTATTTGATTCATTGCACTTTGTTTAAAATGTTGATGTTGTGACTCTGTGGTTACAGATCGCTGGTTATCTGTATGGAGTGAGTCCGCCAGACAACCCCCAGGTGAAGGAGATCAGATGTATTGTGATGTGCCCACAGTGGGGTACCCACCAGACCGTGCATCTGCCCAGCATCCAGCCCACTCACGAGTACCTTAAGGAGATGGAACCACTGGGATGGATCCATACCCAGCCAAATGAGCTGCCCCAACTCTCGCCACAAGATGTCACCACCCATGCCAAGGTCATGGCAGAAAACAGCAATTGGGACGGAGAGAAAACGGTTATCATCACCTGCAGGTAAGGTTTTATCAAGAAAAAAGAACAAATCCATATCTGTGACAATTATATTTAAAAAACTTATTTCCAAGTAATTGACAATAGTGGTATTACTGTGTGTGTTGGATAAATTTGAGTAATTAATGACTGTATTTGTTCCAGCTTCACTCCTGGATCATGTTCGTTAACCGCCTACAAGTTGACACCATCTGGTTATGACTGGGGTCGGCAGAACACTGACAAGGGTAACAACCCCAAGGGCTACCTCCCCTCCCACTATGAGAAGGTACAGATGCTCCTGTCAGACAGATTCCTGGGATTCTTCATGGTGCCTGCACAGGGATCATGGAACTACAACTTCATGGGTAAGTGTTTGCCAAATTAATATTGAGACATGCGAGTCAACACTCTGTGTCAGGCCTTACCATATGGCTTGGTTCAATTTTTCAACTCGCAAGAGAAATATTGATGAGATCAATCACCCAACATCTTGTACTGTAGGGTGATAATCTCAAGTGAGACACATTGCATTTTACCGCCATTAACTGCAAATGAGTAATAAATACTGATCATGTATAAAAATATTTCATTTACATTGAGATTGTTTCATTTACATTGAGATTGTTTCATTTACATTTCAATGTGTATTAAGTTGACTCTGACATTTGATGTGATGCAGTTTCTACATGTGAGTTGATTGTGATTGTAGGTGTGAGGCACGACCCCAACATGAAGTATGAGCTGCAGCTCGCCAACCCCAAGGAGTTCTACCACGAGGTGCACAGACCCTCTCACTTCCTCAACTTCTCTGCCATCGAGGAAGGAGACAACATGGGAGCCGACAGAGAGGATCTATATGCTTAAGATATTGTGTGTGATCAGAGACAGGAGTCTTGAATTAAAGCCATTACAAAGACAGTTTGCTGGATGGGCAAAAATATTAACAAAGACCAGAGGAAGATGAGAATTGTATTTATGATCTTATATGCGGTACAAGTGGACATTATATGTGAATTATTTTTACTTGTGAATTATTTTTACTTGTTTGACATTGATTAATGTGACACTTTTCTCATTATACAAATGATTGAGCCACATTAAGTGCTTCAATTTATGTGATATATTCAACCATATTGAAAAGAATAAAATGGACTGAAAAGGTCTTGATAATAATTGAAATCAGCAGTAATAATTTGAATGTTATCACATCGTCCTTATTAGATTTGATCATGAAATGCATAGAAAGGGAAAATGTGACTGCATTGCAGATTTCCTTTGCTCTTTGAATAACAAAAATGCATGGTTACTAGAATATTTAATATTTTTGGCAAAATGCCTCAAATCTGCATAGTTATCTGTACATACTGATGCAAAAACACTGATACAATAAAGGATTAAAATTCTAACTTGATTTTTGTGAGTTCTTTTCCATAAAAGCTTTTAAGACAAATATCTCTGAGAATTGTTTAAATATTTGTGTTTAAGCACCTTTTTGATAGCCTCCACTGCCCTCTTAAGTACTTTTTTTTGACTCCCATTGCCCATAATCCAGAGGTCCTGTAGTTATTGCATGTTCATTTTTGCTGAGATGTGTTTGAAGGAAGTATGTGAGCAGTGCCCTCTTTTGAAGATGCAAGGGTTGGCATTGCATCAGCCATAGAGCATAATTGGTAAAGCTCAGACAACTGTATCAGACTCAGATGTGGGAACAGAGATAATGTTATCACTTTACATAGTATTAGAAGATGAAATAAAGATTCTGGAACCAGTGTGATGCCAAAAACCCACATGAATTTTATTATTTAAAATCAGTTTCACAGATAAGAACTAATGATTACACTAAACTCAGTTACAGGCTTGAAGTTGATTCAAATTCAGGAATTTACCAAATCCAAATAGACGTAGTGCAATAGTGATTTATGACACCCTATAATCATTGCATGTTTGTCTTTGCTGAGATGTGGTAACAGGTTTTCCTCTGCAACGATAAATGAGTTTCAAGAGTATTCCAATTTTCATATTTATTTTCCTCTTTGTTTTCTTTCTCAGATTTGACCTCCGTGTGCAAGGCAGTCCACCAAATGTGCAGTAATGTGGGCTACAATGACAAAAGGGTAGTGTTTAACTATGCATAACAAATTTCAAGTGGAATTGTATCCCAAGAAATGAAATTTCACTTCAATGCACAAGGCAACCTAAATATGTGACCGCGTGGGTTGTCATGTCACGGACCTGTAACAGGATAATTCAGTGAGAAGTAGGTCTCGTCATAATATGACTGAAATAATGTTGAAAGTGATGTAAAACCCTATGTGCCATAGGTGTTTAACCATGCATAAGACATTTCAAGTGGAATTGTACCCCAAGAATTGAAATCTCACTTTAATGCACTAGACAACCTTGATAGTCTTAACAGGAAGTATATGTGCAGTGCCCTCTTTTGAAGATGCAAAGGTTGGCATTGCATCAGCCATAGAACATAATTGATATTGCTCAGACTACTGTATGAGACCTGTACAGCAGAGTGGCGCAGTGGAAGCGTGCTGGGCCCATAACCCAGAGGTCCGTGGATCGAAACCACGCTCTGCTAAAAAAGATATTTTTCATTTTGTCAGAGATGGGACAAAGAAACCATGCTCATACTCATGTGAGCACAGTGGGAGTCTGTAAGGGTGTTTGGCCTGTACCAAACACTAATGGGAAAAGAGGCCTCTATAAGCTAGTGCACTCTTATGTCCCAATCTGATGTTACACTCATTGTCAGCAAACCTTTACTTAAAAGGTGTTTACACAAGATCTCTGGTCAGCTGAACAAGGTTTGTGGCCACAGGCCATGGCACGGTTGGTTAAAACACTAGCTTGTTAGCACAGGTTCCTCTGTGAGATCTTTAAGTCATGTGTATGATTCCCGCCCATGCTGGCTTGTCATGTCAAGGACCTGTAACAGGACAATTCAGTGAGAAGTAGGTCTCATCATAATGTGGCTGAAATAATGTTGAAAGTGATGTAAAACCCCAAACAAGATCCAAAACAATGTTTGTAGAAAATTGTTCGATGAATGATTCAGATTTAAGCTCATCTACTTTGAAATGGTAGAAACATTTATGCGAGGGTAGTAACATTTGATCACAGTTAAGTGTATACAAATTTGTATTATGCAAGTATAATTGTCTCAACAGGAGATGTGTGTGTAGAATACCACCTCTTTTAAAGATAGAATGGTTGGCATTGTATCAGCCATAGAACATAGATGATATTGTGCAAATTCCTACATCAGAAGTGTACAGCAGAGTGGCGCAGTGGAAGCGTGCTGGGCCCATAACCCAGAGGTCCCTGGATCGAAACCACGCTCTGCTAAAATAGACATTTTTCATTTTCTCAGAGATGGGAGAACGAAACCATGCTCATACACATGTGAGCACATTTGTATTCTGTGAGGGGGTAAGGTCTGTACCAAACACTAATGGGAAAAAAGGCCTCTGTAAGCCAATGCACTTGTGTCCCAATCTGAAGCTACACTCAGTGTCAGCAAATCTTTACTTAATATTACTATTAGGTGTTTATACGAGATCTCTGGTCAACTGAACAAGGTTTGTGGCAACGGGCCATGGCACTGCTGGTTAGAACACAAGCTTGTTAGTACCGGTTCCTCTATGAAATCTTTAAGTCATGTGTATGATTCCCGCCCATGCTGAAATTGAATTCATGGTACAATTTATCATATGATTTGAAGCCATACCTGAAGGATTAACCTGTCATTCTTGTAAATATGTGACCGCGTGGGTTGTCATGTCACGGACCTGTAACAGGATAATTCAGTGAGAAGTAGGTCTCGTCATAATATGACTGAAATAATGTTGAAAGTGATGTAAAACCCTATGTGCCATAGGTGTTTAACCATGCATAAGACATTTCAAGTGGAATTGTACCCCAAGAATTGAAATCTCACTTTAATGCACTAGACAACCTTGATAGTCTTAACAGGAAGTATATGTGCAGTGCCCTCTTTTGAAGATGCAAAGGTTGGCATTGCATCAGCCATAGAACATAATTGATATTGCTCAGACTACTGTATGAGACCTGTACAGCAGAGTGGCGCAGTGGAAGCGTGCTGGGCCCATAACCCAGAGGTCCGTGGATCGAAACCACGCTCTGCTAAAAAAGATATTTTTCATTTTGTCAGAGATGGGAGAAAGAAACCATGCTCATACTCATGTGAACACAGTTGTTGTCTGTAAGGGTGTTTGGCCTGTACCAAACACTAATGTGAAAGAGGCCTCTGTAAGCTAATGCACTCATGTCCCAATCAATCACTCATTGTCAGCAAACCTTTACTTAATAGGTGTTTGCACGAGACCACTGGTCAGCTGAACAAGGTTTGTGGCCACGGGCCATGGCACGTTTGGTTAGAACACTAGCTTGTTAGCACAGGTTCCTCTGTGAGATCTTTAAGTCATGTGTCTGATTCCCGCCCATGCTGGCTTGTCATGGCAAGGACCTGTAACAGGACAATTCAGTGAGAAGTAGGTCTCGTCATAATATGACTGAAATAATGTTGAAAGTGATGTAAAACCCCAAACAAGATCCAAAACAATGTTTGTAGAAAATTGTTCGATGAATGATTCCGATTTAAGCTCATCTACTTTGAAATGGTAGGAACATTTATGCGAGGGTAGTAACATTTGATCACAGTTAAGTGTATACAAATTTGTATTATGCAAGTATAATTGTCTCAACAGGAGATGTGTGTGTAGAATACCACCTCTTTTAAAGATAGAATGGTTGGCATTGTATCAGCCATAGAACATAGATGATATTGTGCAAATTCCTACATCAGAAGTGTACAGCAGAGTGGCGCAGTGGAAGCGTGCTGGGCCCATAACCCAGAGGTCCCTGGATCGAAACCACGCTCTGCTAAAATAGACATTTTTCATTTTCTCAGAGATGGGAGAACGAAACCATGCTCATACACATGTGAGCACATTTGTATTCTGTGAGGGGGTAAGGTCTGTACCAAACACTAATGGGAAAAAAGGCCTCTGTAAGCCAATGCACTTGTGTCCCAATCTGAAGCTACACTCAGTGTCAGCAAATCTTTACTTAATATTACTATTAGGTGTTTATACGAGATCTCTGGTCAACTGAACAAGGTTTGTGGCAACGGGCCATGGCACTGCTGGTTAGAACACAAGCTTGTTAGTACCGGTTCCTCTATGAAATCTTTAAGTCATGTGTATGATTCCCGCCCATGCTGAAATTGAATTCATGGTACAATTTATCATATGATTTGAAGCCATACCTGAAGGATTAACCTGTCATTCTTGTAAATATGTGACCGCGTGGGTTGTCATGTCACGGACCTGTAACAGGATAATTCAGTGAGAAGTAGGTCTCGTCATAATATGACTGAAATAATGTTGAAAGTGATGTAAAACCCTATGTGCCATAGGTGTTTAACCATGCATAAGACATTTCAAGTGGAATTGTACCCCAAGAATTGAAATCTCACTTTAATGCACTAGACAACCTTGATAGTCTTAACAGGAAGTATATGTGCAGTGCCCTCTTTTGAAGATGCAAAGGTTGGCATTGCATCAGCCATAGAACATAATTGATATTGCTCAGACTACTGTATGAGACCTGTACAGCAGAGTGGCGCAGTGGAAGCGTGCTGGGCCCATAACCCAGAGGTCCGTGGATCGAAACCACGCTCTGCTAAAAAAGATATTTTTCATTTTGTCAGAGATGGGAGAAAGAAACCATGCTCATACTCATGTGAGCACAGTGGGAGTCTGTAAGGGTGTTTGGCCTGTACCAAACACTAATGGGAAAAGAGGCCTCTATAAGCTAGTGCACTCTTATGTCCCAATCTGATGTTGCACTCATTGTCAGCAAACCTTTACTTAAAAGGTGTTTACACAAGATCTCTGGTCAGCTGAACAAGGTTTGTGGCCACGGGCCATGGCACGGTTGGTTAAAACACTAGCTTGTTAGCACAGGTTCCTCTGTGAGATCTTTAAGTCATGTGTATGATTCCCGCCCATGCTGGGTTGTCATGTCAAGGACCTGTAACAGGACAATTCAGTGAGAAGTAGGTCTCATCATAATGTGACTGAAATAATGTTGAAAGTGATGTAAAACCCCAAACAAGATCCTAAACAATGTTTGTAAAAAATTGTTCGATGAATGATTCAGATTTAAGCTCATCTACTTTGAAATGGTAGAAACATTTATGCGAGGGTAGTAACATTTGATCACAGTTAAGTGTATACAAATTTGTATTATGCAAGTATAATTGTCTCAACAGGAGATGTGTGTGTAGAATACCACCTCTTTTAAAGATAGAATTGTTGGCATTGCATCAGCCATAGAACATAGATGATATTGTGCTAATTCTTTCATCAGAAGTGCACAGCAGAGTGGCTCTGCTAACATAGACATTTTTCATTTTCTCAGATGTGGGAAAAGAAATAACGTTTTCACTTTTCATAGTATTAGAAGATGAAATAAATGTTCTGGAACAAATGTGATGCCACATGAATTTGATTATTTAAAATTAGTTTCACAGATAAGAACTAATGATTACACTAAACTCTGTTACAGGCTTGAAATTGATTCAAATTAAGAAATTTGCCAAATCCAAATATAGTCCTTATAGAAGTAATGCAATAGTGTGTTTCATGACATCCTATAGTTCATGCATGTTTGTTTTTGCTGAGATGTGTTGGAAGGAAGTATATGTGCAGTGCCCTCTTTTGAAGATGCAAGGGTTGGCATTGCATCAGCCGTAGAGCATAATTGGTATTGCTCAGACTACTGTATAAGACCTGCACAGCAGAGTGGCGCAGTGGAAGCGTGCTGGGCCCATAACCCAGAGGTCCGTGGATCGAAACCACGCTCTGCTAAAAAAGATATTTTTCATTTTGTCAGAGATGGGAGAAAGAAACCATGCTCATACTCATTTGAGCACAGTTGTTGTCTGTAGGGGTGTTAGGCCTGTACCAAACAGTAATGGGAAAAGAGGCCTCTATAAGCCAATGCACTTGTTTCCCAATCTGAGGCTACACTCATTGTCAGCAAAACCTTACTTAATAGGTATTTACACGAGATCTCTGGTCAGCTGAACAAGGTTTGTGGCCACGGGCCATGGCACGTTTGGTTTGAACACAAGCTTGTTAGCACAGGTTCCTCTGTGAGATCTTTAAGTCATGTGTCTGATTCCCGCCCATGCTGGCTTGTCATGGCAAGGACCTGTAACAGGACAATTCAGTGAGAAGTAGGTCTCGTCATAATATGACTGAAATAATGTTGAAAGTGATGTAAAACCCCAAACAAGATCCTAAACAATGTTTGTAGAAAATTGTTCGATGAATGATTCAGATTTAAGCTCATCTACTTTGAAATGGTAGAAACATTTATGCGAGGGTAGTAACATTTGATCACAGTTAAGTGTATACAAATTTGTATTATGCAAGTATAATTGTCTCAACAGGAGATGTGTGTGTAGAATACCACCTCTTTTAAAGATAGAATGGTTGGCATTGTATCAGCCATAGAACATAGATGATATTGTGCAAATTCCTACATCAGAAGTGTACAGCAGAGTGGCGCAGTGGAAGCGTGCTGGGCCCATAACCCAGAGGTCCCTGGATCGAAACCACGCTCTGCTAAAATAGACATTTTTCATTTTCTCAGAGATGGGAGAACGAAACCATGCTCATACACATGTGAGCACATTTGTATTCTGTGAGGGGGTAAGTCCTTGCAGATATACTTCTCTTCCAGTCTGTGAAAGAGTTTAGTCAGGGACTCATCCAACACTTTGGTGCGATGCCTCTTGAGTTCTTCGCAGATGAGTCCAATGCTAGTGTTCTCAATGACCAAGTACTTTACATTCCAGGGTTCCATCTCTGTGTGTAGGTTGGGCTTGACAAGGTGTGAGCAAACGACATTCATCAGTTGTCTGTCTGGTTCTGTCAATTGAACAACCAGTGTTGTAGCACTCAATATGTCTGCTGGGTCAACCACCACTCTGGTCATGTGACGACGTATTCTCTCATTTTCTCCCCTCCTCTTCAGAGATCTCTTCATGATGCTTGCCAGATATGAATTGTATTCATCCAAACTCTGCCCGCATCTAGGCAGATTCATTCTACACCCAGAATGAACACATGCACACACTTCCAGAACTGCTCTCCACTGAGCAATCACTTCAGCTACAGTCTTGATCAACATGGTCTTCCTGCCAGTTAGAATTTCTTCCGTAATGAATCCCATGTCAGTCATCACATCTTCAATCTTCCTCAGTGTCATGTCCATCTCAACTTTGTCGAGTGACTCGCTCTTGTCCATGGGCTTAATGGTTGTCCGTACATATTTTCTGTTCATGTCTTCAGAGATAAAGTACCTAATCAATGAAAACTGTTGCGGAATGTGCTCGCTGTCCAAAGTTTCCAAGACAGATTCAGTCTCCTTCTGATTCACACCCACATTTATGCTTGGAATGTGAAAGACCGTGCATCTATTCTTCACACTAGAGCACACATAAAAGCCATTTGCAAGGATAATGGCTGACCTGTCATCCAATGCATAGTCTACTGACTTTACCCACTTTTCACCTTGTTTGGTCTTTGCTACTCTGCCTCTGATGTTTGTTGTTACTCCACTGTCATAGACATTTTTCAGTGTCACAGCCTCTAACGAAGTGTTACAGCCAAATGCATTCTTGCCACCCTCCCCAGACTGCCACTCCTCAATCAACTTCTGACCCAGCACTGTCTCATACTCATTTTCAGAAGTCAGCGTGTGTGCTCTGGTGGTGGAATAGTGTTCATGTTGAGAAGCAAACTCATTCCCAAGCTCTCCTCGGCCATTAGAAATCATTTGCAGCGCCTGTGTGGCAAATGATTTCCCTGCCCCTGTGGGACCATCGAGGACCACTATGGGCTTGCACTTTTGTGGCGAGAAACTGATGATGTTGCTTATGATGAAGAGAAAGAATTCCACACTCAAATGGCATACACCAGTGTTGGTTGCCATTGTTAGAAGCTGCTTGGCAAACATGTCCTGGTACGGGTCCACACCGGCAGTCAAGCGTGTCAGTGAGCAGTTTTGTTTACCATATTCATTACTGTCTCCATTGAGACAACCACTAGGAAACACATCTTTCATGATTTTTGGCACGACTCTATTTTGCACTTCTCTTGCCTTGCTCATCTCTTGTTTAGGATCCATCATAACGCTCTTGTAGTGGCCCAAGAAATATCCCTGGTAGGCCTTATCTAGAAAAAGGTGGCTCACATTGGCATCCTCGCTCTTGGCGAGCATATGAAACATTTCCTTTAAATGATCAAGAGCGGGATATAGTGTAGGTCTCAATGCATTACTGTGGTTTGGGGTTTCTGTCACCTTTTCCATTGCAGCTCTAAGCATTTCACTGGCAGCATGTTGTGTTCTGTGCACTTCGTCAACCCGCCTTGGTCTCTGGGGTGGGTTGGATCGACATGATGGACCAAACCATGCCTCGTCATCATCCTCATCATCATCCTCATCTTCATCCTCATTCCCGTCCTTGTCGCTGTCTTTGAAAATACCCTTCTCCACTTTCTTTGCAATTTTCAATATTGCCTCTGGGGGTTTATAAAGCTGATTCTCTTCAAACCAGTGATCTTTAGATACATGACCTTCTACCACATCCCATGCTACCCTGTCCGTCAGGTTCAACTCATAACCCCCACCACTGCATCGATAGATGTGATCCCACATGTAGAAGGTTGCACATCTCCTGTACATGTTCAAGAGCTTGTGTTGCCTCATTTCCAGGCTGTCCAACAGAAGTCCTATGCTGTGTACGTTACATTCACTGTTTTCAGCAGTGACGTCACATTGCAGAGTTTTGCCGAGGCTGATGAGTTCTGCATATTCACCACAACATCTGTTACTCTCTTCAAAAAGATAGCGAGGAGAAAGCAAGTTTGCCCTGCTAGACCAACTCTCGGCAAGGTCCTTCTTCCACAGAGCTAGTGGCATGATTTGTCTATAGTTGTGGTATTCCTGAAGGGCACGATCCAATGCAGATAATATTGTGAACCCACTTGACTTGTCCGGTTTCATCTCAGACTTGGCATCTATCATTGTGCCATTGATGGAATCAAACTTGAGAAGCCTTTTCTCTAGTTCAGCAAAAGGCTGTGCCAAGGCATCCACCTTACGCATGAAACCATTGTTCATCGCCAGTACACACTTTGCAGCAGTTGTAAAGTTTTCTTCGAAGGCTGCCTCCTCAATCATGACCAGAAGCAGGAACCCCTTACTGGCCCCATGGAGTTGTACAGGAACAAAGTTCTCCTTTTCAATAAGAAACACCCTGGCCTCCATCTGTTTGCCTCGAAATATTCTCACCACAGAGAGCACAAAGTTAAACAGGTGTTTGATGTAGTCTGGAGAGTATTTCAAGCAGTTATGATGAATGTCCTTGGCACGAAGGTCAATGCACATGGACACCATAGGTTTTTCAAAGGTGATGACAGACTGTGTCACAGTATAATCCTCTAAGCAGTATTTGCTGTGTGGAACATTCATGCTTATGTTGTCAGACTTCTTTTGTTTGTCTGAAGAGAAATTAGTATTTCATTTAATTATCTACATGGGACAGTTGTGCAAAATCGAATTTTGAAACCACATTGAATATGTTGGAGTTACTTCATCCATTTAATGTGTGATGAATGATTGGTTATTTAATGCATTTCCTTTCGGCCAGACAACAAATGCAACAAATGCAACATATCAGATTGCCATTGATCAATTTTATTTCTTGTCAAACACAACACATGTTATCCGACTGATCCCCATTTTTGCAAGGAAATGATTTCTCTTTATATTCAATACATCATGTTATATTTTTCTGTCCCAAATATATTTGAAAGGAATGCGTCAGCCCAATCGTCCTCAATGGATGAAGGAATGGTCATCCCCGTGGGTTGCACTAGTTCTGTTCTGTCTTGCATAAGAATATTCAGCTGCTGTTGCATGCATGACAACTTTTCAGAGAATTCTCTCTGTTGGGCAAGATGAATTTTCTTCAATTCCTCCAATTCCATTTCCAACTGGTGATGATATTCCTCTTTAGCATATTCCCTTTCTTGTTTAATGATGTGTGTAGCAGATTCTCTCTGATTCTGATGTGAGTCTATATCATTTTTAGAATCTTCACTCGTTGCATTCTCGTCTCTTTCATTGCATTGTGAAACTTTCTCTGGTACCACTCTGCTCAGTACATCAACATTGCTCCATTGGTAGTCGTTTTTCTTTAACAATTGAACCTTATTGCCATTCAGGGTGACGGTTCCCTGTGCCAACATATTATTCACAAGGCCAGCAACAACAGACACACCATACCTGCCAAAGTTCTCTTTCACATCCCACCTAGGATGACACCATATGTTGGGAGCAGTGTACATGTTGCCTCCTTCTGAAAGATTTACCAACTCAGATCCACCCATTGTTTTAACAGGCCAGTTGGCCATCGGGTTCCTTTCGGGCATGATCACGCCACCTTCTTCATCCACAATTTGAACGCCATATCTCCTTTGGGTGTGTGTAGATGGTACCCCCATGCTGACTTGGACGAGGCCATCGCCACGTTTAAAAGTACAGAATGTTGTCTCCAGTCCCTTCATTTTCATCCTCATTTTGCTTGCCTGCTGGTGAGTTGTAATGAATTCAAACTTTCTGTTAAGCGACAGCACCATTTTGAAACGTGTAGTCACCACATTGTTCCTATGTTCTTTTCCACATCTTTCTAAAAACGTGTTGTACATGTACATCTCCGTCAGATGGCACTCTTCCGGTTGAGTGAAAGATATGTCCCATCCCATTTCATGGATGGTGGTCATCATTTCTTGTTTGATGCTCTTCAACGTTGCACCACCATCAAAATTTGTTGGAATGAAAAGTGTCACAGCTATACCATGGCTAGTATCACCACTCGAGTTTCTCTCTACCTCCATGTCCAACTTGAGTTGTCCCGCATTAGACGTGGGAAATACCAACTCATACTGGGGAAGCTCATCTGTGCTCTCAATGCCTTTGGGAAGAGTCACTCCCTCACTACAGTTGGGTACCTCGTAATGCACTTTCCTCGAGCATCCCATGTCCATTGTACTGTGATTGTTTGTCTCTCTTAGCACAAAACCAGACTGGTCTTGCATAATGCCCCCTCTGCAATATAGACAATTGGAATTCAAAACTCTTCTCCTTGTTCCCTCCGGGTCGTTTGAAATCCACAGGTCATTTTGTCTGTCGTGACACAAGTGGCAAACAATGCTCACCTGGAAGAGGATGGCATCAAACTTGCTCAATGCCATTATTCCTCTTACTCTATCTTTGTCACACACACTATAAAAAAATCCACTTTTGTCTAGTGGTTGTGGGTTCAGTCGAATGGCACCACAACTGTAGAGCTGCTCCAAATAGAATGCTTGGACTCGGAGTGAGACCTCAGTGCAAGTAGTCAACAGCATGGGTTTCAACGCACAGCCCAATGCCCTTGTCTTCTCACAAAAATTGACATCGTAGAAAGAGGTACCCTCCTGAATTGTCCTGGTGGTATCCAATGCACACAGTACAGGAAAGTCACTGCTCCTGTTGAGTCTCTTCCCTATGTTTTTGACATCCGAATTGGGTTTCACGTTAAAAATGCTTCTGTACGTGCGATCACATGCTTGTGAAAAGGTGAGCGTTGCCCCGAGAGCCTTTCCAATCCAGACAGGATCACCCACCACCAGACAGCTGACTTCATTCACCACGTCTGGACAATTTGTGTCCCATTCAATCCCGTTGTTCTGATCAAATCTATTTTCTGTGGCATCCAATTGGACCTGAACAATGTTGGCATTGCTTGTCCGCAGTGAATCCCTTGGTGGTTCCAGCCACTTGTTTGTGTGCTCTAGAAAGGACAGCCACCACATGGTCTTGCAGTGAACATGGACTAGGTCATACCACTCAACATCTGCCAACTTTGTCCTCATGCTATATTCATCATGCGTTCTATGATTTGCCAACTCCTCCAAGTTGCTCCTGCGATACACAGGCATTGTTGGGTCTTTGTGAATGTCCAGCCTGTCATTGAGAAACATTTGGTTGCAGTCATGCATTGAAATCATGGCTACAACCTTGCCACTTTTCAATCCATCATCTGCCCTCTTACCCATGACCCGACTTCCATTTGGCACGAGAAACTCCAGATTGGAGTCTGTACTTCGAGGAAGAAGTAAACTCTTCAAAGGCTCTATTGTGCATTGAGCAACTCTGGCTTGGGAAGTATTCCGTTTCGCGTCAAAGAGTGATCCACTAACATCATACAGTGTTTCTGATGCGACTGAATGTTCATTGTGATGATCTTGGGGTTCTCCCTGTGAAGAATCTATATTGTGTGCTGTTTCCTCTGTTGTTTTCTGTTTTGTCTCTAATGGAGTGGGCAGCTCGTGTTCACAAACAGATTGTTTTTCAGCCTGCAATTTCTGTCCCTCTATACAAATCTTCTTGGTGGGCTGCTCCTCTCCATTGGGGCGATTTCCGTTTCGCATGCCATTTATCCTCTTCAAATAACGCCTATCTTTTCTGCTTTTCCAAGTCATGGCTAATTTCTTATCCTTGTGATCTGTGAAAAAAGATAATAGTATATTATGCAGTGCAAAATTCAATTTTTGGTCAGCTAGATACAACTTTGCAATATTATTCCAATTATTTATAATTTACTGTCCCGTATTCTTTATTCTAACATTTCTGTTTGGATTTCATTTGGTACAAGCTAATTTTGTGTCCCTAACCCAAAAGAAGTGACATGAGATAAACAAGTCGATACCATAATCTGACCTTTGGTATAATAAAAGTTGGGCAATCACCATGGTTTGATGGCTGAGTACACTTCAAGCATATTTCTGATTAAATAAAGGAAAATAAAAGTGTGAAACATGTGTGTGACACTGGGGAATCAAACATGACAAGAGTGTTTCAATAAACAACACGGAAGAATGTTCGTGTTTTAATTTTTCTTCTTCTTTATTTTCAGCTTTACATATATATTGCATATTTAAATAATTCAGACTATCCTTAACTCAGTCAAAATACAAAGGTTCTAACATATCTTCCCTATCTTATAGTTTGACATCTTAAGAATATACAGCTCCAGGTACAAGAATTGTTGAGAATGGCCAATATTTAATATCTAGCCTTATATCTAACAGAAATAAAATGACAAAGAGCTCCTGGCTTGAGACAGGCTTGGCGTGGTTACAAATCACAAAGCCTCAATTTCAGGCTTCGCAATTTGCTCTCCCACTTCAATTTGTCCAATTTTTTCTTCAGAGTAAGGAGGTCTAATATCACAGCTTTCTATCAAAATAACCAAATAACCTCCTGACCACTTAAATTCATTATTTCATTTGTTTTTGTATTGATTTCTTGGCATCAGAATTCTTTCCTTTTACAGGTTTGTATTGTAAGATTGGTTAGTATTATTAGTTTGGTTAGAATTGTTAGTCTGGTTAATATTGGTAGTTTGGTTAGTATTGGTGGTTTGATAAGTGATTTGATTATTTAGTGATAAGGGCAAAAAAAGAAAGAGTTCTGATGCAAAGAAATACTTTGTCCAAAAGCTTGAGTTGTCTTGGTTTAAATAGCAAGATGCAACGCCAAGAACCAGAAATGACAATATTTTTTGTGTGGGAGAAAGGATGATAGCTGTCAATTTCACAACTACTTTCCTTTGGACTACCACTGACTGATTGGTTGCCAGTCGGCGTCGGCGCACACTAAATAAAACATAACGAAGATCAGTTGATCCATACCACTGATGTCCCTACAAGTGCCGGGTCACATCAGCCAATAGTTCACAACTGATCCCATATAAAAATTCAAAAAGGTGAGATACTATGTGCACATGTTAAAAGCTTCAACTCAATGCATTGAAAACGCCACCTCAATCCAATATCAATGCTTTAGGTCAACCCTTCTAACATGTGCACAATATTGAGTTTCTCACCTGACACCTTCCAGACTGACCGGTGCCAGTCGGCGTCGGCGCACACTAAATAAAACATAACGAAGATCAGTCGATCCATACCACTGATGTCCCTACAAGTGCCGGGTCACATCAGCCAATAGTTCACAACTGATCCCATATAAAAATTCAAAAAGGTGAGATACTATGTGCACATGTTAAAAGCTTCAACTCAATGCATTGAAAACGCCACCTCAATCCAATACCAATGCACTAGGTCAACCCTTCTAACATGTGCACAATATCTAGTTTCTCACCTGACACCTTCCAGACTGACCGGTGCCAGTCGGTGTCGGCACACTAAATAAAACATAACGGAGTTCAGAAGCTTACACCACTGAACTCTAAAAAAATTCAAAAAGGTGGAATGCCAAGAGCATTTCAAGATATTGTTGAAAACCACACACCAAAAAAAGAGTCTTCAACATTATCTGTCCATGGTCTCTTTTTGAGACAAAGATTCAGCACTAATCAAAATCAGCGATGACCTTTCATCAAATGCAAACCCCGTACACCTTCCAGACTGGCGGGATGCCAGTCGGTGTCGGCACACACTAAATAAAACATAACGAAGATCAGTTGATCCGTACCAAACTGATGCCCCTACAAGTGCCGGGTCACATCAGCCAATAGTTCACAACTGATCCCATATAAAAATTCAAAAATGTGGAACACAACGGCATCTCCAGATACCACTAAAAACCCACATCACTAAGTTTTTAACACTACCAGGAGATGTCCATATCTACGAGCTGAGTTCAACATCAACACAAGAACTGGATTGATGATCACAAAGCTAGCACGTGTCCACGACACCTTCCAGACTGACACGTTGTCAGTCGGTGTCAGCGCACAATAAAAAAAGTATAAGGAGGACAGCTGCTTCCTTCCTGATATCATGCCCTACAAGTGCCGGGTCCACAATACCAGTATTCCACACCTGCCCACAAGAAAAAAGTGAAAAATGTAGAACACCACAACCATTTTGGAATAATGTGTGAACCTCATACCACAAAGTCCTCACGTTATCCTAAAGTGGTTGCTTGAGACTGTCAGTGGTGAGCTACCATTCCACTGGGTGAATATCTTACTATAGCTTCTCATTAGGCCTACTTTGACAAATGAGAGCCAGAGGTTAGCATCCATCACACAATGGAACAATGACTCACTTAACGTCCCTGATGAACTACAGACACTTTCCAGATTTGAACGCTTGTCAAATCAGTGTCACCGCCAAAATGGTAAAATATAACGAGGAAGCTTCAGCTTCCACCCACGCTAGTACAGCGAACCGCACTCCATATGGGTTTACACTGCTGCCTCCCATAAAAAAATTGAAAAGAGAGTGGAGTACACTCAAATTTTGAAAAAAATCTGTTCACGAGCAGATTAAAGCCCCATTTCCATATGTGCAATCTGTATTGAAGTGCGTAGAGTATCATTTTTTAAATTTTACTATCCACATCTGTTGCATGTTTCCAAAATTTCCCAGACTACATCACGGACTGCACATATGGAAACACAGCTTTAATCTTCTCAATTGAAACAGAGACACCTTTACAGACCAACCGGTTGTCAGTCAATGTCTATTGCGCACCAAAAATAAAAAATTAAAAAGTGGTATGCACAAAAAAAGAAAAAGAAAATTTTGAGACTTACCATATATCAGCACACCCACAATGACGATTCAATTACCCATTATCTCCCCCTATGCTGTAAATTTGCAGCTTTCGTCCACGTTTCACTGGCTTGACGCAAGATCGAACGTTACCAGAGTGACATGGAGGAAAGTTTCGTAGACACCTTCCAGACTGATCCGGTGACAGTCGATGTCTATGGCGCACCCAAAAGTTTCATCAAAAAGGAAAGTTTCATCAAAAAGTTTCATATTGTGTGTGATGTGAAATTAAAAAAAATGGTGAAACACCTTGGTCTTCAGAACAGCCACTCCACCACGGCATGGGCCTTCAAGACACCCGAAGGGCAAGATAGCATCCACCCCACAATGAAATGGGCACCCGTCTTACCAAGTGCTTCGTAGACACCTTCCAGACTGATCCGGTGACAGTCGATGTCTATGGCGCACCCAAAATCAACTTAGTGACGGTGGTGTGTAAATTAAAAGGATTGAAACACAGGGACTTATAATCAGATCAACCCCTAAAATGGATAGATCTGAATATAGACCCTGCGCTTCATGAGTGTTTGTTTGATCAAGTGTTCAGGGTGAGTTCAATATACCTAGCACAGAGATTTTTATAAAATTATGTGACTACCAAAGCCGGTAACTCCCCACACCCTAACTCATGGACCTGACGATGAAATCTCTCCCGATAACCTCCTGGTGGGATTAGCGTATCGGAACCTTGCCATCAGCGTAACCCCAGGGATGTGGGCGAACCCACTATCCCCTTTACCATTCGCATGGAGAGACTCATCTGCGGACATGAGCGGGCCAAGGCAAGCAGCAAAGCTACCAGAACCTTGGAGGGACGTGAATGCAAAGAGATCGAATCGCATACACTGGAGTGGACCACACGACCGAGAGGCCATGTCTTTCAGGCAAGCAGCCCCACATGATCCTTGTGCCAGGCTTATGATTAAACTCAATTAAGGTTAAAGACGTGCAACGAGATAGAGATCTAGACCCTATATTTATTACAGGGTCTTTCTCCATTAGAAACAAACACTCAATAAAAAAGCACCTTCCAGAGTCAGTCATTCATTTCTAATTTCTTTTCATCTTTTGATGCCAATGTTTCCTAAATGTTGTGTTTCAGTCAATGAAATGTCTTGCCAAAATAAATGAAAAAAAACCTTGTCAAGTGTTGAGATGGCATTAGTTTACAAATTAGGCAACATGACAGGGTGCACAGGTTCAGATACTAGATTGTGAAAAAGGGGAAAGCCTTATAATTTCTATGCTTCGTTGGCACCGTTAGGTTTCCACATAGCCATTATAAGACACGTAAATTTAATATTCAACCCTTGTTCACACTCTAGTGACCTCCTGTTCAGTTACCTCTAACTATTGCCATCCCATGACTTGACAATGGTTCTAACAAGATTTTGAGACTTAGTTTCAGAGAGGTTTGTAAATTATTGTTTTCAGACTGACTCTGCAAGGATAAAATAAAGTTGCTCCCTTCACCAGCAAGCAAAGAACACTCGACATCCACAATGGATATGTCATCATGCACCTCGCTATATGATGGAAGAGAGGAAAGAAAAAATAATACTGTGTACTCACTGTTCAGGCGATGAATTTCTCCTCTTCACTTGCTTCAATTTTCTGCTCAAGTTGACTTTCCAGACTGACCGAATGCCAGTGAGTTCCAAGCGCACAATTTACCAAGCACAAATATTTTTATTAGGTTGTGTGACTGCCAATGCCGGTAACTCCCCACACCCTAACTCATGGACCTGACGATGAAATCTCTCCCGATAACCTCCTGGTGGGATTAGCGGGTCGGAACCTTGCCATCAGCGTAACCCCAGGGATGTGGGCGAACCCACTATCCCCTTTACCATTCGCATGGAGAGACACATCTGCGGACATGAGCGGACCTAGGCAAGCAGCAAAGCTACCAGAACCTTGGAGGGACGTGAATGCAAAGAGATCGAATCGCAAACACTAGAGTGGACCACACGACCGAGAGGCCATGTCTTTCAGGCAAGCAGCCCCACATGATCTTTGTGCCAGGCTTGGAATACTCAAGAGTAAACTTGAGATTCCTTAATCTTTCCACAAAAACTTAAATAAAAAACCTTATCGTTCACTTACACACTAGATATATTTTTGACAAAAAATGGTAAACCTTGTCAAGTGTTGAGATGGCATTAGTTTTCAAATTAGGCAACATGACAGGGTGCAGAGGTTCAGATACTGGATTGTGAAAAAGGAGAAAGCCTTATAATTTCTATGCTTCGTTGGCACCGTTAGGTTTCCACATAGCCATTATAAGACACGTAAATTTAATATTCAATCCTTGTTCACAGTCTAGTGACCTCCTGTACAGTTTCCTCCAACCATTGCCATCCCATGACTTGACAAAAGTTCTCTTGTAATTTAGACACTAAATTCAATGGCAGAGTAAGAATGATTGTGCTTGACCAAAACATCTGCCTTTCAAAATGTCTGCTGTGCACCAGTTGATGCCACACATAAAGATTGTCAAAATAAAATTTCAAAATTGAAATAAAGATAGATAGACCCAGCCGGCCACCGGGAAGAACTAAGGTAACATAGATGAAGTGAAGAGGGTCCCTCCACCCTCGCGGGATTTTACAGAGGGTCCCTACACAACTAAATGTAAAATGCACTGCCAAAATAAAATAAAATTGTCCCAATTCCGTTAAGTAATCATATAATACATAAGCACCCTAGTTGAAAAGATTTGTAGAAAGAGATTGAGATATAATATAATATTCCCCTTCCCCATGAGAAAACTCTCCTTACCAGTCAGCAAAACACACTCGTCAGCCCGAGGGATGCGTCATCATGCACCTCACTTCTCTTTGCACCAGTTGATGCCACACATAAAGATTGTCAAAATAAAATTTCAAAATTGAAATAAAGATAGATAGACCCAGCCGGCCACCGGGAAGAACTAAGGTAACATAGATGAAGTGAAGAGGGTCCCTCCACCCTCGCGGGATTTTACAGAGGGTCCCTACACAACTAAATGTAAAAATGCACTGCCAAAATAAAATAAAATTGTCCCAATTCCGTTTAGTAATCATATAATACATAAGCACCCTAGTTGAAAAGATTTGTAGAAAGAGATTGAGATATAATATAATATTCCCCTTCCCCATGAGAAAACTCTCCTTACCAGTCAGCAAAACACACTCGTCAGCCCGAGGGGTGCGTCATCATGCACCTCACTTCTCTTTGCACCAGTTGATGCCACACATAAAGAATGTCAAAATAAAATTTCAAAATTGAAATAAAGATAGATAGACCCAGCCGGCCACCGGGAAGAACTAAGGTAAAATAGATGAAGTGAAGAGGGTCCCTCCACCCTCACGGGATTTTACAGAGGGTCCCTACACAACTAAATGTAAAATGCACTGCCAAAATAAAATAAAATTGTCCCAATTCCGTTTAGTAATCATATAATACATAAGCACCCTAGTTGAAAAGATTTGTAGAAAGAGTTTGAGATATAATATAATATTCCCCTTCCCCATGAGAAAACTCTCCTTACCAGTCAGCAAAGACTCTTCAAGGATGACTTGAACCATTTTTTTCGTCCACCAAGGGATGGTTTCACACACCTCAACCTGTAAACCTGTCTAAAAAATCTTCAAGATAATTTGTTAATAGAGCTGCAAGGCAAATCCACCAAGGGATGGTTTCGCACACCTCAACCTGTAAACCTGTCTGAAAAATCTTCAAGATAATTTGTTAATAGAGCTGCAAGGCAAATGATATTTGTCAACAACATATAATCAAATTATGGATGAAAAGCAATACAAATATAAAAAGACATGGAAACAAAGATACATTCAACAATTTCACTGTGGTCCCATGTGCCCATCCATTCTCCATGATCCTACAAGTTAAAGAAAAATGTGTACATCAATTCTATCCTGCTCTGTCATGTGTCTTTTTCCCTACATGGCCCTAAATGTCACAGTATTTGATTGGCACCAAGCAAGCATTATAAATTTTGTCTTCCCTACATGTGCCTAACACCGTCCGTCTACAATGCTTGCTTGGCCACACTTGAACTCCCTGCAGTGAGCTCAAGAGTCTTCCCTACATGATCCTATGTCACCATTCATACAAAACACACATTCAACCCTACAATATGCAAGCGACATTAGTACATCATATCAATTTCAACTCAAGGATGAACAGATTATATTCTACTGTATCTCACCTTCATGTCCCTACCTCTATTCCCTACATGTCCCTGTCATATCATGTTTCATGTGAAGGCACACATTCAACCTTACAACAATCCTGTCACATTAGTATCACCACTCATGCTTTAAAAATTTGTCAAGTTGTCAGTGAATGATCGCCTATTCCCTACATGTCCCTGCCATATCATGTTTCATGTGAAGGCACACATTCAACCTTACAACAGTCCTGTCGCATTAGTATCACCACTCATGCTTTAAAACTTTGTCAAGTTATCAGTGAGTGATCCCTACATGTCCATATCTTTCCCAAATACCCATATCTTCCCGACATTTCCATATCTTCCCTACATGTCCGTATCTTAGAAAGAGTATCGGATGAAAGCATCTCCCTTCATCATGCTCATGTGTCAATTGATTGAATAAGGCTTAGAATCACATTCACCAGCCTTTGTCATTTGGTGACAAAACAAAAAGAAAAACCTGAACTTACCTATTGGAACTAAAAAAGGACAATGTCCAAGGTTGAGAGTCCATATACATATGGGGTCTTTCAGTTGCTCTGCGACAGAAGCAGATACAACCCCCTATTAGTTAGCCTCTTACAACATGCAGGGGATACAGTGGGCCTATTCTTTTGCCCCGAACCCACAGGGGAACTCATGTGTCTAATCTCAGTGTCAAACCAAAATCACACTCAACCTGAAATAAATATTTCCTACCTGATAGACGTGGATCTTTCTCTCCCCTTGGTCTTGACTGTCTGTAGGACTCCTGCTTCCCAATCTCAGGAACCAAAAGGGATGGTCTCTCCGTTGTGCCTGTTGTAGACTGGCTTTATCTGTAAAAGCAACCACATATGAAACATTATGAACCTTAGTGCAAAATTGGTTTTTCATGGGTATCATTTTTGTGGTCTCTTATCAAATTTGCTAAATGTGAAAACAAGACAGTATGAACAACATATGAAACATTATGAACCTTAGTGCAAAATTGGATTTTCATAGGTATCATTTTTTGTGGTCGCTAATAAAATTTGCTAATGTGAAACCAAGAATGAACATGTTCCATACATCTTTCCATGGTGCATGACTATCATTCCTGCACAAGTGGGTTGTACTTGATGTGAAGCACAGACTGAGGACGTAGAACAACTCTCCCAATTCTCCCAAGCTGTCTCATTGTCAAAGCAAGGTGGGCTGCCAGATGAGATGAGACTGGTGTGATTCATCAGCTATGTCATTCTGTCCGACTGCCAAGCTCCCACTTTGTGGTATCCGACTTTTATCTGCAAGATTGTAAAATAAATATGAAGGTAAGACTGGTATTTTTACATTTCATCAAGTCTCAAGAGAACATGTCACAGCTCTATCATACTGCCTGACTGCAAGCTCCCAACTCTGTCAGCAAGGCTGGAAAACAAAAAATGTGTAGGGTGAGACTGGTGTGATATTCACTTTCATCAAATCTCAAGAGAACATGTCACAGCTCTATCATACAACCTGACTGCAAGCTCCCATTTTGTTGAGTCCAACTCTATCTACAAGGCTGTAAAATAAAAAATGAAGATCAGACTTTGCATTTCATCAAGTCTCGAGAGAACATGCCACAGCTCTATCATACTACCTGACTGCAAGCTCCCAACTCTGTCTGCAAGACTGGAAAATAAAAATGTGTGGGATGAGACTGGTGTGATATTCACTTTCATCACATCTCAAGAGAACATACCACAGCTCTATCATACAACCTGACTGTCAAGCTACCACTTTGTTGAGCCCAACTCTGTCTGCAAGGCTGGAAAATAAAAGAATGTGTAGGGTGAGACTGGTGTGATATTCAATTTCATCAAATCTCAAGAGAACAGCTCTATCATACATTGGTGTTTTTTTACATTTCACCAAGTCTCAATAACCTGTGTCACAACTCTATCATACTACCTGACTGCTAAGTTTCAACTTTGTTGAGCCCAACTGCTGGCTGCAATGTTGGAAAATAAAAATGAAGATCAGACTTTTGGCTGCAAGGCTTGAGAATAGAAATGGAGATCTGACTGGTGTTTTTACATTTCATCAAGTCTCATGAACACATATCACAATTCTATTATACTACCCAACTGCCAATCTCCCACTTTGCTGAGCCCAACTCTTGTAGGCAGGGCTGGAAAATGTTTGGGATGAAACTGGTGTGATATTCAATTTCATCAGGTCTCACACAGATATACATAGCTCTCTCATACTGCATGACTATCATACTCCCACTTTATTCAGTCTGAATAGCAAGGCAAGATGAATGCATCTCATATCAAACAAGATACTGTCTGATTGCCCATTAGAGAGAGAGAGAGAAGAGAGAGCTATCATTCATTCTCACTTGCTTGGTAAGCATGATAAGATGATTCTGTCAAGCTAACTGACTGTCACAACACAATATTCACCCAAAGCATTCAAAGCATGGTTGTGTGGATGATGAGTAAACTGTATCAGACTGATGTGTTTCATTTTCATTGGCAACCCATGGCTCAGGGAAGAATGATTTAGCAACTGTTGGGTTGTCCACAAAAACTACACATTTTCTGAAAATATTTCTAAGTCCACAAAAACTAAAAAAAAGTCCAAGTCCACAAAAACTACAAATTTTCTGAAAATATTTCTAAGTCCACAAAAACTAAAAAAAAGTCTAAGTCCACAAAAACTACACATTTTCACAAAAGAAAATACTTTCTGAATAATTTTCAGTAGTCAACAAAAATATCATTGCAGTGAGATAAAGTTTCATCACCCAATCATATCCTAAACTAGAGATTGATTCAATTCAACACATGTAAAAACCCTATTCAATAAAAAACTTTCTTGAATCAAGTGAATAAGCAATTCATACTTGACAAAAAGACTGAATGACTTTTTTGCATTCACCAAGCACAAGGATTACTTTTGACATATGATAATTGTGTGACTGCCAAAGCCGGTAACTCCCCACACCCTAGCTCATGGACCTGACGATGAAATCTCTCCCGATAACCTCATGGTGGGATTGGCGAGTCGGAACTTTGCCATCAACACAACCCCAGAGGATGTGGGCGATGAGTAAAGTACACTCAGCAATACATCAAAGCTCGCCTCCCCTGCGAACATCGCATTGCTTCCTCATGTACAAAACTCACTATCCTCCTTTTACCATTCGCATGGAGAGACACATCTGCGGACATGAGCGGGCCAAGGCAAGCAGCAGAGCTGCCAGAACCTTGGAGGGACGTGAATGCGAAGAGATCGAATCGCAGACACTGGAGTGAACCACACGACCGAGAGGCCATGTCTTTCAGGCAAGCAGCCCCTACTTCCACACTTTGTCAAAATCATCATGCCAGGTTTAGGTAACAAAAAGAAATCCTATACAATAATCACTAAAGATACAATCATAACAATTTTCGAAGAATGATTCATTTTGTAATGCTTTGTGTGAAAAACTAAAAAAAATGCCAACTAAAATGTTCTACAACAAATATTAAGTGAAAAATCACATTTTAGAAATTGGACTTTGAAAATTTCAGAAAACAAAATTTTGGAGTTTGAAAATATTTCTAAGTCCACAAAAACTACAAATTTTCTGAAAATATTTCTAAGTCCATAAAAACTACAAATTTCTGAATATTTTTCAAAGTTCACAAAAGAAAATACTTTTCTGAATAATTTTCAAAGACCAAAAAAATATCATTGCGGTGAGATAATCTTTCATCACCCAGTCTTATCCTGAATTGAAGATTGATTCAATTCAATCCCTTGTTGCCTAATGATTACACGACACATGTAAAAACCTCTATTCAATAAAAACTTTCTTGAATCAAGTGAATAAGCAATTCATACCTGACAAAAAGACTGAATGACTTTTTTTTGCATTCACCAAGCACAAGGATTACTTTTGACATATGATAATTGTGTGACTGCCAAAGCCGGTAACTCCCCACACCCTAGCTCATGGACCTGACGATGAATCTCTCCCGATAACCTCATGGTGGGATTGGCGAGTCGGAACTTTGCCATCAACACAACCCCAGAGGATGTGGGCGATGAGTAAAGTACACTCAGCAATACATCAAAGCTCGCCTCCCCTGCGAACATCGCATTGCTTCCTCATGTACAAAACTCACTATCCTCCTTTTACCATTCGCATGGAGAGACACATCTGCGGACATGAGCGGGCCAAGGCAAGCAGCAAAGCTGCCAGAACCTTGGAGGGACGTGAATGCGAAGAGATCGAATCGCAGACACTAGAGTGGACCACACGACCGAGAGGCCATGTCTTTCAGGCAAGCAGCCCCTACTTCCACACTTTGTCAAAATCATCATGCCAGATTTAGGTAACAAAAAGACATCCTATACAATAATCACTAAACATGCAATCATAACAATTTTCAAATTCAGTGAGTGAGATAGCAAGTAGACTAGACAGGCCTTTGTTGCCATCTCACTTCTTTACATCATAGCATGTACCTTTCTGTTACATCTGATTCATGCAAGGGAGCTGTAGGGCAGAGATCCAACTGCAGACCAATCTCGAGCCATACAGTCCAATTGCATGCCCAGTGTGGAAAGGGTGTATAGTGTGTCACTCTAGTAAAAAGTGTGTAACATGCATTGTACTCACATTTGGAAGGCTTGTCTTCAATCGCAGATCTCCATTGGGATCGATGTGAATGTAGCAATCCATGAAACCTGAAATGAGTTCAAATGACTATTAAAACATCATTCAACTGAGGTTGTCTCCCTTCTGGGACCACAAATCTGAAGATGGATAACATATCATCAATCCACAGGTCAATACAGATTTGTTATATACTGCATACAAATTAAGTAAAAAACACTTCTTTTGGGAGAATTTCACCCCTTGTGGGGCCACAAATCTACAAAAGAATTACATATTATCCTTCTACATATCAATACAAAGATTTCAATATACAGTATACAATAAAGTAAAAATGGATAATTTCCCCCCTTAATTGGGGTGAAATACCCCTTAGGGGGGCCCCAAAACTGAAAATGAATGCCAGATTCTCACTCTACAAGCCGACGCGAAACTTTTGATATGCTACATGAAAAATTCAAGATGGCGGCCATTTTTTCAAGATGGCCGACTTTTTTTGTAACAATTTTCAAATAATGTTCATAAATGTAATATTTGGTATGAAAAACTCAAAAATGCCATCGAAAATGTCCTACAAGAAAAATTAAGCAAATTAGCACATTTTGAAAATTGAAAATTTTCTAAGTCTCCAAAAAATATTCAGAAAATTTTCTAAGTCCTCAAAAAAATTAAAATCTGAAAAATTTCTAAGTCCTGAAAAAATAAAAATCTGAAAATTTTCTAAGTCCTGAAAAAATAAAAATCTGAAAAATTTTCGAAGTCCTGAAAAAATAAAAATCTGAAAAATTTTCTAAGTCCTCAAAAAAATAAAAATCTGAAAAATTTTCTAAGTCCTCAAAAAAATTGGACTTAGAAAATTTCTGAAAACTTTCTCCATGGAGGCCCTTCTCACCTTGCCTTCCTTGTGATCCAGCTTCCAAGCCTTCCCCTCTCAGAGATTTTCCCCTTCTCAGCAAAGCCTTGGTCCTTCTGGCATGGAGGCCTTCCTTGGAGAGAGGTGTGTTTCTTCTGGAGTCAAGCAGCAGACTGACAATTTTCCTGTGGGGAGCTCCTTATAAACACTTTGGATGGAACCATCTAGAACTTACCAGAAGGTCCAATCTGATTGGTCAAAAATGAAAAGTGATGATGTCACAGTGGTAGGTTGCCATGCCAATGGTGCCAGGCTGTGATCTCAGCAGAAAATCCAATTTTGCAATGCCTCTCAAAACTCAGGCTCCATGAACAACCATACAAACCTGCTTCAAATTAGTTCTATTGGAGCTACATGGATGTGTGATACATCAAATTGATGGCCAAAATGATGGCCAACATGGAGGAGATGTGAACATATAAAAAAAAATAAGTATGTCTTTTTATTTTTGGTTTCTACCTGAGTCCTGTGATGCAGCATGACACAGCACAATGTCAATGGCAGTGTGAGTTGAATGCAGCTGGTTGGATGTCCAAATTGAACATGGCCACCCAGGCACAACTGGAACATTTGTGTCTGTCTGGGTGACAAAATATTGCATTTTTTTTTACATTCAGAGTGACATTAGGTCTGTGAAATGTGGAAAAATTGATGGGCAAAATAATTTCATGGTGTCAAAAGGCTGTGGGCAAGAAGATTTCTGGGTGACACAGATCATTTTCTGAGTGACAAATTCTGGTCAACAACATTGATGATGAATTCAAAGTGACACACATTCAAAGTGACAGTAATTCTAGGTGACAGAAATTCAGTGTAACAATGATTCTAAGTGACAGAAATTCAGTGTACCCACCTTTTTGGGAGTGACAGAAATCATCGGCTCCCGTCTTGTTCGCCCCGACGAACAGCAGACGTGCTCGAGAACGTTCGAGAAGATCCGGGAAGATTTCCGCAACTCGAGAACGGCAAAACAGAGAAAATATTATGAAAAATAGTTTCTTTTCTTGCGTTCACGGCCAGAATATTTTGCTAGAATTAATCTTGTATATGTTTTGAGATTTTTCAATAATTTTGATGATGTTTTGGACGTTTTATGGGGCGATTTGTTCAAAATTGACTGCGGCTGCATCTGCGGGACCGCCATCTTGAGCTCACCGAGCGAGGAACCGCGAGGAAGACGAACACGACATCGGGGGTTATATTGTCTCAAATAATGGTAAGAAATACTTTATCAGAGCGGGAAACTGTGCGCAAGAATGTATAGCATTGAATGTAGAAGTAAGAGACTGATCCACGCAGCCGTTCCCGGTGAAAATTAAATATTTTGAAAGAAATAACAAAGCGGGCCTTCGTGGCCGGACATATCTTTTGATTCTTTTCATCTTTGTCAAAATTGAAATGTTCGTGCCTCCCGCCGTTTCACGGCCGAGCATTTTGCGTAATATTTTCAATATTCTTGTCAGTTTT
Source organism: Amphiduros pacificus (assembly GCA_949316495.1). Classification (NCBI taxonomy): domain Eukaryota; kingdom Metazoa; phylum Annelida; class Polychaeta; order Phyllodocida; family Hesionidae; genus Amphiduros; species Amphiduros pacificus. The sequence goes on along the minus strand of OX439001.1, from coordinate 40,288,481 downwards.
ATTTTACACAACTATTTGAACATCTTTGCTCCGTCAAAATTGAAATGTTCGTGCCTCTCACGGCCGAGCATTTTGTGGGATTTCTCAATATTCTTGTCAGTTTTATTTTACACAACTATTTGAACATCTTTGCAGATTGGCGGGATGAATGCTTTGACCACCACGGCTCGGCCATCGATAGGAAAGAAGTTCACAATCCGGCGGACAAGAATGCATTTCTGTATAAAAAAGGTAAGAAATCGCACCAAAATACATGGAACAATTGCGTGTTATCATATAATATTTAATATCAAAATCTGAGACAAATCCCTGCAGTCATTCACTCATAATATTCATCTTCTGTTCTAGCTACCAAGTAGTTTTCATTTATTTTATATTTGCTCTGCTTTGTTAGTTATTTTGTCTTCAATTCTATTAAATATCTTTGTCAAAATTGAAATGTTCGTGCCTCTCACTTTGTGGATTTTCTTTTTCAATATTCCTATCAGTTTTATTTTACACAACTATTTGAACATCTTTGTAGATTGGCGGGATGAATGCTTTGACCACCACGGCTTGGCCATCGATAAGAAAGAAGTTCACAATCCGGCGGACAAGAATGCATTTCTGTATTAAAAAGGTAAGAAATCGCACCAAAATACATGGAACAATTGCATATTATCATATACTATTTAATATCAAACTCCGAGTCAAATCCCTGCAGTCATTCGCTCATAATATTCACTTTCTGTTCTAGCTACCAAGTAATTTTCATTTATTTTTTTATATTTGCTCTGCTTTGTTGGTTCCCGGTGAAAATTAAAACAAAATATGATAATATTTTGAAAGAAATAACAAAGCGGGCCTTCGTGGCTGGACATATATCTTTTGATTCTTTTCATCTTTGTCAAAATTGAAATGTTCGTGCCTCTCACGGCCGAGCATTTTGTGGATTTTCTTTTTCAATATTCCTATCAGTTTTATTTTACACAACTATTTGAACATCTTTGTAGATTGGCGGGATGAATGCTTTGACCACCACGGCTCGGCCATCGATAGGAAAGAAGTCCACAATCCAGTGATAAGAATGCATTTCTGTATTTAAAAAAAAGTAAGAAAGCGCATAAAAATACATGAAACAATTGCATATTATCATATAATATTTAATATCAAAATCTGAGACAAATCCCTGCAGTCATTCGCTCATAAAAAAAATAATGTTCACTTTCTGTTCTAGCTACCATGTAATTTTCATTTTATTTTATATTTGCTCTGCTTTGTCAGTTATTTGGTGTTCAATTCTATTAAATATCTTTGTCAAAATTGAAATGTACGTGCCTCTCACGGCCGAGCATTTTGTGGATTTTCTTTTTCAATATTCTTATCAGTTTTATTTTACACAACTATCTGAACATCTTTGCAGATTGGCGGGATGAATGCTTTGACCACCACGGCTTGGCCATTGATAAGAGAGAAAGAAGTACACAATCTGGTGACAAGAATGCATTTCTGTATTAAAAAAAGGTAAGAAAGCACACAAAAGTACATGAAACAATTGCATATTATCATATACCGTATCCACTCGGGTTAGCGCCCATGGGCGGCTAATTGGGGACAAAGTAAAAGAGGGGGGTGGGCGTTTACCCAAGCATGGGCGTTTATAAAGGTCGAGAACAGAACAAAACCATCCATTATTGCGCAATATATTAACAATCGTTTTCGCGCTAAAAACAAGAGCCTCTTCCCGTCACTTCCGCCTTTCAAAATTGTGACCACGTGTTGCATTGAGTCATGTCTTCCTTGTTGACAGAAATGCTTTCACACGCGGATCGATTTTAATTGCATTTCAAATGATAAATAATGAAAACGCTTTGTTTTGAGGCTAAAATCAATGATGTGGAGAAATTGTCGACGTAATTGTGATAATATTAAGTACATACCTTTATTTATCATTTAAAACGCAATTAAAATCGATCAGCTACGGATATGAAAGTTCAATTTGACATGTTGGCCGCTCCACTTTTGTCTCGTGGGCACCCAGACGCTAAGGTAAAGGACGTCACGTACATCGTATTACGGACATCCAGGGAAGGTGGGCGTTTAATGATTTCTTCCTAAAAAGGGGGGTGGGCGTTAAGCCAAGCATGGGCGCTAACCCGAGTGGATACGGTAATATTTAATATCAAAATCTGAGACAAATCCCTGCAGTCATTCGCTCATAAAAAAATAATGTTCACTTTCTGTTCTGGCTACCATGTAATTTTCATTTATTTTATATTTGCTCTGCTTTGTAAGTTATTTTATGTTCAATTCTATTAAATATCTTTGTCAAAATTGAAATGTTCGTGCCTCTCGCCATTTCACGGCCAAGCATTTTGTGGATTTTCTTTTTCAATATTCTTATCAGTTTTATTTTACACAACTATTTGAACTTCTTTGCAGATTGGGGGGATAAACATTTTGACCACCACGACTTGGCCATCGATGGGAAAGAATTTCACAATCCAGTGACAAGAATGCATTTCTGTATAAAAAGGTAAGAAAGCGCACAAAAATACATGGAACAATTGCATATTATCATAATATTTAATTTCAAAATCTGAGACAAATCCCTGCAGTCAATCGCTGATAAAAAAATAATGTTCACTTTCTGTTCTAGCTACCAAGTAATTTTCATTTATTTTATATTTGCTCTGCTTTGTTGATTCCCGGTGAAAATTAAAACAAAATATGATAATATTTTGAAAGAAATAACAAAGCGGGCCTTCTGGCCGGACATATATCTTTTGATTCTTTTCATCTTTGTCAAAATTGAAATGCTTGTGCCTCTCATTTTGTGGATTTTCTTTTTACAATATTCTTGTCAGTTTTATTTTACACAACTATTTGAACATCTTTGCAGATTGGCGGGATGAATGCTTTGACCACCACGGCTCGGCCACTGATAAGAAAGAAAGAAGTACACAGTCCAGTGACAAGAAGTCTTGAATTTTGAAGAAAGAAGTCCCACCAAATGGAACATTTAATATCAAAGTATTAAGAGAAATCCCAGCAGATATTGTTACATAAGAAAAAGAATGTACGTCTTCTGATCCATCTACTATGATAGTACCTTTCATTAATTTTATATTTATCCTGCTTTTACCCCCCAGCCAATTGGCCTTGTTTGTGGGTTATTGAAATATCTTTTGCCATAATTGAAATAGTGTACATCTCAACAGTTTGGCCATCAAGATAAGCAAGGAGATCAAGTGTCAATGACAAGAGGACTTCAAATTTTGTAAAGATAAAGAATTATACAAAAAATGTATTATTTATCAGTTAAAACAATATATTTTAAAAAAGCACTTTCTGACTGAATATCTCAACCAAAAAACTGTCTTTCTGTTTGTCAACATTGTTGATATAACAGATTGCATCAGTTTCATATGATACATGTATCTCACATGAGGTGAAACGAGGTAAACAGCTTTTTGTGAATGTAAGTTTTAGGGTGTATCGTGAGATGTGGTTCAGAACCATGCTTTAGCTGGGCACACCCATTACTTTGTATAATCTCATGTTAGATACACACTCTAATATCATATGAAAAATGTTGAGGGGTAAATTTTTGTAGAAAATGTTATCTTTTTGTTTAACAATTGTCAACTAGCAGTGATGAAGATATACAAGTTCTCTCTAATGGAGTTGATCTCGGGAGAAAATCCTACCACTGTGACAACAAAAATTCTACTTGTCTGGTTGGAGGATTGATATGCAACTTGTTACCATTGTTTCTCTCTGAATGGAATAAAGAATGTGAAGTGTTATGATTTGTTATTTTATCTATTTTATCATTGACCTGCTGATCACATTTATTTTGTGTCACCCATCAATCCATGAACTTAAAGCACACACAGTTGACATGATTTGATGATTTCTATCATGGCTGTCATAATCTAATTCTGACAACTCCACATTTTGAATATTTTGAAAATGGTTTCTTTTTTAAAATAAAAATGTGATGAACCTCATACAATAAGTATTGTTTGCAGACTTATGTTGAGAATTGTCATAATAAGGGTTAAGTACAGACAATGTACTGAAATGTGGACTTGTACAAAATGTTGAGAGCAATGTTCCCTTGTGTGAATGTAAATACATATAATCAGATCTGCGAGACATGTTTTATGTGAAGTCATGAGAAATATTGCGTTGCACTGGATACATTTGGATTGACAACACTGCAAAACAAAAGGTTCTATGGAGTTGATCACAGGAGAAAAACCTACCAGTGTGACAACTTAATTTCCCCTTGTGGTTGTTAGATTGATAAAATTGTTATCCTTGTTACTACATGAATGGAATAAGAAAAATAAAGAAAAATGTAAAGTGCTGTTATGATTTCATTTATTTCATTAACAAGCTTAATTTGACAATGTTCATGGCATGAGCCTATGGATTTCGTATGAGACTATTTGAGGTAATGGGTGTGCCCAGCTGAAGCATGGTTTCGAACCACATCTCACGATACACCCTTGATCTCACACTTGAAAAAAGCTGTTTACCTCATTTTAGCTCATATGAAAAAAATAGTGTCATGCTAAACAGTTTCAATTTTCATAATAAACATAACAGCATACATGCTGGCAACATCCAAGCAGTTAAACTGCTTTTTTTCTGATAATATTGTTTTCCAATTGCAAAATAAATATTTCAAAACTATAAAACTTTATGCATGTTAAATCTCTGATATTGTCTAAATGCTGGTTTGGTGCCTTCTTGACGCTATATAACTTCTTTCTTCACAATGGCCTTACATTGGCATTTCAGGTATTCTTCTTCCATTCTGCAAAAAAATGTCAATATGTTTAATTTAGAATGTCAAATATTGAAAAGGAAAAAATCCATAAAATGCTTGGTTGTGAAGAGCTGATATGATTAGATGATAAGAGGCACAACCATTTCAGTTTTGACAAGGTTATGACAATAACCAATTGACCTGAGGGGTAAAAGGGAATTGAACACAAAACAATTGACAAAGCTGTACAAATTTATATTTGAGGCAAAGATTTTGATATTAAATGCAATATGATCTTGCACATTTGTTCCATGTATTTTGGTGGGATTCCTTACCTTCTTTATGGAGAAATGAAGCCTTCTCATCACCGGATTGTATACTTCTCTATTTCTTATCGATGGCCGAGCTGTGGCAGTCAGAGCATTCATCCCACCAATCTACAAAAATGCTTGGCTGTGAAGAGCTTAGATGCCAAGAGGCACAAACATTTCACTTTTGAGAAAGTTATAACAATACACTGCAGGACCATTTGGCCTGAGGGGTAAAAGAGAATTGAACATAAAGCAATTGACAAAGTCGGACAATTTGAAGAAAAGATTTATATATTTAAATGCTATATAATATTAAGCATTTGTTCTATGTATTTTGGTGCGATTTCTTTACTTTTTTTTATACAGAAATGCATTATTGTCACCGGATTGTGAACTTCTTTCTTTCTTACCGATGACTGAGCCGTGGTGGTCAAAGCATTCATCCTGCCAATCTACAAAGATGTTCAAATAGTTGTGTAAAATAAAACTGATAAGAAAATCCACAAAATACTCGGCTGTGAAACGGCGAGAGGCACAAACACTTCAATTTTGACAAAGATATTTAATAGCATTGAACATAAAATAACAAAGCAGAGCAAATATAAAATAAATGAAAATTACTTGGTAGCTAGAACAGAAAGTGAACATTTCTTTTTTATGAGCGAGTGACTGCAGGGATTTGTCTCAGATTTTAATATTAAATATTATATGATAACATGCAATTGTTCCATGTATTTCTGTGCGCTTTCTTACCTTTTTATACAGAAATGCATTCTTGTCACTGGATTGTGAACTTCTTTCCCATCGATGGCCGAGTCGTGGTGGTCAAAACATTCATCCCGCCAATCTACAAAGAAGTTCAAATAGTTGTGTTAAATAAAACTGATAAGAATATTGAAAAAGAAAATCCACAAAGTGAGAGGCACGGACATTTCAATTTTGACAAAGATATTTAATAGAATTGAACACAAAATAACTAACAAAGCAGAGCAAATATAAAATAAATGAAAATTACTTGGTAGCTAGAGCAGAAAGTGAATATTATGAGCGACTGACTGCAGGGATTTGACTCGGAGTTTGATATTAAATAGTATATGATAATATGCAATTGTTTCATGTATTTTTGTGCGCTTTCTTACCTTTTTATACAGAAATGCATTCTAGTCACTGGATTGTGTACTTCTTTCTCTCTTATCAATGGCCGAGCCGTGGTGGTCAAAGCATTCATCCCGCCAATCTGCAAAGATGTTCAAATAGTTGTGTAAAATAAAACTGACAAGAATATTGAGAAATCCCACAAAATGTTTGGCTGTGAAAGGGAGAGGCACGAACATTTCAATTTTGACAAAGATATTTAATAGAATTGAACACAAAATAACTAACAAAGCAGAGCAAATATAAAATAAATGAAAATTACTTGGTAGCTAGAACAGAAAGTAAATATTATGAGCGACTGACTGCAGGGATTTGACTCGGAGTTTGATATTAAATATTATATGATAATATGCAATTGTTTCATGTATTTTTGTGCGCTTTCTTACCTTTTTATACAGAAATGCATTCTAGTCACTGGATTGTGGACTTCTTTCCTATCGATGACCGAGCCGTGGTGGTCAAAGCATTCATCCCGCCAATCTGCAAAGATGTTCAAATAGTTGTGTAAAATAAAACTGACAAGAATATTGAGAAATCCCACAAAATGTTTGGCCGTGAAAGGGAGAGGCACGAACATTTCAATTTTGACAAAGATGAAAAGAATCAAAAGATATATGTCCGGCCAGAAGGCCCGCTTTGTTATTTCTTTCAAAATATTATCATATTTTGTTTTAATTTTCACCGGGAATCAACAAAGCAGAGCAAATATAAAATAAATGAAAATTACTTGGTAGCTAGAACAGAAAGTGAACATTATTTTTTTTATGAACGAATGACTGCAGCCAGTGCAGGGATTTGTCTCAGATTTTGATATTAAATAGTATATGATAACACGCAATTGTTCCATGTATTTTGGTGCGATTTCTTACCTTTTTTATACAGAAATGCATTCTTGTCCGCCGGATTGTGAACTTCTTTCCTATCGATGGCCGAGCCGTGGTGGTCAAAGCATTCATCCCGCCAATCTGCAAAGATGTTCAAATAGTTGTGTAAAATAAAACTGACAAGAATATTGAGAAATCCCACAAAATGCTCGGCCGTGAGAGGCACGAACATTTCAATTTTGACGGAGCAAAGATGTTCAAATAATTGTGTAAAATAAAACTGACAAGAATATTGAAAATATTACGCAAAATGCTCGGCCGTGAAACGGCGGGAGGCACGAACATTTCAATTTTGACAAAGATGAAAAGAATCAAAAGATATGTCCGGCCACGAAGGCCCGCTTTGTTATTTCTTTCAAAATATTTAATTTTCACCGGGAACGGCTGCGTGGATCAGTCTCTTACTTCTACATTCAATGCTATACATTCTTGCGCACAGTTTCCCGCTCTGATAAAGTATTTCTTACCATTATTTGAGACAATATAACCCCCGATGTCGTGTTCGTCTTCCTCGCGGTTCCTCGCTCGGTGAGCTCAAGATGGCGGTCCCGCAGATGCAGCCGCAGTCAATTTTGAACAAATCGCCCCATAAAACGTCCAAAACATCATCAAAATTATTGAAAAATCTCAAAACATATACAAGATTAATTCTAGCAAAATATTCTGGCCGTGAACGCAAGAAAAGAAACTATTTTTCATAATATTTTCTCTGTTTTGCCGTTCTCGAGTTGCGGAAATCTTCCCGGATCTTCTCGAACGTTCTCGAGCACGTCTGCTGTTCGTCGGGGCGAACAAGACGGGAGCCGATGATTTCTGTCACTCCCAAAAAGGTGGGTACACTGAATTTCTGTCACTTAGAATCATTGTTACACTGAATTTCTGTCACCTAGAATTACTGTCACTTTGAATGTGTGTCACTTTGAATTCATCATCAATGTTGTTGACCAGAATTTGTCACTCAGAAAATGATCTGTGTCACCCAGAAATCTTCTTGCCCACAGCCTTTTGACACCATGAAATTATTTTGCCCATCAATTTTTCCACATTTCACAGACCTAATGTCACTCTGAATGTAAAAAAAAATGCAATATTTTGTCACCCAGACAGACACAAATGTTCCAGTTGTGCCTGGGTGGCCATGTTCAATTTGGACATCCAACCAGCTGCATTCAACTCACACTGCCATTGACATTGTGCTGTGTCATGCTGCATCACAGGACTCAGGTAGAAACCAAAAATAAAAAGACATACTTATTTTTTTTTATATGTTCACATCTCCTCCATGTTGGCCATCATTTTGGCCATCAATTTGATGTATCACACATCCATGTAGCTCCAATAGAACTAATTTGAAGCAGGTTTGTATGGTTGTTCATGGAGCCTGAGTTTTGAGAGGCATTGCAAAATTGGATTTTCTGCTGAGATCACAGCCTGGCACCATTGGCATGGCAACCTACCACTGTGACATCATCACTTTTCATTTTTGACCAATCAGATTGGACCTTCTGGTAAGTTCTAGATGGTTCCATCCAAAGTGTTTATAAGGAGCTCCCCACAGGAAAATTGTCAGTCTGCTGCTTGACTCCAGAAGAAACACACCTCTCTCCAAGGAAGGCCTCCATGCCAGAAGGACCAAGGCTTTGCTGAGAAGGGGAAAATCTCTGAGAGGGGAAGGCTTGGAAGCTGGATCACAAGGAAGGCAAGGTGAGAAGGGCCTCCATGGAGAAAGTTTTCAGAAATTTTCTAAGTCCAATTTTTTTGAGGACTTAGAAAATTTTTCAGATTTTTATTTTTTTGAGGACTTAGAAAATTTTTCAGATTTTTATTTTTTCAGGACTTCGAAAATTTTTCAGATTTTTATTTTTTCAGGACTTAGAAAATTTTCAGATTTTTATTTTTTCAGGACTTAGAAATTTTTCAGATTTTAATTTTTTTGAGGACTTAGAAAATTTTCTGAATATTTTTTGGAGACTTAGAAAATTTTCAATTTTCAAAATGTGCTAATTTGCTTAATTTTTCTTGTAGGACATTTTCGATGGCATTTTTGAGTTTTTCATACCAAATATTACATTTATGAACATTATTTGAAAATTGTTACAAAAAAAGTCGGCCATCTTGAAAAAATGGCCGCCATCTTGAATTTTTCATGTAGCATATCAAAAGTTTCGCGTCGGCTTGTAGAGTGAGAATCTGGCATTCATTTTCAGTTTTGGGGCCCCCCTAAGGGGTATTTCACCCCAATTAAGGGGGGAAATTATCCATTTTTACTTTATTGTATACTGTATATTGAAATCTTTGTATTGATATGTAGAAGGATAATATGTAATTCTTTTGTAGATTTGTGGCCCCACAAGGGGTGAAATTCTCCCAAAAGAAGTGTTTTTTACTTAATTTGTATGCAGTATATAACAAATCTGTATTGACCTGTGGATTGATGATATGTTATCCATCTTCAGATTTGTGGTCCCAGAAGGGAGACAACCTCAGTTGAATGATGTTTTAATAGTCATTTGAACTCATTTCAGGTTTCATGGATTGCTACATTCACATCGATCCCAATGGAGATCTGCGATTGAAGACAAGCCTTCCAAATGTGAGTACAATGCATGTTACACACTTTTTACTAGAGTGACACACTATACACCCTTTCCACACTGGGCATGCAATTGGACTGTATGGCTCGAGATTGGTCTGCAGTTGGATCTCTGCCCTACAGCTCCCTTGCATGAATCAGATGTAACAGAAAGGTACATGCTATGATGTAAAGAAGTGAGATGGCAACAAAGGCCTGTCTAGTCTACTTGCTATCTCACTCACTGAATTTGAAAATTGTTATGATTGCATGTTTAGTGATTATTGTATAGGATGTCTTTTTGTTACCTAAATCTGGCATGATGATTTTGACAAAGTGTGGAAGTAGGGGCTGCTTGCCTGAAAGACATGGCCTCTCGGTCGTGTGGTCCACTCTAGTGTCTGCGATTCGATCTCTTCGCATTCACGTCCCTCCAAGGTTCTGGCAGCTTTGCTGCTTGCCTTGGCCCGCTCATGTCCGCAGATGTGTCTCTCCATGCGAATGGTAAAAGGAGGATAGTGAGTTTTGTACATGAGGAAGCAATGCGATGTTCGCAGGGGAGGCGAGCTTTGATGTATTGCTGAGTGTACTTTACTCATCGCCCACATCCTCTGGGGTTGTGTTGATGGCAAAGTTCCGACTCGCCAATCCCACCATGAGGTTATCGGGAGAGATTCATCGTCAGGTCCATGAGCTAGGGTGTGGGGAGTTACCGGCTTTGGCAGTCACACAATTATCATATGTCAAAAGTAATCCTTGTGCTTGGTGAATGCAAAAAAAAGTCATTCAGTCTTTTTGTCAGGTATGAATTGCTTATTCACTTGATTCAAGAAAGTTTTTATTGAATAGAGGTTTTTACATGTGTCGTGTAATCATTAGGCAACAAGGGATTGAATTGAATCAATCTTCAATTCAGGATAAGACTGGGTGATGAAAGATTATCTCACCGCAATGATATTTTTTTGGTCTTTGAAAATTATTCAGAAAAGTATTTTCTTTTGTGAACTTTGAAAAATATTCAGAAATTTGTAGTTTTTATGGACTTAGAAATATTTTCAGAAAATTTGTAGTTTTTGTGGACTTAGAAATATTTTCAAACTCCAAAATTTTGTTTTCTGAAATTTTCAAAGTCCAATTTCTAAAATGTGATTTTTCACTTAATATTTGTTGTAGAACATTTTAGTTGGCATTTTTTTTAGTTTTTCACACAAAGCATTACAAAATGAATCATTCTTCGAAAATTGTTATGATTGTATCTTTAGTGATTATTGTATAGGATTTCTTTTTGTTACCTAAACCTGGCATGATGATTTTGACAAAGTGTGGAAGTAGGGGCTGCTTGCCTGAAAGACATGGCCTCTCGGTCGTGTGGTTCACTCCAGTGTCTGCGATTCGATCTCTTCGCATTCACGTCCCTCCAAGGTTCTGGCAGCTCTGCTGCTTGCCTTGGCCCGCTCATGTCCGCAGATGTGTCTCTCCATGCGAATGGTAAAAGGAGGATAGTGAGTTTTGTACATGAGGAAGCAATGCGATGTTCGCAGGGGAGGCGAGCTTTGATGTATTGCTGAGTGTACTTTACTCATCGCCCACATCCTCTGGGGTTGTGTTGATGGCAAAGTTCCGACTCGCCAATCCCACCATGAGGTTATCGGGAGAGATTTCATCGTCAGGTCCATGAGCTAGGGTGTGGGGAGTTACCGGCTTTGGCAGTCACACAATTATCATATGTCAAAAGTAATCCTTGTGCTTGGTGAATGCAAAAAAGTCATTCAGTCTTTTTGTCAAGTATGAATTGCTTATTCACTTGATTCAAGAAAGTTTTTTATTGAATAGGGTTTTTACATGTGTTGAATTGAATCAATCTCTAGTTTAGGATATGATTGGGTGATGAAACTTTATCTCACTGCAATGATATTTTTGTTGACTACTGAAAATTATTCAGAAAGTATTTTCTTTTGTGAAAATGTGTAGTTTTTGTGGACTTAGACTTTTTTTTAGTTTTTGTGGACTTAGAAATATTTTCAGAAAATTTGTAGTTTTTGTGGACTTGGACTTTTTTTTAGTTTTTGTGGACTTAGAAATATTTTCAGAAAATGTGTAGTTTTTGTGGACAACCCAACAGTTGCTAAATCATTCTTCCCTGAGCCATGGGTTGCCAATGAAAATGAAACACATCAGTCTGATACAGTTTACTCATCATCCACACAACCATGCTTTGAATGCTTTGGGTGAATATTGTGTTGTGACAGTCAGTTAGCTTGACAGAATCATCTTATCATGCTTACCAAGCAAGTGAGAATGAATGATAGCTCTCTCTTCTCTCTCTCTCTCTAATGGGCAATCAGACAGTATCTTGTTTGATATGAGATGCATTCATCTTGCCTTGCTATTCAGACTGAATAAAGTGGGAGTATGATAGTCATGCAGTATGAGAGAGCTATGTATATCTGTGTGAGACCTGATGAAATTGAATATCACACCAGTTTCATCCCAAACATTTTCCAGCCCTGCCTACAAGAGTTGGGCTCAGCAAAGTGGGAGATTGGCAGTTGGGTAGTATAATAGAATTGTGATATGTGTTCATGAGACTTGATGAAATGTAAAAACACCAGTCAGATCTCCATTTCTATTCTCAAGCCTTGCAGCCAAAAGTCTGATCTTCATTTTTATTTTCCAACATTGCAGCCAGCAGTTGGGCTCAACAAAGTTGAAACTTAGCAGTCAGGTAGTATGATAGAGTTGTGACACAGGTTATTGAGACTTGGTGAAATGTAAAAAAACACCAATGTATGATAGAGCTGTTCTCTTGAGATTTGATGAAATTGAATATCACACCAGTCTCACCCTACACATTCTTTTATTTTCCAGCCTTGCAGACAGAGTTGGGCTCAACAAAGTGGTAGCTTGACAGTCAGGTTGTATGATAGAGCTGTGGTATGTTCTCTTGAGATGTGATGAAAGTGAATATCACACCAGTCTCATCCCACACATTTTTATTTTCCAGTCTTGCAGACAGAGTTGGGAGCTTGCAGTCAGGTAGTATGATAGAGCTGTGGCATGTTCTCTCGAGACTTGATGAAATGCAAAGTCTGATCTTCATTTTTTATTTTACAGCCTTGTAGATAGAGTTGGACTCAACAAAATGGGAGCTTGCAGTCAGGTTGTATGATAGAGCTGTGACATGTTCTCTTGAGATTTGATGAAAGTGAATATCACACCAGTCTCACCCTACACATTTTTTGTTTTCCAGCCTTGCTGACAGAGTTGGGAGCTTGCAGTCAGGCAGTATGATAGAGCTGTGACATGTTCTCTTGAGACTTGATGAAATGTAAAAATACCAGTCTTACCTTCATATTTATTTTACAATCTTGCAGATAAAAGTCGGATACCACAAAGTGGGAGCTTGGCAGTCGGACAGAATGACATAGCTGATGAATCACACCAGTCTCATCTCATCTGGCAGCCCACCTTGCTTTGACAATGAGACAGCTTGGGAGAATTGGGAGAGTTGTTCTACGTCCTCAGTCTGTGCTTCACATCAAGTACAACCCACTTGTGCAGGAATGATAGTCATGCACCATGGAAAGATGTATGGAACATGTTCATTCTTGGTTTCACATTAGCAAATTTTATTAGCGACCACAAAAAATGATACCTATGAAAATCCAATTTTGCACTAAGGTTCATAATGTTTCATATGTTGTTCATACTGTCTTGTTTTCACATTTAGCAAATTTGATAAGAGACCACAAAAATGATACCCATGAAAAACCAATTTTGCACTAAGGTTCATAATGTTTCATATGTGGTTGCTTTTACAGATAAAGCCAGTCTACAACAGGCACAACGGAGAGACCATCCCTTTTGGTTCCTGAGATTGGGAAGCAGGAGTCCTACAGACAGTCAAGACCAAGGGGAGAGAAAGATCCACGTCTATCAGGTAGGAAATATTTATTTCAGGTTGAGTGTGATTTTGGTTTGACACTGAGATTAGACACATGAGTTCCCCTGTGGGTTCGGGGCAAAAGAATAGGCCCACTGTATCCCCTGCATGTTGTAAGAGGCTAACTAATAGGGGGTTGTATCTGCTTCTGTCGCAGAGCAACTGAAAGACCCCATATGTATATGGACTCTCAACCTTGGACATTGTCCTTTTTTAGTTCCAATAGGTAAGTTCAGGTTTTTCTTTTTGTTTTGTCACCAAATGACAAAGGCTGGTGAATGTGATTCTAAGCCTTATTCAATCAATTGACACATGAGCATGATGAAGGGAGATGCTTTCATCCGATACTCTTTCTAAGATACGGACATGTAGGGAAGATATGGAAATGTCGGGAAGATATGGGTATTTGGGAAAGATATGGACATGTAGGGATCACTCACTGATAACTTGACAAAGTTTTAAAGCATGAGTGGTGATACTAATGCGACAGGACTGTTGTAAGGTTGAATGTGTGCCTTCACATGAAACATGATATGGCAGGGACATGTAGGGAATAGGCGATCATTCACTGACAACTTGACAAATTTTTAAAGCATGAGTGGTGATACTAATGTGACAGGATTGTTGTAAGGTTGAATGTGTGCCTTCACATGAAACATGATATGACAGGGACATGTAGGGAATAGAGGTAGGGACATGAAGGTGAGATACAGTAGAATATAATCTGTTCATCCTTGAGTTGAAATTGATATGATGTACTAATGTCGCTTGCATATTGTAGGGTTGAATGTGTGTTTTGTATGAATGGTGACATAGGATCATGTAGGGAAGACTCTTGAGCTCACTGCAGGGAGTTCAAGTGTGGCCAAGCAAGCATTGTAGACGGACGGTGTTAGGCACATGTAGGGAAGACAAAATTTATAATGCTTGCTTGGTGCCAATCAAATACTGTGACATTTAGGGCCATGTAGGGAAAAAGACACATGACAGAGCAGGATAGAATTGATGTACACATTTTTCTTTAACTTGTAGGATCATGGAGAATGGATGGGCACATGGGACCACAGTGAAATTGTTGAATGTATCTTTGTTTCCATGTCTTTTTATATTTGTATTGCTTTTCATCCATAATTTGATTATATGTTGTTGACAAATATCATTTGCCTTGCAGCTCTATTAACAAATTATCTTGAAGATTTTTCAGACAGGTTTACAGGTTGAGGTGTGCGAAACCATCCCTTGGTGGATTTGCCTTGCAGCTCTATTAACAAATTATCTTGAAGATTTTTTAGACAGGTTTACAGGTTGAGGTGTGTGAAACCATCCCTTGGTGGACGAAAAAAATGGTTCAAGTCATCCTTGAAGAGTCTTTGCTGACTGGTAAGGAGAGTTTTCTCATGGGGAAGGGGAATATTATATTATATCTCAAACTCTTTCTACAAATCTTTTCAACTAGGGTGCTTATGTATTATATGATTACTAAACGGAATTGGGACAATTTTATTTTATTTTGGCAGTGCATTTTACATTTAGTTGTGTAGGGACCCTCTGTAAAATCCCGTGAGGGTGGAGGGACCCTCTTCACTTCATCTATTTTACCTTAGTTCTTCCCGGTGGCCGGCTGGGTCTATCTATCTTTATTTCAATTTTGAAATTTTATTTTGACATTCTTTATGTGTGGCATCAACTGGTGCAAAGAGAAGTGAGGTGCATGATGACGCACCCCTCGGGCTGACGAGTGTGTTTTGCTGACTGGTAAGGAGAGTTTTCTCATGGGGAAGGGGAATATTATATTATATCTCAATCTCTTTCTACAAATCTTTTCAACTAGGGTGCTTATGTATTATATGATTACTAAACGGAATTGGGACAATTTTATTTTATTTTGGCAGTGCATTTTTACATTTAGTTGTGTAGGGACCCTCTGTAAAATCCCGCGAGGGTGGAGGGACCCTCTTCACTTCATCTATGTTACCTTAGTTCTTCCCGGTGGCCGGCTGGGTCTATCTATCTTTATTTCAATTTTGAAATTTTATTTTGACAATCTTTATGTGTGGCATCAACTGGTGCAAAGAGAAGTGAGGTGCATGATGACGCATCCCTCGGGCTGACGAGTGTGTTTTGCTGACTGGTAAGGAGAGTTTTCTCATGGGGAAGGGGAATATTATATTATATCTCAATCTCTTTCTACAAATCTTTTCAACTAGGGTGCTTATGTATTATATGATTACTTAACGGAATTGGGACAATTTTATTTTATTTTGGCAGTGCATTTTACATTTAGTTGTGTAGGGACCCTCTGTAAAATCCCGCGAGGGTGGAGGGACCCTCTTCACTTCATCTATGTTACCTTAGTTCTTCCCGGTGGCCGGCTGGGTCTATCTATCTTTATTTCAATTTTGAAATTTTATTTTGACAATCTTTATGTGTGGCATCAACTGGTGCACAGCAGACATTTTGAAAGGCAGATGTTTTGGTCAAGCACAATCATTCTTACTCTGCCATTGAATTTAGTGTCTAAATTACAAGAGAACTTTTGTCAAGTCATGGGATGGCAATGGTTGGAGGAAACTGTACAGGAGGTCACTAGACTGTGAACAAGGATTGAATATTAAATTTACGTGTCTTATAATGGCTATGTGGAAACCTAACGGTGCCAACGAAGCATAGAAATTATAAGGCTTTCTCCTTTTTCACAATCCAGTATCTGAACCTCTGCACCCTGTCATGTTGCCTAATTTGAAAACTAATGCCATCTCAACACTTGACAAGGTTTACCATTTTTTGTCAAAAATATATCTAGTGTGTAAGTGAACGATAAGGTTTTTTATTTAAGTTTTTGTGGAAAGATTAAGGAATCTCAAGTTTACTCTTGAGTATTCCAAGCCTGGCACAAAGATCATGTGGGGCTGCTTGCCTGAAAGACATGGCCTCTCGGTCGTGTGGTCCACTCTAGTGTTTGCGATTCGATCTCTTTGCATTCACGTCCCTCCAAGGTTCTGGTAGCTTTGCTGCTTGCCTAGGTCCGCTCATGTCCGCAGATGTGTCTCTCCATGCGAATGGTAAAGGGGATAGTGGGTTCGCCCACATCCCTGGGGTTACGCTGATGGCAAGGTTCCGACCCGCTAATCCCACCAGGAGGTTATCGGGAGAGATTTCATCGTCAGGTCCATGAGTTAGGGTGTGGGGAGTTACCGGCATTGGCAGTCACACAACCTAATAAAAATATTTGTGCTTGGTAAATTGTGCGCTTGGAACTCACTGGCATTCGGTCAGTCTGGAAAGTCAACTTGAGCAGAAAATTGAAGCAAGTGAAGAGGAGAAATTCATCGCCTGAACAGTGAGTACACAGTATTATTTTTTCTTTCCTCTCTTCCATCATATAGCGAGGTGCATGATGACATATCCATTGTGGATGTCGAGTGTTCTTTGCTTGCTGGTGAAGGGAGCAACTTTATTTTATCCTTGCAGAGTCAGTCTGAAAACAATAATTTACAAACCTCTCTGAAACTAAGTCTCAAAATCTTGTTAGAACCATTGTCAAGTCATGGGATGGCAATAGTTAGAGGTAACTGAACAGGAGGTCACTAGAGTGTGAACAAGGGTTGAATATTAAATTTACGTGTCTTATAATGGCTATGTGGAAACCTAACGGTGCCAACGAAGCATAGAAATTATAAGGCTTTCCCCTTTTTCACAATCTAGTATCTGAACCTGTGCACCCTGTCATGTTGCCTAATTTGTAAACTAATGCCATCTCAACACTTGACAAGGTTTTTTTTCATTTATTTTGGCAAGACATTTCATTGACTGAAACACAACATTTAGGAAACATTGGCATCAAAAGATGAAAAGAAATTAGAAATGAATGACTGACTCTGGAAGGTGCTTTTTTATTGAGTGTTTGTTTCTAATGGAGAAAGACCCTGTAATAAATATAGGGTCTAGATCTCTATCTCGTTGCACGTCTTTAACCTTAATTGAGTTTAATCATAAGCCTGGCACAAGGATCATGTGGGGCTGCTTGCCTGAAAGACATGGCCTCTCGGTCGTGTGGTCCACTCCAGTGTATGCGATTCGATCTCTTTGCATTCACGTCCCTCCAAGGTTCTGGTAGCTTTGCTGCTTGCCTTGGCCCGCTCATGTCCGCAGATGAGTCTCTCCATGCGAATGGTAAAGGGGATAGTGGGTTCGCCCACATCCCTGGGGTTACGCTGATGGCAAGGTTCCGATACGCTAATCCCACCAGGAGGTTATCGGGAGAGATTTCATCGTCAGGTCCATGAGTTAGGGTGTGGGGAGTTACCGGCTTTGGTAGTCACACAATTTTATAAAAATCTCTGTGCTAGGTATATTGAACTCACCCTGAACACTTGATCAAACAAACACTCATGAAGCGCAGGGTCTATATTCAGATCTATCCATTTTAGGGGTTGATCTGATTATAAGTCCCTGTGTTTCAATCCTTTTAATTTACACACCACCGTCACTAAGTTGATTTTGGGTGCGCCATAGACATCGACTGTCACCGGATCAGTCTGGAAGGTGTCTACGAAGCACTTGGTAAGACGGGTGCCCATTTCATTGTGGGGTGGATGCTATCTTGCCCTTCGGGTGTCTTGAAGGCCCATGCCGTGGTGGAGTGGCTGTTCTGAAGACCAAGGTGTTTCACCATTTTTTTTAATTTCACATCACACACAATATGAAACTTTTTGATGAAACTTTCCTTTTTGATGAAACTTTTGGGTGCGCCATAGACATCGACTGTCACCGGATCAGTCTGGAAGGTGTCTACGAAACTTTCCTCCATGTCACTCTGGTAACGTTCGATCTTGCGTCAAGCCAGTGAAACGTGGACGAAAGCTGCAAATTTACAGCATAGGGGGAGATAATGGGTAATTGAATCGTCATTGTGGGTGTGCTGATATATGGTAAGTCTCAAAATTTTCTTTTTCTTTTTTTGTGCATACCACTTTTTAATTTTTTATTTTTGGTGCGCAATAGACATTGACTGACAACCGGTTGGTCTGTAAAGGTGTCTCTGTTTCAATTGAGAAGATTAAAGCTGTGTTTCCATATGTGCAGTCCGTGATGTAGTCTGGGAAATTTTGGAAACATGCAACAGATGTGGATAGTAAAATTTAAAAAATGATACTCTACGCACTTCAATACAGATTGCACATATGGAAATGGGGCTTTAATCTGCTCGTGAACAGATTTTTTTCAAAATTTGAGTGTACTCCACTCTCTTTTCAATTTTTTTATGGGAGGCAGCAGTGTAAACCCATATGGAGTGCGGTTCGCTGTACTAGCGTGGGTGGAAGCTGAAGCTTCCTCGTTATATTTTACCATTTTGGCGGTGACACTGATTTGACAAGCGTTCAAATCTGGAAAGTGTCTGTAGTTCATCAGGGACGTTAAGTGAGTCATTGTTCCATTGTGTGATGGATGCTAACCTCTGGCTCTCATTTGTCAAAGTAGGCCTAATGAGAAGCTATAGTAAGATATTCACCCAGTGGAATGGTAGCTCACCACTGACAGTCTCAAGCAACCACTTTAGGATAACGTGAGGACTTTGTGGTATGAGGTTCACACATTATTCCAAAATGGTTGTGGTGTTCTACATTTTTCACTTTTTTCTTGTGGGCAGGTGTGGAATACTGGTATTGTGGACCCGGCACTTGTAGGGCATGATATCAGGAAGGAAGCAGCTGTCCTCCTTATACTTTTTTTATTGTGCGCTGACACCGACTGACAACGTGTCAGTCTGGAAGGTGTCGTGGACACGTGCTAGCTTTGTGATCATCAATCCAGTTCTTGTGTTGATGTTGAACTCAGCTCGTAGATATGGACATCTCCTGGTAGTGTTAAAAACTTAGTGATGTGGGTTTTTAGTGGTATCTGGAGATGCCGTTGTGTTCCACATTTTTGAATTTTTATATGGGATCAGTTGTGAACTATTGGCTGATGTGACCCGGCACTTGTAGGGGCATCAGTTTGGTACGGATCAACTGATCTTCGTTATGTTTTATTTAGTGTGTGCCGACACCGACTGGCATCCCGCCAGTCTGGAAGGTGTACGGGGTTTGCATTTGATGAAAGGTCATCGCTGATTTTGATTAGTGCTGAATCTTTGTCTCAAAAAGAGACCATGGACAGATAATGTTGAAGACTCTTTTTTTGGTGTGTGGTTTTCAACAATATCTTGAAATGCTCTTGGCATTCCACCTTTTTGAATTTTTTTAGAGTTCAGTGGTGTAAGCTTCTGAACTCCGTTATGTTTTATTTAGTGTGCCGACACCGACTGGCACCGGTCAGTCTGGAAGGTGTCAGGTGAGAAACTAGATATTGTGCACATGTTAGAAGGGTTGACCTAGTGCATTGGTATTGGATTGAGGTGGCGTTTTCAATGCATTGAGTTGAAGCTTTTAACATGTGCACATAGTATCTCACCTTTTTGAATTTTTATATGGGATCAGTTGTGAACTATTGGCTGATGTGACCCGGCACTTGTAGGGACATCAGTGGTATGGATCGACTGATCTTCGTTATGTTTTATTTAGTGTGCGCCGACGCCGACTGGCACCGGTCAGTCTGGAAGGTGTCAGGTGAGAAACTCAATATTGTGCACATGTTAGAAGGGTTGACCTAAAGCATTGATATTGGATTGAGGTGGCGTTTTCAATGCATTGAGTTGAAGCTTTTAACATGTGCACATAGTATCTCACCTTTTTGAATTTTTATATGGGATCAGTTGTGAACTATTGGCTGATGTGACCCGGCACTTGTAGGGACATCAGTGGTATGGATCAACTGATCTTCGTTATGTTTTATTTAGTGTGCGCCGACGCCGACTGGCACCGGTCAGTCTGGAAGGTGTCAGGTGAGAAACTCAATATTGTGCACATGTTAGAAGGGTTGACCTAAAGCATTGGTATTGGATTGAGGTGGCGTTTTCAATGCATTGAGTTGAAGCTTTTAACATGTGCACATAGTATCTCACCTTTTTGAATTTTTATATGGGATCAGTTGTGAACTATTGGCTGATGTGACCCGGCACTTGTAGGGACACCAGTGGTACGGATCGACTGATCTTCGTTATGTTTTATTTAGTGTGCGCCGACGCCGACTGGCAACCAATCAGTCAGTGGTAGTCCAAAGGAAAGTAGTTGTGAAATTGACAGCTATCATCCTTTCTCCCACACAAAAAATATTGTCATTTCTGGTTCTTGGCGTTGCATCTTGCTATTTAAACCAAGACAACTCAAGCTTTTGGACAAAGTATTTCTTTGCATCAGAACTCTTTCTTTTTTTGCCCTTATCACTAAATAATCAAATCACTTATCAAACCACCAATACTAACCAAACTACCAATATTAACCAGACTAACAATTCTAACCAAACTAATAATACTAACCAATCTTACAATACAAACCTGTAAAAGGAAAGAATTCTGATGCCAAGAAATCAATACAAAAACAAATGAAATAATGAATTTAAGTGGTCAGGAGGTTATTTGGTTATTTTGATAGAAAGCTGTGATATTAGACCTCCTTACTCTGAAGAAAAAATTGGACAAATTGAAGTGGGAGAGCAAATTGCGAAGCCTGAAATTGAGGCTTTGTGATTTGTAACCACGCCAAGCCTGTCTCAAGCCAGGAGCTCTTTGTCATTTTATTTCTGTTAGATATAAGGCTAGATATTAAATATTGGCCATTCTCAACAATTCTTGTACCTGGAGCTGTATATTCTTAAGATGTCAAACTATAAGATAGGGAAGATATGTTAGAACCTTTGTATTTTGACTGAGTTAAGGATAGTCTGAATTATTTAAATATGCAATATATATGTAAAGCTGAAAATAAAGAAGAAGAAAAATTAAAACACGAACATTCTTCCGTGTTGTTTATTGAAACACTCTTGTCATGTTTGATTCCCCAGTGTCACACACATGTTTCACACTTTTATTTTCCTTTATTTAATCAGAAATATGCTTGAAGTGTACTCAGCCATCAAACCATGGTGATTGCCCAACTTTTATTATACCAAAGGTCAGATTATGGTATCGACTTGTTTATCTCATGTCACTTCTTTTGGGTTAGGGACACAAAATTAGCTTGTACCAAATGAAATCCAAACAGAAATGTTAGAATAAAGAATACGGGACAGTAAATTATAAATAATTGGAATAATATTGCAAAGTTGTATCTAGCTGACCAAAAATTGAATTTTGCACTGCATAATATACTATTATCTTTTTTCACAGATCACAAGGATAAGAAATTAGCCATGACTTGGAAAAGCAGAAAAGATAGGCGTTATTTGAAGAGGATAAATGGCATGCGAAACGGAAATCGCCCCAATGGAGAGGAGCAGCCCACCAAGAAGATTTGTATAGAGGGACAGAAATTGCAGGCTGAAAAACAATCTGTTTGTGAACACGAGCTGCCCACTCCATTAGAGACAAAACAGAAAACAACAGAGGAAACAGCACACAATATAGATTCTTCACAGGGAGAACCCCAAGATCATCACAATGAACATTCAGTCGCATCAGAAACACTGTATGATGTTAGTGGATCACTCTTTGACGCGAAACGGAATACTTCCCAAGCCAGAGTTGCTCAATGCACAATAGAGCCTTTGAAGAGTTTACTTCTTCCTCGAAGTACAGACTCCAATCTGGAGTTTCTCGTGCCAAATGGAAGTCGGGTCATGGGTAAGAGGGCAGATGATGGATTGAAAAGTGGCAAGGTTGTAGCCATGATTTCAATGCATGACTGCAACCAAATGTTTCTCAATGACAGGCTGGACATTCACAAAGACCCAACAATGCCTGTGTATCGCAGGAGCAACTTGGAGGAGTTGGCAAATCATAGAACGCATGATGAATATAGCATGAGGACAAAGTTGGCAGATGTTGAGTGGTATGACCTAGTCCATGTTCACTGCAAGACCATGTGGTGGCTGTCCTTTCTAGAGCACACAAACAAGTGGCTGGAACCACCAAGGGATTCACTGCGGACAAGCAATGCCAACATTGTTCAGGTCCAATTGGATGCCACAGAAAATAGATTTGATCAGAACAACGGGATTGAATGGGACACAAATTGTCCAGACGTGGTGAATGAAGTCAGCTGTCTGGTGGTGGGTGATCCTGTCTGGATTGGAAAGGCTCTCGGGGCAACGCTCACCTTTTCACAAGCATGTGATCGCACGTACAGAAGCATTTTTAACGTGAAACCCAATTCGGATGTCAAAAACATAGGGAAGAGACTCAACAGGAGCAGTGACTTTCCTGTACTGTGTGCATTGGATACCACCAGGACAATTCAGGAGGGTACCTCTTTCTACGATGTCAATTTTTGTGAGAAGACAAGGGCATTGGGCTGTGCGTTGAAACCCATGCTGTTGACTACTTGCACTGAGGTCTCACTCCGAGTCCAAGCATTCTATTTTGAGCAGCTCTACAGTTGTGGTGCCATTCGACTGAACCCACAACCACTAGACAAAAGTGGATTTTTTTATAGTGTGTGTGACAAAGATAGAGTAAGAGGAATAATGGCATTGAGCAAGTTTGATGCCATCCTCTTCCAGGTGAGCATTGTTTGCCACTTGTGTCACGACAGACAAAATGACCTGTGGATTTCAAACGACCCGGAGGGAACAAGGAGAAGAGTTTTGAATTCCAATTGTCTATATTGCAGAGGGGGCATTATGCAAGACCAGTCTGGTTTTGTGCTAAGAGAGACAAACAATCACAGTACAATGGACATGGGATGCTCGAGGAAAGTGCATTACGAGGTACCCAACTGTAGTGAGGGAGTGACTCTTCCCAAAGGCATTGAGAGCACAGATGAGCTTCCCCAGTATGAGTTGGTATTTCCCACGTCTAATGCGGGACAACTCAAGTTGGACATGGAGGTAGAGAGAAACTCGAGTGGTGATACTAGCCATGGTATAGCTGTGACACTTTTCATTCCAACAAATTTTGATGGTGGTGCAACGTTGAAGAGCATCAAACAAGAAATGATGACCACCATCCATGAAATGGGATGGGACATATCTTTCACTCAACCGGAAGAGTGCCATCTGACGGAGATGTACATGTACAACACGTTTTTAGAAAGATGTGGAAAAGAACATAGGAACAATGTGGTGACTACACGTTTCAAAATGGTGCTGTCGCTTAACAGAAAGTTTGAATTCATTACAACTCACCAGCAGGCAAGCAAAATGAGGATGAAAATGAAGGGACTGGAGACAACATTCTGTACTTTTAAACGTGGCGATGGCCTCGTCCAAGTCAGCATGGGGGTACCATCTACACACACCCAAAGGAGATATGGCGTTCAAATTGTGGATGAAGAAGGTGGCGTGATCATGCCCGAAAGGAACCCGATGGCCAACTGGCCTGTTAAAACAATGGGTGGATCTGAGTTGGTAAATCTTTCAGAAGGAGGCAACATGTACACTGCTCCCAACATATGGTGTCATCCTAGGTGGGATGTGAAAGAGAACTTTGGCAGGTATGGTGTGTCTGTTGTTGCTGGCCTTGTGAATAATATGTTGGCACAGGGAACCGTCACCCTGAATGGCAATAAGGTTCAATTGTTAAAGAAAAACGACTACCAATGGAGCAATGTTGATGTACTGAGCAGAGTGGTACCAGAGAAAGTTTCACAATGCAATGAAAGAGACGAGAATGCAACGAGTGAAGATTCTAAAGATGATATAGACTCACATCAGAATCAGAGAGAATCTGCTACACACATCATTAAACAAGAAAGGGAATATGCTAAAGAGGAATATCATCACCAGTTGGAAATGGAATTGGAGGAATTGAAGAAAATTCATCTTGCCCAACAGAGAGAATTCTCTGAAAAGTTGTCATGCATGCAACAGCAGCTGAATATTCTTATGCAAGACAGAAGAACAGAACTAGTGCAACCCATGGGGATGACCATTCCTTCATCCATTGAGGACGATTGGGCTGACGCATTCCTTTCAAATATATTTGGGACAGAAAAATATAACATGATGTATTGAATATAAAGAGAAATCATTTCCTTGCAAAAATGGGGATCAGTCGGATTACATGTGTTGTGTTTGACAAGAAATAAAATTGATCAATGGCAATCTGATATGTTGCATTTGTTGCATTTGTTGTCTGGCCGAAAGGAAATGCATTAAATAACCAATCATTCATCACACATTAAATGGATGAAGTAACTCCAACATATTCAATGTGGTTTCAAAATTCGATTTTGCACAACTGTCCCATGTAGATAATTAAATGAAATACTAATTTCTCTTCAGACAAACAAAAGAAGTCTGACAACATAAGCATGAATGTTCCACACAGCAAATACTGCTTAGAGGATTATACTGTGACACAGTCTGTCATCACCTTTGAAAAACCTATGGTGTCCATGTGCATTGACCTTCGTGCCAAGGACATTCATCATAACTGCTTGAAATACTCTCCAGACTACATCAAACACCTGTTTAACTTTGTGCTCTCTGTGGTGAGAATATTTCGAGGCAAACAGATGGAGGCCAGGGTGTTTCTTATTGAAAAGGAGAACTTTGTTCCTGTACAACTCCATGGAGCCAGTAAGGGGTTCCTGCTTCTGGTCATGATTGAGGAGGCAGCCTTCGAAGAAAACTTTACAACTGCTGCAAAGTGTGTACTGGCGATGAACAATGGTTTCATGCGTAAGGTGGATGCCTTGGCACAGCCTTTTGCTGAACTAGAGAAAAGGCTTCTCAAGTTTGATTCCATCAATGGCACAATGATAGATGCCAAGTCTGAGATGAAACCGGACAAGTCAAGTGGGTTCACAATATTATCTGCATTGGATCGTGCCCTTCAGGAATACCACAACTATAGACAAATCATGCCACTAGCTCTGTGGAAGAAGGACCTTGCCGAGAGTTGGTCTAGCAGGACAAACTTGCTTTCTCCTCGCTATCTTTTTGAAGAGAGTAACAGATGTTGTGGTGAATATGCAGAACTCATCAGCCTCGGCAAAACTCTGCAATGTGACGTCACTGCTGAAAACAGTGAATGTAACGTACACAGCATAGGACTTCTGTTGGACAGCCTGGAAATGAGGCAACACAAGCTCTTGAACATGTACAGGAGATGTGCAACCTTCTACATGTGGGATCAAATCTATCGATGCAGTGGTGGGGGTTATGAGTTGAACCTGACGGACAGGGTAGCATGGGATGTGGTAGAAGGTCATGTATCTAAAGATCACTGGTTTGAAGAGAATCAGCTTTATAAACCCCCAGAGGCAATATTGAAAATTGCAAAGAAAGTGGAGAAGGGTATTTTCAAAGACAGCGACAAGGACGGGAATGAGGATGAAGATGAGGATGATGATGAGGATGATGACGAGGCATGGTTTGGTCCATCATGTCGATCCAACCCACCCCAGAGACCAAGGCGGGTTGACGAAGTGCACAGAACACAACATGCTGCCAGTGAAATGCTTAGAGCTGCAATGGAAAAGGTGACAGAAACCCCAAACCACAGTAATGCATTGAGACCTACACTATATCCCGCTCTTGATCATTTAAAGGAAATGTTTCATATGCTCGCCAAGAGCGAGGATGCCAATGTGAGCCACCTTTTTCTAGATAAGGCCTACCAGGGATATTTCTTGGGCCACTACAAGAGCGTTATGATGGATCCTAAACAAGAGATGAGCAAGGCAAGAGAAGTGCAAAATAGAGTCGTGCCAAAAATCATGAAAGATGTGTTTCCTAGTGGTTGTCTCAATGGAGACAGTAATGAATATGGTAAACAAAACTGCTCACTGACACGCTTGACTGCCGGTGTGGACCCGTACCAGGACATGTTTGCCAAGCAGCTTCTAACAATGGCAACCAACACTGGTGTATGCCATTTGAGTGTGGAATTCTTTCTCTTCATCATAAGCAACATCATCAGTTTCTCGCCACAAAAGTGCAAGCCCATAGTGGTCCTCGATGGTCCCACAGGGGCAGGGAAATCATTTGCCACACAGGCGCTGCAAATGATTTCTAATGGCCGAGGAGAGCTTGGGAATGAGTTTGCTTCTCAACATGAACACTATTCCACCACCAGAGCACACACGCTGACTTCTGAAAATGAGTATGAGACAGTGCTGGGTCAGAAGTTGATTGAGGAGTGGCAGTCTGGGGAGGGTGGTAAGAATGCATTTGGCTGTAACACTTCGTTAGAGGCTGTGACACTGAAAAATGTCTATGACAGTGGAGTAACAACAAACATCAGAGGCAGAGTAGCAAAGACCAAACAAGGTGAAAAGTGGGTAAAGTCAGTAGACTATGCATTGGATGACAGGTCAGCCATTATCCTTGCAAATGGCTTTTATGTGTGCTCTAGTGTGAAGAATAGATGCACGGTCTTTCACATTCCAAGCATAAATGTGGGTGTGAATCAGAAGGAGACTGAATCTGTCTTGGAAACTTTGGACAGCGAGCACATTCCGCAACAGTTTTCATTGATTAGGTACTTTATCTCTGAAGATATGAACAGAAAATATGTACGGACAACCATTAAGCCCATGGACAAGAGCGAGTCACTCGACAAAGTTGAGATGGACATGACACTGAGGAAGATTGAAGATGTGATGACTGACATGGGATTCATTACGGAAGAGATTCTAACTGGCAGGAAGACCATGTTGATCAAGACTGTAGCTGAAGTGATTGCTCAGTGGAGAGCAGTTCTGGAAGTGTGTGCATGTGTTCATTCTGGGTGTAGAATGAATCTGCCTAGATGCGGGCAGAGTTTGGATGAATACAATTCATATCTGGCAAGCATCATGAAGAGATCTCTGAAGAGGAGGGGAGAAAATGAGAGAATACGTCGTCACATGACCAGAGTGGTGGTTGACCCAGCAGACATATTGAGTGCTACAACACTGGTTGTTCAATTGACAGAACCAGACAGACAACTGATGAATGTCGTTTGCTCACACCTTGTCAAGCCCAACCTACACACAGAGATGGAACCCTGGAATGTAAAGTACTTGGTCATTGAGAACACTAGCATTGGACTCATCTGCGAAGAACTCAAGAGGCATCGTACCAAAGTGTTGGATGAGTCCCTGACTAAACTCTTTCACAGACTGGAAGAGAAGTATATCTGCAAGGACAGTAACAGGTTGCCATGTATTCGTATGAAGTATGAACAAGGTCCTTATTTCAATGGCAGAGAGTCAAAGGTGTTTCAGCTGTATGTTCACGCAGGATATGCAGCAGAGCTGTATGCCCAGGAGAACAAAGATAAGATGACTGAATGTACATCTTACGTGACACGGTGTATGTTGGACATTGTTCAGGGAAAGAAATCTTGTGAATGGGGCAGAAACGTGTTCAATGGCAATTTTTCCAACGATTACGTCCGTCTGAACATTCCATCTGCCATAGTGAAACCCATGACCTTCCTACATCACCTCGACAGGGAGAGGGCATTGGTCGCTGACTCAGAATCCATCATCAGAGATGGTCGACACCATGTCGATGTGTGTCCTGATTTTGGAAAGTGTCGCCTCAGGGTGTTGCAAGAGCTGGTTGCACAGAGGATGCTGTCATCTGAGTCACCCTCTTTTGGTGACGATGGATACATGGAGTTGGACTTGACAAAGAGTGAATTGTACAGCACAGCCACAAGGGACACTGTGGGATCACATTGCTCCAACTGGGACAAAAGGATAACACCCGTGTTTGAGTCCAACCAAAAATGGCATGCCCACGTGCACATCTTTGACAGTAGGTATGACAGAGATGTGGATGTTGCCGAATGGAGGCAATTGATTCTGACTAGGTGTATTGCAAAGCGTCAGTTCGCCACTCGTGGATACTTTGTGATACAGTCAAAAGATCTCAGAGAATGGGGAGTGGATAATCCCAAATCAATTTCAAGCAAGCTGGATGTGGAGGTCAATCATACTCTTCCCCTCTTTATGAGAAACAAGAATCGCAAGGTCAAGGTGCACTTGAGTGTGTTGCAAGAGATCAGGCTGCTGGAAGGCATTGTGGACGAAAAGGCAAACCTTGCCAGGACGCTTGTCGAGAGGTGCCTTTGTCAAGATATGACTGACTTACAGACTATCATGATGTTTGACAGAGAGACAGTCTATCAGACACAGGAGGCCAAGGACTCTATTACTTTCATCAACGTGTCTGACGTTGCTCTTCGCTCTCCAAATGGAAGACTGCCAACATTTGAATGTCAAGGAAAAGTGGTTGGTGATGATGGTAAGTGTGAACCTTATATGGCATCCTACTTGAAGAGGTTCAACATGAAAACCACAAAAAATGGCTGTGTGACATTCCATCCAAAGCATAGACTGCGCAAGCTGGCCGCAAAGCACCTCATGATGAGAGACGAAAAGTGGGCTGAAATGTGCAAGCCAGGAGTGGTCATTGATAGAGAGCAACTAGAAATGGACATTGAGAAGACAGCACAAAAGATGGATTGCTTGTACATGCCATTGAGAGGGAGGCCAGAATTACTCCCAGCACATGAGTCATTCTCAGTGGATACAGCCGAGGGTCTCGCAGAAGAGGGAGGAGCAGTAAAGGCATATAAAGATGAGCGATTCTTTGCACTTAGATTAAACGAGAAGAAGCGAGAAGTGGACAATGACTCTTGTGGAGAGGTGCATGATAACAAAAGGTTGAAGACTCATGATTGTACATAAAATGTATTGTAAGAATAAAGCAATAAAAGACAAAAAAAAAATATGCTGGGTCCATTTGTGATTCATAAAATGTATTGTAAGAATAAAGCAATAAAAGACAAAAAAAATATGCTGGGTCCATTTGTGATTTATTTAGTTTTTAACTACAAGGTATTAGCAACTTAAAGCCTGTGTGTAATTATGTAATGTGTTTACAATGCATTCACTGGGCGAAGATAGTGAGATATTAGAAACTTTGGCTATCACCAAAGAACCACCCATACATCAGTTTGATAACCAACTGGACATGCTTCGCATTTGGAGTAGGTTAGAACATGATCACTGGGTCTTCATCAATCTCAATGTGGATAAGAAAGAGAAGCGACTTAGACATGCTCGCATGGATCTCATGAGAAGCTTGTCTGATCATTACCCGTGGATAGATCAAATGGCCACGGATCCAGTGTTTGGCCATGTACAGCGAAAAGTGTCCATCACAAGGGGTATTGGAAAGGTGGATGAGTTACCACAGTCTTGTCTCATGCTCGAGTGTCTACCTATTTTGACAACTCTGTTTCAACAGATCCACAGATGGGGCAGCGATGACCGTGTGGTCAGTGTACTAGATGTGCCACAGTTGGTTCCCCCGGGACAGTCCCAATCCTACACTGGACTCCCGATCGATGAGCATGATATAAATCTGATATCAGGCTTGATCACACTGACAGACCAATTATTCTGCGAGGAGAGGTATCTGGTTCCAGCAGGAACACTAGTATTGTACAAGAGGTCTCTAGTACCATCCTCGTTCTTCCAGCCAAACCCATGCTTCTCTGTCAATCCTTGGTTAGGCATACGACTTGGTTTTGTGAAAGAGTCTGAGGACCCATATGGGAAAGGTAACGACAGGAGAACCCTCTTTTACACGGGACGATTTGGGCTATACTTTGATCAATCTGACTTCTATGAAAGGGATGTGACAGTGAAAGCAAGACAAGAGTTTGTCAAGACCAATAAGCAAAGTGCAAGAGTCCTTGTTGGTAAGAAGACAGCAATGAAAATGTCAGACAAATCTTTCCCTCTTCATTGTCAGTGGGTGTACGACGAGGACAAATGTTGCTTTGCAAAAAATATCAAGGGAGGTAAGACGAAAAGAATACAAAATAAGGCCCATACACAGGACGGAAAAGAGCAAGACACCAAATGGGTGGATATTGTTTTATCTTCTCCGAGTCAACAGGTTGAAAGAGAAAAGCCAGATCATGCTATTCATGCACAAAATAAAATTCAGACCATGTGGGAACCTCGCAAAGAAATGAATGGTGAAAGCATGGTCAACTTACCACATGAAACAATGATGCAACACAAAGATGAAAGTGGTATTGATGTAACCTTATTGCTTGATGAGAGGTTTGATAAGATAAGGGAAGATGAAACACCCACGAAGAATGAAGAAAAATGTAAGGCTGAAGAGTACAGCATCAACCTCTCAGATGATTGTAGAACTATAATAAATGAAACAATATCCGATGCAACACCAG
Source organism: Amphiduros pacificus (assembly GCA_949316495.1). NCBI lineage: Eukaryota > Metazoa > Annelida > Polychaeta > Phyllodocida > Hesionidae > Amphiduros > Amphiduros pacificus. Next base: position 40,257,615 of record OX439001.1, on the reverse strand, counting down.
TCAACAACAACCCAATGACCAATGACAAACTTAAGTCCATATTGAAGAACTGCACAAAGCAATTTACAAATAAATCCAACAAGCATGTTCACTTCAACCTCCCAGATGATGTTGATGCAAAGCAAAGCCGTGAGAGAAATACAAAGACCGTTTCATTATTTGATGCTGGGACACACAAAGATGGAATACATGCACAAAACGATGCTCTTTTGCAGAAGAGTAGATATTTCAAAATGAAGGATACAAATTCTAAGCCATCCAAAAAGGTCATCTTGCAGAAGAGAACGTGCACTGAAAATGAATATGAGGGCAAGGTGGCCAAACAGCCAAGAGTGGAGACTCACACAGGTTCAAGAAAAAATAGGAAATATGGACATGTTAGAAAGTCCACACTTTGCCCTGACATCCTTGCTTCGATCCTCCCCAAAATGGAAAATCCATGGCAGGTAGAAGAGGAACGAAAAAAGCTGTCTTCTGAATCTTCAAACCACGCCACCTTTGAGACATTGGATAATCATCAAGAATGCACATCACAATGTCAACCTGTTACCATGGGGGATGAATCACTCAAACTCTCCCACTCCTCTTCAGATACAGAGTACAATATAGATCTTTCAAACTGGCCCCATAAGCATGACGATCCTCTGGGTTTAAAATATCTAGAGGAGTGGGATGCCATAATGTTGCCAAACAGTTCGATGGATATAGACTATTGGCAAGGGCATGGTCTCCCAAAACAGCCTACAGATGTTGTCTTGGCTCAGTGTGAAGAAGTGGACACTGCTTTGAGGTCCGACATGCTACCAACCTTTACATCATTTCAACGCCCCAAATCCCCAGGTACACCATGTGCTGACGAAGGAAGCTTTGTTCAGAGAGCCAACGTGGGTGGAAGACTTCCATTTACTCTATTGCAGGCAAACACCCATCATCATGAGAATAACCAGATGACATGGGAGCAACAACCAACTACAGAACAAAAGACAATGCGTACCGAGGAAGCAATCAATCAGACTGAGGAAGATCTATGTGAAGAAAACACCAACCAGAGAGATGGTGATATCTCCACTTCTAGTGAATACAAACATCAGTTCGTGCAAGAAAAAGATGAGCATGGTGATTTGGGTAAAGGGGAAGAAGGAGGCTTTATGAGCATTGTCCATGATAGGTTTCCTTCCTGGAAGTATCCTCTCTTGGAACACCTCAAAATGAAAATATTGGATAGAGGGAGAGAGATCAAGCAGGGCACAGACGACATGCTTGATCAACACATCATCTGCAAGACAAACTCCACTCATCCAGACACTGTATGTTATGTGCAACTAAAATCGCAAGTCTTTAAAAAGTACGAGATCAGGGGGGCAGAGACGGTTGGAGATGTGCTCAAGCTCTTTGGTCAGTTTGCTTTCTTCATGAAAAGTATTGCATTATCCAAGCGGGGAAAGAAACAAGCCAAGACTTTATATGCCTTTGATGCCCTGAACCGACAACAGATGAATGTCCCTGTGCTGAAGGATCACACGTATATTTTGTTCAAGCTTGACGACTGTTGTACCATACCAAAGGATAAAAAGAACTTCGTGTGGAGAAATGTGGAAGATGAAATCAAAGATGCAATGGGAGATGTCATTTTAGACAAGGAGCATGTGAAGACACGATGGATCTCATATTGGGGAAATGTCTTCTCCACATATCCCATGGTGACCGTAGAAGAATGTTGCAGGAGGTTCTTGGATGAGTTGTTCTCAATTATTGAACTGAAGAGGGATTACATTCTCACAACACCGCTTCCAGATGAAAACTTGAAGACCATGAGGTTTTGTCTTGAGAGAATACACCATGCCCAACATGAGTTCATTGAATCTCATGGGAGAACACTCAACTTAGATGTAGCTCATGTCTGTCGACTTCTCTGTGTAATTACTTGGATGAAACAGGAGAGGCAAATTGAAAGGATTAAAAACAAAACCCTAAAAAGCATGATTGTTGAAAATAGCAGACAAAATATTGTCTTTTGTCACATGTTTCCCAAGTGGTACAAGTTCATGTCCAAACTGGACAGACATTGGACTGAAAAAAGATATAATGAATAAAATAGTAACAAACAAACCATATTTCATTGACATTTTCTTTATTCTATTGCATTACATTATATCTATAGATCAATGGTATGCAAAAGAGTAACCAACAAACCATGTTTTGTTGGATTTGTCTAAATTTGATTGCACTACATTATATCTATAGATCAATGGTATGCAAAAGAGTAACCAACAAACCATATTTTGTTGGATTTGTCTATATTTGATTGCATAACATTATTTTCATAGATCAACAGCAAGAGTAGTAACAAACCATATTTTGTTCGGGTTGTTTATATTCTATTGCATATTATATGTATATTCTTTTGCATATTATCTGTATATTCATAGATCAACAATAAAAGAAAGAGTAACAAACAAACCATATTTTGTTCAGGTTGTTTATATTTTATTGCATAGCATTATATTCATACAGACCAGTAGTAAGTGAAAAGTTAGCCAACAAAGCATATTTTTGTTGATATTGATGCACAACATCCTAATCAAACAACAACTACGTAATATACCAATCATCCTCTATCATGTCCATATTCACTTTGTGTGTTATGTTCAATTTTAACCTCCAATTGGGATAGATCTAATCCCCAAATGGATGGGGTCCCTTCCCCATACAAGGATGGCCAGTAATGGCATTAGGCTGTGTGTTGATTGTGACAACACCTTTTTGAGTTTGGCCTCGACACACGGTATCTTTTGAGACGGACTTCAATTACTTTATCTATTGCTGCATTGAACCTTTCACTGACAGAAACTTCTTTGTCTAGCATTGCAGCAATCTGTTTTGATCCGAAAGATAGGTTAGGTTGACACGAGGGACCAACCCGCTTCTCATCGTTCCCTTTCTTGGTGGTATTTTGCTTCTTGTTGTTTATGTCTGATCTCTGTGCAATTTGAAATATTGTATCAGGTTCTAGGTACAGCTCATGTTCTTCAAACCAGTGATCTTCGAGTATGTGTTCATCTTTCATCTCCCATGCCTTTCTGACTGTCAGGTTCAACTCATACTTCCTGTCTTTGCATCGATAGATGTGATCCCAAAGATAGAACGTGGCAAGTCTCTTGTAAGTATCAAATGTTTTGTGTTGTCTTCTCTCGAAAACATCCAACAGAAGTCTTATATTGTCAATGTAGCATTCACTGTTTTCAATAAAGACATCATTCAGTACCATTCTAGCGTGACGAATAAGTTCTGCATAATCCTCATGGTATCTGTTGCTCTTCTCGAAGAGATATTGGGGAGATAGAATGTCTGCCCTGCAAGACCAACTCTCTGCCAAGTCCAAAGAAGGTGACATGACCATTTCGTTGTGATGGTACTCCTGTATGGTGCTATCCAAAGCATCCAAAGTTGAGAACCCACACGAATTTCCAGGTTTCATCTCAGAATTAGCATCTGCCATAATGCCATTGACGGCATCAAACTTGAGTAGCGTTCTCTCCAGTTCATCAAAAGATTGTCCAATGGCATCGGCTTTGCACAGGAAACCGCTGTTCAAGGCCAGTGCACACTTAGCAGCAATTGGGAAGTTTTCCTTGAAGGCTTTCTCCTCAATCATGGCTAGAAGCATGCAACTAGTTTTAGCATCAGTGAGTTGGCACTTATCGATCAAGAACACCCTTGTCTCAACTTGTTTTCCTTTGAATATTTTCACCACAGACAACACAAAGTTAAACAGGTGTTTGATGTAGTCTGGTGAGTACTTCAATGTGTTGCTACGAAGATCCTTGCCACAAACATCAACGCATAGGGGTACCATCGGTCTGTCAAGGGTGATGACGGACCTTGTGACCAGATAGTCCTCTAGACAATACTTGCTGTGTGGTAGATTCATGTTTATCTTGTGATCAATCGTCTCTTATTCATCTTAAAACATACATGATCACATGTTTATGGATTGATAGAGAGCAGTTGTGCAAAATCCAATTTTGAAGCAGCATGAATATTCTCGGAAAATTTGATTTGTTAAAACGTCTGTTTGATTGGTTTTATTTAACTCTAATGAATCAGTAACTACTAAACCCCATGCCCTTGATAGCCATACTTTATTGCACATTTTGTTACACTTTCAACAATTCACGTTGCACAAACGTCATAACTCTTTCACTGTATACCATGGGTGGATCAACATAAAAGTGAGTTACACTGTTGCCATTATATCTGGAGCCAATCAGGCACTTCTTGCCTGGGAGTAACCTAGACTCATCCAATGACAGTGTGATGGCCTCGATACCTTCTGGTAAATTTGTTATGTGTGTAGAAGAATTACCCTTTCCTCTCCTTTGATGCCTGTCACTTTGCATTACGCATTCTCTTTGCCAAGATATCTCGTCACCAGATTGTGCCATAATTGATACCAAAGAGTTTGCAGATTCAATGAAATGTTGCTCGAGTAAATCAGCATACCATTTAAGATCTATTTGAATATTCTCTCTCAGTGTAAGTATGGGATCTTGGTAGCTCTCGCACACAAGTGCTGCCTGCCATGTCTTGGAAACCTGTTGATGTTTGACAGTGTGAACATATGGGACTTTCTCATAGAACACAGGTTCACACAAACCGTATCTCTTGCGACACTGACCAATGTAGGCAGCTTGGTGACTGTACCCATCCCCATCAGACTCAAATCCTCTGAATGTGGCATAATGAATCAAGTCACCTATATCAAAGTCTCCTTCTTCTAAGCAGGAGATGGCATCATGGACTAGACATTTGACCATTTTACATCTCATCTCCTTTTCGTCTCTCTCTCCCGAGAACTGATCGATGCAGAACTGTCTGGAGGGATCAAATGTTCTCGCCCACACACCACATTCATGATGAATCGTCACTTTAAGATACTCATCAGTTTCCTCTTGCAAAATCTTCGGTCCTTTCACCCATCCAACACTGGGAATAAAGACATCGAGAGTTTCATGTTTTAGACCTTCTGGGCTCAAAACTTTCCTCTCGTCACCATCTTTGCAAAGAAACCACCCCAAAAGACAGAGTTGCAGGGCTTGTCTTTCTAACTTACTTAGTAGAGGCAAAGCATTGGATTGTATGCAAGTGACACCTTTGCACAGTAGTGATCCCGAGTCTGTCACGTGGACATATCTCTTCTTCTGTGGATAGTGAAGTGATGCCCATGATATATTCTCCACTTTGATGTCCATGTGATTTTCAACCTCTTCTCCAACATGATTGCAAAGAAAGGTATTCACCCGTTTCATCATCTCATTTTTCATGTGTGCTGCAATGGAAGTGGCAGACTTGTTATCATGGAGCATCAACTCTGCTATGTTGGAAGTGTCTTTGTTTTTTGCAAGGGACAATGCAATCATCACACTGTCTGTATCACCATAAATCACCTTGGCTGGACCTGCCATGAGTGGGTGAACAATGTCCTTGACAGTTTCCTCCACGATTTCCAATAACTGTCGTCCAGTTGATGTGATGATATGGGCCAATGCTGGCATGTGAAAGGGTGAGGTCGCATTGGAAGACATGTTTTGACCAATCATGCTGACCATACATCTCTTCACTGCCCTTTCACCTAGTTCATCACCTCTGATGACCATGTCCTTTCTCTTTGCCTTCCAACTGGTGAACACCTTTGGTAATATTCCTTTTTTCGTGGAAGGACGCATGCAATATAAACCTTTCACACAAGTCTCAAAACTGCCCTCTATCTGATCTCTGCACACTGTGGTAAAACACAGGTTGAAGGTCTCAATTATGCTGGCATACATGGATGAGAAGTCAAATGTTACAACAGGTTCGAATGTGTAGCATGGTGAGGGAGTTAGAACTCTACCACCACTGACAGGATCTGCCATATGTATTCCTGTAGAGTTTGACTTCCATGATAAGTTTTCTTCTTCCATTACCTTTTGCACTGACATATCATATATCTCTGAAGGTTTCAAGCTGCTAAGGTCACCATTGTAGTGAACAAAGTTGACTCCTGCAAACTGAACCTCCTTGATAAACTGAGCTATGTGATTTTCATTCCCTCCTTCCGTCATCAAGGCCCTGCATGCACTGTGTGCTTCCATTCTGGTAACAGCTACTTCTCTGTTTTTTTCAGCCCGAACAAAAGCCACACCAAATCCCTTGATGTAAGATGCTGGCAATGTGCGGGCCTTCAGTGAGTGCCTGAGCTTGCTCCTCCCTTGTTGGTCTGTCTGTTTGTGTTGTAGGAGTGTGAGATTGGCTGTGATCAGACGGGAATATCGTGCAGATTCTCTGTCGTGGACATGAGTTGTACACAACGAATTCTTCGAACAGATCCTATCAAATGCAGAACCAATCCCCTGATATAAATATCTCTGTTTGAGGCAGAGTAACTGTTCATCGATGTCAGTGGTCACAATGATGGAAACATTGGTTAGGACCTTTGAGAGATGAAGCAAGAGTTCTTTTTCATTGATATGCTTTATGTATGGTTCTTTCATAGTTTTCATATCACCGTCGACCACCATATTTATTTCCTTACCCTCCGAAATCACACTGGCTGAAGTGACTCTTCTTTTCTTAAAATGTTTGTCACCAGCGTAGAACTTTCCCCCGATGACATCCGGCAATGCTACCCACTTTTGTTGTTCAATCCCAAATCTCTCTTCTAATTGATGGGTTTCATGATGTTTCCTTTTGTCCTGTCGCCACTGATTGTCATCAATGGTAAATTTGACGATAACAAAGGCTATGGGGATTGGAGGAGCTGGGATGTCTGGTATGAGAACAAGGCTCTTTGTCTCACAATTTATATACCAATGGGTTCTCTCCTTATCATCCTTGCTCCAATCCATTGGCATGTCATCTTTGTTTTCTGAACATGTCGAGATGCCAAACGGATCAATTGCATACCAGGCACACATATGTCCTATGCCGCGATGAGGGAACACAGATGTCTGTTCCCCATTTTGGGAGCACAATGAAATCTTTCTTGTCAAACACATGGCAATTATCCTTCGATGAAGATGGCGATGGGGTGTCCTGACACATATGAGATCCTCTTCATCTGTGGTTGTATCATGGGCAACACCTCTGTTTGGAGTCCTGGTGATAGATACCTGTTTCATGATATCATTTTGATACAACCACTGTTCCAGGTGTGTTGTATATTGATTAAAAGGTAACCTCACCTCAAACGTGTGGTCGGTAAGTTTCAAAACTACAGTCCTTTGCTTATCATCATATGCATGGAGAAGCACTCCACATGATCCCCTTATAAAAGCTGATGCCACAATGAACACTCTTGACGGGTATCCATTCATTATGCTAACTGTGATGAACTTAGTGGTGCTCTCCACTACGTCTCTCTCCTCTCAAAAAAGGTCAACTGCAAAATCCAATTTTGCAGTTGAGTTCTGTCCATTAAATAACACGTTCTGTCCATATTGAGATAAGACATTCAAATACCACAAAGATGAATACCCCTCAGAGCACTTATTCAATGGAGGCACTGCTTGCCACAAGGTCTGTGATATCATTTGACAAGGCAATGACAGCATTGTGTGTGGACCTTCTACCAAGAGACATTCCATACAACACACTGAAAGAATCACCTGAATACATCAAGGACATTTTTGACTTTGCAATATCGGTGGCAAGAATATTCAAGAGCAAGGATGTAGATTGTGAAGTCTACCTCATTCAAAAGGAGTGCATACTTCCCGTCAAACAAGATGTGGACATCAACGAGGGCTACATTTTTCTGCAGCTGATTGAAAAGGATATTTTTGATAGATATTTTCACATTGTGGCCAAGTGTGTCATTGCATTGAACAATGGTTTCATCGATAAAGAAAGTACATTGAAGCTATCATTCAGAGAAATAGAACAGAAACTACAGACATTTGATGCAACATTTGGTACCATGTTCAATACCAAATCTTCTAAAAGGGGGAAAATGGTGGGAATATGTAATCTGTGTCAGATGGACATAGACTTACAACTATACCACAGTAACAAACATTTGATTCCAACAGACTTGAGAATGAGGGACTCTGCAGAAAGTTGGAAAATGAGAGCCGAAGCATTATCCCCAGCATACCTGTTTGAAAGGAGCACGAGACTGAATGGAGCATATGCATATCTCACTTGTATGGATACACTTGTTCACAAGAATCAGAATAAGGGAGGAAAACCCGACCTCAAGAAAGTTCTTGACATCGTGGATGTTCTTAAAAGAGAACAGAGTCCTTTGGCAGACATGCTACAAAACTATGCATCTTTCTTCACGTGGGAGAAAACATTTCATCCATCTGAAACAGGAAATGTAGAAACATGGGAGCTAGATCTAGTAAATTGGGTTGCATGGCAAGTGGATCTCAAACACATATATGAAGATCGCTGGTTTGAAAGTAATCAGATGTATGTACATCCCTCAAACAGTGCTTCAAATGACAAGCTTGATCTGTATCCAACGTTGAATTATCTGAAACGAATCTATGATCAAGTAGCAAAAATTGAACATGATGGTAATGTCAGCCATCTCTTTGTGGACACAAACTATCGAAATTTCTGTATGGACAGATACATGTCCACTATGAGGTTTGACAATACTCTGATGAGCAATGCTAGAATAATACAGAATGAAAATAAAACCCATATAACAAGGAACGTGTTTGGAAGAGGATTTCTTTATGCCACAAAGCATATTGAAACTGGTGATGTACAGTATTCTCTGACACACAGGACATCAGATGTAGATGCTTATCAAGAAATTCTCGCTAATCAACTCAAAGAGATGGCATCTCTTTCAAAGGTTGGTCATCTCAGTGTGGAGTTATATTTGCTTCTCATGTGTAATATCATCAGCTTCACTCCACTGAATGAAAAACCAACATTGCTTCTAGTTGGACCATCAGCGACAGGGAAATCATTTCTTATGAAGGCTTTACAAATGATAAGCAATGGCAATGGAAAGTCTGAAAATAAGTTTGCATGTCAACAAAAGAATTTCACAACAGAGAGCATACAACCCTCAATCCCCGAGAAGGAGTATCATGATGTTCTTGGACAAAAGTTTGTTGATCACATAGAGAGTTGCAGCATGGATCAGTATGTCACTAAAAACAACTCGTGTATCATACTGGCTAAAAAGATGAACGACAGAAAATTGATAGAAAAGTGTTCAACACTGAATGTTCCCAAGTCGCAGAGAAATGTGATAGCAGAAGATGAAGATTTGATTGCAAAATCTCTGGAAAGAGCATTCATCCCACAACAATTTGCATGTATTAGATATCTGATCTCAGAGGATTTCAATCGACAATACTTGCTCAATACATTAAGGCCTTCAGACACTGAAGAATCATTAGACAACCTAGAGATTGTGCTGACCATGCAAAGGATCCAAAATGTTTTGAAAGACATGGGATTGAATCACAAAGAAATTTTGAGCAGCAAAAATAAAGTCCTGATCATACAAATAGCAGAGGTAATTGCCCAGTGGAGAGCAGTGCTTGAGGTTTATGCAAGCATTCATTATGACTACAAGATTGGTTCACCAAGACTTGATCAGAGTCTGAATGACTACAACATGTATTTGGTGAGAGCTATGAAGGTTAACATGAAACATCTAAATGCAAAAGACAAGATAAGTCGCCATATGATGAGGGTTGTGGTGGATCCATCAGATGTACTGAGTGCAACCACACTTGTTATCCAGTTGACAGATTCACAATATTCAAACTTTGCACGGACACTCATCCAAAAGTGCCTGTGTAAAGACATGACTGATATGAAGACAGTGATGATATTTGACAGAGAAGTGGTCTACCAGACACATCGCATTGAAGACTCGATTGATTTTGTCAATGTGCAAGATCAATACTCTCAACTCCCTGAGTTTGCCTGTGACATTTTACATGGAAAACTGAAGAATACTTCGAACATGGCTTCTTTTCTGAGAAAGCTTAATGTCAAGGAGATTGAGAATGGATATGTAACATTCAAACCAAACCATAGGCTTCGCAAACTTGCAGCAAAACAGCTCCTCATGACAGACCAAAACTGGATAGACCTCTACAAATCAGATGCTGCAGTGAACATTCTTCAACTTGAGAATGATTTAGAGCAAGCCATGAACCAGAGTGTGCATCGATGCTACACACCACTGAAGGGAATGACACAATTATTGCATACCCCAGGTGGAGCATACAATGCTTATGGAGATACTTTAACCTCTAACACTGTATTGATATCATCAAAACGTGCTTGTGAGGAAGATTCAAGCAGAGATACTTTAACCGCTAACACTGTATTGATATCATCAAAACGTGCTTGTGAGGAAGATTCGAGCAGTACTGATATTGTAACCAAGAAACAAAAAACATGCATGGTTTAAATTTAATAAAAAAATTAAAAAAAGACATATCTTGCTTGTCGATTATTTTTTATTTGATTTTGGAAGGAGGGATAACACACATATAAAAATCAATGTCATGGCTTGAATAATATTAGCTGTCATCGTTAGAATGGTAGGTAGAGATGACATGTTTGGACATTCCTTTGTATATGTAGAGGAAGATATGCTCATGTCACTGATGAGTTCATAACACCTGTGTAGTTCCTCTGTTGTTACCCCATGATTGCATTGCTCTTGAATTACATCATTCTGTAATCTTGGTTGCAAACAGTTTGATACAAGACCAACACAGTTCATGAGAAAGTCCATGCTAGTGTAGACGATACAAGTATGCAGGCATGTGTGTTGAATCTGAGTCAGAGTATATTTGAGCGAGTCCCTATAACGGTTGGTACGTAGTGACACGTGTAGACTCACTGCTGCTGCAAAGGGAAGGATCACCTCAAAGCTAGACAGTTGACTATTGTTCTTTGTTCCAATCTCCACAATGATGCAGGAGATTAAGACTGCCAAACCACCCAGGAGCATCTTTGGGTTCATCATCTTTTCTGCTCGGGAATCATCAGTCTCAGTGATCGATGACCTTTCTCTTGTGTGGAATCGAAGATTGGAGAACGTGAGAAGGTTCCACATGCCGAAAATGGCTGTTGGAACAAATCTAAAGAAGAGTACGCTCACAGTGTAAGTCCAACCAAGGACTGGTCCCAGTACAGTGGTCGGACACATTTTTGAGATGGAATTCACATGATTCACATAGGCTACTGCATCCATGCACTTGGTGAATATGCCATCTCGCTTGCAGTTTGTAATGACATCTGCCTGGTAACTACCTTTGGCACTGGTGATGATACAAGTGACAAATGTCTCTTTCATACCGAAGAGGAAGGACAGCCAAGAGTACAGAACCACTGTGAGGAGAGCTGCTTTGCAGCACTGCACATGCACCTCAAAACTTTCTTGCCGACCTAAGTAAGACTTTGTTGCCTTCCATGCAAACATGAGGTAGACAAGCACCATGATTGAGATCTTCCAGTCTAGAAAAGTTCTCAGTTCAGTTTGCATTTCAAATAGGAGGGGTATGCAAGAGAGAATTAACATGAAAGTGGCTCTCGAGAGCTCAGAGTGGGGCATGGTTGTGAATTGTGAATCATAATCAATATTGGATCATATATAACAAGAGAAAGAAGTAAGGTTATATACATATATATATCTTTTATTCATCATCGACAAAATGAACTCTCTTTGTGGCTTTCATCAAAGACTTGTAGCTGTACTGAAGTTCATCCATACAGGTGGTGAAAGCACTGCAGATATGCCACATTGTATTCATAGAGGCAGCAATTCTATTTTGTGCCTTGCGAACACGTCTCCTCTTTTTTGCTTTCAGAAGAATTTTACTTGAGAGTAAGATACTGCTACCACTTCTCATTGGCAACAGTAGTTTCTTCACATTCGATTCTGGCGGCGCGTCATCATCCTCATTTTCATCCATCTCCATTGCTTCCACTTGTTTACTCATCGTTGGTTTCAATTCTGGTTGCTCATCATCTTCACAACTTTCATCCATCTTCATCGTTTCATGCTGTTTACTCATCGTTGATTTCTTCATTTTCTTTTTCGGTGGCCCAACATCATCCTCGTCCACACCCATCTCATTTGCCTCCAATTGTTTACTCACTCTTTGTTTTCGAACAACCTTGTGGGTGGCAATAGATTCTGGGCCAACCTTTGAAAAGCACCTAGCCAGATTTTTATTGTCTTCCCTTTTCCTAGTTTCCTCCATCTCTTTACTTTTCATCCTTGTAAGTTGAAATCTATCTCTCCTTGCATTTGTCTCATTAGATACAGAGCAATGTTGATCAGGACCCTTTTTAGCATCATAGCTTACGTCATGAGCATCATCATCATCATCTGAAGAAGACAGTTGTAATTCATCTATCACGGATTGCAATTTTGTCTTTGGTGCTTCCGTTCTAAGATTTTGTTTGGTCATCAGAAGCATTTGTCGCTCTTCCTCCGACAGATCTTTATGCACTCTTCTGAGATGAGCTTTCATGTCTTTCACGGGTTTGCTGTTGCAACCCACAATGGCACAATAATGTTTGTCATCCTCCATATCTACTGTATTTGTTTTGTACTGTATTGTGATTGTGTGTTTCCATAATATCTTCTATGTGTGCCAATGGAAAACTGAATTTTGCACACTGATTTTTCCCCATCTATATTCAATGGGTGGACCTGGCTTCAACCATATTGGCAGTGATAATGACTCAATCACCAAATGAAACGTATCTGCAGGTCTTTCATGGCCTACCTCTTTTTTTGGGAGGAGGTTTTGGAGAGGTCCTTGTGGACAAGTCCATCGGAGGAAAGTTGACTGTGAGGAAGAGAGCATTGAGAGGTGACTGCCATGATGTGTACGAGAAGACAAGGTTAGCCCTCACCAAGGAGTTGATCATGCTTCTCTACTTGAAGAAAAGTAAAATCTTCCCAGAGGTGATTGATTATGGAACAAACACATGGAACTTCTATGGCTACAGGACTGCCACAGTGGTGAAGGAAATAAAAATGGAGTATGTTGGACCCACCATAGAACAGTGCAATGAATTGGGATTTCTATTTGAACCAGAGATGCTCCTCACACAGCTGCTCAAAGCATGTGAATGCCTTCATCGAGCGGGTGTTTTGCATCTAGACTTGAAACCCAATAATGTGACATTTGATCTGAATGAGAAACGAGTGAAAATCATCGACCTGGGATTGGCAGAGATTGCTTCTTTCCACAATCTCATGGCAGATTTTGGCATTCAAAAGTGGGAGAATGCCCCAAGAAGCATCTCACCTGAAGAAATTGGATATGTTGGCAAGCTCGACTTTCCTATGGCAAATATTGCCCCGGACATGGTCTTCCACCAGAGCAGTTTTATCCACCCAAAGGCAGGGTGCACTAGGCTGGGAAAGGCTGTAAACATTCCTGGTTATAGAGACCCAGCGCTGATGTGCGGGGAACAAATGGGTACATATGCCGGTGTGATCGTGGATGGCAAGACAGACATTTTTGCAGTTGGCATGATTGTGGTCAGCCACATGCTTGGAAGCGAGATTCTTTCTCGTCAGGATCATGCAAGGAATAAAGATGGGCTGCTGATGAAATTTCTTTGTAAAATTGCTTCTTTGAGAGGAGGGTGTTCTGTAGCAGAGATTTGGAAACTTGAAAGCCTTATCAGAGCCAGTGCTAGGATTTGCAACACAGAGGTAGCTGATTCAAGAAGAGTGGCATTGCTTCAAGCAATAAAGTACCAACTGATGGATGATGGAGACTCAGCAGGTGTATTGGACCACCTTGCACCTGTCTGTGGCAAGAATGTTGCAGACACATTGAGACAAATGATCCACCCTGTTCCAGAACTGAGACCTTCAGCTGTTGAATGTCTCGCCAGACTGAATGGCATTGACCAAGAAAATGATGTGATACAGCCTCACACATCCCTAAATCGAAGAGTGTGGCACTTTTCAAAGAGGAATAATATCCTGATCAGTCAGTTGTTTCTGAATCGAGTGTGTTCAGCATCCATGTGCATCGACTTGCACAGAAAACTTGTGATGTGGCAAAAGGGTTTAAATTACTTTAAAACATTATCTGATGGTTTGCGGGAGACCTTCTTTCGAGATATGGTAGAAAATGCACACATGGAATCTGGCTGTTGTAACAACCCTCATCACTCCAGTATGTGGTATCAGGAGTTTGGACAAAACAATTCACTGTGTAATGACTTTTGGTGAGCTACGCAACTCTTGGTTGTATTAGCCAGGTTTGGTGATGTGGAGTTAAGTAACTATATCACCCAATGTAAAAAAAATATGAGAAAATACAAAGTTGGAGATCGTATGTTCATCTACACACAAAACAATTTTGCAGAGATATTGAATGTCAAAAGGGATGGAAATATCGAACAGAAGATGCCATTGGGAGGAAACCTGTGGTATCGACTGTGCCACAAGGTTGACCAAATGTATGACATGGTACAACTCTACCAGATGCCCATCAGTCGATGTGAGAGAATAAAGAAACACTTGATACTGTGTTTGAAGAAGAATCAAAATGGTCATCTGTCAGGACACATTGAAAGATCAGATACAGGCATCAGATTTGTGTTGAATGACTATCAATGGAAACGGATGAAAATTATATGTGGTAAAGAACTGACACGGCATAAGACAAGATCAAACTCTGCCATTGGACGCGTCACTAATCATCTTCAGAACCTATCTATTACTGACTCTACAACACATTGATCTGAGAAGAATGACTTCCACATATTGGTTTTCTGTGATAGCCCATCTTTGGTATGTCTTGTTTGGAGCTCTGAGTGTCAGTGGCCTTCCAATAGGTTCATTATCACTACATTATTGCACCAAGGGAATTTTACCAATGTGGCTAATGGGACATGGCATACTTTGTCTTGCATACTATGTCAATGCACTGTATGCATATATGAGAATCCCCTCTGAGACTGCCTCGTTGAGAGAAGAATACTCTTCACTTCAGAACATGAGCCATGATATTGCCTGTTCATTGGAACACACAATAGCCAGATCTTACGATAACGGATGGAATGGTGATTTATGTGAGACAGCAACACCGACAAACAAGAGAGAGTTGAGACAATGGACAAGTGATTATTGGTTTACATTTCTATATGCTGTTGTTTTTGCCATGTCCATCTTGATTGGAACAATGCTTGTGCTCTTCCAACAATATTGTGTTCAGTGGATATACATCTTTGCAATTGTTGTGTGTTCGTCATCTTGTGTGGGCTTTTGTCTTAGATTTTTGAGTGAATGTAGCAAAGCAAATAAAAGATTTAAGTGAAAGAAAATATGATTTGCATTAGTTGTGTTTTTGCCACTTGACATGAAAAACTGGGATTGAACTAGGAGATGAACCATTTGTGTGTGGCCTTTCTTTGCCTTGGTGTCATGGTTCTTTGTCTTGGCATATGGAGCACTACGTTGATGTGCAAAGAAATTGAGAATATTCATGGGAATCAAACAAGAATTAACATCTCCTCAACAGAATGAGAGCGATACAGTTGGCACAGAGAAACCTTTTATCATCATTTAGAAAATTGCAATACATGACTTCAGCTTACAACCTCCTTGTGTTAACAAACAAATTGATGTTCATCACTCAGCTGCTGCTTTTTCTTGTGGGTTTCGTGTCTACCATAGTTGGTCGCTTCTATTTTTGGGAACGACACCACTTGTATGGGTGCCGGAAACACTATGACATGGGATTTCCAAATATTTGCCCTCCTCATAGGATGCCGTCCCACATGGACATTTCAACAGGATGTTGTTATTTGGTGTCAGTCTCTTGTCTTGTAATGATGATAGTTGTGCCATTGATTTATGTCAAGTTTCATTGGCGGTGCTATCTTGCAGAAGAAGTGCAAATCCTCTCGAGGGAGGTCATGAACAGGGCTGAAGTACATGATGTCGTCACCATTGAAAAGATACAAGCACTCTTACTTCGCATGGAAGGAGGTTTTGAATCCTGTGGTAAAGTTTACACATGTCATAAGCCCACTTCAAAAACTCTGAGGAAACATAAGCTCCTCACCCACATTGGATCATGTCTGTGGAGTGAACTGTACATTCTGTATTACTTTTCTCAGTGGATCAGGTTTGCGATTCTTTCGTCATTTCTAACAATTCTGCTGTGCTTGCCTATAGTAGTGCCAGCATTTGTTCACGGGTGGTTGGCATCATGCCTTATGGTTATGAGCATGTTGTTTTTTGTTTTCACACCACTGTTTTCAAGCTTACTTCTCATCTTCATATTGGCAAATGCACTCTCACATATGATCATTCCCATTATTGCTTTCTTGTCTACTTGGATTGTTACGCTTTTCTCAACACTGATAGCAGCATACATGAGAGAGAGACATGATGAAGAAGAACTGGTCAGATCATGCTACAAACATGCAATCAAACAGATGGTAGCCAATCCCAAGAACACAGATGTTTCACTCTTGTTGCAATTGAGAGGCTATGGTGATTTACCTACTTCAAAGAGTGACATTAGCGATTTAAGTAAGCGCATTGTTAAATAGTGTCAGTAAGCATGTCGCATAGAGATGTGGAAAAAGCATATAGCCACAGAGACCCAGCACCTGGGCTAATGGACCTCTGCATGAAATGCCTCCTGTGTATTGATCATCTATTGACTTGTGGAATGAAGGCAAGCCAATATTGCTGTTGCATTTGCATCTTATTGGTCATTACAACCATCATCACACTGGTTCTACTTGCCAAGCAATGTCTTGATAAAGACGGGTGTTTCTTGCCATTTTGGAATCAAAAACTCAGCACCAACCAGACTGTTTTCAACTGATGAAAACTCGATTTTACTCAAACTGTTTACACTCAACTAGATGCAAATGCTGGCACTACATATATAGAGAGAAGGCCATGGAGAAAGAAATGCGAGATACTGTTCTGAAGCCAATCATCAATAGGTTGAGACACCACCACCACAAGGTCTCACATAAGAAAAAGACAACCAAACAGGATGGAGAGAAGAGAAAGACTATCCATAAGAAGAAGAGGTGTACCCAAATGAATATTTTAGCCAAGCCAGTTTCCATAGGTGAATTGGAGAACTTTTGCAACAAATCTTGGAATAAGGATGATCTCATGACTGCATGTCAATTGAAGGAACGCTTGCTGGCTCACTGGACAGAAACACTTCATGACATGACCACACCTGCCAGTGAATCCCTCTTTGAAAGAATGGATCCATCTGAGGTCAACCAGTTTTTTGCAATCTTAGACCCAATAGATGCTGTCACTGATAAGGTTTCCTCTTTGCCAGATCTTTTGACGGAGATGTACAAGTTATCTAGTCTGACCTTACAACCCATGATATACACCCGAGACCACCTATGGCTGACGCTTCAGAGTGTCATTGATGGGGTGAAGCAACCATTTCTCTCCCGGCAGTGTGCCTCTAAGCCATGCATGGGTGAATACATACAGACCCAAGAAGGGTTTGAAGGTGATTTGAAATTGCCCGAGATGGTTCCAGTTGCCACACTTGACAGGATGAGAGAGCTCAGAGCAGGGGGTTATACCACTCAGCAGTTTCAAGACTGGTTGAATGAGAGGAGAACGGAAAAGGGAAACATAGCATCTACACTTTCGCTTGGGGTTGACATGTGGCCACAGCCAAGGTGTGCGCTATGTTACATGAAGGACATGTTCATCATGATCATGGATGACTCAAACTCGTTTGCAAAAGATATCAGCATGGCCTCTTACCAATCTTCTTTCATTGCAAGGTTTGAAGGTCTTCGTCCAGACATAACAATCGACGTAGAACAGTATCGCATGCGATTAAGACTTTCTGAAACAGGTGTCTATATTCAACCACCAAAGTCAATGCCTATGCCAGGAAGTGTCATTCCACTCTTATATCGCCTTACAAATGGTGAAATTGTTGTTGATAAATTGTATTCAACCGAATAAAGATCTCTCCAATCAAAGACATTTTCATTGTTTCACTTTCTCGGGTTTGACCTACTTTTGTATGACGTCATGATTTTTGTAACTCTTTTATCAACCATTGAAACTACAGGCCACTCGCTTTATACTTCTTGTAGATACTTGCCATATTTTAGGTATGTTTAAAGAAACATTTGTTGCATGTATGTTTAGTAACTGGTTGGTTCTAACCAAATGTTTGAAATACAGTCGATATAAAGGACTGCTGTGAATATGTCAATGATAGTCGCACTATTCATGTTGAGGGATAGAAAGCATAAAAAACATTCAGACGTTAAAACTGTTGGCTCCTTGCATTATTCTCCTCGCTGATACTCGGAATGAAATACAGTCGATATAAAGGACTATTGTGAATTTACCAAGTGAAGTTACACTATTTGTGTCAGGAGTGAACTGATAGGAAAAACATAAAAATGCCATCAATATGTATTCTTGGATCGGAGGGTGTGGGCAAAACTGCTATAGTATCTCGTTTTCTGTACAACACATTTCCCCTTGAACATGAGCGAACATTAGATGATTGGTATACTAAATATTATCATGGTTTAACCATTCAAGTCAGAGACACATGTTCTGGGTCAGAATCATTAGAGGTCTCTTTACGCCATGATTCACTAAGTGAGGCAGATTCCATCTTACTTGTGTATGATGTCACATCAGCTGACTCTTTGCAAGCAGCAAAGAAGTTTGTTATGGATATATCAGAACAACACTCCCAACCAAGTGTAGTTGTTGTTGCAAACAAATGTGACCTTTCCATGACTGATGATGTTGTTGAAGAAGGTAGGAAGTTAGCTGAGATATATAGGTGGCCTCACATATGTGTGTCTGCAAAGTTGAATTTTAACATTGAACTGGCATTTGACTTAACCATATCTAGAATTATTCACAATGAACTCAAACAAGTTTCAAACCATTCAGTTTCCTGTTGTATGATACTGTAATTGTTTTGGGGAAATAAAGAAACCCTACACTATTTAACTTGTTTTATTTTGTTTTGCTTTATTTAACATTTTTCAGAGTCTGACATTTGGTGCTCCAACATTTTGGTATCAGAGTTCCATTACTTAGAATGAAGTACATGCGAGCTGTGGTATGCCAATCCCCTTTGATGAGGCAATAGTTACCACCTCCTGTCGATAACGATGGTTCTTTCATTACGTCCAGGATAACTGTATCATTCTTTTTCACTATCTTTGTCACAACCATACCATATCTACTTGAAATCTCTTCCTTTGCACATTGTACATCTGCATCAGTGGTAACATGGATGAAATGGGATGAACATGGTTTAAAATGATTGTCTGACAGCAAGATAAATTCCCCGGGAATGGGTGGGGTGTCCATGTGGGGATAGTGGATGAGAGCATCTCTCACACTGCTGTTCTTTTTCGCTGCAAAGAATTTTCTGTGGGCCTTGCCATCCACATATTTACTTTGAAGTGGTAATCTCAGGGATCTTTTATCAGCATAGATGCCAGAGTCTATAAGACACTCTCGAAATGATTTCTGTGTCATATCTAGTGCTACCCAGCCTCGAATGTCTAATAAATGTCTTTCATTTCCATTCTCAGTTAAGCGATAACCCTTTTCGCATCTAGATAAGTTAACAATTCTTTTATTGGACAACTCTATCCTGCATCCATCCTCTTGGTTTGAAATATAATCTATCAGTTCCATAACACTGCCACTTTGTCTTTCCAACCAATACCATTTTCCACACTCTTTGATGGACCTCTCAAACCTCAAATCATTCACGATGACATACTGGACTGTTGTGAACCTGGCTTTACTCTCTACCAGGCCTTTACACATGTCCTTCACACAGGTAGCCAATCCCGATATGGATTCAAAGCATACATTGGAAGGAAAGTGGAAAGACATGCGTAAGCTCAACTTATCTCCATCCTCTGGCATCCATACATGTAGAGCCGGGGGGTTTTTCTTTGCATCCCATTTATTCTCTGTCCATCTAAGAATCTGCTTTCTAAATTCCATCAAAATTTCTTCTCCCATGGCATATACAGGATAGACTCTCTTCCATCCATACCTCTTGCAGTCCACTGTCTTGCCATCAATGTCCAATGTGAGAGCACAACACCAAAGTTCACTTGTAAAAACCTCTGAAGTGCCAAGGTCTTGTTTGAGGCAGAAATCCACAATGGTCATTGGATCTAATACTGCAAACTCTCTGTGACTCTTTCCTGGTACCGTGGTGTTGACAACAATTAGGTTGCCAACAGTGGGCATGTCCATGTCCAATGCTTGCCATGTGTGGTTATAATCCAAGTGTGGTGGTGGTCTCATCATGGCATAAGCTCTTGCCATGTCCATGTATTTTGGAAGTTGTTCTCTCTGTGGATAGTACCCGAGGTAATTCCTGTATAGGATGTCTCTCTTTCGGTTGAAGAACCCATTCACATGAAAGAGGCAACATATCCCTTCTGCCTTATCATGATTGTATGTATGACCATGCCTTTTATCAACAATATTGTCCTCCTTAGACTGCCAACTGTTGTCAGATGAAAATATGTTTTGAACAAGAGTCTGAATTTGTGATTTATTCACTTGCCCTTCATTTCTCCTCAAATTTTCTATTTCATATGTACACCTTTGTAAGAGACCAAAAAGTTCAATGTAAGGCACTGTGTCACTATACATTGAAACTGCTCTGTCCAAAACTGTAAAAACCTCTATGTCACTCATTTTGATTTTCAATGAATGCTCATAACATCCACTGATTGCATGACATTTGACAGGATCTCACTTAATATGTAAAATTCATTTTTACAACAACTTATATGGAGAGTACCTTAAGTATATACTGATATTTCAGAAAGAATAAAACTCATCATGGCTATTCATTTCTCAAATACGTATGGTGAGTCATATACATATCCAAATGCCGACAATCTTTTGGCCGAGTCAAACCAGATATGGAGTCGACACTGTATAAGAAACATGTCTTCATTTTTGGACGTTGTAAAAAGTTATTTTGAATTGCAAGATTCTATGACTAATTCACTTGCACTTGAAAGCATGTGTCATCCAATTTTCGCATTCAATGTACAAGATACTCTTAGAATTGGTCTCTTTGGCAGAGGAATGCACCATATGTTACCAAAGGGTAACTTTGATATGTTGAAGAAAGATACAGACAAACCTGGATTCAGATCAGAGGCTCTGATATGCCTTTTCATTTGCGAAACATATAAGGATCATGGCACCATCACAAACTTGGCTTTAGATGTTCACATGGCCTACCAATCCATGATAGCATTCGGAAGATTTTCAAACAGTCTGACTTACTTACACAATAGGTTGGTAAAGAATGCCAGGATACCACCAGTGCTTCACTATGCCATAACTTCCCAGTTGGAGCATCCCTTCATTCCTGCACTCCTCGGAGAGTTGACAGATGTCGTTGCAAAAGGTAGTTATGGAAAAAACACAAATGACTTTGTATGTCGTCTCTTTCAAACCCTCGTTCTTACACGCGAAGAGGAGTGGGAGACGGTCATGGAATGTCGCAAACTTTGCAATCTTGCATGGGACCCTAGATATGGCAATAAAACCAAGGTGAAGTTTGGGTCTTTGGTTTGGGAAATGCAGTGCCACAGCACAAAGATCATCTACAATAATGAAGTGTACAGAGAGCTTAGGGAACACAGATTGACTTGGGTGGCAGCCATGGTCAGAGGAGTTCGTTGTGGACATATTGAGATCACAAAATGTCCACAGATGTTACTGATGTGGCTCAGTGTCATATTGTCATGTTAGATGAAATAGAAATTAAAACATGTGCAGTCAAGATTTGAGTTTTTGTTCCATGGCTAAGGTACTGGAGGATCAAATATTCCTGCTCAATGCCATTCGACTGCATGGACAGATGCTCCATATACAGGATATGCTGAAATCTCACTCTCTGTCCAACCTATTCCTTTCTGCAACAGAGTTAGAAAGTGTTTATAAAAAAATGACAGACTATCTCATGTCACTCGGGACCAATCATAAAAAAGTAGAAATATATACTGTCTTGATGAGAGCAATTTGCAATTGTCATACTCTATTGGGTGTAATTCATGGTGCCGAGTCAGAAGAGTGGCGACACAACACAGTGCATACAGTACAAGACATGGACGAATGCATCTCATCCCTCTTTGCAGGGTGGACAACTCTGCCCATGATCACAATTCGGGCAAAAATATCCTCTATCTTGAGCTTCCTCACCACGTATGGAAGTTTACATGTCCTTCCAGATGGCATACATTCAACTCATGTGGACTGTGTGTTCTGTCGCTTTGACAGGTCACTTGAAGTCTGGAGCACAATACCAGATGATCACACAATATGTCATCATTATGTGATGGAGAAAGAGAATGAACAGTTGCAGCAACAATTGGATCAATATACCAGTTCACATGACATTGTTTTGGATGAGCATGGATCAGATACAGATATTTCTATTTGTGCCCGTGTGCGTGTCAGAGAGGAGAAGCGCAAAGTGATACAGTTGAGAAATGTCCTCCTGGACATAGAGAACAGATTCAAAAATCAGCGAGCAAAAATGAGATATATGTCAAGTTTAAAGGTGGTTTCTCCTTTCTTGTACAAGATAGCAGCCCTGTTGCTGATTTTCCTCAACCAAAGATCAGAGCATGAGCGTGTGTTTGCTACACCTTCTTCTGAACCACACATTGTCTTTTCATGGAGCAGTGGTGACTCATTACAGCAAAGCAACTACAAAGCTTGTCGAAACAGACTTGCCACCACCATCAAGAATATCACCATGTCAAAGACCAATATGAGAGCCATACTGGAGAGGTTTGAAGAAATCGTATTAGACCCAATCTCCCTTTTTTGTAATACCAACCGACTACTGCGTGTCTCTATTTTAGCGAAGCGGTTTCTTTTGGCCTTAGGTCAAACACCAGAAAAAATCTTGGACGATAACTTGCATAGAAGTGGCTTGACACCAGTCATGGTTCTGGAAGAAAGTTTCCAGTCATTGTGGGACCAAATGTTTGCAGTGCTTGTTATAGTTGAAGCATACAACACTTGGCTTGCCTCGGTGGATTTACATAGTTGGACGATAAAGTATCAGAGAGGAGATGTACCAAGTGATAAAGGAAAGATGTTGATTTTCCTATATGATCATCCAGGCAAAATTGGTTTTTGCATGGATGCTTATGAGAAAGTGGTGATGACATATCATCAGGCCATAGACATGTGCCTGCTACATCTACAATGTCTACACAACAAGGGACTTTGTCACTACAACCATGCGGTGAGGAGAATTCTCAAACAACCGAGCTGAAATATATACCAGGATTTTTAGAAGAGTGTGGTGTTCAAGAGTCTATTCAAATCACCAATGAAGAGGAAAAAAACCATCTTGATGTCACAGACATTTCAAGACTCACAACTAGCTGGATTCACATGGTCATGTTGCATGTTTTTGCCAAAAACAAAGAGAGTGACAAATTGATTGTCTGAATAAAATCACTGAATCACACACTACTTTTGGTGTTATTGTTTTATACATTTATTTTTGATTGACCTGATACAAGTCATGTGGCAACTCATGGTATTATGTTCCCATTGAGAGTTCTCACATGTGATCCATCCTCCGTGCCACGGGATGTTAGGTTCAGATTCATTGACCAACAGTGCCTGTTTATGACAGATAATGGGTCGGAAAATATCTGGACAGTTAAGTCTGAGTGTCATGTTCCACATCATGTTTGCTCTACCAGAGGTCAACACTCTACTGACAGAGAATAATGTTGTTCCTTCCCCAAGCGAAAAACTAGTTTGTGGTATGAGAACAGAAAGTTTAGCCCCCATCTCTCTATGAATGGTATACTTATCGTGGTCAATGTCTTGTTTCTCTTGGATGAAACACATACATACCATATTTTCATTATAATCATGCCACAAGAGCATATTCAGTCTCTGTGGTTCCTTGTCAAAATATGGGGTGGGGGTAACAACCACATCTGCGCCTCCCTTGACTGAACATGTATCAGAAATAATCAACTGCTCTAGGGTTGCTCTTTTGATCATGGCATTCATTATACTGTGTGACTTGCCGTCATGTGTGAAAGCCATACATGGCCAAGATGTTTCCATGACCATCCTACATCTTGTTGATTCAATCTCCCAAAGCCTCTTGTAAAACAAGTCCAATATTGCCATTCTACATGCGACCATGTCGGTCATATTCCGATTCACATCGTTCATTATTGGAAATACAAGTCCTTTGTGCAAGGTGATTGGTGACCGCAGTCCACTACTCTCATTTACACACAGATAATCAATCAAATGCCAGAACCATGAATGGCCTTTGTCCACTTCCATGAACGGTTGTTGCCAGTCCAAGATCTTTTCTGCCACAGAGATGTCTTTATGCCAATCAGAAATACAAAGATCACTTTGTTGGTATTTCAGTTTACCAACATGTTGCACACTTTTCTGTGAGAATCTGTTGGATAATAGAAGCAGCATGTAGATGGGACAGTCGACCACACCCTTCATCCATATAGGGAGGTTATACCTTGGAGGGCAATGTGATTCAATCCAGTATTCAAAGAGGGATATCTCCTGTTGGGCTTCAAGGGAAAGAGTGTGCTTTTCTGGTGGGCATGTCTGTTGTGTTGCACAAATATTTCTCCCTAACCTCTTTAGTGTTATATGACAATGACTGGAAGGCTGGTTGAATACTTGGCACGAAATTTTACCTTGACATTTATCGCGCAATCTGGCTCTCTGTGAATGAATCCATTCATAAGAGAGCATTATAGACAAGATGGGTACTCTCTGCCAATCTTGTGTTACCTGCACGATGATATATTGAGAGACAGTGTCAATCGGCTGGCCAAACTTTGCTTGAACTTCATAGGAAGATTCTTTTGTGAGAGGAATGGCAGGAAAACATAGTTCTGGATGAATGTCCTCTTTGTCTTCCAAATTGACCACCCTGGCTGTAACTGTCAGTGGTGAAAAGAGGATGACATTGCTGTCAAAATTCAGCTCAAAGTGAAATCCATATAGTCTGTCCTTAGCATCAAAGTGATTTGTCATATTTATCTGTTTGTGCTGGATCAAATTAGACATGATACCTACAGTGGCTTTGAAAGACAATAATACCCCTTGTGAACAGATACGTTATGGGCAGTGTTGTAAGAGAAGCAAAAAGATGTGGCTTTTTATTGTGGTTCCATATATAATGCAGGAGGAGAAGATCAAGAGACGAAGCAGAAAGAAACCAACAATGGTTTAACTTCAGGTGCTGTTCAAATGGTAGAGAGATGATCATGCATGTTTCTTGACATGCACAACACCATCAATGTAGAGTTGACTTTCTGGATGTATGTTCTGTGGTATGGGTTCAAATCCTATGATCCAATTATAAGGGTAGGACAACATGTGTCTCATCACAGGAACGTTGTTCATGTGGTCGACTATGGAAGGTCCACTGATCATGCTGAAAGTCCCCTCTTGATGATCCCTGTACAATCGATGATACCACACTGCAGTAGAGTTTTGTGAAAGGGCATACTCGCCAACACAACTAAACCTGTCTGTTCTCGGTGCACTTTCACTGCACTTGAAGAAGTTGAGAAATCTCTTGCTACCTTTTGATCGATATATGGTACGTCCCTCATAGTCTGTGACATCAAAGCAGGTCTCATCTAATTCGAGGTCAGAACACCTACTCACATGATCACCATTCGGCATACTACATTCTACCCTTCCATCATATTTAGAATTGCTCAAAATGGCAATGTTCACAGTTGATATGAGAATGCACAAGCACATCATGATGAGTGAGGTATTACCTCCTACTATTCTCCAGTTTGCACCAATGCTAGATCTCGAATGTGTAACATTATTTTTTTCCTGGTTTCTACTGTTGGTGCGATTGCAAGCTTCTGTAATGGTGGGAGGATCTCCGTGAGGTGTTCTGACATTGTGGGCCCTCCACTTGTACTTGTGGCTGGGATGGGGATGGAGTGGAAAAGAGAAAGACGGCAAGGATGAATCTTTGCTCCTGTCATGTTCTTTCTCATGCAGTGTATCCAAGAGTTTTTCTCCGTCCATGTGTAGTTCTTACTCAACTTGTTAACTTGGAATACCCCATTTGTTGTAAATACGAAAGGATGGGGAGGTGGAGCGTAAAGTCTATTATTTGGAATTTGCCTCACCAACGTGATTACACAAAATACAAGTGCTCCAAGAGTTAATATCACCTTCATCATAGCAGTAACAAATTGTTCGCATGTAAAGTCACTAATGTTATGTTTGGGAGTCTAATCTACTTTGAATTGAAAGTGTGCAAAGATGAAGAGGAAACACTCTGAAGAAAATGACAACATAGAAATTCCCATCCCATACAAGAGGAGGAGATGCGAGGCTGTAACACCACTTTCAAATAAGATTGACCTGACTCACATTTGCATGTTGTTTAAGCATATCTTTGAAAACAGATCTTTTTGCATAGCAATAGAAGACGGGCAAGCAGTGAATAGAAATTCATGTCAGCAATGTGCAAAGAAGAAACTGCATGCAGTTGAGCAACACCACAACACCATAAAGACAATCATCAAACATTATGAAGAGGCAACAGGCAATCGTCATGCTTGCTACAAGCTTGATGTCATGCTTCAAGATCTATTTGAAGTGTGTGGTGCAGAAGGTATTGAAATGCAATGTGATGATGACACAATAGAAATCAAGGCAAATGGATTATCACATGTGTCTTGGTTTGTCCTTGAGATCTTAGCAAAAGACGGACCCATGAATGATGTGAATATTGACCTAATGGATGGCACCTTTTCGATGGTTTGCAAAACAAAAAAAGCTCAGGAGAAAGGGGTAAAGTTCAACACGGTGCTGAGAGAGACTCTATCAGAAATCAAGAGGAACATACTACACAAGAGTAAACAATGTCTTTTGTCAAGTTTAATAAAAGAATAACACACTACATGTTATGAATATGCATTTATTTTGTCTCTCAACAACATATTTCAGCCTGACTCATCATATTCTGAATGTCATGTGGCATCAGCTTAACTGGATGGTGGAGGAACATTTTCTTATACAATTTCTGTTCACTTTGAAACTTTGAAGCAGTATCCTCACACATGGCACCCTTATTCCTGATCATTTTGTCCTCGCCCGTTTCTTTCAAAAGGAAGGCATCTTTCCCTTTCTTCATTCCTTCATACACCAAGGAGGGAAAATACCTTGCTATTGGATCTTCTTCCCAGAAGACATTTTTACGCTTCATATTGATCAAAGTGTCAGTGTTTAGTTCGGAAATCTGTTCATCCTCGGCCGATTTAGCCAGCTGTGAAGAAATTTCATTGATGTTGGCGAGAATCACATTCTTCTCCACTTCATTGTATACATCTGCCATGCAAGTGGGACATTTGATTGTTTTGATGGAACAGTCTAGTGCTTGCACTTGGATGTGTCTTCTCAAACATTCCCTGTGGAATAAATGCATACCATTTGCAGCAACACCATGCCTCGTTCCACTCTTGTTGTCTATATGAGTTGACACAAACTCCCAATATTTTTTCATGTGAGTGCTGCTCTTCTCTAAAACTATGTTGTCATCTAAACCTGTTTCAATCCTGAACTCTCTCTCAAGCTCCTTATAGAGACAGTTCAGACCTTCCAGTGGTCTTGTAGAAAATGGTTCCAAGCATATGGAGCACAGCTCCTCTCTCACTTGATTGACTTCTTTATCGTACAAGTCACGTTCTTCATCTCCCATTTCGACAATATTTGGTTCATCATAACATCTTGTTTTTTCCATTTTCTTTTTATCAATCACCAACTCTTTCAAAGACACAGTGCCGTGATATGGCATCAAACTCATGCATTCCTTGGTTGTTGATGGATGTGCTTTTGTATCAATATTCAAAGTTAGAGATGGGGATTGATCAACAAGCATGACACTACAGTCAGAAAGGATGAGACTCTGACCCATGGACTCGAGTGGTCTTTGAACATTCAAGTACTGGATGAATTGTTCACACAACAGGTGGTTTGATTGGCCATTCTGGTAGGAATGTTTGATGTCTATTTTAACAGGAGTCATGCTTGGGTCTCCCAGTCTTGAGAATCTCACACAGAAACAAGAATTCAAGTTACCATCCTGGTTCATTGAATTTAAGAATTGAAATGCATTGAGGAAGACTTGCCAAATATATTGTCTCAACGTGCGCGAGTCATTTGGAACTCGCACCATTGCTCTAGATAATGCTTTTCTAGTCACATGATAACCACTCTCTGATAGAGCAAACATGACATTTAACACATTGAGGAGTACTCTCTCAATCTTCTGTTTGTTGAAACACCATTCCTCTTGCAAAACAACCCTTTTCTTGATGACAAGCACAACATAAAACAGTAGATCAGTGAAATCATTCAAATTGACTGATATAATCTTTGGGTCAACCAAGCCAAGGGAATTGAGTTTTTCTGATGATGAGCCTTTTCCCACAGCTATGATTTCATTGCCAGGAAAGAATCTTTGCTTTCCAAGGAACCTTTTTATTTCATCCAATTTAACGTGTCTGGGATCAATCTGATTTTTGTCAAGCCACGGAGAAGCACAAAGGATTTCACGAAACTGATGAACAGATGGTATGATATCAGTCATTGCCTCACGCCTCTTTACAACTTTGGCAAGTGATACGTTTTGAGAATCCTCATAATCAAAATGCAATGATCTTTTTCTGCTGATGGGATGTTTTCTGTTTTCCCCATCTCTATCTTCAGCTAGGCCACCCATATCAAAATCACTAGGCACAACCTCTTCACAAGAATTACCCCGAAAGACTTTGATGGGTATTTTTTTCTCATCCTCATCTTCCCCGTTGTTATTGCCTTTGTCAGTCACAGACTTTCTCTTTCTTCCAGCTTTCATCACTTCACTGGGATCTAATCCACCTTCCCTTAGCTTCTCAATGTAAGGTCCCATGACCATTTCTGTAGATCTTTCAGAATTGTGTGCCTTAAGAGAGGCAAGAGCCAGAATTATTTTTGTGAATGTAGATTTCCTGTTTGATTCGTTATCTGATATGTTTTGGAGAGATGCAAGTGGGGACAGTGACCCATAGTTGTAGCCTGACCTCTGCATCTCTTTCTTCCAATCACCTGTTAAGAGGTCTCCGATGAGAGCCCCTTTGGATTTAGCCTCTCTGACTTTGTCGTGCGTATCGTTCACTGTCTTGAGAATCTGTCTCTGCTTTTCTAGAGCCTTGACCCAACCAGTAATGTGGTTGATAAAGACATCCTCTGACAACAACATAGCCTCTGTTGTCTTCACAAATCGTTCAATGACGTCTAACTTCTTTCTTTCGTGCTCCATTTGGTGTGACAAGTGCTCCTCTATTTTAACATCTTTGGTGTTGGCCACTTGTTCACCATGATTTAAAATTTTTGCATTCACAGCTTTTGTGCACGCAGCATATAAGGAGTGAACCTGAGCAACAGCTGTCACCAACTGCTGGTTAATTGTCATGAACTGTGAAATGAGATCACCCAGATTTGAAATTGATGCCAGAGAGTTTTCGTCAAAAACACCATATAGGCGATTACTTTTCAACCAGTCTTCTAAGCTTTCTAATTTTATGCCAGCAGTCAATGTAGATCCTCCCTGTAGACTGTTAATCAAGTTTTCATCTTGTCCCGAAAGACCATGCTCTTTCCGTACATGATTCAATTTGTCTTGTTCTGATCTGAACCTCTTGGAGCACATGAGTGAAATATCTTTGCTGTCTCGAAGCTCACATCCAAATGGATAGCCAATGATTGCATGCTTGTCAAACATACTATAATTGTTGTCATGTTCATGCATATCATGGATCATCTCCTCTGCCAGCTGCTCACACGATGCAAGAGAACGAGAAAAGTATCTTCCAAGATTTGAATCAGTAAACTTTATATTAGAAAAGTCCATGTCCAAACTGAACGAGAACAGCCAGTGTTTTGTAGCTGACACTTCCATGTCTTGATTAGTCTCTGTGATGTGTCTCAAAAGCATGACCACATTTTTCCTTCTCAAGCCATCTCCAACTTGTGCTTTGAGTCGTTCCTTCAATTCCCTGATCATGTTTCTCAAACTCATATACCCTCCTCTGGCATCCATGATTTCATCCATCATAGATATTATGTTACCTGGCACCCTGAGAAAGCCACAAACCTTTGCATTTGAGATTTGAGGATAAGATCTTATTCTCTCAATGGTATAACCATATTCTCGCTGCAAGCATGCTTTGGACAGTCGCATTATAGCATTGATCTCTAATGGCTTGTATGTGTCCACCACAAAATGGGGGCGGAGATTTTTGAAGTTGTCCAACATCACGCTAACCATATTATAGTAATCAGGCCTTGAAATGATGAATTGTCCAAGACCATTTCCATCCATTCTAAACATGCTATCGGCTTGTGCCATGGAAAGAAATGTTCCCCATTCTGAGGTGTTGTCCGAATCCAAACATTCAAGTGGATCAGGCAGATCATCACAACTGGTGATGACTTCTGGATAGTCTTTGAGAGAATACACATTGATCCATATCCCATCCCTTCTAAACCGTTCCCATATTTGAGATAGAACCAATCTCACTGCATCACAAGATGATAGTTCAACGGCAGCATTTTTGTCATCTGATACAATTGTCTTTAACATGCCAAAGGGATGTGCATGAAGAAGGTGTATGGCAATACCTGACTTCCTGTAGTCATCGATGAGATAGCTGACCAAGGACTCAACATCAACAATGTTGTCCATCTTCTCATCTACCTTGTTGGATGAAAGAGTGGATATACACGTTTTTTCGAGCTGGGTTTTGTTAGGGAACAATGTCCCTCTAATGAATTGGGGTCCATTTGAATATCCTGGAAAGACTGCCTCCTGAGACCTCAATGTTCTATTTGTTGAATCAAAATGGGTTGTTCTTTTCCTTCTAAGGGCTTGATTTGACATGTGCATATTTTAGAGTTTGTCTAAATGTTAGAATCTCACACCATTTATACCAATTTGTATTTGTGTAAAATATAAAGGACGACTTGAAATGCTGTGGGGCAAATCAAGTGGTCAAGATGTCTTGTCAAATTTGATTAAAAGAATTGAGTCAATTTGCGATGGGAATCAAGGTGACATTTGTACCATCCCTCTAGACTTGTCGCTAAACCGGAAAGACAGGCACATCCTTCTGTTGTACCAACGAGGGGAGGCTGATACACATGCAGTTCTTGGATTACTGAAGAATGGTTTGATATTTCCAAATACAAACATGGTGTATGACATTTATCAAGACACCCCATTGTATATGGGACTGTGTATTTTCATGTCCTGCTTTGTGACACTTCACTGGTTGGGTAAGACACGCATGAAGGCAACCTTGATGTATGTTATCTTAACTTTGCTTCTGTCTAGTGTACTGTGGAATTGGTGGCTACTATACAAGAAGGAGTTAGCACACTCTCATGCTGTGTTACTCAAGGACATGCCCAAGCATTGTTTGACGGGCCATAGGTCTATATGGCAGAGGACAAAAACTTTCCTCGTTCCCACTAGTCAAGATCATTGCATTGAATACCAAGAGGCTTTGACCATACACCCAGCTCTTCGAGTGCCACCCAGTCGTGCTTTGGTGATAACAATAGTGACATGTATAATGGAGCCAATGGAGGCAGCTGGAACAGCGATCAGTAAGAGTTTGAGGAATGTTATGATTCATCTTCCTGTGTACATGTGGCCTGTTGCCATCATCTACTTTCTTGTGGTCACACTATTTGTCATCATGGTGGCTTCTGGCTATCAAACAAGACTATTTAGTATTTTTGCAATTGAACCAAGACAACAGACAAACATTGTTAGACATGTGTGATTTTTATTTTGTCAAATGAAGAAAAATAAACACATCATTTGATCAAGTTCAGTCTTGCTTTCTTTTGTTTTGCATTCTCAAAGAGTTGTCTAGTCCAATTCCTCTTTCTATTTTGGTCAGCAGTTTGCTTCTTGTCTCTCTCTTGCATCTGCACTGTTGCTTCTGCTGCTTCTGCCTTGTCTTTTTGTGTTTGTAATGCAGCTAAGCTTTCCAGTATACAATTGTCCCTGACTTTTACAAATTCACATCCCAAGCAAAGGTCGTTTGACCCTTCCGTGAGACACGTGTTGTCATGAACCTCTAACATGGACAACTCTCCAGCACACTCACAGCAAACTGCATCTGGGTATCCCATCAAGGCAAAGCACTTCCTCTTTCCCTGACACACAGAAACGAACTGGCGGTCGGGGTGTCCAAACTTTAAGTTAACATAATTGGAATAGTTGAAACATGGCAAGAGATGGAGTTGATCAGAGTCATCCTTGTGACAAAACTGTTTAAGTGTGTCTGCATTGAGATAATGTCCACATGATGGAGGCCTCTTCCCCATGTCCACATATGTGAGACACTCTCTGCAAAACTTGCAAAACGTCACTACAGATTCTTGCATGACCTTCACTTGTACATCTTTGGTGCACTTCACCCTATTGGAGTCGACATACATGGGGATAAATTGCCAATGTTTCCTAGTCAGCAGAAGTGTAAACTTTACATATCTCTTGTATTTCTCTGAAAGAGAATCCAAAGTAGCAATCCACTCACGCACTGTCTCACATTGCCTGGCATCTCTCAGCTTCTTCCATACTCCATGTTTTTCTTCCCATTCTTCATCCAACATCAAAATCACATCAAGAGGAAATTTCTGGTTCAAACCCCTGCAGAGAGCAATAGCTATAAAGTCCATGTTCCTTTCTTCCAACATGCTTTTTGCATAGATGTCGATGCCTGCAAGTCTCTGGGTGCCCAATGCATACATATGATCCAAGCTAATTAGTTTTGGCCTGGGCATCAATCTGTTTAGAATAGTTCTGGTGACTTTAACCTCACTTGGTTGGTTGTTCCTCAACATGCACAATGTCCCCATCCTCTTTTCGTCAGCATCAGCAAGACAGTTCCACAATCCTTCATTTCCTGGTTTGGCAGCTATGTAGTACATGTATGAAAATACAAATAGTTTGTGCCTATGTATGGACCAATGTGTTGAGTCACTTGATTCTGCATCTGCTAACTTTGCCTGCAATCTTGCAAGTCTATTTCGCAGTGAAAGGTTCATGTTGTCTAGTATTAAATGAAACCTCCTGTCATTCGGAGAAGTGGATTGAATGGACTGAATGAAATAGCAATACAACTGGTCCTCACACCCTTTTCTTGACTCTTGTTTTGGGGATGACATCCTAAGGGAGGCAAGTAGGACACGTACTGCAACACATTGAGATGCCACTTCAAATGAGCTCTGCGATCGGCAAAATGGACAAGATTGCCCCAATGGCAACTCCAAGGAGCCACCATCTCCACTGATTTGACTCATTTTTAAAACCCTTTTCCACAACCAACACATTGGATGAACTATTATCAGGTTGCGTCTTCAAAATCGAATTTTCCACTTTGGTTGACTTTAAATGTTCAAGCCCTTTGTCCTTTACTCCAAGCCTCAAAGAACATGTGAGAGAACTCCATGTGTGTCTACTCACAGCAGTCACCACCTTCTGTGACACCTCACACAGCTCCAGTGAAAGCCCTACATCCAAAAAGCATCTCTTGAGTGATGCCACCCAAGTGTGTCCATCAATCACTACCCGACCTTGATCTGAAGAAGCTTGAATATGCACATTTGTTAAGAGGAAAACCTTTTTGGTGCCTTCTCTCACAACTTCCTCACATATCTCCACCTGTGTATGCTGGTTTTGATTTGTGAGACTTTCAAATAACACTCTGGCCATCTGATGTCTTGGTACATCTAACTGAGCCAACTTGGGTACAAATTGATCAATGTCAACCAAAGACCCTATGCTTAAGTCAGCCATATATCTGGGTCTGTGGATGATGACCAACGTACAACTGTCACTCTCTTTGGTGAGTATGATTCCCCAAGTGATTGCATAAATTTCATTTTCCAACGATTGACATATCTCATCCCATGAAACAATGTCTATGGAAGTTATGTACTTCTCTTTGTGGTGACTGTAGAAGCTTATCCTCACATGTTCATCAACAAACCTCTCTTCAAACAATTTGAACCCAAAGTCCCTGTCCAAGCGATTGTCAACCTCAAGAGTATTCATTGTTGTTTGTTTTGCTCATATGTGGCCCATGAATAGTACTCCTCGAAAGACAAAAACTGTACAGGCAATCAACACTACAAATAATAATTCTAATCCAATGAATGTGCATCTTCTTGCTATGTTGACTTTTTCTTCTGAAATAACAAAAAACACTGCTCCACCATGGTAGGAGTGATGGTAATCTTGAAGACTAGTGGTTGTGAAATTACACTTGGCAAGAGAAGAAATGCATTGTGTCAGAAATTCTGCATTGGGATCGATTGTCATCAAGGCACAATGTGCTGTTGGATTTGATATTGGTTGAATCGAGTTTGCATGAAAGATAGTGCTAAACTGTCCAACTATGAATGGAGAACCGTCTGAGAGGTTTTCGGGCACTTTAACTTCTTTACAAAGATTTTTTTGTGCTGTAAGACAAACCCCCTTTCTCATCATATGGCAGAGCCTGCTATCCGCTACAGGTGGACACAAGAGAAACAAATCACCAGGTCGAGCAATATGCGGAATAGAAGAGTGTGCCATATGGCCCGTTCTCACATTCAGTGTCATGAATTTACACTCTGATGTAACATAAAATGTTGAGGCCAAAATAAAATACAATACTATTATCATGTTGATTCGTATGACATGTCATGTCTTTGTATCAAACTGTGTCAATAATGCTATTATTTTTTATTGCCTTTGTGTGTATATTGGGTAAAGGATGGTGTCTCTGTTGCCAGGAGAACTCATGTGTTGGAAAAATGGAAGAAATCAATGCCATGGAAGGACTTGGGTTCATTAACTATTATGTTCTGCCATCAAACTTAATGCTCTCACTCAATGAATGCAGTACCCTTGCCCAGTTGGAAGAGGGGAGATTGATCGATTGTGAAGGGAATGTCACATCCACTCTGTCGAATGATAGACCTTGGAAGATTTCTGCAGGCATGTTCATGAAACCTTCTTGTGATCAGAAACAGACTCTGAAGAGGATTTCACAACCAAGTGAAGATACAGAGAGAGACAAACATTATACCGTGGCTATGTCTGTGCTCAATGAAGGGCACACTCCATGTTCAATTGTAGCACTTGATGGATCCAACTCTGGCCTCTCTCATTTCCACCTTGACAACACACAGTGTACTATACATCTATCAGGACATTTGAAAACTTCTTACCTGACTGCTGCAATCAACGTGTACCCAACTGCTAGATTCTGTAGTAATGTGACCATTACTGATGTATCATCTTCATGCCCCAAAGAAATATCATGTGTGGCAGTTCATCTCACTGGCAGATCACCAAAATTTCTTGTCACCATATTTTCCAATACCCATCTCACAAACATTACAGGAGGGGACACATATTTAGATTTCATATGTGGCAGTATAAAGACTAATGGACTCTCTCGGGTGATGAAATCTTCTCCACCAGCAAGGAACTGTGTGTTGCATGTATTTTCAGATGATATAGATGAAGGTGATATGGTTGAAATGACAGAAAATATGGGCCCAAAAGGAATTTCACTTCTGCACAATGTTTTGGTAAAGGGTATAGAAAACATATATGAATCAAATTGTGAAGATTGTGGATACCTTCGTTTGATATCCATGATCTTAGGTTTGTCACTTATGATTGGGATATCGTTGGTGGTCATGTATGAGCTACTACAGAAGAATGATGCCATACACTTTGAATGAGGTTGAATAAACAAAATTATATGACCTTTATCGTTTCTCACTTTTTTATTTGACATAGATTACAATTCAAATATGACTTTTCTGTCCATTGGTTTTGATGCATCTATAGTTTTTTTACCACCATCATTATGAGGTGTTTCCGGTTCAGCAGCTTTAGTTGATGTTGATGGTTGCTGAACATCTACTTTGGATTCTGGCTGGTTGTAGAATTTTTGGAACAGTTCCCCATTCTGATCAAAGAATTGGGCCACTTTTGTTAGCTTGGGTAAATTTGTCAAGAGCTCCTCCATCTTCTTTTCTCTATTTTCTTTATGCTTTTGCTTGTGTTCCATATACTCTCTCTGATAACTTTTGTATCTCTGCATGGATTCTTGGTACTCTCTTTCTCTCAAGGTTGCAAACTGTTTAAATTCTTCATCTTCAAAAGCATCATTTTCAGGAGCATTCGTCTTCCTCCTTTTGGAAGGAGGAGATTTGGTGTCCAAACTTTCTTCAGCGGAAGACATTCCTATACTATCTAGAAACTGCTCAAAATTCATCTTTTGTTTCTTATTTTTACCCGTCTTCTCCTCGTTGCCTTTAATACTTTTGTTGTTTTCCAGCCTTGTTAGATTATTGTACTGGTCTCTTGCAAATTCCAATTCTCTCTTCCGCTTCTCTCGGTCTTTTGCAAAGCTCCTTACCTCTCTGTTCCTCATTTCTTCCCTTATCAGATCAAATGCTGCATCAACAGTGGACATTCCCTTTGCATTTTTGCTCAATTTGTTACTTAATTCTGGAAACCTATCATCAAACATTTGACAAAATTTCGAGATTATCTCTGTCTCCATGCTATCGTTACTTGGAAAGCATTCTTTGCAATACTCCACCATGTGGCGAATGGCCTGTAGATCAGAGCACTGTCCATCAAAGATGCCCCTTTGTTTCATCATCTCAAAGTCCTTTCTGCGTTTCTGTGCTAAGTCACTGGAACTTTCTTGCTCGAGTGCAATTCTGCTTTGAATCATGCTACACATGTAGTCAGAGAGCAATTCGACTGCTCCCCTCAACTTATTATTATCCTCTTGAAAAGCTGTGGTCTTGGTAAGAAGGTCTTCAATATGAGCCTGGTCCTTCTGCATCTCAGCTGTCACAAGACTAAACTGCTCCTCCGGTAGTGCTTTTAGAAAGGATTGGAAATCAACCCCATTGGCATTCTCCTCTTGAGTCATGTTGTATGTTGCAGACACAGTGTTTCTTGGTCGTTTATAGTAGTCTCTGTCCAGACCAAACCTACCAATGGTGGAAATCACACGATGTGGAGGCACAAACATGCCAAGACATCCATCTCTAGCACCACAGAATGTCATGGATACCTCTACCACATGGCTTGCATCTTCTTCCAATGTGGATAGGCTAACAAATGTGTCACCCATCATGGTGATGCAAGCAGGAGTGTCCAGTATGGCTTTGTTCTCGATCACACCCAAAAACCCAAGGGCAAAAAGAGAGTTGGGAAAGCTGTGATCATGCCATGACAAAACAACCTTACCAAGTGGTTGTCTATGCTTGTTGTGATTGAACACAATCCTTGCACCATTTAGATCCATGCAATTGATTTCTTCTGGAAAAAGATCATACTTGCTCTCTTTCTTTTCCATCAATCTTGACTTTGGATCACATACTAGGTAGCCAACCCAAAATACTTGAGACCCTGTGGTCAAGATCGGATCGAGTGTATCTTTTAGTATCCATTCTCTCTGTGGGAAACACACTTTACATAATGTCATGTGGAATTAAGATGCCAGACATACAGTGGGAACAAACCTTCAGCTCTATCATGCACAAATAATGTTATTGTAAACCTGTTGTTTATGTGAAAATTAAAATAGAGAAAGATCAGAACCACTCAAATTATTTTAAAATGGATGAAATAAGAAAAGCCATCCATCAATTCAAGCACGGCAAGAAGTGCCTGAAACACACCTTGTGGTCTTTCACCAAAGCAATATTTTGTACAGTCCTAAATTTCTTCAACTTTCCCATGTGGTACGGAGTGCTTATATTTTTCACAGTGTATGTTGTAGCATACCTTGTTTATGTGGCTGTCACATACATAGGAGGAGGTGCATGCCTCATCATACAAAGGATCATCAATGCCATCAATTGGGTACGCAAACACATCACTTTTCAAAAGGTTATCAAAGTGAAAGAAATAGATGCACTTGCAGCACTTGTAGATGGTACATGTGTGGAGTTTGAAAACACCTGGTTCACTCTGCGGTACTGGATGTCAAGAGGAATGTCAAAGAAATTGTGTCATCCACTTTCTTGGTACAAGACAATTTCACTCACCAGATGGTTTATTGTGAAACCCATGACCTTCTTTCTAGTGGAAATTAGCTCTATGCCTGGTGAGATTTGTCATTATGACATGATGTGGGACATGTGTGCTGCTGTTACAGGGACAAAAGCTACTTTTGACACAATGGCCCACACAGGAATTTGGGTGATTGTTTGCATTGTGATTTTTCATCCACTGCTGTTTTTCTTTGGGCGGCTGTCATGGTATTATTGCGAATTGTTTTTCGCTGTTGTTCATGCTATACTAAAAAGACTGCATCCGATGAATAAGAGATCAAAGAAAAAATTTAATGTGTTGGGTGATAAATGTGGTGAATGTAACAAGTCAACCTCTTCTACTATTACTAACCCAATTACAGTGCTCAATAAATAGATAAAAAACCATGGCAGTACCAGCATTTGGACCTTCACAGAGAATTGAGATATCTCAAACATATCTATCTTTAAACGAAACAAGAGAAAGACGAAACGGTTATCGTCTCTTTGATCCCATCAACCCAAGAGATAATGTGGCAGAGGAAGGGCAAGTTGTCTTGCTTCATGATGAGGACACAGAAATGCATGGAGGTCATTACAAGAAGACTTATGTCATACCAGATGCAGCAGGATATGTGGTGGACATCGATTGTTCTGCGATGACAGAAGAACAACAGAATGTTCTTCTGTGGCAAGATATGTCACGCTATCATGTGGGGGTGAATCAGGTTGAGAAAGGGGTAAAGTCTCCACACTCAAACACTGGCAATGGCTGGGATATCAGTTTCACACCAGGACATCCAGTGACCATCAAACACACGGGGCATGAATTGATCTATCGTAGAGATATCATCGGGGTGAGATTTCCAAATGCTGATGACATGAAGGCTCAGGCTGATGTATGGAAAGCTGGAAGTGGCAATGGGCAGTGCGTTTCAAAGTTTGCAACTTATCCTCTAAGAGAGAACCATGAGATGGTGGCATATGAAAGGTTTTGCATCGACCTTCAGTCGTTGAAAGACAGCTTTGAGCGTGGATACAGCCAGGTGAATGGACAGAATGCACAGATTCAACTGATGCAATTACCCTCCATGTTAACACTGGTCAATGAAATATCAGAGTGCTTGAAAGAACAAGACATGTCAGAGAGGTTTTCAGAAGCAGTGCTTGCCATGCAAAATGGCGAAACAAATCTCACCAGTCTTCAAGGCTTGATCTCATCTACACATGGCTTACAAACATTGATGAGCATTGCAAAAGGGGCATCAACATTTGTGTCCACCCTTCGACCACCAGTTATGCTTGCGAAGGTCATTGATTTCAAGGGAGCACAGCCGGAGCGCAAGAGCTATGCCACTTGTGGTGATTCGTTGAAGTGTGTCATGCTATAACCTTTGCTATTAACTTGTTTCAAATCTTGTCTAGTTGAAACTTAAGATGATGACAGATTCTACAGAAATATGGCCCATACCACTTCGATACACGACTCCAGAAGATCCCTTTGGGTTCAGACTGGGAGATATTGCCAATCTGGTTCAGTCCTATTCCACAAGGGAACTTGAACATCCACTCTTGGAGAAAATGATATATGGAGGAGACAGACGTGGTGGAATATACCACAATTATGGAAATTCCATTCGTTTGCAAGATGTGGGACCACTTGCAGATGGACTACTTGGCGTCCACCTCTTCATGGGAAGCATCAACTCACGGAATGGCTTCACAAGCAAAGAAAATGTTTTCTCTGTCTTGTGTCCCATAGTCATCTTCCAAGGAAAGCAAAAGTTTTCCTGTCATTTTCAACACTACCCCATCCTCACAGTTGGGAAGGCAACAGTTAGATCAGATGCTCCCACTCTGTCAGCAGAGAGCTATAGTGTAGATTTTGGTGTGGACATGTTCAACCTGAAGATAACACTTGATCCTGAAACAAATCTCATTGCCGACCCAACTGCTCGATTTCAGGAGTATCTCAAGCGGAAGGCTCAAGCAGAGAGGAGCATTGACCAGACAATGCAAGAACAAATCACCCATGCCCTTGCTAACTGCCCCACATTGACTATGGTTCGTTTGCGTAACAACAGTCCGGCCATCACTCGACTCATTGCGAACCAAGAGAACATACATGATTTTGTCTATGGTGAAATACAACAACAGGTGATGGAGTTTTGTTCGTGGTCTTTGGATCCCATCTCGCCATCTGGAGCTCTGGATGATGCATATAACAGTCTGATATCTGATGCACACTCATCAGAGGCACCACTCTTCATTGTAACTACACCAGAGGTTGCGGATGTGATTGCCACCAAGCATAATCACATTGTGCCCACCACTGATGTCCTCTACACTGTGGGTTTCTCCGGGGATAAAGGAGAGTTTGCACCTGGCCAGATCAAACCATATGAGGGTGTCAGTAAAAAGGTATCTCTTGTGACAAAAGCCGTGAGTGTCCAGGGAAGACATGTGCCAATTTTGCACGTTCCACATCTCAGCAGGGAATCGGGATCGACATATAACATATTTGAGCACGATGAAAGTTTCTGGTGCTTCAATGAAGTTGGTTACAACCTCAATTCGCAGACAAAAATCGATGACTTTCGTGGTGTGGACAGAACGAAAATCATGGTGACTGACCTGAGACTGGGTAAGGATGGATGTTTTACAATGGATGACTGTCTAAAAAAGGGCGGAGGTTTACTCCCGGAGACTTACAATAGGTACAAGTACCAAGAGATGTTGGTGGCCGACAGAGAACTTCATAAGTTTCTGCTACAGAGAGCAGATGAGACAGATATGCTAGACTACATGGGTGCAGAGTTGCCAATGAACAGTCCAATTAATCTCTACTTTCCATCGTCAAAGGTTAGATTCATGCCAACACCAAACGAAATGGGGGGCAGACAGGGTGGCTGCCAATTTCGTAGCACTGGCATCTTTGGTAATAGACCATCCTACACAAACTGGCACCCTCCAGCTGGGGATGTAGAGGCAGCTAAGGACTGGTTGGCAAAGAGAATTCATCTTGACCAAGACCATCTCAACACCGTTTTCACATATCTAAAGAAGTGTGCTGATATATCT
Organism: Amphiduros pacificus; assembly: GCA_949316495.1. Classification (NCBI taxonomy): domain Eukaryota; kingdom Metazoa; phylum Annelida; class Polychaeta; order Phyllodocida; family Hesionidae; genus Amphiduros; species Amphiduros pacificus. Next base: position 40,216,319 of record OX439001.1, on the reverse strand, counting down.
TGGACACCAAATGACATCGAAAGGTTGATGGCCCTGAATGAGAAGTGTTCTACACATCAGGAGCTAGCTGATTTCAACGTCACTAGGGTAGAGATGAAAGAGATAGTTCTTGACATGGTCAGGAATGGGGGTTATTCCAAATATGCCTGCATGCCCAGATTTGTTGAGGCCCTCTCCTCTGTTGCAAATGAACTTTTACAAAAGGATAATGAACTGAGTGACATTGCTAATGAGACTCTACACAATGCCGAAGGTGTAGCAGTGCTGGTAGTTCAAAAGTATTTGAGAGAGATCATAAATTTCAGGTCTGCCTTGTTGGCCTGTTCAAAGAAACTGTTAGCCATGGGAGCAAGAGTGAATCTCCCATGTGGTCTTCTCACTCAGTGTCCTCCATCCACCCCTGTTCTCAATCTTCCAAGAGATAACAGAGACGTGCTTCGAGTAGAGTTTGAGGCTGACAGGGAACTTAGGAACGCATATCGATTTTATTTGCTCTGTGTGGCACCACTGGTCTTTCAAAATGTATACAATATTGTTCACAAACACGAAGAAAACCAGGGAGAAAGTCATCCATTCTTCACATTTCAATTCAACAATCCGGATAAGACATGTGTCATGGGGAGGCAAAGGGAGACTTTTGTGCAACCTTTTTATCAGCATGGCATTCTTTCAAATGTACCATCCAACAGGATGATGGCAGCTGCAGAAAAAACCAAGTTTGATGTCATCAACATGTCAGAGTTTGATCCCCTGTTCAGATATGATTTGGACGTCATTCAGAATGACACATATTCCAGAAGCAAAAACTTCTTTGATCACTTTGTCAGTCATCGCACTCAGTACCTAAGAGAGTTAGAAGACACTGCACCAGTGATTAGAGTGACGGCAGCATTCCTTAACATGATCTCATATACACCAGAGGTCGAAAGGGTAATAGGACACTCGTGCCTAATGAATAGAAAGTATAGAATTGTCAGAAACTGTGCCCTGAAGGTGGGCATGGTTGGTCTCTACAGAGGGGGGAAGGAAAACATGATGTATGCAGTTGGAAACGTGAGTTCGGTCACCAAACAAACAGCTAACAATGGGATAGAGATCATACAGTATGTGAATGGCAATTGTTTCATCGTCGACCCATTGAGCTGTGGCCGAGTGATACCCAATGCTGTTTCAAAAGGCTTATTATCCGGAATGTCTGCCACCATGGCCAATGTTCACTTGCACATCAAAGACTCGGGAGGTGCCCGCTTGAAAAAGGAATGGTGGAGAAATATGGCCTATGTGGTGGAGGCATTACCGGGTAGGCATCCACTGAGTGACCAACACCACTTTGTTCCACTCAATGGCAGACATCTCACGGCCAACCTCAACAGAGATGGATTCAGTCTTAACAAACTGGACCCCGTTGGACCAGACGGGGGTTGGTATGCAGAAAACATGTATTCTCTCCGGGGATACAGCGAGGCCCACCTGGTGCATGGTATCCTCTTTAAAGCAAACAAAATACCTTTGTATGACAACAGTTACAGGACCACGCGGGGACTCTCTCAAATGCACCAACAGGCAACTGTAGAGAGAAGAGAGATGGCAGGGAAAGTAATAGAGAGAACAGATGCTCCGACTGCTGTCTTTTCTGGTCAGTCTAACATTGGATTTCTGGAAAGGCAGCGCTATGAAACACATTCCTCTTGTGGATCATTTGCCCATGATAGCTGGGAGACAAGGTCACCACTCAAAAAATGTAGTCAGAGTAATTCATGGAGTGCTGAAGTGTTGAACCTAAACAAGAGGCGCACGGATAGGGGATTGAAGATGCTAGATGAGAATAATATGGAGATGGATGAGAGGATGCCCCCATTTAGGACTGGGGTGAAAGGATTGTACACTACGGAGCACACACGATGATTAGTTTGATGATTGTTATGTGGTAATAAAGAGAAATATGAGACAAACGATGTAGTGCTTTCTCTTAGTTTTATTTTCAAAACCCATTGATCCAACCAGTAAAATTCTTCTCATAGATTACATTTTCTTCCAAGCAAAACAATTCACAATGCTTTGTGTCCACTTCGCAAACAATCAGTAAGGCATAGCAATTTTCACTTCCAAATGTGTTGCGGAACATGAGTGTAGTACAAGCAAGCTGGGCCATGTACCTCCCAAACGTGCTCTGTTTAAATTCACTTCCTTTATATCGTTTTGCCTTTCTGTTTTCCTCTGCTAGAAAGGATATCATTGTGTTTGTCACTTTCAACTCGATGATGACAAATTTGCGGTTCACATGATCAAATCCTATTAAATCCACCTCTGTACCAGAAAATTTGGCATTGTCCATACTTTCATCTAGACGGTAATTAGACACAGGTAAACCACCAGTCACCAAAGAGATGTGTCTTGATGCAAGGACTGTCACCAGATTTTTGGATTCTTTGTGTTCAAGTAGTTCATAAGATTTCTGTCCCTTGGCAAACTCCTTCACCTCTTTATCCACCTTTGTACCTATCGATTGCATTGCCCTCTTGGATCTGGAAGATACTTTGTGCCTCCACCTTTGCTTGTTTTCACGTGGCCAATATGCCAGGCGTTTGGATATGGGATGGGTTATTCCTTGAACATTCTTCTCCAATGGCCCTGCCAGCAAACATTTTCCTCTGGATCTCACCCTCACTTGAGCAATGGGTAATTGTATCTGTACATATCCCTTGTTCCTCAGTTTGTCCTTGTTGATCGTTTGTTTTTTGATGATTTGTTTTGTGGTCTCATCATCTTCAATCGAATACCTCTTCACTCTTCTTGATTTTATTAAAAAAGGGTTGACTTCTTCAAGCTCATTGCACATCGATCTAATAAAATATTGAGCTTGCATCTGTGTTTTCTGTCACTGCTTATTTACCTGTATAACACTAACAAGAGCAGAGAAAAATAGTAAATGAAGAATACCATGTTCCGTCCTTCTCTACAAGCAAGACCACGAATAAAGGAGAGATACAAGAAGATACGATCAACCATGAAACCAAATAAGAGTTCCAAATTTAGATCTCTAGAGGAAGAGGCAATGGATGGCGCCAAGACCATATTGCAAGAAGCTAACAAGCTTGATGGAAGGATGTCTCACATTTGGCACATATGGGAATACAGAGTGAACCGCATTATCAGCCCAAACTTTGTGTCTCACATAAAGAGCATGGTGGCAGTCATGTGTCAAGTTCTACAGATGATCATCATTCTCTTAGTTGTGAAGGAGACGTCGGGTCACATTGGCAACTTGAAACACATCGGTATCATCATGCTGCCTGTTTATTTTCACTTTGCTCTCCGTCTTTTTGTGCAATCTGCAGGATTCCTCTTTGCTCTTCACAATGCTCTTTATGTGGAAGGACACCTGCCATTCTTATCAAGTCTCAATGAATTGAGTAGGTTTATGCCAGTTGTAGAACAGCTATTGCCAGTGGCCACTTATATTGTGTTTCTGGTTGCATCCATTGCTGTGGGCACATGTCACTTGAACTTTGAAGCTGGTGGTGACACAAGTGGGTTGTGTAGTGTTTTCAACCTCAGTGTCATACAATCCATCATCGGTATGTTTGTGGCCATTCAAGTCATCCATCACATTATCACAATGTACAATCATGCACACCACAGCTCAATGCCAAGAAAAAAATGGAGGTTTGATAACAATGAAGAAACATTGGAGAATGACCCAAAGAGTCTGTTGGATGAAATGTGCATCCTTGACGAAGAAGCAACCTCTATATGGACATGGTGGAAGTACAGGATGAATAGAATTCTATCGGCCAATATTGCACACAATTTGTGTGGCATTTTGGATGTTGTAATGGAAGGTCTGACTGTGATCTTTGTGGTGAAAGCAGTGCACAACAGTCACGGAAATTTGGGAAATATCTCAAACTTTCCTCTAATTCTGACACCTCTCTACATCAAGTTCTTTGGAAAAGCATTCATGCAGCTTGTCGTGTTACTATACGTGTCTTGTAACCACTTTCAAATGGAGCGTAGATTAACTTACAGGGGTCTTTTGAAAGAAAGCAAACAATGTGTTAAGGTGATAGAGCATTTATTGCCAATATTCACATATGTTCTGTTTGGTTGTCTAACCATTGCCATTGCATCCTGTCACCTCAATGTCTCAATGCAGGGTAAAAATGCGGTCTGTTCTGTTCTGACCTATGAGGTTGTCTATGTTGCTGTAATAGCAACTGGCCTCATCCAACTGTTACACCATGTCATCTCTCTATGGCAATATCATCAGCATACGAGTAAGCCCCAGATGGATGAAACAAGGGTTCATCAGTTTGAAATGATGCCACACTCATCTTCCATTCTGGAATGAATGTTACACAAAAAACAAACACCAATAAATTGTCAATGATCATAAACTAGTCTCTCTGAGTTGTGCTATTCTTTTGCTTAGACTCCCCTGAATTGGATGTGTCTCCCTCTCTCTTTGTGAGGAGTTTGGGGCACTGTCTTCAAGAGATGTCAGCCAGTCCTGAAATAATTTCTCGAAGCAGTCACCTCTCATGGGATCGCTTTCTTCGTCCATTTCATTGTCCTCTTGTACCATGCTCAGAGTGTATTCATTCTGGATGTCATTTTCCATGTCCCTCTCTGTCTGAAGTTTTGTTGCTTTCCTACACACTGCACGTGGAGATGGTCTGGACCATTTCTTGAGTTTTTGACGTGTGTGATCAGCAATGATGTTTTTTTCAACCAAAAGGCTTGCCATTTCACTATGTCTCATTAGTTTAGACTGTGTCAAGATGGTTCTTGTTTTGGATAACAACTTCTCTTCTTGTGTGATGAGTCTAATGTCCTGGTAGATCTGTTGAAGTTCGTGTAGGGTGGATTGGCTGCCTGATGCTTTGTATGAGACAAACAGTTGCTGTGCGGATTTGTTCATTGTTTCCTTGTGCTGAGCAAGGTTGCCCTCTCTGAGTGTTATGTCCATAAGGTTTATTTTTTCACTTTCATTGTGAAGCCTTCTATAGTCCGATATGCTTTGTTTGAAGGCTTTACCCTTGGCTTGAGTTCGCATAAGCTTGCCAAATATTTTGTACTTAAGTTCCCAGAGTGGCATTGTATTTTACTGTATTTTCTTGTGTTGTTATGTATATACATGTCTTTTGCAAATCATGAATGATGTTCAATATAAAAAAAGTACATCGATTCCCCCCTCTGGTAGCACAAGCTTGACATGCTGGGAATAAAGATGCAGATGTTGATATGTTTAGTCTTAGGTGTCTGTACCTCATTCACCATCGTTTTTGTCATGAAGAACTTTGAAGCTAACAATTCAGGGAGTGAAGGAATGGGTAGACAAGACACTCATGGCAAGTTTGATCAAATAACCATCAATCTCATTGTCATGTTTGCCACGTTGGTCTCCACATCTAGGACAACATTACTCTTTCTCATGGATCGTCTGCTGAGAAGAAGGTTATCTCCCTTTCTCTTAGGTTTGATCAATGTCTTCGTTAAGACAATTTGCCTTGCACTGTTTGATTTTCGGATCATACATGTGGGAGGTAACTCGAGCGCCATAAGGGCTGGTATTGTCTTCGCAGATATCACCAGTTTCCTCTTTGAAGAGGCTCATAGAGTATATACTGATTAATCAGGAACATGGTTATTGTGTCATAATTCATCTCATGGAAGGAAGAAGTGAACTCAAATGGGTGGCCCCCAGTTCATATGCACATGCTGTCCTAACAAAAAGATATCAAAATGTGCTTGATGAGATTCACAGAGAGTATGAAGCTAAGGGAAAGAAGCTGAACTACACAGACATGTACCTCGTCACGGTACATCCATCTGAGCAAACCAATGCTCTGGTGGAAGCGTCTGTTGGAAACCCCAACTACAAGAGAATATGTACTGCAATAAAAAGTGGGGTTGACATTCTAGAGATGTATAGAAGTGCTCTAGATCAAGCCATCGGAATGAATGGTGTTGCTGTGAAAAGAGAGTTGGTGAAGAGATTTTGTGAATCTGGAAGTGCATCTCAGTTGGAAAAACTGGCATCCAACATGATAGAAATGGGAGAACTACTTGCTTGGGTGCCTGTCATGGATAGGGGACTTGAGGTCCCAATAATTCCGATGCATTATGTCATTTTGTATGCGGACCCATTCGATGAGTGGATTGTTAGAGATCTAAACAACAACCCTTTGGAATTACACTTCTTTGATGAGCCTTCCAACTCCTATTCTCCGAAAAGTACTATGTCCTACATGATAGCCAAGTGTGCTGAGATGCAGTTGCTGCGTGAGCACTACATGCTTGCTTCATTGTACCGGAGCATTCCAAGTTATGTGATCTCACTCAAAGATAATGAAGAAACTTTGACAAGGAAGCGGTGTAATAATGATACGCTGGACCCTAAACTCGTCAATCAGTCGAGAGTCAACGAAGAGTTGGAGAGTATGATAGACACCACAGTGAAGACTTCTGCAATAGTGGACACTCCACAGAAGCGAACCATAGCCAAAGGAAAGTTGGGTGGTTTTGTCTCAGAACTGGGTGCTTGCTATCTGAAAGATAACAGAGAGAACAAACAGTTACAGATGCATGTCAAGGAGCTCACAGACCAATTGGAAGATTTCAGAGGCAATAGGCAACACCCTTTTAAATGGAGGTGTCCTGATGACATGGACGTTTCCAATGCACATCTCTCTGTAACTTCAGTGGACATTCTGTCACACGAGAGGAGACATGACCTCGAATGGACAGCTGTGTCAATGGGGATCATGGGTAGCAATCACACCCAGGATGATACAAGAAGATCTTTGAACACAGAGAGGAACATGTCAATGACATTTCTTGCCAAGAAACAGGCGAGATATAAGAGATTTCTGGTCTATGATTTGCTCAGGAAATGGATGAAATCAACAGGTATTCTGCTGTTAGTTGACGGGCCATCACCAGAGGAAAATGCTGGTGACATGTCACAATTAACAAATATGGGGCATTCTATCACATAGAAAGAGAAATCTGTAACGGCATTCCACTTTGTGTGTAAAATCTGTTTTTCTTTTGATACTACTAAAGTATATCTGTAAACCACATGTCACATTCAGATAAGCACAATCGATATGAAAATAGAACAAGAGATGCAGCTTCCAGTAGAGGATATTTCAGTTGAACATTGCAGTCATGTAGGAGGGAAGCACAAGAGGAAGAGAAACACTGCTCATCCATCAAAGCGAACTATCCTTAAGAGGTTGGATGCCGACTATGATGCAGCGCTTTACCTGAAAAGGATCCCATACTTGCGTCAGAAACGAGTGAAGAACACCTGCTCCATGAGAGGGATGAATCCTCGGCAGATATGGGCCTGGAGTAGTAAAGCCTTGTCTTCGGACAACAAGAATGAATTGATTTGGTACAGGAAACAGAGGGATCACATGGAAAAGCTGACAAAAGCCTTGGGGAGTGATGTTAAAAAGAGTGTAAGCCGAAGAGCTCTTTTGAGGGACAGACAAGATGCGGGCAATGCAATCTCACAAAATAATCTACTTCATATCACCAGGATGTTAAGTAATGCTGTGGGAGCTCTATATGTTGAATTCGAGACAATGGGAACATACCTCCCAAACAAGCCTACATCCCTTGTGCTGCTTGATCTCTCAGAGAATGGAACCCTAATGCACACACTGGAGGAGTGTCATCATTTGAAGGTGTTGCACCGAGATGGTCAAGGTGAGGGTGTAGGTATTTTGAGTATCCAACTCTCAGGACTAAACACTCCTGTATCCATACCACTTGTTGTGAGTCGGTTTTCCAGCTTCATCGATGGGAGTGAAGAGTCTTGGAGGTCTGTCAAGGGTACAAAATCAAGCACCATGAGGCTCTTTGCTGATAGAGAGGGAATTCATACTGCTGCATTGCAAACACTAGATTCCAAAGTGGAGAAGAGCAACAGCACAAACTTTGACCTGAAGCTGATAATCGTTCATGAGCGGGACGAGATTGATATATCAGATGTGGCAGATGTAGTTTCTACATCACATGAAGACATGATGAAAGTCATCTCCAGCCGAGTAAGAGCTATGAATTTGATGTATAGTGCTCCCTCACTTATACTATGAAATGTGCTTGTGAAATTGTCTTTGTTGGAAAAATAAAAATGCATTTAAAAAAAATAAAGAAAATTCATTCTTGTCTTTGTTTCTGTGGTGTAACACATAACTGTTAACTGGTTTAGTTTAACCATTGTGTATAGATACTATGTCAACGAGCTACTTCGTACAAAAACTCGAATCTCTAGCAGAAGACCATGAAATGAGAAAGGGAAAAATCTCTGATTCTGATGTCTGCACTCTCGTGGCTAAATATCTTTACACGGACAGCCAACTCTTCTTTGGGGATGGTTCACACATTTTCTCTTATTCTCACCATGTTTCGAGTGACACCATGAGGTTTATCTTCGACACAATCAAAGACAGTGCCAGTTCACAAAGAGCTCTATTTTATAATTTAGATGCCAATTCACTCTCACCTTACCATTATGCCACGATGCACGGCCACGATTGGCTGTTTGACCACATTTGCGCCAGAGCAGGGAGTATGCAGTTGGATACAATTAAACGATTATGCTTACATTTAGATGAGAATGGGCATTCTGTTCCTTCATCTCTCATTGTCAGAGACAACAAATCTGTTTTACAATCATGCATGTGTGAATGCTTAGGTGTGAAACCCTTTGAGAGCGAGTTTAAAGAGACCTACATCAACTGGCTACACGAGAGCTTGGTGTGTAATGCACCATACACTGCACTCTACCTTTGCAGATCACACTCATTGGAGATGAGGAGATCGCTGAGGAGAGACAAAGAGGAAGGCCCTACGGAGCACCTCAGTCCACTTGACATGTTGCTCATGTCTGATCACAACAACAAACCATTTTACACAGATGTGGTGCTGAGAGACATTCCTGGAGGTTATAAGTTGGTGGCCACATCTTACGATGAATTGTTGGCAAGGGCGATGCACCTTGATCAGATCACCACAACTGATCCCACAGATTTTATAATGCAATGTGTCAAAGATAATATTCTGAGACGTACCGTGGAAATGAAAATATAGGCAATTGAAAGTTGTTTTTGTATTTTGTTTATTTTTCAAATATTTCAGACACATCTTCAATTGAAACCTTTGTTGAGATGTTTCGATCTATTAGACTCTGAGCAAATCTACATAAGTCAGGTGCAAAGACTGATGCAAGTTCTTCCCATACTGGAGTGCCTTTTAACTTTTTCAAATTTGAACAAAGTGTTTCAAGAGCATCCTTACCCTCTATTGTTTTATGGTTCAGATCAGCTCCCATTCCCAACAACAGATCAAGGTCCCTCTTGCCTGGCAAATGATATATTCCCATGGTATCGTCAATGGCACACAAATGAAAAATGCTTTTGGGTGATGGATACTTTACATCGCATATGACATGGATTATGTTCTTATTTTCCATTGGTGAACACACTGTGCAGAGCCTCTGTAGAAGGACTGACAATTCCTCTTTGTGCCACAAGAACATGTCGACTTCCATTTGTGTGTCTTCTTCACTATCATTGGCAAGCCAAGAAGATGGTTTGAAAGACCCCACTTCATCATGTAATTTTCTCAAAAATATGTGAGTCAGCAACATCAATTGACAGTGTTGATCTTCATCAAATGGCCTATCACCAGGAATGGCCAGGTGAGAAGCTTGTGTGAGATGAGACCTTTTGGTTTCATTAGACAGAGATCCAAATGCAAAATGCCTGTCCATACAATACAGGAGAAGGTTCAGGATGTCTTCTGAGGATGTATGAGTGTGGAAGAAATGAAACATTAAATATTTTGTGTAATATGTGAACACTCTTAACAAGGGCTTGATTTCTTCCTCATCATTTCCCAAAGGCTGAACGTTTTTCATGATAGCCTTCAGTGTACAGCGCAAAACGGCATCATCATACCCTTCCATATTGTCAATCTTTACATCACAAGGGACACATTTTATATAAATATAATATATATGTAATCAAAGAAGGGGAAAGGAGACAGCAAAGAAATGGATATAGAAAGTGGAACTGTCCTTACACATTGTATGACCGCTCTATTCACACCCTTCTTAAAAGATTCAATGTTATTGAGTCAGAATAAGGATCTGTACATAGACCCATTTGTTGATCCAAATGGAAAGCAGGTGTTGGGAAAGATCCAGATGAACACGTTGATTTCAATTCTATCAGAGCTTCGAAATGGTATTGTTGAATTGACGCCAGAGGATTGGGAAGAATTTCTTATACTCTTTTGGTACATGTTTGATTCAATGTCGGACCACTGTCGAGTGTCACTCGAAGGGCCTTTATATCGCAATGCACTGTTGTCTGCCATGGAGGTGTGTGTCAAAATGGCAGAATTTTTCTGTGATATGGACGACGAAAAAAAGTCAAGAGACATGATCACTTTAACTTGTCTACTAGCCATGGTGTTGGTAAAAGACGATAATCTATGGAATGGCAACATCACGTTGGCAGAACAGCAGCATTTTCATACCATCATGGCCAAGGTGGCAACAACATTCAAATCTCCCATCCTAGGAAATGGTGCCCTACATGTGTGTTGTGATTGGCAGTCACTCAATGTGTTGGATCAGATTGTGGTAACGATAGGTCCCAGACCTCAGATTTTACAGATGCTCTTAGATCATGGTGCAGATGCCACTCGCAAAAATGTGTCTGAGGTCTTACCCCTTGATCATCTTTTCTTTAGCTTCCGAGGATACATGGTTGAGAACATGACAGAGAATGAAACACTGAGTGTTGACGATAGACTGTTTGCAGAGGAATGTGCAAAACTGCTATATAAGGTTGGGAGGGAAGACAAGTGGGGAATCGATCACATCATTTCTGAAATACAATCCTTTAATCCAACTGTGGAAGACTTTGATTATGATTCTAATACAGATTCCAATGATGATGGTATCAGTAGTGACTCAGACATTTGAATGGAAGATATGACTACGGATAGATGAAAGGTGGTGTGGAAAATTGGTTTTTACATTGAAAGCACTCCCAAATATATCATGATAGCATTTCCATTGCTGCATGTCAGATGAGTGAAACACAATTGGTCAGTATAGCAAGTACAGGAGTAAGTAAAAAAGAAACATGTCATTCAAGCATGGGCACAGAATTGATCTGATGGACCAAGGGGAATGGAACAAAGAAAGTGGAATATGTTTCAACCACAGAGAAAGCCTTCCATTATCTGCCCAAAGACGTCTGATCGACATGGCAGCACGAGAACTTAGAGACGGAAACATTCATGTATTTGACATTGGAAAAAAAGTTGAACACATACGAGTGGACAGCATTGATCAGGACAACTGGTCATTGAAGGACACACACTGGGATCCATTCATATCCATGTTGGTGGATGCATTTAAGAATCATAAACCCATAGCCATTACTCCTGACCTCATATATGGTTATATAGCAAAGGGTTTTGCACTACACATTGAGAAATATTCCGAAAAACTGCGACACCTCTATGTTAGCCACAAGGGAAAGAAGGAACTGATCTATGAAAATAATGGTTTCATAAAGGGGTCAGCAGACAACCGCTGGGATGTGATGTTTAAATATTTTGCTGATTCATTAAAAATCGACGTCAAAAAGGAAGGAACTGCCATTATACAGAATGACATTCACTTCACAACAAGCACCATGGTATCTGTTGCCCATCGCAATGTTCTGGCTATGGAAGCTATGAAGAACTACTACACCTACACTACAACCACTTTATGTGGTGTTGCATCAATCATCCTACTTGGGGAGTCAAATGATTGGGAGATGCTGTACACTGTTGTTGAGAAACAATTCGAACAGCTTTTTAACTATTGCCAGAAGACCAAAGCATTTGATGCTGGTCTGATGTGGTGGCAGGCAAGCTTGATGCCTGTCCTTAAAAACCTTGTGGAGATACACCAGAAATGCACCTTCTCTTCACCCTCGTCATTGAAAGAAGAGGCACGTACATGGCTTAGAGGGATTGTCAAATACAATGCTGGTTATGGCAGTGGAGGAACCTGTACTGTTTCTGGTTGGATCAATGCCCTGTTCCCATACATCAAGAAACAAGAACGTAATCCTTGGTTTCTAAATGGCAGAACAGAGATGGATCCCAATGATTATCCTTGCTATTATGCTTCGGTACCTTTCAAATGGATGTATTATGGGGAAGCCAACAACATGAGGGCTTTGGTGGGACACATGCTCTTAGGCCACTTGGATAAAGAAGACAACAAGAATGCATCTGTGCTTCCAAGGGGAACTCTGACACTCATTCCTGCATGGGTCATAGTGCACCTAGGGCGGGAAGAAATCGATATGGATTGCTCGTGATCAAATGATTAAAACTGAAACAATCTGCCAAGTGTGTGTTGGATGTTATTTCAATTCAAAAGTAATGCTTTGCCTTGGATTCTCCAATATATTTGTCTCTATCGATAATTGTGTAAATTTTGTATCACGTAACTGATATTGTGGTTTGCTATTGATTTAATAAAATAATAGAAAATAATAGAAAATTGTGTGTTTTGGTGGTCCTTTAAAACAAGTAAGACGCTTTCTAAGATTTTATATTACTTTATTTTTTTCATTTTCATCTGATGCTCTCTTTGCAACCTTCCTATCAGCAGCATAGCAACCTGCTGTATATATTTGACTCTCTGAAACACCTGATCTAATTTCTTGTAGTTTTTGTGCTCTGTGCAACCCTGACAGGCAACTGACAACAATTTTGTGTTTCCCTGGTTGTTTAGTCCAAGTATTCAACTGATCAATAGCTTTGTTTATGGAATGCAAAGGAAAATTATCCCAATTGATTTGCAATGGGACGAGAGAAAGCCAAGAATGGTGACCAAGATAATAGGTATGTATGGAAAAAAACATGTTTCTGTCTGATGCAATGATGTGGGTGTTTGTCCCCACCAACGTCAACATTGTTGTTTGTTTTCAACATTGTTGTTTGTCCTCACCAACATCAACATTGTTGTTTGTTTTCCCATAAAACAATTTTGCTAACAATCTGTTACCTCTAGTGATTGTGATGGGATGTGGGATGTCTATCTCTTTTAACCATAATAGAACAAGTAGCAGCATATTGTCTGCACACTGATGTTTGAGGGATGCAAGTGGCATATCATCAGTTCTCAGTTGCTCTTGGAGTTGAGTTATGTCTATGGTATCACGGCCCTCTTTCACCATGCCATACAGAAAGGATTTGAGATGCTCACATTGAGATGGACTTTGTTGCATGATGATTGTTTTTATCTATTGAATCATCAACAATTTTAATAGAGTCAACAAGAAGATGCGTTTTATGTTTTTATCAATTTTTATTTCAATTTGTTTAATGTTTCAACCAGGCATGGTTGATGATCTCATCAAGGGTGGCTCTCTTCTGTACATCCTTGGTAAGACACCTCTCCAGCAAGTCAATCAATTCAGGTGATAATATGGGCATCACTTGCACGGGTCTCCCAGACACCAAGTCATTCTTGTCATCAAAAGGGGAATAGGCATGAACAATGTCATAAAGTGTAACACCCAGACTCCATACAGTGTTTCCTTCCCAATGATATTCAAGGCCCTTGGCTGCCTCTGGGGTCTGAAATGTACTTGTTCCCATGAAGTGCCTGAACATCCTCTTTGTCACCCTTCCTGCAAATCCTAAGTCTATTATCTCCCTTGCTTAAGTCTGCCACGATGTTTTCAGGTTTAATGTCCCCATGGTAGAATCCTGCATTGGCCATGGAAACAATGGCCTGTACAATTTGGATGAAACATAGTTTGGCCACATCTTCTGGGAGGCAGTTGCCTGGAAACATCTCCATCAGCTTGAAAAGATCACACCCATTTTCGGGTCTGTCCATAACCATGACCCATCTTTTCATCTGTCGAGAGAAGAATGATTCGAGCAATCTCACAACTCCATTCACTTTCTGGCATTTTGTCAAAAGGCATATCTCTCTTGGAAACTTGCCCTTGCAGCATGGATTTGTACACATTCTCAAATTAAAGTTCAGTACCTTGATGGCAACAGGAGATTTGTCTGATCTTCTCAAAGCACTGTACACCATGCCTTGTGCACCCTCAGGCATGATGCCTACTCTCTCATACTTCTGATCAACATCCATGACTTTCCTTGGTTCTTTTTTCCACTTTCTCAATATTGTTATAGAGAAATGATGAGTTTCTGGCAAACATCATCACTCTTATATACAATCAGCAGCACTTTGAATAGTTAATCAAGGAGTGTGCATATTAAATGAGCCTGGATGTTTTCTGCATAATGAATTAGCAAATGATCAATATCATATCTTACCAAGACAATTGAGGATGTGGCCTTTTTTGAGATATATAATTCAGAAATGTTATCATGGAGAGTGCATATTTAATGAGAAGGAATTCTAATGTGATTATTGATCTTTTCCCTATATCTTTTTTGTGTGCATAACTAATGAGATGGTGATAGCAAGATCAATTATCTGTGATAGTTCTGACTTCTATTTGTTTTCAATCTTTTGATAATCAATGTACATTGCAAAGATTCTGCATGGTTTAATCATCAACAGATATAATAGGTAACATTCTATGATAGTTATCCCTCAGAGGGACTTTACACTAACACATATTCTATATAGTATATGGGAATATAACTTGTGTGTTTTGGTGTAAATATATCATGGTTTCTTGTCAAGCACATTTTAGTAATATTATTTCATGGATATTGCTAATTATTTAAGAAGATAACGTATCATTTTGTATGATCAAAATTAAAAGAGAAAGAATCATTAATTTCCCATGGATAATTGGTTTTGGGTGGCCTAACGTGAACAGACATTATTTGAGAAAGGATCTGGATGGCATTCTATAACTTCTTTTTTTTTCAACATTGATTTCTTATTTCTTGAACATGATAGTTGATCGACAATTGTGAAAATATTTGATGGTTTGCTCAATTCTGAAGGATTTGGTGGCCCTGAGAAGGGCCTGGTGGGTATGATCCTAGTATTGACCTAACATGTGGTTGTGTTGGCCAAGGCAGTGCAGCCTGTTTCTTCGTGGATACAAATTTCATACCAATCATCTGGCAGAAACAATCCACAAATTGAGCACTCAAAAGTACTGGCTGAGATTCTCACTAGTGGTCCATCCATGTCCTGTGTATCATTTTGTAGAGGAGGGGGACAGCAGTCGCAGTCCTCATATGGGTGGCACCACACTCCGCAGACTGTGCATTCACCTGTTTCCTCTAAAGGCAACCATGCAAAGTTGCATTCACACGATTCACCCATCGTACACCACATGCCACAGGCAGCACACTCCGTCCAGGTACAGGCAATGTTGCATCCACATGATTCGCCCATGGTGCACCACATGCCACAGGCAGCACACTCCATCCATGTTAACATTTTCATAGTTGGTTGGTATTTTCAAGAAAGAAATAGTGAGTTGTCATCAAATTCTATGTCTATATATACAATAAAAAAGTGTGCATAACTAATTTGATGTGTCTGATATATAGTTATGCAAATGATCAGTTCTTTTGAATAAGTAATGACTTTAAAGAGGTCCAAAAACAAATTTTGTGCATAATTAATTAGACAACATCTGTTGTATATAAATGTTAGAAGTTAGATTGGTTTCTTCAGTCTGGAAAGAAGTCTTCGTGTCACCACATCATCAAAAAACCTACTATGAACAACCTCAGAATACTGGGTGCTGGGTGCAACTCTGGGTGCAACTCTGAGAATGACCACACCAACTACAAAGTTGAAGATCAGAATAATTGGCCACCGCCATCAACAACGTGGGCATATTTGCGCACTTATAAGACATGGGTGAAATTCGTGGAATGCAAGGATTGTTACAGCCTTGTGCTGTTTCAGGGTCAAGAACACAGGTGCCCTGATGTACATCCTGATAATTGGAGAGACTGTTCCTTTTTGAAAATTTTATTGAACGATATCACCAAAACATGCTAACATGTTTTAATCAAATAAATAACTGATGACTGGAGAGACAGTTCCTTTTTGGAAATTTTATTGAATGATATAGCCAAAACATGCTAACATGTTTTAATCAAATAAAATATTTTGACAAAACTCCACATTCTTTGTTCAAGTTTTATTTCATATAGAAAAAAACAATGACAAACATGATAATAATAATTTGTAGATCATTCCTATTTCCATTTGAAAAAATATTTTGAAAATGGCAAGATTTCTTTGCATGGTCACTCCCATTGCTTGTATCATTATCCCTTGCACTTGCTGTTTTCAGTGACATTTTGTTCCCATTCTCTGTCCCCCCATATTCAACCTCATTACCCGAGACCTCATTCTCCACACTGACATTGTGGTTTTCTTCTAAATTCAATGTCAGATTAGCTAGTGTTGTTGTGTTAGAACTATTGATATTTTGATATGAAAATACGTTTTCATCAATTGTATCTGGAAAAAGTGATGTGTCTGGATTGTATCTGGAAAAAGTGATGTGTCTGGAAAAAGTGATGTGTTTGAATGTATCTGGAAAAAGTGATGTGTTTGAATGTACATTGCAAAGATTCTGCATGGTTTAATCATCAACAGATATAATAGGTAACATTCTATGATAGTTATCCCTCAGAGGGACTTTACACTAACACATATTCTATATAGTATATGGGAATATAGCTTGTGTGTTTTGGTGTAAATATATCATGGTTTCTTGTCAAGCACATTTTAGTAATATTATTTCATGGATATTGCTAATTATTTAAGAAGATAACGTATCATTTTGTATGATCAAAATTAAAAGAGAAAGAATCATTAATTTCCCATGGATAATTGGTTATGGGTGGCCTAATGTGAACAGACATTATTTAAGAAAGGATCTGGATGGCATTCTATAACTTCTTTTTTTTCAACATTGATTTCTTATTTCTTGAACATGATAGTTGATCGACAATTGTGAAAATATTTGATGGTTTGCTCAATTCTGAAGGATTTGGTGGCCCTGAGAAGGGCCTGGTGGGTATGATCCTAGTATTGACCTAACATGTGGTTGTGTTGGCCAAGGCAGTGCAGCCTGTTTCTTCGTGGATACAAATTTCATACCAATCATCTGGCAGAAACAATCCACAAATTGAGCACTTAAAAGTACTGGCTGAGATTCTCACTAGTGGTTCATCCATGTCCTGTGTATCATTTTGTAGAGGAGGGGGACAGCAGTCGCAGTCCTCATATGGGTGGCACCACACTCCGCAGACTGTGCATTCACCTGTTTCCTCTAAAGGCAACCATGCAAAGTTGCATTCACACGATTCACCCATCGTACACCACATGCCACAGGCAGCACACTCCGTCCAGGTACAGGCAAAGTTGCATCCACACGATTCGCCCATGGTGCACCACATGCCACAGACAGCACACTCCATCCATGTTAACATTTTCATAGTTGGTTGGTATTTTCAAGAAAGAAATAGTGAGTTGTCATCAAATTCTATGTCTATATATACAATAAAAAAGTGTGCATAACTAATTTGATGTGTCTGATATATAGTTATGCAAATGATCAGTTCTTTTGAATAAGTAATGACTTTAAAGAGGTCCAAAAACAAATTTTGTGCATAATTAATTAGACAACATCTGTTGTATATAAATGTTAGAAGTTAGATTGGTTTCTTCAGTCTGGAAAGAAGTCTTCGTGTCACCACATCATCAAAAAACCTACTATGAACAACCTCAGAATACTGGGTGCTGGGTGCAACTCTGGGTGCAACTCTGAGAATGACCACACCAACTACAAAGTTGAAGATCAGAATAATTGGCCACCGCCATCAACAACGTGGGCATATTTGCGCACTTATAAGACATGGGTGAAATTCGTGGAATGCAAGGATTGTTACAGCCTTGTGCTGTTTCAGGGTCAAGAACACAGGTGCCCTGATGTACATCCTGATAATTGGAGAGACTGTTCCTTTTTGAAAATTTTATTGAACGATATCACCAAAACATGCTAACATGTTTTAATCAAATAAATAACTGATGACTGGAGAGACAGTTCCTTTTTGGAAATTTTATTGAATGATATAGCCAAAACATGCTAACATGTTTTAATCAAATAAAATATTTTGACAAAACTCCACATTCTTTGTTCAAGTTTTATTTCATATAGAAAAAAACAATGATAACATGATAATAATAATTTGTAGATCATTCCTATTTCCATTTGAAAAAATATTTTGAAAATGGCAAGATTTCTTTGCATGGTCACTCCCATTGCTTGTATCATTATCCCTTGCACTTGCTGTTTTCAGTGACATTTTGTTCCCATTCTCTGTCCCCCCATATTCAACCTCATTACCCGAGACCTCATTCTCCACACTGACATTGTGGTTTTCTTCTAAATTCAATGTCAGATTAGCTAGTGTTGTTGTGTTAGAACTATTGATATTTTGATATGAAAATACGTTTTCATCAATTGTATCTGGAAAAAGTGATGTGTCTGGATTGTATCTGGAAAAAGTGATGTGTCTGGAAAAAGTGATGTGTTTGAATGTATCTGGAAAAAGTGATGTGTTTGAATGTACATTGCAAAGATTCTGCATGGTTTAATCATCAACAGATATAATAGGTAACATTCTATGATAGTTATCCCTCAGAGGGACTTTACACTAACACATATTCTATATAGTATATGGGAATATAGCTTGTGTGTTTTGGTGTAAATATATCATGGTTTCTTGTCAAGCACATTTTAGTAATATTATTTCATGGATATTGCTAATTATTTAAGAAGATAACGTATCATTTTGTATGATCAAAATTAAAAGAGAAAGAATCATTAATTTCCCATGGATAATTGGTTATGGGTGGCCTAATGTGAACAGACATTATTTAAGAAAGGATCTGGATGGCATTCTATAACTTCTTTTTTTTTCAACATTGATTTCTTATTTCTTGAACATGATAGTTGATCGACAATTGTGAAAATATTTGATGGTTTGCTCAATTCTGAAGGATTTGGTGGCCCTGAGAAGGGCCTGGTGGGTATGATCCTAGTATTGACCTAACATGTGGTTGTGTTGGCCAAGGCAGTGCAGCCTGTTTCTTCGTGGATACAAATTTCATACCAATCATCTGGCAGAAACAATCCACAAATTGAGCACTTAAAAGTACTGGCTGAGATTCTCACTAGTGGTTCATCCATGTCCTGTGTATCATTTTGTAGAGGAGGGGGACAGCAGTCGCAGTCCTCATATGGGTGGCACCACACTCCGCAGACTGTGCATTCACCTGTTTCCTCTAAAGGCAACCATGCAAAGTTGCATTCACACGATTCACCCATCGTACACCACATGCCACAGGCAGCACACTCCGTCCAGGTACAGGCAAAGTTGCATCCACACGATTCGCCCATGGTGCACCACATGCCACAGGCAGCACACTCCATCCATGTTAACATTTTCATAGTTGGTTGGTATTTTCAAGAAAGAAATAGTGAGTTGTCATCAAATTCTATGTCTATATATACAATAAAAAAGTGTGCATAACTAATTTGATGTGTCTGATATATAGTTATGCAAATGATCAGTTCTTTTGAATAAGTAATGACTTTAAAGAGGTCCAAAAACAAATTTTGTGCATAATTAATTAGACAACATCTGTTGTATATAAATGTTAGAAGTTAGATTGGTTTCTTCAGTCTGGAAAGAAGTCTTCGTGTCTCCACATCATCTACTATGAACAACCTCAGAATACTGGGTGCTGGGTGCAACTCTGGGTGCAACTCTGAGAATGACCACACCAACTACAAAGTTGAAGATCAGAATAATTGGCCACCGCCATCAACAACGTGGGCATATTTGCGCACTTATAAGACATGGGTGAAATTCGTGGAATGCAAGGATTGTTACAGCCTTGTGCTGTTTCAGGGTCAAGAACACAGGTGCCCTGATGTACATCCTGATAATTGGAGAGACTGTTCCTTTTTGAAAATTTTATTGAACGATATCACCAAAACATGCTAACATGTTTTAATCAAATAAATAACTGATGACTGGAGAGACAGTTCCTTTTTGGAAATTTTATTGAATGATATAGCCAAAACATGCTTACATGTTTTTTAATCAAATAAAATATTTTGACAAAACTCCACATTCTTTGTTCAAGTTTTATTTCATATAGAAAAAAACAATGATAACATGATAATAATAATTTGTAGATCATTCCTATTTCCATATGAATAAATATTTTGAAAATGGCAAGATTTCTTTGCATGGTCACTCCCATTGCTTGTATCATTATCCATTGCACTTGCTGTTTTCAGTGACATTTTGTTCCCATTCTCTGTCCCCCCATATTCAACCTCATTACCCGAGACCTCATTCTCCACACTGACATTGTGGTTTTCTTCTAAATTCAATGTCAGATTAGCTAGTGTTGTTGTGTTAGAACTATTGATATTTTGATATGAAAATACGTTTTCATCAATTGTATCTGGAAAAAGTGATGTGTTTGATTTGCTAGTGAAATGAGGGCTCAATTCCGTATCAACTTGAACAGTTCTGTCAGTTTCTGTGTCAGTCTTGCCACTCCTTCCATCTGAGTACTGTAAGATATTGCTCTGAGTGGGTATGACAGATGAAGATCCCTCTTTATTGCTTTGACTGGCCCATCTACCACGCTCCCCCATGCTCTCATCCTCCTCAATGCTCTCGTCCTCCTCAAATGTGTCGTCACCACTCTCTACCCTTGCCTGTATAACAGAATCGTCCACTTCTGTTGTATGGCTGTCTCTGCTAATTGTGGAATCCAAAGGAGCATTTCTATCTATTAATTCTCTTGTGCTGTCCCCTTTTTTCTTTTTTACCATTAGATTTTTCCCACCCTCTATGGCCCCCCTTTCCGTCATAGATGGGAAAATTTGTGTGGCAATGGATTCTTTTGTTTGAACACCATCTGTGGTGGTTGTTGTCAATTTACCATTATTTTCCACATCTATATTGGTTCTCTGGTCATCATTTGTCGTTTTTGGAGTGGTGCTTATCATATCTTCTGATTGTTTGGTGCGCACTTTCTCCCTTTCATCTTTATTTTTTCTATCTGTGGTTCCTGGGACCGTCTTGACTCTCTGGTCATCATATATCATTGTTGGAGTTGTACTTTCAACAACTGTCTTTGTTGTGCCCACATCTTCTGGCTGTGTAGTGCTCACTCTCTCTTTCTCTAAATCAATGTTAGATTTTTGGTGACCAGATATCGTTGTTGGTGTGGTGCTCATTTCTTCGTGTGTACTTGAATCACGACTAATTTCCCTTTTGACAAGAGATGTACATGACTGCACGCCATTGTGTTGACATCCTTCACATTGCTTAAATGTGTCCTCCCTAATTTCCACTGTCATTGCGTTGTCCTTACTGTCCAACTGAAGAAGGTGGCTTCTTGACCAACCAGCCCACATATGGGCTATGTATAGCATTAAGGCCTTAGAAGGTGAAAGTGACACGGTGGAGTAATTCCAGTCGATATCTCTGTCGCCTTGCATCTTGGCACAGAAAAAATTGTCCAACGGTAGTTTTCCTTCCACAGTTATGTTGTGGAAATTTTTACAGCCAGTGGGATAGATATCAGTCACTATTCCTACCATTTCTTTATTATTGGAATTTCTCATGACTAGCGAAATTGAGTTTGATGGGTACTCAAACAAGCTGATCTGCTCAACTCCCGAGACGAGAGTTTCGAGGGCAACCCCTATACAGAGCAACATATTTGAAGGATAATAAAATGCTCTTCTCATCGGTGTGAGTGAGGCATCCACATAATTACGTCTCAGAAAACTTGACTTCAGTGGACAAAATTTAGCGAAACTACTGTCTCCAAACATCATTGTTTGACAAGCTTCTTTGCATTCCCTTTTGTTGCAATAAACATCATGCTTGTAGCAAGTGCGCCTATCTCTGACAACCTCAGGCGTGAAAGCTCGAAGAGGTTGTTTCCAAATTAGCACCTCACATTTTAAAGGGTTGCCGTTTGCAGTTGCGTGTAGTGGGAATGGTGTGTACTTGATGACCTTAATGTTTCCATCGGTTGAATGAGAGGGTGAATGTAGCCTACCACACAAAAACATTTTTCTTTTGGTGGAGGTTATATAATCTGAGTAACAGTGCTCAGAAGAAAGAGTAACATTGAATGTTTCAAGACTTTGTTTTGTATGTGAAGTATTTTCCAGCTTGTATGTGGCAATTATTTTTGATTTGTTGACGGCTACTTCCACACCACCGACTGGCCTCCGGGTTAAAAAACTTACACATAACATACCAGTGTTTTTGATGACCCGCATCCTATTGATGTGAAGTTTACATGGAGATTTGGATAATACAGATGTAGCCATCATCATTAGGACAAAGAACAATTGAAAAAGCAAGGGTTGCATCATAATATAGAGTTGGTCAGGTAATTACAATCGAAATTCATTGTTTATCACAAATATTCTTAGTTAAACCTTTCAACCCACATACAAAGTACGTTCCTGGATGATGATTTTGGTTTGGCCCCTGTTTCTCTTACACAGAATTGACAAGTGTCCGAATAAAAAAGTAAAAAAACATAGAAATAGGTTTCAGACATGTTTATTAAAATTTTTTAATAAATCATATATTCATCGAAAAATACATATTCCTGTGTCTTTCACATTCACAAACCATTTGTTTGCGGCATCTATGATAAGCCTTTCAATCATGTTTAGTTCAAAACATTGTGTTCAATAAACAGAACATCTTCAATGTGTTTCATGTCCACAAACAACTCGCCTTTCTCTTTCTCGCTTGTGCATTTATTGCAATACATGTCCCACATAATGTTGAACATTTGATGAATATGAAATTCTTTATTACCATCCTGTAAGAAAAGTGAGACAGACGCACAATCATCACTGACAAGATAGCGACGGAAGAACACTCGCCCTGGAGTGGATAGAATTTGTCTCAACACGGGTAATCGATCTTTGTAGAGGGTGATGTTGATCAGAGAATACAAGAAGTGCAAGTCCATGTTGCTTATTGTATTCTTTTGTTCAGTCACATAATCCATCCAAGTGTGACGTTCTCGGAGATTTTTTGGTAACAGCAATTTGGCCATTCGCATCATGCACACAACAACCAGGTGGTGTTTGTTGACTGCCATACTACACAGAGGACAAAAAGCGCCAGCTGTAGGTCGACATTTGTGGTGGAAGAGGTGCCCACAACCAATGTACATCGTTACCATGCAGAACATTCCAATGCCCTGCTTACACTGGGTACACACATGCCCAGAATGATGAAATTCTGAGACATTGTGAAATTCTGGAAAGGTTTTTTGTTTCTTTTGGATATTCCTTATGTCACCATCAGACTTTCGCTTTCCATGTGTCATAGTTTGGTCTTTGTTGATCCTACACAATTCTTCTTCACTCATGCTCATTTATTTGAATAGCAGCTCTCAAGACAAGATATACTTGCAAAACAATATATTCTGTACTTTTATACAACTTTTCACTTGATGTGCATAATTAATGAGCTTCGTGCAATTAGATATGCACACCATCCTTATTTAGAAGCAAACCAAATATGTTGAGCGTCCTTATTTGGAGGTGTGTGTGAGTGATTCAACTTTTTTCTTTTAACTTTCTTTATCAATAAGACAAAATTGGGATGATGATGAATATCATTAAGAAGGTTGATGGCAGGGTTTGGGTGGAACCTCCTAATGCAAGCGTCTGTGTGTAATTCTTTTGAGACTCCATATGTAATTCATTTGCATCTGCTTCTCTCATGGCAATTCCACCATACCAATACCAGTCATCTTTGCACGAGATATAACCTCTACCCACAAACATTGTAGTACAAGACATCTTGCACTTTGAACATCTATGTGTAAGGGTAGTGTCTGAACAGGAGTGTAGTGGAGTTTTCAACATACGATGTGCAACAGGAAAGTATATATTAGATAATTCGAGTTGAAGATCGAGCCTATTTCCAGACACTGTCACTATCGTGTATCCAATCTTTCCATGGATACGGAAAGAGTCATCCTTCTTCAAAGATCTGTTAGGGGGTTTTGTGCAATACATGACTGGCTGCATCAATTTCAGGTCAGCCGGTCGAATCCATGGGGATTTACTACCATAGCATTGATTGTTTATCGAGTTCATGGTTGATCTTACATTATGTTTTGGTTTGACACCCGATATTACATCGAATAAGATGTTGGTGGTATCATCTTTCAGGGTAAAGAACCTGACATCAGGAGAGAGTTTGAAATTTAAATGGACACACACAGCATTTTCATTTTCAATCGTGATCAGCCGTGTATCGAACACATCCAAATTATCACTGACTTTTTCAGAAAGTTTACACTTGCTAATCCTATTTGATGATGAACAACCATACTCTTTTCCGTCTCCTATGGCCAGTGATGCACACCAAGCCTTACAGTCTTGCTGCGACTTTCCACGTCTGATGGCACAAGGAAGGGATTCGTCGGACACTTTGTTGTCGGGAATGATGTATGCTCTGTTGTGATATTCAATACTGCACACCTTATGTCTCTTGTGGCCATCAAATGTGGAAGATAGTGTGGCTTTCTTTTGATGCAATCTCTTAAACATGATTTTGTCTAATTCTTTCACACGATTCGGTATGGCACCACAAAGGTATACTGATGTTTTAGAATCCATCTGGGTGTGATTCATACCCACTGAGAACCGTCCAGTCTCATGACATACATTGTTTGAAAGCACCACTGTGAACATATCCTTTGGTTTCATTGGATCTGTTGTGGCTTCAAGGGTGAATGACCTGTTATTCATCATAATGCTTTCAGTGTAAGGGGGTTTGGTGATCACAAACTCCCCACAAAGGAGTCTTTTGTTGGGAACCACCTTCATATTTTGAAATCGTATATTACACTGAAAACCATCATCTGCTATAACTAGACTGGTTAGTCCTGCAGCAAGAAGTAGTAACAACAAGTTGACCATGTCTGGCTCATTCCTTTATCAGTTTGTCTACATAAATAGCCTTTGTTTTGCTATCCTTCCCAAGTAGTCTCATCATCGAGTGGTGCTCATCGTCGTGTTCATCTCGATCATCATAATTTTTGTACAAGGTTTTACCTTCTGATATTTCAACAAGTTCACTTTTACTGCCATCAATTCCTTCATCAACGAAAAGCTTATCTTCATTTTCCTCATGCTCCTCATCACCATGGCTCTCTCCCATATGAGGTGTCCCAATAATGATGTTTGATTTTCGTTTTGTCTGCATGTCTTCACAATTTAACATTCTGTTCCCCTTTCTTCTTTTCACTACTTCCAGTTCTTCTTGTGTCAACACGTGCACTTGCCTTTGCACCAGATCAGAAAGACAGAGTATATGATATGCATACTGTCGCATTTCGGCAAATGAAAAGTCAAACAGTTGGTCCAAAGACTTCCTAACTTTTATATGTATAGCATTTTCTCTACTTGTTCCCAATTTCAGGTGAAATGGTCTGCAGCATAAGGTGTGTTTAGCACCCAGAGTGAGTTCACATATTGGAGCATGGAGAATGTGCCGGTTCTTTATTACAATTGGCTCTTCGTTCCTCCTAAGGTCTTCTGGAAAGTGAAAGATGTCATTGAAGGTTAAGCCACCTTTCGATGCCCAAAATGTCTTAATGTAATCCCCTTTATGGGCCACCCAACATCCACTGACTTGGTTAACCTTCACTCTGTCGAGAATTCTTTTCATGATGTGACATACAGCAGCAATTGGACGTCCCTTTATTCGACCAATATAAGTCAGGTCAAAGTAATCTTTGCGAAGATCAATAAATTTGGCTCCAATTGTGTTCATCATGAACTCATTCAGGCTCCTCTGATGGTCATTGTGACTTCTATCGTACATGTACTCTTGCACATTCTCTACATCCACTTGATGTATTCCACCCTCTGATGTTTCGTCTAATAGCCGGTTATGAAATAGTATACGACCAGTGTCTGTGTCTTCCAATGAAATAATAAATTTTCTTGGATTGAATATAATGTAGCGTTTTCCATCATGAAAGCTGCGTAAGACCCCAATATATCCTTTACCCCAATACTCCTCATACTTGCATTTAGTGCTTGGAATGTTTTCTATAGCTCTGGTCTCATCCCATATCTTACAGGCGGAAGGGTACCTCAGCGTGACTTTAATGTTATATAAAGGTTCTTTTGAGTGTTCAAGATGAACATCATCGACGCAATATATATATGGTACTGTAGATACCCCAGCCCCCTCTGGATTACCATGGATTGACGGAATGGGATCGTTAGGGTCCCAATCTGTCTTTGAGAGTCTACTGAACATCTCAGTGGGTACATATACAGAGCTAACTTCCATCTTGAATTTTGTTGGGTACATACAAAAACACAACGTCAATGCTTTCATGATAAAATGGTCTTTATTTCATAAAAATCAAAAATAATCTGAATAGAATGAATTTTTTCTGAGTTTTTGAATATAATCATCAATCTTCACTTTCAATTCTGCCCTGTCAACATTTAAAACAGTAGAGTCTGCCATATTACGTCTGTAAAATTTGATCATCAGATCAATGAGTTCTTTTGCAAGCTTTCCCAGTCTTGTCTTTCTGCATACTCTCAACATAACAGCATCATCCCTCCCTTCCAGTTTCTTCAAAACAGAAGATCTTCCTGGTGTAGGGCAAAATGTCTGTACATGAAGATTTGCAGGCAAACCATTCTTGAAGAGGGTCTTGTTGATGTCAGCATATAGAGCCTTAAGCTTCTGAGATAGTTCTTGAATGGATAGATTGAAATATTCATCATTGCTATCACTTTCACTTTCCTGATCATTGAGTGAGAAGGGACTGGCAGATGAAGATACAGATAGTTTGGTTGACAATCCATCCTGTGTTGCCTGTAACGGGGTTGTATGTTCCCGTCTATTGTCATACAGAACATGTTTTTCTTTTGAAATGTTGGAATATTGCTGTAAAAAATCCTCTAGAATATCACTCCTCTTCTTCACAAGGTGATCCATTGTCACACTATCACCAATATTTGAAAACCATTGTCGGTACAGTCGAATCATCTGACCAAGCATGTTTCTAGCCATGTCTCGTACATTCAAGTGTCTGCTGACCGTATATTTGCATGCACGCTGGTCTCGTCTGACAAGTGTTGCTATATTGTTGGATGTTGCACGGTTGAATCTCACCCACAATTGTCTTGGAAGACTCCCCCGGAACATTTCCTGATTTGCAAGCTTGTAAAGGTCACAAAGTCTATCACAAACAAATCTTTCCTCATTCATATTTTTGTCATCATCAACCTCATCACATGAGTCATCTGTTCCTTGTTGATCGATTGATTCTTTTTTCTTAGCATTTTCAATGCTTTGTGCTTGACTGGCCAATCTCGACAGAAATTTCTTTTCCATAATATTGTCTAACCTTTCACTCTCCTTGGCTACTTTCATCTGCTCTCTAAGATAGTCTTGTTTTACCTCTGTGAGAGCACCTCTGGGGTGCTTGTGTGCTTGTTCTTTATCTCTTTTCTGATACAAATGTTTGAGAAATGAACAAACCAAGGATGGACGGCCTACTTGACTAAAGAGGTTGACTGTGTCATGCAAACCAGCTCTGTCTCCATAAGATGTCCATGCCTCATGTTGACCACTCATTTGATCAAGTAACACAATATCTAGTTGCACATCAGGTTTATCTCTGAATATTGCACTGCATGCTTGAACATACAATTCTTTCAGATACCAGATGTCCATATTCCATTCATCATTCTCCAATAGGTACTTCTTAAGTCTATTCCCATAGTCTATCAGATTGTCCAGTGCGTCTTTGTTCACCCCAACATCGGAAAATCTTTTTCTCCTTCTATAGGCAGTTGCTACAAGACAAACAAACTCCTTTGCCACTTCTGCACATTGTTGCCTTGTTTCAAGTGTGGACCACAAGCGTATCTTTGTTTTGCTCTCCATCATTTCATAAAGGTTATAAGTAACACCTGGACCAACGGTCAAATCACACCACTTCGGAAGCAAATGCCTAATCTGTGTCAATGCAATGTGATTGTAGATTTTTGATAAGAAGATATTGAATTCATTGGGGGACATTGGACTGACATCCCCGGGCTGAATCATGACTCCTCTGGTCCCCCCACAATTCTTTTCATTTCTGTTTGATGAATTGTTTGATACAGTGTCACGCGCCTTTTCATCAAGTCTCGTGTCCACCAATTGCTCAACATCAGCTGCAATCTTCTCCTTGTATGTGAATTTTTCCAAGTCTTTCTGACATTCCTCTGATAGATTGCCTATGTCATTGCGAACCCTGAACTCCCTTGTTAATTCCTGAATAAATCCCTGCACCATGACAACCCTACTAGGTGAACGAATCACTCTGATGGTAGTCTGTCCATTTTTATGCTCAATTGTGTTCATGGTTTCATCCTCTTCGTAAGGTTCAATCATTTGGATGAGTGGAGGGGGCAGGAGTGTGGTGTTTAAAAAGACATATTGAATTGCACGATCATAGACATTTTGTAAATACCATGTATCGATATCAAGTGTCCTATACAGTGCTACCCATTTCATCAGATTGTCTTCATACCTTTTCAAATTGCTTTGGTCATTAAGCTTACATTGTTTGTTAAAGAGACTGACATAATCTCCAATCAACTTAGGCGTAAGCAAGACTAAGTTTGATTCTAATCTAAAGCGTATTCTTTCTTTTTTCAGAAAAACATCAATTGTGTGGTGACGAATGTTTGGCCCCATCTGTATTTCACAGTTGTTGGGGAGGGTGTTTGCAAAAACAGTCTTGTTCATGTCATTATATATCTTAAGAAAGAAACCCATCAGGTCCAATTGTGACACAACTGGTGGTTCTGAAGGTTGGCAAGATAGCAGCGGTGGCACAAAATGTTTGTTGCCAGGCCTGTAGCCAGTAATAGGAACCAATGATGCAATGTATTCTTCTCTTTGTTTCTCTTCCCAATCTTTCCAATATTCTGCCACTGGTAGAGGTTTTTTGAACAGTTGGTCCACCCTCTGTCTGATTTCCCCAATTTCACTCTTCAAAGCTGATATCAGAGAAGTGGATGTGCTTATTGGTCTTGAAACGAGATTGACCTTTCTTCTGCAGTAAGCACATTCGAAGTCATATGTCACATGATTGGCTTCATACTCTCTCAAACAGTGGTGATGCATGTAATGGAAACATCCCCATAACACAGCAAGATCTTCAATATATATATTTTCAAGACAGATGACACAATCTGTGATGCTTACATTTGTCGAGCTAGATGCAGATGAAATCAAATGTGATGCTGCAGTACTCTGATACTTATCAGTGTGTTGGCCACCTGGTTTGCGCGGGATGTTGCTCTCTCCCTTTACAACAGTATTGTGTTCCCCATCATCTTCACTGTCAGATATGACGATTTGATTGGATATGTTCTCTTCGTGCCTAATGATACTGATTCCCTCTGGTTGTTTTTCACCAAATGGATTTTCTAATTCACTGTCAGAAGATGACATAGAGATTGGACTTGAAGCCCTACTAGGAAGAATCAGAGAGAGTGGTGCTGGATGGTTGACACTGTCTCCATTGGTCTGTATGATATTGGACACAAAGTTTCTTATGCTTTGTAAGATAGTTGATGTATGTACGATTGAATTGCATCTGAGCACCAAGAAGTCTTCCACTGCATTGGTAAATTGTTCTCCTCTCAATCGTAACTCCCTTATAATATCATCATCGTCATATTCTGAAAAACTCATAATACCTTATTGTTTTTGTGTTATCTTTATTATGCCTTCTTTCCATAAATACATTGATTCAAATGCAACAATATCAAGCTACCACAACAAATATATGGATCCTTGCCTTTATTACAACTGCAACAATGTCATTTTCCAAATTGATTGTGACCTGAATTTTGCCATATCAGTTCCATTTTTTTTCTTTCTAGCTCATCTTGCTTGTCACTCGTGAGTGGTCTATTGGCCACAGCAGTAAGTCTGCGGTGCATCAACATCATTTTGTCAATCATATCTTGCATTAAGACTCTCATTGTGGACTTTTCAGAATAGAGAAATAAAGATTTTCGGTCATTGATCCTTTTCAGCCTGTTCTCAGAGTTTCTTGAGTTATGTTGAGCTTTCGGAAAGACCTGTAGTGGAAGTTTATTGTCAAACATTGTTCTGTTTGCTTGATGATAAACCTCCTTGAGTTTTGCTGTTCGTTGTTTCTCAACGTCACTGATCAAGACTTCATCGTCACTGTCTTCGCTGGATTGTCCATCCTGCCAGATTGTCTTCTCTATCTCGCCCAAAAAATTCTCTATATCATCAACCAATTCTTTGGGAAATTGGCGAGACAGGTGATTTTTTGTTCTATACATGATACCCATCTGCTCAATCAAACTTCTCGACACTATCATACCGTTCTTGTAATCCACAAGTGTGATGCGTGCATATCTGTTGTATTCAGTGTACTTATCGATCCCATCCTCCACAACCTCTATGTAAGGCATGGGCAAATTCCCACCAAAAAGTCTACTGTTTGCCTCATTGTAAACCTCTTCTAATTTTTTATATGGGTCATCCTCAGTCTTGATACATTTTGATCTGATCTGATTGCAAACGTCTATGTATTCATCTTCATTAAATCTTTCCAAGTTGATGCAGTATTGAATGACATTTTGCAACACACGTAGAAACCTCTGTACCAATGACCAGCAGAATATGGGTGACTCCCCCTTCAATGTTATCTCAATTCTGTCTGTTTCATAGGAAATCATGTCATTTTCAATTCGTCTATCCATAACGAATTGGCATTGTGATGGCAGACGTTCACCACAGAAGACCCTGTTCACATATTTGTACAGATACAAGAAGAAAGTTTCATATTGAAAGCTACCAGTAGGCGTAGAGGTAACTTGATCAGGAACATGATTTCTCTCAACAGATTCGGTAGATGTGGAGGGATCAGATGAAGATGATGAAGATGGGAGTGGTGAGCTCGCACGTAATACACCACTAGAAAAGAGAGATTTTCTCACGTTTTCCACATCTCCCCGTTTACTACCATGCTTGGTTAATCTCTGCCAGTAGGTCCCTGGTGTAGCAGGGGAAGAGAGAATCCTTCTCTTTGATTGCAATAGTGAACTGTGTTCTAAATTACCAACCACCTTGCTATTGGAACTTGTGGGAGCTGTGTATCTTTTCACTTTGCCATTGCACACAGGACACACTAAATGGTTTTTGTAATTGTCTCCAAAACGTCTTCTTAGATTTTTCTCCCAGTCTCTCACACAACCTGTGTGTATTAGATGACAGCAATCGTAGAGAACCACCATGTTTTCTCTTATTGGATCCAGACACATGGGACATTTTGTTTTGGTGGGTGTTGCATCCCCATTGTCATGCAACTCATCTTCATCCACATCACTATCACTGTCTTCCATATGCTGAGCATCATGTTCAGAGATCGCTACTGGTGAATATTCTACAGGAAAGTGGTCATCTACTTGTGTTGGATTCAACATTGAGTTATCATCATTACCATAATATCCAACAGGTGAGCTATAGTCAACAGGAATATGTGAAATTAAATCTACATCAATTGGATTCTCAAACATTATTGGGTTGTAGTCTTCACCAATTGTTGAAACACCGGGCAAAGGGGATTCTTGTTGGAATGATGAAATAGGACTGATGTTTCTAGTATCATTTCTTTCCAATTCAGTGAGACGGGATTCTATCCTATCAAACATCTGAGACATGTCACTCACTGTTGATTCGAGTGAAGCTGAGAGTATTTGCAATTCTGTTGAATCACACCTCAGAGCCAGCACACTGTTGAAGTTTTCAATAAGTGTCTCAAATGAGCTTTTCATATGGGTGAGCAAGTCTTGATATGAGCCAGACATGATTCAATAATGATATTTGTGATTTCCTCTTCCACAATGGTGTTAATATCAATGAGCTATGCACTCACACTCCCGTACTTTATATTTGATTGCAAGAGATATGCTTGTTGAATGTCTGTTGAAAGAGGAAAGTGGTGAAATACAATCAAGGAAATTATGCTCTCTGTATCATGACTGTGTAAATCTTCTCAGTATTGCTGAATCGGGCTTGGGCACTTTTGAACTAAATGGATTGGGAGATAAGATACCACATCTGTTGATACTTGTAAAGCGTCGTCTGAAGATTTTGGAATCCAAAAAGTTAGCTGATATAGAAAAATCATTTTAGATCAGCACCAACAAGACCAGTTTATATATTTGAAAAATTGTTTTATTTTATTTGATACCACAACAATGCCACACAATCAAATGGTGTTAGCCTGTGATAAATCACAACAGTTCTTTGTCACATACAAATGCGTCAATCAGGTTTCAAGTTACCAGACATACACTTTGCATACCACAAGGGACACATCATGTATGAACAGCATTCACCTGCGATCCAACATGAGTGGTTTCACAGAGAACATGAGCAGGCGGGTACAGCCTTTGTGTGACAGTAGCTCTCATTTGTCCTTTCCTACAACTCCATCGAACAACATCACCACCATGGGTCGTGATGCTGACATGATCTTCTACACTGCAGGTCAGAATTTGTTTGATGCACTCTCGTTTGAGAAGTTTCATCGCGTCACTTCTCCATTTTCTGTGAACAATCGCAACTATACTGCATTGTTGCATGGCATAGAGAACAGATGGGAGATCCTGTGTGCATTGGAGAGGCAAGATTCTTTACGCTTTTCTAGGAATGATGCTTTTCCTCCTTTAAAATCAGCCTCTTATTACAAAGTCAGAGATGTCAATGTGGTCTGTCAAAATCAGATATATCAAAATTCTCTAGCACTCAACACACAAAAACAGACAGACACCTCTTTGGTTGAAACCAGTAAGGACCTCCTTGCCCATGTCTTGCAATTTGCTACAGTAGATATATCAGCGAACAACATGTGCGTAGAGTGGGAAATAAAATTGCGCCATAACTTATCCATGCCAGAAAAATGTCACATACTCATCCACCATGAAGTGATGAGAGAAATCCACAGAGGAATCTCGCCAGAGGCATTTCAACAGGCATGTAAGGACATATGTCTTTTAGAGCATGATGTCACCTTCAAGAGAAACCTGTACGGAGTTGGTCGTAGCAAGAGAAACAATCCAGAACTCATGGATATTTTCCCACTTTTACCATTGGGTTTAAAGAAAGTGATCCTCAAGAGGTGGGTCAGAGAAGAGAAGATTAATTGTCTAGAGCATGTCAAGAAAATGTGGCCAGATTGGAAGTCAGATACGGTTGTGAATATCCCAGGTATACCAAAACGTATTGATGATTGGAATGCTGAAGATGTAATTAATGTGACACTTGGTGTAATTGGATCAATCCAATAATGAAGACCATCGATGAACTAATTGATGAGATGAAGGGATATGCATTGAAATGTGGGGAAGGACATCACTCAAATCCTTTCACGGAACAATTCAGACAATGTTTTACATTAGAAAAACTTCAATTAAACCCAAAAGATAACAAGTCATCCTTTGACAATAGAAAGGAATTGCATGACTATATACAAAGCATTGAAGTTGAGTTGAAGGCTATGGCCAATGAGGTTGAAAAATGTTCTTCTCGGACTACAGATGCAAAAAAGGAATATGATGAACTTTGTAAGATATTCACTAAGTCAAAGAAAACTTGTCCACCATCAGAAACTCAATTTGGGGCACGTGAAGACGATGTATGGCAATTCTCCACAGATGATATCTCATTTGGAATTTGAGATGTAAATGACAAGTCTCCATTTTTTAGAAAAGAATCAACCTGACATTTGGACTGTACAGCTCCCACCTGCATGCCAACATGAAGCGCAACGTCTGTGTCACTGCTCTTGGCCAATCTCAATTTTGTGTCTATCAGTTTCTTGGTTTCATCACAACGGGCCATGTGATGCAGTAATCCATGTAGTGTATCCTCGTATGCTTTCATGTTCTGACTTGATGGTTGACATGTGTCGGATCTACTAAACGTGCCACACAAGTGAGCTAACTTCTCTGAGATATCTGTATCGGTCAGAGTTTTATGGATGATATCCAAGATGTTGTTGTATAAAAAATAGCTCTTGTTGAACCTTGCCAGACAAGAGAGATGAAGAGCAATATCACTGAAGAGTGTGCTTGTGGAGAGACCTTTCTTTTCAGCTTCAATGACTCTGTTTCGCTTTTGGTACAGCTCACTCTCCACTTTGGTGATGTTCTCTTCCAAAGACATCTTCTCATCCTGTATGTGGTCATCAAGTCGTTGAAACTGACCTCGCTCGTCTTTTAAGCATGCCAGTTGCTCCAGCAGGTGGACATGGCATCTAAGAGTTTCATTTGTGAGCTGTTGAAGTGAGAGCTGTTCATATATCCCACTCATATGGGGGTGCCAAAGCAACCCATGAAGTGTATCACATATTGCAAATAAAAACCTTTGCCTCCAATTTTGATTTAGTCTTGACTCTGTATTGTCCTCCACAGTTGAAAGGTCCACAAGTGCCATACTGTCTTCATATGCCATTTCCTCAATCTTTCGTTGAACTTTAGTAACCACTATTTGTGCTGGTCACTTTATTGTATGCATGAATACATTTGATTGATATGGAAGAATTGTGGGAAAAGCGTTTTAATCAACTCTATAGCACATACCGTCAGTTGGAAGATGCACATGGTAGATTATCTCAGAAGTACAAGGAAGTAGAAGCACAGGTAAACATTGTCTCTGAAAGTAAGAGAAGGCTAGAGGATTCATTGAGAACACTGGGTGAAGAATGTAGAAATTTGAAATGTGAACAAGAGAAGTATGCTCAGGAAAGGTCAAGTCTGTTGCAAAAAAATGCCAGTCTCAAAGACTTTCTCCACACTGAAAGAGAAGATTCAAAGCGGATGGAGGCCAAAAGCACGAATGAAGTGGAACTTTTGCATAAGAGAGTGAAGCACATGAGAATCAAGGCTGTTGACAAGGAAAAAGTGATTCAACAGAAGCAACATGAAAACGATAAGCTTCGTGAAGAAAATCAGTGCCTGAAGGATACAATAACTGATCTAAAGGACACAGAAACGTGTAAGCAATTGAGAGTGGTTTCAAAGATGGACACCATTCTGGAAAAGTACATGGAGATGTTTCCTCAGGACCAATCACTGAATCACCTTCAGTTTGTTGACAAGACCACCAATGGAAGCAGCCACCTCTTTCGTCTTCTTTTGGAATTGTGCTATAGAGATGCCACAGGTAGCCTGAGAAATCTTAAGAGGAAGATTATTCGTGACTTTGACAGTATGATAGATACTGTGGTGTATTACAAACTGTACATTGACATGTGTCATTATGCACGAATTGTGTGGTGTAAGAACTTCTGTATATTTGAGGAGGCAAGTAGCATGATTTCCAAGATGAAGGAATTGACTCATCATCAAATCACATACCAAGAGGTTGTGTTGGTCAATGCCAGACAGGCCTTTGTGGCGGCAATACTAAATGCAATGCAGGGGCTTGGTAGTTTACCACCAGACGACACTGTGCAAGATGATGCGTCAGATTGCGATGCACTGACCAAAAACCGTTCTCAGATGGAAAAGGCTATCGGATTTGATTGAATGGACAGTTTTACATAGATAGAATTTCAATACTGGATTGAGTGTCACTATGTCACTATTCATCGAATATGCAAAGTTCAAACATGCAGAAATCCAGAAAAAACTTCTTGACAGTCTTCTTCTCGGACAAAATTGTGCATTGCTTGGATTTCCAGGCTCTGGTAAGACTTATATGACTGCAAATATCATTCGTACACTCGTGACAGAGAAAAGAAAATCAATTGTGGTTGGGGGAAGCACTGGCTGCGCTGCTCAACAAGTAAAGAAGAGTTTAGATGGCCTTGAAGTTACAATACAGACAATTCACTCTCTCCTACGATTTGGTTCAGAGGAGCTGTCACTCGTGCAGAAGGGAGACATGGAGGGGCTTGAAAAGAAGGTGCGTCAGAAAAAGGTTTACAGTGTTGGTACAGTCATGCAAAAGTGTGACTATCTGGTAGTGGAGGAAGTGTCAATGCTCACCCCAATGTTCATTGAAGCCATGGATGTGGCTCTGCGTCAGATTAGAGGGAGACCCAGTAAGGTATTTGGTGGAGTGGTGGTCCTGTTTGTTGGAGATTTCAGGCAATTGCCTCCTGTGTCACAGAGTAATTGCGTATATGCTTTTCAACATCCTAGATGGCAAGATGGAACTTGGATTGCTAAGGTATATTCGTTGCAGTATGTTCTCAGACAGTCCAGAGATAATCAATTTATCAATATGATTATGAAACTCTCCCATAATCAACTCTCAGATGATGAATACAAACTTCTTCAAGGATGCATTGTTCCGAATGGTCGACAGAAAATCATGGATGTGGACTTCTTATCTGATGCTCTGCGCGTCTTCCCATATCGCAAAGATGTGAAAACTTATAATGAGAGAGTAACCGAACGGGCAAGAAGAGACAATGTAGAGATTCGTTCGCTCAAAGTGAATTGGCAGTCCCTCCCAAAAATAAAGCCTGATCTGATGATGAATGTGCAAGATGAACTAAGTAAGGAGATGGATGCCTCTCTTGAAATTTTTGTAGGTGCCCATGTAATGGTGACAGCAAACATGAGTGTGGAATTTGGTATTGTAAACGGTACAATGGGAAAGGTGTTGGCCTTTGTCCCAGGATTAGAATGTGACTATGGCACTTCAGAATGTGACATGGGAGTTCTATTGGAATTGGACGATTGCACACGGGTCACTATAGGAGCCCATTGTATCACAAAGAAGATTGATCAATACAAGAGTGTGAAAATGCATTTCATTCCCTTGTTGCTGTGTCATGCAATAACAGCACACAAGCTTCAGGGTTCAACTGTACAAAGGAGAATTTTTTTCTCACCACCTTATATGAAAACAGAGTCTGTGTCATCTATGTTTTATGTCATCATCACACGCCTCACATCCCTTGATCTGCTGCACTTGACACATGTACCACATGAGATGAGGGTTATTGTCGACCCATCTGTTCTGAACTATTATGAAAATGTGAATAAAAGATAACACAAAAGCACAGATGCTGTAAAGTCTCTTTATTTTATCTACATGCTATATCTTACAATACGGGGTTTTGAATTACGACAATTCATGATAATATCAAAGTCATAATTTTGTCTGGCATCTCTATCATTTTCATGATGCACTTCGTAAGGACCCTTTCTCAATTTGGCAATGGGTACAATGATGGATGCTGATTTCCTTCCATCTCTTGTCTTCACTGATATTCCCTCTGATGAGATCAGCATCTCTGCCTCCACTTGATCAATGGAGCTCGAAGTGAGAAGCATTCTTGGCCAAGCATAATTAAACTTGTTGTCACGAGGGATGAGCTCTTTCATTTCAATAATCAGAAATAGCGTGCCAACATCCATAGTGGTCCCTTGTTCATATAAGAAGTCACCATCTTCAACATCCACGGTAAGTTTTCCTGTCGTCTGCAAGGTAACAACAAAACTATCTCTTTTGTTGTTTGCGAAAGAACCACTGCATGTGCTACTACAAATTCCCCTTGGGCGAAAGGTCTCATAGAATATTTCTGGTGAGGCCATGTGTATCATGAGTGCATCAACACTGTCCACTCCATGCTGCGAGGTCACCTGTGCTTTGAGATTGGCATAATCTCCGCATGACTGCATATGTGTATATTGAGTTGTAAGTGTTTTATTACAGTTTTTCACATGGTCCTGTAGAAGGTGGAATGGTATCAGTGTGGATACAGGATCAAATGTAATGTCAGCCAGAGATAACTTGAAAGCCTGATCCACTTTGTCCCTCAAAAGACATTCATCTTCAAGATCAACCCTGAACAGAGCAGATCCATCATCTGTCACCACTCTTGCATTTTCGTCACAATATACTCCCATTTCTACAACCCTTCCATGAAGGTCAGAGAAGCATGAATCTCTCTCCCCAATTGCATATGGTGAGTGAACAATACCCATATATTCCATAAGAAGTTTGTTGTGTTGAATTGGAGGAGCATCACAAGGATACAGAGGGGTCATTGTGTTTGAAATCAAATCAAACTTACCCCCAAGCTCGTCAACTGGGTCTGCACCAAATGCAGGTGAAGAGAGATGTGGAAAATTCACAGGAGCATCATTGGACATGTTCAACAGCTGTGTGCCAGTGTATGTGTATGGCATGGATAATTCATTACTGTTCATTTCTCTTTTGACATAATTTCTTCTCGCTTGCTCTATCTCTGGTCTAAACATGTCAGAGTATAACCTCTTGTTTAGAACACCAAACTCGACATCATAGTCCAATATTTCTTCCAATCTTCTCTTTCGAAGCGGGCCATTTCCTGTGCCTGGTGCCCTACTAGGACCACAAAAATTTGAATGACCAGAAATGAATTTTGCAAGAAGACTAGTTGAAGACATGTTTCACAAACACAATGATCAACCTATGCATTAACATATTTGATTCGCGAATAGGCTTGCTGTCTAACAATCATGGGTCTGTATCCAAGCTTGGCTCAAACAATCTTCCAAAAAGCAATGAGTGGTGAAACAAAATTACCCTTGCAACAGTCAAGTGCCATTGAAGTGCTACGCAACACATCTGTTGTCTTGATCGACCTTACACAGTTTTTGTACATCTCTCAATCTCAATTATCCTCAATGGTCCAACAACACATGTATTGCTACAGCAGTGTGATAGACTTCCTTTCATCTGAAGATCCCATAGGACAGGTGTTCATCGATTGGAAAACGGGACAAGTCAAAAATTCTGTTGACATATTCACATTGGACATAGCTGCAAGCTATCTCTCCAATAAAGTGGAACTTGTGGATAAGCGATGGAAAATGGCATGTGACAAAAAGGGTATGGAGTCGTCTCTGAATGCCATATTTCTGGCCGTGGATGGAGATTGCCCTGTGGCAAAATTGGAAACAAGAAGACAAAGGCAAACAAAGTCGCATGCATCAAGCATCTGCCGAAAGATAGAAGAGAACTGCAACCGCATCGGTGAGGTGGTCCCAGATAATCTATACAGTAGATTTTTTCTCTTTTCACAGACTGGTGACGGACGTATGGCTGGATCTTTACAACGTTACATCTTTAGCAGAGAGAATCGGGAAAATGTGCTGGGGAAAATGGTGGAATTTTTAGGAAGAAATACACACATGAATGCCAGTGTTTATCTGGCTCAAGGAAGAACTAAGATGGAACCTGGTCTCATCAGTCGAGTGTGTGGATCCTATGTCCTACCATGGGACAATGGCATGGAGGTTCCATATTATGAGGCAGACTCCATCATTCCATACCTATGGTCATTTTTGCGGCATCATGAGCAATCAGCATCCATCGTTACCACAGACTCAGACATGCTGATGACTTTGCTTGCACTGGCCGATCCAAGATTATATCTGTTGCGTAAGGAGAAAACAAAGGACGCTGATATTGTCTTCAACCAGAGTATTGCCTTTTCTGTGAACCCTGTCCATCTGCTCAACAATCCCCAAAAGCACTTGGATCTATTGCTGCACCTCTCCATGGGTGGCTGTGACTATGCTGAAAACTTTCATAGGTGTGGGGTCAAAACTTTACAGGTGGGTATTGAGAAAATAATGGATGGACAGAATCTGATCACATGCGTGAAATTGGCAAGACGAAATGAAATCTTAGAGTTGGATGGAAAGGGTCTTTTGGATAAGGAATTGGATGTATGGTCAACACCAAAGGAATTGCTACAGATAAATTGTGTGGATCAGAATATGTTGTTCCAATTATTGTCAAGCAGACATGATTTGTTTCCACTAAGAATGGGATCACATGTGTATCTGATGCGTCTGGATTGCAACCAAGATGTCATTGAGGGAACAATGAGATCATACTTGACAAGATTTACAAATGCCACTTCAACCCACACATTCAATGTCATCAGAAGCAAGATGAATTCTTTCCCATGGGAAATGCGCAGGAGGATGTTCTTTTTGGGCCTTGTGACAGAATGTGGATTGGGATTAGAGGTGGGCATGGAGCAGAATGTAGACATAGCCAATAAATGTGGCTATAATCCAAATAGCAAATATTCTTATGTGAAATAAAAAAAATCAACAAAATGGTTAGGTTTCATCGTTTTCTTTCATGTTTACAGTTCTATGTATTCGATCAATAATGTTCAATGTAAGGATGGTAGAAACCTTATTGAGATAAACCTTTCCATTGTCCATTTTTTCACAGCACCCAAATAGACTCAAATCAAGCATCCTTGAAAGGGCTCTCAAAAGCTTATCTCTTATCTTGGACTTTTGTGATCTTGAATGATCAAATTTAAAGTGCCTATAGACCTCCTCATCTGTGATGTCCTTTAACATGTCGCATTTGTCGGAGTACTTGTCGAGAGCTTCTTTTATCTCCTTAGCTATATCCATTGCAGGTCTCCCTTCATCAAGATCAAATTGATGATGAGCTATCTGTAGAAACTCACCAAGTGAAGCCCCCTTGCTTGTAATTCTTTCATCCATGTCATGTGCTGCATTCACTTTAATTTCACATATTTTACATGATACACAATCATCAAATCCTGGAAGAGGCATGATGGATGAACAAAGCATTGGTATGTTAGGTAGATCAACACCACCATTCCCAGAGAGGGACTCTTGTATGCATATGGCACTCAACTCGTCGTCACTCACTTTTCTCTTGCGTTTTTTTGTAGCCATTCTCACATACATTCAAATCATGATTGGTAAATATGATTTTATCGAAATCGTTGTCTATTGCAGCATTTTTGTCTTTGGTCAACAATATGGTCATTTCTTGCTTTCCGTACATTTTATCAACTCGACAGAACATTATCACTAGAAGATTGGATGAGTGTTCATATATTGTGGCATTAGTCTGAGAGTTTTCCTTCTCGGCATGCAAGAAAGGTTGACTTGAGACAACTAGATTGTTTCCACTTCCATTCCCTTGGA
The DNA here is from genome assembly GCA_949316495.1 of Amphiduros pacificus. Taxonomy (NCBI): domain Eukaryota; kingdom Metazoa; phylum Annelida; class Polychaeta; order Phyllodocida; family Hesionidae; genus Amphiduros; species Amphiduros pacificus. The sequence goes on along the minus strand of OX439001.1, from coordinate 40,175,160 downwards.
CAAAATCTAGAGTCATCCCCTGCCATCCTTGTCTTTTAGATGTAAACCTGTTTAGGGGAAGATAATCGACTCTTGCTCTGATGTGTTTGTCATCAGTTGTGTTTACATCAAATGAGTACTTGGTGCAAGCATCTGTGTTGAGATGAGAGTGGTTGCTGTGCCCCAGTTCATACCATGTGTGGTTTGAAATGTCTTTTGGGAGATGAAAATTTGCTAGTTCACAGGCATTATCATCTTCATCATAATCAACCTTCCTCTGTTGACACATTTCACCAGTCCATCCCACTGGACAATGGCACTTGTATCCTTTTGTGTATGCTTTCTGCATACATGTCCCTCCATTGAGACAGTAATGACATGTGATAGATATGTCTGTTTTGTTGGTTTCGCAAAACTTTCCACTATAGAAATCTTTGCATTGACAAACAAAGTTTCCTGCACTCGTGTAAATGCATGCCGCTGTCCCCGCTGGGTTACAATGATCCATCTTGCATGGATGGTTCCAGCTCTCGCAATCTTTGTTTGTCTTACATGTGATGTCTGTGGGTAGCCTGGGATCATCAAATCTGCAAACATGGTGGTCACATTCACTAGAGATTTCCATGTTAGATGAGACTGTTCCAAATAATATGGCAACAGTGATGACAACAGAGACAATTGTGCTTGCTACAAGAATGAATAGAAATGTTCCTGATGATCTTCTTAGCTGAAGCATTTTCAAAGATATGGGCAGTGTTTTTCGCATTTCTTTGTTTTACAAACTTCTGTTTCATTTGGTAACAATTTCAATTGATTAATAGTGAAACGTGCATCCTCCTTAACACTAGAACTATACAGAACATGATTGATCTTTTACCAGAGATAATGGTCTCCCAAGACATGGCAGAACACCAAGCTCGGTCATTTAATGATTACTGGGATGATGTGAAGTGGAAGGGAATCTCAAAGCCACTTGTAGCGAATCAAGGAAAGTTTGTATTACCTTTCCAGGTCCAAAATCCACATGCACTTCAAATTGAAACATTGTCTGACTTATTGGAACATCAAATGGACATAGATAATATGGCATCAAATGTCATCTCCTCCAGAGCATATCTCAATTCCATATTGTACAGGGGAGTTGAACAGTCTCGCTGCATGTTCTATTCCAAACCTCAAGAGGATGATCCTGGTTTAACAGTCATAAAGAAAATGATGAATCTTGTATCTCTTCTTGTCGAATACAATAACATGAAACTGGAACCTTTTCAACTGAAGGCCATTCGTGCTGGTATTTGTTCAAGTGGGGAACGATTGCTGGGACAGGAGCTACACAAAAATATCCCCAAAATTCTTGATAGCCTTGGTCTGCTTGAGGGGGCTGACATGAAAGATTCAAACGCCATCATGGACCTTTTTAGAAAATACAGCAAACGCATGGTTGCCATAATAGCGCCAAGAAGAAATGGAAAGTCAAAGGCTGGTAAGCTTTTTGTTTCAATCAATGCCATATGTGAGAGAGGATCAAGGATTGTCATCTTGGCACATCGCTTGGAAGCAACACTTTTGTACAAGAGTGAGATTCTACTTTATCTGGACCAGATACTTCAGATGGGCATGGATAGGTTTGAAGTTCATTCTTCTACATCAGAGATACGGCTGGATTTCCCTTGTGAGAAGAAATCATCCTTCATTTACTTTGTGTCTGGAGGGATAAATGTAAGTAAACACTTTCAATTTGTAGTGTTTTTTATTTTTTAATTTTGTCTCGTAAATTGTAACACAACACCTTCAACAGCAATTGAGCTCTGCCCATGTATAGTTACTCTGTACCATTTGCATAAGGGTTTTATCTTTCCATGCACAAATTTTGCTTGATGTTTGTCTCTATTTGTGATATTCACGTGTGAGAGAAAGTTTGTCTCGGAGCACGATTCTTCCTTAACATGCCAGATATTATTATGGGATCTTGGTTCCTGGAGCAGAAGACGCATACTACGCTTGGCAGCTCGGTGTCTACCATTTCTTGTCCTGTAGACTTTGTATGCGTGCCTGTTGGGGATGGTGCACAAAGTTGCCATCCTACGTAGACATCTGAAGGATGCTGGTGACAGTTTCAATCCATCGTCCCTCACTTCAACTATCGTTTTGCCAGTGTGACGCTCCTTGCATTTTGTTCCCTTAACTGCCAACACAGCATTCACATATGCCAATGCATTCCGTCGACATGCGTGGCCTTTTGATGATTCGCAAATTGATAACTGATCATTTTTCTTTATACACAATGACACATACCTCTTTGGAAACATTTTATCCTTAAAGAGTGGAAAGTCTAGTACAGGTAAATGTTTCACGCGATTTAGTGGTAGTTGACAATGTATACTGTTTTCATCATGACTACACTCATTATGTGGCAAAAAGTCTCTCATGGCCCTTTCTATATGATGTTGTTCTACACACTCGTGTGTTGAACAGAGACAATTGGTGACATTGTTGCAATGTTTAGCAAAGGGTGCCATCCAGTGATACTGAACTGATACAGATTTCAGTGGGTAACACTCTGGATCACATGCCACTGTGGTTACTGCATCAATGGATATAAAGCACATGTCTTCATTTTTGTTGGATGGCACCAAGGGATTTACAGATATCTTGACAAATGATTTCCCAGTCCAACACTTTGATGATGATTTCATGGACCTCACCTCTTCCCATCCATATTCTATATCTGTCAATAGACGGTAGTTAGCAGGTACCAAAAAGGATACGTAGGCCATATTTCACCTCTGTTATAATATCACTATTTGTGCATAACCTATCACAAGTATGAACCTCAGAAAAAAAAGACTTGCCAAGAGACGATGATGCAGGTAGAGACGATCTCATCTAGTGATAGTTTTGATTTGGTACCCCATTTGGTTATCAGCAAGAAATTTGAACATGATGATGCATTTCTAGCTGGCCGACAAAGTAAGACAGAACTTTCGTGTCTGGTCCACAAATGTGACAACACTGGGTGCATCATGGTTGGTGTTGGGGGAATGGAGGGGACTATCAATGAAAATGGGAACTATTCTGTCGTGGATGTCAAGACAGTCCTTGACAAACATGTTACCAATGGCACTTACAGTATAGTGAGTCATTACACAAAGCCTGTGGTGAAAACACTTCAAAGAACCATTCAACTATCTTACCCACTTATCATGTGGCAATGTGAACCAACCCCATGTGCTGATGGAAATGAAACTGAGAGCACAACATCCTTAAGTTTGTTTAAGGGTAATGATTTTAGAATGTTTACAACTATCGAGCCCCATACACATAGGATTTTAGGGCAGGGCACACATATGTTTATGAAGAAAATATATGAAGAGGTGGATCTTCATAAATCATTTGTTCCGTTCACAGAAAGGATGTTAAAGTTCACAATTGGTGATATTGGATACATGACAGCATTTGTGGACTTCAAAAAACTGGATAGTGATATCATGATATCTAGATGCATGAAGAAAAGTGTTGATAGTTGTGATGGGAGACAATGCCTGGGATTATCGAGAAAAGATAACGATGAAGTGGTGCAGGAGAAATACCCAAAGGCATTTCCAAGTGGTCTCGTTTGGAGTGAATCCTTTGAGTGAGTAACTATTAGCAGGGAAGAACTCTTTGATCTGTAAGACATGAACAAAGACAGACAGACATTGAAACATGTCATTCAACACGTTGGAAGAAATCAAATTGTCTTCACCACCAAGAGTAAAGTACAGATGGAAGACCTTTACCATCCGACTACCATTCTCAAAATTGAAGGATCCAAAAACAAACAAGCCTCTACTGGAGCACATATTGTCGATGGAGCCAGCCAAAGCAGACCATCGAGATCTAATGATATTTTCTGCAAGACTTTTGCCAGATGGTGGGAGCAATGATCTGTTGTTCATTATAAGATATAGAGGCCACACAATCAAAGTAAAGATGAACAATCTTGATCAACCTGTTGACATGACCTATTGGTGTGGTTGTAAAGATTTATCAACTTTAACCATGTTGTTACATAGAGGGATTTGGACACTTAACAAACCTACAAGTCGTTCAGAAGATATGTATCTCACAGTCAAAGGTCAGCGTGATAAAGATGAAAAAACAGACATGATGCCATTTTCTATATATGATGTTCTTCCCTCACACATTATCCGTGAAGCCAATGTGAATCATTGGCAGATCCGAGTTGGGAATTCCACAGATGTGGAACTTGAGGGCAAGGACATTGGTCCTGCAGCAATGTATGCAAATAGAAAATGTGCCATGGCTCTTATGAACATTCCAGTGAAATGTTATTCTGTTGGGGAGGAAAAGGTTGTTGTTGAGAAAGAATACAGTCTAGATGTTAGAGAATTAAATGATTTAGATATGCTTTTCTTGGCAAGCAAGAATATGTTTGGCATGGGAAACGCCTGCTTCAATACGTTGGACTTATTCGATGCCATGATGGCATTTGGAATCATGTGGACTATTGATAAAAAGAGCGACTTCATTTATCTCCCAGTCTTGCAGGCTCCACCCAATGAAACAATATATCCTTTGGTCCCATTCAAGCATTCAAAAATAAACAAAAACTCTGTGTCCTTTAGTTCGATGATGTCAGTGATGGGAGAGGAAGAAAAAAAAAACATTATGAAGGCTATGTTCCCTTATGAGTCAACATGGACTCCTCACATGAAACATGAATTGATCAAACGCATCACAGCCGGTAGAGGGCCATGGAATATTGGACCTGGAACTTGTATGTTCACTCTTGACCAATGTCACTGCTGCATGCCTAGGGCAATAAAGTATATTTAATGTGTGTAAAATCTAATTTTCAACACCATGTACAATTATTTGTATAACTCTGATCAGATATTGTGATTACACATATAAAAATGACAGATGTCAACAAGTGTGCCTTTTGTAAGTACGATATGCCAGAGGGAGGAATGTCTCAATGTGACATTTGCAATAGCATGGTGTGTCATGAACCTTGTGCTGAAACATGTCCATCGTGTGACAGATGTGTTTGTCCAAAAGACACATTAGATTGCTCTGAATGCAACAATATCATCTGTAGACAATGTGCTGATATATCTGGTTGGATATCACCCGAATGTTGTTGGAGCAACGGAACAATCCTCTGCTCCAAATGTAAACCTCAACACAAATTAGTGACATGTGTGGATTGTGGATCAATTGTGTGTGGAGATTATTCGATAGAATGTGACCAATGTGAATTAACTTTCTGCAGTTCTTGTGAATGTCCACATAAGACACATTAGATTGCTCTGAATGCAACAATATCATCCATAGACAATGTGCTGATAAATCTGGTTGGATATCACCAGAATGGTGTTGGGGAAAAGGAACAATCCTCTGCTCCAAATGTATACCTCAACACAAATAAGTGACATGTGTGGATTATGGATCAATTGTGTGTGGAGATTATTCGATAGAATGTGACCAATGTGAATAAACTTTCTGCAGTTCTTGTGAATGTATACATGATGATTTCATTAAAATTGTAACATGAAATAAAAATAAAGACATTATAGAAATAAAAGTATTGTGCTTTGAATTCATTTGTCTTTTAATTCTCTGTAAAACCATACATATTTAACCTGTGTTCCCTTATGGATACAAGCATGTTTTATTGAATTGACACGCTTCATTAATTTGATACAATAGACATTCCTTCTCCTCTTAGCAACCACACTCATGCTGCCTTTGTCAAATGAAAGATATCTCCATTCGCACATGAGCTTTGAAGAGTGCGGATCTAATGGTGCATTATTTGGCCATCTCCAAAAGCGAGTTCCAATCGAGAACTTGGGTATCCACAAACGTTTCAGATTGGGGAGTGCGCGAAACACAACAGCCACATCCCGGGCATTATAAACATGTCTCCATTGTCCACTGCATGTGGCATTGCCAAATGACAAGACCATTTTCACGCATCCTTTGCTGGGACAGTCCAAAACTATGTTGCTGCTATCAATTCCTATCATATTTGATCTTATCTTTTGTGTGATTTGAAATGGCAATTTCTCGATTTCCCTAGATATTGAATGCAATTTGCCTTCGACTCTTGACATCATTTTCTGTGTCCTAAGCATTTCTCTGTGGATATGAATGCCAGACTTGTTTGGGATTGCACTGACAGGACAGTTACAATTTATTGTTAGCCCTATCAAAATACTAAGAAAAACATCAATCATACTTTTCTTATTTCTCTTTAAAATCCCAGTAAATACCAATACAAAGCAATCATTTTTGTGTTTTTTATCTTTATTTTTCAAAAACAAAGGAACATTACAATGATAACTTTATTTTCTTGCAAACTGGTCCTCCATCCTCATCGAGACCTTCTCGCATATAACTCTTTATACTTTCGATTTGATCAGAATCCAAAGAGAGAGCATCATATGCCTCTTCCTCTGTCAGGCCAGATTGACACAACATGAAAATCCTATTTGCAATGTTTTCTGCATTCTTGTCTACAGGCAACCAGGCATCAATCTCTGCACTATGCTTCTTATCGAAAAGTAGAGAAGACTTACAAACATAAACAGGGGTCACATTGGAAGCAAAAGGTGACATCATGGACTTTATGCCAGCCAACACATTGGGTGACTCTATCCCTTTGGATGATCTTGATATGTAAGAGCTCAGTGTGAGTGGAAGAGCCAATAAAGAATCACTCTCTGACTTATTGTTACTCAATGCTTTTCTATCTTTGTCAGGCAGATTCACACCAGAGGCAACATTGAGGAAGGGGATATACTGATACACACCATCAATCGTGTCATTTAACATTTCCACCTTCTTGGGATCCGCTCCCATTTTCTGAATGCGAGGCATCCACAGCTTGTTATATGATGAATTTGCAAATTTCCTCATTACTCTCTCTTTGATCTTCATGTAGGGGTTTCTGGTAGTAGACGATACCTTCAAAGGACTGGACGCCATCATCATGCCTCCACCACTAGCTTGAATGAAGTAGCGTAAAACAGCTTCGGCCATGTCTTGTACCTGCTCTTCCATGGATTCGTCATCGCTTCCTTCTCTATGGGCAATATAGCACTGGCATATGTACAGGAAGATCAACATGTTTCTTTTCATTGCAGATAGAGTAGACAAGAGTGAGTATGGTGTGGCATCTCCCAAGACGATCTGATACATGGCATCTAATATGTTTCCAGTGCCAGCATATTCTTCATACCATTTTGGTGCTTGATACACGTCTCCGTGTTGTCTTGCAAAGCTCTCTCTTGAGGCCCAACATTCAGTTATGGCCTCTTTCCTTTCTGTGTATTCCTCACCATCTCCATAGAGGTTTCCAAAGAAGTCCACATAACCTGATGTAATTTGACCAAAAACATAACAGTATTCTGTCTTTTGTTTGTTCAGCAAGTCAATGGCTGAAGTGGGTGGAACTTCTATGTTGGCATCATTCAGAAGAGAGGGTATCTTAAACGAATACCTTGGTCTACTTCTCACATACTGTGAGGTCTTCTTTGCATCCCCAACCACTTCACATGTCACGCTGTTGACATATAGGATGCACGTAGGAGACTCTAGATACATCTTCTCCAGTGCCGCTATGGACTCTGATGCAACAGTTTCATTTCTCAACTGCTTGACTGTCTGCCATGGTAAGTCAATGAGGTGCCTCATCATCATCACTCCAAACTTCGAGTGGAGCAATCTACAGAGAATATCATCTCTTCTGATAGAGAAACCATCAATTTCAACCAAGGCAAGGTCCCGCGCTCTCTGGAATACCTTGCTCTGCTTGGGACATTTTGCAATGAGATCAACTAAGCTTGGTGTGTCTGCATGTTGTGAGTCAAGAGCACATCGTAGTAGAGCTGGTGATATGTGGCATTCTGGAAGCGACAATACATCCCAGATGTCTCCTATGACCCTCTTTGTCTGCTCTGAAGAAGAAGGGTCTCTTTCCAATTTGACCAGATTGCCTATGAAGAGAGGTGTTCTGACACCGTTGTCTTCTTGCACAGAGAAGATGGCACGGCCATCAATGCTGCTGTGATCGTTATTTTCTGATGTAGTTATGTGTGATATTCCTTTGATCATGGTTGTAGTGATGTCTGGTTCTGGTGAAATATGACTCACCTCTTGCTTTAAACCAAGTAGTGTCGCTGTGCTAAATCGGATTTTGAAAACACTTTTTTTTTCAGTTGTTCACAACATTGTTTGGTTCTGAATCAAGTAACATATCCAATAAAACGTCAAATGATGCGGCATCTAAATTGGAGGAGTTCATTGGTCCAATCATCAAACTGCAAGCTTCTAACAGTTCTTCGTCTGTTAAGCCCATGTCCCATTCTGGGAGCCAGGTTGGTTTTGATGTGGGTTTCTCTTGCTCAGACATCTCTTCTCTCTATATCCTTTAGTTGTGGTTGATATATCTTGTAATCAAATGTACACAATATCCTTTCTCTGAATCGCTTTTAGCACCGAATAAAGAATATCTTGCGAGAGAACAACTGAAGATGGACTCTTCAGAACAATGTTTACGTCAGAATCGTCCATTTTATAATGATCCTTTGCTGTGGAGGTAATGATCACGGTGTAACAGTTGGACTCTTGAGATGAGACAAATACAACATTTCTCACCATGCTCAACATAATTAGCAATACACAAGCATTTGACATCTCTTTGATGAGAACTCTGAGATCCAATGTCTCTGGTCTGTCGCCACTGATGATGAGTGGACATATGTGAAAGGGTCGAAACACTTCTTGGGTTGCAGCGATGGTTGCTGCCCCTTTCAAAACATCTGCAGATGTCAATGAATTGGTTAGACTCAAGTTACGGTCATGGGGATTAGGAATGTTGAGATTTTTACCTTGTGCCCACTGACAAAACTCGAGAGTTAGTTGTCTCATTTGATTGATTTGATCAACTTCTTTGCCCATTGGAATTGATTCCCAAAATGGCATTTGCAGCATTTCATTCAGTCTGTGGAGGTTCAGAGTCAATGCAGTTGATGGAATAAACTTTGTTTCTGAAAGAAACTGACCAAGGAGAGGAACTTGTCCCTGTACTCTTTGCTTGCCACTGCGTTCTGCAAAAATAAGATCATTCACATGTAAAGTATGTTTGCCAGCATGATGAATATGGTGGAGTGACTCGTTTAACATTTCTCCCTTTTCCCAGATTTGCTTGGAGCATGACACGAGGAGGAAGGAACTAAGGCAATGAGGATTTTTTTCAAGAAAGGTTTGATGTTTCTTCAAGTCAAAGCATGGTTCTTTAGCCAATATGGATAAAGTTTCCAATGGAAGAAGGTTGAGTGTGACGTTCAGGTCAATCAGAACATTGTCAATGTTGCCTGGCATGTCCGATGACATTCGCAACATAGAGAGTTGTTTCATTCTCTTCTTGACAATGGAAGCAAAGTGTGCTGCAAGTTCATTGGGCTCACTGTCATCAGCTACCCTGTCTCCCCCACTCATGAAGCTTGCAAAATGAGAAAAGATGGCCATTTTGCGTTTAGTTATTTCACTATCGTTATTTAATTTAGTGTGGTGAGTTTTAAAGGCAGGGATGTATTGAGAAATCAAAGCTTGGCATTCGCTTATTGTTTCTCGTAACCGGTTATCATAGATTGATGTCTGCTCACAAATTGGATTCCAGCAAACTTGCATGAGCGAGTAAAGCTGGTCTATCTCAGATTGCTTCTTAAGCATTTCGCGATATTGTCTTTTTGCCATTATGAGTTTCCAGCAAAAATTGTCTTTCCCATGTCCATTTTCATCCTCGTTGAGAAAATGGGATTTCATCTTTTCACCATATGGAACATTTGCTGAATCGATGAAATATTTTGCCTGAAGTAACTCAAATGGAAGTAGATAGATATCCAATACATCCACATCACCACTTTGGTTACCCAGATTACCAACAGTCAGACCACCAACTTTGGTGTCAAAAGATCTCTCAATTCCATTGTCACTATCATTTTCATCATCCCCTTTGTCATCACTACTTTCTTCCTCCTCATCATCATTGCTGTCCCCAGACAGACATGCTTTGCCTTTCAGTTCATAATTAATTGATCCAAACATCTCATTTTCTGCCCCAAAACTTAATTCCTCTTGCATTTCCATTTTCAGTGCTTCCCACATAGTCATGGTCAATAGGTTCGATGTCCATTTGAATGAATACCCAAACCAAAAAAGAGAGAAATATGAAATTTAGTCTTACCTGTGTTATGGTGTGATAATGGCATCTCTTTCATATGGAAGGGGTCTTTGACTTGATAGTCCATTGGAATAATGACATCATCCTGTCGCTTCAATTGGTCGATGATCATACGGAGGCGATTGACTTCCTTGCATTTGTTCTGAAGTCTACTCAGTACACCACTCATGTCTCTTTCTACAGTCTCCTTTTCAGCCACATTTTCTTCAAGCTTTTTTGTATTCTTTATATATTTAGTTTGTGTCTCTTTCAATTCCTGTTGCAAGTCAAATATATGTGATTTCAAGCGTAACATGTTCTCTGTGTGGCCGCTACGTTCACATTCAAACTTCTCATTTGATTGATGTATCTGCGATGTCAGAGTCACAATCTTGTCTCTAGCCATAGTGTATTTGGCCTCTAGGTCTGCTGCATAGTCTTCATTCCTCTTGATGCTCTTCTCACTTTCCTTCACCTTTCTCTCCAGACATTCTATCGTACTGGTGGCATGACTGAAGGATTCCTGCAATTTCTTCTTATCGCCGTATTGTCTTGTCAAAGACTCTGTCTCCTTCCTATTTCTATCATATTCAGCTATCAAATTTTCACAAGCATGTATCATATCATCGGAATGTTCTTTGAAACATTTCTTGATTTGATTTGCACAAGATGCACTCTTACTTTCACTCAGGATGGCAAGATATTGTCTGTGCAAGATGGCATGAATATTTGAAACAAGCCTTCTATAGTTTACATCAGAGGAATGATCTTCTGCACAGAGATTTGAATCAGATTGAACCTCTGACAATGGTGAACGCTTCATCATGGCCATGAACATGTCTAAATTGCTCTGTAGTGTATGCATCTCCTCCCGAGTGGAGCACTCAATTGTTTCTTGTAATTTTTCCTTTTCCAGTTGAAGTATTCGGTCATGCTCACTGTCAAGTCCATTGAGTTTCTGTTTCAGTTGTTTTATTATGTGTTCCTGTTCATTGGATTTGCTTTGTAGTAGGGTGTAATCTGCATTTGTCTTCTGTGTGAGGGTTTGTGAATCTCTTGTGTTGTCACCATGTTTGGTATTTTCTGCACCATCCCCCTTCTTACATGATAGCCTTGAAATGTTTTGCTCTAAAGTATTTTTCTCTCTCATTGCTGTTCCCAGCTCTATATTCAACTTGATCATGTCAGCATTCTGTTTTTTATTTAAATCAGTCAATTTCAAATTGCTTTCTTTCAAGTGGTAATTTTCCTCGGCCAGTGATGTCTTTTTATTCCTCAGCTGAGACAGTTCTGTCTCAAGTCTTTCGATGTCTAAATGAAGTTCATCCACTTGGTGACCATTAGACGACTCACAGTATGTCTCACGCAGCTTTTGTCTCAGCTGCCTGCGACTGTTTTCAAATGAGGCCAATCGAATGTCCATTTCTTTTTTCTCATCTTTTAGTGTAGAGATTTCATTTGATTTTGACTGTATTTCTCTCTTAAGCCGTTTCACATCAGAATCAAGAGCATGATTGGAAGAGATAAGTAAAGTGTTTTCCTTTACTTTTTCAGCCAAATCAGAGCTGGAACATGAATCTCTCAATTTCAGATGAAGTGCCTCTTGTGATCCTGTGAGTAAAGTCACTTGATGTTGCATATCTTTCTTGTCTTCAGACAGTGAAAGAAGAGTAGAAGCTTGGGATTGGTTCTCTCTCTTCAATTTCTTTATCTCAAATTTGAGGTCTTTGTTTGATACCTGAAGCAGGTCATTCTCTTGCGATTTCTCACTCAAGTCATTCTGAAATGTAGAGATCTGTCTCTTGTTCTTTGTTAATTTATTCTTGACATCTCGAAGTTCACTAAGCAACCCATCATTCTCTTCCTCTTTTTGTACAATTTCCTCTTTAAGTTTGCCTATATGCCTTATCACATTGTCAAATTTGGCATCTTCCTTGTTCATCTGCTTGATCAAGTTGTTCTTCTCATCCTCCAAGAGCTCACAGGTCGCTCTGATCATTTTGATTTCAGCATCCCTTTTGTTTAGTTTGTCTTTCAGGGCTAACAAACTAAGGTCTTTATCTGATTGCCGTTGATGAGAATTACTGGACTGATGCAATATTTCATTTTTTAATTGATGAATCACATTTTCTTGCTCCAGCAGCTGAGAACGCATCATTTCCATTTCCCTCTTTTTTTGCTCAAGGGCATCTGTATCAGTAGACTGACATTTTTGTTGAAGCTGATTGATGGAGTTCAGGGCAATTTGAAGTTTTTCATTCGCTTGCTTTTCCCGTATGGCTCCATTGCTTACAAGCGTTGCCATATTATTCTTTGCCTCTTCTATCTCCTGTTTGAGTGATCCTATCACCTCTTCTGTAGATGCAATTTCAGCTGCTCGCCGCTCTCCAAATTGTTTCATGACAAATTTAGATTCATTTTGCAATTTGTTTATCGTCTCCGTCTTTTGGGCAATCAGCTGAATTAACTCTTCATGGGTGCCATCCTTTTGCATTTTCTTTAAAGATATATTTTCAGCAGCCAATTCTTTGAGAGATGCTGCAAGACTTTCGATCATTGCTCTATTTTCCATTGTCTGTTGAAACAAAGTGTCCTTTTCCTGTTGTAAGTTCTCATCTTTGGACCGAAGTTGTGCCACCACCCCTATCAATTGTTTCCTGACACCTTTGCCTTCCTCAATTTCTCTATGAAGTGCAGCATTCTGTTCCACCAGTTTTGAATACTTTTCCTGCAAGATTTGGAAATTGCTCTCTTTCTGTGTCAATTCATTCACTAGCAAAAAATTTTCTGTGTTTGTCCTTTTCGACTCCTCGTTCAGGCGACCATATTGATTTTTCAATATCTCGACATTTTCAATACCAACAGATGCTGAGTCAACAAAAGATTGACATCTATCTAGGGGAGAATCTTCAGAATCAGTTTCATCTTCCTCAGAAGACCAATGTTGCCCATCATCCATATATCTGGGGTCCATACTAATAAATTGTGGTGACTCTTTTTCAGAGATACTCAGAGTACCCTCATCTAATTCTCTAACACTTGAAACTCCACCATGTATTTCACTATTCACATTTCTTCTGACATTATTTGGAACATAGTTAGTTGATTTTTCGGAGCCACAATTCTCTTTGACATTGCTGAGTGGGGTTTTATTTTGACATTGCTCATCCGTGTCAATAATTCTATGCATTTGGTCTAGAGCAGGTCTGAATTTGTCTTCTACTGATTTACAAATGGCAAGTTGAGATTCTGCTTCACATTGAGAGCCATCCTTGGTTCTGTCATCACCTCTTTGTACCTCGGCAAACAATGCTTGCTTTACTTGGGCGAGTGGTCTGATCCCTCCTTTAGAAAGGGGTGTTTTTTCTGGGGTGTCCAGCTTCCCATCCCATTCTTTCAATGGAGAAGTGAAGGTAATATCAACAGAACTTAGGCTGGGAACAGTTTCTAGATCATCAAAACCAATAATTTCTTCATTTTCATTCAGAAATGTCCCATCGCCCTGTAGACGAAATGTACCTCCATCTTTTGATATATCTTCCACTTTAATTGTATCCGCTTTAGTTTTGATATCTGTAACACCTTTAGGTGTTTTAATGTCATCTACAGAGTGGTTGGAAGGTTCGGGTGTTGAACTAAAGAATGGAATCTCTGAAAGACCTTCCAGACACTTGTCGCTGATTTTATAACCACCTTCATTCTCATCTTGAAATGTGTTATCACATTTGAGATGAAATTTGTCCCTAGAGTTTTCATTCTCATTTGATTCAGCAAAACAATCATCACCAGAATCTTTATCGGAACTAAGTGAGGATGATTTTGCTTTGTTATCAAAAACCTTACTGTCATTCAAATTAGTTGTTTTGACTTGCTCTTTTGTTTCGTTTTCGTTCAAAGGAAAAGAGCTTGAGTCCAACTTGACTGAAGCTCCCTCAATTCGTTCATCATTTAAAATAAGTGTATCTTCTTGCCCTGTAATTTCACCTGTGGTCTGTGATTTATTGATTTCCCCTTTGGTCATAATATCAGTTCTAACAGCATTTTTACCATTATTCTGTGCATTATGGTCAATCTTCCATGTTTCATCCTCTTTTGTTCGTGACTCTGAATGGATAGGACGGATACCACATTCTCTCATTATGTTTTGTAGTGTGTCCTCGACTGTTGGGTCTTGAGTTTCATCGTCACTACATCCGTTGCTCTCATTATGCTTATCGTTTATCGTTGGTGCATCATAGAATAGTGTTTCCATTCGAAATGCTTCATCTGTGTCTTCATCATCACTCAGTATGATCAATGTAGGGTCATCTTGTGGAGTCAGGTTGGTCTGATCTCTGGGTCTGTCTTCCTCACAGTACAGACATGGAACAAAATGATTTGGTTGATGACAAACAAGAGATGTATATGTCCACATTACATTGAGTGGTCTCTTCTCATTGGTACAGGTGCTAGGATAAAAAAAGCGATGAAATACATGTCTCTTCAAGCAATCACGAGGAACCTTTCTGTGAGGGTATATTGATCTGATCGGAATTCCTAGCTCACATGCCATTGACCCAATGTGAATTAAGGAGCACCAAGAGTTTAATTCCAGTGTCTTCAGCACGGTCCCCATGATATATTCCTCTCTTGATTGTGTTGATTTGATATTGTATTTTCCTGTTATATTGCCATATTCCATCATCTGCTGTACCAGTTTCTCATCCTCTTCACGAAATAAAGCTGGGGATAGCAAATGCTCCATGTGCAGGAGCATAGAGATGGCACATCGAACACGCATTTCAATGTGATGGTCTTCAGAACCAAAAACTAGCATGCTCATGGAACGGAAGAAGCAATTTCCATCGGCTCCAACCTGTCTTGCAAACAATTGTTCTTGTACATCAATTGGGAATATATCTCTAGATACTACATCTTCTGATTTGATCTCTTTGAGGGTTTGACTGCCATAAAATTGTTTGTGTAGAGGATGTCTTTTGCAGATAGAGTCAGATAGTCCCTTTGCTATTTCAACAAGCTCTTTAAGTGGCAGAGAACCTCCATTGGCATTTTCACTAAGAGTAGAATGAACTTCCAGGAAATAATCTTCCCTTTTAGAATTGTCTTTCTTTCTTTGCTTGGCATCGATCATGACGGTGCATGGATCACCGTCCTTTTCGTGCTCTTCTCTTTCAAGCTTCCTCTTATTTTTCCCATTCGTTTGTGGCACATTCCTGGGTACAACCACAGAATCAGTTGAATACTCAGTTGGTGCTACAGAAGGAGCCCTGACCCTAGACCTTAGGGGACCACGCCTGATCAGTTCCCTCTTCACATTTGTCCTCTCCTTAGTTGCATTCTTTAGAACAGACACTATATCTGGATCTACATTGGATCCGTCGAGCATGGTTTCAATCATCTTTTCTGCCTCGCTCTCTTGTCCATTGAGCCTGATTGACTCTCTACATTTCTCCATAAACCTCCCCATCTTGTTGTGGATAAATGAGACTTTCATCGATCTCACATCTCTGTTCCAGTAACCCATAGCAGTGAATATAAGAGTTACGAAATGCATCTCAGGTGAAGACCATCTGAACTTCGTCTTTCTGATTACTTCCATTGGTGTGATTGACTTAATTGCCAGTGACTCAGGAAATCCCTCTTCGAGATTATATGATGCTGCCAGTGTGAAGTCTTCAAGGGCGTCTCTCACCACTTCATCACCACCTCCTATCTCCATATTGCTTGCTTTTGCAAGGTGCAGAGCAAAGCGAATAGAAGCCTCTGCAATGTGATTGAAGTTAACTTTGAAATAAGTTCCCTGCCTGTGAGAAGAATGCTTCAAATCCATAAAGATTCGAGACATAGTCTTTGTCACAACATCCACTTGGTCTGGGACAGCAGTGTCCTGTGACATGACAGCCTCAAAACACTGGATGGATGAGAAGTGATCGAACTTGGATTCTAATGTTGCCCTGCCTTGCTTGGTTGAGTCGTTGGTGGTGTGGTACAGCCAAACTAGTGTCACATATCTGATCCGTTGCAAGAATCTTGAATCGGGGTGTCTCATCGACTGGTGTCTCACCCACTGGATCCAATTGATGATAAGTCGATCATTAGACTGTTGGTATTTGGCAATGAATGCTGATAGTCTACCTCTGTCACAGTCATTGGGAAATAAAGTGCTTAAATTTTCATTTGTGGACATTTGTTGATCCCTTAGAACCGTTCTCCCTTCCCCCTGGAATAGTGTGAGTCTTGCTTGCCCAACTTTATCGACCTGCACCTTTATTGGCTGTCCACCATAAAAACAAGAGAAAAGGGCAGTTCCTGCCAAATTTACATTACTTAATGTGTCTGTTATAAGTCCAGCAGTACGAATAATTAAGTCATCTGGATTTCTCATAAGACTACTTCCAATGACCACTCTCCATAGCAGCTCACAAGTTTCATTGTATGCAGTGTTCTGGATCGCATTGCTCCTCCTCCATTCTTGCCAGTGATGATTCATTGCATCCATACAACTCTTGACAAAGAACCAAAATTCCCTGAAGTGGTCGCTCCTTGCAATATGATGATTCAAGAGAATCATCATATTATTATTTGGTGCGTAAACATGGGGTTGTCTTGTGTCTTGATCGGCCAATGATGCCAGAAATCTCAAGAAATATATCTGATCATCACTGCTCCTGACAAACTCTTCAATGGCATCGCTTTTATCTTCTAAATTTACTGCTGGGAATAAACGTCTATCCACCTCAAGGGTGTCACCTTGTTGATGAGTTTCCTCAGTGAGAGTAAATGTATCCATCTCAACCCTCGAATAAGTGTGTTTGGTTCTATTAATATGTAATGAAAGTAGTATACTAAAACGAACACTAGTGGCATGACTGAACTTGACATAAACGACATAGACAGACTGCTGAATGAAGAGAGGTTCCTGGAATTATGGGCAATGCAAGATGAGCTATCCAATAAAAGAAAATATGGCCTTCTGCATTCTGAATATGATCCAAAACATAAGAAAGCGAGGCAGGATGGGTTTAATATACAAAGTGATAGATGGGACAATCCCCTTGGTTCATTTACCATTTCAGAAGGCAAACCAATGGGTCTCAATGAAGGGGATGAAATTGCAAGTATACACAGTACAACAAATACACAACAGAGTAAAAACAATATGTTAAAATGGGATCATGTTATTGGTTCAATGCATGAAGAGGTGACTCCCTCTACCAATTTCAAAGAAAATGTGGATGACATTTTAATATCAGACGAGGAAGAGAGTTCGTTTGAGGTGATTGACTCAGATGGACCGCTACTTCTTAATCTTCTTGAATCATCACATCCTCCAAATATCATTGGTCAAGATCAGCCTGCCGATCAAAGGGAGGTGATATGTGAAGATGATCAAACACATTTGGGAAAGGATGAAAAGGAAGATACTACAACACCACATGTGGATCATCAAGCAGCTACATTGAGAAGCAAGATGCAAGTGAAACTGGGTGATATAACACTATTGCCAGTCGATGCAGTAGTCAATGCAGCCAATAAATCTCTACTTGGTGGAGGAGGTGTGGATTTTGCCATTCATGGGGCTGCTGGTCCACAGCTCTTGGAGGAATGTAAGACCATGGGGGGATGTGAAATAGGTGATGCAAAGGCAACAAAGGGTTATGATCTACCTGCAAAATGGGTCATTCATACTGTGGGTCCTTTCTTTCAAAGAGGAAGCATTGAGGAAAATGCAGCACAAGAGAAACAGTTGATGTCCTGCTACACCAATTCGTTAAACCTTGCAAAACAGCTTGGTGCAAGATCGATTGCTTTCCCTTGTATATCAACTGGAATTTATCATTATCCAGCACATGATGCAGCAAAAGTGGCCATCAAGAGCACCATAGGTTGGCTGAAGGAAAATTATCATGACATAGATCAGGTAGTTTTTTGTGTCTTTGGTGAGAAAGATCTCGAGATCTACAAAAAGACATTGGATGAAATATTCTCCAATAGAGTTTTACCACAAAAAACTCCCATATCACAAAAGAACTCAAGGAAGAAAAAAAGTAAAGCTAAAAATACACAAGGTAAAGCTGCACTGCATACGTTTGGGCAGGATGTCAAGAATGGTAGAATTCACCCAGAGGCCAGAGCCATAGATGTGAATTATGAAATGGGACACACAGAACCAACACCTGTCATTGTTGATGAACACCTAATGGACTATGCCCTGACCTTTCCAATGGAGATGGTTACAACTGACACACAGAGCCTATACCAAGACGTAATCCAATCCAATGGGACATTTCTCATAGCAAAGAAAAGGACTCTTGTCATAGAAGAAACTGGTCTTGACAATGCCTGTCTCTTTGCAAGTCTTGCTGAATGGTTGAATCGGAACGATAGAGATGAACTCTCTGTCAGAGATCTGTCATCGTATTTTAGGGATTGGTTTGGGTGCTATGGTATCAACTATAAAAACAAGAGATTGAACTACAGAGACAATTTTTCTGTTTCGGAAAATACTTTATTTTTGAGGTCACACATCAACCGGGCACTTCTACAGCATAAACATGATTTTTTCGCCGCGTATAAAGAAAAGCTTGCATGTGATACAGATTGTGAAGAAGCCCTTGCAATCAGGTGCAAAAATGAACAAGGGTTGGGTGGTTTAGAGCACATCATCATGTTTTCAATCATGACTATCACACCAGTCTTTGTGTGGGAGCATCATGGTAAGGAGTATTATAAATTATACCTGAAAACAAATGATATGCTGCAAGCTCTTGCACTGTATGATACACCTCTCAATACAGTGTTGGGCACCATAAGCAATCAAAACCAAAATATTATTCATCTGCTCTTCAACAAAAGGAATTCTGAACATGCTGCACATTATGAATGTTTGGTAACATTTGACTCCACATCATCTAAATGAGCATGACTTGAAAAGGATGACAAGTTTGAGTTTGCAAGTTGTTGCTGGAAACTCTGCCTGGAAATGATTTCTTGGATGCAGTTTATACAATCAGAATATTTTGTCAGAGATAACCCAAACCAAAGAGACAGATCATCACTTGCAGGCAATGGTGTCAGTTGGCTAGCATACGTGGGTGGGTTTAACACAGAGTGCCCTTGGCTAAATATTCCCCTTACTATTCTGTAGCACAAGATTGAAATAAATGAAGATGCATTCTTCAACAATATCAGCGATTCTTGTTTGTTGTGTACATTTCTGAGGACAATCTCACATAGGATCAAAACATCCGCATGGAGAAGGTCTCTTGTCTGGCGAAACATAACTCTTTCCATCGGCAATGCTTTCAAATCAATGTGTTCTCTATGCTTGTGAGGCTTTCTTGCACTGATATATGTCCAATATTTATGAATCTTTTGGGCATCACAAAGAGCACCAACAACTTCATCCACTGTATTTGTGAGTTTATTGTACCTCATCTCAGATCTGTTCTGCTGAGAACCATATGATCGTCGTGACCTAAATGTTTGAGTTTCCTCAATATGGTCGCATCCTTCTGATTGCAAATTGTTCAACTTGGAACAACTGTAGACACAAGACGTTGTACCGTCCCTGTCTTCGTGTATTAGACATGTTCGTGATCCCACCGTGCACACATGAACCACAAAATGTCTGAGACATGCATACACAGAGTCGAAGAGGGGATGCATGAGACATCTAGACATACGACAGAAAATCAGAGATTCTTCTGCATTGCAAGATCCATCATCCACAAGAATTAGGGGAATCGCAAAAATTCCATAAGAATGGCAAAGTTCTTTCATGCCATGCTGTATCCTTTTGTTCAATATGATTTTATCTTTTTTGTGGACCTTGGCCTTGTGAATGAAAATAGCTCCTGTGTCCATGGTTTTCTTGATTCAAGTTTCTGTACATGAGCATGTCACTTGCTGTTGAAAAAGATGTGTTGGTGCAAAATCGGATTTTCATGGGAAACAGAGATTTCTGCCTGACATTGCTGAAATCAGACTCAATCTAACAACGATTCTTTTATTTCTGTTTGTTTCAGAGCAACAGAGGATATGACCCAACATTTTGTGTGATGGACGAGTGTGGATACATGCATCCCAGTGCTGTTGCAAGCGCCCTAACATATGCCACCAATCGTGGTGTCAACATCATGTTGCTCTGTAGCCCGGTGGATGCATCACATTGGTTGTCGAGATTGGACGAAGTCACCGATGGTAAGTCTGGTGGAGTGTGTCTCATATCACTGAAATATCTCTGCGGAGCATGTTCTGAGAAGGGTCAAACAGGTGTTTGTATACACGGAGCCATGCAACTTCCATGGCATATCGATGCTGGTGGGCAACTCAGTGAAGATCCAGTCAGACAGGTCATGGAGCTTGTAGCTCCTGGAACATATCAACAAGAAATATGTGGGTTCAATGACCATACCAGAGAGAGAGATGCAGAGGTCTTCTCTCAGGTAGCACTGAAGAGGCTTGTGAATGAAAACACCATCACCCTAACTGTAGAAGATCAGAGGTCTGCTGATGCCATATACGTTAGTCTTGATCCAGTGCAAGCTGGAAGCAGTGTATCTGGGATAGGACTAGCTGTTGCTCTTTGTATAGGAGAAGTGTTTGTGGTAAGTGTAATTTTGATTACAACAGGTCCGTCACGTTGATGGTTGAACTCTTTTTACCCAACATGGTTCGACCTTTCATCTTGTAATATAGTGCCACTTCTGTCCCTGTTATATTCATTTCTGATGAGGTACAATCGTGTGAAAGATGACTTCTTTGTATGTGTACGCTTGTGCCTACTATGGTGGCTGTATGTTTTAACAACGACATAGTTTGAGATCCATTATTCGCAAGAATGAAAGAGGCATCTGCTCCTTGCAATACACCCAGCACCATGGAAGTCAAATAGTGAATGATCCAGTGGCGAGACTTGTCTGTGTTTGTCAGATAATCTTCTTTGCAAAAGAGAGTCATGTTGCACAATTCAAATAATGTCAACACTTCAATTGCAAATTCATTGCTGTGCAACACACTCTCAACGAGACATCTAGCATCTTTAAGGGGTCCGTGGTACACAGCTGCCAGAGCTGTACGTTCCAAAGGAGTCTTTGTCTTTTCCCATTTTTGTTCACCCATGATCATACCAGTAGACAGCTCCATATATGCTTTGAATTTGTCTTCATCCTGGTGCAGTAAGACAGCGCTGGTGGGGTGATGCCTACCAAATATCTTATGGATAATCTTTGGGTGCATACTGCAATGCTTCAATCTCCTTGTGTTATTTCTCATATCTATATGTCCCTTGTTGAGACAGAATGTTGTAAATCTTTTCAGTAACCATTCACGCTTCTGTATCATTGGATGAAAAGACAAGAGTAACCAGTCATCAATTTGAAATGTCATTTTGTTTTTGTACAGTAACAGCATCCGTGATGTGTATTGTACTATTCAAATATTTTTTATGATGTAAAATTGGTTTTTACAGATCGTGTTTTTTTTTTCCGAATGTATCTTTCTCTTATCTCTTTTTTGCTATTTTTTTCAGATAATTGGTCTGGAACAGTTCACTACCAAACCAAGTCACCTTGGTAAGCTGAATGAGATTCATGCTGATCTCTTGATTACAAATCTGAAAACACTCTTCCTCCTATACCCCTTACTTTGTAAGAAAGAAGTGAGGGTTTTTGTGGAAGCTAACCTTTCTCATGACCTATCTGCCTATGTGAAGCATGCATTACACAACTACTTCCGCAGTACCACCCTTCGCATCAGATTTGCACAACAACATGATAGCAATGGACATCCCTTACCTGGTGTACTCACCCGACACAAAGAAAATATGGTCTCCTACTTTAAAAGAGCACTAAATGAGGGGGTAGTGTACATAGCATCTCAGATCAGTACCGTTTCCACTTTACTCACTCTGAAGTATGATGACGAATCCCAATTGTCAAATCAAAAAGGCTCCATGTCATTTGGAATGGGAACAATGATTCCAATGACAGAAGATTGTGAAGTCATGGTAAAGACTTTCCTTGAACAAGCTGGCAACTTCAGGTGTTACAGGAGGGGCCAAAGCATCATCTATTCGGGAAAGAGGAGTAGAAAGAACCAATCCAAAGTGGATGACATGGTGATGGCTGTAGTGATTGCAGTTGCATGGGCAAGACTACCAGAACACACATTCATGCTCGTATAAGACATATTTGTTATTTACACATTTTTATGCACATGCAGTAAATAAATCTCTGATATGCCTAAGTTCTTTTCCAAGTCAGCCACAACCACATTTCGTTCAATGTGCAAAGTGCCAAATATGGAGAAGGATACTTGGGTGTCTGTGGTCCTTGCAAGTGTGAATGACCTGGTCCCTCTGAAGGATAAGGTGTTGGGAGTAGACTCGTTCTCCATTCGGTGTTCACATCCTCATGTATGGTGCCCTTTCCTGGTGACCTGGTCAGGTCGGGATTTGGTAAAGAAGACTATTGCCTACAATGAAATCACATCGGAAGAACCCCAAAAAATGGGTTATGTTCATGGGGTGACTGAAGGAAGTGGACATGGTGGGTCATGGGATAGAAGAGAGGCAATTGATCCTATTCTAGACCATAATGTATGGGAATTTTTCTTGTCCGATTTGCATATGTCCTACATGAAACTGATGAATGCACTGTTGCGAAGAGGAACAGAGAATCAATATGCAGAACTCTTTGACTTGGTGCCCAAAGAAATGAGAAAGGTGTTTCGCACAGAAGAACATGAAAAAGTAGAGTGTTTGGCAATGCGAGCCATTGACAATTTTGAAGATAATGATGAGAGTGACCTAAGCGATGATGATATAGAAGGAATGAATTTGGTGGACAGTGGTAAACATGGAAAGTGTCAAGAAAACAATGTTATCATGCAGTTCATGGTTGACTTGTTCAGTTGTGACCACTTGTTACAATCATACCTACAATTACAACAGCCATATATTCAACAGATAGAGGAATTTGGCATCAAGCTGGAACAAAATGAGGATAATTTGTATCAATACAATAAAAAATACATTCTGTTTCCTTTACCAGCTATTCGTAAAATATTAGCCACATGTCAAGAATTGGAAGTAAACAACTACATGTATTCGAATGGTGGTGGTGAGATTAAGCCAATTTTGGGCAAAATTCTGGTCCCTGCAGCGAGAGGTGAGCTTACGTTTGTCACCCAGCTGAAGGTTCTTGTGGGGACTTCAATTGAGAGTGGATGTTGCATGTCTTGTGTTGAAGGATCAAATGAAGATCTAGTTCAGGATGATGAGAGTGATGACTCAGAGAAAATCATAGACTACCGAGACGCTGTAAAGTCACACAAATTTGAAGTGGATGGGGGCATTGAAATGTGGAATAGAAACATCAAAGAATATTTTCTGGGACCGGCCTCAATCAAGAAGCTTGGATACATTCTCTTTAAAGAATGATTAAATCTTCAGCTCCTCACCTATTATTTGTGATTGTGGTTATTTACATAAAACAGCACCAACATTATAGAAAGATGTGTCTCTCATTTACTATTGAAGAATTAGGGGCAGACCACAGTGCTTCAGTTGTTGAAGTGGAATGTTCATTGAATGGTATATTTCATGGAAATAACTTTCACCAATCCCTTGTTGAGGATTTACATGGAGTGCACACCGAGGTAGCTGCCACAAGACTTGATGACATTATCACATATGTGGAAAGATGCATGAAATACCAAAGGATGAATTCTATGCAACATCTTGCATTCAGAAGATTGAGAGAATCTCTCTCAGACCTACAAATGTCATGCTCAGATGTTAAAGGCGTTGTAATTGTTCAATGAATAAAGATACAAAATAACTTTTTTTGTAATGTGTTTTTATTTCATTATCTTTAAAATATAATTAAGAAATTGACACTTGAACCAACATGTCAAAGGAGTGAAAGCAATTGTTCTAATCTGTGTATACATCTCTCTCCAAGCTGCATTTGATTGTTGGATAAAACCTCCTGAAGTCTTTTGGTAAAAAAGCTTTTGTTCTCCCCTATAAGATGCTCAATTTGATGACATATTTCTCGTCTTGGTTTTTTAGAAAAGAGAGCATCACATAGGGATGTTGGAATTATATCCTTTCTATCTTCTTCCATGTCTATCCCATACACACTTGATCCATTGCTGATGGTGTTGTACAAACCTGAGTCTCCAATACCCAATATCCATCGAAAAATGAAATGCAGCCATAGTGTCAATGGTAATAAGGCAATCTCTCTTTCACTCAACTTATGCACTTGTACCAGTCCCAATTGTTCTCTGGACACAAATGTCACTTTGCTCATGGCTCCTCTTTGTATGGCATCCTTGATACATCTCTCCTGTGGCTCCACCCGAGTACCATCTCCTTTTGTGACAAGGGGGAATACAAGGTATTTCTTGTCACCCTTTTTCCTTTCTACAACCCTCAATGTGTGCTGGTCCTGAAATACGTTGAGCATGGTATTGTGATGCTTCACTACATTATTATACTTTCTTGACTTTGGCTTGTAAGGACCCTTGATCACTTCAAATGCATCCAAGTCTACTCGCGTGTACACTTTGGAGGACGAAGTAGGCACTTGCAGCAAAGGGAGAGAACTATCATTCTTTGTGAAGAGAGATGGGAACCTGTCCATCAACACTTCGTAGAATTCTCTTGTCATGTCTGCAGTCTTTTGTCGTGTGGCACCTCTGTACACCTCCTTGGACATTTCCCAATATGGGTTCTCAGTATAGGACACAGCCTCTTTTGTACCATCAACAAAGAAATCCTCCATAGTTTGTTTCTTTCTAATTCCATGAAACTCATGAAACATGTCCTCGCTCAGAGATACTGGTTTTTCAACAAGAGGAGAGCTTCTTCCATATTTTCCCCTGTATGTGTGCTTATCAACTGCATAGCGTGGCATCTCATTCAAGGGTTGAGACTCAGACCAGTGGACTGTTATGGGCAACGACTCCTTTTCTTTGCTGAGGTGAGACCTAAAGATCAATTGTGTGACGGGTGAAAACAACATCAAACGATGTGGCATTGCACATGCAAATTTTGCACAGAGGAAAAGATATTTCCTCGTGATTAAATCCTCTTTACTTGTAGCATTATGCAGAATGGCGAGGATCAGTTGTGCTGTGGAATAGCACTTTTGTGGTTTTGTTTCCATTTCCCAAGGCCTAAACATCTTGGTCACCAGTAACACACCCTTCTCTGATGGGCATCTTGTTGATTCCACATCTAGGAACATAGATGCTAACTTCATGCTACCAATGAGTAAGTTGAAGTCTCCTTCACTCCAAGCCATTTCCAAGCTAGCAAATATCTTTGATGCACTCAAACCTGTGACTGAATCAGCATTTTCCAATAAGTTATCCAAGTGCGATGGAATGACTGATGTTTGTGCAATCTTTTCAAAGACAGTCAACATTGTTTCATGCATAGCAAACACAGGCAAGCAAGCAGATATTCGACAAGTAGAGAGCCTAATCATTGTCTGTATGAAATTGTGTTTGTCTCTCTTCTGGTAGTAATGATACATCTGCATAATGGTATCCAAAGACATCAGTGAATGGTCCTCGAAGAGAAATATGAGGAGTTTGTCCCACGAAAGATGGTCTATTTTTCCACGTTGGAGTTCAAGAGCACTTTGAACTACCAGTTTTGGTTCCTTTCGTCTCAGTGACTTTTGCAGCAATGACTTCACCTCATCCAGCATAAAGTTGTGATGAGTCAGGTGACACTTCCCATACAAATACATATTGATCACTGTTGTTTACATGCTTTCTTGTCGGGGCACAAATGACTTGCCTATTGTGGGTGTGTCATGAAAATTCAATTTTACACTGTACCTACATGAGTTATATATTAAGGAGTTTTATATTGATGCAGTGAAACATATACAAAGCACAAACAAAACATTTCAAAGATGCAATTATTGGTCATAATATTTTTCATGTTCATGGTGCAAGGTATGGCTAAGACCATCCGGCCTCCTTGTCAGATTGAAATTCGTAACATCACGAAGGTGGAGAACATGGGAATGATTTGTGCATCCTTCCAAATTGTAGAGGTGAGGGCCTCAATCAACTTTGAGCATAAAATGTTTTCCCTTGTTTATCAACGAGCCAGCGACAACTCTACACACGTGGTTCAAATGTCAGACAGACATTGTGCTATCAGTGAAAAGGAGAGTGTTTCATTTTCTCTTTGTGGAACATTGAATGATCAATCCCATGTGATGGAACAACTCCATGCAGTTATCAATGAAGAAACATATTTTATTGGCAGGGCAGCAGGTGAGACAGAAGCCAAGTGTAAGGTAACTTGGCCAACGCCCCAAAGCCAAATTGGGAGTCACAGAGTAGATGAGACAGATACATGCAGGAACATTTTCAGAAACAGGTGCGCAGAGTCTATGTGCAGACCCAATTGTCAGTCAATCATGGTAGGGAGTGGCAAAGAAATTACTTGTTCAAGTCCAATGTCAGAAGAGGAGGCATGGACAAGTGGCATCCATGTCTATGTCAATAGACTCTTTGCTATTCCAAAGTGGAGGAGTATTTGCATGGAGGTGATTTCTGACATATCAAATGCAAATGCAACGTACAGATTATCATCAACACAGGGTCTTCTTCTACAGCACAGCATAACAAAAAGGCCACATTTCATCAAAGAAAATGTGAAGGACACGAAGGGATGTATCAACACAGACTCACATCCTTTCCAAAATAAGCAGGGTAAATATTTTTGTGCCCGATTCAGTGAGCGAATTCCAAGAGGTTCTAGAATCACTGTCAATAGAGAAGCCACACTTACATATGAGACAGAAACAATGACAGGTCAAACATATACACGCACAGTACCACTTCGCATGAAAAAGAATGCAGGCCAATCTGCTGTTGAGAAGATAAAGTCTCCAGCCATTTGCATTGGACAGATGAGAGATCAGTGTAGTCGAGGATGCATCAGCTCTTGTGAAGCTGTAATCATGAGATATGGACCAGTTAAATGCAATGATTCCTGGACAAACGTGACATCCATACTAAACACAGGCACAACACCAACTCCAGAAATTGAATCACATGTGGAAGATAGAGTTTTAAGACAAGGTTTGAAATTGGTAGATGGAGGCAATGAAACATCTCTTAACAAGCCAGATGATGAAAGCAGGGTGAGGCATAGAGACCACAGAATGGATAATGCATCACAGCTTGTTGCTGCTTCAGGCATCAAGTCTCACGAAAAGGGTTTACAGAGAGGGAATCAAATCAACAGCACTACCCATATACCCCATTCCATGCGAACCAAGTTGAAGGACATTGAGATACGCTCGGACAATGAGACTAAAATGTCTGACGTCAACATTACAACTAAAAACTCCCACACAGCTTCTGAGACTGAGAATACAACTGAGTCATTTGATGTTGAAGACGTGACAGTCAGTGACCATGAGGTTCAGTTTGATTCACACAGAAGTAGTAAAACTGAAAATATAACCAAAACATCTTATGCTGCAAACATAACAACCGGAGATGTAAAGGCTAAGTTTGATTCACAAACAAATAGAGGAACTGTGAACACAACTGAAACATTTGATACAGCAAACATTACATCTCAATATACAAATCTGACTTTGGAAACACACCCATTTGAGGCAACTGAGAAATATGACAAAGACAATGAAATACCCAGAGATGATGTGGATGTTTTTAAAACAGATGTGCAGGAAAAGGCAAACAGGAATGCAACAGTTATGATATCTGACACTATCCCCTCCAATTCTGGAGATGACAAGGAGCTTGCAAGATCAAATATCAAAAAAGATGCATTCAATACAATTCAACAGAATGAAGTTGTTGACATAAAATTTGAGGAAGACCATAGATTTGAACCTATACATAATGAGTCTAAGGCCACTACATCCATGACGGATGCCTCTGTGATTCATTCTAGAGATGATGAAGGACATGTAGTGAATGAAAAAACAGTTATAAGCAAACATGAAGACACAAAGAGTGACTTTATACGAGGGAGTGAAAAAGATGGTAATGATGATCATATTATTGATAAATCTACACTAAAAATGAATCACAGCGTAGAGCACATCACCGACAAGCCATCACTCCAGGGAAGACCCACATATGTAGGTGGGCAACTATCGCCCGTGTTATACAGTACTTTAGCACTGGTATCTATACCTATTCTAATGATAATATGTTTCAGTATGATTTGTTCTAAGAATGGATCTTGTGACTGTTGTTCTTGGATTAAAATAAAAGCATAGAATGAAAAAACACTTGCAGTTGCCCTTTCTACTTTTTTATTTTTGTATCACAAACTGAACATATTCCATCTCGACTTCTCATGTAGGCAATTGAAGGGTAGCCTTTGCAGTTCATATGTCGTCTCGCACAGTCATGACAAATCCATCTGTGGACACAACGCATTTGAATCATATCAGATTTCTTCGGCACCCAATGACCATCTGAACACCACTTTTTGTTGTAAGGCACTGGAGGATGTCTGATATCTGTTCTGTAAAAACACATAAAGTAGAAACAAACTATTTGGTTATTTTGAGATAGCAATCAGAAGTTTTCAACGATGCAATAGAAACAGATTTTACAAACCCATAAATTATGCGATGAGATATGCTTTTTCCATGACAAAAACGAGCAATCTCCAGCAAATCTGTCCTTGATGAAATATGTAGAGTGTGATTCAAGACATCCTCTGCAAAGGCAATATGTTTCTCCAGTGCATACTGTTTGACTTCTGGAATTCTCCATTCATGTGTTATTGTCAGCTGGTGAGACATCTTTCATTAGCCGTATACAATGCATCTCATTGCATAAATGTCATGATTTTGTTAATATTTCCTTTTCAATATGAAAATCCATTTTAGCACTTCAACCATTTGTTATTATATAAGTGGATGTATTACAATCTGATGTAGTCAAAACCCACCGAAAACATGTTCATTGCATTGGAAGGTCTGATTGCTTCAGGCAAATCAACTCTGTTGGCAAAACTCAAAGACAAGTATCCAAATTATACCTTTCTTGATGAACCACTAGATAAATTCTGTCACTATTCCACGGAGGATGGTAGGGACATCAGTCCTCTAGAACTGTTCTATGAAGATCCGAGGAATGGCAGCAGCACACAATTGTACATACTTGAGATTTTTGAAGAAAGTTTACGTCAACTTGAGAATACATCTGAAGAAGATGTGATTATTGGTGACAGGTGTATGCTGGCTTGTAATGTCTTTTCTCGTGTACTTCGACTCCAGGGACACATGGCAGAATTCAGCTGGGAATATTTCATGTCAAAGTATGGTAGGCTGGTTAGAGAGTACAAGCATGCCATACCAGATGCTATCTTCTTCTTGGACACAGATGTAGAGGTTTGTTTGGAGAGAATGGGAAAAAGAAACAGAAAGATGGAGACACAATTCGAGACCATGGAAGACTACATGAAGCTTCTACAAGTAACCTATGCCAGGACGATGAAAGAAAATCAGAGTCAGATTGTGGTGCACAATTCTAAAAAACAATCATTGGATGGGAGACTGTGTGAGTTTGATGATTTTCTGACAAAATTGCTTCGAAGACGCACAGGACTAAATGAAAAAAGATTTGCAAGGAGTAAAAGTGAACCAGCATCTATGTTTAGTGGCCATGAACCAATTGCTCAGTTCAAAATGGATAGGATACAAAACCTCTATAGTTTTGGTAGTGCTATCCAAAGTGGTATCTCAGCAGTGTATGCAGGAAAGAGAAACTCAGATGGAAAACCGGTGGCCATTAAGGTCGTTGAAAATCCCCCATTGTGTAATGAAGAATGTTGTAAGGGAAAGGTACCAAGCGAAATCTGTATATTGTCACAATGCCAAACAGTGATTGGAGTCATTCGCCTGCTCGAGTTCTTTGATGTTGGGAATGGCAAGTGGATCATTGTCATGAATAGGCCGACAAACAGTAAGGATGCATTTGACATGTTGGATGACATCCCATTCAACTGTCTTACAGAATCCCAAGCAAGAGGGATCTTTACACAGGTAGTTCACACTGTGCTCAACATGGCTGAGATGGGTTTCTATCATGGTGACATCAAATCTGAGAATGTTGTGATAGACATGGATAGCAAAAAAGCCTTGTTGATTGACTTTGGCCTCGCAGGTAGGATATCTGCAAGGCCACTGACCAAGTTCCAAGGAACAGTCAGTTATGCCTCCCCGGAGATGTTACGCAAAGAACCATATATGTGGGAGTCTAATAGCGTGTGGTGTCTTGGAGCCTTTTTATATCAGATGGTGCATGGTGACTTTCCATTTGACATAAGTGAAATTAAGTCTATCAATCCAATCACGATTGAAGGAGATGTATCCAGTGAGTTGCATGATATATTGACAAAATGTTTAGAGAAAAATGCAAAGAAGAGAGCCAATCTTGTTGAACTTATTCATCACCAATGGATGTTTTTTTAAATGTTCACATCCAAATAAAATCTTAAACAAAAAAAAGCAATTTCATAGTTGTTCTTTGATACAATGTATAATCTCAATGAAATGATAAAGTCATATGTGAGATTGATTATTATACCAAAATAATTATTTCAAGCTTTAAGATAAACACATCAGAAAGATCAACTCAAACAATGGTCATTCGCTCTCATAATTTATTTCTTCACCATATTTCCTGTCTTTGTCACACACTCTGTCAGACAATGACATGACTTTTCACGGGAAACTCTCTTTCCTCTAACTCTGTCCAAATCTTCCAAAGATAGATTGGAAATGTTTTCCTGCGTGTTTGCCCCCACGAGAAGATCAAACTCGAGTGCTGAGTTCTTGACCTCTGGGAGATTGTTCATCATCATTATGAATTTCTTCTCTTGCTTTGTGGTCATGATTGCTGTTTTGAATGGTTTGATTATCATAGAAGAACAACTCCTTTTATACCAAAAGGATTATTTAATTAATTATGCACATT
Source organism: Amphiduros pacificus (assembly GCA_949316495.1). NCBI lineage: Eukaryota > Metazoa > Annelida > Polychaeta > Phyllodocida > Hesionidae > Amphiduros > Amphiduros pacificus. The sequence continues at coordinate 40,143,938 of OX439001.1, read as the reverse complement.
TTCAAATGTCTACTCTGATATTTTAATTAGTTAGACACCATTCCAAACTTGTCCAATCAAGTTATGCTACAGCTTCGAAAAAAAATTATCTATGCACAGTTTTGGATGGTGTACTCTCATTCATTGTATGTCTGTTGATCATATGGTCTTTCAAGATGACTAGTCAACCTGTCACTTTTGTGGTGTGTCAAAAGTGTCAAACCAACATTCTTGTCCACCATGGCCAAGTGGTTAAGGTCTCTTTTTAACTACGCTGCGACTACGTGAAGACAACCTCTTTGCATCTCTCTCTCTCACCATGCACTTTAGGTCACAATACATGAGTGGCCTTATGTCTTCTGTTTTTATGCAAAGAAGTTCCTCTTCTGTCATATCACCAACAATTTTTAAAGCAGCTTCCTTACAAAGAGTCGTCAATTCCCATGCAGCATACCCATGGGTCAAATTGGCTATTTTTTCAAAGTCTTGGTCTGTCAGTCCACATTGATCCCCTCGAGTTAATGTTCTCAGTAATTGTACACGCTCTTGGTGGTTTGGCATTGCAACATGGATCTGCATTGGAAATCTTCTGTGTATGGCATCGTCAAGATCACTAGGCCTGTTTGTTGCTGCTATCACCACAATTTTATCGTCTTTCTGTTTCAGAACTCCATCCAATTCAGTCATGAATTCGGTCTTAATACGCCGGTTCACCTCATTTTCACCATCCCTCCTCATACTGAGAAGTGAGTCTACTTCATCAATGAATATGATGCAAGGTTGCAAAAGACGTGCAAGAGCAAAGAGTGTCTTGACAGTCTTCTCGCTCTCTCCAACCCACTTGGATGTGATTGTAGAAGATGAGACATTAAACATCTTGTAACCTGACTCATTGGCTGCAGCCTTGGCCAAGAGAGTCTTTCCATTTCCTGGAGGACCATGCAGTAGTATCCCTTGAACGGGTGCTCTAAGACCAGTGTATATCTCTGGACGCATAGAGGTGTCTCTAAGTGCCTGCTTAGCTTCTGGTTGGCCTATGATGTCTCTAAACATAGTTCCATCGTTGGAAGTAACCAACTCGTTCAAGATGGTGTGTGCCAGTGCCTCATCTATATGTTTAAATTGATCTGTCTCTGGCTGATCCCTATCTGCATCTTTCAGCTGGCCCACTCTATAATTTGCAGAATTTATCAGTTTCTTAGCGTGGACCTGTATTGATCGATCATTATCGCATGTGGCACTTTGTCGCATAATGTACTTCATCAAAGCCAAAGCTTTGTGGTACTTGCTGATGATGGCTTCCTTATCCTCCTGATTAGAGTAGAGTGCTAATTGGTGTTTCTCTTCTCCTGTTAATTCTGTCATTTTTTCCTCCATGGTTAGTGCTTGATCAAGGATCTTCAGAGATACCTTGTACAGGTGTTTCATCTTTGTTTCATCCATGTAATTAAAATATATAGGTTTTATTTTTTCACCACAAGTACCAAGAACGCAATCTTCTCTGAACAAAAAAATAAAGTCATACCTCAAATATATTTTCTGTATTTTTTATTTCAACATCAACATCTTATTCACATCAGTTTCACTGTCCTCAACAGGGTCTTAGATTGATTCCTTAACTTTTTTGACAACTTTGACACACGATTAACATTGAATTTTAGAGATTCTTTGAAAAGAGCTAATGTTTTTTCACATTGGTTCAACTCATTATGAACAGAGACATTTTCTTCTGCTTTGACATGCCCATCGTCGTCCCCATCATCATCCCCACTGCCATCCGCATCATCTTCATCACTGAAAATTGGATCGTTGTTCAAAATGCGTTCAAATTCTTCTGGTTTCCTATTATCACCTTTGATTGTAGAGTAATCCCCATCTGGAAGTTGGAGAGCTTTTCTAGTGGCCAATTCCATGTCATTTGAAAATACATTAGTGTTCATTTTCTTTATGCCATGATCTGAATTTACTGACATCGCTAAGATGGTTAGAAACGCGTTGGATAACATTAGGCAAGTCGCAATCTTGTGTGTGGACATGACTTTCTCTCTCTTTTTCTAACTTGTAGTACACATGACACTAGTATGTTCAACTAAAATGCAGCACAAGGTTGATCTGATTGATTAGATGTGAATCACTCTCCGGGGAACATCATTCAATATGTGTATTGCCCTCTCGTACACCTCTTTGGCACTATATGTGTCTTTAATCACCTCGCATTTTGTGATACCAAGAACAATCTTGATTAAATTTGACCTGTCGTATGTGCACATTTTGACCGACACAGGAACACACGAATCCACTTGTCTGCTGGCAGTAGGATCCCTACAGGCAACTGTGCTTCTGTCCAAAATCCCGTCAGGCACGCTGTCACTATCAGTCTCGTCAATGTCTGGTCCATCACACTCCCACTGGTCACAGACTGGTTGAAGTTGCCGAAGCATGGGACTTTCAACCCTTGCATCAACCACAGTCAGACGAGTGAGGACCCACTTGGCGTGACGTGGATTGAATGTGTCTATGTGATCTTTAAGCACCACCTCGTCAGGATAGTCTGCTCGATGTACCATGAGTCCAAACTGTAGCAAACCCCTCGTGTTTGATCCAGTCTTTTGGATCTGATCGAATGTCTTGTCCATTTCTGCCACAGACAAATGAACTGCCCCGTTTGAATGGTCCTCCTTCATGAGGTGTGTTGAGTGGGGCCTCATCACGTTCACGCTATTCAAACGTGTCGATCTATCATTTGCTTTCATGTCCAACGCCATACCAAGTGGTGAGAAGTTGATGTGTCGCATAGCATATTCTGTCCCCTCGGTGAACATCGCAGCATAGTCAGCAAACTCTGCCTTTTCATCCTTTCCAAAAAATGCCACACCTTTCTTTGGAACAAGGTAGCATGCATAGAGCGCTGTCTGTGCAGTCTCTGAGAAGAGCACAAGGGCAACCGTTGGAAACTGAACGGCGACCTTGTTCTCGTGGCCACTGATTGAATGAATATGAATGTCTGGAACACCTTTCAGCATCCTTTGAATTTGAGAGTTTTGATACATGTTTTCCATTGTTTGTTTTTATGTGTTGTCCTCATGCTAAAAATATGCATAAGTAGATTATTTGTCTGTGTGCAAAATTGAATTTAGTTTAGCCAAACTAATTCAAATAAGTACCACAATCAAACTGTGGGTTGATACATAAGCATGGGCAAGAAAAAGAATAGAGTATCAGGATTTTTCCTACTCCTTAGGGACATCAAGATCTTGGATCCAGAGTTATGCACTAGATCAGTTCTTTTGAATAAGTAATGACTTTAAAGTGGTCCAAAAACACATTTTGTGCATACTTAATGAGACAATATCTATGGTATTTAAATGTTAGAAGTTGGATGGGTATGGTCAGTCTGAAAAGAAATCTTCATTTGGACACATTGGTTGGATTCAAGTGATCAGCCATAAATCTATTTTCTACTAGCAAGGGTAACATTTATACGTGAACAATGGGCAAGAGAAAGAACAGAGTATCAGGATTTTTCCTACTCCTTAGGGACATCAAGCTCTCGGATCCAGAGATAACTTCCCTTCGACAGGCTGTACCAATGGCAGATTCACTCTGGCAAGGCAAATTTGGTCTCTGCAAGAAAAGAAGCTATAAAGAACTTGCCAACGTATATAGAAGACACTACACATATACCTGTGATTACCCAGAGGATATGCCAGTGACTGGATTATTGTCCTATGACACTATTAAAATGATGAAGGATCAAGTCACATTTGGGCCTTAACTAATTGAGAAACAGCTGTTGCACAATGATTTATCAAATTGAAATAAACAAAACCAACAATGATTCATCTTTTTGTATTATTGTATTATTTTATTTTAATCTATCCGTTTGTTTGATTTAAGTGTGTATGAGCTTAAATAGAATAGTGTAACATACAAGCAATACTCCTACTGACTAATTTTGTGGTCCTCTTCCCAAGTAATGTATTGACCATCTAGTGATGATGATGTTTTGATATGGACATGTTAGTTGGAGCCAAGTGATCACACAGAAAATAATTCATTTTTATCCCTTACACCACCTGCAAAAATAATATATTGCGATAGAGACTCAAATGAGAGTACTATCTAGAAAATCCAATTTTTCACTTACATCACTTACTAACATGATATTTTGTGATGGAGACGGACCCAAAAAAGAAAAAGAGTGTAACAGAGATGGAATGTGTCAGTGTCAGTCTAGCTGTTGATGCAATAAAGTATGTAGCAATAGGCTATCCAAGGGACATGGCTTGCCCAAACGAAGCAGCAAGGAAGATTCGGCGAATGTGCAGAGTTTTATCTGAGAGACATCGTTCAAACTGGAAGAGTACTATCCAACAGCTACCAAAGTCAAACGTGAGCGAGACGGTTATGCAAATCATGGCTGGGATGTTTGATGACAATATATGCAGTTGGAGCCGGATTGCTACTCTTTACTCTTTCTGTGGGATTTTTGGTGAGGTATGTGTGAAAGAGTATCAAATGCCAATAAACACACTGGACATGATAGGAGAAATTGCAGGAAGGCAAGTGCACCATAGATTTGCTGATTGGATTCGGGGACATGGTGGGTGGGAGGCTTTTGGAGAAAATTCTCAAAACAGAAGACAGTGTTCTTTGATGTGATTTTGATCAAATAAAATTCACAACGAAAAACAATATACTATTTTTGTCAATCATTTTTATTATCATAATGCAGACACAAGTAGGAATACCATGACTGATAAGGACGATAAATGTCTTGCAGCAGATCCTCTCAAAGCATGATGTGTGTAATTCTTTTGCGTTTCAATATGCTGTTTGTTTTGACCCGTGTGTCTGATCTCTCTCCCTCCATACCAATACCATTCATCATTACATGATACATAACCTCTTCCACGAAACATAGCAGAACATGACTCCTTGCATTTGTGGCACTTTTGTCCCAAAGTAGCACCATTGCAACTGGTAATTGGCCTTTTCATTGTATGTTTAACTGTAGAAAAGTACATCTTGTGCATGTTAGTTATGTCCAGTTCCATGTCAAACTTGTTCCCAGACACTGTTACTATTGTATATCTCAAGAATCCATAAAAGCGGAAAGAATCATTGTCTGACAAACGTCTATTGGGGTACCTAATTGGTACAGATGTACAAAACATTATGGGCTGCATCAATTCCAGCTCTGAAGGTCTCATCCAAGGTGACTGGCTGCCAATGCATATATTGTTTACACTCAATGTCGATCTGACGTTGTGTTTGATTCTGTGTCCTGAGAAAATGTTAACATAGATTTCGCTGGTCTCATTAAGTTTGATAAATTTTATGTCTTGAGAAAGTTCCACAAACAATTGGATGCACACAACATTGTTGCTTTCTACAGTAAGCATTCGTGTGTCGTACACTTTTATGTGGCGAGCTACTCCAAAATCTCTATTGTTTACAACATTCGTTAAATTAGCACAGCCATATTCCATCCCATCACCTATTGACATGGAAGCACACCATGGCTTACAGTGAAATGCAGACCCTTCTTTTGCCCTGTCTGGCAAAGTCTCCATGACTTGATTTGTAGGAATCATATATCCTCTGTCATAGTAGTCAAGATGACAGACCCCTCTCTGCTCTTTTTGTCCACTATTACTAAAAAGCACCGGTGTTTTTGTCTCAGCCAATGTCCTAAATATGACTCCATCCATCTCCTGCAATCTTGCTGGTAGGGAACCACAAAGGTGCACTGACATCTTTGAATCCATTTGACTGCGTTCAATTCCTATGTTGAACTTTCCAAACTCATAACAAACTTGGTTCGAAAGCAACACATTGAAACTATTTTCAGGATACAATGATCTGGATGAGGCCTCTACTGTAAAAGTGATGTTGTCCATAATCACACTCTGTGTGAACATTGGTGTGGTAATGACAAATTCCCCACATAAGAGTTTGTCCCTAGGCACCACCTTGATGTTCTGAAGACGCATTCGACATGGAGAAACCCCCTTGACAAGAACTATATAGGACACGATCCATAAGAGAAAGAACAGCCAAATTTCCATGTTACATTATTCCTTTTCAATAGCTTATCAACATAAATAATCCTTATAAACAAATCCGTTCCATGTGATGTAACATGATTCATATAGAAAGACACAAGACACGCGATATATATGTTTTTTATCTCTTTATTTTAAAAAAGAAACTATGAACAGAAGCAAACAAACATGCAATGATGACCATAATGTCTTATTCCATTTCTACTGATACCATGTAATGTCTTGGTAAGCTTCATCTAAAGTATAAAGCTTCTAAAGTTTAAAGCTTCATCTAAAGTCTAAAGCACAAACTTTCTCAATCAGGTGCAATGATGGCAGAGCCCTTTATGAACAGCTAACAGGCAAGAAGGTTTTCTTTGTCACAAAAACAATCCCACAGTTCATCCACCAATTCAGAGTCCATGAACATTAGATCTCGCTCATCTGTTGTCTCATCACATTCTTTGACCTCTTGTTTCTCCTTCCTTTCATCCATCAGCATTGTTAGCTGTTGCTGCATGACACTCAACTGGCCCTTTTGTTCAGAATATTCCTTTTTCATTGATTTGAGGTCTGACATTAGGTTGTCTTGGGCTCGTTGTAATGCCCTCACATCCCTCTTCAGACATTTATTCTCCTCTCTGAGAATGTCTCTCTCCTGAGTGACAACCTCTAACAGAGCAGTCAACTCCTCTATTCTTGCTTCTAATTGTGAATTGTTCTTTTCAGTTTTTTTCGTTTCTTTCAATTTCAAGGCATCTATCTCTCTCCTCATGGTCTCGATCTCCTTCTCTTTGGCCTTCAAAGCTTCCTTGACTTGTTTTGAATTCAGTACAGCCCTATTCAGCAAATCTTTTGATACCTGTGTCTGCACCATACCATTGACCTCATCAAGAGAATTCCACAAGTGATCTCCCCTTTTTAACAAGTGGATCTTTTTACCTTTCATGGTCTTTGTTCCCTTTGCTAGCAAGTTGCTTACAATGCCTGCCACAACAGACAGACCATACCGTCTAAAATTCTCCTTCTCTTCCCAGTTTGGGTGACACCACATGTTTCCGGCTGTGTACATGCCACCCCCTTCAGTAAGACGCATTGGTTCTTGTCTCTTTCCATCCAATCTTGTGGATGGTGAAACCAAAACCTGTGACTTGTGGATAAGCACTTGTCCCTCTTCATCCACTGTCTGAACACCAAACTTTCTTGTGGTATGAGAGGATGGCAGGTCTATGGTCACCTTTGTCAATCCTCCTCCACTCTTTGTCACGCTAAAGGTGTCCTCCAGTCCTCTTAAATTTCTTTTCATATTCTTCGCTTGGACTTCAGTGGTGATGAAGTTCAACTTCTTGTTCAGGGATAGTGACATCTTAACTCTGGTAGCAACAGCTTTTATCCTGTGCTCTTGCCCATTGTTGTACACAAAGAGTTCTGTCAGATGTGCATTGTCGGGCTCAATACCATCCTCCACATCGATACCAAGTCCTGCTACACTATCTCTGATGCTATCAAGCGTCTTTGTCTTATCAAATGTGGTGGGAATGAACAATGTCACTGCAATACATTTTGTGTGTTGGTTCTTGCGCTGTGACACTACCTCCAAGTCCAACTTCAATTGCTTTGCACCAGACGAGGGCCAGACTCGCTCATATTTCGGTAGGTCGCCCACAGAAGTCACACCTATTGGGAGAAAGGTCTCCTTTTTTGATTTTGGGACTTCATAATGGACAGTTCTTGAGCAACCCAAGTCCATCGTCTGTCGATTATTAGCCTCCCTTAGGACAAAGCTTGAAAGATTTTGTAACGTATTGTTACCACAGTTTGAGCAGAGAGTATTCATGACTGCTTCCCTCGTCTGATCTTCATCATTTGGCTTCCAGAGGTGGTTGTGCTCCCAGTGACAAATACTGCAGGCAACATATACTTGATACAAGATGGTGTCTGACCTGCCAAGTGCCATAATGCGTGTGGCTTGGTCTTCGTCACTTACTTTATAAAAAACCCCTGTGCTGTCAGCAGGTTTTTCATTGAGTTGAAGAGCACCACACTGATACAGCTCTTCGAGATAGAAGGCCTGGATCCTAAGAGAAATCTCAGTTGAGCTTGTCAGCAGCATTGGTTTGAGAGCACAGCCCATCATTCTTGTCTTCTCTGTGAAGTCAATCAAATGATGGGTGTCTTCGTACAGTACAGTTCTGCTACTCTCTAGTGCACACATCACTGGAAAATCATTGCTCCGCTTCAAAGCCTTGCCAATCGACTTGATGTCCACTTCTGGTTTCAAACTAAACACCTTTCTGTATGTTCGGTCGCAGGCATCAGAATATGACAATGACCCATCAAATGTGCTCGCTATCCAGTTAGGGTCACCAACCACCACACAGCTGACATCTTTTTGAATGTCGGGACAACTAGTATCTTGATCCACAACTCTCGTATTTCCTGCAGCTAATTTCTGACCTGCAAACATCAAATCAGCCATATCTTCGCCACTGGGCTCGTCTGTAGTGGTTTCAGCCCATTCTTCATCTTTACACGTGTCCAGCCACATGTGTGGTTGCTCCAAGAAGGACAAAAACCAAAGTGTCTTGCAGTCCATCTTGGCAAGTTCATGCCACTCTATGTCCATCAACTTCATTCTCAGGTTTAGATTGTCACTGGTTTGGTGCCACGCAAGTTCCTCTAGGTTACTCCTTCGATATATTGGTGTCATGGGACTCAAGTGTTCATCATTCCTGTCATTGAAGATGATCGTGTCACAATTGTACTTTGGTATGGTAGCCACGAGCTTACCCCTTTCAAGTGCCTGCATGGCCCTCTTAGATATCTTCAATTTTCCTTTGTGGGCTTGAGCAATGATGTTATCAGATGTTGTTTGGGGAATGATGCAAGAGTGTTCAATATTCATAGGTTCTGTGTTTTGCTCTGTGCCATTCACTGCAGTACTAGATGATGGAGTTGTCACACAAGATTCAGGAGCGTGGGTTGTTGGTTGCAGGCAAGCAATGTTTGAATCCAAAGAAGCGCTCAATCCATTGAATTCATCAGTGACAGAACTGGCATTGCATGACAGTTCCCCTCGGGTATCTGCCTGCTGTTCCCTACAAATCCTTTTGGTGGGCAACTTGGTTTCATCAGGTGTCTCTTCTAGTGCTCTCTTAAAATGCTTTGAAGTATTTTCTTTAGTCTTGCGAGCCTTTCTCTTCTTTACCCTCTTGATCTTAGAAGAACTGTCTGCTTTCATGTTTTGATTCATTATCACAAATTGTTTGTGGTGGTAATGATAATACTTTTTTTCTCGGAATGATGAGTTTGAAGTTGTCTGGAGGCTTTATACTTTTCACACGAGTGACATTGTAGTGAATCAACCAATCAAATTCCAGGAAAACTAATTATGTATTCATTTCTTGATCACTAGCACAATTCTTGGATGACTAATTATTTATTCATATCTTGATCACTAACCAATCAAATTCAAGGATGACTAATTATGTATTCATTTCTTGATCACTAACCAATCAAATTGTAGGAAGACTAATTATATAGTCATTTCTTGATCACTAGCCTAATTCTTGGATGACTAAATATGTATTCATTTCTTGATCACTAACCTAATTCTTGGATGACTAAATATGTATTCATTTCTTGATCACTAGCCTAATTCTTGGATGACTAATTATGTACTCATTTCTTGATCACTTACCAATGAAATTGTAGGAAGACTAATTATGTATTCATTTCTTGATCACTAACCAATCAAAGTGAGTACGATTAATTATCTATGCACAACCTTTAGAATTCAAATTCAAGAAAAGTATTCGGTTTATCAGTCATGATGATGTCTTACTTGGGAGAAGGTGTATTCATTATAAGTGATCAATGGGGCATAACTTTAGTTGAACAAAAGGGGCAAAGTGAAATAAGCCTCAATCATCTCTTGTGGCATGACTTGTGTTTGATTGTGTGTGGTGTAAATCGAAAGCTCACCAGATTATCAAAAGAAGGAATGGTGACCACAAAAGTGAAAAACTCTTCTCTGACACTTCGTGCAGTGAAAAGTAAGAGGAACACTTTTGCTTTGATAGGTTCTTTTGTCTCCATTTATTTGGGCCCACAGGCATGGAAAAATGTAGTAGCCGTTTCACGTCGACACCTCATTCAACAGAGAAAAAAAGACACAGTGTATAAAAAAATGGATGTTCTAACTTCCTTTGCTAACATGACTATTAAATGATTCTGCTATCTTATGAAGATTATCATTTGTGTACACCTGGGACCATCCTAATAAAAAATGACCTCCTCGATCAATATTGGTAATGAAAAACACATACTGGTCTTGTCCAAGCAGGAGGCATGGACATTTCTGTCCACCATCAGGAGCTCTGAGCCAGGTCATTTTTCATGGTTATCCCTCATCCCAATTGGTGAACCAATGCTAGGGGTTCAATGTTCCCAATTTGAGTGGAGTCACTTCTCTAGCAACAGTCTACTAAAAGCTGTTACACTACTACAGACATGGTCAAGAAAACCTGGCAAGCAAACCATTGTGGTAAGCTGTCTGGCAGGACTGCACAGAGCTCCAGTAGTAGTGGCATGTTTTTTGGCCATGCAAAACAAGTCACTTACATTTGACCAAGCATTTGTAAGAGTAAAAGAATCACGGCCAGGGGCTGTCTTGTTGGCACCATATGAAAGAGTGGCAAGGAAGGCAACATTTACAAAGTGAGAGTAAACCAATTCAGACTGAACACAAGAGGGGTGTTACATTCTGTTTCAAATGGATTAATTATAACATAATTGCCAATACATAGTGTGCATAGTGACAGCTAAACAAGCCATGGAGGAGTATAAAAATGATACTGGGTATAACACATGAAGCAATTCAGGTGACTTTTTACCAGCAATTACACCCAATGGTTGGGAATGTTATTTGTAGCTCTTTGACAATGAGCACACCAATTATTCCAATAAAAGGCAGAATATGACAAAACTATCGCTCGTGTCATTGTTATTTGTTAAAATTAGAGAATGTGTTTTTTTGTGCATCTGAATATTTGTTAATTTTGTGGAGTGAAATAAATAACCAAACATACTATGTCCTTTATTTTTTGTGGTCATACAAGTGATGCCGCTTGTTGTTACTCTAACATGAAATCTCAACAAGGGATAAATGGATGAAAATTGGTTTTTACATCCCAACATAAATGTTCATATAATTTGCATTATTTGGAAGAATGAAGTTAAAAATATCAACCTCAACATCATGAAGTATATTGTGATATCATATCTACTCTTTATTTTCATGGCACAATGTATGGCAGCGACTATACGGCCGCCATGTCAAATATCAATCAAGGCTATCAAAAAGTTGAAGGATATGGAAATGATATGTGCATCTTTCCATCTAGAAGAGGTTGCTGCCTCAATGACATTTGCCAAGAGAAGTTTCTCATTCAAGTATGAACTGGACAGTGATTACTCACACCACACACTCGAACTATCAGAGCAAGTTTGCATTGCTGAAGATGTGGCCAATGGATCCTTCTCTCTCTGCAATACAGTGTTAGACAAGTCTCACATGAAACAGAGACTCAACATCCTTCCAGATGAAATCAACTTTACAGTCAGAAAGGAAGACAACACCACTGTGAAATGTGACATTGCTTCCTCCATTGAGGGGAGAATTCCTTCAGTAGAGGAGAAAGTTGTTTGCAAGGACAGACGTGTAAGCAGATGTCATGAGCCTCACTGTCGACCAACCTGTGAATCTCTCATGTTAGACAAAAGAAATGATGAGATGTGCTCACACACAATCACTGACAGAGAAGCTTGGACAAGTGGCATTGACTTTCATGTTAGAAGAATTTTTGTCATACCAAAGTGGAGCAGCGTGTGTATAGAGGTAGTATCTGATATATACAATGCTGATGCCACTTATGTTTTAATGTCAGCGCGTCTACGAGTTCATTTCAGAAGTGGGGGTGACTCCACATTTATCCACCGGACTGTAAGAGACACAGACCGATGCATAAGCACAAGCTCTCGCCACTTCAGTCACAAGGAGTCAAAGTACCTCTGTGTGTGGTTAGATAAACAATTCCCAACTTACACTCATTTCAATGTCACTGAAAAGCCTACTTTGACATACACAACATGGACCCCACAAGGAAAATCTTACAATCGCAAGGTAATTGTACCCACGAGGAAAGAAGATGTCGCTGATTTTGTTGAGTGGGTGAGGTCCCCCCATGAGTGTAACATAGAGAAGAGTACAAACTGTAAGGGTGAATGCACCCATTCATGTGAGGCTGCCATCACAGGGAGTGGTCCATTCAGATGCAACAGGACATGGTCTGGTTTAGATACTGTAGATACTGAAAAGACCTCCACTGATGTCATGACAAAGGAGGGTCGTGTTCAAAGGAAGGATTATCAGACTGATGTCATCTATCAAGCAAATGGCAGTAGTGAAGGCATAGGAAGAGCTGGACAGTCAGCTGGCATTGTGGCATCACACTTGCTGAATGCCACAACCAAACTCTTGGGCAATGAAAGACCAGCCATTGTGGTTGGTAACATTTGGTCACCATATCTATATTCAATTATAGGTCTTTGCTCTCTCATTTTATGTATTGCTTTGATATGGATCTTGATATGGTACAAACGTGGTAAGAAGGTGTATTGTTGTTCAAAGGTCTATCGAATAAATAACAGACAATAACAAGAAATTGGACTTGTATTATATGTTTAGCTTGAGCAGGATTATCCCACCCAAACAGTCCACATTAGGTCATGAAAACTCATACCCTTTGGTTAGAATATAAATTATGTAATAAATCTCTCAGTGAAGCTTTGTGTCATGAAATCTGTCGAATAAATAACAGACAATAACAAGAAATTGGACTTGTATTATATGTTCAGCTTGTGCAGGATCATCCCACCGAACAGTCCACATTAGGTCATGAGAGTTCATACCCTTTGGTTGGATTATAAATTATGTAATATGCAATATATCTCTCAGTGAAGCTATGTGTCATGAAAACTATTGATTATGGACAACAAAAAGAAATTGGACTTTTTTGATACGTCCAGCTTGAGCAGGGTCATCCCATCCAACTGATCACATCAGGTCAAAAGAGTCAATACCATTTGGTTCAATTAACAAAGGTGTTAAATCTCCCATTGAGGCTTCTTACATGCAAAGGATCTATAAAAATCAATTGAATAAATAACAGACAATAACAATAAGTTGGACTTGAGTTATATATTTAGCTTGTATAATTGCATATTTAAATTGAGGTTGGACTGTATCATGATACGAGACCTCATACCCTTTAGGAAGACTGAAAATATGTTTGTGATATATGTGTTTCCCTTGATGCTTATGTCAGTCAAATGCCTACAACATCAGACAAATTACAAGACATGCATTCGTACTTGAAGATCACAAGCAGATATAAATCAATAGCATTAAAATTTTTTTTTTTTTGAGTTTCAAAAGTTAGGTCGGGCACACACTAGACCATATCGAGGGGAAATGACGCATGTTTTCATGGGTCCAGAACATGGCAGAACATGGCTAAGTCACTAAGTGGCCCTTTTGTGCTACGTGCGAATGTCTCACATGTTTTGACTCCACTAAGCTCCAACCGATCATGAAGCATCAAAATTTAATCAATCTGAATTGCATTGAATTAATCAAATTAAGAAGGAATAAGTCAAAGAGGAGATTATAATTTGTCATGTTCATTTATTTATTTTTTTCAGCACATGTGCATACACCCATGCACGTACTTTCTCTGTTCTGATTGACTCATCTTTTGTAGTTTTGTGTAATAATTGAAATCAATAATGTCCATTCCTCCTTCTTCGCATATGCATGCCAAGCAATGTGGGCATCGTGGTCTATGTTTGGAGTAAAACTCCAAAGACCACCGCAAACAGTCTTGGTGGAAGATATGGCAACATCTTGTCAAGATGAAAAGTTGTTGATCGTTCAATATGGACGACTGACAAACCGAGCACGAACCATCCATCCATTCCTTGACATGGATATAGCGTTGTTCAAAGTCTTTCTTTTTCAAAATGAGGATGGTCTCCAAAGACACCTGGAATTTCCCCACCGTATAGCAGCGGCATGAGGGGCATTCGTGAAAGTTATTGTGTTTGTCCAGGTCTTTCAACCATCTCATTGCACAATCTCTGTGGAAGACATGTGTGCATGGCCATAAAAGTACACAAGTGTCTCTTGCACCCAAATCCTCCATGCATATAGAACACTCCTCAACCTCGAGAGGTGTGGTTGGCTCGAGAGGGATCAACGTGGTATCCTTTGGACAGGAGCGATGGACTTGTCTGGTAGGATGAACCTTTGAGGGAGAAATACTTTCCAGAGATGGCCATCGGCGAGAGAATGATAAGCAGGAACCCATGTTGGAGATTGAATGAGGATAATTTCCAAAAGAAGCACTTTTATACCATTTTAGTCTCATTATCTAGTCACACATGCCTTTTGAAAAGAGGTGATCTTTTTGGGGTTAGACCAATCAGAATGAAGTTTCAGTGGAGCTAATTAAATATGCACAGCAAATGAAGGGTGGGCATCTCATTAAGTATGCACAGCTCATTAGGTAAGTTCAATTCTTTGAATGAATACAGCACATATTTGAATATTCATAGCTGGCTCATTAGGAAGGCACAGCTAATTAGGTAGGCACAGCTCATTAAGTAGGCACAGCTCATTATCTAGGCACTACATTTAATAATGTCATTGCAACAAAAGGAAATAGATCCAAAAAAGTAATTTCTATGATATTAAAAATTGTACTTGAACATATCCTCTCTATTTCTAAGCATTGTCTAAACACAAATCAAAGAGATAAGAGATAAAACAATATATAGGACTGTAGTGAACTCTAAACTGGCCATTATGGTTTGAGTAATCAGACCATATGCTATTTACATAGACCACAAACCATGTATTGATCATATCTAAACATCAATCAAAGTGTTAATAAATAGAACCATAGAAGTAACTTTAATAGACTCTAAACTGTTACTCTTTGCATAATTGATAAGACCACATACCATTGAATGAAGATGTTTAAACACTGCTTAAAGTGATAAAAAAATGAGCCATAGAAGTAACTTTAATGAACTCTAAACTGGCACTCTTGGTAAAGAGTACAAGACCACAAACCATGTATTGATCATGTCTAAACATCAATCAAAGTCTTAAGAAATAGAACCATAGAAGTAATTTTAGTGAACTCTAAACTGGCACTCTTAGTATTATTGATAAGACCACATACAATCTATTGATCATATGTAAACACCAATCAAGATGATAAGAAATAGAACCATACAGGGATCTTCTTAGAGCTTCAAACTGGCACTCATAGTATAATTGATAGGACCACATGTTACTCAATTAACATGTCTAAACACCACTCAAACGATAAGAAATAGAACCATACAGAGATCTTATGAGAGCTCCAAACTAACAGTCATGGTATAAGTGATAGGACCACATGTCACCAAATTAACATGTCTAAACACCAATCAAAGTGATAAGAGATAGACTCATACAGGGATCTTCTGGTTGCTCCAAACTGGCACTCATTGTATAAGTGATAAGACCATATACCATCTTATGAGCATGTCTAAACCCCATTCTGTGTGATAAAAAATAGAACCATATGGGGCACTTCAATGGACTCCAAGGTGGCTCTAATAGTATACACCATTGTCAATCTCATCTGGAAATAAGACACCAAGTGCCACTTTCGTGTGGTGTGAACTCAAAATGTTGTAAATGCCCGTTAGCCCGACGTAGGGTGAATAGTACCATTTCACCCATAAAGGCTGTGCTGAAACTCGTGTGCAGTGACTAGCGCTAGCCCGACCTAGTGCCTCCGCTAGCCCGAGGTAGCCTTTTAGACGAGACTTGCCACTTTTCATATACACAACAGGGCCACTTAGTGACTTAGCCATGTTCTGCCATGTTCTGGACCCATGAAAACATGCGTCATTTCCCCTCGATATGGTCTAGTGTGTGCCCGACCTAACTTTTGAAACTCAAAAAAAAAAAAATTTTAATGCTATAAGGTCTGTACCAAACACTAATGGGAAAAAAGGCCTCTGTAAGCCAATGCACTTGTGTCCCAATCTGAAGCTACACTCAGTGTCAGCAAATCTTTACTTAATATTACTATTAGGTGTTTATACGAGATCTCTGGTCAACTGAACAAGGTTTGTGGCAACGGGCCATGGCACTGCTGGTTAGAACACAAGCTTGTTAGTACCGGTTCCTCTATGAAATCTTTAAGTCATGTGTATGATTCCCGCCCATGCTGAAATTGAATTCATGGTACAATTTATCATATGATTTGAAGCCATACCTGAAGGATTAACCTGTCATTCTTGTAAATATGTGACCGCGTGGGTTGTCATGTCACGGACCTGTAACAGGATAATTCAGTGAGAAGTAGGTCTCGTCATAATATGACTGAAATAATGTTGAAAGTGATGTAAAACCCTATGTGCCATAGGTGTTTAACCATGCATAAGACATTTCAAGTGGAATTGTACCCCAAGAATTGAAATCTCACTTTAATGCACTAGACAACCTTGATAGTCTTAACAGGAAGTATATGTGCAGTGCCCTCTTTTGAAGATGCAAAGGTTGGCATTGCATCAGCCATAGAACATAATTGATATTGCTCAGACTACTGTATGAGACCTGTACAGCAGAGTGGCGCAGTGGAAGCGTGCTGGGCCCATAACCCAGAGGTCCGTGGATCGAAACCACGCTCTGCTAAAAAAGATATTTTTCATTTTGTCAGAGATGGGACAAAGAAACCATGCTCATACTCATGTGAGCACAGTGGGAGTCTGTAAGGGTGTTTGGCCTGTACCAAACACTAATGGGAAAAGAGGCCTCTATAAGCTAGTGCACTCTTATGTCCCAATCTGATGTTGCACTCATTGTCAGCAAACCTTTACTTAAAAGGTGTTTACACAAGATCTCTGGTCAGCTGAACAAGGTTTGTGGCCACGGGCCATGGCACGGTTGGTTAAAACACTAGCTTGTTAGCACAGGTTCCTCTGTGAGATCTTTAAGTCATGTGTATGATTCCCGCCCATGCTGGGTTGTCATGTCAAGGACCTGTAACAGGACAATTCAGTGAGAAGTAGGTCTCATCATAATGTGACTGAAATAATGTTGAAAGTGATGTAAAACCCCAAACAAGATCCTAAACAATGTTTGTAAAAAATTGTTCGATGAATGATTCAGATTTAAGCTCATCTACTTTGAAATGGTAGAAACATTTATGCGAGGGTAGTAACATTTGATCACAGTTAAGTGTATACAAATTTGTATTATGCAAGTATAATTGTCTCAACAGGAGATGTGTGTGTAGAATACCACCTCTTTTAAAGATAGAATTGTTGGCATTGCATCAGCCATAGAACATAGATGATATTGTGCTAATTCTTTCATCAGAAGTGCACAGCAGAGTGGCTCTGCTAACATAGACATTTTTCATTTTCTCAGATGTGGGAAAAGAAATAACGTTTTCACTTTTCATAGTATTAGAAGATGAAATAAATGTTCTGGAACAAATGTGATGCCACATGAATTTGATTATTTAAAATTAGTTTCACAGATAAGAACTAATGATTACACTAAACTCTGTTACAGGCTTGAAATTGATTCAAATTAAGAAATTTGCCAAATCCAAATATAGTCCTTATAGAAGTAATGCAATAGTGTGTTTCATGACATCCTATAGTTCATGCATGTTTGTTTTTGCTGAGATGTGTTGGAAGGAAGTATATGTGCAGTGCCCTCTTTTGAAGATGCAAGGGTTGGCATTGCATCAGCCGTAGAGCATAATTGGTATTGCTCAGACTACTGTATAAGACCTGCACAGCAGAGTGGCGCAGTGGAAGCGTGCTGCGCCCATAACCCAGAGGTCCGTGGATCGAAACCACGCTCTGCTAAAAAAGATATTTTTCATTTTGTCAGAGATGGGAGAAAGAAACCATGCTCATACTCATTTGAGCACAGTTGTTGTCTGTAGGGGTGTTAGGCCTGTACCAAACAGTAATGGGAAAAGAGGCCTCTATAAGCCAATGCACTTGTTTCCCAATCTGAGGCTACACTCATTGTCAGCAAAACCTTACTTAATAGGTATTTACACGAGATCTCTGGTCAGCTGAACAAGGTTTGTGGCCACGGGCCATGGCACGTTTGGTTTGAACACAAGCTTGTTAGCACAGGTTCCTCTGTGAGATCTTTAAGTCATGTGTCTGATTCCCGCCCATGCTGGCTTGTCATGGCAAGGACCTGTAACAGGACAATTCAGTGAGAAGTAGGTCTCGTCATAATATGACTGAAATAATGTTGAAAGTGATGTAAAACCCCAAACAAGATCCTAAACAATGTTTGTAGAAAATTGTTCGATGAATGATTCAGATTTAAGCTCATCTACTTTGAAATGGTAGAAACATTTATGCGAGGGTAGTAACATTTGATCACAGTTAAGTGTATACAAATTTGTATTATGCAAGTATAATTGTCTCAACAGGAGATGTGTGTGTAGAATACCACCTCTTTTAAAGATAGAATGGTTGGCATTGTATCAGCCATAGAACATAGATGATATTGTGCAAATTCCTACATCAGAAGTGTACAGCAGAGTGGCGCAGTGGAAGCGTGCTGGGCCCATAACCCAGAGGTCCCTGGATCGAAACCACGCTCTGCTAAAATAGACATTTTTCATTTTCTCAGAGATGGGAGAACGAAACCATGCTCATACACATGTGAGCACATTTGTATTCTGTGAGGGGGTAAGGTCTGTACCAAACACTAATGGGAAAAAAGGCCTCTGTAAGCCAATGCACTTGTGTCCCAATCTGAAGCTACACTCAGTGTCAGCAAATCTTTACTTAATATTACTATTAGGTGTTTATACGAGATCTCTGGTCAACTGAACAAGGTTTGTGGCAACGGGCCATGGCACTGCTGGTTAGAACACAAGCTTGTTAGTACCGGTTCCTCTATGAAATCTTTAAGTCATGTGTATGATTCCCGCCCATGCTGAAATTGAATTCATGGTACAATTTATCATATGATTTGAAGCCATACCTGAAGGATTAACCTGTCATTCTTGTAAATATGTGACCGCGTGGGTTGTCATGTCACGGACCTGTAACAGGATAATTCAGTGAGAAGTAGGTCTCGTCATAATATGACTGAAATAATGTTGAAAGTGATGTAAAACCCTATGTGCCATAGGTGTTTAACCATGCATAAGACATTTCAAGTGGAATTGTACCCCAAGAATTGAAATCTCACTTTAATGCACTAGACAACCTTGATAGTCTTAACAGGAAGTATATGTGCAGTGCCCTCTTTTGAAGATGCAAAGGTTGGCATTGCATCAGCCATAGAACATAATTGATATTGCTCAGACTACTGTATGAGACCTGTACAGCAGAGTGGCGCAGTGGAAGCGTGCTGGGCCCATAACCCAGAGGTCCGTGGATCGAAACCACGCTCTGCTAAAAAAGATATTTTTCATTTTGTCAGAGATGGGACAAAGAAACCATGCTCATACTCATGTGAGCACAGTGGGAGTCTGTAAGGGTGTTTGGCCTGTACCAAACACTAATGGGAAAAGAGGCCTCTATAAGCTAGTGCACTCTTATGTCCCAATCTGATGTTGCACTCATTGTCAGCAAACCTTTACTTAAAAGGTGTTTACACGAGATCTCTGGTCAGCTGAACAAGGTTTGTGGCCACGGGCCATGGCACGGTTGGTTAAAACACTAGCTTGTTAGCACAGGTTCCTCTGTGAGATCTTTAAGTCATGTGTATGATTCCCGCCCATGCTGGGTTGTCATGTCAAGGACCTGTAACAGGACAATTCAGTGAGAAGTAGGTCTCATCATAATGTGACTGAAATAATGTTGAAAGTGATGTAAAACCCCAAACAAGATCCTAAACAATGTTTGTAGAAAATTATTCGATGAATGATTCAGATTTAAGCTCATCTACTTTGAAATGGTAGAAACATTTATGCGAGGGTAGTAACATTTGATCACAGTTAAGTGTATACAAATTTGTATTATGCAAGTATAATTGTCTCAACAGGAGATGTGTGTGTAGAATGCCACCTCTTTTAAAGACAGAATTGTTGGCATTGCATCAGCCATAGAACATAGATGATATTGTGCAAATTCCTACATCAGAAGTGTACAGCAGAGTGGCGCAGTGGAAGCGTGCTGGGCCCATAACCCAGAGGTCCGTGGATCGAAACCACGCTCTGCTAAAATAGACATTTTTCATTTTCTCAGATGTGGGAAAAGAAATAATGTTTTCACTTCTCATAGTATTAGAAGATGAAATAAATGTTCTGGAACAGATGTGATGCCACATGAATTTGATTTTTTTAAATTAGTTTCACAGATAAGAACTAATGATTACACTAAACTCTGTTGCAGGCTTGAAGTTGATTCAAATTAACAGGGAGTATTTGCCAAATCCAAATACAGTCTTAATAGAAGTAATGCAATAATGTGTTTCATGACATTCTATAGTTATTGCATGTTCGTTTTTGCTGAGATGTGTTTGAAGGAAGTATATGTGCAGTGCCCTCTTTTGATGATGCAAGGGTTGGCATTGCATCAGCCATAGAGCATAATTGATATAGCTCAGACTACTGTATGAGACCTGCACAGCAGAGTGGCGCAGTGGAAGCGTGCTGGGCCCATAACCCAGAGGTCCGTGGATCGAAACCACGCTCTGCTAACATAGACATTTTTCATTTTCTCAGATGTGGGAAAAGAAATAATGTTTTCACTTCTCATAGTATTAGAAGATGAAATGAAAATTCTGGAACCAATGTGATGACAGGTTTTTTTATTTTCATATTTATTTTCCTTTTTGTTCATTTTCTTGCTTTGATTTGACCACAGTGTTCAAGGCAGTCCACCAAATATGCAGTAATTTGGGCAACAATGACAAAAGGGTAGTGCTTAACCATGCATAACAAATTTCAAGTGGAATTGTATCCCAAGAAATGAAATCTCACTTTAATGCACTAGGCACCTCTGATAGTCTTAACAGACAGCAGAGTGGTGCAGTGGAAGCGTGCTGGGCCCATAACCCAGAGGTCCGTGGATCGAAACCACACTCTGCTAAAATAGATATTTTTCATTTTGTCAGAGATGGGACAAAGAAACCATGCTCATGTGAGCACAGTTATAGTCTGTAAGGGTGTTTGATCTGTACCAAACACTAATGGGAAAAGAGGTCTCTGTAAGCTAGTGCACTCATGTCCCAATCAATCACTCATTGTCTGCAAACCTTTACTTAATAGGTGTTTACACAAGATCTCTGGTCAGCTGAACAAGGTTTGTGCCCACGGGCCATGGCACGGTTGGTTAAAACACTAGCTTGTTAGCACAGGTTCCTCTGTGAGATCTTTAAGTCATGTGTATGATTCCCGCCCATGCTGGGTTGTCATGTCAAGGACCTGTAACAGGACAATTCAGTGAGAAGTAGGTCTCATCATAATGTGACTGAAATAATGTTGAAAGTGATGTAAAACCCCAAACAAGATCCTAAACAATGTTTGTAAAAAATTGTTCGATGAATGATTCAGATTTAAGCTCATCTACTTTGAAATGGTAGAAACATTTATGCGAGGGTAGTAACATTTGATCACAGTTAAGTGTATACAAATTTGTATAATGCAAGTATAATTGTCTCAACAGGAGATGTGTGTGTAGAATACCACCTCTTTTAAAGACAGAATTGTTGGCATTGCATCAGCCATAGAGCATAATTGATATTGCTCAAACTACTGTATGAGACCTGCACAGCAGAGTGGCGCAGTGGAAGCGTGCTGGGCCCATAACCCAGAGGTCCGTGGATCGAAACCACGCTCTGCTAACATAAGACATTTTTCATTTTCTCAGATGTGGGGAAAATGATTATATTTATCCCTTTCATGGTATCAATATTAGAAGATGAAATACAAATTCTGGAACCAATGTGATGACAGGTTTTTTTATTTTCATATTTATTTTCCTTTTTGTTCCTTTTCTTGCTTTGATTTGTCCACAGTGTTCAAGGCAGTCCACCAAATGTGCAGTAACTTAGGCAACAATGACAAAAGGGTAGTGCTTAATCATGCATAACAAATTTCAAGTGGAATTGAATCCCAAGAAATGAAATCTCACTTTAATGCACTAGGCAACTCTGATAGTCTTAACAGGAAGTATATGTGCAGTGCCCTCTTTTGAAGATGCAAAGGTTGGCATTGCATCAGCCGTAGAGCATAATTGATATTGCTCAGACTACTGTATGAGACCTGCACAGCAGAGTGGCGCAGTGGAAGCGTGCTGGGCCCATAACCCAGAGGTCCGTGGATCGAAACCACGCTCTGCTAATATCGATATTTTTCATTTTGTCAGAGATGGGAGAAAGAAACCATGCTCATACTCATGTGAGCACAGTTGGAGTCTGTAGGGGTGTTTGGCCTGTACCAAACACTAATGGGAAAAGAGGCCTCTATAAGCTAATGCACTCATGTCCCAATCTGATGTTGCACTCATTGTCAGCAAACCTTTACTTAAAAGGTGTTTACACAAGATCTCTGGTCAGCTGAACAAGGTTTGTGGCCACGGGCCATGGCACGGT
Source organism: Amphiduros pacificus (assembly GCA_949316495.1). Classification (NCBI taxonomy): domain Eukaryota; kingdom Metazoa; phylum Annelida; class Polychaeta; order Phyllodocida; family Hesionidae; genus Amphiduros; species Amphiduros pacificus. The sequence goes on along the minus strand of OX439001.1, from coordinate 40,121,201 downwards.
TGGTTAAAACACTAGCTTGTTAGCACAGGTTCCTCTGTGAGATCTTTAAGTCATGTGTATGATTCCTGCCCATGCTGGGTTGTCATGTCAAGGACCTGTAACAGGACAATTCAGTGAGAAGTAGGTCTCATCATAATGTGACTGAAATAATGTTGAAAGTGATGTAAAACCCCAAACAAGATCCTAAACAATGTTTGTTGAAAATTGTTCGATGAATGATTCAGATTTAAGCTCATCTACTTTGAAATGGTAGAAACATTTATGCGAGGGTAGTAACATTTGATCACAGTTAAGTGTATACAAATTTGTATAATGCAAGTATAATTGTCTCAACAGGAGATGTGTGTGTAGAATACCACCTCTTTTAAAGATAGAATTGTTGGCATTGCATCAGCCATAGAACATAGATGATATTGTGCAAATTCCTATATCAGAAGTGTACAGCAGAGTGGCGCAGTGGAAGCGTGCTGGGCCCATAACCCAGAGGTCCGTGGATCGAAACCACGCTCTGCTAAAATAGACATTTTTCATTTTCTCAGAGATGGGAGAACGAAACCATGCTCATACACATGTGAGCACATTTGTATTCTGTGAGGGGGTAAGGTCTGTACCAAACACTAATGGGAAAAAAGGCCTCTGTAAGCCAATGCACTTGTGTCCCAATCTGAAGCTACACTCAGTGTCAGCAAATCTTTACTTAATATTACTATTAGGTGTTTACACGAGATCTCTGGTCAACTGAACAAGGTTTGTGGCCACGGGCCATGGCACGGCTGGTTAGAACACAAGCTTGTTAGTACCGGTTCCTCTATGAAATCTTTAAGTCATGTGTATGATTCCCGCCCATGCTGAAATTGAATTCATGGTACAATTTATCATATGATTTGAAGCCATACCTGAAGGATTAACCTGTCATTCTTGTAAATATGTGACCGCATGGGTTGTCATGTCACAGACCTGTAACAGGATAATTCAGTGAGAAGTAGGTCTCGTCATAATTTGACTGAAATAATGTTGAAAGTGATGTAAAACCCTATGTTCCATAGGTGTTTAACCATGCATAAGACATTTCAAGTGGAATTGTACCCCAAGAATTGAAATCTCACTTTAATGCACTAGACAACCTTGATAGTCTTAACAGGAAGTATATGCGCAGTGCCCTCTTTTGAAGATGCAAAGGTTGGCATTGCATCAGCCATAGAACATAATTGATATTGCTCAGACTACTGTCCCAGAACTGTACAGCAGAGTGGCGCAGTGGAAGCGTGCTGGGCCCATAACCCAGAGGTCCGTGGATCGAAACCACGCTCTGCTAAAATAGATATTTTTCATTTTGTCAGAGATGGGAGAAAGAAACCATGCTCATACTCATGTGAGCACAGTGGGAGTCTGTAAGGGTGTTTGGCCTGTATCAAACACTAATTGGAAAAGAGGCCTCTATAAGCTAGTGCACTCTTATGTCCCAATCTGATGTTGCACTCATTGTCAGCAAACCTTTCCTGAATTCTATGTGTTTACACGAGATCTCTGGTCAGCTGAACAAGGTTTGTGGCCACAGGCCATGGCACGGTTGGTTAAAACACTAGCTTGTTAGCACAGGTTCCTCTGTGAGATCTTTAAGTCATGTGTGTGATTCCCACCCATGCTGGGTTGTCATGTTAAGGACCTGTAACAGGACAATTCAGTGAGAAGTAGGTCTTGTCATAATATGACTGAAATAATGTTGAAAGTGATGTAAAACCCCAAACAAAATCCTAAACAATGTTTGTTGAAAATTGTTCAATGAATGATTCAGATTTAGGCTCATCTACTTTGAAATGGTAGAAACATTTATGCAAGGTTAGTAACATTTGATCAAAGTTAAGTGTATAAATATTTCTATTATGCAAGTATAATTGTCTCAACGGGAGATGTGTCTGTAGAATACCACCTCTCTTAAAGACAGAATTGTTGGCATTGCATCAGCCATAGAACATAGATGATATTGTACAAATTCTTTCATCAGAAGTGCACAGCAGAGTGGCGCAGTGGAAGCGTGCTGGGCCCATAACCCAGAGGTCCGTGGATCGAAACCACGCTCTGCTAAAATAGACATTTTTCATTTTGTCAGAGATGGGAGAATGAAACCATGCTAATACTCATGTGAGCACATTTGTATTCTGTGAGGGGGTAAGGTCTGTACCAAACACTTATGGGAAAAGAGGCCTCTGAAAGCCAATGCACTTGTGTCCAATCTGAAGCTACACTCAGTGTCAACAAATCTTTACTTAATATTACTATATTAATATTACTTAATATTACATACAGACTACTGTATGAGACCTGCACAGCAGAGTGGTGCAGTGGAAGCGTGCTGGGCCCATAACCCAGAGGTCCGTGGATCGAAACCACTCTCTGCTAAAATAGATATTTTTCATTTTGTCAGATTCCCGCCCATGCTGGGTTGTCATGTTAAAGACCTGGACAATTCAGTGAAAAGTAGGTCTCGTCATAATATGACTGAAATAATGTTGAAAGTGATGTAAAACCCCAAACAAGATCCTAAACAATGTTTGTTGAAAATTGTTCGATGAATGATTCAGATTTTAGCTCATCTACTTTGAAATGGTAGAAACATTTATGCGAGGGTAGTAACATTTGATCAAAGTTAAGTGTATACAAATTTATATTATGCAAGTATAATTGTCTCAACAGGAGATGTGTGTGTAGAATACCACCTCTCTTAAAGATAGAATTGTTGGCATTGTATCAGCCATAGAACATAGATGATATTGTGCAAATTCTTTCATCAGAAGTGCACAGCAGAGTGGCGCAGTGGAAGCGTGCTGGGCCCATAACCCAGAGGTCCGTGGATCGAAACCACGCTCTGCTAAAATAGACATTTTTCATTTTCTCAGATGGTAAAAGAGATGATGTTTCTTCTTTCATGGTATCAATATCAGAAGATGAAATAAAGATTCAAGAACCAATGTGATGCAATAATAATAATAATAATAATCATAATAATAATAATAATGATAATAATAACTGGACTATTTAAAATCTGTTTCACAGATAAGAACTATTGATTAAAATGTTTTCAGAATTCTGAAGTTATTGACAATCACAAATATTTTAAACATGTATTTGGCAGGCATGACACCAGACTCCTTGTTCAAGTTGTTGATCACAAAAAGTCATGGGAAATGTACATTATTTTTTGTTGTCTTATTCCAGACAATGCTTCAATAGCATTCCTTTTTAGACTTGTTCCAAACATTATGTGATGATTCACCATAGAAATTGATTCTAAATTGAAGTCTTGCCACAATTCTTCAATATTACCGGTAGTATGAAGGAAATTTGGGGGCTAAATGCTCTGAGATGCAGGGGACCTCAGCCATAACTGTATGTGTTGAAAATGGCTAGTAATAGGAATGGCATGATTGAAACAGGGGTTTTGTTGATCTTTAAGGTTTCATTCAGGTGATTGCTTAGTCCACCAGGTGGCAGCTCTTAGCAGCATGAATTCTAATTCTATTGTATTTCATTAAATTACACAATGACTGTTAGCTTTTTGGGACATTTAGTATTGTGTTTAAGCTGATAATTTTATGATTACATAATAAAATACCTATTTGTTTATTAAACTTAGACAGCATGAATGAATAAATGTAATAATAGAATATAATATTATTGCAACACTTGTTACATTCTGAGTCTTAATATGTTGCAGCATTAATATTCATTTCCACAGGCAGTTCACTCAAAGGAATTGGATGAACATATATTGAGAATGGGACATTTCAAAACACATCACAATGCCAGATTAGGTACTCCTTGGGTGACACAAAATATGCATTTTTATATTATCTTTTTTTTTTCTCAAATGTTAGGTTTTCATTTAACATATCCACAATAACATATTTGTTACTTTGTTACCTGTATAAATCTAGAAAGCCCCTTATACATTCCAAGGTCAAGTTTATATCCTAAACTGCGGTCAATCTTGTCTTGCATTTCCTTAAAGATTGAAATATACATAATTTCAGATGTGAATTTTTTTTTAAATCTGTTTAAAATATATTAAGCAGAATCAAATTAATTTTAAAATAATCATGATGGAATACATTTCTTTCTCATATCATTCCCCACCGTAAATGGTAGAAAGGTACATTCGGGATTGTCAAGTCAGAACTATTTACAAAAATCAGGCTGTGCACTGACTGGTGAAAGAATAGATTGCTATCCATAAAGCCTCTGCTTTCTAATAATTGGTTACTGTCTCAGTCAGCCAACTGATCACACATCATGACCAGATGTTGGTCATTTCTGATTGGTTGATATTTTGGTGGGCAAGACAAGTATCTCAGGACTTGGAGAATTCCCAATTTCAAATGATATTGAATACAAGACATTGACTGCAGAAGTAGTGAGAAGATTGAATGACTGGCATTTCAACCGATGTGATACCCAGTACACTGCACCAGTTTTTCAAATATTTTGGGGGGATATTTGGAAGATTTTTAAAAGTACATGTCCTTCTCTGCTCTAAGAGATATAAGAAATTTCATGTGAACAAGATTAGTCTAATTGCAGATAATATCTCCATATACTGCCAGGCTTCAAAAAGCAGATAAGTTAGCTATTTTTGCATCAGAATTCAGAACTTTCTCATTTCAAAAGTCGGAATTTTTGCACTTTTCCTTGCATTGCTTGAATATATGTGAGTGGCAGTTGATGGATATATATGTAAAGAACATAGATTGATTGTGAGATCAAAAGTGGATATATTATTTAAAGACGAGACATACTTTGAAAAATTTAATTGAAAATTGTAACAAGTGATTAATGAGAATACTCTCTGTTGTAATAATTAAATATTGGCAGAAATCCTCCTACTATTGAAAGTAATTAACTGATATTGAAAACCGCTTTTACATAAACTTTATTAAATATCACAGTTTTGACCATCAAGATTACACGAATATATCGCTGACACAAATATCTTAAATCAAGTCCCACTTAATTCAGCACACTTTGATTTATTGGATGTTTCTGTGATAATATTGTGCTCAATATGTCTATATATTTTAAGGAATAAAATTACACAGTCCTTGTAAAAAAGGTGTTTAATATCTTGTATGAATAATCACCAGAAAATGTCTAACTGAATAAGAGGTATCCTTTATATTTTTACAGTTTAAAAAATTTCTTTCAATACTAATACAGGCAATGATTGAGTTTTTAGTTGGGAATATTTTTCACCACATGGACGGCTTCCACCACTGTTTGCCCTGGTCTCTTCACCCTGGGGTCCATTAACGGAACATTCATCCTGAAACAACAAAATACAATCATAAGAATCAATATATATTGCATTCCCTCTGAATTTAAATTCAGAAAGCTTATTGACTATAAATGTCTTTATTCAGAATTAAATTAGAGCTGCTTCTGTTATTTATAGTTAAAAAACTAGAATAATAAACCAGGTAACACAAATTCAATTTTTATATTTAAATATAAAAATGCATGTAAAAGATGAATTTTCATCAATAATACATACATATGAAATTTCCATGACTAAATTCTTAATTTTGTGCATTTTAATCATAGATCATGTGACCACCGAAAATACATACTTGACATTGGTTCTGTGGTTGACAACGAACAGTGGGTTGACCTGGCTGAGTATTTCATCATTCACTGAGATGCCGTCCAAGTATTGTTTGAGGAGCGTACGCAGCTGCTGATTCTCTTGAAGCAACGTCATCTTCTCCTTATCCAGAGCAACCTTGTCCAGTAGCACCTTGTTGTAGCGCTTCCAGAAGTTCTCCAGCCCACCATACTCGTACATCACCTGAATGGAAAATGCCAATTGCAAGTCATGATTATATAAAGAAACAAATGGAAAGTAATTCTGGATACAAACATTTATAATCCTGTAATGACACATTTTGTACTCTTTCCATTCTATACCTTTTTCAACTTTATCTTTAAAGGAAATATATTTAATTTTAATTTTGGCATTTACAGAAAATTTAAGATTAAGTGGTCAATGATATCAATTTCAAAGGCCCATGTAGTTGCTTCCTCAAATGAAAATGGACATTTATTGCATGGATCTAAATTTGGTTGAAAATAGTTAAATGGTTAAGGATTACAAACAGTGTCATGTGTAATGTGTATATGATAATGCAAAAGAAAGATCCCCAGTTACTTTTCAAAAAGAGTAGGAGATTGAGTTATGGTGACAGACTTCAATTTGACCTTGTGTAGCCTAACTTTAACTGAAAAGATTTTCAATACGAACAAACAAACAAATAAAGATCTGGTAAAACCGATCTTACAGCTGCCAGAGGTTCTGATGGGGGTTCCAGGACAGCTGCATTAATGTCATCATGCTCATCAGTGGTTAGAGATGTGGCATAAAACGGGAGAACTTTTTCCTCCTCTGTTTCCAACTTCCTGCACATCTCTGCCAGCTTCAGAATGCGCTCTCCCTGGTAGAATACAAAATGAGTTCAAAAATTTGTCAGATTTTATCAGTAAAAGGAATTAATTGCCTCTGTATTGTGAATATTAAATAAGAAACCATATGAATTATATCACTTAATGGTGGTTCTCAAACCAAGCTTTTTAATATTCATACAGTTAAACAGACTTAAATAAGAGCGATGCAATGAGAAACAATTAGGGTTTGACCCAATTCCTTCATTGCCCCCAGTATCTGGAAATTCCAATGGCAAAACTATAACAGAGTAAAAAAACTATGTTGTTTATATTAAACAATATTCTGTACCTTTTCTGCTTTTCTCTTTAGTTCCCGGATAGCTGCATTGGACTCTAATGTCAGTTTAGTCAGTCTTTCCCGCTCCTGTTCACGCAATTTGTTCATTTGACCTTTCAACTCTTGGAAGTGTGCTAGCATCATTTCACGCTCCTTTCAAGACAAAATTTTCAGTAAACATAAAGTCAATTTTTTTATTTTATACTTCACAGATATTTGTCTAATTTATTTAGATATATTACTTCATAACAGATTATAAGAGAAAACTTTCTTACCTCTAGATATATTACTTCATAACAGATTATAAGAGAAAACTTTCTTACCTCTCGTAATTGCTTATTCCTCTCTTCACATTCTTTAGCATTATTACCCATCTTAGCTTTGAGTTGAGAAATATTGTCCTGAAATACAATATTTTATACATATTTATTTCATATGGATCATACTATGTTATAAATTATGAATTAATATAACTGAGTTTAACATCATTTTAAGAGAAATAGATGCTCACAGAAAGTCTGAGAAGTTTCCTCATTTGCTGCTCAATTTCCTTGGCACTACGTTCATCCTTGGCCTTGAGTTCTTCAAACGCTTTCTTTCGCTCATCTGTTGTATCCTGGTAGTTCTTCAAGGCCAGGCGGAACTGACCCCACAGTTCTTCCACAGCGATCTCTAACTGTACTCTCAGTGCATGCTTTTCTTCTAAATTCTTTAGAAAAAATACCAGGAAGAAAATACAGCTTTAGTAATCTGCCAGGGAAGAAACATGAACTTTGAGAAACTTAATCACTCTTTTTAAGATCATCTACAACACATGTTTACACTCTATTTTGAATTTTATCTTTTAAATCTGGGACTTAAGTTGAAAAGCAGACAAAAAAAATACCTTATTCTTTATTTCATCTCTCATACTCTGGAACTCAGATCTGGCATCACTTTCCTTTTCATTAAAATTCTGCTCCATGGCAAACATGATATCCTGCAGGTCTGAGACTTCCTGGCCATGTTGGTCCACCAACATACTGCGTTCAGTGTCAAACTCGGTCATCAACATTTGCTGCTCCTTGCCACACTCTGTCTGCAGTGTGTCTAATCTCTGTCTCTGTAGATCTGATCAGAATACACAAAATATCTTTAATAAAAATATCTATTGCACATAAAACTGTTAATATAAAAGTGTTCTTTGCAAACAATTCAGACTTATTTTTAACCACCGATTTAGATCAATAATCCACAGGTAAAAAAATGACTGAGACAATTCTGCTGCACTGGAGCATTAAATCAAAAGTCACAGATACATACCTATGAGGTAATCCACATTTTGCAAATGACTCCTCAGTGCCATGGCATATTGTTCTTCAGCTTCTTGGAGATCTTTAGCTAGAGATTTGATGACACTATCTTTTCTGTCTACCACTCTTTCAAAAGTTTGACTCAAGATCTCAATGTCCTTTTTCAGTTCTTTGGATTTTGCTTCTCTCATAATGTTTCGCCACTGGTGATTTAATTTGTTTAAGTTGAATTTAGTAGCTTTTTCTTCCTTTGCTAGTTTATCCTAAAAGAATAAATCATAATAAAACATCACATTTCAATATATTTAAGCGCTTCGAGCAGACTTGGTCTGATATAGCGCTATATAAATCGTTATTATTATTATTATTATATCCTAATTTTATTTATCCAATTGTAATGTAAATTGCTTAGCGATGAAATATAAGATGAATACATTCCATAAAATAAAATAAAAAACTTAAAATCAATCATGCCTTCAAAAACTGTGTGAGCATATCCTCTTTCTTTTTCCTCATTTCCTCTTCTGCAAGACGTTGCTGTTCCAAATACAGAATCCTCTCCTCTTCTGTCATTTTGGACAGCTTCCCAGACTTCTTGTTTTTCTTTCCTGCCATTTTTACTGTCTATCTGGAAATCAAAATTTTCCCATCAATTATTCAGGACAATAGTACAAAGCTAGCTAAGATAAAGGCAGCACATTGGGAAATGTTTGACAGTTTGAATATGGACATCTTCAACTGGGCAAGTGAGTGACATCCCAAACACTGACTATATCGGTCATCAAAATAAAGACAGTATTGATATCAACTGGGATAATATCCTTACCATCGCCATAGTCCCGGAGAATGTAAAGAAAATCTAATAATTTATGGGAACAATGGGAATGTTTATGTCCTTCCTGGTTATTGCCTATGATGGATTTCATATGGTTTAATGGCCTCCGTGCTTTGGGACTACCTACTTTTGAGGGTCATATTGAATCGAGGAGCATAAGGAAATAAGGCCTTAACTGGATGGAAAAGGATATTTTGTCATTATGTGAAGTTAAGACATTTATGAATATTAGGGATTGTCTCTGTCCATGTACATTACAAGTGGAGAGAGCTTACAACAACTTGTCTATTCCATCCACATTTATTAATATATCTGAAAACTTTTAAGTGTAAAGGGTCTGTAGGTCTTTTAGGTCAAATAGCCTTCTTGAAGGAGATATACATGAATTGAGAACATATGTGCCTCTGTCAGGTGCTTATCTATTTAATATACTGAGATATAGCCCAGACCTCACTCACAGCCCAATCCATGTACATGTATATAGATCTGGAGATAAAAATTAGTGCAAAGGGAAGGATGTCAGCATCCACCGTTAAATCTCTCCTGAGAAAGCCATTTAACCTGAAAGATGTTTAGCCCCTAATGGACAGGAGGGATGTTAACATCCACCACTGGCAACAGATGGGAAGGACGTTAATGTCCCCATTGTTCTGGCTTTTTGATGTCATTTTGTCACATTCTGTGGGGCTGCAACTAATCACAATGTAATCATGATAATAATGACAGACTGCTTGGAACATGAACTTTTAACCAAGAACTTTGTTGAGCATATTGAACAACCATAGTTATCTTAATAATAATCCTACAATGTCCGTACACATATCTGGTTAGGGACCTATTACGGCAGTCGAGACAATGGTGGGAGACAATGGCAATTGTTTCGACCAAACAGAGAGCAGCTAACAGACGATTACAAGAAGTGTCCATAGTCCAATGACGGGATGTGGTGATCACTACGTGTCAACATTTCAATAAAGCATAGATGTTTTTCACAGAATAAATGACAGAAAAATAATTCAACAGCTGAAAAAAAAGTGTTCGCATTAACCCCTAACGGACGGGAAGGACGGCAACGTCCACCACCGGTAAAGGACGGGAGGGACATTGATGTCCCCATTGTTTTGGCTTAATGACGTCATTTGTATCATTCCGAAAGGCTGCAACTTGTTACAATGTAATCATGATAATGACGTCAGACTTAGGGGACCATGAACTTTTGACCCCAGCACTTCATTAAGCATATTGAATAACCATGGTTATAAATATTATCAATTAAGTATGTAGATACACTAGTCCAGATAAAAATTGGTTAGTCCTGCCAGTCAACAAAATTTAGATAGCCTAGTCCCTTAGGGGTTAACTGGCAACAGGATCATTTGGCCATTTTGGGGCAGCTACCTATATTAATGGGGAGAAAAAAACAACTGTCAAAATGGAGATCGGCAATTTTACTAATTCGCCTGAAGATAATTCTAATTTATCGATGACCAATAAACTACACAGTTAAGCGACAACACAATTAAACCTGTAGTGCATGAGCACTGATGTCAAGATGAGTGATGACTGTTGAGGTTGTGGAGAGTGATGAAAGAGAACTCCGAAAAGTGATCAAAAATCGCGGCTAATGAACAAATGTCGAATAGCTTTCGCATAATAATAATCTGTAATCTCCAGTCCGTCATCTTGCAATTGGAAAATAAATCCTGCCGTCTTGTGCTTACCTATTAGACTCCGAAATACCAGATATAATTGAACAACACAAAATTCTGCAAAGATCCGCTCGTCTCTCAGTGTTTTGTAACCAATGGTTACCATGTTGCCAAAATAAGTAGGTCATACTCTTTAAACTATATTTATTTTCGAAATGGGGTTGGTATATAGTAGCAGGTTAATTAGTGGGATTTTTCTCTATTAAAAATTTACACAGGTCAATTTACATAGGACATTATTTGTTGAAAAATCAAAATGAAAGAAGAAATCAGTGTTTAAAGATGTGGAGAGTAACCGATAAAAATAGGGCAAAGGTCACACTCTTCTTGCAGACGACGCATACTTAACTCAGTTTAACTACAAATTTGGTGTTTTATCTTGAATCTTGACATTCATTGAAAGGTATTTGATTAGATCTGCTATGATGGAATCAAATAAGGGTGACATTTTGAAGAGACGGGTTGGTGTTGTTGGATTTGGCTCGTTAGGTTTGTGAAAAGTTCCATTTATCGCTCATTGGTCACACCCCCTCCGCACAATGCAACTTCTCAAATGCTCAAATGAAATCAAATAAAATCAATAGGCCGATTGCGGGTTACCATCTTGTTTTTTTTAATGATTAGATTTTAGAGAGTTTTTTGTGCACTTCCGATTGTAATTGTGCAGTTCCGGCGTGTTGTTTTCAATGGGGCAGTATGGCTGTCTTGCACCCAGTAGGAATCAGGGCCCAGTAGGAATTCCTACATTGTGCAACTGCCCAAAGTAGGAATTCCTACTTTGTGCAAATAAGTAGGAATTTTCAGATATATCAATAACTGATAAGACTGGATGTGGCTAATATAATTACAATGTTTATTAGTCTACTATTATATTTTGTATTTAAAAAAATAACAGACACTTCCTCTGGCTTAATTGGACATTGTTGGCATTATAGAATATGGTTACAAATTTTGATTGACTAGTACATTATAATAGAGATATGACATTTTTGGAAATAGAAATGTTGATTGTCATTTTACTTTGACAAAAAATGTACAAACATTTTTGTTTGTTTGGAATATTCGTATCGCAATTGTAGATCTACATTTACAAGCCCACACCCAGATATCTACCTATTTGCCAATGAGAAATGTACATATCACTGATAAAATCATATTTTTTATGCACACAACTAATATCAGTGCATTCTCATATCATTATTATTATAACAGTCCTATGTTCATATTGCCAAACCTCCTCATTCTTATTCCTGACATTTGGATTCTTGACTCTGATATTCCTACTTATTTGCACAATGTAGGAATTCCTACTTTGTCCTGCCCAATGTAGGAATTATTCCTACATTGTGCAAGATTCCTACTTTGTGCACGACATGGCGACCCGCAATCGGCCTATGGACTTGAAAATCATATTTCTCTCACTATTTATCGTTTAATATTCAAACGAACAATACTGATTGAACTGAAACTGCTACATATTACCCTCTCAAATTTTCAATATTGAAATAAAAAACATACGGTAGTAAAATTCCACTAACCCAATCAATCATACAGTCATTTTTTTTCTCATTTTTACTGCCTCCATTATCGTAAATTTTAAGTGGACGGAGCTTACAGACACTTATCTACTCCATCAATTTTAGCTCATTTAAATTTACTTTTTCCACTCTCTGTTAGGAACTTTGAGTTCACGAGCTCATTTAAATTTTGTGGATTTGGTAGGACTCGCCCATTTTGGTAGGACTCGCCCATTTTAGTAGGACTCGCCCATTTTTCTGAACAAGTGTATTTGCTAACTGAATTGATAAAATTAATAACTATGGTTATTCAATGTGCTTAACTAAGTTCTGGGGTCAAAAGATCATGATCCAAGATGTCTGACATCCTAATCTCATATGATTCTGTAGGGCTGCAACATGATTACATTGTATCCTACAGAATTACAAAATGATGTCTTTAGCCAGAACAAAGTGGACAATAATGTCCTTTCCGTCCTTTTGGAGCTGGAGGTCTAAATGGCCGTCTCGGGAGAAATTTCATGAGTTTTGAGCTGTTACACAGTTATTTTCCTATATGTGGATTGAGAACATGTTCCTCTGTCAGCTGCTCGTCTGTTTAAATTAACGAGATATAGCCCAGATCTTACTCCTGTCTCAATCTACATAGATCGAGAAATTGCCGTTTTTATTATGATAATGAAATAATCAAAACATTTAAGCTGTGTTTCCCTATGTGCAGTCCATAATGCAGTCCTTCATGCAGAGAGCCTCATAATGTGTTCACATGTATGCCTCAGTTTTGGGAACAAAGTCAGCAAGGAATATACATGTATACATATTTGTCATTAACACAGGACAATATTTGGTTGATGCAATATCAAAGAGAGATGATTTGGAGGTGGCGTTTGTGTGGAACAGAACTGTCTCTGCTATGGAGGGAAAAGTGGACACAACTCTAATATTAGAGGATCTTAACTGTTTTGCTGAAAGGTATATGATGAATTAGCCTAGGAAAAATATTCTTGACTGCCACATTGAAAGAAGCAATTTAATTGCATAACAAATAGCTGTTGGGTTTTATGAGAGATTCCATTTTCCAGGAAAGCTGACCTGATTGTTGAAGTGGCCCATCCGAGCATTTCAATGCAATATGGTGAACATTTCCTCAAATATGCTGATTATTTGGTACGTTAATATAACAATATGATTAAACCAAATATTTTTATGTCAGTTTCATTAAAGTGATGAACGAACATATAAAACTGCATTTCCAATGATCAAATGAATGAAAGTGAAAAATAAATTAAATCAAACTGTAATTCTTGATTCTAAAATTATTGAGTGAATGATCATACAGTGAGAATTTATTCTGAAGTTTAATAATCATGAATTGGATAATGAAATTGTTTAATACTTTTATTAAATTAGTTTATGGATAAATATATGCCTCTAAGTCTCTGGTATGTACAATTCATTCAGGTCGGATCACCCACAGCTCTTGCTGACCAAGAAACTGAAACCAAGCTCAGATTAGCAGCAAAGCATCATGGGATATATGTTCCAAGTGGTGCATTCTGGGGAGGTGAGGATATTCTCAAGATGGCTAATAGAGGAACATTACAGGTGATCTTTTGGAAATACGGTTAAATAAATGCACAATTTTGAATTGAGTTATTGATTTGAACTATCATATTCTTCAATACATAATTCAAATGTTATGATACTGCAAAGCTATAAATTTAAGTTTTATTCTAAAATCTGTTTCACTTCAAGTATATTTTGATGGATATGCTATTCCTAACATCAAATTTAGAAAATATTTTAGTTTTATATATTTGTTTACCCTTTTTTAAATTTTGAAATGAAGCAGTTTAAAATCTTTGTAATGAAATGATACCAGGATTATCTATCAGAGGTTTTATGATTGGGTTCAGAAAGGCCATCATTTATCATAATACAACGTATCAAATGAATAAAATGTGCTGGGTACCATAATAATAATAATAATGATGATAATGATAATGGTAATAATTATCAATAATATGAATAGGAATGATAAAGTCATTAATTAATTCATACGCGGCATCCGCTGGACCAATCGGCTTGATCTTGGGCTCATTGGAAAGAAAAAGATGAAATATTAAAAAAGGCGGAAGGGACATAGCATACATTTCTTTTATTATTAGTCAAAATAGCCAAAAACTAGTATTTCAAGCAGTACAGAGGGAGGAACTTACCAAAAGGTAACAGCAGTATTGTACATGATCATATTTACATAATTTATGATGTTACCATGACGTCATTATGCCTGACATCACTATGTCTGACGTCACTATGATGACACTTTCCTGTATGACGTCATCATGTTTATCTTACTTGCAATGTCAATATGATCTTTCTACTCGAATCATTGACAAAGGTATGGTCTTTTGTATATAAAATATTCTGTTGAAAGAAGTGTACATCTCGTAGCCTCACGCAACTGTGTTTACCTTGCTTGCAACGTCACGAGGGCTTCATTGCAGGTTAAATCATCTCTCTATTCCAAATATTGACGAAACTGTGGTCTTTTGTAGATATGTGTAATATTAAGATGAAAGAATTGTTCATCTCGTAGCCTCAAGCAACTGCTTGCAACGTCAAGACTTCTTTCACCATTGCAAGTTAAATCTTTTTATTCAAATAATAATAATAATAATAATAATAATAATAATAATAATAATAATAATAATAATAATAATAATAATAATAATAATAATAATAATAAATTTCCCAGGCCCATGTCATATATCTTTTGTGCTATGAATCAGTCAAAGCAATCTAGTTACATAAATTATTCTCCAAATCATGAACATATTGTACAGGATACATATATTTACAATATATTTACATAATATCATGATCTATTCCTCTCTGATTTGTAAAGGATTAGATTCACAAGTTGTGACCTATAAGGCCTTTAAGTAGGTCATTTTGACCTAGTTTTATAATTTTTTCTAAAAACTATGAATAAAGATATTATGTAATATAAATGTAGTGAGAATACATACTATTTGTAGTGTTTTGCAAAGTATCACAAATAGCCGATTTTGAAAATCGGTTCCTGTGACCTTGAAAATTGCCCAAGGTCACCCAATATCAGATTTATCCAAGCCCCCCATAGGTTGACCACATCTACCAAGTTATATCAATATTGCCGTATTTTGTAAGAAAATAGAGCATTCACAAGCCAAGTTGCTCCTGTGCTGGCCATGATCTTGACCTTGACCCAAGCTCACAAAAATTTCTGCCCCAAAAATTTCCCAATAATAATAATAATAATAATAATAATAATAATAATAATAATAATAATAATAATAATAATAATAATAATAATAATAATAATAATAATAATAATAATAATAATAATAAAATTCATATAGCGCTGTTACCAGTCTGTTCATAATGCTGTGTTCAATACACACTTTCTGAAAAGGTGTTTTTTTCTTATGAGATGGGGAACTACCGGTAGTTGATCAGACACTGTCCTCTCAGTAAGTTTGGAGATGTAAGTCAAGTTTGAGACAGGTCTGTAATTCTTCTCAATAAGTTCTAGATCTAGTTTCTTCAGGAGAGGTGGAATAATAGCTGATACTACTGAGTCAGACAGTGATTTGTTTATGATAGCAGTGATGATGGGCAGGAGGATATCAATGAGGTCATGAAGTAACCATATGGGAATTGGGTCAAGCTCACATGATTTCTTAGTTGCCTTTCTCATCTGTTTACGAACATCCTCAATTGTCAGGGGCACAAACCTATCAAGCACTGCAGATGTGGAAAGAGAATGACTAGCATTGTTCGCCATGCCATCTGGCTCGATTTTTCAAATTTCGATTTTTGAAATATTTTCATAAATTATCTATTTCAGGCATTGTGTGTCTCAATGACTAAACACCCACAAAGTTTCAAGCTCACTGGGGAGTTGAAGGAAAAGAACGATAAAATTGTTTCAGAGAGAACAATACTTTACAAAGGTTAAAATTTCTTATTATTTCTGACTTTGAATCAAACTTTTATCACCAATACAATTTTAAGTAACTAAATAAAGTTATGTCAAAGAATATAATTTTATTTCACAATCAACTGTATCTTAAATTGCAGGGCCTGTGCGTGAATTATGTCCACTTGCCCCCAACAATGTGAACACTATGGCTGCAGCATCCATGGCTGCCCACAACCTGGGATTTGACAAGGTGCAAGGCTGCCTCATAGCCGACCCAAAGTAGGTTTGCAACAGGAATCATTCACAAATAATTTACATATATATATATATTTATGTAAACCATTGAGAATATATATATATATATATATATATATATATATATATATATATATATATATATATATATATATATATATATATATATATATATATATATATTCTCAATGGTTTACATAATTTTATATATATATATTTATTCTCAATGGTTTACGTAATTTGTTATATATTTATGCCTATTTTAGCCTTCCAGACTGGCATATAGTAGAAATAGAAGCATGGGGACCAGGGGATATGGAAAATGACACAGCATTTCATGTACATACTATCAGGAAGAATCCGGCCAAACCTGGAGCTGTGACAGGCAGCGCCACCTATGCATCATTCCTCAGCAGCTTGATACGTAAGTAAACTATATACTTTGAATTGGAGCACAATGTTTCCCATAGTTCCAAACATTTTTCAAGCCAAAATACAAGACGTTCCTTTTTCTTTAATATATATTATATTTCGTGTTAAACTTTCACATTTACAGGATCCAATGGCAAAGGGCCTGGGGTTCATCTGTGCTAGGCTTTGGTAATGTCATCAAATCATCAATGGACAGATACAAGGAAGCAGAATATTTAGTCATGGAAATAAATGCAAAACCAAAACTGCCAAATGTACATGTAATATGACAAAATGCCTGTGAAAATATGAAATAAACTTCCTTAAATCCGAGGCAAGTCACAAGGTATTTGAAAGAAGGAAATCAGTGATAATGAATAAACAATCTTGCATTAATGGGCTTCCAAAACATTAAATGGTACAATGCTTTATCTGTTGTTCTGTATACAATTTCTTGTATTTGTATGGTGTAAAGTTTTATGAGATTTATTTTACCGCTGCAATTAACTGAATATATTTCATGTGTGCATGTAATTACCGAATAAGACAATCAACCCATAAGTAAATTATTTTTGTATATTTACAATGTATTTACATATAAAATATAAAAGAAAAAAATCCTAGTGAAAATAAAATCTGTGTAATATCAAAAAATAGAAAGAAACACCTCCATTTAAAAAGTCATCTATTTTTCACATAGTATCTATTATATTGTATATATAAACCATCAAAATAAAGGTGCTTTTTTACAAAAAAAAACATTTCTGACAGAATGTCCCTCCCTTAATATTAATGTCTTCTAATACCTCAGAGAAACAGGTTTTTTTATTTTCTTGGCCTGATATTGCAACATACCATAAACATTTTTTTATTTACTGAAGATTCTTTGAGAATATAGTACCACAGTGAAGCTTTTTTTGAAAAATTATTTTATTAGTTTTTCATGCATTTAATTAAACATCCAAGAAAAATATTGTCAATAAATATATTTTAATTAATTTTTATTACCGGTAGTCACCTACACATATATAACGTACAGTATGAGGGCAAAACAAATATATCTGGACAAATGCACATTTATACACAATTCAAATTATTTTTCTTATATGTGTATGAAACTTGTTATGAGTAATTAACAGTTATCAAATCAATGCTATAGAGTAACTCACTGATTTAAAAAAATCAAATATCTATTAAAGTCAAATGAAAATTAGTCTTTTTTATATAACAGATTGTATATTAACACAACATAATGAATTAGTATGATTACTTGTATGTTGGATCTAATGTGGCAGTCAGTACATTACATGCTGTAACTATTAATCATTTAAGCACCAAGCAGTAAATAGAAATATATTATGCATCTTGCAGCCCCGTTTAACCATTTAATTAATCACTTGTTTAATTTATTATTTTACCACAAATAGCACTTGAGATATTTACAGGAAAATATAACCTCTTGTGTTCAATTGAAAAAATATCACCTATTGTGTTTTACTCCAAAAAGCTTGACTGTTGTTTCTGGCCCCTCTCACGTCGTCAGGGCCTGAGATAGTGTTTAGATCTAAGAGCAGCCACTGCTCCTCATGAATATTCATCATGATTATTCATCAGTTATCCATGCTGCTGTGCTCTGATTGGTGAGGTATGTAAGGTGACTGTGTCTGACATATTGAAAGTTATTTTGGGAGGCCTGATATGTGCATCATAATAGACTCATGTGTGTGCCCAGTGCTGCAGACAAGGGTTGGGACAGCAGACAGTATAATTATCACACATTTGCTTAGAACAGTAGGCACTGGCCTGACTGTCACAATAGGTGACAATTAGGTTCCTACAACACTTAAGAGCTTGCTTCACTGACTGAGGAGATAAGTGTGTAGGACTTATATTAATACTAGTAACTTTTAAGAAATAGAAGGTGTGCAAAAATGGTACAATTCTGAACTCTATAACTTTAGGGAACTGTTAAATCCAGTAGGAAATTGACTATTTATATATCAGTGTAAATAAGTCTTGATTTTTTCCTGGAATTAAAAAATATATATATTTTGGGCTGAGCATTGGTAACTGGCTCACATGTCTGAAATATAAAGCCTATCATGCATATTTTGAATACAATTTGAGAGCAGAAGTTAATCACCTTCATGAACTATTTTGAACCTATAATTTGTGGTTAAATCGTATTCAAGATTATTCTTAAAATTGTCAATTTTTGAAAAAGTGAATTACAATACATGCAATATATTGATAATATTTTCCCATTAATATACCACTTGCTAACTATGTACAACATACTAACCCAAATGCCTTATTCATAATTAATTGTTTATCACAGAATCATTGCGAGGGGTGATTGTCCCATCAATTGTTTTGGATCAGTTTTGAGTCAATATCATTTTGGTCATGCATGAGCCAGTATGTGACCATGCTGTATACTGCACAAGATATATATGACCATATAAACGTTTGGCCCCAACTGAC
Source organism: Amphiduros pacificus (assembly GCA_949316495.1). NCBI lineage: Eukaryota > Metazoa > Annelida > Polychaeta > Phyllodocida > Hesionidae > Amphiduros > Amphiduros pacificus. The sequence goes on along the minus strand of OX439001.1, from coordinate 40,101,962 downwards.
AAAACAAATGAGCAAAGGTCAAACCACTGCCAAAAGCCTAGACGAGGATTCTCATTGGCCTCTGGAATATTATGGTGCATGAGATACTTGAGTATGGAATATATATATCTAATAATACATTTATATCTTACCAGAAATATTAACTAAACATCACTGAAATATAAGCATTGCACATTATTATAATCATGTTATGCAGTTTTGTCTGCAAATACTGCAGAAAGTACCAATATATTAATTATTGATCGCGTTTGATGCATCGGTAATATCATGAAATCTTAATCAGTTCCTGGTAATGATAGGAAAAAAAGACCACATTCACAATCTTGCCATGTATCACTGACTTAAGAATGTCTCATTTTCATATTATATACCACAGTAAAAAATAAGATATATATATATCAACATATTTAGGCAAATATAAAAATATAAATTGCTTAGATGTACAATAAACCATAAACATTTGCCATCTAGCCGTATGAAAATACTATTCACTCACTGGTTTCTGTGTATTCATTATATTGGAAATTGCATTTTAATAATAATAATAGGAATAACAAATGTGTCCGCCTCAACTCCCATTTCTGGAATTCACACAAATCTCAGAGAACATCTGGAGAGATGGAATTATGTAGCAATATTTGATCAAAATAAAGTTTTTAGCAATGATGCAATGATAAGTCTCACTTAAGCCTGTGAAACAAACATGCATTTCAAAAATCTTGTGTTTTCATGTCAATGAGTTACTTCACAAGCTCTATGTACCAGTTCTGGTTATTCAAGTTCTGTCTTGTTTTATAAGATTCATCTTTGTACCACATCCTCTTCTGTAGTTTCCTCCTCAACAGTTGATATTCTTTTCACATCATCCTGATTTTCTTCAAATTTACCACTGTCACTTTCAAAATTCTCATTTTTTTCCAGATTTTCTTCCTTTTCAGTCTTTAAATCTGAGGCAATCTCTTTATCATTGTTTTCATTCCCGATCTTTCCAACCTCACCATTTTTGAGCTTATTCTGAAATTCTCTATCAACAAAGGAGCCAAGACCTCTGTGACTCACAAATCTCGGGATGGGATCTGTAGACAAGCTGCGCAGGTTGAAAAATGGGTGGCATTTTTTCTGTTCCATTTTAGCACATAACTCCTGTTTACTTTTCTCTGCATCCAGCAGCTTCTGGAAAGCCTCCTTAAAATAGAAGGTGGTATAAATATAAATGTACATTCAATATAAATGATCATATCACAAACTAAATCAGTAACACAAACTAAATCAGTAACATTGAGAGAAAATTTGAATGCATTTACTTTTAGTTTTTCTTCATTTGCCAATCTCTCCTTCTCTAGTTCTTCCAGTTTCTTCTGTTCCTCCTTTAATCTTTCTTCTTGTTGAGACCTTAAATCCTCAACCTTTGACCTTTCCTCCTTTTCTCGTGCCAACTCTTCTGCCATTTCCTCTTGTAGTTTTTTGAGTTGGTCACTTTTCTCAAACTCCTCTTCCAAAATTCTAGAAAGTACATCAACAAAATTATGTCTCACTTGCACAATTTATTTTCAAACTTAATTCAACCAAACAATCATAAAATCCAGATCTAATCTTGCATTACATAATTATTTACAGATAAATTTATTTAATAACACCCCCCAACCAAACACTCAGCAGGTAACTCAAGTACTAAAACAATTAATTGTACATACAATGTATGTGTGCATTTTGAGCTGTGTCTGTTCACCATTGCTTACATCTCCTGCAAGATGTATACAATCTCTTCACCCCGCTTCGCAGTCTATATATAACCATTGATGACCCCATTACTTACTTGGCTTGCAGGGTCCAGTCTATATATAGCCATTGGTGACCTCATTACTTACTAGGCCTGCAGGGTCTATTCTATATATAGCCATTGGTGACCTCATTACTTACTTGGCCTGCAGGGTCCAGTCTATATATAGCCATTGGTGACCTCATTACTTACTAGGCCTGCAGGGTCTATTCTATATATAGCCATTGGTGACCTCATTACTTACTTGGCCTGCAGGTTGCGTACAATCTCCTCATCCCTCTTGGCCTGCCTCTCCTCTTCCAGCAGATGTTCCAGCTGCCCCTGGAGATCCTCCAGTTCCTTCCTGCGCTTCTCCTCTGCCTCCCGCGCAGCCGTCTCCTCCTTCCACTTCCCCTCTGCTTCTGCCCTAGCCTGAAAAAAATCAAACATTTGCTGATGATTGTTATATCTTTGCTTCTGCAAAAACCAAGTTGGTCTTTCCACCAGAAGATGGCACTGTGCAAAATTCATATTTTAGAATATAGAAATGATTATTTATGAATTATATATCTGGTGGTTCCCATATTTAAACAGATGTTGTGTTTACTTTTTAAACTGCCACTTGCTTGTTGGGTGTCTAATTATTTGTGATCATGATTCTTGTCATTTCACGCAATAATTACCCTTATTATTTTACCTTTTTTTCTTCTTCTAGTTGTTTCCTAGTTTGTTCCATCAATTCCTCTTCTTTCCTTCTCTTTTCGTCTTCCTCTTCTTTCTTGGCCCTCCTTGCATCCCTGGCAGCCTTGCGTTTCTGGAATGCTAATCTCTGCAGGGAACATGGCTTTTGACATGTGTCAATCGCATTCCTCAATGCTGAAACATAATTATAAATTTTAAAACCAAAATTCCCAAATTCTGTCCCTTTACAAATAACATACCTGTACTTGTAATAATAAAGACCACGACTTCTTACAGATTGTACCTAATATAGTTAAAATAAATCATTTTGCAATACTATGTGTTTGCAAAATATCTGAGCACTTCGATGAATATTACGATGTTCTTCTTTAAAACGTTCTCATCCAATGTAATAATAACATATGGCAAGCTATATAATGCAAATTACCCGTCATCCATTCAGATTTAGTCTTGGCATCTGGAGCGCTGATTTCGTATGTTTTACCTTCACTTATCAGCTGGAAGCGGTTGGATTTGGATCCAGTTCTCTCTGCCAAGGTCTGAAATGTTCAAGTAAATCATGATGCACAAATACTAAAATAAACCGTAATATCACCTGCAAATATACCATATTAAAGATTCTCTGTTATGATCTTGTAGTTTTTGGACACCAACAAGAAGGGAGAAACTAGCAGAATGTTGTTATTATAAAAGCATATGATATTGTTATTTTTTTCTTCCCAGAGGCTTGTTAAAATATCTTTCATTAATTGTTTTAGATGCAAATACATAGCACTCCACTTTGTACATGAAAGAATGGATCCTGATAAAAAGCTAAAAGCCTTACATAGATTTAACAGATTCATTATTTAAAACTTTGCTGGCAGTGGATGCACACTTTATTTTAGATTTCTTTTTGGGAATAATTATATAAAGGAATGTTCTATTTTATGAAAGATCATGAAAATGGTTTATTTAAACTCTTCTCTAATGATAATAGATAGGGAAAATTTTTTTGATCTATTAAGAGATCTCCAACAAACTCCATTTACCATCTTTGCCCTTGTAAAACAAACCATGCATCATATTTGAATTATTGCTATGTATTTGACTACTCCAAAATGTCTGTTATTACAGAGGCAAAGCCCTCTACTTCTGTAGCTACATTATCTTGTCTGAATTTAAACTATTCTGCCAAGCATGAGGTTCCAGCATATGTTTTACCTGAATCAGTCCTGTGTGTCCCGGTGCAGTCTATATACAGATAAATTCTATTAAGAGTCTGTATACAGATAAATTCTATTAACAGTCTATATACAGATAAATTCTATTATACATTGTAATTTAATGTGTGCAATGTCAAAATAAAATAAATCTGATCATACTATGTAAGCTGATGAAAATCTATTTCAACATTTTGAGGGTACTTTTGTAAACTGTGTGACCTCATAATTATATCCATCAACCTTAATAAAGAGTCTATTATGTTCCTTGAGTGCCCCCTGGTGAAAGATATTCAGTGGACAATTTCTAGGCAAAACATCAACTCTCTTGAAAGATGACATGCATTGCGACCTACCCAAAAGACAATTCCTCTGTGAACAAAATAGACCTTTACATGTTTTCAGAAAAGGACACAATGACTTACCTCCACTTTACACTGTGTGGTAAGTGAGACAGACCCTTTCAGGTCATTCTCATCTCTGGTCGTATAGTACTTCATGATTCTAGGTGTCAGAACAAACCAACGTTCTTTCCAGTTTGTCATCACATGACCTTTCTTCACCAGATAACCCTGAAAATGTATCATAAACATAAAAAGGACGAGGTTGTATTTCAGTGCACAGCTTCCACACCTTTTATAAGATGACAATGGTTGACACAAAAAATGAACTGCAGAAGGTCGCTGAGATATAATCAAGGTAAAATGGTTTTATTGGGAGAAATCAAGAATTTCTGATGTAGGGTTGTTTAAAATAGTCATTAAGTCATCATGACACAATTAAATACTTACATGACTACTTTGTAAACAAAGAGAAATATAACTGAATCTTAATTTTATTAAAGGTGCATTGTATATAGCTGCTCATCATGAAAACAGTGACATTTTATTTACACATCTGTTGATCGTTTGTTAGTGGCTCTCTGATTGGTTTAAATAATTGCCATTGTCTCCCATCATTGTTTCGCCAGCCGTGATTGGTCAGCCAACCAGGTATTATTATTAAGATAATTTCTGGTAGTAATCAAATAACAATACTAAATTTAGAACCCCAAGAAACCCCTTTCATGATTCATCATGTGTGAGACAATGGGAAGTATTATATTTATCATAATTTTGATGAAATTTGATATGATTCAACAAGTTTATACTAATTTATCACCTTACTCCCTATTTATGAAGTACTTTGTCAAATAATCATGACAATGTACAGAGCATCCTTACTGCATGGTGGGACTTTAACAAGATCCTCACAGTTTCTGACCTTTAATAGTAATTAAAATGCGCACAGAGAGCGCAGAACAATGCCCTCCTCCTGCATACCCCTGTGGCAAGTGCCGCCTAGTGGCCAGTTTGCCCTGCACCTCAAATTCACAGAATCAGCATCCATTATGTAGAAACAAACCCCAATGTCCTGCAGCATTGAAATGAGGGCCACTCTAAATACTAATGGGGATGTCGATTTTCACCTGGAAAGTAGGTCACACTGACCCAATTACATAAATTAACATTTTTGCAGCTTATACCAATTGATAATAAGTAATAATATTTGATATATGTGAATTCTGCAAAGAATTAACAAAATCGGCATGTCGGCCATTTTGAAAAATGGCTGCTGTGGCTTCAAAATTTGGTCAGTATTATCCATCATCGAACTTAGCCTAGCCCCTCATAAAATACACCTGTACACCAACTTGTGTCAAAATTGAAACATTTCTACAGAAGATAGAGCGCTCACGGCCAAAGTTGACCCGATGGTCACTGCGACCTTGACCTTTGACCTTGGTTGGAAAAATTCCATGGAATCTTTTTTTGGGGTCTTTAGTTTTACAAACATTATGTAGAATCAAACCCCAATGTCCTGCAGCATTGAAATGAGGGCCACTCTAAATACTAATGGGGATGTCGATTTTCACCTGAAAAGTAGGTCACACTGACCCAATTACATAAATTAACATTTTTGCAGCTTATACCAATTGATAATAAGTAATAATGTTTGATATAAGTGTATTCTCAAAAGAATTCACAAAATCGGCACGTCGGCCATTTTGAAAAATGGCCGCCATGACTTCAAAATTTGGTCAGTATCGCCCATCATCGAACTTAGCCTAGCCCCTCATAAAATACACCTGTACACCAACTTGTGTCAAAATTGAAACATTTTTATAGAAGTTAGAGCGCTCACGGCCAAAGTTGACCCGATGGTCACTGCGACCTTGCCTTGACCTAGGTCACCAAACTTTCATGGAAAATATTTACTTGGACTATATTGTTGTAGGCATATGTAGTATCATCCCTGTGGTCCAGCCACTTTCGAGTGTTGGCCATTCCAAATATTGTGACGGACGCACGGACACATGGATACACGGACGCACGGACGGAAAAGTGATTACTATATGCCCTCCCTCGGAGGAGGAGGGCACAACTAGTGAATACCTTTGGCAAGAATCAATCACCAGATTTGTTATCAGTTCCGAAAATTAGTAAATAGTGGTGTATTTTAATTGACAATGTGGTATTTTATAATTAAGTTACACCATACTTTCTTACCAATAAACCATTCTAATTGTCTCAATGCAGATTAATAAAACTTAGGGAGACAGAGAAAAAGGAGGGCTGAAAGGTGTGCAGGAAGAAATAAGATTAAATGAATAATCGTACCAAAGTATGGTATGAATACAAACAAAGCAACATCATACGAATAGAAAAACAATAACATGTCCAGTGTCACAGATTACCAGATCTGAATCTGTGTCATGCTTTCATCTGTGTGTCTAAATCTCTGTCTAATCTCATTGTGTTGAATGGGATGGGATTACTTGACCCTCATTGCTAGAACAGCAATTTTATCCTGTTCACTGGCTGGATGGGAAACCACTATAATACTCCTGAACAATTGCTTTTGGTGTACTCAAGTGCTCATCACAAGGTCCATATATTGTTATTATTCATATTGAGGATTGTATGCTGAAAATGTATTCTGACTTCCTGATCTGTATCAACTTTGTCACTGTTCTAAAGTTAATCTTTTTATGTCCCAATCATCTAGTACACATGAAAAAGCAAGTTGAGGTGAAAGTAAATAAGGATACTAAACCTTCCTATGAGCCTGAGAAATATTTTTATCTTTATTTATTGTTGGCTCACAGTTTAATATAGATGTGCGTGATTTATATGTCCCAACAATCCTGATCACGAATGTGCTCAGAGTAAACCTTTGTTTCTCAATAATCTGAGATGAGAACTGTGTCAATGGTTTATGATTTGCTTTCTCTCACATAAACACCATCATTTCAGTGTGGGGAGTGCCGGCCAACTGACCCAACCACCACTTATCTGGTGTCAAGTGGGGAATAACATCCACGTTAAACAGGCAATTTGATTTAGCAGCCATTTAGCATTCTGGCATTTCTCCATCATCTCTAGGTCGAACATAATGTTTTTATAACTGGAATATTCATGGCAAAAAATGACTTGACACATTTAGTACGAAAACTGCATCAACAAACTAGGAAGTTGTCTGAACGTGAACTTTAGAAATTGAAACACATATTTTGAAGATTCATTGACAATCCTTTATAAGCTATGTTGAAATGGCTAACAGCCCTAAGATATTTGTTTTCGCCATATAATGTAGTAAATTCACACTATTAAAACACTTGGTAACAACCCATTTTCGGTCAAAAAGATCTCCACTGAACCAAATACCAGTAGCTGGCATCAAAGCCCAAGCTGTGTGGTTTACCCCATGATCTAATCATCAAGGGGTGTTTGATCATCAAGTGGTACAACCCTCAATGGTCTAATCATCAAGGGGTACAACCCTTGCTGGTCTAATCATCAAGGGGTACAACCCTCACCGGTCTAATCATCAAGGGGTACAACCCTCACTGGTCTAATCATCAAAGGGTGTTCCCCTAACTGGTCTAATCATCAAAGGGTACAACCCTCACTGGTCTAATCATCAAATGGCACAACCCTTACTGGTCTAATCATCAAATGGCACAACCCTTACTGGTTTAATCATCAAGGGGTACAACCCTCACTGGTCTAATCATCAAATGGCACAACCCTTACTGGTCTAATCATCAAATGGCACAACCCTTACTGGTTTAATCATCAAGGGGTACAACCCTCACTGGTCTAATCATCAAGGGGCACAACCCTAACAGGTCTAATCATCAAGGGGTACAACCCTCACTGGTCTAATCATCAAGGGGCACAACCCTCACAGGTCTAATCATCAAGGGGTACAACCCTAACTGGTCTAATCATCAAGTGGCACAACTTGCTGGTCTAATAATCAAGTGGTACAAGTTTTAGGGCATCACATTGTTGGATTTTATCGACATGATACGATACGTATCAATGATTTATCAATATTCGATACATATCAATACATATCAATACTACTAGACTGAAATAGAAGAAAAATTGACTATATCAGTGTGAAAAGTAAATAAACTATACTCGTCCTGTCCAGGTACAAGCTTCCCCAATGGCGATATAATTAAAATCTTTGTCTTAAAATACATATTGGAAAAGGTCTTATTTTTGGTGCAAAAAGGATCGGAGCACCACCAAGGCGTATTGAAATATTAATGTATTGCGCAATGATGAATCCCTGAGTCTTCATATTTACATTTTAATGATTCAAAAACTTATTGATGCATAAAATATTGAGGCAAAAATGTGTTATTTATGATGATATGAAGGATCATTTCGATATAAATAATATTTCGCAGCACCAATATGACAATACTGGTTATCATATCGATGTCTGTATACCGGTATGTAGATATTATTATGTTCCGGTGCGAGGCCCTAGGTACTGGTCTAATCTCCCAAGTTTGAGGTGATCATAAACTGTTTGTGACCATGCTCTCTGCACCTTTTGATGGCAGGAGTAGTGAAGTTTTTCAAGGATTTTAATTGACAAAAATCTGTTATTTATTGAGTCAAACTAAACTTTAACACATGAAAAGTCGTCATCTCGACCAGTTTCTGCTATAATTTTTGAAGTAAATTTCAACTTTTTTGGGGTTGTATCCAACATATGATAATAATCACTGATCATACTCAATTTTAAAGTGTCAGCTGACACCGATGACTAATTGCTGAGGGTCTATAAAACCCAGCAGGATGTGAGGAGAATATGCACATTAGATCATGAACAATGGCTAACCTTGAATACCACTAATCACATCAGTAACCAATGCCACCCAACTCGGTCACCTTGAAAACATCACCTTGCTATTTTAGGCTTCTCTTTTATGGTGAATGTATAATTTGAGGTACACTACTGACCTGACTTTGTCCTTTCAATTCTTTATCCATGTATTCTATATATACCTTGTTTAAGCTGTAAGATGAACTTCTGTGACCATAGTTTTGTGGTGAATGTATAATTTGAGTTACACTACTGACCTGACTGTGTCCATTTAATTCTTTATCCAGGTATTCTAAATATACCTTGTTTAAGCTGTAGGATGAACTTTTCTGACCATAGTTTTGTTTCACTCGCTTTTTATACCCAAGCATGTCTAGCTTGTTTCCAATAACAGTAGATGTTTCACACCCGAGTGCAAAATAACACACACAAAAAATATCTAAAAGTGTTTGGATGTATATGAAAGGATGAGAGATATCTGTTTGATGTTGTTTCCATCATTATCAAAGTGGTTGTTTTACTCATTGGAGGCCTTCAAACAAAGTGGTTTATGAAGATGGCCACCTGTGCTTTGTAGAGACATCTGCTGCCACTTCCAACACAACTCTATGTGCTCAATGATGTACATTGTATGTCATTTTTTCACCAAATGTTCATCACATATACAACATAAAGCCTCACACTTAAATGTGTGAACACATTGAAATTCATAGACAAAAAAGATATATAATAACCATGGAAACATAAAGAAATGTTTAAATCCATCTTGCAACCCCCATAAAATATGATAATTTATCACAGTCACTGTCAATGACGTCATGGTGGGGGATTAATTCGTGTGCAAATAAATCTGCAATGATTTTCATTAATCATGTAATATACATGTAATAATTTTGTTCCTAAGGAAAATGGTCATATTAGCATAATTTTAGAATCAAAAAGTCACATTTTTCATACTCTTTCTAAACCAAAGTTGTTTTATTGATTGCACAATAATACTAAACATGAAAATCATATACAGCTGTAATTCTGTTTGTTTACACATTAGTTATGTAAGTCATTCTCTTTTTTTTCACCATATGCATTTGAAAGAACTACATATCTCCCAAACAGAACCCACAGATCAATGTGCATTATCTGCATTAATTCTCCACACTACAGGAGTGTAACTGAGAAGTGAAAGATTCCCTCTAATAGACCTGAATTTGGTTCATTGAGTTGATTGATTTTAATTGGGAAAATTGCATTAAAAATATAGAGAAGCCGAGATTAACAAATTGTGGTTTACATTTTGATTGTAAAAGTGTCTATTCTGGAAGTGGCCCAATTTAACATCACACATCACGCATAATATGTCTGGAGAGTATGATTAATTACTACAAAGTGAATGATGTCCTCATAAGTATAGTTATCTGTATTGATGATTAATATTTTTCCAGTGATCATAGGGCTCGGCCAAGCGGTAACGGAGGGACAGCATCACTGAACAGCATAACATAAATGCATTTATTCCAGAAATACAAAATTATTAGAAATACTTAATTATTGTTTTTGACAAAGCCCACTGAACATTACAATATGCCAAAGTATTGAGGATCATACTGTAACAGTTTATGTATGGTATCAAAATATGTTTTCTGTAACGGAGGGACACTTTTGAACAGCAGCTTTGGAGTCATGTAGCAAAATGGGCTTAACATAAAGTTCTTATGAATATTCTCAAAAATCACTATATCATATATCATCTACACATACCTAAGTAGTAAATACCAAAATATCAAGTTTATAACCTTAACACTGTTTTATTTATTTAAGAAATACTGTTGTAACGGAGGGACAACAGAAAATAGTAAAGGCGGGACACAAATGTTCAGCTGTAATCTTGTCAACAAGTAACTTCTGTAGCAAACTGTACATGTACTATTTAGGTGCTAAATCTTTATGAACTTGACAGAATAAATTTACAGAATAAATTGAATGAAATAACATAAGTAACAAAGACCAAATACACACCACAAATGACAACTGGGTACTAAGGATGGATTATGGTCAAAATAACCATGTGACAAAGGTGACCGTGGTACTGAACTGCCACATTAGACAGAATTTGGACATTTTATGAATCTAAATTATCCACAAGTGTAAATTATCTACATAATGTCCAGGCCTGAGTGAAAAGTGAAAATATTAACAGAAAGATATGACGGACATGAGGTATAATGACGGCAGAAAGTAGCCAAATAAGATTAAGATTGGCAGCTATGTTCAGGTTTTAGATAAGAGGAGGGAATATATAGCTATCAAATGAAATGCACATGCACTTGGTCCAGCGGTCCACTTCGTATCATGGTCATTTTGACCATGGTCATTTTGGTCATCATAAGGATGACACACACAACTCATTCCATTACATCATCATGTTCTTAGCCTTGTGTTATCCTAACTGTAAGCCAGGAACACTGCATTATCCCTAAGAATGGATTTGTCAGGTAAATTAGACACTTTGACAAGATCAAACGGTTACATAGTGTCACAAGGAATCACAAACAGCAATTGTGTTGTCTCTGATGGGACAGCTTGTGTACCCAGTGCAGGTCAGCTGGTGGCTTTCTTCCTCTGACTAAAGTACCAATGCAAACAAATATGATTTTTTTTGCCATAAACTCAGACAGTATTGAAAACCAGTGTTTATAATACATCAGTATGTAGACAGGGAAATAGAATTATGTATCACTGACCATGTTGATTGATGCATGAGTATAAACATGAAGTGTCTATTGTCTCTCAGGTGACAGACCACATATTAGCCAACCAATACATGTTTAACCAAATAAATTGTTTTTGTCCATTTTCACTTGACATAAACCACTTTAAGAAATAAAATTTCTGGCAAATAACTGAAATAATAACAACTTGCATGAACCTGAACATTTGTCCCTCCGTTACTAGTAACGGAGGGACAGGTTTTCTTCATATAAAATCAACCAAAAATTAAATGAGTTTCATAAAGCATACAGAAGGTTATGATACTTCACTATAAGCACCTTACTTCTTGAAAGTTTCACATTCCTTGTGATATGCATTATAGCATGAGGTAAAAATTTCAATATTTTTTGTAACGGAGGGACATGTAACGGAGGGACAAATTCATATTTTAAAGTTTTTCCCCCAAAACATCTTTAGACTTGTGTGCCAAGAATTTAACTTTAAATCATGATAGCATAGCATCTCAACTTTATTAAAGTCCCATTTCCACTACTTTGCATGTGATTTCTAATAAAATACACCATATTTTCTAAATTGATAGAAAAACGACGACAGACAGCAAAATGAACCAACAAAATAGGGTCTTAAACAAATTGTGATTATTTCGCAACCAATAAGGGTAGAGAAAAAAATAAAACAGTTTCAGAAACTACAGTTTTTAGTTTATAAGGTACAATTTAAAAGAAGCACATATTCTGAGTTTCACTTTTTCATGTTAATGTTCACTTCCCCTTGGCTGAGCCCCAATGTAATAAAATGGTATTTGGAATGACAAGCCTTCCTCTTTCTGATCCCAGGTGTTGATTGACTCTTCCTCCTATTTTAATAATCAAAATTGCACTCATATCTTACAATGAACGCCTCTTGATACTCTGATTTACAAGTGTGAACTTTGATAGATTATGATGGCAATAAGTTTATGACAAACAGCATGTTTTGCTTGGGCTGATTAATTGTAGGGTGAATTTATTTCAATTTGTGTACATATAAATGCACGCCCATCATCAGGACATTAATATGTCACAATCAGAACCGTAATAATTTGTGGTGTCAACAATAATAGTATTCACGGCTAAAGCCAGATTCCTTTCTACTAAATACATTGCACTGGTTGATATCTGACCTAATGACGTAGGTTTTTTTCCTCTGTGCTGCAGGCTGTTAAGTGCACTTACACTCTACTCTCTGATCTAATCAATATATACCCTGTTAAATATCAAGACCCATGCCCCATCCTCATGCCAGTGGCCTGAATACAGACAACAACAAAATCTAGTGTGTGCCTTGTATAACACCACACATATTGTTATTTCTTCTCAGATTGTTATTGGCTTCATTGTACATTACGTTTTTTTGGAGGGGGACACACTATGTGAGTTGCTCCTTAAAGACCTTTACTTTATACAACATTATGTACCTGAAGCTGCTGTCCAAGCACTGGTTCAAATGTAGGTCAATAGCAATAACAGAGAGTGCTGTGTCCTACTCAGTCACACACACAGTTGGCAGCAAGCCAAAAGGATCATTCTCCCCTCTCCCCCCCCCTAGCCAAAATATCATGCACCCTGATGTTACAACCAACAACCAGGATCAAAGGATCACCCCCCCCCCCCAAATGTCCTGGATATTATGTAACCTTATATAACTCTTATATATCTTGCAGGGGACAAATGCACTTCCAAAAATAGAGGAAACAAGTGTTGATTTAAAAAAAATCAAGCTCGCGTAATTTTGCAAAATCCCAATGCAAAATCCAAAATCCTTGATAAAATCCGAGAAAATCTTCTTACTCTACTACGCACTCGCAAATCACTGCTGAAACAAAAGCGCCATCTGACGGTGTAAGCAGAATTAATGTGCCAAAACATGGCCGCCATGGACCGATAATCGGGGTATGCTCCATAGACTTCCAGCTTATCATGTCAAAACCTCGAACATTCAGACCTAAAGTCAAAACAAACGCGAGCGAAAAGGGTAACAAACACACACACAAACACACACACATTCACACGCACAGAGGACAGACAGATTGATTTCTAAGAGGAACCAGAAGTTATCTTCCAGTACCTCAATAACTCAGGCTAATATATATGTATCTGGTAAATGCACAACAGGGACAAATGTAATCACTTGCTTTGTGCTCTATATCTATATCATATACGTATAAACGTTTTGAAATAATTGGTTTCAGCTTGGGGAAATTTAAATATAGCTCCAGACTAGTACTAGAGATCCATGAGACATTATCTAGTGAAGTCTGCTTGTTTCTGATGAAGAATTGCACTTTTATTTTTTGTGTAATTTAAATCTCAATAGAACTATATTTAAATAGTGCTGATAAAACCAACATAAAACAATTACTAACAGAAGAAATAAGAGTGTGCAACCCACTGAATTAATTGACAACCCATAATAAATGAACTCTTCAAAGTAAGTTTGAAGTGTTCCTTGATGATAGTGAAAGCACACAATAAGACCATTAAATTGACCCATGATGTGGGTGAACAGGACCCAACATTCTGCTTTATGAATCACTAAAAGGATTAGCCTATAAATGTTGCAAAATCCTGTTCAACTTGATAGCATTTTATTTCAGAAACATGATAACTTATCTACTCATATATCATCTACTGATGAACTATTCTCACACCAAACAAATGCCATGTATGCAAATTTCTGTTTCTATTAATTCTTGGTAACAGTCCTGCATATTGAAAAATATTATTTTGTAAATAGTTTTATTTGTGACTTTAATTAAAGAAGCCAACATCTGATAAACCAATGTTAAATAAAATGTCTGTGAGAAAGAAAATTCAAAAATAGACAAAGGTATTGAAGAATAATCAATCTTACAAAAATAGAATGAAAGACTAATTTGCTAATAAATAATATAAAAAAATATGTTGGTCTTTTGGTCAAATGTTGGTCTTTTTTAATCAATGTTTTTTTTAAAATATTCATTGACAACATAGTGTTAGGCTCATAATTCAAAATGTATAACACAATATTGAATGCAAATAACTTGAATAACTTGAAATAGAAATTGGTGACCTCAACTAAAAATAAACTTGTGAAAAATACTCTTGTGAAACAATTGAAACATTTGATCAAGACTATGGTTATGTAGCATTGATTTGATACATCGCATTACAAATATACTTAACTCTGTTCTGAATACAACAAGGAAGTTCATTTGTAATGTCTACATCAACAAGGAAACTGTCTTCCTAGCACTGTCATATTCTGAACAAATGACAGTTCTCATCAGTACTCACAGCATATTATAGTTCTTTAAACATTCTGTTAAATTTGATTTTGAAAGGGGTATAAGAATGTTGTTAGATCTTAAAAGAGGAACTCTACCAAATGAATATATGCTGTTACTTTTACCTGTCTTGCCCAGGCCAGACACAAGAAAGTATTTCTCTATCATAAATATTTGTTCAATAATGCTGAATAAACATAGCAGTCATAGAATGACACATATAATATACACTGTATATATAAATATTTAGCATATGTATAGGACAAAGGTCTTTATCAGTGCATTATGTATCAATTTAGTGATTTAGTATTTAGAAACTGTTTAAGCAAAGACCAATATCACCTCTGAAACACAATTTTTCTGCTCATGACATGAGTTCAATATTGCAATATATTTCAGATGCAAATTCGATGTGAAGGAAGGTATTTGATCTAACGGTAGATTGTTACTAGGCAGGGTTAGGTGTACAGATGAACTGATATTAAAGAAGGAAGTGTTTGTCATGAGATCAGTCAATCCTCTTGCGGGCCTGTCTGCTGTGTGAGAACATTAGTAACACAGAAATGTGTGGAAAATATAAAAATACTGTACAAAATAAACAGTTCCTAGAGATAATCCTAAAATGTTCATCTATCATTTCCATGGAGATTTTTAATGTCAAAATATATGTATGTGAATGATTTATATAATGCTTGGTGCAAAAAATGTGAATTAGAGGCACAAGAGTGCAGAGTATCTGCTCAAATTAAAGAGTTCTGCAAATAGATGGATGGCACACATGCAGAAATTAAATGGAATATTTTTGTACCAGTTGACCACTCTGATTTTAATTTGTAAATATCTGTCTATATTTTTTCAAATGTGTCATATATTATGTGCAAATAAAGAATTTAAAACAAACAAATAGGTCCTTGACATCACAACCCACACAATCAAATTCACATGGACAATGGATTAACCCTTCAGACATGAATCTCAGCTCATTTTTTAAGTCACGAAATTGAACATTTTGTGAAATGGATGAACTACAAAAAGGTAAAATGCAGTATGGTATGGAGTCAATTTGCACTCCACAAACTTGGTAGGATAATAGGTGCTACTTGAATAACTATTGATTAAAAAAGAGTGAACTAAAATGCACACAATACAGACTTTTTAAAAGGCATATCTAAATAATAAGACACTGACCTTTTTGATAACATTTGCAATGAACTCATCATACAGTTCAGAGATGGCGCTACTGATGATGTCCGCCTCCAGGCCCTTGCATCCACGCATCTCTAGCAACATAAGTGCCTGCTCAAACGATAGGTATAGCAACTGTGAGAGCACATCCTCATAGTCAGAGGGCTCAAATAACTTCCCCGCTGCCGCACAAAACTTCTGCATTAGTAGCATTACTTCTTCTTGTTCAACGACAACAGGACAAATGACTTCTGAACTGGAGTCTGTCTCTGCTAAAAAATTGTAAATCCTCCAGAATTTGTATGTGTCCTCCTCATTAAGTTTTTTGTGTTCCCGAGCTAAGACATTTTTCAAACAGACAAACCAACAAACTTGATCCACTTTGTCTAGATTAGCATTGGCATTTTGCTCATCTGCACTGTTAAGTCTGTCAAAGAGCTGGACTTTGAGAAAGTAGAGATAGTCCCTGAATGAGATAGAGTTGGAACTTCGGTAATCCTGAAGCCCATCCTCAGCTTTCTGAATGCCCAGACATGTGGCTATGTTGTGGGTTAATACCTATGAAGAAAAATACAATAACATGGTCTTTAACTTTGTTGGTGTTATGCATCAATCCTATATTTTGGAATATTAAAGCATTTATATGTATACATGATCATCACGATGTATTGAAGTTTTACATTGAGTATTGAGATCAATTGCATGGAAGTTGCACCATCTGTAGCAGTCTGTATCAGCCCACAGCTGAATATAAAGGCTTAACTAGGGTAGGGCTTGGGGTAGGGTAAACTCTCTTAAACCCCAGAAGAGGCACAAAGTAGGCTAGCAATTTATGACTTTATTCTTGCACTATACATAGGAGAGTGCCTTTGATGATATCATGAGCATATAATGAAGCAATAATTATGGTATGGTTCAATTTGGTTTTACAGATCTATACTGATTAAATTGGAATGAATGAATGAATCCATTAAATAGATATGAAAGCAAATTCATTAATCACCCATTCATGATTTTCACATTAGTTTTTTTTTCAATTTGGACAAGCCAATCAAGTTTAACTTGAGTCTACTGTGTATACATGTAGACATTCTGAAGAACCCATCATATGAAACATCCCTTTTCATGTCAGAGAAATGATTGAAGTTATGATTTTATGCTTTGCTATAGACAATCTATTATCATTGTATCATAGTATAATACACACGCTAGATAAAATACAACCTAGATATTAAAAAATAGTTTTAAACATGCACAACATTAAATTAATAAAAACTTTGAGAACTTTAATTAAAGTAATTTACCACCTTGTATAACAAGAAGGATGTTAATTTAACACAAACATATATTAATACTGATAATGCCAAGGAGACTGTTGAAATCTGTTTTTTTAAATATATTTTTATACATTATTTGTAAATTGGGTGCACAGTTGTGTCACTTAAGCCTGAGGCATTCATTCTTGACTTTAGTTCTACTATTCGTGATCAGCAACCTGTTGGATTCAGTGACTGAACTTTCTGACCCACTTCCTTAAAACTCGTCACGAAAGTTGCAAAACTTTAATGATTTCTTTTCAAACTTCACATACTGTTTAACGATATGTTCATGGACCTACCTTCAATTGGCTCTTAAATCCCATTCCTTTTCTTTGATCATCTAAGGCATTGAATGCATGCCAAAGACAGGCCCTTTTCTCTTCCAACGCCATGTTGATCATACTCTGAAGAATGACGTCACTCGGGATACCCAGGGCTTCCCCAATCCTGACACATGACGGGACATGAGGTTGATAGGTCATCGAGAGAAATAGATTTAACAGGATTTCCTTTCTCTCAGATGATTTCTTACATGATTCAGTGATTTCCATTTACTCTTAACATAGGTAAGCACCTTGTGGCCTTGTTTTGATGCAAATTTTGACATGACACTTGACTAAACAAACTTAAGTACTTTAGACTTAGTACTCGGTATGGCGAGGTTGTCACATAATACCTCTGGCTCTGCCAATATGGGCATGACATTGCGGCTATTTGTTCTGCACATCATCATACAGTTGTGCTGTTGGTTGGCGCTTGTACATGTTCATACACAATGTCACAACCATCCAAGTGCACATGCCCATTTTATATGTTCAAATATAAAATTGCAATAATTATTTTGGGAATGTTATTACTCTCAGGTACAAATGTAATTTAGAAAAGATCATTTATAATTCGGGGAGAAGGAATATTGATAATATCGGGCTCGAAAGTAGAAAAAGCAAGGATCCTCAAGAAAGAGCTAGATGACGATCACAGTCCCTGGCCCAATATCGGGCTGAAAATTTATCTCATTGAATATTATCTCATTCTAGCCTTCCCCAAGAAGAGAAAATCATAATTTTTCTTCCCCCATTCAAGATTAATGGTCCATCACATGAGTAGTTTGGACTATTTAAAAATACATTTCACTAGCCAACACACTAACATTATTTATTTGTTGTTGTGCTCATTTTTAAATCATGCCAATTACAAAATATTTGACCAAGTGCCTATTAGTTTTTGAATAGAAGGTTTTACTCAGTGTGGCCTCCTGAAACTGGCCAATACTTGCATGCAGAGTCGTGTATGAACCCAGGATCTGCTAAGGAGAGTACATGGTCTTGGGACTGATAATGATATTGTTGGCAATGATTTATGAGTTTGACCTCCAAATCTGAAAGGGTAGGGGTAGTCCAGTTGAAGAAGTCATTCATAGTTTTTTGGGGGGTAATTTGTATTAGAACTGTTTTTGCCATGTAGTTTCAATGTGCATTTCTGTTTAAAATCATTGATATAGTAAAAAAAATCCTTTATAATTTTGAATGTTAGTAAAACAGACTATTTCAGAATGTTTGTATTGTTATAGTTTTATTGTCTTTGTTAGGGTGACATAAACCAAGGGAGGATTGATCATGTGCACTTACTAGGAAGTGTGACACGGACAATTAATGAGAATGGTGCTGTGTGGACTTATATCCTTCCGATTCAATATCCGGAGTTCATCAAAGTTGAACTCAATGGGACATGCATATTACACAAGGAAGTTGAGCAGTATGTGTCTAACTCACAGACTGCAGTCAGCCCGTACCTCAGTGGCTCCACCAAACAGACAAAAGGTGGAACCGCTGTGGTATAATGCTGCATGCTTCCAACAGTCAATGAAGCAATACTCAACTGCCAATGTAGACATAGAGGAATACATCAAACACAACACAGAGATAACAAGGGAACATCTGACACCAGAGGTCGCTCTGCATCTCATCACACCAAGATGCTCACTGTGGCATAGTAAGGGAGAAGAGTGTCCACTGCCTGACCCCTTCTGGGCATTCTACTGGCCTGGAGGACAAGCCCTTACAAGGTTATCTAGATTTCGTAATCTTAAAGTATTTAGATTTATTTGATCTTTTGTATTGATGCTATTTTCAGCACAATTTCAATAGAAGCATGCCACAATGATACAATGCCCTTCTCCTTTCAAAGAGTGACTGAGGATTTTTCTTTGGCATTATCACTCTTGATAACATAAATCATAATTTATCGTAACCAGTTGTGGGTTATTGACTTGAGTGAGAAACAATTCATCAGTGGATAAAATACCTGAAAATAACTTTGATTCAACTGTCAGAGATGTTTGTTATGACTGTTTCAGGTACATATTGGACAATGGGTCAGAGTTTGCAGGTGAGACGGTTCTTGATGTAGGCAGTGGCTGTGGTGCATCATCAATAGCAGCCAAAATGGTCGGAGCCAAACAGGTCATTGCCAATGACATTTGCGAAGGTAATATCTCTATCTTCAAATGCAGCTATCCCACTGGCTTGACGTTTAAATGGATCGTATGAATAGAAAAATAAAGATATAACAACATCATTAATGCTTCCTAACATCTAATATCTATGTATATGATAGAGTGTGACTATATGATAGTAGAAATCTTCAAGAACAAATGGTAAATATTTATTTAAAGACAGTTGATTCTTTTTTTAATTTCAGTGGCAGCAAAAGCAATAGAAATGAATGCAGGTCTTAATAATGTGACATTTACTATAGACACAGATAATCTCATAGGACAGCAGCAGGAATCATGGGATACACTTTTGTTTGGAGACATGTTTTATGATGAAGAATTCACCAATCACATTGCTTTGTGGATCAAATCTCTGCAGACGAGACCTAGAACAATTTTGATTGGTGATCCTGGTAGGATTTACTTCAATAAACATAAGCTTAAAGACAATTTAGAACTTGTATATAAATGTGATCTTGCTCATCACACAAAGGAGGAAAATAATGGATTAACACAGGGATATGTATGGAAATATACAATATGATATTTTCAGATACAAACATTAAACAGAGATTAATAACACTGTGGTTTTGTGTCAATGGTTTGAAAACATCAAATATTCCAGGTATTAAATTGTGGCATTATATCATTAAAACCACTTCTCAAAGCAGTATCCATAATCAAACCAATGGTCACCAATAGGATCTTGAAAATGTAAGTCCTCGGCAAGTAATGAGTTTTATAAAGTCATCCCCTACTACCACAGTAGTCTCCAGGAATAGTTTTTATTCTACTGCTGTGGTAGTCTTCATAAAATCATTCCTGCAAAGCAGTAGCTTTTACAAAACCATTCCTCTGGAATAATTGCCAAGATAGAGCTCTTCCTATAAAACAATATTATTAGCATAATTATCTCAGAGAACTTATTTTTAAATAGCCATTCCTCCATCACAGTTACTTTGATAAAACCATTTTTCCCAGAGCAGTCTTTGCTACATCCATTTTTTCCTAGTTACAGAATTGTCAGTAATAAAACTATATCTCCCTGCAGTTGCCCCATTGAATTAATTTGTCAGTAATAAAACTATATCTCCCTGCAGTAGCCCCATTGAATCAATTTGTCAGTAATACAACTATATCTCCCTGCAGTAGCCCCATTGAATCAATTTGTCAACAACAAGGAACACATAGAAATAATTATTCAATATTAATCTTTCATACATATTTGATTTATTCGTTTGTACTTAAAAGAGTTGTGATAATGAGCAACTGCTCTGTATATATTTCACAAAAAAATAATTATTTCTCACATTTGAGAAAATGTTCACAACAGCATCTCATCAATGGGGAGAAATTGATGTAATATCTAAAACCTATTTTTTAAAAGCTTTGTGAATGTCAATATTAGCAAAATAAACATTAAAGATGGTAGAGTTTTTTTATAATTTTAATTGATTTTTAGCTCGTAAATGTTATTATCCATCCCACCCACAGCTTTGGCATACACGTGTCTAGAAAAGGCCATGTTTTGTCACAGTTCCAGATACTAATGCATTATTGTTGACCATTGGGAGAATTTTTCATTGTCAAACCATTAAATTGTCATGACAGTAATTGCATTTATGATAAGTCTTTTCCCAGTCTGTGGTTATTTTATTGCACCTGCCCCTCCGCCCACCCATGGATACAACATATAATATTAGATTGCTCACTTAGTTACTTGCCGATATTATATAAACACGTGCACAGTAATTTCATGTTCATGAGGGAATCAATAGTAGATGGTGTTTTGTTAAGGCATGCAATGTCATAAAAAGCAAATGTTTCACCTGCAGGCTTCGACGGGAGGATATTGCTTATTATTTGTTAACCCATTCTAGAAGCACCAGTATAACAGGACAGGCATTACTAAACTTCAATGTTTACTCCCTTATAGTTCATATGTCCTTCATAAAAATCCATCGCCACATAACAAACATTGATTATAACTCTATAAATTATTTGGTATTCTGAATCCAATTACATAACAAATGCTTTCTAATCTGCTGGCAGCTGGAAAACCTTAATATCATGTAATAAGAGAAATCTAAATATCAAGCAAAAAGGGCAATCTTAATATCATGCAAAAAGGGAAATCTTAATATCATGCAAAAAGGGAAGTTTCAGTATCATACAATAACAATTGCTTGATGAATATACATTAAAGGCACCTGATTGAGGTAAAAGGTAATGTAATTTGGGCACATCTAAAATAAAATCACAATAATTAACTCAAATAAAATAAATAGCAAATGAAAAGTTGTATAGGGCTAATGCCAGGCCCAGTCCAAATCTGTTCATTGCACTGCTCTATAACAGGAATAGCAAAAGAAAAAGTCTATAACAGGAATAACAAAAGAAAAAGTCAAGTCGCATTGTCTTCAATAGATACTAGTGGGTGTGATGCCTTTGTGGCCTGCGTTGCTGTGCCATTAATCATATCTACATGTGTGGGTATAGTCATGGATCGAGGCTGTTGATTGGCTAAATAACAGAGAGGGTGTCTGTCTACTGGATTTATTAGCATTTCTCATTGTCAAGCCTGTGGCCACTCCATAAATATACAAGCTAGCAGATAGATACCAGACTAATTAACAGAGAGATTCTGGTTATATTATGTTTACTGAGATCAATTGGATTTAGAAAAAAATAACGTCTGTGGTGACATGTTTGCTGAAGTTGTTCTATCAAACTATGCGAATTTTAGTTTATAGGAAACCATACTATCAGTATTACACTACTGACAAAGCCATATTCATTTAATGTAAGTATACATATGTATATTGTTGAGTTGTAATGTATTGAAGTCATTTAATGAAGGTAAGTATTTTGATACTTTAAATGTGAGTCTATACATGTATAGAATTCATTGAATTAAATATACATATGTACATAATTAGTTCAAGGTATAATTAGTTATATATATATAATATATATATATATATATATATATATATATATATATATATATATATATATATATATATATATATATATATATATATATATATATATATATATATATATATATATATATATATATATATATATATATATATATATATGCACGTAAATACACACACATTCCAATGTAAAACCACATCGATCGTGACCCATACTTGTATCACATATTATGATCTATTGGTGAGATGAAAAATGTTATTATACTGGATAATATTCCCAGTAAACAACTGAATTATTCAAAACTACAATAATTCAATTTGCTCTATAGACATTTGTAGATATTATTATGTAATAGAATAATTGTTAGTCCCATTCATAGTTGAAAGCATTTTGATAATATTAGGGATATTATTTATTGGCAGTATAATATACTTGAATGACGGCACTTATTGCATGCTTAAACTGGTATAGTTTAGTAAGTCAAAATCATAGTTACTATTCTAATTACTACATCCAGCCAAGCTAAGAATATTCTTAGTTACTCTCAGGAAAGAGTCGGGCACAATGGCCCGGTGGAAGGGTCATCTGGGAAACCTGAACTTCTTGAATTATACTGATTCAGGGAAGGTCACTTAATATCTATAGATACAAGTGGTCACCTCTGACATGTACAAAGTGTTGCTTGCAGCTGAGATCGCCAATTACTACAAATTATTGTTCAATTCCACCGACCATCTGCCGTGTCGTGAAAAGAGAGCTTGGTTTAAAAGGATTGGTCGAATTATTCTCCATTAAATATGTTTTTATTCCACATATAAACATTTACAAACACAAATTTGTATTCCTTTGATGTCCGTAAACTATACTTTGTTGCAATCACTCGTAACTGCGATTGGAAATTACCATTTGAAAAATCATATTGATATTCATTTACAGAGTAATCTAAAGAAGAAAAAACAAGTAATGTCGCTTTACATACCTCATTATATTGCAGTTTGTTAAACCTTAATATCTCTATAGAATTCATCATATTGTGCATTCATAGCCATCCATCAGACAGGCCTATTATCATATCTCATGCAGCATATTGTATTGTTCATCCATCAGACAGGCCTATTATCATATCTCATGCAGCATATTGTATTGTTCATCCATTAGACACGCCTATTATCATATCTCATGCAGCATATTGTATTGTTCATCCACTAGACCGGCCTTTTATCATGTCTCATGCAGCATATTGTAGTGTTCATCCATTAGACAGGCCTTTTATCATATCTCATGCAGCATGTTGTATTGTTCATCCATTAGACAGGCCTTTTATGATATCTCATACAGCATATTGTATTATTCATCCATTAGACAGGCCTTTTATAATATCTCATGCAGCATATTGTATTGTTCATCCGTTAGACAGGCCTTTTATCATATCTCATACAGCATATTGTATTGTTCATTCATTAGACAGGCCTTTTATCATATCTCATGCAGCGTATTGTATTGTTCATCCATTAGACAGGCCTATTATATCTTTGATTATCATATCTCAGACATATTTTTACCCATCATATTATGTTGTTTACACATCACACTGGCCAATTATCACATCTCAGCCAGCTCATTATATTTTTCAACCATTAGACAGGCCTATTATGAAATCTCAAGCAATCAATTAACATTATATTCTACATTCATCTGAAGGGCCAAATATCATTTCAGACGTACATTTCAGACGTACAGTATGTCTGCCGGTCGAGCAGAGGAGAGCATTCCGGTGAACATGCCTCGTGCCAAGATGTCCAGCATCAGCAGCAGTCTGATGACCGGCCCCGACGGCAAGCCTCTGCTACCAGGCTCTGATGGCAAACCCCTAATGCTATATGTAAGCTCTACTGGAAGTGTGTATGTCAACAACTTATAATGTTTGTATGTCAGCATGTCACAATATTGACATACCTATTGTGGCAGCATTCTAAAATGTCTATATATATGTTGTATGTCTGCTTCCTAAAATATATATCGCAAACTTGTTAATTGTCTGAAACATCCACCTTTTTCAGCATATATATCTATATATATATATATATATATATATATATATATATATATATATATATATATATATATATATATATATATATATATATATATATATATATATATATACAAACAAATATATTATCACATTTGTATATTTCATTTGACAGCATTCCTCAAGATCTACAAGAATAAGTTTTAAGAACTTACAATGCATCCCAACTATAAGTTATTCATTCTGTATTTTAAATAGGCCAAAATATACAAGTAACGAGATAGATATTTGTCACCAACGATTTACCCGATAGTAACTCACAGATCCAGTGCTCCATGACTGGTTATCAAAAACCATGGTTATGTTATCATGTCTCTATGATAATAAAAAGGAATGACCCCCGGTCACTCTTCTTAACGAGTAGGGTTGAGTCCTGAATAGCAAACCTATATCTGATTTGATATGGTCGAAATAGTGAGGAAAAGGAACATTAATAAAAAAAATGATACCCACTATACTCACATGCAATGCACGAAACCATCTACCAATCCAATATTGATTGGCATTGCCAAATAATGTACCAGTTGCTTTATTAAGCATCTCTCACTCTGGTGTTCCGCTGCCTCATAAGCTTTGAGTGCAGATATTCGAATTCCACATATGCTTTATGAGTGGTGAATGGATACGCATGAGAATCACCAAATTACTGCTCCAAAACTATATTAATTGATTCAAAATAAACTGAAATCCCATCACGCCATGTTTTCAACCTTGTCTCCAAGAGTTTAAGATGCACCCGGTTCATATGAATTAATGTAAATTCATTAAAATGCATAAGTATACAAATGTAAATGTAAAGTGGTATACTAATGGTATTAAAATGGCCAAGGAAACATGATTGATTCTATATGCAGTGGTATACAATGAGATCAGGGGCATGTTCTATGTGAATGCAATGCTAGCGCCATGGTATACCTTCATGGTTCTTGAGTTATGCACATATGATTGGCACATACTCTCAATCACTGAGACTGCACACCGCATAGAAATAATCATATATGGAGGCAAATCCAATCAATTAGCAACGCAGACTTGAACTTATATTCCGGAAATGCCACATACGAAATGTAAGGATGTTGATTCGATTGATAATAATTTATAACTTGCTGGTTCAACAGAGCAGAGCATGATGCAGGATATGTAAAATGATATGTAAAATGAATCTATAAAAGCATGCATAGAACCTATTTGAATGAAGGATTATGCAATAACTAGGCTAGGTGAATTCAGTGAATGGATGGACTGTATGTGTGAAGAGTGATGGAAGTGAAGTGTTTCTTGTGCTGAGGAGTTAATTATTCATGGCCCTCTGGGAGCGCTCCTCTGTTTAATCAGGTCAGATCTTAAGCATCAGAAGCCAGAGCCGACTTGCCAGTATCCGCATCTAGAGGTACAAGTCTCATTTCTGTGAAAAGCGCTGCTAACAGTTTATTGGATTCACATTTTATAGTTAAGTTATCAAATTTGTAATCGTTAACGTCAGGATATTAAGGACAATTTAGAGGGGGAAAGTGTATGAGGATTAATATTTTTGGAGGGAGGGTGGTTTATCTATATGACCGTTTGTTGCAAATTAATATAGGTTTAGGTTTGTGTCAGTTAGTACCTATATAGAGTGCAAAGTCAGTACCTATATAGAGTGCAAAGTCAGTACCTATATAGAGTGCAAAGTCAGTACCTATATAGAGTGCAAAGTTAAGAGATTGCTGGTGGGCAAACAAGGCAATAGACATGTCCGATGAGAAGGAAGACAAGGAAAAGGCAGCTCAGCAGAAGTCAGACCAGCAAGCCAACATCCAACCCCAAGCTCTTGATAATGTTATTAGTGACATCACAAAGGTAAGTCAGATTGGAGTTCATTAAATATATCAAAATGTGATCTATATAAAGCCCTGTAATTGAAAAAGAAGAACATTTTGTTATTATGATTATATGACCAGTGCTAATTGAATTCAATCAATATTCTTACACAACATGAAGCAAAACAATAAATTAATATCCACGAGCAACCTCTAATATAAACAATAAGACTCTCAGATGCTTGCTATATATAAGTTTTACCTTTTAAGGCTGTTTATGACATATAAACTCAGATGTATATAGTTTATATATTTATTTATGTATTTATTTATTAAAGCATATTTATACAGGATAACAATATTAACAAGCTGATTTACAAAAAGGTCCAGTGATAATAAATTGGTCGAAAACAAACTAAACAAATTTAAAGACAATTTTTGCAATTCTAACAATACATAGGATATGATAAGGTTTCACGCATATTTAAAGTTGGACTACTCTGCAAAACAGAGTTCGTTGGTTCTCGATTATTTAGGATGAGGATCAACTTCCTCTAGATCTGCGCCTAATCTTTAAGATAATTCAACAGAAATATATCCACTAACTCTATGAATTGGAAAGGACACGAGGTCCCTATAAAAGTCTTCTATTTGGCCTGATATAGCCCCCAAAATGGTCAAAAGGTCATTTTTACAATTAGATACAACTTACCCCATTTTGGCTAGTAATATAATATAAGTACCAACACTATTGTGATTGGTTCTTACACGGCCAATAAGCCCGTCAAGTCAACGCTGAAATGAAGAGAATCCTAAAAATCGATCTCGATTGTTATTGGATCATCGATCTTATTGTTTGGCTATTTGTTCCGTGAACGAGTTGAATTAGTCCTTCTGGCTTCGGTCACTTAAGGTAAAACAATACAAACTATCGATCCAAAAATATCAAGTGTATGAGATGCCAAGGTAGAAATATTGAATCATAGATATATTGAGGCACAGGTTTTACCCAAAGAAACATCGCTGAAACAAAGACCATTGATACAAACTTCAAGAGAAATGATGGATGGATGAAAGAAATGTTCAATAAGTGAAATATCTGGACTGATTCTGAGAGGAGTTGCGCCAGGGTATATTAGACATGGCTACCTGTTGGTTATGAGAGTCAGCGGGGTGAGAAGGTGGTATTAGACATGGCTAGCCGGCAGTGAGCAGGTGATATTAGACATGGTTAGCTAGCAGTGAGCAGGTGATATTAGACATGGTTAGCTAGCAGTGAGCAGGTGATATTAGACATGGTTAGCCGGCAGTGAGCAGGCGGTATTAGACATGGCTATCCGGCAGTGAGCAGGTGGTATTAGACATGGCTATCCGGCAGTGAGCAGGTGGTATTAGACATGGCTAGCCGGCAGTGATCAGGTGATATTAGACATGGTTATCTAGCAGTGAGTAGGTGGTATTAGGCATGGTTAGCTAGCAGTGATCAGGTGATATAAAACATGGCTAGCTAGCAGTGAGCAGGTGATATTAGACATGGTTAGCTAGCAGTGATCAGGTGGTATTAGACATGTCTAGCTAGCAGTGATCAGGTGATATTAGACATGGTTAGCTAGCAGTGAGCAGGCGGTATTAGACATGGCTAGCTAGCAGTGAGCAGGTGATATAAGACATGGCTAGCTAGCAGTGAGTAGGTGATATTAGACATGGTTAGCTAGCAGTGAGCAAGTGACATTAGACATGGCTAGCCGGCAGTGAGCAGATGGTATTAGACATGGCTAGCCGGCAGTGATCAGGTGATATTAGACATGGTTATCTAGCAGTGAGTAGGTGGTATTAGGCATGGTTAGCTAGCAGTGATCAGGTGATATAAAACATGGCTAGCTAGCAGTGAGCAGGTGATATTAGACATGGTTAGCTAGCAGTGATCAGGTGGTATTAGACATGTCTAGCTAGCAGTGATCAGGTGATATTAGACATGGTTAGCTAGCAGTGAGCAGGCGATATTAGACATGGCTAGCTAGCAGTGAGCAGGTGATATAAGACATGGCTAGCTAGCAGTGAGTAGGTGATATTAGACATGGCTAGCCGGCAGTGAGCAGGTGACATTAGACATGGCTAGCTAGTGGTGAGAAGGCGGTATTAGACATGGTTAGCTAGCAGTGAGCAGGTACCTGTTGATTAGACATGGCTAGCTACCTGTTGATTAGATATGGCTAGCTACCTGTTGATTAGATATGGCTATCTACCTGTTGATTAGACATGGCTAGGTACCTGTTGATTAGACATGGCTATCTACCTGTTGATTAGACATGGCTACTTACCTGTTGATTAGACATGGCTAGTTACCTGTTGTTTAGACATGGCTAGCTACCTGTTGATTAGACATGGCTAGGTACCTGTTGATTAGACATGGCTAGGTACCTATTGATTAGACATGGCTAGTTACCCGTTGATTAGACATGGCTAGGTACCTGTTGATTAGACGTGGCTAGCTACCTGTTGATTAGACATGGCTAGGTACCTGTTGATTAGACATGGCTAGTTACCTGTTGATTAGACATGGCTAGTTACCTGTTAATTAGACATGGCTAGCTACCTGTTAATTAGACATGGCTAGGTACCTGTTGATTAGACATGGCTAGTTACCTGTTGATTAGACATGGCTAGCTACCTGTTGATTAGACATGGCTAGATATATGTTGATTAGACATGGCTATGTACCTGTTGATCAGACAAGACTGGCTACCTGTTGAGAATTAGCAGTGTAAGCAGGCGACTTGTTGCCATGTGGTTACCTTGGTGCTCAGTTGCGTGATCACGGTGGCGTGATGCAGAAAGCAGGCTTGCTCTCATGGGATCATAGTGAGGATGATTTCATCTGATTCATGGCTTACATTTTTGGTGGGCCAATTAACATCAATGATGCTTACAATCTAAATGTCTTACTTGGTTGGGATTTCCACAGTAAACATTTGATTGGTCAGAAAAGGGGTAAAAATTAAATTTGTGTCCGATTTGATTATCGATTGCAAATTTCAACACTTATTGGTGGTTCGGAGAAGGGA
Source organism: Amphiduros pacificus (assembly GCA_949316495.1). Taxonomy (NCBI): domain Eukaryota; kingdom Metazoa; phylum Annelida; class Polychaeta; order Phyllodocida; family Hesionidae; genus Amphiduros; species Amphiduros pacificus. Next base: position 40,072,202 of record OX439001.1, on the reverse strand, counting down.
ACACACATGGCCTTGTAAGGCATGGTCTTTCCTATCCCAATATAAATAAAACACACTCTCAACATTTCTATCTGTGTTCACCATTTCAATGATATGTGTATGATGCTTACTTTGGGATGCATAGAGTTCATTTAACAAGAATCCTAGGGTAAGGCCAAACCAAAGAGTCCAGTGGGGTACTTATTATCGTGAAGTAGTGGGTATGTGAGGTTGAGCATGGCATGTTATGCTCTTTGATAAAATATTGTGTTTTGGCATATCTGAAAAGCAATCTATGTTTTACAGATAAAGTTTGATATAAGAATTTTTTAAAGCTAATATATAGTCAAAAAGTATTATAAAATTGTGTCCATTGGAAAAAAATCTAATTAAATAATTAAACAAGAAGTATGTCTCACCTCACATTCACATCACAAAATTGAAGAAAGTACCCTTCTAGGACCATCAGTTCAGAATGGTGGAATAAGGCATGCGCTTGTTTCTCTAAATGTTTTACATTTCCTACTTTTCTATTCTTACTTATCACAATGTCCAATATATCTCAGAAAATCTGTTATGTTCACACATTTAATCATTTTCCTTCCTCTAGATCTTCCTTCCTCTAGATCTCTAGATCTTACTCTCTTCATATATTTTTACATTCTTATCTTAATTACAGTATTTTCTAGAGTGTATGATATATCAGCGATTTACTCCCCATTTGACAGTTTTGATTGTTTAATAGTAAATATTTCCCTTGCAACCCGTGTGATATTTCTTGACATTTAAATGGCATGATGAACAATTCAGTTTGTGTATAAACCAAAATTTGTATGAACACATTAGATTATTAGAAATGTCCTATATGATAAATATTATACAATAGTCACAGGAACATTTCGCCTGATTTGATAGATATGTATATAATAGCAGTATATGGCATGATTGGGACCATCATTTCAATGTGAAAAAAGATAACTTATAGATATTGAGAAATAATTAAAACACATTACTGCATCAAATGACATAAGCTAATGAAAGAACATCTAGTTCAAATGTCAAGCAACATCTTAACTAATAGACCTGCCGTTGGTGAATTTTGTAAGCCATTGGTGTACCTTGTAAGCTAAAATAAGTTACATCCCTGAATTTGACACCTCATCATAATGCTTTAACTTTGCAGAAAGATGGGGTGAGCGCAGATGTCACAGCTCGTGAGTATTACATTTGTACAAATCTTACTCAAAAACATTGTATTACCATCAGGACTATTTTATTGGTAACATGTGTACGTTCCCTCAGAGACATTTAGCACACAAAAAATTAAATATCTCTGGTTCCCTATATCATCTGAATAGTGATTGCTGATTGGTTGCAGTGGCGCAGGAGATATTCTCGCTGTTTGACAAGGACGGTGACGGCTACTTGCTGAAGCAGGACGCCCTGGCGGCGCTCAGGTCGGTGGGACTTAACCCTGAGGAGAAGGAGGTGGACCACATGCTCAGGGTGTTCGTACCTATAGGTAACTTATCACCTTCAACAATGACTAAGATGAGGAGATCACAGATTTGTATGGCATGACACAACTATAACATAATCCTGGAGAATTCTCCTCTGAGACTTGTCATTATACACAAATAATTTCAATCTTTCCAAATGGATTGGCCATTGAATAGAGGATGAAATTTAATGTCAAACATTCAGCTAAGGCTGATAAACTTCTCTGCATCACCTGTGTCAATTTGAAACTTTTAAGCTTTTAAACACGTCATTTCCTGATTTGACTAAAATCATATTGTTAGTAGCAAAAATAACCCTTAAGTTCATTACAGTACCTTTTAAAATTAATTGAAATGAGCGCTTAAATAAATTAATTAAAAGAAATAAACCCTTCCCCTGCAAATTATGAAATGGACAAGAATTATAATTAAGTACATATGTAATTATTATTATCATCATTTATTCATACTCAAAGTTAAAAACAATGGTATAGTCAGTGTACACAACATATAAATACAATTACAATAAATGCAGACTAGATTAAAAGTTTATGAAACACATATATCATTTAAAATATACAAATTCTCTTCCTGTGTCATATCATTCTCCACATTGTCATACATACAGTCAATTATTTCTAAGATCATGTTAATCTTCAATTCTTCATCTTCGATTTCCTTAGCGATTTTATCACAATACACTTGCTCCATTTTGAGCCTCAGAGATCTCAAACAGTCTCTTTCACTATACAGCAGGGAATATTCAGAAATAATTTCATTTATATTTCTCCCTGAGCAAGTCAAGGCATTCATATGGCACATCTTAGCAACATAAGCAATATGACAATTCTTGGAGACTAAATTACTTGCCATAAAATTGAAAAATCTACATTTCAGAATGTGGCTTACATGGTAAGAGTTACAAATATGTGGCAGAAATCGACAGTGTGTCTTCCATGGCAGATTAAACAGTTTACGTATTGCGACATTCCAAGTTTTACACAATGATAAAAACTCTTTGCTATAAAAGTCCCATAGATTGGACCCATAGTAACTACTACCATATATCTGGAGAAGTTTGGCCCTGCACTTTGGGTGGGCAAAGCCAAATTCTGTACTGATCTCATTCACACATGTAATAAAACAAGCTTTTCTAACATTAATATCTTTGCTAAAACTTAGACAACAACTGAAATTGTGACTGAGATGGGTGACATTTTTATACCACTCCAGAACATCTCCATTTAGCACCATATTTACAGTTGGTGTTTTACATTTCAATTACTGTTATTATTGTGATTGAGGTGAGAGTAACTTATGGATTCAATAACTGTTGTTTGAGGTGAGAGTAACTTATGGATTTAATCATAATTGTGTTTGAGGTGAGAGTAACTTATGGATTTAATACCTGATGGTGTTTGAGGAGAGAGTAACTTATAGATATAATTATAATTGTGTTTGAGATGAGAGTACCTTATAGATTCAGTAACTGTTGGTATTTGAGGTGAGAGTGGTTTGGATTTCCGGACGTTCATGGTGATGATGAGTAAGGTGTCTCGGGTGGGAGACTGCGAGGAGGACATGGAGGAAGCCTTCAGGTAATAATCAGCTTCTCTGGGTCACTTCCGGTCAGGAATAGACTTTAAAATTTATATAGCGCTGATATCAATGTCTGTTCATAGCGCTATTTAGAGTCGTATCTCTGGAATAGGTCTGGTCTTAAAGTGCGATTTAAAGATACCAACAGATGTAAATATATATTGTTAGAGGACAAGATGTATAAATAACACATAACATATGCAATGGCAAATTTAAATGTCACAAAAAGGGTGTGTGTCAGGGCACAAATGCTAAACATCACAGGGAAAGGGGCTAGTTAAATATCGCAGAATAAGGTCACATTGAACGACATGGGGAAATGGCCAAATTATAAGTCACAAGACAGGGACTGCCACAGGATAATGTCAAACAAGAGAAGTGATTAAGACAAATCATAAAACAAATCAGTATGTTTCTTATAGAAATGACTAGATATAAAAGATTTGCGTATACATAACTATGTTGTTGCTTGCAGGGTGTTTGACAAGGGCAGCAGTGGGGTGATGACTGTAGCAGATTTCCGACATATCTTGACAACTATGGGAGAGAAAGTGTCAGATGAGGACATGGACGATATGCTACAATATGTCACATATAATGACAGGGGAGATATCAAATATAGAGGTGAATACATTCAATATGTCACATATAATGACAGGGGATATCTAAGTATAGAGGTAAATATTCTCAATATGTCACATATGACAGGGGATATCTAAGTATAGAGGTAAATATTCTCAATATGTCACATATCACAGGGGATATCTCAAATATAGAGGTAAATATTCTCAATATGTCACATATGACAGGGGATATCTCAAATATAGAGGTAAATATTCTCAATATGTCACATATGACGGGGAGATATCAAATATAGAGGTAAATATTCTCAATATGTCACATAAAACAGAGATAAATATACCCAATATGTCAGATATAATGACAGGGGAGATATCAAATATAGAGGTAAATATACTCAATACATATAGTGACAGGGGGGATATCAAATATAGAGGTAAATATACCCAATATGTCACATATAATGACAGGGGAGATATCAAATTTAGAGGTAAATATACTCAATACATATAATGACAGGGGAGATAATAATAATAATAATAATAATAATAATGATTTATATAGCGCTATATCAGACTAAGTCTGCTCTAAGCGCTTGATATCAAATATAGAGGTAAATATACTCAATATGTCACATATAATGACAGGGGAGATATCAAATATAGAGGTAAATATACTCAATACATATAATGACAGGGGAGATATCAAATATAGAGGTAAATATACTCAATACATATAATGACAGGGGAGATATCAAATACAGAGGTACATTATATATCAATATATTGTATACTTTCATATAGAGGGGGCGTCATTGTTCCTTTCATTGTGGCCATCATTTTTTTTATACCAATTTTCTACTTTCAGATTTCATCAAGGCCATGTTCTCTGATGGAAGCACATTGCCACCAATAGAAATGAAATAATATAAATATATCTAATTTATTGAGAGGATAGTTTTGATTTGATATTTTTTATGCATATTAATTATATGAATAGCACTCTGAACAATATCATGAAGATCTCCTTTTTTAAAGCTGTATGATTTATGTACTATAAAAAGTATCTGCAAAACTGTTATTTGCCTTGTGTTGATGGATCAGTCAGGTTGAAATTAAAGTATCTGATTTACCTGTCTCTTTCCAAAGTTAATTTAATATTTTCAATATTTATATATTAAAAAACTTAAAAAAAATATATTCAGAGTATGAGTTAAGTCAAAGTAATCATATTTGAGCAACTGTTATTTCATCATTTGTTTGTAATGATGTCAATAAATTGAGGAAAAAATACTCTTTTCTTTTGTTTCTAAAATGATGATCAAGCGAAGTAAAGCCCCTCAAGTCATAAAATGGATTAATAAATTAATTAATAGCACTTTATGTATAAAATATTTCCTCTCAGGACATATAAAAACCAGCCATGCCAGACAAAATGTTACTGTTGAAAATCACTTCCTTGAGGTTAAATCAATGTGATGTTGCACACCAGTCCCTCTGTATAAATATTTGCTGATAAAAAGTCTACAAATTTGTGATACCCATCCGTCAAACTAAATGAATGAATTTATATTTGCAATTTTTTGGAATGTAAAAGATATATATCATATTTCTTGGATGGTTACACAAGGAATGATTGAAATGATTCTAATAAGAACAGTCGTGTCCCCTGGTAGCCAAATTAAAATCCATGCCAAAAATCTGAAAATCTCCTTAAAAGTACTTCCAATATCTGGAAGAAAGAAATTGGGTCACCCTCTTCTATTTTCGAAAATGAACCTCAAACTTTTTTATTTGACATCAGATTTAAGAGGAAGACCTATTAAAACTATTATTATTATTAATAAAGAAATCCATAATATTCTGAATATTTTATAATATATTGGTTCCTATTTTTTATTATTTTTTTTTGGGGGGGGGGGGAGGGGTAGTTATATCATTGCCAGACATATTGGGATATATTTGGGAATATTTGAAAAATCAAATTATGTTATGAATTTCCGACCTTGGTTTGGTGTGGAAATGTGAAATTGTTGTGATGACCCCAGATATTTCTGGTTTATATCATTGCCAGACTTGTTGGGGACATCATATTTGAAAAATTAAAGAATGTAAGATTTTTACTGAAAATGTATTTGAAAGAACATGTTTTTCCCCATAAAGTCTAATGGAAAAATCTGAAACATTGATATATTGCAAGAACAGACTGTAAGGGAGTTATTTTGATTTAAAAAAAATGATTTTGGGTATTGATATTATTTGGCCTTGTCAGGGTAATCAACTTTACCTTATGTATCAATTAATATATTCTAATTTACATGGGACAATCAGATCATTATCATTTATATTATCTGCATTCATCATTTGGATGGTAAACAAATAATTTCAACACGAAAGATTACACATCAATATCATATTTGTATTTGATTGAAAAAATACACAATACATCACAAAGAAAAAAAAATATGTATAATATCTATAAATGTAAAAATACAAGTTTTTTCTCTATAGCAGGCACTTGGTGAAATCTGTATCATAGTGTAGCTGTTTCTTAAGTTTGGTTTATAAAATGATTTAATGATTCATCCCCTCATCCCTCCCAATCTTACTATGAAGCACTACCCTTTACCAGGTGTATACAGCCTAATATGGCAATCCTAGTGTCTAATTATACAAATTATAACATTTCCATTCTACTATAGCTCAAATTTGACATTTATTTTTAATATGTAAATGGCATATTTAAATGCATTGACAATCAGCAGTATGATAATTCATATATGGGCTGCTTTTAAACCTCATTTACTATAAATCTTAGATAATCATTATTTTAGAAATATATTGTCTTCCCTTAAATAATGTTCAAGGTTAACCAGCATATCATACAGACCAAGCATAAAATCATCTTACTTTAATATATTTTAAAGGAGTATTTTAGCCTGGGAATCACAATACAAAATTTTGTCCCAGATTTCAGACAGATTATTTTATACATTTTACAATTAGACTTTGCAATTATAATCACATTTTAAACTCTAAACATGGCAGGAATGACATATTTATGCAAAAATGGACAGAATGTAAATTGATACATAGCAAAAAAATATATAATTCTACACTTGCACCAATCAGGGGACGGCACTCTGATTGAGTATTCATTATAGGACAAGAGATCTGACATTTATAATTAGTACATTTACTCATTCAACTCACATAATAATATGAACAAAGGGAGATTTTATATCAAACATTTAACACAATTCACATATAAGTTTAACAGTAATGTGCCAAAACATATAAAAGCGAAAGAATGTTAAAATGTTAAGCTGTGATGATTATTTCAATCTAAAAGTGTTAGTCAGTGGTCATATATCATGTTTACTACTTCACTGTTTCATTTATAGGAATGCAAGTCTATGGCATGACAGCCTTGTTCTTTTCTTCAAAGAAAAAAAAGTTTTCATAAAAAAATCAATAAAAATACTCTAACAAACAGATTTATACCTGGGACCTTCTGTAAAATAATATTTGAAAAGTACAAATTATATTCCAGAAATGTACTTTAATTCAAACCTAGGAGGTTTAAATCCTTTTCCATCTATATGCAGAAAACTGACCAAAAGAACAATCAGCCTGGAAATAAACCGAGTTGGCCAGAAGTAAGTGCCACTAGTATTTAGTGCCACTAATAGTTAGTGCCACTAATAGTTAGTGCCACTAATAGTTAATGCCACTAATAGTTAGTAAGCCTAATAGTTAGTGCCACTAATAGTTAGTGCCACTAGTATCTGCTTTAGCAGCTGTTAGAAGAGTTGTGTGGTATAGAAATATGTATTGCTTCAGCAAAAGATGTGCCAGCACAATCTTTTGCAAATGAAGAAAGAAATTTTATCAACCCCATCCTGTGAGAGAGAAAAATCTTTGGTCTACAAATGAACACACGATACAGAACTCTGGTAACTCAAACTTACAGTAAACCCCCTTTTGTTGTTCATAGGCTTAACAATAAGCATTTCCTTTCAGATCTTTATCAAACATGTACCAGTCTATTTTACATCAAGATTTCTAGAAAAGAAAATGTAAAATAGAAAATTTATAAAATACAATACAAGGTGAGATGATAAATGTGAACATGTACATGCTGTCAAAATATACACACTTAATAAACTTCTAAATTTTATCCTGCAGATGGTTTAGATATCATCTTTAAAAAAAAACATCTGATTAATCTATGTATTGTTTTAATGGAATTCATTTAATCAATACTTCAACATCACTTAATAAAAGTAATAATATTTACTTCTGCCATATTTTTTCAAATAGTTAGTAGTGTAGTGCCAGCAATTATTAGATTTGTTTCTCCATGTATATCTGTTCTACGAGCACCTTGTTTTCATGGAGCAACCCATTTACCCCAACCCCGACACACCATCTTATCACAAGATTTGGAATTATGTGTTCATGCCATCAAATATATAATGTTATATGTTGCAATCCATCAAATATGTAAGGTTATCATGGTGTTGAAAGGCTTTACAAACACTGGCCAAGTGGCCCGGAAGATAATTTTTTGGCCTCCAGCTCAGCATAGGCCAGAGGTTTTGACATTCTACTGGCCTGGATTTAAGTGAACATTACAAAATCCTTCCACTGTTTTATGATAGGAGCCAGTTAATTATGATAATTTATGTAAAGGTTTGCGAACTGGCAAGAATTTCTCATTTATCTCACTTTTGGAGATATCCAGCATTACTCTTTCACCAAAAAAGAAAAACCATACTTTAATTGTGTACATGCTGTTCCTGTCCTGGTCACTTATAAATTTAAACTCACTTAGGTCACTTATAAATTTAAACTCACTTAGGTCACTTATAAATTTAAACTCACTTAGGTCACTTATAAATTTAAACTCACTTAGGTCACTTATAAATTTAAACTCACTTAGGTCACTTATAAATTTAAACTCATCTAATCATGGAGCTATTTAAATGCTTGCCAGGATACTGATTGTCATAAAAATAACTACAATTCATGTATAATGGGATTTCAGTAACCGAGTGATCCTGATGGTAATAATATTACTTAATTACGGTACCAGCCTCTCTTTCTCAATGACAATTTCAAAATTGACAACACTATAAAATACCAATAAATCTGGCTTTCCTCAGGGAATGATTATCTTAGATGTTTAGAATTTCAAGCAATAACATTCTTGTTTTGGACATTATTTGGCACCAGACAAATCATCTAGCAGCACTTTGTCTTCTTTCCATTCTTTTCATAAAGATCACCAGATTTAGGCTGACTGACATCTGAAAGAGGAAATAATAATCTGCTCAAAAAGATATATTTCAAAATTATAATTGAATCTGTCATATCTGGAAATTGAAAGATGGAAATAATAATCTGCTCAAAAAGATATATTTCAGAATTATAATTGAATGTGTCATATTTGGAAATGAAATACCAGCATTCTTCGACTTTATTTGTAATATAAATCATTAAACAGTATGTTGTTCCACTTACGGATGAGACTGCTTCCAATCTGTTTTGAGGGATCACTTGCCCTCGATTCTACTGCTTGCTGGACTAAACTATCAAATGTGAGTGATACAGCTCTGAAGAAGAACTCCCGAACATTCTCGCCTGCAGCAGAAAATCAAGATGACATTATCTTATGTAAATGTATTATGCCATGTAAAAGCATGTAAAGATTGATCAAAGCAAATGTCACCTAAAATTCAGATATGAGTTATTCCAATTTTTTTAAGAAAAATTATTTTCTTCTGTGTATAGCATTGAAATATTTTTTTTTTCATTTCTGATATTTATATCTTTCAAATCAAATCATGAAATGAAAGTATTATGGCTCTATGTAATTTGTCTCTCTGATTTCAGACAATATAGGGATTTGAATTTTACCTGACAAAGATGACACTGCCCAGAATTCAGCTCCAATTTCATTGGCCATTTGTACTGCTTCCTTTTCTACGTCATCATATGCTCCTGGAGACTGAATTGTAGAAAAGAAATATTATCTTTACGACTTTAACACCCTCAACTTTCTTTATGTAAACCTTGAAAACTAATCAGACTATTTCATGATGGATATTTTACATACCATGATATCCTTTTTAGTCCCAACAAGAAAGACTTTTGGGTCTGAAGCATTTTCACAAGAGTCTTCCTTCCATTTCTTGGCATTTTCTAGGGTCTCAATATCAGTCAAGTCAAATACGACTATCACGACTATAACAAAAAAATACAGCTTCAAAACAGTTAGAAGTCTTCTGAAAATTAGTATTTTTTTAATGAATTATTATCTAAATCAATCATATCTGATTAACTGAAGTGTACAGGAGGCTCAGTAATATGTTGTCAAATTATTCAGAATTTGAAAGAGGAACTTCTTGCTATTTGATGGATTTAAAATTATTTTTATACCAATATTAAAATAAAAGATGCAAAATTTTAAATTATTTAACATCAAATCTAAAACGTTCAAACTTTCATTATTGATATTGATAAAAAATTTCCTTTAAAACTGACTATTGTTTGAACTAATATGGTGGTTTAGAATCAAATATGGAAATGAGGAGCAAATACTAGGAAAAATAGCAAAATCACAAATATGTATTTTGAGTATTTATAGAATACTCTTTAAACATAGAATCAACAATATCAAAATCAAGACTGAGTGAATAAAAGAATCAACACAAAAAATATGAATATATACTGACGGTTGGCTCCCCTGTAGTAGGAGGCTGCTATACATTTGAACCTCTCTTGTCCTGCTGTGTCCCAGCTGTATCATAACAGAATACAAAATTCTTCTAAACTTTTGTTCTTCATATTCTTTGTGAACATCTCTATTCTACCAAAATGTCTTTTTTCTTTATGTAAATATAATATAATTTATTTTTGAAGTAACAAAATGCAATTTATCATACATCTGGTAAACATTTTATAACGGATCTTGCAAGTAATACGGAGAAATAAGGTCCTTTCATTAAACTTACATCTGAAGATTAAAAGGAATAGAGAGAACGCTGAACTTTTCAACTTCAAAGTCAACACCTATTGTTGTCTTGTATTCTCTGTCAAATACATTATGGCAAAATCTGGAGAGAAAAAAAACAACAAAATAAAATATAGAGGTAGACTTCAATAAATTTAATTCTTTTAAATACTTGAAATAACATTTTTATTTTCACCACTACTTTTGCTGACGATTTTGAGTGATTTCAATACCATTCCAGTTTGTTTTTTTCCCCTGAGGCATACCGGTACTTATTTTGGGCAGACCTGTATATCACTGCTAAAGAACAGAATGCCTCAGAGAATGAGGAATATTTCTCACCTGAGAAACCACGAGAGGAGTAAAATCTTGATTGATTTCTTGATTTTTATTTTATGGAATATTTCCTCTCTTTCATGTTTAATTTCATCAATATTGATATCAACATTGAAACTTACCTATTGACAAGACAACTTTTTCCCACAGCTACATCTCCAACAAGAACTGCTTTGCAAATCTTTAACCTGAAGCAAATGATTTCATACCAATTAAATATCTATACACTTTAATATGTATCTCAATTTAACCTGTTATCATTAAAATTGGTATGAGAAATTCATCAAAGGATGTCTCTGATAGATCGATCAAAATTTGGATTTATGTACTATAATTAATCAAATCCATGACATGATTTCATGGAATCATGCTATTAGGACTTTTAATTGGAATAATAACACTTTTCAATAATAAAATTTATTGATCTTAAACAATAATACAAACCCAACAGTTCCTGTTTTATTTTGCGAGCATGCTTCTTTGACAGAATGATGGAAATTAAGTCTGGAATATGGTGTCGCATCTGCATGGAATGCCTGAAAAGATTATCATTGGACTTATTACGTTTGTATATTTTCTTGGAACTAACTATGATTACATACATATATAAAAAAAGCATGAACGTGATCAGAGAGGAAGGGTGACGAGATTTGAAAAAAAAAAAAAAGTTGCTATATGAGGTATTGGCCGCGATAAAAGATAAGAGTGTGTGATCTGGCTGTTCCGTCACCACGTTGCCTGCCCTCTGGTGGAAATGACGCTAAACTAATCTCCACTCCACTTTTGTTTTGCAAGTTAATGTGAAGGGTTACACTTTTAGCATATTATGAATGGCACAATTATCACTTATTTTTTGTCAGAATCATGTTAGATGTGAAATTTTACCCACAAATTGCCTATATTTCTGTATTAGAGCTTTGTTTTCAACCATCGGTAATTATTGATCTACTTATTGAGGCCTTGCTAGGTTTTGTACAAAGGGGTCTATATGGGTGAAATGCAGAGATAGCTGCACAAGTGAGAGATAGCAAGTGATAGACTGCTACAACAGCAAGAGATAGCTGCATAAATAAGAGATAGCTGCATAAATAAGAGATAGCTGCATAAATAAGAGATAACTGCATAAATAAGAGATAGCTGCATAAATAAGAGATAGCTGTATAAATAAGAGATAGCTGTGGGAGAGACAGCTGCACATGGTGAGAGATAGCTGCACATGGTGAGAGATAGCTGCACATGGGGAGAGATAGCTGCACATGGGGAGAGATAGCTGCACATGGGGAGAGATAGTTACAACAGTGAGAGACAACTGCACAACTGAATGACAGCTGCACACATGGTAGTTGCACAAGTGAGACAGCTGCACATGGTGAGAGATAGCTGAACATGGTGAGAGATAGCTGCACATGGTGAAAGATAGCTGCACATGGGGAGAGATAGCTGCACATGGTGAGAGATAGCTGCACATAGTAAGAGATAGCTGAACATGGTGAGAGATAGCTGCACATGGGGAGAGACAGCTGCACATGGGAAGAGATAGCTGCACATGGGGAGAGATAGCTGCACATGGTGAGAGATAGCTGCACATGGTAAGAGATAGCTGCACATGGGGAGAGATAGCTGTACATGGGGAGAGATAGCTGCACATGGTGAGAGATAGCTGCACATGGTGAGAGATAGCTGCACATGGTGAGAGACAACTGCACAACTGAATGACAGCTGCTCACGTGGTAGTTGCACAAGTGAGACAGCTGCACATGGTGAGAGATAGCTGCACATGGTGAGAGATAGCTGCACATGGTGAGATAGCTGCACATGGGGAGAGATAGCTGCACATGGGGAGAGATAGCTGCACATGGTGAGAGATAGCTGCACATGGTGAGAGATAGCTGCACATGGTGAGAGATAGCTGCACATGGTGAGAGATAGTTACAACAGTGAGAGACAACTGCACAACTGAATGACAGCTGCACACGTGGTAGTTGCACAAGTGAGACAGCTGCACATGGTGAGAGATAGCTGCACATGGTAAGAGATAGCTGCACATGGGGAGAGATAGCTGCACATGGGGAGAGATAGCTGTACATGGGGGGAGATAGCTGCACATGGTGAGAGATAGCTGCACATGGTGAGAGATAGCTGCACATGGTGAGATAGCTGCACATGGGGAGAGATAGCTGCACATGGGGAGAGATAGTTGCACATGGGGAGAGATAGCTGCACATGGGGAGAGATAGCTGCACATGGTGAGAGATAGCTGCACATGGGGAGAGATAGCTGCACATGGGGAGAGATAGCTGCACATGGAGAGAGATAGATGCACATGGTGAGAGATAGCTGCACATGGTGAGAGATAGCTGCACATGGTGAGAGATACAGGGAGAGACAACTGCACAACTGAATGACAGCTGCACACGTGGTAGTTGCACAAGTGAGAGACAGCTGCACATGGGGAGAGATAGCTGCACATGGTGAGAGATAGCTGCACATGGTGAGATAGCTGCACATGGGGAGAGATAGCTGCACATGGGGAGAGATAGCTGCACATGGGGAGAGATAGCTGCACATGGTGAGAAATAGCTGCACATGGGGAGAGATAGCTGCACATGGGGAGAGATAGCTGCACATGGAGAGAGATAGCTGCACATGGTGAGAGATAGCTGCACATGGAGAGAGATAGCTACACATGGTGAGAGATAGTTACAACAGTGAGAGACAACTGCACAACTGAATGACAGCTGCACACGTGGTAGTTGCACAAGTGAGACAGCTGCACATGTGAGAGATAGCTGCACATGGTGAGAGATAGCTGCACATGGGGAGAGATAGCTGCACATGGTGAGAGATAGCTGCACATGGTGAGAGATAGTTACAACAGTGAGAGACAACTTCACAACTCAATGACAGCTGCACACGTGGTAGTTGCACAAGTGAGACAGCTGCACATGTGAGAGATAGCTGTATAGGTGAGGGATGGCTGCATAAGTGAGTGATAGCTGCACAATTGAGAGACAGCTGCACAGGTGAGGGATAGCTACAACAGTGAGGGACAGCATCACTTCCCAGCCGAAGGCACTTGTAATTGAATAAAAGAAATCAAATAGTCCATGGTGAGTCACATTGGATGACGCAAAATATTTCCATAAAACATTTCAATCAAAGCACTGACCTGTGGGAATTTTGTGATAACCCTGTCCTTGGCCACCACAGGTGATAACATGGTGCGGCAAGGACTGAAGTCGTAGGGCATCTAGTTTCCTTTGTGCTGCAAGTCAAAAGGATCTAATTATGAATCAAACTGAAATATTATATACATGTCGCAAGGAAATCTCCGATAGCATCTTGCACATGGAAATATTGATTCTTTCCTTTTGAAAAAAAAAATATTCCTTTCAAAGAAAAGAGTAATTGTTGTCTGTCAAATGTTATCAATTAATCACAATATTGCTCCTTGATGCACACAGACATCATGGTAATAGGTTCTAACTTTTCATTATGCACAGATACACAAATTATATGATGAACAAGATTGTAAATCTTATTTGTCTTTTCATCACTGTCTTTACATTATATCACAGGCATCAAATACGCCTTTCCACCTCACAATGTAAATGGTGTCGCATCTACTTCTCAATGACATCATAACATGACAATATACCAAGGTACCGTATTTACTCGTGTATAAGACGACTCGTGTATAAGACGACCCCCCAAAATTGAGGTTATTTTGCTTGAAAAAACCAATTTCCGAATATAAGACGAGTTGGTTTTTCTCAAGATATCGGCTCTGCTACCATTCAAGCTTCAGCTGAAGCTTGGCGGACATTTTAAAAGTGAAACGTAAATATGCTTACAATACAAGATCTTAACGGTCTTATACACGAGTATATACGGTAAAACGTAAATACGATGTTCATATTTTCGAAATAACGAATATCGGATGTAGTGGATCGATTTTAATTGCGTTTTAAATGATAAATAAAGGTATTTACCCAATATTATCACAAATTATGCTTCGCAGGTCGTCTGGGTGCCCACGAGACAAAAGTGGAGCGGCCAACATGTCAAATTGAACTTTCATATCCGTAGCGGATCGATTTTAATTGCGTTTTAAATGATAAATAAAGGTATGTACTTAATATTATCACAATTTTTCCACGTTGAGAATTTCTCCACGTCCTTGATTTTAGTGTCAAAACAAAGCGTTTTCATTATTTATCATTTAAAACGCAATTAAAATCGATCCGCATGTGAAAGCATTTCTGTCAACAAGGGAAGACACGACTCAAAGCAGTGGAAACAAATGCCACAAAACTGTGAACGCTGATAATTGGTGTCAGTGAAATTTTACTAATTTTCACACCACTGAATGGGAAGAATTGAATTGTGCGATATAATTAAATAATAATTTTAATTTTAATAGACATAGAAGTAAAAGTAAAACGTAAATACGATGTCCATGACGTAGCGGATCGATTGGCCACGTGACTCACAAGTCATGTGATCATTGACTTTGCAGATTTGCCAGAGAATTGCGTTTTAAATGATAAATAAAAGTATATACCCAATATTAACACAAAATACGCTTTGCAGGTCGAGAACAGAACAAAACCATTCATCCATTTAACATGCAATACGCAATACGAGGTCGTCATTTTAAAAAGCGGGAGTGAAGTAAATTCGATGTGCTGTAAAACAAAGTCAAAACAAAGCGTTTCCTTAACTGGCATAGAAATATTAATATATTGATCAATAATGGATGGTTTTGTTGTGCTCTCGACCTGCAAAGCATAAGTTGTGATAATATTGGGTAAATACCTTTATATACCATTTAAAACGCAATTAAAATCGATCCACTATGTCCGATATTCGTTATTTCGAAAATATGAATGTTCGTAATTAAAACTTGTAGTGCTGTAATTTTTTGGCATAAATCCTCGTCCACAGGTTGCTCTCGTGTATACGACGATCCCCTAAACATTAACTAAGTTTTTTTGTAAAAAAACCTCGTCTTATACACGGTCATTTACGGTATGTAATGTTATTATAGGTCAAAGAAGGGTACCATGAAAATATCAATAAATATTATGTAATACACAACCAGAGAGATGTCCATGTGTTGCCTGGTGCCTTTCTATTTATCAGCACACAATAATATGCTACATACTAACTGTTTCTGTTGTCAACCATAGCTCATTTTATGCACAGTTCTATAGGCCAATTGTGGGTTGCCTTACTGCCCCATTGAAAACTGCCCCATTGGAAACCTGCAATTGCACTATAGAAGATTTACACTCCCAAATTCAGTGTAAGGAGGTAAACAACTTAGTTATTTCTCTCCTCCAAGACCATAGCGGGTCTCATACAATATACCACATAATCCAATTTCATCAAGCCAAGTTATTTTTTCACCAATCAACTTCAAGGAAAGTTGTCAGGATGATTGATGACAGAAGTTTGTTTTGCATTGCATACCTTGGTATATTATGTGATGACATCATTGAATTGTGGGCATGATGTCATTAAAAAGGGTCTAACACAAATCATTGATCAGACTTTTGCATGTCATTTCTGTTCTAATTGTTCGATTTACACCAAATTTGAACTAAACTTACTTAAAATTCCTTGTTCTATCGATTGGGAAGCATTTCCAAGCAATTTAATGGGATAATTTTGTGCAACGATGGGCAAACATAACAACAACATTTTGAACATTCTGCTGTTTACATCACGCATTTCTTTCAATCACGCAAATTGGAATCTGTTGTATGCACACGATGAACACTCCACAGTGGCATCAGTTGCTTGAACAATATTGACCACAGAGGAACTGATGCTAATAAGCTGGTGCTCTAACCAACTGCGCCACGGCCCATGGCCTCCACAAGTGTGAGAAACAGTTGAGAAACAGTTAAAACAGTGAGAGATAGCTACATAAGTGAGAGATAGCTGCACAAGTGTGATATAGCTGCACAAGTCAGAGATTGCTACAAAAGCAAGATTTAGCTGCATAAATGAGATAGCTGCATTGAGACATGAGAAATAGCTGCACAAAGTGAGAAATAGTTACAACAGTGAGAGATAGCTGCACACGTGAGAGATGGATACAACAGTAAGAGACAGCTGCATAAGTGAAAGATAGCTGGATAAATGAGAGATAGCTACAAAAATGATAAAAAGCTGCATGAGTGAGAGATAGCTGCATAAGTGAGAGATGGGCACAACAGCGTGACGTCGACAGCTGGATAAGAGAGATAGCTGCAAGAGTGAGAGATAGCTGCAAGAGTGAGAAATAGCTGCATGAGTGAGAAATAGTTGCAAAAGTGAGAGATTGCACCCCTTCTCAGTGGAGATCACTACAACAGCGAGAGATAGCTGCATATATGAGAGATAGCTGCAGGGAGACATGAGAAATAGAAGCACAAATTGAGAGATAGTTACATCAGTGAGAGATATCTACAACAGTGAGAGATAACTACAGCAGTGAGATAGCTACAAAAGTGAGAGACAGCTACAATAGTGAGAGACAGCTGCTTAGTGAGCAATAGCTGCCGAAGGCACTTATGTTTGTTTGTTTAACCCCTAATGGACGGGAAGGACGTCAACGTCCCTCCCGTCCGTTACCGGTGGTGGCTTAATGATATCATTTATAACATTCTGAAGGGCTGCAACTTGTTACAATGTAATCAAGTAATGATGTCATGGAATCTATCCCCAGCACTTCATTGAGCATATTGAGTAACCATGGTTATAAATTTCATCAATTTAGTATGTAGATACACTAGTCCAGAAAAAATTGGCTAGTCCTGCCAATCAACAAAATTTAGACAGGCTACTAAGTAGTCCTTTAGAAGTTTAGGGATTAATATTGTGTTTACATTGTTGGAATTTTCGCTTGCGTTTGTTTTGACTTTAGGTCTGAATGTGGCGGCCATGCTTTGGCACATTTATTCTGCTTACACCGTCAGATGGCGCTTTTGTTTCAGAAGTGATATGTGATTGCGTAGTAGAGTAAGAAGATTTTCTCAGATTTTATCAAGGATTTGGGATTTTGCATTGGGATTTTGCAAACTTACGCGAGCTTGATTTTTTAAAATCAACACTTGTTTGTTGTTGTTTTTTGTTGTTTCTATACTTTTTTTGTTTCTTATTTAAATACCTAATTTTCTGATTTGTTTGTTTATTCTTTCCATCCATGTCACATGTGACATGTGAAGCACCACCTTTTCTAGTAGATGCGGGGTTCAAGCACTGTGCCTGTGGATCCAGTGTGGCAGGAAGTTCAACTTCAAAGTATTCGGTCTCAGTTCAGCCACAGTCGGCGAAAACTGATCCATTTAATTTTGCGAAAACTTTTCGGCTTTCGTATTTCAATGTTACCTTACATGTTTTTTCACAACATGGACATTGTACATACCTAATTAGTAGATGTATTTCCGAGAATTTAACGAGTTTCTAGGCAATCCGTTTGCTGTCAACAATCTCGGAATGTTGTCATCTGCTTCTTACTGTTACAAGGAATTTTGTTCCTTGAAATATCAAATACTTTTATTTTCAAATTAGATTCTTCAAAACCAAATTATATCTATAAAGTAATAATTAAGTATAATATATAATGGAAATGTTGTAATATAATTTTGATAAGGATCAATATCAAGAATTCCTAAATATTTATTAAATTTCAATGGGCTATACCTGCTGCGGTCGCACCTACTTCCGGGAACTCCGTGGAAAATCCGGTGGAAACCCCGAATATTCGGTCTCTTTTCCCCAACATGGCTCCCAAGAAGAAGCCTACAGCTCGTAAGTTGCAACATTGAACTGCCGTTGTACCTTGTTGAAACTGATAACCAACATTATAAATAACCACATCGTACAGAATATTGTCGAATAATTGTTATGATTCAAAATAAAATTCAGGAAAAATCATTTTGGTTGTAAAATTTAGACAATTTGAAGACTGAAGTTTCACGTGTCTGTGCACAAAATATCTCAAACAGTGATATGAAAACGTCATGAACCGTAACCTCCGAAAGTAATATTGAGATGTCATTGAAGAATATTGAATATTCGTGTTTGGGTGTCACGAAAACCAGTTAAAAATAAAAATTTGGGAAGAAACGTGGGAGATTTGTCACCCGTATTGACAGGGTGAGCGATAATGTACGTTTAGCACAGCCTTTGCACATGTTTTATGATGCGATCCACTGACAGATCACGCTAGGATAATTTTACCTGACAATTGGAAAGTCTCCATTTCCGATTTATTGGATCGTATGTAAACGTCTCGGCTAAGAAAATATTTGTGTGCATCACATTACTTGTTCTGGTAAAATCGTACAGTTATGGTTTTCAGCTCATTGGAAAAACATGGCAATCACTTTGAATCACTGAATAATCCATTTTCATGTAACACTGAAGTGTCAAGTAAGACCTGCTTTGATGACCACACAATCCAAGTGGATAGGTAGATTGCCGATCTCCATGTTGTATTTTTTCCCCATAGGCCAATTGCGGGTCGCCATACTGCTGCATTGAAAACAACACACTGGAACTGCACAACAAAATCCAAAGTGCACAAGAAACAATAAAATCCAATCATTAAAATAAACAAGATGGTAACCTGCAATCGCACTATAGAAAAGTACACACCGAAACTGCACCACTATATCAGAACCATACAACTCTAAATTAATCATTGGGGGCCTGTGACAAGATTCAGAGGGTGACCTATGAGAAAATGATACTTGTCTCAAAATACCAATATATCCTAATGGTGAATTTTGTTTGCAGAGAAGCAGAAGCCTGCAGCAGCCGCTAAGGCTGAGGCACCCAAGCCTGTCAAGACCAAAGATGGAGCCAGTGGTAAGGCCAAGGACAAGGCTCTCCGTGCCAAGAAGGCTGTACTCAAGGGTGTACACAGCCAGAGGAACAGGAAGATCAGGACCTCTGTTCACTTCAGAAGACCCAAGGTGCTGCACTTGCCACGTGCACCCAAATATCCACGCAAGAGTACACCAAGGAGGAACAGGTCAGAAAATGATTTTGATTTATGCATTATTTTGATTTGTGGGGTACATATTTAAGTTTAAGGCCACAAAAATATTTGCCTTTAAGTAAAATGTGATAAAAAAATTTCCAAAATCAAATACTGTTAACAATTTTTTTCAATGGTCATCATATAGTTTAAAAAAAAGATGAAAGAAAAAATATGCCATCATAATCTGATGCCATAACCCCCCCCCCCCCCCCCCCCCCCCCCTATTTTACTGCTAATGTTGAAACCTGCTTTGATTTTTAAATGAAAAAAATTCCATTTCAGGCTCGACCAGTTTAAAATAGTCAAGTATCCTCTGACAACTGAGTCTGCCATGAAGAAGATAGAAGACAACAATACCTTGGTCTTCATCGTCGACAAGAGGGCCAACAAACCTATGATCAAATTGGCTGTCAAGAAATTATATGACATTGATGTCGCTAAAGTCAACTCACTTATCAGGTACACAGATTTACTTTTCAAACTCCATCATCATGAGACCAACATATGCAATTGCTTGCATTTTATTAATATTTATTTTCCAAAAGATAAGATAGCCTATACAAATATTGGAATTACAAAATTGCAAGTGTCAATTTATTTTGAGCATTGGACGTAAACAATGATTATTTCAATCTTTGAAGTTATATATTCTAAAATCTTGAAGCGGTGTGCAAGACAATTTATGATTATTTTGAGGAATGCCAACAGCTTATACTTTTTGGATGAATTTTTATCAAATTTAGACGAATTTCCTTTGATTTTAGACCTGATGGTGAGAAGAAGGCATATGTAAGATTGGCCCCAGATTATGATGCCCTAGATGTTGCAAACAAGGTATGTTCAAACTTGTCACATTAATACACTGGTAAAGTAATTTTACTCTCAAATGAATTCTTAAACATATCTAAATTAGTGGCATCATTTATATCTGATATCTTATAAATAAATGTTTGTAAAATAAATTAAACATTTTGAAAGAATAATTTAGAACAAATCATAATTAATGTTTTCTATCATTTTTCAGATTGGAGTAATCTAAGCTGTATACATTTCACAAAAGAAAAAATAAAATTAAAAAAAACCTCAAATTTTTTTGTTAGTTGAATTTTATGGATAGTACCTTGGAGAAATATTTTAGGCCAAACGTCTTGTTTCCGCTTGCCGCGTCCCTCTTTTTTGGAGTGAAAAGTTCTTGTTCCTATATATGTGGATACAGCAGACACCTTGATGCAACTTAATTATGACAAATTTGGTACCTTTGTGCTTAAAATGAATGTTTGACCATAAGATGTTTGGATATACCCCTGTTACAGAGGAACAGATCAAACTATATAGTGCTACAAACATAATTTAAAGGAAATTGTGAAATGGCTTCCTGTAAATTTGGGACATGCCTGTGAAGTGTTGCTAAACTGCTTAATATATCGCAAGTCTGAAATTTTCCCATAGTTTTGATAATTAGGCTTTATGAAAATTTCCAGATGTAATTTGTCCATGGTTATGAGGCCCGTGCCAAAGGGTCAACCTGTTCATGTAAATCTGACCTGGTGGATTGTCATGTAAAGGACCTGCAACATGACAATTCATTGAGGCAGCACTATATCTGCTACAAGTAGGTCTGATCACAAAATGACTGGAAGAATGTTGAATGTGATGTAAAACCACAAACAAATAGGCAAGATACAAGAGCCACAGTGTTGACAAGTAGAGGGACAGCAGATCCCTACCTTTCTCCATTGGTAATCTTGTGAGAACACATTGGGATCACAAATATGGTATATTGAAAGCATGGCCGTTCATTTGATTTCAATTCTTACAGGCCCCTCCTGCAAAAAACAAGAAAATTGTGACCAGACATTTTCAAATAACAATTCAGATTTTTGGTATATATTATATTAATTTCACTGGGGTGTAAATATCTGTGTTGTATCAATACTAGAATCCGTGACATTCTTTTCACCATATATCCACTGTCTTTGGTGGTGACAAATACTGCCATTTATCCACAACTGGTGTTAATACTTTCACCTTTCTGCAAGCCCATTGATCTCACGATCCTATCATTCCGATGGTTTGCATATTCTAGATAAATAATTTCAGTTGTCAGATTAAGTAGGAAATCTGTCACTGATTCCATTTATTAAGCCCAAGGTTTAGAGAATACATTTTGCAGCTTTCCAATATACCTTCAGTTTGCAATGGCATTAATGCCTTTCATTCTCTGTCCTGGTTTAACTGTTTTCTCACAATCTTTTAAAATTATGATGCAAAAGTTCATCGAAATACATCCATATCTGCAGAGAAATCAGCAAAGTTTTTCAGTTTGGACCTGGTTGTACTTGCCTCTCACCTGCGATTGAATGCACATTCTGGAGCCACATCATTTGCTGAAATGAGGTAATAATGGCCCTTGATGCTAACAGTGCATTTTCCATTTATAAAATGTTATCATTTGGTAATATGATGATATTATACAGTGTTCATATTTTCGTTTGCTGTAGGCAAAAAGTACATCAGTCATATTTTAAAGCAAATGTTTCTGAGTTGTCAATTATCAGACCTTTTTGAAAAGTAAAGCCCAAATAATTATTGAGAATCTCAAAAATATTTCCAGAATATAGCAATTGCTCTCCAAATGTTTTTTTCCTGCCATTCTTTAAATGCAATATGTTCACCAGAGGACTGATACTTCTCAATTATATCAGTAATAAAGGCCTAATGAATTTCAAACGAGTACAAATGAAACTCTAGCTGAGACAATCGCATTGCCTTGGAAAATACTTTTGATCCCACATCGCCACAGGCTGTGGCGACATCTTATTAGCACCAGTTCCTCTGTGGTGATCCAAAGGTCGTGGGTTCGAGCTGAGGCCCGAGCCAAAGGGTTAACCTGTTCTTGTAAATCTGTGACCGGGAGGGTTGTCATGTCAAGGACCTGCGACATGACAATTCCTTTCATGGAACATGTACCCCCATGGTTAAAACTAAAAGCTTTTCGATGCAGTTATCACTCATGAACAAAAGATCGAGCGATGCACATTTCTTCAGTGGGTGGATATCTTTTACACTGCTTTTTGAACCGCATCTTATTAGATCCATACATAAACATGGATTTCCCAAAGAAGGATTTATCTTCAGTTGGCCTGCTCGGGCATATATGCATATTTCCATTCTGGCTCCATTTTTCCAGTACTTTTCAAATCACTTAACTCTTTAGTCCAGTTTCATTTTATAGATAATCCAAGATCATATACAGGGATGTGTGAGTGAATGAATGAATGGTTTCTTTACGGCACATCGACACAATGAGGTCATTCAGTGCCAAAATAGTAAAAACAACAACATTATATTGACTAGAAACAAAATGTAAATATTAATACAATATGTAGATAACACAAGAATTTAACAACAGCATTTATATAACACCAATCAAATATAATAAATATGTATAATTTGTTTAAAAGACTTTATCAGTATGATGTTTTGCAGTTCTTGATAAATAAGTCAATGACATAAATAAACAAAAGCTCTGCCCTTAAAACTGATTATAAAGTCCTATGTGAGTTAAAAACGATACTATCACAGAAGTATCTACAGTATCAAATAACGTATGTAAATCTTGTACATTAAAATATTGAGTTCGTATAATATCAAAATCGATACACTCAATAAAAAAATGTTTAATAGTCCAAGCCCTTTGACAACCAATACATTCCGGTTGATCTGTGAGACTATCATTATGGCCAAAACTGGTATCCTTGCACCACCCCTCTGGACAAACAGTTTCACCAAAACCATATTTCCCAGAAATATTTAATTTAAAATGAACTTAATAAAGTAACACAGGAATTGATGCCAGCTAAATGGGAATAGTTCATTATTATATTTAAAAAGAATGTGAGATAATCAGGAAAACCTGATCATTTGATCTTGTACAATATCAGAAAGACCATTTTAGAAAAGTAATGTGATAATAAAAAAATAAATTGTTAACTTACCACACAGTAAAAAAGAGTGCCGACATGGCTGGGAATCAAACCCACGACCTTTTGATCAACACAGATGAACTGGTGCTGACAAGTTTGAGCACTAATCATCATGAAATTGACTTAAAATCACAAACACACCAGCATCTTCCACCAGGAGGTTAGTTACATGGAGCAAATTGCAGGCTTGAAGAGTGTCACCTGGTGGACAATGCTGCAGTGAGGTACTCCGGATCATGGCTACCTGCTGGCCACTGCCTATCTGTTCAACCTTTTCCATCTCATTGATTGAGCCAGCATACTCAACCACATTGGGACAAGTACTTTGGTCGAGCAAGGTTCATATCTGCTAGTGAGCTAGCAAGCTAGACAGCCAGTGTTCCATGAGTGGTTTGTGTTGTCACGTCTATATGATAATGTAAAAGGAAGATCCGGAGTCACACTTTGAAAAGAGCAGGGCCTGTTTAGAGGCTGCGCTATTATAGCATAACCTTCTACGAATCTGCTGTAATATCCCAACAGACCAAGGAAAGCCCTGACGTCTTTACAAGAGGTGGGGACGGGATAATCATCCACAGCCTTCGTTTTTCTGGGATCGACCTCAATACCGTTTTTGGAGATGAAATGCCCGAGATATTTAACCTTTTTTGCGAAAAAACATTTATCGGTCCTTAGTTTTAACCACGCTTTCCTGAAGCGGGTGAAGACCTGAGTGAGGTCCCCCAGATGGCGCTCGAAGGAAGGGCTGTGTACGAGGACATCGTCCAAATATATGAGGCAGAGGTCAGTGAGACCTTGCAACATAGTCTCCATCAATCGCTGGTATGTGGGCGGACCGTTGATAATTCCGAACGGCAAACGTTTATATTTGTATAACCCACGATGAGTTTTGAACGCCATGAGCGGTCGGGAGTCGGGGTGGACGCTTACTTGATGGAAGCCCCCCATCTGATCTAGTGTACTTATATGGCTTAATTTGCGAGCTCCTAAGCTATCTAACGTGTCTTGTATATGGGATAACGGGAAAGAGTCTGGGACGGTTACCTCAATTTCCTAAAATTGATACACATACGGTAAGAAACTGTACCATCGACAGAGGGTTTCTCTACAAGAACTGCGGGAAAAGCCCGGGGAAAAGCCCATGGGCTATTTGAAGGCCGAATAATGTCTTTGTCAAGAAGGCGTTGTACCTCTCTGTCAATGACATTTCTTTGTTTGCACGATAAGGGCGAAGTTTGATCGGGTTCACCGCCTCTTTCAAGTAAATAGTATGCCATCTTTCAAGTAAATAGTATGCCATCCCTAGTAGTGAAAATATCGCTAAATGAGGAAATAAGTTTCTTAACGGACTCCTGATCTGGGGATAAATCTAACTCAGTGAGATCAACTTTGAGATAAGGGCTAACATCTTCAGGCGATGTGAGCTGAGCCACTTCAGCATCCTCACAAGTTGATCAAGGGATAGAAGCTCGAAATTTCCCACAAAAACACCTTTCTGCAAAGCGACTGCCCTATCACGCATATTTATTAATCTAACGGGTACACGACCGTCATGAACAGATGTGAACACCCTAGCCATTGCTATTTCGGAATAGAGGGGCAATTATACCTATTATTTATGGCACCAAACTGAGCGGGACCACAAACAAAATTATTGCATGGCCCAGAGGCCTTCATGTTACAGTGAACAGACATGATTATTTCTGCCACAGTACATGCAATTATGTCGGGCCTTTCATTCTCGGATCCAGTGACCAGGATTTCTGCAGAAAAAGCAGAAACTTTCCTCCGGCTCCTGAGGGGTTTGAGACTCAGTACCTCTTTTGATACATCTGCAACTTCCTCTCTAATCGCGGCAAGCGCGCTGGTTTGTTGCGACAAAACCTGAGATGTCACATCAGGCACTTCCAAGCCATTTAGAGTCATGGAAGTATCAGCTGACATTTTGCAAACAGTCTCGGCAAGCTTGATTTGTTGAATTGTATCTTCAAGCAGTTTGGGTGATTTGCCCACAACAAAAGCTTTCATTTATGGCAATAACCCACAGATCAAAATTTTCTTTGTTTCAACATCGTCCTTTTGCAGTCGCTGACACTGGCTTAAAACGTCATTTATGTTAATTCCTCGCCTCATGGGAGTGACTGAAAACAACAACCGAGTTCTTGGCGACAGACCATGTCAATAACTTTATTCTGATAATAAAAATATATATTTTACATAACAATACATATATGTGGTTATGTTATTATGTCCAATAACTTACTTCTACCTCAGACGGAGTAAAGCTGTACCCTGTCTGCATATATATCATTGCCTGATACAGCTTCAGTTCATATGGCCCTGCGGGCTATGTTTCTTGCAACAGTCTTTACAGTTCTTTTGTAGCGGTTTGCCGCTTGATACCCACGTGACCTTGACCTAGGCCCATATTTGGGTAGGTCCATTACCAGATAGCCAATAATTGATCACTTGTACATGATTTTTTCACCTTAACTAAATCTGGTTACCCGTGAACTTATTTACAACCTGAGGGTTAACCGTGACTTTCTTTACCATATTAAATTTATTTACTCCCTGACATATCAATCCTTTCCCTCCTTGTTTAATTCCCTCCCCACAATGCACTCCCCGTTTGACATGCTTCCCTTTTTTCCCCAAGTTACTCCCATCCCCTACAATTCTTCCCCTTTATTCCTGGTTTAACTTGCCCCTTTTTACCTTGGACGGTTTCTTCCCTGAGTTGGGACCCCGGAAGTTGCCTGGGTTTCCCTTGCTGGTGGGGTTAAGCAGGCCAGGGAAAACTGGTGGTGGTGGGGAGGAGGTGGTTAGTGAAATTGCAGAGCCGATGGCTGTTTTTTGCTTGAGATACAACAGATAATGCTTCCCAAACTTAAATACGTGCGAACACGTTGGATATTGCGATGGAAAGAATGAATAGCACCCCTTCTACTTCCGTCAGAAGTCCGCCACCAAAACAAACCACGGTACATATTTTGCTGCTCGTCACTCCCATAAAAGCATTTATCGCACCGATAAATGTGTTTTATTTTAATTCCTCGCCTCATGGGAGTGACTGACAACAACAACCGAGTTCTTGGCGACAGACCATGTCAATAACTTTATTCTGATAATAAAAATATATATTTTACATAACAATATATATATGTGGTTATGTTATTATGTCCAATAACTTACTTCTACCTCAGACGGAGTAAAGCTGTACCCTGTCTGCATATATATCATTGCCTGATACAGCTTCAGTTCATATGGCCCTGCGGGCTATGTTTCTTGCAACAGTCTTTACAGTTCTTTTGTAGCGGTTTGCCGCTTGATACCCACGTGACCTTGACCTAGGCCCATATTTGGGTAGGTCCATTACCAGATAGCCAATAATTGATCACTTGTACATGATTTTTTCACCTTAACTAAATCTGGTTACCCGTGAACTTATTTACAACCTGAGGGTTAACCATGACTTTCTTTGCCATATTAAATTTATTTACTCCCTGACATATCAATCCTTTCCCTTCTTGTTTAATTCCCTCCCCACAATGCACTCCCCGTTTGACATGCTTCCCTTTTTTCCCCAAGTTACTCCCATCCCCTACAATTCTTCCCCTTTATTCCTGGTTTAACTGGCCCCTTTTTACCTTGGACGGTTTCTACCCTGAGTTGGGACCCCGGAAGTTGCCTGGGTTTCCCTTGCTGGTGGGGTTAAGCAGGCCAAGCAACCCCGGGATTGCCTCCCCGAAGCAGTCGGGGAGAGCCCCACCAGCCCCAATTAAGGTTTTGACAGGGTGAGGGTTGCGGGGCGTATGTATTTCAGGAAAGCGTTGCTGCGCCACCTGCCCAGAAGGCGGAGGTGTGTGTCTGATGCACCCTGCGAGGCCCTCGCCCAAGCGGAAACTGTGAGTTGAGAAGAGGGATGTGTTCATGCCTAATCTTCCCAGTGTTGTATTGAGGGCCTTTGCCACTGCCCTGCTCGTGATGGGTTTTCCCCCCTTTGTAAGGAACAGTGCCCCAGGTATTCTGGGTCTGTTCTGAAGGTATGCCATAAGATGAAATACTGGACATATAAGGGTGCCTGTTGGTAGTAGGGTTATTATTGGGTTTTGTAGGGTGCGTTTGTGCTTGTAATGCTGGAACTCAATGTTGATTTTCTCCGCTGAGCCCTGTTTATATGTTATGGAGAGCTGATTAAATTTTATTATGTTCTTGTAGTTTCGGTCTGATAGGGTGAGTTCCCCTATTCGGGCACATAGGTGATAGTGTAGGATATGGATTGTACATCCAGAGACTCTTGAGAATATATAGACAATCATGGACAATCGCGGTCTCTGGCAGAACGTCATGTACAGAGATTGCGTGTTGCGTGCAGGTTGATGCATCGCCTTAACCACCACACTAAGAGATCACGTGCAGGCAGACGAGCCCATGCCAGCCATGCAGGCAAGACAAGTCCATTAGGTGTCGCGTAAGGAAGCCATGCAGGCAAGCTCCACACACGACGCAGAGTGATCCTTTAAAACGGCCCGCAACCATTGGATCCTCGGAGAGCAGAACTTGGAGACCGAAGACGCCGAGCTACAGCGACCACTTGCCACGGAAGATCCACGACTCTCAGTGTCGTAACTGCATAGACTTGGGTGTTTTGTGTATTGTTAGGACTCTATAAGTATCATGCATTTGGGTAGTTCATATGCCTCGCTCATTGCCATGCCGGCCTAGCAAGACAAGGAAGATTCACAGCACCGAATAAAAGGTAACTATTGTGCAGTGTATATCCTGTGTCTGCAGTCCTTATTACCTCACACCTTCATATGGGTAGATAGGGTAGCTAGGTTCCGTGCTCCGCCTCACAGCCAGCGAGTACAATACAGTACAGTACAGTACGGTAGAGTCTGAGTAGAGTATCGATCCCCCGTCCATGTCCCCCCAACGACGGATACTCTCCATTCATGGGTAACAATAGCAATAGGCCACAGTGAATATGGCCTTCATTATGGTGTTGTCATATGTTGTCATGTAGACTAGCTGCTGAAGGAGCTTTCCCAATAAGTTGGGGGAGATAGGTTGTTTTTGTGGTGAATGGTTTCCCTTTCCGACTACATCCAGCAACTTCCGGATTAGAAATGAGCTAGTTGGGCTCGGGAGATCGCTCAGCTTATAAGCATAGGCTATGGCACTGATGTATGTATTTATTGTCGCTGGGGCATAATTGTTTAAATCCAGGTGAGCTATGAAAAGTGCTATGGTTTGACTAGATATATTTTCCCCCTTGTCCCCTACCCTGGTTCTGAAATCTTGTAAGGTTCTCCAGGCTCGTAGGTATAGGTTTAAAGATTTTGGCGCCAGAATCCTTCTTAGTAGGCCCAGGAGGTGAGATCGTAATTCTGTGGTAGCCATTGGGTGGGAACTGGGGTTGGCCGGGAATCTGCCTCGGGGGCCACTTGGCGGAAGAGCTCCATATGCTGTCGGGAGAGAGAGTCGGCTACTATATTGTTCTTTGTTGATATATATACTGCTTTTAGTTTTGTGTTGTGTCTTAAAAGGTGGAGGGTTAGGTCCCTTACCATGACCATGATCTGTGGATCTGTGCTAGACTGATTATTGATTATTGCTTGTACCGATTGATAGTCAGTGTGTATTAACACTCTTATTTTCCAGGGATTGGCCGAACAACTTAAAACTGACGAGTATGGGGTAAAATTCCAGAAGTGCTATGGAATAGGCCTTCCATTCTGGTGGCCATAACCCCAGGGCGTATTTGCCGTTCATGTATGACCCATAGCCAATAGCCCCTGACGCATCCGTATATAAATGCAGTTGTTCATCCGTGTACCAAGATGGTTCTATGAATAGGGATTTCCCATTATGATTCTCCAGGAATTTTTGCCATAGAGTCCTCCCGTGTACCTTTTGTTAGCCGAACTTTGAAGTGGGGTTGTGGGTCTTTCATGTTCCAGAGCAATTGGTATAACCTACGGAGAAAAGGTCTCCCAGGGATTATCACTGAACACGCAATAACCCCAGTAGTGACTGAAGGTTTTGTATCGTTATTTTACTTTGGGAAATGTACTTTCCCAATAGGGTACGGCATTTCTCTAGTTTGTCAAGGGGGAGGCTAGCCTGCATTCTTTCTGTGTCAAGGTGTATGCCCAAAAATGTGAGGCTTGTGCCCATTTCCGTTTTATGTGAAGCCAGCGGTACCCCTACTTGGGCACATAGATTTTT
The DNA here is from genome assembly GCA_949316495.1 of Amphiduros pacificus. NCBI lineage: Eukaryota > Metazoa > Annelida > Polychaeta > Phyllodocida > Hesionidae > Amphiduros > Amphiduros pacificus. The sequence continues at coordinate 40,041,933 of OX439001.1, read as the reverse complement.
GAATATTTCCAGCTTATTTTTTGCCTCGACTAATTGAGTCCCTGATACATAAAGGAAGTCATCGAGGACATGGACCCCCGGGTAACAGCCTCGGGACCAAGCTATATATTCCAATGCCGTAGAAAAGTATTCAAATGTGGCACAGCCTGTGCAGCAGCCCATAGGCATGGTACAATCAAAAAAGACCTTATTTCCCCAACTTATCCCAAGGCCCAGTATGTCTTCCGGATGTATAGGCAGGAGCTTGTAGGCTTTCCAGTCTTCTATGTTACTATTTATGGAGATTCCCCCTTTTGGGTGGGATAGGTCATGGATCAATCTGAACTTGTTAGGCTCCTTTTTTTGTCTTAGACCTATCGGGGATATGATGTGTGGTGGTAAGTTATTTGGTTCAAAAGGGCCAATCAATCTATTTGCATCAATTTCCTTCTGTAATTTTTCCTCTACCGCTTGTGGGTGGGCAAGTGCTGAATTATGATTTTTTTTATGTGTTTTTTGGGGCAGAAAGCTGTCTGTCCAAAATGATTTGGGGAATGCTTTTATCTAAATCTAGATGAAAGCCATACATGAACCCTGTTATCAAAAATTCCCGGGTGTCCAGGTCATAATTTAACAACAAGTCGGATAGTGCTTTTGTTGAGATAGGGGAGATTGTTGATGGTTTGGGAATGTGTTTTTCCAGGCAACTACCCATGGTTTCAGGTGCGCCGAGAGCAACTGGTGCGTCCTGGGAGGTCCCGTGGTTTCAGCTCTGGGGAATGTTTGTTATGTGTGTCCCCCTTCCTGGGGACCCCGCTACGAAAGGGCTTATAGTCCTGAGTGGGTTCCAAACTTTGGGTCACTTCCGGCTTCTGTTGGCCGTCTTGTTGCACCTCACATAGTCGGGTGGGGTGGTCCGGGTTACCACACTTATAACATCTGTGCGTGTTAGGCCAGAGGCAAGACCCCGTGCAGGTAGATGTCTGGAATCTCCAGCACGTACCGTTGACCTTCGGAACTTGTGGCCCATTGCCTACCTGGGACATGGAGGGAAAACTGCTTTGTCTTGACCTATAGTTGTTTGATTGGCCAGGAAAATTTGCCGTGGCCGCAGGGGCTCTTTCCATATGGGAGCACCCCAGATACAACTCTATGTCAGTCTTATGCCACGGTACCGTGTGGCGGGAGTTTTTATTCCTAGCAAGCCGCTTGGCCCTGTTGATTCTGAAGTGATTGTCGTACTTTCTCCAGTCCATATTTGCTTTATGTAATTTCTTTATTATCTCGTGATAACGTGGAAGGCGGGGCCCATCCCGCGGGTGAAATTTTACATGCTCACTGTGGAACGCCAGAAAAATGGACTCCCATTCCTCAAAAGTGAGGTCAGAGGTAAGCGCGCGTGCTTGGTTTGTGTCTATATCGTATTGGTCATCCCCGTATGTGATATTTATGCGTGGCCCCCCTGTTGATTTCCTGTGTTCTGCGATATTTTTTTGATAGTCTAGAAAACTCTGTTTTTTAATGCCCTCGATTTCCGACTCTGTCATAACATATTGAGATTCATATTCCTCGTCCGACTCATCGTCGGACGAGGAAAGTTTCTTACTGAGGTGCGCCAGGTGGCGATCCACTGCATCCATGGGCTCCTGGATTTGGAACTGAAGAGGATCTACCGATGCCCCGGAGTTTCGGTTGAATTCTGGTCTGGCATTCTGGGACTCTAGATGTGTTGGGACTTCCCCTTGGCCCTGCACCCTCTCGGAATCTGCCTGGGAGGGTTGAGGCCTAGAGGGGCCCGATAGGTTGGCAGTCACTTCCGCTACAATTTGCGGGATTGCTTGCGCTACCGCCTCTGCGTTCGTCTTTTGACTCTGGCCTTTACCACTGAAACATATTGATGCCTTTAGAAGTAGTCATTATTGTCTTTTATTGTTTTTACCTGATTTGACGGAACTCTCCTAGGAGTGTCCTGGATTTGTTAAGGATTGATATGATTCCTTATTTCCGCTCACACACAATAGTAATGGTAATCATCAATAATAGAAGTAATCATGATAATAAAGAATTTTCTTTTAGCACTGTACCTAACCTGCTCGTAACGCTCGATTATTTTTCATGTGTTCGAGGATACTTGACAATTTTTTTTTTTTAATGTGGTGGGGAGACTTGCCTCAGACCACTATCTGTGTGGCAGGGAGAATTGCCTCTGAAAAGAATAGGAATGGGTATGCGTAGGGAGAATTGCCTCTAGCCCCACACTATCGTTATTGTGCGGTGTATCGGGGAGAGTTGCCTCCGACCGCTATTTGTGTGACAGGGAAAACTTGCCTCTGATGAATTGGAAGTTGCTGATTACAGCGTGCTACAAAGCACATGCCGACTATTTGGTCTGTCATATGGCTCTGTGCTTCGTGAGATGCTAACAGGGAGACTTGCCTCTGATAGTGTTGTAATGTGTTTTATGGAGACCTTCCTCTAACTCCTGTATTGTATTAGGTGTGCGGTGTATCAGGGAGACTTGCCTCTGACTCCCGCCTTGTGACGGGGAGAATCACACTGTGGTTTTGGCGCGAAATTTGGATCATCACTCTTCTGCGTTGGAGAATTGGAAATGACCATCAAATGTAGGTCACTAATCAACTTCCGGTCAAAACAAAACTTTCTTTACATCTCTTCAATCTCATCATTTGGCAGCGGACTTGGACAGTGCAAACAGGTAATTATGTATAACAACAGTGTAAGAATAGATCTTTTATGTTGTAATCACGAGATAAAATAAAGATTTGACTGATATCTGAGGAACAAACATACTTGCAGTGTTACAGTTCCATCGGCCCACCTGTCGTCTGCCTGGCCCTGTGTGCGCGGCAAAGATTACTCAGTTGACAGGTGGGCCGATGGAAGCATAACACTGTAAGTGTGATTATTCTTAGTACTTAGACATGCACCATTAAACATTTAGCCTTAGATATAGTACATTTCATGTTATTGGAAAGATTAATCCCATATTTATGTCATGACCAAACAAACATGAAATAGACATTAATCTGTGTGTATTTCAAGGGAAGAACTCAGGCTATTTCATGCACCTATTGGGGTGCAGGACGTTCTGACTCACTACCTGTCTGCCTCACATTGCTTGTAATTGACCGAATTGGACTCACTTTTTTTTTAAACACATCTAAATTGTATAAGGAATATGAATATATGGCTAATAAAGCTGTATTTGCAACTAGAGGTTAGTAAAACATCGTTAATCGTATATCGGGAGTGAACTGTCAAACTGTTATTGTTTACATATATTCTGATCTCATCCTGGTTAGAATTGACATATTTGAACTCATTTTTTTTTAAACACATCTACATGTTACAAGGAATATGGATAAATTGTTGATAAAGCTGTATTTGCAACAAGGGGTTTGTAAAACATCGTTATTCGCATATTAATGTCTATTAATTTTTTAATATTTCTGACTGTTCATCTTACATTCCAATACAAAACAGTGACAATATAAGAAATCTACAGGGCACCCAAAATGTCAGTTTTCTCAAAGATAATGCAATCATAAATGAAAATTAGCAAGAATGAATGATAACGGCATGTAATATTAATCATATTTGTTGGTTTTGTGCAAAAATATTTAATAATTTTCATGATTTGGGCCAAGAAACTGTTCATCTTACATTCCAATACAAAACAGTGACAATATAAGAAATCTACAGGGCACCCAAAATGTCAGTTATCTCAAAGATAATGCAATCATAAATGAAAATTAGCAAGAATGAATGATAACGGCATGTAATATTAATCATATTTGTTGTTTTCGGTCAGAAATATTAAAAAATTATCAAGATATGGGACAGGAAACTGTTCATCTTATATTTTAATACAAAACAGTGACAATATATGAAATCTACAGAGCACCCAAAATGTCAGTTTTCTCAAAGATAATGCAATCATAAATGAAAATTAGCAAGAATGAATGATAACGGCATGTAATATTAATCATATTTGTTGGTTTTGTGCAAAAATATTTAATAATTTTCATGATTTGGGCCAAGAAACTGTTCATCTTACATTCCAATACAAAACAGTGACAATATAAGAAATCTACAGGGCACCCAAAATGTCAGTTATCTCAAAGATAATGCAATCATAAATGAAAATTAGCAAGAATGAATGATAACGGCATGTAATATTAATCATATTTGTTGGTTTTGTGCAAAAATATTTAATAATTTTCATGATTTGGGGCAAGAAACTGTTCATCTTACATTCCAATACAAAACAGTGACAATATAAGAAATCTACAGGGCACCCAAAATGTCAGTTTTCTTAAAGATAATGCAATCATAAATGATAATTAGCAAGAATGAATGATAACAGCATGTAATATTAATCATATCTGTTGGTTTTGTGCAAAAATATTTAATAATTTTCATGATTTGGGGCAAGAAACTGTTCATCTTACATTCCAATACAAAACAGTGACAATATATGAAATCTACAGGGCACCCAAAATATCAGTTTTCTCAAAGATAGTGCAATCATAAATGATAGTAATATGAATCCATGGGCCAGTGAGGTGGACAGGTAGTGAGTCGCTGGTAGCGTGAGGTGGATCGTCTAGCATTCTTTCATGGGCCTATTTCATGGGTCTATTTCACGTATACTTTACATATCGATGTTTGATTTCAGGTGTGGAAATAGACCAGAATGGACTAGACAGTAATGTGGGAGAAGACAGTGAACGTCTAGGAAACTCTAGAACCAGCAAAACAAGTATAACACCTCCAGCCAAGGAGAAATGCAAACCCTTCTTCAAGAAGGTGCGTTACATGCACTGTAAATAGCCATCATAGTAGTATTAAAAAAATATCATGATTTGGGGCAGGAAACTGTACATCCTATATTTCTACACAAAACAGTGACAATATATGAAATCTACAGAGCACCCAAAATGTCCCTTTTCTCAAAGATAATGCAATCATAAATGATAATTAGCAAGAATGAATGATGACGGCATGTAATATTAATCATATTTGTTGGTTTCGGTCAGAAATATTAAAAAATTTCATGATTTGGTGCAAGAATCTGTTCATCTTACATTTCAATACAAAACAGTGACAATATATGAAATCTACAGGGCACTGAAAATGTCAGACAGGCTGTGGTCACCAGGCATGACCAGGTGCAGGCCAAGCTGTTTGGTATTATAACAGCTTGTTAATCTATAGATACAAAAGGCTTAGTCAATTCATACTAAGCTGAGTACTTGAAATGGACCCCCTCCATGCTTCATGTTGCTTGGTCTTAAAATATATATAGGATTAAAACACTGGTGGCCATTCTGATCTCTGACATACATTACCGTAATTTTCGCTGAATAGTCAGACTTATATTATAGATATGATTCCACATAGTTTTAAATGATATTATCTCAAATCTTCTTCAAATTAATATTTATATTTCACAATGAGAGTTGGTATTCTTTTTTTATTCTTTTGTATTTTCTCTGAGTCTATTATCAGTTTTTATTTTACCTATAAGCCCCTCAGCTTACATTAAAAAATATACGGTATCAACAGGTCTTTTTGCAACTCATCTTGTGGAGTCTTCTTGTCTGCTGGTATATCTCAACAGAAAAAGTGTCATATCTCTGTCAATAATGGTCCGATTTAGTCAAAATTAGGCTCATTTTTTTGGTTTATTTAAGCTGCATAGCAGTCATATTAGAACAAATCCATAAAAAGTTTTGTATATGTATTGATCTTGTTTATGTATTGATCTGCACACAAACACAACATATTAACACCTGGGCATGCCACTTTTTAAAGCTAAATGTCTATCATTGCATTCTTTTGGTACATAATATTATTTAATGATTTCCAACTATACATATAAAGACATATTGTGACCTGTATGTTATAATTATGTTTTTTATTCTGCTTTCAGATTAGCCATCATGCTAGGCTTGGAGCATAATTACAGCTTGATACCAGCAAGTGTTACTGCAGGTACACCAAGTGGTAAAATCATCCCCAAACAGCCACTTCACAAGCAAAGCACCACTGCAAGTGGATATGAAGCCTCTCCCTTGGAATTTGAACATAAATATCTGAAAAGATCAATTGAGAGGGAAAGACATGAGTTGTCAGGACTAGTTTTGAAAAAACAAAAAATGATCACAGACTTTGAAAATTCAAAGAAGGAAATGTTTGTCAGGAATGTGCAGCATGTTGCAAAAGACAGTAAATGTGATGCTGACAACTCAGACAAATTAGAGGGAATTTCCAAATCACAAAGAAATAACAGAATAAAAAAAACTATAGAGGTCTTAAAACCAGTCCACAGCAGCAAAGAATCTGACAATCCATCTGCGCTACAAAGCATAAAGGATGGCATTTGGTCTACCCTTATGACTAAATGTTCTGTGGATGAGATAGCCGAATACGGCAGAACATCTAAAAAAACCAAACAAGCCATGAAAAAAATACAACCTGAAGATACAGCTGATGAGCATGAGACGTATGAAACACAGCTTGTCCAGACTATACCTTGGCGGATTAATGGGTGTGGACAAATACCAAAAAATTCGGAATGAGGAAAAGATTAGTCTTCCTACTCATCAGCAAAGTGTCCCATATAGAACACTCATGAATGAGGTCAACAGGATACATGTAACTGCATTAAAGGTGACACGACTGGCAGCAATTCATGGATGTAAAAGGGAATTGGAACCCTTGTTGCTTGTGTTGGCTGAAATGTACATTGACAAGGAGTACATAGACTGGTTCGGCAAAGAGCCTGGATCATTTCTGGTTGTAGGGGGTGCAGATGCAGCACCAATGGGCAGTGATACCCAGGCAACAGCTTTTTTGTTGACTTTTCTTAATGTTTACACAGGTTATGTTCACCCAAACATAATTATCTCTACATGGCAGGATATTGTGCAGAAGATGATGCAGTTTTCCTTGGGCATGTACGCTCATTTGTCCATGAAATGTCAGAAATAGAGAAGAAGAAGTACAATGTAAAAGGCCAAACTGTCACATTCAAATTTGAATTGCTCAGTGCAGACCAAAAATGGATAGCTACAGCATCAGGAGAGCTTTCAAATGCTGCGACATACCCCTCATCCTTTGGAGATGTCTGTCAAGATGACATAAAAAAGGCAAGTTTGGAACCTTTGCTGAGGATGTGCCAAGCTCATGGAGGCCTTGGACAATGACAAAACGTTTGCAGGTTGCTGAGAAAGTGAAAAAGTTCAAAATGAAGCAGCAAAATTCAAGACCAAAAATCACAAAGTTCATAGCGGATCTGAAGTCGCGCCAAGAGTTTCCCCCACCTATGGGATTGTATGTTGATAAAGCAAAGGTTGAACCCCTTCATCTCATGAATCTCGCATGGGGACATTTGCACCAGAAACTTGAAACATGTTCTTACAAAGAGTGAAAATGAAATGAAATCTGGGAAAGCGGTGTGTAAAATGGCTGACTGTGCTCTTACTCAGCATCTGGAAATGATGAAGTGTTTTAGGCTTGGCAAAATATCGAAAAGAATAGAGAAACAGCTCAATGAGAAATGTCCAAATATAAATGTTCGGTTCACTGGCAAAGATTCAAAATTAATGTGTCAACACTTCTCCTCACTAGCCAATGCACTTATAGCTGGTGGAGAGGACCAGGAGAAAAATGATTTTGTTTTCATTTTGCTGGTGTACATAGCAATTCAACTGAGGAAAATTGTGTCTCGCTTTTTGCGGATCACTATTACTCAGGATGATTTAGAAATTCTGAAGGAAAGTTGCCATAAATATTATGCAGCACACAGCCTCTTTCAGGTATGCAATCTAACTGTTTGGACGATTGGATTTGTTGTCCCCTATCACACAAAAACATTCATGAAGACATTGGGGTATGGACTGGGGATGAATTCCATGCAAGGACGAGAAAGCAAGCACAAGCAAATCAAAGGTTATCTTACCCATACTCCCCCACGTCAGGCCACAACCAAGTGGGAAATTGTATTCAAACATGAATATGCAGAGCAGATTCTGCTCCCCTCCTATGGGGTGACAGCTATCGTAGAAGAGATTCTGATGACATTCCTGACAGAGAGAAAATAGAAGGGCAGGAAATTGACAGTACGCCTGAGATGAAGATTATGGAGACAAAGATGTATGACTTAATAAATACTTCTTGCATGCAGTCTCGAATTGTCCCAGAATTAGAGTGTAAATTCAAACAGTGGCAGCACTGATATCAATTTTGGCCCTAAATATTGACGGACAGACGGACGGACAGACAATGACATCTTACTATAAAAAATATCATACTGAACATGCAGGGTTCTCTCTCATTGGTAAAATGAGTTTTATAAAGTCAGAAGATATTAAGTGGATGAATTAATGTGTAGGATTGTTGTTATTCAGCTAATTGTACACTTATAATATTTAATCATTTATATTTATTGCTTCATTCTTATCATGTTTATCATAGATTTTGAAAATATAAAATTGAGTCGGAGTTTATATATTTATGTTATTCACATTTATTATGAAGCATTTTCTGCATACCTATGTACAATTAGATATTTTTGCCTTATTTACAATGCCATATTTCAATTTATAATATACAATTGAGTAACATACCACAAATAAATACAATGGTGAGGCATATTTTAGCCTTTTTGGGATAATCAATTTCAAATGGAGAGTGGCACACCATGTTTGTTGTAGGCCATGTACATGAATGTTATTGATGCATGTTGTTTGCCTTTATTGTAAAAAATTCTAAAAGGTCTCTCTGGGGTTGCGATAAGGGTTGCATATCCATTGGTAAAGGTCTTCTCAAGCGAAGGCAATCTGCATGATCTCCCGTGGTTCAGAATGAATTGCAATTTTATCAAAGATGTTATAAGTATTGTTTATGTGGCAGGGGTTGATTTTGTCAGCACTCCTACATTTGTTCTAGTGCACAGGACAGTGATCTGCTGGAATATCTGCAAATAGTCAAGTCATAAATGTAATGCAAATTATGCATTTCAAGATTATATACATTGTTCTTTTTTAGCAATTTTCATTATCTAGTCTCACAATTATTCAACATATTTTGATGGAATATAATTTATAACAAGAGGTTTCACTATTACTATGAATTTTACTTGAATGATAACAGTTACATAATTTTGACACCTGCAGTGTGTGTTTACCATACACAGCTCTGCAGGATGCCACTGTCAATTGCTCTCTGTACATGTGAAATGGTCCAAAATGAACAAAGGGCAAATTCATTGCTAGAGATCCTTGAGTTTTGCAGATGAGGAAATAGGGGTCTTCTAATAATATTCACAATTACCGCAGTCATTTCGGGGCCAAAACAAAGTAAATAATATATAACTGTCTTCCTCTTGTTCTCACGATTTCAGACATATATAAATAATTTCTGTAAGTGTATTATTAGCTGAGATATTAATATGAAATCTTTAGAACCATCATTGACATCTTATATTGTTCACAATTACGGCAGTCATTTTCGGGGCCAAAACAAAGTAAAATCTACAAAATACATATATTTCTGTCAAAAGGGGAAGACATGACTCAAAACTGTGGAAATAATGACGAAATGCCCTTTGATCACAGGTTTGACCTTACAACATAAGGATTTTGAAGAGAAATACTGTGAATGCGGATCATTGGCATCAGTGAAATTTTACTATGTGACATCCTTTACTGAAATTTTGGGTTTTTCACACCCGGACTGAATGAGAAGACATCAAAGGCTGTATGGAATCCACCTTAAAGGCTGGGCTGTTTAGAATTGATTTTTGTTTTTTGCAAAGATATATAATATAAAAAATAATGACTTTGTTAAGGAAATAAAAATGAAATCTTCAAATTTGGGTTCTATTTGAGGGACATGCACATCATATAGAATTGAATTATTTTTTTCAAATGTAGAAAGTATGAAGAATATTGACTTTATACAGAAAACAAAGATTAAATCTTCATATTGGGCTTCTATTTGAGTGATCTAGTGCACATCAGAACAGATAGAATTGAATTATTTTTTCAAACGTAGATATGCACATCAGAAAATACAGAATTAAACTTATTTTGCACACGAAGAATATAGAAGAAAGAGTATGACTTTAAATATGAAATCTTCAGATTTGGGTTCAATTTGACTGTACTATTTCAATCAATGGCTGACAGAGATTTGTTTTCAACACCAATTGGGGTTGTCAGGGCGTGAAAGAAGCCCTGTATGTGTGAAAGTGACCATATGACTGCCCCCTCCTATATATTGGAATCAATTACCTCAACTTGTTGATGTTGTGCCCTGTCAAGAGGCCTCAGTGCGATGTTGTTTGCCGAGACAACCGAGTCAGTCAGGTGGCACAGATCCGTTGTCACTGCCGATACGGCCTCTATAAGCTCCTGTTGTCCCCCACAGCTTGTTGCTTTCAAGTACTCATGCCCAGCCTGCCTGAGATTGTGTTTGAGATCAGTACTCAACTTTTTGGCATCCCACCCACATTGTTTGGCTTTTAGAGCAAATAATTCACTGCCGAGAAAAACTTTGGCCATGATTGGGCTGGCACAAATTCAAACAGGATGTTTATCTTTAGTGAAGTCATAGCACCTCTAATACAGAAGAGTAGTGGTCCAAAGTTGTTGTGACGTCACTGTGTGAATTGCCTCTGATAAGAATAGGAATGGGTATGCGTAGGGAAAATTGCCTCTACACTATCGATATTGTGCGGTGAATCAGGGAGACTTTCCTCTGGCCGCTGTATGTGTGACAGGGAGACTTGCCTCTGATAGAAGTAGAAAAAAAATGGGTATGCATAGGGAGACTTGCCTCTAGCCCCCACATGTATATAATGGCGGTGTATTAGGGAGACTTGCCTCCGCCTGATAATGGAATTGGGTGTGCATAGGGAGACTTGCCTCCAGCCCCCCGTTAATATGCAGATATATATATACTGTGAATTAGGGAGACTTGCCCCTAATCCCTGGTGTGTTGCCCAAAGGCTTTACTGATAGTATTTGACCTTGAGTGTGCTTAACTATATGCAAGGTCCACGCTATAGTTTCTTTTATGTAGTAGCCAAACAGAATACTGACTGATTTCTTACACTAAAACCTATTTCATTAAGATATTGAGTAAATACAATTCCTACAATACATAAAATATATTAAATACATACAGTACCACAATACTCACAATAATTGAATATCTAGAGTACATACAGTACTACAACATCTCCAGATATTTTAAAAGTACAATACATGCAATGCATATGTGCAATTAAGATTATATAAGTCCTCGTGGTGATTTAATTTGACTGTAAGAGTATAATAGAGTGAATTTGTTATGCTAATACAGTTAATATATTTTAAAGTTCTTGTTATGAAATAATCATTCTAGTCTGCCATTATAACATCAATACTGTCCAAGTTAATGATTAGTAATGTATTTCTACCCACCGAACTGTAAGTTTGTTGGCATCCTGCCAGTTCCTAGTCACTCTGTTCTGCCGGCCTTCCCGTGTCCTGCTCCTCCACACACCTGTCCGCCTCCAGGATGGCCCTCCTTACACTGTGATAATAGCGGTATACGCCGTTATCAGCGAGGTGTACCCAATCCCTCGCCAGAGGGGGGTCCACTTTGAGTTTCTGATGCCGCCACCACCAGATGTGCGGGAAATTGAAACAAGTGTTTGTTTTCTTCCCCGCCTTAGGGCGGATTAGCCTTTCAGCCATGTGCTCGCTGAAATCTTCCAACTTGGCGTTGTAGGCCTCCGCCGACATGTTCCTCGGCTTATTTCTGTGGATTGGCATGCAAATCACCGTGATCCTGGCCCCTTCGTAGTGGAGTTCCTGGGCCAGATCAATCAGCCTGTCAGCTGCCTGGTGGATTGGCATGTCCCCGTCCAAGTCGTTCCCGACCACGTCGAGGAACACGATGGGCTTCCTGGAACGGGAGCGTCTTACCTCATTCCAGAGCCCATCCAGTGTGTAGTCATGTTCTACTCCTTCCATCTTCCACCCTCTTTTGGTGATGAACACCACCTCTCTGGTCTTGAGGGTAAGGTTGAGGTTTGTGTTCTGTCTTGTGGGGCAGAAGTCCCTCAAATTAGTGATGTAGGATTGCCCACACACTATAGCCAAGTTTTTTTCCATATTTACTCCTTTTCCCCTGGCAAACTGACTCAGGGGAGGTTAGAGAATATTCAAACCGTTATCAGTCATAAAAATTTGAAATATTAGCAAAAACAGCCATTAGCCAAAATGCATGACACATGTTTTTCGCCCGGTAAACTAACTCAGGCAGAAACAACGAAACAATTCACTAAAAAGTTTTCATTTTCAAAAGATTTTTCTTACTTTCGCTTCAGAAGATTGATGTCTTTGGAATTTAGTGAAATTGCAGAGCCGATGGCTGTTTTTTGCTTGAGATACAACAGATAATGCTTCCCAAACTTTAATACGTGCGAACACGTTGGATATCGCGATGGAAAGAAAGAATGGCTGCGCGCGCAGTTCCTGGCCGCTTCCGGCTGCGCGCGCACCCCTTCTACTTCCGTCAGAAGTCCGCCACCAAAACAAACCACGGTACGTATTTTGCTGCTCGTCACTCCCATAAAAGCATTTATCGCACCGATAAATGTGCTTTATATACGTTTCAGCACTTTCTTTTTCTGTGACCTGTTGTCAAGGGACTGCTCTAACAGCCAGGCATTTGTCTCGCTTCCTCATAAAAAGCTTCCCAAGATTGGTAATGTCAGCGGTCAGAGATGCATACTATACATCAGCAACACCACGAAGGAGCATGCGGCAAGCTCTGGGGTGTGAGAAAGCTGCGTATATGTTAGAAATTTGTTCATAAACCGTAACGGGTCATCTGAGGATTTGCCGTAGAAGGGAGGGGGTAAAAGAGCTGCTGTTGCTGGTGTAGCTTATTTTCGTGAGTTTGAGCCTGCAACATATCGACAATGTCTGTTTGCGCGCCATTTGAATCGATTCTACGCAAATGCCCGAGCACTTACCTCCTCCATTTCTAACAATGGAAAAGCTGCTCTCTCCGGGTCTGAACTATCAGGATCAATGGGTAGAAAGATATATCAGACAAGGTGGGGGATTCCTGATCACTATTTGCGGTCTTATGGAAATTAAACTGGATCTCCGAGTTCGAACTAGGTAAGCATAAACTCTCCGGTCTGGGAGAGTAATCACTACTACCACTAGTCGATGTATGGGACAACACCACGTTGTCACTGTCTGCAGGAGATGAACTTTCCACACCTGTCGCCGTAGGTGATGTACGGAGATTCGGAAGGAGGGCCACTCTCAAAGAGTCTGCTGTATTCTCCGGAACAGCAGGTAATATAGGGACGAATAAATTTGACTCGCCTTGTAGTGAAGAGTCGTCAGAACTTCTCGCTGGCGGGTCGTGTGCTATCAGCAGTTTCGTGGACAGAAGCTTCGAAGGTGTCTACAGGGATATATGAAGGGAATATGTAATGTACTCGCTGAGACCTAGCTGCCTAACAAACCTATCTATAGAGATAAGGATGACTGCAGACTCAGTATATATGGTGCATAATGGTCGTCTTTATTCTGGTGCAAGTATACACTGGAGTCAGGCTAGGGAAGGCATGGCAATAGTGTGATATGAAATACCCAAATACTGATAACTGTCTGAAGGTCTCGGGCTTGATGGCGCACCCAAAGTCTATACAAGTGGCAACAGTGTGGATCACGAAGCTTCTAGGCAAGTGGACACTGCGCGCCTAGTAGCGGTTTTAAATTTGCACCTGCTGGCCTCATCCTGCGTCATCTCTTATTATGTATACATAGCGACATGTCCTTAGCAACAACTGCTTAGCAACGTCTACCTGACAACATGCACTTGTTGGCCTCTTGTCTCTGCCAGATATCATACATGTCCACACGTGGGCAATCCGTATCCCACACATAGTTGTAACTGAAGGTGGGTCTAACCTCAGTGATGAAGGTGGGTACAGAAAAAAGAACCTGAACATTGTTGGGTATCCCTAAAATTGATGGCCAAAGGCCATTAACTGAGGCCCGAAGGGCTGTAAAATAAACGGGTCTGGGGGTTCTCCCCCTGAAATTTTCTGAAATTAACCTCCCCCATAGATTTACATGTCCTTAGATGCATTCTGGTGCATTTATGTACCTGTATTCAACTATATATCACTAGTAAAATTCAACCAAATCCATGATATCAATATTTAAAACTTTAATGAAATCAGATTTTCAAACATTTTTTCCTTACATAATATGAATGTTTACACCATTAACTTTTGAAATCAAATATACACAATGCATATCAGGGGGTCTGGGGGACCTCCCCCTGAGATTTCTGAAATTAACATGTCTTTAAATGCATTCTGGTGCATTCTTGCAACATCATGAATGTTTATCTTCTTTATTTTCCCCGAAAGGCCGCTGCTGACTCCAAGCTCCTCAACTTTCTCCTTCTTTATCTGTTGGATTTTTACCAGTTTTCGCTTGTATCAACCATACGATGTTTGCAGGTTAAAACACTGTCTTATCAACAGGTGTTCTTAGTCTGTCTTTGCGGTGGTAAGCATCCAATGCGGTGACATTTTTAGCTCAGATTGTACCTCACCTGTTAATATGCATGGTATGTTTCAACATGCAGTCTGTTGGACATCTTGTCCACAATGTTGTTCATACCACTGAAACTGGACTCTATTTCTGGGCCGTTGAAAATGCTCAAAGAGGCTCTCACAACTTTACACAATTGTGGATATTTGCCATTCGACATCAGTTGAGCCCACCAATGGTCTAATCTAAAGTTAACAATAGGTGGTAATTTCTTTCATGATTGATAGAACGCTCCAAGTCATACTCCCCATGGAATTCTTCAAGTACGATTGAGAGAAATGTTTTCAGTCCTTGAAGGGCATTACAAGTAGCATCATTGCCAAGTGCTCTTGGATCAAGGGCAGATAAACGGCGCAACAAACGGTTCTCGATGGGAAATTTTTGAAGCAGCATTTTCCCTGCTTCCTGATAAACTGTCAGAGCCTTCCTCCTGATCTGTTGTGGAAAGGTCAAGGGTCCAGATCCAGAGTCAGGCAGGTTGATGGGTAGTGTTGCCAAAACTGCCACTGCTTGGTTAGTCTGAACTCTCATTGCTGACAGCATTGACCTAGACTTTGTGCCAACATAAATATTCTCAAGACTTCTCAGGATGGAGGGCTTGGTGAGATCCAACTTCTTGAGTGCTGAGCTTCTCATATCTCTCAAAATCTCATGCTTCACAAAACATGTCAAAAAAGACCTTGTCAACTCCATCAGCTCATCATAGAGTGTGTGAACCATTGGCTCAGCCTTTTGAAAGATGAGTATAAATGACTTGAAAAGAGGCAGAGTCACCTGGTAGAAGGTCAAGTGAATCTGTGTTTTCTTGTTATAAAACAACCTTTCCACAATCCTTCTCTTCCTCTCCTTTCCTTCAGAAGTCAGTCCTGAAAGTAAACAAAAAGAACATCTTACAAGGTTATTTTAACTTAAAATCACATTAAACATCACTGTTATGTCACACATTATGGGGAACCCAATAATCCGCTGTGCTCGTTAGCTTTGAAAAAAATAATTAAATTATATATGTTGACAAATTGACAAAATCAAAAAAGACTGCCCGTAATTGTGAATAATATAAGAAGATGTTAATCAAGGTTTTAAAGATTTCAGCTCGCCCTCTCCTATGCCCAAAAAGGTTTTTCAATTTGAAAAAAAATTGGCCAGGGCTTCGCTACTGTGCTGGGAGGGCCACGGGCCGTGGCGCAGTTGGTTAGGGCGCCAGCTTATTAGCACCAGTTCCTCTGTGGTGATCCAAAGGTCGTGGGTTCGAACCCCGGCCGTGCCGGGATTGAACTCATGATACAATTTCCCACATGAGCTGAGGCCTGTGCCAAAGGGTTAACCCGTTGTCCTTGTAAATCTGTGACCGGGTGGGTTGTCATGTCAAGGACCTGCGACATGACAATTCAGTGAGGCAGCGCTATATCTGCTACAAGTAGGTCTCATCACGAAATAACTGAAATAATGTTGAAAGTGATGTAAAACCCCAAACAAACAAACAAACAAACAAACTGTGCTGGGATACCAGCATTTTTTTAACCCCCTTTCCAACAGAACCAGGGCCAACTGGCACCACATGCTGTTCTGTACCCAACCCAGAAAAGTTTCGATGACTTACCTTGAAAAATATCAAATGGAAATTTCTTTACCTGGATTGTTAGTTTTAATGACATACAATGAAAATGGCCATTCTGGTCCTTGTCCTCCAACCAATTCCACCTAAAATTGTTCTTGGTTCCTTTATCACAATCTAGGCTATCATTTCGCTGCAAAATGACGATGTGTGCCATTGCAGGGACAGATTTTCTTTTCACTTTCTTCAAAGTTGTTTTGGCAGGAAACACATGGCTGCCAATGCATGTGGTACAAATCAACCAATCAGAACTCATGTAAATGATTTCTAATTCTTAGAACCTGAAATCTAATTGGTCAAAATAGCCTTCTGGGAAGGTGTCATGGCGGCGCCCACACAGTGGGCAAAACCAAAACCAAAACAAGTGCAGAAATTCAATTTTCAATTTTTTCACCCTATGGGAGGGTCAGATTTTACCAGAATCTGATGAAAAAACAGGACAAAATGCTCAGATACTTAAAAAAAACAAGATTTCTGGAAAACTTTCATCACTGAACCTATTGGTTGTGAAGGGCAATTCACATCTATGTAATAAACCAATTCCCCCCCCCAATTACATTGGGTTCGAGGGAAGGAATTAAATTAGCGGGAATTTTCCTAAAGTTCCCTTTTTGTCCTCTCATCACCAAACTCATGCAGCCAGGTCTCCGTTACGAATAAGGCATCAAGATTAATATCAAAGAAGTAGTGGCTGATAGGTAAGACTTTATTAGATATGCTCTGGACATTGCATGAGCCAATAGTGATTTTTTTATTACTAATTAGACAACATTAGAATGACATCACATGGACAATATTACAATAACACCACAGCACGCTATGGGATAAAAAAAGGATATATTGCCATAATCCACACAGGGATTACCTATTGCATCAGCAATTTACATAAAATACTACAAATTACGTTTTGGTAACAAAGTATATTATCCTGTGTCATTCAAAATATGGGAAGTCTAAAGACTATATTCTATCAAAAATTTCTCCCCATATTGAGTCAAATTTATGTTCATTTTTCAATATACAAATAAATTTTACCATCTCTAGTTGTGATTTAAATAAGGCAAAAAGTTATAAAAATCGATGCACTTTGATAAATTTGAGTTTGGATATACCATTTAGCCAATAGAATGGTGTAATTTATCTGAATATTATGGTTATTTTCATAATAATTTCAAAAGATTATGTGCTTCTTTGACAAACCTGAAATCAAGCTAATACAAGAATGACAAGGTCAAGGTTGCAGATATGGGACACACAAACAAAAATTAGCTCTCAGTTTTACTGACCAAACTCTGGATTAATAAAAGGGATTGCTCAAATAAGGGTTCTATTGGATTTATAAGTGCTTCATCTATCAGTGGAATACAAAAAACGTGTGCATAGAAGATAGTTATGTCTGCAAGCCAAGAGGAAACAGACTCTGAAATGAAATCAAAGCAAAATGGCAGCCATGAAAAAGGCGGCAAATCCAAAGAGAAGCATTACACAGTGAAATCAACCAGTGATTCCAAAATAATTTTATCACAAAAACAATCAGCAAGTTCAAGCAGCAGTATGGATAGTCAGGATGAATTTGTGGAGAAAAAATGTGAGGAATGTCAGACTGTGTTTATGGATCAGGAGGCACAAATAATGAACTGTGAGTACTGTGATCTATATTGGTGTATTTCTTGTGTACACATTTCTAAGCAAGAGTATGGATTTATGAAAAGCAGACCAGATCTGCACTGGTATTGTACAAATTGCCAGGAGAAAGTGACCAGGTCAATTTCAAATGAGAAAACAATTGAAGAAAAATGTCAGTTGTATTTGAAATCAGTGGATGACCGACTCAAGAGATTAGAGGGTGAAATCAATAACAGAGTATCAATGACCCAGTTGAATGAAGCAATCAGTGGAGTAAATAAACAACTGACTGCAATGAAAACAAAAACAAGTGATCTGGAAAATAGTATTGCAGCAAAGCAAGGAAATACCGAGCAAACAAGTGTGAAAATTGACAGCACAGATGTAAATGTCAGAAAAGTGATTGAGAAAACTGTGAAAGAGCAAACTCATGATTTGAAAGAGAGAGAAAAAAGGATGAACAATGTGTTAATATTCAATCTACCTGAAAAACAAACAAATTTGAAAGCTGAAAAGGTCAAACATGACATGGATTTATTTTTGAAAATCTCAAACGAAGAATGTGAGCAAAACTTGGATGAAAGCAAAATTAAAGATATCAGGAGGATAGGAGTCATCAAGCCAGACTCCATTAGACCTGTGCTTGTCACAATGACAGACAATGAGAATAAAAGGAACCTCTTCAGAAACCTACATAAACTGAAAGATTCTGTTGAATACACTGATGTAAGAATGGACCATGACAAGACAAAGTCTGAAAGAGAGGAAAGTAAAAAATTATATGAAGAGGCAAAAAGACTTGAGGCAGCAGATCAATCGGGGGAACACATGTACAGGTTGCGAGGCCCCCCCTGGGAAAGGAAGATTGTGAAACTAAAGAAAAAGTAAAAAGCAAAGTCAAAAGTAAATGTGTAAATAATGTAAATAGGCATGGATTGATATGTGATGAGATTGGTAACTCAGCCAAGGATATTAATTGTGATAATATAATACAACATGTAAGTAGCATTAATGTGATGTACACAAATGCAGATGTGCTCAGCAATAAAATGGCAGAATTTAGAGTGAGGGTTTCTATGAACAAGCCACATATTATTGCTGTAACTGAGCCGAAGCCAAAAAACTGTGCCAAATTACATGATCCTGTGATATACAAAGTTGTTAACTATGAAATGTACCCATTAAATCTAGACAATAATGATGGGAGAGGAATAATTATATATGTGCATAACTCACTCAAAGGTGCCATTGAGTTGGTTCCAAATACACATTTTGCAGAATCACTGTGGATTAAACTCCCTCTGCACAAAAATGACAGTTTACTAATTGGATGTATATATCGTAGTGAAAGTGGTTCACCACAAAACAATGCCAATTTGCGGTGCCCGATAGAGGAAATGTCACAGTTGAATCATAGCCACATGCTGATCATGGGAGATTTTAACTATAGAAGGATTAACTGGAGCTCATGGACAACTACAAGAGATGAAACTAGTGATGAATTTCAGTTCATTGAATGTCTAAGGAATGCATATCTATATCAACACATAACAAAGCCTACCAGAGCTAGAACAAACAACGAGCCCAGCACTATAGACCTTGTGATGTCAAATGAAGAGGGCATGATCAGTGACATTGAACATTGTAGTCCACTGGGCAAAAGTGACCATGCTGTTATAAACTTTGCATTTAATTGTTACATGGAAATGAAATTCATACCATATACAAAATTCATGTATGACAGAGGAGACTATGTTAACATGAATCATGAACTGGATATAGACTGGGAAGCCAAATTCTCTGAATACCCAGATGATGTGAATAGACAGTGGGAAACCTTTAAACAGTTAATGAATGAGGCTGAAATGCGCTATGTCCCAAGTAAGACTATTACTGGGAAACCCCACTGGAAAAATAAAGGAGACATACCAATTGACCGAAACACTAGGGAAATAATCCACAGAAAGCACAGGGCATGGCAGAGATACTATGAGACAAAGGACCCTCGATACCACAAAGAATTCACTAAAGCAAGAAACCAGGTGAAAAAATTGGTCAGAAAAGCACAAAAGACATTTGAAAAGGATATTGGCAAACAAGCCAAGAAAAACCCCAAGATACTGTGGAGCTATGTCAAATCAAAAACCAAAACCAAAACTGGTATTTCACCACTCACCAAACCAGACACTAATGAGTTGACTCAAAATGACAAGGAGCAAGCTGAAGTTCTATCAGATTATTTTTCTAGTGTGTTCACAAAGGAACCTGATGGAACCATTCCAGTCCTGCCACCCAAAGAGGTAACTTCTGCACTTGGAGATATTGAGATCACCAAAGATAAAATTCTGAATAAGTTGCAAAAGTTGAAAATTTCAAAATCACCAGGTCCAGATGGATTACATCCCAGAATTCTTAAGGAGGTATCAGCAGCAATATCATCAGCCTTATGTCACATATACAATAACTCTTTAAGACTTTCAGTGCTGCCTGATGACTGGAGAAAAGGCAACATTTCAGCCATATTTAAGAAAGGAAAGCGCAACCTTGCACAAAACTACAGACCCATTAGTCTAACCTGTATATCATGCAAAATTATAGAATCTTTAATTAGGGACTACTTAATGGATCATATGATATCGAATAATCTCTTAAGTACCAAACAATATGGATTTATACCAGGAAGGTCCACAACATTACAATTATTGAAAGTACTGGAGAAATGGTGTGACATCCTTGACAGAGGAGGTATAGTCCATGTTATATATATGGATTACATGAAGGCTTTTGATAAAGTGCCACACAGGAGACTAATAGGCAAACTCCACAGTTATGGAATCAAAGGTCAGCTACTCTCTTGGATTGAAGCTTTCCTATCAAACAGAGTGCAGCGGGTCAGCGTCAACAAGTGCTACTCTGAATGGAAACCAGTCACAAGTGGCATTCCCCAGGGCAGTGTTCTTGGACCAATTTTATTTGTTTTATACATAAATGATTTGCCTGATCAATTGGAAACTGATTCCTTCCTCTTTGCGGATGATACAAAACTGTTCCAGGAAATCTGTTCTGTTGATGATTGTGAACTGCTTCAGGAAGATTTAAGAACATTACACGAATGGTCAAAAGTATGGCTACTTTGTTTCCATAATGAAAAGTGTAAATGTCTGACACTTGGCAAAAATTGTGTGGATTTTACCTACAAGCTTGACGATTGTGAGCTTGGAATTGTTAAAGAAATGAAAGATCTCGGAGTAATCATAGATTCAGAACTAAAATTCAACTCTCACATCAACAGTAAAATCAACAAAGCCAACCAGATTATGGGAACCATCAGGAGAACATTTGACCATTTAGACTGTGAAATGTTTCTGGATCTGTATAAAGCCCATGTCAGGAGCCATCTGGAGTATGCATGCCAAGTTTGGTGCCCCCATCTCAAAAAAGACATTGAAGCTATTGAGTCAGTGCAAAGACGGGCCACAAAATATCTGCCTGGGATGAAAAATCTGGAATACCATGAGAGATTGGAAAAACTGGGCCTACCAACACTGGCATACAGACGACTCAGGGGTGCCATGATTGAAACATTCAAAATATTCACTATATATGAACCCGAAGTAGCCCCAACCTTGAATAGGAACACAAATATCACAAGAGGACACAAATTTAAACTATATTTGAATAGGTGTTTCAAGGAACATCCCAAGAAACATTCTTTCAACCAGAGAATAGTCATACCATGGAACAGCCTGCCAGACCATATCATCAATAGTCCAACCATATTTACCTTTGAAGTCAAACTAGACAAATGGTGGAGATGCCAACCCATCATTTATAACTACAAAGCAGATTTTAACCCAAGAGCAATCCCCCCAAACATGAAGGATACCAAGTCCCAGAATTCAGATCTGGATATAG
This sequence comes from Amphiduros pacificus, assembly GCA_949316495.1. Lineage (NCBI taxonomy): Eukaryota > Metazoa > Annelida > Polychaeta > Phyllodocida > Hesionidae > Amphiduros > Amphiduros pacificus. The sequence goes on along the minus strand of OX439001.1, from coordinate 40,020,132 downwards.
AGGCCAGCTAGGCCTGCGTCCAGAAACATCCATAAGTATCCATAAGAATTAAATACCTGGATAGCGAAAAGCGGAGGTGGGACAGTCAGTTTTTTGTGATATTCGAGGGAACTTCATGATGTACGACCCGTGTGTGCCACCAAGAGTCCCACCGAGAAACTTAGTTTGGGAAAATCCCAGGTAGGTATAAAACTAACCTGATATTCATTTTTTGCAAAATATTAGCTTGATTTCAGGTTTGTCAAAGAAGCACATAATCTTTTGAAATTATTATGAAAATAACCATAATATTCAGATAAATTACACCATTCTATTGGCTAAATGGTATATCCAAACTCAAATTTATCAAAGTGCATCGATTTTTATAACTTTTTGCCTTATTTAAATCACAACTAGAGATGGTAAAATTTATTTGTATATTGAAAAATGAACATAAATTTGACTCAATATGGGGAGAAATTTTTGATAGAATATAGTCTTTAGACTTCCCATATTTTGAATGACACAGGATAATATACTTTGTTACCAAAACGTAATTTGTAGTATTTTATGTAAATTGCTGATGCAATAGGTAATCCCTGTGTGGATTATGGCTTTATATTCTTTTTTTATCCCATAGCGTGCTGTGGTGTTATTGTAATATTGTCCATGTGATGTCATTCTAATGTTGTCTAATTAGTAATAAAAAAATCACTATTGGCTCATGCAATGTCCAGAGCATATCTAATAAAGTCTTACCTATCAGCCACTACTTCTTTGATATTAATCTTGATGCCTTATTCGTAACGGAGACCTGGCTGCATGAGTTTGGTGATGAGAGGACAAAAAGGGAACTTTAGGAAAATTCCCGCTAATTTAATTCCTTCCCTCGAACCCAATGTAATTGGGGGGGGGAATTGGTTTATTACATAGATGTGAATTGCCCTTCACAACCAATAGGTTCAGTGATGAAAGTTTTCCAGAAATCTTGTTTTTTTTAAGTATCTGAGCATTTTGTCCTGTTTTTTCATCAGATTCTGGTAAAATCTGACCCTCCCATAGGGTGAAAAAATTGAAAATTGAATTTCTGCACTTGTTTTGGTTTTGGTTTTGCCCACTGTGTGGGCGCCGCCATGACACCTTCCCAGAAGGCTATTTTGACCAATTAGATTTCAGGTTCTAAGAATTAGAAATCATTTACATGAGTTCTGATTGGTTGATTTGTACCACATGCATTGGCAGCCATGTGTTTCCTGCCAAAACAACTTTGAAGAAAGTGAAAAGAAAATCTGTCCCTGCAATGGCACACATCGTCATTTTGCAGCGAAATGATAGCCTAGATTGTGATAAAGGAACCAAGAACAATTTTAGGTGGAATTGGTTGGAGGACAAGGACCAGAATGGCCATTTTCATTGTATGTCATTAAAACTAACAATCCAGGTAAAGAAATTTCCATTTGATATTTTTCAAGGTAAGTCATCGAAACTTTTCTGGGTTGGGTACAGAACAGCATGTGGTGCCAGTTGGCCCTGGTTCTGTTGGAAAGGGGGTTAAAAAAATGCTGGTATCCCAGCACAGTAGCGAAGCCCTGGCCAATTTTTTTTCAAATTGAAAAACCTTTTTGGGCATAGGAGAGGGCGAGCTGAAATCTTTAAAACCTTGATTAACATCTTCTTATATTATTCACAATTACGGGCAGTCTTTTTTGATTTTGTCAATTTGTCAACATATATAATTTAATTATTTTTTTCAAAGCTAACGAGCACAGCGGATTATTGGGTTCCCCATAATGTGTGACATAACAGTGATGTTTAATGTGATTTTAAGTTAAAATAACCTTGTAAGATGTTCTTTTTGTTTACTTTCAGGACTGACTTCTGAAGGAAAGGAGAGGAAGAGAAGGATTGTGGAAAGGTTGTTTTATAACAAGAAAACACAGATTCACTTGACCTTCTACCAGGTGACTCTGCCTCTTTTCAAGTCATTTATACTCATCTTTCAAAAGGCTGAGCCAATGGTTCACACACTCTATGATGAGCTGATGGAGTTGACAAGGTCTTTTTTGACATGTTTTGTGACGGATGAGATTTTGAGAGATATGAGAAGCTCAGCACTCAAGAAGTTGGATCTCACCAAGCCCTCCATCCTGAGAAGTCTTGAGAATATTTATGTTGGCACAAAGTCTAGGTCAATGCTGTCAGCAATGAGAGTTCAGACTAACCAAGCAGTGGCAGTTTTGGCAACACTACCCATCAACCTGCCTGACTCTGGATCTGGACCCTTGACCTTTCCACAACAGATCAGGAGGAAGGCTCTGACAGTTTATCAGGAAGCAGGGAAAATGCTGCTTCAAAAATTTCCCATCGAGAACCGTTTGTTGCGCCGTTTATCTGCCCTTGATCCAAGAGCACTTGGCAATGATGCTACTTGTAATGCCCTTCAAGGACTGAAAACATTTCTCTCAATCGTACTTGAAGAATTCCATGGGGAGTATGACTTGGAGCGTTCTATCAATCATGAAAGAAATTACCACCTATTGTTAACTTTAGATTAGACCATTGGTGGGCTCAACTGATGTCGAATGGCAAATATCCACAATTGTGTAAAGTTGTGAGAGCCTCTTTGAGCATTTTCAACGGCCCAGAAATAGAGTCCAGTTTCAGTGGTATGAACAACATTGTGGACAAGATGTCCAACAGACTGCATGTTGAAACATACCATGCATATTAACAGGTGAGGTACAATCTGAGCTAAAAATGTCACCGCATTGGATGCTTACCACCGCAAAGACAGACTAAGAACACCTGTTGATAAGACAGTGTTTTAACATGTCCATGGAGTACTCCAGTTATTCTTGGGATAAATCAACCCAGTTGTCCACCAGGAAATTGGAAACTGTATTGTCGGGCTCCGAAATGTCCTCTCGAAAAAGCAAAATAAAGGCAAATGAAATAGTGGCGTGGATAGATTTAGACTGGTATCATCGCAATTACATATCATTTATACTCGGACAATGCTATTCTCACAACACTTCTGTGGTTTGACTGACATGAATTGATTATATTTCTTGTTGAAGCTTGTATTCCGCGTTGTAACTTTGTCTCAGATCCTCATGTGGTGTTTTATGGTGTTTAGAGAAGGTCTTTATCAAAACCGTCCATACCTTAACTTAATTTTTTGGTTAAATTCCTGTACACGGACAAAATTGAATGTCATAAAAAATATCTCGTCTTGACATTTATTGTGCTTGCATTTAAAAAAAATTAAGATATATGTTAGCTTGTGATTGAAACGCAAATGTGTATTTCGTGTCTATATTTCTGTATTTATTTAATCAGTTCTTTGTTTATTTTGATTTGTACTGAATGATAAAGGGTGTGGGGGGATCACTTCTCTGTTAAGCTGAATTCTTTGAACAGATTTTTTGTATGCGATTATTTGATATGTCTTATATTGGAGCAAAGGGAAGAGCTCCGAGTATTTTTTAAAGATCGCAGTAGCTTCCTTGACTTAGTTACAGTCCCCTCTCTCATGGACCCTCGCAGCATAAAAAGGTCCATAAGGGATGGTCACAGTCAAGTAAGTAGCTTCCATACTCTCCCTATATAGCCAAAATTGTATGGAAACGGTAATTCACAAGCCCCTTCCCAGATGAAACATACAAAACAAACCATATATTTGAATTAATTGATACAAGTGGTTAATATATAAGTATATTAAGGATATGTTTGAGCATCATTTGTTCAGAGGTGCAACAAGTACATGTGTGACATGGAATTAAAAGAAAGGGTCATTTGGGAACAAAACCGTTTATTTTTTTATATAAAAGAGAAGTCACGACAAAGTTATTCTTGGTGAGTCATGTTTTTGTTGTTTTACCGGAAACCGAAAATAATGCAAGAGGATGTACCAAAACTTGCCTTAATAGGAAACCATGTGCACTTAAATTCACCGAACATCAGCGGCCCATGACAGGTGAGGGATCTGAGACACCCATACCTGCCTGGTACGCTGATCTCACTTGCAGATGAGACGTGGTGTGCCGTGCCGAGTCCACTTCGTCTCAGTTGACATCAAGTACACAAAGAGCGAGTCGGCGCTGACCTGTTTTATCCTGTAGTTATATTCATGGTAGTGTCTTTGTGTACAAAAAGTGAAGCTGGTCACCTTATTTTACTCATTCTTCGGAGCAGACGTTTCCAAAAACAACACTTGATATCGGTATAGGTAAGTTAGTTACATTATAAAGTTAGGATCGACACAGGGTGTGTTAAAGTCCCCAGCGAGACAGATGTTACAGTCAGACCGCTGTGATGGGCTACATCCTACACCCACAAGAGGTTGGTTTAATGTGTCGCATCTTAACTTCTGGAGCTACATTCTGAAACACTTTGCATGTACATGATTCTCATTCAATGTGAATGATTAAAATATTTATACTATCAGACACATTTATTTGTCAACTAGCGCACGGGGTTCATCGTATATTTTAGCCACTAATGACCTGATGTCAGATACACCCTGAGGCAGGCCCATAATTATGTTTTGGCCTTGATATTTCTAAGAGCGCTTATGTTGTTTCACCGAAATGTCAGATTTGTTTTTTATGTGTTTCCTCGCTGTAACAACGATGTTTTAGCTGTGCAGTAAGGAAAGAACAATCGGTTTGGGTTGTTGTTCTATATTTTCTCCCAGTAGTATCCATTTATAGGAAAGTAACTCGCCTGATAGCATTATATGTTGAAAAGGTATGGGTAGCAGCAACACCTCATGGGGTATGATAAACTTAAACCCTCTATGGGGTTACACAGAAACCATTTAAATAATTAAATAATGCTTCAGGGGCTATTTTAAGAGCACATCATTCATGTATTAGGAAATATAATTTACATTGTATCAGGCGGTAGATTATTAAAGATATCAAAGATCATGATATGGGACTGAAAATACCAGTTTTAAAATTGATGATTGGAAATAAACGGTTATGTTCTCGTTTGATAAACACTTGTGTTGATATAGAGTAGGGCAGGGTAGAATAGCACCTGGCCAATGTAGACATAAAGCAAAGAGTGGAGTGAAACTATAAAGGAAACAGTCTTAGCCAATTCTCAACCTATAACTGGCCTCCCGAGCCACATGATTGGGATGCATTTATTGAATAAATCAATTTGAAATGGGTTAAATGGTTTAGTTAAAAGATCTGGCGTCAAGTTACTAACTTTGATATTGACTGCAAACACTTGTGGCGCGGATCTTTCAGTTAGATTTTAAGGTGACACTGTTGAGGTACCTGAAAGATAATTAGATAATCAGATTATGTGATGTCCTCCCTTTAGGGATGTTTGACCCGATGGTAGTCAGGACCAGACATGTTGTAGGATGCGTGACCCTTTATCAGCCAGGACCAGACATGTTGTGGGATGCGTGACCCTTTATCAGCCAGGACCAGACATGTTGTAGAATGCGTGACCCTATGTCAGTCAGGACCAGTCATGTTGTACGATGCGTGACCCGATGGTAGTCAGGACCAGGCATGTTGTGGGATGCGTGACCCGATGGTAGTCAGGACCAGGCATGTTTTAGGATGCGTGACCTTTTATCAGCCAGGACCAGACATGTTGTAGAATGCGTGACCCTATGTCAATCAGGACCAGTCATGTTGTACGATGCGTGACCCGATGGTAGTCAGGACCAGGCATATTGTGGGATGCGTGACCCGATGGTAGTCAGGACCAGGCATGTTGTAGGATGCGTGACCCCATGTCAGCCAGGACCAGGCATGTTTTAGGATGCGTGACCCTTTATCAGCCAGGACCACGCATGGTGTGGGATGCGTGACCGCATGTGAGTCAGGACCACGCATGGTGTGGGATGCGTGACCGCATGTGAGTCAGGACCAGGCATGTTATGAGCAGTACCCTGGCCGCGCAGGCCTCGCTTGTCGCAGCCCTGGATCAGCATATCATCCAACCTCCAGCTCTTTGTCTCAATATTACAGCACTTGGCTTTAACGTAAGGGCACTGCATCCTTTCTTCCCCTATCTGTTTTATAAACATACATAATGATATGCTCTTTCAGAATTAAATTTAAAAAAAATATATCCTAGATTGTATAAATTGCCATTATAAATTCATTGCCCACATTGGCATGGTGGGGTGGATATATGGTTCTTTGTGGCAGACACGTGGCATGGCATGGCGGGGTTTTTGCCACCCTCGCCAGGGATCAAACAGACCGTGCTTGCCGCACCATACACACCTGGTCACGCCCTGAGCTTAAAGCTTCATTATCAACATAGCTGCGCCGACACGTGCTGGTCTCATAGAGCTCTCAGGTCTGCGATATCGTAACAGAAATCTTGTAATATTGATGATATTTAGCATCAGCAAACAGTGCCTAGAAGATAAAGTTAAGCTTTTAACGCGTTTATGGAAGTTGAGGGAAAATTGGATAGTGACTTATTCCAATTTTATACTTTGAAAGAAAGGTATGTTAAACGTTTATTTTATCATGAGTCTGATAATTTTTGTATATATTTCTGAACGTATTTCTTGTAAGTAAATTGCTGTTTGGTAATTTTCTTCTACAAGGATGTGATTTTTTTCAAAATAGATTTTTTCTTATTACTTATCGTAGATCAGCTATCGTTAGTGGGTGTTTTCACAGCATATCCATAGAAGAAACTTGATCTCACATAATTATAATGATGTAAAGGTGTAAAGCGGACGTATACTATTTCATTCTTCAAAAACGGCTTGCATGTTCCTCACACAAAATACTCCCTCCAGGGTCAAATTGGCACATTTTCTTTGGAAATGGTCCGACATTTGTTATGAAACTTAAAAACTCCATTGGATAGCGAATATAGACGTTATTTAATGCACTCGTTCATGTGAAAATTATTTTGATAATTCAAGATTTTGAAGTTGAACATCTGGATTGGTTCGGTGTTCTTTCAACTCTTTCTGTCTGGTTTGGTTGGGTGACCTTCTTCCAGGTAATTGTGCATGATTTGCACCGTAAAGACCTCACTGTATTTGGTCTTTTCACACATTAATTAACTCTAACTCCTCCTTTGACTATCATATATAGGTGCAACTCTTTGTGTCGGGCATATCAAGGGTTCACGTATTTTGAATAAAAAAGAATAGGGGAATGAGTACACGAGTTGAATCATGTCTTGATTTAAGGTGAAAGACAAACTTTTAGATGTGTCTACACGTGTAATGACTGGTTTTATAGAATATACCTATGATAGATATTTCTAATTGGTTTGGCCACATAGAGCCTTTGTCAAGGTAAATGTGTGTAACACATAAATATGTAAATTTTGATTTGGGCCCATTATTACATTTATATTTAAGGAGAGTAATGATCACATATAACTGTGATAGATGTAATGTTACCTTTGTTACCTGGAATGGCATATCAACGCTTTACAGCAATATGCAGGTGACTGATGGACCGACCATTGCATAAATCATCAAGGGACTCAGTTAAAATGCTTCCACAATTTAGGTTGAAAATTATTGAAAGTTTGTGGTCTGCTGGGGATAAAATGAACACGGTGATATTGTTGACCTTTTTGTACAGATAAAATAATGTGATAGACACACATAACTGCCAATAAAATCAGATTGGATGAAGTTCTATGCATATTTCAAAGGTATTTAATTACAAGCCAGTCCATGTGTGGATATAGCTGTATAACAAACATTTATCTACCAAGGCATGGGCTAGCATTGCATGCCAACACTCTCAAGATCACGTCAATCCTCAGAGAATATGCCCCATAATTAAATTACTTCTGTGAATTTTAAAGTGCAACATCAAGAAATATCAGTCCATTGATCAGAAATGTCGCTAGTATTGAAATATCAGGTAATTACAGTGTAAAATGATGTACTTCGTTCCATAAAGTTATTTGTATTGTCACAGTGCGTGTAAATCCAAGGAGATCATTTATGCCAAGTTGGGAGCAGTGTGGTTTTAAGCCGCTGACTGACATCATCAACATTCAATATGGACCTCACATCAATGAGACAAATGTTAAGAATTTTGGCTCAAGGTATGGTGACCTCATTGACGATATTTTTAGTAGATATCTGCGCTATATTCAAATGGTTCAGTTTTCCGTGTTTTATTTTACAAAGTCTGCCTTCCTAATATAGTTTGTGTGTTTAACATAGCCTACCTTTAACTGGAAATGTTCAAATAGTTTTACTTAAACTGTAGTCTAACTTTAACTGGAAATGTTTAAATGCGAAGTTCCTGCCATTTAGTGACTCGTGTTTTGCATCAGAATGATAAATGGGTGTAGTGAAATTATATACGTAGAAATATGCAGCGGACATACATATATGTATGGTTATAGTAATGGGGTACATTATTGTACTGATTCATAACACATGATGCAGTTTTAATGCTATTAATATCAGAAAGCAGGTACAATTCTGGTTATGATGTGGTATCTCAAACGTCAATAGACTAAAGAATACTAAAGTGATTCAATTATGTGGTCAAGTGGGTAGGGGTCTGTCTCTCATGAAGATGCACAGGGTTCGATTCCTAGTTAAGGTTTCAAGAGTTTGATTGATAAGGTATCAAGTTAGACTCTTGAGATCCTTCCACCAGAACCAACGAGAGAGATCTGTCTCCCTGAACACTGCACAAACTCATGTTCTTGTCTTTATCCTCAAAGCAAAGCAGTGAAAACATGGTAATAAGTACAGAACTATGTTGTGTGTGGCTCATTTACATAATGTAGTCGATTTTACATAATTTAAAATATGGCCTAGTTTCTCGAGCCAATGACAGTTCAGTATTGCTGTACTTTATATCATGTAATGTATGGTTTATAGATGGCCTCACTGCAGACATGAAATGAGACATGTTCATTATGTAACCCAAAGGCCAGCTATTCAAGGTGTACATTTCTATAATTTCTGAAGAATATCTATGATAATATTGATTGAAAGACTGTGACATTATATATTGCAACAGAAATCCTGTGCCACCCGCATGATTGCTTGATTCATAATAGTAATTCTTGTTGGATTTAGCTATGAATTAAAGCCAACAAATAAACCCTAAACTAATTTTTGAAGACTTGATAATTGAAAGGACATGTAGTCATTAACGAAAAGATCTGAGCTTACCTGACAATACAGATTAGTGTGACATATTACTGGTTGTGGTGATTATTGTCTTTTCCAACCAGAAAATGATGGTGGAAATTGAAATCAAGGCTCATTCATTTCTTATCCAAAGTGTGATATAAAGTAAATGGCTTTGTATATTCAATGTTGAAAAGAATGAGTTTGAAATTTGGAGAAATTGAAATTGATTATACTATGTGATAGGCATGAAATATACATTCATTGAACTTCAGAATATGTACTCAAATCAGTTTCAGTGCTTTGTGAGTCCATATTTTAAAACAGATAAGGTATGGCCACTCGTTCATTACTTGTATAATCGTCTCGTTTCACTCTACGATTATACTGCGTAATGATCATGTGACCATACCTCATCCTATACGTAATCAATTTTATATTACTACGTGCAGTGAACTAGGCCACCTATAAAGCACTATATGAAATGGGTGTATTCTGTCTCAACTGGGTGAATAGTCATCAGTTTCGAGATTCCCACAAAAGGTTGCAGTCTCTGCCAACAGGGGTCCCACCTCTCTGTGTTTCAAGGTCCCCATGACCCAAATCTGAAATGTCGTCTGCTCCACGTCAAAATAAACCCAGACAATCATCATGTTCATTTCAGAGAAATTAACAAATGATTTGTTGAAGAACTGGCCTAAGACATGATTACATTTATTTTATAATTGACAAACATATTTAAACAAGCATTTTATTCATTTCAAAATATGAAAAGAATCTAAAAGTATGTAAATATGAAAAGAATCTAAAAAAGATAAAAGGAAAGTAGTTCGGCAGAGGGGTGATCTGCAAAAAATATCTCATAGGTGCAGAACACTCTTTTGAGGCACCAAGTATGAGATAAAACCTAAGAAAGATCAAAGTCATTCTTCACAAATAGGTTATTGCATTCGGTGATATTATCTGATGGGATATTACAGCTTAAATTGCGATGAAAACACCACAGACAGAGGTGCATTCAATAATGAGGTCTGTTTAAAGAAGACCAGACCAAACAACACTGATAACAAGGGATATCTTTTATATCATAAATTAATCATAGACCTGAGATAGAAACATTCACATTCTTAATCCAGTCTCAACCGATTTGTATTGTCTCCTTTCACGCACCTGGTGCTATATGCTGTCCATAGAATTCTCCATACAATATATAATGTAATCAGACATGCTGGTTGTTTTATCATATTTGGACAATGCTATTTTATTACACAATTTTTGTCATTGTACATTATGTAAACGACTGAGGTGACCGAGTTACCTCTGCAGGCAAACATTAGGTGTAAAATACGTTTGTGTCAAGGCCAATTTCAAGGATGAGAAAATCTGTTTTCTTCTGGTGTATGAACTCAGTATGAAATATTATGGTCAGGTATATTCTAACAAAACTTTTTTTAGGTTTTGCTCAAGGCTGGTTGGAATAATAAACATTTGAAATGTGGGGCACATTCCATGCACTTGGTACATAAGGTATTGCAGTCTAGCTTTGAACACTCAAGCTAAAGGTCCCAGCCAGGCATAACAATATATGCATTTCACCTTGTTGGCTCACATATATATAATATATATTGTATTACAAATATGTCAATGTGGTAAGGAATTTACTAATAAATGTCCCACCAGATTTTACCGAGTGTCACATGGCACCCCACACCATGTTGTCAGTATCATCTGGATCATTGCCAATGTTTATAGAAGACAGAGTTTTGGTATAGTTGTTTTACGATTATTTGTCAATGGAATGAACATCTACAACACTGTTATTACTTGAAGTGGGGTTGAAAACCAAATTATCATGTATCGAGACTCACGACCCAGTATACGAGCATGGGCTACCGATTGGACACACTAGCCTGAACTCAATGTATATGGTATCAACCAAGTCATACAGTTATAATGAAATTTAATTAAGCAATTATCATCTGCAGATCTGACAATATGAACAATATATCAGTTGAGCAATTTAGTTTATCAGTTAATGTATCAAATCTACTGTATTGCAAAAAAAAATAATAAAAATTAATTCACATCATCTTAAATTTGGTCCCTGGGAAAAAATCCAGTACGTAGTTCAAAACATTACATGAATTTACATAAAAGTGGTTGGGTCAGGCAGGGTTACATAGGTAATCAAAGCGGTATGTGTGTAACACTGATTGTTTGACGTATATATTTGGCTGGTGGCATGTGGTTGGGTTTTGTTAGACCAACATACACCATTGAATGAGGACCGTAGCCCAGTGTTCATGTCTGAAGTATAACTCTACATTCACTGCATATACATATTGGATCTGCAGTACACTTTCTCAAACAGACCATTAACACATATGAATATATGTAGAGTTTATATTCTGCAAGAGGAAAAATGTAAGTTGAGCATAGATTGTAGGTCTAAACTTATTCAAATTTCATTCTAATCAGGCAATTTCATAATGTAGATATGGAAATGTTTCTCATGAAAAATGCACTTAGTTTGTATATATATATCATGCACTTAGTTTGTGTATATATCATGCACTTAGTTTGTATATATATCATGACCTATTTTGACCTATTTTGTTTCAGGTTTATAATGAGCGATGGAGTGCCCTGTGTGTTTTGAGGTTTTCCAGACTCCCTTGCTTCTTCCGGGATGTGGACACACAATATGTCGCGCCTGTGCAGAAATGCTCATCACTGAAGGCAACTTCCTGCGCTGTCCAGAGTGTCGACTCGTGTATCAACTCCGGCAGGGCATCAAGAGTCTGCCCAAAAATGTCGCCCTGGAGAGGACCATAGACGAACATACGGGACCTTCGGGAAGGTCCAATACTATGTGTGAGGAGCACCCGGATGACGCGGTGGCGCTCTACTGTAAAACCTGTGAAAAGTCCATCTGCCTCAAGTGCTATTTTACTTCAAATACTCTGAGGAGAGGTCAGTCTTCGCACAGCGGCCACCAGGTGGACACATCCGAGGACGCATTCACTAAAGAAAGGGTATGTTTAATATGCAGCTTTTATCGCAATTGTATTTGAAGGAAATTTAGTCACGTAGAGCAAATTCAGCACAAAATGTTTAATTTATGAAGTTATATCTATCTGTAGAGAATGTTGGAAGAGAGGCGAAGAGAAAATGGGGAAAGGAGGACAAAAGAAAGAGAATATGTGCGGCAGTTAGAGAAAACAGAGGAAGAATTAAAGGTGAGATATTTTAGAAATATACATAGAATATAAAACATGCACCAAAACCACTAAAACCAGAGATATTTAAACATTATGTATTAAATGTCTCTGCTAAAACTGATGAGTTACTTCTGAAGTATGGAATGACCCATCTTAAGTCTCGTGATATTTTCAATATATTTTATTGTGCTTTTCAGAAAGTATTAGAGGATAAGACTGCCGAGATCGAGAAAAAGAAAAATGAAATCATCTCCCAGGTCAAACAGACCACAAACAAGTTGAAGTTCACCCTGAAGGGAACAATGGTGCGTGACGGTGAATTCCTGCAGATGGCGCTTCAGTCTGGCCGGGATCGTTTAGAACGGCTTGATGTTCTGATGGAGAATGCTGACGAGGTGCTCATCAAGGCTGCTATACAAGATGGACTTGACGTCAATGTAAGCTTTCAGAATAGTGAACACCATAAATACATCCATTAACATTTGTTATTCTCGTTTCAAATGAATAGGATATGTAGCTTAAACTCTTAACGTTAAAAGGAGGCTAAAAATCAGCTGATAAATGAGGCTCATCATTCCATTTTTCCAGTTTTTCAATAAATATGAAAATAATGTTCAAGCAGCAATGTTAATAAAGGCTTTTTTATTTACAGGAAATAAAAGAAGTCAGAAAGTGAGTATCTTTCTAATGGAATAATTAGATAAACAGTTAACAAAAATATATGTTATGATATTGCTACTTATTGTTTGAAGTAAAAGAAAATATAATATTTAGGTTATGATGAAGGTTACAATTTGCTAAATATTCTAAAAATATTTTCCAGGAAGCTTGAGGAAATGGAGGAACCAACATTAATAGAAAAGCCGTCTATAGAATCCTTCATGAAAATATCAAATTTTGACACAGATATCACTCCATGTTTGAATGATCCCAAGAAGGCTCTATCATATCAAACAGGTAGGTCTATATTATTGCACTGTCAAATCAAACTAGTGGGTGTATATTATTGCAGTGTTATATCAAACAGGTAGGTCTATATTATTACACTGTCATATCAAATAGGTAGGTCTATAATATTGCACTGTCAAATCAAACAGGCAGGTCTACATTGGCCGATTGCCGATCTCCATGTTTTTCCCCATTGAAAAGCACACCGGAACTGTACAACTTTACCGGAACCAGAACTGTACAACTCCACTATTATTGTACTATACACACATACACATGCTGTTTTTAATGCTTTAAGTTATTTCAAAGCAACAAACTCATTTTTATCATAAAATCAATGTTTCATTTTTCTTGAACGAAAGGACACAACAAAACCAATTCTTACAATTATTTTTCCTCAATTTTGACCGATAAATAACCTTTTATTTTTTTCAGAGTGCCCGCGATCGCCAGAGTTGAATAAAGATGATTGTGTTGTGTCTGACACAAGTGCCTACATAATGGTCAAATACAACGAAACGGTTCGCGTCAAGAGCATCACCGTTCACTTTAGGGAAGCAATGTACAAGGGATTCTCAGAGAAGAAATGGGGCTTGACTGAGGTGGATGAACTCTCCAGAGGTCAAGGCAAGGTCGTCCTCAAAAACCTCATGAGAGGAACAATGTATAGGATGTACGCAGTGGCCTCAAATGACTGCGGTGACAGTCCGCCCTCCAATGAACTGTGGTTCAGAACTGTGGATGGGGAGATAGAAAAGAGAACCATTTAGACGGAACGAACTGGGACAAATTTTATGAACTGTTGCTTATTTATATATACTACTCTAGACAGAGGAATATAATGGCTCTCAAGCGAGGACAAGCGTGGAATATTTTTTTTATTATATGTTCTGCTATAAGGATGTGGTCAAACGGGAAGTCTAAATAGAAACCGTGACTGCGTCATTGAAAAAAATATGAGGAAATTAGTAAGTGAGTTTCATAGCCGGAAATCATGTATTATAAACATTTCATTAAAACTATATCATAGATATATCAATCGTTAACGAGCCAGAACGGACCACGTGTTTAAAATAGTCATGATGCCAATCGGGAATTGTCCAATTTCTATCTGACTTTAATGTGATATAAGGGCGGTACAATTCTATGGAAGTACAAATGAAATCAAATCTTCATCTTCATATCAATCATTTACATTAATCAAATTTTCAATGTCATCACAATCAACATCATCCACAACAAATGAAATCAGCATATTCATATCGATCTATAATAAGATACATACAATGGGAAGACATTTAAGGAGGATTTTTTCAGACACTGGTGTACTATTGTGATCATTTCTTCTGCCAATAAGAAGAGGAAAGATCTGAAAATTGACATTGTCATTTTGATAGAGTGCAAGATTTTAAAAACACTTTTTGGTATGCAGTGCGGTTAATAATGTGTGTGCAAAGGATAGTAAGCTTTTCAATTGAAAATGTCATTTCAATCTCGTTTAAAAGGGTAATATACTCAGTTTCGTTGTCCATAATTCACAGCTCATTTGCACCTCAACTTCTTTCAAATGACTGAATTTACTTTTAAACACCAATGGTTCATAACCTGGTGAACATGAAAGGTATGCAATTAAATAGAATATGTTAATGACTTATGACATATATGAGGGCCCAATCTGCGGTACTGTGATATAGTCTTCAGATTGAACCAATGTCATATAATTTGTGTAATGGTTTGAATATTTTGTATTTCTATTTTTATATGAAGATGCAAATGAAACTGCCATGTGAATTATTATAAATGCACTTTAATGTACATATATATATATATATATATATATATACATGCAGACATTATGCAATTAGAAATGGCTAGAAATATGTGTTCACTCTAAGATATTCATTTGTAATACTGAAATGGTGCATAAATAAAAAAATCACATATTTATGTATGTTTTGTATGAAAATACTTTTTGTAAAATTGGCAAGGAACCAATATTGTTATTTGAAATTGAGAACACTAACAAAGCTATATGGCTTTCATTTGAAATAAAATCCTGAATTCATGCAATATTCTATTAAATTAGCCCCCTCTATTATGCATTGTCTTCATTGCATTGTGATAGATACAAAGATAGTCTCCATGTTATATATTGAAAATTCCAATTTAGCATGTTACATTACATCCAATATCCTGACATACTACGATTTGCGATGTCATATCTGTTGTATTTTGCAATTAACAATAAAATTCATGATTTATTAATTGGATTTGTCTAAGCAGCTCAAATTATTTTACATTGCAAGTCCTCATAATGCCAATGTTGTCCTGATTTAATAATAACCAATGTGATAGGAAGTCATATTGGAAGTATGGGCTTTACTGAGCAGTTATATATCTCTCTCATGACGTAACAAATGCCGTGGTGTGATATAATGTATGGATATCAATGAAATGCTTGACTGGTACCATCCCTTATGAAGCTTTATATGCTGTGAGGGTCCATACCTTTCTTGTGATATGGGGTTGTAACCCAGTCAATTGAAATGCAAGAAAAATATGATAACATGTTACTCTTAGCCTCGTCCCCGATCCAATATTCCCACTAAGATTGAGATGGAACCCACTCTAATATACTCTCAAAATGGGATTTATGTCAAAGCGGTAAATTTTTGGTGGAAAATATAAAATTTGAAAGGTTAACCCAAACCTGTCAGACACATTCAAGAGGTATGTTTCTGTTCCAGTTCAAAATTGCACATCTCATAGAGGAGTACAAGGGTAAATGAAATATATGTATCCATATTGTATCTGGTAAGATTGCTGTCTGAAAGCCCCCAAAATGTCTACATATACAGCAAGAAATTCTTACATAATTAAACATAAGTCATGAAAGTCCTCGGTTCGTCACGCAAATAAAACATTCCGCAGATTGATGTAAGATTGTCGTCTGCATTTTATATTTATTACTATATCTCCCAAACAGCCTACCCATGTGTAACAAATCCTTTGTGGCCATTGTGCAAGCACTTGTACTATTTATATTAACTGATTCTTTTTATAAAGAACATTATAAATTATAAGTTGACGACGCTTCAATTTATTAGGTTTTCTCTAAAAGATGGAGGAATACCGAACAGTATATTTGTTTTATAATTGCAAGTTTAACAGGGTCACAAATTTATCATTTTTTATAGCCATTTTATCATAATGTTTTTTTTTTACTTTTCTTTATTACCGAAGCTTTTATCCAGGGACATGACGTCAATGTGCACAGTTTTACCACTTTAGATTTCTTTTTAGATTATTGGGATTGTGAGATATGTCTGATATTCTTCATGTTTTCAGATCTTCCTTCCTATACCAAAAGGCAATTATTGCCAAAATGACATTTTGCATAAGAGTAAAAACCATTTTCCAGCTGTAATTACTTTGGCTGTAAAAACAATTTATTTTGACAGTAAAAACCATTTTCAGCTTTCAATTACTTTGGCAGTGTTTTCGAAGGTTACTGTTGGAGTAATCAATTAACTGCGTTATCTAGTGGAACTGCCTTTTGCCAATTTATTTCATACCTTATAACTGCATTTTACTGTTGATTTATCTCACAACAGGATACACTCAAAGAACTGAAAATAGGCAGTTAAATATCCAGTAGATAGAACATTTAAAATGTGAACCAACGAACAGACGGACGGACAAACAAAGAAACAAACAAATAACTACCTTTGGCCAATGACTGCCTTTTGTCATTGAAGGGCAGAGTGAAAATAACTTCCACCTTATGCTAAGATAATGATTACATCAAGTGACACCTTTTATGCAATCAGAGAAAAACAACATGTGTTTATCTTAGCTTATGATTTTTTTACCCATCACATTTAAATATATATATATATATACATGTCCAAAAAAACTCAATTGAAAAGTTTGTTCTTATTATCATTAATCAAGATGAAATATTTTGTGGTGATTTTACATCTCTTATTTGGTGAGCAAAAAATTGAATAATCATTTTGGTCTGTATCCCATTATTCTTTAGAATTCATTCATTTGCAGACATTTTGTAACAAAATGTTTTCTTATTACTCATTGTATGGAATCCATGTAAAATCCACGTAAAAGCCTGCAAAAAGGATCTGACTTGAAATCGAATTTTATATTAGGTTTTACGCCTCTGTTTTGTGTTTCATCAAATTATTTTATCGATCATGAACATTGCAGAATATCATAAATAAGGATTTATACGGATTTAATTAATGATCAATTATTTGCTCTGCAATATAAAAAACACATAAATACGTATTGCACAATTGCCAACGGAGTTTCAGATTGTTCACAATGCTATTAGCTATATCAAATGTGCTCTCGATTGAATATATAAAAAGTTAACAAAACCTTATGACATTGACTTTATGTTTGTATATAATTTGAGTATATACTTAACCGCTGTTTTCTGGTTATTTGAATGAGAGTAATTTTTGTCAGTGTGGAGTGGTGAGGCACAGGACTGCGGGACAGCAGGAGAATGTGACTTGGAGGATGGCGCGGTCATCAGTTATGCCTGTGCTGCCTACACCGAGTGCAGGGGAGGCTGTGAAAATATCGTGGACTGCGCTGCTCAGGGGCTGGTCTTCAACGTAGAGACGGGGCAGTGTGATGTGTAACTATTACCAATTAGTAAAGCTAAACGTTTTTATACAAACTATTGGTAAGGATTGAGTAGTAGAGTAATAATCTTAAAATGACAATATAAAATATGAAAGCTTGTATGGAAAGTCAGCTGGAAAGCGATTTTTTTACTCATTTATTTTTAGTATTACAAACATCAGATTGTTTGCCACTTGGGATCAGTCTCAAGCAAAGACTTCTGAAGTTTATGTCTAAAGCCTTAGATCATGAATTGTCTTTAATAACAAAATGTAGCTGAGATGTCTATGAGTAATGCCTGGTCAGCCAGTGGTAATAACATGAGAGATATTTTATATGAACTTGACATTGAGTATATAAATGCTGATTACTTGAAGTACTTTGGATGTAGATGGTTTTCCAACATAGATAATGAGAACCTGAGTAGAGTCAATGTGTTGCATGAAATGATTGAAATGAGAGACGATATAAAAGTGTGTGAAATTTTTACCAATGAAGATGTTTTAGATGTAATTTTTTATATAACTGTAGCTTAAATGTTTGTATTTCTTGTAATAACCAACAGTCTAACATTGTATGTGCATAATGCATTTATCTCATTCCTTTGTGTGGATTTGATTATCTATTTTTTATGGATAATAGACATATTATTCGCCCAGTTTACCTGTCCGTGTTTATCCCACATAAACATGAAACATAAGTTCAAAATCTCCACAAATCAAAGACGATTTCTGATCTGGAAAAGAAATTCTGATTTGGAAAAGAAATTCTGATTCCTGATCTAGAAAAGAAATGGTACCTTCTGGGCACCTTTTGTGTAACAATATGCGCATTACTCACAATATTCATTTAACGTCTGATCACATGTGAATACATCATTGTTATTACCTCTTTGCAGACGTGAAAACGTGTCCCCGCCGTGCAACTTGTATTTTGATTGCGAGAACAGCACGTTCGCTTCGTATCCGGTGTACGACGAGGACCTGGTGGACGTGGCTTGCTCTTACTACTACGTCTGTAACGAGGGTGAATGGCAGGGCTCATTCGCATGCCCGGGAGGCAAGTACTATAGCAATGCATTACTTCCTGGTCATTCTTGGTTTCTCAGCAATTTATAAAAAAGCGAAAATAAATCATTACAGTCTTGGACACTTATAAGAGCATTTATGCCATCTGTAACCATTTAGAAAATTGTGTATCTGGGAACTGATTAAAATGCCTATTTTAATCAAATTTATTTTAAAGTGACATAGATCTGAAACGAATAAGGTTTTTATTAGCTCTGCTGAGACTTTAGCTCGCAGAGCTTTAGGAGGGGGAAAATGTCTGTCCGTCTGTCTGTCCGTCTGTCCGTCCGTCTGTCAACATTTCTTTAAAAATCTTCTTCTCCAAAACTACCAGTACTACATCTTTCATATTTTATATAGAGGTAGATATATAGTTGAAGATTCAGATTCCTTCAAATCTTAGTGATGTCACCATTGACCTTAGTGCAGTGACCTTGAGGTCACAAATTTTGTACTGAGCATATCTCAGCAACCACTTATTACAGGATATTAAAACTTGGTATGCAGAAATGTCATATGTTAAAGCTGTGCCTTGTCATACAATTTTAGTCATGTGACCTTTGACCTTGACACATTGACCTTGAATTCAAAATTTGTGAACATGCCACATCACAACCATCAGAAGTGAATAAAAAACACTTCATATCTGTTATATACTAACACTATGTTTAAAAATCTTCTCCTCCAAAACTACCAGTAATATTTGTTTCATATTTAATACAGAGGTAGATAGAGAGTTGAAGATTCAGATTCCTTCAAATCTTAGTGATGTCACCATTGACCTTAATGCAGTGACCTTGATGTCACAAATATTTTAAGGAGCATATCTCAGCAACCACTTACAAAAAGAAATTAAATCTTGGTATACAGGAATGTCTTAGGTCATAGCCGTGCCTTGTCATACTTTCTTGGTCATGTGACCTTTGACCTTGACACATTGACCTTGAATTCAAAATTTGTGAACATTCCACATCTTAACCATTAGAAGTGAATTAAATGCACTTCATATCTTTTATATACCAACACTATTTTATACAGGGCTAGATAGAGAGTTGAAGATTTAGATTCCTTCAATTATCAGTGATGTCACCATTGACCTTAGTGCAGTGACCTTGATGTCACAAATTTTGTAAGGAGCATATCTCAGCAACCACTTACAAGAAGAAATTAAATCTTGGTATACAGGAATGTCTTATGTTAAAGCTGTACCTCGTCATACAATTTTAGTCATGTGACCTTTGACCTTGACACATTGACCTTGAATTCAAAATTTGTGAACATGCCCCATCACAACCATCAGAAGTGAATAAAAAACACTTCATATCTGTTATATACTAACACTATGTTTAAAAATCTTCTCCTCCAAAACTACCAGTAATATTTGTTTCATATTTAATACAGAGGTAGATAGAGAGTTGAAGATTCAGATTCCTTCAAATCTTAGTGATGTCACCATTGACCTTAATGCAATGACCTTGATGTCACAAATTATGTAAGGAGTATATCTCAGCAACTACTTATAAGAAGAAATTAAAACTTGGTATACAGAAATGTCTTAGGTCATAGCCGTGCCTTGTCATACTTTCTTAGTCATGTGACCTTTGACCTTGACACATTGACCTTGAATTCAAAATTTGTGAACATGCAACATCACAACCATTAGAAGTGAATTAAATGCACGTCATATCTTTTATATACCAACACTATTTTATACAGAGCTAGATAGAGAGTTGAAGATTTAGATTCCTTCAATTATCAGTGATGTCACCATTGACCTTAGTGCAGTGACCTTGATGTCACAAATTTTGTAAGGAGCATATTTCAGCAACCACTTGCAAGAAGAAATTAAATCTTGGTATACAGGAATGTCTTATGTTAAAGCTGTACCTCGTCATACAATTTTAGTAATGTGACCTTTGACCTTGACACATTGACCTTGAATTCAAAATTTGTGAACATGCCACATCACAACCATCAGAAGTGAATAAAAAACACTTCATATCTGTTATATACTAACACTATGTTTAAAAATCTTCTCCTCCAAAACTACCAGTTATATTTGTTTCATATTTAATTTAGAGGTAGATAGAGAGTTGAAGATTCAGATTCCTTCAAATCTTAGTGATGTCACCATTGACCTTAGTGCAGTGACCTTGATGTCACAAATTTTGTAAGGAGCATATCTCAGCAACCACTTATAAAAAGAAATTAAAACTTGGTATACAGAAATGTCTTAGGTCATAGCCCTGCCTCGTAATACTTTCTTAGTCATGTGACCTTTGTCCTTGACACATTGACCTTGAATTCAAAATGTGTGTGCATACAAAATCTCACAACCATTAAAAGTGGAGCAGACTTGAGCAGATGATGATTTTGACCAATCAAAATGCATGTTACATTTCAAATTTGGCCCCAACTTGTTATCTTGATTCTCATTGGCTATGTTATTCAAAATGGCAGCCTCCTTGACAACTTAGTGATAGCTATTAGATTTTTGAAAAAATCATGACAAAATGGAAAAAGAACTGAGTCTAATGGAAAATAGATAGAATTAGACCTCAGAAAATACAACATCTTGCCTACTTTGGGATCTTGTATGGAAAATCATAACCTGGTTGCTTGTTGTACTTAATCTCAGTTCATGTGTTTTCATTCAAGTCAGCAGAGCTATCAACCCATGGGGTTATGTTTATCATGATATATTTATGAATCTTTTAGGCACGACTTTTGATGTGAACCAACAAGGCTGTGTTTTTCCAGAGGACAATTCTGACCCACTGTGCACCCAAATAGTTTTCGATGACATGGAACAGGATGAATATTCAAAAGAATTACTATAAATAAGCGAATGTAACATGGTGATAATGGTGATACTTGAATAAACTTAAAATATTTATGCTTTTTTGAATGGCTATATATAATGATATGATAATATTATAACGACCTGACAAGATATATGGGATTAGTACCTTATTGGTGAGATGTAATTATAAACACAATTATAGCTATACTTGCAGAAATAGAAATGTAACCGATTCAATGTTCACACCATTTTGACATTTCTTGTAATTAAAGCAATTTCTGTTATTTTCACTCTGGGTAAATCATTTTCTATCTATGCCTTTTCTATTGAAAATAAATTAGATAGAATGTTGTGAATTTCAACAAACGCAAAATCAATTTATAAAATGTCCATTTATTTATTGTGGGCTGGCGGTGCCTCCAAAGCACACCTCGTCGGTTACAGTGTCGGGGAAGACACATATTTGTTGGTAGTAATCGAATAGGGTACCTGGTAATCGAAGATAAATTAAGTATCAATATATTGATTTTTCAATAATAGTCACAGTCATATAAAATATTGTCAAGAATGTATATATAAAACCATAGGGGCATAATCTGAAGTGTTAACTGTACAAAAAGTAAATAACAAAGACAAATGATGTAAGTTAATTTAAGATTTAGTGAACAGGTTAGCATCTAGTTGATTTGATTGAAACATGATTTTGAGTAAAAGGCTTACCTGGTGCGCATGCGTGAGATCCAGCCCATCCGTTGCTGTCCACGAAGTCCTGATTGCATGTGAAGTAATAACTGCAGGGTATGTCCACTATCTCTGTATCATAAACTGGGTAGTTTCCATCTTTAAGACCATTGCAGTCAAAGAACAGGTTGCAGGGGGGTCCAACATCTTCCCGACTGTAAAATTATCAATGTGAAACGTCATTTTTAAGCTGAGAGAAATATAATTTATTATATTTATTTTTGCTCTCAGTTTCAAGAAGAATGTTTTTATTTTTTGGATAAATGCAAAACACTTCAGAGTATATAATGTTAGAAGAATGCGTCTGACTTTGACAATTGCAAAAATTATAGTGCCCGAAAAGTATGTTGTAGATAATTATACCATGTTTATCTACAATATCTAAATAAACATTGAAAGGATATTTGTGTGACCAGTAAATGGTTTTGTGTAACATTTTTCTTGCTCTGTCCAAAGAGGGTATGTTTTAACCCTTGTGCTGTTTTGTCTTTATTTTTTTCTAATTTAAAAATTTAAAAAAATATTTTTTGTAGGATATGTTTGATAAACCTTTCTGGAATTATCTAATCTACCTAGAAATCAATTAGAATCGATGAAGCTTGGGAATGCCCTGTACCTTGCGAATGCCCTGTACCTTGTAAATGAAGCTTGCAAATGCCCTGCAGCTTGCAAATGCCCTGTATCTTGTAAATGAAACATGCAAATGCCCTGTAGTTTGTAAATGAAGCTTGCAAACTCCCTGTAGCTTGTATATGAAACTTGCAAATGCCCTGCAGCTTGCAAATGCCCTGTATCTTGTAAATGAAGCTTGTGAATGCCCTGCAGTTTGTAAATGAAGCTTGCGAACGCCCTGTAGCTTGTAAACCCAGCTAACAATTTTTCGTTTTTTCTGTGTTGCGAGCGTGTTGTAAATGAAGCTTGCAAACTCCCTGTAGCTTGTATATGAAACTTGCAAATGCCCTGCAGCTTGCAAATGCCCTGTATCTTGTAAATGAAGCTTGTGAATGCCCTGCAGTTTGTAAATGAAGCTTGCGAACGCCCTGTAGCTTGTAAACCCAGCTAACAATTTTTCGTTTTTTCTGTGTTGCGAGCGTGTTGTGTTTTGGTGCTAAGCACGTTGTAACATGATGTTGTATGGACGTAGATCTGTGAACACCAGATAAAGTTGTGAGCACGTTGTTGTACAACGTTGTGAGTTCATTTGAGCATGTTCTTTTTACCTTGTGAGCACGTGCTCAGCACGTTTTTCTCTATGTTGTGAGCACGTGTGCAGCATGTTGTGAGGACGTTGTAAACTGACATTATGTTTTGAACATAAAATATATGTAAGCACATGCTCAGCATGTTGCAAGCACATGGTGCTCAGCATGTTGCAAGCACGTGGCACTACCTTTGGCCAAATCCTGTTAATCATTTGGGATTGTCTCATCAGCAGCCTCTTCTAGCATATCAACTGGCATGTTATGCTGATTTTTTTTACATTTTCTGAAATTATATGGCTATATATTGCAGTAGATAATAATAATAAATTTCTATCACAACAAAAGACATGACCATTTATGTTTCTATTATATTTTAGTCATTCAGAACACTATGTCTTTAATGAATTTACTGTAACTTTGAATTACCTAACAACTAAGCTGTTATAGGTCGCCATTTTCTGTTGTACTGCAGCCACCTATTGGCCAATCCAATCACCACAAGTTTTCTTCGATGTGCTCACCACGTTGTAAGTACGTTGTTAAAAAACGTTGCAAGACAACATGTTGACAACATTGTCAGCACGTAGAACAACAACATTGTTACTAAGTCAGACAACAACGTTATCCTTCCATGTGCTCAGCGCGTTGAAAAACGTAGAAATACAACTAAACCTTATTTCTACGTGCTCACAACGTTGTTTCTACATTGTGTGTTACCTGAGAATGCCCTGTATCTTGTAAATGAAGCTTATAAATGCCCTGTCGCTTGTGAATGCCCTCTTTGTGTCACTCGCTGTAATTTTATAAGTATTTACCGCAAAATGGCCTTACTCTTCGCATTTTCCAGTTTCTTTGCTGAATACTAGTCCGGAGGCACTGCAGTCGATGATGTTGTGGCAACAGTCTCTACATTCTGTGTATGACGCGCATGACCAGTCGATAACTGCCCCATTCTCCAGACCAGGACACTTTGGGAATCCACCGCAATCATCGCATGCTCCGTTCACCAAACCTCCGCACACTGAAATCATGCAGATACATTGGCTATGTTTAATGTAGAACCATTAAATTTAAGCATTTTATGCAGATGCTACTGTGGTTCAAGCAAGGATATTTTTAAAACTTAATGATAGCAAATGACAAAATAACTCACCTAAAACAAACCCAATGATAGCTTGGATATACATGATGATTGATATTTTCCGTTATTGAATCACCTTTGTGGCTTCCAGTTATCTGGTGGATGAAGATGGGGAGGTGGATTTATCTTTAAATATATCATCTTTTGTATCTATCGTGACGCCAGAGGGAGCCACGTGTCAGAGAAAACCTGTCATGTTATGCTGAATTCACATGATGTAACCGCCATCACGGGTCCTGGTTAGGCAATGCAAACATACAAGTTACATAAAAACCCTGAATCTATGTCATTTATACTGTCAATGTAATTTACTTTTAAAACATATTTCATATTTTGATGTTTTATCTACCAAAGAACAATATAATTAATTCTTGACTTCTGATCTTACGAATTGAAATATATTGCATGCTCAAATAGAATAACAGAGATAAAATAGTGACAATGGGGAAGAACATTTCTCAGAATTGAAATAAATAAGCTTTGATAACCGAAGTTATGGTCGTAGAAGTGCATGCAGTGTAGGTCCATCCACACTTGGATTCGTGAAAAAATGCCAATAAATATATCGAATAAAACAATTAGTGTAGGTCCTGATATTTTCACGTATCATTGACTGTAGTTTTCTGGACCACCCATCACTTGTTATTGGTTTGTGGAATAGACATTATGGAAGAGTCGTTCACATTTCATTTTGTTACATTAAATTAAAGTTATTAATCAACTTTCAATTTCATCATTATTTTATTGGTCATTAATAGTACTTTCAGTTTCTCATATACGCATTGCTTTATGTGCTGCTTCTATGATAAGTTATTCCAAATGTTGTTCAGCTGTGCTCAATATACCGGGAGAAATCAATATACAGGGAGCGTGTAATAAGTAAGTACAATTACCTAAGTATTGAGACCTTGGGTACGCAGCAGGTATTTTTTTTTATCACATACTCTGTAACAAAATAAATATATATATACAACCGCCTCTCCTGCCGTGCGTCCATTACCGGAAATAGCCATCACTTGACCAACCAGCAAGTTCTGCTTTTTATTGCCAAAAGGATATGTGTCATTTTTTTCTTTTTTTCGTTTTAAAAATGGCACCTTCATGGCAAGGATTGAGGGCATCTGAGTTTAGATTTAATTATACCTTTCTTAATTTCATCATACACGTTATTTAATGTATGGCAGATTGTCCGTAACCACTAGAATAAGAACAAGAGGGCCAACAGATAGACAATAATATAAAACTAGGAAATTGGTTCCATTTGGGGACGCTTGTGAAATATCACACAAATCATAATCATTGTTCTACTCTGCATTACATTACACAGGTAGTATTCAATTACTACCTCTGCAGTCATTGCCCTGTTTTTTATCTCATTCAAAGTTTGGAATTCCCCGAGCCATAAATACTTCCCTTGTTCACAAAAATATCATCAAATCTGAAATGACCAACATTAGGTCATAAACTGTAACCAGGTTTCCGGCACGTATACTGACCAATCAATGCAACTGCCAGTACAAAACAAATCTATTTATATTCTTTCACTACTGAGTTGACAGCCAGATTTGTCTGAATACTGATGACTTGCGCACATTTATAGCTTTGGTGGCAGGGACTGATATGATAGAGAAGTCCTGCTATGGAGGGTAAAAGTGTTCATCCTTTGCTAGATAGTATTTAACCCAATACAACAGTATTCAGCTACTATCCCTTTTACATAACCCTCAAAATGGGTCGCAAACTGATGTCAAAAATCTTCAAATTCACCAAAATTTATTTATTTTTAAAAAAATTATAATTTTGTTCTGATTTTTTACATCAAACTTCAAAATACGCGATTGATACATGTTAAATGTTAAGGAAACACATTCCACATTTCACAATGAATAATAGTCATTAAAAAAAAATCAAAACTAGCAATGGTTGAAACCAAAAATTGAAAACAATGACTGTGACAATTGTTTACCGCTCTGATTTGGTGACATGGACAAATATGCATTGACTGTTACCATCCCTTGTGAACCATTTTTATGCTATCAGGTCCATATCCTTTCTTGATGAAGAGGGCTGTAACTCAGTCAAAAATAGGCAATGCCTATCTATCTCATATGAATATCAAATTTGTGTAAATGTTACTTCTATATCAAGATCTAATTTGCTTATCCTGTGAACACTAGTCCAATGGAAATGAACTTTTTGCATGGAGTAATCGCAAGCAAGGTTAAACCAACCATAGCCCGGTATTAGTGGTTTAAATGATGGTTTGACTGTGTTGTTTTGACACATACATTTTAAAATTTATTTATTTAGGTACACTTTAGACTCACAATGCAATCACTGGAAACATAAATGAAAACTATAGATTAATATTTACAATAAGTGAATTATTACTCTAATGAATATGTCCCATAGAAGTCCAGCTCATTTGATCCCAGTCTTACCAACAAGAGTATAGGATACAGGTGGCACCACTGAAGCTATTTGTCCGCGCTTTATTGTGGCACAGATCTGCTTTGAGCTCAATCTCATGTATGTTTTATTGTACTATGTCAATCATAGCTCAATCACAGTATATAAGTGATAATAATTTGCACAGTATTACACCATTGCATCCGTAGCAATTAAAGTCGTTCAATGCTCTAACCACCTCTGCCATCATTGCCCTGTTTTGACGTTGTTTTAAGTTTAGAACACCATATCCAGTCATGCATGTAAGTCATGCCCTTCAGAATATCATAAAAACAGAATTGACCATCCGAAGGTCACAAACTGTAATCAATAAGAATCTGTAGGAATAGTCACTCATTCTTTACAAATATGTGCACAGGTAGATTTTTATGAATAGTGATTATATGCGTAGCCCTCTGGGCAGCATTTGATATTATTGATGATCAGATACTGCTCCCGAGACTGGAGATTAGGTGCAAAGATATGCCCTCAGCTAGATTAAGTCAAACCTGAGAGTCAGGAAGCAATATGTTATAATAAGTACATACAGGTCCACTCTAAAATCAATTAAGTATGATGTACCACAAGGATCAGTCATTGGACATATATATGTTGGATCTATCTTGTTTACTGGTAACATGTCTCTTCTTGCCGACATCATTGCAACGTATGTACTGAAATACCTCATCTATATTATGAAAATTCATCAACCCTAAACACATATAACCCTAAACACATAAAAACACTTATCCTGGTATAGGGTCCATCAGATTTTCATTATAATCGAACATGTTAAATGTACAGTCACTCTATCATGATACTTTGGTGTCCATATTAAAGGTCAACATTGGCAATCAATTACATTAAGGTATCTATGTATTGTCGAAATATCAATAAAATATAAAAGGTTTAATGTTCATAACCTTTTTCCCACATAAGAAATTCATTTCTAAATCAACAAAACTTTTATCATCAGTAAAGTGAAACAATTATACATAGTAATGTAATATCCATGTCAATTTGAAATCAGATGTAATAGACAACTATACAAAAAAAAACCTTGGGATTGGTTTCGGTGGTTTTATGATATCAATGTGATTAATTGTCACGGAAACTTAAACTTATGCACACTCTCAACAATCCCTCTAAAATGGTCAATAACTCATCGTGTCCAAATAATTGGTTAACTCCTCATCAAGCACAGATGTGTCCTAACAATGTGTCAGCTCCTAATCAAGCTTAACTGTGTCCTAACAATGTGTCAGCTCCTAATCAAGCTTAACTGTGTCCTAACAATGTGTCGGCTCCTAATCAAGCTTAACTGTGTCCTAACAATGTGTCAGCTCCTAATCAAGCTTAACTGTGTCCTAACAATGTATCGGCTCCTAATCAAGTTTAACTGTGTCCTAACAATGTGTCAGCTCCTAATCAAGCTTGACTGTGTCCTAACAATGTGTCAGCTCCTAATCAAGCTTAACTGTGTCCTAACAATGTGTCAGCTCCTAATCAAGCTTAACTGTGTCCTAACAATGTGTCAGCTCCTAATCAAACTTAACTGTGTCCTAACAATGGGTCAGCTCCTAATCAAACTTAACTAGCTGTGTCCTAATAATGGGTCAGCTCCTAATCAAACTTAACTACCTGTGTCCTAATTATGGGTCAGCTCCTAATCAAGCTTAACTGTGTCCTAACAATGGGTCAGCTCCTAATCAAACTTAACTAGCTGTGTCCTAATAATGGGTCAGCTCCTAATCAAACTTAACTACCTGTGTCCTAATTATGGGTCAGCTTCTAATCAAGCTTAACTAGCTGTGTCCTAATAATGGGTCAGCTCCTAATCGTGTCCTCATAATGAGTCAGTTCTCAGAAAGGAGTTCTGCACTGTGAATGGGCGAGTCCCACAGATAATGGCTTTTTACGAAGCGTTTTTTTGTGCTTTATCTTCGTGTTACAGATATAAAGGTACAATTGTGAAAACTAATTGAAATAGTTGCGAAAATATTACAGAGATGAACACAGTCATGAAGCTTGTTCAGGCTACAGGGATTATTCTTGGTGAGTCACATAATATATTTCTGCCCAGAGAACCTTGACTACCACATTGTAATTACATCTCACTTTCATTTACAAAACTAATGCAATTTGCTATCGTTTAAAAATATCCAAATTCACATTATCAATATATGATAAAGTGTTCTGATTCAGACAATCTCATATACACGGATTTAAATTGCATCATGCATGTTATTTGCAGCAATATGTTGGTGCAGGATTGATGCCTGTTCTGATGACCTTGATTGCGATGGATTCCCACCCTGCCCTGACCTGGAAGATGGCACAGTCATAGACTTCTCATGTGCCGCCTACACGGAGTGCAGGGCCTGCTGCCCTGTTATTGTCGAT
Source organism: Amphiduros pacificus (assembly GCA_949316495.1). Classification (NCBI taxonomy): domain Eukaryota; kingdom Metazoa; phylum Annelida; class Polychaeta; order Phyllodocida; family Hesionidae; genus Amphiduros; species Amphiduros pacificus. Next base: position 39,990,411 of record OX439001.1, on the reverse strand, counting down.
TGCAGTAGTATGGGGCTGGTTTTCAATGAGGCAACCGGAAAGTGTGACGAGTGAGCACAATATTTCGTCACTTGGTAGCTTACAAATATTTATAATCTTCTGTTACTTTTCATTTAAATGAAGACTGGTTTGTAATTTATTTATTTTTTTGTTTTTCATCAGGCGTTTTAATGTTGATACAACTTGCAAATTCTTCTTTGATTGCACTGGGCTGAAAAATGATGACTATGCGATATATGACACTTCCTTAGTTCTGGTTCCTTGTTCTTATTTCTACACCTGCCTCAATGGCGCATGGATAGGGTCACACGCATGTGCGGAAGGTAATCTGTCTCTTTTCAGCGAAAATTTAACTTTTGGTCAATTCTTTAAATTTCTGTTAGTTCTGTTTTCAGTGTTTAATCAATCAGGAGAAAACTCTTAACAGGGTGCTTTTGTATCTTTTTTCCTACCATTATCATATTTGGCCTTAGATATTGATATTTGTAATATTTTTATCTTATATATTTTAGGAACGCTGTTTGATTTCTATCAACATGTGTGTGTTTTCCCATCAGCAAATACAGATCCTCTCTGCTTGACAGATGATGACAGAGAATATTGATTTTCATGATATAGAGGAAAGAATATCTTATGAATCAAATAAAATATATAGATATATAGACAGAGAGAGTTGGATTTATTTGTTATTAATTCTAATTTCACACGTGAAATGTTATCAGATTAGCTGACTGACGTCCCACACTGCACTGTCCTATACACCTCCAAGCTCAGGTCACAGAGGAAAATAATTAATATGCACGTAATAATCCTCGGTGAACGCGCTGGGCAGCACGACGCGCATAAATGAATAAAATAGTTCAGTGGCTTCAAGGAAGCAGGTCCGTAAAAATAAAAAATAAAGAAATAAAAACTTTAAATCAAGGAGTCAAATTCTATCAAATGCCAAAAAATGAACTATCCTAGAAAATGTGAAAAAACTACTTTTAATACATTTATAAAACGCTATCTGTGAAGGTATAATCAGGTTTTCAAACCAGCACCTCCACTAAGATAGATATAAAAAACAACAACACCTCCCCACTGGAGACGCCACAGTGGAGGTGCCAGGCGCCCCCAGATGTGCTGGCACCTCCACTGTTTCCAATATACGCTAGACTTATGAAAACGCAGTCAGTCCCCATCCAACTGACGAGATCTAATAAGATTGAAAACCAGTGTTGGTATTAGTTGGGACTGCGACTCATCTCGCCTTTATCCCCTTGGTGAACAGATTATTAATTTGAATATGTTGAATTTGGTAAACGTCTTTCAATGCATGCAACCATATGTTTATTCAAGTAAAATTCCCAATATTTGGATACAATCTCATTTAGGGCATTATATATCAGTGATATATTTTGTGTGCTAGCCTATGGCCTATGATAAATCTTTATTATAAGTAAATGTGATGACATGTTGGATACAATGGTTTAGGTCTGGTCAATTACGATACATAAAGTTACAAGGTTTTTAGAACTAGTGTTCCTCTGTGGTGATTCAAAGGGCATGCTACAATTTATCGCATGAGCTGAAGCCTTTGGCTGAAGGATTAATCCACTGTCCCTGTGAATAAAAGACTGGGTGGTTTGTCATGTATTTTTTGTATTGTATTGTACTTATTGATTATAGTGACATTGTATTTGTTATAGACATACATTTTTGTCATAAAAGTATACAAAATAAACCCATCCCTTGAAGGACTTATCCGTCACCTTATAAAGGGAATAATTACAAGACCCTTCTCAACCATGTAGACAGCTATGACCTATTATCATATAACATTTTAGATCTTAATTCCCTAGTCAATGACCTGCGATATGACAACTAAGTGAGGCAACATCAAGTATCAAGTAGGTCTTGTCATGAAATAACTGATATAACGTTGAAAGTGACATAAACCCCAAACAAACAAACGGATGAAAGGGGTTTTAGATTTTCCCTGAACAACATTGTACATGTAATTATATTTAATAAACGTGGGGTCCACCTAGATCCTGATATGTACCTGGGTCAGAAAACGTTCTTTCATTCCATATGCTTGGGTGCCTGTTTGCCTGTTGTGGCACACACTGATAGAGGAGATGATTGTACTATTCTAGTGCAATTATTCCAAACCTAAGTAAAATAAAAGCTTGATTATGACTGCATGGTTTAAGGATCATTTTGTTGAATCGTTTTTAAAGGTGGAGTAATGTTGCGTTGTCTTTACCCAGTATTTACCTCAGACACCATAAATACTTTAATGTAGTGGTGTATATTGTCTGTTTTCAAGTTAATTGTCATTTATTCAACTTTACTTTTTATATTATTTGTTATCGTAATATCATATATTTTTGCAGACACACAACTGTTTCTAACAACCATTATTTTGATGAAACTGAGAAAATGGTAAGATTTGCGATATTCATGATAAAATTCAAGCATTACTATATTTGTCAAAAAATGAATAAAAAAAGTTCCTGCCACTTATCATTGGCATATTGAACCTAATGACTCCTTAATATTATTCTATCAAATTGTTTGTGAGGACATAATTTGAGATAAGTAATAAAAACACATGTCAGACTATTTATTTTGGAGAGATAAATGTGTATTTTTTGTGAATCATCCACATCTGTTGAATGCTCAGCAAACAGTCTAAATCACTTGACCTCTTTAATTTTCAGTTCCAATGTCAGTGAATTAAAGTTTCAAAGAAAAAATATTTTTACATGTTATCTGTTAAAGATTAGAATTCCTCAAAGGGAAATTTATATATTATATTACAACAACTAAGGAACTCAAAAGTGTAATTTGCAACTTCACAATGTTTAGATGAATACCAAGTCATCAAATATTCAATTATCACAATCAGCGCTATAAACTGCAAATTGTTCACTGGATACCACCTAAATAAAGATTTGAGAATTCACTCGGCACTGAACATTCCTAAGCATTAAATGGTGGTGAAAACACCATTTCCCGAAATACAGCAAATACTTTCGTCAAGCATTAGCGGTAAAGTATTTTTAAATCATTAAACATTTCACCGCTTTTCTGTCGAAGAACTGATTTTTTTTACACGACCTGGATATCTTTAACATTACTGAACTAAAATAACTTAATCTATAAAATGACATTGATATCATTATCATCATTTACACTATTTAATCTACTTTACTGGGTCACGTATTTCACATGTTTCACATATATAAAGCACGCCTGGGAGAAAACATTACAGCATTAGTCTTCAACGAGTTGCAGTCATGAAGTTTGCTCAAATCACAGGGATTGTTCTTGGTAAGCTTAAAATATCACAACTTGCATAAAATGTAAACTGTAACTAAGGCATTGCAACTGTTAAAGTATATGCAACTGCACCTTTGTTTAAGCAGCACTATTTTGGTGTGGATTTGATGCCTGTTCCGATGACCTTGACTGTGGTGGATTCCCACCCTGCCCTGACCTGGAAGATGGCACAGTCATAGACTTCTCATGTGCCTCCTACACTGAATGCAGGGCCTGCTGCCCCGTTATCATTGACTGCAGCAATCTTGGACTTGTCTTCAATGAGGAAACGGGAGAATGTGATGAGTACGTGGAGAATTCTATAATTATATTGCGCAGTTTGGATAAAAATAACTTGCCAATTTCTATAAAAACGTCATTCACAGCATTTTGAATCTGAAAAGTCGGAAGCTGCACCCAAGCAGAGATCATCATTTTAATCATTTCATTTAAATTAATATCATTTATCAGATATACATTTTGAGATGATTAGCTACAATTTTGAGAAAATTGTTGATAGATTCATTGCATGTTGGGAGCGGTTTTTGCAAATTGCAAACAATCCTGGATAATATAATTCTAACATGTTTTGTAATGTTGTTTTTATTTATTTTAAAAGACGTGAAAATGTTCAGCCACCTTGCAACTTGTTCTTTGATTGCACTGGTGAAGAGAACGATGACTACCCCGTTTATGACACTGACCTCATCGCGGTCGCTTGTTCTTACTACTATACATGTCTCAATGACACCTGGTTGGGATCGCATGCATGTGCTCCAGGTGAGTTCAGCCCTGTGTCAAGGGGTAATATGTAATATCTCTGTGCTTGAAAAGGGTATAGTCTACTGATTGCTCTTTGAACAATTAGCATAATGTTTTCATAGGCAAATAATGTTATAAACTTCAGGTCAATTTTAGGAATACATTACAGATATCCTTTTAATAAAAATGTTCTTGTTATGTCATGAATGTATTAATTGTATTAAGTCTTTATTAAAATGCTCATGAATATATTTTATTTACATTTTAGGCACAACATTTGATTTCTATCAAGACGTGTGTGTTTTCCCATCAACTAACACAGATCCCCTCTGCTAGATGATGACAGAACATATTTTTTATAAACCGAAACTTAATTTATCTAGCTCTTTGTGAAAAAACAATCGAAATTTCAATATAAATTATTAATAGAAGAAAGGAACACTTATGTTGTACGTGAAATAAAATATGATCATGCAAAAAAGGAAAAGTGTACTTATATTTTCGTTTTTATGTTTTTACTGTACTAATTCTCATTTAAGCTGACCTGAAATCAGATAATTGATGTTTAATTATTACTTTCCAAATATTTAAATATTCGCTTTTCGTGGTTGTTACATTTGACGATAATGGAGTTCTCAAAATGTCCAAATAATAAAAAAATATATCTAACATACATGTCCTCATGCAAAAGTAAACACGATACTAGGAAACCACAAAAAGGCATAAATTTAAAATATAGATAATTTCAAATTTAGATTTTAGAATTTAGATTTTAGAGCAACTATTAGAAGGAGGATTAAAATGAAAACATCCCGTTCCTCTTTTATTTTACTTCTAATATTCTGTATATTTTCTCAATGTAGAGAAATGTATAGCCCAGCAATACGAAACAATATTTTGGGGCAAATAGAGCTCTTTATTGTCGTCCCAGAGAATATGGTATTCACTCTTGCTTTCTCTATGTTCATTGAACATAACAGTATTTAATATCTAACTAACCTTTGGCTTTAAAACGTTTAACGCTTATTTTTAAAACCTATTTTCAAAGGCGTATACTACGGCTTTAAAAATGAATTATTTGTATATTTATCTTCTTAACAGCAGGTACGCATTAAATATCTTCCCACATGTATCATTCTGTAATGGGTCCAAGTTAAGAAGTATTCATGTGCACTGCAAATAGTTCAGTGTAACAGTAAATTTGCTGTTGATTTACAACACAAGTTGTTGGCAGCACAGTTACCAGCAACTTTTTGTAACAGGCAAAATTATCAGCACCGTTACCAGCATTTTTGCTGAGGATAAACAACTTTTATTTTCTGTGTCTAAAGTAATTCTTTCACAGAAAGTGTTAAAAAGGTCTCCAATAGGTTTTGCTGTAGGATATTACAGATCAAAGTTTGTTTTAATTAGCGTGGACTAACGATGTAACAAGACCGTCCATTTTATTTTTTCTTTATTAATATGACAGCAGATGTTGCTAATTTCATCATGATTTCCAATCCAAATATGCCACAATATGTACTTGCTGTAAACACAGAGCAAAAGTTGCAGTAATTCTACAGTTACTTCTTACAGTGTGGTTATGGCAGTATAATGCAATGGCGTTTCATTTCCTCAGGCGAAATCAGCCACATTGTGAACTACCATCAGAATAAAGTTAATGTCTATCCTTGTAAATCTGTGACCGGGTTTGTTGTCATGCCAAGGACCTGCGACATGACAATTCAGTGAGTCAGCATTATATCTGCTCCAAGCAGGTCCCACCACTAAATGACTGAAATAGTGTTGAAAGTAATGTAAACAACAAACAAACAAACAAACAAACAAACAAACAAACCATCTTTGAAAGCAAACATATTTCCATGATCTGTAAGCATCTAATATCAACCAATGTGATCCTCACCAATATCAATTTTTTAATGATAATTGGTCCTGATATGATTTCAAATAATGGTCAGAATTAAACAATGTATGTGAATTAATGCAACCAGCAATTTATATTTTTGCCTAAGAATATATCGGCAAATTATATAATAGCATCCGGTATTGATACACTCTCAGTTCTATTAAGACCTTGATATAAGCAATATAATGATAAACTAATCTTACATGTTATGCCTAATTATGGAAGTTGGTATTTCAGATTCCAGTATATGTTCACCTATCGCTGATTAATACCTTCATTTGAGCTGTTAACATGATGAAATGTATTGCCCTCATCTTGGCCGCCTGTGGTAAGATTATATCTAATTAATTGATTTACCAGAATCACATTTCCCTTACCCTCATGCAAAAAAAAGAAAAAAAAAGAAAAAGAAATTATTTTTCTAATTGCAGTATGCATCTCACTTATTTGGATGTATAATTCAAGACGGGATAGGGGAAATCATGAACATCATCGACATATGCTTTTCCCCAATTCAGATTTACCCAAATATTGTTTCCAGTATATTAATATTGTTATACTGTGCTATTTCGATAGCACAGAATTACCCAACGTAGAAAAATCTTTGACTTTACAGGCACGATAATATTGGACTTGACATCTAAATCTGTTCAGACAACTTGACATATAGAAATTAAATTTTCTGGAATAAAAATCTACAGAATGACAGAGAGCAGTGAAAATCAATAAAAAACACTTATTATATATATATATATTGTGAGCGTCTTTATGATTAACCTGTGAAGAATAGTTTTTTTCAAAATCTTCGGTGCGAGAATACACCATTCTTTTGAACAGCATTTTGCAGCATTTTGCAGTTTATTTTAACAAAGATGAATTTCTTGTTAAGAGATACAAATATTGTATCTGTAATGGATTTCATGTTTGTGTATTTCAGTGGCAGGAAGCCTGGCAGCAGACTGTCGGGGATTAGATGATGGAACCGTTCTGGAATGGGCTTGTCGGTGGTACCGGATGTGCAGGGGTGGACTTCCAGTATCAGTGGACTGCTCTGACCGAGGACTGGTGTATAACCCTGAGATCCAACGATGTGATAGGTATAACTCTAGTATAAATCATTGAATCTTATTAACCGTTTGAAAGTTAACAAATTCATATTCACAAACTTTGACATGTATTATCTAATGCGAATGACTTGCTTCAATGTCCCCCGAAAAACCCTCTGAGACCACTCTCTCAAAAATCTAAACTATGAAAATATTGATTCGCAAGACGCCTTCATAAATATATTTGCATTCCAAAGACACTTCAATATTTAATTTAATATTTCAAAATATTTATTAATAAAAAGAAATACCTACAATGACAAGAAAAAAAAATAGATCATCTAAATTGCACTGCTATTAAACTTTATAAATTAATAGGAATATTTAGGAAACATCAAGGACAAGTCTCTATCAGTTATTGGGAGCAAGTCTAGATAAAAGCTGAGATATTCGATTTTGGAGTTATCACTAATATTGCTTGGAGTTAAAACTAATATTGCAATATCATTATAAATCAAAGATTTTCACACCTCAGATGATTAATATCCTATATCAAAACTAATATGAATTGACCCTCCCCCGTCGTCCAAAAATTAAAACAATTCAATGTTTTGTTGGATTTTGGACTTTGAATGACTTTCCTTATGTCTACCTAAAAATACCAATAAATTTGAAATAGAAAATTCACAATCCTGGCATTTAGATTAAAAATTATAATATATATTTGCATACAAGTGCAGAAGTTTAAAGACATTTAAATAAAAACACACACATTTTTCTGTCTTCGTCCATGTTTTGATTCCATTGTAAAAGGTATATTTAATTTGAAGACTTATATTATTCCTCATAGTCACAGATAATATTTCAAGAACTTGAGTCCAGAACTACGTGTAGACATTTTCACATCATAACGTGTTCTTTTTACACAAGAGAAACCACCTGACTACTAGAAGTTTCTAATCTTGTGGCGGGTTCAGCATTTTCAACCATATTCTTAATGTACTTCTTGACTTGACTGAATTCACCCTTATGGCTACTTTCTTTTGAGGAAATAACACAATAATATGTGTTATTATTTTAAAGACCAGAGAATACCCCGACTCCATGTGGAACAGTGAGAGATTGTGTCGACAAACCAGATGGAAGCTATGCAGACTTTGAGTGCTCTGCTTTCTATACCTGTTATCGTGGCTTTTTCATGGGACATCAGCTCTGCAGTCCTGGTGGGTTAATTTATTTGTTTTGATATGTTTTAATTGTCCACATAACCCCCTTTCATTTATATTTTTGGAGGATCATTTTTAATAACTTTTTTCATGTTTTTTTTTTTTTCATAAGCGAATATACCTGAGTTAGGAGTTAGGAACATTTGTGGGAGGAATACATCTTTTGACGGCGGTTGGTCACGTGACAGATTTGGGGCGACTATTGACAGAGAATTGGTTAAGTCTTCAGAGGGGGTGAAACAGAATGGTTCCAACATAAAAGTCAATGGGAAATGAGAATTGTCAAATAGTGTTTCCGGTTTAATATCTGGATGGGGTACCAACAAACTGAATATTATTTCCGTCAAATTGAACTTTGACCCTGGCTATTACTTGACCTATTTGGACATTTTACGTGACACTTTTCAGGCGTGACGACAATTGGACAACACATTCACACCTTTTCGTATCACCAGAATATCATTTGTGATACCTGTAGCCAAGCTGTAAAAACACCAAAACCAAGATGGCCGAAATTTGGTTGAAGATATCTGGTTGAAGAATCTCCTCAGGGCTTAACACTTAAAATGAGCACAAAATATAATAGCCAAGCTAAATTTTAAGAGAAGTTTGATAATTAAATCATCATATATAGCCATATATGTCCTTTGGAGAACACTCTCATTTTGGGAATTTCTCCAAAATGGACTCAAAATGAATAGAACTGATGTTCTATGAGATAGAGATTTTCCGTGAGATTGAGATTTTCTGTGAGATTGTCACATAAACCATTTCACTGAACCAGTTTTGTAATGAAATACAATTTAGATTGTTTGGATGATTATATAGATTGAACCACATGGAGTATATTTTGCGAACACAGTCCATTTTTGGAAATGAAAACGACCCCTTCAGGAAGTGAAAACAATCTGGAAAGGTTTTGAACAGACCTACTCTGTGGGTAGTGAAAAGGTTACAGATAGGTCGTAGGAAGGTCCTAGATTTGTTGTAGGAATGTCCCAGAGCAGTTGTGAAAGGGTAGATTTATGATAATTTCACTACATAATTTCAATTCGTAGTCATAACGTTTATTGTAGTCCTCACTATTACGTATAAAATGTGAGAATAGTATGTAACTGCATAATTGTCGAAAAATGGTAACAAGAGATATGTTTATTTTCAGGTCTCGTCTTCAACGAGGCTCTTCAATTGTGTGATTGGCCATTCAACACTTTACCTCCATGCGGAACTAAAGAAGCATGATGGAATTTTCAATAAAGATTCAATGCCAAGTAAAGTTTTAATGCCAACAAATGATTTATTGCCAAATAAATGATTTATTGCCAAATAAATAGTTGATATCAATTAAAGCTTTCATGCCAATCTTTCTTGTTTTTAGTATATTTGCACATCACACTTCCTTCCAGGAATCCTTGGCTCAATTAATAGCACAACTTAAAACATTAAACTTGAAGCATTCCACGAGGGATATGTCTTGTATTGCGGTTTCAAAGGCATGATGATCCCACCATGTATTGTTTTTGATTTGATATTGTAAGAAAGACCAAAAACCCAACAAAATGTCTGCCTGTGGCACCATGTGTATTGTTCTAACCTATATATGACCTATATCAACTGTACATTTCGTTTCATCATATACCCTATTGGGATAAATGACAGGGTATATGAATGTACCTGATGAGGTATTTCCTTGTGCTAGAGAAACCCGCCATATATTGAGCCTGAATTCAGCCATTGGAGGTCATTCATTAATGCATTACATGAATAGTCCTTTTCAATATGGTGGTTTCAATTATGTGAATGAACTCGTCAGGGACAAACTGAATACTTTAAAAGAGTATGCCATATTTGCAAAATAGGTTGTCCTCTAATACCATTATAATGTTTGTACGGCATTGTACATGTCGTGACACCAAGACTGACATTAAAAGTGGGGTAGCATGTTAATAACTCATTAAGAAAAAGAAATGGGGTAGAACAAGAAGCAATAAATTGATAAGCAATAAATTGATAAGCAATAAATTGATAAGCAATTAATTGATAAGCAATAAATTGATAAGCAATAAATTGATAAGCAATAAATTGATAAGCAATAAATTGATAAGCAATAAATTGATAAGCAATAAATTGATGGAGAATACGAAACCCCTTAGTATATAGTGAGTTTAATTGTCATTTGAAGGTTCCTAATATGACGACAACACAACACAAGAATTCTATTTATTTCTATTATTTAATCTTATTTTATTCTTCTACATGGTTGTCGATACCAGTCTATCTTTGCCTTGATTTAGCAGCAATATTCCTGGCTTCCTCTGAGGGGTCTCAGCTCATGGGGCGGGGCAGTCGACGAACTCCGGGAATGTGCACACTTGACTTTCGTCACTGAACTGGGTGGCTAAATATCAAACATACAAATCAGAGAGTGAGTAGAGATTATATTGAGAGTGAGTAGAGATCACATAGAGAGTGAATAGAGATCACATAGAGAGTGAATAGAAAACACATGGAAAGTGAATAGAGATCACATAGAGAGTGAATAGAGATCACTTAGAGAGCGAATAGAGATCACATAGAGAGTGAATAGAGATCACATAGAGAGTGAATAGAAAACACATGGAAAGTGAATAGAGATCACATAGAGAGTGAATAGAGATCACTTAGAGAGCGAATAGAGATCACATAGAGAGTGAATAGAGATCACATAGAGAGTGAATAGAGATCACATAGAGTGAATAGAGAGTGAATAGGATCATATGGAGAGTGAATAGGGATAACATAGAGAGTGAATAGAGATCACATAGAGAGTGAATAGAGATCACATAGAGAGTGAATAGAAAACACATGGAAAGTGAATAGAGATCACATAGAGAGTGAATAGAGATCACTTAGAGAGCGAATAGAGATCACATAGAGAGTGAATAGAGATCACATAGAGTGAATAGAGAGTGAATAGGATCATATGGAGAGTGAATAGGGATAACATAGAGAGTGAATAGAGATCACATAGAGAGTGAATAGAGATCACATAGAGAGTGAATAGAGAGTGAATAGAGATCACATAGAGAGTGAATAGAGATCACATAGAGAGTGAATAGAGATCACATAGAGAGTGTTCAATGCTAAATCTTCTCTTTCATTTTCAATGTATTTGTTCCATTGTGGCTTGTTTAATTCAATGACTTTCAGTACAAGGGATGCTGTCAGGCTCCATTTCCACATTTAAAAATTGAACATCATACTGTTTCACCATATGACTCAAAACTACAACACAGTTTCATTTTACATGATGATTTTTATGTGTTGAGATATAGATTTATAATGCATTTGTATTGAATTCATGCTAGACGCATCTTACTAATGATTAGAGCGCAGAATTGTTGTAGACCTGTTGGGTCATAAAGCATTTTACTTCTACTACTGCTCTTGGTTCAGAAACACATGATATCAAATACAAACATACACATTGCAAAGTATATAATCTGCCATTGCACCTAGCTCAGAATAAAGGTAATACGTACATTCTGGGCATGGGATGCGGCCATAGAAGTACCCATTGGCGCAGATATAGTAGGACTCGCAGTTGTCCAGTACCTCGGCATAGCTTCTGCTATCTACAGTTGTACAGTCCTCGTCGTCTAAGCTACAGGGGATCTGAGCATTCTCCCTCCTGTAATATTCATTTTCATATTATTTTATTTGGGATCATATACTCGCATATATTTCTTTGAGTCCCATGTGTACATTTTTTTGTGGCACAAACAACCTTTTTGCATTTGGGATATGTTGTGGACTGACTTTATTGTGAGACAATTTTGCTTATTGTTTGTTATAAGATGGCGGGTTTGAAATTTGACTGAGTACAGACCCCACTCCCCCCACCTCTGTATGGGCCCTCACAGCATGAACAAGGTTAATATAAGGGATGGTCAAGATGGACAGTCAAGTTTGAAGTGGGATTATTATGTTCCTTTTACTTCTCGAGTTTCATATCAATTCATCTTCACATACTACTACTCATCTGAAATACCACCGTTTAACTTATCCTTATTGTTATTATCCCATCAAAAAATAAAGTGTCCCCTTTCTAAAGGATACCAAAATGGTTGAAAATTAGATACTCACGTGTCACACTGGCCGGTTGCTTCATTGAAGACCAGACCCTGGACATGGCAGTCGGTGCTGACTGAAACTCCGCCTTGGCAAGACACGTACTGTCTGCAGGCCCACTGAATCACAGTGCCATCTGCCTCTCCTTCACATGGGTTGTCCTGCCCAGAGATCAACCCCACTGAAACAGAGTGATGGTGAACATATGAACTTATAATTACATTGAACCGCTGAAATATATCCTTTCAATTTGACCAAATTGCCCAATTTGATCTCTGTTATATTTAGTACATGTTACAGGCAACATGATTGTGTGATAGTGTAATGAGGTATCATTTGTTGTAGACAGCATGGATGTGTGATAATGTAATGAGGTATCATTTGTTGTAGACAGCATGGATGTGTGATAATGTAATGAGGTATCATTTGTTGTAGACAGCATGGATGTATGATAATGTAATGAGGTATCATTTGTTGTAGACAGCATGGATGTGTGATAATGTAATGAGGTATCATTTGTTGTAGACAGCATGGATGTGTGATAATGTAATGAGGTATCATTTGTTGTAGACGGCATGGATGTGTGATAATGTAATGAGGTATCATTTGTTGTAGACAGCATGGATATGTTATAATGTAATGAGACCTCATTCATACTTGAAAATATCCTTCAAGAAAAATACTTTAATCCTGAACTGAATATTTGCAGAAATGAAAAAAATATCTATTTCTTAATTATACATTGCTCATAGTTAAATCTTAATCCGATACAAAGTAAACAATTACAGCAATATGCATTTTGATATTAGGAATCAAATGGTGCATTTTTGTTCTATACTTAAAATTTTATGACACTTACCAGAAAAGGTAACCAAAAGTAGCACAACAGAAAGCATTTTGTCTCCTTAATGAATTACTATGTTCAATTTCACAAAACCTTCACTTTTATATATGATAAACTTTCGCTGACGCTTATCATTTTACGATAAGACACTGAATCCGGATGAAATTCACATTCTGAGAGTTAAATTGGACTTTTTTCTTATTGTGAAATAGCAATGCTTAATGATCAACCGGGGATAACCATATCTTAACATGTGTTTTCCCTCCCAGAAAATGGGAAGTTAAAAATCATGAAATGCTTTCTATGCATAAAAGTGGATCTATCATTTTAGAAAAAAAAACTATATATATATATTACGCAATGGGAATTTCAAACATTGCATGACGTAAATCGTATTTGATATCTTATCTGAATAAATATATAAGACACAAGGAGACGTGTAAGGCTTCCCATATTCTGTGCCATGGAAAAATTGCCACATGTTACTTTGTGTTAAAGATAAACTTATCAGTATTAGTCATCCCCAGACACATGCAGTGCCAGGGTCGTGTTTTATCCTCATAATACCCCAGGGGTGAGACCATATCCAATTTGATAAAAGGAAAACTCCCGACCCCTTCTTCGATATCATTGTTCTCTACCAACATGCATATTTCCTCCGTTCTCTGAATGAAACTGTTATGTTTGTTGTAAACAGAACACTTAAATATACTGCATCATTAACCCAAATGCAAAAAAATGAAATGTTAGCAGGCATAAAAAAGCTCATGGCTCAAGCTTGAAGATTTTGAAAAAAAGTATTTACATGTTAGTGTCGCAGAAAACAAAGTTATATTAGGGTTTTCTGAGGCTGTTGTTGCAGGAAGAAAGCTTAGATAAATAGGGGTTTAATGTTTTGAAGAAATACTAAATAAATGGGGGTGTAATGATACCGTATGTTGTACAAAGCTCTATATATTAAGATATATGGAGCTGTTCAAAAGTGCGGCCTGACTGGAGAGCCTTGTCTGCTTTCTCAACAATCTGCGTTATACTCACATTGGAAACATGAAAAGAGAAATGGGATGTCATCTTGGGTTACAGACCTTTGTGAGTGCAGATAGGTAGCTATTTTGTGGAAATTAAAGCTTGCTAACATAAAAAGATATAAATGAGGCACCATGCACAAATATCACCATATTCTGCCAATAATCAGATGGCAGTAAACAAATTGTAACATCATCTAAAAAGTAACATATACATGGTATCGATAAGTCATCTAATCTTCTTGCCAGCAACCTGCTTGGCTCCAATTCCTGTTAACATAAAAGAAAAGTGATGTTGAAATCTTCTGATCATAGCAGACTGTAATTGCAGTGCAATAATTATATATAGTAAATATGATGTCTTTTTGGAATTCTTGTAAACATAAAAGTATATGAGTCAACTTATGACGATCGAAACTAAATCTCATCACATTTAGAGCGATTGGAGTGTTTCATACATGTACACACCTGCTAAGGAGAGACGTAAATTTTATAGTGTCTGTAGTGTCTTCACTACTGTCTCCATGGTAACTGCTGGTATATATGAATGCATGCTTGCCTATGCACTGGGCAGACATTATTTGTCTGCAGGTGTGTGCATTGCACTGTCAAGTTGTTTCAATAAGTCAAAGATGTCTCCATGCTTACAAAGCCAGGCAATAGTTGTAATATATTTCAATACATATGCATGTCTATGCTTATGAGATATATTCTGGTAAATACAATAATTGGTGGTAATATTGGACATTAACCTCTTGTTATAAGCACTGAGATTATCAGACCATCTTTAGCCTTGAAATTTCATTTAATTTAATTTCATTTCAAATGCATGCATGATGTGAAACAACATTATGAAAAACATGCAAAGAATAATTCATGATCTAATTTCTTGATATCTAATCTTATGTATTAGCTTGATAAAAAGAGATAAGGCTCCTGGGCAAGTCTTCACAGCCATGTTGATTCACTTTATGCTACACATGCCAACTGAAGAACATCATGGTGCTTTCACATCATGGTGCTCTCACATCATGGTGCTTTCACATCATGGTGCTCTCACATCATGGTGCTTTCACATCATGGTGCTCTCACATCATGGTGCTCTCACATCATGGTGCTTTCACATCATGGTGCTCTCACATCATGGTGCTCTCACATCATGGTGCTTTCACATCATGGTGCTCTCACATCATGGTGCTTTCACATCATGGTGCTCTCACATCATGGTGCTTTCACATCATGGTGCTCTCACATCATGGTGCTCTCACATCATTGTGCTCTCACATCATGGTGCTTTCACATCATGGTGCTCTCACATCATTGTGCTTTCACATCATGGTGCTCTCACATCATTGTGCTTTCACATCATGGTGATCTCACATCATGGTGCTTTCACATCATGGTGCTTTCACGTCATGGTGCTCTCACATCATGGTGCTTTCACATCATGGTGCTCTCACATCATTGTGCTTTCACATCATGGTACTCTCACATCATGGTGCTTTCACATCATGGTGCTCTCACATCATTGTGCTTTCACATCATGGTGCTTTCACATCATGGTGCTTTCACATCATGGTGCTTTCACATCATGGTGCTTTCACATCATGGTGCTTTCACATCATGGTGCTCGCACATTAGATGTATGCAATCATATAGACTGTGATGGCCATTAAACACCATGACACATATATTACACTTGTGATTTGCTTATTCTTTGAAAAATTATCTTTTAACTCAAACTAACTTTATCATTTATGAGGTGTGATAATACATGACGAAGAATCATGGAATTGTTTGATATTTTTATAACATATATTTATTCAAAATAAACTGTGTACTTGGACATAAAAAAAAAATTTCAGTATAAAGACTAGCCAGTCAGATGGAATATATATATATAGTAGTAAAATTAATAGTAGAATTAGTCAACACATGAGTATACTCTCATATATAATGCAATGCCAGTTTTTTTTTTTATTTGGGCATTATTGACATAATTGTAGGACAATTGTTCTAATGCAACATGCAGTTGACCTTTTAGCGCGACACACGTGTTTGAGGTTTTAGCATGACACTGGGATTTTTTTCCCTGTTGTATTCAATCCATTAGAAATATTTGAGAGCAAGATGCATGGCCACTCAACAATTCTTTTTTTATTATGAATAGCAGTTGTGCGTATCGACTAACGTAATTCTACTTATAGTCTGTCAGGACTCAGAACCCGGGGTGGGGGGGTACTCTCATAGTCAGCGTTACTGGGGAAACTGGGCTAAATAGGGTCCTTTTCGCTGATATTTTCCCTAAGACAGGTTAAGATATTTTATCATTTTCCCTAAAACAGGGTACTATTTTTCAAATTTCTCCCTAAAACAGGGATCACAATCCCCTTTTTCAAATCTCCTCCTTCTGTATCATCCCTAAATGAGGGTATCAAAAATTCAGCTAGTCCTAAATCAGGGTACCAAATTTCAGGTCGTCCTAAATCAGGGTACCAATAATGATAGAATATTTCCCTAAATCAGGCACTGGGGTTTTCAGTTCCATTCCAGCCTCCGCGGGTTGAAATCATGAGAGTAACCCCCCTGGGACTCAGAACTCCAGGTCCACACTGTCCACCAGAGGCACACGCAAACTATTAGGTTCACCATGTCGCCCTCTGGTGGAGTTTGCTCCAGGTCATTGGTTTGAGAACATGTTTATCTCCAACCATCCTTTAAATTGTGTATCAAACTAAATATCACCTCAGAAAAAATACATGTTCACAGATGGCACTCTCGACTCACACCACCCTTAGTCTGCAGTAGATTTCGCAAATGTTGAAGTAATGCATTGTAGGACATCACATCATTGAGATCCTGATGCATTGTGAGTCTATTTGTGACTCCCTCATTTCCAGGAAACTGAGTGAGGGGAAAAGGTTTAAAATCGTTTAAAACAATTTCGATTTGTACCTCAATTTTAACATAAACCATCATAACTTTGATATGAAATATTTGAAAATGGTGATAAAAACACAGCCATCCTATCCAAACATATGCTTATTCCTTTATTATCTAAGCTGAGAAACATTTCAGCGAGTAATTAAATATATGCACTTTGACTCATTACCTTGCATGTTTGTTTACTGTACAATATTCTTTTGTGTGTATGTGTGTGTGTGTGTGTGTGTGTGTACTGCCACCTTGTGTATGATTATTTGAATCGAGTCCTATCTTTTCATATATTATGTAACTTTCATTTATAAGCCACACTATGGTGATTAGCGATTTGCTCTATGCAAATAAATAAATCCGAAACGTTGTATCAAAGTCCCTTGTGTCAAGACAGGATCTGGTGATTCAGTCATACCAGCTGTTGATTGATATATTGCATACGTTTTTACAAGTGTATTGGGTGTGGTAATAGCATATTAAATCAAATTAATTAAGGATTATATTGGATTATATTTGTAGTTTTTTAAAGACAGATTTTGTATTTGACTTTTACCTGAGAGCAATATGACTTTATTTTTGCTCTCAGCTGTTACAGTCCCACTGTGGTCAGAAACTCAGTCAAATTTTATATATATTATTTCAGAATTTGTAATATGAGAATATTTGTAGGCCGACTCCAATTATTTCTTGATTTACTTTTATGATCCAGAAAATAGGTAACAATAATTGTTGCTTCAATGCTCACCTTCACTTGTAACTCATGGGGAAGTTTTTTTTCAGCCAGCTCACAACTGTCAGAGACAAATCTATCGTCAAGGATGAGTTAAAATATTGAATTACCTTTGTTTAAGATGTGATGAAGACAAACAGGTGTGGACATCATCATTTCTGAAGCTTCCTCGGTTTTTATTTACAGTTGAGGCGAGGACCTCTGATAGCGCATGAATATATGACCATTAATAACATCCTCGTGTGAATAAAGGAAATATCAGTGAAACAAATTACACATTTAGATTTAATCAAAATTATAAAAGATGAAATATATATTACAAATATAAAAGATATTAATTAGGTTGTAAGTTCATCGCCAAGTGATATATTCTGCTTTTCAGAAGGATGTTGAGCCATTCTGAATTATCTTCCTCTGAAACAAAACTTGCCCCATTTGATTTTGTCGCTAGGTGGCGCTATCAGTTGCGTTTACCAGAGGGCGACACCAACATTCGCCATTTTTGTTTCGGTTTGATCGGCTTGTGGCTTGTGAACAACAGTTCTAAGAGCTATATCTTCAAGCGGACGCGTACACAATCTTCTGAGACACAATACAGGTAAGTCAAAGTTGTTTAAGAGAGTAAATAAATTTGACTGGTGAGATGACAATCACTATTTCTTTGTTTGACCATGGACTTGCCATAGGTTTGTTTTGTGTTGGCATGTGTCCCGGGGCATGTATGTTGTGATCTAATCATGAACTTAGCCTTGCATGTTTGGTTAGGATCAGTCTCTTTGAAGTGTTGACACAGGACTTGTTTGAACTTTATTTAAAATAGTTTTATACAGGATCAAGTGCAGGTAACTCATCGTCTGAATAGATAAATTGTTTCAATGACAAACATTAACTGTTTAAATTGGAGCTGGACTCTTTTTAACCCAGTTTTACTGCCTGGGTGAATTTTTCATTCAGCCAATCTTGTTTCAGATAGTAAAATGGGGGGCATTATATACAAGTCTGTAATAAGTCTTCTTTTTTTCAGAAAGGAATTACCAATTCTGCCATGGGTTCTCAAGGATCTAAGAAAGGTAATGCATATATATTATGAGATATACATATTATTTTTCCAACATTGATATTGACAGCCAGGTTTTTTTTAGGTCATGGACAATCCATTAGGGATGAGAACTTTATATGATGTGTTATAGTCATGACAATGCTTGGGGGTTATAGATTTTATTCATGTAATATATATAATGAGACAGATATGATAAAAAAATATTTACTCATCTATTGATTAGGATAATCTGTAATGTTAATATAAAATTAAGAAAGATTTATTGTCAGAAAAATTTAAGAGATAAATACCATAGGAGTCTTTTAAAAGGTTTCGTGAGCTCAAAGACTTCCTGACCAACCCACCATAAGCAAATATCAAATTTTATTTACAAGGCTATACAAATATTTGTTTTCAGTGTTGTCATGAATATGCTGTGATATTGTAGATGTCATAAATGTCAAGTTGTTGGCATTGACTTTTTTGCTGATATCTTATGGGGTCCCCTGGCTACCTTATCAGTGTTGCACAAAAACTTTTTTTGTTCATCATGCAAATACAAACATTGGTGTCCCATCAATATATGATAAAGCTGTCATAAAATGTGTGCGTTTGGCTTTAATATTGTCGTACCTTGAATAGTTTAGATATATTGAAATCTGATTCATTACACAAGGATCATGATGTCTTCATTGTAACTCTCTCACAGTACAAAATAAGAATTTGTTCAATATTAAAGGTATTAAGCATCAATTCTACAATTTGGTGTATTGAAAGCTTAGCCACACATGAACATCATGACAAATTGAAATTATATTAGACTAATAAGATAAGTTGCTATAAGACATAAAAGTTGCACTCCCAGCAGAGCACTCCCAGTCTGTCTGAGATATACACTGCACGTGAAGGGTAAACACGGATATCGTGAGCTTTGTTTGACCTCAAAGGTTCAAAGTAGGGTAGCAATGTTTGAAGCCATTATGGCACCATTCAGAGGTCAATACATTTCATGACATGATGTCATTTTACCTTTCAGTGCCTCAATGATGACACTCCACATAAAAGTGATGCCAAGAATTTGTTGTTGTTGCAAAATTGGTGCTTAATCCCTTTAAGTATTGGATTTAATTAGAAATGTGATTGTGAGATATGTTGATTGAGTAGGTTTTGCAGGCCATGCAGTTAATTATCCTCCATAACAGGACTTCTCTCTCACATCAGTCCCTGCCGTCGGTAGTGAAAAGAAGTGTTCAGATTAGGCCACATGTCAACTATTCACGACATTCAGGCTGTGCACTGATTGATGGAAGAGAAACTGACTATTCAAACAGAAACTGCTCTGTACTTTTGGGTTAGTGTCTCGGTCAGCCAGGGGTCAGCAACAGGTTGTGACCTGAGGCTGTTCAATTCTGATCATATGATATTTTGGTCGGTGTGACTCATATGCATAATTGCATGTGGAGGTCAAAATTTGGAATAATGTCAATACAGGTCAATGACAACAGAGGTAGTAAGAACATTGAACAACTGGCAATACTACCAATGTATTGCAGAGTCACAGTTCAGTTCTTTATCCCATTTGAACTTTCTTTTATCCCATATGAACTCTCGTTCTCAGAATCTACACATTCAATCTGACCAAATAATAACTCTATGCTATCTATGCTATTTGCATCTTCAGGACATTATATTTAAGTCTCATTCACTGTTGACACAACCAAATAGAGTGTGTCCCATATAATAAAACTTGACCCCCAAAAAAGAGAATTTTCAGATGTTTATCATGATAAATGAAATTATCATGAAACTTTCAATTGGAAAGTTGACTTCCATTATTGTTGATTGCAGACTTGATGTATTAAGCAGATTGTCATTCATAATCAGAATGATATAGGCCCCAAACATGATTCCAAACGACACATTTCCAGGCCTATATATATTATATAGATTCCAAACATCAACTTCACAGCAGATTGCTATTCATATATCATTGATTCTATTTATAGATTCTGAATTTGAATGATATAGCAGACGTCTATTCATACAGATTCTAAACTTGAATTATTCAGCTGATTTCCAAGCATGTTGTATAGTATAAATTGTAAACATGAATTATTTACATGTCTAATTGTGTCGATCCTAAGCTTGACCTAAGTCTCAAAGCAAAATATTTTGAATCCTGACTTTTTTGCTGTTTTATAGAGCAGTAAAAAA
Organism: Amphiduros pacificus; assembly: GCA_949316495.1. NCBI lineage: Eukaryota > Metazoa > Annelida > Polychaeta > Phyllodocida > Hesionidae > Amphiduros > Amphiduros pacificus. The sequence goes on along the minus strand of OX439001.1, from coordinate 39,969,260 downwards.
CATTACTGAATTTGAAAATAGATTTTAGGGGTAAATATTATTGGTTAAATCATAAAAATACATCGGCAGGACTAACCATATATTTTTAAATGTTAGAATACAATTGCATCCAATATGAAGTTTGATAAAGTCAAACAGTAAAGGTATAGAGATTGGAAAGGATTTAATCCAAAATGAATATCAAGTTTCAGAGAAATTTTAATTGTCTCTATGGTGACCAATTTCTTGAATCTTGATTTTTTTTTAAATCTGATTTTCAGGCTAAAATTTGTTATTTTTTTGCTTTCAAATACATTTTTGCTTTGTAAAACTAAATAAATTTAATTTTAATTTTCAGTTTTTGTCCATTAATGGTTAAGCATAACCATACATATATTTATAAATGTTAGAATACAATTGAATCCAATATGAAGTTTGTTGTTTTTTAAAGAAAAATAAATAAAACATTTTAAATTAGATTTATTTTTTATAGTTTTTTGCTTTCATAAACATTTTTGATTTATAGAAAATAAATTAAATTTTTATGTTCAGGTTTTGACCATTGAGGGTTAAATATAACCAATGATATCTTTGGTCACTGCTTATTTCATCTTATCATTTTCTCTGGGTACACATGAGTTATTATGTATACAAACTTACTGCTTGACTGATCTATTGAACCCCAGCAGCAGAGCAGTGACCGGTCAGCAGAGTTTAGCTAGAGAATCACAGACTGTTTGCATCAGCCATGCTGTCAGCTAATTATGCTCTTCAAGCCTTTGTTAGTAAAGTCGCCCCGAGATGGATGAGAGTAAGAGGTAAGAAAACGTCTGTGAAAATCACACAGCAAAAACAATTAATGAATAATGGGTAGTGTGTTTCCCTGGTGGGTTTGACCTACATACACAGTGCCGGGAACCAGGTGTGCACTCTCAGTCACTCAGAGTCTCTTTTCCATGCAGCCCAGTTGTATCAGTGCCAATAATCAAACAACATTGATTGAGGAAACTTTGCTGTTACATGGCCTGTTTCTTTTTTTGGTTGGTTGTTTACAACAGCAAAGTTTCTATTTTATTTATGAATGTGTGTCAGTCTTTAATGGTGTTAATTTCATAAAATATCACACAACATTTAAAACTATACATTTGCAGTTCACAATATTATCAATGCAGATATCAACATAGGGAAATGATGAAGAATGTGATCAGATATTTTCTCATAGTAAACACAATACATTAATACCACATGGCCTCGTGCCAGAATGTTTGTCCCACATACAATTAATAATTCAGAGGACATAAGCAATTCATGGCAGTGAACAGAAAACTGTGTACACAAAGACTGGTCCTGTCCTGTAGATATAAAATAATTGGATAATATAAGCTGAAACAGTTGAAATATCCTGGTTTGAAAAAGTTTGCATGCCATAGTGGTGAGCACTTGCCATTTTGATGTAGTCATTCCTCTCCCATTTCACAATTCAATGATAGAATGATAGAATTGTCGATTCTGTGGTATGGGACAAATGTATTTGCTTATTTTAGTACCTTTAGTCCAGTAAGCAGTGTGAATCATGTAGCAGTAAGCAGTGTGTATCAAGTAGTAAGCAGCGTGAATCAAGTAGCAGTAAGCAGCGTGAATCAAGTAGCAGTAAGCATCATGAATCAAGTAGCAGTAAGCATCATGAATCAAGTAGCAGTAAGCAGTGTGAATCAAGTAGCAGTAAGCATCATGAATCAAGTAGCAGTAAGCAGCATGAATCAAGTAGCAGTAAGCAGCATGTATCAAGTAGCAGTAAGCAGCATGAATCAAGTAGCAGTACGCATCATGAATCAAGTAGCAGTAAGCATCATGAATCAAGTAGCAGTAAGCAGCATTAATCAAGTAACAGTAAGCAGTATGAATCAAGTAGCAGTAAGCAGCATGAATCATGTAGCAGTAAGCAGTGTGAATCAAGTAGCAGTACTCAGCGTGAATCAAGTAGCAGTAAGCAGTGTGAATCAAGTAGCAGTAAGCAGTTTGAATCAAGTAGCAGTAAGCAGTGTGAATCAAGTAGCAGTAAGCAGCGTGAATCAAGTAGCAGTAAGCAATGTGAATCAAGTAGCAGTAAGCAGTGTGAATCAAGTAGCAGTAAGCATCATGAATCAAGTAGCAGTAAGCATCATGAATCAAGTAGCAGTAAGCATCATGAATCAAGTAGCAATAAGCAGCATGAATCAAGTAGCAGTAAGCAGTATGAATCATGTAGCAGTAAGCAGTATGAATCAAGTAGCAGTAAGCAGCGTGAATCAAGTAGCAGTAAGCAGCATGAATCAAGTAGCAGTAAGCAGCGTGAATCAAGTAGCAGTAAGCAGCATGAATCAAGTAGCAGTAAGCAGTATGAATCAAGTAGCAGTAAGCAGCGTGAATCAAGTAGCAGTAAGCATCATGAATCAAGTAGCAGTAAGCAGCGTGAATCAAGTAGCAGTAAGCAGCATGAATCAAGTAGCAGTAAGCAGCGTGAATTAAGTAGCAGTAAGCAGCATGAATCAAGTAGCAGTAAGCAGTATGAATCAAGTAGCAGTAAGCAGCGTGAATCAAGTAGCAGTAAGCATCATGAATCAAGTAGCAGTAAGCAGCGTGAATCAAGTAGCAGTAAGCAGCATGAATCAAGTAGCAGTAATCATCATGAATCAAGTAGCAGTAAGCAGCGAGAATCAAGTAGCAGTAAGCAGCGTGAATCAAGTAGTAAGCAGTGTGAATCAAGTAGCAGTATGCGTTGTGAATCAAGTAGCAGTAGGCAGCATGAATCAAGTAGCAGTAAGCAGCATGTATCAAGTAGCAGTAAGCAGTGTGAATCAAGTAGCAGTATGCGTTGTGAATCAAGTAGCAGTAAGCAGCGTGAATCAAGTAGCAGTAAGCAGCGTGAATCAATAAGCAGTAAGCAGTGTGAATCAAGTAGCAGTAAGCAGCATGAATCAAGTAGCAGTAAGCAGCGTGAATCATGTAGCAGTAAGCATCATGAATCAAGTAGCAGTAAGCATCATGAATCAAGTAGCAGTAAGCAGCATGAATCATGTAGCAGTAAGCAGTGTGAATCAAGTAGCAGTAAGCATCATGAATCAAGTAGCAGTAAGCATCATGAATCAAGTAGCAATAAGCAGCATGAATCAAGTAGCAGTAAGCAGTATGAATCAAGTAGCAGTAAGCAGCATGAATCATGTAGCAGTAAGCAGTATGAATCAAGTAGCAGTAAGCAGCGTGAATCAAGTAGCAGTAAGCAGCATGAATCAAGTAGCAGTAAGCAGCGTGAATCAAGTAGCAGTAAGCAGCATGAATCAAGTAGCAGTAAGCAGTATGAATCAAGTAGCAGTAAGCAGCGTGAATCAAGTAGCAGTAAGCATCATGAATCAAGTAGCAGTAAGCAGCGTGAATCAAGTAGCAGTAAGCAGCATGAATCAAGTAGCAGTAATCATCATGAATCAAGTAGCAGTAAGCAGCGAGAATCAAGTAGCAGTAAGCAGCGTGAATCAAGTAGTAAGCAGTGTGAATCAAGTAGCAGTATGCGTTGTGAATCAAGTAGCAGTAGGCAGCATGAATCAAGTAGCAGTAAGCAGCATGTATCAAGTAGCAGTAAGCAGTGTGAATCAAGTAGCAGTATGCGTTGTGAATCAAGTAGCAGTAAGCAGCGTGAATCAAGTAGCAGTAAGCAGCATGAATCAAGTAGCAGTAAGCAGTGTGAATCAAGTAGCAGTAAGCAGCGTGAATCAAGTAGCAGTAAGCAGTGTGAATCAAGTAGCAGTAAGCAGCATGAATCAAGTAGCAGTAAGCAGCGTGAATCATGTAGCAGTAAGCATCATGAATCAAGTAGCAGTAAGCATCATGAATCAAGTAGCAGTAAGCAGCATGAATCATATAGCAGTAAGCAGTGTGAATCAAGTAGCAGTAAGCATCATGAATCATGTAGCAGTAAGCATCATGAATCAAGTAGCAGTAAGCAGTGTGAATCAAGTAGCAGTAAGCAGTGTGAATCAAGTAGCAGTAAGCATCATGAATCAAGTAGCAGTAAGCAGTGTGAATCAAGTAGCAGTAAGCAGTGTGAATCAAGTAGCAGTAAGCAGCGTGAATCAAGTAGCAGTAAGCAGCGTGAATCAAGTAGCAGTAAGCATCATGAATCAAGTAGCAGTAAGCATCATGAATCAAGTAGCAGTAAGCAGCATGAATCAAGTAGCAGTAAGCATCATGAATCAAGTAGCAGTAAGCAGCGTGAATCAAGTAGTAAGCAGTGTGAATCAAGTAGCAGTATGCGGTGTGAATCAAGTAGCAGTAAGCATCATGAATCAAGTAGCAGTAAGCAGCATGAATCATGTAGCAGTAAGCATCATGAATCAAGTAGCAGTAAGCAGCGTGAATCATGTAGCAGTAAGCATCATGAATCAAGTAGCAGTAAGCATCATGAATCAAGTAGCAGTAAGCATCATGAATCAAGTAGCAGTAAGCAGTGTGAATCAAGTAGCAGTAAGCATCATGAATCAAGTAGCAGTAAGCAGTGTGAATCAAGTAGCAGTAAGCATCATGAATCAAGTAGCAGTAAGCATCATGAATCAAGTAGCAGTAAGCAGCATGAATCAAGTAGCAGTAAGCATCATGAATCAAGTAGCAGTAAGCAGCGTGAATCAAGTAGTAAGCAGTGTGAATCAAGTAGCAGTATGCGGTGTGAATCAAGTAGCAGTAAGCAGCGTGAATCATGTAGCAGTAAGCAGCATGAATCAAGTAGCAGTAAGCATCATGAATCAAGTAGCAGTAAGCAGCATGAATCATGTAGCAGTAAGCAGTGTGAATCAAGTAGCAGTAAGCATCATGAATCAAGTAGCAGTAAGCAGTGTGAATCAAGTAGCAGTAAGCATCAAGAATCAACTAGCAGTAAGCAATGTGAATCAAGTAGCAGTAAGCATCATGAATCAAGTAGCAGTAAGCAGTGTGAATCAAGCAGCAGTAAGCAGTGTGAATCAAGTAGCAGTAAGCAGCGTGAATCAAGTAGCAGTAAGCAGCATGAATCAAGTAGCAGTAAGCAGTGTGAATCAAGCAGCAGTAAGCAGTGTGAATCAAGTAGCAGTAAGCAGCGTGAATCAAGTAGCAGTAAGCAACATGAATCAAGTAGCAGTAAGCATCATGAATCAAGTAGCAGTAAGCAGTGTGAATCAAGTAGCAGTAAGCATCATGAATCAAGTAGCAGTAAGCAGTGTGAATCAAGTAGCAGTAAGCATCATGAATCAAGTAGCAGTAAGCAGCATGAATCAAGTAGCAGTAAGCAGCATGTATCAAGTAGCAGTAAGCAGCATGAATCAAGTAGCAGTAAGCATCATGAATCAAGTAGCAGTAAGCATCATGAATCAAGTAGCAGTAAGCAGCATGAATCATGTAGCAGTAAGCAGCATGTATCAAGTAGCAGTAAGCATCATGAATCAAGTAGCAGTAAGCATCATGAATCAAGTAGCAGTAAGCAGCATGAATCATGTAGCAGTAAGCAGCATGAATCATGTTGCAGTAAGCATCATGAATCAAATAACAGTAAGCAGTGTGAATCAAGTAGCAGTAAGCATCATGAATCAAGTAGCAGTAAGCATCATGAATCAAGTAGCAGTAAGCATCATGAATCAAGTAGCAGTAAGCAGTGTGAATCAAGTAGCAGTAAGCATCATGAATCAAGTAGCAGTAAGCAGTGTGAATCAAGTAGCAGTAAGCATCATGAATCAAGTAGCAGTAGGCATCATGAATCAAGTAGCAGTAAGCATCATGAATCAAGTAGCAGTAAGCAGCGTGAATCAAGTAGCAGTAAGCAGTGTGAATCAAGTAGCAGTAAGCATCATGAATCAAGTAGCAGTAAGCATCATGAATCAAGTAGCAGTAAGCATCATGAATCAAGTAGCAGTAAGCAGTGTGAATCAAGTAGCAGTAAGCATCATGAATCAAGTAGCAGTAAGCATCATGAATCAAGTAGCAGTAAGCATCATGAATCAAGTAGCAGTAAGCATCATGAATCAAGTAGCAGTAAGCATCATGAATCAAGTAGCAGTAAGCAGCGTGAATCAAGTAGCAGTAAGCAGTGGGAATCAAGTAGCAGTAAGCAGTGTGAATCAAGTAGCAGTAAGCAGTGTGAATCAAGTAGCAGTAAGCAGTGTGAATCAAGTAGTGTATCACTCTTTTTGTCAGGATGAATTTGTCTGTCAGTCCACTTTTCATATGATTGCCATAACAAGCAGATTGAACTGCATATCTTGTCACATTAATGTCAATATTGTCAATAAATAGCCAATGTTTGGCCAATATATGTCCATCCCTACTGCACCATTGAGAATATTGATGGTTTAAAACAATATTAGATACATAGAGACATAGGACCAGTTGTCAGCCAGGAAGCGGTAGTCCCCCATTAACTCCTAAAGGACTAGCCTCTCTAAATTTTGTTGATTGTCAGGACTAACCAATTTTTTTCTGGACTAGTGTATCTACATACTCGATTGATGAATTTTATAAGCATGGTTACTCAACATGCTCAATGAAGTGCTGGGGTCAAAAGTTCATGAACCAAGTTGTCTGACGTCATTATCATGATTACATTGTAACAAGTTGCAGCCCTTCAGAATGTTACAAATGACGTCATTAAACTAGAACAATGAGGATGTTAACGTCCCTCCCGTCTGTTGCCGGTGGTGGATGTAGACGTCCCTCCCGTCCGTTAGGGGTTAAGGGCTGTATTACATTCATGAACATCATTGGTTTAAAACTGGTTTAAAAGAATTGTACCATGGGTACTGTAATTTGGATTACCTCTCTTGGTTTTAACAAGACTTTGATTTGCAACAATTTATCCAGGACACAATTTAAATACGTGTTTACCTATTTAATTCAAAGTCAGTCCTCAGATAGAGAAATGTTTCTCTTTTAGAGAGAAACAGGATGGCAGAATGTCAGGTCATTTTCAGTCTATATTATTGATGTATTGAAATCAATGGATAATCATGGAAGTAAAACATTGATTGACTCAGAGTTAGAATGAAATTGAGCAGACAGTCAATGAAACTTGAAGACCATATTTGCAGTTTAAAATGACTTGCAGAATGTCTTTTCATCTGGATTGCATCCAGATGAAAATGTCAACAATGATAGTGAGTATCAGTTCTTTAAACAGACATTACAGATGAACAGAGCATTACAATTCATGCTGTACTATAAAATGACAGGAAGGCGATGGGCCAAAAATGGAAAACAAAGATTGCATGGGTTGCATTATTTAACAATGTTGGTGATGTAGGTTGGAAGGGGACCCAGCAATCACCATAGAATTAAAAAGACAAAGAAAAAAGGCATGGAAAATGATGATATATAAATGCTAAAGTGATAAACTGTACAGAAAATTTCAGAATTGGAAAGGATTTACAAAATAAATCTCATTTTTATCTAGTGATTCTAGTCCACAGTACTTGTAATGACCGACAAATAATAAGCAAAGATTAGATCCCAAATTTTAGCCCAAGCTTGTTGAACATTTTGTACTATTAGAATTAGGTCAATTTGTAAATATGATCCAATCAAAAGTGTCAAGCTTGGTGTAAAAGTCAACATGAATATGTTGAATCAAGTCAGACATAGAATAATATCAGTTGGGACCAAACATCTATTTGGTCATACAATGAAGTAACCAAATAAGGGTCATGCATGGCATTGTCTTGTCACAAGTAGCTGTTTGTGGCATAATCTTGTCACACAGATGTTTGTGGCATAATCTTGTCACACAGTTGTTTGTGGCATAATCTTGTCACAATTGTTTGTGGCATAATCTTGTCACACAGTTGTTTGTGGCATAATCTTGTCACACAGTTGTTTATGGCCTAATCTTGTCACACAGTTGTTTGTGGCATAATCTTGTCACACACAGTTGTTTATAGCATAGTTTTGTCACACAGTTGTTTGTGGCATAATATTGTCACACACACAGTTGTTTATGTCATAATATTGTCATGCAAACCACATGCTTGGCATACCGGTATGTGCACTCTATCGTCCTGCATGACCTTATTGTGTGATGTCCATGCATTTCAAGATAGATGTCTGGCTTACACTGATAACAAAGATCATCATGAATCATATACTAATGTCAGATAACTGTAGTGTGTTATTTTGACAAGATGGCTCGATAACTATACAGTCCTATCATTACCATATGTAGTCATTTTTATGCCAGACTCTTCAGATATTCAGACTCGGATGGCGATGATAACTGAACGCATCAGGCTTAGTGGTCATGGTGATGTCCAGTGTACTGATTATAGCAGGAGAGATATGATTATGATATATGAAACGGGTCATCAGGAACCAGCGTCCTTCATCTATTATCACTTAATGAGACCACACTGAGCCGCATAGTCTGGTATGGGAAATTTGAATATCAGCGATCTCTCAGCCGTGCATAAAGTTTATCTTAATTGTTACACACAGTTCTTGCTGAAATGAACTGCTTTTAGTTTGCTAAGCACGTTGATACTGTAAAGATGGGGAGTTGTTCTACCAAAGATGTAGGTGAGTGATATGGGTGACAGTTATAATGTGTCTTACGCTAAATGGAAGTATCTTTGTTGTTATGATGCTCATGTTTTTCATTTATAGGAAGTAGACTGATAAAATGAGAGCCAACATGCATGTTTATTCACATGGAAAGTTTTAACCATAGGAATTCTGATTTTAATTTATCTGTGTCATGAAAATATATGCATGTAGGTATGTATATGTGTATATTGTTTGTCACAACATTTGCAATTTTGCCTATTTATTTACTCTGATATGGACATTAGTGGCATATCACTTGGAGTAGTGTTTATCATTAGGGATCTTATTTATATTGTTCTTTGGCATCTGCATGGCTTTGGTAGTTCTTGGATATGTATTCATCCCATGACCCTTGTTCTGATTTTTAAAATGTGTCAGTGACCTGTTTGTGACCTATTCCATGATTTATATATGTAGATATACATGCATGCATGTATGTATGTGGTATATATATATATTGTATATATATATGTATGTACCGGTAGATATGTATACCGTATTATCCCTAATAGCTGCTCTTTACCTAATTACTGCCCCCCTCCGCAAACCAGGCCTTGGTGACTGGGGTAATGGAGCTGCAGTCCACAGGGGTTTGCTATCTCACTAATTATGCAAACAGTACTCACAGCTTCACTTGCAATACTCATGCAAACATATCAAAGAAAACACACCCCTTGTACTTTTTTCCACAAACACCTGTTTAATATTTCTCAATTTCAAGTGATGTTACACTGTAATTAACTCCCCATGTTGCATCAATGTGTAAGATCTGACACCTGAATGCTGAGTGAGGGTCACATATGGGTCACAGTATGGTGCCCAGTAGCACACCCCAGACTTAATTGGTTAATTACCCTACAGGCATGTAGTCAAGTGAGGGAACTACAGGGCTCAACACTGATGATAAAAGATTATTATTTTCAATACTAAACATGCTTAGTTGTTTTGTGTCTGGACTGACATATTCATTTTTATTAGCTCATCTAAAATATATTGAATAATACTGTACTGCACAATTATTCTTGCCATCAAACCTTTCTTCAAGTGCAACACGATATAGCCATTTAGTTACTAAACATCTATTGTGAATCTGAAAAACAGTCAATTTTGAACCCTGGTCTTGGCATGTCTGCCAGACACATATTAGTGGCCCAGAGGCAATGCTTCTGCCCCCGGGGCGGCAATTAGGGATAATATGGTATGTAGATATGTGTACCAATGTGGTAAATGTAGATATATTTACATATGGCAGGGTAGATATTTAAGATTGAAAGGTCTCACAGTCTGTAAGGTCAGCATCTCCATATCTCCGTTCAAGGTAGGCACTTCCATGCAGAGTGAATTCTACCTAATCTTGGTGATTAAGAATCAGAGAAGCGAGTGCCCATTAATGCAGCTGTTTACATGTCTCTTCTGGCCTGAATCTCTTGATAGTTTTATCTGCCAAGGGAAGGAACCTGACATTATTGAGAACCACGTTTAATCTTAGAATATAGGAAGCACTGCTCTGTTTGAAGTCAGTCCGTTTGATACTTGATGTTCTAGCTACTTTCTATAGTTGTCACTATTGGTGTTTATTCTACCCTATAATGTTAAACTTCATGGGGGAAAAAAGACAATTTAAGTAAAAAAACAACGAGATTAATTCAATGTTTGATGAAATAAGTGAGTTGCACCGTTTTTATGGTGGCATTTACTATCAATGATAAGAACAGTAATTTTTATACCAATATAGTAATTCTACAAATATTCGGCAATATGACAATGATTGAAGACACAGGTCATTGTTCCCTGCTGAAAAGGTGGGTGTGCTTATCAGGGCATGGAAGCTATGGTCGCTAGCCTGGAGAGACGTAAACATCACTGCTGTTTACAAACATATCAATAGTACATTTAGGACATGTATGGTCTACACTTTGCCATCCAACTTTGCAATGGCTTTTTTTTGGAATACAAAAGATTTTTCTCTCTTGCCTCATTTTGATGTTGTTGCCATCATTTCCTGGTACAGACAAGTTATTTATATGATACAAACCAGATAAGTGACATTTCAAGAATAAAAACATATCTACTTTTACAAACCCACCTTTATGTTATTTTCAACATTTACCCTACCTTGCTCTAAAAAGTATGCGTGACCTGCACAGAAAAAAAAGTGTGGATGACATATTTACATTTGTTGGCAAGGTTTATTATAAAGTGTTGACTATGGCATCCAGGACATAAACACATTCTGACAAGATTGACAGGCATGGTTCATACAGCCACAGCTATTTCATCTTACAAACTCAAGATCTCGACTCCTCAAACAATCATGATAAGAATGCCCAGGAAAGATCAGGCATGAACAATTCTTATCACAATTTTTTTTAGTCAGAACAGAGACTGTCACAAACCTATTATGTCAGGAAGCCATGTACCTAGAGAATGGAGGGAAAATATTTTATAAAATCTAGATATATTGACTAACCACACATGGTCAGTCATATGATGGCCCTGTAACCACACATGGTCAGTCACATGATGGCTCTGTAACCACACATGGTCAGTCACATGATGGCTCTGTAACCACACATGGTCAGTCACATGATGGCCCTGTAACCACACATGGTCAGTCACATGATGGCCCTGTAACCACACATGGTCAGTCATATGATGGCCCTGTAACCACACATGGTCAGTCACATGACGGCTCTGTAACCATACATGGTCAGTCATATGATGGCCCTGTAACCACACATGGTCAGTCACATGATGGCTCTGTAACTACACATGGTCAGTCACATGATGGCCCTGTAACCATGCATGGTCAGTCACATGATGGCCCTGTAACCACACATGGTCAGTCACATGATGGCTCTGTAACCACACATTGTCAGTCACATGATGGCCCTATAACCGTGCATGGTTAGTCACATGATGGCCCTGTAACCATGCATGGTCAGTCACATGATGGCCCTGTAACCACACATGGTCAGTCATATGATGGCTCTGTACCACACATGGTCAGTCACATGATGGCCCTGTGCATGGTTAGTCACATGATGGCCCTGTAACCATGCATGGTCAGTCACATGATGGCTCTGTAACCACACATGGTTAGTCACATGATGGCTCTGTAACCACACATGGTCAGTCACATGATGGCCCTGTAACCACACATGGTCAGTCACATGATGGTTCTGTAACCACACATGGTCAGTCACATGATGGCTCTGTAACCACACATGGTCAGTCACATGATGGCCCTGTAAACACACATTGTCAGTCACATGACAGCCCTGTAACCACACATGCGATATTCCACCATACTTCCTGTGGTCATGTAATGTTCATGCATACTTGAAATTCAATTTCACAGGCTATTAATTATATTACTAGTGACAAATTACAGAAACTGAAAAAGCATACTGGACAACCACTGCTACTGTGAGAGAATGAATTGTATTGCCTCTAAGGCTTCACATCAAACTGCATTTTTGTGGTTCTCTTTATTTTGGCAAATTTCCAGCCACTCATAAATACATTGTCCTGGAAGAGTAGCCTGCGTTTTGAAAAAATATAAAGTATTTGGCTGCCCATTCAAAGTAACACTACAAGTGGAAACATATCTGTTTAATTTTGATATTATCAGGAAAGAGTTGATGGGTCAAACCACTCCGACAAGGGTTCATTCTGTGGATGCCATGTCCATGATAAGAATGGGTTTTTTTTCCAGATCTTTTTGAATCCAAAAAATTAATGTAACCTACAATTGAACAAAGGTACCAGTGTGTCTGTTGTTCTTTATCATGAAAATAATTCCAGTGGTGTAATGCTACATTTCACAACTTTACATTTTCATTTAACTAACCAGCTAAAGCGGCAGCACCTGCGTCACAGGAAGAGGATTCCGCACAATCGCCACCAGATGGAGCCACGCAGAAGAGAGAAATAGACAATTCTGCCCAGTCTGAGCAGGACCTGAGAACCAGTGGTATTAATTATGACATGAAGAAATAGAACTTTAGATTTTGTTGTTGATCGTGCCTTGTCATGAATTACCACCTTCACTTTATCACGTAACTTCCATATCACAATTTTTTTTTAATATTGTGTGGAGTTTGTGTTTTAAATAAGTCATGATTACATTGTATTTTCACATGTCTCATTTTCCTTTTTGCAGTGCTTAATATCACAAAGTTGGTGTTTAAATAAAATAAGAGAAGGTTATGAATTAAAGGTTCATCGACCAGATTCATAACATGAATTTAAATATTCATATTAAGTGTATTTGTTTGATATGTTTGACAAAATTTGCACATCCCACCCATCCACACAGCCTGCACAGTGATATGATGTAGTGAACTTACATATATCACCATCTACCAGCCTCTCTTATAAAACATACAGACATATACCAGTGTAGAAATCCTGAGATCACCTTTATTGGCAATCTCCTTCATCTCATATATAGCCATGTACCAGCCTCTCTCATATAACATACAGACATATACCAGTGTAGAAATCCTGAGATCACCTTTATTGGCAATCACCTTCATCTCATACATCACCATGTACCACCCTCTCTCGGACAGGGGCAGTTTGTAGCCAGGATTAAATGAGAATGCCAAATGATTCCAGAAAAATTCAATTTTGTAATTGGAAAATTTATATATCAAACTTTAAATAAAATCTCTTACTAAATAAAATTCATACAAGACATACAAGAGAGAAACATGTTAGAATTTGAAATGATTACTCATCAGCAATAAAATCTGTTTGTTTACATTTACACAACAGCTTTAAAGTGGGGTAAAGCGTACCAACCATTCTATTTTAATGGATGACTTGTTTCAGATTGTCCTGGTTATGCTCTCTGTCAGCTAAAAATTGCAGTGTCAAACCCATTAAATGTAACAAGATGTCTTTAAACTTCCTTCTGCCATCCTTTTATACTGCAATATGAAACCAGTTTAAAGCCTTTTATTGAAATTATTTGTATGCCATGCAAAAAAACACAAAGATTGTAAGCATCATGAAAACATATTGAACTTGTAAATCTCACAAAGTTTCTGTCAGTGTTGAGCCATGACCACAAGACATGACCAAACTGTTAAAATAAATAGAAAATAAACTTATAAAAGTTATAAGAATGAGTGGGGTGGTGTGGCATGTATGGTGATGGTGATGCAAGATATGAGAGATAGTTTTACCATATAACTATACCATTGTTTTTATCTAACTTTTAGTGTAAATAAATGATAACAATAGTCAGTCATTTTGATACATGAGGCATTGTTTTTTTCTCAAGTAGTTGCGGTAATTAACAAGACTTGTATTGAGATTGTGGCATTGCTTTGTATTGAGATTGTGGCATTGCTTTGTATTGAGATTGTGGCATTGCCTTGTATTGAGATCGTGGCATTGCATTGTATTGAGATCGTGGCATTGCCTTGTATTGAAATCGTGGCATTGCATTGTATTGAGATTGTGGCATTGCCTTGTATTGAGATCGTGGCATTGCCTTGTATAAAGATCGTGGCATTGCCTTGTATTGAGATCGTGGCATTGCATTGTATTGAGATTGTGGCATTGCCTTGTATAAAGATCGTGGCATTGCCTTGTATTGAGATTGTGGCATTGCCTTGTATTGAGATCATGGCATTGCCTTGTATTGAGATCGTGGCATTGCCTTGTATTGAGATCGTGGCATTGCCTTGTATTGAGATCATGGCATTGCCAGTACTTCTTATAGAGAGTTACAATTTGGTATTTCTCGGTTTGATGTTAATATTAACTTGCTGGTCTGCCATGTTACCAGTTAAGCTTGCCAAAGGCAGCACAGATCAAAGCTGCCAACATCACACAAATAGTAACCATCTCTGAATCACACATATATAGGACCAGTGTAGAATTTCAATATTACAATATCATCCTTACATAAGGATATGATATGCCATCAGAATTTGTTTGAAAATGATACCATTTACAGTATATATTTGGTGCAATTGAATTTGATACTGTTCTACCAACTTCATCAAAAGTGATGCCAAATTGACAAACATCATGATTTTTGGACAGTGAGTGATGTTGAAATTAATAATAAAATCTTCCAGGGTAATTATTTATCATCTACAAATTATAATTGGACTAAATCAATATTTGGCAAGATTTTCATGTGTCAGTTTATTTTTTGTTTTAGCTTATAATGTGACTGCACCTGAGGGTCACACACACAGTAGCACCGACACGCCACCTGGTGTCAGTAATACTGCTGCCCACAGTACACCCACTCAAAGTAGTAGTGGTGCTGCTGGTCAAACTCAGACAAATACTGCTAGTCAGAGCAAGCCCAAAGGTAACATGCTAAAGAGAGATGCAGTTAGTTGTAATTATACAAAGATAAATAAGACAATTATATCTTAGGTTAATATCCTTCCCTTGTATTGCTGCAATTCCATAAAAATTATCATATTGCTTTTTTAAAGTCCAGCGACATAATTGGCTGGGCTTGGCATTGTTGCTGTGTATTTGGGAATTGAAATAGGGAAGTTTTGCTGAATTTCTTTTTCCAGCTCCATACTAACAGTCTGTTATTTACATAAGCCCACATCAGGTCATAACTGAGCTGAATGTTGATCTTGACTTATCATCAATTTGTCTGGCCTGTAATCATTCCAACAACTAATGTTAGAAGCAGGCAGTTCAAAATAAAAACACAAAGGTGATATTAAATCAGATCAACACAGTAATAATTAACTTGATATTTCTCATTTAGACACCTGACAATCTTTGCAGTTGAGGGTATTTAAAATTTCATTTTGACTGTATGATTTATTTGGACCAAGAATTTCTGTTCCAGAATTTTAACTTTGACCCTGGTAGAGTACAGTAAAATTACCCATGCAGAATTGGGTTGACCTATTTTGCAAATAATAATTCATTTTGGCTAAATCCTGTGGAAGATCATCCTGATTTCAGCACTTGACCTTGACCTTGTCACACTAACCTTGACCTATGTTTGGGCTTCTAAACCTTACTTTGGTAAGATGAAAGGTATAAATAACCTTTGATTATTTGTGCAAATAAATCTGTAAATCTTTAAGAAAATAATTTACAAGTTTTACACTGGTAAGTTAAAATATGTACTAGGACCTAAAAGTATACCGGTAATTAAAAAAATTTGAAGTACTAAGATTTCATTGAGTGATTGAAGCACAGTTACCATCATGAGACCCACCAGGAACCTGATGTTTTGCTGTGATTTGTTAATTTGCACTTTGCTCACACCATTTTGATACCAAATAATAAATGATTTTATTGATTTATTTGAAGTCGTTGCCTTGCATGTAAATTGACTCTACACAAATACTCTCTCACACTTTTGACCCCTGATTACTTGTGTAAATAATCATCACTATTCATGTCATGCACATAATAAGCATTGAAACTTAGATAAGCCCTTCATTCAGTTTTAATGATAATTGGTAATTGCAGCTGAAATTAAATGTGATATTTGATCGATTTATATATATATATATATATAGTTATATATATATATATATAGTTATATATATATATATATATATATATATATATATATATATATATATATATATATATATATATATATATATATATATAACTATATATATATATATATATATATATATATATATATATATATATATATATAACTATATATATATATATATATATATATATATATATATAACTATATATATATATATATATATATATATATATATATATATATATTTATATATATATAAATATATATGATGAATATATATTTAACTATATATATATATATATATATATATATATATATATATATATATATATATATATATATATATAACTATATATATATATATATATATATATATATATAACTATATATATATATATATATATATATAAATATATATGATGAATCAAAATGATAAATGGATTTGCTGAATAATGGAAATGTTTGTTAGATCCTCATGCAAATTATTAATGTACTGTGTCCATATATAAATGATACTTTTTTTTATTAATATATATAAAAGGAAGACGATCTTTGATCATCATATATTATGAGCAAATGGTTTGCAGTAATGATCCAAATTGACTTAAGAATTTAAAAAATAAATTATTTTACGATGATTTTACGGATCCAGATAAACAGTTATGGAGTGTATTTTCAGCAGGAGGCAATGAAGGATCCCCTTCACGGAGCAGTGCGGGGTCAGGTGCTGATCCCACTGACTTTGTTGTGGCCGAGGTCGGTGATGTCAATGACCTTGAAGAGGGCCAGTAAGTTAAACTTAACTTTTTGTTATTTATAATTTTTTTTTGAACTGGGTTTTTTTTCTTTGAGATTTCTGGGAAATCTTCAAAATTAAAAGATATTTTTGTGAATACAGGATGAAGGAGGTACAAGTGGGAGATATAAAAGCGCTCCTCGTCAAAGATGGCGGACAATATCATGCCATTGGTGCCAAATGTACTCACTATGGGGCACCACTCGCAAAAGGTTTGTGTTTTGTTATTGATATAAATAATATTTAGGGTATAGAAAGCTACAATGGGGGGTGGGGGGTTGGCCACACATCAAGATGGCCCAATGAGAATAGGCTAAACATTCAAAAAATACTTTACAGGAGCCCTGGGTAATGGTCATGTGAGGTGTCCCTGGCATGGGGCCTGCTTTAATATCCGAACAGGAGATATTGAAGACTTCCCTGGACTTGACAGTGTGCAGAAATTCGAGGTCAGTAGTGCATGTGTGAATGTTTGCCTAAGGAAATCTGAAGTTTATCTTATTATTGTCTGTGTCATGTTTTCAAAAGAAGCTGATATAAAGAAGAAAGTATTTCATTTTTAAATATAATATATTTCAAATAAAATTATTCTTACATGTTTCATTTGTTATGAAATTGTATAGCTTCAAAACATTACTGCATTAGATTTAAATATGAAGTCTTGGTTGTTTGTATAGACCTAGAAATATCACCAGATTATATGATGTATTGATGGCATAAATTAGATACATTAAATACTCATCTGAAGGAAAAAAGAAAAGGGTGAACTTTACCATGGACATAGGGCTACTGAGATTCTTTTTGAGTTGTTATTGGTGTCATTCAGGTGGAGGTGGTAGATGGGAAGGTCAAGGTCAAGTGTAACCCCAAGCTGCAGAAGTCCAACAAGAGACAGAAGCAGATGAGCTGCCACATGCCAGACAACGGCGCATGCGTGCTCATCATCGGAGGAGGTCAGTATCCATCAACCTTGACCTCTGACCTAAACAAAATGCATGTAGCTATTATAAACTACTTGTCATTGAAGTTGGTTTTATTATTTACATTGATGGTTAAGATTTTAGTGTGATCTTCCTTAATATATGCTTAAGTGATGAGTGTTAAAAGAGAGAGAGTGGACCAAGAAATAGTCATTATTTGGTTTTTTTATTAATTTTTTTTCTCAAAAGGTGCTGCCTCTGTCACATGTGCGGAAACATTGAGACAGGAAGGTTTCAATGGCAAAGTAGTGATTGCAACCAAAGAATCTTGCTTGCCCTATGACAGACCCAAGCTCAGCAAGGTACAGGGCTTAAATTAATGTAGACCTTAATATTATCAAAACCCATAAACCTATATATCATATATGTTAGGATTCTAAATTTAAGAGTTCTAAGAATAATTTGTAAATAATATCTTAGGCTTCTTATATTATAATATTATAATATTATATAATTTTGTAATATACAGAGTGATGCCAATTTATTGTTTATTTTACTTTGACCCTGACACACTGACTCAGTTCAAGGCAGGATTTACATGTATGTTGCAGGCATTGGATTTGAAACCTGAGCAGGCAGCACTGAGAGACGCCAATTTTTACTCAGTATATGACATTGATATTAAACTAAATAAAGAGGCAAGTACATGAATAGCATTGGTTTTAATCTTAACTATTCAACATGTAACTGATCCATAGATAATTTCTAAATTGAATATTTTGATGCTTGGATTTCAGGCAGTGGAAGTTGACACAGTTTTGAAAACAGTCAAATTCAAAGATGATGAAACTATTAATTATGATCAGCTTCTGATAGCCACTGGAGGAAGGTAAGAAAGAGATTTTACATCTAATCTTTGTGACTTATATACACTTAGTTGGAGGTCACATGAAAGAGATGGCCACATATCATATTTTGAACCAGATGGCCTTAAATTTTGTTGTCTTTTTTTATATTCGTTGTTTTTTGTATGATGAAACAGAATTATTAGCTTTTCATTTTGTTGTATTCAATTTTATTCTCAGAATATCAGTATGTATATGTACACACAGCAATACTAGGCAGGTATATGGAAATGTGATGACCACTTTTATTGCAGTTTATGAATAAAGATTCTTTTAATTTCAGTCCGAGAACATTGCCTGTTCCTGGGAGTGATTTAGAGAATGTGTGTGTATTAAGAACACCAGAAGATGGCAAGAAGATAGCAGATGCTGCCAGAGACAAAGATGTGGTCATTATTGGTACATCATTCATAGGTAAACATTGCAGACTTCTTTTTTTGGATTTCTTGTCAAGAAGGTTTTTTTACAACGTTTTGTTTGGCCCTATCTTCTTGAGTGTGATATGTAATATCTTTAATATTTCAAGAAATTTCAATTTCCATTATTTAATGTTTATCAATTTTATTGTTTTCCTGAATTTTATAAAATTTTACTATTCTCAAATGATGCTGACCACAAAATGCATAAAAGAAGAAAATTGTGATAAATAGCTTTCATTGAAGGGGTTAAGTGTCATTTATTGGTATTTCCACTAATAAGTTTTGAAAAACATCATCAAAATAATAGTTAATTATGTTTTGCTAATGTAATGTAAATTTGCAGATGGAAGTCACACATCCAAAATAGTACATTCATTTCATAGATTTGAGAAATATTTGTCAATTATTGCAGTTTTTTATAGGAATTTTGATCAGTATCTCAAGTAATTATCTCACACAAATTAGTAAATTGTTTCTCGGCTGCTACTGCATTCTGTTGTTGTAGGCCTTGAGTCAATAATAGATGACTTCTTGCAAATTTGGGATTTTTATTCAATTTTGAGAGAGGAGATAGTTTTCTTTTCACAGGGAATTTTTCTGCATTATTATCTTTCAGCAAACCTGAAACCAAAAACCAACAGCATTTAACCTAATTGGAAGCCAAAAATATGTATTCATATAAAGATGTGTAGATTTGTGACCTTATAAGTATCAGTTTCAAAATGATTGAATATTGTGCAACATGAATGAGATGGATGAACAACAAACCAGCCAGAAACATAGTTATATAACCGTGCTTAAGTCAAAGTGATGTTGTTTATATTGCACTTAACTGTAACTATAAATTGCATATCTGCCATTAATAGACTAATAAAACTTTCCTGATAGGTCTGGAGGTAGCAGCTTACATGGCAAGCAAAGCCAAGACCATCACTGTGATAGGCACAAGTGATATCCCATTCCAGAATTCACTGGGAGCGCAAATTGGAGGCATCTTTAAGAAAGTTAGTCAGAATCTGTGTGCAATGTGTTATTTCTAATCTGATAATTTCCTTCTCTATTTTATTCCATTTTGTCATATTTACGACCATACTTTTTTTTTGAAATTATGCTTCTTAAGTGATCCTAGATTAGAGATTATCCTGAATTCTTATCAGTAGTTTCAAGTTGCATGCATTAGAAAGAAAAGTATGGTAGTAAGTATATGGACTGGGGTGGTTCAGGAACTCTCAGTGCTCAATGAATACTGCTAAACCTATTAAGAATGTCATCTCAGAGAAGTACATCTTAGAATTTCCAAATTGTACAGATTAAGGTGGTTATTTCCTGCTCACACAAGCAAGTTTGACACTAAATTAAATTGAAATGACATAAATTTAGCATATACCATGAATAATATTTAAATTGTGAGCATAAGTGGACTTTTTTGATTCTTAAAGGATTGTTTCAGACCTGAACCACTCTCTAATATCATTTACTAACCAAAACTAGATTTATATATTTTTTTAGGCTGGGAGAGTAGATGTTGATTGCATTTTTGTTCACAATATCAATGTTTTGTTCACAATATTAATGTATTGAAAACACATCTTTATGTGTTTGATTTCTTGGCTAAGGTATACTCAAGCTCAGACTTATATACACGTGTGCATGCCTGCTTTGAACAAAACAATTTGATTTGATTTGACCACTGAGTGTCTGTCCACACCAGGTATGGAGATAGCTGCATGTTTGGCGGGCAAGGCCAGGTCGGTCACTTCCCTCGACATTGTAGACATCCCCTTTAAACCTGTCCTCGGAGAAAAAGTGGGACTCGCCCTTAAAAAAGTCTGTACAATGTTCTTTTTGGAAGTCCTTTAACAAATAAGGCTACTCTATAGATAAGAAATTTTAATTTTTATATCCAATCAATTCTTAATTATTTTATGCTTGATTAAGAGCAGACATATTTTTTCACTATATTCTGCGATGCTTATATTCTTTCCTCTCCTAGTTTAAATATCTTTTTTTCTGATGGTGATGGAATATATTTTATCTTGCCAAATGTAGATAATGTAATATATTTTTTTAGCATGCCCTCTTTTATTTCCAAATTATTTCAATCATGCTTAGAGTTTGTATACCATAGATTTATATAACCTTTCTCTTGAAAGAAAAAAATATGTAGATAAGTCACTTATATGCATAACATGCATAACAGTTTGTATTCTTGTAACTATGGATTGAGGTGTGTGTGTGTAGATAAATATGATGCTATAAGCCGTATCTACAATCCATGGTTATAACTAAATGAGCATGAGCTATCTGTCAATGCAGATCACATGGGTGCAGGAGCAGAATGGCTTGTTTGTATCACAGCTTCATTATCACACATCATTTAAACATGCACAGTTGCCTGTGACCTCTGTGATTTCATGAAAGCTTTAAGTTCAATCTCTACAGGTTTTGAGCTGATGAAAGACATTTGCCATAAACTATTTTATAAATTATTGGAATTAAATAATCAGATGAAATAAGGCAAAGAAAAAAGGCAAAGAAGATATTTATCATTTTTGGTTATGGCAAGAAGCAAAACAAGACTGCGTCTGGTTTATTTTAAACATTACTTTATGCAATGATTTTGTCAGAGAACACTGTCCGGTTTAAATCAGTTACTTTATATACAAGAACAATCATCCCTCTGAAAACCAGATATAGAACTTCTTATTATTAGTTTTGTATGAATATAGAGTATAACAGTTCTGAATGATTAATATTAAGTTTATTAATATTCCAGATGCACGAGGATAAGGGCACTAAATTCATTGGTAGCATGTCTGCAAAGGAATTTGTTGGAGAGAATGGCAAGCTCAAAGAAGTTATACTTCAGGATGACACCAGGCTACCTGCTGACGTCTGCATCATGGGTGTAGGTAGGTACCATACCAGACTTCCTGCATCATGGCATCTTGGGTGTAGGTGGGTACCATATCAGACTGCCTGCGTCATGGGTGCAGGTGGGTACCATATCAGACTGCCTGTATCATGGGTGTAGGTGGGTACCATACCAGACTGCCTGTATCATGGGTGTAGGTGGGTACCATACCAGACTGCCTGTATCATGGGTGCAGGTGGGTACCATATCAGACTGCCTGTATCATGGGTGTAGGTGGGTACCATACCAGACTGCCTGTATCATGGGTGTAGGTGGGTACCATATCAGCCTGCCTGCATCATGGGTGTAGGTGGGTACCATATCAGACTGCCTGTATCAAGGGTGTAGGTGGGTACCATACCAGACTGCCTGTATCATGGGTGTAGGTGGGTACCATACCAGACTGCCTGTATCATGGGTGTAGGTGGGTACCATATCAGACTGCCTGTATCATGGGTGTAGGTGGGTACCATATCAGCTAGACTGCCTGTATCATGGGTGTAGGTGGGTACCATACCAGACTGCCTGTATCATGGGTGTAGGTAGGTACCATACCAGACTGCCTGTATCATGGGTGTAGGTAGGTACCATACCAGACTGCCTGTATCATGGGTGTAGGTGGGTACCATATCAGACTGCATTATTGAATGTTTGAAGATCACAGATTTGGTCACAGATTTTTTTAGGTTTGATTGGTCACGCAAATTGTGTTCAGATGTACATTGATGTTCAGGGAAGGTGCCAGATGTTAGATGTTTCTATATCTTATTATAGGAGTTTTCCCAACCACAGCATTTCTAAAAGACAGCGGTATTGATATATCAGACAGAGGATTTATCAATGTGGACAAGGTATATAGCTTGAATATTTTCTTTTTTCATTGAAAGCATACATCTTCATGAAACAATAGGTCAAAGACAAATGATTAAGATGTTAGATTTGTTTAGATCTTTTATTTTGTAATTTTAATCAAAATAACAAAAATATTTTCTATCTGTAAAAGGAATATTAAACCTAATATTAAAAGATGAAACTTGAATGAATTATATTTTTGAATAATGTATGTGTTTACAGCACATGAAGACAAACAAGGACAATGTATTCGCAGCAGGAGACATCGTACAGTTCCCTCTCTTCCTGAACGGAGACAGCGCAGCTAATGTGCAGCACTGGCAGATGGCACACGCTCATGGTAAGCTATAAGATCAGTACTATAAGATCAACACTGGCAGATGGCTCATGCTCATGGTAAGCTATAAGATCAGCACTGGCAGATGGCTCATGCTCATGGTAAGCATTTAACAGACAGCAGCACAGAGTAAAAGACCTCTCTCATTACGTCAGGTATCAACCAGTGCAATATATAGTATTAAGGAATCGGTCTGAAATCATGTATATTATTATTGTTGACACCACAGATTATTATAGTACTGTTTGATATTTGTCACGAGGTATCTAGTTAATGTTGGAAGAAAAAACATAAGATAATCATTTGGTTTATAAGATTACCGTATTTACTTGTGTATAAGACGACTCGTGTATAAGACGACCCCCCAAAATTGAGGTTATTTTGCTTGAAAAAAAACAATTTCCGAATATAAGACAAGTTGGTTTTTCTTGAGATATCGGCTCTGCTACCATTCACGCTTCAGCTGAAGCTTTGCGGACATTTTAAAAGTGAAAAGTAAATATGCTTACAATACAAGATCTTAACGGTCTTATACACGAGTATATACGGTAAAACGTAAATACGATGTTCATATTTTCGAAATAACGAATATCAAACGTAGCGATCGATTTTAATTGCGTTTTAAATGATAAACATCTACATCTACGGAATACGGGTCTGGATCTGCGGTTGCAGATATCTTGAGTCCCGGATAAACACTCAATTTCCAGTCGTGCCCCCACCACCCACCATTGCTCATGCTCATGCCAACATGCCTATGTACAAAGTTCAATAAATATATATAATCATGATTAGTAGACGGCTCCGCCGGCCATCACAGCTAGGCCGCCGAGAGCTGGTCTGTCCATTTGTCCTCTGGGTGGGACCATCTGTAGCTGTCCTTGTGTGAAGCAATTCTGCAGTCTGCTTTTAAATGTCTCAGCTGTCTCCGCCATTACAACAGTAGCTGGTAGTATATTCCACACTCTTATTGTTCTCGGAAAGTAACTGAATTTATACACATCAACTGTGGGCTGCACAAGCACGTACGGATAGCCATGGGCACAGCGCGAAACTCTGTCAATGGGAGAGATGTATGTGGGGATGGTCACAGCACAGGTATTGTGGACTGCCTTCCAATATATGGTCATCCGGCTGGTAAACCTTCTCTCTTGTAGTGAACGCCAACTGAGATCTTGTTGTAGGCCTGTTACACTTATGTGTCTCTGGTACTGCCCGGTGGTAAATCTGGCTGCCTTTCTCTGGACTTTTTCAATCTTCTGGATGTGGTTCTGTTGATGGGGATCCCACACCGCTCCTGCATACTCTAATATAGGTCTTACTAAGGTTGTGTACGCTTTAGCTTTGGTCTCAGTCTTACAGGTACCTAAATTTCTCCTGAGAAAGTTTAGGGACTTTTGAGCCTTGGCTGCTGTGTCTGTGACATGTTGTCCCCAGTCTAGGTTATGTGTGAGCTCTACTCCTAAGTATGGGTGATGTTTCACTGTTTCTAGGACTGTGTCTTTCATTTTATACCTTGTGATAATTGGTTTTCTCTTGAGTGTTATTCTTAGTAGTTTACATTTATCAGGGTTGAACCTCATCTGCCAGATGTCTGCCCATTCGCTCAGTTTATCGAGGTCCGCCTGGAGTGCCGATGCATCGAACCGATTCGAGATGATTCGATACAGTAAGCAATCGTCAGCAAATAATCGTATGCTCGAATTCGTGTGTTCCGCAATATCGTTTATATACAATATGAACATTAGTGGTCCGAGTACCGTTCCTTGCGGCACGCCCGATTTTACGCTAACGCCGGATGATGATTCGCCATCGATTATGACACGCTGATATCGTCCGGTGAGCCAGTTTTCGATCCATCGCAAATTACCGTTTCGAATTCCGTAAAAATCAAGTTTCGATAGTAGTCGTCTATGTGGTACCGTGTCGAACGCCTTCGAGAAATCGAGTATGAGCAGATCAAGCTGTTGGTGAGCATTCAGTCCTTTTGCTAGTTCCTCTACAGTATTTAAGACCAATTAGAGAACAAAGTGAAAACAAAGCGTTTCGAAATAATATTGGGTAAATACCTTTATTTATCATTTAAAACGATAAATAAAGGTATTTACCCAATATAATCACAAATTGTTCGAGAACAGAACAAAACTATCAATCTATTTAAAGCGCAATTAAAATTGGTACACGTGTTAAAGCATTTCTGTCAAAAAGGGAAGACACGACTCAAAGCAGTGGAAACAATGACGAAATGCAAAACTGTGAACGCTGATAATTGGAATCAGTGAGAACAAAGTCAAAACAAAGTGTTTCGAAATAATAGACATCAGACGTAGCAGATTGATTTTAATTGCGTTCTAAATGATAAATAAAGGTATTTACCCAATATAATCACAAATTATGCTTCGCAGGTCGAGAATTTCTTCACGAAGTAAAACATAATACGATGTACGTGACGTCCTTGATCTTAGCGTCTGGGTGCCCACGAGACAAAAGTGGAGCGGCCAACATGTCAAATTGAACTTTCATATCCGTCACGGATCGATTTTAATTGCGTTTTAAATGATAAATAAAATTATATACCCAATATAAACACAAAATATGCTTTGCAGGTCGAGAACAGAACAAAACCATCTATTATTGCGCAATATATTAATATTTCAGTTAACAATCGTGATAGAATATTTCTTTGTGTATTATAAGCCAAAGATATTAATTATATCGCTTTTAATTATCATCGTTTATAATATTGGGTAAATACCTTTATTTATCATTTAAAACGTAATTAAAATCAATCTGCGTGTGAAAGCATTTCTTCCAAAAAGGGAAGACACGACTCAAAGCAGTGGAAACAAAAGACGAAATGCAAAACTGTGAACGTTGATAATTGGAATCAGTGAGAACAAAGTGAAAACAAAGCGTTTCGAAATAATATTGGGTAAATACCTTTATTTATCATTTAAAACGCAATTAAAATCAATCTGCTATGTCTGATATTCGTTATTTTGAAAATATGAACATCTTATTTATGTTTTACCGTAATTACTCGAGTATAAGACTGTTAAACCGATCCGCTATATCCGATATTCGTTATTTCGAAAATAAGAATGTTCGTAATGAAAACTTATAGTGCCGTAATTTTTGGGCGTAAATCCTCGTCCACAGGTTGCTCTCGTGTATAAGACGACCCCCCAAACATTAACTAAGAGTTTTTGTAAAAAAAACCTCGTCTTATACACGAGTAAATACGGTATGTAATGTCATTGTGTAATGTCAAGTATTACTAATGGATATATATCCCACTATAGAACACATCTACATGTAATCAGCTGTCCATGTTTGTTAGATAACATAATGATTGACAAAGTCAAAATTGCAAAGAAAGAGCTTTGTACAAAAACATTTATCATGAGATTTAGCCATGATATTTAAAAATGTTGAACTTAATGCCATTTTTAAATTCTTAGATCAAACAATGAACATTATTTTTATGTGGACATATCTACCATGTATTTAGTTACTGATAACCATACTGATAAGATTTTTAAAGAACTCATAAGAAATGTACTTACCTTAGTTCTTTGGATATATTTTGTGACAAGGTCGGATAGCAGCCCTGAACATGTTAAACCAAAATGTAGAGGTGAAAAGTGTCCCTTATTTCTGGACCCAACAGTTTGGAAAAAGCATCAGATATACAGGTAAGATGACCTTGGAAATATACCGTATTTTTCATTAAATGAGAACATTTGGAATGTCCAAGAAAGTTTAGAGATTTATCTCCAATAATTAAGAATTATTAATAATAGTGTATGTGATATAATTATTTTCAAAAGTAAAAAAAAACCTTGAGGGATCAACTCATCATGTATTAAATCTTAATGATAAACGAATCTCTTTGTGTTGAAGGTTATGGGTTTGGATATGACGATATCATAGTGCATGGAAACCTTGATGAACTCCAGTTTGTGGCATTCTATACAAAGTAAGCAATCACAAAACAATAAAAAATATAAATGCATGACCAAAATATACAATAAATGTATAGTATGACAAGATTAATTTGACATAAATATGCATATATTAACTGAAATTATTTCCTGTTTCAAAATGCTTCTGAGATTCAAATTAGTGACTCATAATTATAGTCATCAGGGTTTTTAATTTTGAATAACAATAGATAAATTTCATATTATTGCATTATTCATGTAAAACTGAAATGTTTCAAATGAGAATAATTTGCCGCTATAATTTGCTATGTATTTTCAGAGGGGACAATGTGATAGCAGTTGCCAGCATGAACATGGATCCCATAGTGTCCCAGGCATCTGAGGTTCTCCTCGCAGGAAAAACAATAACTAAAGATGAAATCAGGTAAGCAAAACTGGTTAAACTGGTACTCCATACTTCCCTTGGATGCAACCTTTGTCCAGTATTGTAGTGTTCATCTGTTCATCTGTCCCTGAGACTTATTAACATCACTATACCTGTCAGATCATGATGTTTTGTCATTTCAAATCATATTATAAAACCATCTGATCTTTTTACGAAACAATTAGCTGATAAATGAAAATGTTTGGTAAGCCTATGGTAACATATGGATTAAGGAATAGATGTGAATGAAAGACACGTCTGCCATTTTCACAAATGAACACAAACTTTCTGAATTCTGGCCATAACCAATTTCATAATTGTCAAATAGGCTGCCATATCAAAAGTGGAAAAACAAGTGCCTTTTGTGACTATTGTCACAAGGTATCACGTTTTATGTGATATTCCCTTGAATTAAAGAATGTTGCTGATATAAGAAGGATGAATAGTAACTGCTATACAAGTGAATATCCTAATTTTTAATACATTTTTATCTTTTCAGAGATGATCCAAAGGCCTTCCTGACTAAACTTAAGTCTTAAATAACAAGAGATCAATCAATAAATCCACCAAATTGTGACTCATGCTCTGGATTATAACCATCTTAATTAAAAATCAGTTAATGACAGGGTGCTTTTTTGGATATAGTTTTAAAGTACATCTAGCAAAACTAAGAGATACATTTTTAATTTAAACTTTAAACAAACAACATAAAAATATAAATGTTTTGTAGACTTTTGATAGTTGTATATAACTATGAAACCATACAATGGTTCAGACTTTTTTATGTACATACATGTATGTTCAAAATGTATATCAAGCTTAAAAAAGGAATCAAGTTGCCATACTCATGTTTACCATCAAACATTAAAATGATTTAATTTTGTCCAGTAGTTGCTTATTCCCATCTTTATACTGACAGAGGATATATTTACATTCTATAACTGTTATTGATTTGTTATTGTGGCATAATAGGTATCTAGGTATGCGTTTGAATTATTTTTATAAATAGACCAAGAATGGGTTCAAATCTTACTAAGATACATATTGAAAATGTATCGTTTATAAAGGTTGAATAATTCATAATGTATTTAGTTGCATTTTTGGTTAAATCAATATCCTGATAAACACATCTAGAGCACCCAAGATACCATGTTTAATAATATTAATAATATCAGATAATCACATGTGTATCATCACTGCAATAAATGATCATATATGAGGAAGTGTCTTTTTAAGTGATCAAAGGTTTGGGAGTGGTTTTGCTGCAGACCAAAAATAGAAAAAGCAGGATTTAATAGTATGTGTAATGTTTATGATAATACATCTCATAAACATTCTAACTTTTAACCATGTCTGTGCCAGTGACAATTTATATGATAACTGTTGGTTTCATTTAACTTTACAGGGTGTAAAAATAACATTGTGATTTAAGTTTAGTCTTCTGTTGTTTTTTTCATTTCTTTGAATAGTGAGAGCATATTGCATTCTGCATAACACACTTGCTTTGTGGGTTTGTGTTTGTTGCAAGAGCGACATTTACTGTGATATTCACAAATATTCAATATCTTGTATTGGTTTTTAAAATGTATACAAAGATTATTCACTGAACCTCAGAAGAACCATTTTAAGTAAAGTTTTATAAAACCTTTAATTACTTTGGATCAGTGATAACTTTTTGTTTTAATAATTATACATTATCTGAGGTCACAGCTGCACTTTTTCTTAATTTGGCCCTTTCCACTAAAAATAGGGCAGTCATGAGAAAGGACTTTTTTACCTGGCCTTGTGTTTTTTACTTGTACTTTTTACATTGTGTACATCAAGACTATTTTTAACAAGCATAAAATTAAATATATTACTGGAGCATGTATATTTGAGATTTGATATGAATCATTGCAATGGAACAATAGGACCAAGCTATTTGATGAATTTGTTAAGAGATAAAATTAAACTGTTCTATTTTACCTATTTGAGTTATGAAAAATGAGAGATGTTTTCCTTCCATATGAAGTCATCTCAAGTAAATTGAAAATATTAATAAACTATTTTTAAAAGTCATATGTCTGTTTTGTTTATTTTCGCTTAAGTTAAATTGGCACCCCCTTTGCAAACTCTTGTTTTGTGGTAATGTTCATGAACATTTTCTGAAAATGTCTGCATTTTTTTTACTGTACTTTTAGCTTTACAGTTTAAGAACAATCAACATGGCAAAAATATTTTTTGACCAATTGCTTTTCTCCAGATGTCTCAAACTGATAGTAAAATCACAAAATGAGGCACATGGTGTTGTAGGTGAATGCATTTAAAAGATAAATCACCTGTTATTGTGATTTTTGAAAATCAACAATTTTAGAACAATCTTTGACTCTTACCATCTATTATGAACCTTTTTTATGCTGTGAGGGTCCTTCCTTCAGGCAGGACTGAAGCTCAGCTTAGAACAATCTGGGACTTGTTGGAAATATATAGCATTCATTCCCTGACAAAGATCACATCCTTTTAATACCTAATTAATCCACTCTGTAGTTTCAGAAGTGAAGATTGGGTTTGGCGGAGAGAATGACAGAAATAATTCCCCCCCCTTACTATTGAAATCATCAGCATGGCTAAAATTCTACCACAATCAGCTGTATTATGTGCACTTCTTATAAGGATTTTCCCTTTTAGAAATATTTAAAGGAATATTGTAATAAAATTAGTAAATTTACATTTGATCACCCTTACAATTTTATAAATATATTTTTTTTTTAACTCAATGGCATGTTTGAGCTACTGCATTTTGATACTACAATGAACAGACAATACCCTTCCAAAGTATATTTTTCAGACTCCTTACCAACTAATAAAAAAGTGGAAACTTTTCATAATAGTTTATTTATTCAAAGTTATTTACAATTAATAGGAGACAAACAATATCCATCAAATTCATTTCATTATGTCAGCCTGAAAATATGCAAAGTCTTGTTGAAGGTTGCATTTTCCATGATGCATGTTTCCACTGACACACATATAAAAATAATGAATAAACTTTCATACATCCTCATCAGTTCATCCACCCTTTCTCACGTCTTTGCATAAATCTTCAGTCTTGCATTAATGTAGGTTTGTTACTACCATCACTTCTTTTTGCCAGGCATTCATATAATCCTCATTCCCATTGTTTAGTAACATTCAAATGGCTCATTTCTGATTCCATGGATCTGTTTTTTAACCATTTCTGAGCCCTACTGGCTTCAATTTCTGCTAGTCTCTGTTTTTCAGGTTCTCTCATTGCCACCAAGTATTTGGCATAAAATGACTCTTCTTCCTGGAATAAAAAGATAAAACAAAATATCAAATATGCTGATACAAGTTGAATATGAATATATATATATATATATATATATATATATATATATATATATATATATATATATATATATATATATATATATATATATCAGGGGTGGGAGAGCTCTGAACCAATCTGTGCAGTAAATCTGAACCAATCTGGTTAAATCGCGTCATTCTGGTCGCTCACAACTGATCTGGTCGCTAAATGACGTCATTCTGGGCGCTCGCAACAATCTGTGCCCTAAATCGCAGCCAATCTGAGTGGTATCTGAGCGGTGCCGTACGGTGAACAATGGCCATACTGAAAAAGTTGTGTTCTTTAATCTTTATATATCGACTATCATACCCATTTTAAAAAGAAAATAACATGCTCATCAGTTACATATATAACCACATGATAATCTAAAACTGATTTTTAACGAGATTTTTGCGTAATTTTAACACAGGAATGTGCCCCAGTTTAAGATTGCATAACAAGGGGTAATTCCTGACTTGGGGGCACAAATATTACTGCAAAAGCGTTATAGATATGTCATAATATTTGCACTATCATGAACAAGACACTGTTATACACTCAACTGTAACAAATTTTTTAAAATTTTGTGGTGATTATTATATGATTTTGAAGCTTTTTATGAGATATAAAAAAGTCTTTACATAACAGAACCGCCCAGATTGGTTCAGAACAATGGTATGACGTCATACCGCCCAGATATGTTTCGAGTACCGACCAGATTGGTTCAGAGCTCTCCCACCCCTGTATATATATATATAATGTTTTCAAGATAATTGCATTAAATAAATCCATAATAATTATAACTTTTTTTCGTTTCAAACCATATACAGCAGACGACATGAAAGCTTGAGATGACGGCCAAGCTGCCTTCAGTTTATAAATTGATTGCCAATGTTAAAGCCCCATTTGGCCTTGTTGGAACTTTAATGTATCTCGATTATTGAGACGAGATTTTTGCAAGCATAGCTTTCATGTGATCAGCTGTACAGTCTAATGCATGCATGCTTACAGCTGAGAGATAAGGTTTGCTGATGACATCAAGGTTCCTCTGCTCAGCCACCAGGTTCCTCATGGCAGCTTTCTTTAATCTGGGATTAATATGCGGGATCACACGATTCTTTCTGCAATATATGAATACATACATGATGTCTGCATTGCTTATAAATGGAATATAAAATCCTATAATGACCATACCAATGGAATTTGTTGAAATAAACAGAGCAGTTTAATTATTTTTCAAGATGGAATAGTCACAAAGATAATTAAATCTTAAAAATGCATCATCTGGACCCCAGAACAATATTCTTGTAAAAAGCTGCAACAGGCACATAATTGTAATGTCATGAAAACATCAAACAATTTTTTCGAGCATACAATAAAAAAATAAATAATGAGATTGTTTTTGATAAGCTGCCATTAAAAAAAAAATTCTTTCTTTTTTTGTTAAATGTGATCAATTATATTGAGAATTGTGAAATATGTGTTAAAATTTTTACTAGCAAAGTCTATTTTGATATTCGTCCAAATAGACTTTAAATCCACTCTTTCCAGAAACACCACATCCTGCCCATCATATTAAGATCACAACTCTGGTCAGGGATATTGTTTGGGGAGCGAGACATCAGACAACAGCTCATCAAAGTCACAAATGTCTCATTCTGATCCATGCCTGAGGAGACAATGGATCCATCTAAGTTTTAACATGATTTGTTGTGTTCTTCCATGTACCTCACACGCTTCAATTTTCTAGGAAGTTGCATATCGATAAGGACATGAACAGAGATCAGCGGTTTTACATTATCTGATCAAAATGCTGTTTAATAGCCTTACAACATTGTCTCATTTAAATTTGAACTGTCTCATCAATTTTAGTTCATAAGGAGACAAAAGTCACATCAGTGTTTTCTTCTAGTAATATCTAAAATTGGATCCCGCCACAGATTTTCAACAAGCAAAGTACTTCCCTTTTCAACATCGTTTTGTCATTGTTTATGAGTCTGTGAATGGAGTGGAAGTGGGCCAGTATATTCATAGGAGTGAGAGCAATGATCTGAAGCTTTACAATGCAGTGGTACTTCTGATGTCAAATGGCATTTCTCCCTTTTTGTACCCATGACGTCATCACTTGGACTATTCTAAATGCCATTTCACATTGTCAAGGGTAATGTTAAGGATAACACAGGAGGCTGTATTTTGAGACAATATGACCAGGAAAGATGGTGACAAGAAGTGCAACAATTAATCGCCGGAGGTCGAGTTCATTTAGCATGTTTACAGTTTAGTAGGGAAATTTCAATATGAAGGACAGTGCGTGGTGTTACTGGAAACAGTGGATTTCAAGTATACATGTATTTTGACTATGAATATGGACATAGGGGTACAGCCGACGACAACAGAGCTGCCGACGACAACAGAGCTGCGGTTCAGTTTATCAATTGATTACCGATGTTTATCACACCATTTGACTTTGTTTGCATATGCAAGTGTCAGAAAACAACTTGGTGTGAATATTTTCTATACCCAAAGACATCGGCAAAATGGACTTGAAATCCACTGTTTCTAGAAACACTACGCACTGACCATCATATTGAAGTTTCCCCAGTAAATAAACTCGACCTCCGGCGATTGACTGTTGCAGTTCTGATCCATGTCATCGTCTTTCCCAGTCATAATATCTATAATTGCAAATCCGTGAGCTTTCTGTAGTGTTTTTTCTTCAGTTTTTTACCCGATATCAAACATGACAACGTGAAATGGCATTTGGAAGAGTCCAAGTGATGACGTCATGGAAACACCAAGGGAGAATCTTCATATGACGTCACAAGCACCACTGAGTTGTGGAGCTTGAGATCGTTGCTGTCACTCCTATAATTAGACTGACCCACTTTCACCTGATTGCGCAAACTCGTAAACAATGGCGAAACGCTGCTGAGACCGGGGAAAAGACAAAGAAATTTTTTCTAACAAGCCTAAAATCTAATGTTGAATTAATGGAAACATGGTTCCTTTAAAACCTTTTGCCGGAAAACGAGTTCTTTTGGAGTTGGGACTTAAATTGGGTGGGCAGTGCATGGTATTCATGAAAACAGTGGATTTCTAGTCCATTTTGCCGATGTCTTTGGGTATAGAGTGGAGACGCACATTAACCCCTAACGGACGGGAAGGACGGCAACGTCCACCACCGGCAACAGACGGGAAGGACATTGACGTCCCCATTGTTCTGACTTGATGACATCATTTGTAACATTCTGAAGGGCTGCAACTTGTTACAATGTGATCATGATAATGACGTCAGACTGACTGGATCATGAACTTTTGACCCCAGCACTTCATTAAGCAAATTTACTAACCATGGTTATAAATTTTATAGATTTAGCATGTGGATACACAAGTCCAGCCAAAAATTGGTTAGTCCCGCCAATCAACAAAATTTAGATAGCCTAGTCCCTTAGGGGTTAATTAAAGGCTTCGAAAATGAAACCGCAGCTCTGTTGTCGTCCACAGCTCTGTTGTCGCCGATTGTACAGCCGGACCATATAAGCTGCTTGACACCAGCCTTAGGCTTT
This sequence comes from Amphiduros pacificus, assembly GCA_949316495.1. Classification (NCBI taxonomy): domain Eukaryota; kingdom Metazoa; phylum Annelida; class Polychaeta; order Phyllodocida; family Hesionidae; genus Amphiduros; species Amphiduros pacificus. Next base: position 39,934,753 of record OX439001.1, on the reverse strand, counting down.
AGTTTAGGTTTTACAGTGTAACTTACACTCTTGCTTGCAAGCATGCAAGGCTGTTCATGAAACAAATGTTGAATCTACTACAGTATATGAAGCATTTCATACAAATGGAACTTACCCAATATCAATTTTGCCTGGAACATGTGTTTTCCGGATGTAAAATAAAAGTACATTCGTTAATCTCATATTTTTTGTGTTTAAAATAGACAAGCAAGTTCCCAAATTACTCTTGAAAGTTGAAAGAGACTTCACTTTTCCCTCACCAAAATGTCAAACCGCCCTTTACAACATTAATAATAAAAGCACATGTAGATGCTTATTCATGCAATTAATATCCACATTTATATAATACTAAAAATCTATTATATGAAGAAAAAATGTAGGAAAAAAGTGAAAGTTCTTCAATGAATATTGAGTTGATAGATTTGATTTATTTCTGTTTGTTATGAGGGGTCTGATGTAAAAATCCAACATGGCCGCGTTCATTAAAAACATGGGTTTGATGACATGCCCAAGAATATCCCAGGCTTTGCGTAATTGTGGCAATTCTGGAATACCAAGTAAGATTAATGTTAAAGATAATCAAAACGTGAATGATTTTATGGAGGAAATTACATAAATAAAGTGTATTTATCATAAAGAGCTCAGTGCCAATTTGCTGGGCGATAAATGGAAATTTCACCAATGACATCAGTGCAGTGCACTTGTCAACAGATAATGACCTAAAAATTCCCTCCTGCATGGTATGTTTCTGCTTGTTGAGCTGGGTCGAAGCTTTGGAGATACCACTTACTTTAAACCCCCTTTGATAACTTCACCCTTCCACTTCCTATTTGAGTATTTCTTGGACATTCCACTTATTGTTATATGCCCTTGCACTTCAATTTGCCCTTGTTAATCCCTAAGTTGGCCTAACAGACTAGCCTATCAAAATTTTGTTGATTGGCAGGACTAACATTTTTTTCTGACCTAGTATATCTTCATTCTAAATTGATGAAATTTATGACCATGTTTACTCAATACAATCAATGAAGTGCTGAGGTTAAAAGTTCATGAAGACATTATCATGATTACATTGTAACAAGTTGCAGCCCTTCAGAATATACAAATGAAGTCATCAATGGGGACGTGACTGTCCTTCCCATCCATTGCCAGTGAGACTTTGACGTCCTTCCCATCCGTTAGGGGTTATTGTGCATAGCTACTAAGAATCACCTATTACAGCAACTAAGCTGGAGAGTCACAGTCTCATTCACAGGCAGAAACTGGGCACTGACAAGTATTCTTTAATCATCACTCTTTTTTTTTCTTTTTCTTTTCTGGAGAGGTCAGCAAAACCTCGAAACAAGCTGTGGGCAACCACAGAGTACACACACTAATATTCATATTTTCAGTCTAATTATAATTATCACTCTTCCATGGGTTTCTTATGAGATGGTGTATGAGATGGAAAAGAACAAATATTTTGAAATGATTAGAGGGGCAAACACTGGAAAAGAGAAGAGCAAAATCAAAAAGATAAAATGCAAAATTGAAAAACATCCAGAGGTGAATACCGAGAACAGAATTGACAGTTATAAAGAATTACTTGAAAGAAAAGAAGGAAAACAATGAAAATTATAAATTAGGTGATGGAATTTCCACTCTATGTTATATTTGGAGTTCATGTGAGTTAAAAGACAGCACGAGATAAACAGAACAAACCAAATCTGTCAGATTCTTGTTGGGAGTGATTTCCTTCAGTAACCTGAGTTTTTTTTTCATAACACTTGAAATGTCAAAGAAAACAAAAATTTCAGTTGCTAATTCTGTGTGACCATGTCATTTTAAAGAAAAAAAATCTTTTTAATTGTGTATTTCTATATTTTACTCCTCAGCCAAACTTTACATAAGGATATTTTTAACACAACCTCCGTTTTTTGGCAAATTATGATCAAAATGAAAGATCAGTTGACACAAAATCCTGTAATTCTAACTTGGATATGTTTATTCTTCCAAATTAGAACTTGCAGTTATTCATAAGTGAGCAAAAATATAACTTGGGTAATTATTGTTGGCATGGTGTCCCTTAAAGCCCCAATTATCATTTGAGTATGATTATACTGATGGAAATAATGAGAGTCCGTGTCACATTTTACAGCCCGTGGAGCCAAGCGGTGGGTGAGAAGTGTACAAAAGGATTGGTATGAGAGGCGAATAGAGCAGGGTCCTGAACCAGAAAGACACCGCTCAGAGTGGTCTAATTGGTGAGTAAGAAAAATCATTGGATATCTATTTGACCCTGCATTTTAAGTTCAGATTTAATTAAATGATTTGAAGGATTGATTTCTTTATTATCTGACTCCTGCAATGCAACTACTGCCGTTATTTTTTTCAGGAATCATAATTCAGAAGTGTATGCATTTGGTAAAAGGCTTGGAGAAGAATTCAAGGATGCTACTTTACTGCAGGCATTCACTGATAAGTATGAGCAAGGAAATAATTTAAAATATACTTTTGGACAGTTTAAACTAATAAGCATGTTTTAATATTGTAATCTACTTCCATGTATCTATTTAACCCAGGAGTGTCAATCAGTTGAAGTAGTAAAACTTTGGCTGCTTAAAAAATCAAATCTGTTAATTTTGAGTTCCACAATATATTGAATATTGATGCCAAACTTGCCATATTAATGAACATATGAGTGTGACTAGAACACTGATAATATCAGATCAACTTTTTGTCAATATGCAAAACTATGAGAAGTCCACAATTGTTTTCTGAAATAGAAGTGTTGCATTGTTCAGCTGACGTGTTGTACATATTTACCAGTACATAATGTATTTTATTATTATCAGGTCATATCTTGAGAAAGAAGCAAAAAGAAGACAAAATCTTGAATTGGAAGCAGAGAACATTTCCCTCAATTTAGAGGATAACGCTGAACTTGCCAAGCAAGGTAAACATTATTTTAAACTTATGCAATCTTTGTCTGGCCAAGTCTTTGTCTGATCAAGATTACACACCAAATCATTGCTCTATATTAATTGACCAATGTTTCCTTTTGGTAGCGTAAATGACACAAAATTCTCAGTTTTGCTCACAAAGCAATCCTTTTAATGTTATCAAAAATGGCACTTTACAATTAAATACAACATTCCAATGAAACACGTTTGATTGTTTTATTTCCATTTTAAAACATGCTATTACCCCAGTTTATGGAAATATTTGTGAGGTTGTTAGAGAGTGCATCTCATGCCTTGAATACAATTTGATTTGATTTTAGGTACTGAAGTTGCCTCTGCATATATTGAAGCATACCTGAGGCACAGCTTACCTCGTCTGCCCGAAGAGGGAATTAGGTAACTCATATTTGCTTGCTTTAGTTAATAAACTGATTGCCATCCTGGTTTTTTTGTGCTAATTGACTTTAGAAAAAGTTATACAATTCTGGTTCTGATTTTGTTAAACAATTTTGGTAAGTAGTTTTTTATGGAGAAAAAACATTGAAATTATTCCCAAAAAAGGGTAGAATTTTGCATAGTGGTTAAAGTGGTTTGTACTTTTATGAAAGGTTTTATAAGAAATCTGAATGGCTCGACTGATGTGTGATCCAGAATAGCCTGAGATATTTACCTTAGGCCTGTCCTTAATTAAATAATGTAATATTTACAGGGCTGTGAGGGAATACTTATTGAGTGATGAGACCCTGTCGTATATAGCTGCCAATCTCGGGTTCAAGGATCTTATTTTATGTGAGGTAAGCAACAAACATAACAGAAAGTTCTTCTAAAAATAAAAATATTGTTATGAATCATTGTTAAATGGAACTCTCATTTGTTTGTACATGTAGGTGATTCTGTTCTAGCCAAATTTTAATAAATAAAATTTCATCAATTTTAGGAGCTTCCTCCAAGTTCTCAAACATACAGTCAGTCATTAAGGGCAGTGATTGGAGGTCTTGCCAACGATTCTGGAATAGAGAAAGCACAACTATTTGTGCAAGATTTTATTATCACACAGTTGGCTGACAAGAGTATAGATGAACTTTGGCAGATACACAATCCCATGGGGGTACTTGCAGACGTGCTGAGGGCACAAGGCATGGGAAACCCAGAACCAAGGTCAGATTTACTACTTTTCATCCCTGACAAAAATATATTCCTACTAAATGCAAATTTTGTAGATTTCTATTGTAAGTAGTAATTATTATTTTAATTTATAATTTAACATCTAGTTTGGCATTTGTGCAAAATCTGTGGGTATTTGCAAAACATTGGATAGTTTGGAAAGTGACTTTGTATAACTATTTTGCATTATTTTTTCTTATTCTGTAGTTCATGTATTATTACACATATTATCTATACATGCAGGTTGATATTTAAGACAGGCAGCGAGACGATGCTGGCAGCATATGCCGTAGGTATCTACAGCGACAAACAACTAATTGGAAAATGTAAGTGTATGGTTCTAGTTTTTATGTCCTTAAAAGAATCAATTATATATGTGGCCTTTGCTCTTTCGTTTGATTGATATTTTAAGGTTAAGGGGTGATCGGATTGTCCTAATCCATCACTCAGTGAACTCACACTAAATTGCCACTGATATTCCATTGAGCGACTTTCAAAAGAAAACAAAAAAGAGAAAACCTCCAAAATTATAATGTCAGTGATACAGTTATGTTCTTAGAAAAAGGCAGATTGACTTTGTACAAGATGTGTAATATCTTTTTTAAACTTAGTGTGAGTATGTTGCATTCAGATTCTTTTTGATAAATAATCAAGTTAATGTTTGTGTTTTAGCATATGGAGAAACAGTGACAATTGCAGAAGAAATGGCAGCAAGAAATGCATTGAGACAAATATTTGGCATTGACATTGGCCAAGCTGTTATTAAATTTGGCAGAGATGGACACAAATTAGACATTGACATGTCTAAAAAAAATGATAGCCTTGAAGACTATGCAAAGTACCAACTGTCATAACACTTATTTATAAAATGAAATGAAGCAAGCAGTGAAAAATTATGGTGTGAAATCAAGTATTTTATTTGGAAGGAAGAAAAGTTATCCTTAAATGGTGAAATCAATATAGATATCAGCCCCAATTGTGCTTATAATGTCGGCATCAAATTTTACATTACTTATAAATCTGTGAAAGGGGTATGACTTTAACTTCTTCTGTATTGCCTTTTGTACATATGATTATTATTGTAATAAATGTTCATAATATAGATACCATTAGTTGATTTATAGATAAAACAAAGTCATAATGAAATAATTTCAAAGTATTGAAATATCAATGAGATAATGGAGTTAAATATTATTTGATCCATTAGCACAGGTCACATCCATGTCAAGGACAATAGAAAGCCCAGCCATAAAATGGAGAGAGTGTTTGTCATATTCTTATACTGGTACACTTTTCAAAATATGTTTTGAAAATACACGGAGGACAATAGAAAGCCCAGCCATAAAATTCCTATACCAAATCAATCCCCAAGAATATCATCACAGGTCATGTGATAAATAAAATATGAAAGTCAGCTACTAGAAGTTCCAATTGCATAAAAATCTTCCATAAAATTATTTAAGAGTCCTTGCATAAGGTAAAAGATCAAATTAACATGGCATTGCACACTTATCCCTCAGGATCATATTCAACTAGACCATCCAGAGCTGTCCCAAACGATCCTATTGTCAGTTAATTTGAACATTTTATTCTCATCTAAAGTTTTGTCCCTATTATTTATTCTGAGACCACCATCTATGCAATGTTGAAATGCACACGTGGTGATTGTTGTTTCCTGCTTTCTGATTGGCCAATGTAATGTCCACCAGGTGTCTCTTGTGTACGTTGCATGTTGGGATTGGTTTGTGGACATGACAACTGATATGATGACTAACATTTTTCTGTGAAGGGAGTACAATAATATCTTGGCAACAAGTACACCTACAGAAAAAACTAACCAGTTTTTTAATCTTGTAAGAAAAAGTAGTTTTGGGTGTAATAACCTGATTGAAATAGGCATATCAATCAACTTTTGTTACCGCTATGATCCAAGCTTGCCAAGTTGCCCATGTGTGACAGATTTTAACACATCAGGTGGCAGCACGGACCACTCAAGCAGTGAGAATTGAGGATTGTTGAGATTCAGCCTGGCCTATCACATGCTCGAAGATTTGAACCCAACTATTTATTTGGCTGGCCTTTAAGTATTGTTGAATTTAAAGAGGCACCAAATGTTATACAATAGGCCAAATATGTTGTTTAACCCTTATTTCAGGACAGGTTTGTCAGTGAAATGTAAAACCCTTCTGTACCTGTTATGATTAAGCACATGTTACCATATAAATTGTCAACTAACTGTGGTTTAGGCAATTTATTGGTCAAGAACTCTGAACACATACATCATCTAATTATATCCTGGATTTTGCCTATAAAATATTCTTTGAGTTAATGTTGGCGACATCAGGTAAATTCCCTTTTCATGCATTGGTCCAAAGTGATCAGACATTTGCTCTGCAACAAATGTCCTTAGGAATCTACCGGTATTGCAAACATCTCATCTAAATAAGTATGATTTCTGTCAGTTAAAGTCAGCAATAAAACAAAACTCCATTTGTACAATATAGATTTTTTTCTATAAAAATATATTAAATACATTTTTATGTACAATATTTACATCATAATATAATTTTGTTTGATATATTATACTATGTTCCTCTTGTTTGTTAATTTTTAATCCAAGAAAATTGTTTTCAGAGCCATATATATTTGAATGAACACGAGCACCTTTTATTTCACTGCATTATCATTTTGTAGTTATTTAACATGTTTGAAAATATATTGCTAAAGTACAACTTTGCAATTTTTTCTATTAGTTTTGTCATCAGATCATGGTTTCCAATAATGCTGGCAGTTTTTTTTCATCAATGAATATAACCAGTTATGATGGGGGCAGTGTATAATTTGTATCTACGATTATTTAGATACTTCAAGGGCTTGATTTTCAAGTTGTAGTTTGGCGATATCATGCAATGCCTGTTGTATTTTCTCGAGTAGTGTTTCTCCACGCTCCACCACATCCTCTAATCTTCTTGCTGCTTCCTGGTTTTCCTGTTCCAACCTCCGCAAACTCATTGTCTGATCAAAATATAAATTAAAAGATACATATTTAAGTATGTGTACATGTATATATAAATCACAATTTACTAAGAGATTGCAATTTACATGCCAACTTTAAGCATTTTTCAAGGACCAACATTACATTTTTAAGAACCTATTTTGCTGATAACTTTAATGTCATTCATGAAAGTAAATGTATTTTCGTCATTGGCTAGTACTCCAAAAACCTTCTTGTGGAAGGAATTTTTAATTTGCAAATTACATTTTTCCATGACCTTTCTTGTATCCAGGGCATACACACACCATGCTGACAAGATGAAGGAATTACTATAGTGCATTACTAGAGTACATAGAGAACAGACCTGAAGTTCTGGAGATGCATCCTCACTGGGAAGAGAGTCTATCAACACGTCTATATCTTTAGCTGTTCTTGCAATCAGTTGTGCAAACAACATAGCATGTTCTGGAATGATCAAGATAAACATTAAAATACAAAATATTAAATGAAAAAATAAAATAAAATAAAAAAACAAAGTCCCCAACTATTCACACATTAAGGTGTATACCAATCCAGAACTTTAAGTACCAAGAGCTATGCTTATCATTGCTTTTTGAAATGTTGCTCATTAAAATCCTTTTCAAGAGCAGATTTCAGATGATAATTTCGACCAATCAAAATGCAAGCTACATATTAAATTCGGCCCCAATTTGCTATCTCGACTCTCATTGGCTAATATTTGTGGCAGAATGGCAGTGTCCTTGACAACAAAGCTATTAGATTATTGAAAAAATCTAATAGCAAATTTTTGCCTTGACAACTTAGATATTAGATTTTTTTTTAAATCATGACAAAATGGAAAAAGAACTGAGCCATATGGAAAATAGATAGAATTTGACCTGAAAACAGCACCTTTCTTACTAATAGTTAAGACCTCCACAAAGTAATTCCAGAGGAAATCAAAGTTGACAGACAGAATGACAGAAAGTTTCCCCCCCATCACTGCAGAAGCTATGGTGACAAAGTCAGATAGTCTGCATATGTAGATAAAAACATATCCTTTAATTTAATTTCTTTTCATGAGGAAAAATAGATTTTGAGGCATCTAACATTAAACCAGGATGGAAGTAGATATTTCATTTTTATTTTTAAAGAACAAAAACTACCAGAAATACCTTCATTTTGGACTGCTGGTGGTTTAGAACCTGTCTTCTCAAACCCAGTAAATTGTCCTGGCACGGCACTTTGCTGAAGAATGCCAACACTGTTGCAAAAGTGTTCTCCCAGCTGAAAATTGAAGATATACAAAAATTATTAGATAATGCTCAGGAGAATAAATTTCCTGGAAAAATATTCAATATATTTAAGTCAAGTAAATTGTCGCACTTGGGACTAAATCTTTGCAGCATACTTTGACAAAGATGTAAACAATATCACTTATATATTGTAAAGAAATGCACTTATTTCATATATATCTTTTTTTCTAAAAAAAATAATTCACTGACAGGTTCCTGAAAAACAATTCTTCACAAAACTATTTTATGTTGGCTCAAGAGTTTCATGTGCCAGAGAGGCCTGTCTGCACTTAATCTGCATATGTTCACAGAACACAACATAACTTTAACATAGATTGTCACTCAATAAACAATGCCATATCTCAAAACCCATAGATATTGCCCTTGAAAGTTGGAAATACTATTTTTATACATCAAGGATGAACTAGTATTTTTTTAAAAATCTCAAACCCATTCTCAAATGTCTTGTTTTTTTGGATACTTCTCATGGAATGAATCATCTGGTATATTTAATGTACTAGACAAATCTGAAGCTGCCCCAGAGGACCCTGTTGTCAATTAACATTTTTTTTCAGTTGTTCAATTATTTGTCTCTTTCATTTATGCAATGTTAAAATGTAGACATGTGGCGATCACTGCTTCCTGCCATTGCTATTATGGATACTTCTTATAATCATCTGTTAGCTGCTCTGTGATTGGTCAAAATGATTGCAATTGTCTCCCACTGATGTGACTGGTCCCTAAACCTCATGTGTGTGCATCACTCATAGGATCATTATTAAGATATGAGGGGTTGTTGCTAATCTCTCCTCCCTCATTGCAGACATAAAGAGAAAAATGTTGGTTGTCCAGTTGAGCCACCAGAGCATGAGAAGTAGTGATCTGAAGCCATCACCAACTTGGCTCAGGGTATCCTTCCGCCATCACCAACTCACTGAATCTGCTCACACAGATTCCCCGACTCGGTATGTTTTGTTTTTATACCTCAGAAAACTACTGTATTTTTTTTAAAATGATACATGAAACAAGATATTTATCATTAAAAACGTTTTGTAATCAAAGCACATGAATACACCACCTCATTTGACCCCGTCACGTGACCCAAAGATAGTGCGTACAGCCATAGACTGGTTGCCGCCCTCTGTGTATACACAATGTTTTTGACACTTGGTGGGGAACCAGTCTAAAGATGACCGACGGAAAATAGTTCGCACTACCCGAATACGCCACAACGGATACGGCATGGTTGTATTCATTGGAAACCTCGTCGATCCGCGCATCACTGATGTATAAATGTTATTTCCTGAAGAATTTCATCACTGGCTTGTATCTGGTCAAAATAACCGTGATACGAAGTGGACTGTGCTACAGAACTGTCACAATAGACCACGGTCAAACTGCTGAATTTGGGTATTTTATAAATGTAAATAGGGCATCACACCGGTACGCGATATTATCGAGATACCGGTATACAGACATCGATACGATAACCGGTATTGTCATACTGGTGCTTCGATATATTATAACACAGATTTTTTACTCGATATTGTACGCATCGTAAGTTTTTTAATCTTTCAAATGTAAATACGACAACTGAGGGATCCATCATTGCGCAATATATTAATATTTGAATGGGAATGAATACGTTGTGACAGCACTCCAATCGTTTTCGCGCCAAAAATAAGAGCTTCTCCCCGTCACTTCCGGTTTTCGAAATAACGAACTCGTGTTGCGTATGCATATTTAAGCATTGTTAAATTCACATTTTCTCCAATTTGAGCAATATATACACTTATTTATAGGAGGCGGACTATTGTTGACACGTCGTAGAATATTTCTGTGTGTATTTTAAGCCGAAGATATTAAATATATCGCCGTTTGGGGAGCTTGCACCCGGACCGATAAAGACAGTCAATTATTCTTCTATTTCGGTTCAGTAATATCGATATGTATCGAATATTGATAAATCATCGATACGTATCGTATCGTATCGATGAAATCCAACGATATGATGCCCTAAATGTAAATTATCCACAACTGGCGCAGGTGTTAATTGTCCACAAGTTGGAGAAAAGATGAGTTTAACAATGCTTAGAAATGCATACTATTTACGTTTTCGAAGACTTAAATGGCTGCCAAACTTGAATGGCTGTGCTAATGTCAAGGCCTGAGTGAAAAATGAGAATATTCACAGAAATATATGGCAGCTGTCTTCAGGTTTTAGATAAGAGGAGGGAATGAGAAAGCTACCAAATAAAATGCATAGGCACTTGGTGCCTCAGCCCACTTCGTCACACGGTTATTTTGACCATGGCAAAAATCCTTGTGCCCGTCCAGTTTTCCCAGGGTTCCCACTTTTGGAAATCAGGACTTTTTCCCCAACATTTTCCCGACTTTACATGCCCATTTCCAGACCAAACAATATTTTTAGAAGGGCGTCCGAACACATAGAAGTGTAATGTATCCAAAAGACGGAGAAAATGTGACTATAACAACACTAAAGCATGCATACACACCACTACGAGGCCGCCATTTTGAAAAGCGGAAGTGACAGGGAGAAGCTGTTATTTTTGGCGCGAAAACAATCAGAGCACCACCAGTGTATTCAGTTGCATTGAAATATTAACATATTGCGCAATGATGGATCCCTGACAGTATGTATTTACGTTTTCGCGCGCGTTTGTTTTGCCTTTAGGGCTAGATGTTCAAGGTTTTGACTGATCAAGCTGTAAGTCTATGGAGCATACCCCGATTATCGGTCCATGGCGGCCATGTTTTGCCTCAAAATTTCTGCTTTTGTTTGAGAAGGGATTTGTGAGTGCGTGGCAGAGTATGAAGATTTTCGTGGATTTTGCCCAAGGATTTTGCCTTGGGTTTTTTTGGCCTTGGGATTTTGCAAACTTACGCGAGCTTGATTTTTTAAAATCAACACTTAAAATGGCTTGAATGGTGGGAACCCTGTTTCCGTCGCTACCAATTACAGCCGATTACAGCTGCTAAGCCGGAGAGGACCCTTGTAGCCGCTGGCAGTCACGGCATACTTCATTGGCGGAAACTGGTTGTTGATGAGTAGTGACACTAACACAAACACTAGTGACAGGCTAGTCATGGCATCCACTCCCTAAATAACAAGCCCTTCCAAAGAGATTTTTTCTTGTCATTTTTTATTTTCATTTTACACATTTGAGAGCACATAGGGGCAGTTTTTAGGTCGTGGAGTACTCCAGTAAAAAAAATAAGATTTTTAAATTTCCTGGCTTCTTCATAAAAATGCACTGTTTTCTTCTGAATCGTGATGGGACACTTGTTAAAAGTGCACTACAAGGTTACCTTACATATTTCTGAAGATGACTGCATTGCCAGTGTAACATTTAAAGTTTTATATTGCTTGAAACATCCAGCAGAAAAAAAATGAAGCATCGAGTGGAAACCTCTCAATGTTTGAAATTATGAAAAGACCTGAAAACATCACCAGATAAAACACCCCTAAAGCAGTGAAAAACCATTCCCCACAATACACAAAAAGTGGAGGGTGAAATGTAGTCACGTGGTCTAAACCAGTCTTAACATTGGCGGCCATTTCAATTCAGAAGAAGCTGAAATTCTTGTCCATTTAAAAGTGTGATAACTGACTTAAAACAGGAAAAAATGATTGTTTTACAACTGGATATTGCAGAAAACAGATTATACTTTGCAAACAGCCAGGCCATGTAAGCAGTGAGTACATAACTACGACACCTGCAGTGCGTGTTTACCACGCGCAGCCCACTGGGCTGCGCTAGGGCAGATTAAATTTGACGATCTCTCTCTAGCCGTGAAATGGCCGCCGGACCCAAAATAAACAAAAGGCAAATTCACTGCTAGAGATACTCGAGCTAGTGACAGGCATGCATGCGACTGCGAATGCCAAATTTGTCAAAAATCAGACCAAATCGGACAGGAAGGAAATGGGGGACCAAATAGCAAATGCGTTGGTTCTGTATGGTAAAGATATTGGGATGACAGAAAATGTCTTTAATTATTTAGTTCCATAGAAAATCAAATATATAGTACCCCGCCAACAGAATACTTACTTGATTAACCGAGTCCTGCAGTTGAGTCAATCTGTCCGCCATATTTAGCGACCTGTACAGTTTTGTCCCCGCAAAGTATTACTCCCAACTATTTTATTTACGATGATTAATTAATTTATAAAATATATCAATTATAATTATACAATAATAAGACAGCTCATAATCGTTGGCATCGATAAATTTATAGTAATTTAATGATGAATGTAGTTTATCTATTACTTTATAGAGGATATTATTTTCCAGATCAATTTAACACAGTCCACAGTGGCGTATGACAATATATTGCAATCCACAGCAGTTCCCCTCTGGTGGAGATTCATTTTACGCACACTCCTTTGCATTGTATCCGCTGTATTGATACTCTCGGTTTTAGGTGCGGAGTGTGCTTCTAAGTCCCGTGCACTGAAACCTACAGCCCCGCGCAATCTGCTATCAACTTCCTTTCTGAACCCAACTTTCGTTCAGTAAACTGTGCGTGTACGACGTTTCGTGTCTTAGGAGACTTAAAAGTGAGTTTGTACTTCAGTAAATTGCAATAATGATAAATGATGACTGTAGAATAGCAAGCCATTGTTTCAAGTGACATTTTACCCACAGTAGTGAAGATTTTTGACGTTTGTGCACTTGTGACTTCACAATTCACCACTTGAAATGTGCAACCCACGTGTCAGACCACAACATGGGATGAGCAGGCACATCATTTTAGCCTTTCTTGATCAGAAATCCAGCATGTATTATCTCTCAATTCTTAATATTGCCTCAATTTTGTAGCAGGTTGTGATTTCCACGAGTTGTGTCAGTCAAGAAATTGTTACATGGTGGCGCAATGTTGAATGACAGTGCGTAGCTAGTCCACGAAAATGTCAAAAGCTTGTGCAATAATTCATTACTCACTCAAAACTGTGTTTTTGAAAGGCTTCTTCATTAAGGCTAGACCTTGCTCCCAGATGCTTCAGAATATTATTTTCTACTTCATATAACAGTAATTTGGGTTAGGTAAGTGAATATTCTGGGACAGAAAATATGAATTCTCGCGAGTAAATTAGTTGAAGTTAGAACTGGTTGAGAAACTTTTCAGGATATTATATTTTAAGAGGTATGATTGCAAGATTCTCTTTTAACCAGACGAAATTTTCAGGATATTTACTCTGAATAAAGCCTTTTAAAAATGGGAGATGGTCACTCCATATTATGGCTTCTGTCCTTATCAGCAACTTATGCTCTGTAGCCTCAGTGACCACCCTTGCTGGCCAAGGGCAGTCTTTGAAATTTTATGAGTTTTGAACAGGGTGAATTGAGGTCGCATGGAGAGACTTGACAACCTTTAAATAGCCCACAGTCAGTTACTTGGCCATGGTTCTGGCAGATTTAATAATCTTTGTATTCGCTGGAGTTAAATAATGTTTTCAACATTGTTGTAGAATGCGTTACGTGGCCGCATACCTGCTCGCTGTCCTTGGAGGCAACAAGAGCCCAGCAGCTAAAGACATCAAGAGCATCTTGAGCAGCGTCGGAATTGATGCTGAAGATGAAAACATCAAGAAGGTCATCGATGAATTAAATGGAAAGAGCATCGAAGAATTAATAGCTGAAGGTAAGCTACAATATAATGATCAAATTTTAAATGAATGCGAAATGTTGAATATCGCCGTTCTTTACAATTTCCAGTGTGATGTCTATTCTGTCTATTAGATCATATTGTGCCACCAAATCTAGACATAGATGAGAACATAATGATTCATTTGGTTAAAAAAAAGTTCATCAAGCAAAGGTTTATTTAGAGAAGTAAATATAGAAATACATAAATGTACAATATCTGCTATGATGAGCAACTTAGGACACCTTCTGAAGAAATGTGTTGATTCTTTGTTAAAAACTGAGCAGATATTCCGTGAATTATATCTCGCGTGAAGGTCTCTACTTGTGAATAAAAAATAGCAATTTGAAAAAATAAAAATTGAATGAAGAATAAGGGAACAGAAATGAAGATGTTATTTTCTGTACTCGCTAGATATTTTTTACATTGAGTCTATTGGTGTTTTTTTTCAGGCCGTGAGAAGCTCGCATCCGTACCATCTGGTGGTGCTGTAGCTGCCAGTGCCGGAGGCGCTGCTGCTGCTGGTGACGCCCCTGCTGAAGGTAGTTATCAATACAAATGTCTTGTTCTGCACTTGACAGAGTTCTGGCCTGCTTTTATGTTGGTCGCCATCTAATAAGACTAAAATGGCCTGGGGTGATAAATGAAATTGCAGATTTCTACAAATTCAAGTTTTTCTCACCAGTCTAAACAAAAAAAAATTAATTTTTTTAGTCATTAAATATATTGAGAAGCCTTCATTTAACCTTAATATGTAAAGTACAATAAGGTTGGGTTCCAGCAGCAATGATGACCAACTTAGGACACCTTCTGCATTGTATGTGAAGATGAACTAAATCTACTGAGCTGCATTGTACAGTACCAACATTTATTTAGAGCTGATAACAAAAAATTATTATAAATTAATAGTTTGGTCTAATTGGTCAAGCATTTAATTTTCCCTATCTGCTCTCCCATATACGCTGCATTTTCAGAGCGCTGCGATCGTATTTGACCCAATTCTTTGCACATGGCACATCCGGGTACAGCGGCGACAGGCTGTTTGGGGCATTGTCGCCTCTGCCTCACTTTTTATCTCACTTTTGCTTGCATAATGTAGACATGAATTACGTAGATTGCAATATACTTGTATAAAGATTACACAACAAAGACGCTTTAGCGCTGACATTAGCGTGTCAATGTATAATGTCAGTCTGAAATTTCCCTCCCATCTTGAAGCAAGGCGGGCGGAAGTTTACAATGCAACATCTTTCCCTTCATGCACCGCTCTCTCGCGCCAATTTCGTTATTTTTTCACGGACCAGCTAAAAATCCGGGAGAGCAGATAGCGAGAATTAACTCAACAAGGACCTATAAAGGAATGCATGACCAAATTTACTCTTCACCTGCCCTCTTGACCTGCATTTTCCTATGCCCTCTTTTGACCACTGACATCTTTGAGATTTGGTATCCAAAATGTAGTAGTCCTTATCACCAAGATTTTGATTGAATTAAGAAAAAGGTTGGAAAGCCTCAGTAACTGTAGAACCCAAGCTTGTAATGTGTGAACTAGCTACCTTGTGGCATTGTCAAAACAATTTTCTAGAATCATATTTTTTGCAAGTTCATTTTATTCAAACAAAGGATGAAGAAAAATATATTTCTTGGTCCCATACAAATCAAATCTTGAACCTCAAAGGGAAAGGATTGAATTTATTAGGCAGGTGATAGGTCCACTCCATAAAAGACTAATAATTGTTGAGGCAGCACTACATTCACTACAGCAATGATGACCAACTTAGGACACCTTCTGCATTGATTGTGAAGATGAACTTTAAATCACTGAGCTGTATAACTATTAGATGTCAGAATGTGCAATATATTATATTGTTAGATAATGAATTTGTCACAACTGAGCATGGAATTCATGAATTACTCTCAATCCTTAGTGCATTTAGGGACATTAACAACCTTGAAGACATTGATGCTAGCAACATTTTAATAATGTGAGGTAATGTCAGGTTTTTGATCAGACAAACTTTGTGGGATTTAGATAATTGGTATTAAAGTGAACTTTTATTTGTGTTTACAGAGAAGAAAGAGGAGAAGAAGGAAGAATCCGAGGAGGAGTCTGATGACGACATGGGATTCGGTCTCTTCGACTAAATGCTTATAAACATCCAGGACAGTGCAGGATGATGACCAGTGCAACATTTTGTACTAGATGAAAGTGGTGTAAAAAGTGAAATAAAAAAAAACTAGAAAAATTAATATTTTGTTTTTGTCCTTTTATATCCATCTCACCTTGTGATGGTTTGTTTGTCTGCTGCTCATTGATGAGTGATTTAGTGCCATGGGCTCAAAAGCTCAAAAAACCTGATGAAGGTCGAATTTTAGTGAGCTGGCAGAAAGAAATTGAGCAACCCAAAATCTAAAGATATATTGGAAATCTTTATATACATTTTATTTCAATGTATTTATTTTAATGTACAGAGAAGCACTGACCTGCTGCATTGGGCCTAATCACTGCAGCGTGATACAAAATTAATCTATTGACGGAATGTGTGTGAACTTTGTTACTTATTCACAGTTCATTATTCAATTTTTTTTCTAAATTTATAGAAGAATATGTCAAAATGTCTGATTTCCAAAATTGTGTTCCAAATATCACTACTGGATTTTGTGCCATATTATGTGAAAGGAAATTATAAAAACCAAAATATTTATACAAGGGGAAAAAACAAGTGCAGGTAAATTCCAAGGTCACCAAATTTTGTGTACAGGTTGAGGGGGTCCCATGCTACCCAAGTGAGAAATAGCAACAGGCGACCGCTACACTGCTCAGTAGGAGGCACTTGTCCCCAATTTAACTAAAACCTAGAGTATGTTGGTCTCCCAGGTACATCTGCTTTATAATTCAATTATAAAGCAGATGTACCTGGGAGACCAACATACTCTAGGTTTTAGTTTCGAACTCGCTCCCTTCTCAAACGCATAATTCAATAGGCCTAGGGGCTTATTGTTATGTGTCCATACGTTGTGGGCTACTCTGTCCACCAGAGCTGAGAGCTGCTGCACTGAAACCAGGGATCTGGTGAAAGCTGGATTTTTAATCTTAATAGATATTCAGTAATGTCTAAAACTGTACCTAAACTTATGGCAATTCCAAATGTAAGCTTCCAAAAATGACATTTCCTGACTTCAATGATAAAAGTCACCACAACATGTTTAGTCTCTTTACCGACCCAAATCATGATAAGGGTCTGGTTTGGGTCATTGAGAGCATGGCTAAGATTTGTCAGAATCACTGCCTGTACCACTGGGGGGATACTGGATTCGGTAACTGCAGTTACCGAATCCAGCAACATTGTCAGCAAGTAGAAATAAGGTTTAGTTGTCTTTCTACGTTTTTTCAACGTGCTGAACACGTAGAAGGATAATGTTGTGGTCTGACCTAATAACGTTGTGACGTTAGCACATTGTTTTTTTGGCAACGTTGTCAGCACGTAAAAGAAAACCAGTGGTGATTAAATTGGCCAATAGGTGGCTGCAGTACTACAGAAAATGGTGACCTGCAACAATTTAGTTAAGTAATTCAAAGTTACAGTGAATTTAACGGATAAGATGTAATTTTCTGAATGACTAAAATATGATAAATAAAATGATCATGTCTTTTGTTGTGATAAAAGTTTAATGCTATCATCTTCTGCAATATATGTCCATATAATTTCAGACAATGTCAAAAAATCAGCATAACATGTCAGTTGATAGGCTAGAAGAGGTTGTTGCTGATGGTACAATCCCAACTGAGTAACGAGATTTGGCCGAAGATATATAGCCAAATTTGTTCACAGCTGAGTGTATATGTACCACGTGCTTGCAACATGCTGAGCACCACATGCTTGCAACATGCTGACAGCTGTGCTGAGCATATGCATACATCGTTTTGTCACAACTTGTTCAAAACATAATGTCAGTTAATTTACAATGTCCTCTCAACGTGCTGAGCACGTGTTCACAACGTTAGCAAGTGTTCACAACGTAGAAAAAACGTGCTGAGCACGTGCTCACAACATTGTACAACAACGTGCTCACAACGTGATCTGATGTTCACAGATCTATGTACATACAACGTCATGTTACAACGTGCTCAGCACCAAAACACAATGTGCTCACAACGTAGAAAAAACGTAAAATTGTTAGCTGGGCCTATCCCAATTGTATTGTAACATAAAGAAATTGTGAAGACTATGTATTGAGTTAAAAAGAAGTTTGTCAAGTTTCAAATTGGAAAGGATGAGGGTTGCCGAAATGACTATTATGTGAGGTTAATTCATTTTATTTCAATCAAAATAATTAATTTTTAATATGCTGACATATTATATACATGTACATGTTTTATATATTTCAGGTATATTTGGATTTCAATATTTTAATCAATATGTTATAAATTAATACATGCATCAGTTTCAGTCATCAGTTTGCGTGCTTGTGGCAATCCAATTTTGGCATAAAATTTTAATTTCCTGCAAATTAATCATGACAAACACATGTGGAAACATTGCACAATTTTGATTCTTTTGGGGAAACATCTGCTAAGTGTATGTGGAAATGTGGTCACGTGGATTTTCCTCGTTCAGTCACGGCAACACACCAGTGCCACCAGATTACAGAATAAATGCTTAATACAGGATCAATGCTTAATACCTATAATTTTTTAAACCTGGAATTCCAAGTTTCAGCAGGGAAATCCTAAGATTCACTCCCTGCATCCCAGATTCCAGCACAACATATGCAATTCATTGTTGCTCTCAGACAAGAGGCACGTGCAAACTATTCATCCTGAGCTTTAATGGACATGTCATATAGCTCTAAAAATACATGGGATAGGCTAAAAGAAATGTCAGCACCCTCATATATGCCTAAAATACAAAGTATTTTGAAAATAATATTTGACCTTGAAATGACCTTGATATGACCTTGAACAAAGAAAACTGAGAAAATCAACAGTTCTTCAGCTTTAATCAATATTGTTTGTATCTGTGAGTGAATATGAATTCAGCAATGCAAACTGTATGAAAAAATATTAAATACTAGTGATTTTATGAGCATTTAAAGATTGTGACCTCAAGGCTACGGCCGTTATAATGTAAAGTCTATGGGAAAAAATATTCCAACTCATTCAAGTCAGTATAGCTGGCAATGAACTTTAACTATCAATTAGGTCTGGTTTGTTTATTAATGTACACCCTTCTCCTGTAGATTTCAAGTATCAAATACAGTAATATCAATGAACAAATTTTTGCCCGGGGTCTTTTTTTCACAGGGATCAATGCGAAATTCTGCGCATTGGATTATACTGGGCATTGAAAAAAAATGGTAATTCTATGAAAAATCTTCCGGGCAAAAAGGTTTTTCATCACAGACTTATGGAAAATACATTATTTTTTAGCAAAATATGTGTACAAAGAGAGATAAACCAGACCTAATGCATATATTTGAAATTTAAGCATATTCTAATACAATATATAGCTATTCCTGAGATTTATTTACATTTTTAGAGGCTAAACCCCACACCGATAGCCTCTTTGTACCCATAAAGCATTGTACTTCATTAATGTTAACTCAAATTACGGTAAAAATACCTTCAGATATTTAGGTGCAAAAATTTATAATAATATAAATGATGATATTTTACAATGCAACTCAACTAAAAGCTTTACAAGAAATTTACAAATAAGTCTTATTAAAAACTATTAGATTTCATTACAAACCTGACAGAAATTGTATAATGTGCAAATTTCATTGTTTTTTTTTTACTTAAATATACTGATATATTATCTTTTTCCTTACTTAAAATGTAAATATTTATGTTAACCACTATGATTATTTGTTATATTTAAATGTACAGGTGACCAGCTCGATAGGCTCCCGAGCCTTTCTGGTAACCTCCTTTATTTCATAATTGTACTGTTATAATTTTATTTGTTATTGGAACTTATGTAATTATGAAATATTGGAAATAAACCTCATATCATATCACTTTATTAAACTCGGATAGTAGACTGTAATAATAATGTGAATCAAACTACACATAAAAAACAATTCTTATTTACAAATAAGACAGGATTTTATAACTAATATTTGATTAATCAGAAATATTTGGACCCTACCAGTGCTAACGAAATGACCACTTAGGCTTGCCCTGTAAAGTGATAGGTTCACCACGTCGCCCTCTGCTGGAGTTTGTCCGTAGGCTCTCAGCGCTCACGAGACACAAGTTGAGCAGCCAACATCACAAATCAGAAAATCAAGTCACAAAACAAGCTGAGCCGCCTCCGAGCTCAAGGGCAAAACAGTACAGACAAAATGTCTCTCAATTTGTGCCGGTGCAAGGTTATACATTCCTTATCAAGAAGAGGGAAAATCGAGGTAAATTTGTTGCTCTTATTTTCACACAGGATCAATTTGACATGCGTTTTATATGGGCGATAATTCAGGACATCGCCAGAATCAGGTAGCTCGGCATCTTTTAGGAACTCCCTTGCCAGAGTATAAAGGTTGGCAACAAGCAGCTAGTGTGTACCAGCTGCACCCCTTATACCCAAAGACACCATCAAAATAGACTTGAAATCCTTTGATTTTAGAAATACCATGCACTGCCCATCCAATTTAACCCCTAACATATAGGGCCTAAGGGACTAGGCTATCTAAATTTTGTTGATTGGCTCATAGAGAAACTATAAGATAGAGGAACATCCCCACTTTAATCCAATTACCTACCAATTAGTACTGGGCAAGAGCAGCCTAGCTAGCGGTGTGGTGTTACCTCCTTTGTACCATACGTGCGTTGCCAGTTTGCTATATTTGTTTACTTAATTGGCAGAAATCAATGCTGGCCCTCAAGACCCTTTTTCGCTTGCGTTTGTTTTGCCTTTAGGGCTAGATGTTCGAGGTTTCGAGGTGATTAAGCCGTAAGTCAATGGAGCCTACCCCGATTATCGGTCCATGGCGGCCATGTTTTGGCTGATTAATTCTGATTACACCGTCAGATGTCGCTTTTGTTTGAGAAGTGATTTGTGAGAAGTGCGTAGTAGAGTAAGAAGATTGGGATTTTGCAAACTTACGCGAGCTTGATTTTTTAAAATCAACACTTGTTTGCAATTCCATGCTTAAAGATGAGTCTCAGACTATCTAGGTCATTTCTTGTGCATGTGTTGTTGTTTTCTGAGAAAGTGGTACTTTGTTTCATCTTTCTACGATGATTTTAACCAAATCTGTTCCCTAAAAGTGATCACAAGACTGCAGACAAGTAACCTGTTATAATTTATTCCGCTGATAAATGCTGAAAATGTTAAAAGAATGATGTGACAGTTCAAAACATGTGCTTTAAAGTCATATGAATTACATTGATGGCGGATAGTGGCGGATAGGTGAAAATTGAGTGCAAAGTTGCACCTTCCTATGGCTCTTGGTTCAGTTTCTGACAGGCATTTGACTGATTGACCAATGGGGTGGCCAGTTTGTGCTTATGTAGGTCATAGAACTGCCAGCAACCCACAGGGAGCTTATCTCAGTTATCTGTTAGCCAATTAAGAGCAATTTGTGTCATTGTGAGTCAGTTGTCAGATTGTTTCCACAGCAGTTGTGAGCAACGCACCCTGTACCTTTGAAGTATGTTTGGATGTCCCTCTATCTATTTTTTCTCTATGATTGGCTGGACTAACCAATTTTGGTCTGGACTAGTGTATCCACGTACTAAATTTATAAAATTTATAACCATGGTTACTAAATTTGCTTAATGAAGTGCTGGGGTCAAAAGTTCATCAAAAGTTCAGTCTGACGTCATTATCATGATTACATTGTAATAAGTTGCAGCTCTTCTACAAATGACGTCATCACGCCAGAACAATGGGGACGTCAACGTCCTTCCCGTCCATTGCCGGTGGTGGACGTTGCCGTCCTTCCTGTCCGTTAGGGATTAAGTCCCGACTCTGTAAGAACTCGACTTCCGGCGACTAACTTTCAAAGAATTATGTACTGTTTAAATCAACTTAAGATGTCAGCCCTGTTTGAAAAAATTTCTTTGTTATTTCTTCATCTCGGCATCGTTTTGCCATTGTTTACGAGTTTGAGCAATCAGGTGAAAGTGGGTCAGTCTAATTATAGGAGTGACAGTAACAATCTCAAGCTCCACAACACAATGATGGTTCTGACGTCATATGAAGATTCTCCCTTGGTGTTTCCATGACGTCATCACTTGGACTCTCCCAAATGCCATTTCACGTTGTCATGTTTGATATCGGGTAAAAAACTGAAGAAAAAACACTACAGAAAGCTCACGGAATTGCAATTATAGATATTATGACTGGGAAAGACGATGACATGGATCAGAACTGCAACAGTCAATCGCCGGAAGTCGAGTTTAATTAGTGGGGAAACTTCAATATGATGGGCAGTGCGTGGTGTTTCTAGAAACAGCGAATTTCAAGTCTATTTTGCCGATGTCTTTGGATATAGTGCAACCTTGCACTCTCGGCGGTGCCATTTGGCTTTGCCGAGTAAACTTATAGATGTAGATGTCGAGTTCATTTAGTAGGGAAACTTCAATATGATGGGCAGTGCGTGTTGTGTCTGGAAACAGTGTATTACATGTCTATTTTGACAATGAATATATGGGTATAATGTTAACAAGGACATGTTGAAAGTGGATAATTTAATTGATATTAATTATATGATTAAACAGGCACAGTCGAATAGGTTATGGATGAACAGAGTAACTGTTGAAGAACAGAACAGTCGAAATAGCCAGTCACCCTTTTAATTACTCCAAAATCCATCACTAGCATCAGCCAGGTGGACTTCAATATCACAATTTTCTTAGTGTATACAGGTGAGGACAACAAAGCTGCGATGTAGTTTATCGATCATTTACCAGTGATTATTTACCATTTGACTTTGTTAGCACATTCATGTGTCAGACAACAAGACAAGAATGTTTTTGTAAATGCAGATGCATTATAAATGTTTTGAAAATGGAACCACGGCTTTGTTGTTGTCGCATGTACAGGTCCTTGCATCCAAAAGTGGTCACAAATTGGTTAAATGTGACTCCCAGCAATTTACACCCTTACTTGCTCAGTCTTTCCCAGTCATAATGTCTCAAAATAAACACAATTGTGCTATTTATCACCCCATTCTTCTCCCAAACTTGTAAACAATGCTGAGATCAAGAAACAACAAATATTTTTTGAAAAGCTGATATTAACCCCTGACATCAGTGTCCACCACCGGCAACGGATGGGAAGGACGTTCACATCCCCATAGTTCTGGCTTAATGATATCATTTTGTGACATTCGATTGGGCAGCAACTTGTTACAATGTAAAACAAGTTACAATGTTAAACTGATTGGATCTTGAACTTTTGAACCCAGAACTTCATTGAACATATTGAATAACTGTGGTTATAAATTTTGTCAATTTAATATGAAGATACACTAGTCCAGAAAAAAAAATTGGGCAGATCTGCCATTCTACAAAATCTAGATAGGCTAGTGCGTTAAATTGAAGGGAATACAGCTTCTTTAATGCCTGAAGCCCAGTTTCCCTATATGCTGTGCATTATTTAGTGAGTTATGGGTGCATTGCATCAAGTGGAGCATCATTTTTTCTCGCATACCATTCTGAGCAATACCATGTTTCCATTTATGACGTCCATAAGCAAATTGAAGCACTTATAACCTTTTGCATAGGCATAGGGTGAAGGACAGTCTAATTTTGGAGGCCAATCCATATTTTTTCCAGTTTTATCACAAAACTGACACATAGATGTGAACACTTCATGATGCTCTGCATGGCAGACTCTACATATGGAAGCCTAATGGACCGGAAGGATATTGAACAACATCCACCACCAGCAAAGGATGGGAAAGATGTTAGCATCCCCATTGTTCTGACTATAGGACATCATTTTATTAAATGCATTATACCTTTAATCGTTACAGCTTGGAAATTTGAATAGTGGCCTCCTTATCATTTTTCAAATGCAAAATATTAAGTTGAATAAAATGATTGAGATTTATGTTTGTTTTTTGTTTTTTTACATATAAATAGATTTTGCATTCATCAAAGAGAGGAGCATTTTTCTGGCAGAAGAAAGACAAAGATTCTGAAATCAACACTGCAGTTGTGGATGAGTTGATGGAGATACCTCGCAAGTACAAGCCTGGAGAAGATGGACACCTCATCACAGAGAGGCTGAACTCATTGCAAAGTAAACGGTAAGATATTTATATTTTAACACCACTAAAAATAATAGAGCAAAAGAGTCAATTTTTTGTCACATATATATCTCAGATTTTATCAAACACTTCTACTTTTATAAGTTTTTTTACTTCCTGGTCTCGACGAAGGACGTATGCACTAGGGTCAGGGGGTAATGTTTTCCGCTTCCGTCAGTATTTTCTGGAAAATGTGTAGATTCAATGAGAAGTAAAAAAACGGTTCAATGGCCAGGCCGTAAAGCATCGTTTTTTGTGTGTAATGTTTGAATTTTCGAGAGTTTTTTTTTTGGCACCTCTATTTTGTTTGTACACTTCTGCAAATGCACTTTAAGTTTCTGCAAGAAGCCATGCATTGTACCAATTAAAGAAATGACATTCATTATATTTTTTTCAATGAATGTTTATGTTTTGTTAAATCATGCATTTTAGTGAACAATATTGTTGCTTCCTGTCACACTGCTCACATCTTATATCATTGATGATTTCAGTTTGTTGACAACAAGGAAAGGATATAGCCCACCACATAATGTGGAAGACATCGTGCAGCGTGTGGTGTCTGAGAGCAGTAAAGTGGGAGACACACACTGGACACAAGTCTCCCTCTCTGAACCAAAAACCAAGTTCAAGGTATATTGACTTACAATGCAAGAAAAATGCATTTCAGTTTTGTTGTTATTTCTGATTTATTTTCCTCTTAATGTAATAACAATATATCTACTGAGGTTTTAGGATAAAATTTTTAATAGAATTTTAATATATTTAACAACATAATAAGATCTAAGGTTCCTTTTGTTGCATAAATGTAGTTAAGAATGTAATTATTCCTCATTCATATTCAGTGAATCGTTGTCGACTGTGTTTCAGATATTGACAAAGTTGATTGAGGAATTCAACCATGATATTCCAAATGTTACGATGAACAGCATCTCTACTGTCCAGGATGCAGTCGATTTTTTCAAAACCGAAATTTCAGAAGCTACAAGATATGAAGATTTTAGCCAATTAAACCTGCCCCAAAATTTACATATACAGTTGGAACCAAACAGATTTAACCCTGAGACGGACACCATGTTCGGTGGCAGAACTGCCTTTCCTGGTCAGGACACTAGGGTGACCAGCATTAAATATAGAAGAAAATATGACAGTATTAAGACAACCAAAGAAAAGGCTGGATATGAAAATCATTATTATGGATATTAACTGAGGGAGCCAACAGTTGTGCATTCAACATACACAACTAAATAAATTAAACACTTTAATATAAAAAGAAAATGGAGTTCAGACTTGCGTATGCATCAATAAAAAGGTGTAAATAACCCACTGCATTTGATGAGTCATTATTCATTGGAAATTTAAAATAAATCATTTACATTTCTTTAATTATTTAAAAGGTTTGAGTCCTCGAAGAAGTATGTTTGTAGGGAAACAAATAAGAATCTAACACACTATACATTTGTAAATTTATTGCACATAAATAACTTACATTATATAGACTTGGTTCACTGTTCATATGTGCAAGCTCAGCCACCTGTCTGTCCCACTGTAAACACTCCCATTTCCAATCGGCATTTCCAACTCTAGTTTTTAAATAGCTGAATAATTATATAATATGAAAACAATCAAAACCATATTTTTGGTGTTGACACTTTTATGTTGGATGACTATACAGCTATTTTTAACATTGAATTTTTGGATTGTGATGTCAGATTAATGGATTTTGAATGTTACATGATTAAGTGCCAAGCAGTAAACACTAAAAAGAACTAATCTATTCATTTTATTTATTTTTAACTAAAGACAACTGTATTCTAAAGGACAATCTGCAGTGAAGCAGGATGACTATCACAGGAATTTATAGGAATGTGTTATGCTTAATATTCAACAAAAAATTGAAATATTTAAATTTTCTATACTTGCACTAAAGCAAAAACAAAGAAACATATATATTATTATTATTGACCCCAGGAAATGAGAACCACTATCATATTGACAAGCTCTTTGTTAACTGGACCCTAGTAGTAATTTTAAAGTTGGTTTCATTATCACTTGTCACCAAATCTACCAATTTTCTCACCATTCCAGCTTTGTAATAATAAGTGATCTCCAAGGAAAACACTTGGGAATTGTCTCACAATTTGATTCATTATTTGTGTTCATATCACACCCATGTTTTCACGGGTTTTTTTCTTCTTCTTTTTTTAAACTTCACCCCACTTTCCCAACTAGTTCAAAATTGTGCTTAAAGTGTCCCTTGTAAACTATTTTAAAACTAATTAACTTCCCACTTGCAAGAACAATGGCTAATCTATTTTTTTTTGAAAGCATTATTGAGTGGAATTATTACTTTTAATTAATGGAGAATGGTGTTTGGGATCTCTTGGCAGGTACCAAGAATGCCATATGCTTGAATATGTACACTTGTTATGCATTCTACAACCATTTGATACAAATTATCTACAATATATAATATAACAATCTATTGTGTTTCAGCCCTTGATTTGATCCCACTTTGTTTTATTATAGATAATGGACTATGATTTTCCTGTTTTGGCTATAGGCTACACACTATAGTATTCATGATATTAAAATGTTCAATTTTCTCGAGCTTAAAGAAAGAATTCTTACAATAACTCTGAAGATTGGAGGGAGTGCTGAACAATTTCTACAACATGTTAAAAGTTGTTTCTTTAAATGCAGATTCCCAATATTAATGACATAATCTATTGTTTAAAATGAGAAAAAGACCCATAGACTAGCTATACACATTTAGCAATTGGTTAAACATCTATTTGGTCATGTGACCCCATGAGGTGGTCATATTGATCATGTGACCTCATTCTCATTTTATTCATTTCATACAACCCAAAATCAAATTTCCAAGGGTCACATTTCAGTTTGACCAAATAGATATTTGAACTCCAATTCCTCATACACAAAACACTCACTGGAATAATAGAAAATGAACAAATTGATAACTTGTATTGCCCATAATAATTGCAGCCTCTATTGATGGAATTCAAGTATAGCATATGAGAGTAAAGTATGATAGTATTAGCTACATACTGCTCAGTTCCTTCAGTGCTTTCACTGGAAAACTCTCTGCATTCTCTACTGCCATACTAATTATGTCACGTCTTCTGGAATTTACCATCCTAATTATGTCACGTCTTCTGGAATTTACCATCCTAATTATGTCACCTCTTCTGGAATTTACCATCCTAATTATGTCACGTCTTCTGGAATCTACCATCCTAATTATGTCACGTCTTCTGGAATTTACCATCCTAATTATGTCACGTCTTCTGGAATTTACCATCCGAATTGTCACATATTCTGGAATTTACCATCCTAATTATGTCACGTCTTCTGGAATTTACCATCCTAATTGTCACATATTCTGGAATTTACCATCCTAATTATGTCATATTCTGGAATTTACCATCCTAATTGTCACATATTCTGGAATTTACCATCCTAATTATGTCATATTCTGGAATTAAGCAACCTGATTATGTTTGATCTGGAATCCACTGTGCTGATTATTTCACCTGGCCTATTTTAGAATTTGATACATAATACATTTTTACCTTATCAGTATTTATATTTCAAAATGAAATGCATATGTGAGATGCATATTCTAACAAAGACATGTAATTATATATTCTACCAAACATCAAATATACATTGGGCATGAACTAGTATTTTTACCCATATGGGTATCTGCTAATAAGCTGGATCAGTGTGGGAAGAAATCATTCTGATATGAATTATATTTACTTGTATATTCTTCGGTGATTGATTTTAGGTTGTGATTTACTCTTTGAAACATCAATGGAAAACTTGTATGCATATATAACTTAAGGTACATGTTTCCCTGTTGTATATAATTGATTTTGCTCACTTAACTAGTTTGATTTTATTTATTTTGCCCCTCTTGCTACCTTGCCAACACATCACTTGAAAAATAAGGTTCCTGATGAAAGAATAGGTTTGATGTCTTTAAAAATCAAATATAGTTCATTTAGCATGTGTATATCGATTTTGTAAAGTAAAGCAGTGAAAATCTCACCCAGTGATAAAACAAATGTTATATAAATGTACAGACACTTAAACAAACTCCTTTTATATTTAATATCAATCATTTCACAGAACCTGTTTGAATCACATGGTTAACTAAATACAACAGCAGCACCATTCTGGTCAAACATCTCAAACTCACTCTGTATATTTCATACTCTATATCATAAATATGAGTCAAGTTTGACAGAGCTGATATTCCTTTTATGTAAATGTTCTTAATGAGGTATAAACCTATATTGTTTAATTTATTTTAATTTTGGGAATAAACAGGAAAAATACAGAGAATATCTACATACATGAATCACAACCACCTCAATTGACACCTTTATAGAGTACAACCTGTATGAATTGAGTACCCTTATGACATAAGTACTTTCATGATTTAGTTGTCCACAACTCTTTCCCCACAATTTGTGCTTAACAATTAAATATGTAGCATATATTTTGCTTCACACGTTTCCATGATTATACCATCTGTTATCATAAGCATTCCATCTGTTTTTAATAGAACACTGCCAGAAATTTATCTTATTAACTTTATCATCATTCTTGAAAAAGACTGTGCTCACCAAAACATTCTTCTCTGATCCTTACAAACACCCTGGACACTATTGAAAAAAGTGTTTTCAATGTCCAAATGACATAAAGAACTTTTGATTCTAAAATAAAGTGTCAAGATTCTATACCATACACTTTTCCATCTAAAGGAAATATTGGATGATAATCACATGATCACATAACCTCTTGTGTTTGCAAATCTGTGCTCACCAAATATTGATTTCTACTGTCATACAAATGTAAATCTATAAAAACTCTCATTACCATTTCAAATTATCTCTCAAGAACATCAGAGACCTTATCAAGAAGTCAAAAACTATTCTGAAGGCAATAGATAAGTAGAAGACAGAAAAGATGAGAAATATAGATAGCTGCTAACTATTGAAATTCTAATGTATATTTGCAAACAAATTTAGATACCAAGAGGAATTTTTATTTTAATTGATATAAATCATCAAGGTAGGTGAGTAGATCATAAACAAACAACTGGAAGCAACACTCATAATTATAAACATGTTCCTAAATTCATAGACATCAGAGCAATTCTGGAATCTTCAATGCTGGAAGCATGGAATCTACGCAGTTGACCCAGAAGTTTGCACAGGCAGCATGGTAGCGGCGACCTCCATAGGTCAAGCTGGTGACCTCATGACCCTTGGCTTTGGACTGTGAGTTGACATTAAGCAAGCAGACTCCGCAAGCCTTCTGTTGTGCCATCTCCATGTCAGCTTTCAAGGTGGCTGGGCTAAAGTCCAACGACCCAGGCTCAGGCTGGAAAATAACACAACATGCTTTTCCATAATTACTGATTTCTAAAGTGTTTTTTTTTTAACTTTTAAAGTGTTTTTGTTAAAACTAAGTACAAGAAATAAATTAGATCAAAACTTTGAATAGGCCAAGTTCAACAAGATTAAAAGTAAATACACCCTAAGTATAAAGAAAAATATCAGTCAAGGGAACAAGCCATTAAAAATGCCTACCGGTAGGTAATATTGCTTTATAAATAATAAAGAAATGCAGGAATACCATAAAAAGATTAAATATCAAACTCTCAGGTGAGTTCAATACTGGCCAAGTCACAATATATATGAACTTATGCACATAAATTACATTTAAGAGATGCAAGAAGTTAAAGATGGGCTAGTTAATATGGAGTCCTGTTGCATCACAGTGATCTATGTGAAGCTTACCATGAGCTGGGTGCCTGTGATGAATGCCACCAGGTTATTCCAGGCCAGATCTATATCCCTCAGGATCTCATTCAGCTCCTCATTGTCTGCAGCTTGAATGAGAGAACAAACCGTCACAGGTGACCAATTATTAACTCTTTGAGTTTAATTATCACCTCAGTTGATAGAAAACATATTAATTTCCAGATTTTTACCCTCAGCCCCTGATGTAATCAGGCTGAGGGTATTGTAGTACTCCTGGCGTGGGTATGTATGTATGTATGTATGTATGTATGTCTGTATGTATGTATGTATGTATGTATGTCTGTAGCGAACATCCTTGTCATCGCGATAACTCAAGAACAAATGATGGCAGCTTCATGAAACTTGACACACATATGCATCTGGTGAAAACCTCGGACGAGTTCGATGGACGGCGACCTTGACCTATTTTTCAAGGTCACGGGAACAATTATGTGAAATCCCAAGAATCACAATAACTCAAGAACGAATAATGGTAGCTTTATGAGATTTGACACACATAAGTATCTGGTGAAGACCTCAGAATTTTTTCTATAAAACATGACCTTCACCTACTTTTCAAGGTCACAGGGACAATTATGTGAAATCATCTTGTCATCGCGATAACTCGAGAACAAATGATGGCAGCTTCATGAAACTTGACACACATATGCATCTGGTGAAAACCTCGGACGAGTTCGATGGACGGCGACCTTGACCTATTTTTCAAGGTCACAGGGACAATTATGTGAAATCCCAAGAATCACAATAACTCAAGCACGAATAATGGTAGCTTTATTAGATTTGACACACATAAGTATCTGGTGAAGACCTCAGAATTTTTTCTATGAAACATGACCTTCACCTACTTTTCAAGGTCACAGGGACAATTATGTGAAATTATCTTGTCATCGCGATAACTCGAGAACAAATGATGGCAGCTTCATGAAACTTGACACACATATGCATCTGGTGAAAACCTCGAATGAGTTCGATGGATGGCGACCTTGACCTATTTTTCAAGGTCACGGACAATTATGTGAAATCCCAAGAATCGCAATAACTCAAGAACGAATGATGGCAGCTTTATGAGATTTGACACACACAAGCATCTGGTGAAGACCTCAGAATTTTTTCTTTGAAACATGACCTTTACCTACTTTTCAAGGTCACAGGGATAATTATGTGAAATCATCCTTGTCATCATGATAACTCAAGAACAAATGATGGCAGCTTCATGAAACTTTACACGCATAAGCATCTGGTGAAAACCTCGGACTAGTTTGGTGGATGGCGACCTTGACCTATTTTTCAAGGTCACAGGGACAATTATGTGAAATCCCAAGAATCGCAATAACTCAAGAACGAATGATGGCAGCTTTATGAGATTTGACACACACAAGCATCTGGTGAAGACCTCAGACTTCTCATGATGGAACATGACCTTCACCTGATTTCAAGGTCACAGGGACAATTATGTGAAATCATCCTTGTCATCGTGATAACTTAAGAACAAATAATGGCAGCTTCATGAAACTTTACACGCATAAGCATCTGGTGAAAACCTCAGACTAGTTTGGTGGACAGCGACCTTGACCTATTTTTCAAGGTCACAGGGACAATTACGTGAAATCCCAAGAATCGCAATAACTCAAGAACGAATGATGGCAGCTTTATGAGATTTGACACACACAAGCATCTGGTGAAGACCTCAGAATATTTTCTTTGAAACATGACCTTCACCCACTTTTCAAGGTCACAGGGATAATTATGTGAAATCATCCTTGTCATCGTGATAACTCAAGAACAAATGATGGCAGCTTCATGAAACTTTACACGCATAAGCATCTGGTGAAAACCTCGGACTAGTTCGGTGGACGGCGACCTTGACCTATTTTTCAAGGTCACAGGGACAATTATGTGAAATCCCAAGAATCGCAATAACTCAAGAACGAATGATGGCAGCTTTATGAGATTTGACACACACAAGCATCTGGTGAAGACCTCAGACTTCTCTTGATGGAACATGACCTTCACCTGATTTCAAGGTCACAGGGACAATTATGTGAAATCATCCTTGTCATCGTGATAACTTAAGAACAAATGATGGCAGCTTCATGAAAATTGACACATAAGAATCTGGGAAGACTCCACATGAGTTTGATGGACGGTGACTTTAACCTGCTTTTCAAGGTCACAGGCCCATATCAATAATTCTAGAGTAAATGATGACAGTTTCATGATACTTGACACACCTAAGCTATCAAAGGAAGTAGATTTTATGCGTTTTTTACCCCTGCATCAATTTGCCTTGGTGCAGTGACGTTTTGTTCACAAATATTGTGTGGAGCGAATGTTGTGCAATGAGTTACCAGGGCTGAGGGTTGATGCATCTCTGATGCCTATGTTTAGGTAATGTGGACAAAAAATGGCATGTAATGTGAGTTTTCATATTCCACTCAAAAAAAAGGTGTAAAATTTTACAAATATGTTTCATTTTTCTGCAAATGTGCTTTAAAACTCAAACATGATTCATAGCTTATACTTACACAGAGCTTTCATTGATACAGTCACCTTGCACACAACTCGGTAAATCTCTACTATTCCTGCAGAAAAAAGGAAATCACACATTAGAAACAATAAATTGTAACAGTTTGTTTTATTTTGATGCAATCCTATCTATATATTCACAGACATAACATATTCTGAAACCCATCTTGTAACCATTTTAGTAGATGTGACAGACAGGATATTTCACAGAAAATGATTTTCTTCCTCAATTTTTGCAAATGAGAATTTATTTTTTCTGATAACAAGCAAAATCAAAAGAAATTTAAAAAATCCATTTAATTTTCTGAGAGAAGAGCATGTTGCATAACTATATAAGGTACTGTCTAAATATATCATAAATGACTTATATTATTTGCTGTGATAATCAGATGAAATTCCAGTGATCAAATCACTTTGATAACTCTTCATGTATAGTTGATCACAATATCATATAATAGTAGTCAACAACCAAAATGTCACTTTTACAAGTTCTCTAACCAAATTTCCTAATGATAATAGGAAGCTACTGGTTTGTACCTTCCAGATACTGTATGCCCTGTTCAGACTGTATGACCTCCTCACACACGATGGGTGAGGTGATGGAACTGAACGTAGTGTTAGCCTGCTGCAGCATGTCACGACACTTGTCCAAGCATCTCACCCAGTTGGATGTGTGACGATCGTCCTAAGATAAAAGACAAAAAAATAGACTTAAAATATACGTTTTATCAATGAAATAAAACTTCATGTGATAATAACCAAATATTTGTGTTGATATGGCCATTTTCAGTAAATATCAATCCTGATAGAAGTAAAGTTTCAATCTTATTTTATTATTATCCAGGCTTATAGCCAAAATATGGCATCAGAGATGCCGATATTGATATCCTCAACCCTGGGCCGCAACACACCATCCTGTAACCTTGGAATTAGATAAAAGTCAACTATAAGCAAACATTAACTCATCAAAGATATTAATGGGAAGTGTCAACACATCAAGTTTGATTTTTCTTTGATTTATCAATATCTAGATATACAGAATGGATGACAAGATTATCATTGGGGTGAGAATCTTGCAGGCCCCAAAACAATGTCTGTCTGATGTAATAATAGTATCCAGAGATGTTTGACAATAGTTCAGAATTGATAAATATTGATCAAAATCCTCACTGATTACCAATAGAAAGCCTGAGCTCTTTACCTGGGGTTCCGTTCGTGAGAGTTCAGACAGTCCACTATAGCGGTCTCCTCCTGCGATCTGGGTTACGTCCCCTGTGGCCAATAACTCGCTTGCCTCACGCGGACGCTGAATGTACTCTTCTGAAAAGGGCAGGTTATTCATATGATTCACGCACCAGCTAGTAATTTTCAGTTATTTAAAACAAATTTTTCATGTTTTTTTAACGTATTTTTATGATTACAATATGGTGGCTCCTCAAAATTAGATATTTATTTTTTATGCTATCAACTATCTTGTCTCATATCTATTATAAGGACACTGCAAACTCAATTAATCTAATAAGTATATTAAAATAGGACTAAAATGTTGCTACCTACTTTATTTATTGTCAACATAGGCCTTCAATTAAGGAATGAAAAACTGAATAAAATTTTTTAAATCTTCTCCTCGACTACCTGAATCCATTTTTGAATCTTCTTCCACAACTGTTACAGTTTTACCAGATTTATTTTGAACACTTTCATTATTTTTTTTAACTGTTTCTGAAAAAAAATAGTGAAAATGTTTGCATTGAATCACAACATCAAAAGCAAACTACTACAGTTCCATTGCCATAATGCCACAAAATGAAATAATGTATGTATAAAACCACTGCTTAACCAAGAAATAAAAGCCCATTGGCAGGATGGATATGTAACCAAACAGGTAAGCAATATATACATGTATATAAATATTTAAAAGATGGCACAATTTTCTATGATGCGTTTTGGCAAAAGAAAACTTTAAATTGCCCAAACTGAACGAAAAAATAATAAAAAACTAAGCTTAATAAATGAAAGTTCAGAATATAAATATTTAAACATTTCTCTGCTTACTTGTTTCTATGGAAGGTGTTGTATCAAAGCCTGACGCTCCGTCCACGGCAGAGTTGAACTCTCCGAAGCCGTTCTCTTCTACCTGTGGGGTGACTCCTTCTTCCGGTGACGTGGCCACTTTGAGTTCCAGACTGGCTACGGAACGATCGTCCCCAGGTGTTCCCGCCTTCTTCCCAGGCTCTAAGGTAGATCCCAGGTCTAAGCTTGACACGGACTGGCTGTCTCCGCCTACGGGACTGTCCTCTTTGGAGCCTTGTTTGGCTTTAAGATCTAGGCTTGAGACTGACTGCGAGTCCTCCATCTTTCCCATAGATTTCACTTGCTGTTTCCAACCTGTGAATTCAGCGCTGGACACCGAGATGCTATCAGCTGTGTCCTTCATAGTTCTAGGCCTGCTATTGTAAGCAAACATGTCTCCATTGTCTGAGCTCCCTAAGTCTTCAAGCCCACCGTAAGGGGTTATGAGAGTGGATATACCGACTTGAGGTCTGTTGGCGTCCTCTGTGGATGAACCCTGAAACGTTCCAAATTTATCAAAACCGGAATCATCTTCATCTTCTTTCATATCCGGTAAATCTGGAGGCAAAGTATCCAGTGGAGACATTCCAGTACCAGCTGTTATTCCGACGTTTAGGCTGCGTCCAAAGTAATCGTATCGCCGCCCCGGCAGCGGTTTACTACTGGGTTTGTTTGGCAAATGTTTCTGAGTAACTGTTTCAGATTTAATTGGTGGACTTGGGACTGAATCAAAGGAGGTAATGTTTTCATTGGGTTCAGTCTTACTCATGCCCCATGATATAGGAGCATCCTGACCGTCCCAACTCACTGCGGACTGTGACACCGCTGAGGTGGTGTTCCCGGCCGAGGCAAAGTCGGCCCACCCTTCTCCACTGTCTGTATCCCCTCCACTAGGGGCAGAAAACGCATCCCATTTCCCTGTACTGGCCTGTGATGATTCATTCTTAACCGAATCCTGAAACCCGCTAAACTCATCCTGAGAAGGATTCACTCCAGTCTGAAAATCAGCCCAACTCTCTCCCTGATTTTCTTTGCTGTCTTCCTGTGTTTCTTTCAATTCTTGCTCTTCTTTTGCAGTATACAGTGTTTTATTCTGAACCAAAGCTTTAAGTGCTGCAAGCTTGTTATCCATTCCTCCAGCTAAGGGTGTATCAGACTTAGGAAGTGAGTGTGGTATATCTACAGCCCCTTTAATCTCTCCATCGGGGGCTGACTGAAATGCAGCAAATGTTTCTATCTGGTTTGATTTTGGCTTTGGCACTGCAGGAAAAGTGGCAAATCCAGCATTTACAGTGGCGCCATCTGTAGACTGAGTCTGGCCAGAGCTAATATCTGGCTGTGTTGAGACTGGTACAGCACTGTGGAAATCCTTGAACTCTTCACTTTCATGTGACTCTAAAAACACAATTATCATCAAGAACATATCAAATAGATAGATTATATTTAAGTTTCAATCAAACTGTTTTTTTGTTGACTAAAAATGACGTTAAAACGTAAATTTATATTTTAATAGAATTCTGATTTTAAAAAAGATCTAATTCAAAATAATCATGATTCAAATCATCAGTTGAGTTGAATTAATCTTATACAAAAAGAAATCACTGCAAAGATTTATTTTCTTCAATATTGGCATCTCATCTTTTAATGGAAATTATTAGTGACAAAATGCATTAGGTGTAACTTTAATAAAATTGAGCTTAAGAGTAAAAGGCACACAGCAACAATAAATTATCCTGACACATCAGGAAAACAAGATAAGATGTGACAAATTTGTCACAAAAGGTATTGAAATCTGTGGTATCAACAATAATAGTTGACACTGACAGAGTCAGATTCCTTAATACTATATACATTGCACTGCAATTGCTATACTTAAAGGATAGTCTAACAAGATACCTTGTGAGAAAAGGCACTGTAATAATAGTAAATGGAAGGACGGATGGAAGAACACCAGACATAGGACAGACAGGGTGATTACTAAGAGGTATCTTCCAGTACCTCAAAAGGTGGTCTTTACGTAAAATTGTAGCATTTACCATCCCTATACTCTTGACATGCATCTGACGATATTAATGTGTAACATACTATGCTGTTATATGCCACTTACCAGCTACTGCTTTCAATGTAGCATATTTATCCTCCTGACCAATCAGATCTGAGTTTAGTATTTGCCCAGTAGAGGGCCTACCAATCAGTCCACCAGGAGGAGCCATGCCCACTCGGCCACCTGGTGGCAGACCAGAGACCATGATGGGTTTTTCAGGTGACAGTGGTGAGGTGAAATCACCAAAAGAATCTGGTTAGAAAAAGTTAGATAACACACAGTCAAACAATAGCAAATCTTTAAGAAAACCTAGGCTAATGGCTATGCTGATCATTGCTTTCTGTAATGTTAGTGAACATTTTCTGGAAATGCCTGCAAATTGCTTCATAAATGATCATTTAAATTCTTTCCCAGAGCAAACTTGAGCAGCTGATAATTCCAGCCAATCAAAATGCATGTTACATATAAATTTCAGCCCCAACTTACCTCTGTTATCTCAATTCTTGTGAGCTGATATTTGTCATGTCATTCAAAATGTCATGTCATTCAAAATGGTAGCCTCAGTAATAGATATCAAATATTATCATTTTTCAAATCATAAAAAAATGGAAAAAAATTCTGAGCCTAATGGAAAATAGATAGATTTGGTCCCCTGAAAATACAACATCTTACATACTTGCTAAGAACTACAGTGACAGACAAGTGTCTGAAATCAGCAGATAAAACCTGGATATATTTAAATAACAAGGTATGCTAGTGAAACATCTAGCATACCTTGCTGTACTATTTGCAATTGGGCTGAATATTGTGTCTCACATGTCATTTTGCTATTCTACTGCCTGTGTAAAAGTGTAAAAAGTGTTTGTTTTCATGGCATGAATGATGTCGTCACTGTCAAATGACATCAGAAGTGGTCACGTGACCAAACAACGTTGTATGACTCCTTATAAAACTCGGAAAAGGTGTAAGAAGTTTGTACTCAATTTTAACACATCTTGTAAAAATCGTGAGTGAAAAACATAAAAGTGTCCAGATTTGGCTGCCGGTCACTGTAGTCGTTTCAAAAGAGAAGATAAAAGTTGACGGACACACAAAATGACAGAACATATCCCCCTTCACTGCAGAAAGTTGACTTTGTCAGCATAGCTGAGAAAAAGAGGCTCATCAAATGTGTTTGACATGCTAGATATAGCTTACACTGTAAAGGGTATAAGAAGGACTTAGTAATACTAAAGCCTATGCGAGTAGATCTTTGGAATTTATTCCCTGATTAACAATGTCACAATGCAACAAAAGCATAATTTCCACACGACTAACATGCAAGTTTTAAAATTTTCTCTTTCCCTCACCTGACTTTGGAGGTGGTCCTTGGGGTGCTTGCTGAAAGTCAGCAAAATCATCATTTATGGATGGCTGCTGAGGAATTGTCTGTGGTATTCCTACACCAGGCAGTGCCACAGGTTGAACCGGAATACTGGATGGAGGCCCCATGTGCTGCTGGTACATCATATGTTGTTGCATATCACCACCAGGTGGCAGCTGTTGTAATGGCATCATCTGTTGTTGGATATCACCACTAGGTGGCAGCTGTTGTAATGGCATCATCTGTTGCTGGAGATCACCACCAGGTGGCAGCTGCTGTAATGGCACCACATGTTGTGGTTCAGTACCAGTAGGTGGCATGACTTGTGGTTGATCAGCAAGTTTTTGTTCACCCATGGGCGGTGTTGGAGGTGGGGGTGATTCCTCAGCTCCTGGTATGAGAAAGTTGGGTCTACTCTGTCCCAGATCTGGGATCGGAGCCTGTAAGCAGCGACTCAAGACATCCATGCTTGAGAAATCCATTTTGTTCTGGAAACAGAGAAATAATCATATTAACAATATCTACATTTTATTGACAACATATAGCTAATTATCACAAGATAAATTACCATGGATACAGGTTTATAATATCATTTAAAAGGTAACACACATTTAATTACGAGAATAAATTATAGCAGGGATTCACATTAGCACTGACCTGGTGGCACTGAAGGCTTTTTTATGAGCCCCTGAGCCAGAATGGGCCAGTAACTTAAAAATTCTATTACCATGATTTTAAGTTTAAAAAAATTCTCCTTTTAACTATTCTATGTTATGGGCCAGTAGTTTACAACCAAATGGCCTGTGGATTTGAAAACAATTGACTTTAGCTGGCCAGTGACACATATGTGGCCTGTATAGCCTGATATATGTTTTTTTCAACTCTGAGTATATATCCATGCCAAGCAGTAGGTATCAGACCTGAGCGATGGAGATAAGAGCCAGTATGGCATAGAGCTCCTCCTGTGTCAGTTGTCCAGGAGTTTTACGGTTTGCTACACCCCAGATCTGACCCAGCATCTCACGAGGTAGACCACTCCTCAACAAAACTGGATACAAAAGCTCTGTGCTTATTTTATTCTCCCTGAAAATGTGAACAAGAAAGTTTTAAAAAAAAAATAATTATACTGTGCTGTTGAAATCAATGTTATTTATACATACATATTGTAGATTTCTTTTAAAAATTATTGATTATTAATCATATATCTGATTATATAACAAGTCAAATTTGGGGCAAAAATGACACTGCCATGTGCATGCAACAACACATTTAATATGTTGAGTGTGCTAAGGTTATGATTGGCATTGATATATACATATTGTCGATGGTTATTAAATATGTCATTCTGAAAAATTGAGAGTATAAAAAATAGCCCACTGCACAAGTCTTATTTCCGGGTCAAGAAATTTACTGTTTCTATCATCTGTCAAGACCAAGATAATAATGAGGAAGCACATGTAAAAAACTTGCTTCCTAGAGACTTATCCTTAATGATCATATATTCTCCACATAAAAAATTATCTTGATAGGCATAATGCTTAATTCTCTTACACAGTGACTGCCTCCTGAACCTGCATGTAGATTTTGGGTGGCGCCACCTCGCCAGTAAGCCATCGCGGCAGCCAGCCTGGTTGCATGGGCAGTGGGCCCCCGGCAGCATGCTGCTTGGAGTGTGCCTCTGTATAGTAGTTCTGGCTGGGATTTGGGACGGGTGGAGGCGATGCTTCTGGCTGGGCGGCTGTAAAAACTTAACATGGTTAACATATGCAATATATATGTTGGTCACCAATCTGTAACCTTTCCCTAATCTGTGTCCTAAATATAACTATTAAAATATAAGTTCTATTTTCTTGATTAAGTGAGTAACTCTCTACTAGGCCCTGGGTAAACAAGACAAATAAATAAATAAACTAGTGGTGTCCTTTAGGGTTTTTTGAATAATGCTAGAATTATATCAAACAGAATTGGGTGCATTAAACATTTTAACCATATCTTTGCCTCAAATTCTGGTGATAGAGGTCAAGGATATTAACAGCCTGATCCATTCTGCAATGAGTTGTGATTTCATTACATCATGTGATTTCATTACACTGTTCCTGTTAGTTGAATTGAATAAAAAAATGCCAAAATAACAAAACCTGATGAAAAATATTACTGCTAAGATTCTGCACCTTATTTTACAAAATTGCACAATTTGATAAGAGAGATACTCACTGACAAATATACCAGTGTAATCTTGTTGTGTCTGTTTCCAAAATTTCCCTTTTTGACTCTCGTGAAATGTTTGGGACTTGACAGTTTTTGGGGTGACATCTTTGACAGCTGGCTTTACAAATCCTTTGGCTTTCTGAGGTGCAGTCAGATCGGAGCACTGCATCATCATGGACATGATATCTGAAATATTGTTAATAAATATATGCAATACATATGCAAGACATATGCCAGTATTGGTCTAAAGTAAAAAAAACTAATATATTTCCTATCAGATCATAGGTGGGTAGAATATGTTTCTCTGAACCTGAAATGGAAAGTTTTAAAAGCTATATCTCTCAAAAATTAGGCATTCAAGTCATGAAAAAATTGAGAGAACAAAACTTAGAATCACTTCAGAGATATTTTATGTGTACCATTTTTTTCTTTTTGTGGAACAGATGAGGGAGATTGAATTTGTTGCTGTTGCTGACTCATCTGCTGCTGCTGATTCATCTGCTGTTGCTGATTCATCTGCTGTTGCTGACTCATCTGCTGCTGCTGATTCATCTGCTGTTGCTGATTCATCTGCTGTTGCTGATTCATCTGCTGTTGCTGACTCATCTGCTGCTGCTGATTCATCTGCTGTTGTTGATTCATCTGCTGTTGTTGTAGTTGTTGTTTTTGAATCTGCTGTTGGTGCTGATTCTGCTGTTGCTGTTGAATATGCTGTTGCTGACTCATCTGCTGTTGCCTAACCTGTTGCTGTTGGGCAGGTGGCAGCACTGGAGGTTGGTTGCTAACTTGTGCCACTGGTATGGTGTTGCTACTTGGTGCAGAGCTTGATGGCCCTGACATAAAATCTCCAAACCCATCCTCCTCATCTGGTGTTCCTGCATTATTCAAAACCTCAAGATTACAATATTGGTAGCTCAAACTGCAATTATGACTGGTTAAGTCAAATAAATCAACCCACAAAAATAGCAATTAGGTGAAATTTTAACAAATATGTAGGGCACTAATCCTGTCCTATTCATAATCCACAGAGTACACAACCCATCTTCCATGACTAGCAGCAGTTGATCAAACGATTTTGTTCAGTTAGTGGTTATTTTTAACATGCATGATCCATAAGTAGGTCAGTGGGTCAGCCATCTGTTATTTGGCAGTTTACAGCATATGTGTAACTAAAACAAGTGTAAAGATAAAGTTGGTGACATTTTGAAGTCTGTGACCTTAGAAACAAAGGTCAAGGTCATGTTTGAAAATATCAATGGTGGGCCTTCATGAGGTGAATGTGTGGTAGGATTCTTAAGTGTGTAGCTAAATAAAGTAACAACATAGAACAAAATATTTTTGTTAACATTTTGAAGCCTGTGACCTTGAAAAACAGACCAAGGCCTGGTCTGAGGTAATCCTACGTTCATAGGATGCATATGCAGTAAAAATTTAGAGCTTGTATCCAAAATAATCAAATGATCAAATAATCAAATAATAGCGAAATGACCACTCAGAGAGGACCTGATACCATAGATCCTGCACAGCTCGGGCAGCTTAAGCTAATTAGATGTAGCCCTGACCAAAATTTCAGGGTCATGTTCATTGCAAGAAATGGTCATGGATGACCTTAAAAACTGGTGAAGGTCCACCATTATCAAATTCCTCCATGCCCTTCTTCAGAAGGATCTGTGTGCCCATCATGAAAGAATTACATTCACCTTTTTCATAGGCTATAAGATAATTAGTGTTGAAGTTTTCATATCAGAATTTATATCAAATGGACAGACAGGCAGATGCCACAATGACAACAATATCCTTATCCATTCTTAAAATCCTAAAAAGAAAGGTCACTGGAAGAAGGGCAAAGGTCAAAAAAGCTAAATAATCTGACTTTGCAAACTTGATGATCCACATGATTACCATGGTAACTGGACCAAAGTCACAGTCCTTGATGTTGACTTTTTAGATATAGTTTACCTGGGACTTGAATCTGTTGTTGGGTTTGAGGCGCCTGCTGCTGTTGCTGTTGCTGCTGTTGCTGTTGTTGCTGTTGCATTGGTATACCTCTCAGTTTTTGCTGCTGATCGGGCCCAATGATGTGCTTGATGAGAGAATCTGCGTCAATCTTCCTTCCACCTATAGCACTGAACTCTCGCAGCTTTTTCTGTTGTTCCTGAAACTGCCGCTGTTTCATCTCCTGCTCCATTCGTTTCTTCTGTCCCTCAATCATTTTTTGCTGCTGAGCTATCATTTTCCTGTAAACAAAATACCATACCAAAAACATCTGTTTACTATCTATTTTGGGCTTCTCACTCATTGTGAGTAAAATAACATATTTCAATCATCTCAACATTCAAAAGGGACAATTTTATTTGGAGATTAAAATTGCAATTTTATTTGGAGATTAAAATTGCAGACATCAGAAATGCAGGCATCCTTAGTTCTAATGGGTCCATGCCATTCTGGAGCAAATTCATCTCAGGCATTCATTCGAAGCCTCAAAACACTTTGTTAGGCAACTTTTTTATAGATCAATGACAATATAGTATCCACAAGAATTTGACACAGACATTCCAACAGACAGATATCCATCCATAAAAATTGCCAACTATAACATTTAAGCCTTCTGATAAGCAGAGCTTGAGATAACAAATTCGATACTTCAAAATGGCCCTATTTTGATGTATGTTCACATAAACTCACCCTTATATGAGACCGGAAGAAAACAGAATTGGAACGAGAAGTCGTCTCGAGCCAAGGTAAGATAAGTTTTTTCAAAATAGTTTTGAAATAGGAGCGTGTCCTATGCATTTTGGCCTCTGCTGAGGCCTCGCCAGGGACTAAAAGTTTGAAATCTAGGCTTAGATGCGTAATTTTCTTTACGTGGCTGTCATAGCATGTGAATGCTTTGAAAGCAAGCCTCAAACTAATCCATCTTGGAACTAATCCATCTTGGAACAGGATTAAACAGAGCCACTGTGACGTTATTGGAATTGGTTGCCATAGTTGCCATATGGGATGGTTACTAGGCAAAAAT
Source organism: Amphiduros pacificus (assembly GCA_949316495.1). Lineage (NCBI taxonomy): Eukaryota > Metazoa > Annelida > Polychaeta > Phyllodocida > Hesionidae > Amphiduros > Amphiduros pacificus. The sequence goes on along the minus strand of OX439001.1, from coordinate 39,891,339 downwards.
AAACTCACCCTTGTTTACTTTTGAAGTCCTGCGCCATCTGTGGGGTGTAGGGAGGAGGTGATACAAAGCGGGCAGCGTTTCCCACCACATTCTGGGGAGCGCCCCCTTGTGGCATGGCTGCTTGCATTCTCGCTGCTCCATACTGCATACCAGGTGCAACAAACTGGTTCTAAAAACAAAGAACATCTAGTTTTAACCGGGTTGAGAAGCAAATGATATAGTGAAAAATCATAATCCATAATTAAACAACCATTATGTTCCTTCATTAAATATTTGACTTTTAGAATTTTCAGTTCTTTGCTCTATGGACATTACAAACAATTGGTTACCTCTACTCACAATGAATACCAGTTTTTAGCTTCAACTGTGTGCAATGCATTTTAATTTTGAAAATTTCTTTAAAAAGATTATCTGATCTTGAGTTTTGAGGCACATTTTAGAGATTTGCTACATTTGGACTTTTTTTCAATAAAATATAAATCAACAATCTTTCAACACTTAAATTAGCCATTCTAAATTGATAAAAAGTTATGAAATAATATTTGAACCAAACCTTTTCACAGAAAATCAATTAACAATCGACAACACTTAATGTGTTTGCCACATAATGAGCTGTTTAGTCTTTAATCTATCCTCCACTCACATGTAACCTTACAGTAAACATACACATTTACATGAAGTTATCTTAATCAAATTAAAAGAACCAATGTGAAAATTTAATATGTTATGTTCCATGTAATCAACCAAATATAAGCTGATGGAACCATATATCTATTTGATCATGCATGAACGTGAACACATAAGTTCATGCAGGGCTATTGCATGACTATATTGTGTCATTCGCAAGGTGTCCATGATCAGATATTTGCCACAAAATGGCCTTATTTGATCATGTTAATGCATAACTAAATAGATATTTGGCTCCAACTGATAAATGTGACACCCATGCATTTGTCCAATTCCAATTACAACAAGAAGACAACATCATACAAAAATAGGAGCTATCACAGCGTGTCTTATCAAACTATAAATTGATACGACATTTTAATCCATCATGTTGTTCTCATCTTATTACCAGTGCTTGTTTTATATATATATTTTTTCTTTTTTATGAATTTAAAAACATCTTCAACATCTGAATATTAAGCAAAATACATGTAACGATCAAATGTTGTAAATCATACTTCCATTCATGCGCTAGCACAAAGAAAGCTGTCATAATGTTACACAGCCAGGTAGTATTGACATCTATGGCTAAATGTACACATGATAAATGTCGACAATTTATTTCAGTATTGCCATAATCAATATTCCCCTTCTTATTTTTTCTGTTCATTAAATGTGAAAAAAAACATGTATGTGAAACTGAGATTTGCCTATTTAATGATGATGGTTTAAAAAACAGAATGTTATCAAAATATGATACAATATCACCGCTGTTTATGTTTATTTGGGTACCACTGCTGCAGTTTCAATTTCTCTTGCAAATATAATAATAATAATAATGATGAAATTTATATATAGTGCCAATATCAGACTGTTAGCTAATGAAAGTTACCCTCAGGCAATATTGATTTCAATACTGAAATAAATATGAACCCTTTGCTGCCCATTTCTGTATGTGCCAATGCATTCATGAATCTAGATCTGGGGGCAAAGAGTTAACTTTTCAAAGTAGCATTTTCAGCACATTGAATTTAACTCTCATTTAAAGAATTTCATCTTTCCTGTTAATCAGTTTGAAGAAAAATATTACATTCATTGAATTCAACTCATCTGGAAATATGAAATGAGGATAAAATATGTATATATATCCTTTAAACCTCTTGAAACCTTATTTAGAAAACAGGAAAAAGGAAATAACTAGTTGTTGTGTGAGGAGATGAGAGTTGAATGCAGCTGAGGATCTGTATCTTACTTGGTAGTGATAAACGCCCATTGGCATCTGAAAGAGAGTTGTACCATAAGAGCATGGTAAATGAATATCATGTCAAATGTCACTGCTATGAAGACGCCATTAGTTTGGCCGATAATTCCACCAGGGGGTGACAGGTGTTTGTGTTGATGGTGGACAGTCTGAGAAGGACTATGGCGATGGGAATAAATATTATTCTCCTGGCCATAATATACTGACTGATGGGAGTAAGACTGATCATAACATCTACTATTCACCACAAATGTACCTAGGGATAGCTTTTTTAAAATAATTTTTATTCAGTATTTCCTCATTTCTATACAGTCCAACATGGTGATGGATGTGATGAGGACCAAGAGATAGTTGTTTTAAGTGAAACCTTATTACATATAACTATTAAGCCATTTCATCCTTCTTCAGAAACTATCAAAAACTTAACACTGTATCACAGTATTTGAGAGGTATACCAATGAAACACAAAAATCATATGTTAATGATCATTTCTCAAAAATACACCTATTATAAGCACTTTGCATGTTTTTGAACCAACTGGCTTACAACTTTTAAGCCTTGGCAAATTTTTAAATACTGCTCTGCATGTGAGGATTTTTTCAACTGATGTAAACCAAACACAGGAAGTCACAAGATATTTCTCAAAACAATATCACACAAAATGATCCTAAGACAACAAAAGTATAGAATTTATTACAACAGAAGTGTAACATTTAAGTAAGATGACTCCATAGAATAATATATATAACTGAAACTGACTTGATAATCAAACTCCCATGGAGCGTTTTGTTTCTAATAATTCACATGCTTTTCTTGGTTTAGATAATCAATAAATTGTGTTTACAAGTTTCTTATGATGTTTGTGACCTCACAGTTTTAACATACATTATGACAGAGAAGTTGAGCTTTCAAAGGGGCAAACTTCGTGTTTAGACACAAATGTTATGACACTTAGCGGGGCAGAGCAATGATGCAAAGTTGAGTTTTGATCCAATATTCTGTATACTACTGTGTGTAGAAAGGTGGCTTTTGGTGATCTTTGGACAGGTCACCACTCAAACATACTGATGAATATATATATATATATATATATATATATATATATATATATATATATATATATATATATATATATATATATATATATATATATACTTCAAACAAATAGAATCTTAATACAAATATGAGAGTTGTTTACCTGTGCCATTTGGGCTGGATACATCTGACCCTGGAACTGACCTCCCATCATCATGCCCTGGGCTCCCATCATAGGATTGCCGCCAGGTGGCACTGTTGGATAATGTTGGTGTTGTTGCTGCATGGTTTGATTTTAAAGCATCTCAAATCAGACCTTGATAATCAGGACCTAAAATTGGGATGTGATTCCATAAGAAGAAGTATTTAGAAGAAGTCATTTTGAGTTGGTTTTATGCTTGTGGTTTTTACAATTTGGTGCAAAACATAAATTAAGTCCAGCAAAACTTTAGTATATTGTTGAGACTAGTAAAATTGTAAATGCATTCTGGGATAAAACCTGAATTGCAGTTTTATTTCTTCTGCAAAATTACATTTGGAAATAGATGGTTAACTGACTGTGTCATAAGGGGAGGAATTTCTGTGCTTGTAGAAGTCCATTTCTGCACCCACCACAAAGAAAAAGTGTAAAGCTACACCTTATTCATAAATAAGGGGAAATGGTGATAATGAGAAAGTAAGATTATTTCAGATCTCTTCAAATGCAAATGGTTTAACATCAGTTTACATCAAGAACAATGAAAACAAAACAATGTTGTAAGTGACTGACCCATTTTATATCATGTATGTGACCATGTAGTATATAGGAAATAGACCATACTAAATGAGATCCATACTCCACACTATTAGGATATGAAAAATGTATGCATGACTAGATAAAGGGAAAATGGACTAAACATGAAAAAAACCTTGTGATTGATTTCTGAGACTGTCTTCCCAACAACTCTGATACAAGTGACACACTTCACGATGTAATGGCCAAAACTTTACTAAGCAGGTGTTTACACTAGATCACTGTTCAGCAAAACAAAGTTTGTTGACAAAGTACCCAATGGATGATTTGGATTTTAGCAGAAGACTCAAATGGCACATAAATCTATGCTGGGGAAATATGATGTGTAACAGCATTTGATCGCAAAGTTTGGGGTGTAAATATTTATATTATGCAAGAAAAAGTGCTTGAAAAATCTCAAAACTCAGACTTTAAAAAGGGGGCAAAAATGTTACCAAGCAAAACAAAAGTGAACATATTTTTCATTTTGGAAGTGAAATCTGAAGTAATTGGATGAAGTATAGGTAATCAAAAGTTACATGAATGAAATGCACTTTTTTAAAAGATTTAAATGCAAGAATAGGATTGATTTTATTCCTATTATTAAAAAATTATGACATTTTCCTGAAGGGTACAAAAATGTTACTTCTTCAATCCCACACGCCAAACAATGTCAGTATATCTACATTGTAATAGTGTACATTAGTCTTTTTATGATTATATTGTAAATTGAATATAAATTTGTTTAATTTTACTTATTTGATCAATAATCATATGATATATATGAATTTGGGGTGCTGCTATGTATCTCACAGGCTGCTCAATGGGAAGCAGATTATTAGGCAAAATAATGTATGGCTGCATGGTACACCATTGTACAGCTGATCTGACACACACACAGTTTTATCAGCTAATTATATGGTTGCTGGCATTTTGGACAGGCCCTCCTGTTCAACTGGGGCCTATTCAATGGTGGCAAACTATTCTGTCCCCCAGTTAGATTGTGGATGTTATTCTTTGATGCCACCTGTGTAACTGTCATGCACATGGTAGGAATCTTGCACAATGTAGGAATTATTCCTACAAAGTAACAATTCCTACATTATGCAAATAAGTAGGAATATATCAAAGTCATAATCCAAATGTCATGGTGAAGAGTTTACATAGGACTATACGGGTGTAGGACTATATGAGCATGCATCAATTGGTTTTATTTTTGTGCATAAAAAATAGCTAATATTTAGATAATTTTCATAATTTTATCTGTGCAAATGGAAATGTATGGTTTGCGGTTAAACATCCAATTAAGCCAAAGGAAGTGTCCAACACCATTTCTAAAATTACGAAATATGAGTTATATATCAGTTAATTGTATTGATTGCATCAAGGTATCTTTATTGGCCACCCCATTGGTCAATCAGTCAAATGCCTGTCAGAAACTGAACCAAGAGCCATAGGAAGGTGCAACTTTGCACTCAATGTTCACCTATCCACCACTATCCGCCATCAATGTAATTCATATGACTTTAAAGCACATCTTTTGAACTGTCACATCATTCTTTTAACATTTTCAGCATTTATCAGCAGAATAAATTATAACAAGGTATCTTTATGATCAACACAACTTAAAATCTATGAAAAAGGCAATTCCTACTTTTTTGCACAAAGTAGGAATTCCCACTTAAGCCAGTTGCACAATTGAGGAATTCCTACTGGGCCACAATTCCTACCGAGCACAATATATAAACCACTCAAAACTGATGAAATTTTCTTCACCTGACCCTGAACTGAAGCTGAATGTTGACAAGAGAAAGTAGAATGAAGGTAATTTTAAATCACTGTTGATCGGACATAGTCAAACAGATAATGGTTAAACAGGGGAACAGGGACCATGCGAAACAGTCAGTCATCGATTATATTGTCCAAATCATAGTGTCATCATTGGCTTATGACCATAGAGAACCGCATCAGTTTGTTCTCACTGCACGTGCTGGTCAATGACGTCATGTCAATGGTTGGCACGTGCACGAGGCGATCACGTAACGCAAATATGATGTACTTCAAGAGATGAAACAAGTTTGTCAGGAATTTCTCATCGTAGAGCATACAGAGCATTATGAACGGTGTGCTTTGGACAGCAGACACAGAATACAAAGACAAAACAATTCCAGAGAAAAATATTCCAAAAAATTAAATATATTCCATGTTTTTGCCAACTTTCTTGACTGCAGAAAATTCAGATCACTTTTGTGCCCGGAAGTCCGCCTACACACGTGCATGCTAAATCTTGATTGGTGAGTTGAACATATTTGAATATGGTGCGTATTGTTTTGATTGACCTCACGTGAAAATGTATTGTGACGTTATATAACTCCTTCAGCTACCAATTACTTCCGGGCACCAAAGTGATCTGAATTTTTTTTTATGCCATACCTCTGACTTTGGAACAATATAAGTAACATTCCTGATATATTTTTGAAATATTAAAATCACAGACCACAAGCTAAAACATTTTAGAAGATGGCCAGATACAAATTTGGAAGGAAAGCAGTCGTTTGCACAGTTTACAACATCGTCTGCCTTGGAAGGTCGGGAAATGCATAGATTTTTGTTTCCTCTCTTGATATATCATCATATTTGCGTACGCATCGGTATCCCTGCACGTGCACGGGCTGTGAGAGGCTGGAAGCTAATGCGGTTCTCTATGCTTATGACTGAGACACCCACCCAGGCCAGGTCATTCCTAATTCTCTATGTTGTCGAGGCTGCAGGTAAATTCACATACTTCACATAATTTACCCGTTAAATCGCTAAATAACATCCCAAATTTGTTAACACAAGCGTAGATTTGTGTCTTAATTGGTTAGATTCGTATATCTCTCGTGAGGTACCCAAAGTATGGTCAATTTTTAGTATTTTACATCCCTGTTTCCTGTTTTCTTACCTTCTGGCGGCCATATTGACTTCTATTGAGCTCAAGGATAGTTCCATGTGATATTTTCGTACAATACTTGTCACGAATAAATTTACAAAATTTAATTCTTTTGACGAATTAATGATAGAATAAATTACTTAACATTTTATCAAGACAAATTTCCAAACAGAAGATATGAAATTAAATGAAATTTGAATTATTATCGAATATCAAGTTATCTGGAATAATGCTAGCATAATCACCAGATGACACCAGTGTAATTACTTGTCATGGTGCCCCCTGGTGGTGGTTTATGCATTCCTGAAAATACTCTTCTGTCCTATTTAATTCTTGGAACGAATATACTTTCGGGGCCGACCATACTTCAGGCAGGCAGTGGACATCAAAAAGGGACTATCTTTATTATTCTGTGATCGGTACGATCATGAAGAATTCATTTCCTGTGGCTTGTGATTCAGCTTTTTCTGTGGTCAATATGGTTCAGGCTTGGAGTAATTACTCCAAGGTTCAGGCAACTTAGGGGCGATCCATTTGATTTTTGTGGGGTGGGGTGGGACAGCAGTACTGGATGAATAATTTTTTTTTCTTTGGTAGGGTGGATGAATAATTTTTTTTTCTGGTGTGGGGTGGGTGAATAAATTTTTTTTCTGGTGTGGGGTGGGTGAATAAATTTTTTTTCTTGTTGCTTCCCCAGACTCTGATCCTTCATTTCAAGCAATCCATATAGAAGATAGAAAAACTGGAAGGAGGTGGATGAATAAATTTTTTTTCTTTGGTAGGGTGGATGAATAAATTTTTTTTCTTTGGTAGGGTGAATGAATAAATTTTTTTTCTGGGATGGGGTGGGTGAATAAATTTTTTTTCCAAAATCTACCACCCCACCCCACAAAAATCAAATGGATCGCCCCTTACGCCACTCTGGAGTGTTCAGCATGTGGTTGACCAAAAAAAAATAATTAGCAGTGGATAAACTTGGATTAAATGAGATTTGTAACAATCAAAGAGGAAATAACAAAGGGGCAATAAAAACAATAATGATTATAATAAAATTCAACTTTGAATCCAAATGGAACCAAAAATTAAGTCAGACTGAACCCTAGAAGTCACAAAACCCTAATCAGTGCAAAAAGTGATGGCGCCAAATTGCAAACAAGCAGATTATTCAAACAAAATTTTGGTTATGAAGATTACGTATGTACATACAAAATATCAAGGCCAAAGGAAATTCTACCTGCTTACAAATTAGCTCTCACAACTTAGAAATTGAGAAAGGCTGACACTCTGGTAAAAATCTAAATAAGCAAGACTGTGACAACAGCATTATTTGAGGAGATTGAAAATAAATTACCTGTCTTTAATAGAATTCTTAACACAGATAATTTTTTGATATATATAACACCTGCTGGAGAAAATGAACAAATTACTCAAGCAGTGGGAGAATATATATTAAAGTGCGTAACCATTAGAGAGAGGGGAGAATTATGAATATTTTATCTTAACACCATTGCTTTCAAAACGAGCATATGAGATGATTTGCTGGCATTTGATGACACAGTACATGCCATAATGTAGGCAGTATTAAAAGTTGAGTTTAAATGAGACACCATTGCTTTCAAAACGAGCATATGAGATGATTTGCTGGCATTTGATGACACAGTACAGGCCATAATGTAGGCAGTATTAAAAGTTGAGTTTAAATGATATGAAATATATACCGTACTTACTCGTGTATTAGACGAGGTTTTTGTATACAAATCCTTAGTTAATGCTTAGGGGGTCGTCTTATACACGAGAGCAACCTGTTGACGAGGGTTTACTCCAAAAAATTACGGCACTACAAGTTTTCATTAGGAACATTCATATTTTTGAAATAACGAATATCGGACACAGTGGATCGATTTTAATTGCGTTTTAAATGATATATAAAGGTATTTACCCAATATTATCGCTTTATTTTGACTTTGTTCTCACTGATTCCAATTATCAGCGTTCACAGTTTTGCATTTCGTCATTGTTTCTACTGCTTTTGAGTCGTGTCTTCCCTGTTGACAGAAATGCTTTCACACGTGGATCGATTTTAATTGCGTTTTAAATGATAGATAATGAAAACGCTTTGTTATTCTCGACCGGAGAAGCGTAATAATGATAATATTAAGTAAATACCTTTATTTATCATTTAAAAAGCAATTAAAATCGACCCACTACGTCCGATGTATGTTATTTCATCGTTTCAAAGTAAAACGTAAATTCGAAGTGCCGAACACAGTAAATTCCATGTGCGGCAACACAAAGAGAAGCCAGGGATTCATCATTGCACAATAAATTAATATTTCAATAGGCAGATTGCGGGTCGCCATACTGCCCCATTGAAAACAACACACCGGAACTGCACAATTACAATCGGAAGTGCACAAAAAACTCTCTAAAATCTAATCATTAAAAAAAACAAGATGGTAACCCGCAATCGGCCTATGCGAGTTGATAGACTCCCAATTGTTTTCGCGCCAAAAATAAGAGCTTGTCCCCGTCACTCCAGCTTTTTATAATGACTACCTCGTATTGCGTAATGCATGTTAATGGATGGATTATAAATGATAAATAAAGGTATTTACCCAATATTATCACCATGATTTACAGCCGATCGAGTGCTATAAACAATAATAATTAAAAGCGATATAATGAATATCGTTGGCTTTATACACAAAGAAATATTCTACCATGTGTTAGTTTTTAGGCTAAGATCAAGGACGTTACTTACATCGTATTACTGTTACGTACTACTGGTGAGTACTGAGTGGGTGCAGGGGACATCCGTCGTTTGGGGAACGTGGACGGGGATCTCAGATATGATAGTCTACTCGCTATACTTGCTGTACTCGCTGGCTGTGAACGGGGCTCTTAACCTAGCTACCCTATCTACCTATGTGAGTTGGGAGGTAATAAGGACTGCAGACACAGAGTATACAATGCACAAGGGTCTCCTTTATTCGGTGCTGTATACACTAGTAGTCTGGCTAGGTCGGCATGGCAAAGAACGAGGCATATGAACTACCTGAATGCATGATACTCACAAAGTCCTGAGGATGCATAAAACACCCAAGTCTGTGCGGTCAAGAAGCTGAGTGTCGTGGATTTTCTAGGCAAGTGGCCGCTGGTCTTCTCTCTCTGACTCTGCCGAATAGCATTTGCGGGGCCTTTTAAAGGAAAGCTGAGCATCTGTGTGAGGGGTTGCCTACGTGACATCTTCTCCTGCTTCGGGGCTGCACATGTCCTGCCTGCGTAGCTGGGAGGATAACGTCATCGTCTATTTGCGGAGAGTGGGCATTGCATCAGCCTGCACTTGTTGGCCTCACGTAGCACTCAGTAACCCTTATCGTATCTTGCCAAAGATCGTGATTGTCTATGATTGTCTATATATGTTTATAAGAGTCTGTAGGTAGGTAATCTATATCCTACACAACGTTTTACTTCGAAATTCTCGACCTGCGAAGCATAATTTGTGATAATATTGGGTAAATACCTTTATTTATCATTTAAAACACAATTAAAATCGATCCGCTACGTCTGATATACATTATGTTTTCTTTTGATGCTTTTCAAAATTACGACCACGTGTTGCGTAATGCATGTTATAAACGGATGGATGTTTTTTTTTCTGTTCTCGATCTGCAAAGCGTATTTTGTATTAATATTGGGTAAATACCTTTATTTATCACTTAAAACGCAATTAAAATCGATCAGCTACGTCCGATATCCGTTCTTTCGAAAATATGAACATCGCATTTACGTTTTACCGTATATACTCGTGTATAAGACCGTTAAGATCTTGTATTTTAAGCATATTTATGTTTCACTTTTAAAATGGCCGCCAAGCGTCAGCTGAAGCTTGAATGGTAGCAGAGCCGATATCTTGAGAAAAACCAACTCGTCTTATATTCGGAAATTGGTTTTTTTCAAGCAAAATAACCTCAATTTTGGGGGTTCGTCTTATACACGAGTCGTCCTATACACGAGTAAATACGGTAAGTATTACACATATTGAATAGTTGACTATATACAGTCTGATGTAACTAAGCAGTATATTGAATGTTTATCAAATATCATGTGAATGTTTTATTTGTTCTCCATACCGTCCATTTGGAACGTGTGTGAAGTATGTTGCTTATTCACTTTTCGCAGTTCATTATTGAGATTGTGATAAAAATCGATAGATCAGGTTTCCAATATGTTATATATGCAATATTGTGGTCAAAATGTCACTGGGATGTATTTTGTGGCACTTCTATAAAAATCCTGAAAAACAACATAATCAACACATTATACAAGACGAGTTGAAAAAAACAATCAGAGGTCAATTCAAAGGTCACCAAATTTGGTATGAGTGTTGAAGGGGGTCCAAACATGCTAGCTGTGAAATATTTCCCCGGCACAATGGAGGGTCACAAGATGGCGCTTCATACAACTTTTCAATTATTGAATTTAAAAAAAACTTAAATTCTCATATTCAAAGCTAAAAATAAATAGCGCAGGTCAATTCAAAGGTCACCAAATTTGGTATGAGTGTTGAAGGGGGTCCAAACAGGCTAGCTGAGAAATATTTCCCCGGCAAAATGGACGGTCACAAGATGGCGCTTCATACAACTTTTCAATTATTGAATTTAAAAAAACTTAAATTCTCATATTCAAAGCTAAAAATAAATAGCGCAGGTCAATTCAAAGGTCACCAAATTTGGTATGAGTGTTGAAGGGGGTCCAAACATGCTAGCTGTGAAATATTTCCCCGGCAAAATGGACGGTCACAAGATGGCGCTTCATACAACTTTTCAATTATTGAATTTAAAAAAACTTAAATTCTCATATTCAAAGCTAAAAACAAATAGCGCAGGTCAATTCAAAGGTCACCAAATTTGGTAAGAATGTTGAAGGGGGTCCAAAAATATATTCCCGGCACAATGGACAGTTAGAAGATGGCGCTGTGTACAATTTTCATATTATCATTATTAAAAAAAACTAAACTAATAATATTTGAAGTTAAATAAAACTATCGCAGGTCAATTCAAAGGTCACCAAATTTTGTTGGAGGGTTGAGGGGTGTCCAAATATGCTAGCCATAAAATATATTCCTGGCACAATGGAAGGTTACAAGATGGCGCTGCGTACAATTTTCATATTATCATTATTAAAGAAACTAAACTCATAATATTCAAAGTTAAATAAAACTATGGCAGGTCAATTCAAAGATCACAAAATTTGGTAAGAGTGTTGAAGGGGGTCCAAACATGCTAGCCATGAAATGTATTCCTGGCACAATGGACGGTTTCAAGATGGCGCTACATACAACTTTTTAATTAATCTAGTTTAAAAAAAACTTAAATTCAAATATTTGAAGTTAAAAAAAACTATGGCAGGTCAATTCAAAGGTCACCAAATTTGGTAAGAGTGTTGAAGGGGGTCCAAACATGCTAGCCATGAAATATATTCCCGGCACAATGGACGTTTACAACATAGCACTTCATACAACTTTTAGATTACTTCTGAATCATTTAAAAATTCTTAAATTCTCATATTCAAAGCTAAAAAAACCTATCGCAGGTCAATTCAAAGGTCACCAAATTTTGTTTGAGGGTTGGGGGGTGTCCAAATATGCTAGCTATAAAATATATTCCCGGCACAATGGAAGGTTACAAGTTGGTGCTGCATACAATTTTCATATTATCATTATTAAAAAAACTAAACTCATAATATTCGATGTTAAATAAAACTATCGCAGGTCAATTCAAAGGTCACCAAATTTTGTATGAAGATTAAGGGGTTTCTAAAAAAGCTACCCATAAATATTTTCCCAGCACAATGGATCGCTACAAGATGGCGCTACATACAACTTTTTAATTAATATAGTTTAAAAAAAATTAAATTCAAATATTTGAAGTTAAAAAAAACTATCGCAGGTAAATTGAAATGTCACCAAATTTGCTGTGAGGGTTGAAGGGTGTCCAAATAATAATAATAATAATAATAATAATAATAATAATAATAATAATAATAATAATAATAATAATAATAATAATAATAATAATAAATTTCTATAGCGCTATTTCAGACCGAGGTCTGCTCATGGCGTTTATTGATATAGTGTTCTCTGAAGAGAAAAGTCTTGAGATGCTTTTTAAAAGATTCAATGGAATTGCATTTTTTCACAGTGAGGGGCAGGGCATTCCAGACTTTTGGGGCGTATACCGCAAAAGCCCTATCACCATATGATTTAGAGTTTGATTTAGGGATTATGTATTCATTATTATCGTTAGACCTAAGATTTCTTTCTACATTTTAGGTGCCAGTAATTCAGATAGATAACCAGGGGCAAGGCCATTTTGGATCTTCCAAGTTAATAAAGCTATTTTGAAGTCAATTCTAGCCTCAACTGGCAGCCAGTGAAGGTCCATAAGTTTTGGGGTAATATGATCATTTTTCTTTAGTTTACCAACAACCCTAGCAGCCGCATTTTGTAATTTTTGCAGTTTTGTCAGTTCATACTTAGGTATACCAGCCAGTAGAGAATTACCATAGTCCATTGTAGAAGTAATAAAGGCATGGGTATTAGTAGTCTTCTCGTCTAGGCAACTCCTTACCGTTATTAATTCAGGAATGTTTTTATTCTTCATAATTGAATTCTTTCCACAGATAAGTATCTCTGTCTTTCCGTCATTAATCTTCATTTTATTTTCCAGCAGGAAGCATTTGATCTTGCTAATACACTCCTCCATTTCCATTTTAGATTTATTCATATCTTCTTTAGATTTAGGGTCTAGAGTGATGTACAGCTGAGTGTCGTCAGCATAAACATGATGTTTCAGCCCATACTGACCGATTAAATCAGCTAGTGGTTCCATATATGTTGTAAAAAGAATTGGACCCAGAACAGATCCCTGTGGGATTCCATGCTTAATATTCATATTAAGTTTTTACCATCAATAGTGACGCATTGTTTCCACATCTTCTCTCAAGCCGACTCAGAAGTATATTGTGGTCAATGGTGTCAAAGGCCGCCGAGAGGTCTAGTAAAATTATCATTACCACTTTATTATCGTCAATGTCCATCAATAAGTCATTCTGAACCTAAAGCAATGCGGTTTCAGTGCTATGGAATTACTTGTATGCTGATTGGAACATGCTTCTAATGTCATTTTTAATTAGATGAGCTACAAATTTTTAGCTACTGCTCTTTAAATCAGTTTTGATAGATATGCTAAATTCGAATCCGGTCTATAATTTTTCTTAATCAATTCCATGCCCAATTTTTTAATCAAGGGCCTGATAATTGCATCTTTAAGATCATCTGGCATATTACCTAATGTGATGGATTTATTTATAATTTCAGTTATTAATGGGAGTAGTTGATCCAAGCATTCTTGGATCAATTATTAAATTCCGTCGCCAATTCTTTTTTGTCCTTATTTTTGGGGAAAGGGGTCTCTTCATTTGTATGTAAGAGTTTATTTAATATTTTAAAGAGTTTCTTTGGATCTGATTTATACTCATCAATTTTTTCAGAAAAGAAATTGCATTTGGCTTTTTTAATCAGATTATTGTATTTGTTATGTTGTATTTGAAATTGTATTTTATCGCACTCGAGACCAGATTTATTATGCTAGCCATAAAATATTTTCTTCTATGGATTGTCCTGTTTGCCTCAATACTTGACTATTTGAAATAGTTTTTTAACTTTTAAGTAGTGAAAATAAATTATACATCAAATAAAAATACATCAATTAAAAGAAGTAGATATATGAGGATGTGTGCATCTGGGAAAAATAATTGATAGCCCAATAAACTGAGAAAGAAAGTAGGGAAGTATCTATTGGTTCAAAACAAAACTATTGAATATGGCCGATAGTGAGAAAAAATTCTGCAAAATATTTTATGTCATCCCGAATGAATAATGGTCAGCCCCTAGCCATGTATTGTGACTAAAAAATATTTTATGACAAGCAAATAGCATATATGGAAACCTCTCAACCATTTTTTGTGACTCAAGTTTACCTGCAAAAGTTTTATCAACTCCAATAATATAATTAAAGATTCTAAATTGTTATAATAGAAAAGTAGTATGTAGGGCCATCTTGTGACCGTCCATTGTGCCGGGGAAATATTTCACAGCTAGCATGTTTGGACCCCCTTCAACACTCATACCAAATTTGGTGACCTTTGAATTGACCTCTGGTTGTTTTTTTTCCACTCGTCTTGTATAATGTGTTGATTATGTTGTTTTTCAGGATTTTTCTAATATAAGGGCCACAAAATACATCCCAGTGACATTTTGACATATTGGAAATCTGATCTATCGATTTTGAGCACAATCTGAATAATGAACTGCGAATAGTGAATAAGTAACAAACTTCACACACGTCCTTGGAATAGTGTATAATATGAATGTTTTATTTGTTCTACATGCTGTCCAAGTGGAAAATTGTATAATATGTTATGCTTTGTGGAAAATTGATATACAGTGTATATGAGTACTGCAATAAATCTAGTTTGAATTTGAATTTGAATTCATGTGCATGTAATAGTGTTATATGCACAAGCGCCCATGTATTAATACGTTTTTATAACATGTAGACAAAGAAAAAGAAGTGCGTGATGACAAAAAGTTCAAGATGACAACATCTTCGTCAGCTACCGCCACGAGAAATTGTCAGTTAGTATTGCTTTCAAATGAACTTAATTGATAGAGCATGAAATTCTGAGTAGATTAAGTTAAAAATGTGGCAATCGGTTCTGATCGATTTGAGGTAGCGCCTGAGTGATATTAGAGGGGAACTTATATAATTGAGACTGAAAAGGCAAAGCTTTGCATTCGATTGTGGTAGAATATTCGTTAATATACTAAATTGAATGTTTTTAAAAGATGTACAAAGATAGTTTCCAAACATGGACAAACAGCCCTCAATACTTCCACCCAGGATTGTCAATGTTCAGGATCTACTTCCTTTTTCTGAATACTTTTGATCATAATTTCTCAAATAAATGGCCTATCAACATGCACAATACATGAATACAAAAATGAAACGTTTCAAGAAATGTTTCTAATCTGCATAATTTTACAGAATGAATAAATAAAAAAAATACTTTTGAAGTAAAGTAAGAGATTTTGACATTTCAAAAAATATAATCGGACAATTATTAAGTGCATAAAAGGTGCTTGAAAAAGGGGGCGAGGCCTAAATTATTGAATTCAATTGTAATTTCTATCTTGTTTGTTGTAATTTTTGTTTTGTTTGTCAATTTTTTTGTGTAACATGTGGAGCACCACTTTTTCTTGTTTTCTCAGTTTGTTGGGCCAACAATTTTTTCCCCTGGGTGCACATATCAATGTTGTCAGCACAATGTCGTACAATGTTTTTGTAACAACATGCTTACAACGTGGTGGGCATGAAGAAGAAAACTTGTGGTTATTAAATTGGCCAATAGGTGGCTGCAATACTACAGAAATTAGTGGCCTGTAGCAGCTTAGTTGTTATATGTAATTCAAGTGCTCTGAAGGAATAAAATAAATGATCACACAACGTAGAAACAATGTTGTGAGCGCGTAGAAATAAGGTTTAGTTGTCTTTCTACATTTTTTCAGCGTGCTGAGCACGTAGAAGAATAATGTTGTGGTCTGACCTAATAACAAAGTTGATCAACATGCTTACAACATTATCATCCCGTTTTTGTTGGCAATATGCTTACAACGTGGTGAGCACCTAGAAGAAAACCGGTGGTGATTAAATTGGCCAATAGGTGGCTGCAGTACTACAGAAAATGGCGACCTGTAACAACTTATAGTTGTTAAGTAATTCAAAGTTACAGTGAATTTAATGGATAAGATGTAATTTTCTGAATGACTAATATATGATAAAAAAATAAATGTCTTTTGTTGTGATACAAGTTTATTGTTATTATCAACTGCAATATATATCCATATAATTTCAGACAATGTAAAAAAATCAGCATAGCATGCCAGCTGATAAGCTAGAAGAGGTTGCTGATGAGAGAATCCCAACATAGTAACTAGTTTTGGCCGAAGATGAATTTGTTCACAGCTGGGTGTATATGTACCATGTGCTTGCAACATGCTGAGCATATGCTTACATCGTTTTATCACATGTTCAAAACATAATGTCAGTTTACAACGTCCTCACATCATGCTGAGCACATGCTCACAACATGGTCACAACGTTGTACAACAACATGCTCACAATGTTATCAGATGTTCACAGATCTACGTCCATACAACATCATGTTACTACGTGCTCAGCACCAAAACACAACGTGCTCAAAACGTAGAAAAAAAAGTAAAACCCTCCTTGACCCGTATGCAAAATTTGATGAACATTGAATCAAGCTGCACTTGTTTTTTTACCCCTTTTTTAAATTATATTTTGGTTTTTATTATTATTATAATTTCCTTTCACATTATATAGCACAAAATTCAGCTCGGTCATATTTGGAACATAATTTTGGAAATCTGACATGTTGACATAGTTTACTACAAATTTAGGAAAAAAATTGAATAATGAACTGTGAATAGTGAATAAGTAACAAAGTTCACATAAAATTGTTAGCTAGGATCCTTGTTAGCTAGAATCCACCTTGTGGGGGTGCTGTGGGGAAACCCTTATTTTCTCGGTGCATGGATTGTTATTTGAACAGTATAATGCTTTGTACATGTTTTTGTGTATTGCACGCATTATCTTGGCAGGTTATCATAACTTTCTCTCAATTCGAATCTAATTTGATCTGTTGATTTATCATTTTAAAATTTAACAGTATCCAGACTATTTCATTTATTTTGCGCTATGGACTGGCGCGGGGTAGGAATGTCCAGTTTTTAAACAAATTTTATTGCTTGTGGTGAAATCTGCTCAGAGTAGTCTGTCAAGGATGTTTTAGGACGTCTGTATGCCACCAGGGTTTTGTCTGGGAAAGCATCTTTGTTTGTGGACAGTTATAATATAGGCCAGTATTTTCCTTAGATTATTTGGATATTGGGATTGGCCTCATTGTATACGACTACTAGTGGTGTTTTCAGTTGCTTTTCTTCAGATCTATCAGCAGGTCTTCTCTATTTGTATTTCTGACCTTCATTCTTGAGGTCTCCAGGATGTCTGTTGGATACCCCCTTCTTTGGTAGTCTGCTTTTCTCAATTGAAAATTAGTGTCAAAGTCTTCAGTGTTTTTGCAAGTTCTTCTTATTATCGGGAATTTTTCCATATGACCCCCCTGTTTTTCAGTGTTTTGGATGGGGAGAGGTATAATGAAGATAGTTGTGGGTGTCAGTGTCTTTCGTGTAAAGATCTGTGTAGATGATACCATTGGTAGCATCCACTTTTACCAGGGTGTCAAGAAATTCCACCTCTACTCTAGAGTGTTTTGGGGTGAATTTGATTTTCTCATGGAAGGTGTTACTGCATTCAATGAAGTCAAGGAGTCAAATACCATAAAATGTCATTTATGTACTTTAAGTAAAGGGCAGGTTTTGATGGGACATTTTTGAGCAGTTTCTCCTCTAGGTTTGCCATAAAGAGGTTGGCATACAATGGGGCGTCTCTGGGCCCCATGGCAGATCCTCCGATTTGCAGGAAGTGTTCACCATTCAAAGGTGAATTTATTCATTGTGGCCTTGCCTTTGTAATTCTTCACCAGACATCTATATACTGCATTTAGACCTACATCGTTTGGTATGTTTGTATAAAGTCCAGAAAAATCAATGACCCTCCAAGCTTGTCATGCCAATTGAAAAAGGGGGGAATTTAACTGCTAAGATCGGCTTTCAAGCCCATAAACACAAAATATTCCATAATTTTCTCTGATTTACAGGTCTCTAGCATATTAAAACTGGTCTTGCACCAAAATGATTTTGGTTAAGAAAATAAAAACCCTCTTACTTTGATATTCTAATTGAAAAAAGGGGGGAATTTAACTGCTAAAATTGGCGTCCAGGCACAATTTCATGATTTTCACTGATTTACAGGTCTCCAACATATTATAACCAGTCAAAAATTATAGGCCCTCCTATCTTGAAATGCTAATTGAAAAAGGGGGGATGGTGAAATCGGCATCTAGTTACTTTATTCTTCTCTTCCTTTTGGCATATTTCATATGTTTGTTTGGGTAAAAGAGCCCTGACCTTACCTTGTCATCAAAATAGAACACATTAAACATTTCAGGTATTTCTCAATATAAAGAAGTTACAACTGATGCTATAGTATCTTCATTCGTAATGTCAACATAATTCTCCCTATCTGCTCTACCATATACGCTGTATTTTCAGAGCGCTGCGATCGTATTTGACCCAATTCTTTGCACACGGCACATCTGGGAACAGCGGCGACAGCCTGTTTGAGGCATTGTCGCCTCTGCCTTTCATGCATCGCTTTCTTGCGCCAATTTCGTCATTTTTTCACGGACCAGCTAAAAAGCTGGGAGAGCAGATACTATAACAAAACATACCGAGTCGGGGAAGCTGGGTGAGCGGATTCAGTGAGTTGGTGATTGCGGAAGGATACCCTGAGCTGAGGCGAAGGGTATCCGTCCGCCATCACCAACGAACTGAATCCGCTCACACAGCTGACCCGACGAGGCATGTTTTGTTTTTATACCTCAGACAACTACTGTATTTTTTTTTAAATGATACATGAAACAAGATATTTATCGTTAAAAATGTTTTGTAAACAAAGCACACCTCATTTGACCCCGTCACGTGACCCGAAAATGGCGCCATCTGTGTATTCACAATGTTTTTGACACTCGGTGGGAGACCAGTCTAAAGATGGCCGACGGAAAATAGTTCGCAGCTAATCAATACGTTACGAATACTCGGCATGCTCGTATTCATTGGAAATCTCGTCGATACGCGCATCACTGAGGTATAATGAGCGAGAATTGGGAACCAAAATGCCGAAAAAGATATCAAGACTCATTATCAACAGATAAAGGAGTTCAAGATGTCAAGACGCACGTCAATGCCCATGTTATAACAGAAACTATTGAATACTTTGGTATGACAGACAAAGGTAATATCATAATTCCATCTCTCCAAACCAAACGGGACTGGCTTCATCGTCACATAAATAAAATGGTTGAAATGTAAGTAACTGATATACTCAAACTGTAATGCCTCAAGAGGGCATGCTTTTTAAAAATAATCTACAGTGTTAAGTCTGTGGTCAAAAGTTCACTTACAGGGCATCACTTATGAAGCACCACATCCAACATAGGGATGTAGCTCACCAACAACAGAAAATACCAGATTATACAACCTTGCTTGTGCGACAGTTACTCTTGGTCTGCTTCTCAGAGACATGGATGATGCCGTGAAGGAAGGTGATGGTCCACGAATATGTGGAGGATGGAAGTTCATGCTTCCTCCCTTCAAAGCATATGGCCATGACAGCAAAGGACAATGGAAGTCATGAGGTTGAACAACTAAATCGGTTTGCCAAGGAGGTCCTCAGGGCAACAGGACTGCAAATGTGACCTTGAAAATGCAACTTGTAATATTTCCAACATTTTTTTTTATTTATTTAAGAATTGCATTCATTATGAGAGTTTTCTTTACTATACAGCACACTAGGCTTACTTATATTATCGCCCACCATTAGTTCCGCTGATGGCTGCCAGGTGTCATAATGATCAGACATGGCCGCCATGGTGAAACCTTGGAGGTGAAACCAATCTCTGTACAAAAGATTTATATTTTATGGCATATCTTCACCAAAAATGCATCTTTTTGCACACTTTTTTCCCCAATAATATCTATATTTTAAAATACATACAATGCCCTTATCAGTTCCACCAAATCCAAGGAATGCATATGTCTGCAGTGAACATTTTCTGACTGGTACATTTAGGTTTTTTTATACTTGACATGTGTTTCGTATATTTGTTATATGTGTTTTGTATATTTGTACAACATTCTGTTAATTCATTCTTCTATATTTGTAGGCAAACCCAATTACACTATTTTGAAAGGTCCCTTGTCAATCAATCTTGTAAAAAGTATGAATGTTGAAATAAGTGAGAATGAACTTGTTAATATTGATAAAATAATAAGAGCCTGTGTTATTTTATGTAATATGAGTCCAAGTATTGTAACAACTAATTATGATCAGTGATGTATACTTAATATAGTGAATAAAGTGAAAAATATCTGACTTGTGTGAAAAATATCTTACTTGTGTGAAAAATATCTTATGCGTGTGAAAGCATTTCTCTCAAAAAGGGAAGACATGACTCAAAACTATGGAAACAATGACTGAATGCTCTTTGATCACAGGTTTGACTTTGAACACAAGGATTTTGAAGACCAAAACTGCGAATGCTGATAATTGGCATTTTGGCGTTTTTCACACCAATGTCAAAATACCCTTTGATCAGCCACTCCCTAAATAACTAGCCCTTTCCAAGGATTTTTTTTCAAACGTAGAAATTTAATGACTTAATACAGAAAACATATGTGAAATCTTCATATTGGGCTTCTACTTGAGCGATATGCACATCAGAACATGTAGAATTGAGTTGTTTTTTGCAAATGTAGAAAATATAAAGAATAATAACTTTATACAGAAACCATATGTGAAATCATCATATTGGGCTTCTATTTGAGCGATATGCACATCAGAACATGTAGAATTGAGTTGTTTTTTGCAAATGTAGAAAATATAAAGAATAATAACTTTATACAGAAACCATATGTGAAATCTTCATATTGGGCTTCTATTTGAGCGATATGCACATCAGAACATGTAGAATTGAGTTGTTTTTTGCAAATGTAGAAAATATAAAGAATAATAACTTTATACAGAAACCATATGTGAAATCTTCATATTGGGCTTCTATTTGAGCGATATGCACATCAGTAAATCACGCATATCTCAATAATATTCAAATTTGCAGTTTTCACCATGTGCGATGTGACTTCAATATGGCTGGGCATGCGCAGTTCATATGTGACGTAAGAGTTTCAAGCTGTATACAGGATTTGTGAAAGCTGAATGATCTGGGAGTCCCCGTGATGTGACAGTCAAGTTATTGCTATATTTACATTTATCAATAAAATATTTTAAGGTGTCACATTTTAGAGCAGATGTATATTTTGTCCACCACCCAATCACCGTTTTTTTAAAAATTTCTCTTGGAACATATCATGTCATGAATTTAAGACATGGTTTTGACGTGGTTGACTGGTGAAATATGCAAAGCAAAATGACCTGATCCATTCATGTAAAAAGACATGAATTATTCACATGATTAAGACAGGAAAAAAATATTTATGTGAGAAAGAATTTGCTTTTCACAGAAACATCTTTACCAAAAATAGCTATTTGGGTCTTATGAAGCAGACCTCTCACACACTGGGTATCCCTGTCATAAAAGGAATTCCTCTGGGCAAAGTCAGGTTACTTATAATTGAAGACACCTGGATCAAAATAAAATTGACGAATGATAGATTATGTGTTTTGGACATATAAAGTGACATTTTATGCTTTTGATATTTTTAAAAGACAAATTAATTTGTTTTACTTTCTATAGAAATTGTAATCACTATAATATCAAATGTCCAGACATGAGTCAGACACAGGTACAACAAGTGTTGATTTTAAAAAATCAAGCTCGCGAAAGTTTGCAAAATCCCAAGGCAAAAAAACCCAAGGCAAAATCTTCTTACTCTACCACACACTCACAAATCACTTCTCAAACAAAAGCGACATCTGACGGTGTAAGCAGAATTATTGAGCCAAAACATGGCCGCCATGGACCGATAATCGGGGTAAGCTCCATAGACTTACAGCTTAATCATATCAAAACCTCGAACATTCAGACCTAAAGTCAAAACAAACGCGAGCGAAAAATTAAAGTCAGCTATACAAGTGCGAGACAAACACACAAGTGCGAGCATAGGGAATCTGAAAAGCTAAGATAGTGTCGGAATTGTGTGATCAATGCAATGTCAATTCTCCCTTACCCATCATATACAACTATATAGTTTATATATATATGGTAATGCTATATATAGACACATGGCTGAGATCAAACCTATTCTTATCAATTGGTATGCAGACAGCTCATGAGTGCGAGCAATGGCACAAGTGAGTGACAGCTCACTTTCTGCCCAAACAAACATTTGTGAAGTTACTTACTCACTTTTCACAGTTCATTATTCAGAATTTTGTCAAAATCGATAGATGAGGTTGTAAACGTGTCATATTTGCAATATCTATATCTATTGATTTTGAAAAAAAATCTTAATAATGAACTTTGAAAAGTGAATAAATAACAAACTTCACACACATCCAAAACAATGACACCAGTTGACTGAGTTATACTTGCACATGTATTTGATGTTGTAGTCACTTTCTTGCCAAAACAAGGACACTGATTGGCTGTGTGATTACATGTGACAATTTGTTTTACTTGGTGTCGATTGACTTATAAAAGAAGCTTTAGAATAGAAGAAAAGGCGAGGATCACAAGAACAGAGCTTGACGACGATCACAGTCCCGACCAAGACCAACAATGGTTTCGATCTAGTTCGATCTCTTCAGTTGGATAGGGACTGAC
This sequence comes from Amphiduros pacificus, assembly GCA_949316495.1. Lineage (NCBI taxonomy): Eukaryota > Metazoa > Annelida > Polychaeta > Phyllodocida > Hesionidae > Amphiduros > Amphiduros pacificus. Next base: position 39,868,065 of record OX439001.1, on the reverse strand, counting down.
TGCGTTATCCTGATTCTTGTTTATATAGGATTTCGTGGAGGTGCTTAGCACCTCTGGAGGTGCTGTTCCTTCACTCATAGCGCCTCCAATCTGGAGGTGTGTTTTGTTTTTGTGAGCCTCTGGTGGAGGTGCTATTGAAAAACCTTTGTTTTGAGGGCTTTGCAGGGGTTACAGATGCGTTGTAAAGTATTCTACATGTGTTGTAGAATTTTCTGCAATTTTTCAGGAGGTTTTTTCGACTTTTTGTCGATTCGAAAGTGTTCGATCTCTAATCTCTAATTCTTTTGAAATTTAAGGACCCTGTCCCGGATGGCCTCCAGACTAGTTCGTTTATTTTACGCTGCGTACTGCCCCGGCGCGGGGTAGGAATGTCCATTTTTAAAACGAATTTCTTGTTCTCGTTTCTTTCTTTTGTTATATGTACGAGAAGTTTTCAATAATTAAATCGGATATTATACCTTATTTTTGTTGGGTTCTCGGCCAGTTTTTGAGCCGTTTTTTTGGGGCGTTTGTATTCCAATGTCGATTAAGAACCATGTTTGGGTTCATACAAACTCGGACAAGAAACTTTTTTTGTATAAAAATATGTTTTATTTTCATATTTGGTTTTTTGTTGTTCCTTGTAATATTTTACAGACTTTTTAGCAAGTATGGTTGTTTTTAGGATGTGGTTGACTCTGTATCATCCAGGATCTCCTGGAGGGTTTCCAGGATCTCTTCCAGTTCCTTGGGGGGGTTTTCTTATAAAAGAAGCTTGTTATGGGCGTGACCTCTCAGTACTCACCGACTATGGTCAATTATTGCAGAGCTAGGTATAAATCCTGGCTCTGTTTGGAGAGTATCAACGCAAATGAAAGACTACACAAAGGCGAGACAGCTACAGAAGTGAGATAAACATAATAAAGCTAAGACAGCTACACAGGTGAGATAAGACACCTAATCATGCGTAGATAGCTAGCTAGCTGCACAAGTGAGATAAGACACCTAATCAAGCTAAGACAGCTACATAGGTGAAATAAGACACATAATCAAGCTTAGACAGTTGTACAATTGAGACATACATAAAGATCTGACTAAACTTACTAGACTAGACAGATACATACGTAAAAGACAGTTGCATAGAACTATCCATTGCACGGAGAGACAGTTTGCACAAGTGAGATCGACATCAATGACTGACAATACCTCAAACAGAAAGATACATAACTGACAGACTATTGCACAAATGAGACAAACATATGGGTAACAGACCAAGATGTTGGTGACAGGCAGACAGGCAATCTTATTCATTGCTGTAGATATTATAATTAATGCTATTTACAACTGAAGAAAAACACATTCAGATGAGAAACAAAAACTGCATCCCAGGTAGATGCCCTAATATAACATTTAAAATATCAAAACAACATTTTATAGCCAAATATTTTCAAATTAAATATTTGGATAAATAAACATTTTTATAAAATCTATAGCAAGCCTTGTAGAGTTTCCACCACACACACCGCCGAGTGTCAAGCATCTAAGTGAGTCTTAAAGTTAATTTAAGATCCATTTAGAGATGAGCTGGTCAACTGTTCATATGTGACCCGAGGCAGCCGGGTCACATGAGGGCCCCCAGGTTGCGCTCCCCGATCACGCCACATGTCTGCCCCTATGCTTAACGTGTCTGGGCTCCACAGGGGGGTATCCCGGCAGGCACTACCCAGGGCTTCTTAAGGAAGCCTGCAGGAAGGCCAGCCACTGTTAGTTTCATCAGAGGAGAGAGCACATGGTCAGGAACAAAGAATTTTATTGGACTTTAATATGTTTTATGATTTTATGGATTTTAATATGTTTTATACAAGGATTTTAACAATGTTTCACTGCACTTCTGTGCTACATGCTCGTGATACCTTCTGTGATGTACATGGACTTATTTAATTATATGATACATCTTGCCGGTCAGGAGTAGCCCTGACACCAGAGGGACCCTCAACGCCGGTCGGGAGTAGCCCCGTCACCCTCAGGTACATATTGTAGGATATAGAATACACACCCAGAGACTCTCAGAAATACATAAACATTCATAGACAATAATGCACGATACTGATAGCTGATGAGTCACCATAACCACCACTCCGCGAAAGTCACGTGTAAGACGGACGAGCCGAAGTTAGATACGCAGGCAGGACGAGTCCATCTGATGACGCGTGAGGAAGCCTCGTAGGCAAGCCACCAGGGATGACGCGGAGTGGCCCCTTAAAAGAGACGCGCAACCGTGGATCCGGGTTCCTAGAAGCTCAGAAGCTCAGAAGCTCAGACCCCAGTCTAGGAGCCAAGAAGGAGATCAACGACCACTTGCCACGGAAGATCCATGACTCTCAGTATCATGACCACATAGACTTGGGTGTTTAGCATATAGTCAGGGTTTCATAAGTATCATGCAAAGTTGGTAATTCATATGCCTCGCTCATTGTCATGCCGGCCTAGCCAGACAAGCAGGGATCACAGCACTGAATAAAGGTAACTATTACACTGTGTATATCCTGTGTCTGCAGTCCTTACTTCCCGTCATGTATATGAGGGTATGACATGATAGCTAGGATCCGTGCCCAAACTCACAGCCAGCGAGTCAGCGAGCTATGGTTAACAAGTACAGTACAGTACGATAGAGTAGGACAGATTAGAGTATCTATCTAATTGGTAGAGTATTGATCCCCCGTCCACGTCCCCCAACGACGGATACTCTCCATTAGTGGGTAACAATATCACAATATTAACATTGACAGGCAGAAGTGTAGACAATTTCCGTTGCTAGTGCCATAGACTTTACCATGCCTAGAAACAAGAACAGTTCTCGCACATGTACCCATTGTGGGCTCCTCATAAAGGGCCATCCAGGTCCCTACGGGAAAAACAAGTGTACCCAGCCCTCCAGGTTCGAGAGGGGCAATTCTTTCATGCCTCTGGGTGACAGCATACCGGGGTCAGCCCAGTCTCTCCCGGCTAAACTAGCAGACAGGGCCACCCAGTTTCTACCAGACTCACCATACACTCCGTCTATGCCAGCCAGAAGCCAGGTGTTGACGCCAGGTGTCCAGGAAACACAGGAGGCCCAGGCAGTTTCAATTAATGCTTTGAGGGAGTCAGTCGCTTGTATGCAATTACAACTCCAGACAGTATTAACATCGCAAGTAGCAGCCAGTGCAGCCAATGTGCGTCCTGCGCAACGGGAAGATAACAATGGCCATAGCAACCAGGGACGTTTCCTTAGCAATGACAAGGAAATCTCATCATCCAAGAGACGCTCCGCCGGCTACGCCCAGCTACCATCGGCAGCAGGTAACGATAAATTTCTCAGTAGCAAAACCTACATAAATCAGAACATTTTCGAGAATTTATCAGATCAGGAAGAACCAGAGGTCAATCATAAGCTATTCTCAGGGCAGGCCAAGCTAATAGACAGTACATATAAACCTGACGGAAACTATGTAACAATGAGTGGCACAATGCCTGAGAAGGGAGGTCTAGTGAGAGGTTTAAAGGACGTGAGTGGCATCTTGGACCTAAAACCCCTCTGTAGTATCCCTAACATCTCAGAAAAAGTGCTCAGGTCAGCTTTAAACGGGGAATTCTTTCATCTTGAAGAATTTTTGCTTAACATTCAACTGGGAACAGATGATCATGGTACTATGCAGACATACATTGACACTGAAGGGAATTTCAAATGCCGTCCCCGCAGACAAAAAAGAAAAATATTAGACATTAGTCTATGGCTCGAGGCTTGGAATAATTATGAAATGATGATGGTGAAAGTTCACGGAGTGCAGCTGTATGAACATTTAGCTATGTACAGGGCAAAGATATCAGATTTTAAGATATGAGTGGGGGTCAGTTATGGCATTGGATGTAAGGCATAGGGCAGCATTGTCCGGCAATAGCATATGTTTCGCCAATATAGATTCTGATCTAGTCACCACCATACTAGATGCAACAGCCATAAAGCAGACTAGGGCCCGCTGTAACAGATGCAAGTCAAATGAACACTTTAGCTATGATTGTCCATTTCTATCAAACGCTCCAGTCACGAGCCCGGCAGCGCAGGCGTTAAGGCAGCAGAAGAAGGCACAATTTACTCAGGAAATATGTAATAACTACAATAGCCTGCGTTGCAACTTCAAATCCTGCAGACGCCTGCATATCTGCAAGCAATGCAGAGGACCCATGCCATACGACACGTGCCAGAGGCAAGGGAGATGTGCACAAGGCCAAGCCTCCCAGCAGCCCCCCAGCCACACAGGGGGAGCCTCAGGCACCGCTAGGAACAACACAGGCACATAAATTTTGGGAGCAGGCCCTTGCTAACCACCCCAATCGGGAATTCGCCAACCATTTGTGCATCAATGCCCTCAGTGGGTCTAGAATAGGCTTCAGTGGCCCAAAAATTATGGTTTTAGGCAAGAATTGGCCTTCGGCCAAGGAACACTACACAGCAGTTTCAAGTTTCATAAATAAGAACATATCACTCGGACGGGTAGAGGGTCCCTTTAAGAAGGAGGACCTCCCAGCAGGTTTCAGACTATCCCCATTTGGATCATTCCACAAGGAATCTAGTAATAAAACCAGGGTCATTCATGACCTCTCTTGGCCCGAGGCCAATTCAGTGAACGACGGCATTAATAAGGATGCCTGCTCGCTACGTTATGTAACAATATACGACCCAGTTAAAATGGTCAGCAAGTACCCATCAGCATGGGCAGCAAAGTGTGATTTCAGCAATGCATTCCAATCTGTCAATGTGCATAAAGATGATCATCACCTACTCGGATTTAGCTGGGAAGACTCAGGCAATGGAAATGTATATTATCATATGAATGTGCTTCCATTCGGCCTCAGGTCCGCCCCCAAAATATTTGACGATTTTGCCCATGGTTTAGACTTCATTTATAAATTATGTGGGGCCTCAGCAGACACTATCCATTATCTGGATGGTATTTTCACATGTACAGACAGCAGACAGACATGCAACGACAGCTTGGACATAATTTTATCTACTTGCACAGAAGCAGGATTCAGCATCCAACCTTCAAAAACTGTGCGTGCCACGCAAGAAATTGAATTTTTAGGCATCCAATTGAACATTAGAGAGAAGACCTTATCTATTTCTCAACAAAGGTTAAAGGAAATAGAGGATTTAACAGCCCAGTGGTTGTATAAATCACACGCAACTAAGAGGGAAATCTTATCCATCATAGGAAAGTTGACATTTTGTGCGAAGGTGGTGCGTCATGGCACAAAATTCATACGCAGATTAATTCGCCTTGCAAAAAGGTCACGCAAACTACATCATATCATAAAAATCACACCCCAGGCAAAAGCAGACTTAAGATGGTGGTATATATGCCTGCGTAGCCACAATGGAATATGCATGTTCCCGTCAATATTTGACGCAGCATCAGCAGAGATGGTATTTTCCGACGCATCTGACTTTGCTTGTGGTATATACCATGACAATGCATGGTCCTATTTGGAGTTTTCAGGGCCAAATGCATGGATGTCCCCACTAACAATTGCTTGGAAAGAAATGTATGCAGTAGTACTGGCATTGGCTACTTTCGGCCCATTATTACAGAACAAACAGACAATCATGAACATAGACAACCAAGCAGTTTGTTATTAAACTAATGGGATTAATCAGGGTCTTATACTATTTTGTCACCATGTACAATATAGATTACAAGGCCATACACCTCTACTCCGCCGAAAATTCTACTGCAGACGCCCTCAGTAGGCTGGACTTCATTAGATTCTTTAAATTGAATCCAAATTGTAATAATTTTATGACCAAACCAGCTTTAATACATCACGATTTCTGATGGATTATTTAATGCATAATTAAGTTTTGTTATTATAATGTTGATTTATGTTTGTATTGAGTTTCTTACCGTTACCTCGTACTGGTGGTTGTTCATATATATTTACAGAATTGGACTCAAGAGCCTCAATAATGGTCGGGTGTGGCCTCAGGCATAATACAAGACGAACATACAACTCTGCCCAGGCTAGCTATATGTCATTCTGTAAGTTATACAACACCCCCGCCATGCCCGCTTCAGAGGACGACATTCTGAGATACTTAGCTTATTTGTCATGTCAAGAAAGGGGGAAGCCCCTCTCAGCCTCATCCATCTCTGTATACTTAGCTGCTGTACGCTCATCCCATGTAATGAACGGGTTCCCCCCTCCCCCCACTAATGGGCCTCGGGTTATGCTTGCCCTCAGGCCAGTAATGGATAGGAGCGGGCCCCCGTCCCAGAAGTCGCCCATCACCTATCAGGTACTCGTCTCACTCCTCCAGCATCTAGATAACTCCCCTGATGGCCTCCTGTTTAGGGCTGCCCTCACCCTAGGATTTTTCGGGTGCCTTCGTGGGGGGGAGTATTGCGCCACTTTCCACCCTAAGCCCCCCCACCATCCTATATCCCCTCCCCTTATGGTCCGGGACTTATATTTTGGTACCCACGGTAAGACACCCTACCTAAGGTCCAAAACCACTAGGTTTGGTTTCACTAAATATATAGGATGTTCCTCCACCCCCACCTGTGCAGTGTGTGCCCTCAGGCGCTATCTCGTAGCCCGGTCTCCTCCGGGCGGTCTACCCCCTCATGCCTATTTGCTCCAATTATCCTCAGGCAAGCCATTATGTAAGTCACGCCTCAATCTTGAGATCCAGAGACTCGTTTCAGCCTCAGGCCTCCCCCATAGCAAATTTTCCACCCACTCCCTTCGCGCCGGGAATGTAACTCAATCATCATTAAATAGGTTTAGCACAGAGGAGATAAGCTCAGCTGGTAACTGGCGCTCTCAGGCTTACCTCAGGTATATCAGACAGCCTCCCATATCTCACATTTTTCATGCCTCCCGCTTGTCGGCCTCATCACCCTCATCTTACCACTAAAAAAACACTCACCTAGTTACCTACCTTACATGGCCTTACCAATCCATTGCATGTATTGTTATTGGGCTTATGCCATGTATCAGTTGATTATTATGTCTTGAATAAGTATGTTTAATGTAAGCTCCACTTGATAAGTCGTCATATATCAAAGTTAATGTAATGAAGTGATCGATGTTATCAAGTTAACGATGTTATCAAGTGTTACCAATGTTATCAAGTGTCGTTTGATGTTACCGAGTGTTGGGTCATTAGAGGTTAAGATATGGATTGTATGTGTGCTAGTTCATAAGTGCTTTATGCAATAAAGCTTATCTCCAATATTAATATTACTCAGTTGTATGCGTTATCTTTAAGGTCTATAATCCACAATGAAACACTGGGACAGACTTATGTTTTTTTGGCTTAAATGTGTTCAAAGTCATGTTATTTGTTAATTTAGCACAGAAAAAGTAAACTTAACCAGCTAGTCTTAAACTTTTATTATTTAAATTGAACCCGTTTTAACTACCGTTAAAACGGGTTCGACTCAGTTATTGCAGCTGGAAACCATGTGTGCTGTATGAGAAATACCCCCCACTGACGTCATAGCCTCACTCTCATCCTGGAATCCCCCAGAGCATGCAGAGCCGAAGGCAGTTACGTAAATATACGAGACCACACGAAGTTCTCTCCCGATGCTTCAAACTGATTGTGGATTGTGGAAGATCCATTTAGAGATGAGCTGGTCAACTGTTCATATGTGACCCGAGGCAGCCGGGTCACATGAGGGCCCCCAGGTTGCGCTCCCCGATCATGCCACATGTCTGCCCCTATGCTTAACGTGTCTGGGCTCCACAGGGGGGTATCCCGGCAGGCACTACCCAGGGCTTCTTAAGGAAGCCTGCAGGAAGGCTAGCCACTGTTAGTTTCATCAGAGCCTCCATCCCCCCCATCTGCTTAAAGTTTAAGTTTGGGGCTTATGCCATGTATCAGTTGATTATTATGTCTTGAATAAGTATGTTTAATGTAAGCTCCACTTGATAAGTCGTCATATATCAAAGTTAATGTAATGAAGTGATCGATGTTATCAAGTTAACGATGTTATCAAGTGTTACCAATGTTATCAAGTGTCGTTTGATGTTACCGAGTGTTGGGTCGTTAGAGGTTAAGATATGGATTGTATGTGTGCTAGTTCATAAGTGCTTTATGCAATAAAGCTTATCTCCAATATTAATATTACTCAATTGTATGCGTTATCTTTAAAATTGAATACCATGCCAAGGGAGGCACCTGGTGGTAAACAGTGGAACTAACTGTTGAAACGGGTACAGATAAATGATGTTATGGGTTTGTTGTGTAACTTTTGGTATTTTTGTCTAATCCAAAAGAGAGGGAAACAAGTGTTGATTTTAAAAAATCAAGCTCGCGTAAGTTTGCAAAATCCAAATGCAAAATCCAAAATCCTTGATAAAATCCGAGAAAATCTTCTTACTCTACTACGCACTCACAAATCACTTCTGAAACAAAAGCGCCATCTGACGGTGTAAGCAGAATTAATGTGCCAAAACATGGCCGTCATGGACCGATAATCGGGGTATGCTCCATAGACTTCCAGCTTATCATGTCAAAACCTCGAACATTCAGACCTAAAGTCAAAACAAACGCGAGCGAAAAGAGCATGTCAGGTAAAGAAGAGAAAGTGAGGGGTAAAGGAGGTAAATTCATGAAAAAGAAGTTGAAGAAGCAGTATGAGAATGTTGCTCTGGCAAATAAAAGGCGTGCTTATGCCTGTTCTACTGAAACCAGTAATCCTACCACTAGTACTGGTCACATCAGTACAAGTGACACTAGCATTGACAATTGTGATCCTATTCCCAGTACTAGTACTAGTCACAGCAGCACAGGTGACATCAGTGTTTGTCACAGAGATCTTCCTACCAGTATTTGTGATCCTGATCTGAATACAGTGACCTCTGAGACCCCTGTCTGTGATGAGTCCAGTGATGCTGCTGATCCTACTTTCACCTTTGAAGGACGGAGAGGGTTGCAACATTCATGGATAAGCAATAATGTGCTATTCTCTTTGTGTGATATTGTTTGCATCATCAGGCAGACATTAATGGCATTATGTACTGGTGACCCACAGTCTTGAATTGAAATAAGTATGATTGTGATTCACATTTGTTACATTGGTAATGCATTATCATGATTATATTAATTATTATGTAAATACTAATTTCAAGATTTGTCAATATAAATGTTAAGTGCTGAACTATGTTTAATAACATTAATAAAGTCTTCTTTCAAATGAATTGGGAAAGATTTCTTATGTTAATTCATCATTAATAGTGCACAAAACGCCATTTTTGTATTATATTATAAATTTGAAATGGTCGTTGTGAAAAAAATAGTATGGTGTTATATGATTTTTTTTATTTCATATGATTCATAAGTCAGTTAGCTTCACAGTTGCAAAATATTTTTACTCTAGCATGGATTTTGGAATTTTGGTAATGGATTTCTTAAAAAATGTTACGTTTTTCTTACCATTTCTAATATAAAAACTTGAATAATAAACATCAGTGTAAAAAAAAATCTAACCTGGTTAGCACTATTTTTTTTTCTATTATTTGATTTGATAGATAATGAGTTACACATGTGAATTTTTTCAGAATTTTGACATGGGTTTTGATTTCTCACATTGGCATGGTATTCAATTTTAAGGTATTGTAATAGTGGCGACACAGTGCTGGAGCCCAGCCATTTAACATGACAAAAGGAAAACTGTTGTCCAGCCTAAAAGCGGAATTCTTCTCTCAATATATTAATAGATTAACAAGTCGCAAAATTCGAACTCCTTGGTTCGAATGGAGGTTTGATGGAAAGCTCTATAAATAATGCTATATCAAATTCGTAATTTGCGACATTATGTAATAAGATTGAACACCATTGATATAATGCGCAAATAAGTAGCAACTGCATATGGTTACTTGTGTTGGTGTCAGACATGAACCCAAACAATAAATGCTTGTGGTATAATATCAGCAAAAGGAAATATATTTTTATGATTAAACATGTTGACAACAACCCAAAATGGCACAGTTCCTGGCGTGAAAAGTATTAAAGGTGAGTTTTAAAAGTATATAAATGCAGACACATTTATCAATAAATGCAGACACATTTATCAATATAATCGCGGTAACTATAATAACAGACAACAAAATTGAACAAACAGAACAATTATGCAACAAGTAGAGCAGTAAGTGTTGATAGGTAACATGTCTTTCACATTTCTGTAAGAACAGGTTGATCAAACCTTGAAAAGCTAAGCTTATGTTCTTCAGTTCAATAACGCGTTCATTTTCATTACGTCACTGGGTTTTGTTGCAGACAGAATAAGAATATCTGTTGTGGTCCTCAAAAATGTGGTCCCTCAAAAACAAAAATTGTACTATTTATTGATGCAAGTGCCGCCGACTGGAATGTAGTGAGTCTCTTCTTCATAAATTTACTTTTATAAAATTAAATAACATTTAACATTTATTCATTTTATGCATACATGTAACAACATGCTCCCACATCTACAAGTGTACTCGGCAAAACCTATTGGCATATTTGTCTCACTTGTGCAGCTGTCTCTGATTTGTGCCGTTGTTTCTCTTTTTATGCAGTTATCTCACCTGTATATGGTTTAGACTGTTCTCCCATGTAGCTGTTTGTTACTAGCGTATCTGTATCTTATTTATGTAGCTGTCCTTCTTAAGATTTCCCGTGGACATATTTTCCTGACTACTTTATTGCAAATATAGACCTATTTGTTTGTTATATGGAGTAGGCCCAAAGACAACCGCTCCAGCTCCCAACCTCTTACGACACGTGCAAAGAAACGATGACGTAAGGCAAATATAAGTTCAAAAGAGGAAACAAAATTTCACAGACTTTGAATCCTTTCAGCTCAGATATTGTTGCAAACTATGCAAACGATACAGTTGCATAACGCTGACCAGTAAAGTGGCTTATTTTAAAATAATATATTTCAGCTTATCATCATTGGGTTCAACTAAAATGTGCCAATAAGCTTATCATCACCGAGTGCAATTATAATGTGCCAATAAGATTATCAAAATGTTACTGTAATAACATGAATAAGCATCAACGGTTGGATATCCTTCTGCAAACAAATCCTATCACTTGCGTGTCCAAAAGTGTTTGACAGCTCGTGAATAGTGTATTTTGGATAGCACATGCAAAATACATTCCTTGAACGATCCCAGGGATTTTTCAATATATTTTTGTAAACTTTCTTGACTGAAGAAAATTCGTTCGTTTGCAGAAAAGACTATGCAGATCGCTCAAATAGGACCCCCAATGATTTCATCTTTGTTGTCTGTATAGTCATTACTTTCGTTTATTTTCTATGTTTGCAAAACAAAAAAACAACAACAAAAATACCAAAAAAAAACACAAAAACAAAAACAAACACAAAAAAAAAAAAGTCATTTCTCGTCTTGAAACAGCTCAGTCGTGAATTTCGGTGGCAGAGTCTCTGTATATTTATATAACCTATATATTGTGATTTTGGTTTTTATGGGAAAAATCATAACTTGGAGAAACTTATTTACAGGTCTCATGTGGTCCACAGTTTTATGTCACACCCTGTAATCACGATGATATTGTGTTAAGTTTGAACCCTGTCTAATAAAATCTGACACTTATTAGGATATTGTGACGTCATGTTTAAAATTTGGGTCATAAGGCGTTATATGAGTTGGCAATGCTGACGACAGTATGAATTGAAATAACATCATATTTGCGCCCTGATTATAGGTAAGCATAATGTTTTGATGGCCGTGTTTGTAGATGCTGTTTGTCAAATCTGACATATTTCAATGTATTTTGTACAGCCGCGATCTGCAAGTTCTTATTAAACCTTTCAAGGCACTTATAATGAACTTAATGTGTCGATGTGTCCATTCATTCATTACAACCGATCTGCAGACGATAAGATATATGTATGAATATGCGGTTGCGTTTTCAAAGTACTTCAATTTAAAAATATTCTTATTTGTTGTCAGATACGTAAACAGTGAACAACTTCAAATGGTGTAATAAGCGTCCAATGAATAAAGTGAATAACAGCGGTGTTGTCCACAGCTTTACGGCTGTATACCTGACAATCAAATAAAGGCAGTGACGATTGTCTCACATTTCCTCCTGTGCTTGGTGGATGTCAAGCACCTTTGCCTTCTAAGAGAAAAAATGGCAAAGATCCTGTAGATGATCTTGACAACGATCGCAGTCCCTGCCAAGGAAAGTTGTGAGTTTAGCTTTTATCCCTTTAGTTGTATATAAGAGAAAGGAAAATTGACATTGCATCGATCACACAATTTCGACACAATCTTGGGTTTTCAGATTTCCTATGGTTGTAAATATGAAGGAACTGTAACCTGACAATTCATTGAAGCAACACTATATGTCAATATCTGCTACAGGTAGGTCTTGTCATGATATGATTGAAATACTTTCGAAAATGATATAAAACCCCAAACACACACACACACACACACACACACACACACACACACTTCATTTAATACATTGATTTATACCGGGAAGTCTCTTTCTACACTGCAAATGTACAACTATTCTCAGAAGGTTCTCATTCGTTTTGATGCTTTTTGATATAGATCTGTCACCAGCGAAAAATACTCTTAAAATATGTTATCTTGTGCTTGAACAAGATAACAAAACAATAACTATTTAATGACACAAGGTACACATCCTCAATACATTCATGACATAGACAACGAAAGCATGTTTTATTCTGTCAACCATTTTTTAAATTTTTTTATGATTGCAATATTTCATCAAGATAAGTTAGGTACACTGATAAAAGTGATTGTAGAAAACCAGTAACTTTTGTCCATTTTGTTTACAGCAATTTGCAATGTGCCTATAATAACTATACATTGCTGTCATAAACAGATAATTGAGCTATAGACTACAAATTAAAGTACAATAATGTTAAATCCACAGGACTTCATTTTGTATTAGTCCACTCAATAGATATCTAAAGAGATCTGCCTTACAGCAGTGACCGTTATTGCAGGCGTTGTTGGTATAGCTGTAAAATAGCAATGATTTTAATGTGACGCCTATTTACAGTGTACCTAAAGTGACGCCCTTAACCTGGAGATTGTTATTATATCAAGGAAATAAGATTTATTTGATTTATGACTATTAAGTATAAAAGTAAGAAAGTACAAGAAATACAAATTGGTTTCACAATCGCAAAGCAGAATCTGTTGAATTATGGTGGACAGGTAAACTGCATTATATTTTATTCAATGATTTGCAACAGTACATTGTGCGTGACGTTTTGTCAAAGCCTTTTCATGAATACTACAATTAAATTAGCTATGTCAGAAATGTACAAACAACCATAATATATTTGAAATAGTTGTTATCGTAGTAATTCATAAATCTTTTTATAATTTTAACTTTGAATTCACCTTCTAAAATATTCAATGTAATGGTACTCATCTGAGATGAGAACAGATTCACTGATACATGGAGTGTCAGTCAAGATGCACGAATCAATCAACCATGACAGCCGTGATGCACGAATCAATCAACCATGACAGTCAAGTCAAATGAATTGTAATAATGTACAAATTATTCATTTCTGTATATTGATATTCAGTTTAATAAATGGATGTTGTTTTCTTTGTAGTTTGTCTACAGATTACAAGAGACAAGCATATGGGATAATGCTATGATATATATTGTTTTTCAATACAAGGAAATATGACTTTGCGAAAGTGTTGGCAGCTTCACTGGAAAGCCATTTCCACTACTGGAATGGTTTTCTACATTGTGTTATTCCTCCACACAGTAAGACTGATGCCACCAAAAGAGAAATCAAACACAACACAGACACTTGAACATTCAAGGCATTCACTGAGAATTGAAGGGGACAATGCATACCCAACACAAGTTGCGATATTGGGTGATTTACAGAAGAAAATGTCCATTCTGGATCACATAAACAAAAATAATCTGAACGAAACACAACAAGTACTCAAAATAATATCCACATTCAAGATTAATAGAACAATAAATGTTGTCTTTCCTGAAATCAATCAAACCTTACACAATATGATTCCTGTCCAGAATTCTGATGACAAAAAGACTGATGTCCAAAGGCCATTAATGTCAAACTTCAAATATCGATATCCATATCATTCAAATTGGAGCAAGGAGCCTTTGTTTGAAAGATGGAGTTCAGTACCAAGATATAGAGATGCATGTCAATCAAGGTTTATAGGCTATAATGGAATTTTTGTTCACTTGAAAGGAGTCTATCTGAAAAGAAGTTTATTCTATGCAAAAGCGATTGGCGGCGAGGATCCACATAGTGTGATCAACAGGAAGGACGAGGATGAGATGTACACTTTTAAAAAGGGAGCATTCACTCTTCCTTGTGCTAATGCTCCCAGTCAATATAAAGTTCAAAGCAATGTTGCTCACTTATCCGCTTGGCTGGAAAATCTGGCTTTTGTGAGTGAACTCGAAGAAAAGGCACTTGATAACCAAACTGACTCTGAGATACATGAACTAACGATAGCCCTTACACGCTACGAGTATGCTAATGTCTACTGGACAGTCATGGATATCTATGATGCATTTCTCATGATGAAATTTTTCAATTTTACACCTGAGAAAACTCACATTCTCTGGATTGATGCGAGACCAAAGAGCCAATTAGATGAGTTATGGACTCCTCTGTTTGGAAGGGTTGAACGCCTATCGAGTCATGCGCCGCTCACCAAATTTCACAACTTGGTGTGGTGTGTTACCAGAGCTTATAGTCCAATGTTAAAGAGAATTCAAACTCTTCCACTCCTCCAACCATTCAAACAGTTTGTCCTCTCAAAATATGGAATAAAACCTCAGGAGAAAATTAATTGTGATCAGCCAAAAGTGCTTTTTGTGTGGCGAAGAGATTACATGGCACATCCACGCAATCCCAATGGTTTGGTTTCCCGCAAAATATCAAATGAACAGGAACTTATCAACCAGACGACTACTGCATTTCCAACTTTTCAAATAACTGGTAAGTGCATTTTGTAAAAAAAGAAAAAACAACAAATGACATATTTTTTCAAATAATATCATCATAATGGGGTTTTTATTTGATTTGTTAAATTGGCCAAAATTTGATCTGAGATTTGTATACAATACATTTAAATAAAACATCAGATGTGAAGTAATCTTGTAACAATTCATGTTTTGTATATTGCAGGCATGCAATTAGACTTGTTATCAATACACAATCAACTGGATTTAATTTCTCACACTGATATTTTAATTGGTATGCATGGGGCAGCTTTTGCCTTTGGTCTGTTCTTACCCTCGGGTGCAGGAGAGGTCGAGTTCTATCCTAAGGTAATTGTGCCATTGTATACATTCATTTCTACCTACTTTCATACTCTAAAGTACCCAGGTTTCTGTAATGTACTAGTGCACTAGAATATCGATCCCCTCTAACTAATATGCAGAGCAATCTCGTTTCCTTCATTGAGCTATCTAATTGTGGTAAATATGAATTAATTCCTATTATTTCAAATGGTGCATATTATGTGGAGTTTGCCCCAGTGCCCTGTATATGTTCAAATAAACAGGTAACTTATTCCTGCTAATCATTCTTTATGCATTTTTTTTAAAAACAGAGTTCTTCACAAAACTGGCATATGCAGTACATAGCACAGTGGAACAATGTTGAATATTTCTCCTCGAAAAATAATCAGAGTAAGAACGAGGACACAAAGAAGAAGACAACATATGTGCCCCCTAGCGTGGTGGTAGAGCAACTCACCAAAGTCTACAAGAAGATATGTAAGCGGAATGTCAAGGTCAAGGTCGGTTAAGAGCCAGCTTACTTACATCAGAAGGACTTGTGCAAATTATGAATAATAATTAGAGCGAGCACAAAGGAAACAAAGACCATATACCTAAACATTTAATGTTAAATATATGTTATCAAATTCTTCTTCTCAAGATCTCAGAGGATGAGAACATTGATTTGATCAAGAAAAATATGAGAGTTAAATTCCTTGTTTCTCATGCCAACACAAATAAACCCATTGCTTTAAGAACAGTGCCTGTTGCATAATATCCCACTTGGCATTATACATGTATATGTAATTATCCTGGGACACACGCAGAACAGGCCTCTGGTCACTTATTTTACCGGTGTAATTCATTGAATTCAAAATCAACACCTTGATATATTGTCACCAAAGAACACTTATCTTTAGCACATGTATTGCATACGCTTGTATTGTGTCTAATTTAGAAGAATAGTGTACGATAATGATATTTATATAAATGATATTAATGAATATTGATAACAAAAAAGTATGTTAAAGAAATCTTTCCTGAAACATGGCAGAGCAGATGGGAAATGATTTTCAACTGATACTGATCAAAGTTTGTTATGTCGGCTTCTATGGTCACAAAATTGGTGAAACTTTTTATCCAATGAGCATAATAACTCAGGATTAAACATTATTATTTTTATTTAATATTTTATTTTATCTATTTTTGTTATTGTTATGACAAGTCATCTATGATTTGGTTGATTTAGGTTATTTTTTAATAATTGGCAACAATCCTTGGAAGTTCTGTGATAAAGTGGGGTCGCTGCTAAGGTCAGAAAACTGAGTCTTGTTTCTCATAGTGTTGTTGTTTATAAGTGACTCATAAACAACAGCATTTTTCATTTCTTTAATTTGGGCTACAGACTGATATTATTAATACCTTTTCTGTTCACAGTAATCACAGCTTTAATACTCAAACATAGAAAGAGGCGATGATGAGAAACAACGCTCTTTTTCTTGGCCTATCACAGAGCATGCACTCCATCAAATAAATCTAACTCATTTCAAGTGAAATAATTTATTTGTTTTGTAAATATACCTATTTATTGGTAAAAATAGAAGTATTTTATCAAGCAGCTTTGATAATCGTGTGTACTACTCTTATGCCAAAATTGTTTGCCACGTCAAAGTCTGTACCAACATAACCTTATTGGGCATTGGGCGTGATCGCAGGCATGAGCTGTCTGCAAACCAAATGATAAAAAATAGGTTTGATCTCAGCCATGTGTCTATTTATAGCATTACTATATATATAAACTAAGGGCATGAAAGCTCTTGCACCACATTTATATCAATCTGATGCTTGAAATCAGATTAAAATACTTATGTACATCCTAAAATTTAAATGATATTATCCATTCAATGATAAGATACCAAAGCATTTTTAAAAAGTGAAAACTTTACCTTATGGCTTTCAAAAATATTTGTTTGGTGGAGTTCAAAATTGTGTTCCAAGAGAAATAAGAAAAGACCGGTGGTTGGGTGGTGGAACACCCTGGAAATAATATCATTCCCTAAGAAACTTACAAATTTTGCGCCCCCTGTTGTTTAAATGCTCATACTATTTGCATAGAGCTACAAGGCATTGTCACACCCCACTGAGCACAGGATAAAAGTATCATGTGGGACACTTTTGATTTCCATCATTCCCTCCATTGGATCACAGGCTTTTCTGATTTTTGTACAAGTGATCTCAGATTTGGGCAGAATTACTAATTCAGGTAAGGCTAGGTTAAGTTTTGAATCACTGAATTTAAGGATTGGATGGCATAGATCAAACATATCCATACCTCAAAGTCATAAAAGTAAAATTGATAACCATATACATGAACTAAAAATGATCTCATCCAAGGTTGTGATTTAAGCTTTCATCCCTTTAGTTGTATATGAGTGAAGGGAGAATTGACATTGCATTGATCACACAATTTCGACACTATCTTAGCTTTTCAGATTCCCTATGATCGCAGGTTACCAGAAAATATTTAACTCTCTTTCAGTCAGCAGTATTAGGATTAAACAACTGGTTTCTGGTCTGAAAGGATGTGAGCAAATCAACTGTCTATATTCCAATACACCCTTGTAGTCAGGGTCAAACATGTATACATATACATACGTTTATGACGTTCACGTCACAAAATGTTTTCAATATGAAATGAATGTATTTGTAAAATAAATCTTTTTGTCATTTATTGGAAGGCGTTATTTTTAATGGCAGACCATTCTGTCCCTGATATATCCCGTTCAATGATTATTTACCGGAGATAAGGATATATAATACTGAAGAGAACGGATCGCATTAAAACTTAAGATAACATTATATTTGTGACAGAATCAAAGATGTGATGTCATGGGTAAGCTTGTCCACAGGGATACTTTGTTTGAATCATTTGAAATCAAGTTCAGTAATGGTTTCTGTGCTGGTATTTTGGCCGGCGTTTGAAGGACCACTAAAACATTCCTCAAGATAGATAGTGCAACAAACATGTCATCAGATTAATAGTAGATCACTCAAACGGACAAAAGAAAAAAGTCTTTTAATGATTAGACACTTGCCTAGGATCGAGAAATGTGATACACAGTAGTTTTTATGCTCTTTTGAGATGCAAAAAATGTAATAACAATGACATATATTTGATGTACTATTTTTTACTATAACCACATGCTGAAATATGGTTATAGTAATTGTTAGAAACAAACAAGATAACTTGCACTTGTTTATAGTGGTCATGACTCGATCGTTAGGGATAAACTGTATACCATTTGCTAGGTTGCTAGGCATGACTGTGATCTGAGAGCGACCTCTATATGACAATGAGCTGTGTCTGACCGTTAAAATGCATTTAACTGTGATTTAACTGACTTTGTCGTATAATTATAATCATCATACTCCAAGATCTGACACAGCCATGTTTTTTCAGACAGTGATTTCTATGTTTCAACAAAGAGCACTGTATAGATTATCTGGAGGCTGTGAAATATTTTAATATATCTAGTAAAATCCTTTCTGGTGAACTAAAGATCAGCCTAGAATTAATAGGTTATTCCACATTATTGACAAGTATAAAAAATTACCAAAATAAAAGAACTTGAAAAAATTCAAACCCCCAAATCTGATTGATTGATCAACCTTCTGGATTGATTTTAAGCATATTATACTAAAATATTATTCTATTGTAATAGTTAAATTGAAAGGATATATTCAAAATAAAAATTATTAAGTTATAGCCATAACGCTATATATAAGAAATAGGTAGAAAATGATAATTTGACTTGTTTACAGTTCCTGGAATTTGGCAGGTAAGCAGGATTCTGCATATAGGCCCAAATTCCAGTCTGGGAAACTTGGTAGACAAATAAATTAAAAGTAAACAATAGCAAGACTCCAGGTAGAAATAATGACCAATGAAAATGCTTAGCTATGAATAGCAGTGATAGCTATGAATGAAGAAGGAAATGGATTTACTTTGGCTCACTGCAAGGCATTTGGGGAGAAGACACTCGACAACATAGACACTACTCCAACAGCCTTGTCCTCTGGTCTTTCCCGGCATGCTTTCCACTTAAAGCACAGTTTGACACTATATTCTAAATTTTAAAGATAGAGACAACATACCGGACATTGTACTTGCTGAGGGAGCTGGAGACCTTGGCTCTCTTAATTGGTATTATATCTATAGCTATGAAAAGCAAGACAAAAAAATAACAAAATTGATAATAAAAAGGTGGAAACCAATTTTAAACAGCTGAAATTAATGATGGGTCACTGTCTTAATTAATATTCCATAATATAAAGCGTGAAACATGCCTACTCGTTATGTATAAATGTACAATGACTGGGAGAAAATTCACTTGAGTGAACCAAAAAACATTGAACCGTTAATACATGGATTAACAGACACATTACAATTAATAAAAACCCCTTTTACTGGAAAGATTGGTTTGATAAATTTATTAGTCAATTGATGATTAATGATATTATATATGCAATAGGGAACTTCTTGGGTAGTGAAATAATTAAGGCAAAATATAATATTAAATGTTAAAAGTATACTTGGCCAATGTAACATTCTCCAGGCACATAACGCCATAAGGCCTTTATAGACATTGTTCAAATGGAACCATTTTGGCTTATATTGTCTGAAATGAAGGAATCCACACATCTAATTGAACTCATTGCGCGCGCACCTTGAATGGTGGACGTCTTTCTTTCGTGAAGCGTCTTGTTAATTTAGAATCGACTTGTAACATTGGTGTTTAAACGGCAAAGTTCTCAAAAGTTCTAAAATTATTATCGGTAGAGGTGCGCTAAACTATCTAGTAAGTGAAATCGCATACTTTTTTCTTTTTTGACGAAACTTAGCGAGTATTGACTTACCTGGTGAATCCTGGCTCAGTTTCAAATTGAACTCATAACAACGTAGAAAATCACCATATCAACGCTCCTAAAAATCCTCGGAAACACTTTGGAACTCTAGCTACATATTCTGGATCGGTTGATATACGGAGATTGAACTAACTCAACTCTTATAATCATAACTCGCTCCGGCATTGAACTCCTCACAAACGATTAACTTTCAAACTAACGGCCATACTCGTTCAATCCTACAACTGCCGCTGAGCGTAGCACAAGCATAGTGGAATTCTCTCTCCTAGCAAATCGTGAACATCTGAAAGTCGGAAAACTTACAACTAACGTGACGAAACTAACGGTAAGAATTAGTTATTGTCAGTATACAAACCTTCTTTTCTTTTCTCCGAGGTGCGCATAAAAGTAGGAAAAGAATAGAAAAGAACTAAAATAACTAAAAAAACTCCACTGCTCCAATATCAACGCAATCTTTCTGATATTGAACCACCATAGCAGTAGAAACAAAATAAATATATGAACAACAATTACTACAATATCAACAAAACTTTCTGATATTGAACCATCATAGTAATTGAAATCAATTGAATAAATTGAATTACCGGTGAGGTAACAAACATCACTGCTCCAATATCAACAAAACCTTTCTGATATTGAACCAAAACAGCAGTTGAAACAAAATAAATATATGAACAACAATTACTACAATATCAACAAAATTTTCTGATATTGAACCATCATAGTAATTGAAATCAATTGAATCTACTACCGGCAAGGTAACAAAACATTCACTGCTCCAATATCAACAAAATCTTTCTGATATTGAACCAAAACAGCAGTTGAAACAAATAAAAATATTTTTGAACAACAATTACTACAATATCAACAAAATTTCTGATATTGACCATCACAGTAATTGAAATCAATTTGAATCTACTACCGGCAAGGTAACAAAACATTCACTGCTCCAATATCAACAGAATCTTTCTGATATTGAACCAAAGCAGCAGCTAGAACAAATTATATATACCAACAACAATTATAACAATATCAATTCTCTGATATTGAATCACCATAGAATTCAGACATTTGAATAAGATCTAATAAGAATAAAAGTGATATACCATATATACCTTACACTTATATATTTTCACTTTTTTACAGAAAAAACTACACGTGACCCTAAGAGGTAGCAGACAAGAGTGTATAAAACTGAAACATCGGATCTCAGATATTGAATAATAGAGAAAGGTAAGAATCTTTCAATATGGTTAATGGTAAATACCCGTCACAAGATGGCGCCACAAACCACAATAAGGATGATCAGTTCTATGAAATCAAACAAATAATTAATGATTTCTACTCGAAAAAAGATAAAACTAGATACTACAAAGTATGGTGGAAGGGATACCCAAAATCTAGCAGTACTTTTGAGCCTGAAGGAAATATCCCTATAAATATAATAAGTAGTTACACAATATCCAAACATAAAATTAAACCAAAATTACCAAACAAAAACTATTCTTTGCAGATGGCAACTAAATCGCAGAAGAAAACGAGATCAGCCCAGAATAAAACTTGGGCAGAGGAGGTCGAAGGGAAGGAAATCCCTGAGGAAGGGTCCAGCCCACCCTCATCGCCCCACAGGTTGGAGTTCCTGTCCGCCACGGATGCCCCAATCACTGAACCCATCTCTGTGCCTGCAACTACAGAATCTAAAGGTATGGATGAGTTTGAGGGCTTGACCAAGGCAGAGTTAAGGAAACTAATTAAGAACGAGAGAGAAACAACAGGAAAGATCAGGAATGAAGTGAAAACCCTTAAACAGGAAAATAACACCCTGACTAGGAAAAATGAGCTCCAAATCCACCGTCTTGACGAATATAGGCTTAATGAATATAGGCTTAATAGTCGGGACTAGAAACTGACAAGATACAATTTCAAATACAAAGAAACAAATACAACAATATGATGAAATCGGCAAGAAGGAGCTATTTCTCGGACAAAATAGACGCAAATAAAACTGACCCGAAAAAACTCTTCAAGATACTAAATAAATTATTGCACACTAAGGAAGACACCCCCTTCCCGACGTGTAAGGATAAAAAAGAATTAGCAACGGAATTTAATGACTTCTTTCTACAGAAGGTTGTGGATCTTAGACAGGGTATGGATACATGCGGCCTTGATCTTAATCCTGTAGTCGAGAAGCCAAAATTCAGAACAAAACTAATTAATTTCAAACCCCTTAACTCAGATGAAGTCGCGAAATTACTAAAAGAAGCAGCAAAAAAGTCATGTGAACTCGATCCCATCCCCACATGGTTGCTAAATGAATGCTTAGAGAATTTACTGCCATTAATTACTGAAATCATAAATAAATCTATTACTCTGGGAAACATGCCGATTAGTATGAAGGAAGCAATAATAAGACCCCTAATTAAAAAATTAGGTCTTGAACTAATTAAGAAAAATTATAGACCTGTATCTAATCTGGCCTATCTCTCAAAATTAATTGAAAGAGCAGTGGCTACACAGTTTGTTGGACATCTAGTGCAAAATGGTATTCAGAGCATGTTCCAATCAGCGTACAGGGAATTTCATAGCACAGAGACTGCATTGCTGAAGGTCCAAAATGACATACTAATGGATATAGATAATGGCAGGACGGTAATGCTTATACTACTTGACCTGTCAGCAGCCTTTGACACTATTGACCATGGTATATTACTTAATAGGCTTGAAAAAAGATGTGGTATCGAAGGGATGGCTCTAAAATGGTTCCTATCTTATCTATCAGGTAGGAGGCAATGTGTCACGATAGATGGTGACAGATCTGAAAACATGGACATAAAGTATGGGGTGCCCCAGGGCTCAGTACTGGGCCCCATCTTGTTCACTGTGTACATGGAACCCCTATCAGATATAATTGATAAGTATGGACTGAAACATCACGTATACGCGGATGACACTCAGATTTACATTGGTCTAGACCCAAAGTCTACCTCGAATATTGAAACGTCTATGTGTGAGATAGAAAAATGCATAAATGAAATCAGAAATTTCCTACTCACCAATAAAATGAAGCTGAATGACGGAAAAACTGAGATGCTAATTTGCGGGAAGAAGATGGATATTAAGAAAAGAGGTATCCCTGATAAAATAAAGGTTGGATCCTCTGATATCCCTAGATCGAACAAGGTCAAAGATCTAGGTGTCCTCATAGACCAGGAGCTGTCAATGAAGCCTCAGATTAGGAAAATATGCAAAAATGGTTATTATCATTTAAAAAACCTAGCTAGGATTAGGAGCTGTATAGATGAAAAGACTTCTAAAACACTGGCACATGCATTTATCACCACTGCACTGGATTACGGAAATTCGCTACTGGCTGGAATGCCTAGATGTGAGCTGGCAAAGCTTCAAAAGCTCCAAAATGCGGCGGCCAGAGTAGTAGGAAAATTAAGTAGGAGGGATCATATCACACAAAAACTTATGGACTTGCATTGGCTGCCTGTGGCTGCTAGAATAGATTTTAAAATTGCCCTCCTCACATGGAAAATACAAAACGGTAGGGCCCCAGACTACTTAAAGAACCTGTTGGACATTAAAACAAGTGGAAAAAACCTAAGATCAGCTCAAAGGAATGAATATATTGTTCCTAAAACTAATTTAAAAACATACGGGGATAAGGCATTTGCAGCATATGCACCTAAAGTCTGGAATGCCCTGCCCCTTGCAGTGAAAAACTGTAAGACTGTTGACTGCTTTAAAAAGCATCTAAAGACTCATTTGTTCAGAGAACACTATCTACTTAAGCGCCATGAGCAGACCCTGTCTGATATAGCGCTATAGAAATTTATTATTATTATTATTATTAATGAGATGGCATTGGAAACTAAAATTAATGAGCTGCAAAAAATGAATGCACTAAATCTTGAGACCATAAAAGACCAGATCGAAAAAATCAGAGAAAGTGAAAAAAAGATCAATGCCATAGCTACAGAAAGATCAGTATCAAGCAAGAATCAAGATACTCCACCATCAAAAAACAAAATCCTCTATTTGATGGATAAAGTATACAGCAATATTGATTCTGGTAAGGCTCATGGTGATCGCACTGGAAATGCAAATAATGACACACACAGCATACATGCCCTGAGGGAAGCTCTCAAGGACTGTGAGTTCAGGGAAAGCCTCAAAGAGTATGCTGCCGTAGTTGTATGTCTTGGCCTCCAAGAAATATGTGATGGAGGAGACGGAGGAACAGTCCAGGAGACCCTGATGATACAAATGTATGAATTGGCCAAGTATGTGACATGCCAAGTATTCATCACTCAAATACCACCCATTTCCATGGACTGCAATGATAGACTAATTTCGTCACACACAATGTTCAACATAAACCTAGCCAATGCCAAATGCACATCAAAGATATTAGTTCTTATCACATCACCAAGCATAACTAAACCATCATCCTCGAAAACAGTGACATCAAGTTCCAATCATGCACTCCTGCCCACAGTATTTACTACCTGGTGTGACAGCATCAACAGCCGCATAAAAATGGCTCAGGGCAAATATCCACTAGATGTCGCCTCTGATGAGGACAACTCTGATCATGACTCAGACTCAGACTCAGACAGTGGGACCTCTGAAATCATTATAGATTTCATGGATAAGGACTATCCAGATCAAAAGGTAGAAACAGAGATACCGACCGATTCAGCATCCATGCTGATTGGTAGAGGCGGGGAATCGATCAAACAGATGGAGACGGAGACAAACACTAAGATCAGAAAAATTGAAAAAACCACAAAAAAGGACAAAACTTCCACAAAAAAGGACAAAACTTCCTACATGGTCATCAAAGGAACACCTCTCGGCATTGCGAAGGAACTTGTGAGCATAAGGGACAAAATCAGAAAATCAGAAAAACAACACAAAACTCAGTGTCATCACTACAAAAAGGGAAACTGTTTCAAAGGCTCAAACTGCAATTATGACCATTCAGACGGAAACAGGCCAAAACCAACAAACAGCCCCAAGGCTAACCCGAAAGGCTCAAAGAGGAGCAGAAAATTTTGACACTTTCCATGTGAGACCAAACCACTCCAAAACAACTTTCACATTAAACATATCATAATGAAATGTATCTGCAGCAAAAATATAAAAAATAGTGTTGTACGGTTTAGTAATTTTGTTAAAAATGGAACAGTAAAGACAAATATTAAAAATAGTAAGATAATTATTGTAAACCAAATGTCAAGATGTATGAATGAGAATGGAAAAAATGTTAAAAATAAAGATAAGAGTTGGATAACCAAATCGACAAAAAAATGTACCATCTATGAAGATATTGAAATGAATAAAAATGAATATGAAAAAACCAATTGTCTGATTATTGAAGAACGCATTATTTGCAATTGTAAAAACCCTTACAGATCCAACTTTAAGTCGGACAGAAATATGATAACAATTAATAGAAGTAAAATAAAGATAAATCTTTGTAATAATATAGACAGTGGTAATTTGGTTTCACTGGATGGAAAAAACACTTTTTTAACCCCTGACTCCTCAAAAAACTGCCCTGTTTCTCTAAATATTAAAATGATCTCGAAAAATCTAAAATACAAAAAAACATTAAACCTGGAACAATCGAATGCAAATAAACCCCATATGATCATTAAACATGGTGAAAACACACTGGTATTAAGCTCTGATGGGGTTCCCCAATCGGACACTCTTAATGGAACTGGTCTAAATATAACGACCAAATCACGTGACCCATGTGTCATTGCCCACCGGGGGAATCCCTGCAAAGTCTCAAATCGCAAATCGTCAAATATAGACTCGATTAAAAAAATAATGCCACAATTCGGGTCGAAACATCAAAAGTACAACGATGTAAACATAACACATAGAAATGGGAACACGAACCGAAATAGAAAGAATAGAATTGAAGGATCAAAGAATCAAATCGATCGGAGCTTGGCCACGCCCCCGGGAGCGCTGATTGGCTGCGCACCGACATACGCCAACCACCTTAGGGAATTCCCACCAAATGACATCACAGGGTCAGTGACCGGAATCCCCGCAACAGGACATCTTAATACACGTGTGTGCTCTGCGCCACGTGGTCAGCCACAAATTGTAAACAAACGTCATTCTCGTATTAAAAATCTTAATACAAAAGGGATAAAATCATTAAACATCGGTTGTTGCAATGTACAGAGCATATCTAGCAAGATCCTCCCAGTAAAAGATTATTTTAACGAGCATGACCTTGATGCCTTGTTCATGACTGAAACTTGGATGAATGACTCCAAATCTGACAAGGTTAAACAGGAACTTGAAGAGGGTTCACTTGAATTTGAGTCTTTTCCTAGGATAGGACGGACTGGGGGAGGATTAGGGATTTTATACAAATCTGAACTCCCTTTCAAAACCAATAGGGCCAGCCAACCAGTGGTCACCACTATGGAGCTCATGGAGTCATCCATCACATTGAGAGGAAAAAAGATAACGTTTGTGGTGATATCTAATCGGAATAGATCAAGGGTGTTCCCTAACCTATGTGGACACACCATCTAATCGGAATAGATATACCTACTCTGAGTTTTATGATGAGTTCACCCAGTTGGTTGCACATTATGGTTCATTTAATCATGAGGTCATTTTCCTTGGTGACTACAACTTCCATGTCAACCTCCCCTTAAAACCTGATGTCATTAAGTTCAATGATATCCTATCTACCTTTGACCTAACACAATGGGTTCAAGAACCAACACATAGGTTAGGGAACACCCTTGATCTAATCATTACTTTCAGGGGTAACAAACTCCTAAAGAGCCACCTGGTGGATGAATACTTATCCGATCATAAAATGATTAAGATATACCTTGAAATTTCGCCTCCAAAACCCCCTATAAAATCTATCAAATATAGAAAATTCAAGGGATTAGATCTTGAGTCCCTAAGGAGTGACATCAAATCCCTAACTGATAGAGATACAAAATGGGAACACTTATCCTTGAAGGACATGGTAAATTACTATGACAGGGAACTCACATCACTCATGGATAAACACGCTCCTATCAAGGTTGCCAAGGTCACTCAGCGCAAACTTGTACCTTGGATGAGTGACAAATTAAAGCTGGAAAGGTCTCTCAAGAGGAAACTTGAGAGGAAAATGAACAAGACTGATTCGCAAATTGATAAAGAATTATACAAGTCTCAGAGAAATAAGTATAATTCCTTGCTGAAATCATCTCAATCTACATATTTTTCCAACCTGGTTGAGGAAAATAAACACGACCCAAAAAAACTTTTTAGAGTCATAGACACAGTCATGCATAAGAAAAAGGACACACCAATGCCCCAGACTGACTGTGACGTCACTCAAGCTGAGAAGTTTAATACATTCTTTCTTGAAAAAATTGAAAAAATTCGCCAGGGAATTGATTTGGCGCCACTCAGCCAGAATCCGCCGCCAGGTGACACTACAAACAATAATACAGCATGTCTAGATAGGTTTACACCTTTAACCATAGATGACGTGCGTAAATTAATCAAGAGGTCTGCAAAGAAATCATGTGAGCTGGATCCTATCCCAACCTGGCTTCTGCTTGACCTCCTTGAGGATCTCCTACCATTAATTACTTCCATTATAAATAAATCACTGATGGAATCGGAAGTATCAGAAAATATGAAGATAGCCATTATAACACCTCTGCTGAAGAAACTTGGCCTTGAACTAATTGAGAAGAACTACAGGCCTGTTTCAAACCTGACTTTTATCTCAAAGTTAACTGAGAGGGCAGTAGCCAACCAGCTAGTCCCTCATCTTGTAAGGAATGACCTTACTGACAAGTTCCAGTCTGCCTACAAGGAATATCACAGCACTGAAACCGCATTGTTAAAGGTGCAAAATGATATCTTGTACGCTCTAGACAATAAAAAGTCAGTCATCCTACTGTTACTAGACCTCTCTGCGGCCTTTGACACCATTGACCACCAAATCCTTTTCGATAGACTGGAGGCCAGATGTAATGTCAAAGGACACGTCCTCTCCTGGATTAAGTCTTATCTTAGGAACAGGAAACAATGTGTGAAGGTTGGTACCCATAGGTCATGCCTAAAGTCCATAAAATATGGAGTGCCACAGGGCTCAGTTCTGGGCCCCATACTATTCACCATTTACATGACACCCCTCTCAGACATTCTGGCCAAATATGGACTGAGTTATCATATCTATGCAGATGACACTCAGATCTACATCCCTGTTGACCACACTTCCCCACACCATGGTGACATCAGCAGGCGCAAACTAGAGGATTGTGTATACGAGGTCAGAAATTTCCTCATATCAAATAAGATGAAGATAAATGATGGAAAGACAGAGATGCTCAAATGTACTGACAAGTACACTACTGCAACCAGCAGTAGTCTCCCTGACACAATCAGAGTGGGTCAGTCGAATATTTCCCCTAGTGAGTCAGTGGTAGATCTTGGTATCACATTTGACTCAAACATGGACATGAAGGCTCAGATCAGAAAAATGTGTCAGAAAGGGTACTACAATATCAGAAATCTGGCAGCCATTAGACATTGTCTAGATGAGAAGACTGCTGTAACACTTACCCATGCCTTTGTTAAATCTACTCTGGACTATGGTAATGGCCTACTGGCTGGTCTTCCTAAAACTGACATTAGGAAGCTGCAATACCTCCAAAACTCTGCAGCACGCGTTGTAGGAAAAATTAGGAAGTTTGATCACATCTCAGGAAAACTGCAGGAATTGCATTGGCTCCCTGTACATGCAAGAATAGACTTTAAAATCCTTCTCCTAACCTGGAAGGCCCTAAATGGTAAGGCTCCGCCTTACTTACGTGATCTACTCCAAATCAAAGATGGGGAACGCTGCCTAAGATCCAATGATGGCACCCATCTACAAGTACCTAAAACTAGGCTGACGACAGTGGGTGACAGAGCCTTTTCATCTGTGGGTCCCAGACTATGGAACTCCTTGCCTACTGCAATTAGGACAAGCACTTCAGTCTCCTGCTTCAAGAATAGACTGAAGACTCACCTCTTCAGGGCACATGTCCTGAACACAGCGCTATGAACAGACTTTGTCTGGTATCAGCGCTATACAAATTTTATTATTATTATTATTTATTAATTGGGTTGTATATATGTTGTATATATGATCATGATTTTGATGATATAGAGGGCACCACATGCAGGTGACCTCAAAAGAATTGGCCCAAAAACAAGTATGTCAACACTATCAAACATCACTCAGTTCTACTGGCAAGACCAACAAATGTCTTAAAGTCATACAATCATTCATTTATGATTAACATACTTTTGTGATTTAACAGACCAAACCCCATCTCAGCGCACTTGCCAAGAAATAAATTATGACATAACTTTGTTAATTTTGCTCTGATTTAGAAAGTTAGGCATAATAAGCCTAGTTGACAGAAAGTGACCAATGTCAATATGGGCCTAGTTTGATCAGAGGATGCACTGCAAATGGTGCAGTTTGTTGCAAAGTGACAACAGATTGTAACAATTGTAAATGATAAAAGCCAATTAAAGGTAGTGAAAATCTCAATTTTAAAGATATCTATTGGATCTATTATACATTTAAAAACATCACCATGCCCAATTGCATTGCTTAATGGACTAAATATTTCCCATCATTATCAGAAGCAGATCCTTTAAATTGGAGCACTTTTTCAGAAAGACTTTAAGGTGTCATGAAACCACAATCCAATTATTTCACTAAAGACTAATTCCAAAAATAATACCATGCAATAAATGGCCGAAATAAAAATAAGTAAATTTTCTAATATTTTAAGTGTAGTGACTGTAGTCATACTTTAAGCTTCTGGCTACATTGCTATCAATAGGTAAACAAGATTGCCAGGAATAGAAATGCCCAATATAAAAGAAGAACGTATCATCTTTGAACTTTGAATGAATGCACAAATGTTTTAAACCTTCTTGTCTTATATGCCAAGTACTCCAATTCATGGACAAAATAGCACAGATCTATCATATCAATAATTGCTTAAAAAAACATTGACATGATGGACAGTAAACTAAAGAATTTCAAAAATGGAATGATAGAGATATATGATAGATTATGAGTGAGCTGGCGATATAATTTCAGATAAAAAGATGTTATCAAACAAATTACAACTGCCTCAAGGTACTTTTGAAAAAAAGACAATTATGTTACTCAGGCATCACCTTGTTGATATCTACTATGCCAGATATACATTTAACAGTGATATCTATGTCAGATATACATTTAACAGTGATCTCTGTGTCAGATATTTAACAGAGGTTTCAATCATGAGCTGTCTGCAAACCAAATAATAAAGATAGGTTTGATCTCAGCCATGTGGCTGTATATAGCATTACTAGATTTAAATTATATAGTTGTATATGAGTAGAGGGAGAATTGACATTGCATTGATTACACAATTTCGACACTGTCTTATAGATTCCTTATGGTTTCAATGCCAGATATTTAACAGTGATCTCTATGCCAGATATTTAACAGTGATCTCTTTAACCACACAATGATCTCTATGCCAGACAATGATATCTGTTTACATTTTTCATTTAAAAAAATGTCTCAATCCTTTTTAAGTGATAATTATGTTTGAAGGCAAGCTTGAGTTGGCAATGCTGACGACAGTATGAATTGAAATAACATCATATTTGCGCCCTGATTATAGGTAAGCATAATGTTTTGATGGCCATGTTTGTAGAAGCTGTTTGTCAAATCTGACATATTTCAATGTATTTTGTACAGCCGCGATCTGCAAGTTCTTATTAAACCTTTCAAGGCACTTATAATGACCTTAATGTGTCGATGTGTCATTAAGAATCCATTCATTCATTACAACCGATCTGCAGACGATAATATATATGTATGAAATTGTGGTTGCGTTTTCAAAGTACTTCAATTTAAAAATATTCTTATTTGTTGTCAGATACGTAAACAGTGAACAACTTCAAATGTTGTAATAAGCGTCCAATGAATAAAGTGAATAACAGCGGTGTTGTCCACAGCTTTACGGCTGTATACCTGACAATCAAATAAAGGCAGTGACGATTGTCTCACCCTGTAGCATTTCCTTCTGTGCTCGGTGAATGTCAAGCACCTTTGCCTTCTAAGAGAAAAAATGGCAAAGATCCTGCAGATGATCTTGACAACGATCGCAGTCCCTGCCAAGGAAAGTTGTGAGTTTAGCTTTTATCCCTTGAGTTGTATATAAGAGAAAGGAAAATTGACATTGCATCGATCACACAATTTCGACACAATCTTGGGTTTTCAGATTTCCTATGGTTGTAAATATGAATAAAATATAATGCAGTTTACCTGTCCACCATAATTCAACAGATTCAAGATGCACGAATGACAATTCATTGAAGCAACACTATATGTCAATATCTGCTACAGGTAGGTCTTGTCATGATATGATTGAAATACTTTCGAAAATGATATAAAACCCCAAACACACACACACACACACACACACACACACACACTTCATTAATATATTGATTTATACCGGGAAGTCTCTTTCTACACTGCAAATGTACAACTATTCTCAGAAGGTTCTCATTCGTTTTGATGCTTTTTGATATAGATCTGTCACCAGGGAACTAAAATAACAGAGCGAAAAATACTCTTAAAATATGTTATCTTGTGCTTGAACAAGATAACAAAACAATGTTTAACTATTTAATGACACAAGGTACACATCCCCAATACATTCATGACATAGACAACGAAAGCATGTTTTATTCTGTCAACCATTTTTAAAACTTTTTTATGATTGCAATATTTCATCAAGATAAGTTAGGTACAC
This sequence comes from Amphiduros pacificus, assembly GCA_949316495.1. NCBI lineage: Eukaryota > Metazoa > Annelida > Polychaeta > Phyllodocida > Hesionidae > Amphiduros > Amphiduros pacificus. The sequence goes on along the minus strand of OX439001.1, from coordinate 39,835,944 downwards.
TGATAAAAGTGATTGTAGAAAACCAGTAACTTTTGTCCATTTTGTTTACAGCAATTTGCAATGTGCCTATAATAACTATACATTGCTGTCATAAACAGATAATTGAGCTATAGACTACAAATTAAAGTACAATAATGTTAAATCCACAGGACTTCATTTTGTATTAGTCCATTCAATAGATATCTAAAGAGATCTGCCTTACAGCAGTGACCGTTATTGCAGGCGTTGTTGGTATAGCTATAAAATAGCAATGATTTTAATGTGACGCCTATTTACAGTGTACCTAAAGTGACGCCCTTAACCTGGAGATTGTTATTATATCAAGGAAATAAGATTTATTTGATTTATGACTATTAAGTATTAAAGTAAGAAAGTACAAGAAATACAAATTGGTTTCACAATCGCAAAGCAGAATCTGTTGAATTATGGTGGACAGGTAAACTGCATTATATTTTATTCAATGATTTGCAACAGTACATTGTGCATGACGTTTTGTCAAAGCCTTTTCATGAATACTACAATTAAATTAGCTATGTCATAAATGTACAAACAACCATAATATATTTGAAATAGTTGTTATCGTAGTAATTCATAAATCTTTTTATAATTTTAACTTTGAATTCACCTTCTAAAATATTCAATGTAATGGTACTCATCTGAGATGAGAACAGATTCACTGATACATGGAGTGTCAGTCAAGATGCACGAATCAATCAACCATGACAGCTGTGATGCACGAATCAATCAACCATGACAGTCAAGCCAAATGAATTGTAATAATGTACAAATTATTCATTTCTGTATATTGATATTCAGTTTAATAAATGGAAGTTGTTTTCTTTGTAGTTTGTCTACAGATTACAAGAGACAAGCATATGGGATAATGCTATGATATATATTGTTTTTCAATACAAGGAAATATGACTTTGCGAAAGTGTTGGCAGCTTCACTGGAAAGCCATTTCCACTACTGGAATGGTTTTCTACATTGTGTTATTCCTCCACACAGTAAGACTGATGCCACCAAAAGAGAAATCAAACACAACACAGACACTTGAACATTCAAGGCATTCACTGAGAATTGAAGGGGACAATGCATACCCAACACAAGTTGCGATATTGGGTGATTTACAGAAGAAAATGTCCATTCTGGATCACATAAACAAAAATAATCTGAACGAAACACAACAAGTACTCAAAATAATATCCACATTCAAGATTAATAGAACAATAAATGTTGTCTTTCCTGAAATCAATCAAACCTTACACAATATGATTCCTGTCCAGAATTCTGATGACAAAAAGACTGATGTCCAAAGGCCATTAATGTCAAACTTCAAATATCGATATCCATATCATTCAAATTGGAGCAAGGAGCCTTTGTTTGAAAGATGGAGTTCAGTACCAAGATATAGAGATGCATGTCAATCAAGGTTTATAGGCTATAATGGAATTTTTGTTCACTTGAAAGGAGTCTATCTGAAAAGAAGTTTATTCTATGCAAAAGCGATTGGCGGCGAGGATCCACATAGTGTGATCAACAGGAAGGACGAGGACGAGATGTACACTTTTAAAAAGGGAGCATTCACTCTTCCTTGTGTTAATGCTCCCAGTCAATATAAAGTTCAAAGCAATGTTGCTCACTTATCCGCTTGGCTGGAAAATCTGTCTTTTGTGAGTGAACTCGAAGAAAAGGCACTTGATAACCAAACTGACTCTGAGATACATGAACTAACGATAGCCCTTACACGCTACGAGTATGCTAATGTCTACTGGACAGTCATGGATATCTATGATGCATTTCTCATGATGAAATTTTTCAATTTTACACCTGAGAAAACTCACATTCTCTGGATTGATGCGAGACCAAAGAGCCAATTAGATGAGTTATGGACTCCTCTGTTTGGAAGGATTGAACGCCTAGCGAGTCATGCGCCGCTCACCAAATTTCACAATTTGGTGTGGTGTGTTACCAGAGCTTATAGTCCAATGTTAAAGAGAATTCAAACTCTTCCACTCCTCCAACCATTCAAACAGTTTGTCCTCTCAAAATATGGAATAAAACCTCAGGAGAAAATTAATTGTGATCAGCCAAAAGTGCTTTTTGTGTGGCGAAGAGATTACATGGCACATCCACGCAACCCCAATGGTTTAGTTTCCCGCAAAATATCAAATGAACAGGAACTTATCAACCAGACGACTACTGCATTTCCAACTTTTCAAATAACTGGTAAGTGCATTTTGTAAAAAAAGAAAAAACAACAAATGACATATTTTTTCAAATAATATCATCATAATGGGGTTTTTATTTGATTTGTTAAATTGGCCAAAATTTGATCTGAGATTTGTATTCAATACATTTAAATAAAACATCAGATGTGAAGTAATCTTGTAACAATTCATGTTTTGTATATTGCAGGCATGCAATTAGACTTGTTATCAATACACAATCAACTGGATTTAATTTCTCACACTGATATTTTAATTGGTATGCATGGGGCAGCTTTTGCCTTTGGTCTGTTCTTACCCTCGGGTGCAGGAGAGGTCGAGTTCTATCCTAAGGTAATTGTGCCATTGTATACATTCATTTCTACCTACTTTCATACTCTAAAGTACCCAGGTTTCTGTAATGTACTAGAATATCGATCCCCTCTAACTAATATGCAGAGCAATCTCGTTTCCTTCATTGAGCTATCTAATTGTGGTAAATATGAATTAATTCCTATTATTTCAAATGGTGCATATTATGTGGAGTTTGCCCCAGTGCCCTGTATATGTTCAAATAAACAGGTAACTTATTCCTGCTAATCATTCTTTATGCATTTTTTTTTAAAACAGAGTTCTTCACAAAACTGGCATATGCAGTACATAGCACAGTGGAACAATGTTGAATATTTCTCGTCGAAAAATAATCAGAGTAAGAACGAGGACACAAAGAAGAAGACAACATATGTGCCCCCTAGCGTGGTGGTAGAGCAACTCACCAAAGTCTACAAGAAGATATGTAAGCGGAATGTCCAGGTCAAGGTCGGTTAAGAGCCAGCTTACATCAGAAGGACTTGTGCAAATTATGAATAATAATTAGAGCGAGAACAAAGGAAACAAAGACCATATACCTAAACATTTAATGTTAAATATATGTTATCAAATTCTTCTTCTCAAGATCTCAGGGGATGAGAACATTGATTTGATCAAGAAAAATATGAGAGTTAAATTCCTTGTTTCTCATGCCAACACAAATAAACCCATTGCTTTAAGAAAAGTGCCTGTTGCATAATATCCCACTTGGTATTATACATGTATATGTAATTATCCTGGGACACACGCAGAACAGGCCTCTGGTCACTTATTTTACCGGTGTAATTCAATGAATTCAAAATCAACACCTTGATATATTGTCACCAAAGAACACTTATCTTTAGCACATGTATTGCATACGTTGTATTGTGTCTAATTTAGAAGAATAGTGTACGATAATGATATTTATATAAATTATATTAATTAATATTTATAACAAAAAAGTTTGTTAAAGAAATCTTTCCTGAAACATGGCAGAGCAGATGGGAAATGATTGTCAACTGATACTGATCAAAGTTTGTTATGTCGGCTTCTATGGTCACAAAATTGGTGAAACTTTTTATCCAATGAGCATAATAACTCAGGATTAAACATTATTATTTTTATTTAATATTTTATTTTATCTATTTTTGTTATTGTTATGACAAGTCATCTATGATTTGGTTGATTTAGGTTATTTTTTAATAATTGGCAACAATCCTTGGAAGTTCTGTGATAAAGTGGGGTCGCTGCTAAGGTCAGAAAACTGAGTCTTGTTTCTCATAGTGTTGTTGTTTATAAGTGACTCATAAACAACAGCATTTTTCATTTCTTTAATTTGGGCTACAGACTGATATTATTAATACCTTTTCTGTTCACAGTAATCACAGCTTTAATACTCAAACATAGAAAGAGGCGATGATGAGAAACAACGCTCTTTTTCTTGGCCTATCACAGAGCATGCACTCCATTAAATAAATCTAATTCATTTGAAGTGAAATAATTTATTTGTTTTGTAAATATACCTATTTACTAGGTAAAAATAGAAGTATTTTATCAAGCAGCTTTGATAATCGTGTGTACTACTCTTATGTCAAAACTGTTTGCCACGTCAAAGTCTGTACCAACATAACCTTATTGGGCACCAGGGGAATGTAAAGAAATATTGGGCGTGATCGCAGGTTACCAGAAAATATTTAACTCTCTTTCAGTCAGCAGTATTAGGATTAAACAACTGGTTTCTGGTCTGAAAGGATGTGAGCAAATCAACTGTCTATATTCCAATACACCCTTGTAGTCAGGGTCAAACATGTATACATATACATACGTTTATGACGTTCACGTCACAAAATGTTTTCAATATGAAATGAATGTTCTTGTAAAATAAATCTGTTTGTCATTTATTGGAAAGCGTTATTTTTAATGGCAGACCATTCTGTCCCTGATATATCCCGTTCAATGATTATTTACAGGAGATAAGGATATATAATACTGAAGAGAACGGATCGCATTAAACTTAAGATAACATTATATTTGTGACAGAATCAAAGATGTGATGTCATGGGTAAGCTTGTCCACAGGGATACTTTGTTTGAATCATTTGAAATCAAGTTCAGTAATGGTTTCTGTGCTGGTATTTTGGCCGGCGTTTGTAGGACCACTAAAACATTCCTCAAGATAGATAGTGCAACAAACATGTCATCAGATTAATAGTAGATCACTCAAACGGACAAAAGAAAAAAGTCTTTTAATGATTAGACACTCGCCTAGGATCGAGAAATGTGATACACAGTAGTTTTTATGCTCTTTTGAGATGCAAAAAATGTAATAACAATGACATATATTTGATGTACTATTTATTACTATAACCACATGCTGAAATATGGTTATAGTAATTGTTAGAAACAAACAAGATAACTTGCACTTGTTTATAGTGGTCATGACTCGGTCGTTAGGGATAAACTGTATACCATTTGCTGGGTTGCTAGGAATGACTGTGATCTGAGAGCGACCTCTATATGACAATGAGCTGTGTCTGACCGTTAAAATGCATTTAACTGTGATCTATGCCCTAATAGTTGAGATCTGACTTTGTCGTATAATTATAATCATCATACTCCAAGATCTGACACAGCCATGTTTTTTCAGACAGTGATTTCTATGTTTCAACAAAGAGCACTGTATAGATTATCTGGAGGCTGTGAAATATTTTAATATATCTAGTAAAATCCTTTCTGGTGAACTAAAGATCGGCCTAGAATTAATAGGTTATTCCACATTATTGACAAGTATAAAAAATTACCAAAATAAAAGAACTTGAAAAAATTCAAACCCCCAAATCTGATTGATTGATCAACCTTCTGGATTGATTTTAAGCATATTATACTAAAATATTATTCTATTGTAATAGTTAAATTGAAAGGATATATTCAAAATAAAAATTATTAAGTTATAGCCATAACGCTATATATAGGAAATAGGTAGAAAATGATAATTTGACTTGTTTACAGTTCCTGGAATTTGGCAGGTAAGCAGGATTCTGCATATAGGCCCAAATTCCAGTCTGGGAAACTTGGTAGACAAATAAATTAAAAGTAAACAATAGCAAGACTCCAGGTAGAAATAATGACCAATAAAAATGCTTAGCTATGAATAGCAGTGATAGCTATGAATGAAGAAGGAAATGGATTTACTTTGGCTCACTGCAAGGCATTTGGGGAGAAGACACTCGACAACATAAACACTACTCCAACAGCCTTGTCCTCTGGTCTTTCCCGGCATGCTTTCCACTTAAAGCACAGTTTGACACTATATTCTATATTTTAAAGATAGAGACAACATACCGGACATTGTACTTGCTGAGGGAGCTGGAGACCTTGGCTCTCTTAATTGGTATTATATCTATAGCTATGAAAAGCAAGACAAAAAAATAACAAAATTGATAATAAAAAGGTGGAAACCAATTTTAAACAGCTGAAATTAATGATGGGTCACTGTCTTAATTAATATTCCATAATATAAAGCGTGAAACATGCCTACTCGTTATGTATAAATGTACAATGACTGGGAGAAAATTCACTTGAGTGAACCAACAAACATTGAACCGTTAATACATGGATTAACAGACACATTACAATTAATAAAAACCCCTTTTACTGGAAAGATTGGTTTGATAAATTTATTAGTCAATTGATGATTAATGATATTATAGATGCAATAGGGAACTTCTTGGGTAGTGAAATAATTAAGGCAAAATATAATATTAAAAGTCATACAATCATTCATTTATGATTAACATACTTTTGTGATTTAACAGACCAAGCCCCATCTCAGCGCACTTGCCAAGAAATAAATTATGACATAACTTTGTTAATTTTGCTCTGATTTAGAAAGTTAGGCATAATAAGCCTAGTTGACAGAAAGTGACCAATGTCAATATGGGCCTAGTTTGATCAGAGGATGCACTGCAAATGGTGCAGTTTGTTGCAAAGTGACAACAGATTGTAACAATTGTAAATGATAAAAGCCAATTAAAGGTAGTGAAAATCTCAATTTTAAAGATATCTATTGGATCTATTATACATTTAAAAACATCACCATGCCCAATTGCATTGCTTAATGGTCTAAATATTTCCCATCATTATCAGAAGCAGATCCTTTAAATTGGAGCACTTTTTCAGAAAGACTTTAAGGTGTCATGAAACCACAATCCAATTATTTCACTAAAGACTAATTCCAAAAATAATACCATGCAATAAATGGCCGAAATAAAAATAAGTAAATTTTCTAATATTTTAAGTGTAGTGACTGTAGTCATACTTTAAGCTTCTGGCTACATTGCTATCAATAGGTAAACAAGATTGCCAGGAATAGAAATGCCCAATATAAAAGAAGAACGTATCATCTTTGAACTTTGAATGAATGCACAAATGTTTTAAACCTTCTTGTCTTATATGCCAAGTACTCCAATTCATGGACAAAATAGCACAGATCTATCATATCAATAATTGCTTAAAAAAACATTGACATGATGGACAGTAAAATAAAGAATTTCAAAAATGGAATGATAGAGATATATGATAGATTATGAGTGAGCTGGCGATATAATTTCAGATAAAAAGATGTTATCAAACAAATTACAACTGCCTCAAGGTACTTTTGAAAAAAAGACAATTATGTTACTCAGGCATCACCTTGTTGATATCTACTATGCCAGATATACATTTAACAGTGATATCTATGTCAGATATACATTTAACAGTGATCTCTGTGTCAGATATTTAACAGAGATTTCAATCATTAGCTGTCTGCAAACCAAATAATAAAGATAGGTTTGATCTCAGCCATGTGGCTGTATATAGCATTACTAGATTTAAATTATATAGTTGTATATGAGTAGAGGGAGAATTGACATTGCATTGATTACACAATTTCGACACTGTCTTATAGATTCCTTATGGTTTCAATGCCAGATATTTAACAGTGATCTCTGTGCCAGATATTTAACAGTGATCTCTTTAACCACACAATGATCTCTATGCCAGACAATGATATCTGTTTACATTTTTCATTTTAAAAAAATGTCTCAATCCTTTTTAAGTGATAATTTTTGTTTGAAGGCAAGCCCTGCGCAACTATTCTCAGCTTGATCATCATCAAAGTGGGTGAACACTTCTATTTGGCTAAACTATACACGTATTTATGAAATTCCTGGCACAATGCTGAAACATTATCAATTCATGTTGGAGTGAATATCACTCCAAAAAATGTAATCCTCAGGTAGTATATATATCCGAAGGTGGTATATATATTATTGTCTGCAATTTATATATATACATTTACATATATACATTTATATGTATGTATATATATATATATATATATATATATATATATATATATATATATATATATATATATATATATATATATATATATATATATATATATATATATATATATATATATATATATATATATATTGCGTGTGTGTGTGTGGTGTGCTTGCAATACAATCATGAATATTTTAAGTACAACATCATTCCAGCCATGCCCTTGCCATTCATAAGACAATGTAAGTAGTTACCAAGAACACTGGAATGTAACGGGTATGTATTAAATGAATACCGTTGAATTACTTTAATGTGGATCTATTTGTTCAAATTGTCGGGTAACTGGAACTGATTTTAGTGTAACATTCTTTTTGGCTTATAAAATCATATGTGTGTGAATGAAAATAATACATTAAATCTGATTATATTCTGTTAAGAATTGTTGAGACGGACTTTCATAATGTGTAGTATAATGTTGCTCCCGGCCCTCATTTGGGCATCAACCACTTTTTCCTTAGTCTGTGTTCTGAGGCCACGGGCCGTGGCGCAGTTGGTTAGAGCACCAGCTTATTAGCACCAATTCCTCTGTGGTGATCCAAAGGTTGTGGGTTCGAACCCCGGCCGTGCCGGTATTGAACTCATGATACAATTTCCCACATGAGCTGAGGCCCGTGCCTAAAGGGTTAACCCGTTGTCCTTGTAAATCTGTGACCAGGTGGGTTGTCATGTCAAGGACCTGCGACATGAGAATTCAGTGAGGCAGCACTATATCTGCTACAAGTAGGTCTCATCACGAAATGACTGAAATAATGTCGAAAGTGATGTAAAGCCCCAAACAAACAAACAAACAAATCTGTGTTCTGATAATGAACAAAATGTCAGGTACCTGTCTATTTCTAGACTTTGATAACATTCTAGGAGACACTTTTACTCCATGGCCCCCATTCGTGATTTCACACAGCCTGATAAACTTATTTTTATATGTCAACTGATAAAGCAAACTATAGAAATCCAAATGGTTGAGGGGGCTTTTCCTTTGGATATGATTTGCCATAATCCTCAATGGGCTACACATGTCTGTGATAGAACAAGGTGTTCATAAGAAAAACATAATTGAGGTGGTAGCAGTCCCAAACATATATCAGTTAAATGTTATGTTTCTCACTGCACATTTTAACTATACTTTTTATATATAAACTACAATAGTATTCAGCCATCTGTTGTACAGTATAAATTGCAAATATTTCAACATCATATTTTTTTCCCTCTGACTTAAGGGTATTTATTCGTGTTGGTAGTGAGCGCCCCCTAGTGGCAGAGGAGTAAATTACCAAAATACTGTACTTGATGGGAATTGGTACATTTACGGTGTAAAAATACATGCCACCAGAGCACACTCACTACTAACACCCATAAATACCCTTAATTAAATCACATCTTTATTAAAGAAAATATGTTATAGGACATGGGAAAATCCAAAATGAGACACATTGATCACATTGTAACGAGGGAGAGCAGTGGGTCCCAGAGCACCCAGAGCAGAGGGCCCCAGAGCAGCTGCCTGGATTGGAGGACAATCACAGCTTTGTGTATGATATGCTACATGGTATTATATGCTTACACTGTGATATTCTGGCCACATGGACATCTTGTATTTAGCCTTCAAAAAAACAACATCTCCCATTTGACCGAGATATACACTTCTTTACGTGGGAGAATGAGCATTCTCGATGCACAAAACAGAAAACGTTCAGATGAAACAAAGCAGCTGTATAACATTATCAGAATATTTAATCGATCGAGGAACAAAATCGAGGAACAAAAGACGAGGGGATTAAACAAAACATAGAGCGGAAGGACACCAAAACATAAACCAATGATCCCGTCCTGAAAGCGAGAGAGTAACATGCAACATCTGTGTGACCAAATTGAGCAAATGAATCCATTTTTTGGGATTGGAGTATGGGTACACACTTTAAAGAAGAATATCAGGCAAGCCTATTTGTTCCTCAGTGGTTCACCAAATTATTGTCAAATGTCTATTAAGGCAATCGGAGAAGACTAATGTAATCCCTAAGAAAGAAAATGGTATATTATTTAAGTTAAGAAAAATCTCTTGTTTAATTTTTAAAGAGATCTCCTCATTCATGTGTGTAAAATTCATTAATTATATATTTGTGTTTTTAATAAATTTGCATTTTGTAAGGCTCAAAATAGCCATGTGGCACTCCATGTAGAAATTTCTCCCTTGGTGTACATAATAATATAATAATAATAATAATAATAAAATTTGTATAGCGCTGATACCAGACAAGTCTGTTCATAGCGCTGAGCTCAGGACATGCATCCTGAAGAGATGAGTTTTCAGCCTATTCTTAAACGAGGAGACTGAAGAACTTGTCCTAATATTAGTAGGCAAGGAATTCCATAGTCGTGGACCTACAGATGAGAAGACCCTGTCACCTACTGTCCTTAGCCTGGTATTAGGTACTTGTAGGTGGGTGCCATCATTGGATCTTAGACAGCGTTCACCTTCTTTGATCAGGAGTAGATCATGTAAGTAAGGCGGAGCCTTACCATTAAGGGCTTTCCAGGTTAATAGAAGAATTTTAAAATCAATTCTCGCATGAACAGGAAGCCAGTGCAGTTCCTGTAATTTTCCTGAAATGTGATCGAATTTCCTGATTTTTCCTACAACCCGTGCTGCAGAGTTTTGGAGGTATTGCAGTTTCCTGATGTCAGTTTTAGGAAGACCAGCCAGAAGACCATTCCCGTAGTCCAGGGTAGATGTAACAAAAGCATGGGTAAGTGTTACCGCGGTCTTCTCGTCTAGACAATGTCTGATGGCCGCCAAGTTCCTAATGTGATAATAGCCCTTCTGACACATTTTCTTGATCTGGGCCTTCATGTCCATGTTGGAGTCAAATGTGATGCCAAGGTCCACCACTGACTCACTAGGAGCAATATCAGAGCCACCCACTCTGATTGTGGTTGGGATACTGCCATGGGTGGTAGTACTGTACCTGTCAGTACATATGAGCATCTCAGTTTTACTATCATTTATCTTCATCTTGTTTGATATAAGGAAGTTTCTGACCTCACTGACACACTCCTCCAGTTTGTGTCTGCTCATATCCACATGATGGGGAGATGTGTGGTCTACAGGGATGTAGATCTGAGTATCATCTGCATAAATATGATAGCTCAGACCATATTTAGCAAGGATATCAGACAGGGGTGTCATGTAAATGGTGAACAGTATAGGACCCAGGACTGAGCCTTGGGGTACCCCATATTTTATGGACTTGAGACAGGATCTATGGATCCCCACCTTCACACATTGCTTCCTGTTCATTAGGTATGACCGAATCCAGGAGAGTGCATGACCTTTGACGTTGCATCTATCCCTCATTCTATCCAAAAGGATTTGATGGTCAATAGTGTCAAAGGCAGCGGAAAGGTCAAGCAACAGCAAGATAACTGACTTTCTATTGTCTAGAGCACCCAAGATATCATTTTGCACTTTTAACAAAGCGGTTTCAGTGCTATGATATTCTTTGTAGGCTGATTGAAACTTGTCAGTAAGGCCATTCCTTACGAGATGGGGGGACTAATTGGTCTGCAATCACCCTCTCAGTTAGTTTAGAGATAAATGTTAGGTTGGAAACAGGCCTATAATTTTTCTCAACCAGTTCTAGACCGAGTTTCTTCAGCAGGGGTGTTATGATATTTTCATATTTTCCGATACTGCTGATTCCATCAATGATTTATTTATGATGGAAGTAATTATTGGTAGGAGGTCATCTAAGAGGTCAAGTAAGAGCCAGGTTGGAATTGGATCCAGCTCACATGACTTCTTTGTAGACCTTTTGACCAATTTTCGTTCGTCGTCAATGGTCAAGGGTGTGAACCTTTCCAGACATGTAGTACTATTGTTCGCAGTGTCATCTGGTGGCGGAGTTTGGCCGGATGGAGCCTTATCAATGTCCAGGCGGATTCTCTCTATTTTTTCAAGAAAGAATGTGTTAAACTTCTCAGCTTGAGTGATCTCACAGTCAGATTGGGGCATAGGTGTGTCCTTTTTCTTGTGCATGACTGTGTCAATGACTCTAAAGAGCTTTTTAGGGTCATGTTTGTTTTCCTCAACCAGGTTGGAAAAATATGTTGATTGAGCAGATTTAAGCATTGAGTTGTATTTGTTCCTCTGAGAGTTATACAGCTCCTTGTCAATGTGAGAGCCAGTCTTGCTCATTTTTCTCTCAAGCCTCCTCTTGAGAGATCTTTCCAGCTTTAATTGGTCACTCATCCAGGGAACAGGTTTACGCTGAGTGACCTTGGCAAACTTGGTAGGAGCATGTTTATCCATGAGTGATGTGAGCTCCTTGTCATAGTAATCCACCATCTCACTCAATGTTAAATGTTCCCAGGTCTCTGTTGCAACTGTTAGGGATTTGATGTCATTCCTTAGGGATTGATGATCCAGTTTTTTGGGGGGTTGGGGGGTGAAATACCCAGGTGTAGTTTAATCATCTTATGATCAGATATATACTCATCCACAAGATGGCTCTTGAGAAACTTGTTCCCTTTGAAAGTGATGATTAGATCAACGGTGTTCCCTAACTTATGGGTCGGTTCCTGTACCCATTGGTTCATGTCAAAGGTCGATATAATGTCATTGAACTTTATGACATCAGGTTTATTTGGTTTATTGACATGAAAGTTGTAGTCACCAAGGAAGATGACTTGAATGACCCATAGTGTGCTACGAGTTGAGTGAACTCATCATAAAACTCAGAGTAGGTATACCTATTCTTGTCTGATGGTTCAGGTCTATAGATGGTGACAAAGGTGAACTTCTTCCCCTTGATTAGAAGGGATGCTTCTAGGAGTTCCATTGTTGTCACCACTGGTTGGTTAAACCTGTCAGTTTCAAAGGGAAGCTCAACACGATGCAATAGACCCAGGCCTCCACCCGAGCGTCCCCTACGAGGGAAAGAGTGAAATTTTAGGGAACCATCCTCCAGTTCCCTTTTCACTTTTTCATTATTTGAGTCTTGCAACCATGCTTCAGTTACAAATAGAGCGTCTAGGTTATGTTCAGAGAAGTAGTCTTTCACAAGTAGAACCTTGCCAGATATGCTTTGGACATTGCATGAACCAATTAGGAGTTGGTTGCTAGGTTTGTATTGTGATGACTGAGTCCTAGTGTTTGGGGCGCCGTCTATATTAGTATTGTGTACTGAAGCACGTGTTGAGCCGGCCGGCGGCCTAGGCCCTGAAACGTGATTGGTCGAAACAGCAGATATATAACATATTCCAAAGGCATCTTGTAGGTCTAATAGTAACATATAAAAAAAATCAAAATGGTTAATTATCTCATTTTCAATGAGACTGCAGATATAGTACTGCCTCACTGAATTGTCATGTCGCAGGTCCTTGACATGACAACCCGCCCGGTCAAAGATTTACAAGGACAACGGGTAAAACCCTTTAGGCATGGGCCTCAGCTCATGTGTGAAATTGCATCATGAGTTTGGCACGCGTGTAAAGTTTGTTACTTATTCACTATTCACAGTTCATTATTCAGATTGTGTTCAAAATCGATATATCAGGTTGTCAATATGCCATATTTGCAATATTGTGGTCAAAATGTCACTTGGATGTATTTTGTGGCACTTATATTACAAAAATCCTGAAACACAACAAACCCACAACCTTTGAATCACCACAGAGCAACTGGTGCTAATAAGCTGGCACTATAACCAACTGCTGTGGATAGATACTCCAGATCACACCACCACTCAACCTCCAGGATCCCGTCTTCCACCGACACAGGTCACATCCCACGGCAAATAGCATGCCCCTATAGACACCTCTTACAACATGCTGGGGTCTATTCTTTTCATCCCCGAACTCAAAGGAAATGCATTCTGCGGAATAAATCATGTTCTGTTATATGACTCGACATGGGAAATACTAAGGCGAGGATTTTCAGGGAGGGTACCTACTAAAACAGGACATATCTTTTTATATAAGTGGAATTAGCACCTGAAACTTTGCAATTAACCTATTAATAGTTTAAGACACAAAATGAATTTGTTTTAGCAAAATCTGAGGGGGCAGGTTTAACCCCATTGGGACATTTCATGTGGAATGAGTCTACAGTAATAATTTTAACCTCATGTCATTTTTATAATTAAAGACAAACATAAAATGGATTCATGCAGGCATTCGCTATTCCATATCTGTATGTATGATGTCAACTTTATCTAGGAAAATATAATTGAACTTGTTTTACATATTTTTCCCGATTTCCCACATTCAAATATAGTGTCTCCACTGCCACATGTGCCTTCTTCTCAGTTTGGTCCTACACACCAAAGTTAACTCATTATCAACATTTTTAATTGCGCATATTTATCAGCTCAGTTTAAATGTTTACCAAATGTGATGCCATAATAAGCTAAATATAAATGGTAATTATACCGACTCTATCTTGGAACTATATTCTTGCGTTCAATATGAGTCATTATTGCTCTCTACCAGGTCCTCTCACTCACCACCAAAATTGAGCGGAGATCAAGACTTGTCAGATGAGCGGTCATTCGAAGCCTAGCAGCCGAAAGGATAACAACACATCTTAAGAGCGCGCATCACCTCTCTTAAGTAAGGACATTACCAACCCGCATCGGACCACACTTCAGTATATGAAAGAAGATCATGACAGATCTCCACAGAGAAGACGTAGTAGAGGAGCCTCCTCTAACCTACACACGAGTGGGACCAGACGGTCTCCCCGACGTGGATACACCGTACAAAGACAGACACGTCAGGGAGCTTCCCCGGGCCCTCTCCCCGAAGAACACAACAGCGGCACGCCTCATTCTGCAAGGGAAGAAGAGGCTCTTCCCCGCTCTCACCTCCCCACCAACGGGGCACGAGAACCTGGAGATGGACGACAACACACTGCTGAAAGTTGCCATCCACGCAGAACAAACCCTGCACGCACTTCCCTTACCAAGAACCAGCACCCCGCTGCATCAAGTAAGCCAAACTACTCTCAACAGGGCCTCGCCAGTCTTAGAGACAAGCACCAGCCCTCCTCCGCAGTCACACGACGTAGATCCTCCGATCTACGCAAGAGAGACAGCCACGACCCACGTGAAGAAGATAGGCCACGGCCACGGACAAGAAACTACTCCGACCCACGGAAAGGAGGAGACTCCGATCCACGGGAAGGAGATTTCTCCAACCCACGTCGCCAAAACAAATCCGATCCACGTGAAGGAAGGGGCAACGATCTCCACGGATCCTCTTCCACCGATTTGCACGGAAGTTTCAGAACCGTGCAAATCAACAACGATCTCCACGGATCCTCTTCCACCGATTTGTACGGAAGTTTCAGAACCGTGCAAATCGACAACGATCTCCACGGATCCTCTTCCACCGATTTGCACGGGAGTTTCAGAACCGTGCAAATCGACAACGATCTCCACGGATCCTCTTCCACCGATTTGCACGGAAGTTTCAGAACCGTGCAAATCAACAACGATCTCCACGGATTCTCTTCCACCGATTTGCACGGAAGTTTCAGAACCGTGCAAATCAACAACGGTTCACGTGCAGAGTCTTCCCGAAACAACGACCCACGGGAAGGCCATGTTAACGATCCACGTGAAGGACGCAGTAGCGACCCACGGGAAAGAAGAATTACAAGATCAAGCGTGCAGCCTTCCTGCATCACTACCCTCGAGTCACACGTGGCAGCAGCAAGCCGAACAAACAGCAGAACCACGGGAACCCGTAATCATAGCCATGGTACCCGTGCCGAGCCAGACAACAACACCTCCACGGCCAGAGACGAGCCCACGCCCCAGCACATCCCACGCCGAGGACGAAGCACCTCCACGGGACGGCCAGGGCTCCCCGCCAAGCTTGACCCCCCTAGACTGGGCAGACTACCCCCCGCTCCCGTTAGTGGACATAGAGGCATGTTTTCGCATGGCTTCCCCGGCGGGCTCAATACACGATCAAGAGACTCCTATGCAAACAGAGAGCAGGCCTCTGTCACCTACCAAGAGGCGCCCATCCACCCCTGTGTCAACAGAACCTCAGCCAGAGTCACCACCAAGACAAAAGGCCAGACATCTGTCTCCACCACCAACACTAACAAGACACCTCACAATACCAACGGCTCCTGTCCAAACAGTCAGCACAGACAACAGGGCGCCAATACAAACAGCCAGCCAAGCCGGCCCCTTCAACGCTCAGCCTACAAGTCACAGGACCAGTACTTTAAGGCTGTATTCCGCAGCAGCCGCCGCACCACCCTCAGTCCAGCCGAGCAGTACCGCCAACAACACCCAGAACACTGCCCCAGCAGCCCAGGCGAATCGAACACAGCTGCCGAGGTTCAGGGTACTCCCCTCGCCACACTTCAAATGCACGTACGACGTAGTCAAAGCACTAGACGTCGCCGAAGTGGTGAATGGTTGCTCACGGCCACTCGACTACAGTGTGCGCCCCAATCTCAAGGGGGAGTATGTCCTGACGCCCAAGAACCTGGAGACGTCTCGGCAGCTGCTTCGCATCTCCCAGGACACAGACAGCCGGGTGAAATTAGCTCTACTGGACCCTGCCCTCAAGCCCACAAGGATGGTTGCTCAGAAGGTCCCGAGACACATCTCCCTGGAAGCCTTCGAGGACCACCCTCAAGTCATCAGGGCCAGCAGGAACATCGGGAGGGACAAGACAGAAACCCTCTCCGTGACCCTCACCTTCCTGGGCCCAGCCCCACCGGAGATAGTACTAAGACACATGGGCAGATTCAAACTTCGCCCATTTGTCCCAGAGCCACCACGATGCAAGAACTGCCAGCGGTTCGGCCACCTGACACATGCCTGCCGTTCCTCCGTCAGATGCGGGATATGCAGTCAACCGCACGCCACAGAAGGCTGTCTCGGCAAGCTAAAAAGAGGGGACCCCACAACAGCCAAGTGCCCCAACTGCAGCAAGGCGCATCACGCCTGGAACCTGAGCTGCCCAGCCAGACTGCGCCTCCTCCACCCAGCCGACCAGGGCCTGCAGCAGACCAACCTCCGCCAGGCTCGGCCTCGCCCGGCAGTGAGACCCCAACCCATGACCAGACAGGTTTCCCAGGTCTCTCAACCCACACCACCCTCACCTCAAGTGTCGTCAGGGAACCACACCCAGGACAACAACAGCCACGAGGAAGACATGGATACAATCCCGCAGCCCGCAAAGCTGACCCCGCCGGGGGTGACGTCTCCTGCTCCCTTGCAGCCCGCCCAGCTGACCCCGCCGGGGGTGATGGTCACTCATCAACAGCAGCCCGCACAGCTGACCCCGCCGGGGGTGATGGGCTCGCAGCAGACCGCACAGCAGCCCGCAAAGCCGACCCCGCCGGGGGTGATGAACACATTACCGCAGCAGCCCGCCCAGCCGACCCCGACGGGGGTGAGGGACACGCAGCACCAGCAGCCCGCACAGCTGACCCTGACGGGGGTGATGACAAGCCGCTTGCAGCCCGCCCAGCTGACCCCGCCGGGGGTATGGGACACGCAGCACCTGCAGCCTGCACAGCTGACCCCGACGGGGGTGATGACAGGCCGATTGCAGCCCGCCCAGCTGACCCCGCCGGGGGTGAGGACAGCAACACAGCAGCAGCCCGCCCAGCAGACCCCAACGGGGGCACGAAGAACGCAACAGCAGCCCGCTCAGCAGACCCCATCGGGGGTGAGGGTACACGAGCCGCAGGCAGCACAGCAGCCCGCCCAGCAGCCCTTGTCGAAGGGGAAAGGGAGAGGGAAGAAGTCTCGACCCCTAGGCCAGCAGCCCGCCCAGCAGCCCCCGTCTCGGGAGACAACTCGGGCACCAGAGCAATTGCAGACAGCTCCCACAGAACAGCCCTCGAGGCCACGCAGGAAGAGACGCTCCCCGACTCGGGCTGGCAGAGCGGAGATGACCTTGAAGCCGATGCAGGACATGATGGCCAGCATCCTGGAAATGCAGAAAGCAACCAACCTGCAAATCCAGGGCCTGACGGACTGCATACGTGCCATCATAGGTCATCTCCCGACAAATCAAAGCTCACACTCCTCTCCTGGAATGTGAACTCCCTGATGGCCAAGAGACCCCACCTTGCTGCCACCGCTGGCCTGGAGAACCCAGATATCATCTTCCTGCAGGAAACCCTCCTGCAGGAAGGCCGAGAAATCAGCCTTCCTGGGTACACGCCCACGCACCTGCACTGCAGACCAGATCTCGGCATTCGAGGGCTATCCATCTACTCCAAAATAGCCCTCGCAGTCAGCCCTGGTCCAAACATCGACTGCGGCCAACATGTCGAAGCTCTCAGCCTCACCATCCAGCTCGCAGGAGGCCTACTTCACATCTTCAACATCTACTGTAGGCCTGCCTCCACCCCTGCACTGGCAGAACTGCTCTCCCACACAGTCAACAACTCAACAGTCATTGCTGGTGACTTTAACGCACATCATCCATTACTCCATTCCGTCTCCAAGATGAACGATAAAGGTTCTCACCTCGCAACAGTGCTTGAAGACATTCCTACAGCTTGCCTACTCAATGACGGCTCCCCCACACACATTGGCGGCAACCCGTTGGACCTCACAATAACCTCCTCCAACCTAGCCAAGGAGGCCACGTGGCAAGTGCATCCCATCCTCACCAGTGATCACTTCGCCACGGTCACAACAATCACGGCCCAACGGATTCCACCGCCACCCAGCAAGCCACCCAGATGGAATCTCAAGAAAGCCGACTGGCCAGCCTTCGCTGCCAACCTAGATGCCTGGGCTAGCACATTCACGGCACCTGCATCCCTGGACGACCACCACGAGGCAGTAATAAACGCCATCCACGCAGCAGCCAACGAAGCTATCCCAAAGACCAGGCCTGCCACCAGACAACATGCAGACAGATGGTATTACTGCCCCCTGGTGGCTGAACATCGGCACAGGGTAAACATGCAGCGAAAGGTATTCAGGAAAGCTCCCACCACTGCCAACAGACATCTACTGCAGAAAGTCGTAGCCACCTGCAAACACATCTGCAGAGACGCCAGAAGAGCAAAATGGATGGAGTGGTGCCAGTCCCTCAACTCCCACTCCTCCCTCTCAGACCTCTGGCGCCAACTACGACTTGCTGCAGGCAAATCCACCAAACCTCCTCCTCATCACCCTCTACCACTCCAAGAGGCGGAAAGATTGGCCAGCATGTTCGCCGAGAGAGCGGCCTCTCACAACCTACCAGACTCCGTCTCTCGGACACAGAACAACCTTGCAACAAATAGAGAAGCCAACCTCGCCCTCGCCATACAAGAAGCTGTCCCATCAGACACAGACTTCACGTATGAAGAGCTAGAGCGAGCCCGTAGGAAGGGAAAAGACACAGCACCTGGCGCCGATCGAGTCTCCTACAGCATGCTGTCACAGATGGGCACGGCCAGCCGCCTGGAGCTGTGCAACTTAATCAACTCCTCCTACCAAAAGGGCACCTTACCTCAACAGTGGAAGAAGGCAGACATCACCCCCATCCCTAAGCCAAAGGACCCTCTCAAGCCAAGGCCCATCTCTCTCATCAGCTGTCTTAGCAAAACAGCAGAGAGAATGGTCCTCAACCGCCTGCTACACGAGATGGGTCCTCTACATCCCAACATCTTCGGCTTCACTGCATCCACAGGGACGGCTGAAGCCATCGCCTCGTTCCTGTCACTCAGCACTCACAAAAATGCAGCCCTGGCAGTATTCATTGACCTGGAGAAAGCATTCGAGCTGGCCAGCCCACAAGCTATCACCGAGAGCCTAATTCGGAAAGGGGTCCGAGGCCGTCTCCTGGCATGGTGCGCCGACTTCCTTCACGAACGACGAGGCCGAGTCCACTTTCAGGGGAGCACTTCAACTTACCACGGTCACCAAAATGGTACACCGCAAGGCAGCGTCCTCAGCCCCACCCTGTTCAACCTGCTGATGGACAGGGTGGTCTCCCTCAAGTTACCTGCCGCCACCGAAGTGCTCTCCTATGCAGATGACCTCGTCGTCGTCATACAAGGGAAGTCCCGTACTCGGAAGCGAGCCCAGAAAGCCCTAGATGCCATCAGCCAGGAATGCGACCAATTAGGCCTCAAGATCTCCGCCACCAAAACTCAGGCCATGCCAGTTTTCATGAAAACTCCTGCCCAAAGCCTCACCATCCAGGGCATCCAACTCCAGTGGACCAACAAGTACCTCTACCTCGGCATCTGGATGGACTCCAAACTCAACTTCAATGCCGAGGTGGACTACTTGAAGGCCCGCTGCAACGCCCGCCTCAACGTCATGAGACGCATGACGTTTCTTGACACGGGTCCACGGGCAGAGATCTTGAGGACCTACTACATTGGTGCCATAAGGTCACAACTTGACTATGCAGCCCCTGCCCTGCTAATGATCAGGGACCAGGTTGAACGAAAGGTGGGACCTCTCCAGAATGCAGCGGCCAGACTCGTCCTAGGAGCACCCAGGTGGACCAAGACTCACTGTGTCCTATACGAGACCAACCTGACGGCGGTAGAGGTCCGTTTGGAGCAGACTGTGGGCGCCGTTCTTGCTAAGAGTATTCTCCAGCCACGGGCCACAGTCCTGCACCAACTCCTCCTTGCCGCCATCCAGGACACCTGGGCCCTACACAACTCCTCTAGACAGAAGTGGCCGTATCTCGCCAAAAGCGTTATGGAGAGTTTCCACCCAGACCTTGCCGAATCATTGGCTCCTGACCACCCAGCCACCGGGTACAACACTCCCCCACCCTGGGAACCACACCCCGGCATCATTTGCTACACTCCGATGCCAGCCAGGAAAGCTGACTGCAACAAAGACGACCTCCTTGCTGCCGCCAAAGCATCAATGGGCCTGTGGGTCCCCCCCGGGGCCAGAGTGTACTACACTGATGGCAGTGTACACCCCCACACTTCCAGAGCAGGGGCCGGCTTTGCCCATCAGGAGGAGCAATACTCTTACCGGGTGACGGACGGCGCCTCCACGCTACAGACAGAGCTTGTAGGGCTTTTTTACGCCCTTCATCACGCCGCTTCATCAGCCCAGCAGGGACCTGTAGCAGTCCACACCGACTCCAGGTCCTCCCTGCAGGCCCTTCTACATCTCAGACCAACGCAAAACATTCGGCTAATCACCTCGGTCCTCGGCCTGCTACAAAAACTCAAGAGCCAGGGATCCACAGTCACGCTGCATTGGATCCCCAGCCACGTCGGCATCCAGGGCAATGACCAGGCCGATGAGGCTGCCAATCACGGGGCATCCCTGAATCGCATCACTGCAGACATCAACCCCTCATTGAACCAACTAAAAGGGGCCTTTCGACAAGCTTCCACTGAGAGAATACTTACAAGGCTCACCTTTAATCTCAAAGGGTCACCTTCCATCTCGTGGTACGCTGCAGCAACCAGTTACAAACCCGTCTCCATGCCAGCTGACGCCACTCGTGCCCTCGAGGTCCACATCTTTCGCCTCCGGTTGGGATATCCATGTTCCAACACAGAGATCTTCCACCTCGGGGACCACGAGTGCGCCCATTGCAGCAGACCATCGGCCAAGCCACTACTGCACTACCTCATGGAGTGCCATCATACCAGATCACTCCGGGAACATCTACCAAGGCAAGACTACGACGTGGAGAGTGAGGACACAGACCTCCTCCCCATAGCTGCCGCCGTAGCCCACCAAGCCACCTCCACTGCAGAGCTTCACAGCCTACTTCTGCAGTGGCCACCTCCGAGGTAGCAGCCCTCGCCCAACATCCAGGCAGGCACAGCCACTCTGACACCTGCCTGCTGACGAATGGTCACCGCCAAGCGAAAAAGACCATGGTGCTTTTCAGCACCACATAAAGCATGCAAAGCCTTCAAGACTTCAGAACCAGCAGACTTCTTCGGGAACCACCGCAGCAACCACGCCAGAGCGACACTGCCTTCGGCAGCCACAAGAGGGCCGTCCATTGCTGACCAAGGCCCTCGAGGGATGCAGAAATTCACCCTGCAGAGCCCTCAAATCTTATTGATTGATTGAGATGAGCGGTCAAAATGTAATATCAGCCATAGAAATAGCTGAAGAGAATTTATCACAATTTTGTTTTAACCATATCCAGGTACATCCCATCAAATAAAATGAGATATAATAAAGACAATATAATGAGGACAAGAATAATGACAATATGTAAGTTTTGTGAAGATTTGACTGACAGCTTAAGATTAACTAAAACAGATACCATAGGTGATACTAAAATTTGTTTTAGATTAGCTACTTATTCTATGAACATAAACATAGGATTCTTTTTTTTCATTTTCAAAAGTTCAACTTCAAAATATGACATTATAAAGCACAAATGCTTTGCAACAACATGTTAGGCTTTGTTTGCAGTATTCAGATCAGTCTTCCTTTTGTTGAACTATATTAGTTTGGAAATATATGATACAAAACATGAGTTCTCCCCACTGAAGCATGTTTGTGCCATTGACACCTCCCAAGTCTTTCCACTCAAAATAGGTGGTGCCCCTATATTGAATGATAATATGTATTTTGCAGAATGCAAGAATGGCCAATTTATCTAATACTTCCCCAGTCCAGGAATAGTATAACTAAAGGTATCAAGCCTGAAACCTATTATTATGTGTATAAAAACAAATTTACATTTACAACAGAGATCTGTCTCAGTCATGAGCTGCATGTGGGAGGTAATCACAGGTAGTCTGGACTTTTTTGACCTCAGATGAGGCTCCAAGTAGGGTAGCACTGTTTGGTATCACCCTAACTTTCTAGCACGAAGGATCTTAGTCAAAGTTCAGAATGAGAGAAATGCTATTTATTCAGTCATTTCGTTTTTCAGTCATTTCGTGATGAGACCTACTTGTAGCAGATACCTCACTGAATTGTCATGTCGCTGGTCCTTGACATGACAACCCACCCGGTCACAGATTTAAAAGGACAACGAGTTAACCCTTCGGGATGGGCCTCAGCTCATGTGTGAAATTGTATCTATCTCGGCATGGCCGGGGATCGAACCTATGACCTTTGGATCACCACAGAATAACTGGTGCTAATAAGCTGGCGCTCTAACCAACTGCACCACGGCACTTAGCCTCCTTGAAAGTAGTAACTTGGAGCAATAACAAAGAAAGCCATATTCCCTACCATCTTAATGTGGGTCCTGGGAACAGATAGGTAAGTATTATCATTAGACCTAAGGTCTCTCACTCTGTCTGACATGGAGTAGATCATGCAAGTAAGAGGATGCCTTCCCATTCAAGGCCTTTCAGACAGTAAGGAGAATATTGAAATCAATTCTGACACACACAGGTAGCCACTGTAATTCTCTCAGTTTCTCAGATATGTGATCAAATTTCCTGATCTTCCCCACTACATGTTATGCAGAGTTGGTGAAATATCAGTATCACCAATCTTGACTTTATTGACCTGATGTGCTCATTTCTGACAGCAGTACCACGTGTGTCAGCACAAATCTGCTTCTTAGTTTTTCCATCAATTATTTTTTTATTATTTCAGATCCGGAAGGACCCCCCACCATCAAAA
This sequence comes from Amphiduros pacificus, assembly GCA_949316495.1. Classification (NCBI taxonomy): domain Eukaryota; kingdom Metazoa; phylum Annelida; class Polychaeta; order Phyllodocida; family Hesionidae; genus Amphiduros; species Amphiduros pacificus. The sequence goes on along the minus strand of OX439001.1, from coordinate 39,812,430 downwards.
TGAAAATAAAACATATTTTTACAAAAAAAAGTTTCTTGTCTGAGTTTGTTCCCTAACAAACCAGGTTGCAAATCAACATTGGAATACGAAAGCCCCAAAAAAAACAGCTAGAAAAACTGGCCGAGAACCCAACAAAAACAACATATTTTATACTAAAAAATTATTGAAAACATTCTTCTATTGCACACAAAAGAAAGAAACAAGATCAATAATATTCGTTTAGTTTAAAAACTGGACATTCTAGCCCAGCGCCGGGATGTGACAAAGTGCAAAATGAACGAAATAGTCTGGAGGCTTCAAGGGAGAGAGTCCTGAAATCTAAAATTATTAAATAAAGCAACCAAAACTGATTCGAATTGATAAAAAGTCTTAAAAGCCTCCCAAGAAAATGCAGAAAATACATAAACATATGTAGAATGTGTTACAACTCACCTGTAACTCGCATAAACCACGAAAAACAGAGGTTTCTTTACGGTACCTCCAAACCAGATTTGATAGAAACCAATAACACCTCCAGGGACTGTGATCGTCGTCCAGCTCTCTCTTGAGGATCCCTGCCTTTTCTGGGCTTCTCCAGCTCTGAAGTCTCTCATGGTCATTCTGCCCAAAGATGGCCAGCAAAATGAGATTTCCGCTTGTCTCTCCTGGATGGACTGCAACATCAAGGTGACAGCAGAAAATCTGTTTTTTTATGAATCACAGTTACCTTTAAAATACATAATATTCAGTTTGATGGTGATGAAATAATTACATACTACACATTACATACTATTCTGTAAAAATGTAACCTTAGAGCTCGTCATAAATCAAGATAGATCTTTGAAAACAATCAATGTTGTTATTTTTGCTACAAATTCTCTTATCTAAATCCGACTTATTTTTTAATTCAAAAAGGTATTGATAGAAATCAAAATTATTATTACAATGTATTCGTTTATAATATACGTGACGCTTTGCTGGAATAATGCAGTGATTGAGTATATCAACTTGTGTTTAAAATCTGAATAAAATAAAATACTTTCTTCAAGGCAATCAAATGCTGATGGTATTTGAAGATCATTAAGACTGTTCCACCAATTGAAAAAGGAATTCCAGAATCTATTAACTTTTGGACAGAATAGAAAAAAATGCTTTAATGTATCTATTTCCTCACAAAAATTACAATTGGAGTGTCTATTATTTTCATATCAAATAGCTTTTGTTGACACGTTATTAGTCTATGAATGATCTTGTATTGAAAGGTTTGCATGTATATGTCTCTCAATATGCAGAATGGTAATTTGAAGATGTTTGGCCAAAGACCTTCAGCAGTATTTTTGGTCAGGGTAATCTTCTGTCTATTCTGGTGTTGGTCACTCTCCACCACATGATGATAAGCCTTTTGATACTGCATTGGGTATCACTCAGCCAAAGCTCAGTGGGTTGATGATTGCCATTTACATGTTCACAATTGCCATAAACATGTTGATGGCACCAAACTTGGATGAGACATTTGAACGATTGCCACGCTGAAAGGTTGCATGAAAGCCTGCTTTTTGCCTGCCCATGACACATGTCTTATCAGGATTGTTGAATTGAAATGTGAAGAATGGATGAGCTTTCTCCTATTCTCGTATTCAAGCAAATAACACCACAAACTCAAATAACACCACAAACTCAGAACTTGATATGTAAGTGATACAGATGTTAAGAAGAGTTCAAGTCTTCCAGTAAATATCAATGTACCTGATTCCAAGAACTAGAATAACAAAGATATTTAGAGTTATGAGCAAAAGGCTAAACACCAACAGGTCTGTGTTCAGGTCTGTGTTCAGGTCTGTGTTCAGGTCTGTGTTCAGCTGTTTCATGGATCATGCCATAAATACATGCATTTTTAAATTACTGATTTATGATACACATCAGTGTGAACTTCCAATATGTTGGATGGCACACATGTACTCGTCATTATTAAATATACATTCACATGATATATTTATGTACCCTATCATTTAGTCTCCTCTCCTTCATTTGATCGGAATTTGTAAACGTGGTCATCCTTGATGTTGTTTCTCATACAAATTTTAGTGGGGTGAGGCCTATAAATACTGATATAAATTTTTGGCTTGAGTGTGTCCTGTCTCATTGTTGAGGTATAGATTGATTTTGAAGGTTGAGGAGTCATTTGGCTGTCCAGACAAGGTGAAGAACTTCCTCATAAGGTTGGTTGAACTTTTACTCGCACCTGTTTTGATAGTGTGTATTAAATTGTTTGGCCAAAAATCACACAAAAATATGTAAATGACCATACACTGGCATAAATTAAAGCATGCAGTATCATATATGTAGGAATGTTTATAAGATATCGAGAACCTGGTTAAATTGCGTGTCATGGTGGATGTGAGACACAAATCAATGTAAATATGACATGTTTACAACCTCATCTATCGATTTTGAATAAATCTGAATACTGAACTGTGAAAAGTGAATAAGTAACAACCTTCACACACGTTTGTTTTGGTTAGAAAAAGATGTGTGTGCAAGTATAAGCCAATTGGGCGGGCGTTGTGAGTGCACATGTGCAAAGCCCACCAATTGCGCACCTGTCTGTGGATTATGAAATCGACCTTGCGGAATAGGTTGAGACCAATGTCATGCCTATTGTGGCAGAGGTAATATATGACTCTACCTAGCCATGCAGAGTGGTTGCCAATGGGTACCGAGTCAAATATTTTGTAGCATGTACCTGATCAATTGCATGACCAGCAGCATATCATTGTTATCGTCAGAAAGTGAATCAACAACAGGTGAGTCATGCGAAAGTTTCTCAGATATTTCTCCTCAGTCAAACACAGCCAGAGTCTGCTCTGTCGTCACTGGTAATCTACTATCAAGAACATGTGTATGGTTAAGGTAGTTAGTTTTAGTCTGGAAGAAAGCAAAGAAGGTGGGCATTGTGAGTCCACCAACTGCACATATGTCTCAGAGTTATGGTAACGAACTGCGGAACAGACAGCCGCAATCTATGCCATTACTGGCAGAGGTAGTGTGAAATTCGAACTTGTCACGCAGAGTAGTAAATCATATTAGTCATGAGTCATGAAATCTGTATTTTTAACATGAAAATATTTTTATAAAGCAAAAGACAAAAATAGATGGAGGCAAAAGTACTTTGGGACGCTCTTGTTTTTGCAATGCCTGAGATACACCTTTAATTAATTTAAAGTGCTGAATATTTAATAGATTATTGTCACACTGATAGACTATTAATAGAATATTTATTTTAAAATATTGATACCTGGAATACACCATTTATTGATTTAAGTGTTGAATATTTCATAAGAATAGATTATTGCAAGAATAACAAACTCTTAAAAGATTGATTGTTTTGATACTTTGTGAAATGGTGTTTTTACGACCCTTTCGGCAATTATGGCCATGTCAGGTCGACTTTTGAGCCTTTTAACCAGTATGAAAGCAAGCAGTGGGAGTCAAACCCGCCACCTTCCGTCCTCCATAATTAATAGTCAGGTTGCCAGATAGCTATACCCTGCACAGAAAGTGCATATGTATATCATAGGCCAATTGTGTTTTACCAACACCTGCCAGCAATGTTAAGGAATGGATTTTATTTGTGACTGGGTTTCTATCTATTTTACTTGAACGAGAGTGAAACCCTATTTCCCACCCACACTTCGTTCCTTTCTTCTACACTAACCCACCCAATTCTTTTTTCTATGCATAGAATATAATATTAAATGGTACTTTCACTTTATGTTTCAGATTTGCATGGAATGTGGTTGTGGTGCCGATAACAAAGCATAGAGTAATATAGACAATTAGTGCTTTATTGGTGGTGGTGTAAAATAGTTGTGCATTTAGTAAAATAGATAGAAACCCAGTCACAAATAAAATCCATTCCTTAGCATTGCTGGCAGGTGTTGGTAAAACACAATTGGCCTATGATATACATTTAAAAGGCCTTGATCTGCTAAGTACGTGAGAAGTTAAAGCTAGCTTCTATCAATTTTCATTATTGAGAGATTTGCATTTGAACTTAAGTTAACATTCTGCAGGGGAAAAATCTTGATAGATGTCGATAGAAATTACTTATATCTTCACAACTAAAAGTGATAGAAGCAAAATTTTAAATCTCATATAGTCAGTAAAAGGGCCCTATAAGTCTGGCACAAATACTGTCAAATCGTCAAGTGTCCAGGGTGCTAATTAGAGTGAATATTGTACATGTTTCATCCAAAAATGCAGTTTTCTTTGGTGTAATCGACCTAAAATTACCTTGAACCTGACCTTTGACCCTGTTCCTGACCTCCAATTACAAAAATAACCATACCAATGGATTTGTCTTCCCAAAAGTAGTTGGAAAAGAGGTATCATCTTGAAAATCATGAATATTATTTTGAACTCTATACCAGGATGAGTGTTGTTTGCATGTATGTGTTTAGTATTGATGCATTGTCATGACATTTGGCTTAAATACAGTCTTTATATTGCTTGAAATGTGGATCCAGGCAAAATGTTGAGTGAGCAATCTTGCCATGAGAGAAGGTAATGCATATAATCAGAGCTGTAAGACACCAGTTTCATGATAAAATATTTGAAACTATTGAATTGCATTGGATATATTCATAACTCATTGCAGATCATTTCAGTTTCATTTTAATACTGAGAAATTCACATTTTATCAATTGATAAATCTACAAAATGAGCAAAAGGGAAGTTGGTATTTAATGGTTTCCTTTTTATTTACCTTTGTGTAGGCTACATCGATCTGCTTTAATATGGCAGGCCTATGTATTTATCTGTGATATATGTATTGCTGACTATATAAGTCAATCTTTTCTCCTTTCTGATATATTATTCACTATATTTTGCAAAATGAAAGACTCTATGGAGCTGAACCTTTTCAGTCAAAACTCCTCTGTGGAGGCATAACATGTGTTGAAATCAACAATGCCATGCCATGAACAACCTATCCATATTAATTTCCTCACATGAGAACCTCTATAATCTCATTAATAAGGTCAAGTGATTTAAAAAAAACAATTTCCATTGAGCTGTGTTTAAGACTTTTCAGAGAAAACACTTTGGGGTATAAATCAATCTTATGGTATAAGCATTTCAGATTATCAACATGTGTAGACATATATATTTTGTGGATTATATTTTTATGTCCTTTGAACAATCTTTCCAGGATTTGCACACATATCTAACAGAGCCAAAATCCAATATGGCTACCAGAAATGGAAGTAAAGATGCTACAAAGTACCCATCAGGACGAGGCAACTGGTCAGGAAACCTAGAGGCTCTGTTGTCATACATCGGCTACTGTGTAGGCTTGGGAAATATTTGGAGATTTCCATATCTTTGTTACAGAAATGGGGGAGGTATGTTAGTTTGTTTGTCATTACCTGTTATATTTTTATGACCGTGATGGTTTTTTGGATATGCTAAATTCTAACTTAGTTACATGTCATTAAATTAGGTTTTTACTGAGAATCCAACATTTGCAGGGGCTTTCCTCATTCCGTACTTCTTGATGATGTTGATGGCAGGACTGCCCCTTTTTTTCATGGAGTTGGCCATGGGACAGTTTTCCTCAATGAGTGCCTCCACAGTTTGGGTGATAAGCCCTCTCTTTAAAGGTAAATATATTGAAATCTTGAAACATTTAATGATGGACCATATTTAGACCAGACGCCCAGCAGAGGATAATTGTATGTACAAGAGCTATGCACATGTGGTGGCCATGAGCCATGGCGCAGTTGGTAAGATCCCCACCTTATTAGCAGTAATTCCTCTGTGGTGATCCAAAGATCATGGGTTCGATCCCTGGCCATGCCAAGATTGAATTCATGATACAATTTCACACATGAGCTGAGGCCCATGCCTTAAAAGTCATATGACAAGAATTTTTTTAAGTGGTAAATCTTTAGATTTCATACCTCTGAGAAACATCTGACAATTTTTTCTTCAGTCTGATGTTTAATTTAGCTATAATCTAAGATCTTTGAACCCCCAGGGTAATTAACCTACTCCCTTGACCTAGAACTGGGTCAGCAGGCTGCCTACGTCATTGTGCCCCGCATGCATCTCCTGCACACATATTCCTCCTATGTCTGTACATGTATAACAGCTGTCCTTTTTTCTACACAAATAACATCCATTGAAAATATGATAAATGGCAAAACTTAAGGCTGTAAAATAGAGACTGGCATTTACATCAGCTTCCCAACCCACAATCCCTACTTTAATTGAAGAAAATAAACAAACATGACTTAACTGGGTATAGTATCTGAAATATAGCCTGCTCTACTCTTATCAGTTTCAAGACACTTATAAGCTAGCCCTAAACATTATGGCATGAAGTTTAAGGGTTTTCAAACTGTAAATAGAACATTGAGATGACACTTTTAAAATATCTATGAATTAATTTTAGTTGATATTTCCATATTTTTTACACTGAAAATTTATTTATTTATTTGTTAACCAATGACCAGTAACAAAATCAATTGGTTGAATAATATTCATATTCAGTAATGTTGAGCTAAACTTCGTTTGACATGATTGAAAAAAAATGTTTTGAAAGCATTCGACACATATTTCTAGATCTTTTTCATTGCTGGAAATTATTTTGACTTCTAAATTTTGAGGTCTGGTTATATATTATTTATGCACTGCAGTTGTATTTCAATGGCCATTTGAAATGTTTAGTTTGGTATTTTTTTAATGTCTGTCATTGCGTGTCAGTGGGTATCCAACTAAATCATACATCAGTATTTATATACAAACAGACAAAGGAATTTTGAATAAAAATAGAAATTCTGTAAAAATGATACTAAACTTTGAGATTTCAACATTTCTTTCTCAACAAGGAAATGACTTTGACCATGACATTATGATAAAGAATAGTTCAGTCAGTCCCTTGTAGGATCTGAATAATTTCAAGAGGCAGATGTAAGTTTGCCAAACTCAACTGGGAGGCTGGCTGTATTCCTGTCTTCCCCATCAATACAGGCAGAATCCAAGTGACTATGATGTGAAACATGATCTGACCTACTATCCACATGTGCTAATTAGGCCACCAGTGGTTCAAAGACGTTATCAACACTCATGTTATTACTTATAAATTACAATCCCTCAAGACTTTCACTGGCTTGGAGTGGTTTGTTTTGAACATGAAGGGCGAACATGCATCACTTCCGGCAAAATCTCAGCAGCCCTGATTTGACCCACATAAAAAGGGGCATGTCCAGCAAATCACTTTGATCCACTATAATTATGTACTCCATTTATAAAAATGTGTAAAACATGTTGAAATGCAATGTCCATGTATTGTAATATATTATGGCACAATATAAACATTTTCACAATTTTCTTGTCATGTGACTTTTAAGGGTTAACCTGTTGTCCTTGTAAATCTGTGACAGGGTGAGTTGTCATGTCAAGGACCTGCAACATGACAATTAAGTGAGGCAGCACTATATCTGCTACAAGTAGGTCTCATCACGAAATGAATGAAATCATGTTGAAAGTGATATAAAAAAGTGATATAAAACCCCAAACAAACAAAACACATACAGGAGAGAAGGTTGTTTAACGTAAGGTTATATCATTTTAAAGAGGTTTACATGTCTGGTATGTATAAAAGATGTTTTATTACCGGATAGTTTCTTTGCATCAATATACTAATCATTATAAACAGATCTCTCAAGGTGTTTGCTGATTATTTATTTTAAAATGACCACTCTTAAAAAAACATTAGTAATAAAGTTTGTCATAAACATAAATCTGTTTTAAGTTTTGGAGTTGTCGGAATTACTTTCAACCATAAATGGTCATTTTTCTTTCTTCAAGATGGGAGGGAAATTTCAGATTCACATCATTTACCAACAAGCTAATGTCAGCACTATTGCATTTTTTTTATGTAATTTTTATGTAAGTATATAGCAATCTGCATAGCATATATTACCATTCTGATGGCAAAACTGAGAAAAACCTAATGTAAAGCTTATAGGCAGAGGCGACAATGTCCCAAACAGGACGTTGTTGCTATTCTGGATGTGCTCCTAGCTGGTCAGCTCAGCAGATATGATATTGTCCTGTTTCACCCCAACCTGACCTCTTTCAGGGTGCAACACACATCCCCATGGGACTGTCACCATGACTACGGCCTACTGAGGTTATCTCTGGTTCGAAGTGCATCTAAGAATAGCTCATCCCCAGTTTAGATACTCAGAAGACCATGCAATTTCTCAGAGGCAAACCTTTTGTTACATAACTTGATTATCAAAACACACTTAGAAACATCATAAATGAGATTCTTTTACCCCCAAGGTCCAAGAAAATATATTAAGGCTACATCTCATCCAAAAATAAAAACAACTATCATTTTGGAAAGTATACTTCTGAAGCTGAAAACATACAGCTCCTGTATATGTGTATGTGGGACAAGGTATTCTTATCAGGTATGGATTTTAAGTATATGGTGTTAGATGGTGTATATTGTTATATTCCTTTGTCAGTGTTAGGTGGTGTAATGTTTGGAAATATCAAATAATGACAGAACTACGAGTGTCAGGTTTGTGTCTGCCATACAACTGCTCCGTCGTTTTATTTGTTTCAGATGAACATTACATCCCTATTTCTGTTTCTTTTAAATGTCACTGGTTCTCTTTTTCTTCCATTGTCTCTTTTTTCCTTTTTATAAACTCATAACTGTAATATAAAACCTTTAACACAGCAATTTTATTCATGTGAACAATGTCCAACACAAAGAAAATACTATTTATTTAACTTGTAAAGACTTATGTATTTCTTGTACTGTCTCTGGTATCCATGCATAAATGAACACAGTTATCATTTGAACATCGCTGTTTAGTCGCTGGTTAGACTCTGCCTTTGACTGGAGACTTGGTTGACTTGGTAGGTGTACCACCTGTGTTTGGCTGGCTTACCATGGGTGCTGCAGCAGGGGTGCAACAAGGTGCTGCAGACTCGAATCATCATGGTCTGGTACCTCAGGGTGGATACACGGAGCTTAGCTAGCTGCAATCTGAGAGATTGGCTTGAAGAAATATTCATTCCTAGTGATCTGATGATTTCCTCGCTGCGCTGTGACCATGGAGCCAATCTTGTGGTTGCTCACATCAGCCTTGCGATCAAACTTGGGTGAGAATTTGTTCTTTTTTAGTTTTATGAGAACAGTGTCACCAATCTTCAAGCATCCTGATCGCATTTCTCCTTGGCAATCTGGTCAACCTGTAGAAGAAAACCTTTCCGGGAGCCACATTTGTTGAGCTGTGGGGAGTCGAGTACTGCCGTAACCACTCGGGCCACAATGGTGTGATCTTGCGATGTTTAAAACCAGTTTCGTTTACATATACTTGTCCATTAAATGGCAGACCACGGTCAGACTTGAGCTCTTCAGGGACATCAAACACTGAGAACCAACGTTCATAGCATGGTATGATGGTCTCAGCAGATATGAAATCCACAATGTCCACCAGAGGAAACATTCATATATATTTGTTGTCCAGTTTTGGACCTCAAAAGTCAGTGCTGACCTTAACCCATGGTGCACTGGAGAAGTTGGACATTCTCAAAGGTTGAGATTCGCACTTGTGTGGCATCATCGCATAGCATGACAAACATCCCTTAAACAGATTTTATGCATGGCGATCAATTCTAGGGATCCATACCTTCTCCCTATTAGTCGCTTGGTCCTTGTGCGGGGTTGCAAGCACTCTGGACTGCAGGGAACTGGCGGTGGTCTCACAGAATGAGGTCATCATCGGGCAGTGTTACTAGTTCATCAGATAGATTCTTGAATGAGGCAGTTGGATCAATACCCGGTGGGCACGGCTCACGCCATCGACTGTGACAAAATTGTCTGGCTTCTTCTTGGAGAGTGGCATCTTCCAGTGTAACTCCTTTGATCTCCTCAAAATTCATAACCCCCGGGACTGCATGTGAGACTATGAAATTAATGTGTCTATCATTTGTCTCGTCACCTGTTACCTGGGTGCTCTTTGCCGGGTGATGGGACAAGTATTGGCTCCAGGCTTGTACCTCACCGTTGCCTGGTATGGATTCTATCAAATCGTTCCAAGCACACAGACGGCGTGGATCATGGATTTCCATAGATGCTGACTTTAGGCTTGTGGTCTGCGATGACAGATACAGGCTTGCTAAATGGTAGTGTTCACAAGCCCATACTACAGTGAGAGCTTTGTAGGTTGTGAGTATCTCTGCTCTACGCTGGACAGTGCGCGACTTCTGTATGTGACCACATACCCATCTTTAGGCTTCCGGGTGTACTGAGTTTGGATTCCTGAGACTCACACTGGGCTGGCATCTGTAATGATAGCAAATAATAAGAGCTCCCCACTGGTGACCCACTGGTACAAGGCCTGCTCCCTTGCACATGTTCAAATATGGCTTCTTTGTGAACACCAATAAATTGTATTCTGCCTGACACACTAACTTTCTGGAGTTATATCTCAGTACATGGTGTCAGAAGTGAGTCAGACGTGAAGCTTAGACATGGCAGAACAGTTTGGTGGACTGAAAACCCCAGGGGAATTGCAGTTTGAAGGGAATATGGAAGAAAACTGGAAAGTTTGGCACCAGCAGTTTACCATATTTCTAGTTGCCACAGAAAAGACAGCCAAAGCAGACAAGATCAAATGTTCCCTGCTGCTACACTGTGCAGGAGAGAAAGCAATAGAAGTGTACAACACCTTTGAATTCACAGATGCAGAGAAGGATAAGTATGACCCCTTGGTTAAGAAATTTGAAGAGCATGTAAAAGGAAAGAAAGATGTGGCTTATGAGAGACTGTTGTTCAATGACAGGAAACAACAGCAGGGGGAATCCTTCACTAACTTTCTCACAGATTTGAAAACAATGGCAAAAAGATGTGAATTTGAGACATTAGCAGATGGTTTGATAAGAGACCGCATCATAATTGGTGTTAGGAGCCCAGAATGTAGAAAGAAACTGATCAACACCAAAGACTTGACACTAGCAAAAGCCATTCTCATCTGTAAGCATGAAGAAGTCAATGTGTCCCGCCTTAAAGACATGTCTCTAGATGATAAGAAAGTACAGAGTGTACATGAAGTGGCCAGTAAACCTGGTAAAACACAGGAGTGAAGCCAGTCTGTGAGAGGCCGAGGCCAGGGACGTGCCCGAGGGCGCAGCCGCGGACGTTCCCGTGGGCCTAGAAGAGGTAGTTTCGGCAGACCTCAGCAAGGTTATTTTCAAGAGAAATGTAGAAACTGTGGTTATCTGCATCATGGCCGACCATGCCCGGCCAAGGGCCAGTCTTGCCGTCGCTGTCACGGCCAAGACCATTTTGCTAAATGCTGCGAAGCAGAGGTTCACACTGTCAATTATGATGAGTACATGGTAGATGATGATGATTTTGTGGTTGATTCAGTCCAAAGTGAGAAGACAGAGCCCTGGATAGTTCCAATACAGGTTCAAAATCAGGTGATCCCCATGAAGCTTGACACAGGAAGTGATGTCAATATATTGCCAGAAAGTGACTATCAGAGACTGAATAAAAGGCCAAAACTAGCACCCAGCAAAGCAAAGCTAACTGCATATAGCGGAAGTAACATTCCAGTGACTGGACAAGTTGTGCTGTCAGTAAAGCACAACAAAACAGGGCAGGCAAAGAAAGCCTTGTTTATAGTTTGTCCAGGTTCCTCCCAGCCGATACTGGGACGACAGATGTGTGATGACATGGGACTGGTGAAAAGAGTGTTAGCCATACAAAGTGACACAATGGATGATCCTGAGACAACTGATCCGGAATTCGAATCACTACTGGATGAATATGATGATTTATTCCATGGTCTCGGATGCATGCCAGGTGAAGTGGATATTCAGCTAAAGCCGGATGCTGAACCTGTGATTGAAGCATGCCGAAAAGTGCCATTTGGTATGTATGATGCAGTGGAAAAAGAGCTGAAAAAAATGGAAGAACAGGGAGTTATTGCAAAAATCACAGAGCCCACAGACTGGGTGAGCAGTATGCATATTGTATATAAACCTGATGGCTCACTGCGAATATGCTTAGACCCACGCAACCTGAACAAGGCCATAAAACGTGAACATTTCAAACTGCCGACTAGAGAGGAAATAATGTCAAAAATGGCCAGAGCTCGCTATTTCTCCAAGATAGATGCTCGAAAAGGATTTTGGCAAATTAAGCTGACAGAAAATGCACAGAAGCTCTGCACTTTCAATACGCCATTTGGTAGATATTGCTGTCTTCGTTTACCATTTGGAATCTCCTGTGCCCCTGAAATATATCACAGGAAGATGCATGAAATGCTGGAAGGAATCAAGATGGTGGATTCCTCCATGGATGATGTGGTCATGTGGGGATGTGAACCAAAGCCTCACATTGAGACCATACGCCAGGTATTTGATGAGTGCAGAAAGAATAAGGTGACCCTGAATAGACCCAAGACTGTACTTGGTGCCAGTCAGTTAAAGTTTGTCGGGGATGTGCTCAGCAAGGATGGATTGAAGCCTGATCCTGACAAAGTAAAAGCCATCACTGAAATGCAGAAACCCAGCAACAAGGAAGATGTGAGCAGATTTCTAGGAATGATCAAATACCTTGCCAGGTTTTTGCCAGAGTTGTCTACAAAATCATATCACCTGAGAACACTGCTCAAAAACAATGTCGCCTTCACATGGGGCCCGGAGCAAGACAAAAGCTTCCAAGAATTGAAGGATTTGGTTTCCAGTGATCTAGTGATTCAGTTCTATGACCCCAAATTGCCTATACAAATAGCCAGTGATGCCAGTATGAAGGGACTCGGTGCAATCCTGCAACAAAAGCATGGAGAGGAGTGGAAGCCAGTTGCCTATGCTTCCAGGTCATTAACTGACACACAGTCCAGATATGCACCCATTGAACGTGAGGCATTGGGAATAGAATTTGCCTGCTTGAGATTCCACCAGTATATATATGGCCAAAGTGTGGAAGTAGTCACAGATCACAAACCGCTGGTGGCAATATTCACCAAATCACTGAATGATTGTCCACCTAGGATCCAAAGAATGAGACTAAGATTGCAACAGTATGACCTCAGTCTGAAATATGTCCCAGGAAAATATTTGTACACTGCTGATACACTGTCGAGAGCAGCACTACTGGACGTCATGGGAAATGGCAAGGCCGGAAGTATGGTGTCCAGCTATGTAGATGCTGTCACTGTGGCGAGTGCGCTAGCTGACATCGCCTCTGAGGAAGAGGATAGCCGAGAGCATGAGAATGAGATTGAGGCTCATTCCCAGGGAGTCCTCCGAGCAATGGCAGTCACAGATCACAGGAAGGAGGAAATAAGGAAAAAGTATGCACAGCACCCAGAAATGCTTGACTTGAAAGTCACCATAATGTCAGGATGGCCGACTGACAAGAAAGATTGTGCTGCCAGTGTACAAGCTTACTGGAATTATCGCAATGAAATGTCTGTGCAGGATGGCCTGATACTCAAAGGAGACAGAATTGTCATACCCGCAAGTATACAAGCTAACATGCTGGAAAAACTGCATGCAGGCCACCTGGGCCAGGAGAAGTGTAAGAGAAGAGCCCGCGGAACAATATTCTGGCCAGGCATCAACCGTGACATAGAGACTATGGTGGCCAAGTGCAGCATCTGTCTGGACCACCGAAGTAAAGGCCCACCAGAACCTTTGAGAGCCCATGAAATGCCAACCAAGCCTTGGTCAAAGGTCGGGGCTGACCTGTTCACGGAGAAGAATAAAGATCATCTGGTGATTGTTGACTATCTGTCCAATTATCCTGATGTCTATGACCTGTCCAGTGCCACTAGTAGAGCCGTGATCAAAGCAATGAAGTCCAGTTTTGCCAGGTTTGGCATACCTGATCAAGTGGTGAGTGACAATGGACCTTGCTTTGCCAGTCAAGAATTCGCCACATTTGCTCAAGATTGGAATTTTGAGCATGTCACCACAAGCCCCCATTATCCAAGGTCCAATGGGATGGCTGAAAAAACTGTGAAAACTGTAAAGTTGATCTATAAGAAAGAAAAAGACCCACAGCTAGGCTTGTTGGCCTATTGACATGCCGAGCTGAACACTGGATACACACCAGCAGAAGTAAATCTGGGAAGAAAAGTCAGGAGCAACCTTCCCACACAAGGCCAACAACAGCTGGTATCCAGTGAATTCCTGCAAAGAAAAGCAGAAGATAAAGAGAAACAAAAGTATTACCATGACCGCCATGGGGTGAGGTCAATGACACCTCTCAAGCCAGGAGATCAAGTGAGAGTGTATGATCAAAAGAATAAATGGCAGGAAAGAGCCACTGTCATGGAAGAAATATCACCTAGATCATACAAGGTGATCACTGATGGAGGTGTCCAGAGAAGAAGAAATCGGAGTCATCTTCTCTTCAGTCAGGAACCACCAAGAGTCAAATCTGACCTGGAGATAGAGCTGGAAGCCTTGGAGGAAGATCCAATCAATAGCATGGACCTTCCAGAACCGTCCAGTGTGGTGGGCCCATCTCCACCAGGCTCTGTGTCGCAGACTACTAGCCCACCAAAACCTGTAACCATAGGGCCTAGGAGATCTGCCAGAGCCAGTAAAAAACCAACCAGGCTGATTGAAAGTATGTAGATATTAATTGCTATAGGAGCTGTCAGAATAACACAGCAGCAATTAATTAAAGTTTGGGAAAGTCTACTCTCAAGCTTGTAGGGCAGTATTAGGATAGTTTGGATTTTTATGCATTATGCAAATTTGACATCAATGAACACTGTTTACCAGACTGATTCTCAGAAAAAAAAAAAAAAAAACTATATAATTATTATATCTATATCATAATATGCCGAAAAGATGCTATGCAGAAATATCTTATCTTCTTATTTTAATTAATTATAAAAATGTTCTGTTGAAGTTATAGTAAATCAACATATTGCTAATAATTTTCAGTTTATTGTAAAATTTGAAGTCTGAATAGTGCATAATCTTCTTGTAATAATCAATTACTGTAGTTAAATATATCTTTGTAATGCAATTTAGTTGATGATATCGGGAGAGGCAGCCGCTTATTTGTTAAAAGTACAAATTTATTTTACAGAGACTCTTAACATGAAAAAAAAAATTCAGACTAAAATTTTTTTTAAATTTTGGTGGGAGAGATGTAATGATAGCAAATAATAAGAGCTCCCCACTGGTGACCTACTTATTGGTACAAGGCCTGCTCCCTTGCACATGTTCAAATATGGCTTCTTTGTGAACACCAATAAATTGTATTCTTGCCTGACAAACTAACTTTCTGGAGTTATATCTCAGTACAGCATCCACAATGATTTCCATCCTTTTCTTCAGGACAAAGTATCCAGTGGTTGGGCTTTCTGTGAGTGCCCGCTTGAGGCTCTTGAAAGCTATGTTATGCTTCGCAGACCATGACCACTCCACATCCTTGATCTCATGACACATCAGATGTCTC
The DNA here is from genome assembly GCA_949316495.1 of Amphiduros pacificus. Classification (NCBI taxonomy): domain Eukaryota; kingdom Metazoa; phylum Annelida; class Polychaeta; order Phyllodocida; family Hesionidae; genus Amphiduros; species Amphiduros pacificus. The sequence continues at coordinate 39,796,934 of OX439001.1, read as the reverse complement.
AGCAGCATGTCAGTGCTGTGGGTAATGAAACAAATACAGTAGTTGGTCATGCCTAGCAGACTGTGGATCTCACCAGCACTGCGTGGTCCAAGTCCATGATGTCGGACGCCTTCTTAGGGTCTGCTGACTCACCCTTTTCTGAGAACTGGAAACCATAGAATGTGGCTTTATCCAGATTAAACTTGCACTTTTTGTGCTGGAATGTTCCATTTCATTTGTGGAATCACTCAAACACCTTGCGCAGGCTGACGCCATGCTCTTTCTGTGCTTCTGGCTGCGGTCCACATCCCCAGATGATTATTTCATCTTGGATATTGTGTACATGGGGCCCTCAATGGTCTGTTAAATTGTGTGATTGAAAATCTCAGATGCTGATTAGATTCCTATGATGAGGATTTTGTAGCATCAGAGTCCGAGATGTGTTGAGAATGGAGTGATATCTCGTGGGTTAGGGTGCAGCTCCATCTAGTGGTAGCCCTCCCTCATATCAATAATTGATAATACTGTTATGCAATACTGCCTTGTTGGCCTGGCACATGTCTACGCAGATCCTTGGCTCACTGGACTTTCTCTGCATGACGACTATGGGAGATACCCATGGAGTGAGACCTGTGATGTCCTCAATTATGTCTGCATCCTCAAGGTGATTTATCTCATCCACAATTTTCTGTCGCATGTGGAATGGATCTCACCTGTGACATTGCACAACTGGCACCACACTGGGATCTCGGTGGATCGTCACCTGGATCAAATCACCCTTTACATCTTTGAGTTTCTTCTCCCAGATGGCTATATTCCACACAGACGCGATCAGACTCCATCACAGAACCATGTAGGCTAAGGAGATGCATTACTCATCCCGCAGAGAGATAATGAGATGCAATACTCACCCCGAATAGAGATGACGTGATCCTCCAAGCCACGCAGTCACGCCACGGTGCCGCAGAGAAGCCACGCAGGCAGACGCCACAGAGATGCGCTGAAGAAGACGCTACGCAGGCAGCCCTCACACAGATGCTCAGATTTCCTTAAAAAGGCCCCGAAACCGCTACTCAGGGAGCAGAATCCACTTGCCTAGAAGATTCACGACACTCAGCCTCGTGACAGCCACACTTGCATAGACTTGGGTGTTTCAATATCATGCATTCGGGTATTTCATATGCCACGCTCTTTGCCATGCCGACCTAGCAAGACTAGTGTATACAGCACCGAATAAAGGAGACCCTTGTGCATTGTATACTCTGTGTCTCATTGTCAGTGTTAGGTGGTGTAATGCATTGTATACTCTGTGTCACATAGGTAGATAGGGTAGCTAGGTTAAGGCCCCGTTCACAGTTAGCAAGCGAGTATAGTTCCTGATCCCTGTCCGCGTTCCTTAACGACAGAAGTTCCCCATTCACTAGTAGGTTGCAAGACCTGCGTAACACTTTCATCTTAATGAGTGTGAGCAGTGGCTTGCCGAGCTTGGCATATGTGTCAGGGGTTATAATGTTTATTCTGTACCCTGTGTCTACCAGGAATTCTACTAGCTCTCCGAGTATGGTCAGTTTTGTGTGTGGCAAACTGCCGCTTCCTGTTGCATTGATGAAATACACATATTCAGAGTCACAATTTTAACTATCGTGATCAACTTGATCAACTTGGTGTACTCGTTTGCAATCACTACTCCATGCACCACTTTATGGTTTTTATGTGGGGTTTTGTGACTTACCCCTACAAACAGAGATAAAATGGTTCAAAATACCACATTTTTGGCACGTCTTTCCTCTTGCAAGGCACGTTGACCTCACTATGTAACAATATCACCTTGGTGGGGCCATAACTTCCCACAGTGCCTACACTTCTGAGATGAGTTAGGTGCTTGTTCAGCAGGGGGCATGTGCAAGACCTGAAACCTCCTGCCTTGCGACTTGAAAACTGTGGTGCATAGATGGATTCTGCGATTTGGAATTCAGGGGTTTATCCCTGGACTTGTTCATGTCCTTGTATGAGCTGACTGTGAATTGACTCACCCATCCTCTCTGTCGGAGGCTTGGATTTCTGACGTCTTGGGCCTCCTCCATCACATCCTTCAGCTTTCAATTTGAATGTTTTAGTACCTTGTGACGTAGCATTTTGGATGATGTTTTCTGAAGGACCTGAGATCTGATTTCAGCTTCTGTGTCCACATACTCACATTCTTGGGCCAGCTGTTGCAGCTGTGTGACCCAGTGGTCAATGAGTTCAGATACCCCCTGTGTGCAATCTGTGAATCTGTATTTGGCCATATTTGTGTCTTTCATGGAGTTGACATAGTTCTTAAATAATGTTTTTGTGTTTGCAAGAGTCACTTGAATCAACATTTGCCAGAGTGTCACAAATATCCTGTACCCTCTCCCCAGCTAACAACAATAAAGCCTTCTACCTTTCTTCATTGCCAATAGCAGCAGCTATAATATAGTTCTTAAACAAAATTCTCATTTGGGACCATTATTCTGTGGTTCTTGGTTAGGATCAAACTAAGATTGGGTCTGACTGGGCAAGTGGGACTGAGAGAGTAGCCATTTTGTGAAGCTTCTTGGACTTGGATCTTCCTGAGAATCCTTCTAAATCAACACTCTAATATATTTATTATCATTGCACACATATTAGGGGCCGTTCTTATTCATTTCTGTGTGTTTTCCTGGCCTGAAAACTGCACTGCACATGTAAAACATTGATGCAAATGTTGTGGGCACTTGGTGGTGATGCGATTTGCGATAGTGCCAGTCTTCTGCATATTTCACATTCGTTTTTTCATAAATACACTTGTTTTCTTAAATGCACTTTCAGCCATTTTGTGCTATAAAAGTTCCTCTATCTTTGTCTTAAAATCTAAAGCTTATCTTTGTCGCTATTATGTAATGTTTGGGAATATCAAATGATGACAGAACGAGTGTCAGGTTTGTGTCCACCATGTTACCGGCGTCCCTGTTCTTTGCTTATAATAGTACACACAACTGCTCAGATCTTTTTATTTGTTTTAGATGAACATTACAGGTAGTAGTATATCATGTTATATTCCTTTGTCAGTGTAGGTGGTGTATCATGTTATATTCTTTTGTCAGTGTTTGGTGCTGTATAGTGTTATTTTCCTTTGTCAGTTTTAGGTGGTGTATCATGTTATATTCCTTTGTCACTGTTAGGTGGTGTATGGTGTTATATTCCTTTTTCAGTGTCAGGTGGTATATGGTGTTTTATTATTTTGTCAGTTTTTGGTGGTTTATAGTGCCATGTTCCTTTGAAAGTGTTAGGTGATGTATCATGTTATATTCCTATTACTACTTTGTGAGTGTTAGGTGGTGTATATTGTTATATTCTTTTGTCAGTGTTAGGTGGTGTATCGTGTTATGTTCCTTTGTCAGTGTTAGGTGATGTATTGTGTTTCATTCCTTTGCCATTTCAGAGTGACAAATGAATATGTAGATGTATGTAGATTATTATTTTCCTCTCTATCAGGTGTATTGTGGCATGAGTCCAATGAAGCATCCTAACTGTAATATTTGAGGGGCATCCTATGAAGCATCCTAACTGTAATATTTGAGGGGCATCCTATGAAGCATCCTAACTGTAATATTTGAGGGGCTCATAAATTATCATTGTCACATTTACGAATTTCAATGTGTGAATTATAATAATGAACATCACAGACACTAATTTTTCATTGTAATGATTAGACAGTCAAATGTGGTGATATTAACTAACAAATTCCTATTGTCATATCCCAGGTGTTGGATGGTGTGCAGTGATGACTAGTGCCCTATGCTGTATTTACTACAATCAGATCATTGCTTATATATTGTACTACCTGTACTCATCCCTAACATCTGAACTTCCTTGGACAACTTGCGATAATGACTGGAACACACCAAAATGCATGGTCATGAGACACTCAGGTGAGTCAAACCCATTGCGTATGATATCCGGCAATATGGCAATATGCCCATGGTATGGTGATATTGAAGTAGCATGCATGTAATATGAATTTCTGCTCTTATTTGTCATTGAATGTTGGCATTCTTAATGCACCTTTAAAATGTCTTGTGTGAAATTCAGTCACATATGTGAAATATATTTCATTGCAAAAAAACGGCATATCTATACCAGGTTATAAAATCTTATAATGTCTCCTAATCAAGTTGTATTTGTAACTTGCAGTGAATTATAACATCACCAATGGGACTCAGTTGGAGATGCTCACTCTTAACAGAAGCAGCTTCAACATTTCCAGTCTTCCACACAAATCACCGGGAGAGGAATATTGGGAGTAGGCATATCAAACTGAATATTCCCTCAAACTAAATATATCTTAATAAATATAACTATACTGATATGCTACAGTGGGGTATGAATTATTTTGTTATGGGAGGGACTTCAAGCATTATCACTGTTTCATGTGTGGGTGTGTGCAAACATGTGTTGTGTGTGCATGTGAGTGTGCATGTGTGTGAGTAAAAATAAAATGCCAATCTTGAAGTACCATCTGCCACTAAGATCTCAAATATTCCTTAAATATTCAAAGCTTTCATAAAAGAAGTTCATAACTGAATGATGGTGTTTTGCAGGAGGCATGTGTTAAATAAGAGCAGTGGTCTGGGAGAGTTCGGGGGCCTGGAGTGGAAGCTGACACTGGCCCTGGCACTCGCCTGGGTGCTGGTCTTCTTCTGCCTCATCAAGGGAATCAAATCTACTGGAAAGGTTATTAATTATAAGGCATTTAGATCTTCTTAAAACTCACAGTTAATAGTTTTCTTTATAGTTTTTTTTATTCATGCATTCAAGAGTCACAGAGGTCACAGGCAATTTTACAGAGTTGCCACAAAATTGTGATACAGGCAAGTTATCTCACTAAAATCAACCAAATTACACAGACCATGGTTGTTGTGTTTTGTTAAAGTGCCTAGTATTGGCTGTACCTTGTACCTTTCAGATGGTCACATGTATACAATCATGTGACCTCTTTTGTGGTCTGCATCAATGGGCAAACATTTATGGACAAACAGGTTATTCATTAATGGCCTATACCAATGGAAAAACATTAATGGACAAACAGGTCTCTGTAAGCCAAATCACTCCGTTGTCCCAATCAACTTTACGAAGCAGATGTTTGCACTAGATCACTGGTCAACTAAACAACGGTTGTTGAGAAAGTCTCCAATAGATGATTTGGATTTTAGTAGAAGACTTATCCACTTCCAAATGGCATACAGAGATTTCTGTAGGGATAATATGATGGGCAATAACATTAGATTGAAAAGTGTAGGAAAAGTGCAAGGAAAAAGTGCTTGAGAACCTCATTTAATGAATGCTTTCACCATAAGATAAACTGTTTCAAAGATGTTTGGTAACTTTGAATTATGCATAAAACGGATTTTATGTGAAATATGTAGATGAAGGAGCTTAGAGAATAAACCGTAGTGTAAATAATGAAAAATGTATACCTTTATAACTTGTTGGCAGGTTGTGTATGTGACCGCTACATTCCCATACCTTGTCTTGACTATTCTGCTGGTCAGAGGACTCACTTTACCTGGAGCATCAGATGGAATAATGTTTTACCTTGTTCCATCATTCTCTAAGCTGGCAGATGCCAAGGCAAGAAATGCTCTATATTTTTTGTTTCATTATCAGTGAATCTAATCGGTGACTAGTAAACACCTGACCAAACTTTGTTGTTCTATATGATATAGTTATGTTCTATATGATGTGATAAAAATAATACATTGATATAATTAGATTTCTTTATCATATTAAGTTAATGTGTGAGATATGAACTGTCTTATATTGTGATTGGTGTGTTGGTAGGTGTGGGGAGATGCTGCGTCTCAGATCTTCTACTCTCTGGGACCAGCCTGGGGCATACTAATCACTTATTCCAGTTACAATAAGTTCAACCATAACTCTCACAGGTAGGGAATGGCCTGGAAAATAACCACGATTTAAATCATACTATAACTACTTGAAGAATATTATCATGACAATGACTCTATTATTCCAGAACTCTGCTCAATGACATACATTGCTCTGTCAGATGACCTATTAGTCTTGAATTATTCCCTTTATGGTAAAAGAAAAGTATCCATTGTAGAATACTTACTGTGATACTTTTCTGTTATTTATCATGGAAGTTAATGCATAAATATTGCTTTTATTCTATATTATTATTTATCTTATTTTTTGTCTTACCAGGGATGCAATCATCACTACATTTATGTGCACAGGAACCAGTGTGTTTGCTGGACTAGTTATATTCAGTGTTATTGGCTTCATGGCACATGAGCTCAATGTTGAAATAGAGGATGTCATGTCATCTGGTAAGTATACGAGTCATAGTCACAAAGATACTGATTGTGTAACTTGTGGAAAATGCATAAGAATTGTAAATGTTTGATTGTTGATGTTGGCTTTATATCCTCTTTATATTTAGGTCCTGGCTTAGTGTTTGTGGTGTATCCTGAGGCCATCTCCAGAATGCCCCTGGCACCTCTGTGGGCCATCATGTTCTTCCTTATGATGCTCAGCATAGCCTTGGATAGCATGGTAGGACACTAGCCTAATATGCACCACTTTACTATCACCTCGCAATTTTTAAACTTGATTTTCTTCAATATGTTAAGAACACTATATACTTCATTGATAATAGATTTTTACAATCTAATCTAAGTCTCATATATTTAAATTAGCATTATTACAATTAGTTGAATAACCCTCAATTTTCTTAGTTTGAGATGGAAGTGACCTTTCAGTCATTAATGTAACCTACAGTTTGCCACTTATGAGATAGCTGTGACCATTAACTTGCATATATAATCCCCAGTTTACCTCATCTGAGATAATAGTGATCTTTAATTTGTTTATCTAACCTAAAGTTTTCTACCTTTGAAATAGGAGTGACTTTTAAGTATTCCATTTTTGAAATGGTAGTAACATTCAAGTTAGTGTTTTAACCCACAGTTTGCCACCTTTAAGATGGTAGTGACCTTGAAGTTATTTATTTAAATGACAGTTTGCTATGTTTGAGACAGTAGAAACCTTCAAGTTATTTATCTAACCCACAGTTTACCCCTTTGAGATGGTAGTGACCTTTAACCAATTTATCTAGCCCACAGTTTGCCATGTTTGAGACAGTAGTGAACTTCAAGTTATTTATCTAACCTACAGTTTGCCATTTTCGAGACGGTAGTGACAGCTTTAGCTGATGAGTACCCTCAATACCTGATGAAGAGAAAGACCCTCTTCACCGCCTTCCTCTGTGTCTTATTCTTCTTCCTTGGCCTGCCACAATCATCGCAGGTCAGTTCTACCAAATCTTTTAATAAATGTATATTATATAATTACCCTAATTTCTTGGGTACAATTTTGGAAGATTTGAACTACATAATATGGAACCACTGGCTGATGTTATTGGTCAGTATGGGCTTAGGCATCCTATTTATGTGGATATGCAACTCTACATTACTTTAGATCCCAAATCGTCTGCAGAAACAATAAAATCATCAAAAGAGATGGAAGACTATAAAAAAGATTTTAAAAAAAAAGATTTTTCTACTGGACAATAAAATGAGGAAAAATGATGGAAAAACTGAAATGCTTATTTGCGGTAAAAACTCAAATTTTAAAAATGGACAAATACCTGACGGTGTTATAGTCAGTGAATCAAAAATTTCTAGATCTTGCAAAGTAAAAGATCTAGGTGTAATCCTTGATCAAGAATTAACGATAAAGCAACAGATCAAAAAAATGTGTAAAAGTGGATTTTTTCACGTAATTACTTGGATGAGAAAACAGCCAATGCCCTCGCACATGCTTTTATTACTTCTACACTGGACTATGTTAAAGCACTACTGGCTGGACTACCTAGATGTGAACTGGCAAAACTTCAGAAACTGCAATACATGGCCGCCAGGGTAGTGGGTAGGTTAAAAAAAAGAGATCATATAACCCAAAATTAATGGATTTGTATTTGCCGCCAGTTGCAGCCAGAATTGATTTTAAGATAGCCCTATTAATTTGGAAGTTGCAAAATAGCTTTGCCCCTGATTACCTGTCTAAATTATTAATACCTATTAAAAATGGGGAAAAAAGCTTAAAGCTGTGTTAAAGCTTAAAGCTGTGTTAAAATTTGTCCTCACAGGACATACAAGCTTGGTTCAAACTAGTAAGACCGACCCCACTAGCACAGATGGTAGAGTGTAGGATCTGTGCATTTAATGGTTGTATAAGTGGAGGACGGGAGGTGGTGGGTTCGACTCCCACAGCCGGCAGTGTTACTTTCACACTGGTTAAAAGGCTCGAAAGTCGACCTGATATGGCCATAGTTGCTGAAAGGGTCGTAAAAACACCATTTCACATTTATTTCAAACTAGTAAACAATATTGATTAACATATCATTTAATTTCAATCAGTTTATTGTACCTTATATTATATACCTTTATAATACCTATTTTTGTTAAGATTCCCTAGCTGATTAGTTTTTTTTCTAGACATTTTTTCCAGTATTTGTGTCCAATATATTGACATATTAAAACAAGCAATTGATATTTCCTTGTTAACTTTTTCCTTATTTTCTGCATGTATCTTTTGTATGGACCCAGTGAATATTTGTATTGTAAATTTATAGGCTGGTATTTACATATTGACCATGATGGACTGGTATATTGGAACATTCCCACCTCTCATCACATCTTTCTGTGAAGTCATAGTGATATCCTATGTGTATGGTAAGTAACTTAGGGATGAAAACAATACTTTTTCGCTCGTACTTGTTTATCAGTTGGAGGTGTCTCAATGTTATCGCTCCATGTCGACCACGTTTTGAAATATTTCGTTATGCCCTACTATTTTCAAAGAGTGACTAGGGATCTATCTTTGCATGATCAAATAGGCACAATAACACATTTGTGCAACACTCCTTCACGACCAGTCTTGGCCTTCGCGAGGGAAATGATTATGCCAAGTTATGCCAAGTCTTTGTCCACAACAGAATCAACCTCTAAGCACCAAACTTTGCACAAATGAGATTTCACAAAAATATCCCCTTTTCTTTCCTGTTCCATTTCAGTCTCAGAATAAAGCATTTATCAAAACACGGCACTGTATATGTCAGTGCCAATCTCCATCTAGGCACACTTGACGTCAAACGTCATCAGTTTATAATCTGCATACCTAGTTTTTGTTTCTTATTCTAACAAATATAGGAAAACACATATATTCATATGTATGAACTTGATACTTCAATTGTGTAAAAGGATGATAATACTTGAGAAATCTGATAAAGTCTGTAAATAGCAATGTTTTCCACAAATTACTATCATTTCTTTGTCTCAAAGAAATCTCTCTTCATAAAGTGATCATTTTCATAACAATTGTCATCGGATTTCGTTCGAGTTTACAAATTGATTAAAATATTCATTTTCCTCTACATCTAATTGCTAAAATAGAATATGAAATTTCTTTCCAGGTTACAGTCACTTTGCAGCAGACATAAGGTCCATGATGGGGTTTTCACCCAACTTGTACTGGAAGGTCACATGGATGGGATTGGCACCTGCCGCCATATTGGTAAATGTTGTCTACTATCAATCTGAGATATCGCTAGTGGTGACAAGGTTAGACTTGTGATATGCCTGATGTCAGTATGAGATGCAAATGCGATGTGGACACAATCAGCACTGAAATTTCTAAATCAGAGTATTACAAAATTTTATAAGGATAATGTATTCTATACAATTCAATATACATTTTTGATAAAAACAGATATATTAAGATTGCTCTTTGAATTGATTAAGTTTGTTCTAATGAAATCGATCATCTGAAGAAAGCATGTTTCAAAACTACCCTTGGCATAGAGAATTCAAAGATTCACAGAATCCCTGTAAAATAGAACATTCCATCTGATTCTAAATATGCATATATTTTGAAATTGAATTTCATTGTTTGATTGTAATAATAACATTATGGTTTGTTTATGTAATTTTTGTGTGGTCTTCAATTACATATATAGATATTCCTGTTCAATCCTGATAACAAAATGTATATAATATATAAATAGGACCTCCCCTTCCAAGTCATGTAAAACAATAAATCTATAATTAATACAAAAATATTTTAAATAAGAAATACATGAAGAAAAATATATAACTTTGATATAAGGGTTATGAGCTTACATGTCACTTGTATTTACTGGACTCTGCATGATCTGGGAATTTATCGTAAAACAAGATTCTAAAGGAATTTAAGTGGGTGGTCCTCATTCCTACATGACAATGTTTTAGAGGGGAGGGGAGATAGTTTCATACCAAAACATAGATGGCCATACATCATGTTGTCATGTGTGGGTTTAGTAACTTTTATTTCATGATTACAAATCAGGAAAATACAAATGATATTCCCTTATAGTAGACTTTGCATTATGCATTTCTATTTCAAGACTATCATGTTTGTTCCTGAGTAGTCAAAATCTAGTTTATACCAAATTGAGACTTTTGATTTCTACCTAAAGGAATATGAGGCTAAAATGATAAACACTGAATATAGAAAATCACATTTTAGGCTATAAGGCCAACTCTCTACTTGCATATGATTTTCCACCAAGCATGAGGGGGTGCTAGTCAGGATAAAATGATTTTGCAGGTATGTATAAAAAGAGAGCTATACATATATTTATGCCCAGATTGGCAAGCCTCTGAAAATATGCAATATTCTAAACGACAATTTACTTTTGTCTTATTTGATTTTAAATGAATAGCAAACCTTTTTTATATGTCTTCATGTGTCTTTGCCTCTTCAGAAAGTCATCATCGTCATGTCATCAGGTTGTGCCTGAACTAGGTTTCCAGATGCAGGACACTGGTCATGCCCATAATGTTACACAAAATTAACTACCACTTTATTGAAACACTTTAAAAAGTAGTACCAGTGACCTGCTTTTTTTCTGAAAAAAAACACAATGTTGAAAGTCAGTTTAAGGGATTACATAAATTGTCAACATTTAAACTATAAGAAATCTCTAATTTGTAAACATTCTTTTTATTTTCAACCATTTTTACAAGGAAAAATGTATACTTTTCAGAGGGTTGGGACTGTAGTCCCGATCATAGAAAGTTACCTTTAAGAGTAAAGATTGAGTAAGTTTAATTGACCTTTAGACACTGATATTTTCCAGATTGAGTGGATACATCAAATTAACAATCTGTTTTTATGGTACACTCCTTGGACATGAAGAAGGGAGCAATATATCAGGCCAGGAAATGTTTTTTTTTTATTGGTAACCTGACTAATGAATACAAACATATATGCACCCAACCAAGTAACAAACAAATAAAAACTTATAACAATGCCATGTCTCTTTTGGTGAAATTGTTAACAAAAAAATGACTACGTCAATCAATTTATGTACACTTGAAAAAATAACACCTCATTTGTTAAAGGTTTACTTTGCTTTTCCTAAAACAGGTTTATTTTCCTTGGCTTAATAAAGTTCCCTGTCGTTTTGTGGTTTGTCTTAATTTGGTAAAAGCCAGCTTGTCAATATTTATTTTGCTACAATTTTTCACATTTGAGAAGTTTCCAGTCATGAAGTTGGTTTGTTGGTATAATATCTGTAAAATTAATGAAAGAAAGATAATCTGCCATGATATTATTCAAGCAGGAAATTTTTAAATGACGTCCAATGAGTATATCTAACAAAACCACAATACGATTTGTTGTCTTGACAAATATTATTTTGTTTCTGCATCAGTTTAAAGTAAAACTAATTTGAATTCTCAAAATAAAAGATTTTCTGTTTGCTGATCAATTTTGCCTCAAGTATTCATCATAGTACAGATGAATTACAAAAGAATTTCTTAAATTTCTACAAGCAGGGAACAAAAAATGAGAAATCAATACCCTTGATTCGAGTTTTAATGCAATTTCACAATATGCTATGCATATCAAGCTTACAGTTAATTTAGAAAAAGCTATTGCAATGAGCAGTAAAAACAGTTGAATGTCACCTATCTGATTCATCATGTTTTCCCATTTTGCTTATTTTGCAGCAATTTTATATTTGTGTATGTCTTCATTTCATATTGTGTTAAAAATGTGTATGTCATTGTCATATCTACATTGCAATAGAGATGAACATGTGAATACTAATAGCAAGTGTTGATATTATACACAAATTACATCAAATTACTAAATGCACAATCCTTTAACGATGACACATACAAATCATTAGTCAGATAACAAAAAAAAATCTGTGTAATATAATCAGACTATGAATTGCATGTAAATTTACTGCAGCTCTGAAGAAATGCATGTCAGTTATGCAAAACACTGTTCAAAGTTTGAAAAAAAATTAGAATTCAAAGTCAACTTGAATACCTAAATTAGCTAAAGGCAGAAAATGATAATTGTGATGTTATGAATATGATATTATAGACTTTTGTGCTCCTTATTCAGTCAACATATTAAAGCTCTTTGTTGCAATTTGTCAATTGACGTCATATATATGTATTAGTTAGATATGGATGCAAGGGTATAGCCGACTTTTACCTGTGTCTATAAATACAAAATATGTTTGTGTACTGTTGAAAAGATAAGGGCATCGAACATAGCTTCAACTAGCTCTATTTCTTTGCAGACATTGTGATGACTAGTGTTAAAATTTTGTAAAATTCCTAGCTACCCTTTGTTGGGCATTATGTTCCGGTGTCAGGCTAAAAGCACAGCTGAAAATTAACTGATAATGATTCATCTGACATAAATTCGAGACTTGTTTAACTCAATTGAACAGAGTCATTTTGAATTGCCATCTGGCAATTGAGGGTATAAATAGTGGTGACTGCATGCATTTCTCGTGTCTTGGATGAAAGGGCATTGGCGGTGAGGGAGTTTTTAGTGTGTGAGGAAGATTATTCCATCATTAATCTAAACACATGTCTATAAGTCACTAAAGGAGTAACAAAGTCAAAAACCACCATAAATCATCTTATGATAACTGCATTTTACGTATTTAATCCTGTACACAAACATATATTCAAATCCTGTACACAAACATATATTCAAATCCTGTACACAAACATATTTAACATATTTACATATTGATAATCAGGAATTGCTATTGTAGGCATGCACATGTACAGAAAGAACCCATTGTCGGACTATGGTGAATGTATATTTTCAGTTTATCGTAGTCTTCAATGCGGTGATGCATGAGCCTGTGTCGTTGGGAGACTACCGCTACCCATGGTGGGGCGAGGCAATCGGATGGATGTTCTGCTCAGCATCGCTCATCTGCATTCCACTCTTCATGGTGGTGGCATTCTGGCAGAAAACAGGAGGATTTGGTGTAAGTAACTTAGAATTGAATTGATTTGCCCAAAATAGCACTCCAAATAAATAGATATAAAGATAATACATAGTGGCTCAAACAGTATGGCTATAATAGCATGGTTATAATACAAATTAAACATTGGTATAATGTACTTGACTGAGCTTCAGCCCCCTTCTTACAGGATGGACTCTCACAATATAAAAGGTTCATAAGGGATAGTAACAGTCGAATAATGCCAAAGTTGTAATTCTTTTTTTTTTCAAACAGTTAAATTCACCCATAGTTTTTCAAATGAGTTAAATTATTAAATTTTGTAAATGATTAACCCTCTGCAGAACTTGGTCGAGACGTTAAAGTTTCCCTGGACTGGGGAAACATTAAAACTGCTGACTCAGGCCGAGCCAGGATGGGCTCCTGCGCATGTGCGGGACAGCAGAAACATTCCAAATATCCCGTACAATGGGGTGGCACAAACAGACAAGGAATTTACGGAGATGAACGACAATATCAGTGAAAAAAATCACTTAAACGTTTGAAAAGTAACGTTTATATGACTGTGAATTAATGCTTTCGTGGAATTGATTTCACAAAGGTTTCTATCATAGCTCTACTTTTGACATTACCACATACTTGAGATATGCATACAAGTGACAGCCTGTTGCTAGGGAGGAATTTTGTTATGTTTTTTGTGAGAATTGAACTATGAACATTTAGAAATCATTTGTGAATGCCTGTGTTCCAGGTTTGGACTAACCTCTCAGTGAAGGTCTTTTAAGGTTTATGTGGAAATGTGAGCATTTTATGTGTCAAAAATTATAATGAGACCTGTTTATTTGTTTCTATTTTGAAATAGATAAAAGGAAAATAGATTGAAAATAGATTGAAAATCTAACACCTGCATATGTAAGTACATGTAATGTGAAGGAGAAATCCATGAAATTGTATTTTATAGACGTTTCCAAAAATAAATATGCCTTATACAAAATAAACAAAGGGTTAATAAACGTTTTATATGGAACAATAAATGTTAGATGAAATGCATAAATCTCCCACATACCAATCTGTGACCTCATAAATGTGATCCACATTTTCTTTATAATTCATTCTGTGACATTCTAAATGTGACCCACATTTACTTGATAATCCAATCTGTGACTTATATCCTCAATATTTTCCATTCCCTCAGTGTCCTCAGTTAGATGCGACCTCCATAAAGATCATCAATCACTCTGCGACCTAATCTGCGAAGCTCTGGAATGGTTATTTTCTTTACATCCTTGTCCTTCATTTTCTTTTTGAACACATTTCCATTTTTAAAGTTCCATTCTACTAATGTCTTGGGAGTTTTGATGTATCCCTCCATTTCCATCTTTGCTTTATACTTAACTCTTCCACTTGTTATCTATCAGTTTTGCTTACTTCGTTCCACCCTTACCAGCATTTGGCTGTGTTATATTATATTCTGACAAGCTCATATTTTAATTTTTCAAATAACAAAGTAAAATACACATGTTGTCCCTGAGACCTGTCTTTCCCCTTTAAGTAGGTCTTGTCACAAGATGACTAAATTAAGAGATGTCCAACTCCATACAGACACACTTCTTGAATTAAAGCATTCATGAAACCTAGAAGGTTCCAGGCGATTTTACAGTGGTTTAAGGTATCTGAAAACAATATATGATCTATCTGTCTGAAATCCACAAAAGAACATCTGCCCTGAGAATTATGATTTGTTGTGACCACCAAGTACTGCCAGTACTAAACAGGAAGTGTGTTGTGTGACCTTGACCTTTGAACTATCAGGGGGCTCCGTAAGTCACAGGAGGTGTTGTTTACCAATTGTCAAAATTGGAGCAACACATTTTCGGCCATATTTTTCTACTATTTAAAGAATGAATTGGAAGATAACACTTATCATGATGATAGTACCTTTTCTTGGCTTTCTTTTGGTGGTAAAATGATTAAAAACGGATGAATATTTATGAAGTCATAAATGAAGAAAAATCATTATTTTTTATATTATATATGTTAGCAAAAAAAAGTTCCACCTTAAAAGCTTTTAAGGTGGAATCCATGCAGCCTTTGATGTCTTCCCATTCAATGGTGTGAAAAACCCCAAATTTCATCAAAGAGGGTCAAATCATAAATTTTACTGATACCAGTTAACAGCATTCACAGTTTTTCCATTCAAAGTCCTTGTGATTTAAGACCAAACCAGTGATCAAAGGGTTTAATGTCACTTTTTCAATATCACAGCCTTTAAGTTAAGGGGGATTTCATGCAGCCTTTGAGTCATGTCTTCCCTTTTTGTCAGAAAGATTTTCACATGCATAAGATACTTTCCAAATAAATAGTATACTTTAGCCATAATATATTTCACACCCATGCGTTATTTCATTGATTCAAATAATATTAAAATAATGTTATGTTGTTCTGAAGTATACTCCTGGCAATAAATTGATAAATTGTACAAAACATCTCCACCCTGTTTCCCAAGCTGGACAGGTGCCCAACTGGTAACTCATTAGATGTTTACATGGGATCACAAACCAGCTAAACAAAGCTTGTTGACAAAGTGTTCAATTGCTGGTGTAGGTTTCAGCAGACAACTGATCAACTTTCAAGTGCCACAGAAAGTTGTTAACAGGGAATATTTTGGGTAATACTACATAAAAGCACTGTTTAGGGTATAAACATTCATGTTATGTAAAGAAAATGTGTCTGAAAGTCATGTTTCATGAATGCTTTAAAATTTGCATTTCTAAAAATATTCATCTTTCCTCCTTTAATGCTATACATACATATGTGCCCATGATGTTCACTAGAGTCTAGTAGAGACACAATCCAACCCAAATTAGTTTTCATCGGGTCCTACTTTCAATTGCCATTTGCAAAATGGCAATGATCCTAAATGATGAACTGGACAGCATTCACAGTTACTGCCAATACCAACAAATGGTTTTGATCTATGTGGATGGGGACTGACTGTGTTAGCCTAAATCTTGTTTATATTGGAATAGGTGGAGGTGCAGGCATCTCTGGCTATTTCGTTTATTTTGTGCTTTTGACCGCCCCTGTGCGGGGTGGGAATGTCCAGTTTTTAAACAGATTTGATTGCTCCCGTTTCTTACTTTTGTGGGTTGCAGGATTCTTTTCAATAATGTTTACATAGGATAGATACCTTAATTTATGTTGGTTTCTTATTTCCATACTTAAGCTTGTATTGTCCGTATCAGATTTTTCAGCCGATTTGGATGGATAGAGTTTGAACAAGAAACAATTCTTTTCAAAAAACATTTTATTTCTTTCAGATGTTTTCTTATTTCTTGTTTTAGGCACGTTGGGGGGGGGGTGTATTGGGGGGATTCAATTGCCATTTGGTTCAGATTTGTCAAATAATAGTTACAAATGTGACGAAGATAATGACACACGTAAAAACTTAATGCAAAATTATCTAAATTTATATTTGACTCTATTTAAACACTTATGAACAAATACAACAGTTGCGGGCCACTGACTGTGGCACAGTTGGTTATAGCGCCAGCTTTTAACACAAGTTCCTTTGTGGTGATCCAAAGGTCCTGGATTCGACCCCCAGCCATGGCAAGATTGAAATCATGATACAATTTTACACATGAGTTTAGGCCCGTGCCTAAAGGTTTAACCTGTTGTCCTTGTAAATCTGTGACCGGGTGGGTTGTCATGTCAAGGACCTGCGACATGACAATTCAGTATGGCAGCACTATATCTGCTACAAGTAGGTCTCATCACGAAATGACTGAAATAATGTTGAAAGTGATGAATAACCCCAAACAAACAAAAAACAAATGAATACAACAGATGCGCTTCATCATAGCACCAAGATGTGAATCATTTCAAACTCCTGTTGTGTCAGCTATATCTGTTGTGGTTCCGGTTGATCACTTCCTTAGAAAATGGGTACTCCATGATAGGAAATAGTTCCATGTTTCATTTATCTTAAACTCTATTAATTTTAATTTATTTTTGCCTTTGTTATCATGATAAAAATGTCAACACGATTATAGAATTAAGTAAATTTGTACAGTATAATCGCATTGAGCTCTGCATACCATAACATCATATCCTTATTTAATTATCTATACCTGCCATTAGCAGCATAGCCCGATGGCAGTTGTTAATGAAACTGCTATGAGAGCTACCCGATGATAAACACACAACTTATCTTCGCATGGATTTTAAGGTAAAGTACTCTATTCTACATAGTTGTTGCAGCCCCAATTTCCCATTTGTCTCTAGTTTAAATCAGTTTCACGTCCCATACACCATATAGGGGATGCTTCAAAAAATATTTATAGTGGTTCATCTTGTCATCTTGTCTTGTTCAAACTGTGCTCTCCAAGATAAGCCAAAATGCACGTGCTCGCATATGCAAGGATCACGTCTTAAGGATAATTTCTATATTTATAAAACTTACTAAATATTGCAGTCATTTTTTTAATTGTCAATTAAAACCACGATTTGAATGAAAAAATGTTTACTCTCGTAATAATGCTCAGATGCATGTGTGGTGATTTGCCCATTATTTTAAGACATGTGAAAGTTACCACATACCCATTAATCTGAGTACAAATCTCAGCAAGCAAGCATTCTCAGCATGATGCCAGCTCACATGTTTAATCTCTATCGCTGGTAAGCTGGCCTGAGACTTTCCTCCTCATGTCAAGTATTTTGGCTAAAGGGAAAATACATCTTGCTCTTAATGTTCTTCAATATCATCACACCACGCTGGTCATATTACCAGGAGTTCTGCCACCTGATTTACACTAACCCAGTGCATAAGCGGCATATATACTTTATACCATCGATGTCGACATATTATAGCAATTATTGGGTCAAGAAGTCTCATAATTCAATTTGACTGTTCCGTTCCATAGGGAATCTGAAAAGCTAAGATAGTGTCGAAATTGTGTGATCAATGCAATGCCAACACTCCCTTCTCCTCAAATACAACTATAATGCTATATGCTTCTTGTTACCTGACTGCGATCAAACTTCTTTATCATTTGGTATGTAGACAGCTCATGCTTGAAACCCATCCTTTAGCATATTTAGATAACCTAAAAACCATCTGAACCAGGGAACGTCCCGCGTCCTATTTTCGCGTGACCTGTTCACTGTGCCAATAACAGTGAGGGAATATATTTAAGGTCTATAATCCACAATGAAAAACTGGGACAGACTTATGTTTTTTTGGCTTAAATGTGTTCAAAGTAATGTTATTTGTTAATTTAGCACAGAAAAAGTAAACTTAACCAGCTAGTCTTAATTTTTCATTAGTTAAATTGACGGTTAAAACGGGTTCAACTCAGTTTTTGCAGCTGGTGACTTATATCAAGTATTTATATTTTCTTTATTTAATGCCATCCAAAGAATAATAAAACTTTTTTGGAACATTTTAGATATAATCATGGCATAAAATATGAATTATCACTAAAAGAGTTGAGTATTTAAAAATCTCATGCAAACGAGTTTGTCCACCATGTGTGCCGAAGGCAGTTACGTAAATATACGAGACCACCCGAAGTTCTCTCCCGATGCTTCAAACTGATTGTGGATTATAGACCTTAATACATTCTCCATGCTGTTCCAGAATATGAATCCCATTCCCAGGCGTGGCTAATTACTCAAAGTTTAACCAGATAAAACATAGTACGTATTCTCTTCGGTTCGCCTCAAATGTGAGCATTAGTTTTGCATTAGTTCTTTAAATTTGTAAACACCGCAACGATCTTGAGAGCGGGTCCTGAGGTTAATATTACAGGGATCGTTGTCATCGTTGTCAACTCTGTTTTATGTTTATGTTCATATGTTTATGATCTCCGTTATTGTAAAAACGCGTTCATGACATCTTACATTCACACCAACCAAAGATGAATATTTTATGTGTGGCACAAATTTTGAAAGCAGTGGCAGAATCATATCTCCGATTTCACTTAGTTTTATAGTTCTCAAGAAGAGTAAGATTTATTTGAACTATTTTGGTTTATTATGACTATTTTGGTACACATGTCACAAACATCTTTACTTATATGTTGTTGTGCTCACTTTCTAATCATAACATACCTTAGCAGTGCCTGGGATTTACTCTGCAAGTAAAGGGCCATGTCTTTTCTAGTCAGAGCTGGGAGACCACACCCAGTACAAGCTTCTTGTGCGCAGCCAATAAGAACAGTCAAATATTTTGCACATGTTACATGGCCAATTGGTGTCATTCTTATGACAAGAAGGTGAGAACAACAATTAATGAGCTAAGATGTCAGTGACACATATACCAAAATAGTCAGTCAAAACTAATCATAAGGTGGAGCATAAAAATTGAATCAGGTCTCATCATGAAATGACTGAAATAATTGTGAAAGTGATGTAAAAATCCCAAACTGATATGTCAATGATATACTTTTCCGACTAGATATGTTTCAATGTACCCCTCCCCCCAATTACGAATGACCCATTATAAATTGCTTTTGAGCATTGGAAATGGACATGTACAAGTGTACAGTTTTGTCATTGTGCATGACCATGCCCAAGACTCAGCCATCACAACATTTATTATTTTATCTAAGTTACACCTTTTTTCATATCACAACATTGATTCCTTGATATACGTTACGTCTTTTTCTAGATCATAACACCTATTCCTTGGTATATGTTACACCTTTTTATATTATAACATTCATTGCTTGATTTAAGTTACAAAAGTTACACCTTTTTCGGTTGTAGCTTACCGGGATGAATGATGAAACTCAAGACTTGGATAATCTGGAAACGGCTTTTAGCCTTTGCATTTGTTTTACAAATTCTGGGTATACTATTTGTTGTCTTCGCAGATAGAGCAAAGACACTCTCTGTTGTTGGAGATTCAAAAAGTGATCGTATCATTGGATATATCAATCAGAACAAAGAAATAAAAGGATCATTGGATTACTTGCATATTAAAGACAAAACAGATAACCATAAAACTAATTGGCAAATGAATATTCGGAGACGAGGAACCACAGAGAAACCCAGAGACATAACAAAATCCAGAAAGTGTAGTTGTGATGAGAGACCACCTGAAGATTTAGCAGAGAAACAGACATTTTATGAAATGGTTGCCGGAAGTTCCTATGTGTTTTCGTCGTATTATGACACACGAGGTGATAGGAATGAAATAGTTTCAATGGGCATTGTACACAGCGTTTCTGGAGTGCCAGCATTTTGCACTGTGTGGATTAAAGGCCAGGAAAAGCCGGAGCACAGTCCCCTATCCTACAAGAAGATACCAGAATATAAGCATGCCACGTACGTATGAGTTATTGCAATCATAATTAAAAGACTTCATATAATCATGAGTGTAACCAACTTTGCAGAGTGGCAACGTATTAGCACCAGTTCCTCTGTGGTGATCCAAAAGCCCGGGGGGGGGGGGTACTCTCATAGTCAGCGTTACCGGGGAAGCTGGGCTAAATAGGGTCCTTTTCGCTGATATTTTCCCTAAAACAGGTTAAGATATTTCATCATTTCCCCTAAAACAGGGTACTATTTTTCAAATTTCTCCCTAAGACAGGGATCACAATCCCCCTTTCCAAATCTCCCCCTTCTGCATCATCCCTAAATGAGGGTATAAAAAATTCAGCTAGTCCTAAATCAGGGTACCAATAATGATAGAATATTTCCCTAAATCAGGCTCTGGGGTTTTCAGTTCCATCCGGGTTAAGATATTTTATCATTTTCCCTAAAATAAGGTACTATTTTTCAAATTTCTCTCTAAAACAGGGATCACAATCCCCTTTTCCAAATCTCCTCCTTCTGCATCATCCCTAAATGAGGGCATCAAAAATTCAGCTAGTCCTAAATCAGGGTACCAAATTTCAGCTAGTCCTAAATCAGGGTACCAATAATGATAGAATATTTCCCTAATTCAGGCTCTGGGGTTTTCAGTTCCATCCCAGCCTCCGCGGGTTAAAATCATGAGAGTACCCCCCCCGGGTCCAAAAGTCGTGGGTTTGATCCCCGGCTGTGCCGAGATTGAAATCATGATAACCCGTTGTCCTTGTCAATCTGTGACCGGGTGGATTGTCATGTCAAGGAGCTGCGACATGATGATTCAGTGTGGCAGCATTATATCTGTTACATGTAGGTCTCCTCACGAAATGACAGAAATAATGAAATTGATTTACAGAACTTTTACATATTATGATATCTTGAGGTACAATATATTTTTGTTTCATTACCACAATAAAGTGTCATGATTTCCAAGAATATGATTGGCTGGTGCCTGTTTTGATACATGAAAATTGATCTGAATATCAACATG
Source organism: Amphiduros pacificus (assembly GCA_949316495.1). Taxonomy (NCBI): domain Eukaryota; kingdom Metazoa; phylum Annelida; class Polychaeta; order Phyllodocida; family Hesionidae; genus Amphiduros; species Amphiduros pacificus. Next base: position 39,775,260 of record OX439001.1, on the reverse strand, counting down.
ATGACACTTCATTTTCTGTAGTGGTTCAGAATGAACATGAACATATTTAGGTCTGCAATGCTGTTAAAATTCAGGATCATTTCATGGCTATTTTGCCTTCTCTTTTTACTTGCGGCTTGCATGTTTTCAGATGTATTTCAAGTCTATTTAATGTGCACTGATCCTCCATTTTGACAGGTACACAAGACTCTAAATAACATTAAATAACTATCCTATTTATATTCTAGCACACACACCACATCATGACCTTTCATTGTGTACCTCCTAACACATATCAGAACATCTACATTGATCATGACATTCACATAAATTTCTTTTATAATTAATAATTCATCAACCACCATTATCTGGACAATGGACAGACGTAAACATCATGATAAATATATACCATTTCAGTCTCAGTAATAAGTTGGTTACACTAATGGCTCTTACTGTGTTAACATTTTGAAATGATAACAGTGACTGATAAACCCATATAGGGTTGGGTACAATTATTTGTTATAAATGTCTTTATTCAAAAACGCACTGTGTCACTCAGATAAATTAATACAAATACAAATGCAACTTTTTGATAATTTTACCTGCTCTTAAATAAGACTTTAACACAACGTTGACTTTATTGGAGCAATGTTCACTTTGAACAACTAAATATCTCCCATTTGTGGCCAAGCTACATTCCTTGTGCTTAAGGTTTGTCATGAAAACATGTGAATGCAATTTTAGTCCAACATTTGATATCGAGATTTCCTGGTATTTTAAAAGGAATAAACCACATATTATTGTAGGAAATGCCAGTTCATTACAAACCTGAGATTGTTTCAATTGATCCTTTAGCCTGTCGGCTCTAAAATATCTTCTATTATGATTTTGTGACACATATAATCTTTGTTTCAGGGCATTTCCAACATTGTTCACCTGCCCTTGGCGGAATACATCCAAAGTGCCATATGCTGTATCATTAGTCAGAAAGATTTGTGAACCTATCACCAATGTTTTACCTGTAACTCAAACTGAATCTGGGAATCACTTTATAAAAGATGACTTCCATGTCTGTGTGTCTCCTTTAAACTACCAATACAACAACGTCACTGCATTTGTGGAGACTGTGGAACTGCATAAACTTTTAGGAGCACAGAAACAAGTGTTTTACAATTACAGCGTGGGACCAGACCTGAATAAGGTTTTGCAATATTATAGAAATATGAATATTATTGATGTTGTGCAGTGGCCTCTTCCGGTGAGAAATAACACAGACAAATCAAAGCCCCCGCTTCCGCTGTGGAATGTATATTACTACGCACAACTCCTGTCCCTCAATGATTGTATGTACCGATCATTTCACAGGGCCAAACATGTAGTTGTAGTTGACATGGATGAGAAGATCATTCCAAGACAACCTGATGTTAAAAACTGGAAGCAGATGATTGATAAACTAAATCCTAAAAATGTGCACATATGTTACTATTTATTTAGAAATACTTTTTTTCGAACAGACTGGAGTTTGGATCATGCACATCAAAATACATCTTTGGTAAATCAACTTGGCCTCATTTCTCTGCTGGCTACAAAAAGAGAAAGGTTAATAAATGCCTATAAAGTAAGATCAAAGTACATAGCGGATACCCGTTATGTAGAAACAGCAGGGATTCATTTTCCATGGAAATGTCGATATGATAAAAGTATTTACTCACCAGAGGCCGCTGGTTTGGTTCACCACTACAGGAGATGGGATGACTCGCCAGAGACAAAGCTGAACTCCATTCAGGACAAAATAGCATTCAAATTCGGTGCAGAATTAGTGGATAAAACATACAACATTTACAAAGATATGGCCAAAAAGGGTATACATCCTGTGGGAGATATTCCACCACCAATCATGTAGATTATATTTACATTATGAAAGACAGAACAAGAGGAGCAAATGTTTTGCCTTATTTATTTGATCATAATTTAATTTCCTGGAAAGCCTTATGAATTTGGAAATAAATTGTTTATAGTGATTTATTTGTTGGTAATGACAGCCTTTCTGTATACAGCTCTTAAATCAGTAGTAAATATATATGATAATAAAGACTATATTATGACATACTGTATACTATTTGATCAGAGCAAGGTATGTTTGTGTTAAAAATGTCCGAGTTTCAACTGCCGGTTTCAAACGTTCACGTTTATGACCACATTGGACTGCGGCCAAGCTGCAAAATATGGACATTTTATCAATGTAAACTATCTACAAGTGTAAATAAGAGAGCTTAACAATGCTTAGAAATGCATTTTATTTACGTCTTAGACGATTAAAATGGCCGCCACACTTGAATGTTTAGTTCTAATGTTGTGGCCTGGGTGAAAAATGAGAATATTCACAGAAGTATATGCGGACATGAGGTCTAATTATGGCAGAAAGTGGCTTATTAAGATTAAGAATGGCAGCTGACACTTGTTGATAATTTACATTGATAAAATACCCAAATTCAGTAGCTTGACCGCGGTCCAATGTGGCAGTTCAATAGCGCGGTCCATTTCATATCGCGGTTATTTTGACCAGGTGCCCTATGATTTACAGCAACTTCAAAATGATGAGAACATATAAATACCATTTTCAAAAAGGAAATTGTGTATAAATTCTTTAAAAAAAAGACTTTCTTGTCATTAATGTATGCTATGTCAGCTCATTTTGAAAACTGCCATCGGAATCCAAAGTGCTACTATTTTCGTTAAGTACCTTGGGATTTGCACTATAACATTAAAAATGATAAAACAACCCGCGGTCTTGAATAATTAGTCATGGGATATTGATTTCAGAGAGAAAAAATCTTTAGATAAAAGATTCCCATCTTTCTCTATGATGCAGTATGAGTCCTTGCATTGGCCAAACTGCGTGAGAGACAGACATTTTCCCTGGTCCCATTTTTCTCTGGTCCCATTTTTCTCTGGTTTTCTCTGGCCCCACATCAGGTTAGATTGAACCTGCCACTGGGACTCCATGACCCACTCATTTCGAAAAGTGACTGGGAATCCTTCTTCTTAATATATCACCTGGCTAAACACTATATTAGGTGTAGAGCATATTTATTAATGAAGACTTCAAATTCAAATTCAAGAAATTGCCTTACAATAATAAGAAATAATATATAGATATATTTGCTTTATTTTGTCGCACGTTTACGTTTATAAGCATCATGAAAATTAAGCATCATTCCTTTGTGTTTTTATATTCTAAAAATTACAGATGTGATAAAACTAAAAGGATTTCGAAACTTTTAACAAATAGTGGTTTCTATTTTTTTTTAGCAAATGGTGGTATTTGAATTTTTGGACAAATAATTCTATTTTTTGCTCAAATGTCAAGAGCCGACTTATTTTAAAATTAATAAAAAGGCACGAAATTAAACGAAAGTTTCTCACTCTTTTCAAGTTTTTCATCCTCAGCACCTTCAAATGGCCAAGGGTACTGTTATCTGTCTGTCTGTCTGTCTGTACATTAAAAAGGCCTTTTCAGCATTCAAACATGCATCCTCTTTGAAAACAAGTTAATGATTATTCAAGTGAGCAGATACCCTGGAAACAAACAAATCAATATCTGTAAAATCATGTAAGCGTGCATCCATTCAAACACAGTTCTTCTCTCATCCATTAAAGGAAATTTCTACAAATCACTGTTCTTATTCATGAAGTAATCGCTTGCCACCACTCAGTATAATCAGCTGACAGCTTATCGTACATTTCAAGTACATTTCAAGTTTGTATTTAAAGCTTTCATGAAAACAGATTTATAATAACTTTTTCCTTACATAAATATAAATAATTATACCCTAAACTTTGTGACCAAATGTCATTACCCATCATATGTCCTCTACATTTATTTCTGTGCCATTTGAAAGTTCCTGAGTCCTCTGCTAAAATGCAATTGATCCATTGAATATTGGTCAGCTAATCGGTGATATCCGGCTGCATACAATGGGGCTCCTTCAGTTACAACGGTGACAAAGTGTACTACCAGGACATGGGACTTTCAGTAAAACATAAAAATCATGGTAGGTGTATTTCAGTTGCTTTCATGGAAATAGCTTGTTTGTATCACAGTTTCATGACCATATATCGTTTAAGCAAACCCAAAATCTCTGTGACATTGCCTGTGACTTTTGTCTTTTCATGAAAACTTTCATTCTTCATGAGTAAAACAAATTTCCCATGATTATGTAGTTTTGTCAGGTGCCCGGAGCTTCATTACACATCACTGAAATCACGAGCCCCAAAGACGTTAGATGTCTCCCTCTTAATGTGTGTGTTAATTGTGTTATTTAAGTGGTGTGATATTTGACTGCTCCCGCATCTCCTACTGACTGGCCGCATCTTCATGCGTGCAGGAACAGTGACTGTTATTGAATGTTGCTGGAGAGGGTGAAGCTGTTGTCCTGGTTGCCATGGTTCCCTGCGTTTGCCGATGCCAAATGATTCCACGGGAAGTGGTTTTATCTTCCAACAGGAAAGGTGCACTCAATTTGGAGTATATCAACGCTTGAAATATATAAACAAGATATTTATCATCATTAAGGTACGTACTGCATTTACAAAATACAGCATGCAATTATAAAACTATGCGATCTCAGGCAGTTAAAGGAGTAAACTAAACATTGAAAGGAAAACATATTCCAGGATGAGACATAATATTGCATCATTAATAACTTGAGAGACTGGTTTCCTGGATTTAATATTTATATCATTTCAAATAAAAAGAAATCCAGGAAGATAACGTAGACTCGGAAGTGTAGAACATTGAAACAAATGCAATGGTTATCTTTTTATATTATCCCTTTGCTTTTGAAATTTATTTTGTTCTTTCAGAATTATGAGACTAAGATCGTGGACCATTTGCAAACGGGTGATATTATTTGCTTGTGCTATTCAAGTGGTTTTCTTACCCCTGTTTAACCTATTGGACATAGGACAGATGTTTCCCTTTAGTCAGTATCTTAAAGGTGGTGTTATAAAGAAACTGTCAAATACATTAAGCGACAAGGAAAAAGGCCATTACATAGATGTGGGGAAAGAGAGACAAATGGACAAACAAATTAAAAAATCAACATATAAAGACAAATTATTTCAAACTATTTTACATCAGGATCCCAATGTGCGAAGCTGTGACAACAAACCAGATGAAGACCTGCTGGGCGAGTTCCAGACATTTCTGGAAATTAATCCGGGGAAGTCCTATGTGTTTTCTTCTTACTATGACACAAGAGATGGAAGAAATGAAATAGTTGCCATGGGAGTAATGGAGAAACATTCCAAATACCCTGGGTTCTGTACAATCTGGATCCGTGGGGAGGAGAGGCCAGAACACGTGCCGTTGTCTTGTAAAACCATTCCAGAATTTAAGGATGCTAAGTATGGATATTTCCTTTGTTAAAACATTGGCTGAATACCTTGGGATTTGGTAATGTTTGTGAACATTTCCTATCAATGACTTCAGATTGCTTTATGGATGATTAAGAATTTAGCTTTGCAAGTCAATAACAACCAATTTAAGCCTCAAGCACCACCAGAAGGCTTTTCTCTGAAGTTCTCAATCTTAAGTTATATTAAGATTATCAGTTTAAAGGGATGATCCAGGTATCTATCCATTTAACAGACAACTGAATGTTGTCTTGTAAGTCCCTCAAATTTGATCTGCCCCTTTTAAACTATAAGGAGGATTTCTCATGAGTTCTCATGATTTCTCAGCTTTTCATAAATAAATTGCATTATTCCAGGAAATTTTTTCATGAAACTCAGATCTTTTTCTCATGATGAAAAAAATATCACGTGCTCTTACCTTGAACATTCAATTCCTCATTCAAGGTATCAAGATTGATTTAGCCTCAGTTTGATATTGTGGGGAAAAGCAATGTGGGGGTGATGGAGCCGCCATATTGGATATATCATGTTTATCACAATGACTGTTTCTAAACCTGCAAAGCTGGGTAAATCATTAAAAATGTCTTTTGCAAAGCGATTAGCAGGCATTTCAAGAAAAAAAGTTTAAAAGATTACGAAAAAGTAAGGGTGCAGTTCATGCCCATGTTTTCAGCCCATGTTTAAGATAACTTTATGGTGTGACCAAAATCCACAAGAAAAGTTTGAATTTAGACTGATATATTCTCACTGAGCTTCATTTGACCATTCAGTACCACATCAGGATCAAAGATTTGACTCATTCCTTAAAACTATAAGAATATTTATACCATTTCATTTGATATATAGTTTGGTTATGAATGTCTCCAATAAATCGAATATAAACATGATAATTCATATACTCACTGCTTGAGTTTCAACATTTGTGATCCACCAGGTGCCTCTTGTGTCGAGTACAATGCATGCTGGGAAGGGAATGCATTAATATTTTGGCATGTAATGCACATGCAGAAACTGGAATCTTAAGATAAATAGAAACTCAGATAATGTTTGATAAACTGATTTAAAGAAAATAACCTGTCTGTCAGGACTTGTCACTGTGATCCAAGTGTCCATGTATAATTACATCAGGGCCCACTCGAGCAGTGAGAATTAGGATTAGGTTGAAGGGTTTCATATCTAATGTAATGGATTATCCCAATCTCTATATGACTCTTATTTGTTTCAGGGTATTGCCAGTATTTTTCACCTGTGCATGGAAAAACCAATCCCGAGTGCCATATGCAGTGTCCATAGTGGGAAGAATGTGTGAAGCGCCACTGAGGAATATTGTACCAGTCAAACTAACCCAATCTCCAGGTCACTTTATAAAAGATGACTTCCATGTCTGTGTGTCTCCTTTAAACTACCAATACAACAACGTCACTGCATTTGTGGAGACTGTGGAACTGCATAAACTGTTAGGAGCACAGAAACAAGTGTTTTACAATTACAGTGTGGGACCAGACCTTGATAAGGTTTTGCAATATTATAGAAATAAGAATATTATTGATGTTGTACAGTGGCCTCTTCCAGTGAGAAATAACACAGACAAATCAAAGCCTCCACTTCCACTGTGGAATGTATATTACTATGCACAACTCCTGTCCCTCAATGATTGTATGTACCGATCATTTCACAGGGCCAGGTATGTAGTTGTAGTTGACATGGATGAGAAGATAATACCCAGAGAAACTGGTCTGAGGAACTGGAAGCAACTGATTAAACGGCTGAATCACAAGGACAACATATGTTATTACTTATTCAAAAATACATTTTACAGACCAGATTGGCGTTTGGATAATATAAGCAGTCAACATACTTTAGTGAAAAATCTTGGACTTGTTGCTCTTTTGGCAACAAAAAGAACCAAGGAAATCAATGCTTACAAGAGTCGGTCCAAATACATAGCAGATAGCCGTTATATAGATATAGCTGGGATACATTTTCCATGGAAATGCAAAATTGAGGATAAGCACGTTCCCGTTCCTGAGGGTATCGCCCTTGTTCAGCATTATAGGCACTGGGATGACTCACCAGATAGGGGCACCAACTCATTACTGGACAGGACAGCTTTCAGGTTCGCTCCGGATTTAATTAATGAGGTATATGATAGATACAGAGACATGGCCAAAAAGGGTCTCCATAATGTTGGAAATGTGCAAGGAGTAATACCACCAAAAGACACATGGATTGATACATGATTGTTGGTCTTAATATATTTTGATGTATAAGGTGCAAGTCTATCACTTTGTGACAATGGGCGACAGCCATCAGTGTTTATACCTTATCAGTATTTAAGTCAAACCGTCCGCAATATTATCTCAAGTCAGAGATATTTTCACAAATTTGTCATATCAGCTATATCTTCAACACATTCAACAATGTAAACTATCGATTTTAATACATGAAAAAATATCATATACAAAGTATTGCTAAAAATGTGTTAAGTGTGCCTTTAACGCATGTATAATAATATAATAGTAATAATCACAAAATTGCCTTTGCTTATAAAAAAAAAAGATTCCATAATTTAAAAGACAAAGCTGCTGTTCATAAAAACCTGTAATTATCTCTTCAGTACTAATTTCCACTCAGATCAACTCTACAATTGAAAATTCCAAAGAAAAGGACTTTAGAAAATATTTTTCTTAAGAAAACGAAAGCTCATCAAGCTTTATTTAAAGCTTTATTTTCACTTTTGTGTCACAAAAAAATGAACATAGTTTCAAATTGAACTATATACCTGATATGGTCTGTTTGCCTAATTGTTCTTAATTTCTATTTGATCACTCATGTACCTTCATCATGAGCTCTCAAAAAGATTGAGATTAAGCAACGAAAATGGACTACTAACACTTTAATATCTCATGCGATAAAGCATAGGGTTATACCAGCGTGCACATACAATCTATCAGGGAGTCAACCAGGCATGTTATGCTTTTGGTATTTCACCGGCCATTGGTTCAACATAGAAAATACTCCAGAGCAGAGATTTAATGAGCTTTCTATTCTGACTATTTTCTCTGGGGTATTTGCTGTTAAAACACAAGTTCCATATGATATACAGCATCACATCTCAATATCCTATTCGTTCTTGGATTGGAACAGAAAGGGGCTCACTTTTAATTCAATTAACTCACTGCATTATCCACTTGTCATCTTAGTTATATTTAGTTATATTCACAAAGGGTCATTTTAAGTGCTCCTATTTCTGTTACAACCTTGCAAATAAAACACAAAGTAAAAAATATCTGCAGATTTCACTCATAATCTGATAACATGATTCCACCTCTGGACTCCTATCCTTATTTGAGAACAAAGTCATATTTCCTGTGTAAGAAACTAATTGATATAAAACAAATTGTTTCAAATTTAAGTGCCCTGTGTTTGCGTAGATAACGATTTGGACGTTTCAGTATAGTGCTGTTAGGTTCTTAGTGAGTCGTGGTATTATGTTTAATTCTAATGGCCAATTTTAGGATTGCTTTAAGCGAAAATGAAACGTATTCACTAATATAAAAGCATCAGAACTATTTATCTTTCACATTTATTTAGTATATACATGAATGGATATCAAAATACATACAAAAATAAGATCTCATTTGATTTAAAAGTATATAAATTGAAAGTTGATATAATTATATTACAACATTTTTGTTGTAATTTTTATTTTTCTTGGTTACTACCTCTTTGATGAAATAATCAAGTAAAAAGAGGGATGAAGTCACAATGATGGTACATCCAGCAAAATAATAGCAAATATCATAGGATCCTGTCACGTCCTTGATAAATCCTACAATTATAAAGAATTACAAATTGTTATATAATGTCACATAAATCTATGACCTTTTTATCATAATGTATGATATTGTATTATAAAAAGGCATTTAAATCCCAATTGAATATTATGAAGGTAGTCCAAACTAAGGTAGTCCGTTAATCATTGGGCGTTCCTCCACTTAACATATGATTTAGACAAGAATGCCATCTGCCATTTGTTGAAAAGTAATATTTTGAGCTATAAATAAGGGGCTAAAATATATATTTCTTAATTTTCCAACAATATCTCCTAAAATAATCATTTGTGAGAAAAAACAGAAATATCACTCAAAGAAAATCCCACATAACCAAAAACCTTCACATTCTCTTTGTGTAATTAACATCAAGTGAATTAGAAGGAATAATTACATGATTAGCACATCTATATTAAATTGTTGTTTCCATCATTATTCGTACACTAATGTAGTATATCTTTGATAACAAATCAGATAGACCAACATAATATTTGACAATAATATATAATTGGTTGGAAATGTTAATTGGTGAATATCGCTAAGAGAGTGTTTCTTAAACAGAAAAAGTATAAAAAAACTCTTACCTCCTATAGGGGGCCCCAGAACATTGCCAACTCCAGTAAATCCGATGACAAACCCTACGGTGCTGGACATCTGACTTTTATCCACAAACTCCGAGACGATTGTGGCTCTCTGAGCATGGAATCCGCCTTCCACAAGAGCAAATAGAACAGTGACTACGACAAAGCCTGAGTATGAGGACATGGTCCCATTCAATATAGCAAAGCCTCCCATCGGTAGTCCCATCAGGGCGTGGAATAAACGGCGCCTAGCATAACATATAAAGGATATCACAAAGCTCATTAAGACGTTCTGAATTATATCCTATATAACTATGAGACCAGGACAAAATTAGTTAATAACATAGTTCATCATAACAAATAAATATCTAGTGATTATAAACAAGAAAACTTACCTATAACGAATAGGTTTAAGATCAAAGAAGAATCCCCAGACAAAGCGGCTAAACATGTCCACTATGCCAAGGATTGAGAGCAGAAATGCTGCATTCTCTGCAGATGCACCATATTGCTCTGCGATGCCCGGGAGAAACGTTAAATAGGTCATAATACATATAGACATGGCACAGCACTGAAATCCATACAAAATGAAAGTTGTGTTCCTCAATATCTTAGTGGTGCTTGCTATTTTGCTGCATTTACTCTCTGCTTCCACAGACTTAGATTCAATGATGGGATCTTCTGTTTTTTTCATTCCCTGAGTGTGCACCAGAGGGCGGTATAAAGCGCCAGCCACACAGAGATTTAGCATCATTGCCCCCAAGATGAGCATCGTGCCATAGAAGCCCTCGTGGACCAGTAGGGCAGAAATGGTAGGTGCCAATGCTACAGTTCCAAACCCTGTTCCTAAAGTTGATATTCCCATGGCCTTGCCTTTCTTTTTGTCAAAGTATTGGCTTACAATAATGTAGCCTGGAGTAAAACATAGAGCAGCGCCAAAACCTGCAAAATGACTTTAGAAACAATTGCTTCTCTTACCTTACATTAATCTAAGTGTACTTCCTTTTGACATAAATAATCTTTTTGAGTAGTTACAGGATGAATTCAAATCTTCTCTTTTGTCTTTAAGATGTTTTAAATGAAACATCCCCAAAGTGTTTCAATTCCAAAAGTCAATTATTATAATAAAACAAAATATGTAATATATCTAACGTTAAATAGCATACATGAGCGACAAAACATCAAAATGAATGAAATTGAATTACTCTTATTTCTCAAAGGTGTTTCTTCCTGAAATTGGAATATATTAACTCACCTGCCAAAACACTGAAGCTGAGGTAGAGAAATAGGAGGCTCGTGGCAAAGGAGCTGATAACACAACCAATACTAATGATGAGGCCTCCTGATATCACCAGGCTGCGGCATGAAAACTTGGTACATAGTATTCCAGCCAAAGGACCTGAACAATCAGGAAAAAAACAATAGTGTGATGAACTATCTCATTTTTTAGGCATAGCTGGTAGAATTTACACTGTCTAGGTTGTGTTATCCATGAATCAAATAGGTTAACTTTCCTTGTAGAGAAATGTTTAATGCATGTACATCTAGAATATAAATTATGCAATCATGTTAAGAATATAAATTATACAATCATGTTAAGAATATAAATTATGAAATCATGTTAATTTACAATATTCAAATCAACTATGGTTTACCTAGGAGTTGTCTGATAGCATTATGGGATGAATAGACCCAGGCCGTGGCTGCAGCTGTCTGCTGGTATCTATCCAGGGTTTCCAGGTAGAAGAGACCAAATGACCTTCCCAGGCCCAGCAGGAGAAAGTGAGACATGGCACAGCCAGCCACCACCCACCACCCCCACCCTCCATCAGGATAATGCCTCACCCTGCCCGGAGCCCCACCCTCATCAGATCTCACAGTGATATCCTTTATATCTCCTACATTATCCTTTGTTGTGCCAGAAGTCACGTCCAACATATTTGGTTGCAATGTCTGCTCGTTTTGGTAAACTTCTGTCTTCTTATTTCTGAGGATGACCTGTGAGTTATAATTGCACCGTTCAGCTCATTTTCAATCCACAAAAATAATGTGGGTTGCACCATCGATCGCCGGGCCTAAAACAAAGAATCATATCAGATCGGTGTGGGGGGAAATCAACAATAAACCTCGTGTTACCTTTATCAAGTTACATCACTATATTGATTATTACGTATTTTCAATTAGTCACAACTGAGAGCAATAATAGTTATATTGCTCTCAGGTCACAGTATATTTTCATGTTTCCTAAGGTAAAATAAAAATGAAAATTTAATTAACCTTAATGCACCTTTCACAAATTAAAGATGGCGATTTCAAATTCGGATTAAAATGGATGATATATGATTGTGCGAGACACATAGCACAATAATCTCCCAATGTTTGCCTTCCACCTTTATCAGAAAAGCAATAAACACAGATGAGAGGATAAGATGTTCCAGATTACATTGTGCAATAATACAGCCTCACAAATCAAAATTACCAGAACATACTGCTTACATCATAAGTTGCCGATCATGTTTCAGATGTTTTTATTTAAGGGAAATTACCATCATTCCTGGGATTATTAATTGAAATGAAAAAAGTAATTGGATATTTAGTGGAAAAATGAAATCAATTCTTCAAGGGTAAATCAATATCTAATATATGTCTAGTGTTCTCCAATCACCAATCGGCTAAGCCCATGTTCTCCAATCACCAATCAGATAGGGCTTTGCCGATTGGTGATTGGAGAACACTAAATATATGTCAGAACTGAGTACAATTTTGTTAAAGATTGCATCGCGATGATTGAAAGAGATCAGGCAACTTTGAATTTCATTAATAGAAATATGCAAATTTAGGCTAATCTTTGTGGCTTGGAAATTCGGGGGAGGAAAAATATTTCAAATTTGGAAATTAGATTGCATCCATGGCCACCAGTACAGGCACATGATATGCGAATGTATCCCTGGCCATGGACACAAGACATGGGAATGTATCCCTGACCACCAGTATGGGCACAAGACATATGAATGTATCCCTGACCAACAGTATGGGCACATGACATGGGAATGCATCCCTAGCCAAGCACAAAAGACATGGGAATGTATCCTTGACCATGGACACAAGACATGGGAATGCATCCCTGGCCATCAGTATGGGCACAAGACATGTGAATGTATCCCTGACAAACAGTATGGACACAACACATGGGAATGTATCCCTTGACACCAGTATGGGCACAGGACATGGAAATGTATCCCTTGCATCATTATGGTATGGGCACAGGACATGGGAATGTATCCCTTGCCATCAGTATGGGCACAGGACATGGGAATGTATCCCTGGCCACCAGTATGGGCAATATGACATGAGAATGTATCCCTTGCCACCAGTATGGGCATATGATATGAGAATGTATCCCTGGCCACCAGTATGGGCATATGATATGAGAATGTATCCCTGGCCACCAGTATGGGCATATGATATGAGAATGTATCCCTGGCCACCAGTATGGGCATATGATATGAGAATGTATCCCTTGTCATCAGTATGGGCATATGATATGGGAATGTATCCCTTGCCACCAGTATGGGCATGTGATATGAGAATGTATCCCTGGCCACCAGTATGGGCACATGACATGGGAATGTATCCCTGGCCATGGGCACAAGACATGCGAATGCATCCCTGACCAACAGTATGGACACAAGACATGGGAATGTATCCCTGGCCATGGGCACAAGACATGCGAATGCATCCCTGGCCACCAGTATGGGCACAAGACATGGGAATGTATCCCTGGCCATGGGCACAAGACATGCGAATGTATCCCTGGCCACCAGTATGGGCATATGATATGAGAATGTATCCCTGGCCACCAGTATGGGCATATGATATGGGAATGTATCCCTGGCCACCAGTATGGGCACAAGACATGGTAATGTATCCCTTGTCATCAGTATGGGCATATGATATGAGAATGTATCCCTGGCCACCAGTATGGCACAAGACTTGGGAATGTATCCCTGGCCATGGGCACAAAGCATGGGAATGCATCCCTGGCCATGCACACAAGACATGGGAATGTATCCCTGGCCATGGACACATGACATGGGAATGCATCCCTGACCAACAGTATGGACACAGGACATGGGAATGTATCCCTTGCCATCAGTATGGGCACAGAACATGGGAATGTATCCCTTGCCATCAGTATGGGCATATGATATGGGAATGTATCCCTGGCCACCAGTATGGGCACAGCACATGGGAATGTATCCCTTGCCACCAGTATGGGCATATGATATGGGAATGTATCCCTTGCCACCAGTATGGGCATATGACATTAGAATTTATCCCTTGCCATCAGTATGGGCATATGATATGAGAATGTATCCCTGGCCACCAGTATGGGCAATATGACATGAGAATGTATCCCTGGCCACCAGTATGGGCACAATACATGGGAATGTATCCCTTGCCATCAGTATGGGCATATGATATGGGAATGTATCCCTGGCCACCAGTATGGGCACAAGACATGGTAATGTATCCCTTGTCATCAGTATGGGCATATGATATGGGAATGTATCCCTTGTCATCAGTATGGGCATATGATATGGGAATGTATCCCTGACCACCAGTATGGGCACAAAACATGGGAATGTTTCCCTGACTGCCAGTATGGGCATATGATATGGGAATGTATCCCTGACTCCCAGTATGGGCATATGATATGGGAATGTATCCCTGACTCCCAGTATGGGCATATGATATGGGAATGTATCCCTGACCACCAGTATGGGCAATATGACATGAGAATGTATCCCTGGCCACCAGTATGGGCACAATACATGGGAATGTATCCCTTGCCACCAGTATGGGCATATGACATTAGAATATATCCCTTGCCATCAGTATGGGCATATGATATGAGAATGTATCCCTGGCTATCAGTATGGGCAATATGACATGAGAATGTATCCCTGGCCACCAGTATGGGCACAATACATGGGAATGTATCCCTTGCCATCAGTATGGGCATATGATATGGGAATGTATCCCTGGCCACCAGTATGGGCACAAGACATGGTAATGTATCCCTTGTCATCAGTATGGGCATATGATATGGGAATGTATCCCTTGTCATCAGTATGGGCATATGACATGGGAATGTATCCATTGCCATCAGTATCGGCACAAAACATGGGAATGTATCCCTTGCCACCAGTATGGATACAAATTTACATCCTTGTTATCTCTGAATCATTTAATACTTATTTTCCTGATAACCCTACAATCAGACTGACAATGTTCTTCTCAACATGTCGTAGAAGTCTAAAATTGAAGCTATATTTGGATTATTGGAATGATTTTATGTTCCAGGTCTCTATCCATGAGAAAAACAACTCACTGTTTCCCACTGTATTCTAAAACAAAACATGAAAAAATATGAAAAAGTAGATACTTTGTGACTGATGTCACAATCGGTACTGTATTAATTTGTGGTATCAACAATAATGTTATACATGGCTAAAGCCACATTCCTTAATACTATATACATTGCACTGGTTGATATCTGACCTAATGATGTAGGTCTTTTCCTCTGTGCTGCAGGCTGTTAAGTGCACGTACACTCTGCTCTTTAATCTAATTCATAGACATTCCAAATATCAGGGTCCCTGTCCCATCCCCATGTCGGTGGCCTATATACAGATAACAACATAATCTACTATGTGCCTTATATTGGTGTCATTTCTTCCCAGAATGTTATTGGCTTCTGCGTGTCCATGGAGGAGACACACTGTTTGAGCTGTTGCTTACATAATTCCTTTACTTTATACAACACTCAATGGCCACATGCCGTGGAGCAGTTGGTTAGAGCGCCAGCTTAGTAGCACCAGTTCCTCGTGGGTTTGAACCCCGGCCGTGCCAAGATTGAACTCATGATACAAATTCCCATATGAGCTGATGCCCGTGTCTAAAGGGTTAACCCATTATCCTTATAAATCTGTGACCGGGTGGGTTGTCATGTCAAGGACCTGCAACATGACAATTCAGTGAGGCAGATCTTTATCTACTACAAGTAGTTCTCATCACAAAATGACTGAAATAATGTTGAAAGTGATGTAAAATCCCAAACAAACAAACAGACAAACAAACAAACACTCAATACCAGCAGCAGCTAAGTCAGGGGTTAGTTGTAGAACTGGTTCAAATGTAGTTCAATGTATATAACCAGCAATCAAGGATCAGAGGGTCATTCCCCCCACCAATGTCCCAGATATTATGTAACCTTATATAACATGCAGGGGACAATCCACAAAGGATAATAGAGGAAAAGAGGTAACAAACACACATGAACAATCACACACAGACACAGATAAGAGAAGAGATTGACAAACACACAGAATGACAGACAGAACATTTACCCCAGTACTGCATAAGCTTTGCTGACAGAGTCTGCACAGCTAAAAAGAACAGATCCAGACATTCGCATAAATAAAATATTTATTTCTTATCATTATAAAAACAATAATAGGTTTCTTCTAAAAGAACAAAGGCAAATTGACAATAAAGCTAAATAATATTCATTATCACCAACCACCAACACCACCACCTATACAGTTTAAAAAAGAGTACTAGAGAGATTTATGATTATCAATTTAAAAGTTCAATTGACATCACACATCGATCTATTACTGAAATAGCTTAGTTGGGTTAAGCATTTGCCATGGGACCAGGGAGTCCAAGCTCTCTGAACAGCTCTTTGAACAGACATTGGCAGGTATCACCACTCCATAAAACATATCATTTGCATTTTATTAAGATAAGCAGAAGGCTTTTTTCTTCAAAACCTGTCGCTACAATACAATTTGCCATATATATCTATCTTCAAAAACAAAAAACAATATAACTTTATACCATTGCTTTCAAACAATTTCGAACTAGTATGATTAATATTTCATTAAAAGTCAATAGAAATATTGTGAACAAGCTAAATATAAAACTCAACAAATACCAGATCTATAGCTTTTATATTAAAGAAAATTTTGACTTATTTTGCCTTGTTATTTATATATGCAGTACTTATATTTTTTACTGCTGATTACATCTTTATTTACACTTATGTGCATACTTCTGTATAGCAGAAAGTAGACTAGAAAAAAAATCAGATCTTTTAAATAAAGAGAAAGATTTTCAAGTGTCCAATTAAATAGCTCATATAAAGTCACTGAGATATATTTCTCCATATTAAATAAAATTTACACCTGTCATATAAACAGTTTGTTTCTTAACTACGGTTGCAAATGCCAAGAGGCTTTATATAAATATTATTTCTTAAAGAAATCTTTGCCACCCTATTCATTATTCAAGTACATCATTACATTTTTTACTGCTGATTACATCTTTATTTACACTTATGTGCATACTTCTGTATAGCAGAAAGTAGACTAGAAAAATCATATCTTTTAAATAAAGAGAAAGATTTTCAAGTGTCCAATTAAATAACTCAATAACTTGTCAATCTACTGGAATTATCTTAATCCATGGATGCTAACCCTTCTATACAAATACAGTGATATGACCATTTCTATTAATAGGACCAGCAAACAACGTTAATATAAAATTGGTAACTGATAACCTGAGTCTCTAAATATACTATAAATATATATGTCAAATTCTAAATGTATAAAAAGTGTTTAAAAAATATTTTTTGGACTATCTTTGTCAAAGTTTACAATTTGTAAAATAATGGTATTATTCATTGAAGAATTCAGGATCTTATAACAGAGATCCGGTTTATTCATTTTGCTTTATCAGGCAGACGAAACATCCACTTCTTCAGTTTTTCTTTGTTTATTCTCACATATATCTTTAATAAAGTAGTTGATGAGAAATATGGAAGATGTGAGGATGATAATGGAACCGGAAAACACGTAACACAAGTCATAGGACCCGGTGTGGTCCTTGATGAGTCCTGAAACAGACAAATAAACTGGATGATACATGCCAAATGATCCCTTTTATTTCTTGATAAAATATTTAAAAGAAAAAAAATGTGAATAACACGTCATCAGATTCTGTTTGCCATTTGATGAATCTTGAAAATGAATATGATCATAATTTCAGATCCTAAGAGATAAGATCGCCACTAAACTATAATCATCAAGACCATCAAACAAAGTTTTAATGAGAAATTCAACAGCCTTGTATTCTTTTTTATTCTTTTGTTTGATTTACTGGTATTCAAACTGAAATCTTTGAACACAAAATTTGATGAGGAAAAAATTGTTTTATTGCAAATTTAGTATTTGGCTTAGAAATCTGTAAATCCCTGTTTTAATTCTTACCAATTAAAGGCTAATACATGTATTCCTAAAAATAAACAAATGCCTAATCAGTAATGAGAAATCAAAACATTTTTCTGTCCATTCATATTCTACTTGGTCCTCATGCCAACGTCATGCCTCTGTCATCAAGTTTGTCAATATTCTAACTTTCCACTTTTTATGTGAAAGCAATGATTTTTGTAAAATACTGACAAAAATATATATCTCACCACAAAAAATTTGGAAGGATTCAAAATATCCAGAGGCAAAGAATGTTGAGCATACCATTCTGTTGGATTCTAATTTAAATAATCTTTATTTTGAGGACAATTTGATTTGTTTATGCAAATTTTAACTCAAACTTCCCAAACTCTGATGTTCCAAATTAATTCTAATTATACCTTGAATAAAGTCCACTTCAGTTTTTTTGTGTCGTTAAACAAACTACATTTTGTCATAAATTCAAACCACATAAAATGTGCCCTTTCTTGGTACATTATATTCTAAATTCAGACAAATTAAATCTGAATATTTACTCACCCCCGACAGGTGGTCCCAGCAAGTTTCCAACTCCCTGAAACGCTATCACAAATCCAACTGTACTGGACATCTGGGCCTTGTCCACAAACTCTGACACAATGGTGGCCCTCTGGCTATGGAAACCCCCCTCCACCAGGCCGAATAAGATGGTCACTATCACAAATCCCACATAGGAAGACATGGCCCCATTGACCAGGGCAAATGCTCCCATTGGAATCCCCAAGAGTGCATGGAACAAACGGCGCCTGTAAAACAAATAATTTGAATACATTCACCTTGCATTTATTTTTTTTGTTTGATAAAGTATTATAGCAACTACATGCATATCAATACATGCATTTCCAAAAATTCTAATTCAAATAGAAAAATGTATAAAAAAATACCTGTGACGAACTCTCTTGAGATCAAAGAAAAAACCCCAGAGAAATCTGCCGACCATGTCAGAGGTGCCGACCACAGACAGAAGCAGGGCAGCCCGAGCTTCTGAGGCCCCGTACTCCCTGGCAATCCCAGGCAAGAATGTTAAAAAGGTCTGGATGCACACAGACATCGCAGTGATCTGTAACCCATACAGAATAAAGGTGGTGTTCTTTAATATCTCCATGTTCTTCCCACATTTTGCTGACGGGCATTTCTTGGTCTTGCGCTGGTCAGTGCTTGCTTGAGCAGTGAGCAGTCTATTTTGTTCTTGATCTGAGTTTGCAGAATGTGAATTATCTACATTTTTGGACTTGTTTCTGAACTGAGGTAGTGGTCTAAACAGGGACCCACTGACACAGTTATTAAGCATCAAGGCACCCGTGATGAGCATCGCCCCATAATAGCCTTCTAACCTCAGGAGCACTGCAATGATGGGGGCTAAAGCAACAGTGCCGAATCCACTGCCCATGGTTGCTATGCCCATAGCCTTGCCTTTCTTCTTTTCAAAATACTGACCAACAATGATGTATGATGGAGTGAACACACATGCCCCACCTATACCTGAAAACAGACATATAGTCTTTTTAAGCAAAACCTCCTTTGTGTGGCAAATATGAAGGGAAGACAAATTAAAAATTATTTTCCAATCTAAGACTCGTGTATGATACCCAAATATTGTCCCGCAGGTATTTGTTTTTAAACTTTGTTGTATGAACTAAAACCATAAAAATGGCTCAATATTTAACCACCCCAAAGATTTTAAGTGATACTATAATGTAAAATGTAACGGGGAATGCTTACCAGCTAACACACTGAAGCTGAAGTACAGATAGAGAAGACTAGAGGCAAACGCACTGACAACACATCCCACGCACATCAGTATACCACCAACAAACACCACACGACGGCATGTAAACCTGTCACATAGCATTCCTGCCACTGGACCTGATATAGAAACAATTATATATCAAAAAAGGTGATCATAAGAGGAGATTTTATCACCTTGGGTGTTCAATAACAAAATCAACATAATTTTCTGTTTTCTTATTCACCTTGAATTCTTTTAAATTTCTGTCAACATAATCATGAAAAATAATGACTGATATTTTTGCTCCTACCTAGCATTTGTCTGAATGTGTTGTGTAAGGACACCACCCACGCTGTGGCTGACGAACTTTGTTGAAATTTGTCAAGTAACACCAGGTAAAATAATCCAAAAGATCTGCCCAATCCCACCACCAGGAAATGAGCCAAGGCGCTTCCCAGCACCACCATCCAACCCCAGCCTCCATCCGGATGCAGCTTGACAGGTTCTCTCACCTCTCCTGTGGCAGCACTTCCTGTGGTGGTGGTGTCCCCTTGTGGAGGATCTGGGAGGACATTTTCAGAGAGTACAGCCTGGGTCTGTGGGACACCATTGAATTCTCTCTCATTTGATTGCCCTTTTTCATCACCATCGTTATCTTCTTTCGAAACATTTTCCATCTGCAACAAAAATAAAATGAAATAACAACACCGGATGCTTATATGACTGGAAAAAGGTGGTAACCTTATACATTTTTTGTATTCCAGTATTTCTATTAAAACATAAAACTTAAATCTTTTTTAAGAATACACTTTTAGGAAACTAGCTCTCTTCAAAAATTCATGACAGCTATCTTGGATTTTTGGTGACCACCTTGGATTTTCACGCAAATATCGAATCAAAAGTGGGGAATTCTGGACAGAAGTCAGGGTAATATACATGTACATTTATTACTAACTAAGGGAGACTGATTTACTTTGTGTTCCGTTGGAAACATATAAAGAGAATAGTAACAAAGAGTTCAAAGAAATTGATAATCATGTTAAAAGGGCAGGTTGAGAATATTAGTGTCACAAAATATAGAAAAGATAAAGATAAAAGCCTTGCGAATGTAATATGAAATATGTGGGGTTGAAACAGTTTAAATAAACACATATCAGGTCAAACCAATTTTAATAAAGCAGGGCCATTGTTTGGCTTTTGGACTATTTTGTTAATGCATTATTAGCATTTAGATATTAGGCCCAACTGAGGCCCAACTCTTGTAGATTGTATATTTAACCTGTCTTTATCACTTTATCACATTGTTTTCAATAAAAAATAACCTCTAAGAATGTTTGATATAGAATTATACACATCAATGAAAAAGTGTCTCCACAAAAATATATCAGAAAATCACAACTTCTGACCAATTTTTTCATATCTTCAAGTGCATAATGAGAGTTTTATTTTTGAATATATATAGTGTTTGAATGAAAACTTCTCATGTAAATATAAGGTTGTGATGGTTATGCTTTGATAACTTTAAAATGTTCATGAATACAAAAAAAATGCTTTCACCAGCAGTGATAGTCATCTGGTAGAAAGAGACAAATATTAGTAATGTAAACTTTAATCATTTATTGATGTAATTCACAAATATTACAATACATTACAAAATATTACAAAATATTACCTGCCTTACATTAGTATTTGTGCAGAGGGTTTCCAGTTCTAGGCCTGGCTTCCTCCTGTCTATGTTTTCAGCCAATGTATGAATAATACTATCGAAATGTGGAGACAAACTATAAGAAGAGAGTGTGAGAAATGGCAAAAAATAGGTTGATTGTTCATGTGGCGCATTTTGGCTCTTGTGCTTTTTTTATCAATGTAATTAATCTTTGCTGTCTGAATCATGTCAAATGCAAATACAAATTTGGATTACTTACAACCACTGGAATTCTCTCCCTGATTATATTTCCCTGACAATTAGTAATAATTTGCATGACAATGCATGGAAAAAAAACATTTCTAGGCTCTATTTTAGCCTAATTTATGATATATTCTCAAATATATTATTATTTAAAATTAATTCCTTCAGCGGTTTAGGGGGTTAGAGACATCTAAAATATTTTGTATATCTTCCCTGAAAAACAGTTAATCCAAGAGTAGAAGAACTATGTCCTTTTAGCTTCCAAAAAAGATTATCAAATGTATACTTTCACATATTGTACTGTGATTGTGCTGATATGAGTTAGCAGGTTTGAATCTAGTATAAAAACTTTTACAAAGTCTGGTCCTGTGATCGATGCAGAATAGAATAGAATAGAACATAACTTCTTTGGTTGCATCCAACTAAATTTCTGCCTGCCTCACTATATTGTTACTTGTTTGATACATATTTCTAAAACAAACCCATTGCCAGTATTTATTCATATACAGAATAGAAATATTGCTGACTTGGAAAACATTGTTAATATCAGGCCTGGCACCTAGCTTTTCTCTGAAGTTTGTGTAATCAAAAGCCTTAAAAATCAGGGAAATAAAGGTCTTTTGAAGAGTCCAAGAACTCAGTTTTGCTTCATTGAGAGAAATTATGAGATTTATAATAATGTCTTGATAACTCAACAAACCAGCTGTGAAATTAAAGGTTCTGATCATTAAAATATAATATATCTTAATATAATATATAATATACCAGCATAATATATATAATATAATATACCAGCAGCAGCTAAGTAAGGGGTAAGTTGTAAAACTGGTTCAAATGTAGTTCAATGTATATAACCAGCAATCAAAGATCAAAGGGTCATTCCCCCCACCAATGTCCCAGATATTATGTAACGTTATATAACATGCAGGGGACAATCCACAAAGGAAAATAGAGGAAAAGAGGTAACAAACACACATGAACAATCACACACAGACACAGATAAGATAAGATTGACAAACACACAGAATGACAGACAGAACATTTACCCCAGTACTGCATAAGCTTTGCTAACAGAGTCTGCACAGCTAAAAAGAACAGATCCAGACATTCGCATAAATAAAATATTTATTTCTTTGTTTGTTTGTTTGGCGTTTTTACATCACTTTCAACATTATTTCAGTTATTTCGTGATGAGACCTACTTGTAGCAGATATAGTGCTGCCTCACTGAATTCTCATGTCGCAGGTCCTTGACATGACAACCCACCTGGTCACAGATTTACAAGGACAACGGGTTAACCCTTTAGGCACGGGCCTCAGCTCATGTGTGAAATTGTATCATGAATTCAATCTCGGCACGGCCGGGGATCGAACCCACGACCTTTGGATCACCACAGAGGAACTGGTGCTAATAAGCTGGCGCTCTAACCACCTGCGCCACGGCCCGTGGCCTATTTATTTCTTATCATGATAAAAACAATAATAGGTTTCTTCTAAAAGAACAAAGGCAAATTGACAATAAAGCTAAATAATATTCATTATCAAAATTTATCCAAAGATCCAGGTACAATACAATTAATACAATAAATTTTTCAATACAATTATAGATCACAATTCCCAAACCATGAGATCTCCTTCATAATATCATGTTAATAAAATGACCACCAACACCACCTATACGGTTTGAAAAAGACTAGAGAGATTTATAATTATCAATTTAAAAGTTCAATTGATATCACACATGGATCTATTACTGATTTGTTTGTTTGTGGTTTTACATCACTTTCAACATTATTTCAGTCATTTCGTGATGAGACCTACTTGTGACAGATATAGTGCTGCCTCACTGAATTGTCATGTCGCAGGTCCTTGACATGACAACCCACCCGGTCACAGATTTACAAGGACAACGGGTTAACCCTTTGGCACGGACCTCAGCTCATGTGTGAAATTGTATCATGATTTCAATCTCGGCATGGCCGAGGATCGAACCCACGACCTTTGGATCACCACAGAGGAACTGTTGCTAATAAGCTGGCGCTCTAACCAACTGCGCCACGGCCCGTGGCCCATCTATTACTGAAATAGCTCAGTTGGGTTAAGCATTTGCCATGGGACCAGGGAGTCCCTTTCCACAGCCTGTCCACTTCCTACCAAGCTCTCTGAACAGACATTGGCAGGTACCAGCACTACATAAAACATATCATTTGCATTTTATTAGGATAAGCAGAAGGCTTTTTTCTTCAAAACCTGTCCCTACAATACAATTTGCCATATATATCTATCTTCAAAAACAAAAAACAATATAACTTTAAACCTGCTTTCACACATTTTTGAACTAGTATGAATAATATTTCATTAAAAGTCAATAGAAATATTTTGAACGAGTTAAATATAAAACTCAACAAATACCAGATCTATAGCTTTCATATTAAAGAAAATTTGGACCTGGCATAATTTGTTTGTTTGTTTGTTTGGGGTTTTACATCACTTTCAACATTATTTCAGTCATTTCGTGATGGGACCTACTTGTAGCAGATATAGTGCTGCCTCACTGAATTGTCATGTCGCAGGTCCTTAACATGACAACCCATCCTGGACCTGGCATAATTTTGCCTTGTTATATATATATGCAGTACTTATATTTTTTACTGCTGATTACATCTTTATTTACACTTATGTGCATACTTCTGTATAGCAGAAGGTAGACTAGAAAAAAAATCATATCTTTTAAATAAAGAGAAAGATTTTCAAGTGTCCAATTAAATAGCTCATATAAAATCACTGAGATATATTTGTCCATATTAAATAAAATTTACACCTGTCATATTGAAATATAAACAGTTTGTTTCTTAACTAGGGTTGCAAATGCCAAGAGGCTTTATATAAATATTATTTCTTAAAGAAAGCTTTGCCACCCTATTCATTATTCAAGTACATCATTACATTTTTTACTGCTGATTACATCTTTATTTACACTTATGTGCATACTTCTGTATAGCAGAAAGTAGACTAGAAAAACCATATCTTTTAAATAAAGAGAAAGATTTTCAAGTGTCCAATTGAATAACTCAATAACTTGTCAATCTGCTGGAATTTTCTTAATCCATGGATGCTAACCCTTCTATACAAATACAGTGATATGACCATTTCTATTAAAAGGACCAGGAATCAACTTTAATATAAAATTGGTAACTGATAACCTGAGTCTCTAAATATACTATAAATATAAATGTCAAATTCTAAATGTATAAAAAGTGTTTAAAAAATATTTTTTGGATTATCTTTGTCAAAGTTTACAATTTGTAAAATAATGATATTATTCATTGAAGAATTCAGGATCTTATAACAGAGATCCGGTTTATTCATTTTGCTTTATCAGGCAGACGAAACATCCACTTCTTCAGTTTTTCTTTGTTTATTCTCACATATATCTTTAATAAAGTAGTTGATGAGAAATATGGAAGATGTGAGGATGATAATGGAACCGGAAAACACGTAACACAAGTCATAGGACCCAGTGTGGTCCTTGATGAGTCCTGAAACAGACAAATAAACTGGATGATACATGCCAAATGATCCATTTTATTTCTTGATAAAATATTTAAAAGAAAAAAAATGTGAATAACACGTCATCAGATTCTGTTTGCCATTTGATGAATCTTGAAAATGAATATGATCATAATTTCAGATCCTAAGAGATAAGATCGCCACTAAAATATGATCATCTAGACCATCAAACAAAGTTTTAATGAGTAATTCAACAGCATTGTTTTCTTTTTTATTCGTTTGTTTGATTTACTGGTATTTGAACAAAAAATTAGACGAGGAAAAAACTGTTTTATTGCAAATTTAGTATTTGGCTTAGAAATCTGTAAATCCCTGTTTTAATTCTTACCAATTAAAGGCTAATACATGTATTCCTAAAAGTAAACAAATGCCTAATCAGTAATGAGAAATCAAAACATTTTTCTGCCCATTCATATTCTACTTGGTCCTCATGCCAACGTCATGCCTCTGTCATCAAGTTTGTCAATATTCTAACTTTCCACTTTTTATGTGAAAGCATTTTTGTAAAATACTGACAAAAATATATATTTCACCACACAAAATTTGGAAGGATTCAAAATATCCAGAGGCAAAGAATGTTGAGCATACCATTCTGCTGGATTCTAATTTAAATAATCTTTATTTTCAGATTAATTTGATTTGTTTATGCAAATTTTAACTCAAACTTTCCAAACTCTGATGTTCCAAATTAATTCTAATTATACCTTGAATAAAGTCCACTTCAGTTTTGTGTCGTGAAACAAACTCCATTTTGTGATGAATTCAAACCACATAAAATGTGCCCTTTCTTGGTACATTATATTCTAAATTCAGACAAATTAAATCTGAATATTTACTCACCCCCGACAGGTGGTCCCAGCAAGTTTCCAACTCCCTGAAACGCTATCACAAATCCAACTGTACTGGACATCTGGGCCTTGTCCACAAACTCTGACACAATGGTGGCCCTCTGGCCGTGGAAACCCCCCTCCACCAGGCCGAATAAGATGGTCACTATCACAAATCCCACATAGGAAGACATGGCCCCATTGACCAGGGCAAATGCTCCCATTGGAATCCCCAAAAGTGCATGGAACAAACGGCGCCTGTAAAACAAATAATTTGAATACATTCACCTTGCATTTATTTTTTTTGTTTGATAAAGTATTATAGCAACTACATGCATATCAAAATTTCCAAAAAATCAACTTCAAATAGAAAAATGTATAAAAAAAATACCTGTGACGAACTCTCTTGAGATCAAAGAAAAAACCCCAGAGAAATCTGCCGACCATGTCAGAGGCGCCGACCACAGACAGAAGCAGGGCAGCCTGGGATTCTGAGGCCCCGTACTCCCTGGCAATCCCAGGCAAGAATGTTAAAAAGGTCATGGTGCACACAGACATCGCAGTGATCTGTAACCCATATAGAATAAAGGTGGCATTCTTTAATATCTCCATGTTCTTCCCACATTTTGCTGACAGGCATTTCTTAGTCTTGCACTGGTCTGTGCTTGCTTGAGCAGTAAGCAGTCTATTTTGTTCCTGATCTGAATTTGCAGAATGTGAATTATCTACATTTTTGGACGTTTTTCTGAACTGCGGTAGTGGTCTAAACAGGGACCCACTGACACAGTTATTAAGCATCAAGGCACCCGTGATGAGCATCGCCCCATAAAAGCCTTCCAACCTCAGAAGCACTGCAATGATGGGGGCTAAAGCAACAGTGCCAAATCCACTGCCCATGGTTGCTATGGCCATAGCCTTGCCTTTCTTCTTTTCAAAATACTGACCAACAATGATGTATGATGGAGTGAACACACATGCCCCACCTATACCTGAAAACAGACATATATTGTCTTTTTAAGCAAAACCTCCTTTGTGTGGCAAATATGAAGGGAAGACAAATTAAAAATTATTTTCCAATCTAAGAGCTATGTATGATACCCAAACATTGTCCTGCAGGTATTTTTTTTAAAACTTTGTTGTATGAAAGACTATTTTCACGTGGTATCAAACATAGCCAAACTAAAACCATAAAAATGGCTCAATATTTAACCACCCCAAAGATTTCATGTGATACTTTTAATGTAAAATGTAACAAGGAATGCTTACCAGCTAACACACTGAAGCTGAAGTACAGATAGAGAAGACTAGAGGCAAACGCACTGATAACACATCCCACGCACATCAGTATACCACCAACAAACACCACACGACGGCATGTAAACCTGTCACATAGCATTCCTGCCACTGGACCTGATATAGAAACAATTATATATCAAAAAAGGTGATCATAAGAGGACATTTTATCACCTTGGGTGTTCAATAACAAAATCAACCTCATTTTCTTATTCACCTTGAATTCTTTTAAATTTCTGTCAACATAATCATGAAAAATAATGACTGATATTTTTGCTCCTACCTAGCATTTGTCTGAATGTGTTGTGTAAGGACACCACCCACGCTGTGGCTGACGAACTTTGTTGAAATTTGTCGAGTAACACCAGGTAAAATATTCCAAAAGATCTGCCCAATCCCACCACCAGGAAATGGGCCAAGGTGCTTCCCAGCACCACCATCCAGCCCCAGCCTCCATCCAGATGCAGTTTGACAGGTTCCCTCACCTCTCCTGAGGCAGCACGTCTTGTGGTGGTGGTGCCCCCTTGTGGAGGATCTGGGAGGACATTTTCAGAGAGTACAGCCTGGGTCTGTGGGACACCATTGAAATCTTTCTCATTTGATTGCCCTTTTTCATCACCATCGTTATCTTCTATCGAAACATTTTCCATCTGCAACAGAAATAAAATAAAATAACGACACATCATACTTACCAGTATATGACTGGAAAAAAGTGGTAACCTTATACATTTTTTGTATTCCAGTATTTCTATTAAAACATAACCCCCTCGTTGATAGCTCTGCTGACTTAAATGAAAACACATGAACTGTATAACTAGCAAACATTTTGTGGGCTCTGTAGGCCAGTCCAGTCACTTTCCATGCATTTATAAGAAATGCACAGTAATTGTCCACCTCCTACAAAACACTGCTTCAGACTTTCATTTCTCTAGTTGCCTACCTTATTCTTTGCTGTTTCAAAATCACAACTACAATAGGGTTCCAGTCCAACCATAGCTTGTGACATATGTCTCAAGGGCCAACACACTGAAATGTCTGATGTTGAAGATAAATTTCTGAAGTTGGTTGGCTGAATGTTGGACATGTGTGTCAAAATCTTTGGTGAACACTGACAACACTTTGTGGTTGCCATGCATGCCCAATATTTAGTATCTCCAGTTCGAAAGATATCAGACATTTCTGTAAAGATTTAATTTCCTCTTATAAGTGGTTGCTGAGATATGCTCTGTACAAAATTTGTGACCTCGGGGTCATTGGACTAAGATTAATGGTGGCATCAATAACATTTGAAGGAATCTGAATCTTCGCCTCTATATCTAACTCTATAAAAGATTTTTAAAATATATTACTGGTAATTTTGGAAAAGATTTTTAAAGAAATGTTGACAGATGGAAGGACAGACAGACATTTCCCCAAAGGACCTATAAGATTTCCTAAAGGTCTGCAACTTCAAAGAAGTCAGCAGGTCTAAAAATGATGACTTTATAACAAAAAAATAGGTATATTGATGACTTGCTTTCTAAATTAATTGATCTTTTTTCAGAATATACTTTTAGGAAGTTTACAGTGTGAATGCTCAAAACTGGCTCTCTTCACAAATTCATCACAGCCATCTTGGATGTTTGGTTTTTGGTGGATTTTCACACAAAGATCAAATCAAAAGTGGGGAGGTCTGGACAAAAGTAAGGGTAATATCAAATTATTACTAATTAAGGGAGACTGATTTACTTTGC
This sequence comes from Amphiduros pacificus, assembly GCA_949316495.1. Classification (NCBI taxonomy): domain Eukaryota; kingdom Metazoa; phylum Annelida; class Polychaeta; order Phyllodocida; family Hesionidae; genus Amphiduros; species Amphiduros pacificus. Next base: position 39,746,035 of record OX439001.1, on the reverse strand, counting down.
ACTTAATTCTGCATTAAAATATAAAACAATATATCGCATAGCACTTGATCAAACCTGTGATTTTGTGTTCCATTGGAAACACAAGAAAATAGTAACAAAGAGTATTCAAAGAAATTGATAATCGTGTTAAAAGAACAGGTTGAGACTATTAGTGTCACAAAACATAGAAAAGAAAAGATAAAAGCCTAGCGAATGTAACATGAAATTTGTGGGGTGAAACAGCTTAAGTAAACAAATATCAGGTCAAACAAATTTGTATAAAGTAGGGCCATTGTTTAGTTATTGGACTATTTTGTTAAGGCATTATCGTTTAGATATTAGGCCCAAATGACAAAAGCAAATGGCCTCCAATATGCAAGACTTTTGTAGATTGTATATTTAACCTGTCTTTATCACATTGTTTTTGATAAAAAAAATAAACTCTAAGAATGTTTTACATAGAATTATAAACATCAAAGGAAAAGTGCCTTCATGGAAATATATAAGAAAATCACAACTTCAGACCAATTTTCTCACATTATCAAGTGCATAATGAAAGTTATATTTTGAATATATATATTGTGTATGAATAAAAACCTCTCAATATAAGGTTGTGATGGAAATGCTTTGATAGCTTTAAATTGTTCATGAATACAAAAGAAATGCTTTCACCAGCAGTGATAGTCATCTGGGAGAAAGAGACAAATATTAATAATGTAAACTTTAATCATTTATTGATGAAATTCACAAATATTACAAAATATTACAAAATATTACCTGCCTTTCTTTAGTGTTTGTGCAGAGGGTTTCCAGTTTTAGGCCTGGCTTCCTCCTGTCTATGTTTTCAGCCAATGTATGAATATTACTATCGAAATGTGGAGACAAACTAGAAGAGAGTGTGAGAAACGGCAAAAAATAGGTTGATTGTTCATGTGGCGCATTTTGGCTCTTGTGCTTTTTTGACCAAGGTTATTAGGCTTTGTTATCTCAAGCATGTCAAATGCAAATACAAATTTGGATTACTTACAACCACTGGTATTCTCTTCCTGGTTATATTTCCCTGACAATTAGTAATAATTTGCATGACAATGCATGAAAATAAAACATTTCTAGGCTCTATTTGAGCCTAATTTAAGATATATTCTCAAATATATTATTTTAAATTAATGGATTTCTTCAGCAGTCTAGGGGGTTAGAGACATCTGAAATATTTTGTACCATGTCAATATTTTTTACCAAAAATAAACCATGTATATCTACCCTGAAAAACAGTTACTCCGAGAATAGAAGAATTATGTCCTGTTAGCTTCCAAAAAAGATTATCAAATGTATACCTTCACATATTGTACTGTGATTGTGTTGATGTGAGTTAGCAGGTCTGAATCTGGTGTAAGAACTTTTATGAAGTCTGTTCCTGTGATCAATGCAGAATAGAATAGAATAAAACCTAACTTCTTTGGTTGCATCCCAATAAATTTCTGCCTGCCTCACTATATCTTTTATTGTTTAATACATATTTCCAAAGCAAAGCCATTGCCAGTATTTATTCATATACAGAATAGAAATATTGCTGACTTGGTAACATTGTTAATATCAGGCCTGGCATTTAACTTTTCTCTGACGTTTGTGAAATTAAAAGTCTTAAAAATCAGGGAAATAAAGGTCTTTTTAACACTTATTAAAAGATATTTCAGCTCATCTTTCATGGGTGTTTTCAGCTAAATATTATATTTTGGTACCGGGTACCCAATATAAAATATTGTTCATAAAGTAAAGACCATTGTTTTATGTTTGAGCTATAACTTTGAAACTCTTGCAAAGCCAATTGCTTCATTGAGAGAAACTAGGAGATTAATAATTTAATGTCTTGATAACTCAGCAAACCAGCTGTGAAATCAAAAGGTTCTGATCACTTATAACAAGTGTTGATTTTTAAAAAATCAAGCTCACGTAAGTTGCAAAATCCCAATACAAAATCCAAAATCCTTGATAAAATCCGAGAAAATCTTCTTACTCTACTACGCACTCACAAATCATTTCTGAAACAAAAGCGCCATCTGACGGTGTAAGCAGAATAAATGTGCCAAAACATGGCCGCCATGGACCGATAATCGGGGTATGCTCCATAGACTTCCAGCTTATCATGTCAAAACCTCGAACATTCAGACCAGTCAAAACAAGTCAAAACAAACGCGAGCGAAAAAAGAGAATTTATCTTTCAGTCTTCAAGTAAAATAAAGGTCTTGAAGGTTTCATAGGCCAAATAAGGCCATTAAAGGTTATAAAGGCTCCAAGGCCAATTCAAAGGTTTCCTTACCAGCCCTGTAATTAATATTAGTAATAATACAAACAAGTAATACAAATAAATAAACCACAAATAAAATCAGTCATTTGTAAATGCAAAGCCAAACAGTCAGGATCGAGCTGCTGCTTTTCCCGCCAGGAGAAACATTTTACTTTTAAATGAGATCCTCATGTCATCTGTAGAATAACTGTACAATGTCAGTACAATTCACTCAATTTATTTCAAAAAGGAAAAACATAAAGGTAAATGGTTTGTAAGATCTGTCAACATCGACTGTTTTATTACACTATCATTTCCCAATGGGTGACTTTTCACCATTAAAAATACATTATTGGTCAAACAGGAGGACTTGTTGTTTGGTTTTGACAAGTTTGGCTGGATGCTGTCAACCAACACTGCTACACTTTGAGGCATGCACATTTTGACATTTGTAGCAGTGTTGATTGCCATCCTATAGTATCTCAACATTGATGGTTTTATTTCAATAGAGACAAGTCAAGGATGAGCTCTGTAGCATCCGCAAACACTTACATGCACCGAGTAACCAGATATTTTTAAATGGTTCTTTGTGGTTTAAAATGAGGCAAATTGCAAAAGCAATCAGCCATTAAAGGAAACTCAATTTCGACTGCAAAGGAACTTTCATCATTGCAAGGCACATGGAGATCTAAAATTAAGAATCTACAACAAATCAGCTGTAAAACTAAAGCCAATGAAAATTCTGATCAGTTTGCTGGCCTGTGTGTTCATATCTGTTCGACTGTGGTGTGTTTGACAATGGCAAAGAAGTCTGTACCAAGATCAACAGTCGGCCTTCTGGAGAAGTTACTCTGTAACTGCTCAAAACTCAGAAAATCAACTTACAGAAGGCTGTTTGACCCTGAAAGCCAAATTAACGTTGAGAAGAGAACGTAAAAAGTGGTCAATGACAATTCAATTGAAATAATACAGTTTGAACAGGCATGGTTGAACAGGTCACAGTTAAACATGGGAAGGGTGGAGTTGAAATAAAGGCAATCTGTCATAAAAAACAAAGATGTCAAAGGTATGAAAGGCTAGAAAATGCTATGTAAGGATTAAAACAAGAAAAAGTGGTAATCCACATGTATTCGTTTGTTTGTTTGTTTGGGGTTTTACATCACTTTCAACATTATTTCAGTCATTTCTTGATGAGACCTACTGTAACAGATATAGTGCTGCCTCACTGAATTGTCATGTTGCAGGTCCTTGACATGACAACCCACCCGGTCACAGATTTACAAGGACAACGGGTTAACCCTTTAGGCACAGGCCTCAGCTCATGTGGGAAATTGTATCATGAGTGTAATCCACATGTAACATGGATGAGAAAAAAATTAACAAACTAACCAAAACTGTCAACAAACAGAACAAAAATTTAAATAAACAGAACAAAAATTACAACAAACAAATCAGAAAGTAAATCAAACATAAAAAACATACAAAATGAAATATCTTTATTCTTCTTTTAAAAACATTTAATTTGGTATATGAACGATCTTTTTAGCACAACTTTATGCAAAGATGTGCCTTTTCACGCTCGATTATGTAAGTTGCCCTAATATCGCTCATGCGCTATCGGAAATCATCGATCAGACTTTTGCATGTCATTTCTGTTTTAATTGTCCGATTTACACCAAATTTGAAATAAACTTACTGAAAATTCCGTGTTCTAGCGATTGGGAAGCATTTCCAAGCAATTTAAAGAGATAATTTTATGAAACAATGGACGAACACGATGACATAGTTTTGAACGTTCTGCTTTTACATCACGCACTTCTTTTCTTTTGTTTACTTCTTTTATTTAAGTATTCATACACCCGGGCGCATGCGCAAATTGGAATCTTGCATGCACACGGACGAACACTCCCCAGTGGCGTCAGTTGCTTGAACAATATTGACCACAGAAAAAACTGAATCACAAACCACAGGAAATGAATACGCATTTCCCATGATCGTACCGATCACAGAATAACACAGATAGTTCCTTTTTTTGACAAGCATTGCCGATAGGCAAAAGGAAACATCCGTGTTACAAAAAATTGGGCTTTACTGGGGCTGAATACCATGGGTAATGTAAAACCATGGACTAAATAGAGATCTCTATTTAATCCATATTCCGATTGCCGATCTCCATGTTGTTGTTTTTTTCCCCATTGAAAAGTACACACCGGAACTGTACAACTTTACCAGAACCAGAACTGTACAACTCCACTATATTTAATCATTGGTCGGAGAGATTGGCAGGGGGCCTATGGTAAAACCTTGGAAATTTAGCTTTGTTGAAACCAAAGAGAAAGATCTATTTTTTCTCTATGTTGAGACAAAGCTCACTTTGAACTTACCTTATGCTGTTAGGTTTTCTGCTTTTCCTATTGTGCTACTCTCGGTGGGATGCCGATTGGTTTTGCCGAATAAACTTATTGTACTTCAATACAAATCGCAATGTCAAAGTCAAAAACACTTTAAATGTCAGGAATGACAAGACTCAAGAGACCTTAAGGCTTAATTATCGTCCAGACAAATACACACACCGGTAAATTTTGAATTATCAACTTTCACCGAGATCTATTTGAATTCAAATGTAGTTAAATTTCGATTAACCACCATTTTGTTTGTGGTATCAATATCATAAGCCTGATAAAGAATCAAATTAAGATGATCTTTCCACAGAACGAACAGCAAATGTTTCGTGCCCGCACGTTCATGATGTTGCATGTGACTGACCTAATTTCAGTAACCAGGTCATATACTGTCCTAATTTCGAGAAGAGACACCTGGTGGAAAATAAGCAAAATATTTATATTTTCTTTTCAAAAATTATTTCTTTCTAGGTTTTCAAATTTTAATATCTCCACATGATTAGATTGAATAAATCCCCTTTATCATTGGCCATTTTACTGTATTATATTCTATATGTGTAATAAAATGGCCCTAAGGTTTTATTACTGTTTTAGTGATTGGTGAATATACAAGCTGCTTATAACCTGATAATTATGTGATAATATCTTTTAGCTATGTTCAACTCAGACAGCATGAATAAATAAATGTAATAATAAAATATAATATTACTGCCCCACTTCTGTCTGAGTTATCATCTCTTGCGGGAGTTATGCCATTTTTTTAATCTTTGGCTGGCAGTTCATTCAAGGGACATGCCACATAATTGGACATATCAGAATAAGACATATCAAAGTCTTAGACACATCATATACCTGAATGCTAAATTATGTACTGTTTTGGTTTAAATAATGATCTGTGAAATAATGCATTTTGTTGTGCGCAGAAAATTTAAGAAGGCATCATACTTTGTTTGGATTTTTAAAAATATTGAAAATATTTATATATTTATATATCCATATATTCAAAAAATGTTTTAATAAATGAACAAATACTTTTGAAAATGTTTCTGCTGATGAAATATGAATTATCACATGAATAACGAGACAAATCACTTTTATATTATTATTTATTTGCAAATCTCTTATAGGTAGGTAATTGCAAAATATGATTTATCTGTTAATTAAAATCTTGAGTTTTAAAACGAAAATTTCGATTCAAATATAACTTTAATTAAATAATCGATTTTACATATCTATTTGACACGCAAATCTCGAGCCAAATATACCAATTCTTTGTTCAAAATAGTCAAGTCAAATGGGAGCTACAAAACACCAAGCTCCCATGAATGCTAAACGAAGAACTGATTTGGTTTTATGATCTGTGAAATAATGCATCTTGATATCAAAAATTCGATTTCGAATATCACGTATTCATTTCCACAATGAGATGCTTCCATAATGAGATGTTTAATAGACTTTATAAACTATATAAATTGAGAAAAGGACATTCCAATGTCAAGCATGTCAGTAACCACTAATAATCTTGTCCTACAATTCCATTAGATTGAAATAACCATGTACTTTATTTGACTGTTATCATACCTTATGACCCTTTTTATGCTGCGAGGCTCCATACAGGGAGGGGACCGAAGCTCAGTCAAAAACTACACATATGCGTGTGTGTGTGAAATAACTTTATAAATAAATATATGATAGGAAAATATCATCTGAAAATAAAACACAAAAAAATACAAAAAACACACACACAAAATATAACATTTTATAAAGTACTAAGAAATCTGTTTTATTTTTTATTCACCATTTTTTGCAATTTTTCACAGTTCCTCCCCAGATCTGCTCTGACTCTGCTTGGTGAGTTACATACTGCCTCTGCTAGTACAGGCATGAAAGTGAGGTTATTTGTTCCACAGAGAAAGGTGTTGTTGCACTACCCAGCATCCACAATGCCCGCCTTCTTTGAATCCAAAACAAGGTCCTGCCACCAAACATGTGCACATGTCATAAACAAGTCATAAAGGACGGATCATTAACCATTCAAGGGGGTGAATATATAATGTAAAATACTTTTTACTTGTTTTTGGTGCGAAAATTAAATATTGGGATTGGCATTGCTCAAGTAAAGAAAAATCTGGTTTTATTAAACTTACCTACCCATTGGTCCGTCCCCACGATGCAGTTTATTTTGACTGCCTATTTTGTTATTGATTGAGTTTCTAGTCCCCTTCTTGTGGGACCCAGGCAACATAAAAAAATGTCCAAGTGGGATGGTAACAGCGCAAATTTTGTTATTATGTTGTACTCACACTTTAACCATGACAATGACACCAATTGGTCATGTCACAAAATATTTGACTCAGTGCCTATTGGCTGCTAAAATTAACTTGTACTGGGTGTGCTCTCTCAAAACTGCGGCCAGTTCTGGTCTATACTTACACAGCCAGTAATAAACCCAGGAGAGGGATACTCTGCTCAAAGGGATATGGGAAAAATCAGGTGAACAAGATAAATCTGATTGTGGGTAATATCACCATTTACTGCCAGGCCTCAAAAGCAAATATGAGAATATAAATTTTGCACCAGGATTTAGAGCAAGATATTGCAAGTTACAAATGCAAGACGTTTGGCATTTTTTTCTTGTATTGTTTGACGGTATATGAGTGGCAATTGACGTATATATGTGTGAAGAACATATATTCACCCTCAAATCAATAGTGAACGCATCAGTGAAAAACGAAGTACTTTGAAAATCTAATTGAAAATGGTAGCATGGACATTCATTGAAGAACCACCTTAAAAGTTAAATAAATGTAACTTCATACAATATAAGACAATTGTGCATTGCTCCCATTGACAGGATAGTGTTTGATTCGAGTGCTCAGTTTGTAGGTTTTGTATTCAACCAAAATTTGTTGGGAGAAAAATTTGTAACTCGACATCAAACGTGACTATTTCTACTTCCAGCAAAATCCTGAATCTGCTTCTAACACTATCCAACATTTGCTTTTTGTACTAAAATACCTGATCTTCTTGTTATAAAATCATACTTCTTGTAATGTTTTGTATCAGTTATGTGCAAACATGCCTTGAACTGATATCTCTGAAGGCTGCAGTAAACTGCAAAGAACGACCATCGGTCAATATTACCAATATTACATGGTTTATATCAAATGATTATATATATATATATATATATATATATATATATATATATATATATATATATATATATATATATATATATATATATATATATATATATATATATATATATATATATATATATATATATATATATATATATATATATAAAATATTGTGAGACAAATTACTGAAATTGATATGGTCCGTCATGTGCACATAGACACAACAACATAAAATATTATATAAATACTTATCTTATCAAGCTTATCTCTTGCTTTGTGCTGCAAATCTCACAGGCCTGCGTCAGAAAGAATAAATCAAGTATTTCAGACTATAAAGTCAGTAACAGAGAAGCTCTCTGTCATTTCGCTCCTCCAGACAGAGAAGAGCATGATGGGTCGGATTTTCTTTGTAGCTTTATTTTTGTCTGCCTCTTTAGCCTGGTTAGTATATGTGGTATTAGTTATTATTGGCCTACCTTTTTGTTTTCCATAAAATAAATAACACTTTGTTGCACTTTGCTGTTGCCTGACTGGTCCTTGCTTTTTTTTCATTTTCGCAGTTGAGGGAGGGGGGGGGGTATGGTTCAATGAGATTTTACCTCTTGGTGTCGGCTGACTGGGCATTGTTGATATTTATATATATTTATACATACTGACAGGGGGAAGGAAGTATGTTTCTATGAGAATGAGGACGGTGTGGGTGATAACCCGTGGTGCTTCCACGATGACTTCCCGTTTGATAACATGCCTCTCCCGGATCACCCGTGTACCATCACACCCTCGTTCACCCTCTTCACCAGGACTACTCCACCAGAGGGCGTGCCACTGGTAGACTGGGGAGACTGCCGAAATCAGATGATCGTGAGACTGGCGTAAGTTGCAACTCATTGTGAAATTCAGATATAGTTTCTTGCACAAGATCAGTTTTGATCCATGCACTATACGACATGTATATTTGCTTTGCGCACTGTACTTACACTACACTGCACTTGCTTCTTGCGTTAATATTTTGTAGATTTGCTCCTTGCACTATAGTAAATTTGCTCCTTCCACTATAGTATATTTGCTCCTTGTACTGCAGTATATTTGCTCCTTCCACTATAGTATATTTGCTTCTTGTACTATAGTATATTTGCTCCTTCCACTATAGTATATTTGCTTCTTGTACTATAGTATATTTGCTCCTTCCACTATAGTATATTTGCTCCTTCTACTATAGTATATTTGCTCCTTCCACTATAGTATATTTGCTCCTTCTACTATAGTATATTTGCTCCTTCCACTATAGTATATTTGCTCCTTGCACTATAGTATATTTGCTCCTTGCACTATAGTATAGTTTCTCCTTCCACTATAGTATATTTGCTCCTTCCACTATAGTATATTTGCTCCTTCCACTAGAGTATATTTGCTCCTTCCACTATAGTATATTTGCTCCTTCCACTATAGTATAGTTTCTCCTTCCACTATAGTATATTTGCTCCTTCCACTATAGTATATTTGCTCCTTCCACTATAGTATATTTGCTTCTTGTACTATAGTATATTTGCTCCTTCCACTATAGTATATTTGCTCCTTCTACTATAGTATATTTGCTCCTTCCACTATAGTATATTTGCTCCTTCCACTAGAGTATATTTGCTCCTTCCACTATAGTATATTTGCTCCTTCCACTATAGTATAGTTTCTCCTTCCACTATAGTATATTTGCTCCTTCCACTATAGTATAGTTTCTCCTTCCACTATAGTCTTGGGTTAATATTTTCTTTGTTCCTTGCACTACAGTAGATTTGCTCCTTGCACTATAGTAAATTTGCTCCTTCCACTATAGTATATTTGCTCCTTGCACTATAGTAAATTTGCTCCTTCCACTATAGTATATTTGCTCCTTCCACTATTGTATATTTGCTCCTTACACTATAGTATATTTGCTCCTTCCACTATAGTATATTTGCTCCTTACACTATAGTATATTTGCTCCTTCCACTATAGTATATTTGCTCCTTACACTATAGTATATTTGCTCCTTACACTATAGTATATTTGCTCCTTCCACTATAGTATATTTGCTCCTTCCACTATAGTATATTTGCTCCTTCCACTATAGTATATTTGCTCCTTCCACTATAGTATAGTTTCTCCTTCCACTATAGTATATTTGCTCCTTGCACTATAGTATATTTGCTCCTTCCATTATAGTATATTTGCTCCTTGTAATATAGTATATTTGCTCCTTGCACTATAGTATAGTTTATCCTTGTACTATAGTATATTTGCTCCTTGTACTATAGTATATTTGCTCCTTCCACTATAGTATATTTGCTCCTTACACTATAGTATATTTGCTCCTTCCACTATAGTATATTTGCTCCTTCCACTATAGTATATTTGCTCCTTTCTCTATAGTATATTTGCTCCTTCCACTATAGTATATTTGCTCCTTCCACTATAGTATATTTGCTCCTTCCACTATAGTATATTTGCTCCTTCCACTATAGTATATTTGTTCCTTCCACTATAGTATATTTGCTCCTTGCACTATAATATATTTGTTCCTTCCACAATAGTAGATTTGCTCATAACACTATTTTACCTCTGCTCATTGCTCTGTACTCCCATTTACTTCAATATACTTCATTTGCTTCTTGCACTAAACATTTTTTTTCATTTGGTAATTCTATATAATAAATGCGCTCAAGGTTGCACTCGTTGCCACCTTACTCGAAGTTTAAAACCCATGAATAAATTTAGAAACAATCAGCTTTGTATTAATAAACATCGGCCTTAGAGTTATGCTGATCATTGCTTTTCTGAAATAGTCAGCATTGTTAAAAACTTGTTGATCATGGAGCCCATGTCCGGTGCGGGTTTGAAGTAAAAGGATAAAGAAGAGTTTATGGGAAACGATAGCATTTTCATCAAGAGACATCAAAAGTGATCTTAAAAACCCTTTTCTGTACACAAAATAATCCTTATTAAATGCTATGGTAGGTCAGCAGAAGAGTATGATCCCTCCAAGAAGACGATGTGGATGACCCACGGATATCTCCAGAATGGAAACACGGGATGGCTGCATGACATGAAGGATGGCGTGCTGGAATGGGTCAGCTCCAATCTTATATTTATACCGGCCTACGGATTATTACTTAGGAATTTAAATGTTATATCTTACAGTATACTTAAAGGATATATACAGAATTAAGTAATCTTTGCAATTATTGTTTTTGAAAAAAATATTCTGTAATTATTTCTACATTTTCAAAAAGTTATTATTGCATTATTTAAGTATTTCTTCCAATTTTTCCTTCTTTTTTTATAATTTTTTGTTACATATTTTTCTTGTATTTTTTGTATTTCTTATATTTTTCTGCACTTCTTGTATATTTTTTATATTTCTTTTATTTTTCTGTCCCTCCTGCATATTTTCTGTATTTCTTGTACCATTCCTGTGCTGGTTTTATCAACCAGGAAGACGTGAACGTGATAGTGGTGGGCTGGGTGTACGGGTCTCTAGAGCTGTGGTACCCTCAGGCCGCCTCCAGCACGCAGGTGGTAGGGGCTGCCATAGCTGAGGTGGCTAACGTGGCCCTCTCCCTGGGTGCCTCCTACAAGAACCTCTGGTGTATCGGGCACAGTCTCGGCTCTCACCTCTGCGGACACGCCGGCAGAAGGACAACTCTCGGCAGAGTCACAGGTCTATAATCTGTCTTACTACATTTGTATTTAGTCACCGAAACCAGCTATTATTCTCAGAAAATGTGTGATAATTAATCTGTCTGCTGTCCCACCCCATTTCTACAACAATTGGAATGTGCTTATGTTTGTTTCTCATGTATATATGAATATTAATGACGAGCACATATTGCTTGGAAAAAATGGCTGGCTATATCTGCCTCCATCCATGAGAGAGGGGGCTGCAGCTCAATGAAATACTCTCTGTATAATAGTCATTTAACAGATTTTTTCTCGACTCAACTTGTCATTATCTTGGTGCTAAATTAACATTTTGAATATTTCATATTGACAGGTTTGGATCCAGCTGGACCTTGGTTTGAAGGTCGTGGCACAGTAGAGAATGGTTTGGGGCCTGACTCCGCCGAGTTCGTGGACGCTTGGCACACTCACGGGTCAGCAAACATCGTCATCAACACGGGCACGCTGGAACCAAGGGGACATGTAAGTGGACACTATTAGACATTAGACAAATGTCCCGTATGTTCCTGTCAGATGAGACCCACAAGGTGCCCGCTGATCACAGCTGGAGTGGCTGGGGTATGCGCTAAAGTACCTAACAATAAATGACCTTGACTGCTTGGTTCGACAGGGATCTTTCCTAAATTGCTTGACAGTCAACTTGACCTTTTAGTCTGGTCTTGACCTCTAATTGCAAGTTATCTGGAACATCTACCTGTTTTATTCTAATCGACCTCCTTCATGTGAATTGCATTATTTGACATTGTCTTAATATAACCTTAATTAGATTTGTTTGTAACGAGTAAGATCCCTGATTCAAGGTGGACTTCTATCCTAATGGAGGAGGTGACCAGCCTAACTGCATCATTGATCCCTACAAGACCAAGATGATGAAGAGGACAAGAGAACAAATAATTGGAAACGATATCAATAGATTCTGGGATTTTGGTACGTATTACTAAGATTATAGAACTTACTATACTATACAATGGTATGAAATTTAGCAAAAGAATCCATTGATAAAATGAGATATTTTGATAAGCTGTCTTAAAAACCTTGTTATGCTTAATGTATATATGCTAGATGTTTGCACGGTATGAGGTGATATATAACGAATATAATATTTTAATTGTAACATTGTATATAATATATTCTCATGGTTTGTAGACTGGACGCTGGTCTGCAGTCACATGAGAGTACTCTATCTGTTTATGGAATCCCTGCTTCCAGACTGTAATTTCAACGCTTATCTCCAATGTTATGACCCCTATAACACACCGGTTAGTTATTTATATCTCTTTGATTTTATTATCACAACACTACCCCAGTTATCTCAGCTATCCATGCTATGACCCTACCACATCCCGATATGTTATCTCATCTATCCATGTTATGACCCCTACCACATCCCGATATGTTATCTCAGCTATCCATGTTATGACCCTACCACATCCCGATATGTTATCTCAGTTTTCCATGTTATGACCCTACCACATCCCGATATGTTATCTCATCTATCCATGTTATGACCTTACTACCACATCCCGATATGTTATCTCATCTATCCACGTTATGACCCTACCACATCCCGATATGTTATCTCATCTATCCATGTTATGACCCCTACCACATCCCGATATGTTATCTCATCTATCCATGTTATGACCCCTACCACATCCCGATATGTTATCTCACCTATTATTGTTATGACCCTACCACATCCCGATATGTTATCACATCTATTCATGTTATGACCCCTACCACATCCCGATATGTTATCTCATCTATCCATGTTATGACCTTACTACCACATCCCGATATGTTATCTCATCTATCCATGTTATGACCCCTACCACATCCCGATATGTTATCTCATCTATTCATGTTATGACCCTACCACATCCCGATATGTTAATATGATAAAATATTGTAAGAAAGCAAAAGTTAAGGTTTATAGTTTCTAAAAATGATTTGCCATCTTGCCACTGTATTTATTATATATTCTACATTTAACTTATTATTTAATTTAATTTGACGCATTGCATTGGAAGAAATGTGGCGCAAGAGTTGTCATGCCCTCATTATAAACATACACATGGCTGATATCAAAGTATTTGGTTTGTAGCTGGTTCAAAACATAATTTATTAACATTTCATCATGCACTTCGTAACATCTCCATCTTTTAAAATAATTTCTGAAAAAAAGTGTATTTGCCGTTTAGGATATTGTCCTTTCGTTTCATCTGTACCATTTTCATATATAATTTTAATGCTAGTTGCCATTCTTCATTCGTGTATATATCTATGATTCACCACAATATTCAAATTTGAAACCTGCAAAAACTTACCATGTCCTCGACTCTTCGACTGTTGTCTAATCAGCAGATGCTATCAGTATGTGATAAGAAGATTATCAGCAGATAACGTGGGTATTATTACCGCGTGGCACGTGTATCTTTCCCATGGCATCTTAGTAGTACATCAAGTCCTATTATTTTGCCACAAAAGAACAGAAAATCTCAGAATTATGTGTGGATCTTGGTGGAAGAATACATGACATTAAAGAGTAATCGATCTTTCTCCCCATATTTGGTTTTTTGAGATGATAATGTAGTATCTAACGTCAAAAAATTAAATGATATTCTTGTCGACGTCCTTGCAGTTAACAACCTTGTTCATGTTGTTAAGGCCAATAATTTTATAACATTCCACCGAATGTCAGAAATTGAATAATTGTATCAAAGTGATACTTTTTTATGGATTGTCAGTATATTTATAAAACACGTTTTGCTCATATACATATATGCTTACACAATTTGTAGGAGTTCGATATCCCAACTTTGATTTTCCATCCATTAATAATGTTTTAGGGTGCTTGCTGGGACTGTGGTGAGGTATGTCAGGTCATGGGGCCGGAAGCAATCAACTACCCACATGGATTATTCTACATGGATACCACAGGGAACAGTCCATATTGTAAAGGCTAAATGAATCACGTTACTCAACACTCTGTTAATTCGTTGGACATTCGTTGGTTTTGCTTCCAAAAATACTGGGAATACACTTCTTATGTATTGCCATGGAAAGACGGTTGTAAATATTTTAATTCATTTTATAATATGATGAAATGGGTCAAACATTACATTTGGTGAAAGGAATATTACGGTCTTTAATAATAAAACTAAAACAAAAACCAATAATAATTGAGATCAGTATTATATGTATGGATATTAGGAATCATTAAACTGATAATGTAAATTATTAGTCAGAATAGATAATCATCAGTAATATGATACAAGATTTATATATAAAAGGTGCTTGTCTTAGCCAGTGCAATTTTGTTCACATCCCTGCTGTACCCAGATCGTTATAAGAAATTTAATACATTTTGTTCAAATGAAGAAACTTGAAACCACATTTTTTTTAAATATTTTTATTGTACAAAAATATATTCTGTTACATAATTTCAAAAAGCGCAATGACATTAAATGTAAAATATATTATATTATCTGAAAAGATGCCTATTTTACTTTAGATTTATTTTTCCATAGACTTTTCAATTCAGTGAAGGCAATCTTCAAAATCATTTGGAACCAATACAGATTTAACACCAAAAAGATAGAGCATCCAATATTGCACACGTATGGTATGGTGAAAGGTACTTGAAGAAGTCCTTTGTGGATCTGTCGGCCATACTGCCAGTACATGTAAGGAAACAGAAGAAGTCTGCAGATAAGCCACACTATAATGAGAACTGCACCATTAAGGACATACAACAGCGTGTCCTTTTTCCCAAACTGAAATATAAAGAATATAAACTCTAATTGGTAAAAAAAAATAAACTGAAATATTAAGAGTATAAACTCTCAGTGATATAATAAAATAAACTCTGATATAAAGAGTATAAACTCTCATTGATAGAATAAAATAAACTGAAATATTAAGAGTATAAACTCTAATTGGAAAGATAGAATATATACTATCTGTTTGTGGATAGCATTAACAATCTTCTTGCTTTGATTATCTTTATATTTTAATTATATCTATTTTAGTTTTCAACAAATCTGAGATTAAATAGTCGAAAGTAAACTGTATACCCGAGCTTTTCAAGTAGTAGTATTAATTTAAGAGGTGACATAAATAAATTCTGCATGTACCCACCACAATTAGTATCTCTCTCAGAGATACCATCGGCAAGACCGCTTCCACCAGGAAAATACAGGCCAAAAAGAAATCACCAAGTCCTCTCCTGAAATACTGCTCAAAGGTGTAAAAAAAAGGTTCTGATAAAATCGAATTTGCATTTATATTCCAGTAAAAATATACATTTTCATATACTTAACATACACCTACGTATGATTTAATTCATAATACAAAAAGGATACACTAAATTATCAAGGATAACAAAAAATCTGTTGACGTTAGTTATGTTACACGCATATGGATACTAAATACTATTGAAAACATGCCTACCACAACCACAGGAAGAAAGAGAATAGGGATGCCCACGTGGTGGAATACCATAGCAGGGTTGTTTCTGCAGAAGTTCCTTATCCTCTGAGCGCTGCTCATACTGGGTGTAATCATATCTGGGTGAGTCAATAGGAAGGCTTTATATGTGACATACATGTCATAGGTCAGATAACCAGTGCCAACCCAGGCGTAAGCATTGCTCAACCAGTGGCTGTAAACATAGGAATAACTAAATAAATATTTAATTTTCTTTCTTTAAAAATAACTGTGATGATGTTAAACAAGTTTAAATTTGGTACATAAAATATAATCTGAAAGTTTGTGACGAACCTGTCGTTGATGATATCCTGGCAGTTGCTGATGATGATCAGACCTGAGATGACAGCAATACTAGCCTGGACCACAGACACTAGCCTGAAACAATGCAAGGTCAACATGAATATAAATATAGGTCGGCCTGCACCACAGACAATAGCCTGAAACAATGCAAGGTCAACATGAATATAAATATAGGTCGACCTGCACCACAGACACTAGCCTGAAACAATGCAAGGTCAACATGAATATAAATATAGGTCGGCCTGCACCACAGACACTAGCCTGAAACAATGCAAGGTCAACATGAATATAAATATAGGGCCCAGACCACAGACACCAGCCTGAAACAATGCAAGGTCAACATGAATATAAATATATGTCGGCCTGCACCACAGACACTAGCCTGAAACAATGCAAGGTCAACATGAATATAAATATAGGTCGGCCTGGACCACAGACACTAGCCTGAAACAATACAAGGTCAACATGAATATAAATATAGGTCGGCCTGCACCACAGACAATAGCCTGAAACAATGCAAGGTCAACATGAATATAAATATAGGTCGGCCTGGACCACAGACACTAGCCTGAAACAATGCAAGGTCAACATGAATATAAATATAGGTCGACCTGCACCACAGACACTAGCCTGAAACAATGCAAGGTCAACATGAATATAAATATAGGTCGGCCTGGACCACAGACACTAGCCTGAAACAATGCAAAGTCAGCATAAATATAAATATAGGTCGGCCTACACCACAGACACTAGCCTTAAACAATGCAAGGTCAACATGAATATAAATATAGGTCGGCCTGGACCACAGACACTAGCCTGAAACAATGCAAGGTCAACATGAATATAAATATAGATCGGCCTGCACCACAGACAATAGCCTGAAACAATGCAAGATCAACATGAATATGACCAACCTTAAGCATTTTATTTATAACCTAATTAACAGTCTCTGGCATATTTCACAGATATGTATGCAGAATATCAAATATCATATAGTCATATATTGGAAATAGAAAATTTATTGAGAACAGATACCTCATCGCCACCTCGTGGACAGCTCTGTCATTCTTCATTACATCTCCACCATATGATCTTAAAGTGTTCCATAATCCTGTATAAAGCAACGTGAAGCAAGCGATGCTGATAGGATACAGACAGACTTCGTCCATTGTCATTTTGTTTTGCAAGAAAAGGATTGCACTAAAACTACCGGTCTTTACATTTGAAAATGAAAAATTCCTCTCTGAACACTATAACCATATTGATAATCCCGGCCAGTGAATTTGTCACATATTGTGTGTTAATCCATGCTTATAATCATATACATGTAAATGTGTGCCATACATATTCAGTTATGTTTAATAGTTATATTGCTCTCAGGTTTAATAGAGCCGTAAACAGTCAACAATCACACCTGAATAACTTGCCACATCAATTAAATATGGAGTGTGTGAGTAGCGATGTCAATCAGTAAATGACAAACTGCCAGCCGAGTCAAGCTTCATCCAAATCCGGCAGCTTCCGCAGATCTGTCATGATTGGTTTGGATGTTGTTGTGGTTTGTCAGCGCTTACCTGTTCAAATTAACCAGCTGTGCCAGTTGTTATTTCAACCATGTCACTCATTCCGCTGTGGTTGCCCAGGGTAAAATGAGAATATTTTCCAACAAATAGCACATAGTTGGGTATCTTCCTTACGCATCTGTTTATGCAGAAAATGCATTAGATATTGAATAGATATTATAAAGTTAGCTTCTTAGATAAAAAATAAACCCTAATATATATTTCCCCATTCTTGTAACCCGTTTAGCTTTTCTGTTAGTAAATCTTTGAGAAGGCGCATTTCTACATAATTAGGTCATGGAATAATTGGAGAAGTGGAATAAATAAATGATGTCTTATAATGTTTTATAATTAGGGTGTTTTATGTGTTTTAATATAGCAACCACTTAACATAGCAACCACTGACCAACCAACCTGGGGCCAAATATTAATTGTGTCTGAAACCTGAAACCAGTGCATCATGCATTGGTTATTCTAAATTTAAATGAAGTATTCATATTTATTAGGAAATTACATTATGTTCTTTTCTCATTTTTTCTAATCTACAATCTGTTTAATGGTTGACCATCAAATTTGAAAAAAAAAGATGACCATAATTTACTGGATTCCAAAAGCAGCCTTAAAATAAATAAAACTGATTTTACAAACCCTCATCAGGTAAATCTAACATACAATGGTAACAAATGTGTGAATAAAGAGATGTAGTTTGGATGTAGTCACTAACTGTTGTTTGCAATTGTTAAAAGGTGAAGATCAGTCTGAATGTGTCTCTGGTCAAACTAGATTGGCAATCAAGCACATCATGCTGAACTCGAATTAAAAATTTCTTTAATAGATAGGGAGAGAATTGTGTTTTCCTTACTTTTAAACAAAGCCATAAGCATCAATATTCATGTCGGCTTGTTGATAGCATTCCTCTTGGACTATGTATGATCGGCCGTTTTTCTTGGTGGTAAAACCTTTTTTCGCTCAATAAAAGGATAGTTAGGCAATGAGAAACAATGCTTATAGTTTACCTTGAGAAGCAAGGAAGCTGGGCATGATATAAACACGGAATGAATATATCCACGATATAAATCATACCAAACTCTAATTTCGTGTTTCCATATATATGCTATACATAGCATTTAACATATAAAAGGTGAAATCAGATACAAAAAATTACGGTCACCACAATGCCATATTACCTTGGAGTAATTACTCCAAGCTATTGATAAGAGCAACCAAAACCACCTGTGAGCTTGCCACGCCCCTTTTTGAATAAATATGATCGAAATGATGCCGTCGATCGATAGGACATCTATTTTAGGCCCCATAAAACACTGTCTTTGTTCAGGCAATACTTGATAACGCAAGTCTACGTATTTTTATTGCAAAATTAAAGAAATGTGAGAAATGTGATAATTATTATTGCAGAGTAAAATATTCTGTATTCGTAGCTTACACGTTATATCATTTTGCTTGATGATATATGGGGCCATGGCATGGATGTTGACACTTTTTGGGTGTTTCACATTTCCAGCACTTTATCATACACTTGTAAACTTGCAAAAACGCTTCCTTCATGACAGACTAAATGATGAAGATATCTACACAATAACAGTTAGGTCAGTATGAAATAATAGCCTGTCTATTCGTGGGCAGTAGATTAAATGTCAATGAGTGATAATAAAACAATTTGTACTTAGTAGAGATCTCAGTTATGTAATCAATCAACACTAACTTCTTAGACACTGTCATTCGGACTACTGCTTGACAGTATTCTTAATTGAAATAGCCTAAAGAAAATCACTATGTTTTATGTATATTGTTCTCAACCTTAGACATGTAGACATCAAATCATAATAAGTACTAAAGCACCTGTTGTGTTTGTCACAGGCTGCTCTACTATAACTTAAAAGTGCTACTCGCAAGGTAGCTCGAGTATCTCTAGCAGTGAATTTGCCTTTTGTTTATTTTGGGTCCGGCGGCCATTTCACGGCTAGAGAGAGATCGTCAAATTTAATCTGCCCTAGCGCAGCCCACTGGGCTGCGCGTGGTAAACACGCACTGCAGGTGTCGTAGTTATGTACTCACTGCTTACATGGCCTGGCTGTTTGCAAAGTATAATCTGTTTTCTGCAATATCCAGTTGTAAAACAATCATTTTATTCTGTTTTAAGTCAGTTATCACACTTTTAAATGGACAAGAATTTCAGCTTCTTCAGAATTGAAATGGCCGCCAATGTTAAGACTGGTTTAGACCACGTGACTACATTTCACCCTCCACTTTTTGTGTATTGTGGGGAATGGTTTTTCACTGCTTTAGGGGTGTTTTATCTGGTGATGTTTTCAGGTCTTTTCATAATTTCAAACATTGAGAGGTTTCCACTCGATGCTTCATTTTTTCCTGCTGGATGTTTCAAGCAATATAAAACTTTAAATGTTACACTGGCAATGCAGTCATCTTCAGAAATATGTAAGGTAACCTTGTAGTGCACTTTTAACAAGTGTCCCATCACGATTCAGAAGAAAACAGTGCATTTTTATGAAGAAGCCAGGAAATTTAAAAATCTGATTTTTTTTACTGAAGTACTCCACGACCTAAAAACTGCCCCTATGTGCTCTCAAATGTGTAAAATGAAGATAAAAAATGACAAGAAAAAATCTCTTTGGAAGGGCTTGTTATTTAGGGAGTGGATGCCATGACTACTCGCAAGGGACTAGTTACCGCCGATGAAGTAGACCGTGACTGGCAGCGGCGACAAGGGTCCTCACCAGCTTAGCCGCTGTAATCGGCGGTTATTGGTAGCGACGGAAAACTGGTCCCTCACGAGTAGTGTTTCAGTCTGCACTACAGTGGCCCTTTAAGAAAAATATAATATAAGTGTTTCTAAGGATGAAATTTCCCACGTTTTTCCATTATTTCACCCTTGTTTTGCATTTTTTTGGCCATTTTGCCATCTTAAATTATATTATATTTTCTCTGGTAGTAATAGTCCACCACACCTACAAAATAATGGGTGCTTCAGACTTTCATTTCTGGTTGCCAACCTTATTCTTTGCTGTTACATGATTTTTGGGAAATGTTGACAAATGGACGGACGGACAGACATTTTCCCCACTCCAAAAGCTCTGTGACTTGAAAAAAGTCAGCAGAGCTAAAAAGTATGAATTGTTCTTTGCCATGGAATTATTTGATTCGCATATATGAATACCGGTATATCATATTGTTTTTTCAGTTTAAACATTTGCAATGTTCTTAGTTTTATCTCTTTAATAGAGCTAACAACCATAGGATTCGCGCAACCATAGGATTGGCTGATAATTATGAAATTGTCTTGTGTTCATAATACAAATAGAACAATGATTTTTTTGGCATAGACACGTTTATATGAATGGTATAAATAAATTGTTATGAAAATTGCACCCGTTGACCCCGATTTTGTCACAATGTGCACGTGCGTGAGCTCCAGCTTGTTACAAAAGTAAACAATCTGGCGCTGCTCAGTTAGTTCTTGGCCGATTTACATCAGTGACAACTCAAAATTGAGCTATTGAACTCTTCTCTTCAAATATGTAAGTCATAGGATCGATATATTAATTTTCATCTTTTGGCATAGAAAAAAGGTCAGTGCGCGAAGGCTATGATTGTATAATTTGTTTGCGCAAAGACGTGACTCTGACTTGTAAATCTTGTTAGAATATAACATACGCACATCGCTTTATAAGATAAAGTAATGTCAAGTGTCACTGATGGATATACCCCACTATAGCACATATATAATCAACTGTCCATGTTTTGTTGGATAATATAATGATTGACAAAGACCAAAATGCGCGAAATTGACGGTTGTTAGCCCTACCTTTTATTTATTCTGAATTTTTTTCTTATGTTTTGTTTCAAAAGAGTGAAAAAAAAATTGATGATCCAAGAGGTCAAGTCCCAATGACTGCATTTATATCTTATTATTTTAAAAATAACTCAATTCTGAAAGCTCGAGATAAAAGAGTTTTAAGTTGTAGGCTTAGCTGATACCCTTGACAAGTATATTTATTAAGACAGATATGATGTCATTGAGCTCAAGTGAAGTAGGTATAAACTACTGATATGAATGCCTTATTGTTTTCTTGGTTTATTGTTTATTGTTTTATTATTTAGAAGCACCTTTCACAATACAGGTAGTTCATTTGATTTAAGTGTTGTTGCAGAGCTTTACATAAAAATAACATACATAGATGCAGTGATGGTGATTACATCAGAAGTAAATATCACTATCTACTCAAGATTTGATTCAGAAAGATGGTTTCCCCAAAAATAAATATCTACCAAGATGTCATATTTCACATGAAGTGTCCAAATGGTGTTGAACCTGCCCCTTCAGATTTTGCTAAAAAAAACCTATTTTGTGTTTCAAATTATTAATAGGTTATTTGCAAAGTTTTAGGTGCTAATTCCGCTTAAATCAAAAGATATGGCCTGTTTTGCTAGGTACCCTCCCTGAGGGATAATCCTTGCCTTAGTATTTCCCATGTTTAGCCATATAATAGAACATGTTGTAGATTTTTTTTTAATATTGAAAACTCTTGAAATATCAGTTTTAATATTGAAATTCATGAAAACATTATTTTCATTGATATATGAATATATTTGTGTAAATAGTCTTTCAAAAACAAGATTTAGTCCACAGAATGCTAACCTTGCCTATCTGTAAAGGTATTTCTTACATTTATCAGAATATCATCAGGTCTATTTATTGATCAATGTGCATTAAAATACATTCTCTTCTACTTTGACACTGGGTTGTTTTCAGTCACAATTTAGTTTTATCACCTTGGCCAATAACATATTCTGAGCAGTAATGCAGTGTTAATGAAAAAGTGTCCTGTTTTTTTGTGATACTTTACATGGAAAGAGTATTGCAATTTCAATTTGCTTTCACCTGCATTCCTCATTTTATTTTCAGATTTGTGTCCACTTTCCAGTCAGTATGTGCCATTACAGTTGGCTCCATCATTATCACTTCATGCTCAAGGGATGTCATGCATGACACGTAAGTATCATTGGAACCTCTATAAAAATAATTGATATTCATCAATATTCTATATATGATTGAATTAATTGTTGAGTTTGCCATAAAAGTAGTTCTTTAAAAAATTTGAATTATTTAAATTTTGACATTCCATAATTAAAACTTTAAACTGTTAATTGTGAGAAATGGAATGACTATATTTTTTTCAGGCATTGGTTAACCAATTCCTACACGTGGTTTGGATGGCCTTATTTTTACTATGACACCTGGGCCATGTACCAGGTCTACTGGTACAAGCATCCAGAAGTTCAGTCCATCCCTAAATATAAAGCTGTTAGGATGTTCATAAGGAGTCAGCCCGTCATGATGTGTCACCACTTGCTTCTGCCAGTACTCTACTTCCCAGTCATTGTGGTAAGCAAAACCTTAAATATCAGTCTGAAATAAGAGATCCTGAGATGTCAAATATCACACAGGGTGTGGATTGACTTATATATTATCTATCCTTTCTTGACAGTGGTATCGGAACAACCTTGGAGATTTTTTTGTTGGTTGCTTCTATATGGTCGAGTTAGCCATACCTTTTATATCTTTGAGATATATTCTACTTCAAGTAAGTGTTTATACTTTGTGATTTAAAAGAGCTAGGAATGAATAATGGAAGAATTAAAAATATATATATATTCTGACATGCTTCTGCAAACTAAATGTTTTTAGGAAAAGTTAAAAATAAAAATATATGAATAACTTAGTTCTACAAGAGCTTAGTCTAAATGAATGTAAATAATAAAGATTGTTAAATGTATCCAATCACAGATTTGACAGCACAGATTTTTTCATAAAATCAGATTTTTTTTTCAATTTCAGCTTGGGAAAGAGAAGACTTTACTCTACACTGTGAATGGACTGAGTCTCATTGTTGTGTTTGCAGTGTCACGCATCCTAATCTTCCCCTTCATGTTCTGGCATTACAGTCTTTATAAGGGCATCTCCATCCTTGACACACCATTTGTAATTCCCAAGAAGTGTACAATAGGTTCGACAGTGATATTAGCAATGATGTTATATTGGTGGGTTTACATGGTCAAAGTTGCTATTAAAACAACACAGAAACTTTACTCAAAACCTCCACCTTCAGAAATACTGAAAGTTCAGTAATTCTTCTGAGAATATGCAACAATTTTTTTATCAGAAATATTTCTGCTGTTCATCAATGGTGTTTCAAAAAATGTTTGGTCATTTTCGTTATATTTGAGGCATGGACATTGTCCCTCAGTCTTTCTGTCCACCATATTAAAGAAAGTGTGGTTCAGATACGAGTTGAAGAAAATCATTAAATGATTTCATCAGCAGAATATGAGATCAGATATCATGAAACACTGCACAATCTAAGCAGAATGTTGATTGTATTCGCCCTAACAGGCTGCACACACGACTGAAACTAGCAGGTCGGTTGTTGGTACAAGACTTACAATGCAATGCATACAATAATGTGGAATATGGCTGTAATCAGGTCTTATGCTATTGTTGAACTCTTATAAATTGACCAAGTAGCTTCATAACACTGCCCTGTGTGATAATGTTGTCACAAGAAGTGGTCAGAAAAGGGACCCATATAGCTTGCTAAATGGGTCATGTGCCATATCTGAAATGGATTCATATTGTAATTTAATGATGTATACTGTGATAACAAAAGTTCTTCATGTTTCAAACATATCACTGCAGGGTGAAAGATTCTAAAAAACAAAATCGTTGTACAAGTAATGTTATAATCACACTCAACAGTTTCAATAGTTTGCTATATGTACAGAATCAACTGAACTGATATTAGTTTGAGATATTTTCCTTGACTTTTCCTTGTGAAGGTTCTAACCTAGGATATTAAATTCCCCTTTTGAATGAACAGGGTAAAACATCAAATTACTCTCTGATGTAGGCAGTGAGTTATTATTAAATTTGAGGCAGATATTATTATATTACTTAGTAATATTAAATGTTAACAGAAAATGTTCACATTAGCAACAAAAATTATGCAGTGTTTCCACTTTTGAACTTGATTCATTAGGCTGTGAGTGTATCAGATGTGTTTGTACATTAACACTAACAAATTAGTTTAACATTATGAAAACCAAGAGCTTAGTCCAAAGTCACAAATATGTGTAAAATGTAATACAATATGGATGTATTCTTTGAATGTTTTTGCTTTTAACATTACTTTTGAATATGTATATATTTTAGATAAGTTTATTTATAAACAGTTTGAGTAATGCACACAAGACATGTTATTGTGATCTCATGTATATGGATCTGTAAACCAGAATTCTACCTCTCAAACAGTGCCTCTTTTTGGCATCAACAGAAATATTTTGCTTGCCCATTTGGACCTATTTATTGTTTGTGACAAATGATGGTCCAAATTTTCAGATAATGCACAGATGCTAATTGCAGGTGAGGGATGATGAGAAAAATTGCCTTTCCACCAGGATAGGGAATTAATTTTGTGTATAATCACATATTTAAAAGAACAAAAATATCTTTGCCAAAGTGGGACATGACAGTACAGCAAACACTGCCCATACTAGATTATCTGGTGATCCCAGGCCAACAGGCAAATGATAAGGTCAAGGTCAGCTCAATCTTAAATTGTATTAAAAATGTCTTTATATGATGTAATAAATTCCCATTACAAATGAGGCACTGGAGAGAGTATTAGACAAGATACTGATAGGACTTGTAACTTACGTGTACATTACCAATATTAATGACATTTTATGTAAATAGTCTGATTTATAATACTTATACTTTTTGGCATTTTTAAGCTATTCAGAATGTTTATTTTCAGCTTTGCTGACTATGTCACCATAGCTTTTTCAGTGAGGGTGGACATTTCTGTTATTCTGTATGTCTGTCAACTTTGATCTTCTCCTCTCAAACTACTGGTCAGGCATATAGCTATTAGTAGGGTAGATGTAATTTTAGGGGACCAATTCTATGTTTTTTCCAATAGATACAAGATTTTTTTTCCATTTTTTAAATGAAATCCTCTGGCTGTCATGGAGTTGTCAAGGAAGCTGGCATTTTGAATAATTTGACAAATACCAACCAATGAGAATAAGGATAACAATGTAATTCAAAATATAATATGCATTATGATTGGCCAAAATTATCCTCTGCTCAAGTTTGTTCTGGGACAGGACTTACGGTAAATGATCATTTATAAAGCAATTGGCAAGCATTTCCAGAAAAAAAAAAAAAAAAAAAAACCATGGATAAGCATAGCTCTTTGGCCACTGGCCTATTTTTTAAGATGTTTGTTAATCAAATTTGGTTTCTAGTCTTGAATTTCAGTGCTGGATGTAATGCAGTATTTGACATTTCCATGTACTTTACCCTGTCAAACCTTTCACTTGATATTAAATCCAAAATAAACACTTATTTTAAAAATTTAACAATAACAAGTTTGAAATGCACATGAAATCTCCAGTATTACAAATTTATATTAATTAACATATATGTATTTACCAAAATATAGTTAGTTCTATTACCAAACAGCTATGCAGATATGTCAATAAATATGAAATTGAATGAAAAATTAATTGTTTTTTTTTCCCCAACACTGTTTAACATCTAAGGTTTGATGTTTGCTTGGTTCTTTTAGCGAGAGCTTGATAAAGTTTGGGTGCACACAAAAAACTGTCCAAAAGAAATGTTTGCATACATCTTAAAATTAACAAGAATGTTTAATAAAATATATTTATTTGGAAATCATCCTAGAAAAATATAAATACTCTATCTATACATAAGTTTCCACCATTGTTTTATAGCATTTATAGCACCATAGACATAAAGATAAACTGGTAATAGGCATAGAATTTCATTAACCCCTAACAGATGGGAAGGACATCAACATCCACTACTGGCAAAAGATGGGAAGAACATTCACATCTCCATTGTTCTGGCTTAATGACATCATCTAGTAACATACTGTAGGGCTACAACTTGTTACAATGTAGTCATTATCATGATTACATTTCAGACAGCTTAAATCATGTACTTTTGACCACAGAACATTGTTGAGCACATTGAATATCTGTGGTTAAAAATTTTATAGATTTAGTATGCTGATATGGTAGTCCAGGAAAAAAATGATTAGTCCTGCCAACCAACAAAATTTAAATCAGCTAGTCCATTAGGGGTTAACATGGTTAACATGCATTGGTTTTATCTAATATAGAAATCATTTCATTTGTTTTGGCTGCAGCAAAGGGAGCACCTTGAAAAATTATGGCTATAGTTATGAAGGCTCAACATCAACTTTGTTTAGAATTTGAGAAACTTTGCTGATATCAATATCCATATTAAAGGGATAATCATTTGTAACAATAGGAACTCTCCAGTATGAGAGATTCATAAGATCGGCTATTCTCCAAATGATGAATGTTGGCCATTTTCCACCATCTACATGTATATCTACACCTCCTGTTAATACCGGACACATCTCAATCACCACAGTCTGCCTGGTTGCAAACTGAATGTTATAAAATGCTCCTCCATGAGGTCCGATAACAATTTTAACCTTTCCCATCATGTTGATGATACTTGCAAAGCTCTGCTGGCTTTCAAACACAATCAGTTGTTTTCCATACTTATTCTTAAGGTAGCGATACACCAAATCATAGTTTTTCATAAACCGGCCATGTGTGGCAATGCCAGTCCTCTTCATGAGTAACACATATGCTTGATCCCAGTTTATTTGTAAGTCCTCGTGCACCCTGAATAACTGCCTGGCTTTATTCCACAACTCTGGGTGCAGAGGAGGCGTCACACAAGTATATATCATATAATCCGCCCCATAGGTCCGACCTTCCACGTACCACACCACCTTATCCAGGGCTATTCCCAGCCGATCAAGAAGCCCCAGTCGAACCCTGTTGTCCTTGCTACCCACCAGCAAGACCTTTACTGATGGACGCTTTAATAACTCATACACTTGGACAATCTTGGGTAATGTTCCGTCCATAAAGTGTTGGAAGGACCAGTCGTCTGGGACTATTAAAGGAATAAGGAACTTGTGGTGTTCATGAACCTCCCTGGCCTGTTTAATATAGTTGATGTCACTATTCCAGCCACACTCATGGGGCAGTACAAATGTCCCATCTCTCACTACAGCTATTTTTCCAGTCAATATCTTGCGATCGACAGACTCCAGTTCACGTTGAATTTGTTCACTCTTAAGAAACAGGCGTCTGTCTTTATCTGAGATGAAATTAGGATATTTTAATTTAAATGATGGGTAATTAATCTGAATATACCCTTTTCTCTCCAAAGCTTCAATGGAGATATTTTCCATGAGAACATTTGCTTCATCCAGGGAAGAAACTTCTATTTTTGCAATATCAGATTTCCACAATGACGACAAAGTTTTTGACACAACTCCTTTCAATTTAGTAGCAAGACCACTTTTCTTTTCAACGTGATTTAATCGAGTAATCCTTATTAGATTATAGCTGTTTTGGGATATCAAATATACACTGTAGACTACATTGGCAGCTACGATTAATGTGGCTAGGATTATGCATTTCTGGAGTAAATGTGGAGATTTCATTGCGCAGAGATATCTTCTGATGATTTCATTCATATTAATATCACCAAAGTCTGGCAGCTATAAAACCATTTTCTGTTACTATCTGCAAAATACAGTTTTAAACAAAATACAAAGAATGCAGCATTTTCATAGTCATAAATTCATATCGAAGCTTTTGTTTAGATATTTTTACTGACACTTGTGCATTTAGAAAAATATTCTTTTGAATATGTGTACCTGACTTGTTACCAGACATTACTCTCAAAATAATATGAAAATGGCAGTAGACATCAAATATTTTTGCATCACTTAAGATTCAAGATTAATGGTGATGATTAAAAAGATAAATATTTCTACATACCCAGTCAATGTTGAACACAGCAGATTGTTAAAAAAAAGAGAAAAAAAGGGGAGAAAATGAAGAGAAATACTTTCTTTATCCCACTGAATATTTTTCATGCAACAACAGAAAATACAAAATTATATCAAAGGGTTAAATTAAAAGAATATTATTTAAGCTGTTTTAAGAAACCTTAAAAAAGCATCTTTCTTGCAGCTTTCCTTTATAAATTAAAGCTTGTTTTTATATCATACCTGATGCTTCCATGTTGACTGTTACTGTCCCACTTGGACCTTTGTTTACGCTGCCTGGGTCCCTGACATGAGGAGTCAATCTCCTGTGCCACTCTTAGCACAATTTACATATTATTTTGCCTGAGTTGTGAAGACATGTGTCTGTCTATTATACAGGAATGCATCTCAAACTGTATGTTCAGCATGTCAGGATAGAATGACCCACATAGACAAAATAAACAAGATAAGAAACACACTATCAGCATTTAGTCTTAATGATTTAATTATCAATCAGTTAATAATGATAACAATTAAAAGTCAACATTATAAAATACAAATTCTTATCCACAATGCCCCAGATGGCCAGAAGAGTCAGTCAGTATACTTTGAGTCTTATTTTATCAAAAATCATCGTATATAATTATAAAAAAATCCACACCAGTTAAAATAGAGCAGTGGGGACAAGCCAAGAGAGTTAAACGTACCTGTGTTTACATTTTAAGTGTGGGAGTACTTTCAGACTTTCAACATCACTTTTTGCATGAGGTTTTTGTGTTACACATGACTGCTTTTCTAGTACAACCTATTTCCTGTGTTTGCCAACTGAACTTGTGAAATTCAAAATAATAAGAAATATTTCAAAAAGGCTAATTATTCTCTAAAGGGCATGTAAATCCATAATGGAACCAGTAGATGAATGAGTGGGTCCACATTATTTATTGGTAAATCTTTTCGAGAGATTGTAAAGACAAATTTGTGCATATATGAATAGATAACCTGTCCCTGAATCAGAGTTACACGTCATGACTTTGTGATCATTTATATTTGTTGAATAACTAAAGTTTCATTTTACTACCCAATATGGCTGCTCTGACTTGTGGAAGGTAAATGCAGCAGTGGAATGACCTACTGACCTAGTTTTAAATTGTAATGTGTGATGCATTAGGCTTGAAGAAAGCTGTGATACTGGGTCTAATGATGCATTAGAAATAATTATAATAAGCTGAAGAAATGGATTTTGTTTTTTCATTTTTCATTTTAAATAATATCACAAAATTTATAGCAATTTACAACCAAAAAATGTTGTACATGATAATCTTTGTATTTATTTTTTCCTACACACCAACAACCAGAAACAAAAAATATATTTTCCTAAACTAATATATGAAGAAATAACATTCCATATTATCATAAGCCATCATATAATAATTCCAAAAGATGTTAATGTTTATCCTGTTTGTTCCAACAAATCATGAAGATATTGCACAGTGTCCTTGGGAAACTGTTTGACAAGTAGCCCTACATCTTCCCCAGCAAATGTCACCAATAAAGTCTCTGTTACCGCAAGCTGCTGGGTCTTCTTGTCTTCCTCATCATTGTGTTTATCTGCATGAGAAAATACCTACATGTAAGACAGTTATCTGAGTCTAATTTATAGTCTTTGATCCCTCATCCATGTTTCTTTTTATTTGCATATCCTTCCCTAATCTGTATGGATGCATGTCTCTGTTTTCTGTCTTTTCTATCAGTAGTCTAAAACTACATCTGGTTGATTAATCTTTGTTGCATTCACTACCATCTCTAGCCTATAACCATACAAAAACCATGAACCACAGCTATGTTGTATATGGCCGGATGAATCATAAATCATATTTGCTGCAGATAAGGGAAGATTGTATATCTTTTAAGGAAATATGTTCCTTTGTGAAGTTTACATTGATCCTCATGTTTGAAAAATGTATGGATAAAAGATGATTTCTAAAGGCTTCTCTGTTTACTATCCAATGGAAGAATTAGGAATAAATACAAATGAACTTGAACATGTTCAAGTTAAGAAGTTGAAAGTGCTTTACAGACTGTCATGTTAATAAATACTGGAAAACTTTGCAGATATTGCATAAACCCAACAGCTAGGTATTTCAATTTTCTGGATTTTTTTTAAATCACCCATTATATAATTCTTCAAGTTCTTGTTTAATTTGAGCTTTTGTACTGAAAAAAATTTCATTAAAAAAATACTTACAATACATGTCTCCTTCTTCATATATCTTCAAAATTTTCCTTTTCTTTATGATTTGAAATTTACCAAAACAGACATACACCAAGACATCTGCACCTGAGCAAAATAAAATAATGGCCGATATGCATGTCCAAAGAACTATGTTTTCTAAAGGAAAAAAATATCTAAAAATATTTTGGGATCACCAATATTTTGAAATGGTTTATATGATTTTACATTTTTTTATCTACAGATGGAATATATATCACAATCTTGTGCTAATCCCTGAAGAGATTTTGAGGCAATTTTCAGCCAACTTTCAACCATCTTGGTTTCAGTGCTTAAACACTTGGCTACCAGAATCACAATTGATTTTTTTTAAACAACAAATTTCCATTTTTCTGTACCTCACAATAAAGTATATTTCAGAGCCAGGAACTTCCTTTTGTGGAAAAAAATGTTGTTTACCTTCCTGAACGATTTCCTTGGGATTGAAGATAAGAGCTGTCCCCTGTCTGGCTATCTTGTATATGAGGGTTGGGGGACATGATCCAAATAATGCATTCTCCCTCAAACACTTGTACAACATCTAAACACAACAAATATAATGTAAACTACATGATCATTGAACTCCTCAGTTCAACAAAATTTTTAACATTCTACCTCATTCGGGTCAATTTTGATTCAAACTTTTCTTGTCAAGCCTCTGAAGACCACCCAGAGTGATGAAATGTGCTAGGCATCGATTTTTGACAAATTGTATAGCCACACTTGCTCTGGTCACACCAGTAGTTTGTAAAACATTTAAGAACATATAAGAATCCCAGTTTCAGTCAGAAAAAGGTTTCAAAAAGCTCTTGATATTGTGAATTTCAGTCCAGAAACCCATTTTCAGTACATAATTTATTTTCGGTTTAAATATGTTAATGCATGAACTGATTTGGTTATCATATCTTCCTACCAATAAATTGACCTTATAACTTGTCTACTCAACAATATTTCATAATTCTTATCTATATTTCCTCTGCAGACACCTTTCAGTATGTTTCTTCTATTTTAGTTATTTCTTATATTGGTATTCAGCAGAGGAACTGAGAGGAAGGGGCCAGATTCCCATATTTCTTGGTTTAACTATAATGAGACCCTAAAAGTTCACCACTTAGAGTTACATGTTATACTGTGGTCAAGATTGTGAGCACATTGAACAATGTGGAATATTTTTTCACATTATTTCACACGCACCATGTGACCTTAAAGAATCAACTACTTATGGTTCAAGTTACTAAGGACAATTTTTTAATCAAAATACATCAATAAGTTTGATTTCCCTCACCTCAACCTGCAGTTTTTCTCTATATCTTTCATAGACACTTGCATCTCTTCTCTTCAATATTTTATCCCAACATCTGCATTCCTTTGACCAAGCTGCGTCCATGCCACCTACCTAAAATTTAATAAATATATTTTTTAAAAAAAGGTTTTTTTTTTTTTTAAATGGAAGAATTATCATCCCCCCCCCAAAGTGTCTGTTTACAAGATTTTATTCTTTTATAAAGAGATGCCTACATTATTAATGACATTCTCTATCCAGTGGAGAGGCAGTTTGATAACAAGACATGGCAGCTCAGCCTTCACAGTTAAAACTTGGACAGTATCTGGATTAAATAGTCCTGAAAATATAACATCACTTGGATTGGTAATAAAAGATATTTGATACTGTTTACTAAATCTTAATGCAGGCTCTATAGATTGTTGATTGTTGCTAGATAACACTATAGCCTCTAAATATTTAAAACTTAGTCTTTACTGATCATGACCTTTTTTTCTTAAGATAATGTTTTGAACTTTTGAGAGGCCTAACTGGAAACAAAATTAGGATTTAAAATTGGAAAGATTTGTGTTTGGAGAGCATTCATACAACTTGGTTGAAAGAAAAACATGAGGTAAACTCACCTTCTTCACCAAACAAAAATGGGAGTTTAATGGCTTCAACTACTGTCAGCTGCATATTGTGTGCATAAACAGAAACCCTGAGAAAAAAAGAACAGCTCAATTAACATATACACTACCGTATTTAGTGAATATAGGATGACCCTGTGTATAAGACGACCCGAAATTGATGTGATTTTGCTTGAAAAGGCCAATTTCTGATCATAGGATGAGTCGTTTTTTCTCGAGACATCAGCACTGCTACCATTCAAGTGTGGCGGCCATTTTAAAAGTAAAATGTAAATATGTAGTGTCAAGGATCCATCATTGCACAATATATCTATATTTCAATGCGAGTTAATACACTGTGGTGGCGCTCCGATCATTTTCGCACCAAAAATAAGAGCTTCTCCCCATCACTTCTGCGTATGCATATTTAAGCAGTGTTAAACTAACATTTTCTCCGACTTGTGCATGATATACACTTATTAAATGGAGGTGGACTACTGTTGACACGTTGTAAAATATACCAAAGATATTAATTATGTCGCTTTTAATTATTATCGTTTATATCACTCGATAGGCCGTCCGGAGGTGCCGTAAATCACAATCCACAGGTTGCCTTCGTGTATAAACCCACCCCCAAACAATGACTTAAGGTTTGGGTCCTA
Organism: Amphiduros pacificus; assembly: GCA_949316495.1. Classification (NCBI taxonomy): domain Eukaryota; kingdom Metazoa; phylum Annelida; class Polychaeta; order Phyllodocida; family Hesionidae; genus Amphiduros; species Amphiduros pacificus. The sequence continues at coordinate 39,712,393 of OX439001.1, read as the reverse complement.
ATTCCTCGTCTTATATTCGAGTAAATGCGGTATTTTAAACTGCAGTAATTATGATATATTAACCTGCATGAGATGATATTTTGTTAAGCAAATCAGACTGATTATGCTAATGTTTGGAGTATAAATACATTTTATGGGTTTACCTTGAGACTATGTGAAATAAACATTCATAATAAATCAGGCTTTCTCAATGTAATTGACAAAATGTTTTAAAGTTCAAAGTAATCTGACAAAATCTTCTGCTAAAGCTTCTACACATCATTTCTTATCGAAATATATTTGATCATTTGAAAATTCTTCTGATAAGTATAATATAATCGTTCAGAATTCCCTTTGACCTAAATTAATAGCTGCTCATTTTAATTATTTCTCCACAAATGATTACAGATGCAGTGCTACCCAGTACCAAATTCATTATTTGTGATAGTCTTTGTAAATCATATCAGTATCTTGCATCTGCTAATATGAGGGTTGCCATTAACATATCCATAATTTAAAAATGGCTGACCTTCCTTTCACAAGGATGGTTATTTGTTGTATTGGGTCAAGGTCATCCAGAAGCACTGCCCCTGTTGGGTAGAGCACCAAGGGCCAGTCCGGCAGCTGGTCCACCAAAGTCCAAAGAGCTTTCCTCGGCCAATCACTGAATAGTGCTGTCTGTCAGGAAAAGCATCAATAACAAAGGATCACTCGATAGATTGATGTAGATCACTATTTTAATAAAGTTTGGAATAAAATAATACTAAGTAATGAAGCTATTGATAGAATGTAGAGTATCAAGTAAGGGAGCCATTGATGAAATTGTAATGGAGGTATTGATGAAATGTCTTGAAATAAGTAATGGAGTTATCGATAGAATGTACAGTCCTAAGTAATGGTGGTATTGATAGAATGTATTGTACTAAGTAATGTCTCATACTAAATAATTGAGTTATTGATCATGATGATCAAATAATGAGGCTATTGAAAGAATGTAGAGTACTTGAAAATGGAGCCATTGATGAAATGCAGAGTACTTAGTAATGGATCTTTTGATATAATGTCTCGTACTCAGTAATGGATCATGATGTTATGTTTGGTACAAAGTGCTGATATTTACTGCAAATAAAAACTCATCAATAAATGGTAAAATGTTTATCATGCAAAACGTATATCCAGCAGAAAGTCACAATCATGTGAATATAATGGTTAATCAAAATAATCATTATATTTACTGCAAATAAAAACTCATCAATAAATGGTAACATGTTTATCATGCATAAAGTAGGTCCAGCAGAAAGTCACAATCATGTGAATATAATGGTTAATCAAAATAATCATGATATTTACTGCAAATAAAAACTCATCAATAAATGGTAACATGTTTATCATGCATAAAGTAGATCCAGCAGAAAGTCACAATCATGTGAATATAATGGTTAATCAAAATAATCATGATATTTACTGCAAATAAAAACTCATCAATAAATGATAACATGTTTATCATGCATAAAGTAGATCCAGCAGAAAGTCACAATCATGTGAATATAATGGTTAATCAAAATAATCATGATGGAAATGATACCATTAGATAAAGTTCAATATCACACCAAAAGGTCCTGATGTATGTCATGCCAATAGGTAAGATTGAATATCACCCAAAATGGTTATGTTGTGCACTATTAAAATAAATCACATTGATTGTCACATAAAAGGGTCATGATAAGTGTCATGCAAATAGATCAATGTCATACCAAATAGTCATGTTATGCAACATGCAAATAGATCAAGGTAAATGCTGCACAAAAACATAGTGTTGTGTATCATGCAAAGTTATCAAGTTGATTGTCACACTAAATACTAAACAAAATGATAAAAAAGTAATATAAGGTAACTCACAAAATAGAAATGAACATAATTCCGCCTGAAAAATAAAATATATATTATTTACACTTGCTAAACATATTATTTGTAGAAATAGTGAAACAGCCCACCTCACACTTACAAGTCATAAGAATATCTAAACAAAATATATTCAGTATCATTTAAAAAAAACATTGTCCTTCCAGCTATGTTGTAATGTTTGTGAACATTTTCTGGAAATACCTGCAAATTGCTTCAAAAACAATTGTTTCCCAGAGCAGATGAGCAGATGATAACTTTAGTGTTCTCCAATCACCCATCGGCAAAGCCCAGATAGGTGATCTGGAGAGGTCTGAGATTTTTGCTTTTTGGTCATAATCTCGTTCAGATGTGATTTTTTAAATACCCAACTGTTTAAGTGATAATTCATATTTTATGTATGATTATGTCTAAAATCTCACAAAAAAGCTTGATTATTTTTTGGATAACATTAAATAAAGAAAATATAAATACTTGATAATAATCGCCAGCTGCAAAAATTGAATCAAACCCGTTTCAACGGCAGTTGAAACGGGTTCAATTTTGACGTTTAAACGGGTTTACCAAAGTTTTTGCAGCTGGCGAGTTTTTACTTCACTAAAGCTCAATCAACTCCACCAAACTTTTCTTTGGTTGGAGTCGGTAGAGACCATGGACGTTCGACAAACCCCTCCAGATCACCTATCTGGGCTTTGCCGATGGGTGATTGGAGAACACTATGATAACTTTCATTGTTATCTTGATTCTCATAGGTTGATATTTGTCATGTTATTCTAAATGGCAGTCTCCTTGACAACTCAGTGACAGCTATTAGATTTTTTTCAAAAATCACTAAAAAAATGGATGGAAAGAAATCTGAGCCCAATGGAGAATAGACAGAATTGCTCCTCTGAAAATAAAGAATCTTACCTACTAATAGCTAAGACCTCTGACCAGCAGATTCAGGTGAGAAGATCAAAGTTGACGGACTGACAGACAGAATGACAGAAAATTTCTCCCCCTCATTGTGTGTAAAAAGTGTGTAAAATAAAATCACACAAAAAAGGCAAATAAATGTTAAGTGTCCAATTATTTTTAGACAACTATTACACAACACTCACAGCCTTGAGAACTGACACAGCTATTAGTTGGGCTACGTTTTTCGACTGAGACTCTGAGGTAGTTGGTAGATATCGACGCTGAGTGAACCACGTCGCCAGGTCCAAGGCAGCCACTCCGATGACGGGTTCAAGACATTCCCTTGGGAGTAACATCAGACTGCAACTAGTCATTAAAAAATGTCAAAATTAACTTATTCACAGCAAATATCATATATACTTCTATTGAAAACCGGCTTTGAAATGAGGCAAAAAGGATGGTCTTTAATTTGGTTTTAAGTTAAATAGAGATAAAATAAATTTATCAAATGTCATTTCTTTTCTGTCAAAGTTTTGTCTATTTGCCCAGTCCTGCTAATAAAAAGATATAATTTGCCAGTTTGGCCAATTCACTGCATGATAAATAACTTGACATAGACAGCCAATGACAACATAGCTGCGGAGGACAGTAGAGCTGTGGACAACAATAAAGCGGCGTTTCAGTTCATCAATTGATTGCTGATATTTATCACATCATTTAACATCAATTTACATATCTAACACCTGCCTGATAAAAATATTTTCAAAAGGGCAGATGCATTTAAGACTTGGAAAATTGAACTGCAGCTCTGTTGTCATCTGCAGCTCTATTGCCTGGCCTCATCAGTAAAACGATCCACTAACCCGGGTTGTGTCTTTACTGTAGCAGAGCATGTCATGTCAAAGAAGATGCTGCCTTCTCCAAAGAAGTCGCCTGGCCTGATGACATTGATGACCATTGTCGAGTCGTGTTTATTGAGATCATCTCCCACTAACACTCCTTCCTCAGAGATCTCCTCCTGTGAGAGTATCATATCATCTAGCGTCTCGCCACAAAGCACATGGGCCTCCCCACTCAGCACAAAATATACTCCATGACTCCGGAAACCTGCATGACACATGGGACGTATTTGTGGTTAGGTCAGGATGTGGGACACATCAGACACCTGGTGGCTAGGTCAAGATGTGTGACACATCAGACACCTGGTGGCTAGGTCAGGATGTGTGACACACTGGCTAGGTCAGGATGTGTGACACATCAGACACCTGATGGCTAGGTCAGGATACAGGACACATCAGACACCTGGTGGCTAGGTCAGGATACAGGACACATCAGACACCTGGTGGCTAGGTCAAGATGTGTGACACATCAGACACCTGGAAGTTAGGTCAGGATGTGTGACACATTGGCTAGGTCAGGATGCGTGACACATCAGACACCTGGTGGCTAGGTCAGGATGCATGACACATCAGACACCTGGTAGCTAGGTCAAGATGTGGGACACATTAAGAAAACTATGATCTAATATGCCTGTTCTATTATTATTGAGTTTCTTGCCATGGGAAGATATTAATTCTGAAGTACAAGAGTCAGGGCCATGAGGGATGATGTTCTTGTGACAGTGAGAACACATCTTACCTTTAACTGTTATGTATTTTGCAGCATTATTTGAAAATTGCTTGGTCTTCCCAAGGAGGTCCCATACAACTTTGTCATTTGGATCTTGAAAGAAGTCTGGTTTCACTTGATTCAGGAATCTCCATAACATCTGAGTGATAAAGTAAATGCTTTCTGTGTTAGCTGTACAATCTTCCTAATGGTAGGCCTGTGTCTTGATTGATTTAATTTTACCATCACATATAACAGACAAATTGTTGGTTGCCATATTTTGTCGCGTTAAAAACTTACTGAAGGTGCACAAAAAAATTGGAAGTGCACAAAAAAAACTCCAATCATACAAATTCAAGTAGCCTATGCATGGCTATGCATGTGGTTAGTCATGGGACAATAAGAGATCGGTCATCATGTCTATTATAAGAAATTAGTAATTCATTTTTAAAAAAAAGAATAAAAAATGGATCATTTGATAAATGGTTTGATGATATGCAGTCAATATCATTTAATTCTATGTAAAATTACCTTCTAATCATGGAAATTATGAGAAGTTAATAGAGTTTAATTCAGGTATGTGTATACACGTGGGTGACATGTAAATGCAAGACCTGAGACAGTTACAAAAGTGAAACATAAGGCCTGACTCGACCTTTCACAAGCGAGAGGCAGCTAAAAATGAGAGAGCTTCATAAGTGAGACAGCTACATGAGTGTGAGACAGTTACACAACTGAAAGTCAACTACATAGTGATGGTCAACCTCACTTGTACAAAAGACATCAATAAATAACTGGCCAGTTAAACAGACAGCAAAGAGAATTGCATTAATCGGCTTCCAGCTTCTCAGCATGACAATGCTTTCCAAGAAAGGAAACAATAATCTCAGCAATTCCTGATCTTTGAAGGCCGATGATGTTGTAAATTATGATGTTTTAATTTGGTTCCAACACAACCATAGCTTTATAAACAAAATTCAGCTCACTGCGGTACATGGAAGTGCTTGGCAGCTCATGGGCTTAATGTCAGAATACATTTTCACGTGAGATAATTCATAACAATACTGACAACATTTAACTAACCAATCAAGAATTAGCATTCACGTGAGCAGTTTGAGTCCCTTAGCACAAAAGTGAATTTTCAGCAGCCAAGAAACTGTTTACAAAAACATGGATTATATCTAATATCGTGGAATATTTTTCTCTGGGATAGTTTTATCATTGTATTATGCATCTGCTATCCGATGTACGTCATATTGGTGATAAATATATTTGTCTTTCATGTCTATAAACTTTTGGAAAAATGCATCCCCATCATTGTCTGTAAAACCTATTTGAACCTAATATATAGGCCCCTAATGAAAGCACACTCCTTTCTTGGCATCATTTTTATATGGAGTGTCATCATAGAGGCACTGAAAGGTAAAATGACGTCATCAGAGCATGGCAATATGCTTATGACGTCATGAAATGTATTGTCTTTTGGAAAGTACCAAAATGACGTCAAACAGTGCTACCCTACTTTGAGCCTCAATTGAGGTCAAATAAAGTTCACGCTATACGTGTTTACCTGTCACATGCAGCCATGGGCTGAGAAAATTTTATACAGACTGTGCAATGTCTATGTCTTGTAGCAACTTTTCTTGTTGCACGATGTCAGACTTTAATACGTCATGGTGTTCATATGTATATATACTGTTGCAAAACCAAGAAAACAGGATTGGTGCTTAATACCTTTAACCTACGACTCTGACTTGTAAATCTTGTAAGAGTATAACATATACGCACATCGCTTTAAAAGATAAAGTAATGACAAGTCTTACTGATGGATACTACGACTACAGCACACATATAGTTGACTCTACTTGTTATGTCAACTTGTTATATCATTTATTGACAAAGATCAAAATGTGTGAAATGGGCGGTCGCTAGCCCTAGATACAAATAAAGGCGACGACAACAGAGCTGGAGGCAACAAAAAAGCTGCAATGTAGTTTATCAATTGTTTGCCAGTGTTTATTACACCATTCGACTTTGTTGGCACATGCATGTGTCAGACAACAAGACAAGAATATTTTTGCAAGAGCAGATGCACTTATCCCCAAAGAGACTAGGCTATCTAAATTTTGTTGATTGACTGGACCTGAGAGCAATAATAAAGTTATATTGCTCTCAGACTGGACTAACCATTTTTTTCTGGACAAGTGTATCTTCATACTTAATTGATAAGATTTATAACCATGGTTATTCAATATACTTTATGAAGTGCTGGGGTCAAAAGTCTATGATCCACTCATGTCTGATGTCATCATCATGATTGCATTGTAACAAAGTTGCAGCCCAATTAAGGGAATGTTACAAAATGACGTCATTGAGCCAGAACAATGGGGATGTCAACGTCCCTTCCCTCCGTTAGGTACCGGTGGTGGACATTGCCGTCCTTCCCGTCCGTTAGGGGTTAAAAAGCTTTGAATATGGAATCGCAGCTGTGCTGTCATCCTCAGGTCAGTTGTCGTGGCCTGTACACAAGTTTGTTTTGCTATACAGATTGAGTTGAGTAGGTGATTCATGGTGAAACAGCTCTGAAACTTCCAGATCATGTCAAAATGAAATCAACTCCTACAAGGAAAACCATGGAAATCGCTATATCGAAATGGTGACAAGCTAGGACCCTTATAAATACAGCTATTTTCCTAGGACAGTGACTGACTGGAATAACCTACCCCCTCATTTAACAAGTAGACTAGGGCTAACAACCGTCAAATTCACGCATTTTGGTCTTTGTCAATCATTATATTATCCAACAAAACACGGACAGTTGATAATATATGTGCTCTGTTGTCGTCCGCAGGTCAGTTGTCGTCGGCTGTAGATGTGGTGAAGGTAAGTTGGTTGGAAAGTGGCAGGCTGTTGGAGCATTCACGTCTGGGGATTTGCATAAATTTCCAGATTGAGCTACTCATCAAAATACTTCTTTACCTGTGCCCTTTTTTCAGGTTCAACGTCAAATGAACTTTCCCCAATATCTGGCGATTCTGTTCCCTCAGATTTGGAAGTGACTGTCCCCATTTGGCAACAAAGATTTCACTGATCAGCGTAAAATCTTGTAAAAAGTTGATGAAAATGATATTGCTACTTCCGTTTCAAAGCGACACCTGTTGGAAAAGGACAGCAATTTTAGTACTCTGGGTTTCAAGGGAGGAGTCATTATTTAGTGAGAGGGAGGAGACTGGGAGGAGATGACGAAACTCAAAGTGCACCTTTTCATGCTTGAAAAATCACTATTCATTTTTATTGCAACACCAGTAGAAATGACAGACATTGGCTCAGAATGCTTAATAGCAGCTCCATGAGAAAATCAAAAAAATGTGGACATGGTCAAAAATAGATTTCCTTTAAAATTTGTGTATGGTTAGGTGTTTGGGAAAAACAGACAAATCTGAAATATTTCACTTCTGAGGTGACCGTAACCATGGTAACCATCAATTCCTTAGTAACAGGCTCTGGGGCTCAAAATGACACTTTTCTAACCTTATTTTTGGCCACATTTGACCTAATCTTACAGATAAATTACTCCCTATAGAGGTATTGTGATCATTTCACTCTGTAATTGGTTCCTAGGTCACTTCATTAAGATTTGAAAATTTTAACAATTCTAAATACTTTCCCTATAACAAGCTATTACTGTTACCATGACAACAGTAAGTTTGTCCCAAGTCATTTTGTGGCCAGTTTACAGGCATAATTAACACCCCAAAATCAAATTGATTTTTAAAATATTTCAATCAGCTTTAAAATAGGCCAAAATGAATAAATATAAGCAAAAAGAAAAATGCTAGATCCTAAACAAGGTCATGTCAAGGTCATTCAAAGGTCATATGTTTTTCAAAAACTGCATTTTCATCAAAATTTGACATATTTGACCTCCATGATCTCAGTGACAAATAATGTGAATGTACTAGATAAATGGTGCATATTATTCAACATAACCTCCTCTTCAATGCCTGATTCCTAAATCAGTTGCTATTAACTATGTTGCTATGGTAACTGGGTAATCAAAATACCTTGTCTTCAATTCAGTCCAATTTTCCGAATTTTGATGATTTTTGCAATGTTTTGCATTGCAATTACTCATTATAATGACATTGATTGAACAAACAATGTTATCTATAATGATACACACAGGTCATGCCCTTATGTTACATACATAAAATATTTGATATCAAATGTGTTGCTATGGTAACTAGGTGATGCAATTACCTCGTCACTCACTCAGACTGAATTCACCGATTTTGATGCTTTTCGTGATATTCAGCATTCTTATTCTGAATGAAAAACAACTTAAACATATCATTTATATAGTCTGTTGTAATAAACATGGTCCATACCTTTATGTTACCCAAATTGAATAGTTTGGGTCAAATGTGTTGCTATGGTAACTAGGTGATGAAAATAGCCAGTCCCTGACTCTGACTGAATTCACCGTTTTTGATGATTTTTGCGATATTCAGCATTCTTATTCTTAATGAAAAACAACTTGAATGTGTCATTTATATAGTCTGTTGTGATAAACATGGTCCATACCTTATTGTTACCCAAATTGAATAGTTTGGGTCAAATGTGTTGCTATGGTAACTAGGTGATGAAAATAGCCAGTCCCTGACTCTGACTAAATTCACCGTTTTTGATGATTTTTGCGATATTCAGCATTCTTATTCTTAATGAAAAACAACTTAAACATATCATTTATATAGTCTGTTGTAATAAACATGGTCCATACCTTTATGTTACCCAAATTGAATAGTTTGGGTCAAATGTGTTGCTATGGTAACTAGGTGATGAAAATAGCCAGTCCCTGACTCTGACTGAATTCACCAATTTTGATGATTTTCGTGATATTCAGCATTTTTATTCTTAATGAAAAACAACTTAAACATATCATTTATATAGTCTGTTGTGATAAACATGGTCCATACCTTTATGTTACCCAAATTGAATAGTTTGGGTCAAATGTGTTGCTATGGTAACTAGGTGATGAAAATAGCCAGTCCCTGACTAAATTTACTGATTTTGATGATTTGGGGCTATATTCAATATTGCTATTCTAAATGATAACCAACTTGAGTATACCAATTTTATAGTCTTTTGTAACAAACATGGCCCATACTTCAATATTCCACACATAGAATGTTTCAGAAGAAATTAGTTGCATGCGTTGCTATGGTAACCAGGTGATGAAATTACTTTGTCCCTCACTCAGACTAAATTTACTAATTTTTGACTGACAATTTTCAGCTATATTCAATATTGTTATTCTAAAAGATAACCAACTTGAATATACCATCTATAAATCTGTTGTCATAAAATGACCTATGCCTTAATATTATACAGAAAATTATTCAGAGCAAATGCTATGGTAACTAGGAGATGAAATTTCCTTCTCCTTAACTCAAACCAAAATCCATATATTTATTAAGTTAGCACAAGCTGACTTTATGTTCTTGCTCCGTTTCCACCACGTCTGCCGCGTCCGCTGCCGCACCTTGTTTTCTTCCTCATTCAATAATGATTGGACATAAGGACTATGAGGGGCTTGAATAAATATGATGTTGGATGACCTTGGACAATTTTCAAGGTCACAGGACACAATTATCTAAATCAGATATTTGTGATATTTTGCAAAACATGACAAATAACATTTATTCTGACTACATTTATTTTACTTCATAAAATATTATGTAACTAGGTCACAGTGACTACTTAAAGGCCATATAGGTCAAAGCTTCTAAAATATCTTGAATCTAATCCTTTACAAATCAGAAAATATTAGAGCTTGATATTAAGGAAATGTAGGTAAATTTCCATGGTATTCTATTTTGGTGCACTTTCTATGACCTTGGGTCAAATCAAGGTCATGATCAGCACAAATACAACTTAGATTGTGTATGCTCTATTTTCGTCAAGATTGCAGCAACATCAATATGATTTTGTAGATGTGATCTACCTATGAGGGGCGTGAATAAATCAATGTTGGGTGACCTTGGGCTATTTTCAAGGTTATAGGAGCCGCTTTTGAAAATCAGCTATTTGGAATATTTTGCAAAACATTACAAACAGCATTTCCACTACATTTATCTTGTACAATATATTCGTTCACAATTTTTAGAATAATTTATGTAACCAGGTGACATTGACCTATTTAAACGCCATATAGTTGACAACTTCCAAAATATTGAGAACCTGATCCTGTACAAATCAGAGAAGATTAGATCTTGATATCATGTAAATATTGGTGCATATGTAAGGATGATTTATTTAGATGCACTTTTTGTGACTTTGGCTCAAGGTCAAGGTCATGACTAACACAAGAGGAACTTTGCTTGTTAATCCTTAGATGACAACAATATCGGCGTGACTTGGCAGATGTGATCTACATATGAGGGGCTTGGACAAGTATATATTGGGTGACCTTGAGCTATTTTCAAGGTCACAGAAGATAATTTTCAAAATCATCTAAATGTGATATTTGCAAAACATGATACAAAACATTTATTGTCACCATGTTTATTTTACACAATACGTTTGTTCACGTTTTTGTGAAACATTTATGGAACTAGATCACAATGTGATCTAAAAATGTTTCAATGTAGACATAAGTTTGGGATGAGTCAAAATAATTGGAGTTTCTCCTTATTTCAATTTTATTGCAATAATTTAAGGAAGTTTAGAACGTTGCTACTTTGATTGTAATAACGATTTTTAAGCATCTTTGAATGAACCCTTTCAGGTTATGCGAACTGTGTACTAAAATAGTAAAATGTACATTGCTTCCTTTTTACTATTGCAGCATATATTAAGATATGTATGTGCAACATATTAGTAAAGGCCATGAATGATACTATTGCTGAATGGTATATGATGTTAAATTATAGAATTGATTAAACTAAACAATACATTGAATACTTCAACATATCCTGATTTGTCAAAATGGGTGAATTCAGTTTCTAACAGATAAAAGTTGGGGTTTTTTTCAGCTCATGTTTTTTTTTTCGCCTGGCAACATGTTCACTCTCAAACAGCTTTGTATGGAATTATAGGTATGGGATATGTTTAGTGCCAGACACTGTATCAATGCAACATTCAAGTTTACTGTCATTGAAACAATGAATATTGAACATTGTTAGAAATAATTAAATTGGATGAATTTAGTCAGGGACTATTTTCATCACCTAGTTACCATAGCAACACATTTGACCCAAACTATTCAATTTGGGTACCATAAAGGTTTGGACCATGTTTATCACAACAGACTATATAAATGACACATTCAAGTTTTTCATAAAAGGGATTAAGCACCGATTTTGAAAAACACCTTTAAAATTCACATATTGGTGATAAATGTATTTGTCTTTCATGTCTATAAACCTTTTTGAAAAATGCATCCCCATCATTGTCTGTAAAACCTATTTGAACAGGAACCTAATATATAGGCCCCTAATGAAAGCACACTCCTTTCTTGGCGTCATTTTTATGTGGAGTGTCATCATAGAGGCACTGAAAGGTAAAATGACGTCAAAAGTGCATGGTAATATGCTTATGATGTCATGAAATGTATTGTCTTTTGAATAGTACCAAAATGACGTCAAACAGTGCTACCCTACTTTGAGCCTCAATTGAGGTCAAATAAAGTTCACGCTACCCGTGTTTACCCGTCACGTGCATCCATGGGCTGAGATAATCTTATACAGAACTTTTATGTCTTGTAGCAATTTTTCTTGTTGCTCGATGTCAGACTAAAACGTCATGGTGTTCATATGCATATATACTGTTGCAAAACCAAGAAAACAGGATTGGTGCTTAATACCTTTAAGAATAAGAATGCTGAATATCACGAAAATCATCAAAATTGGTGAATTCAGTCAGAGTCAGGAACTGGCTATTTTTATCAACTAGTTACCATAGCAACACATTTGACTCAAACTATTCAATTTCATCACCTGGTTACCATAGCAACACATTATATTTCATATATGTTACATTAAGGCATTGGCCATTTTTATCACAACAGACTATACAAATGGTACATTCATGTTGGTCATTTAGAACAGCAATATTGAATATATCCCAAAAACATCAAAATCAGTGACAATTTCAGTCTGAGTGAGTGACAAGGTATTTTCATCACCTGGTTACCATAGCAACACATTTGATCCAAACTAATCAATGTGGGTATCATAAAGGTATGGACCATGTTTATTACAACAGACTATATAAATGATATGTTTAAGTTGTTTTTCATTAAGAATAAGAATGCTGAATACCACGAAAATCATCAAAATTGGTGAATTCAGTCAGAGTCAGGGACTGGCTATTTTCATCACCTAGTTACCATAGCAACACATTTGACCCAAACTATTCAATTTGGGTAACAATAAGGTATGGACCATGTTTATCACAACAGACTATATAAATGACACATTCAAGTTGTTTTTCATTAAGAATAAAAATGCTGAATATCGCAAAAATCATCAAAAACGGTGAATTCAGTCAGAGTCAGGGACTGGCTATTTTCATCACCTAGTTACCATAGCAACACATTTGACCCAAACTATTCAATTTGGGTAACAATAAGGTATGGACCATGTTTATCACAACAGACTATATAAATGACACATTCAAGTTGTTTTTCATTAAGAATAAGAATGCTGAATATCGCAAAAATCATCAAAAACGGTGAATTCAGTCAGAGTCAGGGACTGGCTATTTTCATCACCTAGTTACCATAGCAACACATTTGACCCAAACTATTCAATTTGGGTAACATAAAGGTATGGACCATGTTTATTACAACAGACTATATAAATGATATGTTTAAGTTGTTTTTCATTCAGAATAAGAATGCTGAATATCACGAAAAGCATCAAAATCGGTGAATTCAGTCTGAGTAGGTGACGAGGTAATTGCATCACCTAGTTACCATAGCAACACATTTGATATCAAATATTTTATGTATGTAACATAAGGGCATGACCTGTGTGTATCATTATAGATAACATTGTTTGTTCAATCAATGTCATTATAATGAGTAATTGCAATGCAAAACATTGCAAAAATCATCAAAATTCAGAAAATTGGACTGAATTGAAGACAAGGTATTTTGATTACCCAGTTACCATAGCAACATAGTTAATAGCAACTGATTTAGGAATCAGGCATTGAAGAGGAGGTTATGTTGAATAATATGCACCATTTATCTAGTACATTCACATTATTTGTCACTGAGATCATGGAGGTCAAATATGTCAAATTTTGATGAAAATGCAGTTTTTGAAAAACATATGACCTTTGAATGACCTTGACATGACCTTGTTTAGGATCTAGCATTTTTCTTTTTGCTTATATTTATTCATTTTGGCCTATTTTAAAGCTGATTGAAATATTTTAAAAATCAATTTGATTTTGGGGTGTTAATTATGCCTGTAAACTGGCCACAAAATGACTTGGGACAAACTTACTGTTGTCATGGTAACAGTAATAGCTTGTTATAGGGAAAGTATTTAGAATTGTTAAAATTTTCAAATCTTAATGAAGTGATCTAGGAACCAATTACAGAGTGAAATGATCACAATACCTCTATAGGGAGTAATTTATCTGTAAGATTAGGTCAAATGTGGCCAAAAATAAGGTTAGAAAAGTGTCATTTTGAGCCCCAGAGCCTGTTACTAAGGAATTGATGGTTACCATGGTTACGAACATCTGCCAACTGAAATACTTTGGATTTGATCATTTCTGAAGGTTATCTAGCCATGTACCAAATTTAAAGGAAATCTATTTTTGACCATGTCCACCCCCCTATTGAAAAATTTTGATTTTCTCATGGAGCTGCTATTAAAAGCTTTAATATTAAAAAAGTAAAATTACTCAACTTTTTTTTACTAATCTGCAAGGGAAATTTGGATATGATGAGCTATTTTGATACAATATCTTTAAAAATAACTTATTGGTGGTTAATTTGTGAAAGTACAGATTATACTGTATTGAAAAAACTTTAATGCTGAATATAAACTAAAAAAAGAAGTCCATTAATTTTGAGATTTGGTAAAAAAATTAGTTTGATTGTGGTAGGTGTTCAAATGATGAATATTGACAGACTTTAATCCGATGCAATCTTTTAAAGTTTCATTTATATAAAATATAAGTGTAATTTCAGAAAATAGCCCTAAAAAGTTTCTTTTATCATAATAGTATACAATAAATTATAATAAACTATCATATTATAAGAAAATGTGCCAATTATGCAATAGAGAAAAATCAGGTGACACTAATTATTGAATATAGAAAAGTGGATTACTTCACTGAATAGCTGACATCTTTCTGCAAATTTTCATATATTTGATTTATTTTTTACAATAATCGGAAGATGCTAAAATGTTGCCACCATTTACGCTGGGTAAGAGTGACACCATGTACCCACTGCAATAGGAAGTTTTTTACTTCCCATTTCATGTTCAATGTCTCCCATTTCTCATGATGATATATACATACATACATTTGTACATCCACACACACAGAGCTCTGATAAATCAGCTGAGTGTAAAATTGAGAGCCACATTGACACCAAACCTACGCCAATAGAAATGGTTGATAGTATAAGACCATAAACACATTTGTGCATATTATAACAAAGTTATGGTATGGTTTTGTAAACAATTTATTTGGAATGTAAAAATGTACACAAACAATATACAGTGGGCACTTGATTACTCCCATACACACACAAAATCATGAGGGGTGTCATCTGCAAACAAGTAAAAATTGTTGGTAACAAACATACCTCATAAACTAATATTTTATCATTTGATTTTCACTGTGAACGATGTGTAAGTGCACACTTGACACTGCTGACATATTAATTAGTTAAGCAGACCTTTTTATCATTTTCTTTTTGCAATTCACATAACTTATATACTAGTAATCATTACAAATATTTATTCATTATAGATTTTAAAAATAAAGTTTAAAGTCTTTATCCATATATGCAAACATTTTAACATAAATCATATCTAAAATTTTCGCAGCTGAAAATCATGACAGAAAAATTATGTTTATTTTACAGGACTCTTAACCCAATAATATGCCAGAAATATGTGCTCTGTGCCTGGGCAAAGCAAAGTGAGAATTTGGCCTGGTAGGCAGGCAGACATTAATTCAGCAGGGTTAATTTGTGATTTTGTTCTGATATTCTTCAATATTTACCTCCCTGGCAACAAGAAAAAAAATATTGACTTTTTTTTCTGTCTATCATGTGCCATGCATGATGGTTTTCCCCTCTGTGAACCCATCCTCCTATTAGACCCTGTTAGTTCTTGAAAATGTTACCACCATGCTTGAGCTAGGAGTGACTTACAAGTCACTTAATAACTGTCCATGGTCATCAAATACAGCTGTGATAAAGAGACCTACTGACAAGTATGGCTCAGAGTAATCCACAGTCCAAACTTTCCAATGGACTCTTTTACTTAGTCTTATGCTATTACATCATTATCTAAAACTATAATTGTTAACGACTGATTGTCCAAACCACCCCGTATTTGTTTCATATTTTGGATAATATTCAATTTTGTCAAAGACACTTAACAGAGAGGTAGAGTATCTTCAGTAATACTGTGCTTTGGACTTTTTTTAAACTATCAGATCTCATGCTCATTCACACAACAATAGCCTTTGTGTTGTAAAAAGCCTGTTTAAAGCTCTTTTTCATGCTAAATATACATATACACACCTCCATTCACATTACAATCTGACATACAATAAATGGTGAATATTATGGATACCGTCAGTCCATTTAGTAACATTTGCACCAAATATATACACACATTGTTGGAGTAGGGACATTATCAAAAATCTTCCACCACCCGGAATCTTGTCCAACCCCCAAATATCTCCCACACACAAAAAACCCATTCATTACACTGGTCCCAAAGGTGTCCACATTTCACTAATCACTATATTTACAATTATGTATCATAGTGTTTATCCAGATACAACATATATTTCCACATTTGTAATAAGATATCAGATCAAATAAACATCTCTGATTCTGTAAATTTCCCTTTCTACTTTTATTTTTAAGCATTTAAAAATAAGCATCCTAACCATTCAAGCCTAGGTTTAAGACCTCTCTCTTTGAACGATCTGAATTGTCATGTGTTCTTTTGATTTGGAGATTGAAATAGCAAATGTTTTCAAAACATAACTTCCAGGTGAATTGAGACAGAAACATTGACCATGTGGTAACCGAATGAAGCTGTTTTAATGTGTTTTCCGTGTTTTTTATATCAGAATATTTATAATCAAGAAAGAACCAAAATTATGTCTAAATTTATATTTAAGAGTCAATTCATTAACTATACATGTGATCATTTGTTTCCAATGTTTGTGATAAAATGCAAAGTTATTTTTTTTAGATATTTTGTTCTGACAGTGTACAGCTGTTTAACATTATATATGTATACATGTACTTATTAAGCTTCATATCAAAATTAACAGAGTGAACTTTACATGTATGCTTTATACTTAATTTCTACTTGGTAAAGTAGTGATTGTGTCATAACATGTTGGATAGATTGTGAACAACAGATTGACACATTTAGAATATAACCATATAGATGGCTGCTTGCTGTAATAAGTATACCTTCGGCACGACAACAAAGATGATCTTTGTGATAACACATAGGTAAATTATTGATGTTTAACTAATTCTTTCCATTAAGAACGAAAATAACAATTGCTGTGACCACTTATTTGTTATATACAATGTTATTTGCTTTTCTCTACAGTGACAACCCTAAACACAACCAAGCAGAAGACCTAAAACATCCTATGTTTATCACATGACATTGAACATTTAAATGGCTGATTTGCTTTTGAAAGCAGTAACTGAACTGAAGCTGGCATAAATGATGTTACCATTTAAACTAATTATAGAGACATCTCATCCTTTTAAAACTTATGGAAATTAAAAGGATTTGACAACAATTTCCCAAATTATCATATTGTTGGTAGAATTGATATTTTTTTTAATATCTGGAGAATTGTTCGCCATATAAATAAACTTTTACAACAAATAATCCTTATTACTAGACAATTCATAAATTTCTGCCCGGTCAATGTCTTGGCTACATTGTTTATCTCTTTTGCATTTTTTCTTCTATTGGATATGTTGCATACTCAATGTTAGTTACATCATTGATGTTGCCAACATAGAGCATACAGAGGACCTTTTTTCATCAATTAAGATTCATATATTATTGATATATTTCAAAATATAAAACAGACATCAATAAACTAAGCTTTAAACTATGATACACCCATCATATCATGTAGTTACAAAACATGTTGATGCATGAAAACCCAATTATGTTTTCATGAAAATTCAAACGAGATCTTTCTTACTCTTTCTATTTGCAGTTAGGCTATGTTTAAAAATCATAAAAATTTGATATGGCAATCTGGTACACAGTAAATTTTGGTTTGCAAATTTTCACAAACCCTCATGCTGAGTGAAGATTTGGCATCAAGGTTACATCACCTCAATGTGGTATAAACCAATCATTGAATTTCAATTTCATTTTATCTTCACAGATACGTGATGCCCACTCAAGTTTACAATCAGGAATCTGGAAGCTGTAAATATTGAGTTTGGAAGGTGTAACCCCCAATGAATCATTTTACACTGTTACTTTTACCAGTAATCCTTAAACTTTACTTTGCAAATACACATTTTGTCTATAGATCTTGCTAAGACAAAATTTAAATGTTCAAGTAGATCAATAAATCACAATACAGCAAAACCTGTCTATTCAGTTATTTCTATGGCAATACCTGACATTTCAGATTATAATATTAGAAAGCTAGCCATGAATTTACTCTTATTAAATAGAGAGTTTTATCTGAAAGTGATCGATGTAACTTTGCCTTGAAAACAAATACACTTTAAAACAGCAATTTTTATGCATCAAAATTCCTGCAAGGGCATTTTAAATTTGAATAGCCTATTTTTCTATTTCTTTTAGTGTGTTGCCTCCTGATATATTTATAAATGAAACAAGCTCGCATCATTTAAAATTGCAAGCCATAAATTGCAAAGGTCACAATAAAATGATACTACTTGAAAGGTTACCGTAGCATTTGCCGTTTTTAAAATATCAGAAATTAATCAAATGATCACAAAAAAGATTTTAACCAGTCAATCACTGTAAGCTGAATTCATCATGCTTATGTACAAGATAGTTATGAAAATATCACCTTTTTGTCATTTCTATATATTGCAAAATTGTTATATACATATTTGGTGTAACAAATCGCCAAGAGATTAATAAAGTGAGTCCTTTTTTAAGCATGTTTAAAAATTACTTTTCTTACTTTTCATCTGAAGGTGGGAATGTTTCACTGTTGATAATTTGCAAATATATTGTTGAGAACTTGTAAATATTACTGGATACAATTTGCAAACATTATTGTTGATGATTTGCAAACATGAGATTTAATAATTTGCAAACATCACTGAATAATTTGCAATCATTACAGAATAATTTGCAATCATCACTGTTGATAATTCCCAAATATCGCTGTTAAAAATTTTACAAAAATCACTTTTGGTAATTTACAATTATCAGTGGTGATGATTTGCAAAAAACTGTTTTCTTATAATGAGCTGTGCCAAAATTTATGGAATTTATTTGTTTAAAATGAGAAATATAAATGACAAAACCTTTTTTTTCAAAAAAAAACTTTTGGTTGATATTATTCAATATGTCAAAATTTGTCGTTGACAATTTTTTTTCTTTCTGGACACAAAATTGTTATATTTCTGGACACAAAATTGTTATATTTCCTCAGAGCACAAATATTTTCCTGATAATTTTACAAACCTTTCTTCAAAATTAAAATCCTTTCTGGCACAATTTTTTAAATTGTAAACTAATAACATTTTAACATAAATTACCTGTCCAATTCCTTTTAATATTAATGTGAATTATTAGGAAATAACAAGAGGATATCATTTTGTGGAATATTGTATACTAATCATATCATAACTGATTTGGAAAACATTTTAAAACTGTTCTGCCAAGTGCCAAAAATATGGGGCCCAGCAGCATACTGAAATACAGTATATGATTAAGTTTCCCAATTGATAATGATGACTGCATCAGGCGAAATGGAGATGATCATGTTTATCTCTCAAGTCAATTACACTGTTGGATAATGAAACGATGAGATGATTTCTGTCGTGACCTTTAACCCTATTACCCATGAATGCCCAATCCCTTGGTGAATGAATAATGTTAAATGGTCCACCCCTTTATTATTTATAGTGTAGAAAATATGATTTGAGATCATCACAACTTGCAGAGACAAAAAACAATAGGCACAAATGCTCCCACAGCAAGGACAACAGGTAGCATCATACTTCCAGTCTCATCAGCTGCATAAGGGTCCTGAACTTTGGGTCCGGATGGGTTACGTCTCTTGGCTGGTTTCTTGATATCCTCGTCGATTTCATCGTCCTCTTCATCCATCATATCTGGGGCTTGTTCCCTGTTATTTTTGTCAAATCCAGGCATGGGTGGCAACTGAGGCACCTCTATAAGAATGGCACAATACAAAACATCAGTCAAGCTTATTCCAGCCGTTTCTATTTTTGTTATCAAATGTAAACATTATTCATTCATGTATCAATTCATTTCAATTGGCCTACAACTGAAGATCATGCAAGGATGCATGTCCTTTTCACTCCATATGTTTAACCTGAAGTTTATAGTTTGACTTTGCAGGATGTAATACAGCTTTATTTTGTTTTGAGATTATTGATAATAATCATCTTTTTGTTGAAAATGACAGTTTCTGAATCTTTGATATATCAAACAAATCATGTTTTCTTTTTTTTATGTAATATAATATAATCTGTTTTGAAATCAATTATCCTTATGACCAAAAGGTTGCAGAAACCTATAATCTGTCTTGTGATTGTGAAAAAGTATCAATAACTCACCATCTACAGATCCTTTCATCACATAAAAGGCATTGATTTTTGGGTTGTCCCTTTCATCCTGAAAAATGATGCAATAACTACATTTCACATACATTTATTTTGAAATGTCTCACAAAATTTATTAATCTTCTTAGATCCTCCTGTTTTGTGTTCTCAGCAATGAATTACAATTCAAATATCTTCTGTTCAATCAACAATGAGATGGTGATGGAAAATAGATACTCACCTTGAGAAATTCAACAGAAATGCGTCTATCCTCAATGGGCGATGTTTCTCCTCCAAATCGTAATATTCCATTTTTCACAGTAAATGGTATGACTTCATCATGAGCTGAGCCTCTGCCAACTTTGGCAAAAATATCTAAATTCTCTACTGCTAAAATATCATTCAGCTGTACATGGAAAACCTGAAAAATAAAGATAATTTTTCATTTGCAAATTTTCAAACTTATACCACACAACACTTATGATTTCTATCACTGGTTTGAAAGGGTAAGATTTTCTCAATCTACTTATGGAAGTCTATTCATACTTATCAAAAATATCACATCTCTTCAGTCTAATTCATATTACAACCCACAGGCTGTTGTCATTAAAAGTAAAGATATTTATATAAGTATTAACACTCAAATCAATGCCAGTTGAATGTTAAAATCACCAGCCTCAGAGGCTTTAAAAGCCCACCAAGGCCTGTGGGCTCAAACTTATCCAAGTGTAGCCATTAGATTTGAGTCTTTGCTAGCCATATGAAGAAATATGAATAAATCAATATCAAGGGTATATATAAGATTAGAATATATGGATAAACATATTTGGAGTGAAAAATATATTGAAAGGTTATTTTATTACAACCCAAATTTTTTTTAAATAAATTTTTTTTCTTATCCTTCATGATTTAAAGGGTATATTTCTTAGGACTTGAACTGAAAGGTTCAAATGCAGACTATTAATCATATATTCTAAAAGCCCAAACAAGTTTCCTTGCTTCCAATAACATGCTTCCCAAAAATAGGATTGGAGGAATTTGCAGAATTTGGTTTTTTTCTTCTTTTTTTTTTAAACAAGATCAAATATATTAAGGATTAAGACATGAATATAAAAGTTACATAAAATAATAATTGAGACCATTCAGATTGCTGGTTTTGAGATTGCTGGTTTTGACAAGTTTCTTTATAAGGCATAATGTTATTTCCAATCTATTTACAAAAAATAACAATTTTATTCAATAAGAATGGCACATGAGACATGAAATTCTGCATTTCATAATCACAATTAATTGAACCTAGCAAAGTGGGAAGATAATTAACTAAATTGGCCTGGCAGGCAGGATTTTCTTGCTTTATTTTTAATGTTGATACATTGTTCTTCAGTCTGAAATGTCAAGTCTGGCTGGATAAAAAGATACTTTTTCAATCTGGCCTTTCAATAAATATTGTTAAAGCAATCAATCTAACCTGATGACATTTACAATGAAATTCAATATCTGAACAATATATCTAAAAGTTATGAATTATAATATGTCATTATGATTATTTTTTATTGGCGAGTCAGCAAATATTAGCCTGAAACACTTTTGAAAGCAATATTGGAAAAGAGAATAATATTCTTAAATTAACACAAAGCTTTGGTTATGGAATCAACAATTTTTTTCCAATTGAAATAATCCAGTAAATCCAGTAATATAAGCTAATTTTCGTGACCAATTATGGAATAATGTTAAAGTATCACTAGTTAATGAAATAAAAAAAGTCACTTTTTATGTAATAGCAGTACCAAGAAATAAACCAACACCCTATTTCTTTGTTTATTTCTATATTTTTGAAGACTATTCTATCATTTTTCTGTTTTGACATTTTGGGAGACATTAAGGCCAATAAGCATGTCAATTCAAAGATTGTTGAGTTTTCTCCATCAAAAACAGCACAGGACGAAACATTTTGCATGGATTATAACATGATTATCTACATGTTTTGACATGATTTTCACATGATTGAAAATGATCATTATTCAACTTTTGCACTTTCACAATCACATGCTGTGTTTTCATTATGTGAGGTGGAAACATCAACACTACACACAGCTGGTCAATATGACAAGTAATGAAATGAACAATACATAAATAATTGACAAGTGGGCTTATCACTTTATAGTTGGACACCATCTGGGGGCCATGTACCATAAAAAAAACAGCTGTGGTAAACTATCATTGAAGAGCAAAGCTTACTTTTTGATTGGGTGCTGTGAACCAAACTTCACTGAACTTGAGGACTAAGACATAGTCGCCGTCGTCTTTGATGGGCACTGTGTATCCAAATGTGGCCGTGTGGTATCTCTCGGTCTGGTAGAGGATCTGGTCCTGAGGTACGACTCTCTGAATCATCAAACTTTTCCCGTAATCCGATGAAATGCCTGTTGACAGCATATCCCTCTGGTAGCGAATGCCATGGATGTCGGTGTGACTTTCTCCACCGCAGTTCACGGCCCAGATTACCTCCCCGATTGCTGTTGTATGGGCGACAAATAACAGCATGCACCACGCGAGCCCTAGCAGGCGATGGCGGAGTGTATATACATGCAGCATTTTCAGTTAAAAAGTTTATATTTACGTGGCAATTCCAGAAATTGCACGCTGTGCTGGTTGCAGGTGCGAGCCGGTCCGGAAGTGACGATGCCTAGAATTGAGCATGCGCAGTGAGAAATTTGTGCTTGGTTTGACGTGTGGACCCATGACAAGAAACTCTCCCATTTTGAATCAGCGTGGAGCAATCCATTTACTGAGTGCAAACACTGACATCCTGACTGCAGGAAAATGACTGTTTACCTTTGACACCAATTAGATGCAAACATTTTTCTGATTGACAACAACTTCTTTATTAGTAGACCTACTGCTATGTTCATTGTTCTGGCTTGATGATGTCATTTGGTCTAACATACTGAAGGGCTGCAACTTGTTACAATGTAATCAGACAACTTGGATCATGAACTTGACCTAGCACTTCATAGAGCGTATTGAATAACCAGAGGAGGTTGAATAACCATGGTTATAAATTTTATCATTTTATTTTAGTATGTGGATACACCAGTCAAGAAAATTTGGTTAGTCCTGCCAATCAACAAAATTTAGATAGGCTAATCCATAAGGGTTTATCCACCTGTGACTATCAACTACAATTTCCATCTAACACATAAGCAATGCTAAGCCTCTTTTCGCTCGCGTTTGTTTTGACTTTAGGTCTGAATGTTCGAGGTTTTGATATGATTAAGCTGGGAGTCTTTGGAGCATACCCCGATTATCGGTCCATGGTGGCCATGTTTTGGCTCAATAATTCTGCTTACACCGTCAGATGTCGCTTTTGTTTGAGAAGTGATTTGTGGGTGCGTGGTAGAGTAAGAAGATTTTGCCTTGGGTTTTTTGGCCTTGGGATTTTGCAAACTTACGCAAGCTTGATTTTTTAAAATCAACACTTGTTTAACATCATCACATATATATTTTGATAACTCTGAATAATTTACTTTAATTATTGTGCAGTCCATATGTGAATTTTGAAAAATTATGCAACAAATGTTAATTTTAATTCATAGTATATGTTTGTCACTTATCATCTGATATTGGCCCAGATGTGATATTCAAGAAGCCTCATTTCTCACATCAGTATCTCAGTATAAAAGCCTACAATTCTGCAAAATATCTACCAACACAGATGCAAATATCAACATGAAGTTTTTTAATTTTCAACAAATTAACTCTTTGTGTTTCCAAAAAGGTATAGAATAAACTATTGGGGGAAGAAAAAGAAAAAGAAAAAAAGAAAACATTTATAAGTTCAGTATATCAAATTTGAAGATAATTTATTCGAGGATCTCCTCATGTTAGTAATTCTATCACTAAAACACATAAAAACAATCAAATTTGTCTACTGTAGCCAACAGCCATGTACTCAACAGCCTTGTAGCCACCAGTTTTTAAAAAAAGGTTTTGTGATGTTGAAATACAGACTAATTTTGATTGCCATCTCTGGCCATTATTACTATGGACACTTCTTGTAACCATTTGCTATAGGTGCTCTCTGATTGGTCGAAATAATTGCTCTTGTCTCTCATCATTGTTGCAGCTCCCATGATTGGTCCATAAACTGGATGTGTGTATGGACAGCACTTACAGTATTATTAAGATAACTTAAACAAGGTTATCACCAACATGCCAGATTCAAATTCAGTATCATGGCAGAAAGTCAAATCTGCTGCTAATCCCTAAGGGCATATTTCTATGTCAACTCAGGAGGCAGGTAAGATAATTGATGGAATTGGAATTATGGAATGTTCTCTTTTATATTTTATGTAAATTGTTTTTCTTTGTCAAATATCTGCCTTGAGCAATGGAGAAAGAACAAATTGAATTCTGTCGGTGAATACAATGTCACAGCCAAGGTCAGAGGTGACTGCCAGAGAGCAAAGGTCAGAGGTAAAGCAGGAATGAATCCTCAGGTCAATTTTTATTCTTATTTATCATTGAATACAATCTAATTTATAGAAAATGCTTTATATCTGTCCCTGAATTCATTAAATAAATAACTTGCGAAATTGTTAGGGAACTTCCTAAAAATGCAGTTGGGTTTACAATGAACACATTAATTGCAAATCATTTTTCGTACCCAAACCCTTATACACGAGGGCAACCTGTTGACAGTGATATAAAGGTATTTACCCAATACTATCACAACTTACGCTTTGCAGGTCGAGAATTTTGCCACGTCCTTGACCTCAGCGTAAAAACAAAGCGTTTTCATTACGAACTTACATATTTTCGAAATAACGAATATCAGACGTAGCGGATCGATTTTAATAAATATGGTTCTCAAAAGCACAATTTCATCTTATAAAAATAGTATAAAATATATTTATTATATATTCATCAATATTGAAATCAATACATTAATATATCAAATGTCTCATAATCAGGTTAATCTTTTGTTATGTCTTCCGCAGATGCTTATTTTCCAAACATCTATATGGCCATTTCTAAATGTGAACACCTGAGATCTTGCCCAGAGCCATGTCATATTAGGCATGCATGACAAAATGGATTCTATTCACACCCAATAATGCCCATGTATGCCCAATAACAAAGTGACACCTGTATATGACCAAATACATGTATATATTAGACATAACTCAATCGAATGCTTGGAATTAATTAGCCTGATACAGTGCAAACACTGATTCAAATTTGTACAGGATACTGTCAGTCATCCCCATAACTTTGAGATAGTCTCTTGTTATACTGATTGATATTGTTAAATATCTTGATATCCTACATTTACATAATACATGGGAGATCCTGCTCCCTGAATTGAAAATATGGAATACAATAATGTTATCCTTGAGATTTAAGGCATTTAAATTAATGCAAGTCAGTGATCTTGATTTTAAATTGACAATGTCCATGCAAGGAGTCCACCAATGTTCATACAGCGAGTCTTGTAATATGATACTTCATCAAGATTTTTTGTCTCCCGGTGTGCTCTTTTCTTGATCTGTTCCCATTACTGGTCTTTCTAAATCTCTCAAGTCAATACCTTTCTCAGTGACAGCTTTCTGAAAAGGAGAAAATATATTCATCATAATATTAATAAGCCTTAATCATATCATATAAAAATAAAGATTTTACAACCTTTGACAAATGTCACCAAAGGCTTTGTTCTTGTCTCATTTGATTTTTCCATATTTCTGATTTTTCCATATTTCAATCAGCCAGATGCCAGCACAATTACACTGACCAGAAAGATTCTGAAACTGTGAGTTGAAACTTGGATATTTTTAACTCGGTCAAATATCAAGCACGCCTGTGCTGTATCAATTGCAATTAAGGTGAATGTTGTGTCTCACATATCATCTTGTATTTCTACTTCCTTTCAAAATGTTAAATGTGTTTGTTTTCATAAAACAAATGATGTTGTCATCATAACATTACATCAGAAGTGGTCATGTGGCCAAACATCATTGTATGACTCATCGTAAGACTGAGACAAACTGCAGGTTTGCTGAATTTGTGACTTCTGCCTGATAATTTTGTACATATTGAATATGTATGGGCATCAGAGCAGTTTCTGACTGGCAGTAGTTTCCGCAAGGGCTTCTCCACAGGTCTTAAATTGTTGGAAATAAAGTTCTGTGACCAACTAATTGTTGTCATGAGTAATAGCATCAGTGAAATCATGAAATGATTACTCATGAAATTTCTTAATTAATTTTCTTCAATTTAAATTTGTCAAAATATGAATGATCACAGTCATATTAAGCACATCATTTTTCAGGCTTGGTTTTTCTTAGTAGTTTGTTATAGAAATGCTGAATATTATTAAAAACATTAAGAAATAGAAAGCCAAAATCTTATTCCAATAATATAATTAATCAAAAAGTCTAATTTATTTTTTCATCAAGCTGTAATAAGACTGTCGCACACACTATTGATGTGAGCAATTTTTACTCAGTTTTGAAGTATTTTGTGAAAATGAGGAGTAAAATCATGGAAATGTCGCTCAGAGCAATTTCATATGGATGTACATCTGAGCCTTGCTCGAAGATCTCTAGTAAGTAGTAGTGAATTTGCCTTTTGTTTATTTCTGGTCAGGCGGTCATTTCACGCAAGAAAACTGCCCCTAAGCTGCTCAAAAATGTTTAAAATGCAAATAAAATATAGCAGAAAATATCCTTAGGAAAGGGCTAGTTATTTAGGGAGTGGATGCCATGACTAATCTGAGCCAACATTAAAATTATATTAATTGAAATGATTACTCTAGCCAAGATCAGGATATGTTCAGAATAATGTTCAACCCAACTGACAACTTTTATTTCAAAATTTCCCAAAATTTTCATGACAAAATTGAGAACATTTAATGGAAAATGGCAAGCATGGCAATATACTATATACTATAGTATATCATTCATGGGTCAATCCACTCACCTTGACACATTCTTGATAAGACTTGAAAAGTGGGGCACATGTATCTTCCTTGTGTCCCTTCAAAAACCTCTCAGTGAACCAGGTGTTAAAACAAGAATCATAAGAGTTCTTGAGAGCTTGACATTCGTCACTTATGCTTTGCATATTTGATTTAAATCGAGAAAATTGACACCTTCAAGTTTACTTTCTGATGCAAACATGTGTCTGTGGAACCCAAGAGCACCTGCAGGAAATCTTTGGGCGTAAAACATAGTGCAGATTTTAAATACAAATCAGACTTTAAATACTCATTTTATAATGCTTTTATTTAAACAGTTTATAAAGAATTGCAATTTATAACTAAAGCTGTGGCTAAAAGTCAGTTATCTATTTATTTTTTGGACTTGTTTCTGGACCAATTAGGAATATCCTTGCGCCGAACTGGTGAATCGGTCTTGTCGTCTGCATTGAGAAAGGCAAAATGAAGTGACAGGAATTCGTAGATTTGAGACATATTTGTCAAATAAATCGTGAACATGAGTCTTCAATTACAAGGATTTCGTTTATGTATTGGACAGTTCACAAGGACGTGTGCGATATGTGGCCGAAGACCGTACAGTAAGAGAAGTAGCAAGGTGAGATGGCAGGGCATGGGCGATAAATGAGCAGTTTGACAATAATAAGTGGGTTATGTCAAATTTATATTTATCATATAAATTTGGTAATCTTGTTGTTGTCAACTGGAACAAGTGTCTCTGGCTGGTACATGGTGTCTGTCACTCATCATAGTGCCGTTTTCATCAGGAAAAAAAGTTGTCCACACTTTTTAGCTATGCTGACTTTGTCACCATACTATATACTGCAGTATACTGTCTATATAGGCTAATAGAGAGAGCCCTAGTATAACTCACCGATAACTCACCGACGATTAGGGCTCTCAGGTTAGACCGGCCACCCGGTCTATTTGTGCCCCTCCTGGACGGTCTACGTGTTCCCACTGGAACTTCATCGGATGAATGTTCCAGTGCTTGTTGAGTCTGGACTTGAACTGATTCAGCTTTTCAGCTAGAATGACACTGTCTGGTAGACTATTCCAGTCATTTATGACTCTATTCAAGAAACTTCCTTGTCTTAGATTTAGTCTGCTGTGCCTCTTTGTTAGCTTCATACTATTTCCTCTTGTTCTTGTGACAGCACTGATTTCGAAAAATTTACTTTTCTCAATACTATCCAGTCCAGACAGGATTCTATATACTTGGATAATGTCAGCTCTTTTCCTTCTATATGTGAGAGTTGGGAGGCCAAGTGCTCTGAGTCTCTGATCATATGGCAGATGTTTTATTCCATTCACCATTGCAGATGCCCTTCGCTGTACACTTTCGATAGATTTGATATCTTTCTTGTACAGGTTATTCCATATGGCTGAGCTAGGCATACTCTAAATGAGGCCTTATTTTTGACTTATATAAAGGCAAAAACATATCCTTATCCATATATACAAAAGATCTCCTGATCAGCCCAGCCATTCTGTTAGCCTTGTTCACTTGCCTATTAACATGTCTGCTGAATTTTAGATCTTTGTCAAATAATACACCTAGATCAGACTCCTCTTCCACTCTAGCCAATGTTCTGCCACCCATGGTGTACTCATATTGATTGTTCTTACTTCCCGATCCCAACACTTTGCATTAATCCACATGAAAATTGAGCTGCCATATATCCACCCATTTCTCTGCATTATCCAGATCTGTTTGAAGGCCTTCCTTCTCATTATCTACATCCACTTTACTATATATTTTTGCATCATCCGCAAAAAGCTTAATAAAACTGTGGCATATAGCATCTGGCATGTCATTAATATATATTATAAACAGTAGTGGCCCGATAACACTCCCCTGAGGGATCCCACTAATTACAGGGGCCCAGTATAGGCTAGCCAGTAATGCGTAGGCATAGCTTCTGCACTGCAGTGATGCCTGATGCCAGTGATGGGGAAAATTTTCTGTCATTCTGTCCATCAACTTCTCCGAAACTACTGGTCCGAGTTTTTAGCGATTTGTAGGAAAGATGTTGTATGTTCAGGGGACCAATTCTATCTGTTTCCCATTACATTAGGCTCAGATATCTGTATTTGTATATTTGATTTTATCAAAAATTTAATAACTATGACAGAGTTGTCAACATCATAAATATTAGCCAGTAAGAGTCAAGATAGGAAGAGTTCAATATGTAGCACGCATTTTGATCATTCAAGATTATCATCTGCTCAAATCTGTCCTAGCCTGGAAAGGATTTAACTGATTTATTTATGAAACAATTTCCAGAAAATGTTCACAATTTATACAAAAAAGCAATGATCAGCAAAGATCTTACGCCATTGACCCATGTTTTATCTGTCTGTCATGTAGCAGTTTCACCCAGAGGTGTGTCTCACTGTATGTCTCATTTATGCAACCTAGTATCTCTCACTTGCTATTCTCTTGACAGATATTTTTTGTTTATCTCACCTGTGTAGTTTCAACTCATTTGTGCAGCTGTCCATCATCCTTCAAGTTGCCTCTTATGCAGTTGTTATTACTTGGGTGGCTGTGTCACATGTGTAAGATTTAGTTCTTTATGTCTGTCTCAGCTGTGCAGCTGTTTCTCACGTGCACAGCTTACACTAAAATGTGCAGCTGTTTCTCACCTGTGTTGCTGTCTCTCAAGTATTGCAGCTGTCTGACTTTAGTATAGCTCTCATGTCCAGAATTCATATATGTAAACCCATATAGATCCTGTGGTACAAAACCAAGCAGGTTTCAGTAAGTAGGCCAATTTACTGATCGCAAATATAGGCATATTGTGAAAATCATAAGTGAGAAGTGTTCAAGTGTACAGACTTGGCTGCCGTTCACTGTATCTGTCTTGTGCAGCTCTCTCTCTCTCTCTTGTGCAACTGTCTCATTTGTGTTTTCTGGGCAGTGGGTTATAGATACCATTGCAATCTCTTGTGCTTGATTCTGCTTTCCTTGAGTGACCCACAATACTGGAGCGAAAGGGTAAAACAATGGTGTCTAGGCAGTGGGTGTCAGTCTGCCTGTCACCATTGACCGTTTCTACATGGTGTATATGTCTAAATATCACCTCTTAAAGGTGTGTACACATTTTTTATGATTTCATTACATTGAGATCCGAGAGCAATTTATTATTGCTTCTAGATGAGATATAACTGAAAACACATTGAAAACATCTCATTCTGTATTCTACTGCATGACATCATGGAGTGTCACACACATCTCAAGAATGTTACTGACAAACAGGGCCTTGGTTCAATTCAAAATATAAAAAAATGTCACTTTTTACCTTCAGCTTTGCAGACCATTCTTTGGATAGCAGTGCTTTATATTGTTATTAGTGGAAATGAAAGCAACCATTTCCCACAAAATCATCATTAAGAGATTCACACAACCTTCCCACCACTTTCAAATGGAACTGACCCATACGAAATAGCATTCTCCTTTCAGGGGCAACTTTTGGCAATACCTCAAACAGCAATTGTTTTAATTGTCTTGCCAAACTTCCTGTCTGTTCATGTTTGTGGTGTTTTTTTATATATTTTGTGACTGAAATTATTCATCCCCTACCAACAAATCTATACTATCATTTTTCAATAAAGCAGACTCCTTTATTTTTTTTTATCTTAACTTACTGGTAAATGTCTTTCATATGTAAAGAGGATAGATATGTTAAGATTTTACCCTATATTTAGGGAGAGAAAATCATGTTTCACATTTAACTTCATTTATCAAATGATGACAATTTAGCTTGATTCTTATTTATTTACTACCCAATTTCATAGGTACCACCAAAACCAACATGGGAGTCTGTGGAAGAAAATAATACAGTAACAAAGGTAACTATACACTATGTTTTCAATATAGCTTAGTCTAAATAGCTGTTAATACCTTTGGGGTTCTTAGATAATACTATCATGTGTAAAATCTATGAAATATTGAACTCAACATTCAAACAAAACTTTCAAACCCATACTGAATTAATTAGGCCAACTTTTATTCTAAACTTGTCAAATTTTATGCAACAATCTTGAAATTATCATATTTTAAGTGTTAACTGGGAATCTCAAAATGCAATTGTATGAATAATTCAGGCTGAGAAAGTGAACAGTGAATTAGTGGACCATTTGGAGAGGCTAGCACTAGTAGACTTCAGTAACCAGGAGGGAGTGGAGAGACTCAATCAGGCCATAGCATTTGCCGATCAACTGCAGCTTGTGGACACCAGAGGGGTCCAACCAATGGATAGTGTTCTGGAGGATAGGTAGCTTTTGTTTATTACAAAATCTCATTTATATAAGTTAACATTAAACATTAATCCAACCCGAAACCAAAATATTTTCTTTATATGATTCTAATATGCAGATATTACAAAAAGTAATTAAGACCTGAAGATATTTTGTCTGTTTAAACAACTGATTTGCCTTAGAAATATTATTATTTTAATTTGTATCAAAATATTCCAATATTCAAATATGTATAATTGAATAAATACTTTTGGGCATACTGCATACAGTGTAAATTGTGATTGCTCATGCATGTTTTCCTCATTTCAGAGCATTATATCTGCGCCCCGATGAGGTGACAGAGGGCAATTGCAGAGATGAAGTAATGCAAAATGCTGCAAAGACTGTAGAGGAATATTATGTTGCCCCACCTGGTGAGATATCACATATGAACTTAAACACACAAATACACCGTAGCACTTAAGTCTGTATTTTATTTACCCCTCTCCTCCAGCTGTTTGTTAGCCTTTTCCAAATTAGTGACTTCATAGTTGACAGATTGAAAGAAGACCCAAAGTGATGGGTGTGTCTCATGTTAATTTGGGTGTGTGAACATCTGAACCTACTGGTCAGAGCTCTTAACTTTTGATTGTTAAAATTAAGGAATCAATTTTATCTATTTTCCAATAGGCTCAGAATTTTATTTTTAAGATTTTGGAAAAAATCTTATAGTTTTCACTGAGTTGTGAGGGAGGCTGCCATTTTTTTATTTGACAAATATCAGCCAAAGAATGCAGATTCCAATGAAAGTTGGAGTCAATTTCAGTATGTAACATGCTTTTTAATTGGCCAAGATTATCATCAAGCATTTGAAAAAAAAAATGTTAACAAACATATCAAAAAAGCAATAATCAGCATAGCTCTAATTAATTTCAGTTTGACTTTTGACTCTCTATAGTGAAATTTAAAAAAAAAATGTATATCATGTTTACCACGGGTCAGGGAAAAGTCAAGGAAAAGTTGTTTTTTTAAGATCAGGGGAAATTGAATTTTTTTAAAAAGTCAGGGAAAAACCAACCTGGCCATAAGCTTGTACACTTGTAGAGGTGTTGGGCCTTCATTACTTGGAGTAGAAGCTCATTGACATCTATGTCTCACCTCAAAACTCAATAAATAAGAACTTGTTCCTGGATAAGACAGCATGATTTGATTAGAGTTGTGTAAATTGTCACAAGGCTAAAAGATTTTTTTATATAGTATTATAAATTACTTATATTCGATTTGATTATTATTAGCCATTTGTGTTAGCTCTTTCTGTATTATGTTAATGAATATGCTACAGAGTGTATATTAACTGTGTCTATTCAACAAACATAGGCATCAGAGATGCATCAACCCTCAGCCCTGGTAACTTACTGTACAACATTCGCTCCGAACAATATTTGTGAACAAGATGTCACTGCACCTAGGCAAATTGATGCAGGGGTAAAAAACAATAGTCCACGTCTACTTCTTTTGATAGCTTATGTGTGTCGAATAACTGTCATCATTTGCTTTAGAATTATTGACATGATGGGCCTGTGACCTTGAAAAGCAGGTGAAGGTCAGTCACCATCCATCAAGCTCACATGGGGTCTTCACCAGATGCTTATGTGTTTCAACTCTCATGAAGCTGCCATCATATGTTTTTGAGTTATTGCAATGACATGGATTTGACATCATTGTCCCTGTGACCTTGAAAAGCAGGTGAAGGTCAGTCACCATCCATCAAGCTCACATGGGGTCTTCACCAGATGCTTATGTGTTTCAACTCTCATGAAGCTGCCATCATATGTTTTTGAGTTATTGCAATGACATGGATTTGACATCATTGTCCCTGTGACCTTGAAAAGCAGGTGAAGGTCAGTCACCATCCATCAAGCTCACATGGGGTCTTCACCAGATGCTTATGTGTTTCAACTCTCATGAAGCTGCCATCATATGTTTTTGAGTTATTGCAATGACATGGATTTGACATCATTGTCCCTGTGACCTTGAAAAAGTAGGTGAAGGTCATGTTCCATTAAAAAAGTCTGAGGTCTTCACCAGATGCTTATGTGTAAAATCTCATAAAGCTGCCATCATTTGTTCTTGAGTTATCGCGATTCTTGTGATTTCACATAATTGTCCCTGTGACCTTGAAAAATAGGTCACTGTCCATCAAACTCGTATGGGTTTTTTACCAGATGCTTATATGTGTCAAGTTTCATGAAGCTGCCCACAAGATGTCACTGCACCTAGGCAAATTGATGCAGGGGTAAAAAACAATAGTCCACGTCTACTTCTTTTGATAGCTTATGTGTGTCGAATAACTGTCATCATTTGCTTTAGAATTATTGACATGATGGGCCTGTGACCTTGAAAAGCAGGTGAAGGTCAGTCACCATCCATCAAGCTCACATGGGGTCTTCACCAGATGCTTATGTGTTTCAACTCTCATGAAGCTGCCATCATATGTTTTTGAGTTATTGCAATGACATGGATTTGACATCATTGTCCCTGTGACCTTGAAAAGCAGGTGAAGGTCAGTCACCATCCATCAAGCTCACATTGGGTCTTCACCAGATGCTTATGTGTTTCAACTCTCATGAAGCTGCCATCATATGTTTTTGAGTTATTGCAATGACATGGATTTGACATCATTGTCCCTGTGACCTTGAAAAAGTAGGTGAAGGTCATGTTCCATTAAAAAAGTCTGAGGTCTTCACCAGATGCTTATGTGTAAAATCTCATAAAGCTGCCATCATTTGTTCTTGAGTTATCGCGATTCTTGTGATTTCACATAATTGTCCCTGTGACCTTGAAAAATAGGTCACTGTCCATCAAACTCGTATGGGTTTTTTACCAGATGCTTATATGTGTCAAGTTTCATGAAGCTGCCCTCATTTGTTCTCGAGTTATCACGATGACAAGGATGTTGGCCACACACACACACGTGCCAGTGTTACAACACCCTCAGCCTGATTACATCAGGGGCTGAGGGTAATAAAAGGGAGGAATGGATGGCTATATAATACCTTACCATACCTTGGGAAATCTGCTTCCTGTTTTGATATTGTGAGAAAGGGCTATTAGAATTAAGGTTTGAATATATGTTGACATATACAGTCATCTATGAATCGGTTTTGTGAGGGGGTGGTCGGAGGCCATTTAAAAATTACTTCTTTTCGCTCAGGAAAAATTAAGTTGAGTCAGGGAAAAGTCAGGGAATTTTATCTCGAAGCATCTGTGGTAACCATGTATACATTATTTGGGGCATAATGACATACTTTTCAGACCATACCTCTGTTTATAAAAGACTAGAAAAGAGTATTTATAGCAAAAATAGAATTTTGTCTTTGGGACAGGTTTTATTTTAATCTTTTTATTTCAATCTGTAACTGCAAATGTATGTTTTTGTTTCTATTTGGTCAAAAACAAATGCTTACAGCTGGTTCCGCAGTGTTATATGTATGGCAGTTTTGGGAACAAAGCTAGACAATTAGAGAATTTCACTTAGATTTCACACCATAAGGCATCATCAAAAATGAAACTAGTCAATATGACACAAAAAATAATAAATGAAACTAAACATGTTATTCACTCTACATTTATTCCAAATGGTGAAGCATGGGAAGGTTTTTATTTTTTTTTAAATATCATTTCTAAACTGTCAGCCATTAAAATGTAGCATATGACCTTATTACTGCCCGCTGATTTCTTTTGGGAGGGAATTTTGAGCTTGATTTTGAAATATTTTACTTTCTTGATAATCAGCTATAATATTGTTTTTGGTGGCACGATTTTAAATAATTCTGAACTTGTCATTGACAAATCACACATTAAAAATATTTGTATATCTAGCTAAAGCTTTATGCTTAGGTAACTCATACAGAATGGTGGTGTGGTCAGTTAGTTTTTAAACAGTATTTGGGAGATTTTCTGTTGAAAAAACCCTGGGCCATTTACCACTCACATTTTTTTATTCAGATACCTGTTCCTTAGTCTGCCAGGACATTAGACTTGCTCTATAAATAGTCAGATTTGTAAAATATATACAGGAATCTATTGGTTATCATCTCAGAATGGAAACGTCTGCAAGTATGTGTTTAATTATATCACCAGATGTCTCTACTTCATCATGATCTCATTGCTCAAGAAACATAATTAGGACATGGTGTTCAAGAACAGAAAGATTCATCATAAATTATTTCTGCATGTTTGCTTGAAAGATAAACACTGATTGGGATGGAAGCTGATCTCATCAAAATGAAATTGAAGACATTTTCATTTGAACGACAGAAGGCTTTATGCTACCGTGATTTCGAGTTCAACCATATCATTAAATAATTCTTTTTCTTTTTTTTTTTTGGTGACCAAATACATATTTACAAAAAATCAAATCAGATCCATAATTTGTTGACTGCAAATGATTTGGTGGTTACAGAGTGCAAGAGGACAATACATTTTATTGTATTGTATGGTATTTTCACCTCTGCTCCTTATTTGTATGTTACCTCACTTGTCTGATACACTTCCAAAATGTTTGTATCACAGCACATGTGATATTGGGAAATCAATTCATATATTACAGTTTATTGTTCATTTAGTTCCCAATAAAATACTGATTAATACGTTTAATACACTGCATAGCAGAGCCTTGAACATACCTAGCTCTGCAGGTTTGGTGAGAACTGATTGTCAGTGAAAGTTATATTCCACACCCACTCCGACACGCCTTTATAACAGCAGATAGGCAAGGAGTCACCCTTGATAACATGGCCAATTGGTGTCATTCTTATAAGAAAATAAGTAAAACATAATAGGCAGTAAAAATTAGCTGGAGACTACAAATCATTACACACATGTAGTTTTTGTGTAAATGTGTTTTGGCTTCAATAAAGGCAGACTTTGTCCATCTGTTTGTGAAATAGTCCAACCGTAGACCTGTATACTTATTGTAATATGCAGACAACTCATCTACAATTACAAGGCAATATCTGAAAGGGTACAAGGCTACCTCGCTATGCAGAGTATATAATTTGTAAATTAATTGGACATCATTGATCATTTTATTTTATTTGGCAATCAACCAATAGTGAAAAATCTTCTATCAATGGTCTATAAATAATATAATTATGCCATACTTCAAATGAATTTTAGTTTGTATATTCGTACCACATAATCCTGGCAATGCACACCTGTTTGCTTTCAATTAAAAATCATGGCATCCATAATAATATATAATGCAATTTGATTATGCAATTGTTGGAAACATGTTGGTTGTTGCTATGTACTTAAGCTGTTGATATATTTGCAGGTAATATCCCACTGAAGAAGAAAGGTCATTCCTATGGATTAATCAAAGACAAAATTGTAAACACAAAATCTTCCTGACATCAAAAATGGATTTACATCTCAATAGGTATTGAACAATTGCAGTATACAAGGTTGAACTCTTTCAACTATTCATAGACGATCACCAAAAGAACTAGTGTTAAAGGTAGTAATTTTTCAAAAAAACCAAAAGTGGAAATAAATATTTTACTTCTGATACACCTGGGCAGATTATTGTTGGATCAATAATTATTATACTATACAGCTAAGTATATGGTGCAATTAACATGAGATTACATGTAACTGAAACAAATAAAATCTGATTTTTTGTAAGTTTCACCACTTCACATATTTTCAATAAACTCAAGATTGGGTTAAGAGTATTCCAGGCAGTCTGTACCTCATTTTTATAGTTCTGCCATTTTTTCCCCCTAAATATTTTTTCAGATAGTGCATGTCTTCTCAATACTGTTTTGAAGTAAATGGTATGATTAAATTCTGATATGCAATGTGTTTTAACATGTCTGGAATTTAAATTTGATTTATGGCAATCATCCATAGCAACAAGATTCCCTGCCGAGTGGTACATGTTTGTGCCCAGACATGTAGATTCTAGTTTTGGAGGGATATTAGTGCTGTGGTTACATGGAGATTAAAACATTTTTAAGTTTAAAAGTAATTTTCCCAGAGATTGTACTTAAGATAAGGAAATAAGGGTTTGGGTCCAGTTAGCGGAGTGTGAAGCTTGTAAAAAATGGAACCAAAATAAAATTAGACCCAAGTATTAGGGTCAAGTCATTTACTGCCTTCTTTTTTAGTGCATACTCACAAGCTAAGCACATTGGCAGTTGAACTAATCTATAAACCCTTGGTTTTCTCCAGTTATCCATAAAATATTCCGCACAGATTAATGCCCTTTTTGTGCACTCATTTTGATCAAGGAAATCGGATTATCTGTATGATTGTGAAATGCAAGATCCCTCCTGATGCATTATTGCAATTCATGCTGGTTTGGCCAAATCTTCCTGGCAATCATTGAATGGGAAATTATGCATGCATATTGTTGCTGCACCCCAGGATGTAATATCATAATCATCTTATGGCTTGCCTTATGAAAAAGGGAAAGTGGTCTTTTATAGACATGACCAATCTTATTATATTTACAGACTTGTCCACATTTTGTGAAGTCATTTCAATATCACATTTGGTCAAATGGGCAGATGTTTTATTTTTTTCATGCTACAAATAATACTAAATTCAATTACTGTTTTATTAACATCCCTCTTGTCATTAAAATTTAAGTGAAAAAGAAAAGATGATAAAGGGAATTGATTTTAATCTTTTATTTCAAATAACAATGAAATCGAATTTACAACCTTCCTTGTTGTTCTGGTCCTGCAACAAGCTGCAAAGAAATGTCACACTCCACACATTCATTCCGATCACACTCCTCTGTGATCCCTCACTTCAAAGTACGATCTTCTCATCAATTCTGCCATACACAGTCATGCCTTCATTCATCCATTCATGAGTTATTTTGTTCAGGCCTTCCAAAGTTTTGCCCCACTTTAGATTTCAAGTTTACCCCCACTGAATGTCAAAATCAAAGAAATAAATGCTCTGCACTGCTCAAGATCCCATCTGTGCATGTAGTTTCTTTAATAATCTTCCAAATTCATGCTTTTTAAACAAATCTAGTCTCCTTCAAAAGCCACATATTATCAAGGAGACTGAAATAATCTTTTATATGAGCAAGAAAGTCAACATAACTTTTTAAAATATTTTCTTTTGCTTAGTTATGGCTCATGTTGTAGAAAACTTCTCTGCTTTCTCATCTTTGCACACTCTTAGCCACTCATTCAATACAGATTCTCTTCACTCTTTCACATGCACCTATTTCTAAACGGTCAGGTGTGAGGTCAATAAAAAAGAATGATTGGTTTGTTATTGCAAGTATCAGTCTTGTTTTAATTTAGTTGAACTAAACACAGCACCAAAAATTATTGTTAGCTCTGTAAAA
This sequence comes from Amphiduros pacificus, assembly GCA_949316495.1. NCBI lineage: Eukaryota > Metazoa > Annelida > Polychaeta > Phyllodocida > Hesionidae > Amphiduros > Amphiduros pacificus. The sequence continues at coordinate 39,673,357 of OX439001.1, read as the reverse complement.
AAGTTTTATGCATGCATTTATAGTTAATACAGCAGGGGGTTCAAAAAGCTTTAAATAAAAGTTATGTGGTTAGTATTTAGTTAAATTTAATAGGGGGAGTTGTCAGAATAAATCAAATTGACCATGCATGAACAATTCTGAGTGATGAACAAGAACACTGAGTATGTGACAACAGAAACTGTGAAGGAAAATAAAGTTTTACCACAAGTCCATCCCTGCTCCTGAGCTAAGGTGTCCCTCCTAGATCCTACTTATTGGCTCCCTACTCCACTGTATTCCAACGACTCCAAATTCTTTTATGGTTTATTTCCCATCCCTTAGGTATGTGCATGAATCGGGAATTTGAGGATCCATTTTTTTCTCTTGATTTTTGGAATAATCAAGATTTGGTGCCAATCCTATCCAGGAATTAATGCGAAAAAGTTCCAACTTTTAAGAAGAATCATTCCTAATTTTGTTTAAAAAGGACCTTACTGATGGTCAATAATCCTTTAGGAGGCAAGTTCTTTGGAACTTTGTACCGGACTCCCAAAGTTCTCTCCATTGTAAAGCTTCTCATTTATAAAAAAAATATTGATGCCGCCTTTAATTCTAAAAAAAAATCTTGATCCTTTCCTAAATTTTCATGTCATTTTGTGTTTCCATGTGTGATGCTTTTGCCAATGGAACTACCTTTAGTTTCAAGTTCAAACAAGTTCCAAAACTCCAAGCATGTTTTCCATGCTTCTTGGAATCCAAAACTTTCCATGTTCAATGCATTGTGAAGGTAAATGTTGTCCTATTCATGAATTCCAGTTGTTCAATATAAATTTAAGGTCAGATCACGATTCTAAAGTCAGGAACTTTGTGCGTCATCATAGTAATTGTTTCCAAAATTTAAAGAAATCAAATTTCATTTGTAAATCATGCAGCCAAATGAGATCAAAATGTATATCTTTTTATTTTCCTTTGAATGTTATATCTTTCTCAAAATTCCAGATGTCCATTAGTATTTAAAAGCTTTCCTCCCTTTTCCTCCTAATTACTGATTATAGTTTGTAGATTTGTCCTTTTCATTTTGGATTCCAAAATCTATTTGGGGTTAAAAGAGTTCGGATCCTGTGACTCCCAATTCCTTCCCTATTTCCTAAATTGTATATTTCCCTCCAATTCCCTATTGACTGCGAGGAGAATTGGGTTTCCTAGACCTGTGTGTATGCATCCCTCCTTTTCCCTAATGACTGACAGGAGGTCCTATGCAGCTTCCATTGCTAGCATAGTAGGGTTTGTCTATGAAGCCATGCTAGATTTGCTCCACATTCCCAAGTCAATGAGTCAATTGAATCCAAAACCTTGGAGAATGAAAAAAAAAATTTGATTATTAACATGGGCAAATATGATGTTTGCATGTTAACTACAGATTCTAATTTTACAACCACGGACCACTGCACCAAAGTATGACAATATTATAAACTTTATATAAATATGCAAGCTTTATAAAAAAAAATATATACAAAAACTGCAGCATTTTTTAACCATAGAATTTCCAACACCACAATGAACAACACCAATAGGTTACACTTGAATAGTTATTGCTTGCCTTTATGTTATAATTTGCTGTGTAATTTGCTAATGTTCAACACGTTACATCCAAAATGGATACCAATTAAAAACAATATAGCGTACATAAATTTGGACAAAAGAATGGGACAAGACAATACTTCTTAGTACCAGGGATGCATACCATGCCATAGTGGGGGCCAAGATGCTATGTTTGATCTGGTGTTTCTCATCCCAATGATCCTGATCCTAAATGCCTTATCCCTGATCCTCATCCCTGATTGATCCTCTCCTAACACTCATGTGTGGATCCATCCTTAAAGTAATGATCCACTCCCGAATGATCCTTTTTTGAATTTCTTTATTTGCATTCATTTCCTCTCCTCCACTTCATTCATTCCTTCACTCTGAGAGTGCTTTACACATGATTCCTGATCCTAAGATTACTGAATCCTTCCTTGTGCACAACTGGCACCTAGGAAATAATCAGAATAAAAGTATTAGCAAGAGTAAAATGCCGTAGTCACTACAGATACACATCACATAATGTACAAAATCCCCACATTTCATATAGATAATTCCCCTTTACTTTACTTTCCCTACCCAAAATTTATTACCTTTGTGATTGTGTCTGGAGACTTACAGAATTAAATAGAATTAAAGTCATTTTTTATATAAGTAATTGTCTTTTTGTAATGAACACTTCCTGGATTAAAATCTGGGCAACAATTTAACTTGGAATGCTTTGCCCTTGTCATTTAAGTTAAACTTACATATGCCCTTCCTTTCCCTCAAACACAAATTTCCCATTGTCCCAATAAAACTGTCCCACACTGCACTTTGGTTTCACTACTGGCTATACACAATACAAACTCTGATGATTTTTCCCATCCAGTTTGATTGTCATATGTAGTGAGATGTATTGGTCATAGCAAATCAACATTGCAGTCGGGCTGGATGATCTGCAGGTGCAATCTTGTAACGAGTAGTTCCACGTGCAAACAGCTGCATTTAATATGGCGAGCGAGATCTGGAGCGTCTCATTGGTGAGTAACTTGGTGAGCCTCGAGCCCTGCGTGGTGGGGAGGCGCTGCGACTTCTTGATCTCGAACCACGTCCACCTCTGTAATCTTCTTTCACCCGGATGTAAGCCACTTCACCCTGCAAAGTAAATCCATTGAAAATTTTCAATATTTAACAATGATACCAAAAATGTTTTCAAAATATGATAATTTTTTTCCCATCCTATTTAAAAAATCAGATGCAATTAATGGGACAAACGGTAACAAGTGAGAGTTTCATAACTTTACCTCATGTGACCTGAATTTTGAATCGTCCAGTTTTCTTGCTGCATATTTCATGTCCTCATATCGGAGGAACTCCACAACACCAGTACCATCTTTGTACACATCAGCATAGCATACATCACCAGCTTCACGCATATGGTCCTTCAAATCCTGCCAACTGCCAGTTGGGGGCAGACCTTAAAAAACAAACGTGTCACAACATGTTACAAATATTGAGATCTTATATTACTTGTTTCAATAAATAATCTAAATATCAATGAAATCTTAAAATTTATACATATATATACCTGACACAAGAACTCTGTACTCTGATCTCCGTGATGGTGGTCCTCCGCGGCCCCGACCTCTGCCGCTACCACCTCCGCCACCACCACCACGGCTGCCAGGTCCAGTCCCTCTTGGAAACTCCACTCTCAGGTGATACCCATCATAGTTGTAGCCATCACGAGCATGCACTGCATCTTCTGCATCTCTATAAAATAAGAGATCGATCAGCTGTGTTAATAATGATGAACCCAATAATGATTATTTTGGTTTCAAAGTTTTCTCTTTTTTTTGTTGTTGATTTTTATTGCCTTCTGTGTAACATGTGGAGCACCACTTTTTCTTGTTTAATGCTGGTTTAATCCACTTGAAAAAGTGTTCCGCTTAAGAATTTATTGATACTTTAGCGAAGACAAAAGAAGTAGTCTATCCTGAGAATTTATTTATGTCAAATCGTAAATCAACTTTTGAAGCCGAACCTTTTGTTCCCTGCCTGATCATGTCAAACATCACGATCATGTCAAACATAACACGTATCCAAATTCAAACTAATGTACCAATCATAGTACGTTTATTTTTTACTGATGTGTTATTTCTCACAAAGCAAGTCATTACCTTGGGTCTTCGAATTCGACGAACGCAAATGGAGGTCCTCGGCGATTTTTCAGGTCGATGAATGTGATTTTACCGAATTTGTAAAAGAGGTCCTCGATGTCTTTGGTCCTAATATCTGGAGGAAGATTTCCCACGTAAATTCGGCCCTCGTTATTTCTGAAACCAGACATGTTTGAGCTTCACTCTTCGTGAACCTAGTGCCAAACTGTGGTATTATTTTCTGCTAAATTTGGCTGATGCGTCAGATTTCAAGAATCGTGTTTGCGAAGCCACTTCTTCCTTGTTGCACAAAATGGACGCCGTCACTTCGGGAGAATTCGGCACATGAGCGGAAACACCCGAATGCACTTCTCTGGAAATGCCAGCCTCTCTTCTTCTTATCATGAAATGCTATACATTTAAACAGTTATATCTGGGTAAGCGCAGTACGCGTGTCCTCGAATCTGCAAAGGATTGTGGGTTGGAAAAAGTTTCTAATGAAAGTTTCCAAAGTATTAACCAATCAGAGTAAGAGATTAATATATTTTTCTCCAATCAACGAAAGGCGTCAGGGTACATATTCGAGCAGTCGTCAAAGCGATATCACAGACGTCCCAAACAGCAACATCGAAAGCTGTCGAAAACGACGATAGAAAAACAGTGACCATCTTAGAAACATCCTAGGAAAGTGAACTACAAGTAAGTATACTATTACTAAATTCGTCAAAGCTTTCAACAGATTTATTTCATGAAATGAAATTAAGTCGCCAATAGATCTGCAGACGTCTGGAACTGGCATTTAAAAATGTGAAATTGCATGACCGGTGCGGCTTGTACATGACGCTACTTTTGGGGAAAAGTTTACTGCATTTTAATAGGTTCAATCTAAACCAAGTAAACGTGTAGATTCTAGGAGTTGCAAAATCTTATCGCTTTTTGAATCACGTGATATTCTCAGAAACATGTGTTCCCATTGTTGTCGCCATGGCAACCGCGCTTTGAACAGAAATTGGTTACCATGGACTGATAGTGACTAATGCTGCAGCCATGACAACGAAATGAAAGTTTGCTCTTAAAACATAGGTTAACCTTCGATGGCATGCTCAATCTTAATATCAGAAAATTGCGTCATAAACTTAAAATAACTTATTCAAACCTTACCAAGCATAGAATAAAATGGTTTGGGAACTTCCATTCTGGGGAGAACATTTTCAGGATCTGACTTCAGAGATAAAGACTTGGATATGCATGTTTTTTTCCTCAAGTCTAACATTTGAGCAATCCCTATAATAAACACAAGATTATTTTTGCAAATAATTATTATCACAACATATACACAAATAGAAGACAAATAAGCTGGGTACTTATTTTAAGAATTAAACATGGAAATTTGATTTTACATATGCCAACAAGGTTCCGATGAAATACAAATAAAACAGTTGCAAAATACGGTGTAGAGTAGTGACATTCAATTACACAGGAAGGAGAACTTCATTGGCAGGAATGTTAACAAGCAAAAGGATTTTAACAGATCAATCTTCTCATCAACATTACCAACAATTAATGTCATGGGAGGAAACAAAATGGGTGAATAACAAGTTTTTATTTGCAGTGGTGGTATAAGTAACATTTGGACGGGACATTTGTCTTCCATTATTCCTTCAAATAATTCATAATGAAAAGAAACTGTCCACATAAAAATTATGGTGCTCACAGAAATTTATTCAATCAGATTTAATGGATTAATTTAGCCTCATAAAAAATGTCATTTTACAAGGACAAATGCCTACATTGTAATCCGCAGATATGTCCTCAAAAGAGCTTCAGAGTCACTTAAATTTACTTGGGGTGAACCAATGGAAGACAGTGTCCACATTAAATTTTATTTTTTATATTGCATAGTGTTTTATTGTCCGGGCCATTTGTGTGAAATGAAAATTTCATGTAACTAGCTCATTGCAATAAATCCTGTGTGGATCTTTATTTTAACAAGGCTTTAATTATGCTTGGTATCTGCTCATTTTGAAAAGGATCTGAACGTTTGTTTTTTTTTTCTTTTTTTTTTTTGCAACCAACACATTTGTATTTACATAATTTTATTTATTGTATTTTATTTTTATCACTTGATTATCAAACTCTTGCTTTTTGACTTGCATTATTATCTCTACATTATGCACAAATTTGCCAACCAGGCAAAAAAGGAATGTTTTTAAATGCCAGCTTTCAGTTTTGAGCTGTATTTGTGCAATGCAGTATTATAAGTGGATTTATATATTAATGGTTTGAAAATTAGCATGCAACTGAAAATATTCATGATTGTATAGGATTGTTAGAGAAACATTTGAGATACAAACTATTTTGAACGACTGACCTTTAATTGATAATCTCAAACAAAATTAAGTGATAACATTGCCTATCATGAAGAAGAAATTTGCCGTTATCATTAGGATAAGGAGAGATAGCTCTAGCTAAATGATATATGACCAAGCATTATGGTCTTGATTTCTGCAGAAGTAGGCCAACTTTGAATATCAGAAGAAAGAAGTTGAAAGCTTTGCCCTAAATTTTGCCTTTACTGTGCTAATGTTTAGCTTCATCGCACGCACCAATTAATTTTTAAATTTCTAATGTTGCATGGTTTTGTAGATTTCCAATTTTTCTCATTCTGTTGCATGGTTTGTAGATTTTAAAATTTCCTTTTTTGTCTTTCAGTAATGTCTGACAGAAAGGCTGTAATCAAGAATGCTGACATGTCCGAGGACATGCAGCAGGATGCTGTCGACTGTGCCACACAGGCTCTGGAAAAGTACAACATTGAGAAGGACATCGCAGCCTACATCAAGAAGGAGTTTGACAAAAAATACAACCCAACATGGCATTGCATCGTCGGCCGCAACTTTGGCAGCTACGTAACACACGAAACAAAGCATTTCATCTACTTCTACCTTGGACAGGTCGCCATCCTTCTGTTCAAATCTGGTTAAATGACATTGAAGGTGTGCATCATTTGCCCCAAACTTTGGACAGTGGACTGTCTAGTACTTGCTAGGCATGATTTTTGGAATCATCTGTCATCTTGTGTCATTTCCATATTTTGTGGACCAACTAGTGCACTCGTGAAGTAATTGCATCTACCCTATGTGGACTATGCTTCATTTTGTGTAACGGTATCATAACATGTCTGCTATAGTGTCCAGTGATACTCATTAATGTCATTCAAACACGTCAGGATATTCTTATTTTGCCAGGTGCAAGCAATTAATGCCAAATGAACAATATACATAAATCCTGCTAAGGACTCGTGGCTGAGCATGAGAAGCATGGACTGCCAGATATTTATGGCTATCATCTAGAAATTTGTCAACACTCTACAGATATAGAAACTTGCATGAGAAAATTATTTATTTATATAAGAAAAAAAAGAGTATCACCTAATTTTATATGTATGTACTTGCAAGAAATATACAAGAAACAAGCCATCAAAACTTATTTCTTGGTCTCATTGTTATCCTTGTTACAATAAATACATTTCAATCTTAATAACATGGATTTCTTAATTTTCCCCCAATAAGCAAATTACTGAAATGATCACCATGCAATTATGTGTGGATGGCCTGTAAATTAGAAGGTTTGAATATAGAAATGTTTGATTTGGCCCAAATCAGCACATGACCAACATCAGCCAGATTTGTTAAAGGGGGAGAAAACCTTTACGAAATATGGATAACCATTTTAAATATTAATATAACTAGATTTTTTCCAAAAAGATTTGGTGACTGTATGCAGTACTGTTCTCAATTCATCTGATTTGTGCAGCCATATTAAAGAGGGGGGTCCAGTACCCCTGAAAAGCCGTACGGTCAGTTAACCCCACCCCAGATTTTGCCCCAGCTGCTGATTGGTGCTGCTCCACACAACACAGCTACCTCACAAGTTGACCGTTGGTCAAACTGTCCACTCACAGCCCACTGGATGCTGCTGGTGGCTGGGCAGGTTGTTTGTAAACATAGGCAAGAAAGGGGTTGTATCACACCATCCTGCATTAACCCCTCTGACTATCTCAGTGACAGTCCTCCTTGATCTCATAAAGAGAGGGGGAAGAGAATAAAAGCAGAAAAGGTGAACCTTATAATTTAAAGTGTGCATATGTCATTATTTACATGTTTATCAATCAAAAACTTTCGGACCATTCAGAAAACATAAATTAAGCACTGAAAAGTTTATCTGAGGAGGACCAGGAAATCAGATTCTTATCTTTACACAAGTTATATAACGAGTCTCTGAAGTTGACCGCTCCCCACCCAGCTGCAGCAAAATCTAGCCCATGGGAGGTATGGGGTAAAACCGCAAATATGTTGTAACATGCTGGACACATGCACGCAGCCATGTGCTTGGTATTTATAAACAAACCTAAACCCACATCTCACACACAGTGTCAACTGTCAATCAAATTCAAAATAATTTAAATCTCAGAACACTTTTATTGTTTAAAAGAGCTTTGATATCAAACATTTAGATTTCAGATTAAAATATGTTGTAGCCCTTGTGTTCATGCAGCATTGTACCAAGTATCACACATTTCTATTAGAAAGTAACAAATATATTAGAATGTATTCAATTTATACTGGCTGAGCTCTGGGTGTTTTGATGGTCAAGACCTGTTTAATAGGCTCCACCCCCTTCCTTTTATACTTGAACCCCCTCCTTTAAGGGGACAATAGTACCACCCAATCAGAACCCAAATTTAAATTAACCAGTAGAAAATGGGTATGTACACATTTTAAGAAAGCTCTACTGAACAAGTAGTTTTTCAATGGATTATATGGGGGAAAAATAAGAACATTTTTGCTAGTTTAAATCCGAAGTTTGAAGGTCAAATTAGGAAATGAGTTCGTTCAAGGCCTATCCATTCCCCTCTGAAGAAATACTTGAATGTCAATCAGCCCAACCTTTTGTGATAAAAGCTGTCCACAACATATCTTTCACACACCCAAGACTAGAGATTGCTTTACCCTTTTACTCTACTAATATAGGTCACTCAAAGCAGACCTACCGGTAAGTACAAGAGATGTCTGGTATCAAGCCAAGATCACCTTTATGTCTGGACAATATAGGCATTGGAATACTAAACTTCATTTTTTATCTATGAAATGGGTTCAATGATAATTTTGATGATCATAATGAGGTAATCAATATCATCGGAGGAGTCCCAGCAAGGCATGTGGTTTTCTTCTGAATTCGCACTTATTTTTTTTCCCACTCATTTTATTTTTAGATGTAAACTACCTTGATACTAACAACAAGAATGTCTGTTCATGACGGGTCACTTTTGGAAAATCACTGAAAAATTGTCACTCCAATGTGATAATCATCCAAAATCTGCACAATACTTTTGTCTCTAATTTATGGTGCTTACAGATAAAGGCAATTTATTCCAATTGGCTACCCGTTCAAAGCATGGTGATAACACTTTTTTTTCACAGAACAGGAAGATCTACTTTCCATAATATCCCTCCATCTGATACTGGAATAACCCTGTGCTGCTTCAAAACAAAACAACTGGTCACACAACACGAGGAATAAAATAGTTACTTGCAATTTATTTTTGAAAAATGGGTTTGGACGAAGGTGTATTCTTGAAAGGTTCATTTGCCTTCTGCAATGAGGGGAGAATTTTCTGACATTCTGTATGTCCAGTTCAATTTTCTCTGTAATAATAGTCGAAGATGTATCTTCAGGTGACCAATTCAGTCTTTTTACCATTAGGCTCAGAATTTAACTTTTGAAAAATCTAATAGCTGTCGCAGTTTTCAAGGAGGCTGTCATTTCGAATAACATGACAAATGTCAGCCATTGAGAAATGGGGGAACAACAAATGCTTGGGCTGAATTCATTTTAATTGGCTAAAATTATCATCTGCTCAAGTTTACTCTGGAAAAGGATTTAAATGAACATTTATGGAACATTTTTATGCATTTCCAGAAAAATTAAAAGAAAGCAATGATCAGCATAGCTCTCAAGGCCATTGGCCTATGTTTTATATTTTTGTTTTTATTGGGTGGGCTCAATAAAAACCTCACGCTCAAATCTATAAAAAGTGAAATATCTTTTTATTTCAAATAAATTATGCTTTAAATTTTAAGAGCTTTATGTAGTCAAGACTAATTTTCTGAAAGTAATTTCTCCGTTTTCCAGAAATGACTGAAAAGAAGGCTGTAATCAAGAATGCTGACATGTCCGAGGACATGCAGCAGGATGCTGTCGACTGCGCCACACAGGCTCTAGAAAAGTACAACATTGAGAAGGACATCGCAGCCTACATCAAGAAGGAGTTTGACAAAAAATACAACCCAACATGGCATTGCATCGTCGGCCGCAACTTTGGCAGCTACGTAACACACGAAACAAAGCACTTCATCTACTTCTACCTTGGACAGGTCGCCATCCTTCTGTTCAAATCTGGCTAAATATTATTTAGATCGGAGTCTGTGACTTGACAGTGTAATGTTCTGTGTGTTTTGAACATCATTTTATGTGACATCATCTTGCATCATCAAATTCTCTCATACTATGGACCACGGAGATTCATTTTGTAAAAGCATTTGACCTATCAGGTCTATGCAGCATGCATGTGAAGATATTATGAAAAAAAATCAATTATTGGACAATGTTATACAGAGGAAACTGCATATTTGACACTTATTTATTCACCGCCGAAGAAATCACCACATATTTTTTATGTATGTACTTACAAAAATATACAAGAAATAAGCTGTAAAATTTGAATCTTGATATTTTGTTGTTTCTTGTCTTGAAGTATTATTTCAGTCAACTTCATAAAATAAGACATTCAGAGAATAACACTTGCATAAATGGCTATTTGCTTCCTTGTATTGAAAAATGGCCTCAATTATTATAATGAAATTGTCAACATTGAGATAAATTAGATTGGCCTGTAAGCAAGCATGAAGAATAAGGCCAATAGTAGATAACTACTTTCAGGGAACCTCTGGCATTGTGGGTGGGGGGTCCGTGATCCTTTGATTATCGGACAAAGGGAAGTATATAGCATGGCATTAAGTTGTTTGTCAGCAGTCCCTCTTCACCAGACTACTCCGGGACTAAACAATATTCATATCGGAGAAGCAGATTTCCCAGCCCTGGGCAAAAACGGGCACCAATGAACTCATTTGAATTGCCGTATGATCCCTTATAGCCGCCCTCTACCTAATTACCGCCCCCTCCTGTCTGAAGCCTATCTGCAGACCAGGCCTTGGTGGCTGGGGTAGTGGAGCTGCAGACTTGCTATCCACAGCGGCTTGCCCTCTCAGTAATTAATATGTAAACAGTACTCACAACTTCACTTGCAATATGCATGCAAAGAAAACGCACACCCCTTGTAATGTTTGCTACAAACGCCTGTTTAATATTTCTCAATTTCACATGATGCTACACTGTAAACAACTCATGTGTAAGATCTGACACCTGAATGCTGAGTGAGGGTCACATGTGGGTCACAGTTTGGTGCCCAGTAGCACACCCCAGCCTCGTAACTTAATTGGTTAATTACCATATAGGCATGTGGTCAAGTGGGAGAACTGATGGGCTCAACACTGATTATAAGATATTGTCATTTTCAATACTTAGCATGCTTAGTTGTTTGTGTCTGGACTGACATATTAATTTTTATTAGTTCATCCAAAACATATTGAATAATACTGTGCTGTACCATCAAACTCTTCTTCAAGTGCAACCAGATGTCACCATTTAGTTACTTATTGTGAAAAAGTCAATTTTGAACCCTAGTCTTTGCTTGTCAGCCATTGACATATTAGCGCCCCCCTCAGAGACAATGTTTCCGCCCCCGGGGTTCCAATTAGGGATAACATGGTATTCATTAGAAATGTTAAGTAAAACAGACCGAAAGCCTAAGAATATTTTTTGGAAAATACCGGACTCCTAGTATATTTTGATTGACATAATATTAATGTATTCCTAACAGCATACAGTATGGTACTTATATCTTCTATCATGTCTGCAAACCTTTTCCAGCATGTATTGGGACAAGGGACATCTGGTGGATCATAAATGCTGAAACTCAAGCAGTTAGAATTTAAGACACCCTCATACTGCCTGTTTCCAATCTGCATGGAAAATTAAGCTATAATTAACAGATGAAGATTATTCAATACCATTTATCTAAAAGTGAAAATTGGGGAATAATATAATAAACTAGTGCAATACAATGTGTCAAAGAAAAATTCCAACCAGATTTTGGCAAGACATTGATGTATTAAAACATTTCTTGAGGCCAAGATTGTCCACCTTTTTTACAATTATGAAAAAATAGCCTTGACTAACTGCATGCAACAACAGCTTCCCACCCCATCAGCTTATCTCTGGGCCATGTGGCAAGAAAACATGAAGGATCTTTAATATGTGGAAAATATCAAATCTTCTGCAAGGACTGGACTTGTATATATTTTTATTTACATTCATATGTTACATTCATATTTCTTAACATATATCTATTTAAATTATAATTTACATATAAAAAAATGATGTTCCTCTTGGGTTTTTTTCAGACCATATAAGAAGAAAATTATAACTGTTTCTTTTGCTAGATTTAAAAAATCTACTGATTTAAGGCTATAATTTAAATCCAGAATGAATTGCTGCTACTCCAAACATTAAATTGTCATATGTAACAGCTTTAAATCCAGCTCCACGAATCATTGATGAAAATTCATCCTGAATATAAATAAGAACGGTGTGATAAGAATCATCTTACTGGTAGGTTGAAATAATTTAAATGATGTTTAAGTATTTCGTTGGCATCAAATTATGAATAACAAGTAGATTGATAATTTCTTCATAAATGCTCTATCAGTATTTAAAATTCACAAGTATCATTTTATATTTTCAATAAGACCTGGCAAATGATGAATATGACAGTAAGTTCTCACCTGTTTTGGAAATTTACGTATACTTTCCACGAGGTACTGATAGGATTTCCAGTCTCCTGCTATAACTTGTCCCATGACTGGGATCACCTGGAATGAGTATTCATCATACACCCTGCAAAAGTTAAGATCAAATCCCAATATGTAAAATCATATTGCTTTCCCATATTTTAGCATATTTCTTCAAATTTCAAATCAGACAGAAGCAATATTGCATCAAATAGACATTTAATGATTTGTAAAAAGAAAAGAGGAAAGTTCACACTATCCTATCATATACCGAACTCAGAGATTTGAAAATTTGAAACTTTTGGTTGAAATTTATGTTTTGTCACACATTAAACTATATAGAAATAAGTGTAGATGCAGATTCATTGGATATTTATTTTGTACCAATGATGTTAGTGTGATAAATATGGGTCACACAAGTAAAGTCAGACTCACTCAAAGGAATAGTGATCACTTACGAGCATGATCAAATAAATGCTTTGCCCCTGAATGATGAAATGAGCAATAATCATATCCCAGATCAATACAAATGCAATAAGAGTCGCATATCTGACTGGTACCTCAACTAAATTGCCTGTATGTAGTCTCCAGTTTACCATTCTCATTTAAACTCCCGAGGGAATTTTAATCCCAGACAAAGAGCACTGAACCATCTGATAGGCTATTATCATGGACATTTTTAGCCCCTAATAACACTCAAAATATTCACTTTCATTTAAAGCTTCAAGTTTTGCCCCTTTTAAGTCCATGAATTTTGGCTATTGGAATGACAACTGTCAGCAATGTTAATAAATGATATTTCTCTGTGTCCAATGTGTGAGAAATATTAAAATTGAGAATGACATATACAGTGTGATACCCAGCACAATAAGAAATTCATTCTACTACAATTTCTTCACAATGCTAGAATATATGTATCAGTATCATTGTCTCCCACAAAGTACACATTTTTATCAAGGTCACCTGGCCATTCCAACCTTTAGTTAAGAAAGTGGCAAGTGGCAGTCATTTTAACTATAGTAGAAAACCTATCACTCTTCAGAAATACAGGGTGTCTAAAATAAACAACTGAAGGGTTAGTTACAAGGATTAAATAACTAGGTTTGAAATAGGGGTTTTGTTGGTCTTTATCTGAGCAGATTTATAGATGTTCCACCCTTACGCTCACTGATATTCACTCAAAGAGCAAGCAGAGAGTTAAAAGCCTTGACAGAGGGTACAAATGCACAGGATAAAAAAGCGATGCTCCCTCTCTAAAAATGCCATTTTGTTATCCCCTCAATTAATCTTCTTTGACCATGTGGTGCAGTTTTGATATATTATTTTTATCTGTCCTAAGTAATGTAAGTATTTCTTGTTTGGATCCCACATATGAACCTCATTCATTATTGTTACGAAGTGAAAAAGAAGAAAATGTTGCAATTCCTTCTTTGCCCATCCCATAAATTGCTGTAATTCCACCAACTTCCCAGTTAGATATGCTCCCGACCCCACCAATGTCACCAAATCTTATGTCCACTAGGTTATCTATTGAGATATTTATCTCTCACTTGTCAAGGGAACAAGAATATATCTTAGTCGTGATCGGAACACCCTCATGCTGGATGTAAACAAAACAAGTTAATTTAGAAAAAAAAAATTAAAATATCTTTCTTCTAGCCTGATAATTAATGTCTACATTCAGCTTAAAGAAATGTGTTATTTTGCCAATGGAATAGTAATTATGAATAATGCAAGGTTTCTATACACAATATGTTTAAGTTCACTGAAAGATGAGGTTTTGAAGGCTTACCATCTCAGGAGTGGATTAGGGACGTGGCTAAATTCCAGACACATGAACCGGCCACCTGGTTTCAGCACACGGAACGCCTCACAAAGAACCTATAGATGTGAAAATATTAAGTACAAATATAAGTTCCTTTGTGTTAATGAGGAACATTTTTATTCAGAAACCCCTTATCATTTTAAAAATTGATGCAAATCTTTTTTAAAGCTTTGATCACAATAAAAAAAATACTGAGAATTCTGCTGGTCACTTTTTAATATTAAATTTAATTGTCTAGTTCAGATGGATGTGCAATCCAAGAAAGACCTAAGTCTAGCCATTACCTTGTCAATATGTGTTGTGTTTCTGATGCCAAAGGCTATGGTATAGGCATCATAACTATTATCTGGTACCGGTAAACACTCAGCATTGCCCTTAAGCCAAGAAATACCTGCAAATATGAAGTCATACTCTGAGCAATATTTATTAAAGTGAACTTTGAGACTTTACAAAGATTTATTGTATTAGTTAAAGGGAAACTTTCACTTCTCTGAAGCTTTTTTGTAGTATGATGGAGAATTATAACGCACATTGATCTGTGGGCTCTGTTATTATGACCGCTCAAGGGAAACATGATTTTTTTGGAGAAAAGTAGCTCTTTTAAATGCACGTGCTAGAAAAAAAAGAATGACATCATCACTCACAAATTAAATAAATATAAACAATGGGAAGGACAGATAATTAAGATCACAAAAGGAGGACTCACTAAACCTGTTGTCCTGAGTAATATCTATAGACTACCCAGATACTTAATAAATGACTATAAAGAATTCACATAAGATATCACGCCCATCTTACAATCACTCGAAAGTAATAGCAGTGAAGCGATAATAACTGGAGATTTTAACATTGATCTTTTAAAAATCAATGAAAAAGAGGTTATAGCTGATTATTTTGACACAATCACTGAAAATAGCTTTTATCCAAAAATCACATTACCAACCAGATTTTCGAATAAACATGGCACACTTATTGATAATATTTTATGCAAACTCTCAGAGAAAACCCTAGACACTACATCTGGTATATTACTTGACAAACTATCAGATCACCAACCCTACTTCACCTTCTTTAATAGCATCCTGCACAAAACTAAACCTGATAAGTATATCATTGTTAACTCTCAGTCAACTGAATCCATGGATAAGATGAAAGAAGAAATTAAACAGGCAAAGTTACTAGATTTGTTGGACTTAGACCCAAATGCAGATCCTAATATTAACTATGACATTCTAAATAAAGTGATAACAGATGCCAAAACCAAACACATGACCTCTAAAACTGTCAGAATTAATAAATATAAGCATAAAAACTCCCCATGGGCCACAAATGGCTTGCTGATATCAATAAAATATAAAGACAATCTATATAAAAAACTTAAGCTAACGAATCCTGACTCTGCTGAATTCATCATAAAAAAAGATAATCTAAGGCAATATAACTGTGTGTTAAAAAAGGCTATTAGAACATTGAAAAGAGAATATTATGAGGCACTATTCTTGAAATTTAAAGGTGATATTAAAGGAACATGGAAGACTATAAATAGCATCCTAAACCGAACCAAGAAAAAGAAGATATTCCCAGAAATATTTTATGACAGTGAAGAACAAATAACAGATAAGCTTGAAATAGCAAATAAGTTTAATACATTCTTTACTAACATAGGCCCAAATCTGTCCAGAAATATAAAATATTCTGGCCATAAGACTTACAAACATTTCCTGACTAATAAATACCTAAAAGCCTTCAAATTCCAAGAAATCACCAGTGATGAAGTAGGAAAAATAATACAAAACATGAAACCAAAAAATAGCTCTGGAATTGATGGACTATCAGGCAAACTAATTAAACATTTAAAAGATATCCTCATCGAACCTCTCCATCATATAATTAATCAATCCCTCAACACAGGAATCTTCCCAGATACTTTAAAAATTGCCAAAGTTAATCCCGTACACAAAAAAGATGATAACACGTTATTCACAAACTATAGACCAATATCTCTTCTCCCTGCAATATCTAAGATATTTGAACGTGTTATGTATAACCAGTTGTATGAATTTTTTCAAAATAATGGATTATTCTACAATCATCAATACGGGTTCCGCACAGGACATTCCACTGAATTAGCAGCCTTAGAAGTTGTGGATAGAATTATAAGCATAATGGATCAAAATGACACCCCAATAAATATATACCTAGACCTATCTAAGGCTTTTGACACACTAGACCATAGCATCCTCATTGACAAACTGAGTTACTATGGTGTTAAAGATACCCCACTTAATCTGTTCACTAATTATCTCACTAACCGTAAACAATATGTCGGCATGGATAACATAAAATCAGAAACAACCAACATTACTACTGGCGTGCCTCAGGGATCCATCCTTGGGCCATTACTGTTCATAATCTACATCAATGACATGTCATATGCTAGCACATTGTTTAAATTCATAATGTATGCAGATGACACAACCCTATCTAGTACATTAACTATGTTTAAAAGAGAATCAAATGGTAATATACTCAACCTAAATGAGGATATTAACTCAGAATTAGATAAAATTAGTGAATGGCTCACTGTAAACAAGTTATCTTTAAATGTAAAGAAAACTAAATATATGATATTTCACCCACCTAGGAAGCGCCTCCCTAATATAGCTCTAAAATTAGACAATACTGAAATAGAAAGAGTCACAGACTTCAATTTTCTAGGCCTCATGATAAATCAACATCTATGCTGGAAATCACACACTGAAAAAATCGCCAACAGCATCTCAAAAACTATTGGAGTCCTCAACAAAATAAAGCAATTTGTTCCTCAGAATATAAAGCTCACTTTATATAACAGTCTCATTCTTTCCCACATAAACTACTGTCTATTGGCCTGTGGATACGAAAGTAATAGAATTTTGAAACTTCAAAAAAAGGCACTAAGAATAATAACCCTGAGTAAATACAATGCCCATTCGGAACCTTTATTTAAGAAATTAAAAGTTCTTAAAGTAAGTGACCTTGTGAAAATCCAAGAATTAAAGTTCTATTACAAATACAAAAACAATACACTCCCTGAATACTTCAAACACTCTGATGAAGGCAATATCCAGCAAATTCAAGGAAAATTTAACCTTAAACTAAATAGTGATGTACACACTCATAACACTAGGAGTAGAAATAACATACACTTTGTCCACACAAGACATACCTACGCGAAAAAATGCCTCAGAATAAACTTAGTCTATACTATTAACAATACACCTGACTTGATTCTAGATAAAATTCATACTCATAGCATGCAAGGTTTTTCAAACTACGCAAAAACAAAATATTTGGAATTGTATAACAGCCAATGCACTATCGCCAATTGTTATATATGTCAAAGGAATCAAAATTAATCCCACTCCCCCCCCCCTGGGATTCAGGCAATGGTCCTGATTATAATTAGCATAGATCATTGTACTGTATTTACTCGTGTATAAGACGACTCGTGTATAAGACGACTCGTGTATAAGACGACCCCCCAAAATTGAGCTTATTTTGCTTGAAAAAAACAATTTCCGAATATAAGACGAGTTGGTTTTTCTTGACATATCGGCTCTGCTACCATTCAAGCTTCAGCTGAAGCTTGGCGGTCATTTAAAAAGTGAAACTTAAATATGAAGATCTTAGCAGTCTTATACACGAGTAAATACGGTAAAACGTAAATACGATGTTCATATTTTCGAAATAACGAATAACGGAGGTAGCAGATTGATTTTAATTGCATTTTAAATGATAAATACAGGTATTTACCCAATATTATCACAAATTGTTCGAGAACAGAACAAAAACATCAATCTATTTAAAATGCAATTACAATCGAAACACGTGTGAAAGCATTTCTGTCATAAGGGGCGATCCATTTGATTTTTGTGGGGTGGGGTGGGACAGCAGTACTGGATGAATAATTTTTTTTTCTTTGGTAGGGTGGATGAATAATTTTTTTTTCTGGTGTGGGGTGGGTGAATAAATTTTTTTTCTGGTGTGGGGTGGGTGAATAAATTTTTTTTCTTGTTAGGGGCGATCCATTTGATTTTTGTGGGGTGGGGTGGGACAGCAGTACTGGATGAATAAATTTTTTTTCTTTGGTAGGGTGGATGAATAATTTTTTTTTCTGGTGTGGGGTGGGTGAATAAATTTTTTTTCTGGTGTGGGGTGGGTGAATAAATTTTTTTTCCAAAATCTCCCACCCCACCCCACAAAAATCAAATGGATCGCCCCTAAAGGGAAGACACGACTCAAAGCAGTGGAAACAATGACGAAATGCAAAACTGTGAACGCTGATAATTGGAATCAGTGAGAACAAAGTCAAAACAAAGCGTTTCGAAATAATATTGGGTAAATACCTTTATTTATCATTTCGTCTTTGTGTATCATTTAAAACCATTCATCCATTTAACATGCATTACGCAATACGAGGTCGTCGTTTTAAAAAGCGGGAGTGACGGGGACAAGCTCTTATTTTTGGCGCGAAAACGATCAGAGCTAACTTAACAAGCATTGAAATATTAATATATTGTGCAATGATGGATCCCTGGCTTCTCCTCGTGTTGCGGACGTGAATTAACGTGACGTCACGTACATGATATTTACGTTTTACTTCATGGATAAATTCTCGACCTGCGAAG
The DNA here is from genome assembly GCA_949316495.1 of Amphiduros pacificus. Classification (NCBI taxonomy): domain Eukaryota; kingdom Metazoa; phylum Annelida; class Polychaeta; order Phyllodocida; family Hesionidae; genus Amphiduros; species Amphiduros pacificus. The sequence goes on along the minus strand of OX439001.1, from coordinate 39,654,186 downwards.
CATAATTTGTGATAATATTGGGTGAATACCTTTATTTATCATTTAAAACGCAATTAAAATCGATCCACGTGGTCGCAACACGTGGTCGCAATTTTTAAAGGCGGAAGTGACGGGAAGAGGCTCTTGTTTTTAGCGCGGGAGAATATTTCTTTGTGTATTATAAAGCCAATGATATTCATTATATCGCTTTTAATTATTATTGTTTATATCGGTCTTAGCATCAAAACAAAGCGTGTTAATACACAAAGAAATATTCAACCACGTGTAGCCATTAGTCCGCCTGTCCGATATTTGCTTTCACGCTAGTATTGCGTAATGCATGTTAAATGAATGGATGGTTTTGTTATGTTCTTGACCTGCAAAGCGAATTTGTGATAATATTGGGTAAATACCTTTATATATAATTTAAAACATTATTTCGAAATGCTTTGTTTTGACTTTGTTCTCACTGATTTCAATTATCAGCGTTCACAGTTTTGCATTTCGTCTTTGTTTCCACTGCTTTGAGTCGTGTCTTCCCTGTTGACAGAAATGCTTTCACACGTGGATCGATTTTAATTGGGTTTTAAATGATAAATAAAGGTATGTACTTAATATTATCACAGTTACGTCGAGAATTTCTCCACATCATTGATTTTAGCCTCAAAACAAAGCGTTTTCATTATTTATCATTTGAAATGCAATTAAAATCGATCGGCCTGTGAAAGCATTTCTGTCAACAAGGAAGACACGACTCAGCGCAACACGTGGTCGCAATTTTGAAAGGCGGAAGTGACGGGAAGAGGCTCTTGTTTTTAGCGCGAAAACGATTGTTAATATATTGCGCAATAATGGATGGTTTTGTTCTGTTCTCGACCTGCAAAACGTAATTTGTGATAATATTATGTATATACCTTTATTTATCATTTAAAACGCAATTAAAATCGATCAGCTACGGATATGAAAGTTCAATTTGACATGTTGGCCGCTCCACTTTTGTCTCGTGGGCACCCAGACGCTAAGATAAAGGAAGTCACGTACATCGTATTACGTTTTGTGATAATATTGGGTAAATACCTTTATTTATCATTTAAAACGCAATTAAAATCAATCTGCTACGTCTGATATTCGTTATTTCGAAAATATGAACATCGTATTTACGTTTTACCGTATTTACGTTTTACCGTAAATACTCGAGTATAAGACTGCTCTCGTGTATAAGACGACCCCCTAAACATTAACTAAGAGTTTTTGGAAAAAAACCTCGTCTTATACACGAGTATATACGGTAATATTTCAAGCATTGTTGTGATTAAAATTTTCAGGGTAAGGTTAATTAACAAACCATTTGTGATTCGGTATTCTTTAATTCAGACTAGCATTGCAGCAATTTATCACGGTACACATGGTAATTAATATCTTTCTACAATTATTAGACAGCTAACATGCTGAAAGGTGGCTCCTACAAGAGCGGTGTTATTTTACACCTTAGTAGTGGTCTCCTTGACCAAGAATATTTGTATAATGTGCTCCTTAGTATTATGTCTTCTTTATGTATCAAACACAGTTGAATTGCCATGCATTTTTGTAATATTGTTTATTATGAATGTGGTCAAATAAATTTTTCTTGAATCTTGAATCTTGAATCTTGAATCTTGCGGCAATTACCTACTTACATAAATAATTATACCCAAAGACATCGTCAAAATGGACTAGAAATCTTTGGATTTTAGAAATACCATGCACTGCCCATCCAATTTAAGTCCCGACTCTGTAAGAACTCGACTTCCGGCAACTAACAATCAAAGAATTGTGTACCATTTAAATTAACTTAAGTTGTCAGTCCTGTTTGAAAATATTTCTTTGTCTTTTCTTGATCTCGGCATCGTTTCGCCATTGTTTACGAGATTGCGCAATGATGTGAAAGTGGGTCAGTTTATTCACGGGAGTGGCAGCAACAATCTGGAAACTCCACAACGTTGTGGTTCTTATGACGTCATATGAAATTTCTCCCTTGGTGTTTCCATGACGTCATCACTTGGACTCTTCTGAATGTCATTTCACGTTGTCATGTTTGAAATCGGGTAAAAAACTGAAGAAAAAACACTACAGAATTCACACGGATTTGCAATTATAGATATTATGACTGGGAAAGACGATGACATGGATCAGAACTGCAACAGTCAATCGCCGGAAGTCGATATTAGTCAGTTCAACATTGTTTTGACCCACTTGGATCAGTATTCAGAGAGAAATGTACGAATTTCAAGTCCATTTTGCCGGTGGCTTTGGGTATAGTATACAAACAACAATGCAGCCAAAATACCGGTGTCACGATTTTCGGTCTTAAAATGGACGCATTTTTGAATGGATATGTGCATCGGAAAGAATATGAAAAATGTGTTATTTTGGTGTAAAAAACATGTCAATCGGACTAGTATTAACAAAGTTATGACTAAATTTATGAAAATTGAAGATCATTGCAGCTTGAGTTGCACGTGCATTAAATCCCGCACGATGACGTCATTGCCACTAATCGCAATGAATGATCATATTCTATAGGGGTTGCAAGATTAGTTTTATATGTGGGTTTGTGTTTCCATGGTTACTGATATCTTTTTTTGGTCTGTGAATTTTAATGTATTTACGCATATATGATCATTTAATCATGTAATTTCTAAAATTTATTTTACTAAAAAGTATCTCTTTAAACATTTCGATGTACTTCTAAATTAGGTAAAAATAATATTCAATTCAATGCAATTCAGGATTGCCAATGAGAGTATTTTTAACAAGGAAAATGTCAATTTCATTGATAGGCCTTTAACACAAGTGAACATATTTAGTTCATTAGCAAGAGACTGAGTCAACTACAATGACAACAATACTCTTATGCCAAGTTGGACAAGTGGTAAAAAAAACTATTTTTCCACCTCAAAGGCTCTGACCTGTATTGTATCCAAGATTCTGGGCTCGAGTCTGTCCCACATCCAGCATGGCTTGGTTGATATCACATACAGTGACATGCTTTCCTGCTCTTGTGTGTAAATCACACTCATCACTACTGCTCTCACTGCTGCTACCATCTGTTGGTTCACTGCTGTATATATTTGGCACATCATAGTCACCTTTATAAGTATCAGATGACCCAGTTGCATTTTCCAAGTATTGCAGGAATCGGAAGGCGATATCTCCTGAAAACATTATTTTACTGTTCAATGAAATTATCTGTATAAACTAATTAGATATATGAATTATACATCAATACTGATTATTATTTTTTAGAATTGATAATTTTCTAAAATTGATAATTATTTTAGAATTGATAATTATCTTTAGAAATGAAAATTAATTAAAAATTAACATTTATTTTTAGAATTGATGATTATTTCTATAAATGAGCTTGACACACCTGTCCCTCCCGCAACATCAATCAGTTTGGTGCCAGGTGTGGGAGCGAGTTGTTCCATAAAATGGTCTTTCCATAATCTGTGTATGCCACCACTCATGGCATCATTCATTGTGTCATATTTCTCTGCTACATTGTGGAATACTTCATAAACTAAAAATATTACATTTAACATTAAAAATCAATCATACATGACACAATAAATTTATAAATTAACAGTCTTCCCGATAACCGCTGGACTAATTGGACCTTGTGTCCAACATGTGAAAATTCTAATTTTTCTCAAAATTTATGCCTCAACATGTTCGGCAGTCATTTTAAAAGTGAAACATAAATACGAAGTGTCAGGGGTCCATCACTGCACAATTTAATAATATTTCAATGCAAGTGGTGGTGGTGCTCTGATCGTTTTTGCACCGAAAATAAGAGCTTCTCCCTATCACTTCCGCTTTTCATAATGGTGACCTCTTGTCGCAAATGCGTACTGCAGTATATATTAAGCCAAATAATTATTTCTTTTAATTACATGTTTCAGTTACATATTAATATAAAGTCATGATTCCCTATTCACAAAATATAATATTCTTTTTATTTATTTTTATTGGGGGGGGGGGGGGGGGCAAAAAATGAGAAAATAAAAATAAGACAAAAATAGCAAAATCCATCCAGGTTGAGTATGGCTATCACTTTATTGAAAATGCTGTAAAATTTGGAAACAAAATTATTTCCAAAATATGAAATATGTGAGTGGCAATGATCAGTGATGTGGAAACTTTTGTAGTCAGTTGGAGTCAAAAGCAAAAACTCTCAATGAAACTACATTTTCCCCACCAAATTGTTTTCTGGCAAAATGATGGTGCTGTCAAGAGTGTATTTCTTGCCTTTAACCCCTAACGGACGGGAAGGACGGCAACGTCCACCACCGGTAACGGACGGGAGGGACGTTGACGTCCCCATTGTTCTGACTTGATGACGTCATTTGTAACATTCTGAAGGGCTGCAACTTGTTACAATGTAATCAGGATAATGACGTCAGACTGACTGGATCATGAACTTTGACCCCAGCACTTCATTAAGAAAATTTAGTAACCATGGTTATAAATTTTATAGTATGTAAATACACTTGTCCAGAAAAAAATTGGGCAGTCCTGCCAATCAACAAAATTTAGAGAGGCTAGTCCTTTAGGGGTTAAAATCCGCAATTACACACACATTTTTTTTTCATGGAATATTGCCTTTCCAAACTCGTACGTGATACGCCGTCGGCCACTAGGTGTCGCCACACGTTCCGGTGAGTCAAATATTAACAGTACTGAGAAGCACTCACTGATTTCCCATTTATTTCGACTAGAATCCACAAAATTGAACAAACTTTTTTTCCATCTGTATTAAAATTCCACTAGGAATCTAAATATGTTGGTTATGTATTGCCCTGTACAATATTTGTTATCGTAAATGATCGTTAATCGGGACGGAGCTGTCAGGAAGACATGACAACTGAGACTCAGTGAGAGCCTCTGAAAGCTGAAAGCGTATGGTTGCCTGACTGAAGTGACATGAACAACTCGTCACCTTGGCTTGGTGTGACTGCCTCACTATGCATCAAAGACACTTAAGTTTTGTTTATCTCGACGTCATTTCTTCCAAAAGTTGTCTACTATCTTCGTATTATCTCACTGATTTCAAAACTGTTTTCGGTTTTCTGATAAATGGTGTAGTTTTTTACATTTAACATTAAAAATCAATCATACATGACACAATAAATTTATAAATTAACAGTCTTCCCGATAACCGCTGGACTAATTGGACCTTGTGTCCAACATGTGAAAATTCTAATTTTTCTCAAAATTTATGCCTCAACATGTTCGTTCGGCAGTCATTTTAAAAGTGAAACATAAATACGAAGTGTCAGGGGTCCATCACTGCACAATTTAATAATATTTCAATGCAAGTGGTGGTGGTGCTCTGATCGTTTTTGCACCGAAAATAAGAGCTTCTCCCTATCACTTCCGCTTTTCATAATGGTGACCTCTTGTCGCAAATGCGTACTGCAGTATATATTAAGCCAAATAATTATTTCTTTTAATTACATGTTTCAGTTACATATTAATATAAAGTCATGATTCCCTATTCACAAAATATAATATTCTTTTTATTTATTTTTATTGGGGGGGGGGGGGGGGGGGGGGGGGCAAAAAATGAGAAAATAAAAATAAGACAAAAATAGCAAAATCCATCCAGGTTGAGTATGGCTATCACTTTATTGAAAATGCTGTAAAATTTGGAAACAAAATTATTTCCAAAATATGAAATATGTGAGTGGCAATGATCAGTGATGTGGAAACTTTTGTAGTCAGTTGGAGTCAAAAGCAAAAACTCTCAATGAAACTACATTTTCCCCACCAAATTGTTTTCTGGCAAAATGATGGTGCTGTCAAGAGTGTATTTCTTGCCTTTAACCCCTAACGGACGGGAAGGACGGCAACGTCCACCACCGGTAACGGACGGGAGGGACGTTGACGTCCCCATTGTTCTGACTTGATGACGTCATTTGTAACATTCTGAAGGGCTGCAACTTGTTACAATGTAATCAGGATAATGACGTCAGACTGACTGGATCATGAACTTTGACCCCAGCACTTCATTAAGAAAATTTAGTAACCATGGTTATAAATTTTATAGTATGTAAATACACTTGTCCAGAAAAAAATTGGGCAGTCCTGCCAATCAACAAAATTTAGAGAGGCTAGTCCTTTAGGGGTTAAAATCCGCAATTACACACACATTTTTTTTTTCATGGAATATTGCCTTTCCAAACTCGTACGTGATACGCCGTCGGCCACTAGGTGTCGCCACACGTTCCGGTGAGTCAAATATTAACAGTACTGAGAAGCACTCACTGATTTCCCATTTATTTCGACTAGAATCCACAAAATTGAACAAACTTTTTTTCCATCTGTATTAAAATTCCACTAGGAATCTAAATATGTTGGTTATGTATTGCCCTGTACAATATTTGTTATCGTAAATGATCGTTAATCGGGACGGAGCTGTCAGGAAGACATGACAACTGAGACTCAGTGAGAGCCTCTGAAAGCTGAAAGCGTATGGTTGCCTGACTGAAGTGACATGAACAACTCGTCACCTTGGCTTGGTGTGACTGCCTCACTATGCATCAAAGACACTTAAGTTTTGTTTATCTCGACGTCATTTCTTCCAAAAGTTGTCTACTATCTTCGTATTATCTCACTGATTTCAAAACTGTTTTCGGTTTTCTGATAAATGGTGTAGTTTTTAAGATATCTTCAAAATAGTGATTTCTTGTTATCAGCTGTCAGTTACAGACCCACACGAAATTCGTAGCGCCACCTATGTGCCAGTGATAATTGGGGATTTTCGGGAAGGAGAATAGCAACAACAAAAAATTGGCGCTGAACCTCGGCAAATTTTTAATTGAAGAAATTAGAAAGCTGATAATTATGAATTACACCCCATACAGGAGCAGCTGGACCCATCCGTGTAGCAAAAAAGCTGATGAAAAGTCTTTTGAAATGAAAGTTTTCAGAAAGCCTGAAACTGAAAGGTCACAATCATGAATCCATGCAATCACCTTTCTCTTGTTTGTCATCTTCCTTCACCGTTTCAAAACCGAAATGGGTGGTGCGGCTTTCTTGGTAGGTGTCTTCCTTTTTACTGTCCAAAGAAAAACATTTCTGTGATGTGTATAACGTTCTCGATCTTATCATTTGTGAATTTAGCCGTAAAGTTTGCTGTCGAAGTAAGCGGAACACAATTTTGGCAGCCATGACACCTTAACAGGGTGTATCAATAAAGAATATCTCCTTTAAATACAAAAATATTAAACAAATAACCCGCGTATAATTCTTTTTGACAGATACATAAAACAAAATTTAGGATTTTTAATATGCTCAGATTTTTTTCATGAACAATATTAAGTAAAATCTTTATAATATAAATATTTACTTATAGTAAACATTCCTTGCTACATCCAGGATAAATGGGTCAGTTCAAAGTTCGTGACCTACATGTAGATAAATAATCTTTCACACTTTGGACACATTTGAAGATGTGAAAATGTAACTTGACTGAACTTTTGTCACAGTGATACACTTGACTTCTTGAGTTTACGAACAAGCAAGGATTTCTTACACAGCACTTATTTGACAATTCACACTTATTGTGAGGACATTGAACAGGACCAAAAATGTCATCTTCAAGCTCAGCAGAATTAGCACCTTGCTCCCATTACAAGATTCCCAAACTTGAAGAAATTCTGAAAGACTTTAGTCCAGGACCACTCGATGAATATAGGGCAAAATCATCCTTCGACTGGAAAAAAATGAAATTATTTTTACAGGGAGAAGACTTGATTCAATTCAAGGTAACTTTGCACAATCTTGAATAATAAACGTTTGGACATGCATTCATTGATTGATTTATTGATTAATGGATCGATTGATTGATTGATTGAATGGACACAATAAATAGTTAGTTTTACCAACTGATTACTTATCTAGCAGCTCCTCGCATAACACAAGGAGCCAAGCAAATATGAGAAAATGGGATTTTATGTAATAGAATAACTTCAGATTATTATACCTCAGTGATGCGCGTATCAACGAGATTTCCAATGAATACGAGCATGCCGAGTATTCGTAACGTATTGATTAGCTGCAAACTATTTTCCGTCGCCATCTTTAGACTGGTCTCCCACCAAGTGTCAAAAACATTGTGTATACACAGAGGGCAGCAACCAGTCTATGGCTGTACGCACCATTTTCGGGTGACGTGACGGGGTCAAATGAGGTGCGCTTTGTTTACAAAACGTTTTTAATGATAAATATCTTGTTTCATATATCATTTAAAAAAAAGATACAGTAGTTGTCTGAGGTATAAAAACAAAACATGCCTCGTCGGGTCAGCTGTGTGAGCGCATTCAGTTCGTTGGTGATGGCGGACGGATCCTTCCGCCATCACCAACTCACTGAATCCGCTAACCCAGCTTCCCCGACTCGGTATGTTTTGTTATAATAAATTCAATAAAAGATGTTACTCTCTCAGTATCATGACATTAGCAACAACAGTCAACATACAGAAAAGAAACAACCTATTTCTACTTAAAAAAGATTTATTATCGCTTCTCGGTCTTTCTTTCAATATCTTTTATCATCTAATATCTAAACAAAGATTAACATATTTTTCAAGTATAAACAGTATTCTAGAATGACAATCACTAACTGATTACGTTGAATGGAGCTCTTTGAAAGTTGTTATATTTTAAGATGTTTACAAATACACTGAGATGTTATGAAGGTGGTTTCAAACAAGAAAAAGTGTTGCTCCATGTGTAACACTGATGAAAAAAACACAGAAAGTACTGAACCAAAATTATTCAGAGAAAGCCCAAAATATAGAAACAAACCAAAAGACAACAAACAAAACAAAATATAACAAATAAAACAAAAATATAAATAATAAAACAAAACTTAAAATAAACAAAATGCAAATTGAAACAAACAACATAAAAATGAAAAAATCCTTTCATTCAGGTGCTTTTCAAGCACAAGTAGATTCAAAGTTGGGTCTATGTTGTCTCGAATATATGTAAATCATATTAAAATATTGCTTGTGCACTCAGCACTCATCATTTGTTTTATTCCTTTGAAGATAATCAAATTGGCATCATATTGGCAAATAAGATTCATATCAGATCATGAAACAATTACCATTTCGATCAGTTAAAGAAATGTAAAATGGTTTTTAAATTTATTTCTTTTATTATCATTTTATTTGTGACTGTCAACCTGATAACTTTATTTGGAAATAACAATTATGGTAGAATTTCTTCTCATTTATTAGCACTTTGTAACATCAGTCTTGGAAAAGGACCCTTTGTTTTCACGTCCAGCTGCTGAAGGCACTTTGGAAGATCTTCGGCGTCTGGCCAACCTCAGGGCACGAGCACTGATACAATATGACTTAGTCAGGCAGTGGGAAGAGCTGACAGGAAGTATGGTGCATCCATGGGTTACCCGTGGCATGTCAGAAATACTGGATGGAATTGACCATTCTATGACTGCTAAGTATTCCCTTAATACCGTTGTAAGTTAATCATGTATTCTTGGGTGCTTATTTATCTTAACCGCATCAATATTTTGAATATAGGATTTACACGTAGAGCAGGTAAAGTTGTCATGGATATGCCACCTTTTTGTTTGACTACATTTTTGGCAAGAGATATTTCATTAAACTAATGAATTCAGTGGCCTATATATTGAAGCTGGCTTTTGCATTGGTTCAAGGCAACAATATTCAGTACCTGGAAACTTCTCATAATTTTTCAAAATGATAGTGTATGTAGCTCAGGTTGATGTGATTCCACCATCCTAATGCTCTCTATATTGTAGATGTTTGGATCTACAGTGCAAGGATCAGGTTCAGCCAGACATCAACATTTTACAGAGAAATGCCACAATTATGATGTACGTGCTAAGCAGATTTTTTTTAAAAATTAAGAAATGATTTTATACTTGATTTTTTTGTTAATGATATTAACTTGTTAATTAAAGGGGAACTTAACTTATCTGATACACCTAATAGTATGGAGGAGAACTGCTACCTGCATTGATCTGTCAGCTCTCTTTATGTGACTGTCATGGGCAAATATGATTTTTGGGGAAAGTTTATGGCATTCTCAATGCATGTGATATTGAAAAAATAAATGAAGTCATTGTCAGGCAGTAACTGTATTACATAACTGATTTGTAAACAAAGAGAAATGCAGCTGAAAAAGCAATGTTATGAATTTCAAACTTAGAATAGATGCAATGTACATGTATTTTGCTTTTGTGTGTCAGATAGGAGATGAAGATGTGAAGTTTTGGTGTAAAAGCATGTCAATCAGACCACAATTAACAAAGTAATACAATTTTTTCTGTATGAAAATTGAAGATCATTGCAGTTTTGTTAAATCCTGCATGATGATGTCATTCACATTAACTGCATTAAATGGTCATATTTTATGGGGGTCGAAGATGGTTTTTTTGGTTTCCCTTAAAACTAATATAACTTGTTTTTCTTTGAATTTCAAGTCTATAAATATTTCATTGATAGACGTTTCATCAGTAAGTATCTCTTTTAAAAATATTATGATTTCATGTGTGTGATAATTTTGTCCCCATTCCAGATTTATGGATGTTTTGCACTGACAGAATTAAGCCATGGTAGTAACACTAAAGCCATGAGGACTACTGCTACATATGATCCCAAAACTCAGGTAAGATGTTATTTCATGAAGCTGTTTTGCTACAGTAATTTTTTTGTAATTTATTCCTTTGTGATTACAATTTTATTCACTGTGGTTCAGGGGGGAAAATAACATTTGCAATCAGTCCCATTCCTCAATTTGTGCTTATAAATGTGGAATTAATCACTTTATTAAATACTTTAAACTGAAGTACAATACTCTGACTGATTGACTTTATCAGCCTCTGTTAGAGGTTACCGGTATATAATGTAATGAGAAGAATCAGTGGGATACTGAAAATGATACCCTTAGGCTTATATTATCATGTAACAAACACACTATCATTATTATTAAAGTGGTTTTTTTTTGTAGGAGTTTATTTTGAACACACCAGACTTTGAGGCCACCAAGATCTGGGTTGGTAACCTTGGCAAGGACGCCACTCATGCCGTCCTCTATGCACAGTTATACACAGCAGATGGCGCCAGTCATGGTTTACATTCCTTTGTGGCCCCTGTGAGAGATCCTCACACCATGCTGCCACTGCCTGGAGTGTTTGTTGGCGACCAGGGGGAGAAATTGGGACTCAATGGTATAGACAATGGGTGAGTTGTATGAGCATTAAAATGTGAAGAAAAAAAAAGGAATTTTGCATATTGTACTGTGAAACTTTTAAGTTTATATTTCCCAATAGAAACAAATGGAATACTCTAGAGTGAAAGACATTAAATATAAAAATGATACTTTGATTGGTAGGGTTTAGAAAAAAAAGAATTGGACTTACAGTTACATAACATTTTCAGATTTCTGGCATTCCACAATGTACGCATTCCACGTGAGAACCTGTTAAACAAGACAGGTGATGTACAACCAGATGGACAGTATGTCACACCTTATAAGGTTTGTTAATAACATACTCTTAATTACAGATGAGTTCCCTATCATGCATATTTCTAGTTATAATTGTTTTGGAACCATTGTTTCATTTTTTGCTGCCGTACATATTGAAGTTAGAAAAATGTTAGTAATCCAATTTTCTAATTTTATGTTCAACCATGCATATGTTCTTAAATATATTTTTTGCCTCATTACTTTTGTGAGAAAATGATTTATTTGAAAATCTGTTGTTATGTTAGTATGTTGCAACTGCATTTGCAGGATTTGCTTAATTCTCTGGAAATAGTGATATTTTGAGCAAAATGTATCATCAAATGAAAAAAAATGAAAAATGAGGGTAATATTTTATAATTGTTTAGGACCCAAACAAGCGGTTTGGAGCAGCACTGGGAGCGCTCTCTGGTGGGCGTGTAGGGATAACTGGAATGGCCCTCACAAACCTTAAGATGGCAATAACCATTGCTCTGAGATATTCTGCAGTGAGGAGACAGTTTGGTCCAAAAGAAGGACATGAAATTCCTGTAATAGAATATCAGATGCAGGTAGGACTTTTAAGCCATATCACCATATCAACTGCTATTTTGCAACAGTTTGTAATATTTCTTGGTGGAAAGTTGAGACTTTAAATCAAACTTAAAAGCTTAAAAGATATCACTAACTCTATCAGTTATATCTTGGAGTAATTTTGAATGGAGGCACAACTGTGCAAGATCAAAGGGGACGTCATAGTTGCCGCCATGGGCATTGTTATGATGACGCCATATAGGAACAAGATATGAAAGTTTTGACGTAATTTTTTTTCAGAACTATTTTAGGTTATCAAAACCACAATTTAGAGCTACACATATCATGAATGAAATGTTTGTTTATTTATGCAGATTACGGGGATATAAATTTTATTTCTCTGCTCCAAGTTTTGATGATTCTATGACGAGATTTTCAAATTCATATTATATTTATGAAAATGATTAAAATTTCCGTTTTCCTCTCAGATTATCAGGAAATCATGTACTTTTTTGTTATTTTTGTCTTTCCAGTTTATTTTTAATTATTGGTGCATATATTGGCAGATTAGAAAAATATACCATGCTGTTCAGTAAAAAAATTACTATCAGAAAATGCAATATATATTCCTGCCAATATATGTGTTGACATACCGGTAGATAATTTGCCTTATGAAATGTTATGTTATCATTTAAAATCAATAAAAAATAACAAAAAAAAAATGCAACAAGAATTTTATAAATGCTATACCATTAACAATATTTTGTTTTAAAGTTTTTAAAAAGTAATGTGAATACTACCGCTCCCTTTATAAACATATAGGAAAAAATAAAAGGTTTGGAATAGATATTTTTCTTTTTTTCAGAAAATTTATTATTGAAGCAATCATAACAGAAATGAAAAGATTTATTTGAAATTTATTTGAGTGGATGGTATTGGAATCCTCAAAAGAGAAGCTATTCTGATTTTTTTCTTTAAAAAAAAGACACCTAAGTATGTTATAAAACGTTAATAAAATATTAGCCAATTTAATTTTTGAAAATATAAAAGTTCAATTTTCCACTGTTCTGAAGTCGGCAACTATGATAGGATCAAAGGGATTTTGAATCCATTGTGTAAAACAATGCGTTACCAGACGTCATAGTTCATATAACGGCCGTCATGCCTCCATACATAATTACTCCAAGGTTATATGTATCAGATTTATCACCTATTCTTATACATATATATCATATTTTCAGCAATGGCGCCTTATCCCATACCTAGCAGCAACCTTTGCCATAGAGATGTTTTATAAATCATTCTTTGAGAACTTTGTTGAGCTTAACTTGGGTATCTTGATGAAGGACAAAAGTGAACGCCAAGTAGGTTAAAAATGGAATTTTTTTTTATAATGCTGAATTTATCCCTCCAATGCTTACATAATTTTTTGATAAGCATTAATAAATTTCCTTCAATGAATTTAGTTTGTGGAATGTAAAAATAGATACAGCATGAATAGTGATTGCAGGCTGCGTTAGGTCGTGAGATCCACGCTATCTCGTGTGCCTGTAAGCCTTTGAGTGGGTGGACAGCCAGAGATGCCATCCAGGAATGCAGGGAGGCATGTGGAGGTCATGGCTACTTTAAAGGTCAACTCTCTAACCTATCTTAATGGGTTTTAGAAAATCTTGATACAATCCTAAATTTATCTTTTGTCACATTTTAAATTAAAAATGTTCAAAGTGATACTTAAATTAATTAAAATTAAGAAAATTAACGGCATACAGAAAATATAAAAAGAACAGGATTTTGAAAGTTGAATTTATCTAAATAAAAAATAGCATTTAGTTCATTTTAAACAACCAAACTAACATTAAGTGTCTTTATGAATGTTTTGATGTAATTTGGATTAAATTCTAAATTTTTGTTTACAAGCTCCATGCCATAAAACCTATATCAAGTAAATGAAAAGATTCATGCCCTTAATACAGCCATGATGAAGTGGTTTGTGAATATAATCTTTCTCACACTTGTACCTACCGGTATTTATAGTGAATCGTCTGGGGGAGCTGAGAGATGACAACGATCCAAACTGCACCTATGAGGGAGATAACAATGTGCTACTGCAGCAGACTAGCAACTATCTGCTGGGTCACTGGAAGAACAAAATGCAAGGTGTGACATATAATTACTCACAAAACACTTAAACCAACCATTTAGATACAGAAACTCTGATAAGCTTATTAACAGACTCAATGTTATAGTTCATCAGTAATTACAAAGACTTTGATTTATCTCACCAGCCCCACAAGCACAATTGGTAGAGCGATGTATCTGTCTTACTTAGATATATAAGTGGAAGACGGGAGGTGGTGGATTCGGCAGTGTTACTTTCACACTGGTTATATAAGTGGAGGACAGGAGGTGGTGGGTTTGACTCCCACTACCTGCATTGTTACTTTCAAACTGACCTGACCTGATATGGCCATTGCACCCATTTCATTTCACAATTTGTCTTTTCTTATCATTTTCTGTGATGTATGATTTGCATAAAAACATGTGAACACATAATATATCAGGTGAAAGATTCTGATAGCATAGTATTAGTTTAAGATCTGATTTTTATCAAAGATAATGTATAAATCAATTTGTAGACAAAAAATTATTTCCTTGACTTTATCTTTTCAAAATTAATGACAAGAGTATAGGAGTGTATATTATGGGTCAAAGAATTTAAAGATGAAAAATAATATGGATAACAATAAAGAAAACATAAAAAAGAAGGTTCAATTTTCAATGGTTTGTTCATGACGATTATAATTTTGCTGATTTCAGGAGGGACGATTTCCTCTCCGTGTGGCTCTGTAGACTTCCTGGATGGCGCTCAGCTCATTGCACAGACCCGGTTCTCAGCTACTTCAGACTGTGATGCCAAAGGTATATACTGGGGGGGGGGGGGGGGGAGGGGGTGGAAATAATGAAAAAACGGCGTAAATAAAAAAAGATTGCCTTCACTATGAAATCATAGAAAAACTTCGGATATTTAGATCAGAGGGGTGCAGTATTTACTGAAATTGGCCAATAACCCTGCTGCAGTGATCAGATTGTGAGTAAACCATATGTTGTATATTTGCAGTTGCCCTTGATGCCTACAAGTGGTTAGTGGTGTATCTCTTGGAGGAGAGCTCAGACAAGCTGCGGCAGGAGCTGGCATCAGGGAAAGATGGATTTACAGCTCGCAGTGACAGTCAGGTGTATTACTGCCGATCCCTGGCCATCGCCTATATTGAGGTAAGCTGTATGACACATGCAGTGGGAACAGCAGACAATCCTCACAAAACAGACCTCTCAAAAAAACAATTATAAGACTGTTATTCCCTCTGTGTCTTTTTACTTTGCGTGAACATGTTTCTTAACCCGAAAAGCCATACATTGAGGCACCCTGATTTTCGAAATTTTTCAAGACTTTGTGTCCTGGTTAAATTCATTTCAAAAGTTGTTCAATGTTGAATAAGAGAATTTACTCAATCTAAATTAGAAAAATTCTCCAAGGTCACATTTGATCTTGATCGGGATTGGATGCAGCATATGCTTGATATTTTGATTTGTGATATCATTACAGCACAATGTTCTGCAGAGGTTTTATGACTTTGTGGTTGATGAGGAAACACCAGCAGATCTTCAGCCAGTGCTGAGCAAGCTATGCAATCTCTATGGACTCTGGGCTTTGGAGAAACATCTTGCCACTCTATACCAAGGTACTACCATCACAAATATTACCTACACACAAATACTCTGCGATGTAAAAATACACTTTTTGTTCCTTTGTGATTTATCTTTTCTCCAGGACCTTTTGTAAATTTTCAAATCCTGAACTGCAGAGTGACCATAAGTTTGACAAAAACATAAAAAGGTTATTAATGTTCATTAGGAACTCATATTTGCTGTTTCTGTGTGTAGGTGGCTACATAACGGGCCGTGAACCCACCCGTCTGATCCGGTCAAGCATCCTGTCCCTGTGTGGTCAGCTGAAGGATGAGATGATTGCTTTAGTTGATGTGATAGCTGCCCCAGACTTTGTGCTGGCCTCTCCTATAGGCATGTCTGATGGCCAGGTTGGTATAAACAGTAAGGTTACTGGCGTTTTTTACCTTTCCCCTGTTTGACTGTGGTGTGTATTACTGTGGGAAAGAATTTTGTCCCCCAGTATTACAGTGGCTAGAAATGGTAGATCCCACAAGAATTTGGACCCAGTCACTCTACAACAGTTAAAACCTCATAAAATCTCCGCCGAGAAGCCTGTTTGATCCTCAAAGCCAAATTAATGTTGCCAAGAGAAAGTAGAAGGAGATAATTTAATTGAAACCACACAGTCGAACATGCACGGGCGAACAGATTAAGGTTGAACAGGTTATCGTCGAACAGGGGAATGGTCAAAACTGCCAGTTACCAACAGTAATATGTGCATGTCTTTACAGCTGATGACTTGAAAGTTGTTTGCTGTTTCATTTTCAAAGCCTTTTCAGTGCATCTACACTGACAAGAATATTCTTGTTATGTTTCCATCTTTTAAGTGCATATAACAACCAGGTCAAATGGTGTAATAACCACCAACAATTAATTGATAAATCAAATTGCAGCTCTAATGTCTTCCACAGCTTTTGTATGTTTATTGATGCGTATGATTTGTTTTTACTTATTTCAAGATTTTTATATTGAAAACTCTCACAATCTCTGGCTATGAAGTTTGTAAGGATAATTTTTTAATTGTCTGACGTCAAGTTATGTGTGAAGAGTTAAAATAAACTTTTTACTACTTTTTATTGTATATTTTTTTAGATTTGCATATACTTATCATCCTTCTTGTTTTAACATTTATCAGATTTACAAGAACTTATACAGTGCCATTTTGAGGACACCCAAAGTGCTAGAGAGACCTGATTATTGGACAGAGTTTGTCAACAAGCCTGCCATTGGTGGAAAACCTCATATCTCCAAATTGTAAGGATTTGAAATCATGATTTGGACATTGATTTTGGATTATGGTGCTGTGATACTTATATTTTAATTGCCTAATTGCATGTTACTTGATTTGCCCATAGAGTATAATGAATGGAGTTGTGACATCATAGATTGTACACATGACACCATAGCAACCAATTGCTGTGTGTGCCAACAATTGCAACCACTTAAGGGAGCTATTTTGAGATGTACAGATTAAAAAAAAAATCTATCATATCAAAATGAATAGGTTTTTGGTATTTTAATGGTGAACTTGTTGATATTTTTAACTGAAAAGGTAATTCCCCACAAGGCTTTGGAAGTTGATATGTACAAAGAGGACTTTAAAAAACTACAGTCTATAAATTTGTATAGATTGAGATTTTCATGATATTAGAAGTATATCTTTGAAGATAATCCATAATTGCTTGCAAATATTTTCTGTGTCTATGTCTTAAAATTCAAATAGGACAGTCCATAATTATTAATAATCACAAACTAAAAATATAGATCAGTTTAATACAGATCAGTTAACAATAATGGACCAAAGATAATGTACCAAACCCACCAAATCATTAAGTTATGTATAAATGTTCATCATATAACTGTTATGAGGCAAAGCAACTATTGTTAATTTGTACATGAATGGAATTATTTTCAATAAACTAATGTCACTGACATATTATTGTTTTACTTTTTAATTGAGGTACTGGAGAGAGGTAACTTCCAGTGCCTCTTAGCAATCACTCTGTCTGTCCTGTGTCCCTTTGTCAGTTTGTTTGTCCAACCTTTTTTTTCCTTTGTCCGTTCATTCGTCAACTTCAATGCAACTATGTTCTGAAACGGTTTATTTATATAAGAGGCATCTAAGCATAAATGGAATTATGGTTATTGTTGGCAACATATAAGCAGAGACATTTAAGACAGGGATTGGAAACAACCTGAGGTTCTGCATAATCGCTCAGGTGAACTGATCTTGTGGTGGCGCCACTGTCACCACTTCCTGATATAAGCAAGTTATTTTAGGCCATATGCATTTGAGCAACTGCAAGTTTTGATCAACTGGAGTCATTGAATTATTTATTATGACATTTTACAAACTCTTTGTAACCAATCTGAAGTATTTAATGTTTTATTTTAATGAAACATAGGAATGTCATTAAATAAGATTGACATAATGTCAATACATCATGTGAATTTATCCTTGGTGGGATTTTTCTGTGCAGTGCTGCCCTCAGGTGGCAATATCAGATTCGACCAACACCACATGGAAATGGTTTTCCCACCTGGGGTAACTTCACATCATTTATGGACATCAAGCCAATATTTTGGCATTGTCTCAAACTTGAATATTTAGTGTGGGTGTTTCTGGAATGTTGTAGAAATTAATGTTTCTGACCTGATGACAGATCCTTTGAACTATTGTTTGCAAGTTATTTAAGATGACATAATATCAGTGGTTTGGGGGATTGATCCTTGTTATTGAAATGAGGTTTTCAAGCACCTTTTCCTTGCATAATATATATGTTTATGCTCCAGACTTTGTGAAAAAAAATTATTACCCATCATATTTCCCCTGCATAACTTTCTGAGCCATTTGAAAGTAGGTGAACCTTCTGCTAAAATCCAAATCATCCATTGGACACTTTGCCAACAATCTTTGTTTAGCTGACCAGTGATTTTGTGCAAACTCCTTCTCGGTGAAGTCGTTTTAACAGTGGGGCACCTTTAGATTGGGACAATGGAGTGATTTGGCTTACAGAGCCCTGTTTGTTTATTAATGTTTGTCCAATGGTAAAGGCCTAACACCCTGTCAGACCACAATAGAGGTCAAATGATTGTATACATGTGGCCACCTGGTGGTCAAAAGAGTACAGGCAGTGTTTGGCACTTTCAGCAAAGCACAATGACCATGGTCAGTGTAATTTGGTTGATTTGAGTGAGATAGCTTGCTTGTATCACAGTTTCATGGCCACATATCATTAAAGCATACCCCAAACCTCTGTAAAATTGCTCATGACCTCTGTGGTTTCATGAATATTTTAAGCTTATGTAACTTCAGGGGACATATGGAATGATCCTTATAGGTTGCAAGGCATTTGTGACCTAGTAGGGTAGTGAACAGATCCCATCACATGGGACTCAAAACACAGCACTCAAAAGTCTCTTTATTGTTATTATATTTACTCACTACAGCTGTTCATATGCAAATACGCTAAAAGCTACCATGCCTAAGATGGAAGACCTATTGACCTACTTTTAAATAGCCTCTGAGTTCGCTGCATCTGGAATTGAAAGTTGTGTAGTATATTGTGTAATGGCAGTGTGTCGCCCCATCCATGGAAACTTGATGTACTATGGAGCTAAGAACAACCCTGGGAGAATTGACAATATATATGGTGTTATACCCAACTATGTTTGTTCTTATCTGCATTCATTGGCTGGGGTCTTAATATTTAACTATATAGTTGAATGAGATCAGACAGCATAGTGCAAGTATACTTAACAAACTGCAATACAGAGTACAAGAGCTAGGTCATCAATCAGTGCAATGTATATACCGGTAATGTAAAGGAATCTGACTGTAGCCATATCTACTATTGTTGTTGACACCACAGATGATTACAGTACTTGCAGTGTATCTTGTTATCTAGTTGGGTCTAATGCTGACAGGAAGCTTACTTTAAAAAAAAAATTCAACTGTGATGTTTTCAAATACCTTATTCTTTGCTATAACAAAATCACAACTATGATAGTGCTCCAGTCGAACCTTAGCTTGTGACAATTGGCTCAGGGCATATGCATTGAAATGTCTGATGTTGAAGATAAATTTCTGATTTTAGCTGGCTGAATATCGGACATAATGTCTGATGTGGATCAAAAACTTTTAGCAAACACTGCCAACACCTTGTGGTTGCCATGCGTGCCCAATACTTAGTATCTCCAGTTCATTGTTCATGAGATATGGCCTGCACAATAATATAAATATAAAGGTCATAGCATCAAGGTCAAAGGTCAAATCTGTGCTGGACAAAGTGTTGATGTACAATAGATATGAAGTACTTTTTATTCACTTTTAATGGTTGTGATTTGTTGCATGCACACAAATTTTGAATTCAAGGTCAATGAGCCAAGGTCAAAGATCACATGACTAAAAAGTATTATGAGGCACAGCTATGACCTGAGACATTTCTGTATACCAAGTTTTAATTCCCTCTTATAAGTGGTTGCTGAGATATGCTCTGTACAAAATTTGTGACCTCAAGGTTACTGCACTGAGGTCAATGGTGACATCAATAAGATTTGAAGGAATCTGAATCTTCATCTCTATATCTACCTCTATATAAAATATGAAACATCCATTGCTGACAGTTTTGGAGAGGATTTTTAAAGAAAATGTTGACAGATGTACTGACAGATGGATAGACAATTGATGGTTGTGAGATGTTGCATGCCCTCAAATTTTGAATTCAATGTCAATGCAGGCTCCAAACTTTAGAACACTTGCATTCTGTGAAGGCCAATATAGGATGACCTCAATTTGACCTTGACTTGTTTGTCAAGGTCATCAAATTGTTACCTCAACATTTACTTCAAAATTTTGCTGTATCATATCAGCTATTTCAGACAAAGGCTTCAAATATGTACCACATGTCAATCTCATGATGGTCTAAATAGGAATAACTCAATATTGACCTTGAATTGTTTTTCAAGGTCACAGATTTCAAATTGCCAAATACTTTGACATTTTATTGTATGTTATCACCTATTTTACAAGTGCCTCTAATGATGAACAAATTAGGATGACCTCAATTATGACCTTGTCAGAGCATTTTGTTACAGACTCATCCACATATTCACCTCATGAAGGCCCACAATAGCTATTCTCAAATTTGACCTTGACCTTTGTGGCCAATAACTGACATTTCAATATCATCATTTTGACAAGCAACAGGCGGAAGTGTACAGGGCAACTACCTTGTTGTTTTCACAATTACTGACAACAAATCTCTTTTTTTTCTTTAGAAGTGTTTTATTTGTTGTAGTTTTTAACATTTCTGCATTGAAACAAACATATGACCTCAAAAGCTTTCACCTTGATTTTTTATCATATATATATATATATAATAGTGAGACAATCCAACACAAATGTGACTGTATATACATGTACATCTTGTGGCTTTCTTTATTAGAACATGACTGTCTATTGCATTCATATTTGATTTCCTGTGAAATCAAACATGGTGGCACGATTTTACTGTGAAGATTAACAATATAAGTAAACATCAATCCTACAGATTCCTTACAAATGTGACTTTGCAGAATGCATTATGGGTCAGAAGTCTACACCCTCCTAATAATGACATCTGGTCGGCAACCAGTGAGATGCCATCCGGGGATGCTATGTTCAGGGGAGTGACTGATTTCCTTATGAAATATCAGCAATATTTCACCGGATGTCATTAAGTTGGGAGTATATGAAAAGTTTTTATGGAGGTAAACATTGCCATCTTTCTTAGCTGTATTCCATACCTCACCATACAAATGTTATTGAACTTTCGGTTTTCATGTTAATATTTAACATGATTATTAATGATGCTAGCATGTGTTTGGTTTCACTATGTATCATTTATGTCACTGTGTGAAAAATTAATTTTATAATCTACATTTTAATTATGCTTCCCTCAAGAGCCAAAAATGTGTCCTGATTAACCAAAGAGATCTGTAGTTATTATTTTTTTAGGTTAACTCTAACGTAAAACTACTTTTATTTTCTCTATCTGATGCATTAAATTGGTTCTAATTTTATTTGTTTGCTATTTTCTAGAAATATGATTTAATTTCTAAGACTGTAAATCATGCACCTATGTAGCTAGAAAATTTATATTTAAACAACACACAACAATAAATCACTATTGGATTTATGTAATTTTAAAACGATTTAATGTAAAGCTTTGGTAGAATCACTTTGACAGATTGAATTTTATATAAAATCAAGATGGATTCCAATGTCTCTTCATGCATTTGAGATAGTTATTAGCAGTTCAGATAAGAAATAAGAGATAATACTTGAAATATTTGTCACTTAGAACTAGTCACCTGGAAAATCAATGGTGCTTGATACTTTGGTCAGCAGTTTCAGAGAAGTAGTTAATACTAGACGTGAAAATAAGAGATAAACAAAGAAAACTAAGTCCTGCAAGAAACTTGACCAGGTTGACTATTTACTGGCATGTTGACTAAATACACATATTTTAAACACTGTTTTCCAACCGCACTCCCAATATACCTGTGTTTAACAGGGAATCCTTTTATCAATTTCCACATATTTAAATTCCTACTTTTCATTCACAAATTGGATTATACAATAGAAACTTCTACACACAGGGGTTTAGTATAAAAGACCACTACATGTATAAAATAATGCTATAAATATGTTAATGTCATAAGCAAGAAATATACTAATATGTTGCTTAACACCCTGTTTCAGGACATTATATGAAAGGCAGAGTTTTTCTGTTGGGACTTGTTTTAAATATATTTGTTTCAACAATATTAATAATTTCCACAATTTAAGCTTTTATCCATTTTTGATTTGAAAGATTTTAGTACTGAATATCATTGTAATTGTGTCACCAATCTGTCAATCACACTTTATTTTATTGTAATTTCAAATAGAAAATGAAAATAAAAATGTGATTCAATTTACCATTCTAAATTCTAAGTGAATATCAAGTCTACAAGCATAATTTGTTTTAAAAACATAGATTGAAAAAGTGTGCATCAGACATTGTCACTATGTGATATTGCCACTTTAATACAAAACAGAATATGCAAACAGATCATACAATCTGGCAAATAAATGTATAACTAATCGATATAAAGATACATACAAAAAACATACTCTTCATTGTAATGAATAACCCAACATTATACAACAATAAATCTGTCATGTTTAACTAGCAGGGGTAAGATCATTACATCAAAATGTTCAGGCAAATCTTCATATAGCTGTCTGTTTCTACCAACTATTCTTAAAGCTGTCACTTTCTTTCAACTATTCTTGAAGCTTTCTGTTTCTACCAATTATTCTTGAAGTTATCTCTTTTTTTCAACTATTCTTGGAGCTATCTCTTTTTGTCAACTATTCTCAAAGCAGTCTATTTTTTATCAACTATTCTCAAAGCAGTCTATTTTTTATCAACTATTCTTAAAGCTCTTTCTATCAACTACGGTAAGTCTACCAAATAAATTGTGAATTGAGTCTCAATTTGAGCAATACATTTATGCAGTGGAATATGCAACTGCCAGAGGGCACCACTGTATAATTACAACAATATTTTTAGATTGTCTCATTTTACATTACAATTTATATCATTGTGCATTGATGCCATCATTTAAATATGGGTTATTATGGGCTAACAAAATTGGCATTTATATTTTGTCTGTGATATCACTGGCTCCTACAGAACTCCAGTTTCTTCACAGTGAGGGATGCAACACCTTTACAGAAGAGTCCACATTAAAGAGATGTTAATATATTTTGGTAGATTGATGGCCATGCAGATGTTCTACAGGACCATTAGAATAGAAAAGAGAACTACTCAAATAAGTCATTGAATCGTTCAATTTTTCATCACTTTGGGCATCTTGATTTACTGGGAATATGAGCAAACTCTTAAAAGATGTAAACCACATTTGTATCTTTTGCAAACCTTTATGTAGAAATCACCAACAATCTAACCTATAAGTTTTCATACATGTTTATGTGGCCAAAATACAATACAACATCACTGACAAATGAGCTTATTATAATTACCATGATAATGGTATAAAGACTATATACTGCAACTACAAACATTTTTTGGTTTAACTTAAGATGTATATTGAACAGAGTCTTTTACACATGTAATGTAAAGATGTATTTGCACTTGTAACAAATGGATTTTACTGTATGCATATTTTTTAAAGTTGATGGATGGATATTTTTTTATCTAATTTTTTTCACCATTAATAACATAGCCAAGTTGCCTATGCTTTAGAAGATGACCACTATATATATTTTTTTAAGTGCACAGAGCATTCCAAATACATCTTAAAAGGTCTGGAAAATATCTCTCCAACTGACATGCAAGTAGAGATATGGAATCAAATAACTAAGACTATTAAACCACTGAAGCTAGTCCATGACAAAGATGATAATTTGAATGATATATCATTGCATAAAACTTGTATCCTTTTATCCCTCTGAGGATTATAGAAAAAAACCTTTTTACACTTTAACAGCATACAGTCACTGTAATAGGGACTTGGTATCAATAGAATGAAATAGCACCAAGTATTCTTGTGCACATCAGGAAATGTTCAAGATAAAAGTCTTTTTTTTAAATCAAGGCTCCCAGCAGACTTAAAAGCAGTTATTTTAAATATTCTGCTACTGCATGGTGCTGTTCAACTACTAGTACCATGTCTCTATGTATATAACCCTTGAATAGAGCACCATATATAGGATTTCATCATGATAAATGCTTGAGCTGATGTCATAACAATAAAGCGAGACCCACACAGTAATTGTATGATTACATATTATTCATCAGGTTCAGGAAGCCATTTTTTTCGCATCAGGTTTGTTCCCGGCCTTTATCACTTTTAGTTTTGTGGCTGTTGGGTTGCTGAGATCGGTGGTGCTTCCCGCCCAGTTAAGGTTCATTGCATATCCATCTCTGAAGAAAAATCATAGCCCGTGGCTGACTCCACATATGCATTGAGTAAAGTGAGATTTGTTAGCTCAAATTGACAGCCTCAGAAACACTTTAATATTGTAAGGGCCACAATACAAGGATTGTTTGATTATTGGTTACTATGGTAACATAACAGAAGGTTAAGATATCAGATGGATTTCAAATACTGAAGGTGTATGAACACAAAAGGAATATTAGCAAGTCTTATCAAGGTATCAACCAAAATACTAGTACATTTTTCCCTTTCAAGATATCTATCACAGTGAATATGTTACTGGAACTTTTAAAAATATATATAATGTAATAACACTACACACTCTGTTGTAGCATATAACACTGTAGAATCATGAATCCATTATTAACACAGGACCAGTAACAAATTAAATAATCCTCCTCCAGAAAAGGTTAAAATACATGTGAATATTCTCATAGACAAGCTGTCCAGTTCTTGTTTGAAATATTTTAAAACCACATTTGAATTATCTGTTGATATATATAATACATATCATTGTCTTGCAACTGGTTCTGATCTGCTATTGGTTTCATGTCTCCACTTTGCCACTTATTCAATCATAACTTCACCCCATATGATGAGGACCTTCACTGGCTTATAACATATTCTCACTGATAAAGACTCTCTGTGGTGAACACACTAGTTTAATAGGTTATGTATTAGGCACGTGCAAAACATACATTCATCTGGCCCATGCAAAAATAACAGAAATTCAATAAATTTGACAATTCAATAAATTTGACAGTGTAAATTTAAAATTAAATCTATCACGTATATGATTTTTAATACTTTTTTTAAAAGTTTCCCCTTAATCCATCTTGGAATGTAGAATGTGTCACAACATTAAAATGTAGGTGGGTTAAATTTTATGATGGAATGCCCTGTGTTAAAATATCAGGGTTGTTTATCATCACTGACCTTAAAAATATATTGACTGGTCAGGGCCAGTAACCAATAAGATTCAAGTTTACAGCAACATTCTGGC
Organism: Amphiduros pacificus; assembly: GCA_949316495.1. NCBI lineage: Eukaryota > Metazoa > Annelida > Polychaeta > Phyllodocida > Hesionidae > Amphiduros > Amphiduros pacificus. Next base: position 39,628,407 of record OX439001.1, on the reverse strand, counting down.
TAATCACCCTGTCATCCAGCTTGTCTTTTTGCCATTTATGTTTCATATGTCATTTGCTAAATTATCACTCCTTCTACATTAACTTATGAAAGGCATTGTCATAATATGATGGTTTTAAGGGCAGTCACATTCTGTCAAGTATTAATATCATCACAAACATTTTTAAAAATTGCACAATAACTTGATGAGAAAAGTTTTTATCAAATTATATATATACTAGTGAAACAGTCTGTCGCACTCATATGCATTCGTTTTTTAACCATACATTATAATTTTGAAGTCAGTGGAACTAGAAGTAATTCCTTTTTGGGGAAATCATCCAGGGGTTGTTGTTAGTTGGGGGTAAAACAACCATCACAAGTTTCAGCTTTACACACAAGGTGGCAGGACCATCTAGTTGAACACTCACTTGATCCATGACTTAGATCCACTGCTGGCTGTCACCTGTTAATATAAAACACATAATTTGACATCTAACATAAACGTATATTATAACAAACATATTCAATATTATGGTTTTGCAAGCAATACTATATGAAAATATTGTTAAGTTGAACATTTTTTTATTACGCACAGATATGGATCCTTCCTTACCTGACAGACTTGGTCACTTTTCTATAATTAGATTACACATAGCAACATTTTAGAGTACATCAAAATGTCCTCTGATTGTTCTATGTGAAATCCCACTATAGAAAAGTGACAAACTCCATTTCATTTTTATTTTTTTATTGCAAAATCAAATCATTAAAGTCACCTATCACCTAAAAATATACAATACTTCAAAAAATATAAATTGCAAAAACCAAAAACAATTTTATACAGCTTTCTTGGCTTCCTTCTAGTAGGTCCCAATTCCAACTTGCCTACAATTTTTCTGATATCAAAATAATTGTCTGGTTAACTGTTGACATGAAAAAACCATGGCTTGTGTTTCATACACCAACATTCTATAACTCTACTCACATTATTTGAATGATAAATACATTGCTAAATCAAAGAAAAATTTGCCTACTGATGGAATAAAAGATAAATATCTCACTTTTTTATAACAATATAATTTACCATATCACTATTTGTTCTGACAGTAGCATTGATGTTTATCTGGAAATTACAGACATCATATTGTTCAACCTGAGTGATACCTATCAATATTAAACTAATACATTTTCCCTGCATATATGCTACAAATTTTATATAATTATTTTGTTCCAGCTGCATATGAATGGTCATTAAAATGACAGAAAATGATCAAATATATAAACAAAATCAATTAAATGAATACACAGAAGTTAACTTTCATCCATATAAGAGTATAATGCATTCATATTTCAAGTTTGGTGAATAGGTTGAGAAAGTGGTTCTCATTACTTTGTCCATGATGATCTCCTGGCTAATGTCATAGGTATTATTGAATGAGATGCCCACGTGGGCCGGGCTGAACACCTTCTCGATAGGTCCCCCATGCGCTGACACTTTGCCTCGGAACATCGGCTTCACTCCCTCTCCAATCCTAATAGCAAAAAAAAACAAAAAACATCAAGGTCACACTAAATTGCTAACTATCAATCCCAGGCCAAGAGTTATTAATTTCATGTTTCTAGTTTCTGAGTGGATGCCCTTTTTGCAAATGAAATATAATATTCTGAAACCAAAAATGGCCTGCAAGGGTGTGAATGTTAATTTGTTTTAAATAAATCAGACTTGTTATTATTAATTGTATGAAATTAAAACATTGATAAAAACAAGTATATGCACTAAATTCTCAGAATTATTCCCTCCATAAAATATTACCATTTTTGACCCGAAAGGTCATGATTATGGGCATATTTGAGAATATTTATGGATTTTGAATTTTTGATTGGATATTATTATTTGTAAAACCAAGATAAATCTATGAAGAACAAGATAGTTTTTGTGTGGTCTAAAAGATAATAAATCTTAAATCTTATTGATCAGATATGTGGTCAATACCTTAACTTTTAGAAATGCCAAGAACATTTTTGTAAGATCTTACCAGTATAAATAGACAAACTTGACGGTGGTGATTTCATCGTAAGTATCTGACGTCCTGACGAGACCATACATGACTTGGTCGTCAGCCAAGTATTTCTTGAGTTCTTCTACATCTCCTTCTCCTTTGGATATTAATGTTAGAGGTTTCTTCACATCACTGTCTTCATAGCCTGCCAGCACCCACGACATTGGGTTCCTATCATTACGTACTTCCCCAATTGCCTCCTGATTATGAAAAAAAAACATCAATATATTATTACATATTATCACTTTTAAAAAAAATGTTTATGGGGTCTATTTATGGTGCATGGTTGAGGCAGAGACATCTAAACATGTTTAAATATCTCTGGTTGAGGGAAGAAGGGAAAGGGGTCAGAGATAAGAAGAGCAAGATTTTTTTTTGCCGAGCTGGGTGTGTCTCATTGCAATTTTGGCCAAAATCTGGGTACTTTTTCTGAATATTATTTTCAGTCAATTTTTGATTCTACCAACACAGTTTATATGATAAGATGGTGTTGGAATCATAACAGAGAGACTGACCTGTAATTCGGATGTGACTTCTATACCGAGAGCGTCGGGTGCTAGTGACTTGATGGGACCTTTGTCTTTCTGGCTGACCTGGTGAGCTGTGAAGCCTCTCTGCTGTCTGCCCATAGCTACGTCCACGGCCAGCACTTTACTGCTCGTCATGCTCGTATCCTCTAACTACACATCAAATAGCACATCTTAGTCAAACCAGCAACACATTTTTACATAACTGATTAATTTTTTTGCAATAAAAGGTCTCACTTAATGCCATATCTTAATCAAATCATCAAAACCTTTTTTTATTAATGATTTAATTTTTGGCCATAGATTTAATTTTTGGCCATAGGGTCTTACTCAATGCCATATTTATTTTTGGACACAATCATGTCCCTTTGTATTAAAATCTACTGTGATATTCTAAATTAGGATCTTTTCACGTCAACTAACTTTTTCATCTTTCTCCTAAAAAGTCAAATGTGTCTCTTGTAATCTGGCTACAAGAGTCCAATTTTATAAACTGTTCAACAGAAAGTTAATAACTTTTATTTTCTGCCAAAATTAGATATGAACTTGAATACATTCCACTAACTCTTAATAATTTTGACTCAAACCGTGTGAAAACATCACAGGCAGAGAAAATAATAACAAAAAAACAAGAAGTATTTGTTTGCATGGTTGTGATGTTAATGTCCTTCGGTAGGGACAGGTGGTCGCAGGGCAGATGACTCACCAGTTTACTGATCTCCTCGTCCACTAGATCATCCCGGCTGCCGGTCTCTATGATGCTGTGGTAGGGATTGAAGAATTCCTGTACACTCCCTTGTACCACTCCAAACCTCCCCTTCTTGGCAAAAGGAACCTCATCTCCAACCCTACATACATACACATACAGTGCATATTACAGTCAGAACTTTGTTGAAATGAGATAAATACAACAAAATTCATAGTCAAAGTTATTGATTTTGTTACCATGGAAACATAAGCAAACTTTAAAAACCTATAATGCAGACTAATATGATCAGCTTTTCCTGTCAACTAAGAATGACATCATTGTTGGGGTTTAACTCATGTGTAACTCAACCTGCAATGACCTTCAATTTTCCTAAAATTTATCATAACTTTGTTATCCTGGTCCAATTGACGTGTTATTTACACCAAAATGTCACATTTGTCATCTTCTTACCAATACACATGAGCAATGCACAGTAAACCCATTCTCTAATTAAACATAGATACATAGCTAATTTGGCTACATTTCCCTTTGTTTACAAAGTAATTGTATAAGCAGGTGATTGCCCCACTATCACATCATTCTTTTCTTTACCACATGCTCTTATAAGAGCTACATTTCTCCCCAAAAAACATGTTTCCCTTGTGCAGTTGGACTTAGCCCACAGATCAATGTGTGTTATAATTCTCCTCCACACTACAAAATTGTATCAGAGAAGTGAACGTTCCCCCTTAATAAATAACACTGTTTTCTTGCTTTGATGTTCCACTTCCTGAGTGAAGCAAATCTTTCTATGGCAGACACCAGGTCTCTACATAGAAGTGGAGCCAACCAGACAAGGTTTTTCTTGTGACATAATATTTTGTTCTAAACAAATATTATTTGACCTTTCAATATTTGCATAAAATAATTTCCCTTTTGATATTCATGCAAACTATTTGTATATGCAAAATTCAGAGAGAAATATACTTATCAATAATCTTATTATAGTGAATTTATTGGTAGACTAAGATTTTTTTTTCAACCTTTTTAACCATACAATGCTTGCTAGGTTAACCCTTACTTGCATTTCTCTGAAAATTTTATCTTTATATCTTAATCATGTAATCTTAACCCTTTATGTGTCGGTTCCAAAGACTAAGAAATGGCAGGGTTACACTAGGCTAAGCATACCATTCAATTTCATATATATCAGTTGCCAAAAGCAGATTACTTACCAATGGACATAGACGAATCGTACAGTTTTTGACATGTCTACATCTGTGTTGAGCCGCAACAAACCGTACATCACCTGTCAAATATATATGAGAAATGAGTATGAATATTCCATATGTAAACTGTAATTATTAATTCAAACAAGGAAAATATTTCTCAACTATAAACTTTCCAATCTTTTTTGTTTGATTAAAACAAACATGTAAGCTCTGCTGACTTAAATGAAAACACACAAACTCAGATAAAATGTAACTAGCAAACAGGTTATGGTTTTCCATACATGATCCCAATTCAGTTTTGATGTGATGTTCATTGATATTTTGTTTAATATAACTGTGCAAAATCATATAAAATATTGATATCAACAAAGTCATTCAATATTTTTACAGTAAAGTTATGGGTACCAAAGAAAATTACCAATGGGTACCAAAGAAAATTACATTGACATATCGTAGATACCTAGAGTTGTTATCATGTTATCCAGCAGGATCCTCTGCCTAACCTAATATAGTCTTTGACATTTCTGAATACTAAGTATGAAGTTCCTCCTGTATGTGGTTACTGAGATATGCTTCTCATAAAATTTGTGACCTTAAGGTCACTTCATTAAGGTCAATGGGTGCAGGGGCTAAAAAACTGATAGTGCACAACTGCACCTTGTGGTTGTCATGCATGCCAAATATTTAAAATTTCCAATTTATCTTTCATGAGATATGGCCTGCAAAATAATACAAAGGTCAAGGTCACAGGATCAAGGTCAAAGGTCAAATATGTTATAATATTGATGTATAATAGATATGAAATACTTTTCTTCACTTTTTAATGGTTGAGATGTTGCATGCACACACATTTTGAATACAAGGTCACTGTGTCAAGGTCAAAGTTCACATGACTAAAAATGTATGATGAAGCACAGCTATGACCCAAGACATCTTTGTATACCAAGTATTAATTTCCTCCTATAAGTGGTTGTGGAGATATATTCTTTAAAATATTTGTGACCTTGAGTAACAAAATGAAAATTGATACTGAACACCTGAAAAATATCAGATTACTATCCCAAAATGTCAAAAGTAGAAAATATTTTAGACTATTTTGAAATTTAATGCTTCTCAAATTGTCTGGCAATGATATTGAAAAATAAAAACATGGGAAAAGACCAGGATGCAGATGGTCTCCACAGATACGTCTAATCATTTCCAAAACTTGTATCATTACAACTGCTGATCTGCACTGAAAAAAGGTTCCAGATGTATTCACAATATGTTGTAAATGTTCGGTTGGTCTATATTGTAATAATATGGTAGGTTCTTACCTGGTCGTCTTGTAGTTTTGAACGGAAGTCCTCAATGTTGGCCTCTGCGGACATATCACAGCTGACAATGTCTATCTGATTGGGTTTGTTGTCTACGTGTCCCAGCAGTATCCAGCGCTTGCCTTCGTGTCCTTGTTCGTCACTTCTCATGTCGGCCACCACCTGCTTCAACTTCTCAGGGTCCTGAGCCTGGGCCGTCGTGCTCATGGCTGAAAAAATACAACCAAAACGCATCCTTGTCATCTTGGGTTAGACCTCTTATGGGGAGCAGATAACACCTTATTTGGTAAGGGAATCAATCCAAATGACTCCAAAGACACCAGTATAAAACGTAGAGCTCCAAAATGACTTGAAAGACACCAGTTTAAATTGTAGAATTTGCTCCAAATGACTTGAAAGACACCAGTATAATACAGAGAGCTCCAAGTGACTGGAAAGACACCAGTTTAAACTGTAGAACTAGCTCCAAATGACTTGAAAGACACCAGTGTAAGACAGAGTTCTCCAAGTGACTGGAAAGAAACCAGTTTAAATCATAGAATTAGCTCCAAATGACTTGAAAGACACCAGTATAAATCGTAGAGCTCCGAGCTCCTCAAGTCTCAATGTTACACTGGGACGGTGTCTGTCGGACGGAGTCTACTCATCTTAGTGGCTTAGGAAGTGCCGCACCTCTCTATTATCACCACCAAAGTGGAGGCATTGAGATGACATTTCTCTGCGCTGTGTCAGCACCAGGATGCCATTTGTTGCTGCTCATATAATGCACATTAACTGCTCTCAAAGTATAGGTAAGTATGCAGTCAACATCTCATATATCGCAGCCCTGCACTGGCTAAGTTAGGTTTTTGCGCAGAGAAAAACAATTGGGAGATACTGTTTGTGGCAATATACCTGCTCTTCTTCCTCTCATAAATCTACTGGTTTATCATGAAATAGGCACGGTTCCTGTCGACGTATCAAGGACTTGCCAGACACTGGGACTATTTTCTTGATCAAAATATCACCTTGTGATGTCAACAACCTTGCGAGAGGTCATTTCTAAGCCATGAGATGTTATGCAACACATGTGTTTTGAGAGAAAGTATTATTTTAATCTGAATGTGTATCATTCTAGAAAGTTCAACCTCTGATTTTCCAAGTTAAAGTGGAACTGAATTGTGCATTGCAGAATGTCTTTGGAACTTCAGTAATAAATAATGAAGAATAAATAAAGATAAGAATCTGATACAGAGTCAACCACAAATTAAAGCATTTATGAAATAAGATTCTCTAGCACTTTTTCCTTGCATAATACAAATGTTTATACCCCAAACTTTGGTATCAAATGTTATTAACCATCATATTTCCCCTACATAAATGTCTGTGCCATTTGAAAGTACCTGAGTTTTCTACTAAAATACCAAATCATTCATTGGATACTTTGTCAAAACATTTTGTTTAGCTGACCAGTGATCTTGTGCAAACACCTGCTCAGTAAAATTTTGCCAACAATTAGGCACCATTGGGACAATGAAAGCATTCATGAAATGAGATTTTCAAGCACATTTTCCTTGCATAATATAAATGCAATACTATATGAAAATATTGTTAAGTTGAACATTTTTTGTAATATAAATGTTTATACCCTAAACTTTGTGATCAAAAGTTATTATTCGTCATATTTCCCCTACATATACTTCTGTGCCATTTAAAAGTGGACGAGTCTTCTGCTAAAATCCAAATCATCCATTGGACACTTTGTCAACAAAGTTTGCTTAGTTGACCAGTGATTTTGTGCAAACACCTGCTTAGTCTTTCTAACAGTGGGGCACTCTAAATTGGGACAATGGAGTGATTTGGCTTACAGAACCCTGTTTGATCATTAATTTTTGTCCAATGGTACAGGCCTAACACCCTGACAGACCACAATAGAGGTCACATGATTGTATACATGTGGCCACCTGGTGGTCAAAAGAGTACTGGCAGTACTTGGCACTTTCATCAAAACACATTAACCATGGTCAGTGTATTTTGGTTGATTTTAGTGAGATAGCTTAATTCTATCACAGTTTCATGGCCACATATCATTTAAGTATACCCCAAACCTCTGTAAAATTGCCTGTGACCTCTCTGGTATCATGAATGCTTGATTTGGCTAACAGAGTCTTGTTTGTCCATTAATGTTTGTCCACAGGTACAGGCCTAACACCCCAAAAAACTACAATAGAGGTCACATGATTGTATACATGTGGCCACCTAGTGGTCACATGAGTACAGGCAGTACTTGGCACTTTCAGCAAAACACAATGGACATGGTCAGTGTATTTTGGTTGATTTCAGTGAGATAGTTTGTGTGTATCACTGTTTCATGGCCACATATCATTTAAACTTCTGTAAAATTGCCTGTGACCTCTGCTATTTCATGAATGCTTTAAGGGAAATACATTAATATTAATGTTTTAGATTTTCAGTCAATTATACCTGAATGATACAAATTCAAACAAATCAAAGAAATAACTGATAAAAAAACGTAACATCCCTCAAAGCAAAGCAATTTGTTTTAGACCTCAAAGAAGATTTTTTAAAATAAAACATTGGTACAAGAAGTCTAACAGAGAACAAGTTTCTTGGCCAAAAATCTGGCCTATTGTGTTTGGTGACAAAATATTTTCTTCTCCACATTTTCTAGTGATTTTTCAACTTTGAATCAGCATAGATGTGACACATTTAAAAAGTGTTATTTTGTGAATTTGGTGACTAAAAGCAGTGATGCTTTAGTGCTGCCTGCACCGAACTGTGATTTTCAACCATCTGACTTGAAAAAAAGGTTACTCTCTTAATGGGTTGACAACAACACAATTTTTTTCGAGGAGGGAGAAACCTATTATGTTGATGGCGGCAATCGCTTGATGGAGGCCAGGAATTCATTCACACAGCACCACACTAATGGACCCAGCTCCAACTGTGTGAATGCCAATCACCATTAAATCATAGCAATATGGCCATCAATTATAACAGTGAATGGCTATGCCAGACACAAGGGATGTTACTGTCACCCAGGCACAAATATGTCCATCACCTGATCATTTACATCACATTTTAACATGTACACCAAGGGGATTTGCACTCTTCAACAGAGATTTGTGAACTGTTTTGTTACCCTTTGGTTCTCACAAATATGCTGCAACATTGTGTTTAAAAAAGCTGGAATGGGAATATTAAAATGTGATTTTCATTGAAATTATTCATATTGTTAACTAGTTGTTTATAGTAATTTGTACAAACTATCCGAGCTTTTTAACATAAATGTGATTATGAGAATGAAATCCACCAGATGGCATTACAATATCAATTACAAAGTGTCAACATATTAAATAAATTGTCAAACAATTAATCGATCAATAATCAACTATCATTTAATGATATGATTTATGATATCTGTGACATGCAAACTCCGCACATTCTAAGTCAGAATATTCTGATATTTGTCTCAATATGACATCACATTGAAAAGACATACCGTACCTCTGTACTAATTGACTCACTATCTAAATTTTGGGTGCAGGACTTACTCAGGAAGTAATAAATAAGATGCTATTTGTGCCTGACCAAATCTTAAGATCTATATTTTTGTCTCGGAGCTTTGCGAAGCATAATTGGATGTGTTTTTCTTCTAGTGCCCTCTCTCATTAGAGTGTTACCATTCGATAATAAATACTAAATACTTGATTTACCAAAGCACTGGTGTTTAATATTATTTGAAAAAAAGAAATTAAACGATCAGTTTGTTGGGAAATAAATGTTCAAAACGTATTAGCCTTGTGAAAAATGTTGGAAAAGAAAAATATTTCTCATTTCTGGTAACAAAATAAATTCAAAATTTTTATTTTTTTAAATTATATTCTTCTGGCTGAATTTTATTTGACTTACTAAATACAACTACTTGCTAATAACTGTTATGTTCCTTTAGAATTATACAGGATACCTATTGAATTACATAGGATACCAAATTAGACAGAATTCATAGGGTTTTCATTAGCAAAATGAACCCTCCCTGATTGCAAAGTCATTAGTATATAACAGACACATTCTTTCATTCAGAAATGTGACCATCGTTTGTTGTTCATCACATTTTGTCATACAGTTCCCTACAAATCATACATCAAATATACATTTAGCTTTGTGAGGGCTGTCATAGAAAATTCTGACATTCATATTGGCAGCATTTTATCCACGTTTGTGAGAGTGTCACTTATCCATATTGCACATGAAGGTAAACTATGATGTACTGATACATTCTGTATCATGCTAAATGCCTGCAATTGATGGCAGTCTGACATGAGTGCTGTTTAAGCAGGCAGCTGTGTAAAACATATAAAATAATTTGCCAGGTAAAACTAATCTGGTGGTTGTATTATTGAGTGTTGTTTTTGCTGTATGTTCTGACACACCCATCATAGTATCTTGAGTGAGTCTTCCTAGTGTCTTAAAGCGCATCAAAAAGATGCATTCAAAGGCAAAGTTAAAATATCCACTAAAGCAGGTAATTATATAAAAACAACTTAAAATGACTGATATGTTCACAACATGACTATGCGAAAAAAGAGCAAAAAAAATTCTAAAAAAATATCTAGAGCACATCAGATGGTCATAAAAACAAGAGCGTTTAAAAGAAGATTTAAATATTCATTGATGACAGATATATGATAAAGGGAAGTTAACAAACAAATAATTTTTGCTAAAATATATGGTTTGGTGGTTTGTAAGGTGATATGTTGATGACAAGCCTACAAGCTGGTGCTTGGAGGAATTATTTACCCATGGCATGTCTTATGTCAGTCTCCTATGGATCAATATTAGCCTTGTATACTTTATACTATCGATCCACTCTACATAAATGTAAATGTGTATAATATTATCATCCACTTGATGCATATATATGGCTCTGTTCTAGAACGTGAGACCAGTCAGAGGGACATCCACCATTTCATACACTACTGTAAAGAATGAATCGCGGTGAAATTTTTTTTTTCAATATCGAAAAACGGTTTTCAGTATCTTGTCACTAATAAATATGGCAACATTGGGATCATAATTTCAAGTGCTAAAAAGTATAATTAACTTGCTAAACTGGAAGATTGAAGTTCAATGTCAAGGAAAATTTGTGCATTTTGTGCACATCCTGTTAAAACACATCTTCTTAAAAAGCTTCAATCTTTGAAATAAAATGACTTACTGATGTCTAGATGGTATGAAATCCACACAAAGAGTCCAATGAAAGTTTTGTCCAGCCAGTTTTTGGTAATTCCAAGGCTAACCCTGCTTTTTTACAAGATTTATATCCAGTCAAAAAGTGATCAGTGAACCAAATTTTTCCCTCCATTTTGGAAGTGTCCACTTGCCTCCAAAAAGCCCATTTTACTTGTAGGCAGAGGCAAATTATGATATCCTACTTATATTTCATTTATAAGAACTGATAAAACTTGTAAAAAATACCAAAAACATTGAAATTAATTACTAATTTTTTCCATATTTTAGGAAACAATGTTCAGTCAAAAAAAAGCATAAACGTCCAGCAAGTGTACATTGGTGTTGGAGGAGGCAAGCAGAAAATTATAGGGGGGAACATTTGGTGTAGACAGTATTTTTGGTGGGAGCAGCCATATTGGTAGCAGTGGGTAGTGAAAAAAGAAAGAAGAAGGCACAAAAGAAAACTAGACAATGGTAAATAGGGTGGCCCCTTCATGGACAGTCCAAAGAGATGTCCACCAGGGAAATGTGCATATTTTGAAAGGATTGTTATGGCATTATTTCACCACAAATAGTGAACATTTGGGTTTTTTTTGTGAGGGGATGTGATCTGACTTTCATATGGTGTGGTCAATGTCACCTTGAAGGTCATTAGATTGTGAATGGATTTTTGTATACTTTTGACCAGGGTCAAAAAATCTGCACATATTTTGAGACTCCTTGTCCAAAAGTGTCCAATTTGAAATTCATTCTCCTAATCATTGGGTGACTAAAACATGCAAAAAATCTTTTAATATATCAAGTATTGTATTTGGTGTTGGAAAGGTTTTCCACTCCTACTCAAAATAGTCAGTCATTCACAATATTGAATGTCAGGAATTGAACCAATCTTATTTTGTAGACCAAAAATCATGTCAGCAGTTGATATGGTTGAACCAAATTGTTCTAGGGAAATCATCAAAGTAAATTAAAAGCACAATATTGCTGATATGAATACAAACAAGGAAATTATATTTGCCCATCTATATTATCATATATGTGCAAGCAGTTGAGGATTTGGGATATTATGTGCCCTTTTTTCACGATGCGTCAAAAAGTGTCCATACCCCAACTTTGCTCATCTACACTAGCTTTTTGTAACTTATAGATGTGCATCATAGGACATATTCCATTAAAGTTCATGACTATAAATTGAATGGTCTAGAATGTGTAGAATAGGTTTAATGATTGTTTTTAGGCCAAAATATGTCAAAAAGTGTCCTTTGTTTGCAAAAAAAAGAACACATTTGCAATGATTGGCATTTATTATTACAATATTATACTTTAATTTTATGCTACAAGGAATATTTCAGTTAAGCACACCTTCCTGGCATGATTTTGATTGAAAGGTACCTTTATGAAATGAGATTCAATAAAAATCTACCATTTTCCCCTTAAAGTCAAAAAACATCCATAATTTGGGCCAGGAATCGAACATATTGCTTATTTTTCAAATAACATATTTCTACAAAATATCCTTATTTTTAAACATGCCCAGGGCAGTCATGTATATTTCAATGGCATAAATACTCCAATTTTTACACCCCTGAAAAAGTTGGACTTTTCTTGACATGTCAAAAAAGCACTCATCTTCAGTTTTCAGTTTCTGACACCTAATCAATTTCATCCCAAGTATCATTATATGGTAAATTCTATACACTGAACCTGTCCCCACTCCCAGCCAGGAGAATTAAATCAAATATTAATTTCTAATTTTGCTGAGATCTGAATTAAATTCAGATTTGCTTTTTTTATGAAGCATCCATCTTTTGGTGTTATTTCCACTTTTTTTTGAAATCACTGGAATAAATCCATTATCCTTCCATGTAAGCATGTAAGAGACCAAGGGGCACCTATGGATAAAACAACCTATGAAATTCGTGCACGTTCCCAAATTCGAAAAATCATGCAAGTTTGGGTCTCACGTTCTAGAACAGAGCCATATGCATCGAAAAGCTTGGTGATAATTTAGACGTAATCACAGATTAATTGACCATTTTCAATTTCTGTATAAATGTTGTGTTGATTTTAGATAACACTCGCAGTAAGGGTAAGGAAGTGTAAATAACTTAAAGCACATGTTCACCCAAAAACTATTTGTGTGCAACTCGTGAAAACTAACAGAACTGATAAAAACTGAATGTCATAGTGATCAAACAGATTGTTGAAATTTTTTGGAAAAGGGAGGGACAAAAAGGAATCATGAGAAAAATTGAAAAATTGTTTTGAATTTGAGATATGCATTTAAATACCATGAGGTATGTTCTATACAAATTCATAAGTGTCAAGATTTTTGAATATGTACAAATCGAGCATAATTTTACCATATATCATGGTGTAAATTTATGAGGCTATCAGTTATTTAGAATACTCAATTAATTTCTGTAAATTTTCAATAAATTGCTATTCAACTGCAATAAAAGAGCACATTTTCTATATTGTAAGTATGCCAAAATGCCTTTTTTTCATATGATCTATTTTCATTTTCAGGAAGCATTCATTAAACAGAGATTAATTATGATTGTCAGAACATGATTGTGATCTTACTTCTCACAAATATGAAGAGGAATCAGTGGTGTTTTACCAATTTCCGGACTCTCATAGGAGGTCAGTTAGGCTGAACCTATTTCCATGTACACTTTGCTGACCAAACTGTTTGTCTTTAAATATTCCAATGAGAAAGCAGTTTTACGTTAAACATCCTAGCCTATCATGGTTTGACATGTGGAAAATCATTGCAATTATAATGTATATAGATAAAAAAAATATGTCAATTTGATAATTTGGTGCACCTGACACACCCAAGCTCTATATGGCCTTTCTGGTCTAACATTTGTCCAATACTAAAAACCCATCATAAACAATGTTTGCATGTAATGTTATCTTACATGTGCTAATTCCCAAATAATATTCATATTCTGAAAAACCAGATTTACAAACACAGTATTTTCCTTGTCATTATGTCTCTAATTAAAATTTTCAGCCAAGAACATCAAAATCCAGAAGTTTAACAGTTATCCTGTGTATATCAGTTTCTGTGAAAAGGAATGTTGTTCTAATCAATGGCATTTTTTGCTCAAGCCAAGACAAACACACAGATCTTTATATTGTAGAATCATCTCCATTCAACAATCAATTATTCCAATATAGAAATAACTGACTCCTTAATTGGGCCTACAGGTGACAATTCTCATGAAAATAAATCAGTTCAAAATTCCTTTCAGGAAGCAGGTGAGAATTTCTAAAAGAAATCAGGTCAAAAATCTTATAAAAGCAATTGCTCCAATAAGCTGAATGACTCTTTGATACGCTTCATGGTCAACCCCCTCTGAAGAAACTTTTCAAGTTCATTTTATGCATTCTATACACATAGCATATAAACTATTCACTTAAAGTAGAATTCATTGATATTAGATGAATATCTAGTCTGAATCAAATCAAATAATTTCAAATCATATGTCTGCAACATATTACTGATAAAAATGAACATATATTATAAATGTACATGTGTATATAGAGCGATTGTAAGATTCAGTATCAGATTCATATAAAGGTTTATCTTTTCTCACCTGGATCTCTTGGAATATCAAAACCGTTCTGATTGGCTATTTCTGATAAATCTTCTGTGTGGTTTTTTTCACCATTCATTTTCTCTGTTTTTTTTTCTTCCGGGGCATTACTAGAGGCATCTTCTGTCTCTTCTTGATTGCTAACATCTCCTTCATTTTCTTCTATATGTTCATCATCCTCTGCTTCTTCCTCTTTGTCATTTTCCACATTTTCCATTGTATCTTCTTCCTTTTCTGCTTCCTCTTGATCCCCGTCCTTTGTTTGTTCTTGGTCAGCATCGCTGGCAGCTTCCTCTTTATTGCTCTCATCTTCCTCTTTATTGCTCACACCTTCCTCTTTATTGCTCTCACCTTCCTCTTTATTGCTCTCATCTTCCTCTTTACTACTCTCACCTTCCTCTTTATTGCTCTCATTTTCCTCTTTATTGCTCTCATCTTCTTCTGCTTCCTCTTTTTCAGATTCCACAGCCTGTTCTTCTTCTTTTTCAGCTTCCTCTTCCTTGACCTCTTCAACTTCTTCCTTTTCAACTTCGTCCTCATCTGCATTTTCTTTATTTTCACCACCATCAGCTTCTTCAGCTTCTTGATTTTCTACTTCCTCTTCAGGCTTCTCCTCTTCCTTCTCAGTACCATCCACTTCATTTTTCTTTTCTTCTCCACTTTCTTGCTCACCATTATTTTCAAGGTTATTTACCTCTTTATCCTTATTATCAACCTCTTCAATATTGTTTACTTCTTCTGTTTCTGGATCCATCTTGACTGAGCAAAATATTTTCCAAGTTTACGAAACAATACTCCTCACACTGCGATACAGTGATCCAAGTCCTTATATGGATAATCTCTTCTGTGTCCTTTCCTGGTGCGCACTTACTCACGAGTGAGTCAGGCCTGTGATATCAGACAGTCTTCCGTGTTTCCTGCTTGTGCCCGTGTCTGCCTGAGTGAAATATGGCCTGTATGCGCAACTCCCGACCTTCTCCTCTGTGAAATGTGCTGCACGGGTGTGTGTTCGGTGATACGGCCGGGTGTCCAGTCTGACAGGTGGCAGCAGACAGGTGGGGCAGTCGGCTCCTGCTCCTGGCTAATACACACCACCGTCACATGGGACTATTGTAGCACATGTGCATTGTCTGCTGGAGGAGTAACTATGGCAATATAACCCTTCCGTTGATGCACGTCACGTGTCATATATGTGAGTATCACCCCTTATAGATAGAGCTCAGAAGGGATGGCCTATCAGTGATATATATACATATATATAGTTCCTGGTGACTCGATAACACCTTGAATCAGAGCTTCAAATGTTTAGATTTATAATAGCCACGTGGTATTGTCTGGACAGCTTGGGTGATGTCATGCGGCATGGTCTAGTTGTGCGCAGAGCCACCATATAACCACTGCCTCTGCGACTGCAGCAGCCACTGCAGAATGCCTGCATTTGTGTGTAGATGGGTGTGTGAGTCAGCCTGCAGGAAGGGCAATGTGTCCTATACTCACATTGTCACCATGGCTCATCGCCCCCATTAAACCAACCTCACTTAAATCCCCAATGAAAAGCAATTCACACGCTGGGAACAAAAACCTTTTGCAACATAAATAATATATGACCAAAACAGATCTGTTTGCCCTTTTAAAAGGTTATGTTAACTTACTATGAGTTTACTATGAACTTGCTAAGGGCATACCATGGGCATACTGTGGACATACTAAATACTGTGGTTATATATGGGCATACTATAAGTGCACTATGGGCATACTGTTGGCTAATATACTACAGGCCTATTACAGACATATTGTGGGCTTGTTGTGGGCAGACTGCAGATATTTTATAGGCTAACGATGAGCTAACTCTAGTCTTACAATAATATTGAATAAACAGGGCAAAAAGCAATAAATCAGTCTCAGTCTCTTTAACAAGTTTAAACCACTGACAAAAGAAATGGTGTCTGCCAATTTACTACATCACGTGAAAGTCAAAGAGTGCAAAACCACAACTATGTTCTATGCTTTTTTGAATTCACAGAAATGCTCTCATCATTTACATTTCCCCACTGATGAATTGTCTACCTAGAAAATCATTCCAAAACTCTGTAAACATAACTGATAACAGCCTGCATAATCGCCAACTTTTCACGTAGCCAATGAATAATGCTGCAGCAATACAACTGACCATATTTAGTCATGTGTACAATGGTAACAAAACCAACAGTAAAAAATACTTCATCACCTAAATCTTTTTTTCAGCTTTCCTTTTGTAAAACTCCCGGATAAAACCTATGCACTTACGGTAGTTTGGTCTTGAAAAGTTTTCAAGTTGGTTCTACAGGACCTCAAGAACATTTTTTGATAAAAAAGACTAAATATATCTGTCAACATATTTGCAGTAATAATACATTTTCACTTGACAAACTGCTGTTTCTGTCACAAAATCTGGCTGACAAATCCTGTCCAAACCACTCACACTGTGACATCAATATACTTCTGATTGCTGAGGCAGACAATCTCCTATAGATTGGTGGATATATGAGAACTGCATAAATACTCTTGCAATACAAAGTCATTCACAAAAGTGCATGTTATATATCTATGCAAACCCAGTCTTTGCATTAGTATTATGCATTACTATATAATCCAACCTTATTCTACCTCCAGTAAATATTTATCAGGAAAAAGGTTTTGGGGTGTGAAAGGCACATCAAAGTAATATTTATACTGATTTTTGGTAAAGAATAATGAAAGACTTTCAGTGGGTTGAGGGTTAAATCTTTATATCCAATAATCATTCACATTAAAAAAAAAAATCAACTAAAATATTTTGATGTTCACTGCCACTTTTGATGTGATTATAGCATGTATTTGCATGTCAGGTGAAAAACACATTATGTCGCCTGAAATATTCATGCCTCAATTATTCACTGGCACTCACATGTGCACAGTTATATACATATATATGAATATACCTGGGCCTGAGCATGATATAATGAGGCCCACCTCATTCATAGGCCTGTTCCAATACCATATATTGCCTTATCATGTTGGTCATATTAGTGGAGCTTCTGTAAATCCACATCCAGGAAGTCAACCATTCACTGATAGCATTAGCAGTCTGTTAGTATCACTAGTAATAAGAGGATTTAATCTTTAAACAGAATTCTGTCTCTTATATTTGCATTGACACTTCATCACTTCATTTGCATGATATATATATATATATATATATATATATATATATATATATATATATATATATATATATATATATATATCAAATATGAATCAAATCATTTTACCTTTATCCTATACGTATATTGTGTCTGTTCTTTGTAATGTGAATACATTGTAAGTTGATCACAAGGCTTTTTACTTGAACTATATTGCTGAGATAATATCAATCAATTTGAAGGATCAAAGACAACATCTACTACATAAATGATATTAAAAAAAATACTGCTAGCTTCTTTTGGCTATCACAATATTTCACCACCAAAACAGCCTTCATCACTATCACAATAACACTGTTTAACTATACCTTCGTTCCTAACCACAATTTGAAACATTGTGTTTTGTGAGGGAGGCAGCAACACATGTGAGAGATGGACAGTCTGACTCCTGGTTCAGGTGTGATCTGCTCTTGGCAACCAATCTTCTATGCTCTCAGACTTTATAATGGAGACCGAATATGAGTGGGAGCACCATTTATGTAAGTATTCATATAACTTCTCCACACTAGCTGCAGATAATTAGCAAAACATCTTGCTTATTAGCGCCAGAATGTAGTGATTGAACATGTTAATAAAGTTCGAGGGATATATGTGCAAAGGGGTGTGGCCAGATTAGAAGTCTGTCATTACAGATATATCTAATAAAGCCCCTCAGGCCAAACACAGCAGTCTTTATGGCAGCATGTTGTGCAGGCTTTGTGGTTGGCCCTTATAAAGAGGGCAATGCAGAGAATTTTAAGGGCATCTGTGTAATACACATCCAGCCATCCTATGCCATAGAAAACAGAACAACAATGTCACTCCGCAGTCCAAGGTCACTTGTTCCCCAGGCACAACCTGGTGTTAACATGACAAATGCCCATAAAAGCTGGTTTTTGACACTAAGTGTTTACCATACAACCAAGATTTCATATATCAAAAGTATAACTATCCTGGGAGTTATGTCATTTCCTGGTTGTTGTTTCCTGTTGGTTTGCATAAATCACAAAACTCTGAAGATGGCTCGTTCATTACTGTTGTGTTCCATTGTCTCTAATGATTTTCAGAATATACTACTGACACTGGCTGAAATGTTACCTTTTCCTTATTGAAAAAAACAAACATCATTCATATGATGTTGTATTTGATACTGTATTCATGTGTTAATCACTAATGTATCATTATTTATGAATTATTGAATTAGGCTCTGCTTTTATCAGGCATAATACACGCATTTTTGATGAGATGCATTCAATTAATTTAATTTTACATCACTCTTCCATTCTTTTTGCTTTTCATGAGCTCCAAATAGTTTTTGATCCAAGGTTTAGCCACTTACAAAACTTTTAAATGATCACCAGAGGGCAGTATGTGGTAGATGCTAGGAATATACTGAAAACTCCTTCTACAAGCTTAATCACTTTTGAGCTGGACCTGGTGTAAAAGACCGACAAAAAAAACACCTATACATTTTGCAATTGTGGACAATGTTTTACCAACAGCTAGAAAACTGTCGGTCCATTGAGGAAGAGAATGCAAACGAGTGTAAAGTCCATCACTGGTGATGCAGGACTTGAATAAACAGCCATTTATATTTTAGATCAAGCCATTCATTTCATACTCTGCTGAACATGGGCAGTTGATCCTTAACCCTCTGAAAAGTATCCATTCCACACCTCAATTGTATATCTTGCAACATTGTCAAACTTTTATCCCCATTTTTTATATTTATCTCACTTTAATTTGGAAACAGAAATAGATAATCATATTTCATTTGGACCATTCTCATCTGCCACCTGGTGGCCAATGAAAAATACATCTACTTTTGATGTATCACTTAGCACTCTACCCAAGATGCATCACCCAGCCCTCTAAATATTTCATCACCCAGCACTCTACCCATGATGCATCATCCAGCCCTCCCTCTACCCGTGATGCATCACCTAGCCATCTGCCCATTTTATATTGTACAGCCCTCAACCCATTATACATCTCCCAGTCCTCTACCCATGATGCATCACCCAGCATTCTACCCATGATGCATCTCCCATGATGCATCACCCAGCACTCTACCCATGATGCATCATCCAGCCCTCCCTCTACCCGTGATGCATCACCTAGCCATCTGCCCATTTTATATTCTACAGCCCTCAACCCATTATACATCTCCCAGCCCTCTACCCATAATGCATCACCCAGCATTCTACCCATGATGCATCTCCCAGTCCTCTACCCAAGATGCATCACCTGGCCCTCTGCCCATGATGCATCACCCAGCCCTCTACCCATGATGCATCACCAAGCCCTCTACCCATGATGCATCACCCAGCCCTCTACCAATGATGCATCACCCAGCCCTCTAACCCATGATGCATCACCAAGCCCTCTACCCATGATGCATCTCTCAGCATTCTACCCATGATGCATCACCCAGCCCTCTACCGATGATGCATCTCCCAGCATTCTACCCATGATGCATCACCCAGCATTCTATCCATGATGCATCTTCCAGTCCTCTGCCCATGATGCATCACCCAGCCCTCTACCCATGATGCATCACCCAGCCCTCAACCCATGATGCATCTCCCAGCCCTTTACCCAAGACGCATCACCCAGCCCTCTACCCATGATGCATCTCCCAGCCCTTTACCCAAGACGCATCACCCAGCCAGCCCTCTACCCAAGATGCATCACCCAACCCTCTGCCCATAATGCATCTCCCAGCCCTCTACCCATAATGCATCTCCCAGCCCTCTACCTATGATGCATGACTCTGCACTATAACAATGATGTATCACTCAGCACTCTACCCATAATGCCTCACCCATCCCTCTACCCATAATGCCTCACCTGGCCCGCTACCCATGATGCCTCACCCATCCCTCTACCCATAATGCCTCACCTGGCCCGCTACCCATAATGCCTCACCTGGCCCGCTACCCATGATGCATCACCCATTCCTCTACCCAAGATGCATCACCTGGCCCTCTGCCCATGATACATCTCCCAACCCTCTGCCCATTATACATCTCCCAACCCTCTGCCCATAATGCATCTCCCAGCCCTCTACCTATGATGCATGACTCTGCACTATAACAATGATGTATCACTCAGCACTCTACCCATGTTATATCATCCAACCCTTTACCCATGATGCATCACCCAGCAATCAACTTATCTTGTATTGCCTAATGTTTCTAATGAGATATGCCCACATCACTCTCAAATCTCAAAGTCTTAAACCTATCAAGGTAAACGGATGCATGCACATAAGCTCGGGTTCCATTAAACCCTACAGCTTAACACTTTACCCTCCAATATCAGGGTGTATACCTCATGTTCATCTAAGACCTCATGTTTATCTATGTTCATCTAAGGTGTATACCTCATGTTCATCTAAGACCTCATGTTCATCTAAGACCTCATGTTCATCTATGTTCATCTAAGGTGTATACCTCATGTTCATCTATGTTCATCTAAGGTGTATACCTCATGTTCATCTATGTTCATCTAAGGTGTATACCTCATGTTCATCTATGTTCAACTAAGGCGCTGCCATCAAATAAAAAACTGAAACTTGTAGCCAAGTGAATCTGATTGTCACTTTTTTTCTATGGAAATATACAAAGAAAATAATTATCTTACCCATGGTCTTGTAAAACTTTGGATTTTATGTCCCCGTGTTTAAAACTATGCTTATCATGGAATGCACCTGTAACTTCATTACGACAGGTAACTGTTGATAAATTTTTGCTCTGAGTATGTGTACACTGGGATTTATCCCCTGAGGCTTGTAAAGTCAGGAGTGTTAGTAGATAGAGGGCATAGCCGGGCCATATCAGAGCACACATTGGGGCTGATATGGTCACCGCCACTGACATACTATGTACATACTGTGTACACAACACCAACCACTTCATGGCCACTGACCAGTTCCCTGATCTAACATCACATGCGGCATCTGGTCAACTTTCCTTGATCTAATAACATCATGTTATTTAAGCCTTATCCTGCTTTTTAAGCAGAAAATTATATCTCTGTACCAATAAAGGTGAGAGAAATGCATTTAAAACAAATAAATAATAAACACCAAAATTTATTTTAGATAAATCAAATGCCCGTAGATCTTTGTGGGTATCTTACATCAATGACAGCAATAATATACTTGATAACTAGAATATTAGTTTATATTATATGCATCAAGGTTGAACAGGCAGGAGTGTCATTTTGTCTGAAATGGGATCAGAGATATCTGCAATTTTGAATAATTAAACTGAGATTTGTCATTTTTCATACATAATAGCACATACTTTGAATTTTTTTTTGAAATTTGGCAGAATTTATGAGAAAAAAAAATCAAAACCTACAAGTTGATCTACCAAAAAAATACTTTCTCTCTTTTTATGAAACCTGATTCCTCAAAATAATTTTTTCAACAAAAAACAACAAAAAATTTCCCTTAAATTATAAGTGTAAAAAGTCATTCTCAAGGTCAAATTCAGAATCATTACTAATTGATGAAATAGACTTTAAAACATAGGCATCAGAGATGCATCAACCCTCAGCCCTGGTAACTCATTGCACAACATTCGCTCCACACAATATTTGTGAACAAAACGTCACTGCACCAAGGCAAATTGATGCAGGAGTAAAAAAAACCATAAAATCTACTTCCTTTGATAGCTTAGGTGTGTCAAGTATCATGAAACTGTCATCATTTACTCTAGAATTATTGAGATGGGCCGGTGACCTTGAAAAGCAGGTTAAGGTCACCGTCCATCAAACTCATCTGGAGTCTTCCCAGATGCTTATGTGTGTCAATTTTCATGAAGCTGCCATTATTTGTTCTTAAGTTATTGCAATGACGTGGATTTGACATGATTGTCCCTGTGACCTTGAAAAGTATGTAAAGGTCATGTTCCATCAAGAGAAGTCTGAGGTCTTCACCAGATGCTTATGTGTGTCAAGTCTCATAAAGCTGCCATCATTCGTTCTCGAGTTATAGCAATGATAGGGATTTCACATAATTGTACCTGTGACCTTGAAAAGAAGTTGAAGGTCATGTTCCATACAAAAATGTCGGAGGTTTTCATCAGATGCTTCTGCGTGTCAAGTTTCATGAAGCTGCCATCATTTGTTCTCGAGTTATCGCGATGACAAGGATGATTTCACATAATTGTCCCTGTGACCTTGAAAAGTAGGTGAAGGTCATGTTTCATAGAAAAAATCTGAGGTCTTCACCAGATGCTTATGTGTGTCAAATCTCATAAAGCTGCCATCATTTGTTCTTGAGTTATTGCGATTCTTGGGATTTCACATAATTGTCCCTGTGACCTTGAAAAATAGGTCAAGGTCGCCGTCCACCGAACTAGTCCGAGGTTTTCAACAGATGCTTATGCGTGTAAAGATTCATGAAGCTGCCATCATTTGTTCTTGAGTTATCATGATGACAAGGATGATTTCACATAATTGTCCCTGTGACCTTGAAAAGTAGGTGAAGGTCATGTTCCATCAAGAGAAGTCTGAGGTCTTTACCAGATGCTTGTGTGTGTCAAATCTCATAAAGCTGCCATCATTCGTTCTTGAGTTATTGTGATTCTTGGGATTTCACATAACTGTCCCTGTGACCTTGAAAATTAGGTCAAGGTCGCCATCCATCGAACTAGTCTGAGGTTTTCACCAGATGCTTATGCGTGTAAAGTTTCATGAAGCTGCCATCATTTGTTCTTGAGTAATCACGATGACAAGGATGATTTCACATAATTGTCCCTGTGACCTTGAAAAGTAGGTGAAGGTCATGTTTCATAGGAAAAATTCTGAGGTCTTCACCAGATGCTTGTGTGTGTCAAATCTCATAAAGCTGCCATCATTCGTTCTTGAGTTATTGTGATTCTTGGGATTTCACATAATTGTCCCTGTGACCTTGAAAAATAGGTCAAGGTCGCCGTCCATCGAACTCGTCCGAGGTTTTCACCAGATGCATATGTGTGTCAAGTTTCATGAAGCTGCAATCATTTGTTCTTGAGTTATCGCGATGACAAGGATGTTCGCTACAGACATACATACATACAGACATACATACCCACGCCAGGAGTACTGCAATACCCTCAGCCTGATTACATCAGGGGCTGAGGGTAAAAAAATGGGTAAAAAGATTAATGTTATGTGAGCAGGTTGTATATTATGATTTGGTTATCTATATTAACACAGAAATAAATATTTCCTAAAATCCTATTATGTGGTGAGGAAACATTCCTGTTGCTGAGGTAATTACATACGGAGTCCTGGCATGAAAACGTAGAGCTTGCTATAAAATCCATGCTTGAAGTTACATCGCTTCCTGCGAGTCCTCGGCGTATCAGGAAGCACTTCAGGAAACGTCTCTGAAAGCACCAAACGGTTCCAATATAAGACAAAACCCAAAATAAAAAAGGAATAAGGGAAACAAGCTTTCCTTTTTTAATTTGGATTTCCTTTTTTAATTTGGAACACGCTTCATGCTAGACGAGACTTGAAGCAGGGAGGTAAGGAGGTTGGGAAAAAATAAAAGCATGAATAAACAAAATACTTAAGATTCTTTACCTCGGGCACAACAAAATCCTGTTTCCTGCAGGCTATTTTGTTCATAAAAAAATATGAAAGTTCTTTCTCTTTGCATCAATGAACACAAAACCAACGACTAGAAACATGACAATAATACACCTTGGCCTTAAAAAAAAAAATTTCCTTGACCAATTTAGTATTAATTAGACCTCATATTTGCATTGTTCTGAATCCAAGCCAAATATCTTTTTTCAACTTTAAAATTGTGGACATAATTCATTTCATTAATATATTTATTCATCTGATTATATCATTTATCTCAATTTATCAACACGGAAATATTGTTTTTACGTATATAAAATTATTAGATTCAGATTGTGAATCTTATGTCAGAAAAAAATTATCAGAAAAAGTTTGACATGATGAATAAAATTAATATCATACAACATACATTGTTTGATATGATTAGATTTAATCTTTTTTTTTCTGAGAGAATGATACTGAGAGCAATATTATTATTATTCTCAGAATTATTGTAGCTGATAATGATTATTGGGTACACATTACAATCAGCCTCTCAATGTATAAAAAATACAGAGCACTCAAATGAGAACTTTAGATCCAGGACAATGGCTGATCCCTGTTATTTTTGGTCAAAGATTAGGCTGATAAGATTTATATCGGCAAATAATAAAAACTGGGAATTGCAAATGATAAACTAAAGATTTAAGCAACATGCATGCAAAACTCAAGAAGTTCAACTGCCACCAAGTTACACAGATCTTTAACATTAAGTATTTTATTTATGTCTATTTTACAATATGTTTTATTGTTTTCATTCATTGATTCAAAGTTCTGGTGGTATGAATGAAGAAAAGCTTTGCAACATTTTAGAAATAAGTTAAAAGATAAATTATGAGGTGTTGATTAATTGCCCTCTATTTTTTAAAAAATGAAAATTTCAGCCATTTTTAAAAAAAGTCCTTACCTTGTTGTTTTTGGGTCCAGTGAGACGGCATTTTGAAGGTTGTGATTCAACAAACTTGACAAAAAAAATAAAATTAAGCAGAATTCTTTTTTTCTAAAAAAGTTTTGCTATTATTGCAAACTTTTTAGAATAAACTATATAAGGTCATAGTCTCAGAATTAATCATAATCCATGGTGATAAATAATCGTCCATTGATGCCTATGATTTAACATTCTGGGTCCTGCAGGATTTGGAGCCGAGATTTTCGTCTGCAGTGACTTCTGTGCCCCGTTGTGTCTCTGCAGGGATGTGATCATCCCAAAACTAAACTAAATATAACCACTGGCTCCTGACGAACTTGTGTTTTTCACGAGGTATTTGGCCATATTTCACTATGTCTTTCTGCAATGTCACTTGCGTCTGGTGCTTCCACTGACCTTCCTTCTACACAAACCACTTTCATTTGTCATGTTTCATCTCCATTTTCCACCTCGCATCAAATCATTTTTTCAAATTAAAAAGTTTTTACAATATTACTGACAAATGCTTTTTGATTTAAACTTGATAATATCATAATATCTAATAAAATGGAATGAACTCAATAAACTTCACTTGTCAAATTGTGTTTGCAACGAGTCCATGACAGCAACAGAGCATTCCATAGGGCATGTAGAGTGGAGCCCTCTGGTGCTTTACGATCCACCAGGTGCAAGGTATCATGTAACGCTGGACCTTCACAACATAATGTAGCCAGGCTCTGCCTCATCAGTGATTTAATGAGCGACTATTATCACCTACTTAGTTAATAGCAACTCCTTGTCTTCTGTTCAGCGGCTAAGGGCTTCTCTCGCGAGTTACGACCTCTTCTTGTCGCAACAAAGGCACACTCAGCGATAAACAAATTGATCTACTGGTGCAGAGCCCTGCAGTTGTGAGGTAGTTGGCATTATGTACGACTCCATGGAGTTCTTCTATTGCATGTTTTTACATGAAATGTGATAAAAGTTTGAGAGAGTATTATAAACATGTGTTAATTTGGAATTAGTTCTCTGTGCAAAGTGCAATAGGCCATTTCTGATTTTTTTTTTACTGCACTTTTAATGCATTGTGGTATACACATCAATTTAATATGAAATAAAGAAACATTTAATGAAAAATAATTAACGAAACATCTATATCTATTAATATCTGCAAGTTCCATAAATATGAATATTGACAATTCACATGAGCAAGATCTCTTAAAAACATGAATTTAACCTTTGTAAAATAAAGTGTACATTCTGGGTAATAGTTTACATGGTGTGTTTTACGAGGTTGGTCATGTTGACCTTTTACTTTCACCACAACATTGCCTCCCTCTAACACTCCAGTGTGAATCTCTAGAAAGGAAATATCATCCATTTACATCTCCCTGTCTCGCCCTTACTCAAGATTATAAAACTCCAGACAATGGCAATACATTTATCATTAACTATTAATCCCTCTGTCAAACTCAATGTAGAAATCCTTTTTGATAGAAATGACTGATATTTTAATTCCCTGTTATTATCATAAAATTTCACAAATGGAGTGTGGTTAATTGCCTCATATATAAATTCTTCATAACATGTAAGGCCTTCTCCCTCCTTAGATGATCGTTGAGGTATGCTCCCTCTTAATAAACACGCCATGTCCACTGCTAGAATCCTGACCTCCATCCATAAGTCCAACTTATATTTTCTCCCACAAGCTCTATCACACATTTGATTTCTGATCTGGAAATATCAGCCCATTCCCCTTGTCAATCCCATGAGTTCCCATAAAGAATATTAAAGTACGCTGAAGCAGGAATGAGTTTGTCATCGACTCTGCGAACCAATCATTTATTTCCAGTCCTATCATCATCACTTTAACATAATTGTGCTGTTATATAAACAGAGAAGCATTGATTTCCACTGCTGACCACTAGAAATGTTGTGGCCTTATAAGAGACTGAAGTCCTGGACTGTATGCATGATGATGGAATTCAAAACATATATCCCTGAGGTACCCTTCCCCTGACTTACAGGCAAATGTGAGCAAAATCATTAAAAATAAATTCCTATCTGATTTGGATTGTGCTGCATAATGCTATATAGTACTATATATAGAGTTATATTCACTTGTTTTATCTAATGAAAAATCATACTGATATCTGAATGTAGTAGATCTTAATGAATCATTTTCAGAATGTAGTGAAAAATTGATATAATCCATTTATGTAATAAATGTGTTAAACATTCTTAAATAAATATAAATCATTTATCTAAATATATCCTTATGTCTTCAATTCAATAAAAAGTAAGTGCCAGACGCTTTCTCCACAGCTGAGTATGCTTGTCTGTAAAAACCTATTTAATGGTCACTCTAAAGCTTCTATTTTCTCTTTATTTGACCTTGCCGCCATGCTATCATTGAGAGCCCATCCGAAGGCTTGTTGGTATGCGCATGATGAAGTGTGAACATTATCTATGGCCAAACAAGTGTTCCCCCTGACACCAGGTGGCACTGCCTGCTGCTATATGGGATACAGTGCACAGGCAGATATTAGTATGGCTCTTGGTGCCTGTGGCATCTCAACATTTCATAAGTCGCAAAGCACAGGTGCTGCTGTGTACAAACACAATAGCGACACCAAAAACAGTTTTACAAAAAGATAAACACCCTTTATTTCATTCAAAGCAAATATGTTGCTACAATGAATTTCAAAATAATTGATCTTGGCATTTCTATTTTTCTCTTTCATTTTTGAAGGCTTCCAGGTTTAATGGGTTAAAACTTACCATCCTGATCGGCCATCTCCACACCGCGGCCTGTGTGGCAGTTGCCTTTACATATCCTGCGTACCTCTGGTGGAGGCGTGTACACCTCCTCATATATGGTTATCTCGGGCGTCGACATAGCCATGCAACACGAACACATCATCGGGACATCAGCACTTCTCCATCTCATATTAAGCTCAACTTCGTGAGTTTTCACATTTGCTGTCCACTCAAATTCTTTTTCTTTGTCTTTACTTTGTGCTTCCAGTAAATCCTGGACCATCTTGGGTAATCCATATCCATCTTTTTCAGCCATTCTTTGCTTGTGAAATAATAGCTTATATGGTTGTCTCCAATAAAAATCCACAATTAGGCTCAGACCTTTATATCATAATCATCTTGATTTTTTTGTTTTATCTCCAAGTGTTTATCCTTGGACATATTATATAGTACCAACACAGGTGATGAGAATGGGATAGAAAAGACAATATGCTTATGCTGTGTGCTTACATGTTTACACTTGGCAACATGCCAAGCGTTACCCTCTCTCTCTCATCCCAAATTCTGCCCCTTCAAGCTATAAACTTGGTAAAAATGTCCATCGTCTGGGGACAAAAAGGGTTTCATAAATTATGAGCTGGATGCAAGAACAGAGTACAAAGTAGTTCTGGGTTAACTGCATAAACTGTCTGGGTATTCTTCGATTTTGCATCACAAAAAAAGCATAAACAATGCTTTTTGTGAACAAGATGCAAATCCTGACAAGATACATATTGATATAGCCAAATAAATCATCAATATGTATCATTAAACAATTCTTTCATACATAGCAGATGTCACCTTTTTTCTGAATCAAATCTCATCCATCAAATCTAAAAATTATGGAAGCAAATCAGGTGCCAGGAATCATGTCTCTGGTGTCTATATTTACCCTTAGAATGGCGATAGGCATTGTTATTTACTTTGCCATAGAATACTATTTACAAATACCTTCATCAAACCCATAACATAACATTTCTGAAAGGTTTTAACCCATAAGCATAATGTCTAAAATCATTTTATTAAGTTTCATTAAGAAAGAATGACAATATTTCCAGATGAGTAAAAATCATGTGGACTTCCATCCACCTGGTGATTTTGAGATAGTTTCATTTCATTGAAATGATTAAAATCATGTTTAAATGGAGAATGTAATGCAACAATTGGTAATGTCTGACTTTGTATATCATCTGTTAATTATGGATTCAATTATTCACAATCAAGCAAAAGAGATATGAGTAAAATGCACTTAACAGGGTATAACAATTCGAGTTTTCAATGCATGAAAAAGGTTTATTCCATTAGAACTGCAATTATACCCTTGGAAAAAATGATTTGTGAAAACACTTTTAAATCCTGAAAGTCTGTTAATTCATTTTCAATTAAATTGGAGCTTTAATAGCCTTCAACACATAAAAACGAGATGTGCCAATAACTATCAAGTTTTACAGGATATGGAATATATCATATACTTTACTAGGAAATACACATTCACTTTAAAGTACCTTGGCTATGTCATGTTCACTGGCAATTTTCTATTCACAATATG
Source organism: Amphiduros pacificus (assembly GCA_949316495.1). Taxonomy (NCBI): domain Eukaryota; kingdom Metazoa; phylum Annelida; class Polychaeta; order Phyllodocida; family Hesionidae; genus Amphiduros; species Amphiduros pacificus. The sequence continues at coordinate 39,598,684 of OX439001.1, read as the reverse complement.
CGTGAAAAGGAACCACAATATATAGGGCAGCCACAAGCAGGAACTGCACACATTGAAACTATAAACATACTCCTGAGTATATTCTGACCACTAGATGGCACTCCTGTCCATCTTCATGTGTCCAAACCTTTGCAAAAGGTGGCCAATGTGACTTGATTCACATCAAAATTGCACGATAACAGATTGATAACAGATAGTTCTTACAATCCTCAATCAAACTTTTTTTGATGTTTCCTGTGTTTTGACACTCAGAATTCCTGGCAGTTGAGTTCAAAGTTAAATCATTTTTAATTTTAAAATAGTCAAATACAGCAACATGTATATTTCAGCACAATAGGAAAATGAAAAATTTAAAATAGGGTTGAACAGGTGTCTAAGTATGTTGAGATTATTGAGCAGAAATTTCATCATGCTAACCTAGTTTAAATTAAATCAAACTAGTTGTATTGGCTTATCAGTAAAACATCTGTATCATTCACACAGTAAACTTTTTTTGTCTTTTCTTAAGACAACATACAGTATGATGACATGAGAAATTATGGCAGTTTCCACAAATATTAAAAATATAAGGCTAACTAAGTTCTGCTGGTGTAAAGTGTCAGATATTGACAGTATAGGTCACACTCTTAAAATACTTTGGAGAGCACTTAGTGATAACTGATAAGTAACCTCAATCACTATATCATTTGAAAGTCAAGTGTGATATATGGTAGTGATAAAAAAAGTGTAATAGAAATATATTGATTTCCTAAGTTCAATTAATGTGCAACACATTGGCACAACAGTTTCTAGTCATTTGTTTATTTCAAATAACCAGCAGCTCCCTTTATTTTCTCTACTTATAGACTCTACTGGAAAATGGGTGGGGTTTCCATTCTTCATAAAAAAAATATACGTTATCTTTAAAACATTTATCATTTGTAAAAACAATATCTCTTTTAACAGTAGCTCTCAGTGTCAATTATAATAAAATATGATTGGATATATTCCAGGGGTCAATGTTAAATGTATTTCTGTGTCATTGCATACACCGTATGGGTGTATCATACCTTCAGTAATACTGATTGCTTTTCAGAAAGTAAATGTTTGTTTTTGTTTTTTCTCAGACCTACTTTTGCAGTCTGCATTTCCTTCATGTCAACAAATGAACAAGACTTACCTGGTGCTTGGTAAATTTTCGTTTGGGTATAAAAGTCTGGTAAATGACTTAAATTCGTCTGTATAATTTCAAATTCTGTTATAAAAGTATTGTCATCTGAATTGTGTTCATCCCGGAACCGCTGAAGGAAGTTTGTTCAATTGCCTGGGAAGAATGATTTTGGTGTCTTCACTCCTAAAGAGTTCCCCTGTGGTGATATGGATTCATGCCCAAATATGGTACTGGGTTTACCAAAAGTCATCGTGACAGAGAGAAATCTTACTCACTGTCCAATTCACCACCGTGCATAGAGGGAAATCACACATTCATTAAACCACAAAATACCATATAAAAAAGGCAGCCAAATGAATTGATTAAAAAAAACTAGTTTACTAATAACTCAAAGAATAAGGAAACTGATGTGCTCAGCTGATGTGCAAGCCCATGGCAATGATAATTTCCTCACATTTCCTAATAACCTCACATTTTCGCCAAGGTTTTATCTTCAGCAATTTGCAAGCTATTCATTAAATCAATAATGCTTCACTTGGATGATGAACTATTGAAAAGTCTTGCTAGTTGTCATTTATGATATTTCTGAAAGGAAAAAAATCAGCTCCATTCAATCCATAAATAAGTCTTGATAAATAAGTCTTGATGAATAAGTCTGGATGAATAAGTCTTGATAAATAAGTCTTGATGAATAAGTCTTGATAAAGAAGTCTTGATGAATAAGTCTTGATAAAGAAGTCTTGATAAATACGTCTTGATAAAGAAGTCTTGGTGAATAAGTCTTGACAAATAAGTCTTGACAAATAAGTCTTGATGAATAAGTCTCGATAAATACGTCTTGATGAATAAGTCTTGATAAATAAGTCTTGATAAATAAGTCTTGATAAAGAAGTCTTGATGAAGAAGTCTTGATGAATAAGTCTTGATGAATAAGTCTTAATGAATAAGTCTTGATGAATAAGTCTTGACAAAGAAGTCTTGATAAATAAGTCTTGATGAATAAGTCTTAATGAATAAGTCTTGATGAATAAGTCTTGATGAATAAGTCTTGATGAATAAGTCTTGATAAAGAAGTCTTGATGAAGAAGTCTTGATAAATAAGTCTTGATAAATACGTCTTGATGAATAAGTCTTGATAAATAAGTCTTGATAAATAAGTCTTGATGAATAAGTCTTGATAAAGAAGTCTTGATAAAGAAGTCTTGATAAAGAAGTCTTGATGAATAAGTCTTGATAAATAAGTCTTGATGAATAAGTCTTGACAAAGAAGTCTTGATGAAGAAGTCTTGATAAATAAGTCTTGATGAATAAGTCTTAATGAATAAGTCTTGATAAAGAAGTCTTGATGAATAAGTCTTGATGAATAAGTCTTGATGAATAAGTCTTGATGAATAAGTCTTGATGAATAAGTCTTAATGAATAAGTCTTGATGAATAAGTCTTGACAAAGAAGTCTTGATAAATAAGTCTTGATGAATAAGTCTTGATGAATAAGTCTTGATGAATAAGTCTGAATAAATACGTCTTGATGAATAAGTCTTGATGAATACGTCTGGATAAGTAACTCTTGATGAATAAGTCTTGATAATTGATATATGTGATGTACATTTTATTTACAAACTGAATAGAATTTCATGAAAACATTAGGCTGAAAATGGTGCACTTCTTTTGGGTCACCCTGTACTGCAGGCTGTAGATCGAGCAATGAAGTGGTCACGTGACAGCTGTCCATCATCATAACAAAACCAAAGACCCCAGACGAAGACGTGAAGTTCAAGATGTCATCTGCACAGAGGAGTACGTCTGGAGTCTATGATGTTATTGTGGTTGGGGCCGGCATCGTGGGTTCTGCCACCGCCTACCATCTAGCCAAAAATTCCAACAATACACTGCTCATTGACCAGGTAAGTCTTTGGAATCTGTGACATGACGATATAATGGGGGAAAATCTAAGTTGAGATCACAGCTGATCGCTGACCTGGTTATGCTGCTCAGCTGGGAGGCGTGGACAACATGACTGCAGCTGGAAGTTAATATTTATATATTTTTTTAAATCATCACAGATTTTGTGTTTGCTTTTCGTTAACATTGTTGACATTTTGTCAAATTATTGTAATTTCTAACATTCATTTAAAATGATTTCATCAATAATCAAAGAGCATTAATTTTATCAGAGGAGTTTTGGCAGGTGAATGTAAATTATCTCATGGATTAATCAGAGTTTGTTTTATTATTATTGTAACATATTGATATAATGAATGAGACGAGTCCAGTTCTTGTTTGGTGGTTTGGTTTAATCTGGATGATACTGGGTTCTGGCAGTCCATAGATAAAGATGGCTAAACATATACAGGCAGTGAAATAGGTTGACCAACCTTCCATCAGTCATCAAGGTGTAAAAAATGAGATAAGCCTTTTCCAGTTTCATTCAAGGTATAGGATTCAGGGAGGCAGATTTTAGGCTTTTTGACACTGTTAGCCAAATAGAACCACAGATGGGAAATTTTTAAGATTTTAAAAAAGGGGATCTATAAATATATGGTGTTCCTCTAATAATTGTTAAAAGTATTATTATGTTAGCAATTTCCAAATGTTTTGAGGAATTCCAAACTTCAGAGAGTATTGTTGGCACACATTAACTAAGGCATACATTAATTAAAACTTTTGAAAATGATCAAGAGATTCATTTTCAGTTCCCTTTACCACATTCAAGGGGAAGTTCACATGGCCAAAGTCGCATCACACGAAAAGCCTATAACCAAACATATTATGCCGCCATGATGGATGAGGCCTACAAGAAATGGGAAGAATTGGAGCAGGAAACCAAAACTGAACTATACCAGTAAGTAGTGAAGGAACTTATGGGGAAGCCAAAATTGAATTATATCAATAAGCAATTGAGGCACTTATGGGGAAACCAAAGGTGAGGTATGCCAATAAGTGCCTGAGGCACTTATGGAGAAACCAAACTGAACTATGGGAGGTGCTGGGAGGGTCAATATTTTACTTTATACAAAATTTATTTCTCCCCTTGATTTGGATGTAAACAACACCACACATGAAGATTTGGATCTCATACCTTGCATAATGTTGACAGTACTTTATAAAGTACAATTATTATCCACCAAATCCTTATTTAGTAAATGATTGCAAGGGTTAATTTTAAGGAAAAAGTTCTAAATGCAGATATATCCCCTGGCAATATATAATTCTTATATTAGTGAGTGTCAATGTATAACTATTACAATTTAACTGAAGATATCAATGAGCCAATATAATACAAAGATGAAATACTGATTCCCAAAATTTGTGTTAATTTTTTTATTAACTCCTGTCCCACCTTTTTTTCTCACAAAAAAAAATTATTTTGAGAAAAAGTTTTGAAAAAAAATCAGAAAACAAACTGTTGTCATAGCAAGTGTCAGAGTATAAAATGAGGATAGAAAGCAATATGTGTGTATCTTCCAGGAAGACTGGCATGTTGGTGGTGGGGCCGGATGGTTCCAAGCACATGGTTGGCACTGAGCATGCTCTCCAGTCTATTGGCGCCACCTATCAGACATTGGACAACACACAGCTAGGCAAGCAGTACCCTCAACTTGTGTTTGATTCCAAATCGGTGGGCTTGGTTGACCCAGATGCTGGCATTCTGAAGGCTGACAAATGTCTTCAGGGCATGCAGGTAAAAAATTAAATATTTGTCATTAAATAAATAAAAGCATGGGGAAATTATTCCCATGTGGACAGTTCCATAAAATCATTTCCATGAAATTATATGAATATTTCCCTGCAAAATAAATAAAGAGATTTGCCTTTCCCTTATTAGGATTTAAGAATGAGAGAATAATATAATATAAATCTTTATTTTCAGGTTTACAAACATCTTAAAGAGTCTATGTTTTAAAATTGTCAAAAAGTTCACCACACATTTTGGAATGACCACGCATGAAACATTAATGTTCAAAAAAACACAAGCATATGTAGACTGGCATTTCCTCCATGTATTTCTAAAATGTTATTTTTAATCCAGTGGCCTTCATATATATATAATATGTATGTTTTGAAGTTCATAAAAATTATATTTAAGAACTCTTAAATGTTTTTATAAAGATGACCTCCCTCATTGCCAGTCACGCTAACCAAACTAGGATATTGAAAAGAATGCTTTTGCCTCGTCATCTCATCCAGATTGCCATGATATAAATTGTTTCAAACATAGACATAGTGCAACATGGTAGAATAAAGTGACTATAAATGGATAACAAGAGGAAAGCAACACCAAAGAGTCTCTGAGCTTCCTAAGCAAATCTGACACCACATATGTTGTTTCATATTACAATAAGGATGTCAACACCTTATTTCATGATGAGATTCCCTTCAGCTCCAACATCAAGCATTATAATGCATTGATAGAATGAGCTTCATTCGTGGACCTGAGGGGATGAAAAAATCAAATTCAAAGAATGCGAGTGTGTGTGTGTGTGTATCTGTCAACAAAAATCCATGATGACCTCAATTATGACCTTGACTTGTTTTTCAAGGTCACAGGCTTCAAATTGTATCCTTGTTACCGAACACTTTTATATTTTGCCATATGTAATCACCTATTTTAGTTACAGACTCCAGATATTTCCCTCACATTCACCTCATGAAGGCCAATATTTGATATTCTCAAACATGATCTTCACCTTTATTTCCAAGGTCACAGATTTCAAAATGTCACCAACTATTTTGGTTATAACTTAACCCTTTTTTAGTCAATCATACTGTAGACTGCCAAATAAAAGATGAATAACTGAGCTACTTTTGAATAATGATTGCTAAAAATAGCCACTGACTAAACAAGACTGCTTGATCAATAGCTGCTGATCGAGGAAGGTTAGCTGTGTTCTAAAAATTTTTGGCCAAAATTTGCTTGCCTAGGGCAACAGGGCAAACTCAAATATTGGCCACTAGAAGGATGCCCTCCATCCTGTAGCTGAGGTCTGTATTTAATGCAATTTATTGTAGAGTATGTATGTAAAGTATGGTGGAACTCTGTGTGAGAACACGAAGGTGGAGCGGATTGTGCCAGGAGAAATTGTTACCATCCACACCAACAGAGGACAGTACCAGGCAAAGAGTATTGTCATTGCTGCTGGACCATGGGCTTCCAATCTCCTGAAACCACTTGGTATTCATATCCCACTTAAAGTAAGGGACATCTCATGTCTTGAATTTTGTAACTATAATTGTGAATTAAAAAAAAAAAACGTGGATTCAAAACTACTGGGTGCAACTCGATTTTTTTTAGCTCTGCTGACTTCTTTGAAGTCTCAGAGCTTTAGGAGTGGGGGAAAATATCTGTCTGTCCGTCCCACTGTGAAAATTTTCTATAAAAAGCTTCTACTCCAAAGCTTTCAGTAATATATGTTTCATATTTTATATAGAGGTAGATATAGTGTTTAAGATTCAGATTTGTTCAAATCTTAGTGATGTCACCATTGACCTTAGTGCAGTGACCTCGAAGTCACACATTTTGAAAGGAGCATAAGTCAGCAACCACTTAAAAGAAGAAAATAAAACTTCTAAGTGATAGCTGTGCCTCACCATACTTTTTTAGTCATGTGACCTTTGGCCTTGACGCTTTGACCTTAAATTCAAAATTTGTGTACATGCAACATCTCAACCATTTAAAGTGAGTAAAAAATACTTCATATCTGTTATATATCAACACTATGTCAAGCATCATAAACATTTTTTACAGACTTGACCTTTGATCTTGATGCTGTGACCTTGACCTTTATATTATTGTGCAGGGTATATATCATGAATGATGACCTGGAGATACTAAGTATTGGGCATGCATGACAACCACAAGGTGTTGCCAGTGTTTGCCAACACATTTTGACCCACATTAGACAATATGTCCAACATTCAACCAGCCAACATCAGAAATTTATCTTCAGGATCAGGCATTTCAACGCACATGCCCTTGAGCCAATTGTCACAAGCTTTGGTTGGACTGAACCCTTTCGTAGTTGTAATTTTGTAATAAGGTAGGAAATCAGAGAAATTAATGCCTGAAGCACCCAGTGTTTTGTAGGCGATATATTTATACATATCTTATAAATGGGTAAAAAGCGACTGGCCTGGCCTGCAGAGCCCACAGAAAGTTTGCTAGTTACACAGTTCATGTGTTTTCAGTCAGCAAAGCTTCCAACCCAGGAGGTTATGTTTTATATATATATAAAAAAGAGGGAACTTTCCGATGTTATTCAGTACTTATTCCATAATTAACTATTTTTTTATCTGCCTTTGATTGGAAAGTTTTCTATTTATTGAGTAATTTTCATGTTTCCAGCCTGTGAGGATTGCTGCATGTTACTGGAATGAGAAGAACCCTGGTCAATACAGCATTTCTGAGAACTTTCCGGTTCTGCTCGTATTTCCAAATGAAGAACGTGAGGCTGATTTTTATGCACTACCAGCTGGAGAATACCCTAACTGTTTCAAGGTATGCCAACAGTACATGTACATTTCTTGTACATGTTAAGGGATCACATCAGTTAAAGCTTGCACAGTTTGGTACAGTTAAGTGATGTGTTAACGCTGTACACATACACATTAAAATTCAGAACAGAAGCCTAAAATAACTATCAGTTAAACTTTTTTAAATGCCACAATAATCCAAAAATGTGATATATTATTAAATCAACTGTTAAAATTTGTATAAGTTGACAATCTCTATCTAAAGGAAGAATATCTTAGGGGGATAATTAGGTGGGAGAGTTATACAAAAAAAATTATAATAATAAAACATTTGTAAAAATGATTAATTTATTTTGTTTGTTTCATCAGTAAATGTGATTTTTTTTGGTCAGCTATGCATGCATCTTGGACCGGAGATAGACCCGAACCACAGAGACTATGACACCAAATCCACATGGGACATTGATGGGGTGCGACGCTTCGTATCAAAACACTGCCCCGGCCTGGAAAACAAGCCAAGTATTGTAGAAAAGTGCATTTACACGGTAAAAACATGTTACAAGTGAATCATGTACAACTGTTAAGTTTCATATTTCCACAAGAATTTATTTAGATATTGTAGAACATAAAAGATCTTTATTTTTATGGACAGATGACTCCAGATGAGGATTTTGTGCTAGACACTCATCCACGCTGGAATAATGTTGTTATCGGTTGTGGCTTCTCAGGTTTGTTATTAACCCTTTCTTTCTATTATTTTATATATTTATTTTATATATTTATATCTCTATGTAAGGCTTGAAGTAACGAAAATTACATCTGTTATTCTGTGATGTTTATTGTTTCAGGCCATGGATTTAAGATGTCCCCAGTAACTGGGCAGATACTTGGAGAATTAGCCACTGGCAAAAAGCCTTCGTATGACCTCAAGCCCTTTAAAATGGACAGGTTCCACAACAAGGCAAAATTGTAGACTGCCGTGATACATCAGATAGCCACAACAACCCAGTAATCACCTGGGACATCTTTCAAAAGCAACTGTGAATGTTCTACTTTAGTGATTTACAAAAAGGATTCTGTAACATTTCTGGAAATCTAGAGTGCATTCAGAAATCCCCTGCACATAATAATTATAATAGTATGCAGTGCTCTGGCCATTGTTAATGATGTTTTTCTCAGGTCAATGCTTTGAATTTAGTGACTTAATATTTTAATCAAATAAAAAAAATATTTTAAAAATAAAAATGGTAATACACAAATGCATTTTAGAATTATATTTTATCATTTTAAATAACTCGTGGAATAATGACTTAAATTGCTATCTCTTCCCAAAATAAATGGAATGGAGCTGGGGAGAAAATTCTCAATCTTATAGATTATGTTCATTGTTTTGACATGACTATCTTAAAATTCAATATACATTTACACCAGTAAATACCCTTCAATAAAAATGACTGTGTTATTTCATGTACATTTTCATCTCTTAATATCTAAGCTGCAAAGAAGCTTATTTCTGATTTCCTACCTCCCCCACAACAAACCTTTTATTGGACTTTTAGGGCAAAAAGACACTATTAATTTCATGTAAATTTTATGTAATTTATAACTTTTCTTTTTTGGCCTAAATAAGAAAAAGTTGAGATCACTTTGTTAAAAAAATATAATTTTTTAACCAATATAAAAATATATTTTATTTAAATTAAGAATACGATAGCAACACAATATTTATGGTCCCCTTTGATTCAAGTAACCACACCAACATCTGAATAATTTGTGTAGGATTTGAAGTGGAAAATAATCCAGGAAAAAAATTCTTATTACAGACAAAAACAATTTTCTCTCATTTGAAAAATTATCAATCAAGATTTAAAAGGAATAATTCTCTCAACACATTTAGAAGTTTGACTGTTTTCTGAATAATTCTGCACTGTCATGTCCATCACATGTCATGCAGAAGCCGGGTGTACAGAACGTGTGCCACGCCAGACACGAGTGCACTGTTCACAAACTCCAGGATTAGCTGAATAAAAGGGTAAATATTCTCTGGTGTGCGCTTAATCCTCCTAGATGCCTGACTTGTATTATTGCCACATCCTTGGACAGCAGATCTGTCCGCTTTGCAGGGCTTCTTAGCAGGAGTAGGTGCGTCATCAGGATCCTCATCTCCACCACACCCTGTTCCCTGGTGTCCCATCCAATTCTCTAAGAGGATCCTCATGCATTGTGGGAAAAGCTGGTGCACAAGGGACTCAGGTGAGGGAAGATTGTTTATGTGGTCTATGTGCTCCACTTTGAAATCATCTACTCTATTACCTATTAAATGTCTCATGGCACCAAGTCGTGAACCTATCCATTCACACAGCACACAAAGTGCAATATTGGTCCGGATCGGTTGTCCAAACTGTTCTCTGTACTGGACATGCACGTTTTTATCATTAACAAACTTAGTATATTCCTCCAATATCTCAAATGGAATGCCTGGTTGGCTGTCATCTCCAGATAAATAGTCAGTTTTATAATATTCAAGCAGTATCTTTAATATATCAAATAAATGCCTATGTTTTTCACCTACATTTAATGTTTGCTCATTCACATAGGCACACAAATACTCAACCACTATTTCTGGATCACTGGAAACCTGTGCTTCACCCGCAGAGTCTGAACATTTCTCAGTTTCTATTTCCACTGTTTCTATGGCCACGGTATCGTTGACATGCAATATAATGTTGCCAGAAGCAGCTGCATTCTCCTGGTCGTCACCCACAGAGACGGCCTTGTCCTGCGACTCCTGTGTTATAGATACCTGTTCAGTCCAGGACTCTGTATCCACTGCCACTTCTTCCTCATATAACACCTTCAGTTCCATAGTCTCTGGCATTGGTTCATCATCATACCGAGCAAGCCACAGGTCCTATATAAAACAAATCCATTTTCATGAAAAAGGAAATTGAAAAAATCTCTTACATATTTGCCCATACATGAATAAGCATTGACATATTTATCATATTGTTTCCAATTAAAAGTCTGGTAAAAATAATTGCTTGAGAGAGTGCTTTCCATTATGATGTAGTTAGTATGAGGTACAGTCTCACTGAGTAAAAGTATTTTAAGATAATGAAAATAAACGCCATGCATATTAATATCACAAAATTCTCCTGTATTGATACTTACCCTGAACAGTGTCTGAAATATGGTTTAAAAAGTTACTTGCCCTTGGTCACTTTGTCACTGTCATTACATTACTTACCCTGAGTAACACCAGACAGTCCCGCTGTGTCTCTGCTTTGAGATATTCGAAGGCTACCCTGAAGAGGCCCTTTATGGTGTAAAACCACATACTACCACTGTTAGGAATACCACATACCTTCAGACCTGAAATCAACAAAATGAAAATATACTCTATAATAGTAAATCATGCATTAATGATAATCACTCAGACTCAGGCTGATCACTGAGTGACCACTGGGATTATGTGAAACATGACACTGCAGACCACTGAGTGACCACTGGGATAATGTGAAACATGACACTGCAGACCACTGAGTGACCACTGGGATAATGTGAAACATGACACTGCAGACCACTGAGTGACCACTGGAATAATGTGAAACATGACACTGCAGACCACTGAGTGACCACTGGGATAATGTGAAACATGACACTGCAGACCACTGAGTGACCACTGGGATAATGTGAAACATGACACTGCAGACCACTGAGTGACCAATGGGATAATGTGGAACATGACCCTCTCTGCTGATCACTGGGACAACGTAGAACTTGACACACACTGCTGACCACTGAGTGACCACTGGGATGTGGAACGTAACACTCTACTGACCACTGGGATAATGTGAAACATGACACTCTCTGCTGATCATTGGGATAAGCGGAGATTATCATTTATCATTGATAATGTGTGTTAGATCTTAAGGTACAAGCATGCTACATGTCACATATTATGATTAGGTAAGTGTTAACTCACTAGGGGGCACTGAGCAGTGCTCCACCAGCATATGTCTACCCCCTGGTGGTGTCTTATTCTTCCCCCAGCAAGGTTATTGCTCGCCCGCTCGGATTGGGCGTAAAACGTCGTGGTCCCGTGTATCTGACCCTATCCCAGAGCACGTTAAAGAACCCAGTAGCACTTATCGAAAAGAGTAGGGGGAACCCGGTGCGAATGGTCTCTGAAAAAAAACCTTTCAGTTAACCAACTCAAAACAACAATAGTCCATTTGTCAATAGCAATAATCAATGACCAAATTTAACAATACATGATTGCAATTCACAGCAATCACACTGCAGGGCCGCCTCTCCAGGCTACGGCCCTCTTGCAATTTAATATTGCATAGATTTCATTCATTCATGTCTTATTCTCTGGTCTGCCTTTATGTGCACTCATTCAGGTTGCAGCTCCCAGGTTGCAAGGAAATTTATTTTCCCACCATCCCCCCCTAGAAACAGGTTTTGGGCTTTGGAAAGAACCAGAGCAAGTGATATGCATGTCTTCCAAGTAGTATATACTTTAATAATGATAATTGTCATGATTATGTAACTGTGATAATTATGTATTATCCAGTTGAGTGATTTGTTAGATTTAAGTTGTACGCCTAACACCAGGGTGTTCATTGTATCCCTGGGCGTTATGGCATAGATTTATCAACATCAATAAATCTTACCTCCAAACTCTACATCTTGTGCCACGTTATCTAATGTAGAACTTGACACTCTCTGCTGACCACTGAGTGACCACTGGGATAATGTGGAACATGACACTGCAGACCACTGACTGACCACTGGGATAAAGTGGAACATAACACTCTTTGCTGACCACGGACTGACCCCTGGGATAATGTGGAACATGACACTCCCTGTTTTTCATTGACTGACCACTGGCATAATGCAGAATAAACACTCACTTGCATTTTTCTATGTGGCTATATTTCACTAAGATGTCATCCAGCTCAGAGTAATTTAGATATCTCTTCAATGCATTTGGCAAGCTAAGTCTACAAATTTTTTCCATGGCATTCCCTTTCAGTTTTTTCCTTATTACAGTCCTACAACATCTACGGAGATTTTGCGGCTGACTTTCTTCTTCTTTAAACGTGTCTATGACTTCGAGCACTGAAGGTGTATTAGTTAATTCCGTCACTCTGTGTGTGGCTAGTAGTCCTAGGCTAGCTCCCGCCACCCAAAGCATCTCCATACGGTCCTTCATGGCCCACTTGGCACATATCTCCATAGCAGAGTGGGTGCTTCCGTGCAGGTTGACGTCACACCCATAGCGTAGCAGGAACACAATGGTTTTGTAAAGTCTTATATTTTCATGTGTGATGGCATGCATTAGTGGTGACCACCCAAAATGGTTTAAGTCATCTACACGAGCGCTGCGTTCTAATAGCAATTTGGCAGCTTCCAGGTTATCCTTGCTGCAGGCATACATTAGAGGGGTGTCACCAGCCAGGGGCTCGCGTCTAATATTCACATCTGCACCGAGGTCAATCAGGTCACGGAGCACAAACACAGGTGTGGCTTGGTCTCGGTCATCATCAAATATGGTCTGAAAAATGACTGGGCTGTGAAAGACATTGTAGTCTTCACGCACTTGGCAAACATTCACATCAGCTCCTGCTAGCATTAGAATGGACACAAGGTCATATTGCCGACCTCTCAGCAGGTCCAATATGGCTAACTCCCCATAATAATCAAACTGGTTTATATCAACTTTATATTCTATGAGTAATTTCAGGCACTCCTTTTGTCTGTAGGAGACAGCATGCCACCAGGCGTTATTTGAGTCATCTTCTGTTCCAGGGGATATCCCTGCCTCCAGGAGTAGCCTGGCACAGTCCACGTGACCCTCTCTGCACGCTACACACAGTGCCAACATTGCACCCTCGTGAGCATCCCAGTCCGTCACATCAAAACTTTCCAGTGCAATTTTGAGATCATCAGCATTACCATATTTGGCATAAGAAGCGAGATCCATTTCTTTTCAGGAAACTCTTTGCCTCAGTTCTCCATAGAGGATGTTTCCCCTGCCTTCTGATTCATCTCCTCAGTGCACCTATAAGGTACAATAAACACATATATTGAGTTTCAGTTCTATTCTTCTTTATGTCACATTTGAGTTACTGTAAATTTTGGATTCTTTTCGATTTTTTTGCTGATGTTTCTGTTTCTTTATTTAGTTTTCTTCAATTTTTATTTATTTATTTTTTTGTTGACACATTTAATGTCCACATTTTCCGATAATTTGAGCACATTTGTATACCGGTACATTTGTTTCATTTTTCATGATATCTAAGTATTTTTTTCAAATTGCTTATTTCATTTTTCTTATTTATCGTTGTTTAATAAATTGTCCAGTCAGGCAAAATTTCCATTTCATCCTTGAAGCCCCTTTCTGTATATTCCTTCATTTCACAACATAATTATGGCATACCGTATTTACTCGTGTATAAGTCGACTCGTGTATAAGTCGACCCCCCAAAATTGAGGTTATTTTTCTTGAAAAAAAACAATTTCCGAATATAAGTCGAGTTGGTTTTTCTTGACATATCGGCTCTGCTACCATTCAAGCTTCAGCTGAAGCTTGGCGGTCATTTTAAAAGTGAAACTTAAATATACTTACGATATAAGATCTTAGCAGTCTTATACACGAGTAAATACGGTAAAACGTAAATACGATGTTCATATTTTTGAAATAACAAATATCAGACGTAGCGGATCGATTTTGATTGCATTTTAAATGATAAATAAAGGTATTTACCCAATATTATCACAAAACGTAATTCGATGTACGTGACTTCCTTTATCTTAGCGTCTGGGTGCCGACGAGACAAAAGTGGAGTGGCCAACATGTCAAATTGAACTTTCATATCCGTAGCTGATCGATTTTAATTGCGTTTTAAATGATAAATAAAGGTATGTACTTAATATTATCACAGTTACGTCGAGAATTTCTCCACATCATTGATTTTAGCCTCAAAACAAAGCGTTTTCATTATTTATCATTTGAAATGCAATTAAAATCGATCCGCGTGTGAACGCATTTCTGTCAACAAGGAAGACACGACTCAGCGCAACACGTGGTCGCAATTTTGAAAGGCGGAAGTGACGGGAAGAGGCTCTTGTTTTTAGCGTGAAAGCGAATGTTAACTGGCATTGAAATATTAATATATCGCGCAGTAATGGGTGGTTTTGTTCTGTTCTCGACCTGCAAAGTGTAATTTGTGATAATATTATGTATATGCCTTTATTTATCATCGATCCGCTACGTCACTCCCGCTTTTTAAAATGACAACCTCGTATTGCGTAATGCATGTTAAATGAATGGATGGTTTTGTTCTGTTCTTGACCTGCAAAGCGAATTTGTGATAATATTGGGTAAATACCTTTATATATCATTTAAAACATATTATTTCGAAATGCTTTGTTTTGACTTTGTTCTCACTGATTTCAATTATCAGTTTATCATTTAAAACGCAATTAAAATCGATCCACGTGTGAAAGCATTTCTGTCAACAAGGAAGACACGACCAAAGCAGTGGAAACAAAGACGAAATGCAAAACTGTGAACGCTGATAATTGGAATCAGTGAGAACAAAGTCAAAACAAAGCATTTCGAAATAATATTGGGTAAATAACTTTAAATGATAAATAATTTAATAGACATAGAAGTAAAAGTAAAACGTAAATACGATGTCCGTGAAGTAGCGTATTGATTGACCACGTGACTCACAAGTCATGCGATCATTGACTTTGCAGATTTGGCAGAATCGCATTTTAAATGATAAATAAAAGTATATACCCAATATAAACACAAAATACGCTTTGCAGGTCGTGAACAGAACAAAACCATTCATCCATTTAACATGCATTACGCAATACGAGGTCGTCATTTAAAAAGCAGGAGTGACGGGGACAAGCTCTTATTTTTGGCGTGAAAACGATCAGAGCCTACTAAACACGCATTGAAATATTAATATATTGTGCAATGATGGATCCCTGGCTTCTCCTCGTGTTGCGGAAGTGAATTAACGCGACGTCACGTACATGATATTTACGTTTTACTTCATGGATAAATTCTCGACCTGCGAAGCATAATTTGTGATAATATTGGGTAAATACCTTTATTTATCATTTAAAATGCAATTAAAATATCAAACTCGTTTTCGCGCTAAAAACAAGTGCCTCTTCCCTTCACTTCCGCCTTTCTAAATTGCAACCACGTGTTGCGACCACGTGTTGACGATCTTAAGAAATTGACAGAAATGCCTTCACCCGGGGATCGATTTTAATTGCGTTTTAAATGGTTTGATGGTTTTGTTCTGTTCTCGAACAATTTGGGTTAATACCTTTATTTATCATTTAAAACGCAATTAAAATCGATCCACGTGTGAAAGCATTTCTTTCCAAGCGGGAAGACACGACTCAAAGCAGTGGAAACAAAGACGTATTGCAAAACTGTGAACGCTGATAATTGGAATCAGTGAGAACAAAGTCAAAACAAAGCGTTTCGAATAATAGACCAGTAATATTGGGTAAATACCTTTCTTTATCATTTAAAACGCAATTAAAATCAATCTGTTGCGACTAATATTCGTTATTTCGAAAATATGAAGATCGTATTTACGTTTTACCGTAATTACTCGAGTATAAGACTGTTAAACCGACCCGCTATGTCCGATATTCGTTATTTCGAAAATAAGAATGTTCGTAATGAAAACTCATAGTGTCGTAATTTTTTGGCTTAAATCCTAGTCCACAGGTTGCTCTCGTGTATAAGTCGACCCCCTAAACATTAACTAAGAGTTTTTGGAAAAAAACCTCGACTTATACTCGAGTAAATACGGTAAATAGTCAGATTTTATCTCGCATATCTTGTCTTTTGGTGGATAATAGATACATCCTTGTTGGCTCAGGCCTTTCTTTTCCGTTTATGGGAAGGTCACTTAAGAGGCACTATTACTTTATCATCAACTTTTCCAATTCACCTTAATTCATTTTAGTTCATTAAAATAACTACCGGTATCTTTGTTTATTTAACAAGAGTCACTCAAATATTGCTTCAATATTTTTGTGGATACAGAAAAGAAAAAAAACCCTTATATTTATACTTGCCTTCGAGGGTGGCCCTGGTTGCGAGTCCTTCTTTAGCATATCTAGCATGTATGCGACCATGGTTTTTGGCTGACTGGCTGCAGGCAGCTAGTACATCTGCACCCAGAAACAGGGGCAAGTCACAACTCTGTAACAGCAAAATACAGGGCATTTAGAATTAGCTGTGAAAACAATGATAAAAAAAATATTTTAGATAATTAATTACAATAAAATATTACACGATTTTGCACCTGACATATAGTAGCAAGTTACACAAAATTAAGGTTTCCAATGGTGTAACTTTGTCTAAAACTGACAGAGCAGTATTTATCTTTACTTTTCTTTCCCAAACTGGTATTTCTGTATGGCCATATTGTAATAATGACTTTATGTAGAAAACAAAGATGAAATCTTTATATTAGAGTTTTTTGTAACACAGATGGTTCCTTTTTTGACAAGCATTGCCGACAGGCAATGCTTGTAAAAAACATAGGCATCAGAGATGCATCAACCCTCAGCCCTGGTAACTCATTGCACAACATTCGCTCCACACAATATTTGTGAACAAAACGTCACTGCACCAAGGCAAATTGATGCAGGGGTAAAAAAAAACCATAAAATCTACTTCCTTTGATAGCTTAGGTGTGTCAAGTATCATGAAACTGTCATCATTTACTCTAGAATTATTGAGATGGGCCGATGACCTTGAAAAGCAGGTTAAGGTCACCGTCCATCAAACTCATCTGGAGTCTTCCCAGATTCTTATGTGTGTCAATTTTCATGAAGCTGCCATTATTTGCTCTTAAGTTATTGCAATGACGTGGATTTGACATGATTGTCCCTGTGACCTTGAAAAGTAGGTGAAGGTCATGTTCCATCAAGAGAAGTCTGAGGTCTTCACCAGATGCTTATGTGTGTCAAGTCTCATAAAGCTGCCATCATTCGTTCTCGAGTTATAGCAATGATAGGGATTTCACATAATTGTCCCTGTGACCTTGAAAAGTAGGTGAAGGTCATGTTCCATACAGAAATGTCTGAGGTTTTCATCAGATGCTTATGCGTGTCAAGTTTCATGAAGCTGCCATCATTTGTTCTCGAGTTATCGCGATGACAAGGATGATTTCACATAATTGTCCCTGTGACCTTGAAAAGTAGGTGAAGGTCATGTTTCATAGAAAAAATCTGAGGTCTTCACCAGATGCTTATGTGTGTCAAATCTCATAAAGCTGCCATCATTCGTTCTTGAGTTATTGCGATTCTTGGGATTTCACATAACTGTCCCTGTGACCTTGAAAAATAGGTCAAGGTCGCCGTCCATCGAACTAGTCTGAGGTTTTCACCAGATGCTTATGCGTGTCAAGTTTCATGAAGCTGCCATCATTCGTTCTTGAGTTATTGTGATTCTTGGGATTTCACATAACTGTCCCTGTGACCTTGAAAAATAGGTCAAGGTCACCGTCCATCGAACTCGTCCGAGGTTTTCACCAGATGCTTATGCGTGTCAAGTTTCATGAAGCTGCCATCATTCGTTCTTGAGTTATTGTGATTCTTGGGATTTCACATAACTGTCCCTGTGACCTTGAAAAATAGGTCAAGGTCACCGTCCATCGAACTCGTCCGAGGTTTTCACCAGATGCTTATATGTGTCATGTTCCATCAAGAGAAGTCTGAGGTCTTAACCAGATGCTTGTGTGTGATGCTTATGCCTATAAAGATTTATGAAACTGCCATCATTTGTTCTTGAGTTATCGCGATGACAAGATGATTTCACATAATTGTCCATGTGACCTTGAAAAGTAGGTGAAGGTCATGTTTCATAGGAAAAATTCTGAGGTCTTCACCAGATGCTTATGTGTGTCAAATCTCATAAAGCTGCCATGATTCGTTCTTGAGTTATTGTGATTCTTGGGATTTCACATAATTGTCCCTGTGACCTTGAAAATTAGGTCAAGGTCGCCATCCATCGAACTAGTCTGAGGTTTTCACCAGATGCTTATGCGTGTCAAGTTTCATGAAGCTGCCATCATTCGTTCTTGAGTTATTGTGATTCTTGGGATTTCACATAACTGTCCCTGTGACCTTGAAAAATAGGTCAAGGTCACCGTCCATCGAACTCGTCCGAGGTTTTCACCAGATGCTTATATGTGTCATGTTCCATCAAGAGAAGTCTGAGGTCTTAACCAGATGCTTGTGTGTGTCAAATCTCATAAAGCTGCCATCATTCGTTCTTGAGTTATTGTGATTCTTGGGATTTCACATAACTGTCCCTGTGACCTTGAAAATTAGGTCAAGGTCGCCATCCATCGAACTAGTCTGAGGTTTTCACCAGATGCTTATGCGTGTCAAGTTTCATGAAGCTGCCATCATTCGTTCTTGAGTTATTGTGATTCTTGGGATTTCACATAACTGTCCCTGTGACCTTGAAAAATAGGTCAAGGTCACCGTCCATCGAACTCGTCCAAGGTTTTCACCAGATGCTTATATGTGTCAAGTTTCATGAAGCTGCCATCATTTGTTCTCGAGTTATCACGATGACAAGATGATTTCACATAATTGTCCATGTGACCTTGAAAAGTAGGTGAAGGTCATGTTTCATAGAAAAAATTCTGAGGTCTTCACCAGATGCTTATGTGTGTCAAATCTCATAAAGCTGCCATGATTCGTTCTTGAGCTATTGTGATTCTTGGGATTTCACATAATTGTCCCTGTGACCTTGAAAAATAGGTCAAGGTCGCCGTCCATCGAACTCATCCGAGGTTTTCACTAGATGCATATGTGTGTCAAGTTTCATGAAGCTGCCATCATTTGTTCTAGAGTTATCGCGATGACAAGATGATTTCACATAATTGTCCCTGTGACCTTGAAAAGTAGGTGAAGGTCATGTTTCATAGGAAAAATTCTGAGGTCTTCACCAGATGCTTGTGTGTTTCAAATCTCATAAAGCTGCCATCATTCGTTCTTGAGTTATTGTGATTCTAAGGATTTCACATAATTGTCCCTGTGACCTTGAAAAATAGGTCAAGGTCGCCATCCATCGAACTCGTCCGAGGTTTTCACCAGATGCATATGTGTGTCAAGTTTCATGAAGCTGCCATCATTTGTTTTTGAGTTATCGCGATGACAAGGATGTTCACTACAGACATACAGACATACAGACATCCATACATACATACCCACGCCAGGAGTACTGCAATACCCTCAGCCTGATTACATCAGGGGCTGAGGGTAAAAAAGAACTATCTGTGTTATTCTGTGATCGGTACGATCATGGGAAATGCGTATTCATTTCCTGTGGTTTGTGATTCGGTTTTTTCTGTGGTCATTATTGTTAAAGCAACTGACGCCACTGTGGAGTGTTCGTCGTCTGCTTGCGAAATATTCCAATTCACGCATGCGTCCGGCGAATGAATACATATCTAAAAGAAGTGAACAAAAGAAAAGAAGTGCGTCATGTAAACAAAGCAGAATATTCAAAACGATGTCATCGTGTTTGCCCATCGTTTCATTAATTATCTCCTTAAAATGCTTTCCAATCGCTAGAGCAAGGAATTTTCAGTAAGTTTAGTTCAAATTTGGTCTTTGTCGATGGGTGATTGGAGAACTACTAAAGTTTACCGCCTCGACAAAGCCAATAAGCATCCCGCCGAAATGACAACATCGTCATCGTCCATCGCTGCACAAAATTATCCCTTTAAATTGCTTGGAAATGCTTCCCAATTGCTAGAACAAGGAATTTTCAGTAAGTTTAGTTCAAATTTGGTGTAAATCGGACAATTATAGAACAGAAATGACATGCAAAAGTCTGAACGATGATTTGCGGTAGCGCCTGAGCGATAATAGAGCAACTTACGTAATCGGGCCTGAAAAGGTACATCTTTGCATACAGTAGTGCTAAAAAAAATCGTTCATATACCAAATTAAATGTTTTTAAAAGATGAATAAAAATAATTTCAACTACCCCATCAGTTTGCAATGATTGTTAGTTTAAATGTATTTTGTTGTTTGTTGTAATTTTTGTTTTGTTTGTTGTAATTTTTGTTTTGTTTATTGTAATTTTTGTTTTGTTTATTGTAATTTTTGTTTTGTTTGTTATTTTTTTCCCATCCGTGTTACATGTGGAACACCACTTTTTCTTGTTGAGAGATTTTTAGAGCTCAGACACATTTTCAAAGGAACTATAACATGGAGGCTTCAAAACTGATGATTTCAAGACTTAGCTACCGTAGATACATTTTGACAATTGTCACACAAGGTGTCAACAATAATAGTAGACTTGGCTACAGCCAGATTCCTTAATGCAATAAATATTACATTGGTTGATATGCGAACTTATTCTATTTCTGACGAGTCCCGGGAACCCGCTGGTTTCTAATGTATTGGAACCGTCCCGGTTCTTTCTTCTTGAACCGATTTTTTTCTTGTAACCGGTACTGTACTAACCTACAGTATTATCTATTATAATCAGTGTTGAGCCCTGAGGTTCCCCCACTTGACCACATGCCTGTAGGCCAGTGTAGGGTAATTAAGTTACAAGAGGCTGGGGCATAGAGAACCGCATCAGTTTGTTCTCACTGCACGTGCTGGTCAATGACGTCATGTCAATGGTTGGCACGTGCACGAGGCGATTACGTAACGCAAATATGATGTACTTCAAGAGATGAAACAAGTTTTTCAGGAATCTCCCGCCGTAGAGTATACAGAGCATTATGAACGGTGTGCTTTGGACAGCAGACGCAGAATACAAAGACAAAACAATTCCAGAGAAAAATATTCCAAAAAATTAAATATATTCCATGTTTTTGCCAACTTTCTTGGCTGCAGAAAATTCAGATCACTTTTGTGCCCGGAAGTCAGCCTACACACGTGCATGCTAAATTTTGATTGGTGAGTTCAACACTTTTGAATGATGTGGGTATTGTTTTGATTGACCTCTCGTGAAAATGTATTGTGACGTTACATAACTCCTTCAGCTACCAATTACTTCCGGGCACCAAAGTGATCTGAATTTTTTTCATAGCCCTTTTGTAGACTTTGAACCAGATTAAACAAACTTTTGCAAAATCTTTTTGGGAAACTGCAAACATGGAACCAAAGATAATTCATTTTAGAAGATGGCCAGATACAAATTTGGAAGCAAAGCAGTCGTTTGCACAGTTTACAACATCATCTGCCTCCAAAGGTTAGGAATTGCTGAGATTTTTGTTTCCTCTCTTGATATATTACCATATTTGCGTACGCATCGGTATCGCTGCACGTGCACGGGCTGTGAGAGGCTGGAAGCTAATGCGGTTCTCTATGGGCTGGGGTGTGCTACTGGGCCCCATACTGTGACCCACACCCAGCATTCAGGTGTCAGATCTTATACATTGATGCAACATGAGTTGTTTAGAGTGTAGCATCATGTGAAATTGAGAAATATTTGCCACAAGTGTTTGTAGTAAACATTACAAGAAGTGTGTGTTTTCTTTGATATGTTTGAATGCATATTGCCAGTGAAGTTGTGAGTACTGTTTGTATATTAATTACTGAGATAACAAGCCCCTGTGGATTGTAAGTCTGCAGCTCCACTACCCCAGTCACCAAGGCCTGTAGATAGGCTTCAGACAGGACTATTAGGGATAATTAATACAGTATTCTTTAAGGACCAATGGAAGTTACCTTCCAGTATCTCATAAGTTGATTTTAAACTCGAGTAAGTTGGCCACGAGGGTAAGCCCTGGGCATATAAACAAACAACATTGTCACCTTTGCAACTTACTCTTTTAATGTCACTGACATAGAATAAATTTGGAGGTCTGTGATAAACGAATCTGACTGTTCTTCCACCCAACTTCACTGATGCCAACTTCACGTAATCCACCATTTCTGAAATGCCACCTGGTGTTGAAAATCTTGAAGCTTTGCTTTGATTTTAACCCATTTGTGACAGTTTATAAATTTCAAACGTCATGCACATATTTTTTTTAAATAAAAAGTATGCGTCTAAATCATTTTGTATCAGAAAATTATGGACTGTAATATTTGTTGAGGATGTAATTTATGCGGGACAGTTTTGCGGGAAAAGATGGCAGATTTGTTTGGAGACCCTTCTTTATTTGCAGAATTCAACAAGGTGAGGGACAAAAGCGACAAAATTCTATTAGAGAAATTTAACGAAGAACCTTCTTCGTCGAATGGCAGAATAAAAGGTGTAGAGATTGACGAAGAAGGCCGACAACATATTAGATTTTCAATCGGCTCAGAAGAGGGTGATGCGTCTTTGGTGAGCGATAATGAGGAGAACAATTCAGACGATGTAGAAAGTGAAAGTGAATCTGACTCAAGGCATTCATATGCCGAAGAAAACTCAACCGCGCCAGATGAAAAGGAACGCATTAGTGAGCAGCCACCTGAGCCAACGATAGGGAAGAAGATCCAGTATGACGAGTTTGGAGACTGGCACTATATCAAAGACAATTCCCCAGATGCAGAAAGAATAAGAGAACTGGAAGCAGAAAATATCCTTGTTTGTTTTGTTTGCATTTATTTGCACTTGGTTCGTTGTCATCATATCTACTGAGGTATTCTTCAATAGTAGTCAAAGTCTGAGTTTCCGTACACATGGATTGAGTTTTTGTGTTGTTTGAATGGATGAACAATTGACACAGGAAAACAACTGACACTTGATCAATGTGTAGGAAAATAAGTCTCATGAAATCTCAGAGAAGGCCATTTAACTCTGAAGACCTAAATTAACCTTTCACAATAAACTCAGTCCATGTTCATATAAAATAGTTGAATAATTAAATATTTACATTATCATGGATGCAGTCCATAAGTGATTGTTAACTCCCTCTAGTTAAAATTCATGTGGACGTGACGTGATGATTTCATCAATGACAAAACAGTTTGAATGTAATTGTGTTTTTGGAATTGAATTTTATCTGTATAATTTGATGTAACATCAGTCATTTTGTCTGTGTTAGAAAATTATTTTGACATACATTATATCACTATTATTCAAAAGACATCCTTTTGTACCTCTAGTCATCGTCAAAATAGACTTGAAATCCAGTGTTTGGAGACACACCACGCACTGCCATCCAGTTTAACTCATGACTCCAGTAGAACTCGACTTCCGGGAACTGGTTTTCAACAAGCCATGCATTTCTCTCATCATGACTTGGACTCTTCTGAATGCCATTTCATGTTGTCAAGCATAATGTTGGGTAAAAAATTGAGGAAAAAATGCTACAGATAACACCCATGCATGGTGTTTCTGGAAACACTGAATTTCAAGTCTATTTTGATGGTGGATATGGGTATAAGTACTTCTTTAAATTTTAAACAAATTTGTAAGTGATGTAATTGATAATTATTGCCATTATCAAGCCTGATGATTTCTTAACCAGTCAAACTTAAAAGATTGAGACGCTGCTGCAGGGTTACAGATCCAACAATGTAAGAAAGTTGCTTAAATGTGACATTAAATTTCATTTTTGTATTTTAAATTCCTTGAAATATTTATATGAATAGTGCATTTAAAGAATCTAAGAATATGCTTTCCACATGTTTTCTGAAAGAGTTGTTTGTAGTGAGCAGATGGTATCAATTTTCAATCTGTGTGATTAACAAAACAGAATAAACAGTGTTTTAATGATAGGTAAATTAATAATTAACTTTTTATACATTTTTAGACAGTTTGATGACGAAGAAGGACCAGCTCTACAATTGATATTTATGAATCATAACTTTTCAAGGTATTTTCATTTCCAAATGTTGATCTTTTAATAGTTAAAATCTTTAAGTTGTATGAAAAATACAAAACATTCTCTGTAAAAAAATCTCATCATCTGCAATTCTCATGTTTTTAGGTATTCCTAAAAATTCCTTTCTGTCCTTTCTTATTAGAGTTTTAAAATTCTTTTATTAGAAATTGGTGTGAGTTTTTTTATTCCCCGCTTTACTTAAGTTTGTTGTAGGGCCTGTGTCTTTATTTTCATTGTTTCTGATTTCTCTTTCACAATACAGAAAATATAAAGCTGATATTGAAAGGTTTATCAATGAGTTACTGGAGAGAGACTCTACAGAAGCAGATGAGGAGCTGCCTTTGATAAGCAACAAAGCCACAAGTGTTTGTCTCTCTCAGCGAAATCATGACATTTCTCGTCCAGAAGAGAGGATTAGGCACCTCAATACAGCAAATGTAAGTTATCCATTTCCACATCTTCATAAACTAATATTGTCACACTACAGAGATGATTCAGTTCCAGATCTATATATATAAATGCCTTTTCAAATAAAGAGCATGATGAAAATGATTTTTTGTCATCTTATGTTACATTCTTTTTCAGGCCCTGGGTTGTACACGTTTCTATCGGGAGTTTAGCGTGGATGTCATGGGTTGGCCACTTGTGGACTATCATCATGCACTAACTGATGGCTGGGAAATACCAAAGTATCCTTAAAACAACAAGAGTTTCACTTAATGTACTGTATTAAATTAACACACACACTATAAAACTGAGCTGGTGCAGTTTGTTTGATAAAAACATTTTAAACCTTATTTCAGTCTCAGATTTTAGCACTAGCCCGTTGTCCCAGACTAATAGAAACGCTGTACACTTTGATTCAGGCCAGTGCAAATATCCATTTACAAGCCCAACTGTCAAAAGTATTTGGTTCAGGCTGTTATTCTCTTGTGTTTTAATAAAATTATATCAAAGCCAAAAAAATAAAAATTCTCAGTCATGCATTCAAAATTCTTTTTCAGTAACCTTGTGTTTATAGTTAAATTATGAAAGGATAATTTTCATAACAGATAAGATATGAACAGATCTACCAGGTGGCACTTCCCAAGGTGGAGGAAGAGGAGGATGAAGATGCTCCTCCAAAACAAAAGAGGTCAGCACTTTCACATTCCTTCTCCAACAAAACTTTTCAAAATCATCTGAAACTAAGATATGCTAAAAAATGTTCATGAAATAATTTGTAAACAAGACAATTTATCATGTAATATTATGGACAGGAACATAAGGATATGATAACTAATTATTTATTTTCAGACCAAAGGCATCATGTTTCAACTGTGGAGGAGATCACATGATTGGAGACTGTCCAGAACCAAAAGATTTCAAGAGGATTTCTGAGAACAAGAGGGAATTCCTTGATGCAATGGCAGCTTTTTCAGGACCCAAACAAGTGTATGTTCAAATATATTTTTCTTTATCAGATTTTTAATCCAAATGCTCACTTGTTTCAAGTCTGATAAGGTTCCTTTTGTTCTTTTTATATAGTTTACAGAATTTACACAGCATATCACAGACAGTTCTAATGCGCTTATGTTATAATGCACTTATTATATAATAATTATGTTACATTGAGATTGCTTCAGATTTAAAAGTTGATTTTTCCCTGGGTATAATATTTTTATTATTGTAGGCGTTACCATGCAGATGTAGACCCAAGATTTAGACACTTCAAACCTGGAGTAATCAGGTAAATTGTAGCTTCTGCCACCTTTTTCATAATCTTTTTAATTGTTATCAATCATTGTACTAGCTTTGAGTATCTAGATTTTTCTTGAGCATTAGACAAAAATCTTCCAGTTGAGAAATTGCTATTTCTTCATTTGGAAGTTTCCTGGATTTCTACATTGTATTATAGTTGACAATATTTGCTTGTTTAAAGCTTGAGTAACACCTACACAATGTCATGCAATGCAGAAAATATATATTTATCATTTTACTAGACTGGCTGATTGGATGCAAATATACTTTATGTCTTGGAACATATATAGATAAAAAAGTTGAATGGGCTTTGTTTAATATTTCAGTGATGAGTTGCGTGAAGCAATGGGCTTGCGGTCGAACCAGCTCTCACCATTTATATATCAGATGAGGATATGTGGATATCCGCCAGGATGGCTGGAAGATGCAAAATGTGAAACATCAGGGCTCTCCATGTATGACAAAGGGGGCAAAGGTCGGTGACATTGATATTGATATGCGTCATCAGTCAAAAAAATGTCTTGCCTATCAATGGGGGCAGTATCATATTAAGGGATAGATGTCTATCATAAATTGAAGGTTTGAACTTAACCTTGGCACCATGACCTTGGCCTAACAAGACCTTGGCCTAACAAAATTTGTCTGATTTACTTACTTAGACATGTCAAGAGGGGCAACATTTGGTGATATTCTTGTATTTTAGAAGATTTGACCTTTGAGAATGATTTAAAAAGTATTGTGGGGGGACAAATGTCCTTTTATTTAGCCTTGGCCTTAGCCTCATAATAGTATTCATAGGTGATTATTCATACCCCATGATTGACATGTATCAAGCAAAGAGGCCATGAATTTTCTATCTCCTCTAATACCAATTTGTAAAGATTTTCTTTCCTTTGCCCTTTCAATTTGGAACTTACCAAATTCCACATAGAGTGAGAGCAATTATATGATCATTGAATATTCTATTTATACAAAACAAGTTATATATTACCCTCCAAAAATATAGTGTAATTTCTTTACCTTATTATTAAT
Organism: Amphiduros pacificus; assembly: GCA_949316495.1. NCBI lineage: Eukaryota > Metazoa > Annelida > Polychaeta > Phyllodocida > Hesionidae > Amphiduros > Amphiduros pacificus. The sequence continues at coordinate 39,571,436 of OX439001.1, read as the reverse complement.
TTTGTTAACAGAGGTGAACATTGAAGGAGATGAAATAGAGGACGGAGAATTGGATGTGGGTGTTGTACAAAAAGGTATGAGTAGACACTGCCTTAGAAAAGTCTGGATTTAATTTCAATTTCACCATTATTTGTTAGGGTAAAACAAAATAAACGAGCTTAAGTGCTCTTTAAAATTCAGTCAAATTCTACAATATGTTGATAAGGTTTAATACACTTTCTGTGTTTGACGTGAAGCCAGATTTTATTGTTGAATTTGTATTTTTACAGATGAATATGATTTATCTCGTCTGGTAGAATACCCAGGATTTAATGCACCAATGCCTGAGAGTGTAATAGATGTAAGTTACCTTCTTAATTCTTCAAATAGATATACACAGAAAACTTGGGAACATGATCACTTTATAAATAGGATATAAATACAGAAAATAGAAATAGAAAATAAATACAGAAAATGATTCCAGCAAAAAATATAATTAGTATGAAGCTTTGACCTGTATAGCAGTTGCTTTTCTTCCACCAGGAATCAGACAAGCTGGGGATGCCTCCATTGCAGAGGTCTCAGATGAAGGACGTTCTCGAGAGTTACCTCACTCCAAAGGTGAGTAATCTGAATGGATCTTGTAATAACCTTACATTGGAGATTTTAAATAAAAGAAGTTATTTTCCTCATTAGTTGCAATCTTGCCCAACCAAACTACATATTATCAAGTAATAAGAACTACAATGACCAGCAACTGAATGGTCTTGTAGATATTGCCTGCCAAAGGTAGCGTCCACCACGTGACCCTATACCGTTGCTAGGGAACAACAATGCCCTGCTGAGACAAAAATGATATCCCCCCTCTCATGGCTCCCATATTTCATATACCTTATATCATAGGGTTACATTAAATTTCCATCCGGTCATGTCTGAGATGACATCACAAGGATTATCCTACTAGGAAATTGACACATATAATACTGGCTCTCAGATATCCCAGATAAAACATTTTCTTGATATGATCTTCCTAAATAAAAATGAGAACTCAAAAGAATTTTTTAACATATTTCCCAATTTTTCATTAAAATATGTTTGGACTATATGCCAAATAACTTGTATTAAATTAACTTAGACAGAAAGGAGGAATGATTCTGCTCAAGATACTAGTGTTTCCTGCATTCTTGGCAAACTCTATTCAAACTTTGCCCTATTATGTCATGAAATTAAATCTTCCTAATTCTAGACTACTAAACATTATATGTAAAAAAAGATTAAACTCTTGTAAATTTGGAAATTTTGTTTCATCCCATGTATTTGAGGCTGGGGGTAGTATATTTTTACTGAATCAAATTTATGCATATAATTATTCATGCAGCAACCATTATCAAATCGCAAAAGGCGTAGAAATGGAGAATCTGCCCATGGTGGAAAACGAGCAAAGCAGGAACAGCAAGCAGTGGACATGGATATCTCAGTGGGAGATGGTAAAGGTGAGGTACTATAGATCTCTGAAGATCAGAGGAACATTCTTGTTGATGCTTGGTATCTTGGCAAAGGTGAAGCACTTTAGATCTCTGAAGGTCAGAGGAACATTCTTGTTGATGCTTGGTATTTGGTAAAGGTGAAGCACTTTAGGTCTCTGAAGATCAGAGGAATATTCTTGTTGATACTTGGTGTTTGGTAAAGGTGAGGCACTTTAGATCTCTGAAGATCAGAGGAACATTCTTGTTGATGCTTGGTGTTTGGTAAAGGTGAGGCACTTTAGATCTCTGAAGATCAGAGGAAAATTCTTGTTGATGCTTGGTGTCTGGTAAAGGTGAGGTACTATAGATCTCTGAAGATCAGAGGAACATTCTTGTTGATACTTGGTATCTTGGCAAAGGTGAAGCACTTTAGATCTCTGAAGGTCAGAGGAACATTCTTGTTGATGCTTGGTATTTGGTAAAGGTGAAGCACTTTAGGTCTCTGAAGATCAGAGGAATATTCTTGTTGATACTTGGTATCTTGGCAAAGGTGAGGCACTTTAGATCTCTGAAGATCAGAGGAACATTCTTGTTGATGCTTGGTATTTGGTAAAGGTGAGGTACTTTAGATCTCTGAAGGTCAGAGGAACATTCTTGTTGAAGCTTGGTGTCAATATTGTAAGGACCTCTTGCTAATCCTATGAATGATATAAGCACTAAAATATTATAAAATTGCTTCTATGGTACATATAAAAACATGATTGAGAGATACAACCTTTAAACTTCGACCAATAATTAAAAGTAATCTACAGAGAGAGCCTTTTAAATATTATTATATCTAGATATTCTGTGTATTTTGGTTAGATTTGACATAGATTTTTTTTTTATATCAGATGGTGAGATCGTTGTGATGGAGGGCAGAGCAGAGTCGGCCAGTCCGGGTTCTACTCAGCCAATGTCGCGGTCAGAAAGTGTGGACCTTGATGACCTGGAGGAACAGAGGCGACTCCTGGAACAACAGTTAGCAGACGCTGAATCTTCCGAGGTTGAATTAGTCGTAAAGGACGCTGTGGAGGGAGATACAGGAGAAGATTTACCCCCATTACCTGACACGCCTGTAGCCAGTAGTAAACCACCCTTACCTTTAGATACACCACCTGTCACCCCTCAGAGTGAGTCTAGGAACCCAATACTACACTCCACACCATATGATAACAAGCCTTCCCTTACACACAATGTATCCAGCCAGTCTTTAGGGGCAGATCCTGGTACACCTCTTGCCATGCGGACCACGGGCAAGAAAGTCTCTCTCCCTGATGCCAGCAAGTTCTCAGCAGATATGGAAGATGAGATTCCATTTGAAAATCTCCCTAATGCTACAGGAACTTTTGAGCGTATGAGGAAAATAATAGGTAAGATAAGGACAAACAAGTCATAATGTCTTCACTTTCACCAAACTTTAGACTCGTGTCAAATTTAGTTTGGTATCCAGATGTACGAAAAGTATAGAAATGTAAATTTGATTTAAATAGAATTTATATTCCATGTTCAATTTATGTTCAAGTGTAGGGTTTTGTTTTATGATGAGAAATTTGAGTTTTATTGACCAAATTTATAAGAGAAATTTTAAAATTAAATTTTAACCATTATGTGTAAAGTATTTTACAGGTTTTATGTATTTTATGTATATTTGGATATAAGTTGGGATAAATTTGATGTATCATGATTATCACATTACCTTTAAAGAACACAAATCAAATTTCAAATACATGATTATCTGACACGAATATTGTTGGGATTCATCTCGTGCTCACTACGACAGCATGGAATATAACAGTTCTGCTGGTCATTTCTGTTTCCTATCCAGGCATATACAAAGATTGAAATGCAAAACAGTTTTTAAAGATAAAAAAATCAAAACAGTCAGACTTTTTCCAAGACCAAAAAAATTGTAAAAATTTTATAATCTGCTTGATGCTCAGACAGTCACTGCCTTTCTAGAATACATGTAAGTAGTTGTAATTTTTTTTTGTTTAGAATATTTGTAATATTGTCACTAATGAAAATATTGTAACATTATTCTCCATGTGTAAATTGCAGATACATGTTTGGAGGTCTGTCATATGTATATATTAAATTCAAAATTGTGTATGTATTGCACATTTCAGGAATATAAAAATTTGACTGAGTGGAAAACTTAAAGGATGAAATCCTAAATGTTAAGTTCTCACCCGTTTTTGCAAATTTGTATTTTTGTAAGATGTCTGATATTAAAAAAGGGTACAAATGATTGAGGCAGCAAAAAACTTACTCTGAAGATTTTTTTTTACAATATATATCATAAAAATGTAAAAACAATGTCACAAAAACAGGCAGAGTCCAGTTTTACACATTTCATTGGTTTGTATCGGTATGGAAAAATAGGACAAATATATATTATACTATTTACCATAGTCCCATTTATAGGATATATTTACCATATTTTGGCAGCTCTCATATATGAATGTTTCCTTGCATCGCTAATCAGACAATATAGGATCACAGAAAAAGGCAAAATACACAAAGCTTATGTATCTTCTTGTTATCAGAGAATTTCTATGTACTCCAGCTCATTGTAATGACATGCCTGGAAATTGTAGTCTAGTTTCCTTTGTTTATACTTCAGGGTTTGGATATTGGTAATTTAATTTGAGATATTGAGATGGTTGGTTAATGTTAAATACAGTGTTATCTAGGAGGACAATCAAATATATTCTTTGTCCTGGAGGTCAAAATTAAATTTGAAATGTCACAAATTTGTTGTATTATAGGTTGAAACTGCATTGAATAAAAGAAGGGGTGAATCAGTGGTAGAATTGAAAACAAGTTACATACATTCACTAGGTTTATGCTGATTTTTTTCGGGAATATTAATATATCTTCTGAGAAGGCATATCAGACTACAGTCTATCATTTTGCTTTATGAATACAATCAAACTAACTTTTGCCTCAGGTATTAATCATATATAAGCATGTTTAACAGACTCCTACAGACAGATTCAGCCTCATGATTAAAAGTCAGACGATATATAAAAAAATCAGTACAAAAGGAAATGTGGATATCAATGACCACCTTATTTGGATGATTACTTGAGAAGAAACTGCTCGAAATATATTTGGCCCAATTTTAGATGGCAATCATAGTGATTCTAACCTTAGTAATTCATTGAACGGAAAAATACTGTGTTTTATGCAAGATTTGTACATGGAAAATATATATCTACCTCAGAAATAGGATGTTAACTGGTATCCATGGTAATTAGATATACCGGTATGCAATATTTTCACATGTTTATACATTTTGCATAAGGAAAATTGTGCAGAATAATAGGAATCGTTACAAATTCTGAATTATTACTCGGTGCAGATTTGTTTGATATATATAGATTATGCTTTATTAGATTTGTCAAATAGTTCTAGTGGAGGTGTATATCTGGTGTGATCTGTTCTAGCTATGTGGAGTGAATGAGCATTAGTGTGGTTTATATCATACAGGGATATTGCTGGGAATTTGTGGTTTACTATATTTAAGATATTGTAGGCCGCGCCATGCTGAGGCTGCAAGTGTTCAAATTCTTGTCACAGCTGTCACTCCTGACTGATTTGCGAGACTTTTTACAAATGCTAGCATTTTTCTTTGTGACATAAGCAATCAAATTGACCACATAATATCATATGAATCAGATAATTGTTCAAACATGAAATTGTGCACTGATTTTGAAGAAAAAAATATCCAAATCATTTTTGAGTGATAAACTTATTTACGTCAAATATCTCTGTCTACTCTTCTGTAAAGTGTCATCAAAGAGGTTCTGATTGGTAAAATGGCATCGTGGCTGAATGACATTAGCTTTTGATCATTTTCCTTTGACAAATGCCAAAATGATGTCAAACGGCTGTAAGCTGACATGATCTCTACAGATAGTGCAACTTCCATGTCTTATTGTAAATTATACTTTTATTGTGTACAATTTCAATTACATCACAATGTTTATAGTTCATATGCTTTTAATATACCAAATTATAGGATAAATGCATGATACATTTAAGTACTAAAAAAGCCTGAGTTTATCCCAATGCAAATTGTTAAAGTAAAGATTATATTCTGCTAACTCAAAGCATCCTGCAGTTTAACCATCTGTCCTATATAATGGGATTGCTTTATCAAGCCACTTATTACAGGATTTATTTACCCTTACATCTAAGGTGTGAACAGCATGTATGAGATCATTTTAGTTCGTTGTAAAATGCATTGGGTCTTCTTTGATAAGAATTAATATTGGATCTTCGAGAATCTTTGAAGTATATTTCAAATCATGGACTGTACATAACATAATGAGATATGACATGTAATAAAATTTTATATATGCAATTTCTTTCTTTTTATCTTTTCTAAACTTGCCAAATTGAACATTGAGTTGTGAATGTAAACTATAAGACACCATTCGAGGATTTAATGGAATTTAAATGAATGATATAATTAGTAAAATTATATATATATATATATATATATATATATATATACATTGGTTAAAATAATTGCCCTTGCCTCCCACCATTGTCTCGATTGCCATGTATGTTTGGATGTTCGTTTGGATAAACTGGATGTTCGTGCGGTGCTCATAGTATTATTATTAAGATATACGGTAGGTTTATAAATACACACAAAATCAAATCTCGCTCGATCTCTCTCAGAGAGAGAGAGAGCGAGAGAGATGTATCTTTTAGTGTCATTCCATCCAGCGACCTTGACCTAGTAGAAATGTACAATGTAGGCCCAGGCCCATATAGACCCACTGCCTTATAGACCCACTGTGTCATCTGTAATTACCTGGGCTTTGGTAAACGCTGTATCTGAATTATACTGAAAAGAGCGTGATATCTTGGGAGTCCAAAGCAGACTTCTCACCTTCAGACTCTGCTCTCATCATGGGTTTGCCCAACGTTGGCAACAATTTGTATTTAAGACCGGATTCCAACGATACCTTGTGAGAGACCATTCTGCTGTCAAAATATGGACATCACAGTACCTATGTGTATCAGAAAGTGGAGTACCGTATGTATTGGAGTATTCACATTTGCAACAACACCTAAACAAAATCCAAGAGTGAGCAGATGAGATTTTAAGTTTTCACTGAAGAAAACAGTGTTCATGCACTTTTGTAATAAACTTGGGATCCACCCAGTTCCTACTGTATACCTGGGATAGTCCTGTTGTCCAAGAAACATAATTTCTTGGTCTGATATTCGACATAAAGCTTTCTTTCATTCCACATGTAAAGTGTGTCAAAAAGAAATGTTAGAAAGCATTAGACCTGGATTGATTGGGGAGCTAATTATGCTACTGTATTATCCCTAATACAGCACACTGGGCTTACTTATATTATCGCCCACCATTAGTTCCGCTGATGGCCACCAGGTGTCATAATGACCAGACATGGTGAAACCAATCTCTGTTCAAAATATTTATATTTTATAGCATATCTTCACCAAAAATTTATCTTTTTGCAGTTTTTTTTTCTCAATAATATCAATATTTTACGATACATACATGTACAATGCCCTTGTCAGTTTTCTAATTTGCTGGTACATTTAGATTTTTTTATACTTGACATGTGTTTTGTATATTTGTTACATGTGTTTTGTATATTTGTTACATGTGTTTTGTATATTTTGTATATGCGTGTGAAAGCATTTCTCTCAAAACGGGAAGACATGACTCAAAGCTATGGAAACAATGAGGGAATGCTCTTTGATCACAGGTTTAACCTTGCATCACATTCACAAGGATTCTGAAGAGCAATACTGTGAATGCTGATAATTGGCATTTTAGCGTTTTTCACACCAATGTCAAAATACCCTTTGATCAGTCATGGAATCCACTCCCTAAATAACTAGCCCTTTCCAAGGATTTTTTGGACTTTAGAAATAGAAATTTTTGAATTGAATTGTTTTTTTGCAAACATAGAAAATATAAAGAATAATGACTTTATACAGAAAACATAGGTAAAATCTTCATATTGGGCTTCTATTTGAGCGATATGCACATCATAACATGTACACATCAGAACATGTAGAATTGAATTGTTTTTTTGCAAACAGAAAATATAAAGAATAATGACTTTACACAGAAAACATAGGTGAAATCTTCATATTGGGTTTCTATTTGAGCGATATGCACATCATAACATGTAGAATTGATTTGTTTTTTTGCAAACAGAAAATATAAAGAATAATGACTTTATACAGAAAACATAGGTGAAATCTTCATATTGGGCTTCTATTTCAGCAATATGCACATAAATAAGTTAAAATCTGTTTGTAAATCACGCATATATCAATCATATTCAAATTTGTAGTTTTCACCATGTGCGATGTGACTTCAATATGGCGGGAGTGAAGGCTGGGCATGCGCAGTACACATGTGACGTAAGAGTTTCAAGCTGTATTGCCATTTCAGACAGGAGGGGCAGTAATTACTGCAATTATTACATGTAATTGTGAGTGCAGCGTTTATCATTGACATTTTTAACATTCTTTAATTTGTTATTTCAATGTTATTATTTATCATAAGTTCTTGCGCGTAAGATTTATTCATCCACATTAACAATAACTTTTATACATACCAATTGGTCTCAGTGTGTCATTTATTCATTCATTCATAGAGGAAGTCGCAAAATCACAAATAGCGTAATTTATAAATCATTCCATCAGTGTTTACCATCGCGCGATCAGTACAGTACAATGTACTTGCTCCTCTCGTCGCTTTAAAGGAAAGAGATATTTTTATGATGTTTAGATAATTATTGGACAAAATTAAAAAGAAAACAACCATGTCTGCGCTTGGGTAAGTATAGACCACACATGTATTCGCATAAACTAACCCCTCCACCCAGCGCAGTGGGGGCTCAAACTCGACCCACTTCCAACAACAACCTCACATTGGGAATACAGCTGAGTTCGGCTGAGTTATGGATGTTTAGGCCGTGATAGGTTTAGGCAGTGCCATACAGCCTAGCATAGCTCTGCACAAATCGTCTTTCAAGGCTTCAACCAACAGTGACACTGGCCGACTTAGTGACTGTCATCGTACATGTCAAGCCATTCTCATCGCTGGTTAATTTAAAGCTTATTTTCCAAAATTGTATGCTTCCAATTCTCCTTCCCGAAAATCCCCAATTATCACTCACACATAGGTGGCGCTACGAATTTCGTGTGGGTCTGTAACTGACAGCTGATAACAAGAAATCACTATTTTGAAGATATCTTAAAAACTATACCATTTATCAGAAAACCGAAAACAGTTTTGAAATCAGTGAGATAATAGAAAGATAGTAGACAACCTTTGGGAGAAATGACGTCGAGATAAACAAAACTTAAGTGTCTTTGATGCATAGTGAGGCAGTCACACCAAGCCAAGGTGACGAGTTGTTCATGTCACTTCTGTCAGGCAATCATATGCTCTCACACTAGTGTCATCCAAAATCATTTGAATTTTATGATCAAAGACCTTTTTTGTCATTGTTTCCCAGCTCAAGCTTTGAAGGGGAATTGTTTGTAGCCTTTGTGTCATCTAAAATTGTTGCTCCGAGGCTCTCAGTTGTCATGTCTTCCTGACAGCTCCGTCCCGATTAACAATCATTTACGATAACAAATATTGTACAGGGCAATACATAACCAACATATTTAGATTCCTAGTGGAATTTTAATACAGATGAAAAAAAAGTTTGTTCAATTTTGTGGATTCTAGTCGAATTAAATGGGAAATCAGTGAGTGCTTCTCAGTACTGTTAATATTTGACTCACCGAAACGTGTGGCGACACCTAGTGGCCGACGGCGTATGACGTACGAGTTTGGAAAGGCAATATATTTATATATGATAATTGATATACTTGTGAGGGACCAGTTTTCCGTCACTGCCAATAGCCACCCATTACAGTTACTAAACTGGAGAGGAGCCTTTTAGGCACTGCCAGTCACGGTCTACTTCATCAGCGGTAACTGGTCCAGTGCGAGTAGCATCTTTGATTTTTTTGTAACATGGGTGGTTCCTTTTTGACAATGATTGCCGAAAGGAGACTGTGTAGTGTTCATTGTTTGCATGCAATAGGTTCTTACATGCGCATGTGCATGCATATGAATATATTCTTGTAACATGTAAACAAAGATAACAGAGTTCAAGAAGTCATCATCGTCGCCCATTGACAAAAGCAAAATTATCAATTAATATTGCTAGAAAATGCCTTCCAAACGATAGAGTATGGAATCCTGAGTAGGGATGGGCCCCGTTAATAATTTAGCGGGACGATACCGATACTTTATAAACGATACCAATACTTGCATGATACTGATACCGATACCTGACAATAGGGCTGCCATACTGTGATGAACAACACACCTGAACTTCACAAACAAAATTGAAAGTGCAAAAAAAAAAACCTTCAATAAAGAACCTATATTGTATTATCCCTAATAGTCCTGTCTGAAGCCTATGTGCAGACCAGGCCTTGGTGACTGGGGTAGTGGAGCTGCAGACTTATAATCCATAGGGGCTTGCCATCTCAGTAATTAATATACAAACAGTACTCACAACTTCACTTGCAGTATGCATTCAAACATATCAAAGAAAACACACACCCCTTGTAATGTTTGCCACAAACACTTGAATATTTCTCAATTTCACATGATGCTACACTGTAAACAACTCCTCGTGTTTGCATCAATGTGTAAGATCTGACACCTGAAGGATGGGTGAGGGTCACATGTGGGTCACAGTATGGTGCCCAGTAGCACACCCCAGCCTCTTGTAACTTAATTGGTTAATTACCCTATATATAAACGATACCAATACTTGCATGATACTGATACCGATACCTGACAATAGGGCTGCCATACTGTGATGAACAACACACCTGAACTTCACAAACAAAATTGAAAGTGCAAAAAAAAAAACCTTCAATAAAGAACCTATATTGTATTATCCCTAATAGTCCTGTCTGAAGCCTATGTGCAGACCAGGCCTTGGTGACTGGGGTAGTGGAGCTGCAGACTTATAATCCATAGGGGCTTGCCATCTCAGTAATTAATATACAAACAGTACTCACAACTTCACTTGCAGTATGCATTCAAACATATCAAAGAAAACACACACCCCTTGTAATGTTTGCCACAAACACTTGAATATTTCTCAATTTCACATGATGCTACACTGTAAACAACTCCTCGTGTTTGCATCAATGTGTAAGATCTGACACCTGAAGGATGGGTGAGGGTCACATGTGGGTCACAGTATGGTGCCCAGTAGCACACCCCAGCCTCTTGTAACTTAATTGGTTAATTACCCTATAGGCATGTGGTCAAGTGGGGGAACTTCAGGGCTCAACACTGATTAAATGATAGATAATACTGTAGGTTAGTACAGTACCGGTTCCAAGAATCGGTTCAAGTAGAAAGAACCGCAAAACATTAGAAACTGACGGTTCCCGGGACTCTTCAGTACCGGGGCCCATCCCTAATCCTGAGATGGTTTAGTTCAATTTTGGTGTAAATCGGACAATTAGAACAGAAATGACAGGACAAGGAAAAGTATGATCGACGATTTGCATTAGCGCCTGAGCAGTATTAGAGGAAGTTACATAATCGTCATGGAAAAGACAGAACTGTGCATTCCATTGTGCTATAAAATTTGTTCACATACCAAATTAAATGTTTTTAAAACATAAAGATAATTTCAACTCCCTCAGTTTGTCATGATTGTTTCATTATCTGTTTTGTTTATTTTAATTCTGGTTTTGTTTGTTGCAACTTTTGTTTTGTTTGTTGCAACTTTTGTTTTGTTTGATGTATTTTTTGTTTCATTTGTTGAAATTTTTGTTTTGTTTGTTATTTTTTTCACCTCCGTGGTTACATGTGGAGCACCAATTTTTCTTGTTTAGAAATGAATCTCAACCTTTTCACCATATTTGCGAGGCAGACCTGCATGTCTTTACTATTTAGGACTCTCTCTGTCCACTTGAAATTTTGTCCGCCGCCTCAACAAGATAGGTTCTTTGATATTTCCAGGGCACATATTGAATTCCTTCTAACAAACCGAAGTACTTGATTTGCTTTGCAATTAATATTGTTAACATGTTCATTCCATTTCATAACTTCTTGAAGCTTAACTCCCTTATAGAGATGATGTTCAACTGGTTCTTTTCAACCCATTCAGCTGTGCACCTAAGACCCACCCCTATTCCTCAGTATTTTCCACCCAAAATTTGACATTTACCAATTATTGTTCATATGACCGGTACAATTCAGAATCTGGCCTTCTCAATTTCCAAAGTAAATTACTACAGTTGAAAGAAGTATTGAAACAACTGCAAATAAAGTACAGTCTGCATTATATAGAGAAAAAAAATTCCCTTTCTCATGTCTCCTGTGATCAGTAAAAGGGATAAATAGCTGTAATGACTGTCAAAAAAGCATGTTTTATTTATTTGTATTTGTCCAAAGCTTGTAAATTTTGATTTAAAGGTGTTAAGCATCAATCCTATAATTTGGTGTATTGAAAGCTTATTCACATATAAACATCATAACAAATTGAAGTTTTACATAGAGTAATAAGCTAAGTTGCTGTAAGACAAAGAAGTTGAACTCCTAGCAGACCTCTCAGAAAGCATCAACACCTTTCTTGACCAAAGCTGAAATGGCCAGATGACCACGATCAAAATATGTAAGGTGTTTTAGGTGAACTATGATACTGATGTATTCTAATAAATTTAGTTTTGGATTGGCTGGTACCACCATAACCCCCTTGATAAGATGGCTGCCACCATCAAAATATGATCACAAATTCAGAGCATTTCAGAACGAAAAGTGCTTTATATCTATTCATATTAATGATATTTAAATTGCTTACCGGTAAGTTTATTTTGTAAAGGTTTCCTTCCCCTATAATTAATATTTTAACCAATACCAAGTCTTTGTATCTCAGTTCTGTTACTGAATCCCAAAGGTCAGTGAGGGAAAGTATAGCCAAGAGGAGGAGGAATGGTTGACAGGAGATTAAATAAATTGGATTAGTAAAACTTAATATCAATACCTCATATGAGGTATTGTTAATATGCATAAAATGCTAATGGCCTCTTGGTAAATATAGAAAATTTGTCAATATCAGTAAAAATACACTGAATATGTTCAGGTGTGACCAAATGATTTAGTTTCCCCTGTGGTAGCCTTGCAAGGCTGTTGCCAGGTGGTGTAACCCTCTCTCGGGGAGCTGCCTCAAAAATAACACTGAGAGCAATATAATTCTCAGGTTAACAGAATGCCTACATAAGCCGCTCTTTGCAGCAAAGGCATCACCCTTGGATGAGATTTGAACAAATGGGCCTCTTCTGAATACAGTGCAGAAGTGTTTCAGGTTATACATGTGATTTTATGCACCAGAATCTAATAACATGTTTATTTTCATTGCAGAGAAGACATGGATGGGTTGCCACCAAGTGATGCTTATGCTGAAATGTTCCAGTATGATCAGACGATTGATTACAATGGAACACCACCTGTCAACATGGAAGCAGGCACATTTACACATCCAGGGACAGAGACCGAGCCAACAGTGGCTCAGAACTATGGAAAACCTCAGGGAAATCCTCCAGGATTCAATGAGGGCTATGGGAGTGTTAGGCAAGAAAACTATAATATGCAAGATGGGACCTATGACAGAAATATGTCCAACCAAGGCTGGTATCGTGAGGAACATTATGATAGACATGAAGTCTATCCTGAGGCACAGTACCAAACCCCAGAAGGTTTTGATAAAGCTGCATCTGACTACCAGAACCAAGAGCCATGGCATTTTGAACCAAATTACTACAATAAAGAAGAATACAACATGGAAGACTACCCAGGAAGACATTACGATACTCCTGGTAATTTTCAGACTGTGACAGAACAATACAGAAGAAAAGATGATTCATCAAATTTTGATAGATTTCCCAATCAATCTGACAATAATTCTAGCTCTGTTCAAGTTTTTGAATATAACCATAATCATAATGGCAGAGTGCCTGAAATAGATGATTTTGAAAGGGATGTCCACCAAAGAAGATATCAACAAGAACACTTTGATAGAAATGATTCCTATCCGGAGAACTTTGGAGAGCCCCACTTCTCCAGGAATCAAGCCACACCTTGGTCTCAGCAAGATTTCAGCAGAAATAAAGCCAGCCCGAACATGTTCACTGAAACAAATATGAAAAGGAGCTTTCAAGAACACCAGTTTTCTTTCTCCAAAAAGCAGTGTATAACACCAGGTCCATATCACCAAAATGCTGGGCAGTCAATGGGTGTGAGTGGGGCCGGAGGACCATCTTCCTGGGATGCTGATCCACACAAACAGCCTGCTCCAATGGAAACTGGGTATGTATTACTGAGCCAGGTCACGCCATGGTAACATTAGTAACTAAAGAAAAACTTTCATGAATGATTTAACTTTTAAGCCAGTAATATAGGTATGATTCTCCAGTTTCATAAACATATTTTATTTTGTCTATTGGATGAATGCATCCAAAGTGACAACATCTTAAAGAGAGGGTGCTGCTACATGTAGATATCACTTGTGAAAAACAGTGGTTAGACTTATTTTCATAAAATAGTACTAATTTAGCTTCCTCCATTATCAAAATTTGTATTGTAAATATTAGGGACAAACCAGTCTATCAATTTTCTCATGTGATGATGTTAAAAGAAAATAATCATCCATACATGTTTTTTTCCTGCACTCAATAACTTCATTATATAACCTTTGAAATGTATATTGGGCACAGTTTTATATTTTAATGAAAAACTTTCTTGTTAATTGTATCAGCAAGTCAAATTAAAAGCAATATAGTTTCATGCATCTTGATTTATGGTTGTTGATAATATATTTTGCAGCCAGCTAAAGTTCAACGAAAAAAAAATCCGTGCATCAAATGATGGATCAAAAAATGGTTCAACTGGTAATGGCCAAAAGAAGTCAACAAGAAGGGGAGGTGTAAAAAATAGGCTGAGAATCCGGTTAATGAGGAGTGGACAGATGATGCCAAATAGTGAAATCAGTGCATCCCTCATGTCCAAGGTGTGCTTGGAGAGAGGTATCTGAATAAACATCTAGTTCATTTAAATAAACTGTCATTCAATAAAACATGAATAATTTTTTGTATCCACAGTCTTGCACATATTTGATCGCTCAAGATCACACTTGTGTTGCACAAATTAAGATATGTACATATAATTTGCAATATAAATTGCAGGAGTGGAAAATCAAGAGGAGTTTTTCAGGAAGTTGGCCTGGCTGTTGCATGCTGGGATGCGTAGAATGGCAGACAAGGCACGGGTGTCCTCCCAACAAGTCACATGTTATATCCCCTCTGTCTGTGGAGGGACTAATATTTCCATCACTGATTACGGGGTTAAATCATCACACGAGTTTGCCTTTAAGCTATCAGAATCAAAAGCATTTTTGGTAAGGGCTCTATCTATTTGTGATATAAATAGGTCATTTACCAGTATAGTCTAGTTAAAAAAAGTATCCCATGACTAAAAAATTAAAATTTCTGATCAAACACAGGCACTTGAAGAAAACAGTATGCAAGAATATATTTTTCTGTTTAAATAAACATTTATGTGTTAAAATAGTGTGTTAGATAAAGTCTGCAGATGCTGGGAACAATTTTACAATGGAGGAATAGAGGAAAGAAAAAGCAACTGAAAACTTAATGGGTCATTCCAATGTATGCATTTTCTGTTATTATAGTTTCGCAAATACAAAGATTGCCACTATCTCTGCCTGACCAGACAAGATTTGGTCAGCATCTTCAGGGAACGGGTGGTTTCCTTGCTGAAATCTATTCCCAGTCATCAAGTCAAGCTTGATGGGTTTGAAGAAATGTGTACAAATCACTACCTGAAAAACGGGGGCCGCAAAATTTTATTGGACTTTGAAGAATATCATGTGATAAACATCCAAGAGCTCCTCTTCAAACTTCGTGATGTAATCACTGTGAGTTGTAATTTTATTTTTATTTAGCTTCACTTGGAAAAATATTATAAGCTTAGACGATATGCCTCAAACTTTTTTTAAATATTTCTGATTTGATTGTAAAAATATGTTGATGTGATCAGTTATATATTTAACCTGGAGTGGTGGTTTCGTTTGCACACATAACAGACAATGCAAAATCCTGACCAAGGTTCTTATAGTTGTGAAAACATCATTATATCTCTAGTCTTTTGTATTTATCATGGATGTTATAATATTCCAGTATCTCTTTCATCATATATAGTTTTTACCAGGTTTTCCCAGCTAGGAAAAATAAAGCTTTACACATCCAAAACCCAGCCCCTGGCTGCAGGGCTGCAGATCACATGACCCACCCTGACAGCAGGCTCCAATCACTGTCAGCGTTGTTTTTTTTTTATAATTAACATCAAATTTCAGATATAGTCATGAATTATAAACTTGGAATAAGTTGGCCATGTTTAAAACAATAAATACTAAATACTGGAATGCAAAAATATACATACTAAATTCATATTTGTATTAAGGAGGTTGCAAAGCTATAAACAATTATGATTCACCACAACAAGAGCTTGGTATGAGGCTTCGTGAGGTTCTTCCCAGGTTATTTTTGGGGTAGCAAAATATTTCCAATGTAGCATATATATATATGTCCAAAGTAGCAAAAACTATGCCCAATATAGCATAAACATGTCCAAAGTAGCATAACTATGTTCAATGTAGCATAACTACCGGTATGTTCAATGTTGCATAAAGGTGTCCAAAGTAGCATAATATGTCCAATTTAGCATATACTTATATCCAATTTAGCATAATTATTAAGCTTTAAAAAGCATTGGATATTTTACTGTGCCTTTCAGATAGAGAAGACGGAGCAGGGGAAGATTGTGACTCTGAATGAGGTGTACATGAAGCGTGAGAGGCTCGGATGTCGGGTGATCAGCCTGCTCTTCAGAGCCCAGTCTGTCTCCATGTCCCTGCAGCAGCTGGAGGAAGCCTGGAAACAACGCTTTGAGCAGGACGTGCACTACCCAGGGAGAGACTTCATCACTGGCCTCCTAGAATATGTCCAGGTCAGTCAATATGCAGCTTAAAAAAATATAGAAATTTAATAAAGAAATTTTATGTCAACATATTGCTGAAAGTTTGGTATGATCTTCCTATATTTTAGTGGTACATAGTAGAGATTCATTTTATGGTATTTAGATTGATGAGATTGAAGCTATGTTTTACAGAAAGAAAATCTGTTTTAAAATTGTTATTCCTTTCATTTTTTTACATATTTCAAGACTTTAAAAAAAAAATTAAATATATTATTCGAAATGTGGAAATCTTTTATCATAAATGTGGAAATCTATGATTAGAAATATGGAAATCTATTATTAGACTTCTTAATCTAGAGCAGGTCAGGAAGGTGGTGACAGGTGTGATATACATGTCATGTTTTATACTCCAGCAGCACCTCAAATGTTAGTCACACATAAAGCCCCAGTACTCAGATTGGTGAGCATTGTGACATTAACAATACTCAGTGTGTCTGGAAAAGCCAGGTTTCATTTACATTAAGCAAAATAATAACGTTTAACAATTCAAGATAAACATGTGTAACAAATATATGATTATGTATTGATGAATTTGTTTCAAACAGCATTCAAACTTACAACTTGTCCGGTTGCCCTTAGCAAGCCAAAATGTGGACAGGGTCAGCAACTTTAAAGCTCTTTTTTCATGTATTCCCTAACATATGACTTAAGAAAAAGATCAAGCTGCTGACAATCACAATTTAAGTCACTTTGATTTTCCAGACATGGCATATCTTCAAATATAAAAACTGAACATTAGGTCTTTGAATAAATTGTGAAAGATTATTAGTTTTAATTTTTTTTATGGGGGGGGGGGGGTAATTTGTAGATTATATTTTTCAGTAATAATAGTAATAACATTTTAAAGATCATCAGGTGTTATATAATTAAATGATGTAAAAACCAGGTCTTCAGAAAAGTCTTTACAAATCACTAAGTTTTTTAATAACATTAAAGATTTATTTCAAGATGTTCGATAATGCTTGGAAACAACTTAGTGTCAGATTTGTTTGTGAGTTCATCACTTATATGCTTACCCAACAATGATGGTGAACACAATATATATAATGTCCTTGTCAAAAATATATTTTCATGTGCAAAATAATGATAACAATAAGTAAAGAACAATTGTGCATAAATTTGAAATTACTTTAATTTTCAGGCTGTAGATAAATTTGCTAGTATTTTTAAATGTTTCTTTTCTGAGTTAATTAAGAGTGTCTGTGCTTGATGCCAGCATACATTGATTCTGTCAGTTGTGACAGTGATTTACAGCACAGTGATAGACACTGGGTTATGTACCTTCCTCAGAAGTTAATGCTACGTCTCTGGTGCCAGGGTTTGTGAACTTTTGAAATTAATTATATCATTGTTATGTTTCTGCTGGAAATGTTGGTTCTGCATTTAGTTGAAACTTTGATGATGAATTATATCATGTGGTATGTGTTTGTTAATTCAAGAAAGTGAAGTTAAAAGTCTTATCCGCTTATGGTAATTTACCTCATTTTTGTTCTCCCTGTTTGTAGGGTAAAAACATTTATCATATCTTTATTGCACACAAACCAGTCAACATAATTCACATCATATTAATATGGCAGAATATGACAGTATTCATCATATCATATTTGTGGCTATATATATACTTTGTGGCTATATATATACTTCCAATCATTATGGTTTGAGGAGATTTGAATATAAATTATTATTGTTAATCATTTTAAGGTTGACAAATTTAATAACCCTTATCATTTTCACATTTACAAATGTTTTTCATTCATTTTCATTGAATAAAAAAATGGGCATTATTTAATAGATTTGTACAATGTACAGATTTGTAAATTTTAAAATGTTACACTTCTGACACTCTTTGGGTATAAAACACATTAAACTACATAATTTAGATATCATATATGTAAATATATATATATGCAAATAATTTATTTTGACCTGGCAGGTGTTCAGTGTTGAAGCTGGGACAGCAGTGGTTCTCATCCCAGGTTAAAGTTTGTTTATTTGGATCTATTTGTCCAAGAGACCAGCATTATGTACTAAGATTACATCATATGTTTACTCAAGATACAAGCTGGGGAAGAGGAGAGGTGATGGGGCAGAGATTAACTCTCCTCCCCCTGGTGGTCAATAGGTGCTAATTGCATTTGTTGTCTTATTGATGTAATGCCTGGGCCTCTTCCTGTCCTTTGTAGTGGGTGGCAGGCAATAACAATGTTAGATGTACTCCTTCTGCCCACCAGGTGGCACTGCAGTGTCAGGAGAGATGTGCTCACCCTCCCTGACAGGTGATCTCTGATTGGTCAGGTCTTCTTCTCACCTGGTTCCTGATTGGTCAGGAGAGCAAAGCACACTGGGTATTGCAGGATAATATGATCTTGTCCTCAGCTCAGGCATTAGAGCATAAGTTATCTAGAAGGAACCAAGACTCTTATGAAAATAATTCATCAGATTGTGAAGATATATGAACAGGATTTTAACTTGAATCAGTATTGACTGTGGAATTACTAATGCACAAAGGATACCATCTGCAGGCTTTTTGAAGGTAAGAAATATATTTTTTTATATGTTATAAATTCATATGTGAATGCTTTGTTGAATTGGATATTTTCTAAACCGACCCCAGATTTAGCTACTCATGTGCAGGGACTTCATTTTATTCTTGTAAAGTGGTAAATAACTAGTATTCTGAAAGTGTTTGCCAATGGTCTTCATGCCAGACCATTTACCATGTTTTTTTTTTAAGCTTGGAAAGCTAATAATTATTTATGCCATTTAATCATCATAATAAGCTTTTGATTTATTTTTTTCACAAAATTATTTGATCTGACCGTTTTTTAACAAGTTTGATCTGCTTGTGACCCTGGTCAACCCATAGAGAAAGTATTTTTTCTCTGTGGTCAACCCAAGTAAATTAATCTGTTTGTGACTTTTGTTGGGGTTTGTGTATGGCAAGTGAATGGCAATACAGCATACACTTTCATTTGGAAAAAATTAAGGATAGCTTAGTAATATACATATTTAGAATAAATTCAAATATGTTTATATTTATAGATCATTCAGATTTTAGCAGATATGCAACTAAAAAAAACTTAAAAGTGATATAAAAACATACAAAAGTATCTCCTGATACAGTGAAAAGTGAAAAAGATTCATTACATGTACACAAGGGCTGACATTTCTTGACATTACCAGCTTTTAAATACCAGAACATTAGTATTCTTAGGCTTTTTATGAGAATTATGAAGTAAGTCAATGATTTCATATATGTTTTGGGACATGTGGCAGGTCTGATGATGCATGCATTAACATCAGGCCTTTGCCAAATAGTTTCCAGATATACCGGTACCTGATATACATTTATTAGTTTTGATTCAATTTATTTCAAATTTCATTTACCTGTGATTTTGTGATCAATAATTAGCAGAAAATTCTATCTTTCTCAATATTCTTAAGCAAGAGAATTGTTATCATAGTTAACCCTCTTACTTTGCCAAGATGATTCCAAAGAATCCTCGGAGTAAAAAAGAAAACAGTCAAAGGGTTAAGCCCAAACCAGCTGTAGTAAAAACACTACACCCAGCTGTTGTGAACACTTATAGCATTGACGCAACCTTGATCACCAACAAGTTCTAATAAATGATTGAGGATTATATCGACATTTAAAATATTTTTATGAGAAAACAATTTTATGTATTTATTATACTTAATTTTCTTGTTGGTCATGTTTCAGATGATAGGAAGCAAGGTGAAGAGTGAAGTTCCAGCAGGGGGCACTTCTGCATGGCCTGAAGTTAGCCCAGGTGGCAGCACTGTGTGGCCTATGTATGCTGCATCTCAGTCATGGTACCAAGCACCGTATGCTCACCACTATCCAGTCACATCATTCTATCCACCCGTTATGGACTACTCCTCAATGTATGGCTGGAACCTAGCCCAACAAACCAACTATCCAGTAGGTGGAGCCTCTGCAGCTTTATCATCATCAACCTCGTCCTTGTCCCCATCACCACCCTCAAGATATCAACTAGATGGCACCACTGCAGCTTCAACAATGTCTACCACCTATCCACTAGGTGGAGCCTCTGTAGCCTCATCTTCCTCACACTCTACTACGTTTCCCCTCAATGGATCTACCACGTCGTCATCTGTTCCAGGCTTCCTCCAAGGTGACAAGAGTGGCATGATGTCATTGCCACATCCGGGGTTCTCCCAAGCCTCATCTCTTCCTCAGACACCTGCATCTTTTCAGTCATGTTCTCCACCACCATCCTGCCCGTCTCCAATCTTACCTGATCCTGAGACAAACAGCGACACTACCAAACTTTATGTACGGGGAGGAGGTGGCCGCGTCCGGAAGCGCCCTCTGGAGAGTGGGAAGCCACCGTACAGCTATATTGCTCTCATCTGCATGGCAATAGCAAACACAAAGGGTAACTGTGCCACCTTGAGAGACATCATTGAATATGTGGAGCTACGCTTCCCGTACTACAGAGAAAGTAAGAAATGGCAAGGCTCAATCCGCCACAATCTCACTCTGAACGACTGCTTCGTAAAAATGCCACGTCGCCCTGGTGACAAGGGCCACCCGTGGACCATTGACTCTGAGTACCAGGACATGTTTGACAGCGGCAGTCTGCTACGGCGGAGGTATCGCTACAAAGAAGGCTCCAAAAATTGGGAAAAGGCAAAAGAGCAGCAAGCCAAGAGAGTCGTGAGGGAAAAGGCCAGGAAAAACCAGATCCCAGCTCCTCCCGTAGTTACCGTCACATCCAGCGTACCAGGGACACCCATTCCCTTACACCCAGCGCAGAATGTACATCAACCTTTTAACTTCAGCACAACACCAACTTTTCAAAAGCTCCAAAACACTTCGTCACCACCAGACGACAGTGTGACATCTCACCAAAACACAACGAGGTCACCACCAGGGGGTAGTATGACGTCTCACCAAAACACCACAAGGTCACCACCTGATATGCAAAAAGTCTTGGAGGCGACATTACAGCAATCAAATACAGAGTCACATTCTCCTTTACAAAAATATGAAGACCCCACAAGAGAAATGTCAGCAAACAGCATATTATCAGGTATACCCATTCACCAGGACTATAATTTTCTGCCCCCAGATGTCAGTTCAACATCTTCCCTAAATAGGCTTCATCAGAAGATAGCACCAGTCCCAGAAATGAATGCATCAACCAGAGACAGACTTCAAGCCACCACTGTATCAACAACAGGGGGCAGCACAAGGATGAATGCCAAACATGATGGCCGCCAGGATCTTATCACTCGTAAAGCAAGCGTGGCAGAGTCGGACGATTTCCCTGGAGAGTTGCTGATAGACGAAGATGCCGGATCCGACTTGGATGAAGTTCTCTCTCCAATTCCTGCAGCAAGCAGTGAGTCTCAAGAAGCCAGCCCCCCAGTCAGACCAGAGCAGCTCAACCAGCTGGAGCAGGCAGCAATCACACCACACTCTCTGCTCGCCACCAGAGGGCACTTCCACACCAGCTTTGACAGCGGCTATTACAGCAGTTCAAATAACAGTCTCAGCAGCAACACAAATTCTTTTACTTTGTGATAATAATAAAGGTGAACATTCCTAGTCACGAGTCACAATGATCCAATGGTATGACATTGTTTGCAGTATGCATTTATTTACTACATGACTCGGGGTCACCAATTATTCCTCAACTGAGTCACCAATTATTCCTCAACTGAGTCACCAATTATTCCTTAAGTGAGTCACCAATTATTCCTCTACTGAGTCACCAATTATTTCTCTACTGAGTCACCAATTATTCCTCAACTGAGTCACCAATTATTCCTTAACTGAGTCACCAATTATTCCTCTACTGAGTCACCCGTTATTTCTCTACTGAGTCACCAATTATTCCTCAACTGAGTCGCAAATTATTCCTCGACTGAGTCGCAAATTATTCCTCGACTGAGTCACCAATTATTCCTCGACTGAGTCACCAATTTTTGACTCATTCCTGGGAAACATCATTTCATTACTGGATGATCAAGCATTGTCTGATCATTTTGATATCATGCCTCACTGATTGATGTTATTAGCCCATATCATTGAACGTGTTATCAACTGATTTATCTCAAGAGTCAGCATGATATACTCATTTACAAGTGAATCAGCACAATAAACTCATTCTCTCAAGCTTTGCGATGGAGAATTCAAACAAACTATAGAATAATTATATTATTGCTAAAGTCATCTTGTATTAATATTTACAATGGAACAATTGAACCATTTATATTTAGTTTATATTAGTCTCCATTATCACTTCAATCATATTCATGAAGATTTGTTCAAATAATTGTTTATATATCATGAAAATAGAGTATTGTAACTGAGAAAGGGGATACCATATGATACATTGTACATATTTTTGTTTGCCAAAAAAAAGAAAGAATAAATGTTGACTTTAAACTCTTGTGTTTGTTAATCAGTATTTGAGTCTTGAAAGAATATGATTGAACAAAAAAAAATATAATCCTTTCATCCATGTTTATGTCTTCCCTCCTCTGAATTGGAGTCTTAGATTGTGCTCTGAATTAAAGACATTTTAGATCTTGTTTTACAAATATCCCCTGGATTTGAGCCCTGTTTGACAAATATCCTCTGTATTTGAGCCCTGTATAATATCTGTTAAGTGAATTATATTTTTGGGGTATAAGCCCTGTTAGTTCTATTTAATGGATACACTCCTCAATCAGAACCACTTGTTGAGTTCAGCTAAACAAGACTGTTTGAAAAATTATGTGGTGAACACAGTTCTCAAAAACCTCAAATAAATGCCTTCCCATTCATTCTGGATTCTCAAATATTAGAACAAACATAATGCAGAGGTTGCTTTAATTATTTCCATTCCTGTTTGATATGGAACATCGATCCAGATATATTCACATCTTTTAATGAGTGTTTATTTCATGCAACAAGATATTAATGTAAAAATATATTCTGAGGAGAAAGTAAAACAATTTCTGATTAAATTTCAGATTTCAACTTTTATTTTAAACCCAGATTTTGAGGATCTACTTTGAATTATGTCCCTGTCTTGAAATATCAGAAAAGATCAAAGAGATATCATCACATACATTTTGTTTATGGTGCCATATATGATTATATTGGAAAAGTAATAACCTCTTTATATTTAGCAGCAGCAGGATCTGGACAGCAATGAATTTTATCAATTAAACCCCAGTTTTTTAGCTCTGCTGAGACTTTAGCTCGCAGAGCTTTAGGAGGGGGAAAATGTCTGTCTGTCCGTCTGTCCGTCCGTCTGTCAACATTTCTTTAAAAATTTTCTTCTCCAAAACTACCAGTACTACATCTTTCATATTTTATATAGAGGTAGATATATAGTTGAAGATTCAGATTCCTTCAAATCTTAGTGATGTCACCATTGACCTTAATGCAGTGACCTTGATGTCACAAATTTTGTAAGGAGTATATCTTAGCAATCACTTATTAGAGGAAATTAAAACTTTGTATACAGAAATGTCTTAGATCATAGCTGTGCCTCATTATAATTTCTTAATCATGTGACCTTTGACCTTGACACATTGACCTTCAATTCAAAATTTGTATACTTGCAAAATCTCATAACCATCAAAAGTGAATAAACATATATCAATGGCCTTTGAGCTATGCATATCATTGCTTTTTTACCCTCGGCCCCTGATGTAATCAGGCTGAGGGTATTGCAGTACTCCTGGCGTGGGTATGTATGTATATATATATATGTATGTATGTGTGTGTGTGTGTGTGTGTATGTATGTATGTATGTATGTATGTATGTATGTATGTATGTATGTATGTATGTATGTATGTATGTATGTATGTCTGTAGCGAACATCCTTGTCATCGCGATAACTCGAGAACAAATGATGGCAGCTTCATGAAACTTGACACACATAAGCATCTGGTGAAAACCTCGGACGAGTTCGATGGACAGCGACCTTGACCTATTTTTCAAGGTCACAGGGACAATTATGTGAAATCCCAAGAATCGCAATAACTCAAGGACAAATGATGGCAGCTTTATGAGATTTGACACACATAAGCATCTGGTGAAGACCTCAGAATTTTTCTATGAAACATGACCTTCACCTACTTTTTAAGGTCACAGGGACAATTATGTGAAATCATGCTTGTCATCGCGATAACTCGAGAACAAATGATGGCAGCTTCATGAAACTTGACACATATAAGCATCTGGTGAAAACCTTGGAGGAGTTTGATGGATGGCGACCTTGACCTATTTTTCAAGGTCACAGGGACAATTATGTGAAACCATCCTTGTCATCGCAATAACTCAAGAACAAATTATGGCAGCTTTATGAGACTTGACACACATAAGCATCTGGTGAAGACCCCAGATGAGTTTGATGGACGGTGACCTTCACCTGTTTTCAAGGTCACCAGCCCATCATCTCAATAATTCTAGAGTAAATGATGACAGTTTCATGATACTTGACACACCTAAGCTATCAAAGGAAGTAGATTTTATGGGTTTTTTTACCCCTGCATCAATTTGCCTTGGTGCAGTGACGTTTTGTTCACAAATATTGTGTGGAGCGAATGTTGTGCAATGAGTTACAAGGGCCGAGGGTTGATGCATCTCTGATGCCTATGTTTGTAATGTTTTTGAACATTTCTTCCTAAATGATCATTTAAATCCTTTTCAAGAGCAGAATTGAACACATAGTGATTTTGACCAATCAAAATGCATGTTACATATCAAATTTGGCCCCAACTTGTTGTCTCGATTCTCATTGGCTATGTTATTCAAAATGGCAGCCCCCTTGACAACTTAGTGATAGCTATTAGATTTTTGAAAAATCACAAATTTTGTGCATGAAATATTGCATTGGTAACATGATAATGATTTGCAAAATATTAATGAATATCTCATCAAAACTGAATTGGGATCTTGTATGGAAAATCATAACCTGGTTGCTTATTTGCACTTTATCTCAGTTCATGTGTTTTCATTCAAGTCAGCAGAGCTATCAACCCATGGGGTTATGTTTAGTTACTATAATTGCCCTTATCTCCCACTATTATCTCGACTGCCGTGATTGGTCAGTGAATTGGATGTGTGTGCGGCACTAATAGTATTAACAAGATAAATCTTATGGTTTTAATTAATTTTTGGCAGGTGGATGCGGAAGGCATTGTCAGGCTGCAGCCCATGCAGGAGTTTGCTCGCGACCTCCGACAGCTTGTCTTGAAAGATACCAGGAGCGTGGCCTATCGAGACCTGGAGGATGAATATGAGAAGGAGTTTGGCCGCGCCGTCCCTGTTGCCGAGCTGGGCGGGACCACCGTGCTGGGTCTCATACAGGACGTCACCCACGTCATCACTCTGCAGGGATATGGAGGCAAGATCAAGGTCATCCTCAAGCGCACCTTTGAGACGTGTATGGAAGGTTTGTAGGACAACTTGTTATTCCAATAATACTAATTCGTAGCTGATACACTGATGTTTGATTTAAATCGTATAAAAAGAGACAAACAAAAAAGCAAATAAATAAATAAAAATTAAAAAAAATTAAAAAATTATAAATAAAATAGCCATGTATCATTACAAGATATCTTGTTGCTTAAGGAAATTTTTTAATCGAAATGACAAAAAGTCAGAGAAAAATAGGAACAGAAATCTTTAAAGCATGAGAAGATATTTTCGTATTTCCATCATTTGAAAAGATGTCCTAATGTTTTAGGTATGAATGATGAATCTCCCACAGAAGATTCCAATTATCAGGTACCTCCCACCAACACATACCCTGCAGAGTTCATGGACACAGACCCCATGCTGGAAGTCGCATTTATTTGCGATATGGTCTGTCCCATCAAGTCCTGTGCAGAGATGGAACCGAAAAAGTTCACAAGTCCAGAATTACTGGAAGATCACTGGAACTTGTGTCATTGGTCCAAAGTAGCAGTGTATGTTTGCAGGTAATGTCCTAAATATTTAGATCCCAAAGCCATCTCTTGAGTCTTGTGCTTGATTATGTTTTACTCAAGAGTGACCACAATACTAGAGCAAAATATGTATATTATCTTATTATATTATCTTTGTAAAGAGTTTAGAAATAAAATGCATCAGCAGTAACAAAAATAAGCCGACAGGATCTTCTATGGTGTCCACATTGATATGTAGTTGTGCCCTCTGGTGGGCATAAATGAGTGTGGTGTGGCTTGCTACTCCGGTATTGATTGTAGTTTAGAGATTAGAGGTCCCATAGCTTTGAGAATAGAGGTCACCTAGCTTGGAGATTAGAGGTCACAGCTAAGAGATAAAAATGTTGCATAGCTTAGAGATTAGAGGTCACATAATTTACATGTTAGAGGTCACATAGCCTCGAGATAATAGGTCACATAGCTTAGAGATTAGAGATCACATGTCACAGGGGTCTTGTCTTGAATGTAATGATTCTGTCAACACGTAAATCTTTGGTGTTCCCATCATTTACCAATATAAAATTATCTCCGAGTATTTTTGTAACATTACCATAGTATATGTGGTACCATTATGTATGTTCTTGAAATCTGAATTCTATCTTTGCATTGGTCACTGGTGGATTAAAAAGAGTTTTGAAATATTTTTATCAGAATTGTTGACATTTATTTTTTGACAATAAAATACTAAATGGGCCCTCACATTGTGATCAGCACCTTTAAATCCAAAATCATTTACAGGAATTCTTGTCAAATTTCAATAAATTTATCAAATCCAGTAGCTCACTTTGAACAGTGTGGTGACTGTCCTCAATGGAGTTAACAAAGGGTCATCAGTGTGCACAGTATTTTTCACCTATGTTGTGTATATATTTTGCAGACACTGTGGATACTGTGTTTATGGGGCGCAGTTTATGAGCAAACACTTAATTCGCAAGCACCCAGACTCCCGACTCAGTCAGGATGATAGAGGCCAGGCAGAGCAGAGCAGTCCTCCCAAGGAAGATGTCATAGCTTGGTGGTGCTACAGACAAGACAGGGACTCCTACACAGACCCACAGGGACTCTGGGTTGACTTTGACTACTATATAAGGCAATCTGGCAAGACCTCCACCCTGCCAGAGGGTTGCTTTGACCTCATTCTGCAGACCACTGTAGGTAAGTGCAGGGTTCTCCTAAATCAGGTTTGTCTCACCTTCAATCTCAGCCCCTCTTTGGTCAGTACAAGTTTCTCCACAAAGCCAAATCAGACAATCTCTAGTCATTCTTATTTTGAAGTAACAATGGAGACTTATGATATGTAAAGAGATATGTACATGTATACTGTTAGCATACCGGTAAATGCCAGGATGCCAATGGCATCAGCATTATTTGTTATTGGATTTGAAAATATTGTTTGAGCAATATTTGAAAATATTGTTTGGATTTAAAAATATTGCTTTGAATATTGTTTCCAGATTATACTAATGTTAACTGACCAATAGATTAGTTGATGTTATTATTATTATTTTTTTTTTAATTTGTAGAAAGATCTCAAGTGTCATGGAAGGAAGACAATGAATTCTGGATACCCTTCCAGAATGAGTGCCCACCAGAGATACTGGAACAGGTTCCTGGACGGGAAATCAAGTTTACCAGAGGCATGGCTTGTCCTGTCACTAAATGTGACCCGAAAAAGAGCAAGAAATACTACAGCTTGAAGGCCATGGAGGTGCACTGGAACTGGTGCCACTGGTCAAAGACTGCGCAGTATGTGTGTTGGCGATGCAAGTATGTCGACTGGTCGTACAAGATGCAGCTGCATCTGATCCAGGCCCACCCAGAGTCGGAAGCCGCGAGATCCAAGCTGACCATGAAGCAGTGGAAGGACACGCCGCCCTTTGCCGATGCCTACCCATGGTGGGTCGTGAGGAAGGACAGCGTCTATGTTGATCCTAAAAACCTCTGGATTGACTTCACAGCAGTGCTGAAGACACAAGGCATGATTTCATTTCTCCCACCCAACTGCTTTGAACAATCCCTCGGGCCACAATCAAAAGGTGAGCAAAGTTTACTCTTGTGTCATGGCGATAACAAGAATTTTTTCTTGTGACATGATCCGAAATGTTTTATTATGATCGGCATTCATCAAAAACAAACATACAAATTGATACTTTTTGAGAATGATAATGTAAAAGAAAGAATTTTTACAGTCATATATAGTTTTATAATATAAACACATTGATTTGTGTATTTTAATATAGGATCTGACACAGAGAAGTTCATTATGCCAGATAGGAATGAGTACACACCAGAGCTGCTGCAGCGAGACCCTGACAAGGAGGTGGCATTCGAAGTAGATATGCGATGCCCGATATGTGTGGACAACAAACAGGGTGACACAGAGAGAGAGTATAGCAGCCCTGTATGGCTGCAGCTTCACTGGAACAACCATCACTGGACCAAGACCGTGCGGTATCTGTGTCTCTACTGCGGCTATGCTTCCGACCTGCAGAGAATGTACCACCACCTGCATCACCAGCACGCAGAGTCCCACGCCGCCAGAATGGAGCGGAAGGCGTGGACAGACGACCCAAACACAGAAGATGTCGGCCTGTGGTGGTTAGCGAGGAGAACTGTGGCCTCGCCCAACAAGCTGGGGGTCTGGATTGACTTTGAGAAATATATTGATATGTATGGACTAACTTCTATGCTGCCGCGGGGATACGACAGCCAGGAATTTATGCCAGGTAAGTTTCATGGGAAAGTGCAAGGACCGGGGATGATAGATATTTTTATGACTGATGGGCTGTAGGTTTCTCACAGCTTTGCTCTGTAATTTATTGTCCCCCACATTCTTTGCAATACGAAAAGCTGGGGATATTAAATTGAGTTGCGTGCATGCATGGTAAAGTATTTGTGTGCAAGATACAGCCACGACAGTTTGACATTTACCTTAGATATTGGACATATGCACTCCTGGGGACCTTCCTCTGATCCGATCAAATAATGGCTGTGATTGGTCAATTTCTGTGGCCATGACAACCGTGTCGGCAACTTGGCTTCTGTGCATGATACAGCCAAAACGGTTTGACATTTAGCTTAGATATTGCACACATGCACTCCTGGGGACCTTCCCCCAATTTGATTATGTTATGGCTGTGATTACTCAATAATGTTGCCATGGCAACCATCATCCATCTGTGTGTGCACTTATGTCTGTGTTTTTTGTTACTGTTGTTATTGTTGGATTTATTTTCCGCATTTAACACTGCCCTTTTCAGACATCCCCCCAACTATAAACATCTATTGTGCCCAAAGTGCAGGGGACTTAGAGTCAATGCTCTTGTAATGCTTGATTTGATAAGAAATATATCTTCAGATATATATTTAAACCAATTACAAAGATCATGCAAAAACTTAATAAGAAAAAAATAATCTTTCATTTTGTTTTAATAACATCCAATGAGATTAGTAAAATTAGCTTTGGATTTGAAATGAGATTATTGTTTCAGATGATGATGGTACAGAAAAGTTAACATCAGAAGGATCCCGAAAAAACATGGAGGACACACAAATAGATTTGATCGTGCAAGACTATATAATACCAGGGTGCAATGAGTATCCAGTGGAATGGGACCATCGTGATCCCGCCAAAGAGGTACCATTCACAGAGGGCATGATGTGTCCCATATCTGAATGCAACAAGGACAGCAACTTTCACAGATTTACAACCCCCAAGGAGCTTCAGAGTCACTGGAACAATTACCACTGGAGCAAGAAGGCACAGTACTTGTGCAACTTCTGTAAGTTCACTGGCATTGGCCGCAAGTTAAACCAGCACCTAAAAAACGAGCACCCACAGTCCTTCACCAGCAACATGTCCATCACCAAAGACAACTGGAGCCATCCGCTGCAGCTCGGTGACGCCCAGGTGTGGTGGGTGGAGAGAAGGGAGGACAGCTTGCTCGGCGAAAAATATATACACCCTCACGGCATCTGGATAGACTTTGACAAGTACCTGGCAGAGTATGGCCTCAAGTCTAGTCTACCTATGGGAAGCTTCCACGAGTCTCTGAAGCCACAGAAGCAAGGTATCTATATATAAACTACCTGATGCCATATGTCTTATTGTTTTCCCCAGGTTGAAAACTCGGCACATGAAACCAATGGGACAAGATGGTGACAATTGATGGTGGCAATTGGCCTCATATAAATTTAGTATAAAAAATAGTTTTTCTTTGTTAAGTGAATGGTTTTTCTTCATTTTTGTAAATAAATAGATCTTTAAAGGTTGATAATGGTTCAAATATTCTATGAAATAAGAAATTTTAAATCCTGAAGATAACATCAAGCAACACTTGTATACTTTTGTCTTTGATAGAGTTGTGAGTTATCTTTTTTCTTTTCTTGTTCATGACAATTGTGTACAATATATCTTTTGTCTCTCAAGTGTTATTTATGCTGGCTTACTCCACACATATCGGGGATATCTCTTACAGAGAAAATGTATGAAATCTACTTATGCCTCTTTTTTTCTCTTGAAGGGAAGAAAAAAAGAATTTTAATAGACCTTCACAGTTATGGGTCAAAGAAAAAAGATGAGGATGAGGAAAAAGAGGAATACGTGGTTCCTAAGTATAATGAGTACCCACTAGAGTTTGTGCAGACAGAACCTGCCAAGCAGCTCGCTGCCTTCTGGAAGAAAATGCAGTGTCCTGTGAAAAAGTGCCAAGGCAAAAACCTTCCCAGATACCTAACACCTGCTGACCTTGAGGTCCACTGGAATGAGATGCACTGGACCAAAACTGTGCTGTACGTGTGTAGATATTGTCGCCACCCTGCCCGCGCTTCGGACATGCACCTGCACCTCCTTGACAACCACCCACACTCCGTAACTCACTCTGAGAAAATCCCCGCCAAGCTGTGGGGTGAAGCGCCACCTAGGAAGGACGCCTTCATGTGGTGGGTGGATAGGACGCAGAAAACAGCCGCCATAGACCCCGAGAGCACATGGGTGGATTTTCCAGTGTGGCTGAAGGAATTTTGTCAGAGGTCCCTGCTGCCATTGGGTTGCTTCAGGGATAACCTCAGGCCAGGATTCAATGGTGAGGATGCTCTTATAGGTTGAAACCAAACTTCTATATGGGCATGTATATACATAACCAGAGGTCATGCATGTATGTATATAAATCCAAAGGTCAAGCATGTATATATCAGTGATGAAAGTCTTCAGGAAATAACCTGAATTCAGGTTTTTTTTTCTTCAAATGTGAAATTCAAAATGGTCTGAACTCAGTCTGAAACATCCAAAAATGACATTTCTGAAAGGGGGTAGGGGTATCTTCGGGCTAATTTTCAAGGGTTTCAGGTTTTTTCCTGAATGCTGACTTTCAACACTGATATATGAAACCAAATGCCAAGCATGCTTACCCTGTGCATGGATGGCAGGTTATGGTCATGTGATGACCTTGCATGACCTCATGAGGTCATGATCATACATAAATAGATAGATATTTGGCTCCAATTGTTTATTGACATTGTGAAACATGTTGATAGGAGAAAATTTGTTGTATGACATATTGTTTGTTGATATTTAGGCACACTGACTTCCATCCATAGTAATCTCTCAAAGTTTAGCAATATTTTCTAGTGTATGAATATTTATTGGAAATATGGGAACACAAAAAATAGAAGGGTGTAAACAAGATTAACAACAGAGGGTCATTTTAGGAAATAGGGAATAAAAGACAATAAACAAAATAAGGAATCAAAGTTGTATTTCTCTAATTTATAACTGTCAGTAGTATTTGCAGATTCAATTATATTTTCAATTTATATTTTGTTTTGATTGAAAAGACGACAAAATGAGTGCATCGCATAAGTGGCTGATACCAGACAAGAATGAGTACCCGATAGAGTTTCTGAACTTTGACCCTGAGAAGGAGGTAAGCTTTGCCGAGGACATGCTGTGCCCCATCCCAGAATGCAACATTGACCCCACGAAGAGGATCAGGTTTACTGGACCATCTGACCTGGAGAGACATTTCAACATATGCCACTGGTCCAAAACACTGCGCTACGTGTGTTTACACTGTGAGGTGTATGCTGGTTCCCCTCATGAAGTGCACACACACTTAGATCGGCATCATCCTAAATCAGTGACAGTCCAGCAGAGCATCCCGCCAGAACAATGGTACAATCCTCCGCCAACAGAGGACGCCTATCCCTGGTGGGTGAAGAGGAAGGGTGGGGTGCTCATACCCACCCTGGGCCTTTGGGTAGACTTTGCAGCATATAGAAAGGCAGCAGATTCATTTTCTGGATCGTATTCAGAGGGACCGACTGAGGGAAGTAAATCTGATCCTCATAGTCTGCCAAGGCAGTGCTTCGAAGAAATCTATAAACCTCAACCTCAAGGTGAGCACTTCTCTTTGTAATTTGTTGGCCGCATAATTGTAAAGGCCGAGTTGAGACCACATTTTGAACTGACCCAATTAGCCAAAGCAAGCCCTACATGGTTCAGTGAAAAAGGTTTTGCAACCTAAATTGAAACTATGACTAACATTTTCCATAGTAAAAACAATCACTGAATCATTGTCGGCAGTTCTCTGTATGGGCTTAAGAGGTATTGATGATTTTCTAAAGAGATATTGAATGTTTTTAGGGCAAGTGCATAAGGTATACCAGTACACTTATTTTGCCAAGTTAGAAAATGTTGCCATGGAACGTCACAACTAATTGCCATCTTATGTGAGAATTAATGATAATAGAACTCTTGTGATAAAACCCATACATTTTTATGATTTGTTTTTTTGAATTGCAGTGATAATCAACAAAGGACAGAAGGGCTATTATGAGGTAACCAAGATAAATACTTATCCACTGGAGTTCCTGGAGCAGGACCCTGCCAAAGAGGTGGCATTCACAGAGAACATGCTGTGCCCCGTGCCTGAGTGCAACCTGGTCAGGGAGATGGGATCGCTCCAGAGATACACATTCCCACACGAGCTGGAGATGCACTGGAACATCCTCCACTGGTCAAAAACATCCCTCTACGTGTGCAGAATTTGTCAGTTTGCGTCTTCCTGCATAGAAATGAACCATCATTTAAAGAAAGAACACCCGACATCATTGCTCGTCATTAGGAAGATTTTAGAAAAGAACTTTGTGAATCCACCACCAACAGAAGATACTCGCCAGTGCTGGGTGCTGGGTAAGGGTGGTGTCCGGTATGTCAATTCCAGAGGATTGTGGATAGACTTCCCTAAATATCTCAAACTCTATGGTGATACCTCCCGTCTTCCACCAGGAAGTTTTGAGGGGTCAAAGAAGCCAGATCCAAAAGGTAAATTTTTTTTTAATGATATCGCATCTAAATTTATTCTTTTTCGTAAAAAACAATAGATGTTTGTAGGAGCAAATAAGTCTATATTTGCTATACAAGATCTTCTTTTTCTGTTCTCCAAATTTTATTTTTAGATTGGGTCGGAATATGGTATCTGTTTAAAAAAATCTGTTAATATTAATTTTATTTTAAAAATATTCTGCTTTTAAATACATTAGAAAAACATGTTGTTTGCAGAAGAGGATGACTTCTACCTTCCGCCGAGGAATGAGTATCCCGTAGAATTATTAATGAGGGACCCAGCAAAACAGGTGATATTCAGAGAGAACATGAACTGCCCTGTGCCCGGATGTAACGATACTTTGCGAAGGACTTTTGCAACCGTGGGCTCACTGGAGGTGCATTGGAATGCACACCACTGGTCTAAGAATCTGGTGTATGTGTGTCGCTACTGTGGCAAGGCCTACGTTGAGTACACATCGCACAAACACCTACGTGACATGCACCCGGAGTCTGTAGTCGCCACGCAGAAGATCTCGAGAAAGATGTGGAAATCACCACCGCCGTCTGAGGATGTATACTTCTGGTGGGGGGTGCGGTTAGATAAAGACTGGGTCATGGATCCGAAAGGCATCTGGGTGGATTTTGCTACCCATTATGAGGAGTATGGTCAAACATCTTTTTTGCCGAATAGTTGCTTTAGTGATGCGCTTCGTCCACACTTAAATCTTTGAATATTAAGGTGGACACCACCTTAATGAAAATTGACTTTCGGTAAACAATTGATTTTTTTCCAACTGAAAGTATTCTTCTTGACTAATAAGAGATATTTAATTAACAACTATCATAATGAATGCAATATTCATCAAGGACTGCAAATATGAGATTCAACACAGACTGAAGATATAAGATTTGACAAAGATTGCAAATAATTTGGTAAAAAGAAAAGAAGAAGGAAAACAGACGTTTCTAGTGTTCAGCCTGAATTATTGCAAATAATTTATTTGCTTTAATTACAAAGAGGGTTTATGCTAATAAGGTTTTTTTTGTGTCAAAAGATTTTCAGTAAATATTTACAAAATTCTGATATTGTAAATGAAATTAAATGTCAAGATAAATTATATATTTTTAATGACTTTCTGTAATTAATTTATTATTCTGAAATGGCAACATTTTACAACCTGCACATGATTTTGTAACAACTTTATATTTTATTCAGCAAATATACAATATTTCATCACAATATATACAGAAAATTTACATTCATTAACAATCTATAGGAGTTTGTTTTTATTGTACAAAAATATAACCACATATAACGCAAGTGCTTTAACTGCTATGATTCTGTTAAAGATAATCTAGATAATAAGTATCTTATAATTGTAAAGTGTGGCACTTGTCAATGCGAACATTTCTTCAATGATAATATGAGATATGTACAATACATCTCAACTGTATTCAGAACAAGTAATTTTAATCATCTGTCTCAAGTAAACATCTATCAGCATTCATATTAAGGCAAAATATAATTTTGGGATTACTTTATTAGTCAAAGTGCCGTAACTAAAGATTTAATCTATTGCACAATATTCTCAATATTTTATGTTCAGAAGGATACTTCTCATTACCAAATAAGGAAACTGCTGTAAAAGTATTTAAAAAATTGTAGCCTCGACAGAATTGTCATTGTTACTGCCGAGGTCAAACAAAAAATCTGAAACACAAATTTAGGTGAAACTTGTGTCTTAAAGTCTATAAATTACAAAGAAAAATGGAAAAGAAAACATAGGCATCAGAGATGCATCAACCCTCAGCCCTGGTAACTCATTGCACAACATTCGCTCCACACAATATTTGTGAACAAAACGTCACTGCACCAAGGCAAATTGATGCAGGGATAAAAAAAACCTATAAAATCTACTTCCTTTGATAGCTTAGGTGTGTCAAGTATCATGAAACTGTCATCATTTACTCTAGAATTATTGAGATGATGGGCCGGTGACCTTGAAAAGCAGGTTAAGGTCACCATCCATCAAACTCATCTGGGGTCTTCACCAGATGCTTATGTGTGTCAATTCTCATGAAGCTGCCATTATTTGTTCTTGAGTTATTGCAATGTTGTTTATTTGACATAATTGTCCCTGTGACCTTGAAAAGTAGGTGAAGGTCACCATTCATCAAACTCTTTTGGGGTCTTTACTAGATGCTTATTTGTGTCAAATCTCATAAAGCTGCCATCATTTGTTCTCGAGTTATAGCAATAATGGGGATTTCATGGTACAATTGTCCCTGTGACCTTGAAAAGTAGGTGAAGGTCATGTTCGTTCAAAGGAAGTCTGAGATCTTCACCTGATGCTTATGTGTGTCAAGTCTCATAAAGCTGCCATCATTTGTTCTTGAGTTACTGTGATGACAAAGATGATTCCACATAATTGTCCCTGTGACCTTGAAAAGTAGGTGAAGGTCATGTTTCATAAAAATTCGGAGGTTTTCACCAGATGCTTATGTGTGTCAAATCTCATAAAGCTGCCATCATTTGTTCTTGCTTGAGTTATTGCGATGACAAGGATGATTTCACATAATTGTCCCTGTGACCTTGAAAAATAGGTCAAGATCGCCGTCCATCAAACTCCTCCAAGGTTTTCACCAGATGCTTATGTGTGTCAAGTTTCATGAAGCTGCCATCATTTGTTCTCGAGTTATTGTGATGACAAGGATGATTTCACATAATTGTCCCTGTGACCTTGAAAAGTAGGTGAAGGTCATGTTCCATCAAAGGAAGTCGGAGGTCTTCACCAGATGCTTATGTGTGTCAAGTCTCATAAAGTTGCCATCATTTGTTCTTGAGTTATTGCGATGACAAGGATGATTTCACATAATTGTCCCTGTGACCTTGAAAAATAGGTCAAGGTCGCCGTCCATTAAACTCCTCCAAGGTTTTCACCAGATGCTTATGTGTGTCAAGTTTCATGAAGCTGCCATCATTTGTTCTCGAGTTATTGTGATGACAAGCATGATTTCACATAATTGTCCCTGTGACCTTGAAAAGTAGGTGAAGGTCATGTTCCATATATGATTCTGAGGTCCTCACCAGATGCTTATGTGTATCAAATCTCATAAAGCTGCCATCAATTGTCCTTGAGTTATTGCGATTCTTGGGATTTCACATAATTGTCCCTGTGACCTTGAAAAATAGGTCAAGGTCGCTGTCCATAGAACTCGTCAGAGGTTTTCACCAGATGTTTATGTGTGTCAAGTTTCATGAAGCTGCCATCATTTGTTCTCGAGTTATCACGATGACAAGGATAATTTCACATAATTGTCCCTGTGACCTTGAAAAGTAGGTGAAGGTCATGTTTCATAGAAAAATTCTGAGGTCTTCACCAGATGCTTATGTGTGTCAAATCTCATAAAGCTGCCATCATTTGTCCTTGAGTTATTGCGATTCTTGGGATTTCACATAATTGTCCCTGTGACCTTGAAAAATAGGTCAAGGTCGCTGTCCATCGAACTCGTCCGAGGTTTTTACCAGATGCTTATGTGTGTCAAGTTTCATGAAGCTGCCATCATTTGTTCTCGAGTTATCGCGATGACAAGGATGTTCGCTACAGACATACATACAGACATACATACATACATACATACATACATACCCACGCCAGGAGTACTGCAATACCCTCAGCCTGATTACATCAGGGGCTGAGGGTAAAAAGTACTATTGAAATAGAACATTTTTAAGATATGTATACACACATGCATACTGGTTTCCAGTAATCATAATACACTCACAAAGGACACAGACTTTCTTTGAGAATGACAAACAATATAAAATCTGAAAAAATCTACATTTTTTTCATTTAAAAGTACGCAAATATATCATTTACATTCAACTCTTATAGCAAGCTGAAATTGTGCGAATTTACTTGAGCACCAGAGTAATCTTCACCAGAGTAATCTACACCAGAGTAATCTACACCAGAGTAATCCACACCAGAGTAATATACACCAGAGTAATCCACACCAGAGTAATCCACACCAGAGTAATCTACACCAGAGTAATCTACACCAGAGTAATCTACACCAGAGTAATCTACACCAGAGTAATCCACACCAGAGTAATCCACACCAGAGTAATCTACACCAGAGTAATCCACACCAGAGTAATATACACCAGAGTAATCTACACCAGAGTAATCTTCACCAGAGTAATCTTCACCAGAGTAATCTACACCAGAGTAATCCACACCAGAGTAATATACACCAGAGTAATCCACACCAGAGTAATATACACCAGAGTAATCCACACCAGAGTAATCTACACCAGAGTAATCCACACCAGAGTAATATACACCAGAGTAATCCACACCAGAGTAATATACACCAGAGTAATCCACACCAGAGTAATCTACACCAGAGTAATCCACACCAGAGTAATCTACACCAGAGTAATCTACACCAGAGTAATCTACACCAGAGTAATCTACACCAGAGTAATCCACACCAGAGTAATCCACACCAGAGTAATCCACACCAGAGTAATCCACACCAGAGTAATATACACCAGAGTAATCCACACCAGAGTAATCTACACCAGAGTAATCCACACAAGAGTAATCTACACCAGAGTAATCTTTACACATAGATGTTTATTTTTTTTCTTGCCAATTCTGTTGTGTTCGTTTCCTATTCTTAAAATGTAAATAACTTTAGAAAGAAAAAAGGATGAAAATTAGAAAAGTGATTTGTTCCAGATGATTTTACGCATGTAGATATTTTATCTTTGGAAATAATAATCATGAACTCTATAACGAAAAGCAACAAATTATAAAAAGTATTTGGTAAATGGTGAAAAAGTATCATGGTAAAAAGCAGTAACATATTTGGCATCATTTCTGGTAGTTCAGCCAGCAGTGGATTTACAGACCATGATATTAAAGTAAAAATGTTTGGAAGAACAATCCTAATGTATATCCGTTTCACAAAAAAAACAATTAAATCTGCCTTAAAATTACAATGGTAGTTTAAAATGTAGCAATACATTCCATTCACATGGGTGACTTCCCCAAAAAACACTAATGCACCATAAAACAATTCCAACATGATTAAAATCAGAGCTATGGAATGATTCTAGCAGGATTAAACATTTTGATAACAGTTGTATCTGACAAATTCTGGCAATATTTTACAATAATATGGCTGTTAAAGAGGAATAACATCAACAATATTCAACTGTTAAAAACCAGCAGTCACAAATTTACAACATTTGTAGCAAGAAACACTTTTCTTTTTCTAAAAAAAACTGCATGTTGACTGGATTATCATCCAATGTGCTGAATATTTTTACATCAAGATTAAAACATTTGCTGCCTTTTCTGTATTGCCCTGTCATACTAAGATAGAGAGATAGATGGAAATATAGTGAACCCAATGTGATACCCATGCATTAAACTTTAAGTCATGTCAGTTAATTTGTTCAGTGTTTCTGGAGAGGAAATTGCCACTAAAAGTAAAACTATAAAATCATTTAAAACGTATAGACCACAATTCTCTTCCAGAGAAATGTATGTGTCGTTAAATGGTGGATTTAAAATCTTGAGCTTGTGTCACTTGTCAACATAGTCATAAAAATACTCTGAATTGCCACATACATACTGTCACACCTAATTTCAGTGACCATGTTTGAGAAATGCAAAGAGCCATTGTGCATATACAGGTATTGCTTCCAAAAAGAGTGCAGCATATCTCCAGAGAGTTCAAACATGCACAGATGTCCAGACATATTTTCAGTTCTAAAGTTCCATTGCATCTCTTGGTTAAACTGTACAATGTTTGCCATCAGTATCATTTAATCTCAGGTTGTGTCCAGACGAATAAGTCTGAGTTTGTAGCAGTCAGCAAGAACACACGCAGCCTCATTGGACCCTCCACAATACTGAGATGAAGAAAACACTGTCAACAACTTTCCTTTCTGTTGCACCTGCGACAAAAAAAACACAATTTTAAATTTAAGCAGGACTCTTCTACAAAAAATATCTAAAATGGGAAAAATATTTTTTGTTCTCAATTTTTTTTTTCCAAAACAATGAGGTGATTTTTGCGAATGAAGCTCGAATTTAACAAACAAAATGGAAAAGGAAGCAAAAAATATAATATTGTAGGATTCTCTCACCTGGAAGCCAACCTGCTGGACCTCGTGAGCCCTTATGACATGGGACAGCTTGTTCCTGTCAAGGAACTCCATGAGAGCCTCAGCACTGAAGAAGTTAGCAGTCCCACGTCTCGTGTTGAAAATGAAACCTTCATTCTCCTCCAACTCCTGGTTCATTTCGGGGCTGGGAGATACCGGATCTTTACTGCAAAGTACCAGAATACACAGGATCAGCCAGGCAGGAGCCAAATGCTTCATCAATATGAGTCTGAGGCAAGTAAGGAGGTACGGAATAATCCCATAGGTATAAACAATACAAGATGAACAGTTGGTAGAATAGTAATCGCCCATAATATGCCCAGCAAGAAATTCTCATTGTAAAGAACAAAATCGGGAACAAAAGAACAAAATCAGGAACAGGAATGTTAAATACTTGTATGCTATGCCACTAGTTTGGCAATGAGACATGATCATGTGGCATGA
This sequence comes from Amphiduros pacificus, assembly GCA_949316495.1. Taxonomy (NCBI): domain Eukaryota; kingdom Metazoa; phylum Annelida; class Polychaeta; order Phyllodocida; family Hesionidae; genus Amphiduros; species Amphiduros pacificus. Next base: position 39,530,864 of record OX439001.1, on the reverse strand, counting down.
AAAGAATAACAATAAGACCATGGCACAGTCAGCAATGACCCATATTGATGGTACACTGTCAGTTCATAGTGTATGTATATATGTGAGAGGGTGCCGTACCTGTATGGGTCACTCCACATGATCTCCCAGGCCAGGGGGCTCTCTATTTCAGGGTCAGGCAGAGGCACTGGCACCTGGTTTATGGTCTCTATGAGTCCTCCTCCCTGCTCCGGGGACGGGATCCCTCCATGAACACAGAATATCTGCAACAACGTATTAAGTATGACATCAAATGTGGGATAACTTTCAGAGATCTATCTTTAAAAATATACATCAATACAAACATGTATTTCAGAAGCAGGGAAATTGCTTGATTCTCAGGGCCATAAAAAAAGGTCAGAGTTTAAAATATTCAACATGGGTAAAAAAAGCGATAGTAACTACGATATGAAATTTGGGGTTGTGTGCCATTTTTATGATCACCGACAGTGGAAATTCATCAATGCCACTGGGATGTGTTAAATAAAGAACCTTGCCACACATAACAAATTCTAAAATTTCCCTGACTTATTAGTGACTTTTCCCTGACCAAACATAATTTTTCACAGACCAATTAGCCAACATCGGAATAAAATTTATGCATTTGGCTGCTAATATTTATGAATATCCCAAACTTTACATATTGTTATATTGCTATTATCAATTTTAATCTTAGCCTGTTAATGAAATAATTGATAAGGTGTCACAAATAATTGTAGATGGATGTAAAGTTTTACCTTGTCGTCAACCGTGGCAGCAATGGGCATGACATCAAAACACTGGTTAATGGCTTCCCAGATCTGCGAGCCTATCTTCTCCCCAAACTTGCCCAGGCACTCACTGCAAATGTATAAGAACACTTGATATATTTCATTCAAATATATCACAAATATACCAAAAATCTACACCAGAGTAAAAATATTTACAGGAGGTGATTTATGTAAAATATCATTGGTTAATCTTAATATTTAGTTAATTTTCACTCAATATCTAAATTGTCAAAAATGTTTTTTTTTTACTCACCTTTGAAATTGGAACATTTTTTGTACACTTCTCAGCTCATGGTTTCCTCTAAGCAAGAAGAACTTTTGAGGAGCTAATAATTTTTGGGCAATTAAATAGGAAACTACCTGTTAACAAGAAAAAGATGTTAAATTCCATTTGTGTATGTGTACCATGGCCTGGAGATATGATAACAAAACAGGAAAAAATGGAATTTTGGAAAATGTAATATAAATTGTACAATTATGCATGTATTAAGGTTTTCAATTTCAGATCATTCACATGGGAAAGCTGGGAAGGAGGTGGGTCATATATTTCCTTGTGGGAATTTGAAATTGCAGTGCTTATATATGTCTTAAAAGATGCACTCACTTCCACTCCAAATTCTCCACGGTCCACGTAATCACCCAGAAACAAGAAGTTGGCAGGCGTGAGAAGTGGTCCCATTCTCCATAATGCCTTCTCAAAACACACCAAGTCCCGGAAGTTACCATGGATATCTCCTAAAAAATGCAGCAAAGAATTAATTTCTTTTCTAAATATTATGAAGATTATAAGGTCAACAATAATAACCTTGTTTCCGATAGTGTGCCCTGAAAAAATAGGATCGGAGTAGTTTTTATTTTAAATTTTTGTTAAAAGTGGTCAAATATATCAAGAATGGATATATAAATCAAATTATAATCAAAAAATGTATGTGCACCTCGAAAGTCCAAAATAATTGAGGGTAGCTGGTTTAAACTAGGGTAGGTAGGGGAATTTGAAACATCACTTTCAACCTTGTGGGAGACTTGAGTCTCAGTAATCTGAGTTCCCCTTGAGTCTCAGCAATCTGGATTCCCCCTTTCAGCACCTCATTGACCTAGTGACCTACCTAGTATATATGTGGGAGACTTGAGTCTCAGCAATCTGGGTTCCCTCTTCAGCACCTCCTTGACCTAGTGACCTACCTAGTATATATGTGGGAGACTTGAGTTTCAGCAATCTGGGTTCCCCCTTCAGCACCTCCTTGACCTAGTGACCTACCTAGTATATATGTGGGAGACTTGAGTCTCAGCAATCTGGGTTCCCCCTTCAGCACCTCCTTGACCTAGTGACCTACCTAGTATATATGTGGGAGACTTGAGTTTCAGCAATCTGGGTTCCCCCTTCAGCACCTCCTTGACCTAGTGACCTACCTAGTATATATGTGGGAGACTTGAGTCTCAGCAATCTGGGTTCCCCCTTCAGCACCTCCTTGACCTAGTGACCTACCTAGTATATATGTGGGAGACTTGAGTCTCAGCAATCTGGGTTCCCCCTTCAGCACCTCCTTGACCTAGTGACCTACCTAGTATATATGTGGGAGACTTGAGTTTCAGCAATCTGGGTTCCCCCTTCAGCACCTCCTTGACCTAGTGACCTACCTAGTATATATGTGGGAGACTTGAGTCTCAGCAATCTGGGTTCCCCCTTCAGCACCTCCTTGACCTAGTGACCTACCTAGTATATATGTGGGAGACTTGAGTCTCAGCAATCTGGGTTCCCCCTTCAGCACCTCCTTGACCTAGTGACCTACCTAGTATATATGTGGGAGACTTGAGTTTCAGCAATCTGGGTTCTTCCTTCAGCACCTCTTTGGCCTGCCGACACAGGGCTAGTAGACACTTCGCTAGTGCTCCCCGGTCAACCTGTCCCCAATCAAACGCTTCCTGATGGCAGACAAAATGGAACAAATTTATGGTAATACGAGAAGAATGGAAATATTTGTTACTTTTGAGAATAATCTCCTAAAAAATGTGAGGTGTATAATGATCTTCATTTATAAAAAAACACACAAAAAATGATTCAATATCACATTTTCCAATGCTCATACTGATCAAGGTATCAAAACTTGTTTTGAAGTTTAAACTACTTTTGTTTACAATGAAGCAGAATATAATTGGCTTACCTTTGTTACTGTGCCATTTGAGCCTTTGACTGCTCTTTCAAAGTAGCGCAGACCTGTCAGCATTTCATTTGGGTGAGATCTCTGAATATTGAAATAATTGCTCATGACAATCAAGAAATTCTTTTTTGAAAAAAAAGATGCACAGATTTCCAAATAATATACATTGACTTAAATGCAGCTGGACTCTGGACTTACATTCAGGCATCATACAACTTAGAAGAATACCTGATTAAATGAATCTACAGATGGCATGCGCTGGAAGCGTGACTTGTCTCCCTCAAGGTGGCGCTCTGCCAGACTACCACTGACAGCTGATGTACCTGGAATATGAGACTTTTATTTGGGATTGTTTCACCAAAATGTTATCATTAAACCAATCATCCCTCAATACACCCGAACAGTGATTTTTAAATGATAAAAAAACAACCTTACCTGGCAAGTCCCAAATTGCCATCACGTCCGACAATGCTCCGGTTCTGCGTACCTTGACAGTATGCGTTGCCAGTTCATATTTCTCCATCTTGACAGGCTGAGTTCCAGGAGTCTTTGGTAATCCGTCATCAGATATTTCTGTAAAATTATCAATATATAAACTAGTGGAAAGACACAATGTAAGCGCACGTGATGGGATAGAGGAGGAAACTTCAGTACAGTGGAGAGAAGACTTTCATCTTCAAAAATAAATCTGTCTTAGAAGTGTATGTGGCATTATTGAGGAAAGGCTTATTCTGCAAAACATATGCCTTATATGTTAAAGTTATTTTCATGTATTTTATACCAGTACTAATGATCAGTTAAAATTAAAAACCTTATCTCTGTCATATCTGATAACCTAAAGCCCTTATTTCCTTCATACCTGATAACCTAAAGCCCTTATTTCCTTCATACCTGATAACCTAAAGCCCTTATTTCATTCTTACCTGATTACCTAAGCCCTTATTTCACTTTTTCCTGATAACCCAAAGCCCTTATCTCCTTCTTACCTGATAACCTAAAGCCCTTATTTCCTTCTTACCTGATAACCTAAAGCCCTTATTTCATTCTTACCTGATAACCCAAAACCCTTATTTCCTCCTTACCTGATAACCCAAAGCCCTTATTTTCTTCATACCTGATAACCTTAAGCCCTTATTTCCTTCTTACCTGATAACCTAAAGCCCTTATGTCATTCTTACCTGATAACCTAAGCCCTTATTTCACTTTTTCCTGATAACCTAAAGCCCTTATTCCCATCTTACCTGATAACCTTAAGCCCTTATTTCATTCTTACCTGATAACCCAAAGCCCTTATTTTCTTCATACCTGATAACCTAAAGCCCTTATTCCCATCTTACCTGACAATCTAAAGCCCTTATTCCCATCTTACCTGATAACCTTAAGCCCTTATTTCATTCTTACCTGATAACCTAAAGCCCTTATCTCCTCCTTACCTGATAACCTAAAGCCCTTATTTCATTCTTACCTGATAACCTAAAACCCTTATTCCCATCTTACCTGATAACCTTAAACCCTTACTTCCTTCATACCTGATAACCTAAAGCCCTTATTTTCTTCACAACTGATAACCTAAAACCCTTATTTCCTTCTTACCTGATAACCTAAAGCCCTTATTTCATTCTTACCTGATAACCTAAATCCCTTATTTCATTCTTACCTGATAACCTAAAGCCCTTATTTCATTCTTACCTGATAACCTAAAGCACTTATTTCATTCTTACCTGATAACCTAAATCCCTTATTTCATTCTTACCTGATAACCTAAATCCCTTATTTCATTCTTACCTGATAACCTAAAGCCCTTATTTCATTCTTACCTGATAACCTAAAGCACTTATTTCATTCTTACCTGATAACCTAAAGCCCTTATTTCATTCTTACCTGATAACCTAAAGCACTTATTTCATTCTTACCTGATAACCTTCTGGACTCAAGGGATTCAATGCGTGAAGTGTGGTCCAGGTTGTGAAGCCTGAATCTTTTCAATGGGGGTCGCATTTCTCCATTATCGTCAGCACTGAAATAGCATATAAAAAAGCGTTAATTTATTTCCTCAATATATTTATCACTTTCAAATTCGTACACATTACAAATAAACTCACTGTTTGCGAATGTTGGTCATACAAGAGTGTGACAATCTGAACAAGACAGAGGTGCCTCTAAACTTCAGCTGCCCTACAGCATTAAGGAATTCATTGACTGGTAGAGATTCTTTATTTGCTCCTCCAAACACTCTGCAAATACAAATAAACATAAATGCCACCATCTGCCTAAAATAATAATATTCTGATAGTATAAACTGGAGGTTTGAAAATGCACAAAGTCACAATAATAAACAAAATGTTGCACTGATATGTGGTTCTTGGCACCTCATTTTGGACATCAGGCCCTCATAAACATGTGCCTAAATCGCACCAAACTTAGTGTTTATACCATCATATCAGTACAATATTTTATCCTGGTAATCCAGTGTATTTACTTGGCACTGTTGAGAGCATCTTCCTCCACTGCTTGATCATCTATTGGCAGTTGCTTGGCAGCACGGATGTCCTTTACTATCTGCCTGCAATCAATCAACATAATAGCCACTCAATTCGGCACAGATTTATTCTTTTTAATGCAATAGATCATCCTTTAAACTAAAATGGAAAAGATTTTGACAAAATAAATGACTTATCACCCTTTTTCATTCCCAAAAATTGGTGTTCAGACAAAAATTGAACAATTTAATTTAGATGATATTTTATAAAAAATTTCCTTACTTAAATATGTCATATTCCAAGGTGCCATCATTGTTATGGTCATAAAATCTGAAGATGTATCTACATCGCATCTCAGCTGGGGTGCCGCCATGCTGAGTGGCTGGCTCCATTGCCGCCAGACCTAGCAACACGTCACGGAAGCTCAGCAGGTGGCGCCGGTGTATGTCAAATGCTCTGCAATCAAATATTCATTCGGAATAACAAAACAAAATCATTTTAAACTGGGATGGCCATTTTTAATTTTGATGTTTATTTCTTTTCATGCATTACGCTTTTGATATTTCCACAATCTTCTCTTCTCAACTTTCTAAATTGTCTTTTTTCGTTTTAAATTAACGTTTGTATTTACTAGCTTTCCTCCAGAATAAACAGAACATAACTTGCTTAAAATGTTTCACTAAAAAGTCTTGTTATAAACCTAACCCAGACTCTCTGGTTGGGTAGACTGCAATTGTTTACCTGAATGTGTCGTTAACTTTATCATCTTTCAGACCTTTGGCATTGATGAATCTGGCAAAAACAGATTTGTTCATGAAGATACTCGGTAAGCAGTAACTGCTGTACTCTCGAAAAAGTAGTTCTTGTTCTGAAGAGATATAAATAAAACATATTATTTCAATACATTTCACATCTATTTTAAGGTTTTCTTCATTATTACCATTTATTATTTTAATATTTATTGTGACAATATAGTATAGATGGTGTTTATAGAAAGAAATGGCAAACTCATATCTTGCTCATCTTATCCCACCTTTTGGTTTATGCATATTTCAAATATCAACTTAATGATATATTCCTGCACCTTGTCTTCCTAGTTTTGAAGCTTTGATGAGGATTTCCTGGGGAGTTGTCTGTGACGATTCTGAGCTTGTGTCGACCACTTCCAGATGGTTGTCATGGAGTGTGGACAGTGGGCATGCACTCTCCCCTTTGGCCAGCATCTCGGCAAACTCCACTGGCTCCTTGCCGAGCAGGCCACCATTCTCCTTCAGCTGCAGGACCCGCATTTCCTCTGAGGAGCACCACTGTCTTTCTTCTGTCTGTATGATAAAGATGTTGATAGTATTTGTATTCAACACAAGACACTATACAATAATTTAAAATATTCAAATTCTTCATCTTTAGCATTGGAAGATAAAAGTGGTCATGTGATGTTTGATAGTATTTGTATTCAACACAAGACACTATACAATAATTTAAAATAATCAAATTAATATCATATTGTCAGGGATTTTGTTTGGGCAGAGACATGCGACAATGGCCATTGCCTTGGCAACCATAGTTACTATTTCATTATTTTGTTTGTAGACATGGTTATTACTTAATAATTGTTCTGGTAACCCTGGGTACTGTTTAATCATTTGAGAAGTAAATATTATTTTCAATCTAATAAAACATTGCATTTCAAACTATAACCCCCCCCCCCCCCCCCGGTGGTGCGAAATGGTGCTACCCCCTGAGTCATGTGACTCTATTTCACACACGAATCTAGGTAAGAAAACCATTGAACTTGTCATATCTGCCCTACAGCTTGATGCAGAAAATGCCATAAAGTGGTTCAATGACAATTTTATGGAAGTGAATCCCACTAAGTTCCAGGCAATGCTTCTTAAAAGTCCATATTGTACCACACAATTACCTACTCATATATCCATTGGTAATGATACCATTGATATTAAATCTTCTGTGGATTTACTGGGAATCACAATAGATGACAAATTGAAGTTTGATAAACAAGTATCAAAGATGTGTGTTAGGGCTGCAAGACAGCTTAATGTATTGTACAGATTCAAGAAAATATTTAATGGTGATGACAGAAAGATTATTTATAATACTTTTATCTTGTCAACTTTTAATTATTGTCCAGTTGCATGGCATTTTTGTGGTTCTGTTCAAATGCGCAGAATGGAAAAAATCCAGGAGCGTGCTTTAAGATTTTTATATGATGATAAAAATAGTGATTATAATTTATTGTTAGAAAGATCAGGTTACGAAACGTTGCACTTAAGAAGGTTGAAAGTTATGATAACTGAAGTTTTTAAGACACTAAATGATCTGAATCCATCTTTCATGAAATGTTTGTTTAAACCTGTAGAATCAAAATACGATTTCAGAGATGACCACAAATTAGAAATGAAACCCTTTAAGAAAATGACTTATGGGAGAAGTACATTCTCATATTATGGTGCACATTTATGGAATATGCTTCCTAATGAATACAAAAACTGTACAAAATTAAAGGATTTTAAAGAACTGCTGTCTACCTGGGATGGCCCAAGTTGCAGCTGTAACCTATGTCAATTCATATTGTAATATTGTGCTTATCCATTCATTGTATATATCTCATTTTTTGTTTGTAAATACTATTTGTTATATCAATAATCAATAATTAGCTTTTAGCTAGTGTTTTTATGTAAATGATTGATTCAAAATAAAACTTTATCTTATCTTATCTTATCTTATCTTATCTTAGGTAAGCACTACTGCAGCAGACATACCTGTTGTGCTATGATGACTCTGATTGGCTGGCTGAGGAAGGTTATATGAGTGGACGGAGCTTGGCCTGGGATACGCGTATACTGTGTCCGTATGATCCCAGCCATCAACACACGAGTCCCTGCAATCTGAAATATACATATTCATGCCTCTGTTTACATTTGCTCTTGTTTGACAGATCACCTGTTTAACTATATTTTGAAGGGCAATAAGAAGTACATGAGCATCAACCAAGGGTAATATAATCAGTACCAATATACCTACTATGAGAATCTAAGCTATTTTCTGATAGACTTGTAAAAAGTATCACTCATTTACATCTACATGTTAACTCAAAAATGCCCAACTTTCATTGTTTTCTCGATTCTCACTGGCTGATGATATTTGTCATGTTATTCAAAATGCCTTACTCCTTGATATTTCAGTGGTAGCTGTTCAATTTTTTTAAAATCATGATTAAAATGGAGAGAAAAAACATTTATCACAGAGAAGTAAAATTTCAAGCTTTTTAGCCCACATTTGATTTGTCTCCGGGGCTGATATGTTTGAGGTTTCAAATGATTGTGCTGCAAGTGTATGGAGTATAAACATATTGCCGCTCCATGTAGGCCTGCCATGCTTTGATATACCCAGCTTCTTTTACACCACAAGATGGCGCTTTTGCAAAAAATCTGGTATATGTGAAAAGTGGTTGGTACATATTCTTGTTTAAGTCACTTTAACTTCAATAATGATTTGTCTTAATCTGATAATTAATTAATGTGCAAGGATTTCCTTATTTCCTTATCTTTTTTAAGAATCTTGATCTGGATTCTTTGTTCAAAAATGAGGAAATCCTGAGCTTGATTTTCACTTCAGAGTTGGATGTTTGAGGTTTCAACTGACTAAGTGATGTTTATGGAGAGAATATATATATATATATATATATATATATATATATATATATATATATATATATATATATATATATATATATCTCAACCGTGGTCACTGAAATTTGCTGTGAAAGTATGTGGCAATTCAGAGCATTTTTATGACAATTTTGATAAGTGACACAGGGTCAAGATATTTTTTAATGATTTTAAATCCACCATTTATTGACAGATCTATATATTTCTCTGGAAGAGAAATGTGGTTAACACGTTTAAAATGATTTCATAGTTTTACTTTTAGTTCACTATATTTCCATCTATCTATAAATGTTTTAATCTTGATGCAAAAATATTCAACACACTGGATGATGATCCAGTCAACATGCAGTTTTTTCAGAAAAAGAAAAGTGTTACTTGCTACAAATGTTGCCGGTAAATTTGTGACTGTTGGTTTTTAAGGTATTGTTGATGTTATTACCCCATGTCAGCAATGTTTTGATGTGCCCAGCTTCTTTTACACTATGAGATGGCATTTTTGCATTAGAACTGGTACCTGAGAAAAGTGATTTGTCCTATTTAAAATGTGGAGGAGTATGTCTCGTCTCATTCATGCTTACTTCAAGACTTGAGTGAAAATGGTTTGTTTTTATCTGATAATTAATTTGTGAACAATTTATTTTGCAAATCTTGCACAAGCTTGATTATTTTTTAAATCACAAATTGTTATCTACTTGACTTTATGTCAATCATTTGAATAAAGAGATGCCTTTATGACGACATGCTTAACAGGTGGAACAATAAATTTCCATCAATATCTTCGGATCATTAATATTTCTGTTAATATTCTCTCCATTCAGGGCAATGATACTGATATGAGGCAGAGTGGAACAGCTACCTATATACTTTTAGATGTAAAAATTGGTTTATAAAACACTTAACATACCTCTGAGGCAATTCTCTGGGCTGCAATCTTGATGCTTTCAGCTCTACCAACTTTGCCATAAGGAAGCCACCACCCACGATCTTTGTAGCATTTGAGCAGGAACTTAGAACTGTCTTCACCAGGAATCAAAACACTGACAAGTGGTGATCTCGGTGTTGGACTCGATTCCATGTTGGAGTCCTTCTCGACCTCGCATTGGCTGTTTGGATTCTCACTCCCAGTCTCACTCTCAGCCTCTGATTGAAGAGTGATCATCTAACTGACAGTTTACTACTGACACTGGTCAAATATAACAGCCCTGATCAGGTAAAATCTTATTATGAAAGTTGAAAAATGAAAGTGCAGAATCTAAACAACACTAACCACTATGTTGATAAGCATCCGGTGCATTTGTTTTATCCAAGGGACTGGAAGGTTTCAGTCCCCTGGTCTTGTTGATCACAACAAATTTATTGGTCTGGAACATTCAGAATCCCATTTCAAGCACAAGGGCGAGATTCGTTGGCTCTACTTAAGTCGGTGTCCGGGTTTGTGTTGCAGAGTCAATCAAGAGACGACTCAATGTTTCCAAGATTCTGAAGTCATTTCAGTTACTATTTAGCTCGCCACTATTAAATGTCTTGCAATAACTCACGTGCCCTTTTATGTTAAATTAAATCTTTCACAATCTGCCTCCCAAAAGAGAATATATTGTCCTAAATTTGAATCGATGTTATCACTTTTTCCACCAAAACTTCAATCAAACTGTTGACTTACCACTTAAAATTACTACGCGTTAAACAAAATATAGAAAATGCCCTATAACTTATTTAAAAACAAAGGGACATCGTACTTTATGTAATATTCAAATATCACATGTATCTTTTCATAAAAATATTTATACTAAACACACGATTCGTCACAATATGAGGACTTGATTTCGCGTGTATGGATAATGGCACCCGTTTCAGTCATAGGGTTACTTCCGGAATAACTTTCCCACGTGTATTTTGTTTATTGGAATTTCATCCCAAAACGATTGAAAAGCTGAAATACGGTGCATGTTTTGTCATGGTCCAGAAGAGAGTCTAACATTTCGAGAGTTCTCAAGGGGCATATGATGTCGACCAACTGTGAAATTTGCAAAGAAATTTCACACAAATATAAGTGTCCAAAATGCTTGGTGAAGTAGTGAGTGGCTTGAGTTGTTTTTAATTATAAATATTGAAGCTGTTTAAAACCATGTAGCATTGTAGGGTCGTTTCATCGCAGTAGAAAAGACATATTTGGGGTAAATGACTAAAATGTTGGGGGTAAATGATTAAATGTACATGTTTTTTTAGAGTTAAGTTGGATTGATACAACTGTAGACACTGCTGAAACGATTTTCCTCTTTTTTTCAGTTGCTCTGTGGGATGTTTCAAAGTCCATAAAGGTATGTTTCAATTTCCTAATATAAAGTTTTTTGTTCCTTCCTGGCTCTTTTATTTACTAGTATTTTGAGCTGGCTGCAAATTGATGCCTCTAAGAGGGTGGATAATATTTGTACCTTCCTGAATATATAATTGTTCATTTTATTTTCAGCATCTGCATGTGTTCCCATCAGCAAAGAGATACCTAAACAATTGGAACTTCCCCCAGTCAAGAAGCCAACTCCAAAAGGTAAATATTGCTGCTAGATCTTTCTGGGCATTATGTGGTATACAAAAGATGGTGTAGGAGACCATTGGTATTGTATCATTTCATATTCATTGGAAAGCTAAATAGATCAATAAGATGTGGCTAATATGATTCCTTGGTTTTTCAAAGTAAGAGCTCAAAGTAAGACCTGTATCAATTCATTAGCATACTGTGTGAGGTCTAAAATTTTCAGTTTTACTCTATCAACTTTAGTATGGTGGTTTGTTATGCAGAAACAGCACAAAAATGACTGAAATCTTCCAGATAAAATACTGATTAATAATCTTCAAATTTAGAATTATTCCAGCTTAGATGTTTCTTTTAAATCTAGAATGTTATGTTTTCAGTCTAAGTGGACCTTTACCCGCTTGGCACATTTGCTGTTTCTGTGTCTTGTAGTCCACTGCTTTCTGTACATCAGACTATATAACCAAAAAGACTGGTTTCTTCTCAGTTTTTCAATTGTTTGGTAGGGAATTGGGACCTCAATTGTTTATGTAAATGGATCTTTGTCACTTTGCGAGCTTTGTCATCACTTAAAATAGATACAAGATAAACAAATTTAAAAACTCTTCTTCCAGAGGATGGTGAACTTTCAGCCTCCGACAGTGAAGACACTGAGGATAAAGTTCCACAGGACAGGCTCAATAAACTGAGTAAGGCGGTGTACCATTTTTTAAATTGTCAACAATCTCCTATTTTTCAATTCAGTAAAGCAGTTTTAAAGATATTTTACTTCAAGTACAAACTTAAAAAAATTAACGATAAAATGCAACTTTTCTATTGCAAAGAGAAAAAGATAATTATTGTCAATCACACTTTTCATATCAGTTTTTTTTGTTTGGTTTTTTAACCTAAAAAAAGTACCTGAAATAAAAACCTAAAAGACCCTTTAATTTAGATTTAAGAAGAATAAAGATGTGTGATTTTCATTGCATATAAGGTGCTTGTTCGGAGGTGAAACAGTTACTGGAGAATGCTCACCTACAGCAGATGCTGCTCAGACTAGACCAGACCGATGCGCCCCAGCTCCACATGGAACAGGCCATGCACGAACCTATATTCACAGAGTTTGCGGACGCTTGCTTGAGGGTTGTAGAACCAGAAAAATATCAGTCTGACTGTTTATCTTTGTGATGTATTCTGAGTATTACATATATATTTATATATCAGGACTGCTGGACACCTAACTGGGACGAGCATGATAGAGAAGTGCCCTATCAATGGTATTGTTTGGAACACACTGTCCACCAGAGGCACTCACAAACTATTACTTACAAGTGATAGGTTCACCACGTCGCCCTCTGGTGGAGTTTGGTTTGGAAGAGTGGATCATTTTAATGATACTGGAGGATCTATTTATAGCACACATTAAAATACTGATGTCTGATGGCATAATGCTTTACTGTAAACAATGTAGACCACGATACAATTCCACAAAATCTAGAGACAACGCAAAACACACAAATGTGATGGAGGTTGTGGAAGATTGGTTTGGTCTGGAGTGAAATATCTCCTGCAAATTATGAGAATGACTTTTTTTACAAATGTATGAATTTCAGAATAAAAGGACTTCAAAGCAATTTTTTTGACCTGTGATAATTTAACAGTATCTATAAGTTGAAAACATCGAAAAGGGTTGGAAATTTGGGGCTTTTATGCTGTCATGGTTAAGTTTGGGAAAGCTTTCTTTATTTGTTGTCAATTTATTGCATTAATAAGATTTTTTAGAGACTGGGAAAAGCATAATTTTCAGACATTGATAAGGTGCATCCATGGTTTAAATTAAGTAATGGTATCTTTCTCTTGTCAACTTATGTTATTTACAAGGTTTTCAGAGATGGGGTTACATAACCTTGTAGGTCAAGGTCAATGACTAGCACATCATTTCAACATCTTCATATACATCCATCAATTAAGTTTGAAGAAACAAACATTAATTGTTCTAAAGTTACTGCATTCACAAAAAGAATCACACTTCAAGATGGCCAGATGACACAGGCTCCAACAATCCCCCCCCCCCCCCCACCTTAAATAACTTTTCAAGTCAAATTTACTCAAAAATTATCTTTATTTACAATATATATTTGCGCTGGTCAACCATACATTATTTGTTCACACAGGCCATACTGACGGCAATAGAGCTGTTCTCAAGCAAGACAAAATCACAATATCTCTACATCATTGAGAATATAAAGTGCTGTAAATGTGGCATTGCAGATAAGAAACAATCCCTACCAAAAAGGGAAAAAACACCTTTATCCTGTTTCTAAACTAAAATTATAGCACTATTCATAATTTAATATTGTATACTCTAATACACCATTTAATCACATTGGCTAATACAATAGTATAAAAAAATATTGGTTATTTTCCCCAGCAGAAATGAATTTAATATGTATTGATTTAAGATATTGTTCCCAATCTGTAATGTCACATTGATTTAATGATTTTCACATCATTGGTATCTATACAAAGGGTCTTATATACACATTGGATCTTGTATTTGTAATCATGATCGGGGCCGACAGATTTAATCATTCTAATATATACAAATAATATCCATCACCCCATTCATGCATGATAGATAGCTTTATTTTTTTTATACAATTTGATTTCTTCATTTGACTTTTTTTCAAATCTAATGTCTTCCATACTAACAATCGCTTCTTCATGATTACTCTAATTGACATAGACCTAATAAAGCAGACTTTAACTGTGGCCACTCATATTATTAAACAATGTTGTGCATTTGATTTAAAGAAAGATATACAAAACAAGTCACCTGACAAATGATATGGGTAGATGCTAAACTTTGAAGTACAAACCGCATTGTGAAGATTCAAGAAAATATATGTGGAAATGCTTGACTAGATGTGCACAAAATGTCTGCAAGGTCAAAATATCAGAATTTACAAGTGGAAGACTTGAGCTTTGATAATACAAAACCTTGCCAAGAGCTCAATAATTTTATATATTGGTCACCAAAAATATTTGTGTAACATGGACCAAAAGCCTGTAACTATATTGGAATTTCAGACAAAAGCTCAAATTTTGGCAAACACAAGCCTTTGGAATATATTTGTGGATAGTTTCTTCTCTCAAGCACAGACTAAACACATTGAGGTTGTTCAAAACTTGTGTTCTTTTCAAAGCCGTCAAACTATGTGTATGGCCTGTAGAGATTAAATGCTTCTGCATAATTTGTTAAAAAATATATGTATACACATCATAAATAAAATACAATACTTACAGAGTTCTGCTTTAAGACTAAGGGTTAATTCATTGATTTGGACTTCTACTTTGACAAGTTTATGAAGGTTTGACAGACATGGCAGCACAGTGGCTAAAATTACTTTCATTATCTATAAATTCCATCCATTCAAATCTTCAAATAATTATTATTGTAACCATGTATATGGATTACTGTATATTTTCTTTTCCTACAAATGTGTGATTTCTTACAATAATATATACAAGAGTCTATCTGTGCCATACCAAGTTAAAAACCAGATTATTGTTGCAAGACAAACTGCCATACATAAACAGATATACGAAAATAAAATTTTTGTTTCACAGATTATATCACTTGATTTTGTTTATTATTGAGATTTGAGTAGTATTGTGTGGTAAGTATGACATGAACATGATCCATGAAATATATACTTATTAGATGATGATTTTCCCCAAAGGTGGCACCACCTACCAAGTTTCTCGACAGCAAAGTTTCAATGTAAGTTTACATCGCAAGCATATTTTGGAAGTCTAATAGCTGGAAATTATAACTAGACACATTGTACAATGTCAAGAATGGACAGAGATGTGACTGAACAGTACAAATAATAATAATACTATTTATAATCTCATGTTGGTAAATAGGGATATACAAGTGACAGCGATATTAAGCCCAGTTGGTGGTGCCCCCTACGTGTGATATAATGCAACAAGGTGCAGACTACGACAGACCGTGTATGCAATATATACAAATAGAATTTCAACAAAATTCATTGCAATACATAACAGCCTTTATACATACATACAACCTGAGAGGGAGGGAGAAGGGTTTCCCTGGACTGTCATACATCACTACTATACAGTCTAACATTTACGTCCATATCTCAACAAAAACAAAATAAAAATAATCATCCAAATAGCACTGTCCTCTTTCATTTTACCATTTGTCCTTGTTTAATTTATTTTTAAATATACAAATTTAATATTTAATCATTGCCAAAATTGAGATAAAAAGGGCTATTGATTAGAATATCCATTCATCCCTTTTTGAACAGCCTGCATAGAGTATGGTTGTATGTCTGCATTGAGTTTAATAAAATTTTTGATCTGGATATATTATCTGAGAATAATTTGGGATTTTAAAAACCCATGCAATGATTATATTACATGCACCATGATTTATATTTATGATTTTATTATTTATTATTCTGATTAAATAAATGGAAATATCTGTGTATATATATTATTTGTTGATTGTGTAAATTACACCAGATGACAATTGCTCATTTAATAGCTGTGAAGCAACAAAAAAGAAAAACAAAAGAAAACGAATTTAAAAAAAACATGATAAACTTAACACGCCTTCAAAACACAAATGGCTATCAACTCCATTTAGACTTTTCAACAAAAGAAAAGCAATTTTTCATACCAAAAATAGAGATACAAACCCAAAATTATTTTTGGATCAAAAATTTCTAGCATTTTTAGATTCCTTAATATGATTTGAACTTTTGACTGATTTGCCAGCTAATAATTTTTGGAGTTTCTTTTTGTTGGACAATATTATTTACATATATAGATATATATGTGGCAGCCATCCAGAACAGTGTGGAAGTTATTCTAAAATACCTGGCCAGTACAGCTAGCAGTCATAAAATTAATTATATCGGTCAGATATATGTACAATATTCACATTCAAGTCTTTTCCTATACAAACTTATTTATCTACAGTCAAAATACGTGCACTTAATCTTGTTGCGACGATGTCTTATTTTTTGGTATTTTTCTCCTCAAATTTTGCTTCACATAAAGACCTCATACATGTGCAACCTAAATAACCAGGGAAAAAATAATTTGTAAAATATGAATAAATGAGAGTTCAGCAGTTTTGCTAGCAGGGCACTATGCAGGTTGGTATTAGGGCTGGGGTGCCATGAATGGTTTCAGTTACGTAAGAAAGACAAGATGTCAATTACACTGCTACTTGCGTGAGAAATCTCAGCACCACGTTACAATATACCTCCTGTGTCATCTACGTATCACCTGCGAAGTTTTATTATCTTCAAAAATATTCCAACACCCTCTTTGGATCCTTTTCTCTTCACCTTTTTATATCTTTTTTGGAAAACCTCTGTGTTTCTCCAAGTTGCCCTGTGATTTTGAATGTTTGTTGACCCATGTCTTTGTCTGGTGGAATTATGGTTTCTTGTGTGTTAATGCACATTCATCATATTCTCTTGAGGAGAAGCACCTTATTCTTAATCGTACTGCTAGTCAACCAATCAAAACACTTGTATGTAAGTCTTAAAAACAACGTGCACATCTCGTGTTATTTTTCATCTTAATGAATGACTTTTTAAAATAGAAGTGGATGGATTAACACTTTGGTCTGGGACATACAGTATCATATCTGGCCACCAGGTGGCCGCCATCCTGTCAAATGTTCATTCATCTTGTCATGGGCTTGGCACATTCAATTATTCACATAATAACTGCCCACAACTTCACTCTTGTTCTAATAAATACAGACACATACTCATCCACACATGACTGCAGTACTACATCACACTGATATCTCGTATGTTGAACCATACACATTTTTTCTCTCCTCTTTTTCGGGTCTTATACGTTTTTGTCGTTCATTTTGATGCCTTTGTCTGTCTTTGTCCCTTTCTTGAAGGGCAATAGCGTCTGACATTTCTAGGGCTCTGACAAAAGACATGGGTCTGCGTATAGCACCAGGCACATTGTCAAAATTGGGATGGTGTGGCGGCTGCGGATGAGCACCTCGGTGTTCAGCTATGGAGGCCAGTTCTGAATGTTTGTTACTACTATTTGTGGTGCTGCTACTACTGTAGCCTGACTCTTTGTACTTGTGAGGCTTGCGCATCTGGTGCGGTGCCGCGGGAGGCACGGGGCCAGGGTTTGGCACTTGGTTGTTGGAGTAGACATGCTGAGAGGTGGGCGGGTACGTGGGCGAGGTGCGCACTCCGCGACTGTGGCCAGGCTTGATATTGGTCAGACTGCCCGCTGACGCACTCCGCTTGGCCCCGATGTTGCCACCCAAGGAGGCAGATTTGTCTGTGATCAGTGCCTGGGTGGTTGGGTATTTCTCATCCGCGGCCAGAGACCGCTCCATGCTGGGACTGTTGATGGCACCCCTTGGTGGCGCCACCTGATGGTGGAATTTAGCATGTGCCTGCTGTGCTGCCGTAGTGGGACTGGGAGTGGTCACCGGAGAGAACTGATCGGGTGTTGCCATGGGAGCTGCCGAGCGAGCATCAGCCGCACGCTGTCTCCCAGGCGATGGACGGTTTCCATAAAGATTCCTAGGCGGTGCACCAGGATGATGAAGTTTTGGTGACTCCCGAGTGACGACATGATTCCGCATGGAGTGTGCACTGCCCCCTAGTGGCATGTCCTGTGATGTATCAAATAGGTTGGTGTAGGATCCATTGTTTGGTGGTGGTGGAGGCTCACAATCCTGTGACTGACTCTGCATCTCAACCCCTTCTTCTTCCAGAGATCCCCGCGCCAGCTGCAACGACAATAAACCGTAGAAAAACACATCATTAGTCATATCTGATATAAACTTAGCCATGCTCCTGCTTGTAGTACCAACAACACACAACAGATGGTGCCAGCAGGCAGACATAGACGTAGGAAGCAGTGGAGCCGCATTTGCAGGCAGCAGTGACCATGATTTGGGAAGGGCGGAAGGGGAAAAGAGTTAGAAGGAGTGAACCGTAAGCCGGGCAGAATGTTTACTAGTCAGCATGGCAAGTGATGGTGCTAGTACAGTTAATAGACAAGAATGGTAGAAATCACAGCCAAACCGTGTCACATTAGAATAGCAGCCACACCCATCTACACAGAACCCCCTCTCACCAGAATGTCGCACCTCAACCTCCCAGCAGCTTGACTGCTATCTCACAAATCGCATCAGCAGCAGCAACAGTCTTCCTGTGTTAATAATCTGAGTCACACACAGCAGAGTGCAAAAACATCACACCAGCAGGAGCATGCTAACACACATCTCTCAAAGGTCAGGAGATCATGAGGTCAATTTGATTATAGTTCCATATTACAACTGAACATTTTTTTTATTTAGCATTAATATGCATGCTTTTTTATATCTAGATGACTTTTGGCTTCTAAGGAAATTAGTGTTCAAGTTCTAATGGTGAGTTCATCTTTTCTAAATATGTGAAAATGGAAAGTTTGGATTTAAATAACGGCCAAAGTGATGTTAAAAGGAGGAGGAATGTTACAATAAAATATATGGAGATCGGGAAGTGTAAGCTATCACTGTTAGGAAAGAATATTAACATTCTTATCGACACCCTTGATTTTAATTAAAAACATAATTTTTAATTTAATCAAAAACATGCAAAAGTTTGAAATTTTTTACAAAATTTGGCATAAATTACTTCATGCACATATCCATTCTAACACTTAGGTTCAAAGTTCATAAAAATTACTGCAATCCTTTTTTACTTATCACAATATTAATTTAGAACACAAAACAACCATTTAACATTTATACTATCTATACTACCATGACTTATGGAAAATACAAAAAACACTGGATGGAAAACTGTTAAAATTCATGCAAGTGAATTTTGAAGTTTTACTTCTTTTCCAAACTTTCCAAATTGGTTAATAAGATTAAAATGCAAGTCAGGATCACTCCAAAATGTTGGTGCATAGTATGTACATAATCAATGTTAGCTATGTTCCTGCTATTATTCTAGATTTTTACAGACTATCTGATCTTCAACACAATTGCTGACTGATTGCTTCAATTTGATTTTGATTTCAAATAAATACTGTGATTAAATATTACCCAAATTTCCTTGAGAATTTTGTTGATTACTACAGGGAAGTGCTATATTTGATGGATGGGTGTGGCTTATATAACAATGTGCCAAGTTTCACCTGTGATGTCAGACGACTCTCATCACCAAGGAGACCATACAGAACAACACAACAGCATTACAGCGGCGACATCTGGTGGCGACGACCATCATAACGACGAGAAGGGGTGGAGCCAAGTGGTGATTGACATGCAGGGTGGTGGTGATTGGGCAGAGCCTACCTGGGTGGGC
Organism: Amphiduros pacificus; assembly: GCA_949316495.1. NCBI lineage: Eukaryota > Metazoa > Annelida > Polychaeta > Phyllodocida > Hesionidae > Amphiduros > Amphiduros pacificus. Next base: position 39,510,843 of record OX439001.1, on the reverse strand, counting down.
GGGGCCAAGTTGTGATTGGCGCCTGGGTAGCAGGGTGACACGTTGGCGACACAGGGCGCACACGGCGGGCGACGGAGTACTGCCCGTAGCGTGTCAGCTCGATACTTTGAGAAGCTGCAAACCAAAACACGCCCAACCAGGGATGACTATTGGCCAATGAGAACACACAAAGTGGCAGAGGCATTCTAACCATACAAACAACGTCCAATTACAGTAATTACTTAGCCTGGGTCCAACAGCTTCTAGTTTTGTTTTAAATATAGGCAAAATATGATAAATATATGATTATGAAAGCAAGTTTTCATATGATTTATGATATGTAGATAGAGAGGCCCAACATTTGATAAGAGTTGTGTATAGGTTGGATGACTTGCCACTATTTTATAAAAGCATGAACAGACAAGGATGGAGAATGAAGCATACAGAGGTGTATGAGAGCTACAGGATCCTCAGAGAAACACTCAACATCAATCTTTATACAGAAATTTTTTTATCTTTTTCCTCGATTTTTCATTTTTACTTTATTAAAAACTTAATTCTCATTTTACGTCACAAGACTTAGGAAGACTTGCAAAATGACGTCTATATTCTTTTTGCTTTGAGCAGTTAAATACATGTATTTATTTTTATTTATTTATTTATTTAATTAATTATTTATTTATAATCTACAAAAAACCTATTGTACACATCTATCACAAAATACATATCAACTGATGAATTGTATATTTTTTTCTGTAATATTTCATGTATGTGTGTGATTTATTTAAGATAAGTTCAAATGAGCATCCTTGCAAGTTTGGCATGCAGCTGAACATCATTAGTCTGCATAATAATATATTGAGCAATGATGGATCCCTGACACGATGTATTTACGTCTCAAAATGCAAAATGGCCGCCAAACGTGAATGGTAGCAGTGCCAATGTCTCGAGAAAATTGTTGAATGATTCTATTCAGTTATGCTTCATAATCTTTTTAATTTTCCCAACTTTGTGCATGATTTCCCAACTTTTTTAGGTCGGGTATCCAACCTAGTGCAATTCCCGATTGTGTGGGAACCCTGAATGTTATACACCTACTCCTCAAGAACATCCCCTAAACCAAGTACCTCCAGTTGCTGAGGAATCAACAAGATATATGTTTTCTGGATCAAGGTCATTGCAGCAAGGTGAAAAGTCAAAAGGGTCAAATTAAAATCACTTTGACATTTACATGATAGAGTTGAATATCAACTGTCGTTTCATGAACTCTAGCCTTTATTTCATTATTTTCACCATGCCAATTTGATATTTTTTCTCCTATACATATATTGGCATTGAGAAAGCAACTCAGAATAAGACATTTAAATATTTTTCCAACTTACTGATGCATATTAAGTGTACAGCCACATGCCAAATTGACAAACAACTCATTTGAAAGCTGTTCTAGAATTGTATTTTCATAATACAAACATCTACTGTATTCCAGTGCCATTCTCCTAATCAAACATCAATAAGATTACAATTATGCTATCTCTTATAGACAGATTGTTTGCCACTCTACATCATAATGAAAAAAATACTGGGCAGAGCACCATTCCCTCCGAGGTTTACAGATATATGGACTGAAAGCTTTGAACTATTTCTGTACAGTCAAAACAAAGTCTCCTGTCCAAAAAGGTTTTGCCCTTCTAAGTCACTTTTAAAATATAATTCTTTGAGAACACAAAATGGTGGACTGTCTATTCAGAATTGCTAAGAATTCTTTCTGATCATTCAGATTATTTCACCAAGGTCAAAGGTCAAAAGGGCAGTTGTAATGGAACATCTGAAGACCATTCAGAAACAGCATACTGGTCAAGGTCAAACCATCATTGAGTACACCCAAGCTCCTCTTTGAAGTTAACCATGCACTCAATATGGAAGAATTCTATCTCTTTTTACAATTATCCAATAAATAGTTTTGAATGGGTGTGGGTGACCTTGGAAATGCATAAAGGTCATCCATCATCATGCTTTTCAAAGCCCTTTTAAATAGTGACCTTTGTTATCAATACGAAAGAATACAATTTGCTTTTTTAAAGGTTATCTGATGTGCAGAGTTACAAGTTTTAATATAAGAATATAATGGACAGACACCACAGGAATTGACGATACGTTGGCCATAAATTATGCCCAAGGGTAAAACCAAACGCAAGTCTTTTAATTATTTCAGAAGCTGAAATCAAAATTTGAATTTTGTGACAGATTATGTTAGGTATTAGTCGATTAGAAAAAGTGAAAAAACAAAATCATATTAAAAGCATTAATCCTGATGTTTGGCAAACAGTTCTATAAAAGATAATCACTGATTTTAACAACAAAATAACTAACATTTTCACAACTCTTGTTTTAAGTCAGGAAATAATGTAGAGTTTTATCATTTCTGGGTGAATATATAGATTTTGTTTATAAATCACTTCCAGTGCATTGACACAATGCTCAGATTCATGTGGTACCTAAAAAATGTTTATTTTTTCTCTTTCCAAGTATGGACATACCAAATTTGGAAAAGATAAAACAAAAAACTCAAGAAAAAAACAGCAAATTGGCATGAAGATAGCACTTTTTTTTTGTTTACCTGCATACCCCCCCAATTAAAAAGCCTCGCTAATAGATTTTATTTCTTTTAACTCAAAAGTGAGGTGTATTGCACATATATATAGGATGTTTGACTGAGGTTTGAGTTCAGATTTGAGACATATATTTATATATATATATATAGAGAGAAATATCTGAGAAGATATGTTTTACTGTCATGCATCATTACTTGAACTTCCATGCTAATATTGGCTTAATTCAGATCACACAACTAAGACAATTAGCATTATAACCATATAAGGCCGTACAAATTATTGCTATTAACTACAAATGAAGCAATATCTTGAAAAAGTCTAATCTTAATATATTCATCACAATCAAAATGTCTTACAGAATTGTTTGTAAGAGAAACGCGAAGCTCATGATACTATTTGTAAAGGATTAACACATCCCAGAAATCATCACAAGGTAAGCTCTTCTTACTGTTTAGACCTTACTGATAGCGGTGAAACAATTCCTCATTGTGAACTTCCTTAATCACTTTGTTCTTTATACTTGATTATTGGAGTGACTCTAGAGATCAGGAGCAAGGCATGATAATCAAGTTATTGAGATAATGAAGTAGTTTTTTAGAAGCCAACATTCACTGGGCAAAGCATAGCCAACAACTGTGGAGGCACAAAAAACACACACAAGACTCAAATCTATAGCAAACCCAAACCTAAACTGCGTACATCTAACTGGGGTTTGAATTTCTCACAAAATAATATTTAATATTCACCAGATTTCATTTCTCTATAGATTGAGCACCAAAAAATATTTTCCTTCCCAAAATGTGGAATTTTTAATTGTGTGCATTAAACTAATGCTAAAACACAAGCTGAGGCTGTTTGGTTCTGTAATGCAGAAAAATGACCCTGGTGCAGCTTATATACCATAAATAAACGATTTCTGAGAACCCATTTTATATTTTGCTGCGTTCATCTTCCAAATTTATTCAAGATAATGGAGCTAAGGCTATTTCAGAAATATTTGAATACAATACAGCAGAAAGATGAATAAATGTCATGTTTGTAATATTTGACCGGTATGAGAAGTAAATAAAAGGATAGCAAGTCAAAGTTCTGTCTTGTATGCATCCCTGTCTGGTGCATCAAATGAAAGTACAGAATTGAGATTAAACAACAAGCATACACTACAAGATAGCCAAAATAACCATGTTTCTTAATTAATGAATTTATCTTAATACACATTTATATTCTATATCATACAGGCTGCAGACATGAAATGCTTAATAAATCATTCTACACATCTTCCCTCCCACAAATTAATTTTTTTTAAATATAAATATGTGTATATATAATAGCTATTTTGGCTAGCTTCTTATTGGTTATTTACTGCACGATGCATACACTACTGCTGTTGTTACCTGGGAGTTAGAAGTGGACGCCTGACGATCAAACATTGAGGCAGAAAATCAAAACTTAGGACAAAGCAAACTCAATCCATGACCGTGTGAGAGAAGAGTGTGTGGTGATTGTTAGGGGCAAATTGTACCAGGATATCTTGCCAATTCTACACATATCTCAAACAGGGACTTCTTGAACCAAATATCTTACAGATCAGACATTTTTGATAATAATCTGTGAAATGGGAAAACCTTAGATATGTAAATTGCTGTCTCCAATATTGACATTTGACAAAGTAAAGTGAGACATTTTTTTTCTTCAAAATGTTTGCATGACAAAGACAAGATATCCTGTTCTAGGATATTATATTATGTGATCATGTTAAACCCTGCGTGCCTGATGTTGTGATTAAACCAGTATGTATATATACCAGATGAGCATGTGAGAGATATTAATTAAACAATCTGAAAGGAATAACTTTCAATTTCTTTTTAAGGGGAATATAAAAACAGGTTTAATTTTCTTTTCTTTTTCTCTCATTTTCCAGGTGTGGTGATGCGATATGGCTTGCTGTAAAGTAATGTTTTTTTAGGAATGCATAACAGAATACATGCAATTATGTGTTTTGGCATGATGAAGTTTGTTGGTTTTTGGGATGTTACAAATGAATCTCAATACATTTTGGGATGGTGTTTTATTGTGTAAAATGATTGCGACAGAGATTTCAAGCACTCCCCTTCACATTTAGCAAGTGTAATGTTATGTCAAATGAATTACACCAATATCATGACCAATGCCACAGTCTTTGAAAAATGTTACCTTTGTGAACTTGATAAAATAAATGCAGTGTAGAAAGAGTTAAACGTGTAACATTTAGCACAAAAATGCTATTGCTTGTTGTGAATCAGAATTGTTTAAAAAAAAAGCTTTTTTTTCTTATTTGAATTGAAATTGAAATAAGGTGGCGAGTAAATCTCAGAAATCTTGTACATCAAAGCAAATGTAAATACTAAACAATCAATATTGTCCCTCAGACTATGGATTTGGCCTTTGGCAAAACAGCATTATCCTGATGCTGAACAGTTATCTTATTTACACAAAGATATTTAGGTGAGATTCTTTACACATATTAATTGAAGTGTAAGTTTAATTTATACATGAAAACTTGAAGAGGAAATCGTATATTTATTGGAGTGCATGATGTTTCAATGCTCACCTGATTGTAACTTTTTCCACCGGTGCCCTTCTGGATTCCATTGCTGGTCTCCATGTAGATTTTGACGTCATTCTCTGACGTGTGGTATGCAACTTTGGACATATCCACATTTATTGTATATCGCTTTGGCGTACGACCTAAAAACCTACAAAAAATACATAAGCGCACAAGTTGTTAGAATTTTGGAACTTCTTTTTGGTTTATGGACACAAGCCCATGTGTCAGTCATAAATGATTTATCTTCATCTTTATCAACTAATGAAACATTTCTGTACTTACTTTGGCCATGTAGGCCCACAAAGAGCATATTTACAATTTAACGCACACCCTCGTGTGAACGGGTTGTGACCTCCCCGAAATTTTCCTGTCACCTGCAAAATATTACATAACAAATTTACATCACATGCTGAACAATTTTTTTTAGGGAATATTTTAAAAATTTATATGGCCAGGCATGAACTTTACACAATATGACATTCAGGCTGTGGCCAAGCATGAGCAAATATAGTCACATGCTGATGATGTATGATTCAACCAAACTTATCATACTATTTATAACATGATATCATTTTGATGGATGAGGTTTACACTGGGTTAGACTTTGTGTGGGTAGATGCTGTGGTATACTTACTTGTTCATTAGTGGTGCGTCCCCGGGACACGAGTACGATGTGGAAGCCTGTCAGACCACAGATAGGAACACTCAGCAGGCCTATGACACACATCACACACATACTGCACACAAGTCAAGGACAATTCCCAACATACCAATATATCACATTTGTATATATTATATATAAAATGTATAATATATAATAATGTGTATTGAAAATGCATTGGAGTCTCATTTTAAAGACAATAAGTGTTATCACCTGGGTTTTGATACTGTGTGAAGTTATATCCAGGCACTTCATGAAGCTATATTTTGAGGTCATTATCACATTTCTTTTATGCTCATAACCATTTATAACATTACTGACTTCTCAAAAGGTATGTAATTCACCACTGATATCCACGATAACAGATTTTGCAATAATATCCCTCCCATATTTTATATTTTTACACATTTTTTGTATGCATAAATTTCAAGATATTCCATCTGCTCTCAACTATTTCTCATCAATTACAGCTTACAGATGACCTTCCATAATATAATTCTTCTTTAAAGGATACAGTGCTATATTATTGACACTATGTAGTTTGCTTTTATGGTCTAGTACATAGACTAGACTGAGTGCAAATATACTGAACATGTGTATCGTCAATGACAACAGAAATAGGAAGAAATAACGGTAGTTCCTGCGTCCCACGCAGTTGTTCACCCACGGGCAGTGGTGGTCAAATGTCTAGAAAAAAAAATCTCTTTTAAGCATTTTTCACATTCAAAAATCTAATCTTTAAAGGCAATCATTTATATACGAAGTGATTCTTGAACATTAATTAAAATAACTTTTTTTTAATGGCTAGCAGCCCATAATCAACAAATATGGAACTAGATTGGGTTCAACTGACACAAATCAGCTAAATGCATTTGAAATGGTGACCTACCTCAATACAGTTATTACAGACACTACAGTGGGAACATCTGGGTGGTCTGTAGAACTGGCACGTCGTACACCACTTCATGCGGACCGTAATACCTTTGATATCTACATTCTTATAGAGTGGAGCTCGGAAGTCATCGTCCCGCGTATCATCTTCATCTGCTGTACAAACAATCCATCATTAAATGTATTCTGTTCTGATGTTTAACATGTGTGCATGCAGGAACTTTTTTTTCTTCACTTTTTTATCTCTCTAACATTTGGACCTTTCATAGCAAAATCTTGGAAGAAGAGGCCAATTTTTAAAAAATGTTTTTTTTTCCAATTATCTTTTTTTTGGAAAGGAGGACAGAAGGTGGTATTCTTTTTCTTGAGTGAACTCATTTGCGGCAGTATTTTATGTTTCTAAATTTGTTTCCTTTTTTTTCCTGGAGAAAAAAAAGCTCTTTGACCTTACTTTAAAAAAAAAGTTTTCGATGAAGAACAATTTTTTAATTTCATAATTGTTTCAATGAAGACGTCAATATTTATATAGTTACCGGGAGGATAAGTTCCTGGGTCCATAAATGTAGCTAACCCAAAGTTAGCCACTACAAATATAGTAATGATGCCTTCGTATATGGGAATGCCTATGGAGTACTTCTCGTATAACTTCGGCACACTGCAAGCATATCAATTTATAAAGTTCATTATTACAAATGTATTTCATTTAGGGTTCAGCCTGAAGTTGTTTCAAATTTGCAGGAATTCTAATGAAAAAATTATCTTACTGTACCCCACCCCCAACAATGACATCCCCCTCCCCCCACACAATAAAGATTTCTTTGAAAAAGAAATAATACCGTGCTGTTAATAAAAACAATATACATTTTACATGTATATAAATGTATAATATACATGTATTCTAATAATTGTTGATTTTTATAATTCAAATATGGTCCCAAAGTTTGGCTGCCATGTGCATACAAACTGATGGTGTTTGATTCATTGAGTATGAAAAGTTTAAGATTAACAATGATGGCATATATGTGCCTGCTATATCGCAATCTGTGAAAACAAAATTATTCTGAAAGTTCCAGATGGCATAGTAAAAAAATTGGAAACATTCCTGTTGAGATTCTATATGGTAAATTGCTGTTGTAAACAACTTTTAAGGAGGATCTCACCCAGTCATGATGCATGACAAGTCATTGTCAGACTCATAACATCATCTACACATTTCTCCAGTAAGAGGGATTTGTCAATAGAGAGCTTGGGACTTTGCCAGCTTCACCTTTGACCTGGCACTATAGGAAGGTAGGAGTGATAATGTGGCTCATGATCTAAGCCAGGACCACATCTGGTGTGCTGACATAGATATCTTTTCAGGTTTTGGGGTCATCTGATCATGTACACCAACAAACTCTAAATATTTTCAACTTTAGCCATGTCAGCATTGTCATATTAGAGAAAATGTGCAAATAATTTCAAAAAAGGTCACATTTAGTGGGTAACCATTTTCTCTCTCATTAGGTTAGTGTGTTCTCTGCAAAAAATCTGACATGTTTTTTTTTCAACAAAAGGAAAACATTAAAGCAATGCTAGCTGAGTCTATGAATAACAGGTTAGCTTTTTTCCCCCAAAATACAAATAAAAGAAAGAACATTTCAATTTGCAATCGGAGATATCGAAAACCTGTTTCTCAGATCTCAATTGAATGTGAAATATGGAGCGAAAACTTTTTAATTTGAGGAAAATTAATAACAAATTCCTCCAAATGATTCAGACTTTTTTGCAAAAACAGTCTGTGGATACATTGAGGAAATCTGCAACCTCTACTTATACCCTGCTGAGCATATTATGCTGACAGAGATAATCAATTTTTGCAGAAAAGATTAACACAATTAGCATGATTAGCAGCAATCTCATCAGTACACGTAGCTAAATTAGCACCATTAGCCCGGTGACAATGATTAATGGTTGATTCCAAAGTCTGCTATTCCTGATATTTGGCAGAAAAGTGATGAAGAATAACTAAACTAGCTTTCAATATCACACTACAGTTGCATTTTTTCGATGTTCACCACCTGAAATTCACAATACTTGTTCAAAGACTTTTCAGAGATTTACAAGTACAAAAGTTTGTAAACTGTCAAAGAAATTATTGTGATACACACAAAAAACCTGAAATGTCAATCAGTCTTTCAAGTTTCCATTTTATCAAGCAAGCTTTGTACAGTCTTTAACCAAAGCATTCAACATCTTAATCAAATTAAAAAGTCGAAGCCAAATTATTTATTGCCTGGAATAAAATTCAATAAATGCACTCACTTGTGTAATGTGTGTATTACAATTTGAAATGTAATTATACAGTGGCATTAAACTTGATTTATTCAAAATATGCAACCACCATGATAAAAATGTGGTTCATTTAGGATCCAATATGAAATGCTTCTATAACCTGAACTAAGTTAAGACAACTTAGGCCAAATATATTGATTGCACTTGTGTATTGTGATATAGAACATGCCCACATAGAAGCCAACACTGCATCTAAAAGTCTCAAAGAGCTTCATATATCACAAAGTTATTTAAAAATGAAGTGAACAAGCTGGGGCGTGCCAAGAGTGACACAGATCTAGCGAGCCAACTTGGTGGTGAGTAATGGTTGGTCCCTCTCTATTTCCTAATTGTTTATCTTCTGGTATCTGCTAACAACTCATTCTTGGCATCATCTCATCATCAAGTATCAGTTGGTACCAAACATCTATTTAGGCACGCACAGAAAGATCCAAGGGGGGTTCATGCCAGGCTATTGTGTGGCCAAACTGTGCCTCATCTGAGGTATGTGTCACCAAATAGACACAAAGATTTAACACAACAAAATGGAGCCACACAATAGCAAAGCATGATCTTATGGAATCAATTTTGTGCGTGACCACACAGAAGTCTGGCTCCAAAGTGGAGCTCTACTTAAAGGTCACCTGTCAAGATCTATGGTTCAAAATTACATTCTTCCCTCCATCATTTTTCTTGAGCGTTGCCATAAAAATTAATATATTACATTCTTTCTTTATTCTTTCCTGCTCGACTGTCACCACTAATGCTACTATCAGTTGGTGGCCGATGCAAAGAAAGCATGCATAAAAGTCGTGCATAAATGTGATCAATGGAGGACTTGATTCCTTATGGAATCAAGCTGCAGACAAGCCTGATCAAATGGACCATGAGGTGGCTCAGGGAAAGCTCCTTTGGTTAGGCTTATGCTTATTGAAATAGATGTGTGGCTCCAATTGATTATTCTATCTACCAGTGTTTGCCAAAATAGAAACGTAAAACAATACTGAACAACAAAGACAGTCACAATTATTAGAAAATGTTTTTTTTTCTTTGCATTGTTGGGCCAATTTCATGGACGACTTTTGGCACACAAAACAGACACTTCCTCATGTTCATTCAGGTGCATTACTATAATGGGGCAAAAGGGTCACATGGAAGTAATGTCCCCTCCAAAAAACAAATATATAAAATAACTCAGCTCATCTCAAACATGAGAGTCATACACTACATCAGTCTTCCAAGTGGCCAGTAAAGCTGACTTCTTTACTGCCAGTTCAAAAGTTGGACCAACTAAAAAAAAACATAGCAGCCACCATCCCTCTATTTCTCTAAATGTTTTGTTAATTTTTATTGGGGGGGGGGGGGGAGGTGGGGGCATTTATTCATTTTTTCATCCTTGCCACAGTTGGAACATTCATTTTTTTAAAATATAAAAGGCATTCGCTACACAAAGAGAACAATATCATTATGGAAGTCTATTCGATCATTTTAAAAGAACCATGGACATTTTTGGTTTGAGAGTGGTACATTCATGAAAGAATGTTGACAGTCTGTATTTATTGTAGAAATATACATCTATCTATGTGATGCATCCTATGAGATCCAATTCATGGTTTTGATATTGATAGAATGGAATGTGTTCACAGTGTTCTGGAATGGACAGCAGGTGAAACAGAAGATTGATTGCAATACACCCTCTTTTCAAGAAGGACATATGTAATAATATGAGCAACAAACCATGTATTTATGGCCATGTAATTACGAGATCGTGCAGGTAGGACATTTAAGACCAGGACTGATGTTACTATCACCAGAACAAAAATGAAGGCTGTTCTCAGATCACTTTACATAACAAAACAAAATGTTGACAACATAAGCTGCAATACAGGACACAGGCCTCGACATTAAGCTTTGATGGGACCAAAATGATGTCACAATGATGTGTGTGGCCTGACAGTTTGACAATAAAGATGTATAAATTTGTTGTGAAAATTATTCCCTACAGACACATCGCCAAGTTCACTCATCAAAACAATGAAGATATTGTCTTATTAGACACTGCCAATATTCTCCAACATGTCAACAGTCGTCCACCATAATTTTACATATTTAGTTAACCCATTAGCCAAAGAAAAATTGCAAGTGTAACAATGCCTCAATATGCATACACAATATGAGGCTGCCATTAAGGAAAGTGGAAGTAACAGGGAGATACTGGTATTTTTGCTGTGAATACGATCACAGCACCACTGTACTGTATTCATCCCCATTGACAAGCTCATGTTGAACCCTGTGAATGAATAATTTTAAAACCACAGACCCAAAGCTTTCTGCACCACATCACCACACCATAATTGATTCATGACTTCATATAATAAAATATTGACAATGCTAAACTGGGCTTATCAGCTATTCTGGCTCATATTCACATTCAATTGAAATGGAATACGAAAAATGTTAATTCAGTTAATATGATTAAACAGGTGTTTGGTCGCATCTATTGCAATTAAATATGAGCAAATATGAAGTGAAGAGCGTAGTTAAAGGCTGAATAGACAGGAACAAGAAGAGCATTTACAGAGATATTGCCAGAATATGCTTGTGAATTTTGTCTCCTTTTTAACTAAAAGTTATAAATTCATTCAAATTTAAATGAGACAATGTCATCAAGCTATTAAAGGGCTTTTATAGGATTATAGATGTAAATCAACTAATCAATGAAGATTGTTATACTGATGCAATTTCCAAGCAAAATGGTCAGCATATATGCAGTACATCCCAGAACACAACATTTAATGTTAAAAAACTTTTCATGAGCCATTATCTCATGAATGTCTTTATTTTTAGGAACCATTGTCTCATGCCCCCAAACAAAATTATTATTGGGCAACATATAGATTCCTAACAACTATTTTATCACTTATAATTTATCACTTTCACGTAAAATATCAAATGAATAATGGTGGAGCTTCTCTATGATGACTCTATGATTGGTATTGTACTGGAGAATGTAGTTATTTTGTGTGGGTTGTAAAGAATCTTTTCCTGTGGTTTAAATAATTGATGCCACTGTGAAGTGTTCATTCAAAACCGCATATTGAACTCCATTTTGCACAAGAAAATGAAAATTCGGATGGATGAAAAGCAGTAATGCCCGAGATATAAGATGAATTAACAAAAAGACTATAAAAAAACAATTTTGCATATATATTTGTGAAAAGAATCATTAATACACCAAAATAAATGTTGTTGTTTTTAAAAAAAAAAATTAACTACCCCATCTGAAAAACTGTTGGTTGTTGTTATTCTTGACAAATAATCAAGACATTATTCAGAATCTAATAAGACCCAATCCCCAGGACAATTGCTACCTAAGCAACATTGAGAAGTCATTACACGAAAAAGTCAAAGGGAGATATGACAAACTACAATCAGTCTCATGACTAAATGTCAAACAATCTTTTGACCAAAATCATTTGAGCATATAATGCAATTGAGCATATAATTTAGTTCTGCTAAACTGTGCAATAAAGTTTGAATAGGTCAACTTCACTTCTGAAATTTGACATATTCACCACTATGGAACATCATTTACTATTAACCAATATCCTAAATATGCAATCTATTTTTGGAACAGTCATGTCCACATCATCTCTTTTGTGACATGAAAGAGATTTATTTTTAATGCTGAAAAGTTCTGATGACAGCCAGTAACCATGTTCCAACAATCAAATCTCAAGAAAGCTTTACTTTCTTGTGACATTCTCCATTCATGTAGATTTTAAGTAGTTATTCAACTACCTCATAAGAACTCTGACAGACTTTTCAGAAAAGGGCTCTTAACGATCTTTTGGATCAAATGGCTTTCTTCGAGATTTTGTGAGTTTTGAGCTGTTATTTTCCTGCACATGGATTGAATACATGTTCCTCTCAGCTGTACCTTTCAAATTATGGAGATACAGCTCAGGCCTTACTCACTGTACAATCCATGTTTACAGAAACAGAAAAAAATGTATACTTACTTTCATTTGACTCATCTACATCTAATGATCTACATCCGCCGAGAGTATTTTGACTCAAATCAAAATTCATTCAAATAAGTCAGGATTTAAACCATATTAAATCATGTCAGCACTGATAATGTAGTTGATGTCCACTCTTCCCAGGGTGGCATACTCCACGACATTAGAGAAGACTGGAATACCAGGTTGAGTACCAACAGATTTGATCTGTTGTGTTGTTAGACAATTCATCGTGGGTCAGTGAGTTATCGTGGCAGCGGAACCCGTGCCAAGGCAAGTCCTCGGCAGGTGCGTGGAAATATGGAACACCATAGGACCGGCCCGGCGGTGTTAACTCACACCGATCGGACCGATATCATTTGCTTAGGGTAATTACAAAGCCTGTAACGGAATAATCTTTACATATACACCTTATATTACACCTGACTGTTTGGTTTCAGGGCAGCACATAAACGGAAGTGGACAGGGAGTGAACGAGAAGCCATGTTTTGAATGTTTTGACAGCGCCGATTTTTTTTACTTACGCAAAGGCGAAGAACAAGGCTGTACATCCTAAAAGTAGGGTCCAGGCACATGTTGCTGGTATAATCCGTGTTGAAAGTTTACAATTTGGCATTCTGGTGACCAATCTTATCGTACTTATCGAAATTTTTGGTCCCAGGTATAACAATTCGCCCGCTGAAGATTTTCCACCATCATCGAGTTATGACGACTTGAAATGAGTGCGCAAGAAAAAGTAGTTCTTGGATATTACTCGCATTTTTTTTGTCTAAAACCAAAGTTTAACTGAAATTTATGTGCAAACCCCTTAAAACATATAAACGGATTCAAAATAATTGTAAAATCGAAAATATTGCAAGTTTTAAATATCTCTGAACATTTCCGTGCACGAATACCTATTTAAAACCTTGCACTCCGCCCTTTTAGATGCATTCTGGGAAGCAAGAAACAGGAAACCGAGAAAGGTCAAGGACGTTTTTATTGGGGATTTCTTTTTTTTTTGACAGCTGTATTTTAAAATATTTGACAGTTCACAATATATTGAAATTATTTAATTTGCTACAACAATGGGAAACAAACAGACAAGTCAACATCAGTCATCCACAGAAGATCAAGGACATGGCCAAAGTGATGAAATAAATGCTCTCAGGTTAAAACAAGTGTTCCAAGTGAGTAACTTTAATCTTTATTGAGACTTGGAGAGTGACACTGCTCAGTGCAAGACAGTACGAGTAGTCATAGTAATATGACTCACAGTCATAGTCCAATACTCTAGTAATAGGAATTAGTAAATTGACGAATTTGTGTCTCTTGGGTGTTAAGGTTTGTCAAGTTTGTTTCCAATTTCCACCAGTTGAATAGATCATGACAGGTAATGCTAACAAACAGGCTCCCCATCTTGGCTGCTGCAAAGGGTAATTCAGCATGCTTGTAAGTTATCTATCTTTAAATAACTGATTCACCATGAAAAAAGATTTATCCCAAAATTTGTAGTTATTCCTTGTTTCCTGAATTCCTCTGATAACAGTAAATCAAGCAAAACATGGCTAGAAGCAGTTTCGCCTACAGTTATTGACATGAAAGCTCCGGGTTACATAGAAGCTGCAGTTCATGAAAGGAGTGATATGAATTGATTGCTGATGCCCTTCACACTATTTGGTCTTATTGGCATATACGGCCCCACTAGCACAGTTGATAGAGTGCCCAGGATAGAGTGTAGGATCTGTGCCTTTAATTGTTACCGGAACATAAGTGGAGGACAGGAGGTGGTTGGTTCAACTCCCACAGCTGCCAGCAGTATTACTTATACACTGGTTAAAAGGCTCGAAAGCCGACCTGACTGATATGAACATAGTTGCTGAAAAACACCATTTCACAAACTTTTTTATGGCAATGCCCAACAACAGCCTGAGGATTTTTTTTTATTAAGTGCACATGCGCTTTAAATTCTCTGTAAATAGAACCCTCACTCCCATGTCATCTGCGCTTTTCATGTTGCTCACCATCAGTAAAATAGACAGATATTTTATAAGGACAAGGGGAGAAATGGGTAAACAGATATGATATGGATTGAATATATTTACAACAATATTTGCAAAGCAAATCAAGTACTTGGATTTGTAAGAACAAATTTCATATTTAGGACTGGCAATTGGAAGAGAGAATAAGAAACTCTTGGTCTAACAAAAATCCTGAAAGACTTCAAATGGGATACACCAGCAAAGGGAGGGAGTACTCAGAGGCTGGTTTTATTGTACAAAGCTATGAATCAAAAATAGCTTTAAAACTCAGAAAATTTCCAAATGAATACAGCAGCTATAAGAATAATGCAGATATTTTGAACTTGATATTTCCCAAGGACTATGACTGACTAGAATTATCTTCCTCCTGATAAAATTACATAGGAAACTGAAAGCATGGCAATCTTCAGGAAAAGCTTTGCAAGAATGCTAAGGCTGGTGTCCATTAATGTATCCAAGTTATGGATTTTACATTTGTATATCCAGTGATAGAAACAGATTTTCAGCATTACAAGCCAACTGGTGATTTTTGGCGAGAGAATGATTAAATTTAACAAGAAAAATGCTAACTTAGTACTAGCCAAATGGATTTAGTACTAGCCTTGGCTAGTTGGCGAGTGCTTGTTTCTATCACTGATATCTACATCTTCAACCACAATAATGACATAAATGCAGAAGCAGTAAATCTGAAAAGTATGATCAAAGTTAACTCAGAATTACCCATGTAATTTAAGTGTTTTTAGTTCATATTGTGATTGGTGTTCCAGGGATTGGTTGGTGAAGATAATACAGATGGCTCACAAGGGCAGTGCACACTTGATAGGCAAAAATTCAAGGTTGGTTAAAGAAATATTTCCAAATAATCTTTTTTCTATTGATTTGAGAGATGCTGAGTATTTACAGTAAACTTTAGAGATAATGGTTTTATTTTAGTAACCATGGCATGGAAACAGAAGTGAACTTTTAAATTCATCTTGCAACCCAAATGAAATATGATCATTTGCAATTAACTCAAACTGATCTCACCATTAATATGTGTGCAACTTAAGCTGCAATGATTTTCAGTTTTTATCAAAGAAATCTGATAAATTTGCTAATACTGCTCTGATTGACCTAATTTTGGTACTAATATAAAATGTCACATTTTTCATGTTCTTTGTTGATCAGTAATATTTCTATAAATATTTCAAATCTTGACATTTAATTGTACTTGCAGAGTCTTTTTCCATTGTGTCCTGCATTTGGAGATATCATATTCAATCACATGACAAGAGTGCCACCTAGTGGAGATGAAGGAAATTTGCCACCAGATGGTGGCACTGAGTTGCTGACAATAAATCAGTTTGTCCGTCAAGGCAGTTTGGTCATAAGCCTCATTGACAGGACAAGACAGTTAGAATATTTCTTCCCTATATTCACTAATGGAGAGCAGCAGCTTACAAAATCAGGTTGGTAAAAGCTATGATTATTCTTTGTCATTTCAAAAGATATGATAAATGATTAGAATAAGAGTCACGCAAAGACTTTAATTGCCATGATGTTGTGAGTTTAATGTTTTATCTGCAGATGGGATCTGTTGGCTGCGAGAGGCTTGTATAGCAAGCTGGGCTTGCCTGGGAATTAACATTAATAACGACCTTTCTCCAAAAGATGATATTTTATCAGCAATGCTCAAAACCATGGTCAGTAATAAGATTTCTTAAGGTCTATAATCCACAATGAAAAACTGGGACAGACTTATGTTTTTTTTGGCTTAAATGTGTTCAAAGTAATGTTATTTGTTAATTTAGCACAGAAAAAGTAAACTTAACCAGCTAGTCTTAAATTTTTATTATTTAAATTGAACCCGTTTTAATAGCCACTTATATGAAGTATTTATATTTTCTTTATTTAATGCCATCCAAAGAATAATCAAGCTTTTTTGGGACATTTTAGATATAATCATGGCATAAAATATGAATTGTCACTAAAAGATTTTGGTATTTAAAAATCTCACGCAAACGAGTTTGTCCGCCATGTGTGCCGAAGGCAGTCACGTAAATACACGAGACCACACAAAGTTCTCTCCAGATGCTTCAAACTGATTGTGAATTATAGACCTTAAATGTACAATTCAAGCTGTAAACTATAGTTTATTCAATAGCAAGTTAATTAACATTATGAAGCAGATGTATGAGATAAGTTATATATCTTGTTGCAGTTTGACAAAGAGGAGAGTGTAGATTGGCACACTGTGAAGTATTACTGTGGCATGCACTGTGGTAACATGTGCCAGGGACTACAGGTCTACGCTGCCATGGCATTTCTAGGGCATCACTCCCAGGTTAGCTATCTGGAACCTTCCACTCATCTCGTCATATTGAGATTTAATGAATTAGGAGAGGTCATTATATCGTATTCACTGCACTGTGCTGTAAACGTCAAAGGTCTAAAGAACAAATGTAATTCCTTAGATATTATAAAGGAGGGACTTTTTATCTGATGTTTTTATATTTACACTTTTGACATTTTCTTTCAGGAGAAATCATCAAAATCTTCCCCACAGATAATGGAATTGATACAAAGCCGCAGGTCATTGTTTGGTTATAGCCTGTTATGGGCCCTATCAGCAACTCTCCAGTATGGTTACTTTCCAACAGGTGGCATTGCAGATCTCCCAGAGGGCACCACTGCCCTGGCTGACTGCTGTTTCTCTCTTCCATTGGTCAGTCTTATTCCAATCACTTCTGTTTAAGATTCTGAGCAAAATATTGAATGTTAGAGTTTCAAACTTTACACTTGGCTTTCACAGGGGTGAAAGAATTAAGCTTCTGAGGAAGCTTGATATTTTAAGCGTTTTATTATTATGCCTTCCTCCTCCGAGGGAGGGCATATAGTAATCACTTTTCCGTCCGTGTGTCTGTGTATCCGTGTGTCCGTGCGTCCGTCACAATATTTGGAATGGCCAACACTCGAAAGTGGCTGGACCACAGGGATGATACTACATATGCCTACAACAATATAGTCCAAGTAAATATTTTCCATGAAAGTTTGGTGACCTAGGTCAGAGGTCAAGGTCGCAGTGACCATCGGGTCAACTTTGGCCGTGAGCGCTCTATCTTCTGTAGAAATGTTTCAATTTTGACACAAGTTGGTGTACAGGTGTATTTTATGAGGGGCTAGGCTAAGTTCGATGATGGGCGCTACTGACCAAATTTTGAAGTCATGGCGGCCATTTTTCAAAATGGCCGACGTGCCGATTTTGTGAATTCTTTTGAGAATACACTTATATCAAACATTATTACTTATTATCAATTGGTATAAGCTGCAAAAATGTTAATTTATGTAATTGGGTCAGTGTGACCTACTTTTCAGGTGAAAATCGACATCCCCATTAGTATTTAGAGTGGCCCTCATTTCAATGCTGCAGGACATTGGGGTTTGATTCTACATAATGGATGCTGATTCTGTGAATTTGAAGTGCGGGGCAAACTGGCCACTAGGCGGCACTGGCCACAGGGGTATGCAGGAGGAGGGCATTGTTCTGCACTCTCTGAGCGCATTTGAATTTTAAGAATATTTTCAATGTGCAATTTGCGGAAGGAAAATAGATTTTCTTTTCTCATTTTAATTTTAACTGCATTAATAATGATTTGGATTTGCCCTAAAGTCATTGCTTTATATGTTCATATCAACCTGTAATTGAAAATTGGAAGAGAATTGTTCAAGGAATCATATGTTTTACCTAGAATTGTTCAAGGAATCATATTTTTTACCTGAATAAAATAGAGTATTATTGTTAATATCCAGATCTGAACACAGTATATCGTGTTGCAGGAATCAGTGGTGACATTTGGCAGCTGGCATCAGTTATATAACAGCAATGATCAAGGTCTCAGTGTCAACAGGTAAAAAATCCAGCCAATATATTATATCTTTGTTACCATAGGCCAAAAAAATGTTTTGGGTGCAATGGCCCTCTGTATGCACAGGACAAATCACTTAATTAAGCTTTTTGAGATAGATGATGAATTTTGGTATGTGATTTCTGAGTTATGTATGTACATGTAGATATGCATCATCACATAGTGTTTACCCAATGACCTTCTTCAAAATATACGATAGAAATTTGGGGTAAGAATACATCATATGGTGCACTTGATCATGAGGATTTGACCTTGAGGGTGAAAACCTGGACACATGATAGGTCGATTTATATGTTATAGGTTCCAGAACCATGTGTTTCA
Source organism: Amphiduros pacificus (assembly GCA_949316495.1). Lineage (NCBI taxonomy): Eukaryota > Metazoa > Annelida > Polychaeta > Phyllodocida > Hesionidae > Amphiduros > Amphiduros pacificus. The sequence goes on along the minus strand of OX439001.1, from coordinate 39,491,531 downwards.
TTACAAAGGATCCAGTGTGGTTCTTGTGACGTTTGAAGGACATATTTATTGTGTGGCCACAGATGAAGAATGGAGGTGAGCAGCTTTACAATATATTTATATTTCAGGACAAGAAAAGTTTGAGTTAAACACATGAACATTTTAAGCCAAATAATAACATTGGAACATTTTAAGCCAAATAATGTGTGAATGTCATAGGTGTTTTTGTGCCAGACATATCTTTCTTAACTTATTTTATTTGATATATCACCATTTTCTTCTCACACAACAAAGGGGCTAGCCTAATTAAGTAGTTCTCATTGTTAGGACTAACCTATTTTTTTCCTTCAACAGGTCAGGCTAAAATGTTATAATATATAACATAGTAATAAGTTGCAACATCAGAGAATGTCATAAAACGATATCATTAGGCCTCGCACCACTATTACAATGTCCCATTGAAAACCATAGTAAATGCCTCACCTTCAAAAATTCATAAAAAATATTCGTATCGACCTAGGGTATTTTGAAAAATACTTATCAGATGGCAAAAATATTCATCTTTCTAAAAACAGAGTATGAAGTGAGGTTGACCTTTGAATTTTTTTGCTAGGATCTGTTAAAGCGCCACCTACCTTGAAAACAAAGAACACAACATGGAAATATAGGAATGAGCCCCTGACAGCAAAGATCAATACATAGTCCCTTCAATTATTCTCATTATTTTTCTAATAACTTCGACAAAACAAGCCATTATTGTACTATTAAATAGCACTTTTCATTTTATGTCTAATGTGATCTGCATCTCGTTATTATCATGTATAATAAGGGGGAGTAGGAAATTATCAAGCACTACTTTCGTATGCCCTGGTCCCACATATCAAATAGTAGACTCAGGTCTTAGTGTTCATTTAGTCAAAAAAAGTTTGTATCCTTCCTGTCTATTGCTAATAGAGGAAGGTACTGTCCTTCCCATCCTTCAGTGGTTTAAGTCCTGCCATCTCCAAATAAACAAAGGCAAAATTTGTGTCTTATTCAGAGACAGCGGGCATCGTTGGGGTGGTGTAGAGACCTGCCTCCTTGAGATCCTACCCCAGTATAAAGTGCTACAAGGTGGCGCTCCGATGATCTACCTAAACATGACTCAGCGCACCATACCACGCTGCCTCCAGGTGGGAAAGAGTCCACAAACCACAGTCCTCGAAATAGATGCCGATTTCTCCAAAATTAAGCAGTTTGGTCTCGACCACAGCTTGCACATCGTAGAGGTAGGGAAACACCAATTTGTATTAAAATTTACATTAAAAAAATTCCAATTGCAATATGATACATTTAGAGCAGTGTAATTGTCACAGAATGTTATAAATATAGATCATCTGGCCAAAAGAGTATATATTTAAAGCATCGCCTGATATGATTAGAGCATGATAGAAGATTGAGTTACAAATATTACGACTGTGAACATAATAGAAGATTGAGTTACAAATATTACTACTCTGAACATGATAGAAGATTGAGTTACAAATATTACTACCTTGAACATGATAGGAGATTCAGTTACAAATATTACTACTGTGAACATGATAGGAGATTCAGTTACAAATATTACTATTGTGAACATGATAGGAGATTCAGTTACAAATATTACTACTGTGAACATGATAGGAGATTCAGTTACAAATATTACTACTGTGAACATGACAGGAGATTCAGTTACAAATATTACTATTGTGAACATGATAGGAGATTCAGTTACAAATATTACTACTGTGAACATGATAGAAGATTGAGTTACAAATATTACTACTGTGAACATGACAGGAGATTCAGTTACAAATATTGCTATTGTGAACACGATAGAAGATTGAGTGACAAATATTACTACTGTGAACATATAATACGACACCATTCTTCTTAAAATAGATTTGAGGGTTTTATTGTTGCGTATTTTGATGCAGGCTTGGGGCTGTGCTGGGAACACAGCAAAGGAAGCTCAGGCCAAACAGAAACAATGGGAACAAAAGGAGGCAGAGAAAGCCAAATTTAGAAAGGTAGGTGTGAAATACGCTCATCATCAAAATCTACTTTCTTAAAAATCTGATGCTGTCTTGTAATTTATTAAAAAATGTGAAGAGGTTTTTTTTCACTTAAAGGTGTATCTTTTTATGTTAATTGTGATTATTTATATTTTGATAGTTGAAGATGGACAAAGATGAATGGCAGGACAGTCCAGACAGGCAAATTTTGGACATGGGCGGCGTGAAGACGGAGCACGCTGAGAGATAGTCAAGCTGCGAGGGCTGTTCATGGAGAAGATTAGACATTCCAGGATATTCCCCACTGTATGGAGTGTGAAGATGAGACCACACTAGGAAACATTGCAGTCACATTCTAATATACTAGGGACTGGACGATAAAAGATGCTTAACTTTGGATTTTTAGATATCTTATTATTTGTTTACCAAATATTTCTAAGCTGAAAAAGATGTACCAATTTTTTTTAAAAGGAAAATTGGATTGTCTAAAGGTAACAAATTTTCATATTTTGGATGAAACTGAAATATGATCTTTAAGTAAGTAAATGATAGTCTTTGAAGAATTATTTGCATAATAAGTTGGCCTAAAATGATATGTTAGAAAGTATTTATAGGATTGTGTGAAAAAATATCTGAGTCTGACACGATGAATGGGTTATCAGAAAAATGAAAATAATTATTTAGGCTAACCAGCTTGCATAATAAGAAATATTTCTGTTGATGCCAATTTTTCCAAGGTCATTCAGGAAATGATCATCATGGAAACTAGTTGTCTTAAAGTCTAAGTGAATTGCTTATCTTATTTGTCATGCTTAGAAGGTCAAGTGTTTTAAAGGTCAAATTGCATTATTTTATTGATTAGGGAGTTGGCATTTTACTAGTGCTTGGAAGCAATATCAAGTATTGTATAAGAGTTGTCACATTAGTTGTTTGCATATTGTGAACCTCGTGACAATGTCATGTATTGTGATAATATGTATTAGACAGACTGATGAAATGGGAAAAAAAGATGAATCGGTTGAAAACCCACTTCCAGCGACCTATAGGTTCACGCGTGACTGAGCTCTTGTTGGGAATTGTCTAGCATTGAAAAAAAGAGAAAAATATGATAAAAGTGGTTAAAATGTGAAGTTCTCTTTCTCTCTGCAATATGGAACAGTTGGAATGTTTAGGTGCTCGCCAAAATATTGGGCTGTAGAGAATATGGATGTTACAAAACCTTTCTGTAAGGTGAGATCATTCCAGTTGATTGTAAATGGGGCTAAAATATTAAATTGCTGTGTTTGAGTTGAACTGCATACAAGAAGTCTGACCAAAATATGCTGCAGTTTGCACATGCACAGATAAAAGCATTTACAGATATCTCATCAATATTGCAAAATGTTATGCATATAAGGTTTAGATAATTTTAAGGTTGAATTTTTATCTGCATGTAAATAGAAAAATTAAGAAAAATGTTATCAAATAAAGAGGACCATATTAACGGTTTACACTGAGTAGAGATTATATCTTAATGTAAGCAGCATATCAATATTATGATAACAAATAAATCAAATGTAACATTTTTTGGTACTCATTTATAAATGATTGTCAGTACTTTTAAGAAATTGTTAAAATATATGTATTGTTATGTATATATAAATGATGCCAGATGTATAGTGCAAGCTCAAACAAACAAAATCTATAGAATCACACACAAGTGATGCCAGATGTATAGTGCTAGCTCAAACAAACAAAATCTATAGAATCACACACAAGTGATGCCAGATGTATAGTGCTAACTCAAACAAACAAAATCTATAGAATCACACACAAGTGATGCCAGATGTATAGTGCAAGCTCAAACAAACAAAATCTATAGAATCACACACAAGTGATGCCAGATGTATAGTGCTAGCTCAAACAAACAAAATCTATAGAATCACCACTTGAACTATTTATGGCTACAGATAATCATGTGATACCAAATTTTGCGATTTTAGTTATTTTGAGACCCAATCATAATAAGATTGCATCCAGTTTTTGTCCAAAGTTTTGTTCTATTACTTAAAGTTAAAAAAAAAACATTCAGTGATTTCAATTCTAGCATTCAGTATTTCATGATATCATTTTGATTAAATATTTTATTTAGTATATGAGTACATTAAAATGATCTGAATTTGATGGATATGTTGCTATGATATTATATTGTGAACGTAAAGAACAAAAAGAATTTTAAACAAATAAATATACCAAATATGTATCTGGCAAATATTAGAACTCTTACAGGTTCATGACTTTGTTCAGCCACATTATGAAAGTATGGCTCTTGCTATTTAATATTATGTCAACTGAATGTCTTAGAAAGAATTCAGTATACAATTTCAAAGCAAGGTATTTTTTCGGTCAACCTTGTCAACATATAGAAGACATAATTGCCAATTTTTTTTCAAATTGTCCATTCACTGGTAATTGACATTTTGGAAGGAGAAAATGTGAGATTTCTCCTCGCGCTTTCCCTGTAAGCATCTGCTGCAATAAAACAGTATTTACACAATATGTTGACAACAATTTGAGCAAAAATATCTGTTATTAGGGAATTGTGAGCATTATAAGCAAAAAACAAGGTCTCAATGTATCTGTCATGTATGACTTTTCACTTTACACCACCATCCCTGGAGTTCAGTTGTAGGATGGTAGGTAAACCGTGAAAACGCTGAATCCAAAATGGCGAGGAGTAGGTTGAAAATTGCCTCAAAAGGGTCGAACATGTACTGATCTGAGAATCTGGTCCCATACCACAAATGTTTTAGAGATTAGTAAACTTTAAAATTATATTATGGCCCAGAAAAAAATATACTTTAATTCAACAACATTGGAGAATTTCAGTTGAATAGTTTGTTGTTTGTTGCAAACAAATTTCTGGCTTGATTTTTCAACACAAAATGAGAAGCAAACAAAAGCAAGCTGGCTTGCAAAGAGTTTATTTTCATAAATGTTTTTATTGAATTAGTATCAATTATACATTATGTTGTGTTCATCAGTAGGTAATTGAATTGCAAAATACATGGGATAGAAATCTGTTCTTTGTGGTTTGTAATACTTTCTTTATTAAGTCGTGTTTCTGGCAATGGCAAATGAGCAATTAAATTGGTCAAAACAGCATATTTATTTAAAAGTGGAGTTGTATGATTAAGTTTTTTTTTCTTTCTCATAATGCAATTGCCAATGAGAAACCTAGAAATGACTATGTTGAAACATGAATAATCTTAGATATTATGGAATTAAGATATTGTTAACTGTGAGTAAAGATAAATCATATTTCTCTCAGTCGTTGATAATTCAGTTTTTGATGTCTCTTTTATCAGAGTGGTTCTATTAGCAGAGTGGTTATACTGACAGGGTGGCTCTACTGATAGAGTAGCTCTATTAGCAGAATGGCTTTGATAGCAGATAGTACCTTAGCGTCCCTTCTGATAATCAAGACTACCACATTTCACGATATATCAAATATGAAAAAAGCACCTTGATTTCATTTCCCTCCCTCACATGGGCCCTGATTGCATGTGAAAAAGGTTCCCAAAGGATGATACTTGTCAGTGAGGCACCATATTTGGTTTCAAAGTTGTATTATTTGTGAAATCTGCCAGACATAAGCATTATAAGTCTGAATGTTCTTCTGGTCCTGGCTGCTATAAAAACTAAATAATCAAAGGATGATATGGAAAAAACAACCTACAAATTAAAGGAATTGTTTCTGTTTTGTTTTGGCTTAGGAATGTTGTTATTTAATTTGCAGTTATATGAGTATTGAAATATGAAAAATCTTCCTTAATTAATCTCAGCTTATTTCATTAGGAAAAATACTATTTAAATAAAATTAGTCAACCTGCATTTGTTTACATCTTTGTGAATATATTGTCATACAGTTACAAAAGCAGCTGTCATATATATATATATATATATATATATATATATATATATATATATATATATATATATATATAGAAAGAGATTGTATCAGATATGGGGTTTTTACCAATCTCAGACCTGTCTTGTGGGGCATTGACGTACTGTGAGGCATATAAAATACCCCACTCTTCATAGTGCAGCTGCTTAGTCACAGTTACATAAGTAACCTGTACAAGGCCTTTTTGAACAAACATGTCTGAGAAGCATATTTATACAACCAGGCAATAACTATATAAATCACTGCCATCTAGTGTCACATGTAGTAATAAGTGCCCTAGTGGTGGATAATGGCATTAGCGCCATTGATATGAATGTTAGATTTGTGAGGTATGTAAAATAATTTCATTATTAACACCAGATGGCACTCTCCAGTCACACATAATAAGGTATGAGATGGTACCCCATAATTAGGTCTGACAAAAATACCTCCAGTACCTCATATCTGTAACAGCTTCTAAATATATATATATATATATATATATATATATATATATATATATATATATATATATATATATATATATATATATATATGACAGCTTATATATATATATATATATATATATATATATATATATATATATATATATATATATATATATATATATATATATATATATATATATATATATATATATATATATATATATATATATATATATATATTATAATTGTTTATTGTGAGATATTTATAACATTTTGTAATGCTGTTGGATACGTAATAAAATTACAAATGTCAATTTTGTTTCAGTTTACTTTGTTTCCATTTTCATTCTTTCAAACATTTCATGATGGGCTTAGCTTGTAATAGGTCATACTGCTTCCAACATATAAACTCCTCAAATGGCAAACAGATGTACAAAGCAGCTGCTGCACGTGTATGTGTTTTCTGGCCCCATTTTATTTTAACACTTGCCCATGTCTCTGCAGCTAAAGTCAGTTGAGAATTCCAATTTGTTGAAGTAAACTTGTGTTGGCCTTAGATTCTGAGTTGGCAAAGCTTTGCTTCCTAATCTGGAATAAATGTTATGTTTGAAGGTCATACATTTTAAAGAATTGCTCAGTGTATCGCATGTAAGACGATATATAATGATAACATCCATAACAAATACATGTAATTTAACTTTTATTAACAACCAAAAACAAACAATCAATAAAAAATGATAATTCCATTACATCTGAGTTTTATTGTAATATGTGACATAAAGGTCAAAAAAAAGAAACTGGATTTTTTTTGTAAACCGATTCTTGACTTTCTAAATGATATGATGATTCAGTTCATCATTATTAAGGCTGACTGTGGAGAAAGGAACTTAAAGCATTCATGAAACCTGGAAGGTTCCAGGCAATTTTACAGTGGTTTAAGGTATATGAAAACAATATATGATCTTAAAATTGACATACATACAGGCTATCTATCTGAAATCCACTAAAGAACATCTGCCCTGAGAATTATGATTTTTTGTGACCACCAAGTACTGCCAGTACTAAACAGGAAGTGTGTTGTGTGACCTTGACCTTTGAACTGTCAGGGGGCTCCGTAAGTCACAGGAGGTATTGTTTACCAATTGTCAAAATTAAAGCTACACATTTTTGGCCATTTTTTTCCACTATTTAGAGAATAAATTGGAAGATAACACTTATCATGATGATAGTGCCTTTTCTTGGCTTTCTTTTGGTGGTAAATTTATTAAAAACGGATGAATATTTATGAAGTTATAAATGAAGAAAAATCATTATTTTTTATATTATATATGTTTGCAAAAAAAACTTTAAAAAAATTCTATACAGCCCAGCTTTTTAGGTGGAATCCATGCAGCCTTTGATGTCTTCCCATTCAGTGGTGTGAAAAACCCCAAATTTCATCAAAGAGGGTCATATCATAAATTTTACTGATACCAATTATCAGCATTCACAGTTTTGCCATTCAAAGTCCTTGTGATTTAAGGCCAAACCAGTGATCAAGGGTTTAATGTCACTTTTTCAATATCACAGCCTTTTTAAGTTAAGGGGGATTCCATGCAACCTTTGAGTCATTCACATGCATAAGATACTTTTCAAATAAATAGTATACTTTTCCCATAAATGATATATCTTTCACAACCATAAGATATTTGTCACAACCATAAAATATTTGTCACAACCATAAAATATTTTTCACGACCATGAGTTATTTCATTGATTCAAATAATATTAAAATAATCTTATGTTGTTCTGAAGTATAGTCCTAGCAATAAATTGATAAATTGTACAAAACATCTCCACCCTGTTTCCCAAGCTGGACAGGTGCACAACTGGTAACTCATTAGGTGTTAACACAAGATCACATACCAGCTAAACAAAGCTTGTTGACAGAGTGTTCAATTGCTGGTGTAGATTTTAGCAGACAACTGATCAACTTTCAAGTGCCACAGAAATTTGTTAACAGAGAATATTTTGGGTACTACTACATAAAAGCACTGTTTAGGGTATAAACATTCATGTTATGTAAAGAAAATGTGTCTGAAAGTCAGGTTTCATGAATGCTTTAAGGAGTACATGAGTAATATATATATATCCCTTAACTACTTAGGTTTCCAGAAAATGAGAAGAAAAATGTAAACTAAGGGTAGTAGGTCCTGAATTTCGGTGATAAATTTATGTATTTCATTTTTTTTAAATTTATAATCTGACTTGTCAAAAGGGTACCGGTATATTGACAGAGGACTCTTAAAGTCAAGGTGTAAATATTAGAATGATTTCGTTCTGGACGAAGTGGTGATTTTTGTTTACTTTTTGACTTCATTAACACAAACAATCCATCTTGTCTGTTAGATTTTCTCTTTGGAAAGCGTGTTGTAAAAATCTCATTTACGTTTTGGGTGTATTATCAGTTAAAAGTGATATATCTTAAAGATCATGGTATTATTCTTACTTTAAATTCCAAAAATAAAGGCTTTGAAACCTTTTTTGAAACTTACTTTGAAACGAAAGAAGAAACTTGAATTTCTGATAAGAAATATAATATTTTATCTAAATAATCTTGGATTAATATGCAAGTCTTCAGATTTCCACCCACAGCTAAACACTCAAGGGATATATTACCTGTTGAAAAGTGGGGGACAATTATGAGAATCATTACCATATATTTACAGAGTGTCATATTTACACCTTTAAAGCAGGTAATGAAAACCTAAGAAGGTATCTGGATCTCGCTGACATTCACAGATAGAAACGCCCACGCTGCAGGTGCTAACATCCAATCACTTCATCCTGAGAGCAATAATAATTATTATTCATTATTGCTCTCAGCGATCCTATGAACCTTATACATCAAAATTTTTGAAGATTTTTTCAAAACCTTATCTTGCCTCTGAAAAACCCAGATGAATTGTTGACCTGGCTGAAGCCTTTTCACTGAGTGGCAGACATTCCACGCTCCAGATGTTGATAACACTGCCCGGGAACACAGCATTACCTTGATGAAGCTTATTAGTATTTCATAGTCTGAAGCTGTTAATACTGCAAAGACAACCTAAAATAAACAATAGGTTCACACACCACCAGGCAGGACCTTTCCCCGGCAGGGGACACATAAAATTGGAAAGTCGAGAAGAGGCGAACTGCACATATAAGTCAGAGGTAGCTCGGCTCAGAACTATTTCTTCTCATCCGGGACTTATTTTCAGAAGATGGGGAACAAGGAGAGCAAAAACAGTGAACACGCACTAAACGGGTTGGTACTCATACATACGCAATTAATTAGACCCAATCATATTTTAAATTATGTTAGTTCTGGTTTTTGTGTTTTGTTTTTGTGTTTTGTTTTTGTGTTTTGTGTTTTGTTTTTTGTGTTTTGTTTTTGTGTCTTGTTTTTTGTGTTTTGTATTTGTTTTTGGTTTAAAAATTATATTTGAAAATGTCATTATTTTAGGTTTGGTAAAAGTGTGGAATGTGGAGGACGCACAAGACGGAGGTTTAGAAATATGTTAAATCACACTAAAACCCATAAAATATTGATTACTAAGAATTAGGTATATATCCACTGAGCCTTGATAATCGGTAAATTCAGTACAATTCAACTCTACATGAAAATCACTCAGATTGTCAATCTTAATGTATAGATACATGAGCAATGAAAGCCATGGTCATATATTACATAAACGCACTCTGCCCTGATATAACAAAGCGAATTGGCAATGAATGGATGATTATAAAGAAACATACATAATTATGTTTATAATTGTTAAATTATATAACATATTACATGTTTCCTTTGAGTCTCACATGGACGAGTTGGCAATGGGAAGTCATTTTGTCACGCGCATCACAGTAATAATGATACTTCGACTGTCGATCACACATCCGATTCCATGACGAATCAAAGGAGCCTGAACAATGGTAGGGTTGAAGGGAAGATATGCGCGAATTACCGTCAGATTTTATTCTTAAATGCAAAATTCATGAAATCACCAAAATACGGTGACCGGTTTCTTTGACCGTACCAGCAACCTCAAATACCTCACTTCTTTATTACAGAAAAAAAAAATATATATGCACTTTAAATTTGACAGGGTATATTTCCTTTTATATCCTGGTTTGACCCATTTCCTATTGTATAGGGATGTATACTTGGAGGTATATTTAAAAAAGTCAAATATCAAATATCAAATGAACTTGACGCTCGTCTCTGCATGTGTGATTAGATTGGTTGACTCCTTATCGATCTTAGATTATATACAATCTATATGTTTGCAAACTCAATATGAGTTTGTCTTAGTTTGTAATTTTACAGTTTTTACATTACAAAGGGTCATCCAAATGACCGAAAAAGAAAAAAACACAATATGAGTTCTTAGTTTGTAATTTCACAGTTTTTTACAGTACAAAGGGTCAACCAAATGACTGAAAAAGAAAAAAGCACAATAATGAAATGCTCACTAATTTAGTAACTATTATAAGAGATTTCTCTCATTTTCAACTATTTTTGTTTCAATATTTCTTTCATGTGAGAGTTGTTTTCCTTTATAGTGATGCCGACATTATTTGGTACTCAGCGACATGACATTGCCAATTTGTTGTTTACCAACCTTCAGTTTTATTCACTCAGTAGTTATTTTATACAAGTGTGTGCATATCATACGTCATTTTGTATATCACATGTCATTTTGAGCTATTTTATGCTGTTTTGAATTATTAATTTCCGAGCCGTAAATCTGATCGCTAATCTTATTCATCGGATGACAGGCTGCTCAGATTATTTTTCTACTGTGGTATATATAGAGATCTTTATAACTCATTAATGAAAGATCGATACACAATTACATAGACAGGAAAGCTGATCCTTATGTTTGCAAACTCGACGCATTACAAGCTTTTTTTTATTTATCTGCTGACGACAGTCTTATTTTGGTTCAAAATTTGAATTTCCTGCAAATTTGAATTTATTTGTTTAAAATATATTTTTGTTCAGAAAAGTCTATTTATGAAAAGCCCGTAATGACCCAACTGCCTGTAACTTTCTATTTGATTTAATGCTTACTTTACCAATGGCCCGTAATGACCCAACTGCCTGTATCTTTCTATTTGATTTAATGCTTACTTTACCAATGGCCCGTAATGACCCAACTGCCTGTATCTTTCTATTTGATTTAATGCTTACTTTACCAATGGCCCGTAATGACCCAACTGCCTGTGTCTTTCTATTTGATTTAATGCGTACTTTACCAATGGCCCGTAATGACCCAACTGCCTGTATCTTTCTATTTGATTTAATGCTTACTTTACCAATGGCCCGTAATGACCCAACTGCCTGTATCTTTCTATTTGATTTAATGCTTACTTTACCAATGGCCCGTAATGACGCAACTGCCTGTATCTTTCTACTTGATGTAATGCTTACTTTATCAATGGCCCGTAATGACCCAACTGCTTGTATCCTTCTATTTGATTGCATGAATTATTCAAATGTCAGACAAAACAAAAAAAAAGACAAAAATTCTAAATTGCTTGAAGGTTGTGAAGATCTCAACTGAGAAACGAACTCTTCAACACTGAGGTATATGTACCAAAAATATGGAATGCCCCGCCCCTGCACATTAAAAGCTGCTATTTGTTACAATCTTGTTCAGAATAACCTCTTATTTGCAGATATCGATGAAAGGCAAATACGCGCTTATTCAATAATATCATTTGTCAGAGCGCCATAAGTAGACATTGTCTGATATAGCGCTATATCGATGTTAATTATCATAATTACTGTTACCTCTTGATGTGGAAAGCGACACCATTGAAAACAAATGGTTTCTCTTTGAAAAACAACAAAAATACGTATCGACTTACTATTGAAACTAAACTCGTTTATAAACATAAATATGTATTCTTATACACGCTTCGCCTTTCTAAGAATCAATACCTGAGACAGCTGCTGAGAGCAATAATAAATAAAAATTATATTTCTCTTAGTCAATACACACCCTAAAACTAATTATAGGATAATTACAAAAATGATTTCATGTTACGTTATGTCTATATTTCCAGGATATTTCCAACATCCAAGGATTTAAAAGGAAAGATTGTCTTAATCACTGGTAGTTATCATTCATTCCTAAGCACATTTAAATATAATATTCATTATGTTTTGTTGTGGTTTCTCAAAGAGTACCAAAATATCGTAAACAACATAATTTTGATAAACATAATTTTACTGAATATTTACAAGCGTTCAATAGAGCACATTGTATGTTGTTCACAAATATAATCTTTATATGGCAATATTTAAGGTGCTAGTTCAGGAATCGGGAAGGCGGTGGGTTTGGAGTGTGCCTCTCGGGGCGCCACTTTGGTTCTGGCGGGAAGAGATGAGCAGAAGTCACGTGACGTAATCACTTGGATAAGCCACGAGAGTGGAAACCACGACCTACACTTCATCCCTCTTGATCTTAAACTTTTGACATCTGTCAGAACATTTGTACACAGATTTCAAGCCAAGTTCTCTCACGTGGACATCTTAGTCAATAATGCAGGTGAACTGTACTGAAGAGATAACATTATAATTTATTTTATTTTAATTATTATTTATTTTATTTATTTATTTATTTATTTATATTTTATTGGAATTTTCATCAAAAATTAGTAAATGTGGGAAACATTTTGGATTTTATTTAAAAACCCTTCTCTCACTCCCACTTTGCAACAACACGTGTGTGAAGTTTGTTACTTATTCACTATTCACAGTTCATTATTCAAATGTTTAAGCAACAGGGTTTTCCTATTTCACTTTTGTTTTGTAGCCTACATGGGTCCAAAGATGACGACTGAGCAGGGACTTGATGCAGTTTTGACTACCAACTATTTGAGTCATTTCCTGCTCACGAATTTTCTGCTCAGGTCACGTGATGAAGAATCTCCTCACCCAGTCAGGGTGATCAATCTCGTGTCGGGTTCCTACTCTGAGAACGAAATCAATTTTGATGACATGGAGTTCAAACAGAGGAAATATGACATTTATAAAGCTTATGGGGAAAGCAAATTAGCGTTATTATTGTTTTCCATGGACCTCAGTAAACGCTTCAAAATGGTTACATCCATAGCTGTACATCCAGGTGAAGTATATCTAATGGGAAAGGGAAAATGTCATGTCCAGGTCACATATTTATATATTTCAGCTGATATTTGTGTCATATTATCTATTAATGTATGCCAGGGGTATTTGAACATATGTGTTAAATGTCTCTGTGTATGCCATAATCAAACAATAAAGACACAATTTTTCATTTATTATAAGATGGTAAAAATGTTTTTTTTCTCAATAGCTATCTTGGTGAGCAAAAGATGTAGAATATATTTATTCTCATTTAAGATACAAACATAGACATACACGGGAAATAATGATTCTCTCTCCCCTATAGATACATACATGTTGAAAATTAATTTCTTTGCAAATGCAAATTAGATATAAATACATGTTACCTTTTACATATTGTATGTTGTAGGGACAGTTTGCACAGGCTTACTTCGCAATTGGCCGGGATTTTCAGGAAAGATCCTGAGGACAATCTCTGCCGTTGCCTTCAGGACCCCACAGAGGGCAGCACTGGGTGTGCTTTTTTGTATTACCACATCACAATGTTCAAGTCTGGACAGCAAATTTGTGTACGATTTTCAGGTGAGAGAAATCCAACACAAAAATCTGAATAAATGTGACCAGGCCCGTCTGTGGAAATATAGTAGTGAAATGGTAGAACAGGATTAAACTTCAGTGTGTAGGGGAGAAGATTGCTAGGATGTATCAATATATTTTTCATGAGAAAGATAGGACTAATAAAGATTTGCCTAATAATGTTTTTCATGCATGTTAATGGCACCATTTTAATGAAACATTTCCAGTTTATTCTTAATATTAACATTCTCTCAAATGCATAATTACTGTCTTTCTTGACTGGGTCACACTTTAAAGGATTGTGTTTTTTTTCAAATATAACTTGAATCAGTAATACAGTAAAATGTATACGATTGGTAACTTATCTAAATATTAAACCATTTTTAATGTCATGTAAAAGTTATTATAATCAATTATGTTGATTGGAATATACAATGAAATCATTTATATTATATAAAGTATGTTTATTGCAAATAAAACTCATAAGATACGTTACGATTTACATTTGTATATTTACATCTGTTATATATGATATATGGCTGAATACAGAGGTCTGTATAATGAAAAACAGTCAACATATGAACAAAAAACATATTAGAGCAAGGTCACCAAGGTCATATTAAGGTTTCTAATTATGGTGTATAATCCATACATGAAGTAACTCTGAATGTTTAAGAAAATAAGAACTTCCTAAATTTTCTTAATTTTTGCAATGATTAAATATAACAAATGTTACCATGGCAACCACAATAACTTTTGTATTCTGCTAACTCCGCCTAAAAAAAGGAATTGTAATGAGCAACCTCCTAGTCAAATGATTTCTTATTTATCTGTTGGTACCGTATATATTCGTGGCACTCAATGACTTAAGGTTTATAATATTTTCATGCAAAAAATCTGTAATATTCTGTTGCCATGGTTACCAGGCATTTTGTGTTTATTCATTTTGGCATGTCCCTCTGATTTATATTATAACATCTATCATTGAATGAGATTGTATTAAAAAATCTTGAATAAGTATGAAACAAGACAACAAACTTTTTTTTTTTTAAGGAACTAAACCAAAAGTCATTGGTTGCCATGGAAATACCTGTATCTTTTTACTGACCCCATATTTGGAAAAATAAATAAATATCATTTAGAAAGCCTAGGCCACCTGCTACATGTATAGCACTTCAAATTGTGATTTACTTTTTGTCAGATGAAACTCCTGAAATAATGTACTCTTTGTAACAAGCATTTTGATTGTAATATGCATTTTGATTGGTCAAAACATGCATTTTGATTGGTCAAAACTTGCATTTTGATTGGTCTGAGAAAGGATTTAGTGTTCTCCAATCACCCATCGGCAAAGCCCAGATAGGTGATCTGGAGAGGTCTGAGATTTTTGCTTTTTGGTCATAATCTCGTTCAGATGTGATTTTTTAAATACCCAACTGTTTAAGTGATAATTCATATTTTATGTATGATTATGTCTAAAATCTCACAAAAAAGCTTGATTATTTTTTGGATAACATTAAATAAAGAAAATATAAATACTTGATAATAATCGCCAGCTGCAAAAATTGAATCAAACCCGTTTTAACGGCAGTTGAAACGGGTTCAATTTTGACGTTTAAACGGGTTTACCAAAGTTTTTGCAGCTGGCGAGTTTTTACTTCACTAGGGCTCAATCAACTCCACCAAACTTTTCTTTGGTTGGAGTTGGTAGGGACCATGGACGTTCGACAAACCCCTCCAGATCACCTATCTGGGCTTTGCCGATGGGTGATTGGAGAACACTAGAAAGGATTGAAATGATCATTTATGAAGCAATTTCAAGAAAATGTTCACAACCATTACAAAAATGCATTGATCAGGACAGCTTTAATGCCATTGGCTTCTTTTTAATGAAATATTGAATTATAACGTAGGCCAATGGCCTTAGAGCTATGCTGATCATTGCTTTTTTGTAATGTTTGTGAATAAAATGCATGTTACATATTAAATTTTGCACCAACTTCTTATCTTGAATCTCATTGGCTAATAGTAATGATATTCAAAATGACAGCCTCCTTGAAAACTCAGTGACAGCTATTAGTTTTTTAAAAATCATAACACAATGATAAAAGATCTGAACCTGATGTAAAATAGATACAATTGGTCCCCTGATACAATTGGTCCCCTGAAAACATATTTCTCATTAATGCTAAGAACTCCACCTGGTAGTTTCAGAGGAAAAAAATTAAAGTTACGTACAGAATGACAGCAAATCCCCCCCCATCACTACAGAAGCTATGTTGACTATGTCAGCATAAATAAAACCATCCTTCCCAAAACAAAAACAAGAAGGGTCAAGAAATTTAGCATGAAAATTTGGTGTGATTGCCGATTACCATCTTAATTTATTTAGTGATTAGAATTAAGATAGTTTTTTATTTTGCAGTTGGACTTTCTGTTCACAATGATGCAAGAGTGCGACTCACAATCAGCATTTTAGTGAAAAACAATTCAGAAATAATTGATCATTTGAATAACCTTTCCTTTCTGTGATTTGATTAAATGCTTGAATATTTTAGTGTGGAGCATCAAACAAAGATCATATTTGCAAATAGTTTTATTTAAATTTTCTTTTTTTTCTTTATCAATATTTGAAATACATAAAAACACAAAGTAACATTCATTAATTCATGTGACCCTGTTACCAGACTTTTGTTATTTTTTCTCAGTTTATTGATTTGTCTTTATTATTTATCCTGAGAAAGCCATCTTTGCAATGCTAAAATTTGGTGATCATCGTTTCCCACCACTTAATAAAATGTTATTTCATGTACTTTTCCAAATATCTTTTTCAATATTTCATCCAATGATTCTATTGTCTAGACTTCTGTACTGTAACATCACTGGATTGGCAAAATAGATGAAGCCAGTAACTCAGCATAGTTCAATACAAGTGATTGACAAAAATAAAATGCCATGATCGTTAAAGAATAAAATCTCATGACTCTTGCCATCTAATTTAAAACATAGGCCAATGGCCTTAGAACTATGCTGATCATTGCTTTTGTAATGTTTGGGAACACTTTCTGGAAATGCCTACAAATTTTGACATTTAAATCCTTTGATTGGCTGATATTTGTAATGTTATTCAAAATGGCAGCCTTCTTGACAACTCAGTGATAGCTGTTAGATTTTTTCAAAAAGTCACAAAAAGATGAAAAAAATTCTGGCCTAATGGAAAAAAGATAGAATTGGTCCTCAGAAAATACCAGTAGTTTCAGAGGAGAAGATTAAAGTTGATGGACAGATCACTGCAGGAGCTATGTTATGCGTAGCTAAAAATGTCTGTATTGCTCACGATGGGGAAGTCAGATAAGTTGTATTTGAGGAATAATGTCCCCACACTTTGCTTGAAGTTTAAGGTTGGCCAAGTGGTCAGCTCTTGTTTCTCCTATATTAACTATTGCAATGGACTTTCCCAGATCTGCAGCTCTCTGCACAAATCTATATCCCGAATAGACCTGGAATGGAATAAATTGCAAAAATAAGAGTTTTGAATATCCAAATTTAAGAAAAGTTTTTCAGATGAGAATTTTAGATGAGTTCCACCTTCTTTAGAGGCATAAATCAAGGTGCAATCCACGACTACAGAATTGAGCGATGAAGGTCGTATTAAAACAGCAGTGACATTTATGAATTCTGTTTCCAACTCAAACAGGATATCATAATAATCAGGAGTTTAACTCTAATAGAGTTAAATCATATTTCTTATATATATTCAATTAAAAATCCTATTTTTATAATATGGTAGGTAAGTACTGTGGTACATTAATTTATTTTGTCGATGATAAACTTATTCAAATTCATATTTTTTAAGTTATGAATGTCTGATATTAATAATTGATGCAATTAAAAATTCAAATATAAATACAAACTCACACAAAAACATATAATTATTGATATTAATGGTACTTACAAATAAAGAAGATCCTGCAATCAGCATACTATCACAGAGTTCTACCCGTTTAAATAAATCATTCACAATATTTTTGTTGACATTATCACCAAAGAATATCACCTGAGGTTTGATAACTCCCCCACATCCTGGACAACTTGGAACCTGAAATATATCATTTCCAGAAGGTATTTTAGAATCTCACATTTTTTTCAGCTCAAAGATATGTTCATAATAAATCAAACTGAAATCTTATCTTATGTTTTACCTTGAATGTTTTGACCTGTTCATCATCCAGCAAGACATCTCCATCAGGTGCTATAGCATTAGACTGGTGATCCCACTGTGGATTAAGGTCTCGGAAGATAGTCTGGAGCTCCCAGCGGGACAAGTTGAGATCACAAGACAGGCACATGATGCGGTGTGTAGAGCCGTGAAGCTCAGTCACCTTGCGACTGCCTGCTTTGTAATGAAGGGCATCAACATTCTGAGTTACCAACCATTCCAGTCGATTTTGTTTCTCCCACTCACTGAGTGCCTTGTGTGTGGCATTGGGTTGGAAAGCTGCAAACTGCGGCCACCCCACATAATTCCTGGCCCAGTATCGCTGCCTGGCCTTGGCGCTACGTACAAACTCCTGATACTGTATTGGTTTGTGCTTCGTCCGTGCATATAATCCAACACCTTCTGAACGATAGTCAGGAATGCCGCTCTCTGTCGACACCCCAGCCCCGGTGAGCACCAGGAGGCGCTGTGTGGATGACAAGAAGTCCTGCAGACTCTGTATTTGCTGGGAAGTGACTGGGCTGCTTGATGGTACAAAGTCTATGGCAGCAGAAACCCGCAACAGACATTGTGCTGATAATCTCATGTTGATCCACTCTTACACACTACATAGACTTTGCCTCTGAAAAATATACCAAAAAGAGATTTTAAGATAAGATAGACAAGTTAAACAACAGTGGTGATTCTGACGTTATGTGACGTGTCCCCATTTGGTTTGTAGTGAGAGACCTCATCACTTGGACTCTTCTGAATGCCATATCACTTTGCCAAGCCAAATGTTGACAGAAAAACTTCAGAAAGGTCACAACAGAAAACTTAGTCTGTAGTGAGAGACTTCACTTGGGAATCGGCTTCGATGATATTCGGGAGTAGTATTACATGCAGTCTCAGATTTCAGGCGCAAGTAATTCACTAAATGACTACTCGAACTTAGTAAATGACAAAAGTAGAATACTAGAAATGTGAGGACATCAGTCATCAAAATTGTACAAAAACTGACATGATTCGAAATCGTTATCATGTCTAATCTGTTTGTATTACAATGTGCATGGTCTAAGTTAAAAAAAAGATCAACTTTACCTTCATCTGGTTTGTTAAAATAATGTCAATCAACACTGCTCACAACAAGTAAATGCAAGTTTGCAATTGCTTTCATAACAAACACGACACAAACAGGAAGCAGCAGACGACAGAAAAGAATAAATACCCCTGAAAAGTTGTGCATTTGTAGTGCCCCCTGTTGCTACTTTTGAATTGTATGATATGTTGCGACCTTTTCTTTCATTTTGATTGGGATTCTAAATCATTTTTGGAAAGTCATTAACTTATTTTCAGAAGTTATTCAAATCACCTCTAGCCATTAACCCCTAGCAAACTGAGATATGACATAGGTCTGGGAAAATCAAGCATATCATTTTAGCATATTGCTTCAGAATAGGTCTCCTTCAGTAATCTGATTGAACCAATATGATACAGCAATAGAATAAAAATGTTTCATTGACATGAGAATAATAAATTGATAAATTTCTGAATTGATTGATACATTGAATTAGCATGTTAGATCACATCTCTCTGGTCTTTTTATAATTTGTAAAATGCCATGGCATGGAGTTGAATTATAAAATCTTTTAAATATAATTGAATGGCATTAAAGGTTATATTACAAAGTTTAATTATTCACAAAAAGGAATTTAAAACTTAAAAGAATAAATCTAATGATTCTATATTTGGTAGAAAATTGTATCTTATTAAACTTTGGGGTCCATTTCTGATGTTGATTGTAATTCATTTATATTTTGAAAACTTATATTTTTTATCAATGAAATTGAATTTTCCGAGTTTTATTGTGGACTTGTATTTCTGGCCTTGTCGGGGTACTAAACTTTAAATATGGCTGGAGAGATATGTGGAAACCACTTATAGTCACTTCATGATTATATTTTTATTAATCATTGGTAAAATGTGATTACCAATATTGAACTTTGCAATTTGATAAAAAGTTAGCTGAGGTAGGTTGTTATTGGTCCATTACTTTGATCTGAAAGCAATAATAATTATTATAGTTATATTGCTCTCAGCTTTGATTTAACATTCAGCTTGTGCAAGGCAATTCAAAATTGTGACCCTTCTCCCCGAGACGAAAGTTTTCTAATACTGGTGGTGTCATCTGTCTGTATAAATAATAAATTGCTGATGGTTCATTCTCCACCGTGGACACAAACGGAAGTTCCAGAAACTGTCAATCACTGACTTGGGCCAAATGGCATATTTACGGTGATTTCCTCCATTTATTGTGCTATAAATCCCACCCCGAACTTTATCAGAGCAGTTTCATGTTGAAGACGAAAGTTATGGATGATTTAGGTAAGTTTGTTTTGATAGTTTGGAGTTTGCAGGTGGTTTTTGGTCAGCAGAACATGATCACAAATTGTCAAGTAAAGCCATGGCCAAAGCAAACATCAAAGTCAATGTTAAAGGAAGGGAATACTCGAAGTTGAGCGGCTATTAATGAGCATCAAAGTCAGAAACTCAAAGTCAATAGGTGTGTCTATGTCATGCACCCATGCATGTGATGAAAAGATCATCACCAGCAATCCAAAGGTTACAAACACAGACATATATGACAATATGATTTAAATTATGAGAAATAGTTTCATATTTTTAAAAAGATGATGGAGTTAAAAGTCATGCTTCACTGCAATATATGTAGAGCGAGCTCAGCTATAACATTAAAAAACACATAAGAATATAATTGTACACAGTACAGTTTTCTCAAAGTTTCCTTAAAACCTTCTTTGATTTTCGAAAATAAACTCTGAAATTCTGTCTGATTATATCACTAGTATTTTAAACCAATCCATCCAAATTATTCTATAAATTATAATCAGGGTACACAGAGGCAGTTCAATTAGAATTTTATTACACCCGTGACTTTTTATGCTGCATCATTTGGATCTTTCAGAACAACTCCTTTATGAAAGGTCATAGGTATACAGGCACTGTATGTATATTTACTGCTTGTCTTAAATTTAAAACACTCAGCGTGTTAAGCGTCATCAGTGTGTGTGCACATGACAGCAATTTTGGCACCAAATATAATTTTCCTGCCACACTGTACAACAGAAGCATGCTCAAGCCAGATAGGTTCGCTAAACTCAAGGAGTTAAATTATCCTGTAAATCTTTCTCAATGAGGAGTTAAACATTAACGTTTTTAAAAGCACAGAATTTTTCTTCTTTTAAAGAATCTTTCTCATTACTGTAGTAAAGGTATTGGAAAATCTCAGAGAATAGCTCTTGCGATTTTGTTAAAATTAAGGATTTCTTGTGTAAGCTAGGCTTATAAATATAAAAAAATGGTCTGAATAAGCTTGTCTTCAAACAAAGTTCCATCTTTGGTGTTTATTCACAAAAATTGAAAATCTGTTCAGGATGCCTTTGCTCAAATTAATATGGGTTTCACCAACCTGAAAGTTTTTGGAAATTTAGGTTTTTATGTCAATTTTACCTTTAGGTCAGTTCTCTGTGTGAAAACACATCTTTGCAATGCAATGCAATGTTTTGTATTTACGTTATTTCACTCACCTGAATATGCAATGGCATCTGCTGCCAGGGAATTTACACATTGTATAGCATGTACAGCCTAGAACAGAAAGAGTACTTAACCATTGTGCATGATAAATATCATGTTTAAGATAAATTACACAGCCTCTGAATAAAAGGGCCATTTGTATGTAATAGTGATTCATTTTATTGTGTATAATGAAAGTGATCTTCGTGCAAATAATGATATATCAGTAATAAATCTGATTATGACACAAACCAAATTAGATTGTTAGCTGAGCCAGGATGATTGGTCTGTCTCTGTGATCTATTACTTCACATGACGTTAATTATAACTCAAAACAGAGTTTAGCATACAATCTTAGTACCTTGCCATCTGGAACCAGATCATATAACCTCCTTTCTGCATCACAAGACTATAAGATCGGGCTGCACAATACCTTTGGAATAAACAAATCATGCCGGTTTATGTCATATTTTCTTTGTTTGTAAAAAGAAAAGATATCTGTTAGTTTTGGTGCTTTTCAGGCATTATCTGACACCAGATATCTG
Organism: Amphiduros pacificus; assembly: GCA_949316495.1. NCBI lineage: Eukaryota > Metazoa > Annelida > Polychaeta > Phyllodocida > Hesionidae > Amphiduros > Amphiduros pacificus. The sequence goes on along the minus strand of OX439001.1, from coordinate 39,469,091 downwards.
TGCTTACGTGGGGCACATCTATGAGGAGAATGACATTATGTAAAGATATAAATGCAATTTGTATCAACTATGACAAACATAAAACTGGAACACATTTTTTATCACTTTATCATCTTCTGTCATTTTTTGGTGTCAAGTTCTGTTCATCACTGCTATATGAGAATGATTGATGCATTCATCATTTTTTTAGCGATAATCCAATATTTCCTTTGCAAGTTTTCAAATATATTTATTTAAGTTTTTTTTTCTAAAGACTTCCATCACATTTCCTGGAAACTAGATGAAATAATCAGTTTATATTTTATAGTTTACTTATTTTATCTGAACAAATTTTGAGTATTGTGAAAAATGTAAGTTTTAAGAGACAAACTTGAAATGGAGATGCCCAGGGGTTATTGTCATTCTGCATGTAACATACATGTTTCTTATCATTGTTCTTGCTTGTTGTACATACAGACAAACCATCTCTGACATCTGCAGAAACAATGGTAATGCATAAACCATGATCTGCAATGAAAAGCAAAATATCAGCTTTTATTTTGTTTCCGTAAATATCTGATAACAATTTTAAAATAGAATAATGGTTCTTCAGATAATATCAGTTAAAAGAGCAGTTGCTGTTATCTTTCTTCAATGTGTGTGATATATAAAAGAATGTTTGTGATTTATAAGGCTAAACAAAATTATGATACTGTGTTTTGATAACATAAGGGATAATAGCGGAATATGATCATATATATTGAGAACCAAGATCTTGCATATGTCTGTATATACATGGACATATTACAGAGACTTTTCCTGTTCAACTAGATGGTCCCAACGACATGATTTGCTGCATATTTTGAACCAGAGGAGGCAGGAAGTGGGAAACAAGTTTTTATTTTTCATTCGATCTGAGAGAAAAATCTGACCTGGACAAATCTCATCTATGCCAACTGAAAGAATGCAGATCATTTATGAAAAACTTCCTACTCTAGTTCAAAACTTTCAACCCTGAAGATGTAAGATAAAACAGTATCTAGAAAAATTGTCTTCATGGACATTTAAAATGATAAGACTATTTTAAAGCTTATCTGGACAAATCTTCTGCATGGACAAGTAAGACTAAAATCTTACCTGGAGAAATGATCCTTGAGTACAGGTGAAATTAGGAGGTGGGTGGCAGTTAGGAATAGGGTGGTGTTCTGACGCACAGAGATTTGGAACCCCTCCTTGTTTTGTTGAGGTAATAGGTTGGCAGGCAACCCTATCTGAGACATGTTATATTTTGTTTATATCTGCAGTACAAGAGCAGGACAGGATTAGCTTATTGTTTGCAACTTTTGGGTGTGTATTATTAGAAAATACGTTTTCGCATTGGTGCAACAATGAATCTCTTAAAACAAATAGAAATTGACATGTTTATTTGTTGTTTCAAATTTACATGTGACAGGTCAAAGGTATCATGTAAATTTTATCTCTACAATGATTAAACTGGGATGCCATTCTTGAAACAATTTGAAAATTTAAAATTTAGTCATGCAATCTGGCTATGATAAATAAATATATTCATGAACAAAATAGGTCAGCATCAGAACAATGAGAAAAAATATAAAATATAAAATATCCAATGATTCTTTTTTTAAAAATAATCTGCATTGTTTCTGTTTTTATAACAAGGCAAAGAAGAGTGCATGAAAGTAGAAAGATGGAACAGGGATGTGGCTTAGTGGTAAAATGTCTGTCCTTATGCTGGCAGTAAGGGTTCGATTAACAGTTGGGGCAAGAACTTTTGACAGGCTTGATTGAGAAATGTGAGCATCTACTAACAGGTTTTCTGCATTACTCCAAATATCTGATTATAAAAAAATATGGTTTTTATTGTCATGTGTTTATGATCACTTAGAGCCAAATATCTGTTTGGTCAAACATGAACATAACCCAATAAGGTCACGCAGGGCCATAGTGTGACCTTATTGTGCCAGGCACAAGGTTTGTATAACCAAACAGACGTAACATACCAGTGATGCAACAAAAAGAAATATCTCCAAACATTTCTGAAAAAAAAAATATAGGATTTAGTTGACCTGGTTTTATGGCCTGAATTATTCTGAAAGGTCATGATTACCAACAAACTAGGGAAAGGGAACTAGGAGAAGCCGCAATTAATTTATGCTCTAAATATTGACATGCCAAAGTTCAAAACATAGTCCAAATTGGCTGTTAATTGATTGGCTTTGTAATATGTAATGAGAATATAATGACTATGTCCTGACTGAGATGTTTATGTCCACACCAATGTTACAGGCCTCTGGCCTCAGTAGATGTTTAGTTAATCTATTGTGCATGCCATACTCAAAAAATCAATCACAGCTATTACTATGCCAGGGGGGCTGAGGGGCTACAGCCCCCCCCCCCCCCAACGTTAAAATTTTTTTTTTTTTACTAGTACTTTGGGGCTGCAAAGGAGGAAGGGGGCTGATAATGACTAGGAGGCTGTAGCAGGGGGCTGAACCAGACTTTCAGCCCCCCCCCCCTTCAGAAAATCCTGGCTACACCAGTGTATGCAGCCAAGCAAGATGGATAGAAAAAGGGATGCTGCTATTAATGTTTATGACTTTAGTTGAAGATTTATTTTGTATAAAGAAATTACCGGTAGAGGTCAAATTTTTGCTTGATCCGTAGACCTGAGCTTGTGAAAATAACAACGGATTCAGACCCGATATGAGGCTTTTCATTTGGTTTTGATGCCCTGTCATTTTATTATTCAATCCCAATTTTCACTATTCCATCACATATTTGATAATTAATAAAGATTACTAAAACACACATCGAAAGTGCTTCAGGCCTGGGCCATGTTGTAATTATACATACATATATAAAGTACACTGCATATTATATAATTCAGCTTGCCATTCATATCTGGCACCTTGCCAGCCTCATCAATATTCAGATAGTCCTGAGGTCCAGCAGTTGAAGCCAGACATCTATTTAGCCATGCATGAATGTGACCAAATGAGTTCACACAGGTCCATCACATGACCATATGTGCCTTCCATGAAATGTACTTGTCCAAATAGCGTAACAGTCATGTCAGACCGGATCAATTCACACACAGGCATGACCTCATTGGGTCACGTTATTCACGTCTATATAGATGTTTGCCTTGAACTGTTGAGTTTATAGAGTGAGTATTCTGGGTCAGTACTGGAGGACTGAGGGAACAGTGCGGCAGTGGTCAGTTTGTCACTGTTCACAACACACAGGAATGTACACTCAGCCACTGGGTGGAAGTAACTGAGCCAGTCTGTATACTCAGTAGATATGTGTGTTTATGTATGAAGGGCACTGTGTAATCTGACAGCGGTTGGAAGGGGTGAGGGGATCCAAGAGATCCAACATCTTATGCACCCCATCCTCTGCTGCTGCTGCTGCTGCTGCTGTTGATTAAGCTGGGGTAGGGAGAGATTTCCCTGCCATACAAATCACAATACCAGCTGCAACATCAGACCTCAGTACCATCACACAAACCATAAGTGTCAGCCATACACAAATATTTATATCCATACAAACATATAGACTAATATAAGGAACTCTTTTTCTCAGAACCTCATTTAACATTTATCATGTTTCAGGGCTTGTCATTAGCATTGGGCCATCAGCCCTCAGGGGCTTTTTCAAAGCCACTGAGTCAGTATGGACCAGTTATTTTGAAATTTTACTGGCCAAATATTTCTGATAATTTCACTGTTTTATGTTATGGGCCATCAGATCTGAGAACTTTTAAGCCCCTTCCTTTTTCCCAGTGACCAAAATCCTTAATTTCTGTTACCCTTCAAAGTCTTTCTTGAACTTAGATATTTCTCAAAATGAAAAACAGCTAAGGGTTTACATTGATCGAAACAGATCAAGAGACCATGGTGACCTTTGTAATAGAAACAAGGGCAATGTGTTGTGTTTTGTCGCAGGGGATGCACATTGACATGGGTGCATGCCAACTTGATGAGCTGCAGGGCCCCATATATGGCACCTCACTAGGCCGACTTGCTTGCTTAGCATTCACCAAGAGTACACAGGCCAGGCCCAGCTATAGTGACTCCAGACAGTGGCAAGACGCCCTGCATTCATATAACCAGTCACTGTGCAAACACCTGCAGTTGCGATCTGCACCAAAAAAAAAAAAAGTGGTCACAAGTACAAGTAGTAGTTGTACGAGGCGAGTGGCTGAGTGGATTGTAGGGAGGGCCGTATTTATACCTGGGAGCAGAGCAGCCGTATCCATCATTCTGACAGGAGGGAGTAGTTAGTGCCCTGTCCTCAGACAGCTGGTGATCCACGGCCAGGTGCAGTATATATCTACCCTGTGTAAACATCAGCAGTATTGGTGAGTGGTAAGTCAAGCTTTACTCTACCCAAGGTGAGGCGAGATCCACTGCACAAGTCACACTCTAATGATAACTGCCACAACCTGTCGCTTAACCCCTTATCTGTCAGGTCACGACTAGAACCCTTGAGAATGTGATCGGTGAATATGTTTATAGATATGACAGTTGGAGGGCTAAGAAAATCAGATGGTGGTTTTGTTGCACCTGGAGTTAGCTGACAGGAGTAAGATTGGGTGTTACACTGCCCCACCCTTTCTCAACACTACTTCTGTAATAACTCAGGAATTGGATCTCCTGCAGGTTCACATCTGGGTCGGCAAATACAAAAATACACAATAAATATGTACAATCTGCAAGATTAAAAAAATCATGCTTTTATTACAAATAATGCATTTATTGCACACACTGTTTTTTGTTATGAGAGATATATGTAAACTTCTAAAGGGATAATAAACTCTGGTTTTCTTCACTTAAATGCAAATTTATAACTTCTCATCATATATGATCAGCTTGTCACAAATTATATAATTTCAATTACATTTTAGTTTTGTTGTCCATGTTGCTGGTTAAACATCCTCTTCAACAGAGGATGTTTAACCAGAAAAGGAAAGAATAGAAAGTTATTTGTGAGTAAAATACAGCAGTTTGGACTTCTGGAAATGTGTAAATATGTTAAATGTAGTCAGTGTTTGGAAGTAGGGCACGTAGAGTGGATGAGGTGAATGTAGCCTGTGTGTGGACACAGGGCAGGAATGTGTCTACCTCACCAGGCTTAAAGCAACACCCCCCCCCCCCCCCCTCTGAACACAGCACAGTGCCTGCCTAACTCATGACCACACCACACACCTGAACACAGCACAGTACCACACCACACACCTGAATACTCACAGCCACCCCACCCACCTGAACACAGCACAGTACCTGCCAAACTCACAGCCACACCCCCACCTGAACACAGTGCCTGCCAAACACACTGCCACACCACCCACCTGCACACAGCACAGTGCCTGCCAAACTCACTGCCACAACACCCACCTGCACACAGCACAGTGCCTGCCAAACTAACTCACAGCCCCACCACACACCTGAACACAGCACAGTGCCTGCCAAACTCACAGCCACACCACCCACCTGACCATAGCACAGTGCCTGCCAAACTCACAGCCTCACCACACACCTGAACACAGCACAGTGCCTGCCAAACTCACAGCCACACCACCCACCTGAACACAGCACATTGCCTGCCAAACTCACAGTATCACCACACACCTGAACACAGCACAGTGCCTGCCAAACTCACAGCCACACCACCCACCTGGACATAGCACAGTGCCTGCCTCACAAGGCTTAAATCCACACCCCCACCTGAACACAGTGCCTGCCAAACTCACAGCCACACCACCCACCTGAACACAACACAGTGCCTACCTCACAAGGCTTAAAGCAACACCCCCCTGAACATAGCACATTGCCTGTCAAACTCAAAGCCACACCACACACCTGAACACAGCACAGTGCCTGCCAGACACACTGCCACACCATCCACCTGAACACAGCACAGTGCTTGTCAACCTACAGTTTGATGTTGAGAAGCAGTGAATAATGTTGCCTGATATAATTGTAAAATGTGCCAATAGAATATAAAATGGAGAAAAAATGTAATCATTCTCTGTGAAGTTAAACACAGATTATATCTCATTTTTGGAGTTGTTTTTATACAGATCAATTTCCAAGGAGACTCATGTGTCAGTGTTTATTTACAAAGTATCAAGGACTGGATTGTCCAAATGTAGTTCTTTTGCAAAAAAACTAAATGAAAAAGAGTAGACTTCTAAGTGTAGTACTTATCTGGAAAGGTGGTGTTTTTCTTAACTTACAAATCTTTTTTTGTGTGTTTATGAGCAAATAAGACAGAGAACATTTCCATTTACTCACAAATGAAGATGTCTCATATATTACAGATACATATACATGTCTTGAATGGTATCTATAAGGCAAGAGGAGTAGATATTATAGTAAATGAAAATGCAACATTTCACCCCTGACCTGAACTCAGTACTTGGGTGCAGTGGAGGGTATGTTGACTGGCAGGCATCAGGCAGGAATTTGCCCAGAATACACATAGTGTTTTCAGGGCACGATATAAAAACACTCGGAGAGTAGAGAGGATATAGTGTTTGGGGTTAGAACCAGTGACCTGTGTCAGGCTAGGTATGTGTCTCCCTCACAGTTACCTTATGTTTACTGCTGGGACACATGATTATTTCCTTTTTTTTCTGCCATATGAAACATTTTCCTTATTTTCCCTCAAATACCAGGGAGGGATTTTTGAAACAAGGTTTTTTCCTTACAGCTCAGGAAAGTAAGTGCCTGAACATTGCTACAGCATTACTTTCAATGGTTAAAGCTATTATGAAATTAGATATTGGGTATTTTTCCTGGCATAATATAAATGTGTGTATCCTTTATAACAATCTGTGTCAATTGAAAAGTTTTGTGGTTTTCATGAACAAGGTCAAGAAATTCCAAATGATGTTGTTTGATTCAGCTAGATAGGTGTTTTGATACAGAAAAAAATGGATCAGCATGGTGCATTTTACGAAATTTAAATTAAAAAAACATTGATCTCTAAACTCTACATTGAGGAAATATCAACTTTTCATCAAATGGTATAGGACTTTTTTCCCATCACAATCAAGCACTTGACATTTTAAGACAGGGATTTTGTGAAGAAATGCATGGAAATTCCAGTTATTGCCTTGACTCATTCAACATTACCATCCTACTTAGCCCTTATAAGTACTGCCTGGGTCCCTGGCAGGAGGAGGGGGTATGAAGCTCAGTCAAGGCATTTCCAAGCCAAACAGTTGATGTGGTTCACTAGGTCAAGATTTTCATTTCCATTTGTGTATAAGTGTGTGATACCTTCAATGACTCTTGTATCACACAGAAAGGAAGAAAGGGTATAAATCTTTACAGATTTAATGGGGTAAATATTTTTTGAATTATGTGATGAATCATGCAATGACTGGGTGTGATATGTTCATTTATATTCAGGAAATAGTGATAATTAAATCAAAAGCAAGGTGCCCCTCAGTCGTATATCTCTGAAGTTTATCTTCAGATAAAATAATGCAGGCAGAAATTCATGAATTCAATCATATCTACCATGTGGAAAGGCAGGTTTCATATGATAGGTTCTTCAAGTTGTCAACACCAACAGGGAGCTTAGACATAATCATAACATGTCTGATGTCAAGGTTTTGTTATGGTGCTAAAACTTAATCCAATATGCTACAGAAGTGGAAAACTTTCACCTTTCTGTATCTGTAATCATTTTTTAATGGCCTTAAAGTTATTCAAGACAGCTTTGTTTAACAATAAAGTCATAAGCACGAATCCATTTCGCTGAGATTGTTTTAACATCACTGCAACTTCCTTAATGGCCATCTGAATTAGATTTCCTTTTGGAGTATGAATATAAGGATATACACAAGAACAGGAATATCTCAAAAACTTGTTGATAATATTGAAATAGATGCAAAATGGCACTGCATACTGAAACTAAAATGAAGATAATGGGAAAACTATAATAAGACAGAAACAAATTGATTACAGATCCAGAAAGATGAGAATGTTCTCTGTTGTTTCATATCTTTCATTCAGCTGGGGATTAAATGATAAATGATAAAAAGCTGAAACTGATGGAAAAAGCAAAATTCATTAGAAATAGAAACTTTGATGTTGAGGCTACAAAGATTTTTTTAGCATATTCTAGTATATATTTTCTGAAGCAGGTATTAAGGTAGCCAGCCTATGGCAGGTTTAAAGGTGTGGCACAGTAATAGGTCTGGTGTTAGTTATCTACCTGACATCTCCTAGATAATAAGCTGAATCATATCATAACATACCTGAGTTTGTGCTTTCCATCAACTCCTGAGTTTGTGCTTTCTGTCGGCTGCAGAGTTTGTGTTTTCCATTAACTCTGCTACCTACCTAGTTACAGTATGTTAGGTATGATTGAGAAGGTATTTAGAATCAAAAATGAGAGTACACTGTCAGTTTTATCTAATGCACTTCTTCCACCATGTCACAGTGCTTAATATGCTTTTTGTGATATGTTTGATACTTGGTTAAATACCATCTTTTAATTGATTAGAATGCGAAAGCAAATCTTTGATAGTGATGTTTACACATGTTGGTAGCGAAATGATTAGAAAACTATAATTTAGAGGCTTATATATGTCAGATTATGGACCAGGATATGGTTTATGCTCCCTGCAGATAACACAGACAATTATTGAGGCCAATGGTCAGAAATTTTTCAAGGAATATTTGATCTGAATGACTTCCCATCCCACTGGGAGCTGTGTTCTTGAGTGAATGGATACATTTTGATACCATTCAGGATTATAATAGATTTTTTTAAATTCAATAATAATTGATTTTATTTGTATCAGATTCATGTCAACCATAAATTATAAAGCATACGAATATCAAACTATGAGTTCTTGGGATGAGAACTTGACTGAATTTCCATTTTTTTCATCCCCCGCCTCAACGAAGTGGGAGACTTGAATTTGGGTGCGATCCATCCTTTAGTTAGTTGGTGGGTTGGTTCTTACGCGTATAGTGCTTGCATGTTCAAGTCCTTGTGATTGCCCGGTTTAATAGAGGTTAAACTTAATTATTTCTACTGGTTGAGATATGTTGCTTGGACAAATCAGAAACATTTTTTCAGACTAGCCTTGGCCTGACTTATATTTAGTTAGACAATTGGGAACAAATGACAATCTAATATGGATCGGATAATTCTCACTTTCACTGTACCGTATCCTTGTTTTACACAGATGTGATCCTTGAAGGAACATCCTCTGGTACAGGATTTTTTTGACATTGTTTAAAAGTATCATTCAACCATTTTATGAGATAAAATGGAAGGAGGTGAAGACAATGCCTTATATGCTGATATTGCTGGTGCTGACGTCTATGCTGACATTGAGGGTGCTGATGTCTATGCTGATATTGGTGATGCTGACCTTTATGCTGATGTTTGTTCATCCCATGCCTATGCCTATGCCATTACTGGTCACCAAAGTGACCTCTATGCTGACGTAGGTTCAGACAGCCTCTATGCTGACATTGGTCCAGCCAAACAAAATCTGGGTGCTGACGTTGGCCCGTATGACCTCTATGCTGACATTGATGGTTAAGTATTCATTCAGTATTAATCTGACTTTATTAGATATGGATGGGTAGTAATGTTTATTTATACTCTAGCAAATTGGTGAGTAATTATTTTGAGAAAGTGTGACTTGATTTATGGTCTTGAATTCTGATGGTGTAAATTATTTGGAGTCTGTCCTTGCATTGTGGCTGGCTTGCATTGTGGCTGGCAGTGTGTGTTTGTTAGATTATATGAGTATTATGTCAACACTAAGTTTAGTCTAGTTTTATTTCAAAGACTTGTGAAACACATGCTATTTCTCCTTTTTTTTTAATAACAAAAATTCAAAGTGAAGATGTATTTGTGATGCAGATGGGTGAGTCAGCTGTGAGTGCTGATTAGACACGATTTGTGGTTCCCATCTGGTCGCATGAGAGGGCAGGGATGGTTTACAAAGGGTTAATAAACCACACAAATCATCTCCGCTGGTCATTAGTCATTAAAACGCCATCCCCATAAACAGATAGGGTAGAACTTAATGATGTGCGTATAAAGTGCAAAAAGACTAACTGTGCATCAATTCTGAACAGTTTGAATTTTTGTGAAAATATTGACAAAGCATAGTAGATCTCAGTAAGCTTCTCTGGCGAGCTGGAGTGAGTGAGTGGACGGACATGTGGTGGTGCTTACATCCGTGGTGTCAGATCTGCAGACAGGAAACACTGGTGCCTGCAGCAGGATCCTGCAGATCTCCTGGATCCTGCAGTCTGGGCTGCTCACTCTATCCACTATAACCTGCAGGCACCCAGTAATTGCTGCTCACGTCTATAACACAGCTTTTCAAAAAGGAAAAATATTTGAGGAAGTTGAAGGGATATACATATATATTTTATGATGTGTAAGTTGCTGCAGTTTATTTTAGATTTTGGGGTTTGGGCGAAGGGGTATTTTTTTGTTATGTTTCCTGCTGTTTTGTTGGTGTAAGTTTAGTTAAAACAGCATTAAGATTTTCACAAAATAAGGGGAACGGTGCAGTTTTATTTTGTAGATCACTCAATACTTGATGTGTGTTGAGGGCAATATTATGCAGCAGAATCACTGGGAAATATCTGAATTCTATTATATCTCATTATATGATAATTGGATTCAAATAGATGTGCTTCAGAGATGTAGGAATGCTGAGAAATATTTCAGCAGGTCAGTCAGGACTTCTTTGTGGTCATGCATGTAAGTGACCAAAAAGAGTCACACCTGAGATTTATATGACTAAGAAGGGTCTTTTTAGGTCAAAGAGGACCCAAATAGTTTCATGCAAGATCCCTGTGTGACCTCATCTGGTTATGTCAGGATACTTGGCACCCAACTGTTTGGAATGTTACAGTTTTGCTGATTTGACATTCTGCTGTGCAAAGTGATCCTCACCTTACCATAATCGCGGTCTCTATTTAGTCCATGCCAGAATATAACCATGACACTGCAGTATTAAGAAATATGCTGCGGTCTCATTTCTAATGCTGATCACGAAAAGAGAAAAATAAAATTTTGATTGAATGAATGCGTATTCAGTGAGTGCATAATTTTACAAATTGACCTAATTATCAGTTGATTTAGCCAATATGAAATCAGATCAGATCCTGATTAATCCGTTGTACATTGGTAGAAGTTAGATAACACACACACAAATATATATATATATATATAATGATAATAAACATGAAGGTATTCTGGTGTTGTGATATAGGACTTTGTGGCTGTATTTGCTTTAGGAATGGTAACTGGTCTGGGGGAATAGCCAGACATGCAGATGATGCAGGAGGGTCTGGAGTGCATGAACTATATATATGTTTGCCATTAGCCCCCTGAAAGTAAAGAATGATTATTCTCCAATGTCAATAACCATGGTGACCATTTTGTTGGATTTTGTTATGTTATATTGGGAGACAACAATATTTGGGGATTGGCTAAGTAAGAAATATGATCAGGCAAATAAATAGATGATCAAAAAATAACTGGGTAAATAAACAAAAGCCAAAACAATGTGGCTCTTCTTGGCTACGATAGTCTTATCAGTGTTGCCAGGACCTTGTCTTATAAATCACTCAACATGCCTCAGGCAAGCAAAAAAGTGTCAATATTGTTAGTACTATCTGCGACTCAAGGCTGGAGTGAAAAAAGTTGTGTTGTGACATATGTAACTACCAGATATTCACATAGGATAAACATGACTGGGGGCACATTTTGGATGAGCATGGTTCCATTCAGTGTAAATAAAGTTCTCTCAGAAGTCGTTGATGCTGTAGACGTAGCTTTGTTTTACATGGAATAATATCAAAACATCTGAATTCAGATTTTGCACCTGTGTGGTATTGTACAATATAAGTTTAGAATTATCATTGTACATCTTATTCTATTTTTCTGGTAGTGAATGTGAAGGCAAAGTGACAGAATTTAGATTGTTGCCTACATTGATATGTTTGGTTTAGATTTACCGGAAAATCAATTGATGTTACCATCCCTTATGAACCTTTTTATACTGTGAGGGTCAATACAGGTATGAGGAGGGGGCCTGAAATGCAGTCAAGTTAATTTAAGAAATATGGTCCAAATTGCATTGAAGATAAAATTTGGTCAATTTATGTATATGAACTGAAAATTAAAGGTTGTGAAGGCCCCACCAAATCTGCCCTGGGTGCCATATGCATTACATGTAATATAAAAATTACCTATGTAATATTCTATATAATATTTAGATTTATTGCTGTGAGAATTTTTTAATTATCTGCATGAGCTGATTGGCTAATTTTTTATTTTTACAGACGCATTGTTGGCAGATCTTCAGTCGACCACCACTCACATTGCCAACTACCAGCAGCAACAGCAGGTGGCAGCACCTGCCGCAGCCTCCAGTCAAAACCAGGTGTCACCACCACTAGCTGCTTCCACACCAGCGCCACCAACTCTACCCAAACCTTCCCAGCATTCCCCACCACACCACCAGGTTGGTAACGCCACCTATGCCTCAGTCTCACCACGATCTCACATCAATAAGCCACCGCCACCGCCACCACCGTCGAGTACGAGCGGGCAGAGCTCACGGGAGTCTACGCCTCCCCCAATACCACCTCACCCCCCTCGGGAAGCTCTAGACCTGCTAGAGGACTCACTGCAGCACACTGAGGAGGTACACACTCTAGGCTCTAGGCATGGAGCCACTCTAGATAACACGCATGGTCTCTATGTTGTCTCCCGGGTTGTACATTTGGTCCCGTTTCCATGTCAACCATTGTTGTTATTGTAGTTCCCTTTCCACCATTCTCTTACCTGTTGTGTCTGGTGTGAGTCATGATATATCTCAGTAAACATAGCAAGGCTTTCTATGGATAATTCATAAATCATATCACCACAGCATTTAAACATATATTTTTCTTTTATTTCCTTATCTGTTAAGTTTGTGATGGTATTTTTTGTTACTTTATTGCCTCTCTATTTTGTTTACGATAAGTTTATGTTAGATCAGTATAGCTGCAGTGTAAAAAATGTCCCTTTGTTCTTAAGTAGCAGTCTGTGTTTTTGGTTGCTTCAAGTCCTTCTTTTGTGTATATTTCCTAGATGCTTGATAAACCTAGTTTAATACTAGATTAGATATTTTATCCAGTTCATCAAAGGTGAGTTTTATTTCAATTTTGTTTCAGTTTGACATGTGAGTATTAATGTTGAATGGAGAATATTTTTTTCTCAGTTAACATCCGTTACTTTGTGAAGATTGATAGAACAGATTTAGTGATTAACTATATAGTTAATTTGTATTATAGACCACAATTGGTGACATACCAGAAGTGATCTTGAATTTTACAACTTGCCAAAAATATGATAATTAAAGAAAATGGTGATTACTAATTGGCCTATACATTGTATATTTATAGATGGATATTAAACTTAATATAAGAAGAGTAAAATTACGGTTACATCAGTGCCTTCTCTTTAAGATAATGTTAACACCTTATTACTGGGATGTTTCAGCCATTATATGAAACTCAAATGGTGAAGCATCAGTACAACAGCGCCTCTAGTGTCAGCCGCAGCAACTATGCTGGGACTCACCACCAGATGGCTCCCAATGCCAGTCCCCCCATGCTGCAGCCAAGGGCTCGTCAGTCAGGCGGAGGGGGGAAGGTGGGTCTCACTGCCAATCTCTCTGAGCTCGACATCCTCCTGCAGGACTTGAGCTCTGCACAGTTCATGGATGAGGTGGACCGGAGAAATGCAGGTACAGTGATGATTGAGAGTGATGATTTAGAGTGATGATTTAGATCGTTGACTGAGAATGATGAATGAGAATGATGAATGAGAGTGATGATTGAGAGTGATGATTGAGAGTGATGATTTAGAGTGATGATTGAGAGTGATGATTTTGTGCGCATGCGTCGGTAATGGTGGACCAGCTTTTTATCGGCTCCCGTTTTTCGTAGCTAAATATCATTTACTGGATCTGATATCATCAATTCTGACTCATTACTGACTCCCGAGCGCACTGTACACTGTCCTGTGCAAATTAGTGGCACTTTGGAGCCAAATTTTGCCGATTAAGTACAGTTTTCTGACAACTTGGACTGACTGGTAGCGTTGTGGTCTGGCTGCGTGACCTGGAGATTACACTGTTTTATGAAAACACAGATCCCGTGGCCATTCTGCTGCCTTCTGTCTTTTCAAGTTAATTATTTTACTACCCGAATCGTGGACACTCTTCCTCGGCTCTGTACCTCCTCTCTCAATCTACACTCTTGGATTGAGTCTACTGTTGGTCTACACTCTTAGGCCGTCAGTAATTATACAGCAAACAAAGACGTGGTATACTGGAGTATTACGCAATTACTGATCAAACATATCTACAATACACACATTCTTGTGTATACCCATCAAATCCTACCGGCCCTGCACCCATTATACTTTCAAGTGCTATAATCTGATATTTGGAAGTTTTTAATCAACTATTGACAGTTATTTTCTGGTCGTGTGTCGGCACTCGTCCATTGATAATTTGCCACCCTCTCTCACTCCCCTTTCACCTGATTTGCTGCCTTCACGCTACATTCTTAGTTTGACGGCATATGATTACGTAATATCCAGAAATATTGCATAGTCATTGACACCCTACCTACTTAATATACACATTCCTGTGTATACCCTGCAATTACAACCAACATTCTACTTTGAACCCTGATTATTTCAACAAATTATCTTTGACAAAAATCTCTCTGTATTACAGCACAATCTCTGACAAACATCTTTGGTCGTGTATCGGCACTTGTCCGCCAATTTCTCTGCTACCTTCTATCACTCCCTGCACGTGCAGGTGTTCCTGGCTTTATTATACAATTTATTTGCCCTTAATCTGTTTCTCTAATCTGAAACTGACTCTCTACATACTTATTTACTAAATTAAATCTTGGATACTTGGAACCACTCGAGTTATTTATCAAAATTATTCATTGAATCTATTTATTTTACATAGTCCCGTAAATACGGCACTCATCCTATCACTTTTTGTACCGTCCCTCACTCCTAACCTGTACTCGCCGTTAATCTTTTGTTCTAGCCCTGACTTCTTACATAATACTCCTCAAGGAAGGGTGGTCAGCTGACCAGTGCTATATAATTAGAACCCCAGTGCTGACCGCTCTCTTTTCAACCTGAACAGTGGTTGTGGACACTTGCTCCTATCTTCTGTGTTACCGCCACGTGCTTACCGTTGTATTAGGTGCTTGCCACGTGCTGCTGTCTGCCGTTACTCTCTCAGTGCCTTCGCTCCCAGTTAACTTCGTTTGAGGTAATTATATGATTTTTCTGCATAACTATTTAAACCTTTATTACATTCCTACTTTATAAAATTAATTGAAAATTTTTTGGTTCTAACTAACCTGTCTTTCTGTATTTTACAGACATGGCCGATGAACGTGAACATGAGCAGATCATAGTTGACGTTGATACCGACGGTATCACCGCCCCTGATAGGGCTGGTCGGGTCGATGAGGGACCCCCGCCCAAGGTTACTAAGCGGGACTTGTCACCTGCCACCAAGCTGGCCCAGCTGCAGGCCAGCCATGACAGGCTTGAAGTTATGCACAAGGATACCTGCAGAGTTAATAGTGAGTTGGAAGCTAATGCTATTCTTCAGGGCAAGAAGATAGCTGCACTTACTGCAGAGTTGACACGCACCCAACTTTCCTTATCGGACAATAAGAAAATGCTTAAAAGGCTACTTCCATCGGCGGCTGACGTTAGGAAGGCATCTACCACTACTAGCCAGGACTCGGATATGCCTAAGGTACTCATTGTACTCCCCAAAGATGGATACGAGGATAAAATTGCTAACGGTATTTTTCGAAGTGATGCAATCACCATGGTAACGTCTCAGAGCCTGGAATTTATCGCTAGGAGATCAGATCGTGTCACACAGGCTGAACATGTGTTCATAATCCCCTGTCTGGCCGGGATTAACAAGAGCGTGAAAGGGGTGGATGCTTTTTCTAAAGTGGCACCCCTTTTTGAAGCTATCAGGGCCAAAGGCCCGACGATTACAGTGTTCCCTGCACCCCCACCCATGGAGGAGGGGCCCCGTAGCAATTGGATGGTGCTGAATAACTGTCTGGAGACAAACCAGGAAGTTTTGACTGGTTATACCTATACCACCATCGATGAATAAAATTCGGGCAGCATGGAAGATTTTTGGACCTCTGACAATACCCTCCACTCTTCCACGGTGGACACTATTGTCAGATACCTCAATGAGACTCCAATCCCAGAGAAGTGTGAGCCCATTAGTCTGCCTGCGGCAGAGACTAAACTCCTGCCGGATGAGAATGAACCGACAACTTCACCTACTACTAAGACTGCTAAAACTGATAGGAAACCGCGACCTCCTGCATCCGCCCTTGCAGAGTTGATGATTGTGCCGGAGGACCTTGCTGGTAAAATCATTGGGAAGGGAGGCTCAAACGTTCGACGGATGCAGGAGGTCACGGGGGCATCAATACACCTTGATGATGCCGTCCGGAACAATCAAAAGATAAAACTGGCAACAATTGATGGATCTGCTGATCAGATCAAGAAGGGCAAGACAGAGTTGGCGAGGTGTATTGAGATGCACTCTACCTCCTCGACATGATGGGCCTGGCCAGAGCCCTCTTTAAACACAGTGTGTGGACTTACCGGATCGACTATGGACAATGACCTGATGAACTATTTTTCTTATGTTTTTGGTTTGGTTGATTCTTTTGTAGAAATCGGAAATAAAAATAAAAGTTGTTATATTGAAAGGTATTCATCTGTATGTGTTTGTGAATGTTTGTTACATATGTCTAAATCAATAAACATTAATTGTGCTCACTATTTAAATACACATACTTGTAATCTCAACTTTACAACTACCACTGCCATGCTTTGCACTAAACATGTTGAAAATTTTATCACAACGGGATCCCTATCTGGCTGCCCACTGGTTATTCCTCAAAATCTATCTTTGCTAAATTTGTCTATCGACATTTATAAGATTAACCTTTTTTCTAAACTGAATCTCGTTATTACAAACTCCATGACGTCATCACTATTTTCCCCGCTGGGGGGCTCTGGCGTGCTCGTCATGACAAACCTGAAATCAAGTCAATATTTTGCAAAAAATGAATATCTAATTAGTTTTGTTCCTACCTGGGATTTTCCTAAGCTAAATTTCTCGGTAGGACTTAGTTGTTCAAATCACAACTGGCACACACGGGTTGTAAATCATGAAGTTCCTCCGAATATTACAAACACTTACTGTTCCACCTCCGTTTTTTCCTATCCAGAGGTATTTAATTTTACTACGGCTCCAGCCATGAATCAGTTAATCCTGGTGCTCCAGGGAAATCCATTGCACCTTTTTAGAACTGTTAAACCACAATATCATAAAGTCCCATTGATAAATTCGCCTGCTAAACGCCGTCGTCATAAAAATGGCGTGCATCGTCCTTCGTATACTAGTTTAAATGCCCGGATTACCGGCAGACCGCGTATGCGGCTACGTACCTCTGGGGTGGTCAGTGGCGCCCCCAGTTGTCAAATTAATGCAAACACATATCAACTTCTTGCCTCTGACACTGATACTATACCTTGTAGGATGAATATTGGCTTGTCCACCGCTAGGGGTGCTCCAAACAACACCAGGGAGGGTTTAACTGAAAACGGCAACTGTCTCAAAATTGGTCATGCAAATTTTCAGTCAATTACAAATAAAACCTTACTGGCAACTGAGATTTTCTCGGAAAAGCAGTTGGATGCATTTTTCATTACTGAAACCTGGATGAATGAAAATAACAAAGAATTAATCCTTAACAAATTCAAAAAAGTGGGCCTTGAATTTCTATCGCTCCCCCGCCCCAAGGGTAGGGGGGGAGGCATTGGGGTACTTTACAGACCTGAAATCAAACTGGAAATGAATAGGTCATCTGCACTGAAATTTACCACCATGGAACTCATGGAGGTAACTATGTCAACCATGAATAAAAAAGTTACCTTTGTGACAATATATAGACCTGAACCCTCTAAAAAGAATATGTATACCTATTCAAAGTTTTATGATGACTTCTTTGATGTACTAGCTCATTATACTATTTACCAACATGAGGTCATCTTTCTGGGTGACTACAATTTTCACATGAATAAACCTGACAGGCCTGAGGTGATAAAATTTAATGAGCTTCTATCACTTTTCTCCATGAATCAGTGGGTTCATGAACCCACACACATACATGGAAACACACTTGATCTGGTTTTTAATCTGAACAGAAGCAAAATCATTGAGAGATGCGAAATTCATAACTATGTATCTGACCATAAGCTGGCTATAATCACCTTAAATGCAAATAAGCCTAAAAACAAGAAGAAATTCATCTTTTGTAGGAATTATAAGAAAATTGATAAAATTAAATTTGGTGAGGATCTACATCTTATGTTTTCTGATAAAGATTTATGGTCCGGAAAATCCCTGTCGGAGCTGATCAAATATTATGATGAGGGCTTAACCAAAATATTGGACAGCCATGCACCAACTAAGCGGATTAAGATCACTATACGGAAGGATGCCCCATGGATGAATGAACATATCAAAAACGAACGAGCACTCAGAAGAAAACTTGAACGGAAAATGACTGCAACGGGCTTATACATTGATAGACAAAATTTCACAATACAGAGAAATAAATATAATAGACTTCTTAAATCCGCGCAATCGGAACATTATTGGAACATTATTAAAGAAAACAAAAATAATCCGAAAAAGCTATTCAACACCATCGACGATTTACTATGCAAAAACAAATCAACCCCCCTTCCCGAAAATCATGACTCTGTAGCACTTGCTGAAGAGTTCAATAAATATTTTCATGAGAAAATCAGGAATATTAGGGCCAGCATTGATAATACTGATATAGGAAATCTCTCACCAGGTGGCACTATGGACAAAGGTGATGATGCTGCAAGGCCATTCATTACTGAGTTGAACACTTTCCAAGAACTTTCAGTATCTGAAGTACGGCATCTGGTAAAAAAGGTGGCAAAGAAGTCATGCAGCATGGATCCAATACCGACATGGATGTTTCATGAATTCATGGACACACTGCTCCCGATTATTACTTTAATCATTAATCTATCCATCACCAATGCGGATATGCCCCCATGCATGAAACTTGCTCTGATCATCCCCCTCCTAAAGAAGATTGGTCTGGACCTCATTAAGCCCAATTATCGCCCGGTATCAAATCTTACATATGTTTCTAAATTAACGGAAAGGGCTGTGGCTACTCAACTAATCCCTCATCTAGTAAGAAACGGCCTTACCACAAAGTTCCAATCGGCATATAAGGATGGTCATAGCACTGAGACTGCTTTGATCAGGGTTCACAATGATATACTTAGAGTCATGGATAACAGAGAATCCACTATGTTGGTCCTTCTTGATCTCTCAGCTGCATTTGACACCATTGACCATGAAATTTTAATTAAGAGACTTAGGGATCGGTTTAAAGTGACCGGCAAGGCCCTTGACTGGATAAGGTCATACCTGTCTGACAGAAAGCAATCGGTCATTATTGAAGGCAGTAGGTCATCCACTATAAACATTGAGTCTGGGGTGCCTCAGGGGTCCGTTCTGGGACCAATTCTGTTCTCCCTATACATGTCCCCTTTGGCGGATATCTTGGATGAGTATGGCATGGCGTACCATATCTATGCAGATGATACTCAGATTTACATGCCCATAAATCATAAGCAGAACGGAATTACCACCCATAAGCAGAGATTGGAAGACTGTATACGCAAGATTAGGTCCTTTCTGATACTCAATAAAATGAAATTAAATGATGGGAAGACTGAACTGCTGGTATGCACTCACACTAGATCACCGGTAAGGTGGGATCTTACTGGTGAAAATGGCTTGAAGATAGGCGATTCCCCTATCTGCGATAGCCCCAAGGTCAGGAACCTGGGTGTGATTTTTGACAAACACCTTAACATGAAGGCTCAGATTGGTAACATGTGCAAAAAGGGATACTACCATATTAGGAATATCTCTGCTATTAGGCAATCATTGGATGATAAGGCTGCTGAGACTGTCATCCATGCTTTTGTCACATCAACTTTGGATTATGGAAACGCCTTACTAGCAGGCATTCCTGAGGTGGATATCAGAAGACTACAAAAGTTGCAGAACTCTGCTGCACGGGTGGTGAGTCGTTTGAAGAAATTCGATCACATTACCGGTAAACTCATGGAACTACACTGGCTGCCTGTTCGAGCTAGAATTGATTTTAAAATATTACTAATTGTCTGGAAGGCTCTGAATGGATTGGCGCCTCCTTACATTGCTGAATTGCTAAACCTGAAAACATGCTCCAGAACCCTGCGATCGAGCTCCTCCTTGGACCTCACAGTCCCCAGCACGAACATGAAAACTGTGGGAGACAGAGCTTTTTCGGTTTTTGCCCCTAAGCTTTGGAATGGCATCCCTAATGATATTAGGAAGAGTCCTACTGTATCAGTGTTCAAGTCTAACTTGAAGACATTCCTTTTTAGGAGATACTATGGGACTGAGCGCGATGAACGGGCCCAGTCCGGTATCTGCGCTATATAAGCTTTATTATTATTATTATTATTAGTGATGATTTAGAGTGATGATTGAGTGATGATTGAGAGTGATGATTGAGAGTCATGATATTTTATAGTCATGGTTTGATTTCATGAGTAATGATTTAGATAAGAAAGATGTTCCTCAGATTTCTGTGATATTTCCAACCAACATTAGACACTAATGTATGAGACAAGCTTTACAGGAGATCTGTCAGTAGGAATATATGTTTGGATCATTAAAGTAATACAGTTTTCTTTCTACTTTGTGTTTCAGCCAATATGAACCATCAGAGTGTAGTTCACGCTCAGATCCAGGCCCCACCACGGCCTCCAGGAGAGCGATCAGTCGACAGCCTCCTCTTTGAACTGGAAAATACAGTAAATCAACCGCCAAGGTAAGAAAAAAATCCCTTATTTTTACCCTGAATATATTATATAGAAAACATTTTATTGGAAAAACTAATGCTTCCCATCCTAATTGTATTTTCATTCTGTAGTTCTTATTTCTGAGAAACCTAAGATGAAACTATTGAATTCTTAAACACTCCTCATAAGATCTTTTCCTCAGTTACGTTGTTTGTTATTTACAGGCCAGGTTCGGGTGGCGTGACAGTGATGTCATCTGGTGGTATGCAGGAGAACCATTATGAGCAGATTCGACAGGTAAATCGTGGCACTAATCACCCGACCGCGTCTGTCGCTGTTCACAAGGGCGATCCCGACCCCCCACCCAAACCCCCATCAGCGTCCAACGCCACGCGGGAGCTGGAGGACCTCATGGAGTCGCTCTCAGAGTTCAAAGTAAGACGCCACCTGGTGGTAAACATGTGCTACATTTTTTAGCCAAAGCTTTTTGGCAGGACGTTGGATCAAGATCGGTCAGCTGGATAATTCATGAAGTTGAGAAACCAGTTACCTCCTGGTCCAAGGTCCTGCTGTGCCTTGTATTTTTCTTTAGATGTTTAATATGACTAAATGATTATGAGAATTTACTGTTTTTTTAATGATATAAATGATGCCAAATTTTATTGATATGTTACTGTAGATGTTAGCTGTTATGTTGCTTACTAATTCTATATTGACTTTTTCAGTAGAAGCGATTTGAGTAGATACAAGATTTACACGGTGTCATAGATCTCGTTTGTACATTTTTTCTGTACAAACACCTGGACTATATAGATGTGATTAATGGAAAAATTAAAGCATTATGCACATTTTGTTACAAAATGAAATTCATAATTAATGATATCAAAGTGACTGTTTTGCTTTATTTATTTTTTATTATAATCTTCAGCATGAGTCAAGTTGAAAGAATTTAAAAAAAATATTTAACAATGATATAATAGTCCAGGTTTGCAAGAGTGATCGTTTGATTTGCACACGCTCATGGCAGGAGCTGGAGATGACCTTGCCCTTGCTTTGTTTCAGAAGCCCCGTCACTACAGCGAGACAGTTCTGGTTGTCAAGGTAATCGTTACCATGGCAATGACAACACCTTGCATCTATGCTCTTATGGGGTTGTGTTGAGCATCAAAATCTGGAATGCTACAATATCTTAATATCTAAACGTTTAAGAATAAAAAACAAAGGAATATTTTTTTAATACTTTTTGTTTGTTTTGGTGTGAAACTGCAAATAGATGATCTTTGTTTGGAGATCAGCCAGAAATGATATAAACAATTTATATTCTGTGTTTAGTGATAAAGGCTTGCTTGACCATAAGTCTTTTTTAAGTATCACTTTATCAACATGGTTAACTTAAATATACTATATTAGCCATACACTAAAAAGCATAGTTACATCAGAGACTATTTATACAAATATGTTAACACATTTGTATTTAGTCCTACATTATATGTAGATTTTATTTTGGGTAAAAGCTTTATGTTTGTTGAGATAAAACTCTCGTGGCAAAATTCCTTACTTAATGGAATAGAACTAGAGCCCTGATAAAAGCTAATTGAATTGCTGGATAAAAATGAATTGCAATAGTTTGTCGTCGGAGTCGACCTTTTACAGAATAGTATTCGTGAATAATCAATTTGTGGATTAAGTACAAATAACAAAGTGTAGATATTCTAGATTTTCATGCTAGAGTTGGGTATATTGTTTTGTTTTGAGTTGTTATGAGAAATTGATGCATGGTCATTTTCCAAAATGTCACCTCAAACCATGATTTGAACAGGAAAAACCAATAAAAGTGATGAAATATTTCTTTTGGAATAGGGTTAAAATAAGTTCGGTATTAGCCTGTTTTTGGACATGATATTTTGCCCTAATTGCTCCTGCACATAAACCCCAGTTTTGATACCGGGACAAGAATTTTTGATAATTCTATTTTATTTTGAAATTTCATATGAAATTTAGTCTGTGCATTGGGGTAGCTAAATGAGTTAGGGATATTGTTTGATATCACATTTTCTTATCATGTTTTAAGGTGAAACATATGAATACATTTAGTTTAAGTAAATATGTTGGATATTATACACTATACTGTTAACAAAAGTAGACTTTCTATATAAATATATTTATATACACTGATAGCTTTGAGAGATTTTTGTGTATTTATTCCCCATATCCTGTTCCAACTTCCTTGTTCAGTATTTGCATGAAAATGCTTCTTTGTTTGAAATGTTAAAGTTTTAAGATATTTTGTTTTTCACAAGGGCAATTTTCATTATTGTAAAATTCCTGTTTTGTTTTTCAAAGAAATACCTTACTTTCTGATTATGAAATTGACACAAAATAGAAAAATTATATTATTTCTGGACAGGAATTTATTAAATGGGATTGAATCTATGGACAAGTAAGGTATTTTTGCCAGTATTCTTGTTTTACCCCTGCAAGGTATTATAGAAAGTCTGCAGTTGTTTGCAATATGCATGAGTAGGTAAGGGGATTTCTACTTCTCTATATCATATAATTTATGTATCAATTACAGGTCCCAACAAATTAGACAAAATTAGAAAGATTTCAGTTGATTCCAAAGTACATTTAATGATAGTCTCGTGTATGAGAGCATAAAATAAGAAATGCCACTTTTTTGGCAACATCAAGGCTTTATAAGGGAGATATTGCTTAATATAAACAATGATCTTTCTTTGGATCCAGTGAATAGTCAGATTGCATTTTATTTTTCAAGATCAAGAACAAATTTGTGTAAAAAATGGAGCCTGAATTGTGGTATTAATATGAATATATGTATATTGATATTTCAGGATGACAACAATGCATGCATACATTTGTCCATCATTTCATTGAGAGTATTTGAATTATCAGAATAAATAGTGTTTAATTATCTGAACATATCAGTATGCCTGAGCCTAGGGATGAAATATTCAGATAGTCACTGTTCCAGCTTCTTTATTTGTTTGAATATTTGAACAAAACATTAATAACATAAATCTCCAACATTGTTTCAGGCTTTATGTGATTTGAAATTCAATCATTAGATTGTTACTAATAGTGTTAATCTTTCAGTTGAAGAAATGCGAGACTTTGATTTTGAATTGTTATGTAGTTGCATCAGCAGACTACTCATATAATATAGCTAATGATAGGGAGTGCTAACCGCATACATTGTGTGCTGTGCTTGTAGGTCGGGTCTGAGCCCCCCACTCAAGTAGCAGAACCCCCCTATGCGCGCCCCCAGAAGCCCCCCAAGCCAACGCCAGCGCCCAAAATGTCCCCGTCGTCCTACAGCACCACCGAGTCTTCCAGCTACCACACGACCTCCCAAATGACCTCCTCCTCCAACGTGACGTCATCGGTACAACACGGAGGACATCTGCCACAGGGAGGTCACATGTCGCAGGGAGGTCATATGTCACAGGGAGGTCACATGTCGCAGGGAGGTCATATGATGCAGGGAAGTCATATGTCACAGGGAGGTCATATGTCACAGGGAGGTCATTTGTCACAGGGAGGTCATCTTCAGCAGGGAGGTCAACAGTTACATGTAAGTCAATACGTCAGTAGTTAATTTAGGCCAATTTTAGGCCAGGAAGGAGAGATCAGTCATGAAGGAGGCTAACAAAGCTGATCCGTTTCTCGTAGTTCATTTGGAACAGGTATGTTTTAATATGAAGAAGAGTACACCATCCCATAACACAGTGCAGCACTGAGATATTCCATAAACAAAGAGTGGTATAAAGATTCAGGATCGAGCCAGGATCGGGCTGCTGCTTTTCCTGCCAATGGAACGTTTACTGTTAGATGCATTCATCACACCATCTATGATATACCGGTAACTGTTCAAGGTCGGGACAAGGCCTTTCTATTCACTCATTTTATTTCAAAAGAGTAAACTATTTGTTAAATCTGTCTGGACTGACTATTTTATTAACGTTAGGGGGAACAGTGTCTTCTAAAGTTCTTTTTTCCCGCCAAAAAAAGTCATTTGAACCCCAAAAAATGACATGGTGCAAGATGATTGCTTTGTATAAAAATAACTACAAACAGGATTTCAGCCTTTAAGGTATCAAATGCTTCGGGATTGATTTTTCTTTTGATTTGATTTTTAATTTGTTTTTAAAATTTTATCATTCTTAATCATTTTACATTTAAAGTTACAGTAAAAATCAGAAAAAGATGGTTTGTTTGGTTACAATTTTAGAAAAGATAGAGCTAACTTGAAAAACATTTTTGTGAACAACAACACTATCAATCTGTAGAACTAAGGCATTAATCTAAAGCTAGAATGATGTTATTTAGTTTAAATAGACAGAATTTTAAAAGACGTCTTATAATTCAAGTAATTTATGTTTTAGTAAAAAAAATATTCAAATGAATGTAAATTTTTGACACCATTTGGTAATTTTTGACTTGAATTTGAAGAAAGTTAGATATCTCAAAATAAAGACCATTAATCAAAATTCCCTCTATTTAAACTAATTAGAATAATATTTGGAATAAACCTGTTCTTAAAATTTGGTAATTAAAATTGCAAAACTTCTCAATTTTGTCATAAAAAGCGTGGGAAATTTTGAGAAATATGATATTTTGTAAACTTTCTTTTTTGTATCACTGGGCAGTGATGAGGTCGAATGCAGCAGCTACTGGCTATTGGATTAGTCATAAAAGATTACTAAATGATGTTTCCATATGTATACAAAAACATTGATCCTTTTTCAACAGAAACATGTTATCTATTTAGTTAGCTTTGGTGGGTTATAATGGTGCACTATTTCATGTAGTTGAAGGAGCAATGACGTCATAATGGTGCTTTGGTTATTTATCAATGAAATAGTGACGTCTTACTTGTTGGTATCTTAGCAACCATCAACAACACATTTCATACACCTGTGATCCTCTGGATGAAGTGTACCTGTTCCCCCTAACGTTAAACTGTCATTTCCCAATGGGGGACTTTTCACCTTTAAAAATACATTATTGGTGAAACAGGATTGCTTGCTTGGTATTGACAGTTTTGGCTAGATGCTGCCAATCAACACTTTTGATTGCCAGCCTCGAGTATCTCAACATTGATGCCTTGCTTTCAATACAGATGAGTCAAACTCTTTTGTGTTTACATATACCCACACACACACTTCACATCCAAATATTTAGGAATAGTTTCCATGTGCTTCAAAACAAGGCAAATTAGAAAGGCCATTGGCTGTTAGTGGATGGCATAATCCTGACTCTAAATAAATATGTGTTGGAATTATTAGTACGTTATCCGAGGGCTGAACAACAGGTAAGTGAATTTGTCTTGAAGTATTACATTTCCTATAAGTATTACATTTTCCATCTCTTTAAAAATTACTTTCAATTCTCCCTCATGTTGTTTCAGCTGTCCTCTCCGATCTGTCCCAGCTGTCCTCTCCGATCTGTCCCAGCTATTCTCTCTCTGATCTGTCCCAGCTATTCTCTCTCTGATCTGTCCCAGATATTTCCTCTCTGATCTGTCCCAGCTGTCCTCTCAGATAGGCCCCAGATATCCTCTCCGATCTGACTGAGCTATTCTCTCTCTGATCTATTCTGTCTGATCTGTCCCAGATATACTCTCTGATAGCCCCCTCTGTTCCCTACAATCTCTCTATTTCCCTTATTATCAGAATCTTTTCTCTCCATTAGAAATGTCAACTCACCTACCTTTAACTGATGTTGCAGCAAAGTTGCAGCTCTTAACTGATTGCTTTATTATATGAATATTAAAATAAAACAAAAAAACTTCAAGTTTTTCTAGCATAGATATAGAGTTTTTTTGGTGGCAAACAATAACTAACAAGTTGTTCAAATAGTTTTTAACAAAAGTGTTGCACTTTGCAATTCTAATAAGCAAATGCAATTTTACTAAATCAAAATTTTGAAGAGACTGTCTTGTATAGAATTTGTCTTGTTTTTCCTAAATGGAATAGGTGGTAAGTCTCGAGAACAGTGGAGTCCTTTTGGTGATGAATGTTTTGGTTTGCAGTCTGTGCCGATACGCGAGCCCACTCCAGAACCGAATGCCCCACTGGAACAGATGCTGGGTTCCCTCAACACGGACATGACCCGGCAAGGTGTCGTCACCATACCCAAGGGCCACTGTGCTGCGTGTATGAAGCCCATAGTGGGACAGGTGGGTTTCAAGGGGGAAGAGGGGGGCAAGTATGAAGCCCATAGTGGGACAGGTGGGTGTCAAGGGGGGTGAGGGGGGGCATGTATGAAGCCCATAGTGGGACAGGTGGGTGTCAAGGGGGAAGAGGGGGGCATGCATGAAGCCTAAAGTGGGACAGGTGGGTGTCAAGGGGGGAGAGGGGGGCAAGTATGAAGCCCATAGTGGGACAGGTGGGTGTCAAGGGGGATGAGGGGGGCATGCATGAAGCCTAAAGTGGGACAGGTGGGTGTCAAGGGGGGGATGAGGGGGGCACGTATGAAGCCCATAGTGGGACAGGTGGGTGTCAAGGGGGGGATGAGGGGGGCACATATGAAGCCCATAGTGGGACAGGTGGGTGTCAAGGGGGGGATGAGGGGGGCACGTAAGAAGCCCATAGTGGGACAGGTGGGTGTCAAGGGGGAAGAGGGGGGCAAGTATGAAGCCCATAGTGGGACAGGTGGGTGTCAAGGGGGATGAGGGGGGCAAGTATGAAGCCCATAGTGGGACAGGTGGGTGTCAAGGGGGAAGAGGGGGGCATGCATGAAACCCATAGCTGGACAGGTGGGTGTCAAGGGGGGGCTGAGGGGGGCAAGTATGAAGCCCATAGTGGGACAGGTGGGTGTCAAGGGGGATGAGGGGGGCACGTATGAAGCCTAAAGTGGGACAGCAGGGTGTCAAGGGGGATGAGGGGGGCATGTATGAAGCCCATAGTGGGACAGTTGGGTGTCAAGGGGAGATGAGGGGGGCATGCATGTAGCCCATAGTGGGACAGGTGGGTGTCAAGGGGGATGAGGGGGGCACGTATGAAGCCCATAGTGGGACAAGTGGGTGTCAAGGGGGATGAGGGGGGCATGCATGTAGCCCATAGTGGGACAGGTGGGCGTCAAGGGGGATGAGGGGGGCAAGTATGAAGCCCATAGTGGGACAGGTGGGTGTCAAGGGGGGGATGAGGGGGGCACGTATGAAGCCCATAGTGGGACAGCAGGGTGTCAAGGGGGATGAGGGGGGCATGTATGAAGCCCATAGTGGTACAGGTGGGCGTCAAGGGGGATGAGGGGGGCAAGTATGAAGCCCATAGTGGGACAGGTGGGTGTCAAGGGGGGGATGAGGGGGGCACGTATGAAGCCCATAGTGGGACAGGTGGGTGTCAAGGGGGATGAGGGGGGCATGCATGAAGCCTAAAGTGGGACAGGTAGGTGTCAAGGGGGGGATGAGGGGGGCACGTATGAAGCCCATAGTGGGACAAGTGGGTGTCAAGGGGGATGAGGGGGGCATGCATGTAGCCCATAGTGGGACAGGTGGGCGTCAAGGGGGATGAGGGGGGCAAGTATGAAGCCCATAGTGGGACAGGTGGGTGTCAAGGGGGGGATGAGGGGGGCACGTATGAAGCCTAAAGTGGGACAGCAGGGTGTCAAGGGGGATGAGGGGGGCATGTATGAAGCCCATAGTGGGACAGGTGGGTGTCAAGGGGGATGAGGGGGGCATGCATGAAGCCCATAGTGGCACAAGTGGGTGTCAAGGGGGATGAGGGGGGCATGTATGAAGCCCATAGTGGGACAGGTGGGTGTCAAGGGGGATGATAAGAAAAATATCGAGAATGTCATAGGATGGGACGATACTAGAACTGCACAATTTGTGAATTTGTGACCAATATAAAAGCACGGAACTCTTGAACAAAAAAATAAAGCTCTTATTAAGCTGAAATGTAAAACATTCCACATATTTACAGGTGATTACGGCATTAGGTAAGATCTGGCACCCGGAGCACTTCATGTGTGCTCACTGTAAGGATGAACTGGGCACACAGAACTTCTATGAGAGAGACGGACGTCCGTACTGCGAGACCGACTACCACAACCTCTTCTCCCCCAAGTGTGCTAAGTGCGACGGCCCCATCCTCGATGTGAGTGCTCAGTAACGCCATCTATTGTATTATGAAATACTAGACATGTAATGTTTCTGTCATATTTTTGATTGATGGCTAACTTCTAAAATGCCGAGAGCGTATCACTTTGCTATAACCTTGCATTTATTTTTAAACTGGCTGAAAGATAATTTGTTTCAAGTTTTGTGCCTGTGTTAAATGCCCTGCAGCAAAATACATAGATATAACAGGAATATAAATCTGGTGCCAATTTTTAATACTCAGTCTGCTCCAAAGTTAAAGATTTTTTTCTATTCAAGTATACAAATGAAAAATTCTCAGAGATCAGCAAATGATTTATTCTCATAAATACCCATTCTCAAGCATTCTCATATTTTCAAAATAGATTCTTTTAATAAGACAAATGATGCAATATTTGGCCTGTGTTTTAACCCTGTCAGAAATGTGTGACTGCTCTGGACCAATCCTGGCATCCTGAGCACTTCCTGTGTGCCACATGCGGCCGACAGTTCGGGGAAGATGGATTCCACGAAAAAGATGGCAAGGCATACTGCAGGTAAACAGACCCAACCATTAGCTTAGAGCATAACATTATATAAAACAACTAACATGCTCAACACCAATAACCCAGCCATCAAATATCAATATATTGTTATAAAGAATAAATATTATATTGTCATTCTATCAGTTCAGTTCAAATTTTAATATGGAAAGAAATTTTTCGAAGCTGATCAAAGGTATGATATATTTGTTGTATTTATGTGATTGCAGCCAAGATTACTTTGAGATGTTTGCACCTAAGTGTGGGGGATGTGCTCGTCCCATCATGGACAACTATATCTCTGCACTCGCCCGGCAGTGGCACCCCGAGTGCTTCTCATGCATGGTACGATAAATGCTTTATTCAGTTCTTGTAGTTGTGAATTTAATTTTTTTATAATAAAATTAGTTTTTTGTTTTTTAATATTTTAAAACTGTACATTTTTATAGGAGTGTCGCATGGTACGACAAATGCTTTATTCTATTCTTGAAGTTGTGAATTTAATTTTTTTTGATAATAAAATTAGTTGTTGTTTTTTAATATTTTAAAACTGTACATTTTTATAGGAGTGTCGGGTACCATTTGGTGGAGGTAGTTTCTATGACCACGAGGGTCTGCCGTACTGCGAGACACACTACCATGCCAGGAAAGGGTCGCTGTGCGCCGGCTGCCACAAACCCATCACCGGCCGCTGCATCACAGCGATGTACAAAAAGTTTCACCCGGAACACTTTGTGTGTGCGTTCTGCCTGAAGCAACTCAACAAGGGGACCTTCAAGGAGCAAAACGACAAGCCATACTGCCATCCCTGCTTCGTGAAGCTCTTCGGTTGAGGAGATTCAAAACAGTGCCAAAATTTTATTGCAGACAACGCACCTGTGACACTGACACCATAGCAAAAATCAACATTTGCATTAAACACCAGAAAATATTTTTCAGGAAATTTGTATGTATGGAAATCCATGACAAAGTAATTGAGATATATAGCATATATATAATATATGTAGGTTATATTTTGTTCAACGAAGCTCACTCAACAGGGCATTCTGAACAGTTGTATAAATGATCTGGAAGTTTTGACAAAAAATGTTGTGGTAAGAAACTACATTTTTAACCCAGAATTAGAAATGAGAGTAATACCGGTACATTGTTAGGACGATCATTGTTTAACAAAGATTATAATTGTAAGAAACTAAAGTAGAGAACTTGGATTTGGAAAGGGAGTGTGGTTTGTGTTACCACATAATTTTGTAGAATATGTGTATATACTATAAAATGTTGATGTGTTGTTTGTTGAAGAAGACTTTTTTATTGTCAAAAAGGCAAGAATTCTCACAAATCAAAGGAAGTTGAGTTTTGTTGTATTAAAAAAATGTGTGTAAAATCTGGAATGATAATACAATTTTTTAAACACTTTGTAACTAAGTGAATATGCTATTGTTTCACAACTACCAACGCTACTACATTATGGATACTATAAACCTTTTTATGCACTTTAACTTTCAAAGATCCTGCAGAGTTGGAGAAATATGAAGAAAAAATAATTGCTTGTTGAAATGCATTATTATAGAGATAAAATAAATCAGAGCTATGATTGTGCATACATCTGTGACAATTTAACAATAATGAGATATAGAAATAATATACAGCTTCTATTTCATTGAATAACACTTTAAATGTACTCCACTGACTGTCATGCTATCTCCTGGACACATAAGACAATACCTGCATTTTCAAAGTTTTTTTACCTATTATTTAGGCATTTATGATAACCATGGAAACACCTTTTGGGGTTTCTGTAATGTGTAGTTTATGTTTGATGGTCCACAGCATAGTGTATGGAACCTGGAACTGTCTGAGACACATTTCCCTTCAGAGCCACTTAGTATTGCCACCTTGAGATCAAAATGCTTATTTCTGATTAAGATTTTAATCAAAAGTCTGAAGAGAGTTTGTTCAGGCAAAATAATAATTAGAGATCCTATTCCACTTCCGTCTGACTGTTTTCCAGTTTCTTTTTTTATCATAATTTCTTTTCTTTTTTTAAACATATCTTCTGGTTTGAATATTATCATCTGGTTACCATGGAGATAGTGTAGAAATAATTTCTCTCCAATTATTGAATAACATTTAGTAGCAATGGTGCTTTATTTACATGATCTATCTGGCAAATTTATTCAATAATTGATATATACCGGGTAATCAAATATTTCAATTCATACTTCTATATGCATATAGAAATGGAAAAAAAGTAGTGATGTGAATTTGTCCCACAGTCGGTGTCAAGTGATGTCCTGTAAGTTTTTACATTCACATAAATGTGGTATTAGCTGCCAAGTTACTGTTAGTATTAGAGCGATCTTTCTCATTTTTTGGTTGGCATTTGATTGTGATATAATATTTTGCTTCAACTATATATGTTTTAAGTTTTGTATGTTTATAAGATGTACATGCATAATGAACACTTTTCTTTTGCTTAGTTTATTTGAATATAACTTATTACTGCTGTTATAATTATGTTCATTGATTTCTCTTGCAACTATATTTCTCTTCTGATTATTTGACATTAAATCAGATGGTTAAATTAAGATGCAGCATTAAAAAAAGTATTCTTTGACTGGTCACGGAAGCTAACCTCAATATCTTTATGTCTGTAATCAATTGTATTGCCAAATGTATTGAGCAGCTGACAATTTTTGACAGTTGCAAGGCGATATCATGTTGAACTATATTTAAAGGCCTGAGCACCACCTACTGGTGACATTAAGAACTGCAATATTGTCTTCACTAAAAATATATCAGCCAGGATTTAACAAGCTTTATTTGGGCTACAATGCAAGATCTCCGCACAAAAATAGTTTTTGGAAAGGTTTGGCACCTAGACAAGTGTTTGTATGCATGTTTTTGATTATGATTATGAATTAATACCACTCATAATATTTTGGTGCCAACCAAGTATTGACCTGAGATACCATTTGCTATATATGTAACTGAAAGACAAACGTTCACCATTCTGCTGTATCAGCATGCAAACCACACTACAAAAAATGTTGCACTGATTGATGTAATAAGCTAAATTGTAAGTTGAAGTCTGCTTGTGAGAAGGAGATGAAACATTCTGTGCTTGGTGCTAAATGGAGTGCAGTGTGAAGTTACATGATTTGGCAAACAGGTTCGAACAAGTTGCTCTTTGCAAATTTGCTTCAGTTTAATATTTATTTAATTGTCAAAGTTTGGAATTTTAGATAGTGTCATTTTCGGAAGTGAAGAATCACATCACTTTTAAATTTCTGATGAAAAAAATGCATAAATTTCACAAGCTTCAGACACAATCACAATCTAGTAGTGGATACTTCACCGAGGTAGATAATTGACTTACTCTGTTTAGCAGAGCAACACCATGTAATAGTTCTTACTAAAAGTATGTTGTGAAGGCCATCATGATGAAAAAATGTTTACAGATTTAATATATAGATAAAGTTTCAAGTATATGTTGTGTTTCCACGTGTGCCAGTAACACATCAAACCAATCATGTCAACTAATTTGCATTTACAATTTTGATTATGATTTTGTATTTTTATACAAGATGTATGACCCTGGTCAGTTTTCCTTTGTGATGATCATGAACAAAATTTCAGAAATATTATCCATTGTAGATAAATAACACACCAAAATGAACCTTTGTACAATTTGTAATATAGTAGATTTAGTTTGCAATTAACTTTGCACCTGATTGCAAAGGTATACCTAATTAATATATTAACCACCGGTGGACCCTTGCAATAAGATCTTATGTATCTTATGATTTAATACTCGATATTAATCTGGAAGAATATGGTACACCATAATACTGGAAGTTAATCTGGTAGAATATGGTATACCATGATGCTGGAAGATAATCTGGTAGAATATGGTATACCATAATACTGGAAGATAATCTAGTAGAATATGGTATTCCATGATGCTGGAAGATAATCTGGTAGAATATGGTATACCATGATACTGGAAGATAATCTGGTAGAATATGGTATACCATGATGCTAGAAGATAATCTGGTAGAATATGTGGTTTGGGATATTTCCAAGTGTCAAAAGTTCTTCATCGTTCACCTCATGTGTAGTTCACCACAGCTATGGTATAACTTTTTATAATGTTGACACAAGCTATAAACAGACATTTATGTACAAATAAAATATTTAACATGTTTTTAGGTGAACATTTAATGGATGTGAATATTTCTCAGTATTACAGTAATTATTTATATCATAAGCTAGAATTTGACATGTCCCCAATATTTCTTAATTGACTTGATAGCACTTGATAGAGAACTACTTATGATTCAGTGAAATGTAATATTCTAATTGCAAAAAAATATATAAATGGACCTGTTTCTTGGGAATATATGCAGCTACTGATATGTGAAAATAGATGACTAGAATGAATGTTTATTTATGAAATATTCACTAATGTACAATACTGTAGGAATCATATGAGGACTACTAGATAAGGAAAACTACACAAATATTGCACTGCTATGACAAGTGCATGTATTATTTATATCTATGTAATGCCCAGTAACTATTTAATAAAACTGATACTATTAAAACATTTCATTGGTTTGTTTCTGTATATTTCGTCAAGCATTCTCTGATCGGGCTGATTATTTTTTTTGAGGGCTCCAGACACCTTAGGGATTAACTGGTTTAACGAGGAGTGTGATCCAAGGAAAATGAGACGCCCTACTATATATATAGATAGCATCCATTCTCTGCTTTTAGGAATTTAAAAAATAGGTCAAGGTCACCCAACTTTGAGCTTGTTTTCATATCATACCCATAGTAGGAATAAGATGGTCACCAGCATTTGTCTCAAGATGATCAATGACATGTTCCAAATGGACGGCTTTTATTTCTATAAACAAATAAAATAAAACTACCAGTGTATGAATAACATCATTTTATTTCAACCATTTGTTTCCAATTTGTTACGATGCATTACATTTATGGTGTGATGTGGCTGGTCCCACGGATGTCAGAAACAATGTTAAGAAGTTTAACACAAACATCTATACATGTTCTATATGGAATAAACCTACACACACATAACACATGAAAACAGCATGCCACAATAAAGGTTGTGTCTCGTGAGCTATTTCCAAAAGAAAAAGGGTTTCTGTGTTTCAGATTTATTATCCTTTTGATTTTCAGACCACAGGAATAATTCAATAAAGTATAATCTGAAAAAACAAAGATAATAATATTGGAAATGTATATTATGTCTTTATTTCTCATCAATGATATGCCTTGTGTGTGAAGCCTAATAACACTGAGGTTTCTATGTCAGGTGAGGTTATCATAATACTTGTGCCTTGTTCAGTAAAGACATTCATATTCTTAGGGTGAGGTGTTTCTTCAACATGGACACCTTGCCTGGGGGATAGTTGTGTCACAATGCACCACCACCAACTTTCATGCAACTTATGTTCTCTGAATATCCAAGGTTTCAACTCTCTGTCTTGTGATATGAAAAGCACATACCCCAAGTCATATACAATCAGATTGTCACCTCCTCAAAGTGGGAATCTTCATGCTTTCCAAATGCAAAAAATACATGAGTGCTTCACTAAATCTGAGCAAGCAAACATCTTATGAGTTTGCTTATTAAGGTAGATGAGCATGACCACTGTGTATCATTGTGGGAGATCATGTTAGCAGAACTTCTCTAATGTAACGTTTTCTCTGCTCTATTATGAAATTCTCTCTCCGCTTTTCTATGGCATTCTCTGTTTATATGTAAGCAGTGATCTCTTGACATGTAAGGAATTATTCAACTCTGCAATGACTATTTGGCAGAGCTCCGTTATTCATACAACACACATACACATTTTTAGTTGCACACCAATGGGTTATTAACTTACAACATATTAATAGCAACCCAACATTGTAGGTCTGTGCAGCAAATTATTTGGTCTTTTGGGTTAAGAGGCTGATGAATGCACAGTATTGAGATCATGTTTTCCTACTTAATAACAAAAACATTATCTGCCAAAGATGCATTGGAATCTTTCAATCTTCCCATTCTCCTGCTAAGGACCTCCTTTGAAATGTTTAAAATAGTAAATTTCATGTTCAAAATAGTAACTGTCAACTCTGCATTTCAGTGAGCTGATGCGTTTATTTACATAAAATAAATAAATCAGTTTAAATATGATTTACTTGGATGCATAGTATTTTGGTTGGAAAATATCTTTAAGCATGATAATAATCAACATTGTATCCATATAATTCTCAAATGTTAGAACATCAAAAACTGAGCACCAATTTTTTTTAACTCCTCCTGCGTGGTGCCATTTGATACAGAAAACAG
This sequence comes from Amphiduros pacificus, assembly GCA_949316495.1. Classification (NCBI taxonomy): domain Eukaryota; kingdom Metazoa; phylum Annelida; class Polychaeta; order Phyllodocida; family Hesionidae; genus Amphiduros; species Amphiduros pacificus. Next base: position 39,433,027 of record OX439001.1, on the reverse strand, counting down.
AATTAAATAACCTGATGTTGTTTAAGTGCAATGATAAATTAATATCACATAGATCTGTCCACAGACTAGATATGCGGTCAATGTGTCGAAGACACGAGGCTGCGTGTATTAAATGTTTCATTCTCAAAATTTTAAACCCTCTAAACTTCAAAAATGCCTGACTGTCCTTTATCAGTGATATTTATAGTGATTACATTTTCTTTTCTATATTTACAAAATCCGGGTTCAGCACTTCAAGGTGTTTGCTGATTGATTTTATAACAAACAAAAATATTCTTTTTAACTGAATACCATTCCCTGCAATTTGCCACAGCTGTCACCTTTGAATAAAGATGATAAATGTCATGATCAATTCATAACATTCATAATTTAGCCATACTCCTTAATAATGACAAATCTCTATTTTATATCAAGATATACTATGATACAGATATGATCCAACAATTTTAATATCCCCTCAAAAGTTTTGGTTTACATTGACATAGCATACATATACTTTGAAACATTTCAGTACATCAAAGTATTTTTGGTATGATACATTTAAACATAGTAATATTTGGTATGATGCATTTAAGCAAAGCAATTCTTGGTTTTTATATATTTAAGCATAGCGGTTAGTGCCTTTTTTTGGTCATCCAATGTATATCACATCCTTCTATAGTATTAATGGGGAATGCAGTTATGTGATTGGAACATTTCACGATAACTTTCAGATCCATTTCTCCCACATCAGATCCAAAGAAAAGTCATCTTTTTATTGAGAGCAGTATTCTCAAAACACGTCAAACTTAATCAAAAGTTTGTTATCAAAAAATATTTTAGTTTCACTTTGCACACAATTTTCACAAACAACACAAATAACTTTATTCGTTGGTGAAAGCAGCTAAAAATAAAAATGTCAGCATCATTAGTAACCTTTGAGTAGCCAATATATGAGATGTATTATATAACATCTCTAAGTTAAACCAAATATGTCACTTTAAATTTCTTATTAACAAATATCCAATGAAAACAAAAACTCTGAAAGGAAGTGAGCGAGATGATAAAAAGTAAATTCTACCACTTTCTTTTCCTAAAAGTCTTATGACAGATTTTCTAAAGTTGTAACATTTTGCTTATAATTCTTTAAAATTCTTAAAGAAAATAAAATAATGAAACAAGCAAAACCTCTGATTAACCAAAACTATTAATTATCCAAAACATTCTATATCCCACGATAGCTATTATTATGCGCTACATGCTTAAGCAAAAAAAATATATATATACAAATAAAATGGAAGATCAGAGTAAATGATTATGCTGATCTAATAGTCTCCTAGTCAAAAAGAAAAGGATTTGATTTAGTGCAGAGAGTACATGTTAACTGCAAATTTTAACATATGAAAAATCTCCTGTCCATTTACCGGGCATGACTGCATCCATGAAGACAGCAGGGGTTAGTGCAAACATACAGATGGGCCAGCTTTGGTGCCGATCATCTCTTGATTAATATTTATTGGCATTATTCATACTGAACACTTTTGGAATTGAGCATTCGGCACTGACCTACTTCATATTCATTCAACATGACTCAACATGATTTGTAATACACATCTCTTGCCAAGGAACTCTGAACCAAAAAACAAACAAATTACATTTATATATCACAAATTTCCAAAGCCTTGAACTCATTTATAGGTATCTCTACAGATCTCAATACCTTCCCAATAATATAAAGAAATAAAATAACCCTATAAATACATTTTCTTTCTAATCCAAAATAAAGTTCAGCCATCAATCATTTATATCCAAACCAGCCTTTAAAACAGGCCATATTAGTTCACCAGCAGCTCAGCTTAGAAGCACAAACTAAAGCAGTATATTATATATATATATATACACACAGTAACACTTCCACAAAATATGATGCTAATAATAAAATATAATGTTTCTCATCTATCACGTTTTGTAATCGATATATATATTTCTCTTCACATCACAACTAGGTTTATATCGCAGAGGATCCTAATGACGACTGCAGCTTGTGTTTCCTGTGTTAGCGGTGGCCATCCCTGCTGGGGCCGCCTAGATTCTGAAGCCTCCCTGCTTACTGTTGATGTGGCGTAGGCGGATGAAGATGTCCGTGCCGATGCCCTGCATGGTCTCCAGGGTCATAGTGCCTCCCAGGTACTCCACGTAGGCCCGGCAAGCAGGGAGACCAAATCCATACCTTCAAAAACACATCAATATATACCTCTAAATAATCACACCATCAACAGATAATCTTATGATTATAACATCAACAGCTACTTTTAAGATCAAAGCATCAAATTAGTCTCTTCTAGGTAGTCTTTTGATAAAAATATCAACACATATTCTTGTATTTTTCTTTCAACATACATATTCTATTTCTGACCAAAACATTCAAAATTTACATGTTTCCAGATGCCCCTACCTATTTCTGCATGATTCCAGATTCCCCTACCTATCTCTGCATGATTCTTGATGCCCCTACCTATATCTGCATGATTCTTGATGTCCCTACCTATCTCTGCATGATTCTTGATGTACCTACCTATCTCTGCATGATTCTTGATGCCCCTATCTATATCTGCATGATTCTTGATACCGCTACCTATCTCTGCATGATTCTTGATGCCCCTACCTATCTCTGCATGATTCTTGATGTACCTACTATCTCTGCATGATTCTTGATGCCCCTACCTATCTCTGCATGATTCTTGATGTACTTCCTATCTCTGCATGATTCTTGATGCCCCTACCTATCTCTGCATGATTCCAGATACCTCTACCTATATCTGCATGATTCTTGATGCCGCTACCTATCTCTGCATGATTCTTGATGCCTCTACCTATCTTTGCATGATTCTTGATGCCCCTACCTATCTCTGCATGATTCTTGATGCCCCTACCTATCTCTGCATGATTCTTGATGCCCCTACCTATCTCTGCATGATTCTTGATGCCTTGATGCTCCTACCTATCTCTGCATGATTCTTGATGCCCCTGCCTATCTCTGCATGATTCTTGATGCCGCTACCTATCTCTGCATGATTCTTGATGTACCTACCTATCTCTGCATGATTCTTGATGTACTACCTATCTCTGCATGATACTTGATGCCCCTACCTATCTCTGCATGATTCTTGATGCCTCTACCTATCTCTGCATGATTCCAGATACCTCTACCTATATCTGCCTGATTCTTGATGTCCTACCTATCTCTGCATGATTCTTGATGTACCTACCTATCTCTGCATGATTCTTGATGCCCCTACCTATCTCTGCATGATTCTTGATGTACCTACCTATCTCTGCATGATTCTTGATGCCCCTACCTATATCTGCATGGTTCTTGATGCCCCTACCTATATCTGCATGATTCTTGATGTACCTACCTATCTCTGCATGATTCTTGATGCCCCTACCTATATCTGCATGATTCTTGATGCCCCTACCTATCTCTGCATGATTCTTGATGCCCCTACCTATCTCTGCATGATTCTTGATGCCCCTACCTATATCTGCATGGTTCTTGATGCCCCTACCTATATCTGCATGATTCTTGATGTACCTACCTATCTCTGCATGATTCTTGATGCCCCTACCTATCTCTGCATGATTCTTGATGCCCCTACCTATATCTGCATGATAATTGATGCCCCTTCCTATCTTTGTATGGTTTTTGACAGCCCAAATTCTTAATGGTTCCAGATGCATCCACCTATCTCTGCATGATTTCTGGTGCTGCCACCTATCTCTGCATGATTTCTGGTGCTGCCACCTACCTCTGCATGATTTATGGTGCTGCCACCTATCTCTGCATGATTTATGGTGCTGCCACCTATCTCTGGATGGTTCTTGAGTTTCTACTTACCCATGCATAGCTCCAGCAGCCCTGTTCTCCATCACCTCACCAAACAATCCGCGACTGACAGCCTCGTTGGCGTCTTCACCTGCGGTCGTAAAGCCGTAGTCCCAGACCTTGCCACTACGATGATGTTTTATACCACCCCCGCGATCTGATATTCTGAAATAGAATTATATCTGAATAACATCGCACACATAAATACACTTTCAATGGACAAATATTTGGGCAGCAATGGAGTAAGTATGTGATAATCACAGTGAAAAGACATGTGGAGTGGTTTGTGGAATGGATTTTGCCTTGAAATGCTGCCATCTGGAGTGTTCTATTGTGTTGTTGAGGGAGGGACACACAGAATGTGACTCACCTTATGATAAAGTCTACGTCATTGTTGGCAATGGTGACCACGATGGGAGGTAACTGGTCCAGACCGTCCGTGTGAGCTTCTACTGTAGCCCTAAAGAATAAAACAAATTACAGTACAGAAATCAGTGCACTCTGTGCTATGATATAACATACCGTATTTACTTGAATATAAGACGACGTTTTCGTACCCAAACCTTTGGTTATTGTTTGAGATATTGGAGAGCTTACCTCATAGAGTTTTTGAGCATCTCGTGCAGGATGTAGTCGAGGGGCTGGGGTATATAGGGGAAGATAATGTTGAGATGACCGTTAATCCTCACCTCCGGGGCATGGCCGTACTTCACTTCACACATGTGACTGAAACATACGCACAGCCATGTTTACTCACACAACATCTATTTATATCCAACCCAGTATATTTCCATGTGTCTTATTCCTTTCATATATTGACCAATAATTTTTCTCCAAATTCGTAGATTGGATAAATAAAAAAAACTGAAATATTCTTCTTAATTCTATCATGTAAAATTTATATACGGATGTAGAATGTACACATGGCTGATTTACCATTTTCACATGATAATTAACCTTTGCTATATTTTCTACAGAGGATGTTTGCAGGGGATTGAGATAAAATAGAATGAAATAGGATAAAATTTACCTTGATATTTCTACCTTCTTCTCAATGAGAGTTCTTGGGGAAAATTTGATGCAAATGATGCCTACATAATTTGGCTGGAAAGAAAAAAAATAGAATCATGATGAGAACTTTTACCTCAGATGACATAAGCATCTACATCTGTGAATCATGAGGAGCGACGTTATCTCCGATCCAACATGAACAAGAGCATCTACGTGTGTGAATCATGAGGAGAGCCGCTATCTCAGATCAAAACATAAACAAGAGCATCTACGTGTGTGAATCATGAGGAGCGACGTTATCTCAGATCCAACATGAACAAGAGCATCTACATGTGTGAATCATGAGGAGAGCCGTTATCTCTGATCCAACATGAACAAGAGCATCTACGTGTGTGAATCATGAGGAGAGCCGCTATCTCAGATCCAACATAAACAAGAGCATCTACGTGTGTGAATCATGAGGAGAGCCGCTATCTCCGATCCAACATGAACAAGAGCATCTACGTGTGTGAATCATGAGGAGAGCCGCTATCTCAGATCCAACATGAACAAGAGCATCTACATGTGTGAATCATGAGGAGAGCCGCTATCTCCGATCCAACATGAACAAGAGCATCTATGCGTGTGAATCATGAGGAGAGCCGTTATCTCCGATCCAACATGAACAAGAGCATCTACGTGTGTGAATCATGAGGAGCGACGTTATCTCAGATCCAACATGAACAAGAGCATCTACATGTGTGAATCATGAGGAGAGCCGCTATCTCCGATCCAACATGAACAAGAGCATCTACATGTGTGAATCATGAGGAGAGCCGCTACCTCAGATCCAACATGAACAAGAGCATCTACGTGTGTGAATCATGAGGAGAGCCGCTATCTCAGATCCAACATGAACAAGAGCATCTACATGTGTGAATCATGAGGAGAGCCGCTATCTCTGATCCAAGATGAACAAGAGCATCTAAATGTGTGAATCATGAGGACTGGATGCTGACCTTTTCGTCGTGGAGAGCCAGATGGTGTTCTGCCAGCATGCGGATACCCAGACGTGAGGTTAGAGTGCGGTCCAGGAAGTTTTTTACCAAGACATCGTCCTGAAAATTTTATTTTTCTATATTTAGTACACGTGAGGAATAAAGATCAAGAATAGTGCAAACAATTATGATTGGTCAACAACTTAATGTTTTCTTAACATGACAATTTGTTTGCTTCAGATGCCATACATACTGGGCTTGTACCATTAACAAATATTGAGGGAAGACAAAGAAAGATTTTGGGGGATTAAGGCACCACAAAGGGATGGCACTTTATTATGTGGATATTAGCTTTGGTCACCTTGATATGTTTGCGAGATTCTTTGAAGCCTTCAGCGAGCATGGTGACCACATCACGGTGGTCTTCTAGCAGTTCTCGTAACATGCGGCTGTATCGCGCCTCAGTCTCTATATCATTAATCTACAAACACACAAACATTAATCATAACAATATTAAAAAAAATTCAAATAAAACAATTTACAATTTTTAAATAATAAATAATCTTAAATAATTTACAATTAATTTACAAACACAATCATTAATAATAAAAAATTAACAATTTTTCAAATAAATTCATTTTCAATTTTTCAAAAATTTAATAATTTACAATTCCGCAAAACTTAAATTTCAAAACCATAATAATTACTTGCAGTGATTTTCGAGATTATGTAACTAATAGTTACTTACTATTGTATATCAGTAATTTATTATGTATTGATTTCAAAGATGACTTACCGGGGGAAATTCTGAGAGCAGGTGAAAAGCACGGATGTACATCTCATGCTGAAAAAGAAATCACTCTGCTGTAATCTAACTCTCAAAAACCAAGGTATGGGATTAAGTGTGTAAAAGATATTGCTACCATAATCACTCATACACATATAAACTCTATCAATTATCCAGTTTCACACATTATTTTTCACTTAAAAGGAGGATATGAAAATAAAGAGTGCATGTGAAATAAATCTGATTTCCTTTTTACTTCTAATATATCCTGGTGCATTATTATCAAGGCAAACATTGTACAGATAGGTGTATTGCTTAAATTAGGCATCAGTCATTCAAATATCAGATAAATGCCAAATTTATATCACAACCATGACACATTATAACATTCCTCAAGCTTTCACAAATGAAACAATATATACTTTATGTATGAAATATAAATGTTGAGCATTACATCTAAAAGAGGTATCGTAAGATTGTCAGTGCTCATTGTTTCCAGGGGGCTTATTTGGCTGGGATTATTGTTTCCAGGGGGCTTATTTGGCTGGGATTATTGTTTCCAGGGTGCTGATTTGGCTGGGATTATTGTTTCCAGGGTGCTGATTTGGCTGGGATTATTGCTTCCAGGGGGCTTATTTGGCTGGGATAATTTCAAATGACAAATTTGAAATATAGGATAAACACATAAAACCTAACACTGATCAACGCAATAAATAACAAAATATTTTTTTTATCCTATGGAAATCAATGCAATGTGTCAGTTATGTTGTAGCAGGTCAACGTATTATGTATAAACTGGCTGTGTTCTTTGTATTACATAAATGGTGTTACATGATCGTTATGGATGGCAATGATATTATATTATGCATATGCCACAAAATCAGGCCACAAAGAACATTTATATTAATATGATAGAGAGTTTTTTTTTTTTTTTTTTTTTTTGGAAGGGCATATCTTCATAGACTGGATTATTCTTGATTCAGGGTTAATCTGAATCAGGGTTAGTCCTAATTCAGGGTTAATCTGAATCAGGGTTAGTCCTAATTCAGGGTTAATCTGAATCAGGGTTAGTCCTAATTCAGGGTTAATCTGAATCAGGGTTAGTCCTAATTCAGGGTTAATCTGAATCAGGGTTAGTCCTAATTCAGGGTTAATCTGAATCAGGGTTAGTCCTAATTCAGGGTTAATCTGAATCAGGGTTAGTCCTAATTCAGGGTTAATCTGAATCAGGGTTAGTCCTAATTCAGGGTTAATCTGAATCAGGGTTAGTCCTAATTCAGGGTTAATCTGAATCAGGGTTAGTCCTAATTCAGGGTTAATCTGAATCAGGGTTAGTCCTAATTCAGGGTTAATCTGAATCAGGGTTAGTCCTAATTCAGGGTTAATCTGAATCAGGGTTAGTCCTAATTCAGGGTTAATCTGAATCAGGGTTAGTCCTAATTCATGGTTAAAATGAAGCAGGGCTCTTCCTTATTCAGGGTAAATCTGAATCAGGGTTTTTCCTAATTCAGGGTTATTCTGAATCCGGTCATTCCTTATTCAGGGTTAATCTAGTTATTCCTGATTCATCATTAATTTGAAGCAGGGTTATTTCTGAGTTAGGGTTAATCTGAATCAGGGTTATTCCTGATTCAGGGTTAATCTAAATCAGAAATATTTCTGATTCAGGTAATCCTAATTTAGGCTTAATCTTGATCAATGTTAGTCTGAATCAGGGAATATCTACATAAACCGGGGCAATCATGAAGCATAGCACATCTCTTGATCTACATAATAATCAATCATTATATTCTTGGGGTATCCTTTTTTAAGCCAGGTAGCATTGCCACAGCTGCTGTGATGTGTACCACTGGATCATTAGCAGGACTCGGCAGGACTGTTATCAGTAGATCACTCATGATGTAATTCTTTTATTGAATTGACCTGTCAGTTATATGTGTGTGCTATACTGTTTGTGCCAATACAAAGTTGATCCACAGGCCAGCTGGACTCTGGATATGACCAACGAGACTTCTAGTCTCGTTGATATGACACTTGAAGAGGTGATGTCAATGATTATGCGAGAGTACGAATCGAATGCATCACAGAATGTACACAGAAATATCTGATGTATATGCACCAGCCCTCGCCGTCTCTGATTGCTATTTATGCAATTTGCGATAATATGGTCTTTATTATAACATATACTTACCGGTATTATTGCTCTAAGAGCTGCATTCAAAATACATTCCATGTGTCCATATATACAATACAAAATATATTAAGTAATTGTTTGATAACCATATTTTTATTAACTAGAGAAGGAAAGCAGTCAACAACCATGTGAACATATCATATTTAGCCTCCATAATCATACTTGCCAAAGTGTTGGCCACGATGTCTAATGTTACTTGCCCTAAAAATTGTTTTCCCGCTATTGAAAACTACGGTATTTATGTTTAATGATGCTTAGATGGGGAGATAAATTTCTGTATCGGCCACTAATTGAAGAGGCCTGACACTTTCTGAGCAGGCCAGAAGGACTTGGTGGTGTTATAAATCGTGTTTTTTTAACAATCTGCCATAGAAATTTCATATTTATCAACTATTTTATATCAGTTAAAACTAGATGTATACATCATACTGAGCTTTGATGCATATGATACATTCAAACTCATTCATAACTGATAACTTAAAAGTTAAAATAATAGATATAATCAATACTATTATTTCTGACAAATTAATCAAACATTAATGTTTATCATTATTATGATTTATTAATAATTCACCCATCCCCGTGATTCAATATTGCTATGCTGAAAATTGCTAATGTAATGAATTGGTAATATCAGTGCCAAATCAATACTGTGAAAAATTTTATTTAGGTATTTAGAACAGGCAAATTATAAAATGCAGTTTGGTGATAAACACCAGCTTGGTCTAGTGTCAGTTTGGTACTTACCACAGCCAATATAGTAGGGTTACAGCCGACGATGAAGGGGAGGTTGCGGAATCCAGCGATGCGGTGTGCGATGCGAACAGGAAGCTCCTTGTGCAGGTACTGGGCACTTCTCTGCAATGATACAATTATAACTTCTCTTATGAAGAGTTCTTACAAAAGGTCAACACTCTTTCTTGATATGAGTACCAGTGTCTGAAATATTTTTCACAGGGTTTCTTGCCATGAGCCTGTTATTTATGTATTAAGATGAGTTGCAATAAGATATAGAAGTTGCACTCTTAGCCGAGATCTCTCTTTGCAATCAGTTGCATGTGATGGGAAAATGCCTGTAGTGTGAACTTTTTTTTTTCACCTCAGATGAGGCTCAAATTAGAGTAGCACTGTTTGACATCATTCTGCCACTAGTCAAAGAACAATACTCTTCATGATGTCATAAGTATATTGCCATACTCTAATGACGTCATTTTACCTTTCGGTGCCTCTACAATAACACTCCACATGAAAATGACGTCAAGAAAGAAGTGTGTTTTCATAAGGGGGCCATAAATTAGGTTCTTGTTTAAATAGATTTAACAGACACTCATTGGTACACATCAATCTAAAAAGTTAATAGACGTGAAAGACAAATACATTTATCACCTATAAGTGAATTTTAAATGGCTTTTTTCAAATTTGGTGCTTAATTCCTTTAAATATGGAAAAATATTGCCCTGCTGGTCCTAGACAAAAGTTGCTTGTTGAGTGCAACAAGACAAGCTCAAATTTTGAAAATTACAATGGAAAATATAAATCGGAAAATTCTGTATAATTTGACTAAAAAAAAGCAGTAAAATTTAATGTTCAGATAAAATGTAAATTTTATCTCACTGATTTTCTGTTATCATGTTGACAATCTTTTTTTTAAATGTGGTAATTACTGTCTTATCAACCGGCCTTGTGGCCTTGATACTGTTTTTTTAAAGTTAAAATTTAGATAGCACGAGGTCCTCAACAACAAGTTTTCAAGATATCAAATAGGATTGTACGAAAATATTTTTCTTGTTCTCATGATTTTTTTCATCTTTGCCATTGTTTATGAGCGTGAGCAATTCAGAGGTAACAAAAATCTGTCTATTAAATGGTGAGAGGGCAAGAAGTCTGCTGACAGGGAGAGTGTATAAATATGAAATACATAATAGACACTTTATGTGACTAAAATATTTGTAAAAAATGCTTGTACTTGTAGTAACCATTTACAAAAAAGTGAAATTCTAAAGAAGTACCTTTATTTAGCGATAATGATTTGTGCAAATTGTTATCCTTCCAGAGCAATTGCAATTTAACATAATTCCTTGGAAAAAGTAGGTTTCCTAAGAAATCAAGTTGAATTTTTGAGAGTTCCAGAAACATGATGAGCATTTGTTCATCATTTCTTATCATGTATTACTACCATTGTGATGTTGCCATATCATTATGCACACATCGTGCATTGACCTCTGTTACTATCATCTCTGATCAGGTCTTCCTTATTCACAATATACCGTAAATGACCGTATATAAGACGAGGTTTTCATACCCAAAACCTTAGTTAATGTTTGGGGGGCCGTCTAATACATGAGGGCAACCTGTGGACGGGGATTTACAGCAAGAATAATATGCTTACGCAACATGAGATCGCCATTTTGAAAGGCGGAAGTGACCGTTTCGAAATAACGTATATCAGATGTAGCGGATCGATTTTAATTGCGTTTTAAATGATATATAAAGGTATTTACCCAATATTATCGCTTTGTTTTGACTTTGTTCTCACTGATTCCAATTATCAGCGTTCACAGTTTTGTGTTTCGTCATTGTTTCCACTGCTTTGAGTCGTGTCTTCCCTGTTGACAGAAATACTTTCACACGTGGATCGATTTTAATTGCGTTTTAAATGATAAATAATGAAAACGCTTTGTTATTCTCGACCTGAGAAGCGTTATTGTGATAATATAGTAAATAGTTATAGTAAATACCTTTATTTATCATTTAAAACGCAATTAAAATCGATCAGCTACATCCGTAAATTTGATGTGTGGAACACGCTAAATTTGATGTTCGGCAACACGAAGAGAAGCCAGGGATCCATCATTGCACAATATTTCAATGCGAGTTGATACACTCCATTTGTTTTCGCGCCAAAAATAAGAGCTTGTCCCCGTCACTCCCGCTTTTTAAAATGACGACCTCGTATTGCGTAATGCATGTTAATTGGATGGATTAATTTGTGATAATATTGGGTAAATACCTTTATTTATCATTTAAAACGCAATTAAAATCGATCCGCTACATCCGATATACGTTATGTTTTCTTTTGATGCTTTTCAAAATTACGACCACGTGTTGCGTAATGCACGTTATAAACGGATGGATGTTCTCGATCTGCAAAGCATATTTTGTATTAATATTGGGTAAATACCTTTATTTATCATTTAAAACGCAATTAGAATCGATCCGCTACATCCGATATACGTTATGTTTTCTTTTGATGCTTTTCAAAATTACGACCACGTGTTGCGTAATGCACGTTATAAACGGATGGATGTTCTCGATCTGCAAAGCATATTTTGTATTAATATTGGGTAAATACCTTTATTTATCATTTAAAACGCAATTAGAATCGATCAGCTACGTCCGATATTAGTTATATCGAGAATATGAACATCGTATTCACGTTTTATCGTAAACACTCGTGTATAAGACCGTTAAGATCTTGTATTGTAAGCATATTTACTTTTCACTTTTAAAATGGCAACCAAGCTTCAGCTGAAGCTTGAATGGTAGCAGAGCCGATATCTTGAGAAAAACCAACTCGTCTTATATTCGAAATTGGTTTTTTTCAAGCAAAATATCCTCAATTTTGGGGGTTCGTCTTATACATGAGTCGTCCTATACACGAGTAAATACGGTAATTGACAGATATGGCAATACCTTAACGATTTCATGATAAAAATGACAGCGAAACAAGAAGACTCTTTTAACCAATATTATTATGATTATGGTCAAATTCATATCAGTCATTGCTCATGGCTGATTATCACTTCAACATCTATAATTTATGGGATGGTGTCAACGACCTGCATATAAATAAGGTATGAGATCAGATAGAGCCTGTTGCTATGTTCTGTTTTGATGAGTTCTATATTTAGTGCATAATGTTCAAGTTGCCTGACACTCTCCTCCCAAATAGATGGCTTTCAAGAAACGCTTCTCATGCCAATAACAGCTGAACTCCTGTGCTGTGTCAATAAGACACGGATATAATAGAACAATCAGATTTGTGTATTTCTGTCTTTTTATTTTTTGTTTTAGGGTTTTTACATCACTTTCAACATTATTTCAGTCATTTCGTGATGAGACCTACTTGAAGCAGATAAAGTGCTGCCTCACTGACTTGTCATGTCGGAGGTCCTTGACATGACAACCCACCCGGTCACAGATTTACAAGGACAACCGGTTAACCCTTAAGGCACGGGCCTCAGCTCATATAGGGAACTGTATCATGAATTCAATCTCGGCATCTATTTCTGTCTAAATAATAAGATATTACAGCACATTTCATTTTTAAATCTGACTTCATGTGCCCATCATGTGCCTATATGTGTTTATAGTTACAGAACAATGAAATAACAAGAAATAACAAGATGCTGATAATAACTTGTAATATCTAAATTAATACTTAATATAATCTCATATCTAAACCAAGTTAAGCTTGGACTGTTTGTGGCTTGAGGCCTGACAAATAGTTCTTCTTCTAACCCTGGCAGCATGGATGATGAGTGATGAGTGATGAGTGATGAGTGATGAGTGATGATTGATGAGTGATAGAGTTTCTTCCCTTAGGATCTGCCCAACTCCAATCAGGCTCATATTAAGATCCTCAGACAAACCTGTCCCCTTTTAAAACAAATGGCTTTAACCTTCTCTATGGTTGGCAGACAAACTGGCAGATCAGTGGAAGAATAATTTATCTTTAAATAGATTATCTATTGCTGGGTTCTGGAAGAGGCTGTCTGTGATTATTGATTTGGTTTCTGGCAAGATTCCCATCAACTCTGATTTTTACAAGTTAACACATAGCTCAGAAAACTGGTCAAAACAACAGACCCATAAATGTATATTACAACCATGACAATGATAAAGATGGTACACATTCTCACAAATCAGTTCAGGGTGGCTCCACAGAAGTATAGAAAGGATTAAGAGCAAGGACCCCCATTTCTTGTCCCAGCTTGCCTGGTTATAGTACCAATCCCCCCATTTATAAGGGTTAGAGTACCAATCCCCCATTTATAAGGAGATGTGAACCATTTGGTTTGTACTCACCAGGATGTGACTGGGGTATTAGAAGGAGATGAGAACCGTTTAGTTTGTACTCACCAGGATGTGACTGGGATATTAGACTGGGGTATGAGAACTGTTTAGTTTGTACTCACCAGGATGTGACCGGGGTATTAGGAGATGAGATCTGTTTAGTTTGTACTCACCAGGATGTGACCGGGGTATTAAGAGATGAGAACCGTTTAGTTTGTACTCACCAGGATGTGACTGGGGTATTAGAAGGAGATGAGAACCGTTTAGTTTGTACTCACCAGGATGTGACTGGGATATTAGACTGGGGTATGAGAACTGTTTAGTTTGTACTCACCAGGATGTGACCGGGGTATTAGGAGATGAGATCTGTTTAGTTTGTACTCACCAGGATGTGACCGGGGTATTAAGAGATGAGAACCGTTTAGTTTGTACTCACCAGGATGTGACTGGGGTATTAGGAGATGAGATCCGTTTAGTTTGTACTCACCAGGATGTGACTGGGGTATTAGGAGATGAGAACCGTTTAGTTTTTACTCACCAGGATGTGACTGGGGTATTAGGAGATGAGAACCGTTTAGTTTGTACTCACCAGGATGTGACTGGGGTATTAGAAGGAGATGAGAACCGTTTAGTTTGTACTCACCAGGATGTGACTGGGGTAAGTGAACCGTTTAGTTTGTACTCACCAGGATGTGACTGGGGTATTAGAAGGAGATGAGAACCGTTTAGTTTGTACTCACCAGGATGTGACTGGGATATTAGACTGGGGTATGAGAACTGTTTAGTTTGTACTCACCAGGACGTGACTGGGGTATTAGACTGGGGTATGAGAACTGTTTAGTTTGTACTCACCAGGATGGAACTGGGGTATTAGAGGGAGATGATAACCGTTTAGTTTGTACTCACCAGGATGTGACTGGGATATTAGACTGGGGTATGAGAACTGTTTAGTTTGTACTCACCAGGACGTGACTGGGGTATTAGACTGGGGTATGAGAACTGTTTAGTTTGTACTCACCAGGATGTGACTGGGGTATTAGAAGGAGATGAGAACCGTTTAGTTTGTACTCACCAGGACGTGACTGGGGTATTAGACTGGGGTATGATAACCGTTTAGTTTGTACTCACCAGGATGTGACTAGGGTATTAGAGTGAGATGAGAACCTTTCAGTTTGTACTCACCAGGATGTGACTGGGATATTAGAGTGAGATGAGAACCTTTCAGTTTGTACTCACCAGGATGTGACTGGGGTATTAGGAGATGAGAACTGTTTAGTTTTTACTCACCAGGATGTGACTAGGGTATTAGAGGGAGATGATAACCGTTTAGTTTGTACTCACCAGGATGTGACTGGGATATTAGAAGGAGATGAGAACCGTTTAGTTTGTACTCACCAAGATGTGACTGGGGTAAGTGAACCGTTTAGTTTGTACTCACCAGGATGTGACTGGGGTATTAGAAGGAGATGAGAACCGTGTTGTTTGTACTCACCAAGATGTGACTGAGGTATTAGAAGGAGATGAGAACCATTTAGTTTGTACTCACCAGGATGTGACTGGGTTATTAGAGTGAGATGAGAACCATTTAGTTTGTACTCACCAGGATGTGACTGGGGTATTAGAGGGAGATGAGAACCATTTAGTTTGTACTCATCAGGATGTGACTGGGGTATTAGAGGGGTATGGGAACCGTTTAGTTTGTAATCATCAGGATGTGACTGGGGTATTAGAAGGAGATGAGAACCGTTTAGTTTGTACTCACCAGGATGTGACTGGGGTATTAGAGGGAGATGAGAACCATTTAGTTTGTACTCATCAGGATGTGACTGGGGTATTAGAGGGGTATGGGAACCGTTTAGTTTGTACTCACCAGGATGTGACTGCCATCAGCACTCTTGCCTGTGTACAGCATAGTTGTTGGGATGAGACGGACAGAGGTCTGAAACAAAATACAAACATGTTCACACCGAGTACATTATCATGATAATCTTAATAAATAACAAAATCATAAAACATTTCTTCACGAAAATTATGCATTTTATGAAATATATTGGATTATTAGCTAATCTGGCACCAATTACCTGAGCATGACCAAATGGAGTCACGCAAAGGCAATGTGTGACTTGATTGGCCAAATTCATCATTTATATGTGACATATTAATGTTTTCTTTGGTTGAAACTGTTCTCCTATATTTTCCATTGTACAGTTATCATTTATCGGCAATATGTTTGCGATTCATATTGAGAATTTTTGGGACAATTTTATTGATCTTCTGTTTCTGGAGCCATCATCCTAAAACTTACTAACTGTTCTCTATCTGATGGTGCAACGTTATCACTGCAAAATGTACTAAGGAATTTACTAAAGATGGTATGAAGAGTTTCTGGCCAAAAACCATGCAGAATATCTCACTGAGAGTTATATACTACACCATCTAAAACTTTCAGAATAACTCATTCATGAAAGACCCAGATATACAGGTGCTGTAAGTTTATAGGCATACTCAAGCTAGATAGGTTCACCACATTACCCTCTGACAGAGTTAAATTATAATAGAAAACCTTTTTAATGAGTGGTTAAACAACATTGTTTCCAACAAAGCCTATTATTTTAAGACATGTTTCATGTTAACTTAGATCTTGACATGATCATCGTGATCATCTTTATAATATTTTCAAGCATCATGTGAATCAAACAATGAAACAAGGTGTTTCTGAATTTCTTTTATTTACACATCAGCTGGTCCCCCTCAAACAAATATGAGAGTATTGACAGCATGACATATATCACGTAGGCGTTCTTGGAAGCTTTCCTATTGCAAAGGTGGATGACCTCTGGAATCTATCCCCTCAGCTTGGCTCCATGAGCCATAAAATCCCCTCAGCAACTTGGCCCCATAATCCCCCAGTTTGGCCCCATGATCTCTAGAATCCACCCCCAGTTTGGCCCCATGATCTCTAGAATCCACCCCCAGTTTGGTGCCATGAGCTCTAGAATCCCCCAGTTTGGTCTCATGACCTCTAGAACCCCCAGCTTGTCCCCAGGGCTCTAGAATCCCCCCAGTTTGGTCTCATGACCTCTAGAACCCCTCAGCTTGTCCCCAGGGCTCTAGAATCCCCCCAGTTTGGGCTCATTGTGATACATTATGTTAATTTGACTGTAACTTGGACTGGGCAAATCAACAAATTCGCTGGGAAATTAAAGGTTCTGATCATTGAAATAAAGACTATTTTTCATTTCGCAAGGGAAATAAAGGTCATAAAGGTTTGCATGACCAGACAAATGTTCCACTCTGTGAAGAAGTGCTGAAAGCCCATAAAATGTTGCATTTGGTCTGCATGAAATATTGACATCCCTTACTGGGAAAGGACATTCAAGTAAGTTTCATTTTCAAAATATATCCTATTGCTATTTCATGGTCAAATTAATGTATACTTAATTTGGGTATGAACAGGGAATGAAAAATCAGCTTACTTCCCTTACAAAAATAAGCAAATTTTTTTTATAATTTTTGGTCAGTGATAGCCATTACATGTCTATTGCCTAAATATAGGCATTGCACAAATCTGATAATTTTGACCCAAATAAGCAACTATTCTGACCCAGTGATATATTCAAGGTTTCTAAATGGCATAAATATGGATAATAATATCAATATCAAACTGACCAGATGCCTGTTTCACATATTTATCATGTTTTTGTTATTTCACAGAACCATGAGAACTGACCACTGAACTGTCCCATCTGATTATCATTTAACCTTGAGAGTTTTTCCTGCTCTCACATTTGTCCGAAGCTCTCTTCTGTTGCTAATCATGATAGACAATTCTGACAGACATTTCTGAACCCAATTTTTACTGAATGCTAATATTCACAATGACAATGTGTTTGTGTGTAAATTGATCACAGGATGATTGATTTTGGGCATTTTAATTCAGATGCAATGTAAGGTCAAACTTCAACCATCATTGATGAACTTTACCAAAACTTGCTACAATTAAAAAAGCTTGATAGATTTATTAATTAATGTTATTTCTTATGGCCTGGTTTATGTAGGATATTCTCTAGAAGTAATTTGAAAAAAAAAATTATTCTGTTATCATGTTTCTGTAAACTTATGCGTAACAATATTGATGTTTGGCTTCAACTGTTAAGCCAAGTTTTAGTGGTAAACAAGCACCCCTGGGCAGTTGATTTTACATCAAAACACCAGCTTCACCAGCATGCTAAGCTAAACATAGAGCTTGACCTGGTTGTGTTGTTTTGAGCAGCTGCTGGTTGGAACCTGGGTAATCATAAACAAATCAAGTCAAGGGTGTCACCGAGTGCACAGGGTCTGTTTCATATTTGAAAGAACATGTTTGTTGTGTACGCCACAAAGGGCAGAATAATTGGTAAAACCTGATAAAACTCCTTAAATAACCATGACATTTTACTGAATGTTAAATCTACAATTTGACCTGTTTCCTCTATCTGGTCACGGTAAAATATTCAATATCGACCTTATGTTTTTGACAGGAAATTCAATCCTTGGTTTTAATGGTGCTGGGTGGTGGAGCACTTTTTCCAGCAGCAGGATTTGGATGTAGGTCAAATAATGTGATGGAGGAGAGTGTAGCCAGTGTACCAGCTGATCTGAGGAAGCCTACTAGCACATTGTCCACTAACACCCCACTCACCCCACACTCTACACAGTTATAATAAACATTATAGGCAGCTGATATTTCAAAATTTTATCTATTTGCCAAAACAGCTGCACAAAAACTATACATGTTTATTTAAATCCAATTTGTCCCAAGAAATTTATCTGGATATTTTTTGTGTTAGTCCAAACGCTTGTTGCTATTTTGGCCCATTGTAAATAAACTTTGTACATGAAATAAACCACAAAAACTGCAAAAAAAACTTGAAATGTATATGCCAAGATGGCTATGGCATTCTACATATGAATGTAGAGAGATGGACCAGTTGAATATTGGATGCTCTTCAAAATATTTTTTCTGCAGTGTGTTGTGCAATCTTGCGGCTGGGAATCTCAGAATATATGCTTGGACTTGCAAGGTTGAATGCGCATGCCTTTCACTTTTTTATCAGAAAATATTTATAGAACATTTTATCATGATAAACATCTGCAGGTATATCTATTAATAAACAAGATAACATCAAATATATAATATTTGACACATATTGTCTGTCATATTGGATTTTTAATATATTTTAATTAGCAAGTTCAAGCTTCCTGTTACCAATAACAGTTTTGGAAATTTTCTGGTCATATTAATTAGAATAAATTGTGCACTTGCCGGGAAATAATTTTATCTACAGGTCTGGAAGTTGGTCAGACTTGGTCTCTTGCCATTGCTTGACCAAAACATTACCAAACTATGTTTACATTTCAATAAAGTTCTCTGATGAATTCACACATGGTTCACCTGTTATCAATTACAAGATCATAGGTTGGTGTTATAGTTTGGCAGTCTCTCAGACTGACGGTCATTATGCCTCATTTTCCCTCAACCTGTCCCAGAACTCATCTAAGATGGCTCTTGGACACCAATGACCATTCTTGAGACCCTTTAGAGATAATAAGACAAGATTTACAACTTTAGCACATTCTAATCCTGGATTTCCCAACTTTAGCAAATTCCAATCCTGGATTTCCCAACTTAAGCACATTCCAATCCTGGATTTCCCCAAGATAATCTCAAGTCACAGCTACTGACTTTCCCTGTCAGAAAAGCAGGATTCTTAATCAAAAGAGCAATGAAGTCACCTACTGGGCAGCAAGCCAGTGCTTATCATTCTGAGTAGTTCTAAGGAGTGATAAATAAGCCGTCTGCTGTCCCACCCCTGGTCTCCAACATTGGGATTCATATTTTCCAGTTTCTGATTGACTCATATCTTTTAAGGTGGTGATGTCATAAATATATAATAAGCAGAATGGGCTCTTTGAAGTGGTCAGCCCCAAACATAAGGGAGGGGGTGAAGTTCAATCAGGTTGTACACGCATCGATGCAATTGACTGACAATTATACGAGCGTCCCTGGGGCACTGTGCCAGTGCAAGACAGCCAATCACCTGGTCCTGATTCAGAAGACACATCAGTTTCATTTAATCATTGAAAGAAGACTATGTGTCATTGAATGTTTCAGATCAGATTTTCAATTTTCTAGAAATAATAATAAATAATCAATGCAAATGGCAACATGTTTCTTTGTTTCAACTAATTCTCCAGGGTAATAGTAAATTTGGGTCTTTAAGCATAAATTTGAATGGAATCATTGGATTTCTGTGCATTTATTTCATAATATAAATGAAAAGAAAGAAAATAAGTAATTGAATTTCTATTTACCTTAGCAGCTGCAGAATCTATGGCACTTTGGTTGTAGAATGATGTGACTGACCTCGCCCTTTCTCCCTGGTGTTGAGGTGTGAATGAGAGATCACTTGACCTGTGTCTGACTGAAGCTAAGGACCTCATGTGGAGGCCGAGGGCACCAAGAGAACCTTTCTGCAACATGTGGACTGTTGGTACCATCCCTCTTTGAAGCGCCATGTTGGAAACTCACAGCTGATAAGTCACGCGAAACTTTTACCCGTTCTGTCCGTTTACAAAATATACAATTTTACCTAAATGTTCCCTGTGTATACATGTAAAGTTTATGATCTTTATGGTGACGATAAAGAGAATATTTCCTTATGTAGACGGGTCCAGATAGACCCATATTTTGCTCCATGTATCCTTGTCTGCTGTTGTTTATGGCCGAACCCAGGACGCACTCGACAACATTGCTCGCTACTGAAAGGTGCCTGTCAAAACTCGGGCACACTTTTCCGGCTTTATTACTCGGGGCGTAGCCAATGACTAAACCATTTAAGTTTGAGGAAGCTTTTGAGAAGGGTTTGTTACAATATATAAGGCAGGTAGCAAGAGTGAATTTGGTTTGATCAAAATATCAGTGTTTATAGAATAAAAATCATTTGTACAATTACTCATCATTTTGATAGGTACAGAAACAAAACAAAGCATGAACTCAGATCAGTTTTTAAGCCAAAAATATGAATTTTTGGTAGGTGTTGCATTTATTCTGATTTTTAATCATTGCATAGTCAATGGAATGGATTAGCTGACTGGTAGTGAAAAAAGATCATATTTTAGCCATAACAGCTTGAAATGTTTCAGTGTTGACCAATCCCTGCTATAAATTTTGTTAAATATTTATGTATTTACATGTTCACAATATCAAAATTGATTAAACAATATTGATATGGATTAAACCCCTTTTCAATTTCATGTCTTGATAAAATTACATTATTTGTAACAGTTCTAGTTTAACTTGAATGGTTTATTGTTTCTCTTCTGATCTCGTTGCTCCCAGTTTGTGTCTGGGCAAATTTATTATATTAATCCGTTGCCCAATTCATTTGTATTGCTTTACATATATATGTGTGTGCGCTTGTGTAAAATACCGTAGTAACGTGATTAAGATGATGCACAAATATAGTAAATAATAATTTTGAATTTTCTCTACATATTTGATTGGAGAATAACATTAACCTTGGCAGCTGCCTTGGTATAACTAATCACTTACATTGCAAGTTTTAGAACTAGTTATTTAAGGAAGGATCACAAATCAATTATGATGTGGGGTTGTGTGGAGGTGTATGTGTATATATGCTGAGGACATTAATTCATTTTGAAGGGCCAATCATCTGATTAACTTCTATTAGTTCTGACTGGCAAATATTGGGATTTTACCGTCCTGAATGCCTAATGGTCACATCCAGTATGCTTTCTTACTACATTTTTATCATATTTTTATGGAGTAGCAGAGATATTTATTTATGTTTTAAATGTCTCTGGGAGTAGCTGAGATACATACAAGAATCTCGTATTTTTACACCCCATGAACTCATGACATGCCAAATGTCAACCGAAGCATATGATTACAACGTTGAGACTCAATAGACTTGCATTTCAGGTCAGTCAGTGCGACGTTTAAATAACAGGGGAAATGAAGATGGCACATGAGAGCATTTTAAAAATATGATTAGAGATAAAATGTTCTCACATTCTTGCAACTTTATTCACTAAGGTTTTGCAAAACTCCTTTTATGTTATAAATTGTATTATGTTATAAATTGTTTTGCTTTATAATAGATGATACAAATGATCATAAAAAATATAAAACACATAAAAAGCTTAACGTTTATATAAACGGAAGCAAACAAAACCAAAACATATCTTACTTTAAAATACAAAATTTACCCAATAAAGAAACTATTTCGGTTACCAATTTTTGCTAGTTGAAGCATGTAGTCAACATACATTAACAAAGTATTTTGAAATTTCATATAACCCAGTCACAAATATCTTTTGAACAATTTTATCATTAGAAATCATTTTAATAGCTATTAAAAATACATTTTATTATTTGCCACTCTTATAGTTAGTCACCATAAGTCACGTTGTCTAATAATTTTTTTTTCAATAAATATTGATTGTTTTGTAGAGAAATTGAGCATTTTTTACTTCTTTTTTTTGGTTTTTTTTGTTGTTGAGCTATTCTTACACAGGTTTCCTGCAACAATGGCCTTACTGATTCATCTTTCAAACCCATTAAAAGCATTCATGAAATGAGGTTTTCAAGCACTTTTTCCTTGAATAATATAAATATTTATACCCCAAACTTTGCAATCAAATGGTATTACCCATCATGTTTCCTTTTCATAAAACTCTGTACCACTTGAAAGTAGAAAAGTCTTCGTCTAAAATCCAAATCATCCATTAGACACTTTGTCAACAAACTTTGCTTCACATCATTTATAGAAAAAGACAAAGATGGATAATGAAAACATCATGTTTTGTTTTTGAATTCCCTTTCGAAAATTGACTTTATATATCACAAAATGACTAATATTAGTTGATTCTTATGTTTGCGTTGTTTTTTTTCATAAGTGAACAAAATGAGATATAATCAGTGTAGATAAGTTGTATTTGGGTCCACATGTGATTTGTTTACATGCACTTGAATGACCTGACTGCAGCCCATTCATGAATGAATAGCGAACATAGTCTATTTCATGGAAAAATCCTTTGACATTGCTCATTTCAAAAGTTACCAAATGAGTAAATGATCTTGTATATATTTCTCTTGGCAAACCCTTGTACATCGCATTTATTGACTTTAAACAAGCTTTTGATTCTGTCAACAGAACACTCCTGTTCTATAAATTGATTAAATCTGGCTACCATGGTAAACTTATCACACTGCTAAAAGACATGTATTCTAAAACCAAATCAAGGGTTAAAGTCAAGAACCTTTTGTCAGATTTTCTAATTGATACACATGGTGTAAATCAAGGCAGAGTCTAAAGTCCATTTCTTTTTAAATCTTTTTTAGCAGATTTCAAAAAGTATCTAAATGCTAAGTGTGGTATTAGAATGTCATCTAGTGACATATTAACCCATATTCCCTGGGCTGATGACTTGATTTTACTAGCAGAGTCCACTGAGGAACTCCAGACCTTATTTGATAATGTGCTTGATTATTGTAAAAGATGGCAGCTGTTGGTTAACCTGTCCAAAACTAAGATAATGATTATCAATAGTAAAAAACAAAATACTCATATTTTCCTTTATGATAGTGTACCCCTAGAGATTGTACATAAATACAAGTACCTTGGAGTAATTTTTTCTGATAGTTCTCATCATTTCCAAGATCACTTTAACCTACACAGAGACAGTAGCAAACAGAGCCATATTTTCTGTACAAGGTTACTTGTATTCACTGAACCAAACTCCTCCTCCAATCTCTATGAAACTATTTGACTCACTAGTTACTCCTATTATTGAATATGGCTCTGGGATATGGTCTATGTGTAGAGAAATGGCAATCTGAGATTTTTGCCTTTCCTAAACTAAGAACTTATGTCATGTTTAAATCCACATTTGAGACTGAGCAGTACTTATATGTATTTAATAAACGTCACAGACAAGCCCTATCTAGATTCAGAATGAGTGCTCACTCACTTGAGATTGAAAAAGGCTGCTGGCGAAGAAAGCTCATTAATGGTAAATTCTGTAACTCTAAAATTCCGGAAAATGAGAGACTATGTATATTTTGTAAAGAGTCTGAAATTGAATCTGAGTGCCATGTGTTAATGTCATGCAGTAACTACACTGAATCTCGCACCTATTTATTTCATACTGCCAGATTGGCAATCGATAATTTTGAGAGTCTAGATCAAGAATCTAAATTTATTGCCATAGTACAGTCTCAAGACACTAGTCTTATTCAACAACTTGCAAAATGTATATACTATATTTTTAAGAAAAGATCAGATGATGTTAATGCTGACCAAAATAGAATATCTGTGAATCACGAAGATAATTAGATAATAGGACTCTGTATCTGTATTGATATGTATGGTCAATAAAAGTATTATTATTATTATTATTATTATTATTATTATTATTATTATTATTATTATTATTATTATTATTATTATTATTATTATTATTATTATTATTATTATTATTATTATTATTATTATTATTATTATTATTATTATTATTATTATTATTATTATATACAAAAGTCCGTTTAAGTGCACATTTTGAAACAGGTCAAACAAATCGAAAAAGATTAATAAAATGAGAATAATACTTTCATTTTATGTAATCTTTATGTCACATTTATGCTGTTGATGGACACAAACTGGCAAAATAACCTGAATCAATTAACGCATTTAAAAAAACATACACATGGCTCACATGCACTCCACATGCCATGATGCTAACAAAAGAAACCTCATGAAAGTGCACAGCTCTACTAAATATATATATATAATGTCAATAAAGGAAGCAGAATTAGAAATATACAAAACTTTTTACTAATAAAGTAGTAACCATTAAAATAAAGGTATATAGTCAAGTAATAATATAGCTGATAGTTATGCATCTTATCAACATATATTCAGTTCAACTGATGACATCACAGTGATCAATTGTCGACATCTCTGGTGAGTCACTAAATTTATTACTAAATTTATCACCAGCCTCTTCAGATTCTAATATATAAAATGTTTGTTTGATCATCAAGCGTATATATTTTCCTCTTCTTTATGTATTTGTGTGTAAGCATACCCCAAACCTCTGTAAAATTGCCCATGACCTCTGTGAATGCTTTAATTGAAGACTTTGGGTTTTGGAATCATTATAGTTCCAGGCTGGAGTGAGAAGGTTGCACCGACCGTGCCAGTGGGGCTAGTGGTGTGCAATAATAAAGGGAAGTTTTCAAACAAGTTTTTATTGCACCACACCTTGTGATGCAGCAGCATGAATTAAGTGGTCTGAACTTCACAGTGCACTGTCACAAATAGCACTACTTGTACTGATTTAGTAAGAAGCTATTTTTACCATTAACGACTGAAAAAAGATCATATTTGTGGAAGGCAAGGATGCCATGCAGCAGCTGGCTGACATACTGACCTACTTTCTATCACGGGTGCTAAAAATAACCTCTGATTAAGCAATACTGATTATTTGGCACCCTGCAAATACACTGTAAGCTGCCAAGCAACATTTCAGTGACCCACTTCCAAACCTACAAAAAACCCAAAAAAAAAACGCCTTTTGAGTAAGATTGCATAATCAGCTGCTGCTAGTTTAGGAAGGTAAGCTGTGCACTTTGTGAAGGCCTTATCTGAATTTATTCAGAGATTTTATCTAAAGTTAGACAAATCAATTTATCGCTATGAAAGGTTTCATGAAATCAATTGACATTCTCATTTAATCCTGGCTACAAACTGCACCTTGAGTGCAACTCAACCACCCTGGGTATGCCCGCCAAGGTCACTGCCATGAATGATAACCCCATACCATCAATCCAGAAGCCCAGATATAGGAGGTGTCACCACACTCTGGCACCAGAGACTGGACAATAGCATTAAACATCAGGATGATGGCAATACCAGAAGAGGAGTGTGCCCATAAACAATAGCCCAAAGAAGGATATTTGCCTTGTCCGCCCAAAGAAGGATATTTGCCTTGTCCGCCCAAAGAAGGATATTTGCCTTGTCCGCCCAAAGAAGGATATTTGCCAAAGAAGGATATTTGCCAAAGAAGGATATTTTAAATGTTACATGCCCTCATTTACGAAGAGGACATCAACATGCTAAATGAGGTCATCACCAAGTACATTCCTACATATATTATTTTGACTGCACACATGAACTGTGACTTATTTGGAAGAATTGTTTGTTTGGGGTTTTACATCACTTTCAACATTATTTCAGTTATTTCGTGATGAGACCTACTTGTAGCAGATATAGTGCTGCCTCACTGAATTGTCATGTCGCAGGTCCTTGACATGACAACCCACCCGGTCACAGATTTACAAGGACAACGGGTTAACCCTTTGGCACAGGCCTCAGCTCATGTGGGAAATTGTATCATGAGTTCAATCCCGGCACGGCCGGGGTTCGAACCCACGACCTTTGGATCACCACAGAGGAACTGGTGCTAATAAGCTGGCGTCCTAACCAACTGCGCCACGGCCCGTGGCCTCTTATTTGGAAGAAAAAACAGGAAATTATTCCCTGAGCTCATCAACAGCACACTGGTCACTGACTGGTTGTATGTTCTATTAGATGATATCCTACCAACCTTAAGACTAAAAGATGGCTCAACCAGATCTCATTCAGATTTCTTCACCTCCAACAAAATTGACTTTACAGCCTCAGCCCCTTTGGTAGAGAAAGTCCCAGAGAACACCTCCTGTCACATGCCAGTCACTTTCCATATCACCATAGGCAGAACACACAGATACACACACTCACAAAAGAAGCAATAACACACAAACCATGAAACCCCCCAGAGTCAACTGGAGTGAAGTCAAATAGACACTTGCATCTGACACGTTAAAAATCACTTTCAAACCTTAACTTGGCACTGGTCCCACCTATACATGGGGTTGAGATGCTGGATACATCCCAATCATAGTTTGTCAATGGTCAAAAGCTAGATGTCCCAGACAAAGCAGCCAAAGAAGGGGCGAATACTATGGCATACTTGTAGCCTTCTCACATATCAGCTATCACAGCACATACCTAGCCAAGAAGACCATTGACAGCATTCAACAACAGTGGAAGCTAGCATCTCTATGCAAATCAAATGCTGTTATATGCTGATGATATCATACTTCTAGCAAACACCCATCCAACAAATGTTGGATATAGCTCACAGGTATGATAACAAGATTAGACACTCAAGTAGGCAGCAGACAGACAGCTATCTGCCAAACCTTTATCTGATATTACATTTTCTGAAAAAAAAGTTGTAGGTATCATGTTATGAATCAAGTGGCACTAATTGTGGATTCCACACATTGCTCTGATGGGCATCTGACCAGTATCACACATATAGCAGATACATTGGCACAACTCTCTCCAAAGGCTGTTCTTGAAGCTATTAGGGATTTGGACCTCTGTACTTAGCATTCCAAAATTAAGCAAAATTAATCCTCTTTTTTCAAACCCATTTAAGAACTGTTTTGCGAATATCTATACCTGAAAAAGTTGTTTCAGACAAGTTTGTCTAAAGTCTTCACTTTAATTTAGATGTATTTTTGTTCATTTGTCTGGGGTTTAAGGTCAATTGCAATATTAATTTCAATATCAATACTTGTACCAAATAGTGTTGCCACACCAAATTGCCATGTTGCAGGTCCCAGGAATGACATCCTACCCAGTCAAAAGGTTTACAAGGACAACAGGTTAACCATTTAGGCACGGGTCTCAGCTAATATGCAAAATTGGAACATGAATGAATAGCCATGAATTGAACCTCAAGATAGAGATGCACAAAATATGGCAGAGGCGTAACTTTTGGCAAATACGAATTCATTTACAGTACAACCTCTATATGCCTACTTTGCAAAGGAAAGAGTAGGGTATAATTATCGTAATTAATTCTCCATTTATCAGTTGCATGTCAAAAGGTATAATAGGAAAAAAATAAGTTTGGAAATTAAATTGGATTCTGAATTGATCACAAGTCTTTACTTGCATTTGTCATTCCATGTGATTATACTGTAATGTTAACCTATTTGGAAAATGTTCCTGAAATGCAGTGATATATAAAGCAAAAATATGAGGGATACATATTAAACATACAATGTAGGACACAATTGGAGCAAGAAAAAGTATGACAAGAATAATGATGTTAAACATTATTTTCTTTATTATCTGTTTGTTACAAATCTTGTTGGACTTGTCCAGATGTCACAAAAAGCGACAGTGTTTATATAGTGTTTATCATCTGCAGTTTGTTTAACTAGGAACTCATCAAGATGTCAAGGTTCACGTTGAGCTTTGGTGCACTAAAACCTGAGTGGGCCAGTTGAAAATAACAAATAGAGCCGTACTTTAGATGGCATCACCTGTTAACTGTGAGGGCCTGGCATTTCTTATTAACAATCAAATTCAAGAAAATTAAATAAAAATGGTCTAGTCATTTTCTCACTGTTGGGAACCAGACATTCAACCTTGAGTAAAGTGCTTATCAATTTACAAAGCATGAAGACATTATAATTATACCTTTAAAGAAATATAGCTTATCAATGTGTCCCAGTTTGATAATTTGCATAATGTTCGCCTAGATTTAGCTCATATTTTTACCATCACATTTGTGATATCCAATTTATCAATTTCATAAATCTTGACCTTTGAAAGTTTATAATGATGACATATTTACTTTTCAAAACAAAAACCCTTCGTAACGGGTTTAGACAAGTCAAGCACTTATTGTTTATGGTAAAATATGTTTACCATGCTTTTTCATGAACACAGTTTGTGGTGATAGAAATGTCCTTGCCACAGTATTCTTCTCAAAGCTCAGATCCATTTTGCAAACTACAACCATTTCATCAATACACAAGAAATAATTGAATGTAAATTTAATTCAACAGAAAAAAACCCCTGAACACAGGAACAGATGCATGACAAACATAACTTGCTTTGCATGAAAAGTAGTCTTGCCATTTAAAAATCCAGCCTTACTGGATACAGCTAGCAAGACTGAGTAGACCATGGCTGTGTATAGCTTGGCTGTGTATAGCTTGCATGACTGCTGTATTGGCCTGATGTGGTCTGGCTGGCTATAGATATTAAGACTTGTATTAGCCTGGCTGGGTATAGCTACCAAGATTTGCATTAGCCCTGTGTGGCCTGGTTGGGTACAGCTATCAAGACTTGTATTAGCCTGGCTGTGTATAGATATAAAGATTTGTATTAGCCTGGTTGGGTTTAGCTACCAAGACTGCTGTATTAGCCTGGTACAGGCCTTTGGTTTGTACAGCATTCGTATATCCTACAATGCAGACCAAAAAGTTAAAGTTTTTACTCACAGTAAAAGAAAACAATCAATACAAATATGGCTAGCTAAATGTAATGAATTAAAAAAAAAAACTTTATGAAATTTACAATTAGAATATGCCCAATATCTAAATTTAATCACTAATTTGTGTGCTACTTTTTTATCAGCATAATCAAATGAGAAGATTCACAATATACAATTCTGCATGGTTATGCATCTTCCAGACATACTAAACCATCTAACCAATTGTGAAATAAAGTTATTCATTTACCGGTATGTTATTTTCAAGTGTGAGGTAACAAAATAAACATATTTTGCTTGAAGATAATGCGCAAAAATATCAGCTCATTCTGTCACATAGAAGACATCATGTGACCAAAAATTGAAATAAAAATAACATAATTCAGATTACCCTTTGAAATGTCAGTGCCTTTTTATAAAGGTATCATGTAAAACTCTCATTATTTCCAAACTATCTGGTAAATCCAAATAATACCTTGAAAATAAAAAAATATATATTCTATACTTCCATTATTCAGAAGAAAAAAAGAGTTCCTGCTCCTACTTTGATTCAATTAGAAATTCCACCCTAGACATCGCAAAGGTTGAGATATGACCCAATGCCTTCATATCATCGCAAATTTGCCGCGCCGTAGTTGACCTCAATCAAGCCTTCCTCTCTCATCACATATTTCCTGTGTTTGCAGTCATGGATGAAGTCTGTGCAGTTTTCATAGGAGATATTGGGGCAGGAGAGCAGCAAGATGCGACCCAGGTTGGTGAAACTCAGCATATACCTGAAGCAGTGTGGGGTGAGGCGGTGACATCCTGTCAGGTCAAGGTCATGTAGCGTGTGGCGTGTTGGACAATCGTCAGAAGCAAGGATAGCAATGGCTGTGTCCGTCAGGTGTGTGCAGTAGCTGAGGTCCAGCCTGGAAAGGTGAGGCAAGTAGCTAACCATGGTCTCCATGGCAACATCAGTGATGTCACTTCCTGCTAATAGCAGAGTCTGGAGTCGATGAAGGCGGCTGACTGAATCATCCACACCGGGGCGGTGATCCGTGGGTGGGCCGACTATATCCTTGATGGCATTGTCCCTGATGCCTTGCACCCAGTTTAAGTTCAGAGATAGAAGCAAGGGGCATGATGAGGAGCAAAGAGCACATATTGCAGCCCAGGCATTGCCACTGACGGACAGATGCTTTAACTGAGGGAGGCGGTTGATAAGCCAGTCCAGCTGGATGCGACTGACGTTGGTGAAGCTGAGGTCGAGTTTGGTTGGTTGTCTACGTACTATCCCAACCAAGTGGTCCCTGGTGATATGCTTGCGGCCGAGATTCATGTTCACCCACAGCCTACGGTCCATTGTCCATCTGTTCCATGTCCGACACACTCTCATGCATGAACACAGGTCCTGTGGAGGCAGATAGAGGAACACCTGCATCCAGATTGACTGGTCCAGGACGTGGTTCCTGCTTGTCTCTGTTTGAACATACTTTGGGGGTGCCGGGATAGGCGCTGGCCTCACCACATACTTCTGCAGGACGATTTTCACATCCTTCAGAGGAACCAATCCTTTGTAGAACTCGTATTCTCTGCGTCTAGTTTCTGCATCCACATCACCGTAAGCCCCTCCGTCGTCCGGCTCCTCCTTGATCTTAGCCCCCAGATCGGCACTTTCGAAGGAGACCTCCATCGAACCTGCGTCGTCAGCATTCTGACTTGTTCCTGGCCTTGGAGATTCTCCTTCACTCTGTGGGAAATTAAAAACTCTTCTTGTAACCATAACAATAATCTAACTTTTTAGAATCAGTACATTTCAGATGGGCTAATTTGCAAATATGATGTTGATCAGAATGATTGAATTGCAATCTGAGATTTTTGCATGTAGAAATAAAGTTAGATTTGTAGAACATTAAAAACAAACAGACTTGTTATTGTGTTTATTAATTTTTATTTTCTGAAATTACAAAAAACATCAATACAGAAATTTTGCATGCCAATTTTGTATGCATTTTTAACCAACAGAAAAAAATTATTTACATTTTAAATTTAAATAATAATTATGATTTCATGACTACATAACTGCAACAATGCCCATTTTATCTTTTTTTTGTAATTCCATCAATTTGATTGTCCAGTGAGAAATATCTGTTTGTTTTTTGTTTCATAAGCTTTTGGGATGTATATCTGCAGTGACTACTTCTCTCTTAGTATTTATCTTGGAAGACCCATCCCCTCCAAAGTGAACATTATATGGTTCTGTCACACAGTAAGATAACGTGTGGAGTGAGTAGCAAGTGCTAAAATATTAATGCTGTGTGCAAAAAAACACCAAAACATTGGAGAAAATGCCAACGGGATGGATGCTTTCTTGTTTGAGCAAGAGAGATATTTTGTCTTGGTCTGGTTCTAATGTGGTGCTAACATAATTAACGCAGTTGAGATGTTACACAGAAGTTTGTGTTAAACAAAGTCAGAACAAGCTGACCGAGTCTATGAATTCACCACTGCATTTTTTAAGAAAACCATGGCAAATTTATGACTTCACTTCCTTGACCACAGCCATCAGGTTGGAAAAAACATATCGAATTTTCAACAACAACCCCGGAAAGTACTAGAAATGAGCTGGGAACAACCTGAACGCATGAGTAAGGAGGCCAACATATTAGTACTGAGGTGACAACGTTTGGCCAAAACATTGGAAAATTTTAAACATCCCAAAATCTTTTTTGGCAGTCTAATATAGCACAACTTTCCTCTAACGAAGCCAGAACATTAATTAATGAGCTTAATATTTGGTCAAAATTGCAAACTCGTTCCCCAAACGTTGGCAAAAACATCATTGTGTGACAACCCCCAGGCATTAGGCATCTTGATCTTGCCATATTCATGGTTTTTTTAAAGTTTTAAGAAGAAATAATGTGCCACACTTTAAATTGAAATTTTTATCAATAAGTGCCAAATATGAGAGACTAGAAAATAAATTTGGTGGAAACCATATATTATATACATACATGATCTTTAAGATCAAGAATACAATACATACATTATAACGAAGCTAAGTATGTTCTTTGTGATATGTACATTTTGTCCAAATCGACATCATTGGCACATCTCTATGTAATATAAAGATGGTTGATGGAGGGCAAACACTATATAATGAATCCCTGAATTTATTCATGTTTAAAAAAGGATTTTAACAATAAATTATCTTCTTATATTCAATCTACTAACTTCTTGAGTATTTGTCAGCAATATTTTCCATCTTGTGCTTAATTATGAATTTGAGTTTACCCTACTGTCCACGGCACAGAACATGTATTAGTATTTATGTACAATGTGATTACAACATCACTCATGAAATTCCCATTGAGTACCATACCCATATTATGGAAAAAAATGAAATCATACTAAAACAACCACCATCATGATACAGAACAAACCTGCCTACAGTGACGTGTATCTTAGCAACTTCATCTAACCACAACTAAACAATCTAAATAATATTAAATAATTACCACAACACTTAATTACCTACTAAAAATAAATTATGAGGTATGTAATGAATTGCTATTATTGCCATATTTAATCTCTTTTCAAATCTATTTTGGATACCACTTTTTAAATGTTAAATGCCCAACTCAATACGTATTCTTCAATACCTGAATCTATGACTTCTTCAATTCAGGATTTGCAAATTAGCTCATCAGCATTACAATTGACACCATTATTGTGTTGCATTTATTTGATGATGTACCTGCTTGCTCATAACTTATGGTGGCATATAAGAAAACAAATGTTTAAGAGCAAGCATTGAAGCGACCTTTCTGTAAACACTGTTGTAAACCTGCACCTTAATGTATATGCTTTAGACAGTTTGCATATATGGCATACCTTGGGTGCACATTAAAAGGCAATCATGATCATTACTATGAAACCCTGGTGGAGGTCTATATAAAAGTCAATAATTTAAAAATCTGTAACACCAAACTGTTCATTTTAACACAAAACTGAACTGTCCATCACTTAGGTATAAGAACCTCTACCATGGTATAATTATATACAATATGCCATATATATATTAGTGATATGTAATGACCTGCACCATCCTGAATGTTCTCTCGAGAGAGTTATGTATCACTCGAGAGGTCCATCTGGGATGATACACACCACATACATGTACGGACTAGTATCACCGTAGATAACGGCTTGGCATTACTACCTCTCGTCCTGAGCGGGAGATACGAGTAGGAGACACAATCCCTGTGTTCTTTGAGGGTGACATCCGTCCTTTGTTTGGGGAGACGCTTCTGTTCGGCACCTTATTGGGAGAACTACTCCGCCCTCTACCACGACCCACACTCCGAGTGGGAGAATCTTCTCTACGCATCTAGAAAAAGTGCACAACAATACTGTTACTCCATATTCAATATTCTTCATTTAATTATAAACTCCAAATGCTTAATCTTTTTACAACACTGATATAAATCAATATTTTTATTGCACTAATATAAAGTTGTTTTTTTGTAAGTCACAATACTGTATATTTATTTTGTTTACCTTCTTACGTGGTCTTTGTTCACCTTCGTTACTGTCATCTTTAGCTTTTCTACCTCGCCCACGTCCTGTCCCCTTTGTTGGAGGCGTGTCTCGTCCCTGTACAGGTGGTGTGTTCCTTCCTCGTGTGAGTGGTGATTCTTTACCCCAGGAAGCAAGCAGTTCCTTCTCCTTCACAGGAATATTTTCTATTCCCCGTGTGGGAGGTGTCTCTCTTCCTCGGACAGGAGGTGTGTCTCTACCTCGGGCAGGGGGCGTCTCTCTTCCGCGTGTAGGTGGGATTTCTCTTTCTCTTGTGGGTGGTGTTTCTCTTCCTCGAGTGGGGGGCGTCTGCCTTCCTCTGGTTGGAGGTGTCTCTCTTCCCCGAGTCGGGGGAGTTTCTTGAGATGGAGGTGTTTCTCTTCCCCGGACTGGAGGTGTCTCTCTACCCCGATTTGAAGGAGTTTCTTTCACTCTATCCATTGCAGATCTTTGAATAGCATCTCCATCTTTCACATCTGTCGGGCTACTGCCATCTTGTGTTAATTTTTCTGATTTTGTGCTTGATGGAGTATCACGTCCTGAGATTTTGGTGTCCCCTTCACTCTCTTTCAGCTCAGCTGCTGAAACCTCACTGCTGGTTGATGATGCTCGACTGTCTGATCGTACTGCACAAGTCTTAATAACTCTGGGCTGCAAAAAGAAGTGTCACCCAACCATAACCAAATGAAACATTTTGAATGTTAAAAAGCAACATATTAAGCTACATGGCTTATTGAGTAAAATAGTAATATAAAGCTTGCTCTTAGAATTTACATCATAATAAATTGATTATTTGTTGTAAAACATCAATAAAGGTTCCACTCACCCTGATAAGTCCATGTTTACCACCAACAGAACATTTAGGGCATTCCCAACTATTTGGTAGATCTTCATTCACAGTGCCCTCTGTTGTCAGATTTGTATTTTTTTCATGGAGACATTTGGGGTGAACAATTTCCCAGCATATACCGCATTCCATTAGGAGTACAGAGATATCTTCTTCATTATCTGGTTCACCTATGTCACATTGCTCGCAAAGGATGCAAAGAGCTGAAGTGGGCAGCACAGGCTGGAAACATTGCATATATTTATGTGGATGTTTTTCATCAATCTTTGAAAGAAGCTTGTTTTTTCTTTCACAGAACCTACATAGCATCTTAACACTTTCAAGTTTATATACTTCTAGGTTCATTTAAACAAGTATTGAAGATTGATTGAAATTTCATCCAAAATCAAATTTGTTAGATTAAAACAAGTGAAAAATTACCATAAAAACAAATCAAGATACCCTTGGCATTGAATTTTATTGTCCCCATAAACGGTAACCCCTCCCCAAAATCATTTTAAATCATTTTATAAAATCATGTCTGAAGTGAAAATATCAAATAAAATACAAACCCTGAGACACTGTCTGGCGATACATGACTGTTTCATCTTTCCTGGGCCCCCATATTTCCTCATGTCTATACAGAAGCCACACTGTCTGCAGTCATGACGAGTGCATGGCTCGCAGTTTTTACACCGCACCCGTCGTCTTCTGTTCCCACTCGCCTCTTTGCCTGGGCCATACTTCTGTTTACTGCCTTTTGGTGCACGTGGAAAATGTGAGGTATATGTTCTGACTTTCTTAATCTGTAATTATAAAAAAGCAATGCTAGGCTTTAAAGATGTTAAGATATTTGTGTAAAACTTGCATCATCATTATGTGAAAGTGGTAACACATATTGTTCAGGTTGCATCAAACAAATATAAACTTTGTGAAAATATATAAAATCCTTAAAATACAATTTAAACTTGTTCTCCTCTTCACTGACCTTTTTAGTTGGCCATTTCAGGATCTGGTCTCCAGTGCAAGCACTTTTGTGATCATCAGAGCTATGCTCCAGCAACATTTTCTACAAAACATCAGTTCTATTCATAATAAAGAGTCCGTAATTAACCATGAGGCCAGAAAATAAGTATTGTTTCCCTTTAATGTTTTAATATGAAAAAAATGTATCAAAAGGGAGGTGCGGTATCATTTTATACCTCAGTATTTATGAGATGGGCTCGTACATTTTTTTTAGTTACAATTACTTATTTTCAATAATTCTAGGGTTGGCCTACCAATTGATCAACTTTAAATCAAGCCATTTCAATAAATAATAAAAGACTTATTACAATACCCCTCTGATCAGCTATTTATATTGTGCAGATATTTAAAGATATTAATTGATAAATCAACCCATTCCCCTACCCTTGCATCCTCAAGCAGTCCATCGGAATCTGGAATATCTCTGGGAATGTTCTTTTTTGTGGGAGGTAGGTTTACTAGAAAATCTACAATCATGGATAATCCTTGCAACTCAAAGGATGTTAAGTGGACTGAGGGCTTCTTGGTGGCACCTTCTATGAGTCCTTTATGTTCAGGAGCTAAGAGACAATTCTCTAGTTTCACACTGACTGGCTTGATGAGATCTGACTGGTTGAAGTAAGTCTTAATTTTGGGATCTGACTGGCCGCTCCTGTTTGGTGCAGCGCTGGGGACCTTTGAAGCAGAAGTCTTGGGAGACTTGGGTTCTGAGAGAACTGTTTTTGGTGACCTTGGAGCCGAGTTCTCATCCCCTGAAGGTGGCTTACGACCCTTAGGGGACCCAGGACGCTGCGAGTGTGGAGACTGCGGAGATTTCGGATGGAATGGTCGAGCACTGCAAACATAACTGTGCTCCTCCATCACTGGGCTCCTACAACATGATAAATAATTATTGCTTTTATAGTTTATCATATCCAACAGGCATGACAGAAATTCACCAAGGCACAGTATTTAAACCTGTAAATATATTTCTTACATCAATATATTATTACAAAGCAGGAATTGAGAATCTACCTTGGTGGTGAATCATCTTGGCTGGTGTTTGAGCTTTTCCGTCTTCCACGTCGACTGACGGGCACCTCATCTTCACCAGAATCTGCTGGTGATGCTGTTTCTGCTTTTAGTTGAGCTAAAATGTCTTTTTCGTCCTCTTTTTCATCTTTAATTTCCTCCTCTGATCTCACCCTATGATGTCTTCCTGTTAGAGTACCAACATATCTCTCCAACACGTACCATAACATCTCGGTCAAGAATGGATATCGAAACTTCTGAGGAACCTGTGAAAACGCAGAAATTAAAATGCTAACAAATTTCTTTTGTTTGAATCAACTTGTTGATAATTTTTTTTTCTAGTTATGCAAAATACAATATGGGAAATTGTAAATAATAAACAAACCCTGGTGCGCTCTTCAATTTCATGTGTACGAAATTGCATGGGTATATTGTAAGAATGCAGGAAATTTCCTCCAAAAACTAGTGAGTCAACAGGAGTGTAAACACCATGAATCCAACCTGAAAATGCAAAATTTAATTAAAGTCAGGATGAAATTAAGCTTTTATTGATATGTGTAACTTATATTAACTTATGAATCTCCAAACACTTCATTTCTAACCTGTGGGTATGAAAAAGGTCCAGCCTTGTTCCAGTTCTATTCTCTGGCATTTTTCAGCCTGATCAGCAAAAAATATGTCCCCTTGTTTTCCTGATAATGTCCAGTTTACATACAACTCTATATTTTTTTCTGTTGGGGGTATCAACCAGAATATCTGAAAGAAAAAGGTTAAAGAAAAGATATATAAAATGTTTTTTATAGAAAACAAATATAACTTGTTACAAACAAAGCATTAAATCATTATCTCTATATAATAAAACTTGCAAGGTTCAAAACAAGTGCACTGTGAACACAACAGAAAGTCAATGGAAAATACTTTATTCATTTCTCATCCCATTCAAAGAGATAGAACTTTAGAAATGGTTATTAAATCATTTTTTGTTGCTTTACCTTTTTACCATGAAGGATGTGGTACCATACTGATGTACCCCCCATGTCTATGTGGAAGTCTGTGTAGCAACCTTTCACACTCATCAGGCAATATCTGAAATATTCAAATATTCACACTATATTGGTGATGTCTTTACCTTCCAGTGGTATCTCCTATCATGGCTAACATTCTTAACTGTCACAAAAGGCACAGTGACAGACGTGGTTATGCTAGTTTAGGCCTGGAATTTTTTTGTTTGTTTCTCACCAAATTTTGTTTGAAAAAATAGGGGAGGGAAGATGATTATTTTCTTATTCTTTGGAACCTCAAGTCAGGATCTTATGCTCTTTTAATGTTGGCTAACTTATGTTTTCTACTAAAATGTCATGTGTAAGCAACTAAACCCAGAATTTTTTTTCTTTGTTTTTGTTTTTTATATTTATTTTTTAATCTAAAACTTAAAAACAAACAATGTCCTAAGCCTTAATTTGGTACACAATTTTAGAACAGGAGATTCCCAATTTACTTACTTTTGAACTTTGGGGTATTTCATTTTGGAAATGATATTTGTTGCTTCTGTGTGGCACTCTTTGAGGTAGCGGGGCCAAACTGTATCTACCCAGTCTAATTGACGTACCACCTGAAATCACATCAGATATAGCAATGATTTTCAATAACATATTCAATATTAATCAAATACAAATCAAATAAAAAATGTTGGACATCTAAGACATGATCTAAGACATGATTTATTTCACAAATAAACTTATCCTTTTTTCAGAGCTATGAACAGACTTGTCTGGTATCAGCACTATATAAATTTTATTATTATTATTTTTATTATTATTACCTCTGGTTGTTCTACATAGTTTTCCAGTCGAGTGTGTGAGAATTCCAGGCTGATGACATTAAGCAGGCGATCCCTGTTAGGGTTCTCATAATACTTGACCCATTCCTTCATACTCAGCTCCAGGCCTTTCTGTGTCTTGACATCCATCACATCCAACTGACGTCTACTGCCTGCGTGAGAGTTAAACATTATCTTATAAATACTGGG
Organism: Amphiduros pacificus; assembly: GCA_949316495.1. NCBI lineage: Eukaryota > Metazoa > Annelida > Polychaeta > Phyllodocida > Hesionidae > Amphiduros > Amphiduros pacificus. Next base: position 39,394,263 of record OX439001.1, on the reverse strand, counting down.
AATCAAACTAAGAAATTTTAGTTCAGAATTTTTTCCCAATATGACTGCTTTTAAAACAGATATGTGCTTCATAATTGAGGGAAATGAATGTAATTTTGTTTGAATAGAATTAAGTATTATCTAGAACTTATTTAAAATGCATATTTTTTATTGACTGCATTCTAGACATAAAGCTATTGACTTTTTAAAACAAGATAAAGTAGCAAAGTGTGTATGTTGTCCTATCATGATGGCAAAGTCAAACCACCACCAAACTAATAAAATACTTTCAAAAAAAAGTTTCATAAATCGACTCACCTACACACTGTTTCACATCACTAACTTTGAAGTTTTCACTTGGCATCCTAAAATTAAAATAAAACCATATATGAGTAAGCTTCAGCAGTAGACGTACATGAGTATGGAGGACCAGAGCTTATAGGACTCTCACGAAACCCTTTCCTGGTTGTAAAATTTAAAAAAATAAAAAATAAAAAAATTAAAAAATCCCCAAAACATTTTAAAAGTTGTATATTCAATATGAATAATTTAGTGATTAATTTACATTTTTGAGTACAATTCCATTGTTTCATAAAACGTTATTAAGTTTGGTATTTTAATTTGAAAGATATTTGCATACCGCATGCCAAGTCCGCTCTTATCCTTCACCACAATAGGGCATGAAAACCCTTTCTCCTGAAAATACTTCACGTTTACATCTACAATGAAAAGAAATAAAAATCAATATTTATAATAGAAGAGTCAGATATGTTTATCTAATCAAAAATATTAATACTCTTCAGATAAGATTTTTGTTAACTCACTTATTTTTTTTTTCCTTCAAGCAAATATAATTTTAGAGGAAAAAGTGATCAGTGTTTTAATGGTATCATAATACTAGTTAACAAGATATTTAAATAACATGAATTTGGATTCACATTTCAAGACTATATGCAAACATTACCTGTCCCTTTCAGTTCCTTTACAAATTGGTCATTGTATTTGTCAGTTGTTAGTTTCTCCTCCAGGCTGAAGTTTCTCTTTCCCTCTATTTCATCTTCATCTATGTCCATTTCAGAGTATAACTTGCGCTCCTTATGTCGCTAATTACACGAAACGAAAATAAGAAAGGTATAAGTTTGGGAAAATATGATGGGTAAGTCTTAATTTAAAAGCTAATATGGAAAATAAATTTTCCCTCATTTATTTTTAGGAATATCAAAGATTATGCCACATTTATAATGATATTGTATATCTAAAAAAGAAAAGAAAAAATTTCTGCCTATTTTAAATGTTTTCTGACAGAATTAAGCAGTTTTGTCTGCTGATCTAAACCTGTGTGAATGAATAGTTTGTCTTGTGTTTGTGTATAAACAAGTATTTATTGCGCAATTCATAACTTTGCCTGCCTGGTGAGAATAACAAAATAACAACTTTCTGGTCCTCGGCTTTTTTAAGACCTTTTTAAGATATAGTTCTTTCAATGCCATTCATTGAATCAAAATTAACTCAATAATGACGTCATTATATTTAAAGAGGTTCATACTTAATTAGCCTCAAAATAAACATGTGCATAATGTGCAAAAAAGTTTTAAGTTTTTCTCTTATACTAAAAAAGGTAATTTCAAAGTAATTTGCAATTAATTTGATGCAAATTCGTCAAAATCTTCCATAAATTATCGACATATTTGATTTTTAACCTTAAATGATTAATACTATAAAACATTGTTACAGAACTGAATTTATTTATAAATATGAAATCAATGGTTAATTTAAAATCAAATATTTTCTAAGCAAAAGTGAGTTTACCTTCATTCTAATATAGTTTTTTTCTTACAATTTCTTGTCTTTTCCGAAAACAATGCAATGACAAAATATTTGCATAAAGTTGTACAACTGATAACTATCAAAAAGTTAACCATGTAAAGTCAGAAGTTTAGATCAGTATTCAAAATGTAAGCTTGCCCAATGGCCCTAAGCAAGCCACTCTTTGCAAGGGCAATCAACTTATGAGGTCTTTTTCTGTCATTTTCGATAACTTGACTGTCCAAAACCACAGAACACTCAACACTATTAACCGTATTTCAGACCCCAGTTCAGCTCATTTGAGAAAAGAAAACATCCTGCCGATAAGTAAGCTAGTTTTCTTATCGGGCAAGATCTTATCGTTATTTGTGGTTTGCTTGCAGTCCTGACGGCCACACATCTCGAACCATGCTGAACTCGAGATAAGCACGTTATCCTGACCATAAATATGGTGGAATTATGCTATTCCCAATATGAACGCTCTGTGGCAGGGCAAATTAAGAACGCAGATCTTGGTGAGAATAAGGTCCTTAACCGAGATCGAGGACACGTGACGTTACCTTTTATTTTGGGTCGGTCTTGTATAGATCCAATATCCGACTATTATTTACACTGGGCATTATGACTTATTTAGTAAGTTTAAAAAATCTAATTTAGTGAAAACCGCCAGTATTTATTTCATTCTGATTCAAGTTGGGCACGGGTTTGAGTTTAAGTCCCGTTTACCGATTGCCGCCACCTGGCTGCAGTTCACACTCGTGGTGTCCCGTCTCCGCCGCCTCTCATGTTCTCAGCGTCATAAGTTCGCAAATTACAAGAATATATTCGCAGTATGCGGCATTCCCACCAGCTTCATATTTGTTCCTTAATGCAATACTTCTCTATGTTTAATTCATAGTAGAAGTTGCGTTTGCTTGTTCCCAGCCGAGGCTGACGAGTCGCGGCTCTCAGAAGATCAAAGCTGCGATGCCAAGCCGACAAGGTAGTCGATGTCACTATTTGCGAATTACTTCAAATTTATCCTTATAATCCAATTCTTCATATTAACATAGTAATTTTGTGTCCTTATCACTGTTGTTTTCGTGCTTTAACAAAGAAATTGATCCGTGGACCTCGCGAAATCTGTCAGGAAAGGTCCCTCGTACTGGGTTCTGAGGACACGAATCGTCAAAGTCGCTCGTTGCTATGCACTTCTGTGAAAACTTTTTGAAATTTTCGATTTTTTTCTTTAACGATTTCCAATAATAGGTAATTTTCGATGATGTAGTATGATTTTTGCAACAAAATATTTTAAATTTAAAGATTTGGGGTTTTGAAACGTTTGTTTCAGGGTTTGACTTGTGAGCACCTTGCAAGGACCGAAGTGAAAACCTCAGCGCTACACGTGGTTGACACAGTAATACCGCCAACTTCAGCATATTTAATAACTCCAACCAGTGTATTTCGTGCACAAGTATGATTTTGTCACAAACAAAGTTTTTAAAACGAAATATAACAGTTTTAAGACATTGACAACCCGTGGCCAACCGGCACTTGGAGTGCGTATTCATTGTTAGATAGAGCCGCGTGCATGATATCCTTTCAGCGCCTCCCAGTCAGAGATAAAGCACCTTGATTGACAGCTACGGGTCAACTCACAAACTTCAAAGGAGAATGCCGCTTTAAAGTTGCGAAATTCGATTACATTTTACTGTTTAATTTGTGGCACGCGTCCCTCGTTATGTACACAAAATGATTTTTAAAAAAATTATATATTACTCATATGACAGTCCTCAGTTCAGTAAGACAACAAGGAAGCGACTCTGTCGCGCTTGATCAGCGACTATTAGAACCAATTCACTCACTCGCGGTTTGTTGTTACTTCAAGTGACAATTTTTCATTCTGGTGTAGGAATCCTTAACGTCCACACATTTATATCTCTGAATTAATACCGTTTATGTACAAAACAAACCCTTTTGAAGTTTTGTTTAAAATTTGCGAACTAGCATATATTTCTGCCCGAATTACTATTCCTAATATTGGTCTCTTGTCTTAACAGAATATCTCAGTCTAAACAATTGATATATCTAAGCTGATGGTAATGTCGGGTGGTACCTATTCTCGGCGGGATGCCAATTGGTTTTGATGAGTAAACTTATAGATGTAGATGTAGATTCCCTTAATAACACTGTATCGCATAGAGAGTCGTCAGGCAAATGATAGCCTTCTTTTCCAGATGTAAAGTGGATCGAAAGTATCAAGAGTATTTCAAATGAAGACAGTTGAGAAGTATTGCTATCTATTTCATGTCACTTTCTTTATCTTCATTACCAGCTTTCTGTGACTAAATTATTAATGTCTATTCACTAAATGTAATAAAGGCATTTTTATGTTAACAATGAATGAAATGAAATCCCCCCCCCCCCCCCCCCCCCCCCCCCCACAATATATCCAGACATGAGTCTTGGAGCAAATATATTGCAACTTAAAGTTTTGTTCCCTTTAATTGCTGGTCACAGTGCAATAGGCACTTACTGTTAAGATAACCACAGCTCCATAATCTAAAGAACTTTGCATATCTCTACACGTTTTCTTTCAATAAATTACCCTCTCCTTTCCAGAACTGTTGTTTGCCGCCACCTGCAGTTCACACTAGTGCGAAAAATAAAATAGGCATTTTCAACCAATCTAATTATGTGATGTAATAAGGACACAAAAGATGAAAAAAAAAACTTATTGTTTTAGTTTAAAGTGTCAAATAATCACATTCCCACAACTTTCCTTTCAAGTGAAATTTATCTTTCATAAGAACACCTTATAAACTAACAAAGCAGAACTCATATTGAGTTTGAAGTTCTAGAGCTAGTTTTTTTTTTAGTCTTGTATGTTCGCTCTTTTACAGCAAGTATTTATTCATTTCGTCGAGTTTCAAGTCTACTGCGGTTATCACTTTCATTGCTTTGTTACAATCAGTAATTTGAGATTACCTTCCTAAGCACAACACATGAATGTATAGTAATAAGCTAAAGATATCACATAAGAGTTTCTCTTTTTCCAAATGAATCTTTTACAATATAAATAGTGATAAAGATCAATATCTGTAGAAATTGTGTCTAAGGTACTATATCTACAGGTCTCTCTGACTACGATCTTGAGGATCTTCCCGCAAAAGCCATTGTGCCGCCTTCCATCAAGTCACGTACACCACTCGGTCCCTAAATATCAAAATCACCACATTCACCAGATAAAACCTGATATCTAATGTTGCAGTCTGGTCTTTAGGTGATGTATGGCTCAATATTCAAGAATTCATTTGACAAAAACTTGCAAATTGAATGCAGAATTGTGAGATTTCTATTGTGTATTCTGAAATTGAGATGGGGCATTGTTCTTTTTTGTCAATGTGTTAAAATGTTAGTTTTCCAGGCAAAATAAAAAAACGCACACACTATGACCACGGTCAACATTAATATCAACACTGATTAATATTACCATTCATATAAACCCGAATTTAATCCAAGAAAGGCAGAATTTATGAAAAAAACAGCTTGCTAACATTTTCGGACATTCTCCCCACCCTGAGCCCCTCGCTCAGTTTTGTTGTGAAGACATTTTGAGCCACGATCACTTTGCTTAATGTTAACAGAAGACTTGTCTTGTTTTTGTGCTTATATGTCAGTGAAAAGTGAACTTGACAAGTTTGTTAATAAAATCTCTTGATTATTTTTGACTTATTTTGAAGTTTTGTATGTGTTGCAAGCGATAGAAATCATAAGGTTTTGTCTTGTTGCATTGCGCTGCAAAATGGCCGCTAACAACAGTAGTTTTCAGTGCAAGGTTTCTACCTAGGTTTAAGAAAGTCATAATTGAAGATACCAACCAACTTGCGGCCGGTTTCTGAATCCTCGGCCATTGTGGTAAATGCATAGAATGCTTAACTCCCTGATGTGTTTGACTATCGCGTGAAAAACATGAGGTATTCAAAGCGCCACGGATTTTATAAAAGGTGTTCTCTTTCGTGACGTCACTGACCTAGTTTTGCCGGTCGGTGCCCGTCACGTGGTTTAAAAGTAGTTTAGAACAACCATACACTCATATTGACGCAGAAGCGCAGCTCTTGTGGTAAGACGGAAATTGAAAAGGGGCTGATCGACAGAGTCTCTAGGAAAACAGGCTTATCCCACTCATGCGCAATGTAAGTAAACATTCACATTTCCGTTTCAGTGATGGAGAAAATGCAGTAAAACCTTATTTGCTCTAATTGTGTCTTGGAATTTCAGCCAGCCGGACACTGCAGTTCTATTGAGACTATGCAGAACAACTACTCCGAGTGGTTAGCGGAGTCGTATGTCAAAGAGATGACAAACCAACACACAATTCAGGCACTGTCCTGGCGTCGGCTTTATCTCGCCCGGGCCAAATTGAAGGCTTCCAGTAGAACGTCCGCGCTCTTATCCGGATTTGCAATGGTGAGTAAGTTAAAATTGTGCCCATTCAGATTTATAAATTGCAATCATTTGTAAAACAGCAGACAGCAAACCGGCAATGCTCATACACCTCTGTTAATGCACTGACATCTTGGATCACTTCAAGCTGAGAGCCCGGGGCTGAGAAAACTCATTGTAAAAGTTGTTCACCTTTCATTCTGCAGTTTTGGGTGTATTTGCAGAAGACTCTAAATCCAACTGGAGGTGACAAGCTTTACATCAAAGGTCCATATGAGCCAGCCATTGACAATTCACCCCTTCTCCCTTACTTACTCTTTCTGACCATCTTTCTCGTCAACTTGCTGGTTATCAGCAACAGTGAGATTGTCAATTACTATCTTTTCATGCTGTAACCATGGACTAAATAGAGACTATTTAGTCCATAGAGGCTATTTAGTCCATACTGTAACTAAGATGGTTCCTTCTTTGACAAACAGAGGAAAAGACCAACATCAATAGGTCAGATATCAACCAGTGCAATGTATTTAGTATTAGGGAACCTGGCTTAAGTCATGTATAATTTTATTGTTGACACCACAGATTATTACAGTGCAGATTGCGACATTCCTCACAAGGTATATACCAGTAGTTATTATATGTACATATATGCACTTCATTGTGGTACATGAAAATGATTCAAGCATCAAAAAGATCAACACAAATGCACTTAAAAGTAAAGTGCTTATTGGGAAATAGTACTTTAAGAAATTTACAAGTTCAGTTGTTCCCATTATTTTATCTTGGTCATAATTTAGGATGCATTGGTAATCCCTGGGTGGTAATCCAAGATGATAAAAACCTTAGAAACATAGTTATCTTCAATCAGATTCCTCACTGTGATGTGGTCAGGATTTTTTTCTGTTCTCTGTTTTCAAACTTCCACAAATTGTCACCACTCTTTGATTACAGGAGCTTAGCTGGGGACACATGTGGCCATTGCCAATAACATTCCACTTTATCAGTGGAAACTGGTTGCTGAAAAGAAAGGGCAAGCATATGTAACTTTAAACTGGAAACATTTATTTGTAAATATTATAAATCTGTTGATCTCAACCCCTAGAGTTGACACAGTCTGGCCAGATAACCATTACTGTGTCAATCCTACCCCCTTCGCCCCCTCCCCGAAACAAACTGCATCACTATATATGGACAACAGACCAACTCATTTCCTATTCACTCAATACCCTCAAGGCTGTGGTTTGCATTGGATGTTAGTAACTCAGATAGATAAAGAAAAGAACTTAAAGTTTGTTTTATATAGCTGTTAAGCTGTTGTTCAATTGCGAATATAAGATGTGTTTAAACCAAAGTTTGTTTCAACAATTTAAACTACATGTGTTCAGAAGATTTATAGTATATAGAAATATATATTGATATTTTCAGGTAGCAATGGTTGAGGCCCAGTTAGATGGCAACATACCCAACGGTCTCCTGGTGGCATTCAGTGTTATTACCACCTTGGTTGTGACCATTCATTTACTGGCTCTTATGATCAGCACCTGTATCCTGCCTAACATTGAAGCGGTCAGCAACGTCCACAATGTGACCGCAGTCCACGAGTCTCCCCATGACAAAATGCACTGGTATATAGAGGCAGCATGGATCTTCTCCACTGGAGTTGGCATCTTACTTTTTTTGGCACAAATGGCCATCATCGCATGGGTTCGTTTTTATGATTACAATGAAAAGAATGGTACTCATGCACCCAGCATAGCATCCACAGTCATCATAGTTCCTGCTATTTTTATATTTGTGGCTTTTGCCATTCACTTTTACAGACAGTTGATAGCACACAAATATGAGCGATCAAGCCGAGGACTTGAAGAGTTGGAGTCAATGGCCAATCAACTGGAGGCCACGAGAACTGGCACAATTCAAAATATTTAGAAAAGCTTCATATATTGTTATGACATTAGTTATAGTGTAAATCGATACATATAACATACTCAAGTACATTATGGTTATAAGATATCATTGCCCATTAAGACTTATTTTGTTTATTACATTGTCAAAAAATGACATGTATTTGACAAATATATTGGTCGCAAATGGAGATTTGTTATGAGTTATTTTGAGAAAACATTGTTTCATACAGTAAGGTACTCAGTCGTGATTCACATGTTGCCACCAGTGGCAGCACCAGGTCATTAGCTGCCACAGGTAGCATCATATCAGGAAAGTATTAAACCATAGGTGTCAACATTAGGTTCCTCAAGTTGAAGGATCATTTTGAGATTACATTTGCTGTTCCACAATACCACATCTGGCTGCACATTGGACTGAAGCTATATCATTAATATAAATAGCCTTTAACCTATTACAATTATAACAGGCATGTAAATTGTTCACAGACATCTGAAATATGTTCTTATCAACATAAGAAATTTGTTTGCCATCATGTGAAAAAAAAAATAATAATCATCATATTGAGAGTTAATTTCACAAATTCGATATTGATCAAACATTGTGCCTGGCTATTTGGGGAAACCATCAAGTAATTCAGGAAAATAAAGTAAAATACAAATTTAGCATTTCATTTCATATGCAGTTCATTTACTAATTTAAAGCATTCATGAAATGAGGTTTTCAAGTATCTTTTTTTCTTGCATATAAATGTTTATACCCCAAACTTTGCAGTCAAAAGTTATTACCCATCATATTTCTCCTACATATATTTCTGTGCCATTTGGAAGAGTCTTCTGCTAAAATCTAAATCATCCATTGAGCACTTTGTCAACAAATTTTGTTAAGCTGACCAGTAATCTTGTGCGAACACCTGCTTAGTAAAGTCTTGCTAACAGTGGGGCACCTTTAGTTTGGGATAACATAGTAATTTGGCTTACAGAGCCCTTTTTGTCCATTAAGGTTTGTCCATTGGTACAGGCCTAACACCTTGGCAGATCACAATAGAGGTCACATGATTGTATTAAGAGATAATTTGCTTGTATCACAGTTTTGTGGCCACATATCATTTAAGCATACCCAAAACCTCTGTAATATTGCCTGTTACATCTTTGGTTTCATGAATGCTTTAATGTTTACATGGTCAGGAATTTTAACATAATCTTGATAAAAATAAATATGACAAATATGGATATTTCTACAAACTTGGTCGATTGTAAATGTTATGGAAAATCTGTTAAAAATAAAAAAATTGAAGGTAATCAAAATATATACATTTGCCTGAAGGAAGAAAGTTAAAGTAATCAATATTTATTCTGCTTATTTACAACTAAAAAATGTCTTAGACTTTATGGGAGATGGTTTGTATGTGGTGTGATAAAGCCCAGGGATGATTTTTTTTCATGAATAAGAATCTCTTCCACAAATCCAGAAGATCTGATTAAATATCCATCTAATCTCAAGAGAAATAATTCATTTAATCTTTAGTAATTAAATTTGAAATGCGTTATAACTGAAGACAGTTATATAGTGTTAGATTGTATACAATGAAGTATAGGTTATATTTTGAAAATATAGTATTTATGAGCGTATGCAGTATTGATTATTCTATATTGTAATTTTAAGATTAGTTAAAAATATTGCTTATTTTCGCTTTTTTATTTTGTTAGATAATTTAAAAATTTTAATGAATTATTAGATGTCATTTGGATGTTCATGACGTGGATTCCTAAAATCATAAAATGGAGAGGCTACCTAATGACAAATATAAATATGATAAAGAGAGCATTAGCCAAACTACTATGCTCATGGCACTTGAATGAAACTTACTTGTCTTTTTTAATGAGCTGCTGACACATATCCTTGTCTGTAAATAATATATTTTATCTTAGTGTAAATACTGATTCAATAAAATGTTGAATAAATCTAATTGATAATATCTGACCATGCACTTGTGTCAATTTATTCCTAACATGCTAAAACAGTACAGAGTGAAAGTACCAACATGTTTCTCCATGGCAGATAGAATCATTAAAGTTATGCCATGTTGAAATGAGAATATATAACCATAACAAGCTTTCAAAAATTATGGGAAAACTATTTCCTAATCTGTGAGATCCTTTCCTGAAGATAAGTTGTTTTGTTTTGATATGGTTAGTAGAAGAGATTAATAATAATAATAATAATAAAATTTGTATAGCGCTGATACCAGACAAGTCTGTTCATAGCGCTGAGCTCAGGACATGCATCCTGAAGAGATGAGTTTTCAGCCTACTCTTAAACGAGGAGACTGAAGTACTTGTCCTAATATTAGTAGGCAAGGAATTCCATAGTCGTGGACCTACAGATGAGAAGGCCCTGTCACCTACTGTTCTTAGCCTGGTATTAGGTACTTGTAGGTGGGTGCCATCATTGGATCTTAGACAGCATTCACCTTCTTTAATCAGGAGTAGATCCCGTAAGTAAGGCGGAGCCTTACCATTAAGGGCTTTCCAGGTTAATAGAAGAATTTTAAAATCAATTCTCGCGTGAACAGGAAGCCAGTGCAGTTCCCGTAATTTTCCTGAAATGTGATCAAATTTCCTGATTTTTCCAACCACCCGTGCTGCAGAGTTTTGGAGGTATTGCAGTTTCCTGATGTCAGTTTTAGGAAGACCCGCCAGAAGACCATTACCATAGTCAAGGGTAGATGTAACAAAAGCATAAGTAAGTGTTACCGCGGTCTTCTCGTCTAGACAATGTCTGATGGCCGCCAAGTTCCTGATGTGATAATAGCCTTTCTGACACATTTTCTTGATCTGGGCCTTCATGTCCATGTTGGAGTCAAATGTGATACCAAGGTCAACCACTGACTGACTAGGAGCAATATCAGAGTCACCCACTCTGATTGTGGTTGGGATACTGCTATGGGTGGTAGTACTGTACCTGTCAGTACATATGAGCATCTCAGTTTTTCCATCATTTATCTTCATCTTGTTTGATATGAGGAAGTTTCTGACCTCACTGACACACTCCTCCAGTTTGTGTCTGCTCATATCCACATGATGGGGAGAAGCGTGGTCAACAGGGATGTAGATCTGAGTATCATCTGCATAAATATGATAGCTCAGACCATATTTGGCAAGTATATCAGATAGGGGTGTCATGTAAATGGTGAACAGTATAGGACCCAGGACTGAGCCTTGGGGTACCCCATATTTTAAGGATTTGAGACGGGATCTATGGATCCCCACCTTCACACATTGCTTCCTGTCCATTAGGTATGACCGAATCCAGGAGAGTGCATGACCTTTGACGTTGCATCTATCCCTCAGTCTGTCCAAAAGGATTTGATGGTCAATAGTGTCAAAGGCAGCGGAAAGGTCAAGCAACAGCAAGATAACTGACTTTCTATTGTCTAGACAACCCAAGATATCATTTTGCACTTTTAACAAAGCGGTTTCAGTGCTGTGATATTCTTTGTAGGCTGATTGAAACTTGTCAGTAAGACCATTCCTTACAAGATGGGGGACTAGTTGGTCTGCAACCGCCCTCTCAGTTAGTTTAGAGACAAATGTTAGGTTGGAAACAGGCCTTGGTGTGCACTGGTCTCTGAGCTGCAATGCCTTTACTGCAGCCGTTGGTAGACCTTTATCAGTGATTTGTTCTGCTAAAAAACCCTCTGTCCCAATTTGTAGAATGGCCAAGGGCCATGATACAGTTGGTTAGAATGCAAGTTGACTAGCACCAGCTCCTCTGCGGTTACGCAAAGGTCTTTGGTTTGATCCTGGGCTATGCTGAGATTGAATTCATGATACAATTTATCATATGAGCTGCCTGTACCTAAACGGTTAACCCATTTAGTCTGTGTCTGGGTGGGTTGAGATCAGTGTAGACCTTGATGACATTACTTGAAGACTAGGGCACTCTGGAAACATAAGGTCTTGGGGATAGAGGTTTAAAGAAGCTGTTGGTACTGGTTACTTTGATGGTGTAAGTCTCATGACAGGCCATTTAGAAGAGAAGACCTTCCAGCTGTTCAGAACATGTGGGTCATGTACCTCTTAACCAATGGAGCAGGCTGCTGGTAATTGGGCACTTTCCATGTCTGAAGAAGGACATGGAAATCCCTGGAGGTTGTTGCTGTGAAGACTATTTCTCCAGTGGAGTGATTTATGTCTTGACTGCCTAGCCGGGTATAGAGTGGATGGATGTTGTGACACTCCAACAAGTAGTGAAGGAGTGGCTGCAGGGTGAGGCAGCTGCAGTGGACAGCCTCACAGTCCAGGGTGCAGCAATAGCCCAGTCATAGGCAGTGGAGGAGGACCTCAAAGATGCAGCTACAAACAGGAGACATGATAGTGACTATGGCAAGCTTTCTGTGAAACTCTTTAAGTCCCTTACTTCTGACTCCCCAAGGAGTAGTCATAGGTGGTTGCAGGTAGCATGGAGATGTATGCGCAGGCTGTGCTGCTGTCTGAAGAGTCCAGCAGAGAAGGGTATATGAAGAAGAACAGTTGTTTCCTCATCCCAAGGACTACTGGCGGTTGTGGCCTGCTCTTTGGAGAGTAGATGCAGAGACTTATTGCTTTGGGAGGCTCAACAGTTCTGCATCAAACATCTAATGGAAAGACACCTGACATAATTGGACAGTCCCCTCCACAAGCAGTTTGTCAGAGTCTTGAACAACCAGACACCTGTTGCTTCTTTGGAGAGTACGACACTTGTCAAATAATCATAGTATGCCATCTATTATATTATACATTTTTACCCAGTACACTTTCTTTTTCTTGGCAAAATGTCATTCTGCAGAACTTGTTTAAATAAGGCATATTTTGAAAGGAGAAATCCAGTCTGCTTCTCCTGGTGATTTGATTTACTTTGAAGGTAGACATGAACTAAATATTTGGTTATTTAGGGAGAATCGTCCCTTATAGTTGGATGCTGTAATAATTTCTGTTTCTATTCCATTCTAAAAAATCCCATTAAAATTTCCCAGAGATTTACCCTCATGACTTCAGTCATATTTGTACCACTCAAATCAAAACTGTCCTTAGTTTTGAAAGATGCAATTCTCTTTTGCTTTTTGAAAGGTTCTCATTGATTGCATTTGCTTCAATAAAAATGTAACCTAAAGTGAGATGCTTTTTCCATAAATCCATATATTTATCTAACCTATTTTGATTTTAAATGCATAATATAATCATTTTAAATATTATGTATGTAGAGCAAAATCTGTGAGCAATGAATCCAATATGGCCATCAAGTCCCGGTGAGATTTGGGGCATCTGGTATTTTGTTCTCAAGATGGATTAGTGTTCTGTATCTTCTGATAGTGCTCTGCATGACCAGTTTCCATTAAATGTCCACATTTTTAGAGAATAGAACTGCTGTGGAGGAGTGGTGGGAGACTCCTGAGTGGTAATAGCGTTGGGTCTGCACATATGGAGATGATAGTGATATAGAGAAAACATTATGTAATATTTGGCAAAGGTTAATGGTGCTATGAGAAAGGTAAATACCCGCAACTGGGTTGTTTCTCATTCCAACCAGTGCTCCATGACTCTGAAAGGACTATGAGTCTCGGTTGTTCTATCTGACCAGCTGGATTGAGAATCCTGACCAAATCATTCATTAAGACCAATAGGCTTAATTTCTTTTCCAAAAGTAAGCAAAATGCAATATTCATAATTTTATTTTAAAACATACAAATTATGGTACACAATCTTGAGCCATACAGTGTTTAGGACATCAAGGCCAAGGACCATGATGCACCTGGTCAGAGCTTAAACTAACTGCTATTTATACGAAATAATGTTGACAGTGACATGAAACTTCTGAAACACAAACAAAATAAATGTTGGTTGTATCCTGTTCCAAGTTGTTACGTTTATGTTTTTACCACTTTTAGGCACTGAATAACCTTAGTGGTTGATGTGCCTCTAAGCAACCATTCATTCATTGTATCCTGTTCAGCGACCAAATGGTTTTCCATAGTCAAAGATTGTAACAAAATACCATTCAACACGTTTACCTACAGACTGATAAAACGAATTATACTTTGTAATAAATGGCTCATAGATATAAACATTCAGCAAATATGACTTGTGATAAAAACAAATGTCATATTACACTCTATTCTTTACAGTAAATGGTGCATGAATGTTGGAAGAGCAATGGTGGAACAGGACAAATTCTCTGGCAATTATCCCAACAGGCAAAACTGGTTGTCATGATCACACTGTCCACCAGCGGCACACGCAAACTATTAGGTGATAGGTTCACCATGTCGCCCTCTGGTGGAGTTTGTGTCATGATATGATTTTGATGTGAATTTCAGAAGTGTTCTTGGCATGGTATGTGCAAAGCAAAATGAAATGGCCAAAAGACGTGAATTGTTCATGTGAAGAAGACGGGAATTATTAACGTGAGAAAGAATAACATCATTACCCCAAATAACTATTTGGGCATTGCAAACGGTCTATCATAAACCGAGATATGTCCCTGTCATGAAAGAAATTTCCCTTGGGTTAGGGCAATGTGAATTTATGAAACGCGTTGTATACATTTGTAATATATGGTTCTCAAACAATGCAAAATAATAAGATTTAGAGAGTAGCATATATTGTTTTTATTCTTTTAAGAAACATTTTTGTAACACGGATGGTTCCTTTTTTGAAAGTCATTGCCGACAGGCAATGACTTTCAAAAAAGGGAACTATCCGTGTTATTCTGTGATCGGTACGATCGTGGGAAATGGGTAGTCATTTCCTGTGGGTTGTAATTCGTTTTTTTCTGTGGGCAATATGGTTCAAGCAACTGACGCCACTGTGGAGTGTTCATCGTGTGCATGCGCTATAGACTGGTCACCCG
Source organism: Amphiduros pacificus (assembly GCA_949316495.1). Lineage (NCBI taxonomy): Eukaryota > Metazoa > Annelida > Polychaeta > Phyllodocida > Hesionidae > Amphiduros > Amphiduros pacificus. Next base: position 39,379,257 of record OX439001.1, on the reverse strand, counting down.
CCGAGCGTCAAAAACATTGTGTGGAGACACAGAGGACGGCACCAGTCTACATGCGTTAGCGTATGAATACGTTCATATAACAAGTAAACAAAGATAAGGAAGTGCGTGATTACAAAAAGTTGAAGACGGCAATATCGTCATCGCCCATCGATAGAGCATGAAATGCTGATCGATAATATGCGTTCCTATAACTTGCAAACAAAGATAACGAAGTGCGTGATGACAAAATGATCACCTACAAGTTTACTGGCTCGGCAAAGCCAATAGGCATCCCGCTGGAATGACAACATCGTCATCGCCCATCGCTGCACAAAATTATCCTTTTAAATTGCTTGGAAATGATTACCAATCGCTAGAACAAGGAATTTTCAGTAAGTTTAGTTCAAATTTGGTGTAAATCGGACAATTAGAACAGAAAAGGCATGCAAAAATCGAATCGATGATTTGCGATAGCGCCTGAGCGATAATAGAGCAACTTACATAATCGGGCCTGAAAAGGCACATCTTTGCATACAGTTGTGCTACAGAAATCGTTCATATACCAAATTAAATGTTTCCAAAAGACAAATAATGATAATTTCAACTGCCCCATCAGTTTGCAATAATTGTTTCATTTTGTGTTTTTTTGTTTATTTTAATTTTTGTTTGTTGTAAATTTTGTTTTGTTTATTTTAATTTTGTTTTGTTTGTTGTAATTTTTGTTTTGTTTATTTTAATTTCTGTTCTGTTTGTTGTGAATTTTGGTTTGTTATTTTTTTCCCCCATCCGTGTTACATGTGGATCACCACTTTTTCTTGTTTAAAGTTGGTTACACATTTTAAAATGATTCATTTGTAACACACTTAGTCAAAATCCTTTTACGTTCTTTCTTCGCTGTGTTTTGGTGCTGAGCATGTTGTAACTTGACGTTGTTTGGACGAAGATCAGTGAATGCCAGACCAAGTTGTGAGCACATTGCGATATAATACTGTGAGCACGTGCTCAGCACGTTGTGAATGATAACACTACCTCCTTACTCCTATCATACTAAATGACTACACTACCTCCTTACTCCTACCATTCTGAATGATAACACTACCTCCTTACTCCTACCATACTGAATGACTACACTACCTCTTTACTCCTAACACCCTGAATGATAACACTACCTCCTTACTCCTACCATACTGAATGACTACACTACCTCTTTACTCCTACCACCCTGAATGATAACACTACCTCCTTACTCCTACCATACTGAATGACTACACTACCTCCTTACTCCTACCATACTGAATGACTACACTACCTCCTTACTACCATACTGAATGACTACACTACCTCGTTACTCCTACCATACTGAATGACTACACAACCTCTTTACTCCTACCATTCTGAATGATAACACTACCTCCTTACTCCTACCATACTGAATGACTACACTACCTCCTTACTCCTACCATACTGAATGACTACACAACCTCTTTACTCCTACAATACTGAATGACTACACTACCTCCTTACTCCTACCATACTGAATGACTACACAACCTCTTTACTCCTACAATACTGAATGATAACACTACCTCCTTACTCCTACCATTCTGAATGATAACACTACCTCCTTACTCCTACCATGCTGATTGACTACACTACCTCCTTACTCCTACCATACTGAATGACTACACTACCTCTTTACTCTTACCACCCTGAATGATAACACTACCTCCTTACTCCTACCATACTGAATGACTACACTACCTCTTTACTCCTACCATACTGAATGACTACACTACCTCCTTACTCCTACCATTCTGAATGATAACACTACCTCCTTACTCCTACCATTCTGAATGACTACACTACCTCCTTACTCCTACAATACTGAATGACTACACAACCTCCTTACTCCTACCATTCTGAATGATAACATTACCTCTGAATGACTACACTACCTCCTTACTACCATACTGAATGATAACACTACCTCCTTACTCCTACAATACTGAATAACTACACTACCTCTTTACTCCTATCATACTAAATGACTACACTACCTCCTTACTCCTACCATTCTGAATGATAACACTACCTCCTTACTCCTACCATACTGAATGACTACACTACCTCTTTACTCCTAACACCCTGAATGATAACACTACCTCCTTACTCCTACCATACTGAATGACTACACTACCTCTTTACTCCTACCACCCTGAATGATAACACTACCTCCTTACTCCTACCATACTGAATGACTACACTACCTCCTTACTCCTACCATACTGAATGACTACACTACCTCCTTACTACCATACTGAATGACTACACTACCTCGTTACTCCTACCATACTGAATGACTACACAACCTCTTTACTCCTACCATTCTGAATGATAACACTACCTCCTTACTCCTACCATACTGAATGACTACACTACCTCCTTACTCCTACCATACTGAATGACTACACAACCTCTTTACTCCTACAATACTGAATGACTACACTACCTCCTTACTCCTACCATACTGAATGACTACACAACCTCTTTACTCCTACAATACTGAATGATAACACTACCTCCTTACTCCTACCATTCTGAATGATAACACTACCTCCTTACTCCTACCATGCTGATTGACTACACTACCTCCTTACTCCTACCATACTGAATGACTACACTACCTCTTTACTCTTACCACCCTGAATGATAACACTACCTCCTTACTCCTACCATACTGAATGACTACACTACCTCTTTACTCCTACCATACTGAATGACTACACTACCTCCTTACTCCTACCATTCTGAATGATAACACTACCTCCTTACTCCTACCATTCTGAATGACTACACTACCTCCTTACTCCTACAATACTGAATGACTACACAACCTCCTTACTCCTACCATTCTGAATGATAACATTACCTCTGAATGACTACACTACCTCCTTACTACCATACTGAATGATAACACTACCTCCTTACTCCTACAATACTGAATAACTACACTACCTCTTTACTCCTACCACCCTGAATGATAACACTACCTCCTTACTCCTACCATACTGAATGACTACACTACCTCCTTACTCCTACCATTCTGAATGACTACACTACCTCCTTACTCCTACCATTCTGAATGACTACACTACCTCCTTACTCCTACCACCCTGAATGATAACACTACCTCCTTACTCCTACCATACTGAATGACTACACTACCTCCTTACTCCTACCATTCTGAATGATAACACTACCTCCTTACTCCTACCATTCTGAATGACTACACTACCTCCTTACTCCTAACACCCTGAATGACTACACTACCTCCTTACTCCTACCATTCTGAATGATAACACTACCTCCTTACTCCTACCATTCTGAATGACTACACTACCTCCTTACTCCTAACACCCTGAATGATAACACTACCTCCTTACTCCTACCATCCTGAATGATAACACTACCTCGTTACTCCTACAATACTGAATGATAACACTACCTCCTTACTCCTACCATGCTAAATGACTACACTACCTCCTTACTCCTACCATCCTGAATGATAACACTACCTCGTTACTCCTACAATACTGAATGATAACACTACCTCCTTACTCCTACCATGCTAAATGACTACACTACCTCCTTACTCCTACCATCCTGAATGATAACACTACCTCGTTACTCCTATCATACTGAATAAAAACACTTACTCACACCATACTAAATGATAACACTACCTCTTTATTCATACCATGCTGACGGACAACACTACCTAGTTACTCCTACAATGCCAAAGGCTTACACTACTGCCATACTCATACCATGCTTAAGAATTACACTGCCCCATATAGGAACTTGACAACCTAGCAGTCTTGTGTAAGGAATTAAATAAGGGGACTAAGAGTGTCTGTCTAACCCATTTTCATCATACCAGGTGTTATCTTTCCAGTATCTCTTGACTACATTCCATTGGCCAATAAAAACCTTTATCACATATTTGTTATTTACTTTAAATGGTTGTACCATTAAGATAAATATGGCGAAAGAAATTTTGGATGGAGCATAATCCTTCATTATTGGGAAAGAGGGTCTTGTATGTGTAGCACTTGTATGTAAACATTTATCTTAATAAGACTGATAGGTATAACCTCTGTTTATAGTATACAACTGTTATCAAGTGACACATGCATTTTGTATGTTGAAATGATTTCGTTTTATATATTTCACTCTCAAAATATAACAAATGATTTAGGGTATTGCCATACAGGGTAACTAGTATATAACTCGTCATACATCTGATATTGTCCGTCCTGTGCTTTGATACCTACTGGTGGAGTTAAAGTGCAACAATATTTCTGATCCATTTTAGATTAAAAACACAACACTGAAACATTGAACGGAGAATTTATAAACATTTTATTTATCAAAGAAGCTACATTTATATCTTTTCACATTTTAGGTGCCTTGATCTCCGCAGACTACAATTAAAGGCAAATATTATTGAATAGTCACAGTTCATTGTACTTTTAAAGGGAAACAGTTGGGTATACTTGAATGAAACATATTCCATTTTGCAGAACAATCTTCTTAGATGTTTTAAAAATCTCCTTTTGAATCATAAACAAATTAATATTTATGCTAGAGATCTTTTATTGGCCTTCTTTACAGCACTTCTCCGCTTCAGGGCTGCATCCCGGGTGTTCCTTGAGATTGCGTTTCCACTTGGTGCTCTTTTCCTCAGATCATTTTTGGTCGCTGCTGCCAGACTCTTCACTGCCCTGGTTCGTCTGACAGAAGCCATTTCTTCCAGTGATCTTTTCATGCTCTCAGCTATCTTGCTGACATGGCGCTTTGCAACCATGCTTCCTTCCAGACTGCGTCTCAGGTTAGCGACTGTGCTGCGGACTTTCGCAGCCATGTCACTGCGTTTATCCTCAGAAGCCCTCTCAAATTGGCGTTTGATTTCTCCTACACTTCTGCTTATCTTTGCCATATGAGAACGTTTCTCCAGGTCCATTGCAGATCTCTTTATTGCATTCTTCTCTAGACTACGTCTGGACTTTTCCATCTGGGTTTTCTGTGCTTGTACGTCAGAACGCTTCTGCATTTTCTCATCAAGGTTCCGTTTGACCTGGTTCATGTTCTTCTCAAGGCTCCTTCTAATCTTGTCCTGTTGATGTGCTTTTTTCTCAGCTTCGATATTGGATCGCTTCTGCACCTCTTCTTCAAAACTGCGCTTCACTTGACCCAAGCTCTTCTCGAGACTGCGTCTTGCCTTGTCCTGCTGGTGAGCTTTTTTCTCAGCTTCGATGTTTGATCGCTTCTGTACTTTCTCATCAAGGCTCCGTTTGACCTGGTCCATGTTCTTCTGAAGGCTGCGTCTTATCTTGTCCTGCTGATGTGCTTTTTTCTCAGCTTCAATGTTGGACCTCTTCTGCACTTCCTGATCAAGGTTCCGTTTAATCTGGTTCATGTTTTTCTCAAGACTGCGTCTTATCTTGTCCTGTTGATGAGCCTTTTTCTCAGCTTCGATGTTGGATCGCTTCTGTACTTTCTCATCAAGGTTCCGTTTAATCTGGTTCATGTTCTTCTCAAGACTGCGTCTTATCTTGTCCTGTTGATGAGCCTTTTTCTCAGCTTCGATGTTTGATCGCTTTTGTACTTTCTCATCAAGGCTCCGTTTGACCTGGTCCATGTTCTTCTGAAGGCTCCTTCTAATCTTGTCTTGTTGGTGAGCTTTTTTCTCAGCTTCAATGTTTGATCGCTTCTGCACCTCTTCTTCAAAGCTGCGCTTCACTTGACCCATGCTCTTCTCTAGACTGCGTCTTGCCTTTTCCTGTTGATGAGCTTTTTTCTCAGCTTCGATATTGGATCGCTTCTGCACTTCCTCCTCGATATTACGTCTCATCTTTTCGAGTTCATTTTCAAAGTTAGACCTCTTATTAACCTTCTCCTGCAGATGGCGCCTCATCTTGCCTATCGTATCACGAACCTGCGCAATGGCGCTGGATCGGGCCACTTCCAACGATCTCTTGTTGCCCATTTTGGGGAATGCAAATGGGAATGGCAGAGCGCGGAGAGACAGTTCCCTCTCATACTGAACGTTTCTCTTTTCATTTTGGGCATTCCTTTTTTCTTCACTGTGCCCAATGATGCCCTCAAGGAAACGGCGCTGATGGTCGGCGTTTCTCTTCTCTATTTGAGCATTCCTCTTCTCAAGTTGAGCACCCCTTTTTTCACTATCCTGGCCAATGATGCCCTCTAAGAAACGGCGCTGGTGTTCCTTCTCGAAAGCACGTGATTTGCGGCCGATGATTCCTTCCAAGAAACGACGTTGTTCAGACTTCTCAGCAAAGTTTGGGACAAATCTCTTCACCGCCTCCCGGACTGCTGGGAGGAGATCGCGCTCTGCAGCGGAGCTGTCAAACTTCTTAAGGGAAGCGCCATCTATCGTGTAGATGACCGCCAGGGCACTGGCGATATAACTAATCAACATCTGCAACAGAAGGAAAACAATTATTTGATTTAATATGACAGTTTGGAACAAGGTCAAAAAACGATTGAGATGAATTTAATTTAGCAGTATCGCTATTCAGTGATTCACTATTCAGTTTCTCATATCATTCTTCCTGCTTGAGTTTCAACATTAGGGGCGATCCATTTGATTTTTGTGGGGTGGGGTGGGAGATTTTGGAAAAAAAATTTATTCACCCACCCCATCCCAGAATTTTTTTTTATTCCTTCACCCTACCAAAGAAAAAAAATTTATTCATCCACCCTACCAAAGAAAAAAAATTTATTCATCCACCTCCTTCCAGTTTTTCTATCTTCTATATGGATTGCTTGAAATGAAGGATCAGAGTCTGGGGAAGATTTTGGAAAAAAAAATTATTCACCCACCCCACACCAGAAAAAAAATTTACTCACCCACCCCACACCAGAAAAAAAAATTATTCATCCACCCTACCAAAGAAAAAAAAATTATTCATCTAGTACTGCTGTCCCACCCCACCCCACAAAAATCAAATGGATCGCCCCTTAGTGATCCACCAGGTGTCTCAATGCATGTATAGTGAAAATAACTAATCAGTTTTGGGATTTTCATAAGAGTGTAAAGACAGCTAAGGGCTGAATCAAATTGATCAACGTTTGGTACCACAATGAGCCAAACATATATCTACAAAGTTATGTGACATATGTTAACACACCAGGTGGCAGCACGGCCCACTCTAGCAGCGAGAATTGCCATGATTTTAAGGTGTACCCATTTTTGGGTAAGTTCCTCAAATCTTATGTTATGTCAAAGTTATAGAATAGCCCACAATATCTTTAAACAGCTTCTAAACTTAGTTATATAATGTTAATTATCATCTACAGCATTTCTGTCAGTAAACGTAATACTAAATAAAACACAGTGTAGTGACTAAACAACTAACTACTTTGTCACACCATGACATATACAATAATGACTATCTGTACATATAAGTTGCTTTTGGAAGTATGTTTCACCATGGGTATACATGTTAAATTTAATAACTATTGATATTGGTATCACATATTTTTAACATTTATCAGTGAAATATAATTTGGATCCCAAATTTGAATGAGAATAATAAGAAAATAGTCTATCTGTATAGCAAACTTTCATATCCCTGACTCTAACAGTGAAAAGATTCGTGACACTGATGAGAATAACCTAAGAGCATGTCTTGCTCTCGCCATCTCACGCTTAACACATTTCAATACATTAATGACTCGATATAAAACAATTAGAACAACTTACATATCATGTGTATTGCACGCTCTGTGTATGCATCATGCTGAAGCTAATAATGCTAGTAACTGCATGTGAAACAATGGGTATCAAATGCCCTAGAAATTGTGAAAGCCAAAATGTACAAGCGACACACACTAGATGCACGAAAATGGTCAGCTGGTGCATTGAGTCATCTTTATAAATTAAAACATGGATAAACATGTTTATATTGACATATGTGTATTTCTTAGTCTTGTGCATATAATGAAACTGAAATAAGCAATTAATAATGCTTAAATATGAATGTTTCATAACCATTTTTGCAATAGCGCATATAGTGTGCATGGTGTATGGACAAAAGAGGTGCGCTTGGATGACAGTCCAGTGATGACTTTGCCCTCGGCGATACTGAATAGAAAATGACATATTGAAGGATATGATGATGTGATGTGCCTACACAATGAGCGCATGTATACTAGTCTATCACTCCTTGTCCTCGGTGGGCCAATTTGTCACTAGTCACAGCCACAGGACCTTTCAGAATTAACCCTACATGTCTTATGATTAACCTCATCTCATTGAATGAGTTATCTAAAAAAATCTCACAAATAAATTATCCAATATTTGTGTATCTTTTATATGAAAGGACCTAAATCCTTATTTAAAGACCAATATTATATATATATATATATATTGTTTTTTTAATGGAACACGTCTATACAAAAAATGCAAACAATACAATTTAGCCAATTTTTGTAACGTACACTCTTCTGATGAAAAAGGAGCAAAATGTCAGCTTACCTTCAGCTTTAGCTATATCTGGTACGATAGAATCCTCAAGCGAAAATGGTGTGTCACTGGGGGTGCAGAACACCAATATATGATGTAGTTAATGCCCCTAAAACCCAGCTCAACCCAGTCCAATTATGGAAAGCCATGGATAATTGCAAATTACCCAAGATGATTGCCTCAGTTATATGTCCACTTTGGCATTTTCTCCCTAACATTCCCTGATTATTATTATACATAATGGGCAATTATGCCCTCCCCCCATCCAATGAACACCCCACTGCTATATGTACATGTCTATATTCATGATAAAATAGCCATAATATATGTAAGAATGGTGCAATGTAGGGAATAAAATGCTGGGTCACAGTATTTAACGCGCTATTACAAGTGATAATTATCTTTGTCATTATTGTTCAGGCACATTCTACTCTATCATTGCTAATATTTGCGCCAGACCCATATATGTACATATAAATATGAATCATTGTTATATAAGATACATTTCTAATATCACCAAAGAGAAAGAATCCTTTGATATCAATTTGTCTCTCAATAAAATAAGCACTTTAATTTAAAACTATAGAAAATAGCTGGCTTGGATAGTAAGCATTCACAATGCTGAATGTTTATTGTGTTATGTTAAGCAGTTGACAAATAATTCTATCTTTTATAGTTGTTATCAATGTTCAATTACACTAACTAGCTATTATTGTCACCAAATTTTAACTGTCAACTTTTTTTAACTGTCAACTATTTTTGTAGATTACAGAATTTAAACATAGAGATCTTCAAAGAATTCGATTTTCCCTCAAAATCAAATGAGTTAGTTAAAGCATTGGTGAAACCTGACTTTCAGACACATTTTCTTTACATAACATGAATGTTTATACCCTAAACAGTGCTTTTATGTAGTAGTACCCAAAATATTCTCTGTTAACAAATTTCTGTGGCACTTGAAAGTTGATCACTTGTCTGCTAAAACCTACACCAGCAATTGAACACTTCGTCAACAAGCTTTGTTTAGCTGGTATGTGATCTTGTGTAAACACCTAATGAGTTACCAGTTGTGCACCTGTCCAGCTTGGGAAACAGGGTGAAGATGTTTTGTACAATTTATCAATTTATTGCCAGGAGTATACTTCAGAACAACATAAGATTATTTTAATATTATTTGAATCAATGAAATAACTCATGGCCGTGAAAAATATTTTATGGTTGTGACAAATATCTTATGGTTGTGAAAGATATATCATTTATGGGAAAAGTATACTATTTATTTGAAAAGTATCTTATGCATATGAAAACCTTTCTGTCAAAAAGGGAAGACATGACTCAAAGGTTGCATGGAATCCCCTTTAACTTGAAGGCCGTGATATTGAAAAAGTGACATTAAACCCTTTGATCACTGGTTTGGCCTTAAATCACAATGACTTTGAATGGCAAAACTGTGAATGCTGATAATTGGTATCAGTAAAATTTCTGATATGACCCTCTTTGATGAAATTTGGGGTTTTTCACACCATTGAATGGGAAGACATCAAAGGCTGCATGGATTCCACCTTAAAAGCTGGGCTGTATAGAATTTTTTTAAACTTTTTTTTGCAAACATATATAATATAAAAAATAGTGATTTCTTCATTTATAACTTCATAAATATTCATCCGTTTTTAATAAATTTACCACCAAAAGAAAGCCAAGAAAAGGCACTATCATCATGATAAGTATTATCTTCCAATTCATTCTCTAAATAGTGGGAAAAAATGGCCAAAAATGTGTTGCTCCAATTTTGACAATTGGTAAACAACACCTCCTATGACTTACGGAGCCCCCTGACAGTTCAAAGGTCAAGGTCACACAACACACTTCCTGTTTAGTCCTGGCAGTACTTGGTGGTCACAAAAAATCATAATTCTCAGGGCAGATGTTCTTTAGTGGATTTCAGATAGATAGCCTGTATGTATGTCAATTTTAAGATCATATATTGTTTTCAGATACCTTAAACCACTGTAAAATTGCCTGCAACTTTCCAGGTTTCACCAATGCTTTAAGCTCAATGGAAGGCCATGGATACAGGTCTCTCAATACTATGATAACAAACAAAAAGAATCAGGGAATTGACATGGCGTTTTACACAACTGGAAACTATCAAATCTAAAATCAAATGTAGCTCATAAAAACTGATTAGCTGATTCTTATGGACAGGTTGAAAGACCTGGATGTTAAAAAAATTGTTTTCATAATTTACTTGAGAAAATTCTCAATTACAAATTCTCAATTACAATTTTTTAAATAGCCAAACTGAAAAAATACAGAATGCTGCAGCCAGAGGAGTGGGGGAAAGGGAAGAAACATGACCATATAACAGGAAAATTAATGGACTTGTATTGCCTCCCGGTGGAGGCTAAAATATATTTTAAGATATCATTTTTGACTTGGACGGTACAAAATTGTTGAACACCTGAGTACCTATTGCAGCTACTCATACCTAAAAGTGGATTAAGATCCCTTAGGTTCACAGATAACAATGAATATATCATACCTGGAACTAACTTGAGAACTAACTATACAAAACATTATCTGCAAAAGCGTCATGAGCAGACATAGTCTGAAATGGTGCTACACATTTTTTTATTATTATATTATATATTTTTTTTAAATGCATTTTTTTGTAGCACCTAATCGACTTTCAGGCAATTTTATATTGAATAGAGAAAAAAATTCATTTTTCTATACAAAATGTGGTATGTATAGATGAACCTATATGATTATAATGTTTCTTAACCTGTCTAAGTAAGGCCCAAACGATTCAATAACGAACACCAAGAGTCAAAGAACCAATTTGGATGATTTATAAATAATAACGGGGAAGACTCCAATACCCTCATCTCTGAACCAAGAAATAACACAAAGTGTATTATAATGACTTTGATAAATAACCAAAATACTTTTTATTGAAGAATTCCAGTATAAATTACATGATCAAAATTCAATATAACTATATGATATATCAGTCTATGCATGGAGGTTTTCCCAGACAACGACAATTATCTTCCTCTATACAGCACTGGTAAATCGCTTCATAGGTTTTGGTTCTGAAAGCGAGATCATCATATTTTTAATAATCACTGAGATAAAAAAACATAATATATATTTTCATTTAAAAAAAAAATCTAATCACTTGATTTTTCATTGGAAATAGTTATGCGTGAAACTAAAACCTTACCTGCATCTGATGTGTCTTGTGTTTCTATCAGCGTCACGGCCATACATATGTTCATCGATTAACCGTTGATCAATATCTTGCATGAGTTCCCGGAAATTCCGTTTAAGGACTTCTCTGCTACACCGAGAGAGGGCACCAGTAATGTAGCCCTCGCAGCTTCGGCACATCTCACAACATCTGGAACATCACAATAAAAGTTTCATCAAGGAATACTTTGATAAGTGTAGAGCTTTTAGGATATGCTTTATAATTTGAATTTAACCCAAGATTTAACACGATTCAACACAAATATAAAGATATCAGCTCAGATAGACACCTGTCACAGGGACTTAGTACCTTAGAGCAAGATTTTTGGAAGAACCTTTAAAGACCTTATTTTGTAATGTTATAAAACCTGAAGCTTTGATAACCAGTTGTTGGACACTGATTTGGGATTAAAAAAACAACAACACAGGAATAGATTTCCATTGTAATCAAGCATGACCAAAGTCCTTGCCCGAAACGGAATGGAATCCCGGCCACCGACACGAGAGACCGGCATCTCTTCCACTAAGCCATATCCCACCATATAAAGCATTAACCCGGAATTGCTCAGAAACACATGTGTTTACCTTTCTCCACTCTGCATGTCTTGTATGATATTACATCCACCCATACCTCTGCTATGGACCACCAAGGCCAGAAGTCCCAACAGAAAGCTCACCAATGCGACCACACAACACCTATATTTGTGAAAAATGTCACACATTACACATACATGCACATATACAGTAAAATAACTTAATCATGGAGTTGTAACACAAAGATTTGATTAATATACCTTATATTTCATGTAGTTTTCACTTTTATGGAGTGTGGAATAAGCACTTTAAACAAGTTGCAAAATAAGTCACAGCAAACATGGGAGTTTATCAATATATCATACGATTTTAAATGAATAGAGAGTGGATACATAGTTTTCAAGATTGCCTTGATTATTTGGTGCAATATTTCAACTCTCCATATCATAAATAGATTTAAAGTCAGGTGCTAGTTGACTATAACAATCCATTTGCACCCTAAACTGTAAATAATAACAAAAATAAATAAAATATCAAAGCTGAATTCTGCAAGGGTAATTATAAAATTATCAACCCAAATACACAAATTCAATTTATCTTTTTGTTATTATTAACTTTGTATCTTCTTGTCGATTCCTTGATCTTTAAACTGCTGGCCGAACCTATTAGTTATTTCACACACACATTCAAACACTCTGTCAATCATGATATCAAGAACTCTATCTTAATTCATCTATAGGCCATGCATATGCTTCTCTGGACTACAGTGCATGTTGTGGTTGCAACTGGACCTTGATAATTTTAGTAAAGTATATCTTTGTGCTATTAAATATAATATTAAAATTAAAATTCTGAATTTACTCATACTTAATTAGTCCAAGATTTAGAAAAAGAATATGATTATAACACATACATATATATGTATGTCATGTACTGAGTGAATGATAATGTGTTGTTTGTAGTTCCAATCATACGTAATTATATGCATGCATTTGCCAACTGCGTGCAATTTTTATATCATTTATATATAATTGGTGCCATTCAACATTGACTTCCAAATTTGACTGGGTTATATTTGATATCGTTTTTGACAAGGAAAATTACCGCCGCTCGAATTAAGACGGGGTCAAAAGTCTAAAAACTACACGATCCACATGTTCACATTAGGAAACAATGCTAAACCGATTCTAAAAGCCATAAGTATAAATCTTCCAGATGCATCACTCACCTCATCTTGCTCCACGCACTTCACCCAATCTTCCCAGACCCAGAACACTGGGGTACAGCCAGAGTTTGCATACAGAAATAGGCCATTGATACTGTTGTTCATCATCCAGACGTTTATCGTCAGAAGAGGAAATTGGTACAGGTCATTACATCCTTATTCCAACATAATCATATTTCCCTATCACGGTATAACTGGAGACCACCATCCGCTACATGTATATAAACCCCCACATATCTGACCTGATCTTGATACTTTATACAGTTTATCTATCCTAAAATATTTGCAAATCTCCATTTTATTATTTGGATATACTAATTATCAGGAATTAATTTGTCATCATGCCGATCAAGCTTATTTGATAATAAAGATTAGTGCAGTGCTGTGCCCTTTCCCCAAATTTTGTATCTGGACCTCAGTGAGTTTTAAGTTAAGTTTCACAATGATGAATGCTTTCAATATTTTGATATGTAATAGTTAAGATATGATTATTTTAGAAGTATCAACTCCAAATTTCATTTTTTATATGAGATCTACATTTGCATACTTGTAACAAAAGTTGAGTCTGATCTAGGACGCTGTTGTTTGTGGAAAAAACAAGTTTCCATTGACCTTAATAGTTTCCATTGGTTCATAAATGGTCATTTAAATCCTTACAAAGAGCAGACTTGAGCATATGATAATTTCTTCCATTTAAAATGAAATTGCCCTAGAGCTATGCTGATCATTGCTTTTTTGTAATGTTTGTGAACATTTTCTCGAAATTGCGTCATAAATGATCATCTAATGATAATCCTTCCCAGAGCAGAATTGATCAGATGATAATTTTGACAAATCAAAATGCATGTAACATATCAAATTTGGGCCAAACGTCTTATCTCAATTCTCTTTGGCTAATATTTGTCATGTTATTCAAAATGACAGGCTCCCTAACAACTCAGTGATTGCCATAACATAAAAAAAATCATAACAAAATGGAAAAAATGTGAGCCAAAAAAAAAAAAGCTATAGCTTTGCTGTTCATGGCTAAAAATCTGAGCCAGATAAAAAATAGATATCTCCTTACATTCTAACAGTTAAGAACTCCAACCAGTTATTTCAGAGACGATCAAAGTTGGCAGACAGAATGAACGAAAATTTGTCCCCCTCACTGCAGAAGCTATGTGCCATATGCAATAATCTCTTACCCTCAAAAGAAGGAAAAGTCTATTGGGAACCGTTAAAAATTTATTGGGACGGGGAATATTGGTAGACAAGGCATTTGATATGGGATTTCCAGGTCAAATATTGACTTCCAGTTCCATTTTTATAAAAAAAATCAGTATGAGACAAAAAAAAGTAGAAATTCACTTCTCAAAGTCAAAGGATTGAGAAGTTCATGTATTGCACTCTCGTCATGATGCTAATTGGTTTTGCCATGTAAAACCTCGATTGAATACCGTTTTAAAATCTGTATGTAAAATGTATCTTACTGGCAAACCCTCATGAAATTGTTTTTTCCACCAACCTCTACCCTCATAAGTATATCTTTTATAATCTTCCATTTCTGCAGTCAAATTAAGCCTAATTACATGAAGTTTATTCTGTTTTAAATAATACCATAATATAATAGGTGTAAAAATTATGATACTCTTGGTTACTACACATTTAGCTACGATGAGCTAATATTCTATCAATGACTTTAATACCTTCATGAAGTATAAGTCTCTGATTTTAAATAGACTATTTTCTCCTATTTTTGGATTTTTTGGTGATTTTCTAGAGTCGGTTGATAAAAATAAAATAAAAGCTGCCTTTTTTCTTTTTTTAGGCTCAATCAGTTAATATAAAACCTGCCACCAGGAGGACACAATGCCCTACTCTTGTCCAAGAATGATTGGGAATTTTTGTTCACTTTAAGCTTATTTCTGATTTCCTACCCTAGTTCATAACAGCCACACACGTTTGGATTTTCCAGGTGAAAAAATATAGTTTCAGTTACAATTTCGTTTATATTTTTTCACTCCCAATATATTTCATCACTTTTAAGACAAAATGAAAAAAAAATAAAATAAAAATCTATCCCTGATCACGTTATGGGAAACATTTTTTTTGCCTTATCACACAGACATAGGGTACAATATAAAAATAATAATAGTTTTTATGCCAAAGAATAAAAGGAAGACTCAAACACAATAAATCATATCTGTCTTCTATTTTCATCAAGGTTTTTTATTATTATATTCCATCACTTATCTTTATCACAATTTTACTATGTCAAGGACAGTTTACGGTAAGTTAAATAATCTCTACTGAAACACCAATACCATCTGAATACAACTTTTCTACACTGGCAATTCATAATGTCCGCATACATATGTATTAACATAAGTCACTTGCATAAATTTCATCCATTTGATTCCTCAGCCTATGAATTCGATCAGGGGCTGACCTGATTTTGTTAGAAAAATACAGTTCTATTATCAAATTGTGAGTTTCTAAGATTGAGTCTTTTCGTACCTGATCAGGGTCAATCCTGTTTGTCTAACATTCACAGGACATGGATGGACAAGATTTTTCTTCACCATTGAAGTATAGAAATAATGCCTTATATATTCTATACTAAACATATTGAATCTGTATATATATATTTCAGTTAATTTTGCGACTCATTCTGAATATCACTTTCTATGAGAAATAAAGCCATCTGTTTCTCTCCACACATGATCTACTAGTATATAAACTATTTTTTTCACAAGACTCACCATCTATTTTACTCTTTTTCTCTCCAAACTTCATTTACACATTGCAGTTGAATGTTATCACTAACAGGTTTCATGATATTTACATCAAACACTTACAATAATATACAGAACTGCATGTCATTCCATAATATTTGCTGTTGCACATGCCTTCCAGACAACTCAACAACAGTGAAATGAGTCTTGAGCAAATTCTTATTCTTTTTCTCCAAAACTGTCACAAATGTAACAGATCTGGATACCTCACTCTGTGCATACAGGGAAATGCTTTCAAATTGATTTGATCAATATTAACAAATTATCAAACTTAACAACTGTTTCCATAGTGTATGGCACTAAAGCTAAATAATAACATTTTTTTATTTGATTGTTCAAATTTAGTAAATCACAAATACACATAATAGTTTTATCATAAAAGAAAGATTCCATCAATATTTTCCTTTCTATAATTTAAGTGCTTGTACAAAAAATGTCATTGCAGGGTCAAGGCTTTACGTCACTGAGGATGTGAAACTACTGAACTGTAGATGGCACTAGCGCATGGTAATTATTGGCTATGTGGAGTAGTACTCCACAGAGGGCAGCACTGAAGAAAGTTCATTCCTAGTAAAAAAAAACATGTTCTTATGTAAATATATTTCTATAAAATAAAAATACTACAAATGTACCATGTGTCCAGAGAAGGTCAGAGCAATTTCCTAAAAAAATATTTGAAATACTCAGCAGTAGAAAAATCCAAGCAATCTCCTCACAGTTTGTGTTTATCTCTGCTAAATACATGGCAAGGGTCATTCTATGTTCTCAATACAAGATGTACAGGGTTTTATTAACTTTTATAACACATTTGCTCATCCAGTTTTTCAATACACAGGGTCTTCAATATGTCTTTAGCCAATACTCTTGAATCACAAACAGTGTAAGTCTATGGTACTAACACATATAGTATGTTCAAGTCTGTACTCATATTGTGTACATGGATCTTATCTGCCCGACACGTATTCTCAGCACCAATTATCATATCTAAGGCCTCTAATATTCAATAATTTGTCATATATCATTAACATGATTAAAGTGATATAGTTCTTCTGGTGATATTTATCATTTGACAATGTGGACATGATCTGCAACATATCTAATTCATTTGCAAATATTTGCAATCTGTTATGTGTAAAGAGAAATGAGAACAAATTCCAAGTTGATTTAATCACTGATTCTGTTTTGGATTAAAACTGATTATGCAAAATGCAAATGAAAAACACAATCAACATGTTAGTTTTATTAACAGTACATAACTTAAGCACTCTTGAAGTTTGACAAAAGTCCAAGACATGGCACAGTGGTCATATTTGTAAGCCTTTTAAGACCACCATTAATTAGTGACCTCATTTAGAATTTTAAATTCCAGATTTGAGATCTTTACACCAGGATTGATGACACTGCAGTGCCACCTGTAGGCGATTGAACAACAAGATTTAAGAACGGCCACAAAAATGCCCATTTAACAAAATCATGTTAATGCCATTAAAAAAAGTATCACTTGTATAATATTTATTTAATCTAGTTTAGAACAATCCTGCTCATTCATGCTTCTTTCATTTATGCCCAACATTTTACAAACACCAAATACCTCCATATATTTACCCCAACATTCATAACAAAATGCCCAAATGACCACATCTATTTGACCCTTCTTGTCTCTTCTAATATATATATATCGGAAATAACTTGTCTATGTAAGGTTTGGATGAGGTAAATTGAAAATAATGGCCATGTTTGTTTATCATGGTTAACACCCTATACATATTTCTATATATATATATTTCATCATATTTCTTGAAAATCCCCACAAAATAAATACATTTAGAAAATATACATAAGTTAGCACTTTTAACAATATTGTTTCTCCTATCTATATTTTGACTGGAAGCAATCTCAAATACTAGAGATATACAAGTCACTAGCACACTGATATGCTACTTCTAACATGAGACCAGATTTACCGATTCTTCTATTGTGTAGAACCTAACTTGGAACTTCATTTCTTTTCTACGAGAATTTTTTTATCTTAGTGAACTCAGCTGTTGTTTATCTCATATAATTAAATTGCTCCATAAAAGAGTAGAAATTATTGCTGTTTTCTCTCATAAACATGGAATTGATCTTTTGCCTTTCTGGTTTAACAACAGCATTTCATTCAGGCAGTGTCTATCAAAAAATAGACCCAAGGAAACAAAAAAGATTACACTGGTAACAGTAACATATTTGTATATGGTAATGGGGTGAATGGATATGAAGTGGGAAACAATGAAAGAATTCAAGTCTCATAATTGTGTCTCACAATATGCGATATAATGAAGAATACAATCAATTTACCATATTATCCTTGATTAGGTACCATTTTCTGTATGACTTGAATTTGACTGAACTCTAACTTTCTAATAACATGAGCAAATATTTCCACATTTCTGCCAAGATAGAAAAAAAAACAGCTTTTCATTCTACATGGTTTTCCACTCTACAAATCTTCTTTGTATTCCAATGACAGCACTTTTGTCTTAACATTTCCAGGTGTCTCTTAGAGAAGTGAGATTTCAATACAAGATATGCAAGCTCTTCTTGTTGTAGCTAAATGTTATTATTCTGTGATCCAAAACTTATTGAAGAATTCCATAAATGAGTCATAAATCATGAATGTGATGGCTACGTCTAGGCAAACCCTACTTAAACGTGGAACTGTGCCTTTGTAAAACCTGAAAATAAACATCATTCGCACATTACTTCCCATTGTTTATGAAATATTTATTTATCAGTTTGTTTATGTTATTATTTTCATTGATTTAATGTCATCTTGTTCTGTGTTTATTTTTTTAAAAATCAAAATAAAAAAATCTGAATGGATGGTTTTAATCATGATCAATCTGTAGGTTACAAAAAACAACTTACGCTCTAGGTCCTTCATGTTTCATTATTTGATAAGCACAATCAAATGTGTTCTTATATCTGGAAGCTTCTAAACCCTGCAAACAAATAACAAGCATTTCATAAATCTTTGAGGCTTTATCATACAGTAAATCAGTCCTTTCGGAGATAAGGACAAAATGTCACAGATTAAATAACTCCAAAGATGGAACTTCATTCATGTTTAGTGGAGTACTAAACATTTCTAGGGTGTCATTGACATTTAAAAAAATGGACTAGTAAACTTGTTTGTTTGAACAAAACATAGAATCCTATGAGAATTTTATAAACGTATAGTTAATTATTTTGTGGTTTAGGTGATGCACAAATATAACATTTTGAAAACATTGGACATACCATTGCCTTGACAAAATAAAATATATTTCAATAATAAATCATTGTAAGGTACAATATTCCTGTTACAAACCTGCATTCTTGTCTTGACGACATCTAGGGGTGTGTTTCCGTAGACCGAGCAGAGACCAGCGAATGCGCCCATGCAGCCCACGATATATTTGGGCACATGTTTCTTATTGTCACCTCCTCTGTACCAGTCCTTGAGTGTCTCCATCACATAGAAGCGGATGGCTTGGTTACTTCCCTGCTTCATCATAGTGGCCACCAATCCCTGGTATGTACCTCTGATGCCTGCACAACATAACAGATCTCATTCACTCATATGCTGACTTACAGTTGCTTAAATTTCAAGGTTTGCTTTAAAACATTTAATTTAGTCCCTTCATGTCAACTGCCATTAATATACAGGAAGAACATATATGCCAACTATTATTCTGACTGGTTCGGGTTTGTGACGTCATTTTATTATATTCTCTGGTGCTTTAATTTGTAATGTTATGATGTCAGGTCAATTTTGACTCAAGTCTCATTGGGGATATAAATATCCATGGTTATGAATTTAAAAAATTAAGCACGCAAGTAGAATGGCCATGAAGAAATCTCTTTATAAATTCTGAAAAATATTTTCATTGTTATTCCAGTAGGGGTCCATATATTTTGATATCACCACCTAAAATAGTATGATCTATCTTCAAATGAGAATATTTCAATTATTTTAAGCATATTTATAACCTACCATGTTCTTTAATGATCAATCTGACGCCATGAAAAAATCCTTTAAAACGCGGCTGGGCTTTCCTTTGATCATCTATAAATTTCACCTTGACTGTTTCCATAGGTGTCACAGCAAAGATGGCCTCACACACACCAGCACCTGCAGGTCAAGATTTAATATGAATAGTTTGTGCCCTCAATGTCACTGTTCAATTCTCCATTCAATTGACATTCTTACGAAAAAAGTCTTTAAGGACTGTCAGATTCAGAGAAATTTGTTAACAACTACTGAATGCCAATAAAGTTGTTTAGCTCTGATCTGATTTCTTCAATATCATAATTAGGACAATTCAACTAAAACCTTTTTTTTAAACATATGGCCAACTATCTTTTATCTAAAACAATCTTTTATATAAAAATATTGGCAATTTTTGTTTGTTTTTTGTTTACCCATAATCTCATTCTTTATTTTGAAGATAATGACCTTACCTAGACCACACAGCAGTTTGTTGCCAGTCGAGAGATTCCCATTTGCATCCATTCTTTGTTTCTTGAATGATTCAAATGCTCCAAACCTGGAAAAAATTAACACCCCATATATGATTTTGATGCCATTCATGAAGTCATCCAGTCACATTTATAGATGCTTGAATCCAACTGATTACTACAATTACTGTATTCTCTCATCAAAAGCCCCACCCCATCCTTTTTGTAATTTTTAACATTTTCAAGAACACCCAACCAGAATGATATTGAAAAGAATACCATAGGTAAAAGAGAGAAAAAATATTCACCTAACACCAGATTTTGGTATAGATCCGTAAAGTAAAACAGAGAGTCCTCTATAAAGTCCACGGACGCCATTCTGTTGAACTGTTTTCCTGCCACAGTCAATAATTCCATTGTATTTCCTTGTTCCACCAGCTCCTGCTTTCTGGTCAAGTTGTAACTGAGTTTTCACATATTCTGTGGGGAATGTTATGCAGATCTCTATGCCTCCTGTGATGCCACCTGGTGGATGAAATAAAAATATATTGAAAATGTGAGTGAATGTAATAAATTATCACTATTCAGATGAGTTAAAATACTTGGGTTCATTTGAGAAGATACAGGGACTGGAATTCAATACAAATATGTCTTAATTATAATATTACTTCAGACACATTTGCAAGTATTTGATTAATTGTTTTGGGGTTTGAAGTGAGTTATAATGTCAATAGAGATAAATGGTATATTTGCCAGTAAACGGGACACATCAAGCATTATTTGTGGTATATAATGTCAACAGGATTATTCCTACAGTTGATGCATGGCTCAAGAATGAGACAGACCAGAAATAAATGAGAAGTCCAACATTAAATGCTGACCTCTGGTGTTTAAATCTGAATGTCCATCTTCATATTGAACATGCTGAGAGCAAACAAAAGCCTACATAACAAATAGTGTTGACAAAGTGGGCATCAGATTTGATTGGATCTCTGCTTGCAGGCACGTGACACACCCCCTATTCCCACGATTCTTAGCCTGCACCCCATCATAACCTGCCAACAATCCCTCAAATCCATCTCAAATCTGAAAAGATTGGGCAGTTAATCAATAAACTCTATCCTCATTAGTGATGACATTCCACAGCCCAATTAATATTGCCCGTGGAACGTTTAGTTAATTAGTATTGTTACAAGCAGTTATCTCATGGAGGGAGGCAGGCCTGATCATGCAGATCAATATCTTAACACTCTAACACCACACACCATTGGCTCTCCTCGTGTCTCAACAAATAGCGATGGGCACCTGATGGCATCTCCATGATCTGAGGCTCGCAACCACAAGTACACATCTCTGAGGTTTACTGACAAGACATCAAACTCATTACTGATTCACATTTACATCCTTGTTACTTCAGCTCATTTTCCTGAAAGGGCTACTTAAAACTGTAATAATTCGGAAAGAATACTGTTTGCAATTTCTGATATTGCTATTTTTGTGACGAGGTAGTGGTAATGTCTCCTACAACTTTCCATATTTTGACATTGAATAGCTAATGTGTAAGGCTAGTCTGGGGTCCAAGACATTTGTCCTTCACGATGTCCTTGTTTACGTTATCTGGCTGACACTGCCACAATCCAATTTCCCACAGATCCAATACACATATATATGCTATCTGCACATGTTAATAATATCTGCTTCTCTCACAACGCACCAGTATGGATCTCCATAAGAAATGAGAACTGGTTCACCCATCAACAAATAGACCCAATTATCCATCATCAACCCTCTTTTTGTCACAGTTTGATTATCAGATTATCTGTTTCCGTGGTGCTCACCCCTCTGGGAGATGTCCGAACAATGAAGGAATGCAAATATATGAGCAATATTCAACGTCAATAGTTGAAACCAGAACTGTTACAAAATATTGCATATTATCTCTGGCAGTATCATCCATATCTCGATCATAAATTGCATTCTGAGGTATTGATTGTCTTGCATCATTATATCAGAACATTTGAGAGAAATAGCCGACATTCAAATGTCGATACTGAGTTCTAGTCAACATAATAATGCTAAGAACTCATAACTCAGAAATCAATTTATTTGACCCTAGATTTACATAAGTTGTCAATAGTACTTTTCATTTTTTTGTGACAATAGGTATCTTTCATGGGCCAGGGAGACCTCCATTAAGACAACTGCTTGTCGCTAGCATGGGGGCCACCATACTTTGTGATTTTATACAATCATAATTCAATTATCATCCTGCTAACTAATAGGTGGCAAGCAATATTTGACCTTTTTTTCAAGTGCATAGAATATGTGATACACAACTTGTTTGTTGATTTTCTTGTGTGTTCAGTTCTCATTCCAATATACATTATGTAATTATAATGATGTCACATCTTTGACAGTCAGCCAGCCCATGCATTTCATTTTTTCACCCTGCTTACCTGTCCTTTCAACGTGAATGTTACCATGGCAACATATCCATTGTTTCCATGATGACTGGTGAGAAGAAACACAGATTTATGTTAAATAATCTATGGAGATGAGTTCATTTTTTCAACAAAGGAATGGAAGATACCGGGAGTGATGTATCTGAAATGACCTCCTTGTCAAATATGACAAATCATTACACTGGTATGAAATACCAAAATGAACAAAATTGTATTACCAGAAACATTGTTTTCTCTGAGTTTTAAGTCAATCCGAGATTTACTCTGTATGGTTCTATTGCAAAAGAACGTGGGGGAGGTGTGTCTCTGTGTGTCTGTGCGTGTGTCTGTGCATGTGTCTGTGCGTGTGTCTGTATGTGTTCACGTCTGTGCGGCAGCAGCAGGGATGATTTAGCAGGCATGACACACCGTGGGCATGACACAGCGAGCATGACACACACACATGTGGCAAGCGAAGCCATTGATTGGATAATTGGCCACACTTCCACAGCTGCACTTTGAAGTAGATTCTGTTTCTGCTGTGCTATTTTGATGGCTGCAGCTCCTATCTGAATAAATAAATCCTCAAGGACATGCCAATTACCGGTAGTCTCCTTTGATAAGAAACATCCTATTGTTCATTTTTCCACGGATCAAAAATTGCCATAAATGTGAATTTTATGTAACAATGTTTTATGAGTTTCAGATATGATGCTTGTCTAAATGACCATAAATTATTTACCCAAATTGAAAGTGACACAGAGCAATGGTAAAACTGATTTGAATTCATTTTGGTTCCAAATAAAATATGTGAAACGAAACCTTCATAAGGTGGCCAAGTCCTTTGAAGAGGTAACCTTGTACTAACCAGAAGCAAACATAAGTAGATGTGGCAGATCCTCTCATCAAAGAAATGATACAAGATATTATTCTTATTCAAGTATGATATTTACATAAGAGATTCTTGCTGAGAAAATCGGTTACATTAAAGCTGGCTCCATGTTTGTTCAGCTGAGCCCGTTACAATATCATGAGAATATCAACATATTTTCCGTCTCTCTCAACATTTCTGATGATAATATGTCCCAATAGCGATAAAATACAAATCATGGATTGCTACACAGTAACACACTATTCCCTCCATCCCAGTGTTTTGAACCATGGCATTAAGCTTGAGTATTATGGTCACAAGCCTGCATATCACACTCTGTGGTGTGTGCCACAAGCCTGCGTATCAGAACCTGTGATGTATGCCAAAAGCCTGCGTATCAAAACCTGTGGTGTGTGCCACAAGCCTGCGTATCACAACCTGTGGTGTGTGCCACAAGCCTGCGTATCACAACCTGTGATGTGTGCCACAAGCCTGCGTATCACAACCTGTGGCATGTGCCACAAGCCTGCCTATCACAATGTGTGGTGTGTGCCACAAGCCTGCGTATCACAATCTGCGATAGCTTATGTATTGTAGCACTGATCTTCTGCTTCTGAGTGATCTTCCGAGATGAGAACCCGATAACATTGATGTATTTGATTCAGTCATTCATTCTCCAACAAGAAGGAATCTATCTTTATATGACGTCATACAACTCATTACTAAGATTATCCCTGTGGTATATTTGCTTGGTGTTCTAAAATGACCAAAAATGTCTGGCATAACCCTGTAGAGAGGTATTGTTTGTTTGTAATAGATCTATTCTGGATGACATCACATTAGTGATTGTAACATATTGAATCACAAGAAAATTCAAATGCAGGTAGCAGTGAGTTTCAGTCCAGGTGGCTCCACGACCCAATATACAGAGAGGACTCGCGTGGGGTCATTCAGTGCCCTCATGGAGAATTTCTGCCACAAAACCTTTATTTGAAGTTTTTTCTTGGAAAAATCCCAATCTGATATATTGATGTATGAATAAAATCATATTTCTTTTTGGTGTTGGTGCCCTTCATTTTCCAGATTTTGATGTTTGTTAATAATTCTACAGTTGCACATAACACACACAGTTGATACTATATATGCCACAGTGGACAAGGCATTACATAATGAAATCAAAATATAAATTCTGAGATGTCAAAGATGTAAATCTGCCAAGAACTGACAGTGCAACAACAATCTGTATGTTTTTGTAATCAGCTGATACTAATGTACATTTACACTATGGAATGGCAGGGTCATTGGATACATTTTAAATGACAATTCATTCATACTATTCACACAAACTACCGGTATGCCAAAAAAGATGTGTATTCAATGTGACATGTAAACTAGACATATTTCTAATTATCAGTCTCTGTTATAATAAAACAAATCATGTCAGTGCTAGCCCTACTTATTTTGTGCTGTTGAATATGTCTCACATCAGTGATCATTTTTGTTGACTTTTTTCTTTCTACTCAGTCCATGCTAAAAAACACAGACAATTCCGACCTCGTAGAATCTCTATGTTTGGCAATGATTCATTATCAATACAAATGTAAGGTTTGTCTGCAGCAGCTCTGTGGTTCACAACTATCCTGAGGACCAGCTTCCTCCCCCACGTCCCTGTACATCTATTTGTCTCCGGATACATGTCTGTAATTGGATGTCATGTTCTCAATGTTCTCAATGCTCTCAATGTTAGCAAGAGACGGGTCTGAGGTAAGCCAGCAGTTCAGTACATATCACATGAAGGGCTCCGTTATTATCATAGCTTTTTTGTCTTTCCATTCAATTATTATTAATCTGAACACAACCATGGAGCATTTGTAATAACTGCCTATAATAACATTTTTTATATGTCTTTATTTCATATCTATGATAAAGGAGGGTCTATTTCAAATGTATTGTTATTATACATAGAATGACAATAATGTGAAATGAGTACTTAAATCTAATTCATGTTGTGTCGTAAAAATACCATACCTTATCAAATTTATGTTTTTTACTCTGTCTGCCTATTATAACATACATAAATACTCTGTATTACATCAGTAGTAATCCTTGTTGCTCAATCTTCTACATTTGCTGTCACTGCCCAATATTTCCAGCATTTGAAATTTGGAACTCGAAGTCAAGTCATCATAAGAGTCACACTCACCAAAATATCATCCAATCAGAATTGATCAACCTCAGGTCATTAGTAATTATTTGGCTGACCAAGATGCTAACCAATCAGTTCAAAGCAGAATCTGTATAAGTCATTTATTCTTTCACCAATCAGTGTGCAATCTAATTTTTATGAATATTCTTGACTCTTTTACCATTACGGTAGGGACTGATTCGAGAGAGAAATCCTGTTATGGAGGGTAATATACACAGATTGCAAACCATTAAATTTGTTCATGGAAATTGTTCCAGAGCCTCACTTTTTTACTATTAGAATCATAACAAAGTATATGATAAACATCTTATATGATTGAAAATATATTTTGGCCAGAGATTTTAGCTAGAGGTTTGGGTACTGGCAACCCAACATCAAAAGGTACAAGTTGTATGGCCAAAGCAAATCAACTTTCATAACTCATGTCACCATTTTTATTCATGATAGGTGTGAAGTAGCTTTCTTTGGTGAAGAATTTGAAGCAACAATTTCACCATTTCAAAAACTGGGAAATGATGGAAACCAGAAGCGGTGGAAAATAAATGTGCAGGAATTTTGAAATCTTCATTGTTTAATAATGTACATTATTGAAAGCAATACCGAACAAATCTACGGACTGTACAGAAAACAGAAAGGTGTGAATAATGTTTAATTTTATATGGAAAGATATGCAATGATGCCAACAAAAAAGTGTTAACACCACATCCGTACTTTGTCAATTGGAAGTAGGTCGAAATTAACATCTCACCTTCTGGTGGGACACAAAAATATTGTAAAGTTGTCAATCGGGTCAATGAAGTATCAATCATGAAAATCTCAAGTTCGATTAATAATTCAACCTTTGTGATTATTCACAAATGATCTTCATGAAGCACATCTAGTTTACTGGATCACACATTGATGCAGAAACAATATATGGTATCATTTATTCTGGGCAAGAATTCTGTGCTGCATGCTGCTGCTGTAAAACAATCTTCTGTTATTTTTGCCTCATCTAGTCCGCAGATCACAATATTTGGTTGGCAAAATTTGCAAAAAGAAGAGAAAAAATTATTGGGAGGAAATATGGTATTGTACATTATATATTGCATGTGACAGATAGTATGCATGTCAGCTGTTGTCCACATGTCTGCCAGCATACAGGGTCTGCACCAGATGGTCTTTCTACTGGCTCATTCAATATATCCATCTGACCCATATCATACACCGTGACAAATAAATTATACACTACACTAATAATTGTAAAATAATCATGAGAACACCTACAAGGTCTGACATTCATTCACATACATTCATTCCAAAGCATTAATCATACACTATTTTGAACTTGTTTGATGAGTAAAATTAAAAGCCATATTGTCTAAATCTGTGTTAAAAATCTGATATTCCTACATGGCTTGAATAAGAACTTTTACCAATTTGATCCCAGGATTTGGGCTTTAGAGGCAAGTCAGGCATCAGTTCTGCCTCACAACACTTGGCAGGTCTAAGTTTATTGATCCATTACAAATGTGGGAATCACATGAAGAATTTCTGTGTAAAATATATAATAAAATGACTTTCAATATGACTTTAAATTACCAGTTAAAGATATACCAGTACCAGTCTTTCATAATTCTGATTTCTATAAATTTTGACCTGAAGAATAAGTAATTTGCTACCAACATGGAGATTTCATAGATAAACCATACTAATTTTTGTTTTTCTGAAAAATACAAAATAGAAAGGGTATTATCAAGATTTGTGAATAACTCCAATAACAATAAAACATAAAGAAGAAACACAAGTGTGAACAACAGCGTGGAGGAATCAAGAGTGTAATTTATGTACATATAGTTTAAATAGCAGTCTGAACTATAGTTAAAAGGAAAAAAAGTGGAGACATCTTGTTTACAGTCTATTGAGTCCAAAGACAAGAATAATTCGCCAATGAGAAACTATAAATAGTTATTGTGGATGATTGGGCATTCCTTTACTGCCCATAGTATCATGTTTAGCATGAATATAAGAGACTTGATTAAATTTGGGATACAATTTTTTCTAATGCGCAATCTTAATCTATCAGAGATATTCTTTGGTGAAGACCACGGTATACAACACAATATGTATTGAGACTGGTATGGCTAAAGATTTATCATCTGATGAGAAAGACATGATCAGTATGTGTGCTCTCAACAAAATATCCTTCTGATATTCATGATGTGTGATTCTATTATGATTGAGCGCTGCACATTTAGTGACCTCTATGCATGACCAAATGTGTGTTTGCCTCGGACTGGTTAACGATTGCAGACCCCGTTGCTAACTCGGATCTCGTGTGGAGAACAAAAACTGCTATCTATTTATTGGGTTCTAGTTCATAGGTATTGGCCAATTTTCTCAATTATGGTGGAAACAAAATAGCGTATATAATTACTGGATCAATACATTGGAGCTCAACACGTCTGCTGCCAATGACAAGCACAGATTTAACAGCACCTCCAATGCAATGATAGGCTGAATATCAAAAACACAGGCCAAAGGCCTAAGAGCTGTTCAGAGCATTGCTATTTTGTGAGATTTATGTACATTTTCCTGTTTGTGAACATTTCCTTTTATTTACCAATCTTCGTAGGTTGAAGGGATTAATTTAGCAAACATGATGTACAGTATTGTAGCAAAATATATGGCAGGGTGACTCTATCACCCCCACACTGCTTTTCTACAGAACATTTTTTTAATGATAAAGAAATTGAAACAAAATCTTGAGAAAAAAAATCATGGAAAATGGATAGAATTTGTCTCTGATAATAATTCATCTTACCAATGAAACTAAGAAATCTGACCAGTAGATTCAAAGATGATCAAGTTTAACAGACAGACAGAATGACAGGAAATTCCCCCTCGCTATCTAAGATTATGCAGCTAAACCCCACATATACTGCATATCATTGCAAAATAGGGATTAATTATATAATATAATATATCTTCTATAAATGTTTCTATTAAAATGAATACCTGATTGAGTTTATAATAATGTTTCATTGAAGAGTACTTCCTAATTTATCCAAGTATTTTTGTAGTATTGCAAAACAATTATGCCAAACATTATCATTTTGTAATATGATGAGGAAAATGTCATTTCCTTCAGGAAATTAACCAAATTACTAGATAGTTCCTATTCATGTCCCTATTCATGTTCCTGTCAAACGAGGATATCAAAGGAACATAATCATTCCAGAAACAGTACAAGTTTATGATATAACCATGATGAAAATAGTAAAATAAAAGTGACTAAAAACTCATCTTGTGTGGTGCTTGTTTAATGATGTTGCAAACATTTCCTTGCAATGGAAATTTCTTTCATTTTGATACAAATTAAATGTGCTGTATTTCTCTGTAATGACATCTGGTAACCGGAGCAGGCTTCACAGGCCTCGGCAGCCTGCATCCACGCAGGCACCCTCCGTAGCCTTCATCCACGCAGGCAACCTCCGTAGCCTGCATCCACGCAGGCAACCTCCCTCCTCTGTGAAATCAAAGGCACTACTGGCTGCCTCAGCAAAGTTCTCACAATGCAATGGAAAACACTGCCTCGATCCTACAGATTTTGCCCATCAGAGTATAAAAGCTCCACTTATTAAAGAAACACATTTATATAAATATATATTCTTCATTTTTACTATATTTCTTTCTCTCAAGATTCATATTTCTTGCAATATTATTGGAAAACACTTCTTTCTTAATTTTATTGGAAAATACACACCTTAAGAGCTATATTTACTCTTCATTGATTTTCGTTTTTTTTTTCAGTGTTTAGTAACATTCAAACTGAATATATACATGGATATGACTTATTGCAATTTGTTTTCCTGTTTTCCTGTTTCCTATTCCTACCAATGGAGAATCAAGTAAACAATTTGTAACAGATCTGATATGTGTGAGGCATCAATTAATTCCATTCAAAATTTAACCTCAGATCACTATCCATCCCTCGTCCCTCAGGAAATCACTGTGTAAAACCCTCTGTACAGTCAAGAAAATTGAGACATTTCCTCTGTTTTACCAGTGAGGGGATTGGAGAGGGTTCTACATTAACATTGATTATGGTCAAACACCTTAATTTATATCAGAATTTCAATTGGGGGACAATGTAATATCTCAAGTTAATGAGTGGACTCTAAAGATTTAAAGAATGAAAAAAATTGTCTCAGTTTAGAGATGTTAAGCAATGTGTTTGAATATTCATAGCAGATATTGTGAATCAATCTGTTTTAAATCTGCAATAATTCATTAGCATTCATGCCTTGTCATGTATAATCTCACATAAAAATATATCTATAATCTTGAGCTATCAGGCAATTGTGTTTCAATAATTATCCAAGATATCGCAAACCATTCTGTTTCAGATCTGTAATAACTCATTGGCATTCAGGCAGTGTCTTGGCTAAAGCCTTTCTGTCATGCCGGGAACAGCTGACAATTAACCCTGCCAGCTTGGTATTGGTCTACAACAAGATTAACTAAACCGTAGTCACTTGTTCCCATTATCTGCCACCTTAGTTAATGCCCGAAATCTTACAAAACTGTCTCGCTTCACAAACACGAGGCTCACTTTGCTAACAAGCTCTTGACGAATGAGTTACTGCTCGCTTCTACGAACCACAAAGACTGATCTCATGAGATTTATGAAGGACCTGAGAATCCCCACGGACAATTTGATTGGATGAAAAGGCCTGAAAAGTTGCCATGCACGTCACATGGTATTATGTGTTAAAACAGGGAACAAATTAGATCCACTACAGAGATAAGCGTAACTCTTTAGTTTGCCTGGAGGACCATAGCAGAGTGAAGGCTTGATATAAAATATGACAAATTTTATTGTTAACAAATTAGGATGTACATTTTTATGAGGTCCTACGGTCAAAGTATGTTAACTGTTTACAATGATACACAAGGTCATCGTGAGCGTTTCTATATTCTACTGTCTTAACCTTCAGCTAATTCTAAGAATTCCAGCAGAAGGTCCTCTGCGACTCAGAATGGCTGCATGCTAGAATATTGACACACTGTAGTTTATGGCTCCCCAAGGGATAAGCTGCAATGGACGGAGATAGCGAATATCAACATTCTTGATGTTTTGTAAGTGGCAATGTTGGACATTTCCTTGTGTCAAGCACCGGTGCTTTCTATCCATCGAAAAAGGACATACATGTCACCTTCTCTGTCAACCAATTCATCTCAAGAAGATGTTGTAACCGCTCTTTTGGCTTCCTGCAGTTGACCAGACTTCATTGATCACGGCCTAGCCCCTCCGGCACACGCACTCCGGGAGGCTGCGGAAGCTGCTCCGCCCCCTCTACATCTCCATTGTCACTGTGTCTACATGAACCTAACAATAACCAGAGTATTCTAGTCTCCTTCACAATCAATGCTTCCAATATTGAAGAAACACAACTCAGCGACATCGTTAAAGGCACAAAAGTCGACATTCGCATGATACATTCGTTTGTGCAAATATAACATGGGAGACACTAAATTCCACCCATGTTGCAGTTTGTTTTAAGATTTAACATGATGAGGGTACATTACTCCCACATATTGTTCATTCCCGGCTCTGCTGGGAAAAATAGGCCATGAATAAAGTGTATTGATTAAGACATCACAAGAATCTGACACACACCATCTCCTGCCATGGTGTCCATGACCTTTGACCTCTTAGAGTCACACCCCTCTGATATTGACAAATATTGCTCTGTTATCGTGGTGCTAGTTTGGCCACCTCGCTTCAGGCAGCCATGTCATAGCGGCAAATGAAGTGAAAAATTAGCCATGTTCTGAGACTTGATGGAATATGTGATAAGACCACAAACAGTTTCGGCAACATGTCAATTGGTTCACGCAAATATATTACCAAATAAGGTCACACCAAAATGTTGCCGCTATGCAGAACCACAGTAAAGTCTCAACTGAAAATACGAAGTATCATCGACAAAACAGAGCTTAACAAAAGCCTTACATACAATATTGATATCATAAAACATGTAAATGGATTCACATAATGGTTCAACCCAATCTCATTTGCGTGACCCAATAGATGTCTGGCACAGTTTGTAGCTTATATGACAGTATTCAATGTTTGACTCAGCAGCAGGAGAAGGATGAAGGGAAGCAGATGATGGAGATCGGGACTGATAATGATCACTTTGCTTGCTTAACGAGCTCAGTTCTGTCTATAATGAGGATGCTTTGCTTGTCTTTATTTGTGGGATCAGGAAATAACTTAGATCTATGATAATCTAAATATAACGGCCTTGACTTGTCTCAAAGATTTTTATCACGATACCATCGCCATGATGTTTTTTACAAACATACTTATCATAATAAATATTACAAAATAGCTCAGGTTTAACATTCAAAAACTCCATTTGTATATGGTAGATTTGCTATGAATAATTATGGTTACAATCAGGGCAGATGTACATAACCTTGGTTACAATCAGGGCAGATGTACATAACCATAGTTACAATCAGGGCAGATGTACATAACCATGGTTAAAATCAGGGCAGATGTACATAACCATGGTTACAATCAGTGCAGATGTACATAACCAAGGTTACAATCAGGGCAGATGTACATAACCATGGTTATGTACATCTGATTAGGGGCAGTAGCTGAAAATTCAGTTACTCACTATCAAGGTAATGTAAACATCCACTGAATCTATCAATATATATATCAATTATTTATACAAGCCAAACAGCATCAGGGATTTAAACTGTAAATTTTGACAATTAAAATTGGTCGGATTGAAGCACCTTCATATCTGATTTCATATTTGCCACACTTCTGTGAACACCACATATGATCCATGTGTTTTAAGATGAAAACATGCTGGTACCTCCAGAATAGTATTTGGTAGTGAGCAGATAATGGTGTCATATATATCATTGAAGCTAATTACAAAGGGCATGCTTTTTTAATCCATGGATTAACTGTCTGAGCTCATATTAGGGACAAAAAGGTAAATTTCCAAAGTGTTAAAAGCACAAAAAATACATGACTCAACTTATGTTATGTCTATTTCATAATTGACTCGGCCATGGTGAAAACTAGATTTGTATCTAATCTGTGTTACCGAGGATAAATAAAGGAATTTATTTATTATTATTATTACACAGTGTTTATTCCAATGTGTTGTAAAACAAAGGGAATCTGAAAAGCTAAGACGGTGCAGAAAATATGTGATCAATGTAATGTCAATTTTCCTTTTACTCATATACAACTAAAGGGATGAAAGCTGAAATCACAACTTTGGATGAGAATATTTTAAATCCATGTATAAAGTTATTAATTTTACTTTCATAAACCTGAAGTGTGGATATTTCAGATCTATGCCATCCAATCCTTTAATTCAGTGTTTCAAAACGTAACCTCGCTTACCTTGATATATATTTCGGACCAAATCTGA
Organism: Amphiduros pacificus; assembly: GCA_949316495.1. Taxonomy (NCBI): domain Eukaryota; kingdom Metazoa; phylum Annelida; class Polychaeta; order Phyllodocida; family Hesionidae; genus Amphiduros; species Amphiduros pacificus. The sequence continues at coordinate 39,345,491 of OX439001.1, read as the reverse complement.
GATGAATTGTTAAAAAAATCAGAAAAGTTTGTGATCCAGGTGAGGGAATTATGGAAATTAAGACAGAATACTACAATCCTGTGCTCAGTAGGGTGTGACAATACATTGTAGGTCTTTGCAAATATCTTGACTAATTGAAAAACAGGGAGCACAAAACTTGGAAGTTTCCACCACTCAATCACTGTTTCTTCCCCTCAATTCTCTTGGAACACAATTTTCAACTCCATGAAAGAATTTTTTGTTAAATCATAAGGTAAAGTTTTCACTTTCTAAAAATACTTTGTTATCTTAACATTGTATGGATCATATCCTTTAGATCTTTAAGATGTACATAAATATTTTTAATCTAATTTGAAACAGTAGATTGGCAGAAATGTGGTGCAAGAGTTTCAATGCCCTTAGTTTATATATGGTAATACTATACAGAGACACATGATCAAACCTATTCTTATCATTTGGTTATATTATATATAAAAGACATATTATCAGTTAAAAGTTCATTAAATACCAGTCCATTCTCAATATGATCACAAAAAATAAAAAAATCTACCCTTATCCTACATTTTCAGGGCAATTTATTTTTAAAAAGGTAATTATTTTTCTTGGCCTAATTGACAATGGAAATAAATTATCTATTATTTTATATTCTTCCACTGGAAAAGACATAAAAGATGGTTTATTATCATTGTCCTGTATATGTGTGTCCCCAGACCATTGTCACATGACCATGTTGGCGACACTCAAAATGTGTTGAACTTTGATCAAAGAGATATGGTGTGATGGAACTCTTGAACTCAGACTTTGCCTATCATGAACTTTACATTGCTCCCGGGACATTGCTCCCCCGCCAGGGTCACACTATGCCAGTCTGTCTTACTCACACTCCTCTCAGAGTAGTACAACCAAAAGAATGTGATAAATATATCTCCTCATGTTCTCAGCAAATGGGGTTAGGACTGTAAACATGGTCTATTTTCCATTGTGCGAATCACTGGTCCAGACCTATATTTAGGTGACATTGCTCGGATGACCTTCAATGAGCCAATCAGCAGGCAGCACTTGGAGGTGTGTCTGCATCGGGTAAACACACGCCACTCTCAGCTCATAACATGCACTAGTGCATGAACACAAAATACAAGCAAACTCCCTCAGATTGAACCATTTACTTCTTATATATTATTGAAATATATCATCAATATATCAAAATGCAATCTTTTTGAGCTGCAGGGGCTTTTTAATGAAACTTGATTTTTTTAGATAAAAACCATGACAATACATGATTTTTTTAATTAGCCCTGATGGCCTTGATAACATGGAATGATAACAATTTGTTGGTTTTGTACCCTCCATAACAGGACTTCTCTCTCATATCAATCCCTGCTGTCAATAGTAAAAAGGTGTTTTCAGGATTGGTTGCAGGCCGCAACTATTCATATAAATCAGGCTGTGTACTGATTGGTGAAAGAATAAATAAATATTTTTATAGATTCTACTAAAGCCCATCAGCCAACTGATCACTAGTTGTGACCTGAGGCCGGTCAATTCTAATTGCATGATATTTCGGTGGGTGTATCTCACATGCATGGCTAGACGTGGAGTTCCAAATTTCAAATGTTAATTTCGAATGTTAATATGACTGCAGACGTAGCGAGAAGTTTGAATGAATTGCATGAATGATAATGCTAAGTATTAGTTTTGATACACATAAAATCTTTTGCACAAAAATCTAAAATAATTGAAACAATTTCTTCTGGAAATGGTACTATTATCCAAACTGAATCCATCGTTCCCACTTACACTTATATTAAGTTGCATGAAATTGTAAATTGACCTTGTAATTACAATATACCAAAATCCAAATCAAGAACTTTTCAAAGTGGGAAACTGCATGATGAAGTGATAGTCTGGTAAAATGCGCATTTTGTTTATAACAAAGCGCAAGTTCTTGCCATGTGTGGTGAGTATCCCTGGAGCAGTCTCGGTGGACTATAGGGCCGTAGACATGTTTACCCTTTGGCTTTGGCCAAGAGTCTTGAGTAGAGACTAAATTGAGTGAGTGAGACCCTACTTATAAGTTTCTGCCAAACTTCTGTCAGGTGGTTCATTGGAATTGCTAGATCTTAAACGAAATGACATTCAAGCAGCAAGGCATTAATCAATCCCTGAAAATGACTTCAGTTATTTGATGCAAAAAAAAGTAACTTCGTTGCACAAACTTACCAGCAATGATGGCTTTCAGTCCCTTGGATTTTGGCAGGTATTTTCCGATACCAGTTGACTCCCTTGGAGCTGCTGCCATCATATTTTGTGCATCCGGTCTAAAGAACGGGTTTTGGAATTTACTACCAGGCCTATCCATCGTGGTTTTATTATTTAATCTCTGCAGCAATGCCCCGTTAAACTTGATGACAGCCAGGAAATTTCCACAGTTGTTCTCCCAGTCAACAGCTGATGAAGAACTGGCTACAAAGTGACGTTCCCACTTGACTTGACCCAGATTCTGACAAAATGATGACCGGAACGTCACTTCCGCTTTGTGCGTTGACCTAAATAATAGCCAATCAAAAGTCAGAAAAGAAAAAAACATTGACCAATGGGAGATCGGTACATTTACCCTTAGCAACAGCGTGCTTGTTGCCATGCAAATCTGACAGCAGTGAAGTGTTGGACAGGATTCTGCAATAATTGTATCAGTTTAACAGAAAAAAAAGACAATATAACACCCGTTTCCAAGTTGAGATACGAACAAAGGTGGGTAACGTAGGTTTTTCTTGAGATCATATGCCGATTTACTCGTGTAAATCATGTAAAAAACAGAGATCTTGCCATGTCTGGATTCCATGTTGATTTTGTTGATCCAATCAATAACTGCAACCTGTCTTGTTTATTGAAATTGAATCAACAGTTAAATCTACTGCATAATCAAGGATTTTATTGTCTCAATTATGAAAAGCTTGTGAAAAATACCAACACATGGCAATTTGGGAAAATTGAAAATCATTTCGCTAATGGATTACATAGTGTTCATACATACATGCATAATTTGCATATTTCACACAAAGATACCAAAACATGTTTCATTTAGAGAAATTTGTCTCGAGTTTTAACCACAACAAGTTTCTATTTATGCTATTGTTGTGTTGTCAGACTCACTTTTTTCTGTTTAACCCCAAACGGACAGGAAGGACAGCAACATCCACCACCGGTAACGGACGGGAGGGACGTTGCCGTTCGTTCCCATTGTTCTGGCTAAATGATGTCATTTGTAACATTCTGAAGGGCTCGAACTTGTTACAATGTTATCATTAAAATGATGTCAGGCAGCTTGGGCCATGAATTTTGACCCCAGTACTTCATTGAAAATATTTAATAACCATGATTACACACTATATTCATTTAGCAATCAGATACACTTGTCCAAAAAAAAAAATTAGCTAGTCCTGTCAATCAAAAAAATTAAACAGGCTAGTCTGTTAGGGGTTATTTGCATTTAAAATTGAATTTTGAGTTTAGGAGCTATGTAAGAGGTTTCATAAAAAAAAATTATCCAATTCTTTATCTTGTATAGTTTTATATTTTCCGCGTATGCAGATTTACACTGCATTGCAGATGCAGTTGATTCCCTAAACCCTTTGTGAAGTCCCTTTTGATATATATATTTATTTTTCAAATTTCAGACCATGGCTAAGCTTGTACAGGCCCCACCAAAGTTCACACACCCAGAATGGACAGTTTCCAATCAGATGAACTATGCCAACGCAGAGGGCGAGAGAGCAGCAGCAGAACGACTTGTAGAGGAATCAAAGAGACTTGTTGATGAAACTGAAAATAGGACAAAGAAAACTCAAAGAGATGTTGACAAAAAATTGGGTATGCATTCCAATACTTGTCTGATTTTAAGTTACTGCTCCAGACAGAAATAGACCACAGACTCATGAGACACAATATTATTGACATATAATTGAAATGTTTTTTTTTGTTTGTTTTTTTTTTCAGATCAAAGAATTGATGACATCAAATATTGGCAGAATGAAGTTGATGACAAATTAGATGCAGTAAAAACAGAAATAGACAGTTTACAAGCCTTTAAGACACGAGTAGAAAAAGCAATTGAAGCATGCAAAGAACCATTACATATAGCACAGCAGTGTCTTATAAATAGGTAAGAAATTTAATTCTGTTATCTATATTTTGATAAGAAATATACAAATGAAAGCTTTAAAACATGTTGCTTAATTAAAAAACAGTTTCACTATTTAATATGTGTTGTTTATGTTAGATCTCACAGACAGCTGCTAGTTTTATTTATCATACTATCAAACAAAATCAGTACAACATGTCAATGTGCATCATCAGAAATCTTTGAATACAAATGAGTACTATACTTAGAGTAATTTGTAATTTATTGCAGGCAGAGAAGGCAGGGCATTGACCTGGTCCATGACGACGCAGAGAAGGAGCTACTGAAGGAAGTAGAAACCATCCAGGGGGCACTAGCTCTGCTGGAAAGGACGAACGAGCAAGCACAGGAGCAACTCAGGTGAACAAAATAAATTTTATTAGATCTGAATTGACTCGCCAGTATTCAGATACAAAATTTGTGATACATTTTTTATGTTTTAATAAAAAAGTATTTTTGTGTGACATTTTGAAATATTATTTCAGACTAAACCGTAAAGCGAAATACAATTTGGAGAAGGACCTAAAGGACAAGTTTTCAGCTCTGACTATTGATGAGCACAATGCTGAACTCCGCAACTACACAGCAGGGAACCGCGTTCAGACAGGAGCTGCCAAGATTGATGCCAAGTAAGTCTTGGTTAGGTCTTACAGAAATCTGCTATTTTTCTAAAATATATTATCAAACAAAATCAGTACAACATGTCAATGTGCATCATTGAACAAGTATTTGAACTGTACCAGACCTTGATATTACTGTGAAAATGTTGTTCAAGGAAAGATTGTTTAGCTTAGTGTAAGTCTTCAACAGAAGTAAAATCCTTAACTTATTTGGAAATATATGATTGATTCTGATATTTGTATCCCCGTTCAGTTCATCTACCCCAGATGATTGGGAAAGTTTTTCCAACAAGAATATCTTGGACGCAGAGAAACAGCGCAACAACTCTGTGGCTCTGAGGACCCTCATTGACGGCATTCTGCAGTCCACTGCTAATGACATGAGGAAACAGAAGGAAACTGTCGACATCACTCTCACCAAGAGAATAGGCGAGACAAGGGACTCCAAGGAAAAACTAGAGGACCACCTTTCTAAGGTATTATTCATGATCAATAAACATTCTCTACTGATACACTTTCTTGTATGTGAAAAAAAAACAAGAAAATGGAACTTGGATCTAAAAGTTAACTGAATCAAATAGTGATGCATGTTAAAAATTGGGTGTTAATTTTGTTTTTGATTTTATTTTACAGGTTCTTAGGCAGATCCAGGAAATGGAAGATAACATTGAGCGCCTCAACAAAGCCATCGCTGACAAAGAGAACCCCATGAAGCTGGCAGACACTCGGCTGGTGAACCGGTCCGAGCGGCCCAATGTGGAGCTGTGCCGGGATGCGGTGCAGTATCGCCTGGTAGAGGAGGTGCAGGAGATCAACACATCCGTAGCTCAGCTGCAGGAGAGGCTGGCAAACTCCGAGTCTTCTCTCAAGGGTCTGATCCGCAAACAGCTCGATCTGGAGGATGATATCCAGATTAAGTCTAACTCACTCTTCATCGATGAGACAGAATGCATGGGCATGCGCAAGAGCATCAACATCCAGGCTTATTAAATCTTTTTGGTTTATGACTGAAACTAGTACTATAATATTACATGCAATATCCCACGAAATACAATGAAATTATGAAATTTATTTGATTCATGCAGGTGCGTTTTTCACAATTTGCATTTGATAAGAAACATAGAAAAAATACCATATTGTGAAATTCTGAAGACATATTTGGAATCTAGTTACTAAGATCACAGCATCAATATTCTTCTGTATGCAAACAGTATCATTATTTAGAAGCCTTTCTTGTTAATGTTGATATTTGTCATGTCTGCTCATTGTAAATATCATTGAAAGTACAATGTATTTTGTTTTTGTAAATTATGCACACAAAATTAAAAGTGATAATCTTGCAAGTCATTTTCTGTGATAGAGTGAATGCATATTTACCAAATTATATATACACTGATTATTATAAGTGCCTGTTGCAGGCGTGAAGATTGTATACATTCCTGAGAGGGCCATCATATAAGTGGCTGAAATGATACTTCTGTAACCAATGTTGTAGCACAGCATGGTAATATCATAATAAAAGTATTCTAAAGCAGTTAAACTTTGTTCTTTCTCTTATCATTTCCATCCTGCATTTTGGAAGCCCAAATACAGGAGATGGAACTGAAAACCTGAATTTCAGTGATCAATTTTTATAAGTTATTTGCCAGTAAATTTTCATTTGAAACTGCGTACGTAAATATTCTCCTTTCAAAAGTTTTTCTAAATCATTTTAGTGGTCGAAAAACTATTCACCCAAAATGCTGGATATGTGAGACTGAATTAAGTGAGGAAATTGAAAGATGAGCCCCCCCTTCTTTTCCATCAATTTAAAAGCACAACAAAATGAGTTGAGAGGGAAGTTTATGAAGCATTCATTGTGCAAGGGGATAAACATTTATATATGAACGATGCCCTCCCACCAACAATAGCAATTTGTTTACCGCAGATTACCAGTACAAAATATCACAAAAACATGTACATATTAAAAGTTTATTGTTATATATCCAGATACAACAATAATTTCATTTTAAAATCTACTGTAAAGGTATAAATCATGTAGCTACAGCTGTACATGAACAAAAATCACAATCCCTTTGTCATATAAATATAATCACTTATTGTACAGTACATCTAAGTACTAAACAGTGGGGGGCTAAACATAAATTTAGTCACACATAAACATAACCAAACAAGGTCAAACCTAGCTGTAGGGTAACCATATTGCAGAGGATGCAGGATAGAGGCGTGACCATATCGGCCATACTGGAGAGAGGCATGACCATATTGGCCATACTGGAGAGAGGCATGACCATATCGGCCATACTGGAGAGAGGCGTGACCATATCGGTCATACTGGAGAGAGGCATGACCATATCAGCCATAATGGAGAGAGGCATGACCATATCGGCCATACTGGAGAGAGGCATGACCATATCGGCCATACTGGAGAGAGGCATGACCATATCAGCCATACTGGAGAGAGGCATGACCATATTGGCCATACTGGAGAGAGGCATGACCATATCGGCCATACTGGAGAGAGGCATGACCATATCGGTCATCCTGGAGAGAGGCGTGACCATATCGGTCATACTGGAGAGAGGCGTGACCATATCAGCCATAATGGAGAGAGGCGTGACCATATCGGCCATACTGGAGAGAGGCATGACCATATCGGTCATACTGGAGAGAGGCGTGACCATATCGGCCATACTGGAGAGAGGCATGACCATATCGGCCATACTGGAGAGAGGCATGACCATATCGGCCATAATAGAGAGAGGCATGACCATATCGGTCATACTGGAGAGAGGTATGACCATATCAGCCATAATAGAGAGAGGCATGACCATATCGGCCATAATAGAGAGAGGCATGACCATATCTGACTGTCATGCTTTTGATTCCGTAGATTGGGGTCAGTCTTTTACCGAAATCAAGGCAAATGTTTCTGATTGACCAGGCTCATTCACACTGTTATGCGGAAGACTGATTGATTCAATTAACCACAATCCTGCCATATATCTGTGCACAAAAGTAGAATGACTGGTCAGAAGATATACACACAAATAAAATGGTTGGTCAGAATTTAAAACCAATTAATAGACTGCTAGCATACAGAGATTCTGACCTATCTAAGTCATGCTATCAATGGCCCACACCAGACCTGAACCTTGATTTTTTTCTTTTTTAATGGCATAACTCCGAAGACAGGTCAGCAAATCCTCAAAATAAGCTGTTGGCAGCCACAGAATGTGCACACAAAAATTCATGTTTTCAGTTTAAGGATGATTTGAATCAGTGATGAGACTATGGATACCTTGGCTGTCTCTTGTGCTGCTTTTGCTCTGTACAAGAGGAGGCCCTGAAGCAACAGGGTAAAGCAATGATGTCTATATATGACCCTATTGGGTTGTCTTTATGCCTAAGCAGATAGATGTTTAGCTCCACCTGCTAAAGAACACCTCTACATTCAGGTACTGTCCCTCATATAAACATTTATTACCGACCCCTTGATAAAAAAATCAATTTTCAAAAGATTTATGTTTCTTATAACATTTTGATCATTTAAGGTACTCTGAAGTTTTACAGAAGAGGACTGACTGCAAAATGGATATATATCCTGAATGGTACAATTATATACATGAAAAATAAAGACTACTTTTGTACTAAGGTATAAATAATTATGTACAACATTATTTTCATCAATTTTCGTTATTCAATATTATGATTCAAAATAAATTTTAAATAATTTTGGTAATATTTTCATCAAAACATTACAAAATTCACAAGAAACCAAACTGTAAAAGGTATTGCTTATAGGAAAAAATAGGCAAAATTGAAAAAATAGCAATCACACCAAAAATATCCCAAAGTAAAATACAATATTTCAGGGTTTAATACCCCGAGCTGGTAACACCTATGACAAAAAAGGTGAAAAACAGGATTTTTTGAAGCATGAAAGCACAACAAAATCACAACAAAATATCCCCAAATCTATAAAGTTATAAATCTTACAGTTAAATGAAGTGAAGTGATCTTGTCAAAACAAAAAATATGGAAACTAAATATTATTTTCAAGCAATTTTATGCATGACAATATCCCAAATTAAAATTTAAAATACTATTATTTGTGGTTTAATATAAAACTGTTTGTGTCATCTCAACGACATTATTAACAACCAAATCTTAAATTAAAAAACAAATTTCCAAAACATTAACAAACTTGATAGAACATAATATGATTTCACACAGTATGGAAAAATTGCTAATATTTTATAATTAGAATCTCAAGGTCATATTCTTTTATGGCACCATAATAACATCTAAGTGGAATGGACATTTTTTTATTGAAGCTTATGAAAAGTGATAATTATTTTGATAGATTAAAACATTTTGTATGTCCAGAGGTTGCTATTTATTTTATTGTGGTAGAATTATGTGGACTGGATACGCTAGTCAGATAACTAAAATAATGACAAGGAAATACATGTATATATACATGTGGTATTTATCTGTGTGTAAAGATCATTTCTTTTACTGAGCAATACTGAATGTTGCTTTCTAATATAAACATTTGTGAAAGCAGAAAAATTAACTTAAATGTGTAATTTTGTTATTTTATATTTTTCACACTGATAAGATAATTCAAATTACAGCCTTCAATACTTTTCTATTTGTTCAGAAACCTTCAGAAACCTTATGGCTAATGTCGTGTCAGAAAATTCAAATACACAAAACTTTATAGCAATCCCAGTGAGTCCTGAATGACCCCTGATTATGCTAAACGGTCAAAAATATACTTTACAAATAAGTTACTGAACCAACAAAATATCTTTTTATCTTAATGTACATTTCTCACATGTCTTCTCTTTTCAAAGCTGATTTATATGATAAAAGGTTGTCATTATATTGCCACAAAAAATGAAGTTTTAAAAAATCAATCATACCTCTATATATTGTTTAACAATATAATCAGTATAAAAACCTGTATGCACCATACTGAGTGGGGAACCTGATAGCTTGCTTGCTGCTTGGTTTTTCTACATTTTCTTTAAAATGTAATATCTTAATATTATCAAATTATAATTACCAAAATCACAATGCTGATGAACAAAAATAGGATACATTGCAATCACACACAATGTTTAATGAACACAACTGTTTAATTTTCTCTTCAATAGCTCAGTGGGTTATTTTAGAAGGATGCTGAGTGATGCTCTTTTACACAGTATATTTTTTAAAAAAGGTACTCAACAGTGATGCGTGGCAGGAAAGTTAAGCCATGATTTAAAAAACAAATCCTCAAAATAACCAGTTCATTATGAATTCAACAATAACTTTCCGGTTCTCCAATTTTTTTTTTTAAATTTCCATCTCAATAATGCTGCACGAATATTGGATTTATGCTGCTATCATGTCTTTATGCATATAAATCATTATTTGCATTTTCCTTCCTATGGATCTCTGAGTTTCTGCATATGGAATCACAGTTTGCCTGCCTCCTGTACGAATCTCTGCGTGGTGGATATATCCTCTGGGTACTGCTCGGCCTTCTCCTTGTTAGCCATGTAGTATGAGCCGCAGAATGTGTGGAAGTACTTGCCCACCTCAGGGTGCGTGATCGCCTTACACGTGGCAGCCATCTCCAGGTTCTCTGCCATAGACAGTAAAATAATTAAAACCATTAATAAATGCCATGTTATCAACATATAATATTGGATTATACAGCAATATTTTTATCACAGGATAATGCCTGTCTACTGTTAAACACATGTGGATACCTAAACTAACTAGTCCTATGTTATACAGATGTTTTTTTTTGCTTCAAAAATATGCATATCCTACTCCAAACTATATCCCTGATGATAACTGATTATAAGGTAAATAAGAACAAAATGTATTTGAAATTTATTATTTCTAAGTTGATGAATAAAAGAAAATGGCCGGATTCTAATACATTTTTCTTTTTCAGCTGCTTCATCAACTGGGATTTTATTCAACCATTCAAATCAAAAGTTGACGGGACAATGATAACCAAACATTACACTGCATGGACACTGATAAAACATCAAAATATTGGCAATTGTCAAGTTGTAGCTCACCACTAGACAATAGTCTTAGCAACATGAATCTGACACACAGGATTCTTGAACATGGACAAGGACAAAACATTTGTACATTTTACAAGAAAAAGACAAAATTTACTTTTAAAAAGGTTTCAAAACAGTTTTAAAATTGAAGTTACCGACACTAAAATCCATGGTAAAAAGTATATCAATTTGCCTCATTTAAAAAAATAATCATTCCACAATTCTATAAACAATTATTCTACAATGTTTATATCAATTTTGAAGATATTTTTCACTGTTTTGCAATTAGATAATCATGTATCATTGATTATCATAATATGCTTTCATCCTGTGTTGTGCCTATTGATAACAAATATGAAATTCATTGATTGTTCAAACTGAAATTTAAATTGCTTTCTGGGACATTAAAACTAAAAAATATCTTAAAGGCAGCTTGAATAATCCATCTATTCCTATTTTCAGATTTTTATTAAAATTATTTTTCATGACAATTCTTAAAATAATTGTAAATATTGATGTTCTCAAGTTTAGATCAACAATCCTCTCAACATTATCAGACCATATGATCAAAAATTCAGTTTACATTGTTAAAGCAAGACAGAGCTATTATCAGTCGGTTCCAAACTTCTATTCGACCACGAATAAACTTGACAAAATAAATTTGGTTAAACAGCTTAGCATGACCAATTTGGGTCATGTGACTGTCATGTGACTGCCAAGTATGACTTTATTTTGCCACGTTCATGTTTGGCCAAGTTTGGCACAAAATGATTATCAAGTATTTAAAAAAAGACGCACAAAACTTTAGAAATCTAATACCACTGAAAAAAAAATCTATTTATGGAACACATCATTCTGACAGGAAAACATCTGTCATAAAACATACATGTATTTTTTTTTTCATGCAAGACAATTTGACCAGATTAACTTATCATTGGTATATTTACCATCTCCAATTTCTCCTGTAAATGCGATCATCAAAAAGCCACAAAACATGTCAAAGTTAGGTGGGACTGTCAGAGCAGATACTGAATGCCTGCTGTGTGTCAGCATTATACATGTATCTGTTATGAAACTACAGGATGGTGTCCAGAGAGTAAGTATATAGAAACATCACAGAAGAAAAGGCAACTTATCAGTCAGTGTGGATCTTGCCATCTGGGAAACTGTTCATCAAATTTAAATTTCATCCCATCCCTTTGATTTTGTATATATTTGAACTGAAAACTTGGGATAAAATATCTAAATTTGGCTTGACCCATTATATTGAATGCCAATCTGACTTGGATCATGGAGCTTTTTAAGAATATAAAATGATACTAATGTGCTTCAGCAAAGAAAACAGCTGTGGGATAAAATAAATTTATGCCGAGATGTAGAAATAATTTGAATTCTTGGTAGCACACAGTTTACACACCCCAACGCTTTCCCAGAGAGGAACGTCAAGCATCACAGATGGCAAGTTGATAGAAGAACTTTGAGTGATACCATAAAGTTTCCTCTTGTGATACAGATTATAAATCTTTATTACTGAAAATAGTTATAACATGTTTAATGTTAAAATTATTCATTACAAAAGAAAAAAGAATAGTTGAATTTCTTGCAGAGAAAGTTTTACCATCAACTTTATGGTATCACCTTGATGCTTGATGCAAGTGTGAAGATATAGATACAGTACAGTTTTCAAGAAATGAGCATTGGTGTCTATTGATAGTTTAGTACAGAAGTTAACCTAGATTGAGAAATTATAAAGCTTAGTACAGAAGTTAATCAAGCCTGAGAACTGTATAGAAGCTTAGTTTAAGTAATGCTGCATGCACCACTTCCCTCCCCATAGAAGCAATTAACTGATCTGCTTATTTCAGGCAAAAAGGTGAATCCAATCAGCAGCCTACTGCAGGGCTCCACATTAAGCACTGTCTTTGAGGCCCTGAAGGGTTTTGGAGCTTCCAGGCCTAAATAAGTCAGTGGTTTGAAAATTCTACTGGCCAATCTTTAAATTAATATTTCTTATATTTTCATTGTATTATGTTATGGGCAAAAAGATTTGACAAAAATTCCAGTGGAACTGAGAACAAAAAGATTTTAATGTCAAAGCCTTCTACTGCATCAACTGCATTATGGTACTGCATCAGCTGCATGACGATACTGCATCAGCTGCATTGTGATACTGCATCAGCTGCATTGTGATACTGCATCAGCTGCATGACGATACTGCATCAGCTGCATGATGATACTGCATCAAATGCCTTTTCTTTGGATGGTCTGAAGTATTCTGGTATATCCTTCCACTGACCTTTGGATTCCATAACTGTTCATTCTCTTACCTTGGGTTTTCCTAAAGGTATTTTTATGTTTATGTCCACAATGGACAAGCTATAATTTTATTATCAATGAATAAACCTTAGTGATTCTCATTATCCCTAATGAACCATTTTCAGTGGGTCCGTTCTATCACGAGGAAGGCAGTGATTCTAAGACAAAACATACATAACTTAAACCCTCTCTTATAGAACAAAAATAGGCTTGCTCTTAGAGGACCAATTAGAGAAGGACTGCAAATCATTCTTGTGTTAATCTCTCTGATAAAGCAGGCAGGTACCTTTCCCTAAGAACTTCCCAGTCATCCCAGCCTAAAAGTGCCTACCTTGAGCAGCGTATCTATTTGAGCCGTCGTCCACCAGAACGTTGTAGAAAGGTTGGTACTGCTTCCTGGGAAGGTTGTGCACTCCCATCTGCTGGATCCACTCATTACTGGCCTCGCACTGGGGATCCCAGCCATAGATCACACAGGTGTACTGATATCTGTAATCATAGATCATACAGGTGTACTGATATCTGTAATCATAAACCAAACAGGTGTACTGATATCTGTTATATCATAGATCATACAGGTGTACTGATATCTGTAATCATAAACCATAAAGGTGTACTGATATCTGTAATCATAGACCACACAAGTATACTGATATCTGTAATCATAGATCATACAGGTGTACTGATATCTGTAATCATAGATCACACAGGTGTACTGATATCTGTAATCAAAGATCACACAGGTGTACTGATATCTATAATCATAGATCACACAGGTGTACTGATATCTATAATCATAGATCACACAGGTGTACTGGTATCTGTAATCATAGATCACACAGGTGTACTGATATCTGTAATCATAGATCACACAGGTGTACTGATATCTGTAATCATAGACCACACAGGTGTACTAATATCTGTAACCATAGATCACACAGGTGTGCTGATATCTGTAATCATAGATCACACAGGTGTACTGATATCTGTAATCATAGATGACACAGGTGTACTGATATCTATAATCATAGATCATACAGGTGTACTGATATCTGTAATCATAGATCATACATGTATTGACCTGCTATCATAGATCACACATGCACACTGGCACTGCTGTGTTTGTCAAAAGGGAAATAGATATGCTTTCTAGTAAACCTCCAATATTCGATAATAATTCCACCAAAAATCTTTCTGTTTACCTTCGATGTTTCATTATCATTCCAACAGAAAACTTCACTTCTGGGGCATCACACCTCTTCTTGGGAACAATCTGGAAGATGTCAAAATATCACATTTTCATTACAGTCATATTTATTAAATTTTGGCTTTTAGACTTTCAATAAAGTCATTAATAAATTTTCCTTTAGTACTATATGAAAATGTAATTTTAGAAATCACAAAAATGAAGTTTTAATCTTCTATAATGAACCTTAAGCATTTTAATATGTAATAAAGTCAATTAAAACGAAAAGGGTCTTGAATGAATATGAACCACTTTAATTTGAGGGTACAAGACCATTTTTCCAGTACCTGTGGAGGTTCTTTCTTGTGCTGCTCCTCTTGTAGCATAGTTTGGGCTGTCTGGGACAGGTAGCCTATAAGACCTGCTGGTGTGTTCCTGTCTGCAGCCACCAGACCTTGCAACATGTCCATCACCTAACAAACATTGCTTGTTATTAATACACTTAAATGTATCACATTTATATAGACATGTAAATTGTGTGATTTATATAGACATGTAAATTGTGTGGTTCAGAGCAAATCTCTATTATCCTGAAAGTTTCCAATTAAAAATGGAATAAAAACATTTGCTAAGTATGGGATTATCATATAGTTTGGAGATTATGGACAATGAGTGGGGAAAAGTACAACATTGAATATGTGTGAATGTATGCAGTTTGGTTCAGTCTAACATTCATATCTCGAGCAGCAAACCTCGCCTCTGCACCATATTACTCTTGTTCCATTGTGAAAATCTATGTTTTTTCTCACCAGAGGACACTGTGACAGGCCAGTTGTGGAGACAAACTCCAAAACAGACAAGCTTCAATCATAGTGTCCCATGTGATCAAGGGCAAACCTAGATTCCGACATGAACTGGGTCGACGTTGCTGTGTTTTACCACCACTGGACCTGCTTTTTTCTTCTTTATAATAAAGCCCTGCTCCCCTGGTGAAAGCAGGCCTTGAAAAACACCAGAGGTTGTGGCACCGCAGGGCCAAAACAGTTAGGGTTAGGTGTTGTCACACACTTGTGGTGATAGAGGTGACCATGGTAAGGTAGTCACACTCCTGGTGTGATCAGAAAGTAATGTGCACAATGTATGTCATAGGGACATTATATAGCACCTGGGTCATCATGTCACAACCATCTCATAATATCACACCTGGGTAATCATGTCACAACCATCTCATAATATCACACCTGGGTAATCATGTCACAACCATCTCATAATATCACACATGGGTAATCATGTCACAACCATCTCATCATATCACACCTGGGTAATCATGTCACAACCATCTCATAATATCACACCTGGGTAATCATGTCACAACCATCTCATAATATCACACATGGGTAATCATGTCACAACCATCTCATCATATCACACCTGGGTAATCATGTCACAACCATCTCATAATATCACACCTGGGTCATCATGTCACAACCATTTCATAATATCACACCTGGGTCATCATGTCACAACCATCTCATAATATCACACCTGGGTCATCATGTCACAACCATCTCATAATATCACACCTGGGTAATCATGTCACAACCATCTCATAATATCACACCTGGGTCATCATGTCACAACCATCTCATAATATCACACCTGGGTAATCATGTCACAACCATCTCATAATATCACACCTGGGTAATCATGTCACAACCATCTCATAATATCACACCTGGGTAATCATGTCACAACCATCTCATAATATCACACATGGGTAATCATGTTACAACCATCTCATAATATCACACATGGGTAATCATGGTATATTTGTGAGTCATTTCACACATGAGTCATCATGTTCTATATGAGTCATCATGTTGAACTTGAGTCATTATGTTGATGTTGAGGTGCAGGCAGGGTCTATGTTAAGCTATGATATGATCTAAGTTCTCTGGTAATACCTCTGCCAGGTTGATGTTGAGGTGCAGGTAGAGCCTATGTTAAGCTATGATATGATCTAAGTTCCCTAGTTATACCTCTACCAGGTTGATGTTGAGGTGCAGGTAGGGCCTATGTTAAGCTATGATATGGTCTAAGTTCTCTGGTAATACCTCTGCTAGGTTGATGTTGAGGTGCATGTAGGGCCTATGTTAAGCTATGATATGATCTAAGTTCTCTGGTTATACCTCTGCCAGGTTGATGTTGAGGTGCAGGTAGAGCCTATGTTAAGCTATGATATGATCTAAGTTCCCTAGTTATACCTCTACCAGGTTGATGTTGAGGTGCAGGTAGGGCCTATGTTAAGCTATGATATGGTCTAAGTTCTCTGGTAATACCTCTGCTAGGTTGATGTTGAGGTGCATGTAGGGCCTATGTTAAGCTATGATATGATCTAAGTTCTCTGGTTATACCTCTGCCAGGTTGATGTTGAGGTGCAGGGAGGGCCTATGTTAAGCTATGATATGATCTAAGTTCTCTGGTTATACCTCTGCCAGGTTGATGTTGAGGTGCAAGTAGAGCCGTGCCAGTAGGATGCGGTTGTCCATATCATCGGGGCAGATCACCAGGTATAACTCCACCGCATTACGCAAGCACAGCAGTCCGTCCCCCATCTGGCCCTGCTGCCGTCCCATGTTTACCAAATTACGTGCCATACGCTCAAACACCTGCAAGTATCAATTTGCTCAACTTTATTATTTTTCTTTGGCAAACTTGGCAAACTTAAAAGGATAAAATCAAGGAGGTATCAACAGTATCAAATTAGTGTTTTCAGTGTTCTAGCAGAAGGGCAAGAATGGAGATGCCTGCCAATTTTAGGTATTTTAGGTACTGATGGCGCCAAAGGACTTATATATTATGTTTATATATTTACCTTGACATTAGAGATGGCTTTGTAGCTCTCCTTGTCTATCACAGCTGGGAAGGGAATGTCCAGGATTCTTGTGCACTCATTCTCAGATAAGAACTTACCCTTATCAAAAACATCAATATAGGTGTACCTTTCACACTCTGGTAACCTGGGGTTCAAAAAAAAATTTGCAGCATGACTTAGTAATGAACAATAACTATTCAAGATCAATTTTACTCTAAATGTATTTCAATGTTATTACATCCAAAATGGATTCAATTATTTCTTGTCTTTTGCTAATATTTTTTTTTAATTGAAAAATATTGTACACAGTTATATTTATCACAATCACACAAAATTATTAAATATTTACTACTCAAATAACATGATATATTTTGAAAGTTTTATTTTAAATAATTTAGAAAGTGAAAAAATCAAAATAGCTAAATTAGTGAAAAAAGAAATGGAATAAATTAACAAATGAAAAGATACTTTACATTTGGCACCTAAGTACATGTCATTAATTTGTTTTTTTCTTTAAAATGAGGTGACTTACATTGGGTGTTCCTTCCATTTGATAAGAAAGTGAGATGGGAAGTTGACTGGTTGGCACACGACTCCAAGTCTCCGTGCCACAGATGAGTAAACTATGGCCAGTGTAATGGGTATACCCACACGTCTCTGTAAAACCTGAAACAACATATATCACAAACTATTTGTTTCATCATATAAAAACAAATCAGATAAAAAATAGTTAAACAATTCTAAATTTAGGGTCAGCGAGTAAATATTATATATTAAAAGTAAATGTCCATACCTGATTTATGTATGAATTTTTGGGGTCATAATAATTGTCATCATTGCCCCTGAAGCCCAGCTTGGTATACAGCACGTGGTTGAGCACCTCCAGCACCTGCCGACTCTGGGCTGGACTCCACAGACATTCCTGGATCTCTGCAAATATCATAGTACATATTCAGTGAGAATCCTATATAAACACTTTATTTTGAAGCTTGATGGTTGCCACACATTGTACTATATATTTGTTGCAACTGCTGTAAAGGAAATTCACTTTAAATTTACACCTGGTTTTACCACTATTGGGTTTGAATGGATATTTATTTAATCTTAATGAATTATTTATTAATCAAACTTTTTACTGTAAGATATATGAGCATAAATTACTTACCAGATAAACTAGCTACATTAACAGGTTGGTTTGCTGGGTGATCAGGTGATTTTCCTCGGAGTTCTGAGCGTACAATATTGGCTATATCATCGAGCTGATCGGATATATTGTTCTCTGTGACAGCCAGGGTTGGCTGACACCACTGAGCCACCATCACTGCTCCTGAATCATATAAAATTATATCTCAAAATCTTCTTTTCATGTTTTATATGTGTATCATAGTGGTGAAATTTAAACTGTTAATCCACAATTTGTGAAGCTTTCCTTCCCCTTTAAGATTATGGTACATTATAATGTATGCTGTCATGTATGGCTGTACCTGCTCTTGGTTGTTTGAAATAAAATACACATCTAATGGAGTGCATTTGACACACATTCAAACCATGAGCTGGCAAGTACCTTATGTATTTAATACACATACCTATTTCTAGCAGATGGTTCTCTGTGGGCAATTCCAGAAATCTCTCCCATTCTTTTTTAAGATGCAACTGTTGTACAAATCTGAGAGATTTCTCTGCATAGTATTTCTCTGTCAAGTTCTCATTACTGGAAATTAAAACATAGGCATCAGAGATGCATCAACCCTCAGCCCTGGTAACTCATTGCACAACATTCGCTCCACACAATATTTGTGAACAAAACGTCACTGCACCAAGGCAAATTGATGCAGGGGTAAAAAAAACCCATAAAATCTACTTCCTTTGATAGCTTAGGTGTGTCAAGTATCATGAAACTGTCATCATTTACTCTAGAATTATTGAGATGGGCAGGTGACCTTGAAAAGCAGGTTAAGGTCACCGTCCATCAAACTCATGTGAAGACTTCCAAGATGCTTATGTGTGTCAATTTTCATGAAGCTGCCATTATTTGTTCTTAAGTTATTGCAATGGCGTGGATTTGACATGATTGTCCCTGTGACCTTGAAAAGTAGGTAAAGGTCATGTTCCATCAAGAGAAGTCTGAGGTCTTCACCAGATGCTTATGTGTGTCAAGTCTCATAAAGCTGCCAACATTCGTTCTCGAGTTATGGCAATGATAGGGATTTCACATAATTGTAACTGTGACCTTGAAAAGTAGGTGAAGGTCATGTTCCATACAAAAATGTCTGAGGTTTTCATCAGATGCTTATGTGTGTCAAGTTTCATGAAGCTGCCATCATTTGTTCTCGAGTTATCGCGATGACAAGGATGATTTCACATAATTGTCCCTGTGACCTTGAAAAGTAGGTGAAGGTCATGGTCCACCATGAGAAGTCTGAGGTCTTCACCAGATGCTTGTGTGTGTCAAATCTCATAAAGCTGCCATCATTCGTTCTTGAGTTATTGCGATTCTTGGGATTTCACATATTTGTCCCTGTGACCTTGAAAAATAGGTCAAGGTCGCCGTCCACCGAACTAGTCTGAGGTTTTCAACAGATGCTTATGTGTGTCAAGTTTCATGAAGCTGCCATCATTTGTTCTCGAGTTATCGCGATGACAAGGATGATTTCACATAATTGTCCCTGTGACCTTGAAAAGTAGGTGAAGGTCATGGTCCACCATGAGAAGTCTGAGGTCTTCACCAGATGCTTGTGTGTGTCAAATCTCATAAAGCTGCCATCATTCGTTCTTGAGTTATTGCGATTCTTGGGATTTCACATATTTGTCCCTGTGACCTTGAAAAATAGGTCAAGGTCGCCGTCCACCGAACTAGTCTGAGGTTTTCAACAGATGCTTATGTGTGTCAAGTTTCATGAAGCTGCCATCATTTGTTCTTGAGTTATCACGATGACAAGGATGATTTCACATTATTGTCCCTGTGACCTTGAAAAGTAGGTGAAGGTCATGTTCCATCAAGAGAAGTCTGAGGTCTTCACCAGATGCTTGTGTGTGTCAAATCTCATAAAGCTGCCATCATTCGTTCTTGCGATTCTTGGGATTACACATAATTGTCCGTGACCTTGAAAAATAAGTCAAGGTCACCGTCCATCGAACTCGTCCGAGGTTTTCACCAGATGCTTATGTGTGTCAAGTTTCACGAAGCTGCCATCATTTGTTCTCGTACTATCGCGATGACAAGGATGATTTCAAATAATTGTCCATGTGACCTTGAAAAGTAGGTGAAGGTTATGTTTTATAGAAACAATTCTGAGGTCTTCACCAGATGCTTATGGGTGTCAAATTTCATAAAGCTGCCATCATTTGTTCTTGAGTTATGCGATTCTTGGGATTTCACATAATTGTCCCTGTGACCTTGAAAAATAGGTCAAGGTCACCGTCCATCGAACTCGTCCGAGGTTTTCACCAGATGCTTTTATGTGTCAAGTTTCACGAAGCTGCCATCATTTGTTCTCGAGTTATCGCGATGACAAGATGATTTCACATAATTGTCCCTGTGACCTTGAAAAGTAGGTGAAGGTCATGTTTCATAGGAAAAAATCTGAGGGCTTCACCAGATGCTTATGTGTGTCAAATCTCATAAAGCTGCCATCATTTGTTCTTGAGTTATTGTGATTCTTGGGATTTCACATAATTGTCCCTGTGACCTTGAAAAATAGGTCAAGGTCGCCGTCCATTGAACTCGTCCGAGGTTTTCACCAGATGCATATGTGTGTCAAGTTTCATGAAGCTGCCATCATTTGTTCTTGAGTTATCGCGATGACAAGGATGTTCGCTACAGACATACATACAGACATACATACATACATACATACCCACGCCAGGAGTACTGCAATACCCTCAGCCTGATTACATCAGGGGCTGAGGGTAATAAGTGAGATAGAATATTTTTTCTATGAGTTAGACATTATGCATCACATAACTGTATAAATATTACAATTGTTACATTGTATGTTGGAAATATTATTGAACAAACATAAATACATACTGCCTCAACAAGAATCAAATAGGCCTATTACAAATCCCACATAACTTACAAAAACAATTGTGAGGACAATTTTTAACATTTTAAATAATCACCAAGATATAATCTATAATTTTAAATAATTTTTGATAAATAAAAAATTGCTACCTTTTCCCATCATGCACAATACTCATCAATTCATCAATAACAAATTTGGATGCGTGTTTGTGTTGAGTGAGCATGTCAGCAAAGTCCCTGAAGCCTTCTCGGGATACTTCCTCCTTCCTAAAATATAACGCCGACATTCCCTTGATGCGCATCCTGACTGCTTCGCCGCACTGATGGCGATGGCAGAACTCTTGTCTCCAGTCATACTGCTGTGTTCGTGGGTATTTGTCCAGCAGCTCTGGCCACCTGGTGGTGCGACAAATATACATCAAATGACAAACTCGCAATATTTATGATTCATGCAGATATAACTTTAAACTTAATATTGGTATAGTCTGGTATATCTAAAGTTAAGGGCATTTTAAGAGAGGCAAGTCAACATGTCATGCTTTCACAAATATTTTAAAACATATCTTTATACAGCAATCTATAGTCCTTGTAAATAATTATATATCAATAATCCATTTTGATTTTATCAAATTTGTGTAAAACAAGAAAAAGTGGTGATCCACATGTAACACGGATGGGGGAAAAAAAATAACAAACCAAAATTCACAACAAACAGAACAGAAATTAAAATAAACAAACCAAAATTCACAACAAACAAAACAAAATTAAAATAAACAAAACAAAATTTACAACAAACAAAAATTAAAATAAACAAAAAAACACAAAATGAAACAATTATTGCAAACTGATGGGGCAGTTGAAATTATCTTTATTTGTCTTTTGAAAACATTTAATTTGGTATATGAACGATTTCTGTAGCACAACTGTATGCAAAGATGTGCCTTTTCAGGCCCGATTATGTAAGTTGCTCTATTATCGCTCAGGCGCTATCGCAAATCATCGATCCGACTTTTGCATGCCTTTTCTGTTCTAATTGTCCGATTTACACCAAATTTGAACTAAACTTACTCAAAATTCCTTGTTCTAGCGATTGGGAAGCATTTCCAAGCAATTTAAAGGGATAATTTTGTGCAGCGATGGGCGATGACGATGTTGTCATTTCGGCGGGATGCCTATTGGCTTTGCCGAGCGGATAAACTTGTAGATGACCATTTTGTCATCACGCCCTTTGTTATCTTTGTTTGCAAGTTATAGGAACGCATATTATCGATCAGTATTTCATGCTCTATCTATTGGATAAGATTTCCAAGCAATGTGAATTGATAATTTCGCACATCGATGGGCGATGACGATTTTTGTCATCACGCACTTCTTTATCTTTGTTTACTTGTTATATGAACATATATTCATACGCTAGCGCATGTAGACTGGTGCCACCCTCTGTGTATCCACACGACGTACTTGACACTCGGTTGGAGACCAGTCTATAGCGCATGCACACGACGAACACTCCACAGTGGCGTCAGTTGCTTTAACAACAATGACCACAGAAAAAACTGAATCACAAACCACAGGAAATGAATACGCATTTCCCATGATCGTACCGATCACAGAATAACACAGATAGTTCCTTTTTTTGACAAGCATTGCCTGTCGGCAATGCTTGTCAAAAAAGGAACCATCCGTGTTACAAAAAAATCAAAATCATTATGATAAAATGCTATTGAATTTCCATTTTGTTAAAATGTTTTCTGTATAAAGTCCAATTCAGTTGTCTAATATTTCCATGTTATGAGTTGGGAAACAGATTTTCAGAAATTTATGCAAATCAGCTATTCCTTTACTTTTACAAAATGTTTATTTTGGATGGGCCATGACTTATTCACAACTTATGTTAAAACATTGTCTGAGAATGGACTACTAAAGGAGTGGAGGGAAAACACTAACAGGATTTAGAAATAAAATATAAATAGTTATTGTGATCATTATATCTCCAGGAAATCATTCCTGATACAGATTCATTGGATTGAAGACATTTTATTTGCTGATTCCTGACTAAAGCGGGTTAGGTCTAATACACTAGTCAGATGCATCCATGTATCCCTCCATTGTGTTATTATCCTGATATATTATGCATAACAGAATCCCACATTGATCACACTATTGCAGACAGTGTTATCCACCCTGATTATGATATAGGGAGAGAAGACAGATGCAAGGGTGGTGGTGGGGTACTGATTGGTATCCATAAAAGGTGGCTGTCAGACCCCAAGGAGGAGAGTTTGAAAACTGACTGTGAACTTGTATGGAGAAAACTGAACATAACTGGAACAAAACCACTGTTCATAGGATGTTACTATAGGCCAACAGACAGAAATATATCCAACGTCCATGAACTAAATGCATCTCTTGGAAAGATTCCCCAGTCTGACACAAATATCCCTAATATATTACTAACAGGGGATTTCAATGTACCAGATATCACATGGGAGAATATGTCCTATAAGCCAAGCCCTGCATATGGGATCGACCTAAATTCAGCAATGGTTGATACTTTTAATGAACATTGTCTCACACAAGTAAATCCTCATCCAACCAGGGGAGGCAATAGGTTAGATTTGGTCGGCACAACAAACCCTAGCCTAGTAAATAAAGTATCTGTCCATCCAGGCATGAGTGACCATGATGTGTTGATAACAGAAATCAATGCAAAAGCCACACTGGCCAAGAAAAAGCCAAGAAACGTACTGCTGTACAAAAAAGGAGATATGAATGCAATAAAACAAGACATGCATGTCTTTTATGAAGATGAAGTTAAGGATTCAAGTCTCCCAGTTGAAACTCTGAACAATAAGTTCACAGCCAAGCTTATGGAGTCCATCAATAAACACATTCCTATTAAGAAAATAACTGGTAGATGGGATGCGCCATGGATGACAAAGGAAATCAAGAGGCAAATTAAAAGGAAACAAAGACTATACAACAAGGCTGAAAAAACTAAAAAGGATTCTGATCGTAGAAAATTCAGAAACCTTAGGAAACACATAAAACATAAGTTGAGAGAATCCCACAATGAATATGTCCTTGGGCTACTCGATTTACCTGACATTGAATTCAGTAGACCATCAATGGGAAAAAGGTTCTGGAACTATATTAGATCCAGGCGCAAAGATACTGTTGGTGTACCAACACTAACAGAAAATGGCATTGAAGTGAAAGACAGTAAAGGCAAGGCAGAAGTTCTTTCACGTCAGTACAAATCTGTTTTTTCTACTGAAAACATGGAAAATATTCCTGACAAAGGTGATCCAACTTCTCCGCAAATAGAGCCAATTACCATCACAGTTGCTGGTGTGGAAAAATTGCTCTCTAACCTAAACTGCAAAAAAGCCAATGGCCCAGATCAAATACCCACAAGAGTCTTGAAAGAATGTTCACATGAAATAGCTCCAATCCTCCAAAAAATATTCCAAGACTCACTCGACAAAGGAGAAGTTCCAAAAGCATGGCGCACAGCAAATATAGTTGCAGTCTTTAAAAAAGGAGATAAAAGTTGTGCCGCAAACTACAGGCCAGTTTCCTTGACATCTGTCCCCTGTAAGATCTTGGAGCATATAATTGTCAGACATATGATGAATCACTGCGAACTTTACAATATCCTGGTAAATTTTCAGCATGGATTCAGGACAGGCCACTCGTGTGAAACTCAGTTAATCACAACCTTACAGGACATACTCAAGGCTAGAAATGATGGGCAAAATGTTGACATGCTCATTCTCGATTTTAGTAAAGCCTTTGACACAGTCTGTCACGAGCGTCTAAATCAGAAGCTTGGGCATTACGGAATCTCAGGACAGGTCGGTTCATGGATAAAAAACTGGCTTACAAACCGTGAACAGAGGGTGGTTATTGACGGTGATGAATCTGACCCTGTCCATGTTAAATCTGGAGTGCCTCAGGGTACAGTACTTGGACCAATATTATTTCTACTCTATATTAATGACATTGGAGAGAAGCTAAAATATTCAAACATAAGGCTCTTTGCTGATGACAGCCTCCTATATAGAATAGTCGAAGATGATGATGATGCAGAGAAACTGCAAGAGGACCTAAATATGCTGGAGGAATGGTCAAGTGAGTGGCAAATGGACTTCAATGCTCAGAAATGCTACACCCTGAGCAGCAAGAAAAAAAGCCAAGCTCTTGATTCAAGAAAATATACATTAAATGGTCACATCTTGCAACATGTTGAACATCATCCCTACCTTGGAGTTGAACTCCAAACAGATATGAAATGGGATGAACATATTAACAACATTGTCTGCAAAGCAAACCAAGTACTGGGATTTGTAAGAAGGAATTTCAATATGTGCCCAGGAAATATCAAAGAGGCTGCCTACAATACACTTGTGCGCCCTCACTTAGAATATGCATCAAGTGTGTGGGACCCTTACCTCAAAAAAGATATAGACCGCATAGAATCAGTCCAAAGACGAGCTGCTAGATTTGTGGCTGGCAACTGGAAGAGAGAAACAGGCACTGTAACTAAAATCTTGGAAGACCTAAAATGGGATTCACTAGCAGCGAGAAGAAGGACCCAGAGACTGGTTTTATTGTACAAGGCTATAAATGGTGAAATAGCTTTGAAACTTCCAGATCATGTCAAAATGAAATCAGCTCCTACAAGGAAAAACCATGGAAATCGCTATATCGAAATGGCAACAAGCTGTGACCCTTATAAATACAGCTATTTTCCAAGGACAGTGACTGACTGGAACAACCTTCCCCCTCATTTAACTACATTGGAAACAGGTAGCTCGGCATCCTTCAGAAACTCCCTTGCCAGAGTATAAAGGTTGGCAACAAGCAGCTGGTGTGTACCAGCTGCACCCCTTAGTGCAATCTTGCACTCTCGGCGGGATGCCAATTGGTTTTGCCGAGTAAACTTATAGATGTACACGGATACAATTGACTAGTGACTAGTGCAAAATGAATTTAACAATATCAATAACAACCTTTGGCACAGCTTAAATTTCCACACTTCATTGCTGTTTGAAATATCCCTGAATCTTGAACAAACTGCAGACAGTCTACACATGTCAGTGTAGTCCAGGGTCCCATCAACCCAAATATGTTCCAACACTTCAACGGGTAAGTTGAGGAAATGTCTTTGAGTATGGTTTGAGCAGCAGTCATCTGCCATCTTCTCTTTCAGACCCTGGTCTTCTTCTGCACTTTCTAATATGTCCATGGTAGTCATCAGAAAGCCTTTTCTGCACTCTTAGATTTTTGTCCAATTTATAAACAATACTTTGTCCAACCCAGTAAGCATCTGGGCGAATCACATGCACGCACACATAAGTGCAAACTTATATAAATAAATGACACTGGCAATTCTCAACTCGCAGCTGGCTGGCTTTGTTTTTATCGGTCACAAAGAATAGGTATCCCTATAAACAAATATAAACTCGTTAAAAATAAAATGTTATAAATCACCATAGTATACTTATAAACTTTGAAAAATTCAGTTAAACAATACAATATAGTTTCAATATGAAATTCATTCCATATGCTACGTTTAATGATCATTCTTTAACAGATTTCGTTACTGTGCTCGAGCAAAATTCTCGAGTGCGCTTTTATGCCCGGAACTAGAATTGGCATCTCGCATGGAACTGTGGGTAATATACAAAGCAGAGCAAAATGAGCGACAGAAGAGATTTAGATAGAAACACCTACGGTGACAAACCAAGATGTTTTCAACTCGAGGAAGGAGGAGAATATTATTACATCGGGTCTGAGGTTTGTCTTGTTAATTTTATGGACATTTTCTACCCTAATGTCGTGCACAGTATTGAAATAAACGACGAGTTTTAGACCGGTCGGCCATTTTCTTTGTGTTCATCTAGTTAGCACTGGCGACAGTGGCGTCGGTAAATCCTTGTGTCTTGTACAAGTTTACCCGGCAAAACCAATTGGCATCCCGCCGAGACTCTAAGATGCAATAGGGGTGCAGCTGGAACATTCCAGCTGCATAGGCAGGTTGCCATACTGACCTCATCGGCATTGAAAATGACACACCATGGCATAACTGCACAAACAAAATTGGACACACCGGAACTGCACAAACAAAATCGGACACACCGGAACTGCACAAAATCGAAAGTGCATAAATATCTCTCTAAAATCCAATCATTCAAAAAACAAGATTGTAACCAGCTATCACACTATTAAACGTAAAAGTCTGCCTCCAAGCTAACCCGACCCAACGAGAAATCAGCCCCTGCAAGAAGTCACTAGGGCATCACACCGGTACGTGATATTATCGATATACCGGTATACAGACATCGATACGATAACCGGTATTGTCATACTGGTGCTTCGATATATTAGTAGGAGGGCCCAAAGGCTGCTGCCCGCTCGTGAGACACTGACTTCCCAGCTTAAATTTAGTGAAAACTTGGTTGTGTGTAATCTCTCACAGGTGATTCAAACTTTGTTCAAATGTTTTCAAATTTGCTCGTATTGATAACAAGACATGTTCTGAGATGTCTGTGAAGAAATTATAATGCTTACATTTTTTTCTCCAAAGATATGTGGCATTAAAGTTTGACAAATTTGCCCATTTATGCCCCCATCTTGCTGCCCGTGGTACCCAGGCCAGTCTGAACCCTGTTCTCCTCATTTCTTGATCGCCAAAATGCTATTGCTCTGATTGACCCCATTCCAAGTGCAGTGAAAACTAGAGTCTTGTGTCTATACAGGGGTGGGTTGTTGTAAGATTTATTTTAATTATTTTCATTATTAATTTTGCTGTAAATAGTTTGAGCCTGATTCTAACAAGGATTGGAAAGTCATATTTCTTGCAACAACCCACCATTTGAAAGCATTTTTTCTTGTTAATTGCATTAAAATTCGTTTTATGAAAAGAATGCACACCCCTGTTGGCGATTTTGCTTTGAAAACTTCATGCTGCCATCTGTTGCTTGAAGACCATCTCCATATTTGGGTGATGACTCAACACCAGCCCCTTGTAAAAATATGTGGAGGTAAATAGCTGACCTAATTACTGAATGAGGAGAGTCTCAATGGTCCAGACACGGGGAAGCAAAACAACACCACATGTAGAGTCTAGTTATCTGTTTTATGAAGATATTACAATATTTACCCCAATATGAGATAAATATTCATTGCTAAAGTAATTTGAACATGCTAAGCATTGACTGAAGAGGGAAATTATCAGTACAAAGATGAAATGGACGTTCAGAGAGAGGACCAGAGACTGACAGAGTGAGGTAAGTGTAACATTTTAGAATTGTCACAAATGCCTTCATTGGCTTGTGAAAGGATGCTATCTCTCACTATTGTGTCTATCTCTCAATTATGCAGCTGTTTCTCACTTCTACAGCTATCTCTCACTGATGCAGCTGTTTCTCCCTTGTACAGTTATCGCTCACTGATGTAGCTGTTTCTCCCTTGTACAGCTATCACTCACTGATGCAGCTGTTTCTTTCTCACTGCTATAACTGTCTCTCACTGCTGTAACTATATATCTCACTTATGCAGCTGCCTCTCCTTTGTACAGCTATTTCTCACTGATGCAGCTGTCTCACATGTGCAGCTATCTCTCTTGTAACTGACTCACTGTTTTAACTATCTCACTTATGAAGCTCTCTCACTTGTACAGCTATTTCTCACTGACACAGCTATCTCTCTTTTAACTGTCTCGCTGTTGTAACTATCTCTCACTTATGTAGCTGTCTCCCTTTTGCAGCTATCTTTCACTTATGCAGCTGTCTCTCACTTGTGTAGCTATCACTTTCTGATATATCTCTCAGTGTGGTAACCATCTCTTACCTGTCACATATATGCAGCTAATTTACTCACTATTATAACTGTCTCACAGTTGTAGCTATCTGTCAATTATACAACTGTCTCTCACTTGTGCAGCTGTCTCACACCTTTATAACCATTCAGTATGTTCAAAGGAGTGTTTTAGTCCCACAGTTGTGTCGCTGCCTCTTACTTTAAGCTGATTTTGATAAATTAGTATATTGAACATTAGACTTACATAATTTGTATAAATTTTTCAAAGTCATTTATTTTAATTGTATTTGATTTTTATTTTTTATTTTTATTTTGCAGATGCCAACAGTTCAATGACAGGTTAACAGTCCAGTTACAGGTACTCAACGAGGCTGTGTGGGATACTGACAGTACAGTATTACATGTTTGAACCACCGACAAGTTGGCAGTCTGATTTAACAAGCTTTAACATCCATTTGTTGGCAAATAATGTGACAGTTTAAATTTCAGTCATGAAATTCTCCAGTCATGTGCTTTCAGTTTAGGATTGCGAATGACATTATAAAAATATTCATTATATTTTTTAAAAGTAATGTGTTATTGTGTAATGCCAAAGCTAACTCACATAGAAACTACTAAGAGTAACCTTTTAGTATGTCTATAAATTTTGTCCACTGTGTCAAAAAGCACAGTATGTTGTAAATATTGTAAATATTTCTCTTATGTAGTCATCTATAACTAGCTGTAAGCTAATGTTTCTTGTTCAAATAATCAATGGAAAATAAAATTAGTATAAGAATAGTATGCGACAAGCCATATATGAAATCAGAAATGTAAAATTCATTTGTGTCAAAGTTTTGAACTTTGATAAATATTTTCTGTTTTTTAATGGATTAAACCCAAATGAATTTACAAAGATGCTTTTGTTGTCCTTTAATCACAATAAAAACATTTAAACTTGTAGATGAAGAAAGATCTTTTAATTGTGAAAATCAAAACATGTTATATCAAATGGAGGTAGAATTTTAATATTTTTTTCCAAGAATGTATTAATTATATGGATTGAGAAATCATCATGCATATTGATCTGTGACTTGAAATAGCTAATTTATGATTATATGAGAAAATTGATTACATTTAAAATAAGACATAAAATTAAGGCAATATAACTTTGAATACAATTATTTGACATATGGTCAATTTTTTTGCGGGAAAAAATGTGATTTGTTGAAAAGTTTCTAGATTTTTACGAGACTCTTGATTTAAAATTTACTATATCACAAATTATTCAAATAGTAAAGCTCTTCTATTCTTTCATATCTATGTGGGCCTTTGTAATGTGATTCTTATAAAAAAAAGTTTATGTAATTATCGTTATTAGTTATAAAGTTATGTCACTCTTTGTTAAATATTAGGCTATTTTTTCGGTTTTCTGGTACCGTTTTGTAAAAAAACTAAGTCCAAACACTTTTTTTCTGAAGTTTGAGGTTCAACTTTAACTGGAAATTGATTCAGAACTCTACTAATTTTAATGAAATGTCTTTATCTAGACCAGAAGCTTTAAATAAATGAAATAGAAGCCTTTTAACATAAGAATTCTGAATATTACACCCCTGAAAACTTGGCTATTTTGTTGATTTTACCCCCTGTATAAGCCGTCGTCCCAAAAAAAGCCCCTTTTTAGGGGTGAAAAATGGTCATAACTTGACAACCGTTACTCCAATTTTGGTAAATGAGACCTTGTTTCAATCGTCTTGTTAAGCTGCATAACATAGGCTATTAAAATCAATATTTCAGTGACTTTGAAAAAATCATGACTTCCCCTAATATTAGTTGTATCGAATTGGGCCCTCATATCATCATAATAACACAGATTTTTGACTCGATATTTTACGCATCGTAAGTTTTTTAATCTTTCAAATGTAAATACGACGACTGAGGGATCCATCATTGCGCAATATATCAATATTTCAATGGGAATGAATACGTTGTGACAGCACTCCAATCGTTTTCGCGCCAAAAATAAGAGCTTCTCCCCGTCACTTCTGGTTTTCAAAATGACGAACTCGTGTTGCGTATGCATATTTAAGCATTGTTAAATTCATATTTTCTCCGATTTGAGCAACATATACACTTATTAATAGGAGGCGGACTACTGTTGACACGTCGTAGATTATTTCTGTGCGTATTTTAAGCCGAAGATATTAAATATATCGCCGTTTGGGGAGCTTGTACCCGGACCGATAAAGACAGTCAATTATTCTTCTATTTCGGTTCAGTTATATCGATATGTATCGATATGTATCGAATATTGATAAATCATCGATATATATCGTATCGTATCGATGAAATCCAACGATATGATGCCCTAGAAGTCACCAACTCCTTGATATAGGTTGTTTCACATAAATTTATTTAAGTTACTGGGAGGATATTACTCATTAGGATTCATACATCCACAACATTGGCATGGAGTTTGGAAATTGACTGGTACATATAATCCAAGAGCAATGATGAATATTGCTGTCAGATTATCAGATACAACATAGAGATCTATTTTTTCTCTATGGATACAATGAGAAGTACATTGGATTTTTTGGCATAGAAAAGATGATATGAGTAGAGTGACGGGCATCAGAGCAGTTTCCGACTGGCAGTCGCTTTCAACAAGAATTTTTCTAAAGGTCTTAAATTGTTGGAAATGAAGTTGTATGAACAACTACTTGTTAACATGAATGATAGTATTAATTAAATCATGAAAATTCTCAAAGATTTGTTCAACTTTCTTTAACTAAAATTGTTCAAACTTCTTGTGTTCAACATGAGTCACATTTGATCTCTACAAGGTCTCCGCCATAAGTGACCTACTTTATCTGACCATTTACGCAGTAGACCTTTACTGGTGGTGGCAACAAGAGGCCTCAGCATATTCTCTGTGAATGGAACCTTTTCAATTTAAATCAACAATCCAGTTACCACAGATTAGATAGGCTTCATTGGCAGAGATTACAGTACTGATGAATGTTTGCCTCGGGAAAAGGCAAAACTGTGAATGCTTACACAAGGCTAGGGTGAAATTTATGCCTTAACTACAAGGACAAGAAAAAAGTCTTCAGAATCCTATTACCCGACAGGGTATTGTCAAAAAATTTCCAACCTATTGGATGTGTGTCATAGAAAATATGTGTGTTTCAAGCATCAATTTGACACAATATAGGATAATAGAGTAACAATAATTAAAATGCATGATAAAAATAACTGCAATATTGAAAATTTTAATCTATTAAAGTGTGAGGAATAACATTTTGACAGCATATCTACATGACCTGGGCTCGAGCTGGTCGCCCTGTCTCATGGCTCAAGAAAAACTGTTTGGATCCTAAGGCTTAGTAGCTGAGTAAATTGTCCTGAGAGCCAACCCCTAAGATATTTTGATAATTCTGAACAAGGACAATGGTGGCAATAAGGAAATTATTTGATTTCAACCAACATACAATTTTTTATTTTCAGGTGGGTAATTATCTGCGCATGTTCAGGGGCTCCCTCTACAAAAGATACCCATCGCTATGGAGACGACTTGTCACTGTGGAAGAAAGACGTAAAATTGGGGAAATATGTAAGCATAAACACCATTTATATAGATTAAAATGATATACCCTGAATAGTTTTCACCTATCATACAATCATATTTATGTTATGTTTTGTCCACATCTAGGTAATATTTATTTAAACATACAATAATCTCAAATTGTAATTTTTATGTTGCATTTTTATTACTGAATAGCTTCCACTGGTAAGATCTAAAGTGAATTTTTATGACAGATTTGTTGACATTGTTCGGTTTGATTTAATTGTTTTGTTTATTGGCAGATTTATTGTATTTTACACATTTTTAAGTTTGTTATAATATTGTTTACTAATCATAAAAAAATGTTTGAAATGTAAAGGTTATTAAATTTTAAATTTGTAATTGTTTTTTTATTATTAGATAAACATGTCAATGAATCTCATCGGTTGCTGCTTATAAACAGTTTTTTATAGTAAAGAAAACAACTGATGACAGACTCCCCTTAATTGATAATAATACCCTGAAATTATCAAGACTTACATCTGAGGACTAACTCATCACAGTAACTCATTGCATAGCTCTGATTACTTTCTGAGATAACAATACATACCCTTTTTAATGATTAAAAATTAATGTGAAGTTAACCTAAAAATCACATGAATTTCAGACATTTATGACTAGATATTCTGAAAGCTCCCTGATCTTATGACAAATACACAACATTATATATATGATTAAAGCAACAGTCAATATCTACATGTGTACTGTTTTGCCATATTCACTTGGCGAAATTTATGATGGTCTAATGTTCAATTTTATGCTGGTCTCCAGTTTAATTTTATGATGGTCTATTGTGAATGCCTGCGCTCCTTGATATTTGACCTTTGGAGTTGTGTTGATTCCAGTGGGCTTTGCCTCCCATCAGCTTGCAGCCAGTATCACCCTGCTGAGGGCCACAGAAGTAGAGGACATCATAGAGGGACATGACGACAAATACAAGTCAGTCTCCCTCAGCACAGAGCCTGCCTCCTCCTCCAGGTACGTCCCAAACGACAACTCTGACCACCTCATTCATTGAAACTGTTGACTCTGTTTTTTCAGTGGGGTTCAGCGCACACCAGCTGGCCACCAACATCACCTTGCTCAAAGCCTCGCAGGTTGAGGACATATTTGGGGGCCAGGATGATAAGTACAAGGCCGTGTCTCTTACCACTGAGCCGACCTCTGTGCCCAGGTAACCCACACCTAACAGTGTGTGAGGTGTGAATGATGAGCAAATGTGATTGGCTAATTAGCATATTTTCCATGCTTTCTAACAATAAGTCATACCTTTTCTATGCCAAAAAAACTCCCCACTGGCAGATTCTCTCTCCTTGCTCATTGTAAATGCTATCTTTACCTGATGGTTTTTAAAAATGACATGGTTACTATTTGCTATGCATTTCATGTAGTTCTAAGTAAAACTAAGCATTGTTAAAGTTTCTGTACCTTCCAAGATTAAGCACACCATTTTACATGAAATTCTCTTTTGTATTAATGTCACTAGAAACATTAGTTTCAAGAAACATTAGTTTCTACCGATGACTGGGTTTTGTCTTGTGTCATGGGAAATTTGTGAAGTGACTTTTGAAGATACTGTATGGATGTGTAAAGTGGCAAGGCACAGTGATTGTGGTGACATGAAGCAACTAGTGCTTCAGTGTGATTGAGTGCCATGATAGAAAAGTAAGCACTTGGTAGATGGCAGTAACAAGTACTACGAGACAGATAATAATTAAATTAATAAGAAAATAATTAAATTAATAAGAAATTGGTGCTTTTATGTCTTGCTAGAAAATCCTGAATAATTCAAGAAAATCCTTTGTACCATGGTTTCAAGGGATGTGACCCAGGGGTGGGCTCCAGGTATGGGCTCCATGGATGGGCTCCAGGGTTGTGCTCCAGGTTTGGGCTCCAGGGATGTGCAACAGGTGTAGGCTCCAGGGATGTGATCCAGGAATGGGTTCTTGGGGTGGGTTCCATGTCAGGCTCCTGAGATCAGGCTCCAGGGATGCTATATAGGGATTGGTCCATGGATGGGATACTAATCAACACTTTAAGCACATGTACAAATCACTAAGCTTTTCAAGCAGTTTATTATTTTTACTATTTTTCATGATATTTTGCTAACCTGCTTCTTAAGTAAATAAGTGATCACTCAATAATTTGACTTAAATGACTGATGCTTAATCAATGACGCACAATGTTAATTAAATTTTCTCCTGTTATTTGTAATATACAATATACACATAGAATAAAAATTGCAATATTGATAAGAAGAATAAAAATAAATAGCTTTAAGAATATATCTGAAAGAATACTTTCCATTTATATATTTTAAATTATATTAGAATAAAAAGTATTTGTTGTGTAAATTAATGCTAATAATAACTAAAAATAAAAATAGTTTTCAATTTGCATATCCATTAAACCAATTGAGTGCAGTTATGCTGAAGCTGTCAAGGAAAAACAATATCAGAAGTTAGATAATGAATGGTTAGGAGACATGTTGATACTAAAGTGTCATGCTTATGTTTGTATTGGTATTACAGAGACAGTAAGAGCAGGAAGTCTGCCACCTGGGTACCCACCATCCCCAGCAGTTCCCACCACCTGGACGCCGTGCCCTGCTCCACACCCATCAACAGGAACCGCACCCTCAGGAGCAACAAGCTGCGCACATTCCCACTCTGGTGAGACTTATTTTGTCGATGTCGATATCAAGCAATATGTGATAAAGCCTAAATAACCTAAATCCATTAACTAGTCTTGATTCCAAAATGTTGCTTAGAAATTCATGATAGCAAACACATGCGATAAATGACCTTTCAATATTTTAAACTTTTTAGTTAAAATTTTATTTTTACTTTACATTCCTCTTATATTTATTTAGTAAGATTCCTTTCAGATTCCTTTTTTACTCAGTTTTTAAATATGCATTGCAGTTTTGATGATCTGAACCCGTCGGCTGTACATGACAATGCATCACAAGATGAGTCTCTCATACCTATCAGACTGGACATGGAGTTTGACGGGCAGAAGCTTAGGGACTGCTTCACATGGAACAAAAATGGTGAGAACATGCCATGTTATTCACAGTTAGATGATGCAGCTGAAATAAACAGAATTTCTACTCTGGATCCCTAGAAATGATGTTGCAATTATATATGTGTTAAAGTCATTGCGCTTGTCTGCTTGTTGTAAAAATCAAAGAAAAAAGAGATTCTAGTGCTAACACGAGGGTGAGCCAATAAATGGTAAATGCAGTACTAACTGCATAATATTTACTTAGTGAAATATGGACAATACGCCACCACTGATAAAAATGGTGGGACATTTTTTCATATTTCTGATTGCTAGGTTGAATTTGTTTTTTACAGAACAGTTAATATCACCGGAGCAGTTTGCTGAGATACTGTGTGATGACCTGGATTTGAACCCAGGTGCTTTTGTACCAGCCATTGCCAGTGCCATCAGACAACAAATAGAAGCTCATCCTACAGAAGTATTACTAGAAGATCAAAGGGATCAAAGAGTTATTCTTAAGGTGAATAGATACTATTAGCATCATTCTGATCACAATTTTAAGAAATGTACCGGTAAGAAAAAGAATTTCACTTAAAAAGAATTTTACATATACTGGCACATATACACATACATGTATGTATTTGGCATCAATCTTGATGGATCCACTTATTGAAAAACTAATGATGGACTAATTGATATACCAATTGAGAATTTTGTAGATATTTAAAGATATAATACTTTTATTTCTTTTAAGAAATGTACATAAAATACTTCATTTCAGTTGAACATCCATGTTGGGAATGTGTCATTAGTCGACCAGTTTGAGTGGGATATGTCTGAACCTGACAATGATCCAGAGGAGTTTGCCAACAAAATCTGTGCAGAATTAGGTATGTTTTCATTATTTGAAAAAGTGAAATGGTACTTGTCTCCAACAAGTCCTGTGGCTGTACTTGTCATTGTTGATTTTGGGATACATTAATAATTTTTTAAAAGCACTTTCACGAACAACATATATTTGTATAAGAGGATTTGTAAAAACCAGTGGAAAATAAAGATTATGGTTTATTATAGTCTTAATTTTGTTTGTTATATCAGGGCTTGGAGGTGAGTTTGTGACAGCGATCTCATACAGTATACGGGGGCAGCTGAGCTGGCATCAGAGGACCTATGCATTTAGGTGAGTAAAACACCTCAATGATAATTACATCTCTTACTTACCCTCATGAACTGTAAAACATGAAATTTTTGTGGATAGAGTGGAAATTGGCAGTGATAATATAAAAAAGGACCAATATGCATTGAAAAATAAGTTATTTACATTTCCTGATAAGGTTGTCTATAGACAATAGGTTGTGTGAATATATGACAAATGCTATCATGTAATTCATGAAAATTTCTCATTTTACAGTTACTAAGTGCCACTGCACCATGTATAATCAAGTTAGCAATTTGCACAAACTGCCAGTTTTTCCACAGATAGAGAAAAATATTACTTAAAAATAGAATAGCTTAAAAGACAGCTGGAATGTTAAACTTTATAACAAACACAGGGTTTTTCTTTCTGTGGGAAATACTGAATAATTTTGAAGCTTGTTAAACCCAATGTGACCACCACCCATTGTGCCACCTTGTGACTGGTCTGAGCGTAACTTGCCTCGCATGTCATGGTGCACTGTGCTACCCGACCATGTAGCAACAGCTTACCAAACACTCATGCTCACATTCTCATATTGTTGATCTTTGACCACATACAGGGGCCTGTAAGTAGTGCCTTATATGTTCCATTATATGCCCTAAAGGGGCCAGTTTGTAGTGCGTGATATGTTACATTATTGCCCTACAGGGGCCAGTTTGTAGTGCTTGATATGTTGTGTTGTTGCCCAGTTCAAGGGCCTGTGTTTGTAGTCTCAGATTTTATAAATCAAAGTTGTCTTTGTCTATATCTATATGTATATTTATGCATGACTTGGGGGGGAGGGGAGAAAAACACTGGTATTATGTCCCTGAACAGATAAAACACAGTAAAAATCTACAAAGGTAATATTAGATGTTACATGGTTCATTAAACAAAGGTATACAGAAGTATTAAAGTATCATTCTCCAAGGTCAGCAGGTTTTTTTCATTGTTGAATAATCTAATTATGTTGACATTCACCCTGGTTTGTTTGAATGGATGTATATGTCAGTCAATGAAATATTTTGTCACTTATTTTGCTCACAATTCAAGATAAAAATATATTTGAAAAACAGTTTTTGTATCTGTGTATAATTTTGTACATGATTGTATGCATGATATAAATCTGATTAAGCAGTTGGCAAACCAGGCCTATATTTGTTAACACACTTGTATGTCAACCTAGTTTCAGAGAAAAGTTAAATTTCTGTTATTTATTTCTATCGATTTGCATGAGATTTTTTAGATCTAGTTTTTATAGGTAGCAAATATGCAGGTACAACTTGAGTTGAATTGATGAACAAGATATGTCTTGAGATCATGTAGTATTATCAGTACAAAAAATAAAACTCATCCCATGAGATTTGCACAGTAGCAATAATATACAAAATGTTTATTTTAGAATTATCAAACTGCCATATTGTGTAGTGCGTAACAGCAATTCAATTTCAATAAATTATCATTTAGATCTGTCAATACTGTCCTAATGTTCACATTGCTTAGGTTTATCAGACCATGTTTGATATACATATATGAATATATATTTGGAATTATTTGTTTTCAGTGAAGCACCCTTACCAACAGTGGAGGTAGCAATCCGTAATCA
The DNA here is from genome assembly GCA_949316495.1 of Amphiduros pacificus. Classification (NCBI taxonomy): domain Eukaryota; kingdom Metazoa; phylum Annelida; class Polychaeta; order Phyllodocida; family Hesionidae; genus Amphiduros; species Amphiduros pacificus. The sequence continues at coordinate 39,306,993 of OX439001.1, read as the reverse complement.
TTCAGAGGCTGATCAGTGGTGCCCCTTCCTAGAAACTCTCACAGATGCTGAGATGGAAAAGAAAATACGAGATCAAGACAGAAACACAAGGTATAATTTTCATGTTTATCCTAGAAATGATTTAAGTATTTTAACCCCAAATGGATAGGAGGGGGTGATATTCTCTCCCTCAATGAACATGAAGGACATAAATGTCTGCTTTTTTGTAGCTTAATAAAATGATTGTAATGCCATTTTATGACATTCCCTAGTGTCACAACATGTTGCAATGCTATGGCATCATGAACTTTTGAACCTGGTGTAACCATGGATTCATATGAATGCAGCAATTAATTCATCTTGACAAAAGTTTGTTAGTCCTTCCAATCACCTAAATTTGAGTTGGCTATTACTATAAGAGTTGATGATTAATTTTTGGTTAATTTTTTAAAGCTTGACAAATAAAATTTAGCAGTTTAGCAGTAGGGTATATTTCTTTGCAATCAATTGTGATAGTATAAAAAATGAAGAGAAAATAATTGGAATTTAACCAAAAAATATTCAACAGTGAAGTTATCTGAATAAAAAAGACATATTTTCTGGATAAACATCAGGAATACTTTACAGAGCATCTTTCTCATGGATTTGAAATTATTTTATTTTTAGGAGGATGAGAAGATTGGCCAATACTGCTCCTTCATGGTGAGATGGAGAAATCACAAGGAAAATAGAGAACTGAGAAACTGTCTTGAGCAAAATAAAGGCCACAGATCTGTGTTCATGAAATTTCTACTTTATGGAGTTTTGAAGGGAACACCCTGGAACTGTTGCAGAAATCAAACTCCAATTTTATCTGAATGCCAGATATTTTGTGCATATTGTATTGTATGAATACATGTATATTTATAGATTGATGTATGATAATGAATGTAGAAAAATAAAAATTTTGAAAAAAAACATCAGTTTTTTTATAAGGTTTGTAAATATACACATGGTCAATGAAAATTAAATATCTTACAGAAATCAGTGTTGGTGAAAAAGTCTGAATAATAGAACAAAAAGAAAAGACTTGTGAATATATAGTGTGGAAAAACAAATCTTTTTATTCAAGCCTGTGACTAGTGTCTATGAGATTAATATGTCACTCAGTCTATCCATGTTTAGAACCATTAGCTCTATTCAATGGCTATTATGCAGAGCTATCATTATTTGTGGGAAGATACATCTGGAAGAGTACTATTAGTTGTCCAGAGGAAAGTCGACCTTCAGTGAACAGTCCTGACTCCGTGAGCAATCCAAGATTATGAAAAAACTTTGATGGGTCTTTCTTCACTTCAGGGCTATGCCATATGTTTTTGTTCATTTTGGAACAATGAGCAAAATATACCATATAGTCATAGTGATGAGTTATGTGATGTCCTAGTGATGTTTATGAGGCATCTCATGAGATATCTTTTGGATCAGAATGTATGTGTGTGAACTTTGTTACTTATTCACTATTCACAGTTCATTATTCAAATTTTTTCCTAAATTTGTAGTAAATTATGTCAACATGTCAGATTTCCAAAATTATGTTCCAAATATGACCGAGCTGAATTTTGTGCCATAATATGTGAAAGGAAATTATAATAATAATAAAAACCAAAATATGATTTAAACAAGGGGTAAAAAAACAATTGCAGGTCGATTCAATGTTCACCAAATTTGATATACAGGTCAAGGAGGGTCCAATAATGTCATTTATGAAGCGTTTCCCCGGCGCTATTTACGGTGACAAGATGGCGCCACTCACAACTTTCAGATTTAAATAATTAAATAAAATGAATCCTGATATTCCAAGTGAAAAAGACATGGCGCAGGTCGATTCAATGTTCCCCAAATTTTGCATACGGGTCAAGGAGGGTCCCATAATGTTATTTATGAAGCGTTTCCCCGGCGCTATTTACGGTGACAAGATGGCGCCACTCACAACTTTAAGATTTCAGTAATTAAATAAAATGAATCGTAATATTCCAAGTGAAAAAGACATGGCGCAGGTCGATTCAATGTTTCCCAAATTTTGCATACTGGTCAAGGAGGGACCGATAATGTTATTTATGAAGCGTTTCCCCGGCGCTATTTACGGTGACAAGATGGCGCCACTCACAACTTTAAGATTTCAATAATTAAATAAAATTAATCCTGATATTCCAAGTGAAAAAGACATGGCGCAGGTCGATTCAATGTTCCCCAAATTTTGCATACGGGTCAAGGAGGGTCCCATAATGTTATTTATGAAGCGTTTCCCCGGCGCTATTTACGGAGACAAGATGGCGCCACTCACAACTTTAAGATTTCAGTTTTTAAATAAAATGAATCCTGATATTCCAAGTGAAAAAGACATGGCGCAGGTCGATTCAATGTTTCCCAAATTTTGCATACGGGTCAAGGAGGGTCCCATAATGTTATTTATGAAGCGTTTCCCCGGCGCTATTTACGGAGAAAAGATGGCGCCACTCACAACTTTAATATTTAAATAATTAAATAAAATGAATCCTGATATTCCAAGTGAAATAGACGTGGCGCAGGTCGATTCAATGTTCCCGAAATTTTGCATACAGGCCAAGGAGGGACCCATAATGTCATTTATGAAGCGTTTCCCCGGCGCTATTTACGGTGACAAGATGGCGCCACTCACAACTTTAAGATTTCAATAATTAAATAAAATTAATCCTGATATTCCAAAAGAAAAAGACATGGCGCAGGTCGATTCAATGTTCCCCAAATTTTGCATACGGGTCAAGGAGGGTCCCATAATGTTATTTATGAAGCGTTTCCCCGGCGCTATTTACGGTGACAAGATGGCGCCACTCACAACTTTAAGATTTCAATAATTAAATAAAATGAATCCTGATATTCTAAGTGAAAAAGACATGGCGCAGGTCGATTCAATGTTCCCCAAATTTTCCATACGGGCCAAGGAGGGACCCATAATGTCATTTATGAAGCGTTTCCCCAGCGCTATTTACGGTGACAAGATGGCGCCACTCACACCTTTAAGATTTCAATAATTAAATAAAATGAATCCTAATATTCCAAGTGAAAAAGACATGGCGCAGGTCAATTCAATGTTCCCCAAATTTGGCATACGGGTTAAGGAGGGTCCCATAATGTTATTTATGAAGCGTTTCCCCGGCGCTATTTACGGAGACAAGATGGCGCCACTCACAACTTTAAGATTTCAGTAATTAAATAAAATGAATCCTGATATTCCAAGTGAAAAAGACATGGCGCAGGTCAATTCAATGTTTCCCAAATTTTGCATACGGGTCAAGGAGGGTCCCATAATGTTATTTATGAAGCGTTTCCCCGGCGCTATTTACGGTGACAAGATGGCGCCACTCACAACTTTAATATTTAAATAATTAAATAAAATGAATCCTGATATTCCAAGTGAAATAGACTTGGCGCAGGTCGATTCAATGTTCCCGAAATTTTGCATACAGGCCAAGGAGGGATCCAAAATCTCATTTATGAAGCGTTTCCCCGGCGCTATTTACGGTGACAAGATGGCGCCACTCACAACTTTAAGATTTCAATAATTAAATAAAATTAATCCTGATATTCCAAGTGAAAAAGACATGGCGCAGGTCGATTCAATGTTCCCCAAATTTTCCATACGGGTCAAGGAGGGTCCCATAATGTTATTTATGAAGCGTTTCCCCGGCGCTATTTACGGTGACAAGATGGCGCCACTCAAAACTTTAAGATTTCAGTAATTAAATATAATGAATCGTAATATTCCAAGTGAAAAAGACATGGCGCAGGTCAATTTAATGTTCCCCAAATTTTGCATACGGGTCAAGGAGGGACCGATAATGTTATTTGTGAAGCGTTTCCCCGGCGCTATTTACGGTGACAAGATGGCGCCACTCACAACTTTAAGATTTCAGTAATTAAATAAAATGAATCCTGATATTCCAAGTGAAAAAGACATGGCGCAGGTCAATTCAATGTTTCCCAAATTTTGCATACGGGTCAAGGAGGGTCCCATAATGTTATTTATGAAGCGTTTCCCCGGCGCTATTTACGGTGACAAGATGGCGCCACTCACAACTTTAAGATTTCAATAATTAAATAAAATTAATCCTGATATTCCAAGCGAAAAAGACATGGCGCAGGTCGATTCAATGTTCCCCAAATTCTCCATACGGGTCAAGAAGGGTCCCATAATGTTATTTATGAAGCGTTTCCCCGGCGCTATTTACGGAGACAAGATGGCGCCACTCACAACTTTAAGATTTCAGTTTTTAAATAAAATGAATCCTGATATTCCAAGTGAAAAAGACATGGCGCAGGTCGATTCAATGTTTCCCAAATTTTGCATACGGGTCAAGGAGGGTCCCATAATGTTATTTATGAAGCGTTTCCCCGGCGCTATTTACGGAGACAAGATGGCGCCACTCACAACTTTAAGATTTCAATAATTAAATAAAATGAATCCTGATATTCCAAGTGAAATAGACGTGGCGCAGGTCGATTCAATGTTCCCCAAATTTTCCATACGGGCCAAGGAGGGACCCATAATCTCATTTATGAAGCGTTTCCCCGGCGCTATTTACGGTGACAAGATGGCGCCACTCACAACTTTGAGATTTCAGTAATTAAATAAAATGAATCCTGATATTCCAAGTGAAAAAGACATGGCGCAGGTCGATTCAATGTTTCCCAAATTTTGCATACGGGTCAAGGAGGGTCCCATAATGTTATTTATGAAGCGTTTCCCCGGCTCTATTTACGGTGACAAGATGGCGCCACTCACAACTTTAAGATTTCAATAATTAAATAAAATTAATCCTGATATTCCAAGTGAAAAAGACATGGCGCAGGTCGATTCAATATTCCCCAAATTTTCCATACGGGTCAAGGAGGGTCCCATAATGTTATTTATGAAGTGTTTCCCCGGCGCTATTTACGGTGACAAGATGGCGCCACTCACAACTTTCAGATTTCAGTAATTAAATAAAATGAATCCTGATATTCCAAGTGAAAAAGACATGGCGCAGGTCGATTCAATGTTCCCCAAATTTTGCATACGGGTCAAGAAGGGTCCCATAATGTTATTTATGAAGCGTTTCCCAGGCGCTATTTACGGAGACAAGATGGCGCCACTCACAACTTTAAGATTTCAGTTTTTAAATAAAATGAATCCTGATATTCCAAGTGAAAAAGACATGGCGCAGGTCGATTCAATGTTTCCCAAATTTTGCATACGGGTCAAGGAGGGTCCCATAATGTTATTTATGAAGCGTTTCCCCGGCGCTATTTACGGAGAAAAGATGGCGCCACTCACAACTTTAATATTTAAATAATTAAATAAAATGAATCCTGATATTCCAAGTGAAATAGACGTGGCGCAGGTCGATTCAATGTTCCCCAAATTTTCCATACGGGCCAAGGAGGGACCCATAATGTCATTTATGAAGCGTTTCCCCAGCGCTATTTACGGTGACAAGATGGCGCCACTCACACCTTTAAGATTTCAATAATTAAATAAAATGAATCCTAATATTCCAAGTGAAAAAGACATGGCGCAGGTCAATTCAATGTTCCCCAAATTTGGCATACGGGTTAAGGAGGGTCCCATAATGTTATTTATGAAGCGTTTCCCCGGCGCTATTTACGGAGACAAGATGGCGCCACTCACAACTTTAAGATTTCAGTAATTAAATAAAATGAATCCTGATATTCCAAGTGAAAAAGACATGGCGCAGGTCGATTCAATGTTTCCCAAATTTTGCATACGGGTCAAGGAGGGTCCCATAATGTTATTTATGAAGCGTTTCCCCGGCGCTATTTACGGAGAAAAGATGGCCCCACTCACAACTTTAATATTTAAATAATTAAATAAAATGAATCCTGATATTCCAAGTGAAATAGACTTGGCGCAGGTCGATTCAATGTTCCCGAAATTTTGCATACAGGCCAAGGAGGGATCCAAAATCTCATTTATGAAGCGTTTCCCCGGCGCTATTTACGGTGACAAGATGGCGCCACTCACAACTTTAAGATTTCAATAATTAAATAAAATTAATCCTGATATTCCAAGTGAAAAAGACATGGCGCAGGTCGATTCAATGTTCCCCAAATTTTCCATACGGGTCAAGGAGGGTCCCATAATGTTATTTATGAAGCGTTTCCCCGGCGCTATTTACGGTGACAAGATGGCGCCACTCAAAACTTTAAGATTTCAGTAATTAAATATAATGAATCGTAATATTCCAAGTGAAAAAGACATGGCGCAGGTCAATTTAATGTTCCCCAAATTTTGCATACGGGTCAAGGAGGGACCGATAATGTTATTTGTGAAGCGTTTCCCCGGCGCTATTTACGGTGACAAGATGGCGCCACTCACAACTTTAAGATTTCAATAATTAAATAAAATGAATCCTGATATTCCAAGTGAAAAAGACATGGCGCAGGTCGATTCAATGTTTCCCAAATTTTGCATACGGGTCAAGGAGGGTCCCATAATGTTATTTATGAAGCGTTTCCCCGGCGCTATTTACGGAGACAAGATGGCGCCACTCACAACTTTAAGATTTCAATAATTAAATAAAATGAATCCTGATATTCCAAGTGAAATAGACGTGGCGCAGGTCGATTCAATGTTCCCCAAATTTTCCATACGGGCCAAGGAGGGACCCATAATCTCATTTATGAAGCGTTTCCCCGGCGCTATTTACGGTGACAAGATGGCGCCACTCACAACTTTGAGATTTCAGTAATTAAATAAAATGAATCCTGATATTCCAAGTGAAAAAGACATGGCGCAGGTCGATTCAATGTTTCCCAAATTTTGCATACGGGTCAAGGAGGGTCCCATAATGTTATTTATGAAGCGTTTCCCCGGCTCTATTAACGGTGACAAGATGGCGCCACTCACAACTTTAAGATTTCAATAATTAAATAAAATTAATCCTGATATTCCAAGTGAAAAAGACATGGCGCAGGTCGATTCAATATTCCCCAAATTTTCCATACGGGTCAAGGAGGGTCCCATAATGTTATTTATGAAGTGTTTCCCCGGCGCTATTTACGGTGACAAGATGGCGCCACTCACAACTTTCAGATTTCAGTAATTAAATAAAATGAATCCTGATATTCCAAGTGAAAAAGACATGGCGCAGGTCGATTCAATGTTCCCCAAATTTTGCATACGGGTCAAGAAGGGTCCCATAATGTTATTTATGAAGCGTTTCCCAGGCGCTATTTACGGAGACAAGATGGCGCCACTCACAACTTTAAGATTTCAGTTTTTAAATAAAATGAATCCTGATATTCCAAGTGAAAAAGACATGGCGCAGGTCGATTCAATGTTTCCCAAATTTTGCATACGGGTCAAGGAGGGTCCCATAATGTTATTTATGAAGCGTTTCCCCGGCGCTATTTACGGAGAAAAGATGGCGCCACTCACAACTTTAATATTTAAATAATTAAATAAAATGAATCCTAATATTCCAAGTGAAAAAGACATGGCGCAGGTCAATTCAATGTTCCCCAAATTTGGCATACGGGTTAAGGAGGGTCCCATAATGTTATTTATGAAGCGTTTCCCCGGCGCTATTTACGGAGAAAAGATGGCGCCACTCACAACTTTAATATTTAAATAATTAAATAAAATGAATCCTGATATTCCAAGTGAAATAGACGTGGCGCAGGTCGATTCAATGTTCCCCAAATTTTCCATACGGGCCAAGGAGGGACCCATAATGTCATTTATGAAGCGTTTCCCCAGCGCTATTTACGGTGACAAGATGGCGCCACTCACACCTTTAAGATTTCAATAATTAAATAAAATGAATCCTAATATTCCAAGTGAAAAAGACATGGCGCAGGTCAATTCAATGTTCCCCAAATTTGGCATACGGGTTAAGGAGGGTCCCATAATGTTATTTATGAAGCGTTTCCCCGGCGCTATTTACGGAGACAAGATGGCGCCACTCACAACTTTAAGATTTCAGTAATTAAATAAAATGAATCCTGATATTCCAAGTGAAAAAGACATGGCGCAGGTCGATTCAATGTTTCCCAAATTTTGCATACGGGTCAAGGAGGGTCCCATAATGTTATTTATAAAGCATTTCCCCGGCGCTATTTACGGAGAAAAGATGGCCCCACTCACAACTTTAATATTTAAATAATTAAATAAAATGAATCCTGATATTCCAAGTGAAATAGACGTGGCGCAGGTCGATTCAATGTTCCCGAAATTTTGCATACAGGCCAAGGAGGGACCCATAATGTCATTTATGAAGCGTTTCCCCGGCGCTATTTACGGTGACAAGATGGCGCCACTCACAACTTTAAGATTTCAATAATTAAATAAAATTAATCCTGATATTCCAAGTGAAAAAGACATGGCGCAGGTCGATTCAATGTTCCCCAAATTTTGCATACGGGTCAAGGAGGGTCCCATAATGTTATTTATGAAGCGTTTCCCCGGCGCTATTTACGGAGACAAGATGGCGCCACTCACAACTTTAAGATTTCAGTTTTTAAATAAAATGAATCCTGATATTCCAAGTGAAAAAGACATGGCGCAGGTCAATTCAATGTTTCCCAAATTTTGCATACGGGTCAAGGAGGGTCCCATAATGTTATTTATGAAGCGTTTCCCCGGCGCTATTTACTGAGAAAAGATGGCGCCACTCACAACTTTAATATTTAAATAATTAAATAAAATGAATCCTAATATTCCAAGTGAAAAAGACATGGCGCAGGTCAATTCAATGTTCCCCAAATTTGGCATACGGGCCAAGGAGGGACCCATAATCTCATTTATGAAGCGTTTCCCCGGCGCTATTTACGGAGACAAGATGGCGCCACTCACAACTTTAAGATTTCAGTTTTTAAATAAAATGAATCCTGATATTCCAAGTGAAAAAGACATGGCGCAGGTCAATTCAATGTTTCCCAAATTTTGCATACGGGTCAAGGAGGGTCCCATAATGTTATTTATGAAGCGTTTCCCCGGCGCTATTTACTGAGAAAAGATGGCGCCACTCACAACTTTAATATTTAAATAATTAAATAAAATGAATCCTAATATTCCAAGTGAAAAAGACATGGCGCAGGTCAATTCAATGTTCCCCAAATTTGGCATACGGGTTAAGGAGGGTCCCATAATGTTATTTATGAAGCGTTTCCCCGGCGCTATTTACGGAGACAAGATGGCGCCACTCACAACTTTAAGATTTCAATAATTAAATAAAATGAATCCTGATATTCCAAGTGAAATAGACGTGGCGCAGGTCGATTCAATGTTCCCCAAATTTTCCATACGGGCCAAGGAGGGACCCATAATGTCATTTATGAAGCGTTTCCCCGGCGCTATTTACATTGACAAGATGGCGCCACTCACAACTTTGAGATTTCAGTAATTAAATAAAATGAATCCTGATATTCCAAGTGAAAAAGACATGGCGCAGGTCGATTCAATGTTTCCCAAATTTTGCATACGGGTCAAGGAGGGTCCCATAATGTTAGTTATGAAGCGTTTCCCCGGCTCTATTTACGGTGACAAGATGGCGCCACTCACAACTTTAAGATTTCAATAATTAAATAAAATTAATCCTGATATTCCAAGCGAAAAAGACATGGCGCAGGTCGATTCAATGTTCCCCAAATTCTCCATACGGGTCAAGGAGGGTCCCATAATGTTATTTATGAAGCGTTTCCCCGGCGCTATTTACGGAGACAAGATGGCGCCACTCACAACTTTAAGATTTCAGTTTTTAAATAAAATGAATCCTGATATTCCAAGTGAAAAAGACATGGCGCAGGTCGATTCAATGTTTCCCAAATTTTGCATACGGGTCAAGGAGGGTCCCATAATGTTATTTATGAAGCGTTTCCCCGGCGCTATTTACGGAGACAAGATGGCGCCACTCACAACTTTAAGATTTCAATAATTAAATAAAATGAATCCTGATATTCCAAGTGAAATAGACGTGGCGCAGGTCGATTCAATGTTCCCCAAATTTTCCATACGGGCCAAGGAGGGACCCATAATCTCATTTATGAAGCGTTTCCCCGGCGCTATTTACGGTGACAAGATGGCGCCACTCACAACTTTGAGATTTCAGTAATTAAATAAAATGAATCCTGATATTCCAAGTGAAAAAGACATGGCGCAGGTCGATTCAATGTTTCCCAAATTTGGCATACGGGTCAAGGAGGGTCCCATAATGTTATTTATGAAGCGTTTCCCCGGCTCTATTTACGGTGACAAGATGGCGCCACTCACAACTTTAAGATTTCAATAATTAAATAAAATTAATCCTGATATTCCAAGTGAAAAAGACATGGCGCAGGTCGATTCAATATTCCCCAAATTTTCCATACGGGTCAAGGAGGGTCCCATAATGTTATTTATGAAGTGTTTCCCCGGCGCTATTTACGGTGACAAGATGGCGCCACTCACAACTTTCAGATTTCAGTAATTAAATAAAATGAATCCTGATATTCCAAGTGAAAAAGACATGGCGCAGGTCGATTCAATGTTCCCCAAATTTTGCATACGGGTCAAGAAGGGTCCCATAATGTTATTTATGAAGCGTTTCCCAGGCGCTATTTACGGAGACAAGATGGCGCCACTCACAACTTTAAGATTTCAGTTTTTAAATAAAATGAATCCTGATATTCCAAGTGAAAAAGACATGGCGCAGGTCGATTCAATGTTTCCCAAATTTTGCATACGGGTCAAGGAGGGTCCCATAATGTTATTTATGAAGCGTTTCCCCGGCGCTATTTACGGAGAAAAGATGGCGCCACTCACAACTTTAATATTTAAATAATTAAATAAAATGAATCCTAATATTCCAAGTGAAAAAGACATGGCGCAGGTCAATTCAATGTTCCCCAAATTTGGCATACGGGTTAAGGAGGGTCCCATAATGTTATTTACGAAGCGTTTCCCCGGCGCTATTTACGGAGAAAAGATGGCGCCACTCACAACTTTAATATTTAAATAATTAAATAAAATGAATCCTGATATTCCAAGTGAAATAGACGTGGCGCAGGTCGATTCAATGTTCCCCAAATTTTCCATACGGGCCAAGGAGGGACCCATAATGTCATTTATGAAGCGTTTCCCCAGCGCTATTTACGGTGACAAGATGGCGCCACTCACACCTTTAAGATTTCAATAATTAAATAAAATGAATCCTAATATTCCAAGTGAAAAAGACATGGCGCAGGTCAATTCAATGTTCCCCAAATTTGGCATACGGGTTAAGGAGGGTCCCATAATGTTATTTATGAAGCGTTTCCCCGGCGCTATTTACGGAGACAAGATGGCGCCACTCACAACTTTAAGATTTCAGTAATTAAATAAAATGAATCCTGATATTCCAAGTGAAAAAGACATGGCGCAGGTCGATTCAATGTTTCCCAAATTTTGCATACGGGTCAAGGAGGGTCCCATAATGTTATTTATAAAGCATTTCCCCGGCGCTATTTACGGAGAAAAGATGGCCCCACTCACAACTTTAATATTTAAATAATTAAATAAAATGAATCCTGATATTCCAAGTGAAATAGACGTGGCGCAGGTCGATTCAATGTTCCCGAAATTTTGCATACAGGCCAAGGAGGGACCCATAATGTCATTTATGAAGCGTTTCCCCGGCGCTATTTACGGTGACAAGATGGCGCCACTCACAACTTTAAGATTTCAATAATTAAATAAAATTAATCCTGATATTCCAAGTGAAAAAGACATGGCGCAGGTCGATTCAATGTTCCCCAAATTTTGCATACGGGTCAAGGAGGGTCCCATAATGTTATTTATGAAGCGTTTCCCCGGCGCTATTTACGGAGACAAGATGGCGCCACTCACAACTTTAAGATTTCAGTTTTTAAATAAAATGAATCCTGATATTCCAAGTGAAAAAGACATGGCGCAGGTCAATTCAATGTTTCCCAAATTTTGCATACGGGTCAAGGAGGGTCCCATAATGTTATTTATGAAGCGTTTCCCCGGCGCTATTTACTGAGAAAAGATGGCGCCACTCACAACTTTAATATTTAAATAATTAAATAAAATGAATCCTAATATTCCAAGTGAAAAAGACATGGCGCAGGTCAATTCAATGTTCCCCAAATTTGGCATACGGGTTAAGGAGGGTCCCATAATGTTATTTATGAAGCGTTTCCCCGGCGCTATTTACGGAGACAAGATGGCGCCACTCACAACTTTAAGATTTCAATAATTAAATAAAATGAATCCTGATATTCCAAGTGAAATAGACGTGGCGCAGGTCGATTCAATGTTCCCCAAATTTTCCATACGGGCCAAGGAGGGACCCATAATGTCATTTATGAAGCGTTTCCCCGGCGCTATTTACATTGACAAGATGGCGCCACTCACAACTTTGAGATTTCAGTAATTAAATAAAATGAATCCTGATATTCCAAGTGAAAAAGACATGGCGCAGGTCGATTCAATGTTTCCCAAATTTTGCATACGGGTCAAGGAGGGTCCCATAATGTTAGTTATGAAGCGTTTCCCCGGCTCTATTTACGGTGACAAGATGGCGCCACTCACAACTTTAAGATTTCAGTTTTTAAATAAAATGAATCCTGATATTCCAAGTGAAAAAGACATGGCGCAGGTCGATTCAATGTTTCCCAAATTTTGCATACGGGTCAAGGAGGGTCCCATAATGTTATTTATAAAGCGTTTCCCCGGCGCTATTTACGGAGAAAAGATGGCGCCACTCACAACTTTAATATTTAAATAATTAAATAAAATGAATCCTGATATTCCAAGTGAAATAGACGTGGCGCAGGTCGATTCAATGTTCCCCAAATTTTCCATACGGGCCAAGGAGGGACCCATAATGTCATTTATGAAGCGTTTCCCCAGCGCTATTTACGGTGACAAGATGGCGCCACTCACACCTTTAAGATTTCAATAATTAAATAAAATGAATCCTAATATTCCAAGTGAAAAAGACATGGCGCAGGTCAATTCAATGTTCCCCAAATTTGGCATACGGGTTAAGGAGGGTCCCATAATGTTATTTATGAAGCGTTTCCCCGGCGCTATTTACGGAGACAAGATGGCGCCACTCACAACTTTAAGATTTCAGTAATTAAATAAAATGAATCCTGATATTCCAAGTGAAATAGACTTGGCGCAGGTCGATTCAATGTTCCCGAAATTTTGCATACAGGCCAAGGAGGGATCCAAAATCTCATTTATGAAGCGTTTCCCCGGCGCTATTTACGGTGACAAGATGGCGCCACTCACAACTTTAAGATTTCAATAATTAAATAAAATTAATCCTGATATTCCAAGTGAAAAAGACATGGCGCAGGTCGATTCAATGTTCCCCAAATTTTCCATACGGGTCAAGGAGGGTCCCATAATGTTATTTATGAAGCGTTTCCCCGGCGCTATTTACGGTGACAAGATGGCGCCACTCAAAACTTTAAGATTTCAGTAATTAAATATAATGAATCGTAATATTCCAAGTGAAAAAGACATGGCGCAGGTCAATTTAATGTTCCCCAAATTTTGCATACGGGTCAAGGAGGGACCGATAATGTTTTTTGTGAAGCGTTTCCCCGGCGCTATTTACGGTGACAAGATGGCGCCACTCACAACTTTAAGATTTCAATAATTAAATAAAATTAATCCTGATATTCCAAGTGAAAAAGACATGGCGCAGGTCGATTCAATGTTCCCCAAATTTTCCATACGGGCCAAGGAGGGACCCATAATATCATTTATGAAGCGTTTCCCCGGCGCTATTTACGGTGACAAGATGGCGCCACTCACAACTTTAAGATTTCAATAATTAAATAAAATTAATCCTGATATTCCAAGCGAAAAAGACATGGCGCAGGTCGATTCAATGTTCCCCAAATTCTCCATACGGGTCAAGGAGGGTCCCATAATGTTATTTATGAAGCGTTTCCCCGGCGCTATTTACGGAGACAAGATGGCGCCACTCACAACTTTAAGATTTCAGTTTTTAAATAAAATGAATCCTGATATTCCAAGTGAAAAAGACATGGCGCAGGTCGATTCAATGTTTCCCAAATTTTGCATACGGGTCAAGGAGGGTCCCATAATGTTATTTATGAAGCGTTTCCCCGGCGCTATTTACGGAGACAAGATGGCGCCACTCACAACTTTAAGATTTCAATAATTAAATAAAATGAATCCTGATATTCCAAGTGAAATAGACGTGGCGCAGGTCGATTCAATGTTCCCCAAATTTTCCATACGGGCCAAGGAGGGACCCATAATCTCATTTATGAAGCGTTTCCCCGGCGCTATTTACGGTGACAAGATGGCGCCACTCACAACTTTGAGATTTCAGTAATTAAATAAAATGAATCCTGATATTCCAAGTGAAAAAGACATGGCGCAGGTCGATTCAATGTTTCCCAAATTTTGCATACGGGTCAAGGAGGGTCCCATAATGTTATTTATGAAGCGTTTCCCCGGCTCTATTTACGGTGACAAGATGGCGCCACTCACAACTTTAAGATTTCAATAATTAAATAAAATTAATCCTGATATTCCAAGTGAAAAAGACATGGCGCAGGTCGATTCAATATTCCCCAAATTTTCCATACGGGTCAAGGAGGGTCCCATAATGTTATTTATGAAGTGTTTCCCCGGCGCTATTTACGGTGACAAGATGGCGCCACTCACAACTTTCAGATTTCAGTAATTAAATAAAATGAATCCTGATATTCCAAGTGAAAAAGACATGGCGCAGGTCGATTCAATGTTCCCCAAATTTTGCATACGGGTCAAGAAGGGTCCCATAATGTTATTTATGAAGCGTTTCCCAGGCGCTATTTACGGAGACAAGATGGCGCCACTCACAACTTTAAGATTTCAGTTTTTAAATAAAATGAATCCTGATATTCCAAGTGAAAAAGACATGGCGCAGGTCGATTCAATGTTTCCCAAATTTTGCATACGGGTCAAGGAGGGTCCCATAATGTTATTTATGAAGCGTTTCCCCGGCGCTATTTACGGAGAAAAGATGGCGCCACTCACAACTTTAATATTTAAATAATTAAATAAAATGAATCCTGATATTCCAAGTGAAATAGACGTGGCGCAGGTCGATTCAATGTTCCCCAAATTTTCCATACGGGCCAAGGAGGGACCCATAATGTCATTTATGAAGCGTTTCCCCAGCGTTATTTACGGTGACAAGATGGCGCCACTCACACCTTTAAGATTTCAATAATTAAATAAAATGAATCCTAATATTCCAAGTGAAAAAGACATGGCGCAGGTCAATTCAATGTTCCCCAAATTTGGCATACGGGTTAAGGAGGGTCCCATAATGTTATTTATGAAGCGTTTCCCCGGCGCTATTTACGGAGACAAGATGGCGCCACTCACAACTTTAAGATTTCAGTAATTAAATAAAATGAATCCTGATATTCCAAGTGAAAAAGACATGGCGCAGGTCGATTCAATGTTTCCCAAATTTTGCATACGGGTCAAGGAGGGTCCCATAATGTTATTTATGAAGCGTTTCCCCGGCGCTATTTACGGAGAAAAGATGGCCCCACTCACAACTTTAATATTTAAATAATTAAATAAAATGAATCCTGATATTCCAAGTGAAATAGACGTGGCGCAGGTCGATTCAATGTTCCCCAAATTTTGCATACGGGTCAAGGAGGGTCCCATAATGTTATTTATGAAGCGTTTCCCCGGCGCTATTTACTGAGAAAAGATGGCGCCACTCACAACTTTAATATTTAAATAATTAAATAAAATGAATCCTAATATTCCAAGTGAAAAAGACATGGCGCAGGTCAATTCAATGTTCCCCAAATTTGGCATACGGGTTAAGGAGGGTCCCATAATGTTATTTATGAAGCGTTTCCCCGGCGCTATTTACGGAGACAAGATGGCGCCACTCACAACTTTAAGATTTTAATAATTAAATAAAATGAATCCTGATATTCCAAGTGAAATAGACGTGGCGCAGGTCGATTCAATGTTCCCCAAATTTTCCATACGGGCCAAGGAGGGACCCATAATGTCATTTATGAAGCGTTTCCCCGGCGCTATTTACGGAGAAAAGATGGCGCCACTCACAACTTTAATATTTAAATAATTAAATAAAATGAATCCTAATATTCCAAGTGAAAAAGACATGGCGCAGGTCAATTCAATGTTCCCCAAATTTGGCATACGGGTTAAGGAGGGTCCCATAATGTTATTTATGAAGCGTTTCCCCGGCACTATTTACTGAGAAAAGATGGCGCCACTCACAACTTTAATATTTAAATAATTAAATAAAATGAATCCTGATATTCCAAGTGAAATAGACGTGGCGCAGGTCGATTCAATGTTCCCCAAATTTTCCATACGGGCCAAGGAGGGACCCATAATGTCATTTATGAAGCGTTTCCCCAGCGCTATTTACGGTGACAAGATGGCGCCACTCACACCTTTAAGATTTCAATAATTAAATAAAATGAATCCTAATATTCCAAGTGAAAAAGACATGGCGCAGGTCAATTCAATGTTCCCCAAATTTGGCATACGGGTTAAGGAGGGTCCCATAATGTTATTTATGAAGCGTTTCCCCGGCGCTATTTACTGAGAAAAGATGGCGCCACTCACAACTTTAATATTTAAATAATTAAATAAAATGAATCCTGATATTCCAAGTGAAATAGACGTGGCGCAGGTCGATTCAATGTTCCCCAAATTTTCCATACGGGCCAAGGAGGGACCCATAATGTCATTTATGAAGCGTTTCCCCAGCGCTATTTACGGTGACAAGATGGCGCCACTCACACCTTTAAGATTTCAATAATTAAATAAAATGAATCCTAATATTCCAAGTGAAAAAGACATGGCGCAGGTCAATTCAATGTTCCCCAAATTTGGCATACGGGTTAAGGAGGGTCCCATAATGTTATTTATGAAGCGTTTCCCCGGCGCTATTTACGGAGACAAGATGGCGCCACTCACAACTTTAAGATTTCAGTAATTAAATAAAATGAATCCTGATATTCCAAGTGAAAAAGACATGGCGCAGGTCGATTCAATGTTTCCCAAATTTTGCATACGGGTCAAGGAGGGTCCCATAATGTTATTTATAAAGCGTTTCCCCGGCGCTATTTACGGAGAAAAGATGGCCCCACTCACAACTTTAATATTTAAATAATTAAATAAAATGAATCCTGATATTCCAAGTGAAATAGACGTGGCGCAGGTCGATTCAATGTTCCCGAAATTTTGCATACAGGCCAAGGAGGGACCCATAATGTCATTTATGAAGCGTTTCCCCGGCGCTATTTACGGTGACAAGATGGCGCCACTCACAACTTTAAGATTTCAATAATTAAATAAAATTAATCCTGATATTCCAAGTGAAAAAGACATGGCGCAGGTCGATTCAATGTTCCCCAAATTTTGCATACGGGTCAAGGAGGGTCCCATAATGTTATTTATGAAGCGTTTCCCCGGCGCTATTTACGGTGACAAGATGGCTCCACTCACAACTTTAAGATTTCAATAATTAAATAAAATTAATCCTGATATTCCAAGTGAAAAAGACATGGCACAGGTCAATTCAATGTTCCCCAAATTTGGCATACGGGTCAAGGAGGGTCCCATAATGTTAGTTATGAAGCGTTTCCCCGGCGCTATTTACGGAGACAAGATGGCGCCACTCACAACTTTAAGATTTCAATAATTAAATAAAATGAATCCTGATATTCCAAGTGAAATAGACGTGGCGCAGGTCGATTCAATGTTCCCCAAATTTTCCATACGGGCCAAGGAGGGACCCATAATGTAATTTATGAAGCGTTTCCCCGGCGCTATTTACGGTGACAAGATGGCGCCACTCACAACTTTGAGATTTCAGTAATTAAATAAAATGAATCCTGATATTCCAAGTGAAAAAGACATGGCGCAGGTCGATTCAATGTTTCCCAAATTTTGCATACGGGTCAAGGAGGGTCCCATAATGTTAGTTATGAAGCGTTTCCCCGGCGCTATTTACGGTGACAAGATGGCTCCACTCACAACTTTAAGATTTCAATAATTAAATAAAATTAATCCTGATATTCCAAGTGAAAAAGACATGGCGCAGGTCGATTCAATGTTCCCCAAATTTTCCATACGGGCCTAGGAGGGACCCATAATGTCATTTATGAAGCGTTTCCCCGGCACTATTTACGGTGACAAGATGGCGCCACTCACAACTTTGAGATTTCAGTAATTAAATAAAATGAATCCTGATATTCCAAGTGAAAAAGACATGGCGCAGGTCGATTCAATGTTTCCCAAATTTTGCATACGGGTCAAGGAGGGTCCCATAATGTTATTTATGAAGCGTTTTCCCGGCGCTATTTACGGTGACAAGATGGCGCCACTCACAACTTTAAGATTTCAATAATTAAATAAAATGAATCATGATATTCCAAGTGAAAAAGACATGGCGCAGGTCGATTCAATGTTCCCCAAATTTTCCATACGGGCCAAGGAGGGACCCATAATGTCATTTATGAAGCGTTTCCCCGGCGCTATTTACGGTGACAAGATGGCGCCACTCACAACTTTAAGATTTCAATAATTAAATAAAATGAATCCTGATATTCCAAGTGAAAAAGACATGGCGCAGGTCGATTCAATGTTCACCAAATTTTGCACATGGGTCAAGGAGGGTCCCATAATGTTATTTATGAAGCGTTTCCCCGGCGCTATTTACGGTGACAAGATGGCGCCACTCACAACTTTAAGATTTCAATAATTAAATAAAACGAATCCCGATATTCCAAGTGAAAAATACATGTCGCAGGTCGATTCAATGTTCCCCAAATTTTGCATACAGGTCAAGGAGGGTCCCATAATGTTATTTTTGAAGCGTTTCCCTGGCGCTATTTACGGTGACAAGATGGCGCCACTCACAACTTTAAGATTTCAATAATTAAATAAAATGAATCATGATATTCCAAGTGAAAAAGACATGGCTTCATAAATAACATTATGGGACTCTCCTTGACCCGTATGCAAAATTTGGGAAACATTGAATCGACCTGCGCCATGTCTTTTTCACTTGGAATATCAGGATTCATTTTATTTAATTACTGAAATCTCAAAGTTGTGAGTGGCGCCATCTTGTCTCCGTAAATAGCGCCAGGGAAACGCTTCAAAAATAACAAGATGGCTCCACTCACAACTTTAAGATTTCAATAATTAAATAAAATTAATCCTGATATTCCAAGTGAAAAAGACATGGCACAGGTCAATTCAATGTTCCCCAAATTTGGCATACGGGTCAAGGAGGGTCCCATAATGTTAGTTATGAAGCGTTTCCCCGGCGCTATTTACGGAGACAAGATGGCGCCACTCACAACTTTAAGATTTCAATAATTAAATAAAATGAATCCTGATATTCCAAGTGAAATAGACGTGGCGCAGGTCGATTCAATGTTCCCCAAATTTTCCATACGGGCCAAGGAGGGACCCATAATGTAATTTATGAAGCGTTTCCCCGGCGCTATTTACGGTGACAAGATGGCTCCACTCACAACTTTAAGATTTCAATAATTAAATAAAATTAATCCTGATATTCCAAGTGAAAAAGACATGGCACAGGTCAATTCAATGTTCCCCAAATTTGGCATACGGGTCAAGGAGGGTCCCATAATGTTAGTTATGAAGCGTTTCCCCGGCGCTATTTACGGAGACAAGATGGCGCCACTCACAACTTTAAGATTTCAATAATTAAATAAAATGAATCCTGATATTCCAAGTGAAATAGACGTGGCGCAGGTCGATTCAATGTTCCCCAAATTTTCCATACGGGCCAAGGAGGGACCCATAATGTAATTTATGAAGCGTTTCCCCGGCGCTATTTACGGTGACAAGATGGCGCCACTCACAACTTTGAGATTTCAGTAATTAAATAAAATGAATCCTGATATTCCAAGTGAAAAAGACATGGCGCAGGTCGATTCAATGTTTCCCAAATTTTGCATACGGGTCAAGGAGGGTCCCATAATGTTATTTATGAAGCGTTTCCCCGGCGCTATTTACGGTGACAAGATGGCTCCACTCACAACTTTAAGATTTCAATAATTAAATAAAATTAATCCTGATATTCCAAGTGAAAAAGACATGGCGCAGGTCGATTCAATGTTCCCCAAATTTTCCATACGGGCCTAGGAGGGACCCATAATGTCATTTATGAAGCGTTTCCCCGGCACTATTTACGGTGACAAGATGGCGCCACTCACAACTTTGAGATTTCAGTAATTAAATAAAATGAATCCTGATATTCCAAGTGAAAAAGACATGGCGCAGGTCGATTCAATGTTTCCCAAATTTTGCATACGGGTCAAGGAGGGTCCCATAATGTTATTTATGAAGCGTTTTCCCGGCGCTATTTACGGTGACAAGATGGCGCCACTCACAACTTTAAGATTTCAATAATTAAATAAAATGAATCATGATATTCCAAGTGAAAAAGACATGGCGCAGGTCGATTCAATGTTCCCCAAATTTTCCATACGGGCCAAGGAGGGACCCATAATGTCATTTATGAAGCGTTTCCCCGGCGCTATTTACGGTGACAAGATGGCGCCACTCACAACTTTAAGATTTCAATAATTAAATAAAATGAATCCTGATATTCCAAGTGAAAAAGACATGGCGCAGGTCGATTCAATGTTCACCAAATTTTGCACATGGGTCAAGGAGGGTCCCATAATGTTATTTATGAAGCGTTTCCCCGGCGCTATTTACGGTGACAAGATGGCGCCACTCACAACTTTAAGATTTCAATAATTAAATAAAACGAATCCCGATATTCCAAGTGAAAAATACATGTCGCAGGTCGATTCAATGTTCCCCAAATTTTGCATACAGGTCAAGGAGGGTCCCATAATGTTATTTTTGAAGCGTTTCCCTGGCGCTATTTACGGTGACAAGATGGCGCCACTCACAACTTTAAGATTTCAATAATTAAATAAAATGAATCATGATATTCCAAGTGAAAAAGACATGGCTTCATAAATAACATTATGGGACTCTCCTTGACCCGTATGCAAAATTTGGGAAACATTGAATCGACCTGCGCCATGTCTTTTTCACTTGGAATATCAGGATTCATTTTATTTAATTACTGAAATCTCAAAGTTGTGAGTGGCGCCATCTTGTCTCCGTAAATAGCGCCAGGGAAACGCTTCATAAATAACATTATGGGACCCTCCTTAACCCGTATGCCAAATTTGGGGAACATTGAATCGACCTGCGCCATGTCTTTTTCACTTGGAATATTAGGATTCATTTTATTTAATTATTGAAATCTTAAAGGTGTGAGTGGCGCCATCTTGTCACCGTAAATAGCGCCGGGGAAACGCTTCATAAATGACATTATGGGTCCCTCCTTGGCCCGTATGCAAAATTTGGGGAACATTGAATCGACCTGCGCCATGTCTTTTTCACTTGGAATATCAGGATTCATTTTATTTAATTACTGAAATCTCAAAGTTGTGAGTGGCGCCATCTTGTCACCGTAAATAGCGCCGTGAATATGCTTCATAAATAACATTATCGGTCCCTCCTTGACCCGTATGCAAAATTTGGGAAACATTGAATCGACCTGCGCCATGTCTTTTTCACTTGGAATATTAGGATTCATTTTATTTAATTATTGAAATCTTAAAGTTGTGAGTGGCGCCATCTTTTCACCGTAAATAGCGCCGGGGAAACGCTTCATAAATAACATTATGGGACCCTCCTTGACCCGTATGCAAATTTTGGGAAACATTGAATCGACCTGCGCCATGTCTTTTTCACTTGGAATATCAGGATTCATTTTATTTAATTATTGAAATCTTAAAGTTGTGAGTGGCGCCATCTTGTCACCGTAAATAGCGCCGGGGAAACGCTTCATAAATGACATTATGGGTCCCCCTTTGGCCCGTATGGAAAATTTGGGGAACATTGAATCGACCTGCGCCACGTCTATTTCACTTGGAATATCAGGATTCATTTTATTTAATTACTGAAATCTTAAAGTTGTGAGTGGCGCCATCTTGTCACCGTAAATAGCGCCGGGGAAACGCTTCATAAATAACATTATGGGACCCTCCTTGACCCGTATGCAAAATTTGGAGAACATTGAATCGACCTGCGCCATGTCTTTTTCACTTGGAATATCAAGATTCATTTTATTTAATTATTGAAATCTTAAAGTTGTGAGTGGCGCCATCTTGTCACCGTAAATAGCGCCGGGGAAACGCTTCATAAATAACATAATCGGTCCCTCTTTGACCCGTATGCAAAATTTGGGAAACATTGAATTGACCTGCGCCATGTCTTTTTCACTTGGAATATCATGATTCATTTTATTTAATTATTGAAATCTTAAAGTTGTGAGTGGCGCCATCTTGTCACCGTAAATAGCGCCGGGGAAACGCTTCATAAATAACATTATGGGACCCTCCTTGACCCGTATGCAAAATTTGGGGAACATTGAATCGACCTGTGCCATGTCTTTTTCACTTGGAATATCAGGATTCATTTTATTTAATTATTTAAATATTAAAGTTGTGAGTGGCGCCATCTTGTCACCGTAAATAGGGCCGGGAAAACGCTTCATAAATAACATTATGGGACCCTCCTTGACCTGTATGCAAAATTTGGGGAACATTGAATCGACCTGCGCCATGTCTTTTTCACTTGGAATATCAGGATTCATTTTATTTAATTACTGAAATCTGAAAGTTGTGAGTGGCGCCATCTTGTCACCGTAAATAGCGCCGAGGAAACGCTTCATAAATAGCATTATGGGACCCTCCTTGACCAGTATGCAAAATTTGGGGAACATTGAATCGACCTGCGCCATGTCTTTTTCACTTGGAATATCAGGATTAATTTTATTTAATTATTGAAATCTTAAAGTTGTGAGTTGCGCCATCTTGTCACCGTAAATAGCGCCGGAGAAACGCTTCATAAATAACATTATCGGTCCCTCTTTGACCCGTATGCAAAATTTGGGAAACATTGAATTGACCTGCGCCATGTCTTTTTCACTTGGAATATCAAGATTAATTTTATTTAATTATTGAAATCTTAAAGTTGTGAGTGGCGCCATCTTGTCACCGTAAATAGCGCCGGGGAAACGCTTCATAAATGACATTATGGGTCCCTTCTTGACCTGTATGCAAAATTTCGGGAACATTGAATCGACCTGCGCCATGTCTATTTCACTTGGAATATCAGGATTCATTTTATTTAATTATTTAAATATTAAAGTTGTGAGTGGCGCCATCTTGTCACCGTAAATAGCGCCGGGGAAAAGCTTCATAAATAACATTATGGGACCCTCCTTGACCTGTATGCAAAATTTGGGGAACATTGAATCGACCTGCGCCATGTCTTTTTCACTTGGAATATCAGGATTCATTTTATTTAATTATTGAAATCTTAAAGTTGTGAGTGGCGCCATCTTGTCACCGTAAATAGCGCCGGGGAAACGCTTCATAAATAACATTATGGGACCCTCCTTGACCCGTATGCAAAATTTGGGGAACATTGAATCGACCTGCGCCATGTCTTTTTCACTTGGAATATCAAGATTCATTTTATTTAATTATTGAAATCTTAAAGTTGTGAGTGGCGCCATCTTGTCACCGTAAATAGCGCCGGGGAAACGCTTCATAAATAACATAATCGGTCCCTCTTTGACCCGTATGCAAAATTTGGGAAACATTGAATTGACCTGCGCCATGTCTTTTTCACTTGGAATATCATGATTCATTTTATTTAATTATTGAAATCTTAAAGTTGTGAGTGGCGCCATCTTGTCACCGTAAATAGCGCCGGGGAAACGCTTCATAAATAACATTATGGGACCCTCCTTGACCCGTATGCAAAATTTGGGGAACATTGAATCGACCTGCGCCATGTCTTTTTCACTTGGAATATCAGGATTCATTTTATTTAATTATTGAAATCTTAAAGTTGTGAGTGGCGCCATCTTGTCACCGTAAATAGCGCCGGGGAAACGCTTCATAAATGACATTATGGGTCCCTTCTTGGCCTGTATGCAAAATTTCGGGAACATTGAATCGACCTGCGCCATGTCTATTTCACTTGGAATATCAGGATTCATTTTATTTAATTATTTAAATATTAAAGTTGTGAGTGGCGCCATCTTGTCACCGTAAATAGCACCGGGGAAACGCTTCATAAATAACATTATGGGACCCTCCTTGACCTGTATGCAAAATTTGGGGAACATTGAATCGACCTGCGCCATGTCTTTTTCACTTGGAATATCAAGATTAATTTTATTTAATTATTGAAATCTTAAAGTTGTGAGTGGCGACATCTTGTCACCGTAAATAGCGCCGGGGAAACGCTTCATAAATAACATAATCGGTCCCTCTTTGACCCGTATGCAAAATTTGGGAAACATTGAATTGACCTGCGCCATGTCTTTTTCACTTGGAATATCATGATTCATTTTATTTAATTATTGAAATCTTAAAGTTGTGAGTGGCGCCATCTTGTCACCGTAAATAGCGCCGGGGAAACGCTTCATAAATGACATTATGGGTCCCTTCTTGGCCTGTATGCAAAATTTCGGGAACATTGAATCGACCTGCGCCATGTCTATTTCACTTGGAATATCAGGATTCATTTTATTTAATTATTTAAATATTAAAGTTGTGAGTGGCGCCATCTTGTCACCGTAAATAGCGCCGGGGAAACGCTTCATAAATAACATTATGGGACCCTCCTTGACCTGTATGCAAAATTTGGGGAACATTGAATCGACCTGCACCATGTCTTTTTCACTTGGAATATCAGGATTCATTTTATTTAATTACTGAAATCTGAAAGTTGTGAGTGGCGCCATCTTGTCACCGTAAATAGCGCCGGGGAAACGCTTCATAAATAACATTATGGGACCCTCCTTGACCCGTATGCAAAATTTGGGGAACATTGAATCGACCTGCGCCATGTCTTTTTCACTTGGAATATCAGGATTAATTTTATTTAATTATTGAAATCTTAAAGTTGTGAGTGGCGCCATCTTGTCACCGTAAATAGCGCCGGGGAAACGCTTCATAAATGACATTATGGGTCCCTTCTTGGCCTGTATGCAAAATTTCGGGAACATTGAATCGACCTGCGCCATGTCTTTTTCACTTGGAATATCAAGATTCATTTTATTTAATTACTGAAATCTTAAAGTTGTGAGTGGCGCCATCTTTTCTCCGTAAATAGCGCCGGGGAAACGCTTCATAAATAACATTATGGGACCCTCCTTGACCCGTATGCAAAATTTGGGGAACATTGAATCGACCTGCGCCATGTCTTTTTCACTTGGAATATCAAGATTCATTTTATTTAATTATTGAAATCTCAAAGTTGTGAGTGGCGCCATCTTGTCACCGTAAATAGCGCCGGGGAAACGCTTCATAAATAATATTATCGGTCCCTCTTTGACCCGTATGCAAAATTTGGGAAACATTGAATTGACCTGCGCCATGTCTTTTTCACTTGGAATATCATGATTCATTTTATTTAATTATTGAAATCTTAAAGTTGTGAGTGGCGCCATCTTGTCACCGTAAATAGCGCCGGGGAAACGCTTCATAAATGACATTATGGGTCCCTTCTTGGCCTGTATGCAAAATTTCGGGAATATTGAATCGACCTGCGCCATGTCTTTTTCACTTGGAATATCAGGATTCATTTTATTTAATTATTTAAATATTAAAGTTGTGAGTGGCGCCATCTTGTCACCGTAAATAGCGCCGGGGAAACGCTTCATAAATAACATTATGGGACCCTCCTTGACCTGTATGCAAAATTTGGGGAACATTGAATCGACCTGCGCCATGTCTTTTTCACTTGGAATATCGGGATTCATTTTATTTAATTATTTATACTTGAAAGTTGTGAGTGGCGCCATCTTGTCACCGTAAATAGCGCCGGGGAAACGCTTCATAAATAACATTATGGGTCCCTCCTTGGCCCATATGCAAAATTTGGGGAACATTGAATTGACCTGCGCCATGTCTTTTTCACTTGGATTATTAGGATTCATTTTATTTAATTATTGAAATCTTATAGTTGTGAGTGGCGCCATCTTGTCACCGTAAATAGCGCCGGGGAAACGCTTAATAAATAATATTATGGGACCTCCGTAAATAGCGCCGGGGAAACGCTTCATAAATGACATTATGGGTCCCTCTTTGGCCCGTATGCAAAATTTGGGGAACATTGAATCGACCTGCGCCATGTCTTTTTCACTTGGAATATCAGGATTCATTTTATTTAATTATTGAAATCTTAAAAGTTGTGAGTGGCGCCATCTTGTCACCGTAAATAGCGCCGGGAAAACGCATCATTAATAACATTATCGGTCCCTCCTTGACCCGTATGCCAAATTTGGGGAACATTGAATCGACCTGCGCCATGTCTTTTTCACTTGGAATATCAGGATTCATTTTATTTAATTATTGAAATCTTAAAGTTGTGAGTGGCGCCATCTTGTCACCGTAAATAGCGCCGGGGAAACACTTCATAAATAACATTATGGGTCCCTCCTTGGCCCATATGCAAAATTTGGGGAACATTGAATCGACCTGCGTCACGTCTATTTCACTTGGAATATCACGATTCATTTTATTTAATTATTTAAATATTAAAGTTGTGAGTGGCGCCATCTTGTCTCCGTAAATAGCGCCGGGGAAACACTTCATAAATGACATTATGGGTCCCTCTTTGGCCCGTATGCAAAATTTGGGGAACATTGAATCGACCTGCGCCATGTCTTTTTCACTTGGAATATCAGGATTCATTTTATTTAATTATTGAAATCTTAAAGTTGTGAGTGGCGCCATCTTGTCTCCGTAAATAGCGCCGGGGAAACGCTTCATAAATAACATAATGGGACCCTCCTTGACCCGTATACCAAATTTGGGGAACATTGAATCGACCTGCACCATGTCTTTTTCACTTGGAATATCAGGATTCATTTTATTTAATTATTGAAATCTTAAAAGTTGTGAGTGGCGCCATCTTGTCACCGTAAATAGCGCCGGGAAAACGCATCATTAATAACATTATCGGTCCCTCCTTGACCCGTATGCCAAATTTGGGAAACATTGAATTGACCTGCGCCATGTCTTTTTCACTTGGAATATTAGGATTCATTTTATTTAATTATTTAAATCTGAATGTTGTTAGTGGCGCCATCTTGTCACCGTAAATAGCGCCGGGGAAACGCTTCATAAATAACATTATGGGACCCTCCTTGACCCGTATGCCAAATTTGGGAAACATTGAATCGACCTGCGCCATGTCTTTTTCACTTGGAATATCAGGATTCATTTTATTTAATTATTGAAATCTTAAAGTTGTGAGTGGCGCCATCTTGTCACCGTAAATAGCGCCGGGTAAACGCTTCATAAATGACATTATGGGTCCCTCCTTGGCCCATATGCAAAATTTGGGGAACATTGAATCGACCTGCGCCATGTCTTTTTCACCTGGATTATTAGGATTCATTTTATTTAATTATTGAAATCTTAAAGTTGTGAGTGGCGCCATCTTGTCACCGTAAATAGCGCCGGGGAAACGCTTCATTAATAATATTATGGGACCATCCTTGACCCGTATGCAAAATTTGGGGAACATTGAATCGACCTGCGCCATGTCTTTTTCACTTGGAATATCAGGATTCATTTTATTTAATTATTGAAATCTTAAAGTTGTGAGTGGCGCCATCTTGTCACCGTAAATAGCGCCGGAGAAACACTTCATAAATAACATTATGGGTCCCTCCTTGGCCCATATGCAAAATTTGGGGAACATTGAATCGACCTGCGTCACGTCTATTTCACTTGGAATATCAGGATTCATTTTATTTAATTATTTAAATCTGAAAGTTGTGAGTGGCGCCATCTTGTCACCGTAAATAGCGCCGGGGAAACGCTTGATAAACGACATTATGGGACCCTCCTTGACCGGTATACCAAATTTGGCGAACATTGAATCGACCTGCACTTGTTTTTTTACCCCTTGTTTAAATTATATTTTGGTTTTTATTATTATTATAATTTCCTTTCACATATTATGGCACAAAATTCAGCTCGGTCATATTTGGAACATAATTTTGGAAATCTGACATGTTGACATAATTTACTACAAATTTAGGAAAAAATTTGAATAATGAACTGTGAATAGTGAATAAGTAACAAAGTTCACACACATTCAGAATGTTGGTTTTGATGGGTGGTGCCAGATGGCGCCACAATCCAATGTGAGGTGATTCATTGGCCCAAGTGCCGTGGGGACTCATTTGGGGTCACTCTGTGTACTTGTGGGGTATTTTTGCTGCTGTGAAACCCACATTTGAGGGTTTGCTCGGAGGGGACCCAATGTCGGACATTACTGCATGAAAAAATTATAACTGAAATGTTGAGAATGGGTCCCATTGGAGATGAAAGTGATCAGACATTGTCTGATGAATCACTGGAGTGGCTCACAATGTATCTAGCTCCATTCGGTCTCATGCAGACTTGATTGGACCCATCGGCTGAGTTGATGCCTAATGGGGCTAGAGTTTTGAGTTTGTAGGTCCAGAATTTTTTTCTCTCGTGTCTCTCCGTTCTCCCTTAATTAGGTCTAGGACTTGAATAGATACATTAGAGACAGAGTGGCCAGGTAAGTTAAAGTGTAGACCAACATTGGTTGGCCCCTTGTCCACGGCTAAGTGTGGAGCTTTCATCCAATCTGAACAATGTTTGATGTCCAGATGTCCTTGGAATCTCTGTTGGATGGTGTTTTTGGTCTGGCCTGTATACTGGGATTTACACTTGGTACATGTGATTAGGTATATGAGATTGTTGAATTTGCATGTGAACCAGGTCAATGCCCTCCCACTGGTATTCAGTTTAGGACAGACCCCGGGCTGTAGCGCAGTTGGTTAGAGTGCCAGCTTAATAGCACCAGATCCTCTGTGGTGATCCAAAGGTTGTGGGTTCGATCCCCGGCCTTGCCGAAATTGAACTCCTGATTCAATTTCCCGTGCCTCAAGGGTTAACCGGTTGTCCTTATAAATCTGTGACCGGGTGGGTTATCATGTCAAGGACCTGCGACATGACAATTCAGTGAGGCAGCACTATATCTGCTACAAGTAGGTCTCATCACGAAATGACTGAAATAATGTTGAAAGTGATGTAAAACCCCAAACAAACAAACAAATAAATCAGTTTAGGACAATATCTTCACTTGGAAAATGTGCAAATTTTGTTCGGGTTGATGCTGGTGTTGTGAGGGGTTGGTGTCTGGCTCCGGAATCGGGATTGTACCAAAAGATCTCTGACATTTTTTGGTTGGCTAGTGCCTAATACTACCTTCATTTTGGAGAGGTCCTCCAGTCTGTGGTCGGTAGCTAGTATGTGCCAGTGGTCATCCAGGATCCGCTTTATATGGTGATTCTCTGGGCTGTATGGAATGATACAGAATAAAGTGTCCTATATCGATGAAGGGGTGTCGGTGGGTGTGTGGGGTTTGAGGAGATCAGATCTGCTCAATGTCTTGACCTTGTCAGGAGTGTCATCTAAAATTTGAGAGGATACCCCGGCGTATGTTGTATGATTAGTCTGGCGCTGGTCTGGAAGTCCAAGTCTAGTTTGCATATCCTGCAGACTCTCGGAAGTTGACTATAGGGGCCACCTAGGGTGTTCCATAATAACACTTTATTGGAGTTCAAACTATCAAAGTGATCTATAGTTGATCCTTGGCCCAAATAGTTCACAGAAATCTTTTTGGATTTTTTTGACCTTCAGAAAAAATATTTTTGGAGTACAGATTTGATGTTAGGCTCATTTTAAAGCTCACACCAAGCAGAGAAAACTTACAAAAGACATTATGGTGCTAAATGTTATAGTTCCTGAGATATTGAGACACATCTACAAATCATGATAAATTGTGCTTTTAACTGCAAAGAGTGTGAGACATGAAAGTAACAGATTGTCTTTCTGAGTTCTTCTGTATCTTGTGGTTAAGTCTTAATTATTCATCAGGTAGTGAATAAGTAGGACATTGCTAATTACGACCTCCATCTTGGCAACTTTTCCTACAAGAAGGATGCAATGCTGTGACTGTTTGATTTTTATATTTTTTTCAGTGAATATGAATAAAGAGCAAGAATAGAAAAGAATAAATGAATGAATGAATTCTTAACGGCACATCGACACATTAAGGTCATTCAGTGCCATTAGGGTATGGATTAAAAACTTGTGAAATGTTAATAAGTGTAAAAACATACAATAAACAATGACGTAATATCATTAAAACAATGATTCACAAGTTGCACGTAAACATCACATCATAATCCATACCCATCATAAGATGGGTATGGATTAAAGACTTGTAAATGTGAATAAATTATAAGTGTAAAAACATGCAGTAAACAATGACGTTGCAAAAGCAAATAACATTAAAACAATGAATTACTAATTACATGTAAACATCACATTTAAAAGACCCATAATCATGGGGGAATGTGGTGTCTTAAGTAGATGCTAAGCTAGCAATTAATGCCAGCCCAACACTACTCCACCCTTAAAAATGATTAAACAGTCCAATTTCTTTTTAAAAGGATAAAATCAAAGCGGCATCAACTGTGTCGAATAATTCTTTTAAACTTTTAACCTGAAAATATTGATGTCTAGGGTCATCAAATTCAACACAGTCAAGCATGATGTGCGTCACTGTCAAAGGGGTTTGACAGGAAACACATTCAGGCTGATCTTCACCTTTTAACAAATAACTATGTGTTAAGTGACTGTGTCCAATTCGAATACGTGTTAATACCGCTTCTTCACGACTTATCTTACGGCATGAGTAATGATATTTACCTAATGTAGGTTTTATACTGGGAAGCTTGTTATGCACAACTTCATCCCACTCACATCGCCACTTGTATCTAATCAAAGCATTAATATGTTTTCTATATTCAGTATGTGGGATGCCTAAATTTATTTTAATTTTATCAATTGCTGCTTTTGCTGCAGTATCAGCTGTTTCATTTCCTTTTATACCTATATGGCTTGGAATCCAGTAAAATATGACATTCTTTTTCTGGTCAACCATTAATATGTCAAGTCTTTCCAGCACTTTTTGTATTCGTGGATTCTTCCAATTTCTGCTCTTAATAGATTGTAGAGTTGATTTAGAATCAGAAAAAATCAGAAAATGTTGTTTGCTAGAGGTTTCCACATGATCTAAGGCTAAATAAATAACATGAAGCTCTGCAGAGAAATTGAGGACTTGTCAGGCAGTCGCTCAGAATAAATGTGTCCTTGTATGACTGCAGCTGCTGCAGCTTTTCCCTCGCAGTAAGAGCCATCAGTGTAGATACATTGGAAACCTCTGTAAACTGACCTGATCTCATTGTATCTATTTATGTATAAAGAAGGGTCTGTCGATTCCTTCTTTGAATCTGCAAGTGACAAATTAAAGTTAGGTTTGTATATCCAAGGTGGAGTCTCTGGAAACTGAAATTTTGCAATTTGATCAGGATTAAATTCTAAAGCTGTTAATGATTCTTTTATACGGATGCCAAATGTTGGAATAGTGTTTGGTTTATTGGTGAAAAGGCCAACATATTTAGGGTAAAACACAATATCTTATACTGGATTCTCTGAATTTGCAGCTATCTTGATTGCATATTGAAGAGCGAGTTTTTCACGTCTTAGTGCAAGTGGTAACTTGTCTGCTTCAACAGCAAGGCTTTCTGCAGGTGAAGTGCGAAAGCCACCAAGACAAAGTCCTTGATTGTGCATAGGATTTAATATATTCAAATATGATTGACGAGCTGATCCATAAACCATGCAGCCATAATCAAGCTTTGATCTTACTAGTGCTTGGTATAAATGTAATGAAATAGTGTGATCAGCTCCCCAATCAGCTTCCAGTCAAATATCAGACCAAGAAATTTAGTTTCCTGGACAACATGGATCTTGGACTGTCCCAGGTACAAGTGAGGATCTGGGTGTACTGCACGTTTATTACAGAAATGCATGCACACTGTTTTCTTCAATGAAAACTTGAAACCATTTTCATCTGCCCATTCCTGTATTCTGTTTAGGTGTTACTGCAATTGTCTCTCAATGGTAAACATATTTGTTGATTTGCAGCAAATGTTAAAATCATCAACAAAGAAAGAACAATCAGTTCCAGGTCTAATGCAGTTAACAATACTATTAATTTTAACAATGAACAGTGTAACAGATAAAATACTCCCTTGGGGTACACCCATCTCCTGATCAAAAGCATCAGACAGTGATGTGCCCACACACACTTTAAAGTGCCTGTCCGACAGAAAGCTTTGAATAAAAAGGGGTAATCTACCCCTCAAACCCATCTCATGCAAATCACTGAGAATTCCATATTTCCATGTTGTATCATATGCTTTCTCCAAGTCAAAAAGTATACTGACAACATGTTCTCCCTTTATAAAACCCTCCCTAACAAATGTCTCCAAATGCACCAGATGATCAATGGTGCTTCACTTCATCCTAATCCTAGAAAAGAAATATCTCATAACTTGGAACAATATAATAAATCATTTACAATAGAAGATTTGAAACTTGTTTTGGATAAATCTCATGATACCGCTCCTGGACATGATCAAATTCACTTCCAAATACTTAAAGGTATTAAGCATCAATTCTACAATTTGGTGTATTGAAAGCTTAGCCACATATGAACATCATGACAGATTGAAATTATAATGGAGTAATAAGATAAGTTTTCCGATGAGACATAGCAGTTGCACTCCCAGCAGAGGTCTGTCTGAGCCATAAGCTGCACGTGACGGGTAAACACGGGTAGCATGGACTTTATTTGACCTCAACTGAGGCTTTGTTTGTTTGTTTGTTTGTGGTTTTACATCACTTTCAACATTATTTCAGCCATTTCGTGATGAGACCTACTTGTAGCAGATATAGTGCTGCCTCACTGAATTGTCATGTCGCAGGTCCTTGGCATGACAACCCGCCCGTTCACAGATTTACAAGGACAACGGGTTAAGCCTTTTGGCACAGGCCTCAGCTTGTATGGGAAATTGAATCATGAAATCAATCTCGGCATGGCCAGGGATCGAACCCCTGACCTTGGGATCACCACAGAGGAACTGGTGCTAGTAAGCTGGCACTCTAACCAACTGCGTCACGGCCGTGGCCTCAACTGAGGCTCACAACAGGTTAATAATAATAATAATAATGAATAAATTTGTAAAGCGCTGCTATCAGACAAGTTTGTTCAGAGGGCTGTGTCCAGGACATATGTCCTAAAAAGATGAGTTTTCAACCTGCTCTTAAAACAGGTGAGTGAAGTAGTTGTCCTAATGTCATTAGGAAGAGAGTTCCATAGCTTAGGGCCTACAAATGAGAAGGCTCTATC
Source organism: Amphiduros pacificus (assembly GCA_949316495.1). Lineage (NCBI taxonomy): Eukaryota > Metazoa > Annelida > Polychaeta > Phyllodocida > Hesionidae > Amphiduros > Amphiduros pacificus. Next base: position 39,273,518 of record OX439001.1, on the reverse strand, counting down.
ACAACCGTTCTTAATCTGGTTTCAGGGATAACCAGGAAGATTCCATTGTTTGAACGTTAGCCCCTATCACTGGTCTCAATCTGAAGCAAGTCCCGCAGGTAAGGTGGCGCCTTACCGTTTAGGGCCTTCCAGGTTGTTAATAGTATTTTAAAGTCAATCCTTGCATGAACAGGCAGCCAGTGTAGGTCCCTTAGTTTTCCTGATATGGTCAAATTTCGTGATCTTTCCTACTACACGCACCGCAGCATTTTGAAGATTTTTGAGCTTTTTTATATCAGATCTTGGGAGACCCGCCAATAGCCCATTGCCATAGTCCAAAGTAAATGTGACAAAAGCATGAGTAAGTGTGATAGCAGTCTTCTCATCTAGACATTGTCTGACAGCTGCCAAGTTCTTGATATGGTAGTACCCCTTTTTACACATGTTCCTTATCTGATGTTTCATATTCATGTTACAATCAAATGTGATACCAAGGTCAGTGACCTTGTCGACAGGTAAGATGACCTCATCACCCACTTCAACGGTAAGACTTGAGACACTGTCAGACAAATTGGAGAATCTGTCAGAACAGACAAGCATTTCAGTTTTTCCATCATTAATTTTCATCTTATTTGATACAAGAAATGCTCTGACTTCATTTATACATTCCTCAAGAATATTAACACTAAGGGCAGTTTGTGGACCTGAGTTATGGTCTATTGGAATGTAGATCTGCGTGTCATCTGCATAAATGTGATAATCTAGGCCATATTTAGCAAGAATGTCAGTTAAAGGAGCAGGGTTGAAAGGAGATATGTAGATAGTGAATAAGATGGGACCTAGGACTGATCCCTGTGGGACTCTGTGGGACGTATTTAATTGATTTAAGTGAGGACCTATGGTTGCCCACCTTGACACATTGTTTTCTGTTTGTGAGATATGACATGATCATGGCATCTTGATTCTAATCTATTATATAGTAATTTGTGATCTATGGTATCAAATGCCGCAGAGAGGTCCAGTAAAAGTAGGATGACTGACTTTTTCTGATCCATTTTGCGAAGAATATCGTCCTGGACCCGTAGTAAGGCGGTTTCAGTACTGTGATGCTGTTTATAAGCTGACTGGAATTTGTCCGTAAGGCCATTCCTTATTAGGTGAGGGACTAATTGATCAGCCACTGCTCTTTCAGTTAACTTAGACACATAACTAAGGTTTGAGACAGGTCTATAATTTCTTTCAATAAGCTCCAGGCCCATTTTCTTCAGGGGTAATAATTGCAATTTTCATATTATCAGGGACAATGGAGGATACCAGTGATTTGTTTATGATGGCAGTGATGACTGGTAGGAAGTGGGTTATTAGGTCTAATATTAGCCATGTTGGCATAGGATCAAGGTCACATGATTAATTTGAAGCTTTTCTTATCAATTTAAGTACATCAATTAATGAGAGTGGTGTAAACTTGTCCAGATTGTTATTGTTTGTAGTGCCACCTGGTGTTGGATTCTGCTCAATTTTGTCAAGAAAGAAATTATTGAATTTCTCTGCTTGTAGAGAGTCATTAATTAAGGGAGGCATGGGTGTGTCTTTTTTCTTGTGCATGACTGAATCTATGACTCTGAAAAGTTTTCTGGGGTCATTCTTATTCATTTCAACCAAATTAGAGAAATATCTGAATTGGGATAATTTTAATAAGGCATTATATTTATTTCTCTGTAAATTGAAAAGGTCTTTATCAATCTGTGAGCCAGTCTTGTTCATTCTTCTCTCAAGGCATCTCCTGAGAGACCTCTCAGATTTAATCTCATCACTCATCCAAGGTACTGGTTTCCTTGTGGATACGTTTGCATGCTTTAGAGGGGCATGTTTATCCATTAGGGCTGTAAGTTTCTTGTCATAGTAATCCATCAGATCATGCACATCTAGATTTACAAGGTCAGGTAGCTGATTACTGAAAATTTCACCAAGAAAAATTACATCATGTTTAAAAGTACTGTAATGTGATAGTAATTGAGTGAATTCAGAGTAGAACTCAGAGTAGGTATATCTATTTCCACCAGAGGGCTCTGGTGTATAGATACAGACAACTGTTAGTTTCTTTCCTCTGGTCTGGAGAGATGCCTCCATGAGTTCCATGGAGGTGACCTTTGGTTGATTAGTCCTATTTGTCTCAAACAATAATTCCTTATTGTGTAGTAGACCAATCCCTCCTCCCCTCCGTCCCCTACGAGGAAAGGAGTGGAATTTTAGGGCCCCATCCTCAAGTTCACTCTTGATCTTGTCTTCATTTAGCTCATGCAACCATGTCTCAGTTATAAATAAAGCATCAAGGCAGTTTTCAGAGAAATAGTCTTTCACCTCTAGAATTTTCCCACATATGCTCTGTACGTTACAAGTACCTAATATTAGATTCTTACTATATGGTCTTTTGGTTGCTATGGGCTTATTGTGAGTGGCGCCACCTCTGACAGCTGGTCGTAGTAGTTGGAGTGAGAGAGATTGGTCGCCTCTGCCGAAGCGTGGCGCGTACATTCCCGTATATTGTTAGATGTGCTAACAGTGGGATGCCGGCCAGGACGTCTGCCAAAGCGTGTTTTTTTAGGTACCGACAATGGATTATAGTTGTGAGATGGATTATCTACAGTCTTTGGATTATTAATATACATGACAGGATTACACAATTTGTGATTTTTAGAGACAAAACAAATATTTTTGAATATTGGATTACCGGACATTGAGAGACTATTAAACCCAGTGTTGTGCCCGCCAGAGCCATGCTTCACAACTTCGGGGGCATCTAAATCCTTGGTAAGGGATAGAACTTGTTCGTTGAGCCTTGTGTTGGTGGCATTGGCCGCATTGAGCATGACCTCCATGCGGTCATAGTTAGCTTGAAGCTGTACCAGTGCCTCTGCCTTGGTCTTGGTCTTGTGGACCTCCTTCTCCTTGGTCCCATCCCCACTATGGAGCGAGGGACCCGCCCGGGGGGGGGGGGGGTACTCTCATGATTTTAACCCGCGGAGGCTGGGATGGAACTGAAAACCCCAGAGCCTGAATTAGGGAAATATTCTATCATTATTGGTACCCTGATTTAGGACTAGCTGAAATTTGGTACCCTGATTTAGGACTAGCTGAATTTAGGGATACCCTCATTTAGGGATGATGCAGAAGGAGGAGATTTTGAAAAGGGGATTGTGATCCCTGTTTTAGGGAGAAATTTGAAAAACAGTACCCTGTTTTATGGAAAAGGATAAAATATCTTAACCCGGATGGAACTGAAAACCCCAGAGCCTGATGTAGGGAAATATTCTATCATTATTGGTACCCTGATTTAGGACTAGCTGAATTGTTTATACCCTCATTTAGGGATGATGCAGAAGGGAGAGATTTGGAAAGGGCGATTGTGATCCCTGTTTTAGGGAGAAATTTGAAAAATAGTACCCTGTTTAAGGGGAAATGATGAAATATCTTAACCTGTTTTAGGGAAAATATCAGCGAAAAGGTCCCTATTTAGCCCAGCTTCCCCGGTAATGCTGACTATGAGAGTAACCCCCCCGGGGGGACCCGAGGCAGGGTTGGGTTCCTTCTCGGCCATGCTGTAAGAGAGAGCAGAAATTAAGAATGTGTATTGCAATAGTGAAGTGTGTATTCACAATATTATGTTCAGAAATGAAATTAGAAATTCACTGAATTCGTTGAATTATTATTCAACTTGTGACAACCTGTACGTACCTTGTAGTGAGGATAAGGACCAGAAGCAGTAGTAGTACAGTGGGCAGTAGCATGTGATATACGCTAGGTAAGCAAGATAAGCACGTGGTGAGAGCACGTGTTGGGAACCTCCATAGTTCAGTACGTAGTGATCACACGGAGATTCGTCGAAAACTGAGAGGCTGTGCAATGGTGCTGGTCGCTTATAAAGAAAGAATGAAATCAACAAGTGAGCAATGCAGTGGTCACGTGATGTAGAAGTGTCAGGGAACGTGTCAATAGTTGTGACAGGTAATAAATTGATTCGTGAAACTAGGTCATGGGGAGTGAAAAAATTAATATAAAGATAAGTAGTTATCTAATCGTGAAGACACTTTTCAGGTAAGGTATATATTTATTAGGGAACAATTATGTGTACTGCAATGTGTATCACAGTAAATGTGTTTACAGTAGTTAGGAGAATTGACATTAACTAAGACGGAGAAAAAAGTCTGTTAGATATTAATGCCAGTGAAATATAGGAGAGGGCGAACTGACGTCACTTCCGGTTGGAAACACGGTGACCACCTTGGATACGTTGAAAACAAATCAGTGCACACATACACCAGCATATGTATAATCTTGGAGTAATTATCATTATAGAAAAATATCTAACTTATATGAAAAATATCTTATGCACGTGAAAGCATTTCTGTCAAAAAGGGAAGACATGACTCAAAAGCCGACCTTCTAAAAAAATGACATTAAACCCTTTGATCACAGGTTTGGCCTTACATCACAAGGACTCTGAATGGCAATACTGTGAATGCTGATAATTGGTATCAATGAAATTTACTATTTGGCCCTGTTTGTTGAAACACCACTGAATGGGAAGACATCAAAGGCTGCATGGAATCGGCCTTAAAGGCTGGGCTGTATAGAAATGATTTTTTTTTTAAAGATAAAATCCTCACATTGGCTTCTATTTAAGCGATATGCATATCAGAACATATAGAATTGAATTGTAGAAATATAAAGAATAGTGACTTTATTCAGAAAACAAAGGTGAAATCTTCGTATTGGGCATGTATTTAAGCGAAAGGCACATCAGAACATGTAGAATTAAATGGGTTTTTTTGCAAACATAGAAAATATAAAGAATAATGACTTTGCACTGAAAACAAAGATGAAATGTTTTTCTGCAATGTTTTTTTGCAAACGTAGAAAATATAAAGAATAATGACTTTACACATCAAACAAAGGTGAAATCTTGATATGGAGCTTTCATACCCCAACAGCATCATTGGTGGTAACCTGTGCTATCTTCAAGACCGAAGTGAGCTCACCCAACAAGACCTGATGAATGGTAAAAGACTCATATGCAGTGTGTGCCGGGAGACTGAGGAATCAACCAGAAATGCCGCCATGATACATGAGCTGAAGGAATGCCAACATGGAGGGCTACTGGAGGGCTTCTCACACAATGAAATTGATGATATAATATATGATGTGTGCACAATGTAAACTTATTTTAACTTGACGTATGAATGTTTTATTGGTATGAGGTATGAGTGTGTTTCTGTTGGTGTGAAAATGAATTGTGCTGTATTTCGTGTAATAGTGAACTATACCATGCATTGTATTAAATGTAAAGTGTATGAATAAAATATTTTATATATATATTCATATCTCGGCTCATAATTTATGTACAGAATCGATTTTTATATGTCTGAAATCGTGAGAACAAGAGAAAGACAGTTATGTTTGTATTTTGTAGATTTTACTATGTTTTTGGCCCGAAAATGACTGCCGTAATTGCGAACATAAAGAAGTTAATGGTAGTTTTAGATATTTCGTATTCATATCTCGGCTCATAATATATGTAGACCACAGACTGACTTCAGAATTGATTTATTTATGTCTAAAATCGTGAGATTAAGAGGAAGACAGTGGTGTAAGTTTCAGGCAGATTTTACTTTGTTTTGGCCCCGAAAATGATTGCCGTAATTGCACGTGATATAACAATATGTCAATTATAGTTTTGAAGAATTATTTTTTCAAACGTAGAAAGTAAAAAGAATGATGACTTTATACAGAAAACAAAGATGAAATCTTCATATTGGGCTTTATTGAACCGTTTTTTTTTCACACAAAGAATATATATAAAAGATAATGACTTTAAAGATGAAATCTTCAGATTTGGGTTCAATTTGACTGCACTATTTCAATGGCTGACAGGGATTTGTTTTCAACGGCAATTGGGGTTGCCAGGGTGTGAAAGCCCCGTATGTGTGAAAGTGCCCGTATGACTGCCCCCTCCTATTGGAGAAAAAGTCCGATTTGGAAAGTAGATTGGAGAAAAAGTCTGATAGGTTAAGATAATATGCAGTGTTTATGTGATTGACGTTCGACCCGGCATGTTATCAGGGGTCAATGATAATTCGGAGAATATTAAAATTTATCCAGATATAGGCAGTGCGTGCGCGCTGAAGTGGATACAAGAATATACGAGTATATCTTCAACCAGATCACAGATATCCAACGATAATCAGATATTCTTTCAGGAGCTAGAAAGAAAGACGTCCATTCATATCCATGCATGCGCATTTATCAGGGTAGCACTGTTTGACGTCATTCTGGCACTATTCAAAGGACAATACATTTCATGACGTCATAAGCATATTGCCTTACTCTTATGACATCATTTTACCTTTCAGTGCCTCTATGATAACACTCCACATACAAATGACGCCAAGAAAGGAGTGTGCTTTCATTAGGGGACTATATATTAGGGTCTTGTTCAAATAGATTTTACGGGCCACGGGCCATGGCGCAGTTGGTTAGAGCGCCAGCATATTAGCACCAGTTCCTCTGTGGTGATACAAAGGTCGTGGGTTCGAACCCCGGCCGTGCCGGGATTGAACTCATGATACAATTTCCGATTTAAACTCAAATGAAACAAGATGGCCAAGATTTTTAATAGTTGAAAGCACGGATCCACTACGCACCATAGATAGAATGTCTCCTTTTGCAATTGAAAAAGGTATTCAAGGAGTAGCTGGAAAAGTGAAAAACGTTAAAAAGATGCGTGACAAATTATTAATAGAAGTGGACAGAAAGAGTCATTCCAATAATTTATTGAAATGCTCTTTATTGGCCACTATCCCTGTAAAAATAACTCCTCATAAGACCCTAAACACCAGAAAGGGAGTTATCAGGTGTCCAGAAGTTTCTGGTATACCAGAGACCGATATTGTTGAGGAGCTATCTGATCAGAATGTTGTCGCTTGCCGTCGCATTAGCATCAATAAAGATGGCGTCAGAACTCCCATCAATACCTATATTATCACTTTTGAAACAACGCAGCTACCTCAATCAGTCAAAATTGGATATTTAAACGTAAGAGTTAATATATATATTCCAAGCCCACTGCGTTGTTTCAAATGTCAGAAATATGGTCATGGCTCAGATAATTGTAAAGGGAACTTGACATGTCCAAAATGCACTGGCCAGCACAGTAGTGAAAATTGTGAATCTCAGTCTTTCAAATGCAATAATTGTGAAGGTGAACACCCGTCATATTCTCGGAATTGCCCCTCTTTTGTAAGAGAAAAAGAAATTCAGAGAATAAAGTACACAGAAAACATTTCCTTTCCAGAAGCCAGAAAACGAGTAGAAAGCAACAATACCCCTCAAAGAAATTTCTATGCTATTGTCACAAAATCAAAAGATACTAAATCCATTTCAGTTCAAACAGATTTAACATGGCCAATTGGTGAAAAGAACTATTCCTATATGAGCAAATCAATAACAGCAATATCAACACAGACTCCTGTATCTTCTACCCCTTTACTTACTCAATCTTCAATAAAACCTACACAATCTTCCATAAAACCTTCACAGATTCAATCAACATCAAGCACCAAAGGTGCAAATTCCAATTCTTCACAGCAGAATAAACCTGTTAATAAGTCTGACAAAAAAGAAACTAGAGATCAAGGAAAAAATAAAATACAAAGAACAAAATCATTAGAAAGGATGGATACAAATGATCCTCCTGATATAAATAGCATTCAGGTGCACTCCAAGCATAATCGTAGTAGAATTAAATGATTATGTTTGACCACATTGTATTATTACTCATTATTTTAAATATGGCTATTAGCAATATTATACAATGGAATTGTAGAGGATTTGAGGCAAACAGACCAGAACTGGAGTTATTAACCCAAAAATATAATACATCGGTAATTTGTTTACAAGAAACTAAATTTAAAGATAATTCCACAACATTTAAGGGATATGTACTGTATAATAAAGTCGGTTCAATTGACATTATGGACCGAGCACATGGCGGAGTTTCTATTTTTGTTAAATCCTGTATACCCCAAAGTGAAGTAATATTAAATACTAATTTACAAGCTTCTGTTGTTAGGGTTACCTTGCACAATACATTGACAATATGTTCAGTATATTTACCACAAAGTGAACCAATTAATATTACAGATTTAAATAACCTAATAACTCAGCTGCCAGAACCATATATGCTAGTTGGTGACTTTAATGCTCACAACTATCTTTGGGGTGGCAGAAATAATACTGATGCCAAAGGACGTATAATAGAAGATTTCTTAAATAATAATAGTATGTGCCTTTGGAATAACGATTCTCCAACATATTTACATCCTGCTACAGGCTCTTTAACATCAATAGATCTCTCCATGTGCACTCCAAATTTATTTTTAGACTATTCCTGGGAAGTAGAGGAAGATCAATGGGGTAGTGATCATTACCCTATTATTTTAAATAACCATTTTCCTCCACCAGATGAACGAATCCCCAAGTGGAAATTTCATAAAGCCGATTGGGCAAAATTTCAAACATCCTGTTTTAACAAAATAACGCCAGAAATTTTTAACAATGTAGATGATCCTCTTCAAGTTTTTACGGATACATTGTATGATATTGCTGATGGGTGTATTCCCAAATCAAAGCCAAATTCTAAAATTAAAGAAAAACCCTGGTTTAATGATGAGTGCAAAAAAGCTGTCAAGGAGCGCAAAAAAGCTCTGAAAATATTTAATCGACAGCCAACTCAATATAATTTGCACCAATTTTGTATAAAAAGAGCTAAAGCCCGTTATATTATTAAAATAAGCAAAAGAAAAAGTTGGAAAGATTACTTTTCTAAATTAAATACACGTTCACCAATTAAAAAATGCTGGGATATGGTGCATAAAATTACTGGGAAGGGAGGTGGAGCAAGGATCAAACATCTAAATCATAATGGCCAACTAATTACAAATCCCACTGAAATAGGTAACACAATAGGTCAAACCATTTCCAAGAATTCCTCATCTGATAATTATTCTACAAAATTCCAACAAATAAAAAATAGAAAAGAAAGAAACCAACTAAATTTCATATCTAATAACTTGGAACAGTATAATAAGCCATTCACAATATCAGATTTAAAACTTGCTTTAGATAAATCCCATGATACCGCTCCTGGACCTGATCATATACACTATCAAATCCTCAAACACCTCCCTGACCAAACACTTGGGCATCTTTTGGATATTTTTAATAATATTTGGGAAAGTGGTAATTTTCCTCCTTCATGGAGTGAAGCCACTATCATTCCTATTCCCAAACCTGGCAAAGACTCGTCAGATTCAAATAATTATCGTTCCATTGCGTTAACAAGTTGTATTTCTAAATCAATGGAACGAATGATTAACGAGCGTTTAGTTTGGTTTTTAGAAACTGCGGCTTATATTTCTGTTGCACAGAGTGGCTTTAGAAAAACGCGAAGTACTATTGACCATCTGGTACGTTTAGAAACATTTATACGAGAGGGTTTTATAAAAGGCGAACATGTGGTTAGTATATTTTTTGATTTAGAGAAAGCTTACGACACCACATGGAAATATGGAATAATGAGTGATTTATATGATATGGGATTAAGGGGTCGTTTACCCCTTTTTATTCAAAATTTTCTATCAAACAGACATTTTAAAGTTCGAGTGGGTGCATCACTTTCTAATGTTTTTGATCAGGAAATGGGTGTTCCACAGGGTAGTATATTATCAGTCACCCTTTTTATTATTAAAATTAACAGCATTGTTGATTGTATGAGGCCTGGAGCAGATTGCTCACTTTTTGTTGATGATTTCAACTTAAGCTACAGGTCAACAAGCATGCATACAATAGAACGGCAGCTCCAACAACACCTAAATAGATTACAAGAATGGGCTGATAACAATGGATTTAAGTTTTCTTTGAAAAAGACAGTATGTATGCACTTTTGTAAAAAGTGGAAGGCTCACCCAGATCCTGATCTACACCTTGGCCAAACTTGAATCCCTGTTGTCGAAGAAACCAAGTTTCTTGGACTTATATTTGATAGAAAACTATCTTTTATCCCTCATATTGAATATGTAAAAAAGAAATGCCAGAAGGCATTAGATTTATTACGGGTTCTCGCCCATACCGATTGGGGAGGGGACCGTAATGTTTTATTACAATTATATAGAGCACTGGTACGTTCCAAACTTGATTATGGGTGTATGGTATATGGATCAGCACGTCCATCGTATATTAAAATGCTCGATCCTGTACAAAATCAAGGGTTAAGACTATGCCTTGGTGCATTTCGTACCTCGCCTGCAGATAGCTTGGCAGTTGAGGCAGATGAACTGCCTCTTGATTTAAGAAGAGAAAAGCTTGCCCTTCAGTATGCTGCAAAAATTGCTGCTTGCCCAGACAATCCTGCACATGACGCTATATTCAATCCAAATTATGTTGATCTTTTTGAAAATAAACCAAATACAATACCGACTTTTGGCATTCGCATTAAAGAATCTTTACAATCTTTAAATTTAAATCCGAATCACGTAGCTAAATTTCAATATCCTGAAACACCTCCATGGACCTATCAAACTTTAAATATTAATGTAGCCATGTCAGAATTAAAGAAATACTCAACCGATGCATCCCTTTATATAAATAGATATAAAGAAATTAAATCTATTTTCACTGGCTATCAGTGTATATACACTGATGGATCATTTGACGATGAGAAGGCAGCTGCAGCTGCTGTTAAGGGCAATCATATTTATTCAGAACGTCTGCCAAATAAATCATCAATTTTTTCTGCAGAACTACATGCTTTGTACCTTGCTTTGGATCATGTGGAGACTTCTCCACATCAAACATTTTTAATTTTTTCTGATTCTTTGTCTTGTTTACAAGCATTGAAAGTAAAGGATTGGAAAAATCTCTTTATTTACAAAATTCTCGAACGGTATCATAGACTCTGTACAGATGAAAATAAAGAAATACGTTTTTATTGGATCCCAAGTCACATTGGAATCCATGGAAATGAGGCCGCTGACCAAGCTGCCAAAGCAGCATTGGACAAACGCCCAATAGATTTACTTATTCCATATACAGAGTTTAAGAAATATATTACTGTTTTTTTACGTTCTAAATGGCAGTTGCGCTGGAACGAAGCTATTTTTAATAAATTACATGAAATTAAAGGTATTAAGCATCAATTCTACAATTTGGTGCATTTCAAAGCTTAGCCACATATGAACATCATGACAAATTGAAATCATGATAGATTAAAAAGATAAGTTGCTATAAGCCATAAAAGTTGCACTCCCAGGAAAGAACTGTCTCAGCCATAAGCTGCACGTGACGGGTAAACACGGGTAGCGTGAACTTTATTTGACCTCAATTGAGGCTCAAAGTGGGGTAGCACTGTTTGACGTCATTCTGGCACTATTCAAAGGACAATACATTTCATGACGTCATAAGCATATTGCCATACTCTTATGACGTCATTTTACCTTTCAGTGCCTCTATGATGACACTCCACATAAAAATGATGCCAAGAAAGGAGTGTGCTTTCATTAGGGGCCTATATGTTAAGGTCATGTTCAAAAATATTTCACAGACACTTATGGCGATGGATCAATCAAAAAGTTTATAGACATGAAAGACAAATACATTTATCACCAATATGTGAATTTTAAACGTTTTTTTCAAAATCGGTGCTTAATCCCTTTAAGCCCGTTCTAGGCAAAACTAAAGGTGCTATTAGAATTAACCGTAGAGAAGAGTCTGTTTTAACCCGTATAAGAATAGGACATAGTCATTTGACGCACTGTTATCTGCTTAAAGGTGAAGATCGACCGGAATGTATTGGTTGTCAAAGGGCTTTGACTATTAAATATATTTTAATTGAGTGTATCGATTTTGATATTATACGAACTCAATATTTTAATGTACAAGATTTACATACGTTATTTGACACTGTAGATACTTCTGTGATAGTATCGTTTTTAACTCACATAGGACTTTATAATCAGTTTTAAGGGCAGAGCTTTTGTTTATTTATGTCATTGACTTATTTATCAAGAACTGCAAAACATCATACTGATAAAGTCTTTTAAACAAATTATACATATTTATTATATTTGATTGGTGTTATATAAATGCTGTTGTTAAATTATTGTGTTATCTACATATTGTATTAATATTTACATTTTGTTTGTAGTCAATATAACGTTTTTGTTTTTACTATTTTGGCACTGAATGACCTCCTTGGACCAATCAATTCCTGTTCAAATGCATCAGAAAGTGATGAGCCAACTCGGACCCTGAATTGTCTATTTGACAAACGAAATTGAATAAAATAGGGATCACAATACCAAAATTACAGATTCCTCACATATATCCCTTCAGTACCCCAACCACTCATGTGACAGGTCGCATCGTCCGGGCACACATGCTCTGACCTACTTTGAATTGCCTGTTGTTCTGTGAATAGCTGCTCAGCATCAGAGGTTTGGATAAAACAGCAAGTGTCGTGAGATCAAACCTACACACTTCGTTTTCTATCAGGTATCTTCATTTCCACAGATCAGTGAGAAATATCTTTAGACCAACATGTACTGTTGTTTTTGTTCTGTGTACTTCACCTCGGGTAACCTCTCTGTTGGCAAACCTGTCAGGCCCGTTGAAGCTTGACCTAGGCTATAATTTAGATTGCATGGATCCAACGGGTGTCAGATGAGGATCTTCTCGCTGGTTTGATGGCATAGAGAATTGCATTAGTTTCCAGCCTCTCACTGCACATGCAGGATGACGTGATATAATAACCTCATCTCTTGGTGTATGACATATTTGCGTGCCGTGAGAGGCTGGAATCTATAATGTAGTTCTCTATTTGCATTTTACCTTGTTTTACCAGTTTTACCCGGACAGTGCAAGGAATGTGATATTATATCTATACCATTATATCTGGTATTTAACACAGCAAAATAATATAAGTGTTAATTCTAGGGTGCAGGAAGAAAAACATAATTTAAAATTGTTTAATATTCATGAAAATTATTGGCAACACTACTAGATGAATAAGCACATCAGCCAACTCCTCTGGCTCTGGCATCCGTGCAGATAGTTTCTCAGCATCAGTGAATCAGATAAACCTCAGCAAGTGACAGAAAAGCAATATCCTTCATATTTTATTATTATCAGTCTGATATAGACCCATATTCATATGTAGACCTACACATGACAGGGACAAAGTAGCACAGGATGTCGTATATGCACCAGTGTTGCCTTTACCTTGGACATAATTACGCCAAGCTTTTTACCTTACACAAGTGCCTTCGGCTGGGAAGTGATGCTGTCCCTCACTGTTGTAGCTATCCCTCACCTGTGCAGCTGTCTCTCAATTGTGCAGCTATCTCTCACCTATACAGCTATCTCTCACATGTGCAGCTGTCTCTCACTTGTGCAACTACCACGTGTGCAGCTGTCATTCAGTTATGCAGTTGTCTCTATCTGTTGTAACTATCTCTCCCCGTGTGCAGCTATCTCTCCCCATGTGCAGCTATCTCTCCCCATGTGCAGCTATCTCTCCCCATGTGCAGCTATCTCTCCCCATGTGCAGCTATCTCTCCCCATGTACAGCTATCTCTCACCATGTGCAGCTGTCTCTCCCCATGTGCAGCTATCTCTCAGCTATCTCTTACCATGTGCAGCTATCTCTCCCCATGTGCAGCTATCTCTCACCATGTGCAGCTATCTCTCCCCTGTGCAGCTATCTCTCCCCATGTGCAGCTATCTCTCAAACTGTGCAGCTATCTCTCCCCTTGTGCAGCTATCTCTCCCCATGTGCAGCTATCTCTCCCCGTGTGCAGCTATCTCTCAAACTGTGCAGCTATCTCTCATGTGCAGCTGTCTCTCCCCATGTGCAGCTGTCTCTCCCCATGTGCAGCTGTCTCTCCCCATGTGCAGCTATCTCTCCCCATGTGCAGCTATCTCTCCCATGTGCAGCTATCTCTTAAACTGTGCAGCTATCTCTCAAACTGTGCAGCTATCTCTCATCATGTGCAGCTGTCTCTCCCCATGTGCAGCTATCTCTCCCCATGTGCAGCTATCTCCCCCCATGTGCAGCTATCTCTCCCCATGTGCAGCTATCTCTCCCCATGTGCAGCTATCTCTCACCATGTGCAGCTATCTCTCAAACTGTGCAGCTATCTCTCCCCATGTGCAGCTATCTCTCCCCATGTGCAGCTATCTCTCATCATGTGCAGCTATCTCTCACCATGTGCAGCTATCTCCCACCATGTGCAGCTATCTCTCCCCATGTGCAGCTATCTCTTACCATGTACAGCTATCTCTCCCCATGTGCAGCTATCTCTCCCCATGTGCAGCTATCTCTCACCATGTGCAGCTATCTCTCACCATGTGCAGCTATCGCTCACCATCTTATTTATGCAGTTATCTCTTATTTATGCAGTTATCTCTTATTTATGCAGTGATCTCTTATTTATGCAGCTATCTCTTATTTATGCAGCTATCTCTTGCTGTTGTAGCAGTCTATCACTTGCTATCTCTCACTTGTGCAGCTATCTGCCAATTGCATGATCGTGGTGGCTAAAAATATCTGCATTTCACCCATATAGGCCCCTTTGTACAAAACCTAGCAGGGCCTCAATAAGTAGGTCAATAAATAGGTCAATTTAGCGATGGTTGAAAACAAAGCTCTAATACAGAAATATAGGCATATTGGGAGTTAATTTTCATTTTTAATGTAATTATGACAACAAATAAGTGATAATTGTGCCATTAATAATATGCTAAAGGCGCAACCCTTCACATAAACTGGCAAAACAAAAGTGAAGTGGAGATTAGTTCAGCGTCACTTCCACCAGAGGGCAGGCTACGTGGTGACGCAACAGCGAGATGACACACACTTGTCAGTGGCGAATTTTATTGCAGCCCATACCTCACACAGCAACTTTTTTTTTTTTTTTTCAAATCTCGTCACCCTTCCTCTCTGATCACGTTCATGCTTTTTTTATATATGTATGTAAATAGTGGTCAGCATAGTGATTTGCTCAAGGAACATATGATTTTAGAACCATTCTGTAACTTTGACTTCATTTAATTTACATTTGATTTATAGAGTTGAAAAGGTTAACAACGCCATAGTGTGTATCGCGTTGTATGCAAATGGAGCGTCCATGTAGAACTACATCTGGGGTCATATGAGGTCATCTGGGGTCCCCTGTTCAATATGTGTGAATATACATTAGTCTACAGGTAGAAATTATTCCAAATTCATTTTACATTGTTCAGTTTTCAATGTATTCATTTTGCGGCGATTTAAATGTTATATCAGTGCAAGCCAGATTTAACACCTGAAAGAAGACCAGTCAATCAGAGGGCACCAGTGCAAGCCAGGTTTGACACCTGAATAGAGACCAGTCTATCATCGAGTATCTTGGACTAAATAGGACGCTGTTTAGTTCTTTCAAGCATGAGGCTCGTCCACAAAACATGGTACAAAAATATAAGAAATGAGATTAATAATATTAGTTATCTGATATTAACCTGTATTTCCAAATGCATGCATCTACTTTTTTATGATTTCATGGTTTTCTTGTGAGGAATTTAAATATAGCCAGGGTTGGACATAAGCACGAGCCCGGTGGCCGATGGGCCAGTGCTGTTAATATTTTACTGGCCTGGATTTTAAGTAGAAAATACTTATTTTTCCCTGTTTTATGTGTAAGTCAGTACTAAAGAACAAAGCATGACAGCATAAAACTAGACTGCCACGCAAACTGATGGGGTTTGGCATGTGTACTATGACAAGATTCAGCCGCCCAGCTCCATATTATTACATCATGTATATCTCAATCTTTGATAAATATGTGTTTTTGAAAGATTGCAATGGCAAGATATCGTTCTCCAGGCAATATATATTTTTGGTACTTTTATACTTTTTAGATTAACGTCATTTTTAATTGACATTATAATTGAGTAATTGTAGTTGAAAGTATTTGAAACAAAATATTCAGTACGGCTGGGTGGAAAATCTTAGAATTAATCAGGGGACTATGCATGGAAATGCCCCACTGTTCCACTGCCAGTGACCCCACAATGACCCCACAATATCTCATGCGGGGGCGGTGGTGGGGCTTTTGTTATCACTAAGCCCAGGGAGGCTGAGGCAGAGAAGTGAACATGTAATACACTGCAACAAGGACCTCCCCGTCATTTGGAGGTGAACATGTAGTACAGTGGGTCATGTCTTCCAAGCACGGACACAGCTGTGGCGTTATTTACATACTGAGGCTCTGGATAAGCAAACTGTAAAGTGATCTTCCCAGCACAGTTGGTGAAGCAATTTCACTCAATATACAAATAACATTTAACCTGTCAAATCCATCTGTAAAAGATCTTTTTAATATATATGATAAAATATTTGTTTAGATGTATTGCAAAAAATTGTTTAGCAATTATTTGAAGAAAAAAAACAATGTCGAGGACGGAGGTTGAGAGCCCCGCTCTGGCGTCTGCAAGTCAGCAGCGTCCGAAGTGGGGGAGGGATGTACTTTTAAACTCCTGGCTTACAACTTTCCTTTTGTTGCAGATCAGGCTGGATCGAGGTAGGTGATGGGCATCTAATCATGTATGATATTCCTCATGGGTGGGTAAGGGGTTGGTGGGAACAATGAGTGTCTTCACTTGATGCTAAGGTAGTAGCAGAAAAGTGTCATTTTGTATAAGTTTCTAGTCCTGATGGCAATGTTTAAAGCTGAAGTATTGTATTACTCACAATAACATTAATGATGGTTCTACAGACTTGAAATCCAATGTTTTCAGAAATACCATACATTGCCCATCCTATTTAAGTTATGGCTCGTTTTTTAAGTTTTAAAAAAGCCATGTTCCATGTAATTCGATATCAGCAGTTTGGCTTAGAGACATTATGATTGGAAAAAATGCATAAAAATCATAAAGTGTAACAAATGTTGTCATTATAGTTTAATATAGTTCGGGCAATGTTGAGAATGTAGTGCGAAATATACAGATTACCTCAGATTTTCAGTCTGACACCGTTTAAAGCTCTCCTTCCCCAGATACAATAAAATCTGTTTAACTTGGATCGCATTATATTTTCTTACAAAAATTACCAGTAGAGTCGGTTACAACAGTGGGAGCCAACTGCACAAGTAAGAGATAGCATCTCCTCCCAGCCGAAGGCACTTACTTGAATGTTTAGATTTTTTGTTATTTCTCTATCTTTTGAAGGGGATCTGGTTTGTTTCATTTTTTGTTTTTTTTACATCCGTATTTCGCATGGAGCACCACATTTTCTTGTATATGCCACCAGTTGGCACTTTGAAAATAACCCATTGATACCCTTTAGATGGCGGACAATGCATCATTATATGTCTGAAAACAATGGATTTCAAGTCCATTTTGACAATGGTTTTGGGAGTAGACGTGTGTCTTTCTTGCTTTTCTGAAATGTTGATATTTTTCATTTGAAGAAACCTTCATTTCTCTGTACAACTAATATCAAATGTTTTATTAGTTGCAATATCACTTGAGGCACCCTCAATATATTACCAGGTATTATAGGGTTAGGTGGGGTGGAGTTTGTTGCCAAGTTCTGTTCATCTTCCACACATACTTGACTTGGGTTATATCAAGGTCCAAATCAATCTTGAAATACTGGTTGGGAACTGGATATATTTTGATATTGTTGTATTTGTGGTACTAGATGTGGACTCGAGATGATACTGCATGTACTAGATTTTTAGATTCCATGTCCAGATTTCATGTACTACTACTCTCTGGGTTGAAAAACGTGAATGTGTGGCAGGGCCT
This sequence comes from Amphiduros pacificus, assembly GCA_949316495.1. NCBI lineage: Eukaryota > Metazoa > Annelida > Polychaeta > Phyllodocida > Hesionidae > Amphiduros > Amphiduros pacificus. Next base: position 39,255,641 of record OX439001.1, on the reverse strand, counting down.
GAAGGAGCCTGAAGGAGTTTACTGGTCTGATTATGTGCATTTAATCTTCATTCATGATAAGATTACTCACCCCGGTCAGCGTTTTGTTTGAGCCCACATCTCCATACAAACATGGCCTGAGTTGACCCCTCTTGTCAGGACGTCTATCTTATCCGCATACCGACCTGCAAACAGAGCCTGGAGAACAGTTCAGTAGAGTAGCATGGTCTATTTCCAGAAGAAATCATTCAACATCACCGCGCCATCGCTGTTATACTACTGCTTCGTCCCTTCTGCCAAACCCTCTGAACATTTAAAGTCGCCCCTCACCTGTATGTGATACTGCTGTCTCTCAGTGTCTCAGTGGTTGAGGATTGTTATTTTTTTGGGGACATATATGCTCTTTTCTACATCATATGATATACTCACCTGGTATAACAAGACCAATGTAATATGTAACTTAAATGTCAGTGCTGAATATATGCACTAATTGTTAACACCATTCAATGACTTTACATAACTTGGTTAGTCTTTCCATACATCAGCTGATGTATGTACATATACCTCATTAGCGCTATATATAAGATATCTTTTCTCAGCCATTTGTTCGGTGTAAGCAAATATGAAGTCGAATTTTATTTAGAAAGGATAGCATATTGCAGTCAAGCCTTGCTGGGTAGGAATTGATTCTTTTTTTTTTGGCAACAAGAGAGAGTGAGAGAGAGGGAAAAAACATCTCACCACTGACCCATGTGCCCCCCTTGATTATGTGTTTTAAAAGTTGTCTATTTACAGGCCATTATGCTTCTTCTAGACAGACACCTGCTTGGGTAGCAGACTCCTGCCGGTATGAATGCAATGACATTGTTTTTATTTTTAACTTTTCTGCACAAATTACATATTTGCAGGTCAATACAGAAGCCAGAATTCAATGTCTCTGTGCACGTTGTCAGCACTATAGTTAACTTGGTTAACCCATACCATGTGGTTTGACAAATAGCTTTGGGATAAATTTGTGAAATGGTGATACATATTTTGCTTTAATTGTAGATTGCTGCTACAGAACAGGATGGCAAGCAAAGTGTGTCGTGCCTTACCAGAATGGTTACCAAGGCTACTGCTGGAACACTCCACTAAGAAATATTACATGGAGTATGACTCATTTCTATCAAATCATTTAGCACATGGAATCATTGCACTGGCAAAGCTTGGATTCCCTGAGGCCAGAGCAAATCGTTTCATCAATTGGTACGTCCATAAGCTGGAGCCACCCGTCAACAGCAAAGATGCGGAGGACAACCCCGGCCAGGCAGCCGTGGAGGAGAGCGAACTGGCTGGACTGCTGGGCGCCAGGAAGTCCTTCTATGGGCTGCGCAAATACTATGAGAAGAAGTTGGATGAATATGGATCTATGGAAATGCTGATACAGAAGAGTTTTCCGGGAGTGGCTCAGGGACTAGCGGCTACTTTGCTCCATGCTCTCATTCATCTTGGCTATGGGTACTCAGTGAGGGATAGAACCATCACACTGGAGGGAATAGCCTACCTGCATTTCAACTACAGACCACTTGAATTTGACGCCGGGAAACCAGAGAATGACCTGAATTTGTTTGGCAAAGGTGATACAGACATTAGGGATGTCATAAAAGAAATAGTCCAAGACCAGTCTTTATGGGAAAGCACGAATGCCAAAGCGGAAGTGTTGTTGAGTGAGGGGTTTCATCAGGGTAGGGGTCAGCTAATGCTGGCAGGTCTCTTGAAACATGGAGATATATTGATCAAATATGTCAACAAAATTGCTGTGCCCAAACCTAGCGAAGGTGAGAATATAGTAAACCATGTAGCAAACTGGCTCCTGGATCAAATCATATTTGTCTTCGCTGCTGCAGAGACCAAAAATGACTTTGTCCTTCTTCATGGAGTGACTTCTGCTTGGAGTCTGAGAGAAATAATCGGATGTCTTAAACCAGAGGATGCGCTGTTTTCAATGAGAACGTATGCATGTATAATGCTCGCTGCCTTTCTGATACACCATGATGCGCCCGAACTGGATCCCACCTTTAATGTTGATGACGTCGAGGTCAGCGATGAGAACTGGCAGCGCGTGATAGAAGATGCAGTAGCCAAAGATGTGGATGAACACTTTTATAAACTTGTTCAGGTTTGCCATGATAGGTGGCTGGAAAACAAAGAGTCTGTGAACTCCCGACTGTACCTGAAAGCTTCTAGGTCATGCGTGGATAATGAGATCCATCTGTATGTACGAGGAATAAAAATCAAATAAATATTTAAGTATTTTGGTACAGATAAGACTAAATGATACATTTGACTCTACTAGTCTCAGATGAGGTGAAAATTGACTATATATTTCAAGATTTAACCATATACTTAACAGCTTTAGACGTTTACAATATATAAGATATGATTATGCCTTAAATATATATGAATGCGCTTTATTAAACAAGACAGCATTGTTCAATATGTGGTATACATGTATTTACTGTAATATAAGTGTGAAATGAAATGGCAAAAAGATATTTCATTAAGGATTAATCGAAAGAGAAGACAATAATACCCATAGTGTTAATTGATATTAAATATCTATTTTAAAAGTTCATAATTATTTAATAAATATTTTAATAAGTTGTTTTTGAGTGTTCAGCTTTAGAATTAATAAAAACCATTAAACATGAATGACTGCATTTCTTATTAACTATAGTATTGTTTGTATTAACGCATGTTTCTGGAAATATTAATCTAAGGAGAGCCCAATAGAAGCCTGCTACCGGGGCATTGGGTTGTCATTTCAGCAATATCTCATATGAGCTTAGGTCATGCCTGAAGAAATAACCTATTATCTACCAGTATGTAAATACCGGTATAGAGACCTGCAGCATGACACTTCATTGAGACAGCACTATACAAGAAGGTACCATCAGGAAATGACAGAGATAATGTTGAAAGTGATTTAATACTACAAACATAATGAACAAAATAAATCGTATACTAATTATTATCAATCCTCACTACTCTATTGGGCCCTGTTGCCACCTGGTGCGTTAAAACGTGGTACGCATGAGTGAACTTCGTAAACATGCAAGCTTTGCTCATTTATTATGTGAACAAAGTTAGATTTACATGTCTTTTTGTCAATCAGTTTATAACACCCATAATCGTCTTTCTATTCTCAGGATTTCAAAACTGATGAGCTTTTTCTATTTATTCGTTTCTAAATATTTATGTCTCCCCTAGACTGCATAGAGAATGGTAATCATCAACAATCAATCCAAAACAATCCCAGCATGCATTGCACATCGCACAAGAGATACCTGGTGGATCACAAATGTTGAAACTCAAACAGTGAGAACAAGTCACCTTCTGCTGTCGTTTTCAAAACCAGAACTCACTTCTCAACAAATGGAAGAATTGTGATAGGTTAGGGAGAATATATTGAATTAGGAGATAACCCAATCTAAATAATTTGAAATCGTATCAAAGAAATTTATGTCAAAGATAGCAATATTGTTCATTTTTTTGTATTTATAGCAAATATCATTTTTTGAAATAGATCACTTTAAATATTACCAAGTATTGGCAAGAAAATAATGGTATCTACGGAGATAAATCACCACATATAAGTTTTCATGTTGTTTTTTGTGCCTGGCGTGAAGGGTCTGAGAGGATATATAGCGATACAATTCTACAGTGTCCGTCTGTTGGTCTTTTGTTACTTACATTTTTTCCTTTTTAAGTATTCCAGTCCTTATACATACAGAAAAAACACAGAAAAGTCCATTCCTACAAATCTTGTAGGGACCCAAATGCGTGCGTTTCTATTCACAGAGTGAGAGACAAAAATTCTCTGTTCCTATGATTGCCAGACCTTTCATATTCACAAATCGTGTTAAGTACTTTTGCCATGGAGACAAACATAGGACCAATATGTTTTTAAAGAACGTCTGGGTCCATTTTAGTGAAAAAAAATTTCAAACCTATCCGAATGTCATGCCTTTACAGAGCATAAGATATCACCAGAGAACTGATGATAAGATACTTGTGCACCTAGGACAAGAAGTATGAAAAACTATTATTTTTATAGAGATGTCATGTAATATCGATGAAAACCCAAATTTAGACTTTGCGACTTTCGGGAAAAAAAAACAAAAAAAAAACATTTGGGACGTGAATTTCACGATAAAAGTACGATTTCCTTGTTCCACATGCAAGTTTTGACACGTGATCAATGATGATGTATATATCTACCTGTCAATTCGTCTCTGTATATATAAATGTCGTATCTGGTTGCTTTTGACTTAGACACAATGCGTGTTCATGCACCAGTCATTTGATATGCGCTATTACTAAACGGATCGAATAGTTTGATTGATTGAACCAAGAGTCAAGATGACAATAAATTCCTTCAACTCCGCAGTGGAAACCTTGTGAGAAAACACATCAACACATTTAAACACATTTTTAAAAATTGTCATACAGTGAATAACAATGGTTCGTTTCGCAAATACTTGCATGGTGTATTTTCCTAGAACTGCTTTTAACGTATCAAGATATGAAGTTGCCGTATGTGAAATATAGCTTCATGGCTAATTTATTTTTTAATAGGCGATCAAGCCAAGCGTGTTGAAGTAAGATCCGCGTAATAAGAGCTAAATCCCCTAACAACAGGGCAACATGATCGGCCTGGACATATGTGAATGACGTCGTCAGGAGACCCGCCCAGGCCCCAACATGGATTTGTGTTTGATAGCAGTGGCTAGCAATTACGAAAAAGCAGACGATAATTAGACTGAGAGACGCAGACTCCCAAGAAATCGCGCGTCTCTCTGGAAAATGTAATCAATTAAGTCGGTCAGGGAAACATCCAAAATGCCAAGCAAACGGAATGATGGAAATGTCCTTGTTACTAGGGGTGAGTCAACTGTGAATTGTTCTTGGTTTGATGTACTTTTTGGAAGCTACTTCCCGTACGGTGCCTTATTGTTTTGATATGTAAATGTAAAAATATTAATGTTTACGAAAATCTCTTATATTTGGACATTTTGAATATTTCTTCGGGGCAATTTAAATATTTTGCGTTCAGGTAAACATACCAAACATTTTTTTCCATTTTGTTCAATTATCAGAATTGATTTTTTTCTGGAGGCAAACAGAGCAATTTATGGCGCCATGAGAATTATCAATACACATGTTTACACATGTGGAAATGAATTGCACGCTGACTTTTAATCTTCCTATATTCAATGTCGACAATTTCTAATAAAAAATATGAATGAATTGTATTGTAATCTGCACTGTTTTTACCCAAATTGTTTATAATAATCAATATTACAATTGAGACAAAGCTGAAAATATTAATCTAAAATGACCATTAAAATAGCCAATTTATCGTGATAAGAATTGAGAGAAAATATAACAAAATACATAGGTCAGTGGTATAACTTTCATGAGAATACCAACACATCTATAAAAGTTATTGTCATTTAATCCTGCAGTGAGCTAATGTATTTTTGAAGCTTCAAATCTTCAAGATAAGCCATACTGGTAATTGTAATCCTGCCAATGAAAACAGGGATTAAGCGGATTTATTGAATCTCACCCAAGTAATATTACAAGTCTTCTGTATGAACAGCGTCTAGTAATCAATGTACGGTAGTTGATTATAATTGCTTCCTTTCATATACACCAAGTGGCGGATCCAGGATTTTCTTTGCAAGGGGGGGGGGGGGGGGGGGGGGAGAATCACTGAACAATCTTTTTCCTCTCTTCACGTTATGCTGTCCATGTGTCGTTTTTTGATTTGTAATAAAATGATTATTTGTTTATATTATATATTTATGAGGAATGCATAATCTGATATTTGTGAACAAAATGACTAAATTTGTTAATTTGAAGCCCCCTGGGCCCGCCATAGAAACTTCACTGATCTGGACTTGTATCTATATATGCGCTGCACATTAACGTAACTCAGTGACACACATAGTGACCAGATCATTAAAATGAACAAACGCAGCTTATCTTTATCTCAATCTCACATCTTTAAATGGACATGTGATTGACATGTGATATTATAAATCGGGATTTTTTTTATTATGTAAGACATGACCATTAATTGACATTGCGCACAAAAATAGCTTTGAAAATTTGGATTTGATGTATTAAAATCAAGTCCAGTTAATCAGACCGATGTATTAGCAGATTCTAAAGATTCAACCCTCCAAAACATGTTTTGCCTTTTGTTTGTCTACCACAATAAGCTGATAGATATATGTACATAAGCCAGGTTTTCTTGACTTGTCAGCTGTAGGTTTAAGTAATTCTTTCATGGGAACGAATCTATGCAGTGAGAAACTGATCGCAATATTTCTGGTTTCATCATGTGATTTATCCCAAGCGGCTCTGTTATATAGCGAATTTATGCGCTGCAGTGTTGCTAAGGGTTAATCAGGAAGATATCTGGAAATACAATATGGCTCTGTCGAAATCTGAACGAAGTAAGTTATGGGGATTGTTTTAACTAAAGGCTTTTTCAGCAGGTTAGAGGCTTGAATTCACCACTATAAATTATGGTTGGTAGATCTTATCGCATGAAGGATCATATTTCTGTTAATCTTTCAGAGCATGTCCAAGGCTTTCAACATGTCTTCCATAATAATATTAAACTGGAAGAGGTGGTTGAAGACGCTGTATGGCGCGAAAAAGAAGGCAGACTGCGATACTGTCATCTGGAGGATGGCGAGCGACACCTGGTGGACGCAGTTCTGCGGGGTGTGCAGCCTCTCAGCAAGATGCCAAGACTCAACTCTCGTGTTGTGCGGATCTTCATAAGTTCCACGTTCACAGGTAGTACCCAATATATGTACCTTTAAATATGAAGAAATGCACTTATTATCATTATCTCGTCACTTGATGTTAAAAAAACGCTATTAAATAATCTTATTAATCATCCACGTTTGTATGGGTCGATTTTGCTCAAATATATATCTAAAAATGACATTTTCATAAAGCAATATTTTATTTGGTTTAATCTCCTTTAAGATATGCAACAAGAGCGCAATGCTCTGATGGCGACCATCTTCCCGAAGCTGAGAGCTTTCTGTAGAGAGCGATATGGCGTGGAGTTCCAGGTACTAACACAACTTACAGAAATATATTGACTGAGTATAAATATACTTTTATTAATTTACGTATTGAATCAAAATTATCTTTAATTCAAATCATGTATACCTCTGAAGTGTGACACCAGGATGCATTATCGTGTTATCATCTTTAAGGTGGTTGACATGAGATGGGGAGTGCCATCTGCCGCCAGGGACGACCATTCTGCAGTAGATCTGTGTCTCCAAGAAATCAAAAACTGTCAACAAAACTCCATTGGGCCATGTTTTGTGGTGAGTTTTGTGGTATATGTCAATACAGGTGGAAAATATAACTAAAAAGGACAATTATTTGATATGTTACGGGATTTGAAAAAAAGACTGAATAATACTTAAAGGTGAATATTTCTTAAAGCTATCATTGGAACCTCATGATAACTTAACAGTTTGCACTTCCTGTGAGATGTTTGTCCATAAATATATATAAATGTAAAGGTCAAAATGTTATTTTAAAGTTAGAAATATGAAAAATCTGGAGTCTGAAGTTGTGATTTTCAGGTATACATTTTTTTCAAAAACTTTTACCTATCAGAATGAAGTACTGAGCAAAATAACTTTTATATGGGCCATGAAATTGAAAACTTTTAACCTGAATTACATTTGGAGTATTTTGATAGAGATTTTCATTCTTTAGAGTTATTAAAAACTGATATTTTGTATTTCACATTTTTTTCCAAAATAATACTGGTAATCAACCACGCAGAAGCACAACCTAAACAACTTTATGGGAAAAACGTCGATTTGATGTTATACACAAATATGTCTTTTCAATTATATTCATAGGTTATATGTTTGATATATTTATTCTTACTTGCAGGTATTCCTAGGTCAGAAGTATGGGCAGAGGATGTTGCCAGCCAAGATACCTATGAACCATTACGAACCTATAAGAAAATGTTTAAAACAAATAGAGAGGAATGTTGCCCTCTTGGACACCTGGTACCTCAAAGACTCCAATGCCCAGCCCGGAGTGTATATTCTTCAATCTATCAGCTCTATTCTAGGTAACCCCGCTTATCAGTCATTGAAAACATTTAAAAATAATATTCTTCAAGATTTAAATGTTATGAATAAATTCAAAATTATACAGACGATTTTGTCATAATCCAAGGAATATTTTATAGGGTAGGATGTGGCTTAGTTGGTAGAATTCTGGCTCCCATGCTGGCAGCCGGGGTTCGGTTATCAGCTGTTGAATTGTTTCTCACTCTGACCAATGCTTTTTGGATAGTTATCAAAATCACTCTCCGAATAGGGCATTACAACCCGATGACAGGCTTCCATCTGTCATGATATCGGGTAAATATGCCGGAAAAGTTGTTTTATAATAATAAGCCAATAAGGTGTCATCTAGTTCACCTTCACATGTAATAAATTATAACAAATCTTTTTTTTCAGGTGACGACCAAAAAGATTGGAACAAGATATGTGAAGAATTGGATACCATGCTTCTAGATGGCGCGGAAATGTGTGTGAAAAATGGCGACATTGAAGAAGAAGTGTACCAAAGATTGAAGTACTCAGGTGATGATTTTTTTCATACCACATTTATGATCAAACATAATTTTTTCTTTAACAAGTTTGAGGGGAAAGTAATGATATAAAATTTGTTTCTATTTTCAGTGACAGAGTTAGAGGTCCTAGAAGGGGTTATGAACACATCAGAAACGAAACCAGAAAAAAACTGTCTCTGTTTTATACGTGATATTATCGATTTAAAAGATTTTCTGGACACAAGGAATGCCTCGAAATATGTCGACATGATCGAAGACAAAATGGAGATATTATCTGACAAGGAGGACGCGATAGAAACATTGAGAGAGGAAAAAATCACATCTCTTCTGAATGATGAAAACGTTTACCGGAAACAGGTGAAATGGGAGGATCCGGAAGGAATTGATAAGCAGAGACACTGTGATTATTTAGAGAATCTCTGCGGATACTTCTTCAGCAGAGTGAGAGACATGATCACTATGAACATCGATTTAAAAAGACAAATGGATACAGATTTCCTGTATGAAGATGTTGTTCAACATTGGGAGTTATGCAAATCTAAATGTGATATATTTGTTGGAAGGGACGCCATATTAAACCAGATAGAACAATACATTGTTAATGTGACCAACAAAGCTTTAATTCTGCATGGAGAATCCGGAAATGGCAAAACATCAATAATGGCGAAGGCTGCAAGTCTTGTGAATACTTGGTTAGATTCTCAGAATAAGACATTACAGAGGACAGTGATACTCAGGTTCTGTGGAACATCCCCCGCTACGTCTAACATCAGTCAACTCCTGAGAGGACTCTGCCATCAGATTGCTTATGCCACTGATAAGTACAGATCCCAGATTCCAGAAGACTATAAAGATGTCAAGAAGTATTTCACAGATCTTGTGGTAAATGGTGAATCCGGAGGAATGACTATAATATTTCTTGACGCCATTGATCAGTTGTCGCCAGATGACAGTGCTTATAAATTAGACTGGCTTCCAGCTAAAATATCTAACAATGTCAAAATCATTCTCTCAACCTTACCAAGCGAAGGGGGAATTCTATCAAGACTCCAGAGTAAGATAACGGACCAGAATTTCCATATAGAAGTAGGTGAATTGAGTGCCAACAACTGCAATGAAATCATTCACTTCTGGTTAACAGATGCTAAACGTATTCTCTCATTCAATCAGTGGAAACTAGTCAAAGAGGCATTCACTCACTGCTCTGTCCCCCTGTTCACCAAGCTCACGTTTGAGGAGGTGGTGCAGTGGAAATCCTACTCACATGTAGATGGCAGCACCTTGGCTTTATGTGTTGGAGACTGCATTCACAAACTGTTTGACCGCCTTGAGGAGAGGCACGGGAAGGTGATGGTGGCTCACTCCCTGGCCTACATCACGGCATCCCGGGGAGGTATTAGCGAGTCAGAGCTGGAGGACATGCTGAGCCTTGATGATAAGGTCCTCAATAGTGTGTTTGTCTTCTGGGAACCCCCCATACGCAGAGTTCCGCCGAACCTTTGGTCTCGGATACGGCATGATATCTCGCAGTATCTCACTGAGCGCGAGACGGATGACACCGATGTGATTTTTTGGTACCATAGGCAGTTTATTGAAATTGCACAGTCAAGATATCTGAGTAAGCCAGATCAGATTTCCTACATACATGGCGTTATGGCAGAATATTTTCTTGGAGTGTGGAGTGGAATGAAGAAGAAACCTTTCACATATGAACCATTTCTTATGCAGAGAATGAACATAAAGAGTAAACATGCAGCTGCCGTCAGATACGTCCCAGAGCAACCTTTGGTGTTTACCACTTTCAACACCAGAGAGCGCTTCAACTTGAGAACTCTCAACCAGGTCCCCTATCATCTAGTCAAGGCTGGGTTGAAGCACATCCTAGAGCAAGAAGTGTTCTTTGATTACAAATGGATTCATACCAAACTGCGTGCGTGCTCTGTGCAGGAGGTCATTGCAGACTTCAATCTGGTAGATGAGAGAGATGTAAACTTAGTTGGCGATGCCCTTCGCATGGCTGAATCTGCTTTGGCCTTAGATCCTAATGTACTGGGTCCAGAACTCACTGGGCGCCTCCTGCCACATGCGGGAAATTACGTGAATATACAAAAACTGCTATATGAATGTGACAATAACGCTCTCCATAAATGCCCGTTTGTACCAGTGTGGCAGGTGTACACGACCCCAGGAGGACCTTTACAGTATGTTTGCGAGGCAGAATCCAGCATTAACAGCGATATGGACGTGGACATTATCCAGAGTGAAGAGACACTCCTCCTCACTGCTAAACCATTCTACAGCAGCCACATGCGAATCTGGGATGTCACCCAGGGTGAACCTAAACACAGCATGAACCTGCCATCTGGATCACAAGTCCATCCCACACTCAATGGCAAGTTCATCAACCTCATCAAGAACAACAAGTACCTGCAAACGTTTCGGGTGGATAGCGGTGAACTCTATGGCGAAGTGCTGTTTGGTCATGGTAACATAGGCACTATAGCAGTTGGCAATAGGTATGCGGTTATATCATTTAAAGAAGCACCAGGCCCATGCGTTATAGATATTGAAGCTAAATGTCTCATACATAAGATGTCCTTCCACACCAACACAGTCACTATTACTAAAGATGATAAATATTTGTTCTGTAATTCAGGACACTGCATAACGTTGCATGAATTCCCTCTGTTAGAAAGGAAATCGGTTGTTCAGTGCAAAGATATTCCCACCAAAATTGTTGTTGCAAAAGGCAATTTGCGATTCTTTGTAATGCTCAGGAACAAGGAAATACAGGTTGTAAATATAAATCCTATGAACAGGAAAATCAAGATTTCAGGCGTTGTCAGGGATCTAGAAATGAGGGACTTTGACCTGTCTCACACTGAAGCTTACCTTCTAGTCAGAGCCGCTAGGTGTCTCTATGTTTTTGATGCCGCAAATGCTAAATTAAAACATCGCATTGTTAAGATGCCACCTGGCGTATTTCTAGAGCAACTCTCCACCTTTGTGGAGGCCGGTTTCACCCAGGATGACAAGCTGTTAGTTGGGGCTCGGCACACCTATCTCGGGGTGTGGGAAGCAGATACCGGCAAACCAGTCCGCCTTCTACAGTCTGTTGTATCACCCATTGAAAGAATGTTCACATCGTCTCTTGTTAACAAGGTGATCACGTTACTGGAAGACCGCACTATTCAGGTGTGGAACATGGACAACCTTGATGCGGACGTGCGGCATTCCAATACCCTTGTGAAGGGAAGTGTTGTAAGCCTAGGAATGACCTCTGATGGCAGCAAGGTCATAGGATGTGGAGCGTCTACTGCTGAGGCAAAAGTGTTCAGTGCAATTCATGGAGAGACACAACTGAACCTTGTCCATAGCGATCAGCATGGGGCAGCCATAAAACAGGTTCTTATCTCGCCAAAAGGAAGGTATGCCATAACAAGATGCCCAAACCGGGACTTGCCACCGCATGAAGAACCATGGGACCAGATATATGAGGACAAACTGTGGGACCTGAGCAATGGAGAATTGGCATTAACCGTCACCAGAGGGCAGTTCATTGCCTTAGATCCTGCAGATGAACATGTAGTCTGGTTAAAATGTCTGAACTACAGCTGGTATGATTGGATGGTCACAAGGTATGTTGCCATTCTGTTTGATAATGACTCCCAAGAAAGCAAGCATGTTCAGATTCCAGAGGGCCACATCATTGGGAAGCCGGTCATCACATCCGGTGGCAGATTCCTTGCTTTTATTGTACAGAAGTGCCATAGACTCATGGATGTCTCCCTGAATGAGGTCAGCAGAAAGTATGAACACGTGCTGTGTCTGTACAGCTTTGCCTCTCAGTGGAGAGACATCAAGACTATGTCCATACAAGACATTTGGTCAGGTTTTAAACCAAATGATACCTTTATGGATTTGGTAAACATGACTGACGATACCCTTCTTATCACCTACGGCAAAAACATGTCTGCATTCCCCGTCACAGAAAATGGCACCATAGACCGATCTGTTGTCTGCCCAAAGGGCGCTATGGTCTATAATGTCAAATCAGATAATCTTCTGAAAAGATATGACCAGTATTTGTCACCTGAGTCTAACATGGATGGCCTACTGGTATCCAGAACCACATCCATGATTCTGGATGACAACTTCCGGCTTTTTGATGTGGTGACAGAGAGGCCCCCAGAGATGCTATCTTATCTGGCCCACATGGCTGCCCCAGGGACGATTAGGTTTATCCTTGATGGGCGATATTTGGTGATGATCTCGCACAACCTGCACGAGATCTTGCTAATGAGAAGGGGTAGTAAATACGTGGTAGGGAAATGTTACATCCATGGAACTGGAAGGCTATTAGAAGTAGGGGAGGATGATAGAACAGTACTTGTGGGCTGTGCAGATGGTAGGGTTTTGATGTTCATGGTAGTCATAGAAAGCCCGGATGTTATGGTAGAGTTGATCTCACATCTTCCCAGCAGGGCCAACATGCGCAACATTTACGACAATGGTATGCAGAACGGGGACAGCAAAGCCCTCCACAAGGATGTTAAGCACATTGTCAACTACAACCATGAACTACGTCAACTCTCGGCCAAAACGAGAAGAGATCACGATGAGATCGACAAGAAACTTCCTAGTTTTAGAGCAGTGAATGATGTAGTTATGATAAGCCAGCAGTACAATAAGTCCAGATCTAGAGCTTGCGTTATACAATAGGATACAAAACTAAATAAAACTATTTTCCTCCTCTCACATAACTATTAAAGATAAGCAAAGGAACTTACAAACAGTACAATAAGGATGGCTTCCTTTTCATGAGATACAGGTTGGTTTCCCATAATGAGATATAAACGGCTTCCCGCGATCAGATATTAGGTGGATTGTTATAAAGATGCATTGGTGGCTTTCTTGGGTAGATATATAGCTGCCTCCTGTGATAAAACATAGCGTGGCTTCCTGTTCAGGAGATAAAGACACTTACGTTGATATGCTAATTTGATTATTAACTCTTCACCCATATCGAGTTCAGATTGTATGATAAATTATACACACCCACAATCCAAAAGGACATGCAACTCAATCAACATGTGAATAATTGTAAATATGATTTCAGTTGTTGCTCAGTAAACTATTTTGTTTAACCTGAATGCTTAATTTAACATGGATGTTTTGTTAAAAAACTGATTTAACATACATTTATTCTTCTCGTGATTCACAGTATTATGCCAAAGTGTACATTGTTTAATAAAAATAAAATTCCTAAATCCTTTTATTTATTCGCGTGTCATATATGGTGTAAAAGAAGGATATATCTGAGACCAAGGCAATATATGTCTTGTCTCTGATGCATAGAAAATAAACCCTGATACGACCTGTATGGTAAAAAGTATACACAATTATTAATTATAAAGAAAACTGAGAGATGATAAAATAGATGATGATAAAACACGATCTATTATTTCCTTTCAGTAATTACCCTCATTTCAAATCTCCATTTAGCCACAGGAACACATTCATTCAAGTATAGGGACACATATACATATTAAAAGATGTAAAGAACCCAGACTGGCTGGTGACCTGATTAAGTCTCTCCAAGTGCGGTGCTTTATATTTTAAGACGCACTTTATGAATTACAATTGCAAATTTGGAAATAATTGGTAAAACCTTGAAAAGCCATCTCATTTTCCATAGAAAATAACGTCTTGTGGCAAAAATGGTATTCCATTATCATTTATTCATTTAACAAGTAGGCCTTCTTTTGGACATCAGCACTTGGTTAATGTGAAGAATGTTAGCTTATCAAGAATATAAATTACACTATACATATTTGTGTTGGCTGTGTGGATTTTATCTTGAATATTATGCTAATTATTGGCACCCATCCTTTAAAAGAATATAGATATGATTTATTAAGAGATGCACCCTATTGTTACAGTCAATCCTTAAAATATGAACACTCCCGTCATGTAATCATTATAAAATTGTTCAGTCTCGTGCATCGTACTAGTGTTTGTCTAATGATTAGCACCTTATGGGTCTCTCAGACTTGCATACAATGTCAGAAAGCGTCATTAAGTGTTGTCCAGTAACAACACTGGGTAACATTACATATTAAACAAAATCCTATGACACCAACCTCGCATAGACAATGTCTAGACTGATATCCATTAAGATAATTCATCTATATGCAAAGTTAGGATCATGATTGAAAATAAAATGTCAATTCTTTTGTTAATAGCACTTGAATGAATAGTCTATTTGTGACTCGCAAACATCTACAAATCTACGTTTTAATGAAGGGATATATATAGTATCTAGCAGTAATAGGTCTTTATAAATAGTGTTTTATAAAGATTTATTTTGTTAACATGTCATAGCTAAAGCAGAACTTTGAATTATCCAATGTTAGTGCTGCCTGGAATAATGAAGCTTGAAAAAGTTATGGATGATGACGTCAAGGAGCTCAAATGCCGTAAGAACACTAGCACCAATAAACAGTCCCATAGATCCCCCGATGTCACCTGCAAAGATATCAAATTTACAATAACCGTTTTAGGGATTGAATGATATTGGGTTTTTTATGGGATTATGTGAAAATCTTGATTTCAATAATGGATAAAATATAAAATTTAGTGTACTTACTCCACAAGCTTGTTGTATCATAGGCTGGTTGTTGCTCTATCACTTCATAGCTCAACTCCTTCATGAACACATCCAGATGCATGAAATTGTTCCTGCAGTGTGAATATGTAATATACCATATATTTGGTGATATTATATATAATGAGATTGAACACAAAAATGATAAATCAAACATAGGTTCTCTTACTGGATATTATGAATGCAGGTGAAATATTTAAGTACAAAGTAGTGCCAACTGAACAGAACAACTTATCGTTAAAATATTTACAAATAATAAAGTTCTGAAATCATGAAAACAGGAGGACGAGTATGCGGTGTAACACCACGAGATTTATAAAACAAAAACCTAAATAACTGAATCTGGTGTATATAGAATTGAGATTAAGAGAAAAACCCTCTCTCTCCCTACTGAATTTAAAACGCCTTTTTTTCTTTTCTTGTGTATTCTTAACAACATGTTTTACCTGTAGAATTCGTGCCCGACTGCATTGCCTTTGAGGAATGCCTCCAGATTGTTCTGCAGTGTCTGTGTTTTCTTCATGAACGTCAAGTCCTTATCACCTATGACGTCAGACAGCACGAACAGATGTGACACCGAGTGGAACAAATCATGGATCTCCTGGGTCTTGTTTTGGAGATTCGTGATGGGAAAGTCACCATTCATTCTCACATACATATCATCTATATGCTCTCTGACCCATTGTGCCGATTCGCCGATCATGTGACCAAACTTGCCATCCAGGTAGAGTAGCCAGCTGTTGTTGGTCTTTGCCAAGTGGATGTCATCATAGACCATTTGGTAGAACTTGGCAGTGGTGGTTTCTGTCAACATGCTTGTCCATACTGCCTGATAAGCTAGTTCATCGCTCCCAAGAGCCTCTGTCATATCCCTTGATATTGCCCTGGCTTCACCAAAAAACAGCTCCAGCGTTTTTAGGTCACTTCTAGCTTCTTTGGAGGTGAACTCCTCAGCCAGATTGGTTTTGGTTTTGGTTTGATTTTTCAGGTATTCTGAGGCAAGCTCACTGAGGTACCGTACATTGCTCCAGGATATATCAACCTTACTGAGGAAAGAAAGAGTGTCTGTTATCGACCTGTTTAAATTCCTGTACTGGGTTTTAAGGTCGTGAGTTCGAGAATCGAAATCCTCCAACAAACCATCGCAAAACTGTGTAGGTGCTTTGATGATTCTGTCAGTGACTATGAACTTATAATAATTGTAGCTTCTGGCTGCTGCTTCAAATTTACCACACCATTTGCCTATAGCTTCTTCATCGAAGTCACCAGATGTCAGCATGGGCAGGATGAGACTCCTCAGGTTCTCCGTGGCATTGATGAACTCATTTGTTCTCTGTAACAGCTTACTGAAATAGCTCCTAGTAAAGTATGTCGAAGATTGTACCACTTCCTGTGATATATAGGTCAGGTCATATCGCCTGGATGGGGACACCAGATAGGAGAGCAAGGGCTCTAACTTCTGATAGGCTGATATCGCCTCAGTGATGTTATCCACGGCTCTCCTGCCAAGCAACATCTATAATATAACATTATCCAATTTAGAAAAAAATGAGACAATCTTGTGAAACCAGTGTCAATTTGAACCTAATCCTACCTATTAAATTAAATCATTGCTTTATTTGTTTGTTTTTGGGATTTTACATCACTTTCAACATCATTTCAGTCATTTCGTGATGAGACCTACTTGTAGCAGATATAGTGCTGCTTCACTGAATTGTCATGTCGCAGGTCCTTGACATGACAACCCCCCCCCCCCCCGGTCACAGATTTACAAGGACAACGGGTTAGCCCTTTGGCACGGGCCTCAGCTAATGTGTGAAATTGAATCATGAATTCAATCTCGGCACGACCAAGGATCAAACCCACGACCTTCGGATCACCACAGAGGAACTGGTCCTAACAATCTGGCGCTCTAACCAACTGCGCCACGGCCCGTGGCCTTAAATCATTGCATATATATATATATATATATATATATATATATATATATATATATATATATATATATATATATATATATATCAGAAGTTACGACAAAGGAAAATATGACCAAGAACATATATGAAACATGCAAATCAGCAATCCAAAGTCTTCTAATGTTAGAGAATAATTTTATATAGAGAATAATTTTATATATATATCTATATATATATATATTTGGTATAGTAAATTACGTGATGTAGACTGTTATATTAAGCTGATATTATTTCTTCACTTTGTTCTATTGTTTGCCAGGAGATGTACATGTACCTTGTTGAATAGATCTCTGTCTACGGTGACATATAAAGCTTTCCTCATCGATTCATCTTCTGTAGACAAATGTTTGGCTTGCTGTACACTGCTTTTTACATAGTTTGAGACCTATAAACAGTACACAAATCCATCAATTATAATATGTCAAGGGTATTGATTCAAATATATGCATTTGGACAGAGTAAGTAATGGAACAAAACATTATAAAGGTTGTCTCCAGTTGTTTAAAACATGAAGTATATTATATATTAAGATGGGTTGACATCAATGCAATGTATTCATGAAATAGATAAAAGTATTACAAATTTAAAGGAGTGTGATGAAAAGAATTTGTAATGAGTATTGACATGATATATTTGTATTCCTGTCCAGGGCATATCTTTGTTATTGCAAATGGAAGAGAAAATTAAAGGACACACACACACACACACACACACACACACACACACACACACACACACAGACATATATATACACACACATACACACACACGCACACACGCACACACGTACACACACGCACACACAGACACACAGACACACACACATACACACACATACACATACACATACACACACTGTATTACACATCAAATCCTTTGTATATAGTATATGTAATAATTATAAGGCTACCTCTTGGTAGTTTGTTGTCACATAATCCAGTGTCCTCTCCTCAAAGACAACCCATCCCCTGACAAAGTTATGGTCAGCAGCATATTTTACCTTCTCCAGGCCCCAGGCTTTGTGAAAATGGATGCGTTTGTCAAGCTCGGCCATTCTCGCTTCCAAAATCTCGTGGGCTTTGTCCAACTTTGCTGACATCTCGTTAAGCACCGTGTCTACTTCAGTCACAATAGCATTGAATTCATTGATCATCTAAAATATATATTACACAAATTTTACACAGTAAAATATATATTACCCAGAATTCTAACTCCATCATTTCAACGAATTCATATATTTATAAAACGTTTATGAAACATTTAATTGATTAAAGTGCTAATATATCATTCATGTTTGTACTTTTCCGTATCAGTCATTTGAAGCAATCAGGCATGACCAAATATACCCAACATCAGTAAAATTATTAGCCTTTCACATTATGCACATGTATCTTTACTAATGAGCCTTTCTCTGAAATCACATTATTATAAATGATAGCATGCGCAGTTGCTGATAAATTTGTTTACTGCATACCCGAATGTTGTCTTCTATCATGATGTCATTGACTCTCTGAACCGTTTCACGTGCCTTGATGAATTTGGCTTGGAGAGTTGTGATGTCATAATCGCCACCCCGTAGAAACACTTCAGCGTCATAAGTCGAGGTGTAGGCATAACTTATGGTGGAGTCAAACATCAGGCGTTTACATGGCTGAGGACAAATACACCTGTCTGGCACATCGTAGAAGTGTTCTGTTAACAGTTAAAAGAAGGAAAACAACAGAATATTAAAAAATGAATTCATGGTTGCCACAGATTTCACATTTGTGGTACTCTATATTTTTAAAATTTTACATCTATATTTCAGAAATGCCACTTTCTAAAATTACAATATTAGTAAATGTTACTCTTCTTAGCAGATCCTGGATTGATTTATACCAGGCTCTGCAAGAAAAGGCCAGTTTCAGGAGACCACGCCCAGGACAAGCATCTTTTTAGAGTCAAATATTTCATCACATGTGTGTGGGAACATGGCCAATTAGTGTCAAAATGAGACATGTAAACCAAAATAGTGAGACAAAAATAGTCAGGGGATGGACCATTAATCTTCATGGGGGGAGGAAGAAAAATCTAAATTATTTCTTCTTGGGCAAAGCTGATATATTACGTCTCATCATTGAATGACTGAAATAATGTTGAAAGTGATGTTAAACCCTAAAAAACTGATATGTCAATGATTTACTTTTTCAATCGGATGTTTGAAATTTACTCACCCTCCACATAATATAAATTTTCCATTCTGAATCACTTAAAATTTTTGGAACAACAAAACGCAAAGAACGTTTTGTGGCAGAGGTAGCATATGACTCGACCTCGCTATGCAGCGTAAGTACATGCAGTGGTTATTTAACCATGTGCATATAACTTCATTACCTAAAATATATTGATATGCTTGCTAATGCCAGTTCAATGAGTCATTATATAGCTATATTGCTGGGTCTGCCATGGTGGTATGGTGATGTGCAATCAAATATTGAAATGAGGGTCACTGTATACCGTCTCACTCTAGAGGCATAACAAGTCATTTATTTCTCTGGAGTAATATGCTAAGTACTATGAGGGTTTCAGACCATCTGCTGTTCATATACCAGCTAATAACATCATGACTCCATCAGAGATCTGGTTGTGAGATGATTAATATCTGTATTGGCACAAGGGTTTACACTATTATAGTCATCGACTGGCACAAGGGTTCACAATATTATGGTCAAAGGGCTGCATATGGGTTGTGATCACGAAAATGTGAATATTTGCTACAATACACAATATAGAAGGACCCAGAAAACAAAACAGGGCAGCCAAAAATTGGTGTCTGATGCAGTGAATATCCCCTTTGGAGTTATATAACATTATATACAAATGTGCACTTTGAAAATCCTATTTTATGACGTGCTATGTCATAAAATACCATGTTTTATGCATTCAAATATAGCAATCCCACATAAAGCATATAACATACCCATGAATTTGACTGTACAATTCTGGTATGTTTCCAGATCACACACAGGAGGATTCCCTACAACAGATATTTAATATATTTCAATATCACATTTAAAGGTTAGATTTTAAAATCAAACAAACGCCATTCTTCCACATAATATAATCCAAGATTTGAAAGCAATTTTTGGTTTAATACTAAAATTCTTATTTAGATATCAGAATATATATATATATATAGATCCTTTTTTATCTTGATATAACCTTTATATAAATACATATTTGAGTACTGTATCTATCTAATTCTATCTGATATCCAGATAAACCTATTTTGGTAACCTATTTTGGTAACCTATTTTGGTAACCTATTTTGGTAACCTATTTTGGTAACCTATTTTGGTAACCTATTTTGGTAACCTATTTTGGTAACCTATTTTGGTAACCTATTTTGGTAACCTATTTTGGTAACCTATTTTGGTAACCTATTTTGGTAACCTATTTTGGTAACCTATTTTGGTAACCTATTTTGCTAACCTATTTTGCTAACCTATTTTGCTAACCTATTTCCTATGTCACGATGTAAGCTATCTACAGATACGAGAGTACTGTTACCATCTGATCCATTCCTCATGTACACATCTCTGCAGCCGCAGTTGTCAAAGATGTATTTCTCCTTGCACTCCACCATACAGGCCGGGATGGAATAGTAGGTATAATATTCCAGGTCCACGCTGTCATTACACCTGCCATGGGGCCAAGGCAGGTTTCGAACCTACAAACAATATTGTTTCTTAATCATTTCACTAATGAAATTTAAATTGCTCGTTGAAACAAAAAAATAAATTCTGATAAACTGGAAACCTGACAGCAGAAAATGTATGATTATGATACAAAAATAATTTTACTCCTGAGAATAAATCATAAAATGTTTATGAAAATAATATTTTTACACACTTAGTATCTCCAAACATGATATGTTATTTGAAAAAATATTTGGATACCTCAACAATCTGGACACCAACATAGGCATGTGTTCCTGGCGGTATTGCATGGCCCAAGTCTCGTACTAACGGTACTTCAGTGTTATCATGAATAAGTACTTTTAGACCAGCCCCAGGGTTGGGACCTATCATATATTCATATTGCTCAATGTTGATGGTCATACGCAACCCTCTATCGGCACCTAAAATATAACAGAAATTTATTTGTTTTTTTTTCATTGAAAAACACTGCAAAGATTTATTTTATTTCAAGGTTCAGATTTATTTCAATTTTAATGTTCAGATTCATTTGATTGTAATGTTCAAAATGGGTAGACGACATCTGGTGGAAGTTGTACCTGTTCTGGAGACATTTCTGAACGTGTTGACGTCATCTTCGTGTTCATTTCTCATGCTGTTGAATGTGAAGCACACTCCATAGTCAGTGAGCTGGTGCTCAAAGTGGGTCAGATTGCATGGCTTCTCATCCCAGGAACAACTAGTTGATAACCATAATAACATAATATGAAATATCTAATGAAATAAAGGGACCTTAACTAATTCAACAGAGCATTTACAAATGTGCTTGAGTGATATAATATGCGAAGAAAAATTAAGAAATTTGTTAATATTTCCATAAAGATGGTTTTTCAAAATGATTTGAAATAAAGTTGACCATAGTGCATGAAGGACTTACAGATGTGTTGATATAAAAAAACAAATCATATTTCGTGTGATACTATTACATAATAAAATATCCTTTTTGATAAGCCTAAAAGCTCAATAGGTCATTTAATTTGAAATCAGATTGCCACACTTCCCAAACTTCAGAACATGACATGTTGAAAATCACATATTTTGCACACAATATTTACATATTGCATACTGATAAAAGCAATATATACCTAATATAATTATAAAAATATAATTATATGCATATATACAATCATATATAAATATATGTATAAAATTGTTGTGGGAACAAATATATTATTTGAATATGTCCAAACTGATTAGTAATTATGCCAAATAAATACAGTCCTATATATATATATATATATATATATATATATATATATATATATATATATATATATATATATATATATATATATATATATATATATATAAAATGATATATAATGTTTTGAGACCTGACTATCATGTCCTCCATCCTGTGAGCGGCAGCATAGTAGAGGTCCTCCAGGGACATGTGAGTCGCGTTATAGTCGGAGAGGTTGACTCCCCCCGTGCCCAGACTCTGGTAGTAGGACTCCACCAGGTGGTACATGCCTTCATCAGCCGCAGCCGTAGTCCTGCCAGCAAAGAACAGATAACATGGATAATAATGGTGATGGTTGATATCAGTAAATCATTCAAAAATCATATTTTCCAAATTATGTAATTGAGCATCATACCACTATCAATATTACCTGTGTGTGTATTTGTCTCTAATTTAGCATCATACTAATATCAATATTACCAATGTGTGTATTATGTCTGTAATTTAGGATCATACTAATACCAGTGTTACCTGAAATCATTCTGGTTACATATAGATACTGCTGGGAAGACCAGGGTATCGTTGTAGTTGATTTTGACATTGACGGTGACTGGGAAGGCCATGTAGAAGAGAATACTGCTGACAAGCTGGTTGACAAACAGAGCAATGCCTAGCATCACAATCAGCGCCCATATTACCCTGGAACAGGAAAATAACATGCACAGAACGTGACACAGGATATTTGAAATCAGACCCCGTCCTATTCTCTAAGATTAAAAGGAAATGTTGTGACTGAGCGATGTCAGATTCTTTTTTATGAGATCGCTGCCCATCGCCTGCTCATGTGTACAATTTGCTGTCACAATATTCATGAGTTGATTAACTAAAAAAACTACTATTGAAACACTATTTCTTTAACCCCCTTCTGGAATTTTGTTTTAACAAGATATTTGAAAAACGTTATTAGTAAATATATCGGTAGACTCCAGCTGAATCTCCTGATACGTTTAAGTGCTTTTAGATAGGCAAAGGTATACTGATGTTCTTGAATGTCCTTATAAACTGTTCTGCTAGTGTCTTAGTGTTACACAAGACAAATAACAATAGTGTTACAAAATATCAGTTTATGACAAGTACAAGTAGGTGGTTATAATATACATCTGGTACAAGTTGACCTCACGGCAAAATCGGGTGGGCCGAAGGAGCTATCCCACCGAAGCTTAATGTTTGAAGGCGATATGGTACCATACATGTATAAAGCAATGAACAATGTATTAAGAGCATCACAGACTCTATTTGTGGTAGAGTCTAATCTACAATGCATAAGATCTTTTAAATCATCTCATTCAAAACACAAAATGAAAAAAATACATATAGAAAAAATTACATTTCTTTAACATCTGGAAGGATGGAATGAAAATCACGTGTGGATCACAAACTACAATATCTTGACCCTTATCTGGGTTGAAAATCAAACTTAAAGGTGCAACGTTGAACTATGGCGTACGAATCAGTCACTGATGTCCCAGCATATATAAGTGACTCATTATGTATTTTGTGCTGCTTCTATAACATATATTTGTAAACCTCAATGACATGTTTTTTTCAGAGTGTGATATTACCTATTGTAAACAGTATTTCAAATATTTCAGTCATACTGATCTCTGTATTTAACCAGGCCAACACATTGGTAGATGTATTTCTGTTTGTTATGATGAAACATGATGTGAACACTCCCTGACGTCCACTGGCGATTCTAATTTTAATGCAATTACTTCATACCCCAAACGTCAAGGGGCACAATATACACTTACCCTCCACCATCAGAAAATATAGTTTTTGACTCAACGTCAGCTTTGCCCAACAATGGACCAATTTGATTATCTCATCCCTTGCAAACAGAGACAAATTAGCTGCACCCGAGAGCACACACTTCTGGCATGCGCCTGCATTGCGACACAAGGGTAGCTTTATTATTATAAATGTGTCCATTAATACTCTCAGACTCACTCCACCATCTGGCATCAACACTATATAAAAGGATTTCATAAGTGAAGTGGGGATTACGGGATTTCTTTTAGGATGCCAATGTATTGCACATTAACATTGAAGGTTGTTTTTTTGTGTGTATGTTCTGTAGCATAGTTAAACACTATCATGCAGTGCTTGGAACGCAATCGGGAGTTGATGCATGGCTTTCATAAAATGTAAGTGTCGGTGAAAAAAAGTGAATGAAAAAAACGTCATGTAGATTAACACTTATTTATATCTACGAAGAAAAAGCTTGATAAAAAATCTTGTCATACAGTATTGTGATAGCAGTGTACTTATTGTGATAGTTCAATGTCAGACTTTGACACATCATCACATTTTGAATGTTAGCTCAGAGTCTGTGCGGTGTTTGACATCCATTAAGGCACAATGTAACTTGAGGTTAAATATGCTTTGTAGATGTTTATGTAAATGACCATTGTAATGCCACCATAGGCGTGACACAAACAGAACATTAACCCTGTGCTGGTCATTTAGAATGCTTATCTGGACATAATAAGACCAATCTTTTAACATTATACCGTGAAAAGAATTTCACATTATCCTTTTCATATCTTGGTGACTGCATTTGCACATCTGAGCTGTTATATAAATGCTTTGAGATCAGATGTGGTTACTGCGTTTTAGTCCCTTTCCCTCTGATAAGTGTCTCAAATAATAATTTTATGGGATTATCGTACACTGTGAATTAGGATGGATTCAGCATCCTTTGTTAAACTTGATAAGCCATGTCCATATCTTTAGAGTACATTTATCTTTAGAAAGCCTTTCCATAATGTTCTAAAGTTGTGCCTTGTCCAGAGTCTTCCCACTTATCTATTGGAAATATTTCATATATTTTAATTTGTCATAAGTTTAACACTGGTTAAATGGTTCGGAGGTCGATCGGATATGCCCAGTGTTGCCGTTTCACTTTTTTGTATTGAAAGAAAACAATATAATTACTTCTAACAAAATATCGGCGCAGAACGATGCTTTGAATAACTTTTTTTTCAAATAACCCTTTTTGAGGAAATGTGCAGCAGGTGATACAAGTTCTGATACAAGTTTCTAGGGCGATACCTAATCTTGAGGGTTTTACACCACTGAGTCATAGACTTCTGCTCATTTTGAAAAATAAATTTCAACTTCATGGAAAAAAAAATATTTCAAGACAACAGATGGCGAGGGACTACGTCAAGTTGAAAATTCATCTAGTCATATATTTACAAAGACAATGGGTTAAAACTTCAGGCATAAACTTCAGTTCATATGAAAAACTGTATCGAAAATGTAATGAAAACTCTTGAACCACATTTTGTCAATGTAATATTTTCAAAATAAATTTACAATAGTTAGGTATATCCCAGATTTAGAGGATATAATCCACACAATGCTAAGATTGAAAATCATATTTGGAAACTGAAAACCTATCCTTTTGCTTTCTTATAATATATCTTTGGTGAAGTTGAAATTTGTGTTTCAAGAGAAATGATAAAAACTCAGTCCATAATTAAGATTACTGCCTAGAAAAGTTACACGTTTTGTGTCCCCTGTTGCTCAATTGTTCCTACTATTTGTAAAGTACTACAAGACATATTCACACCCAGCTCAGCACGGGACCAAAATAGTATTCTGTAGGAGACTATTCATTTCCACAATCCCTCCACAGGATCACAAACTTTCCAAGTGCTTCAAGATTCGGGCAAAATATTAATCGATATAAGGCTATGACGGTAGGTTTTGAACCAGGTTTTGATGCTACAGAACAGAAATATTCATACGTTAAGGTCATAAAAGTAAAATTCACGTTAAAACAAGTTTGACACATGGACTAGAATCCTTTCAGCCAAGGTTGCGATTTCAGCTTTCATCCATTTAGTTGTATATGACAGATGGAAGAATTAGCATTGCACTGATCAAACCATTTCAGCACTTTCTTAGCTTTTCAGATTCCCTATGCGAACATGTTTTCATCGCCCATTTATCTTATATCATCTTGTATCTTATATTATAATGTATCACCCATTTATCTTATATTATAATGTATCACTTATCTGTAACTCATAGTGGCAATGTCTACAAATGTGCACAAATAGAGAAATAGATTGTTTTATCTGTATTTGTGTGGAAGCATCTTATTGAACTGAGCAGGAATTATTTGGTACCATTTGACTTATCACATAGAGACGGTGGATAATCCTTCAAACATTGGAATATGTCAGTTGGGCACTAATTAAAACTGCCAAATCCCCCCATGTGAACTAAGAATGATGATCTCTGTCAACACACACAACTGTCAGAAACATGATTAAAGCCTGAATATTTCAATTCTGGACTAAAACAGCTCATTTCCTTCTGATATTTGTTCGCTTAAATGTGTCTCCCCAACTCTGAAATGACAGCAGTTTATATAAACTGAAAAAAGCTGTACTATAAGTTCCATTTTATCAAAAAGTTTAGTTTTAAAAAGCTTCTCGTTTGCATATGTATATTTGCTATCTCTTTTAAAAATCCTTCCAAAGAGGGAAAACGCCTACATATACACCGGTATACCAAATTAATTGGCGTTTGAATCCATAATTTGGATATCAAAAGCCCCTTCTGACTTGAACAAAAAGGCTCTGACATTGCAAAATTCATTGAAAAAGAACTTTTTAGTATACAGCTCTTAAAGCAGTAATAAATATATGTGATAGTAAAAACTATATTAGGACATACTGTATACTATTTGATCAGAGACGACGAGGGCTGATGTGTAAACATCACGCTTTCTGTGTAAGACTTTCACGTTATTTTTTATGCAAACTTCAAGATATCAAAGATGAATCAGTGGGTAAAAAAACAATCCGGGGCAATATGCAATGGGTTTTGATAAATTCAGAGAAAACATAAGAAAATGTGCAAAAAAGGCATTGAATTGTTATCAACTAATGCTTACTAATCTTATGCATTTATACATGTCATAAGATACATTGCACCTCCACCTCAGAAATCTCTGTATATACGAAGACTGAGATGGGAATATTTGATAATGAAGGTTAAAACGTGTTTGTCTTTAAATATTTAGATTTCCAACTTACTTATTAATGTGGAATATATTAATGCAGGTATAAAACTTATATTTCATTTATGTGAAACTTAAAAGCATTAATTCCCATTAAATAAAACTAGCAATGATTTCTATACAGACTACTTGCTAATGCATCAATTAAATCTGGAATGAGACCAATATTCCATGTTAAAAATGGGTATAATCCCACACATCCATTGCTAATGTCAGCCCATTGAAAATAACCAGTTTTTTTCGTGCCCTGGCACTCTTGTGAAAACATAGAGTTGTTCTGATATAGAGAATCGCACTCTTTTATAGAGGATTAGAACTGAGAGGTATGTGACCAACTACTTCTCTGTGTCATCAGTATGGAGTGAGGCTGACAAGGGTGAGAATCTTATATTATTTCCCCGTCTCTTCTGATATATCGACCCATCAAATTAGTCTGACTTCCGATCATCATAACTGTGCATAAGTTTGGAATGAGTCATCAATTCCATGTCCATCCGAGTCATATTATTTTGTTTTGACAAAAGCATGTGTATTGGATGTTGGATAGAGGATCTATTTCACCTTCCTTGCCTAATTCTTGCTTGTGTAAGTCAATATTAATAATCAAATAATGATAAAATAGCTTTGTTAAATGTGTTTCTTTGCTTCATGTAATACGCAAAAGGGTGTTCATCATTAAGCTTGATGTATATATCACTTGTGTTTAATTTAGACTAGTTCCATATGCTGCACCGTCTATATCTTTGATAACATAGTTATTATGTTGAGATCGAGATGGCACAGAATCAACGATTTAAGTACAATAAAAACAATAAAAACAGCGTGTGGTGAGAGTGAAATATGTCAGATGAACACCGAGTTTGTTATCACGGTTATAATCATATTTATCAAATCTGTTTTGTACTTTGGGTAAATAATGAAAATATATGAAATGTAGAATTATAAAGGATATACTTTGAATATATTTCCTCTTAATAAAGAACGCTTTGAAAAGTTTAGATCTGTTTTATTCCTTTGAGGTATGTGACAGTTATGGATGAAATTTATACAACTGATTTAAGATACCAAGTTATTAATGCTTTCCACAGTTCTTATCACTTAAGGCTTTATTCAGGCTTTGCGGCTCCTCCAGGAATTTGATCAGAATCGAAATGCAAACAGAAAATAAGATATTTATGATGTTCGATGCGAAAAGAGAAAATTTGAATGACAGCTCAGGGAATTAACAAATCCATTTCTGAAACCCTGTTTATATATAAAGAGAAATCAAATATGTATGAGAAGACAAATACTAGCATCAGTTATGAATAATGGATGGTATGATAGTCTGCTCATTGTGAGTATAATGTGGATGGTATTGAATGAACCATAATGCAGTGCACGACGTGGGCATTCTAGATACATGAGCGTTATCGTGATCCAGTATACCATAGTGTGAACTAGTATACCACAGTGTGAACTAGTATACCATAGTGTGAACCAGTATACCATAGTGTGAACCAGTATACCATAGTGTGAACCAGTATACCATAGTGTGAACTAGTATACCATAGTGTGAACCAGTATACCATAGTGTGAACTAGTATACCAAAGTGTGAACTAGTATACCATAGTGTGAATTAGTCTACCATAGTGTGAACTAGTATACCATAGTGTGAACTAGTATACCATAGTGTGAATTAGTCTACCATAGTGTGAACTTGTCTACCATAGTGTGAACTAGTCTACCATAGTGTGAACCAGTATACCATAGTGTGAACTAGTCTACCATAGTGTGAACTAGTATACCATAGTGTGAACTAGTATACCATAGTGTGAACTAGTATACCATAGTGTGAACTAGTATACCATAGTGTGAACTAGTATACCACAGTGTGAACTAGTCTACCATAGTGTGAGCCAGTATACCATAGTGTGAACCAGTATACCATAGTGTGAACCAGTATACCATAGTGTGAACCAGTATACCATAGTGTGAACTAGTATACCATAGTATGAACCAGTATACCATAGTGTGAACTAGTATACCAAAGTGTGAACTAGTATACCATAGTGTGAATTAGTCTACCATAGTGTGAACTAGTCTACCATAGTGTGAACTAGTATACCATAGTGTGAACTAGTATACAATAGTGTGAACTAGTATACCACAGTGTGAACTAGTCTACCATAGTGTGAATTAGTATACCATAGTGTGAACTAGTATACCATAGTGTGAACTAGTATACCATAGTGTGAACTAGTCTACCATAGTGTGAATTAGTATACCATAGTGTGAACCAGTATACCACAGTGTGAACTAGTCTACCATAGTGTGAATTAGTATACCATAGTGTGAACCAGTCTACCATAGTGTGAACTAGTATACCATAGTGTGAACTAGTATACCATAGTGTGAATTAGTCTACCATAGTGTGAACTAGTATACCATAGTGTGAACTAGTCTACCATAGTGTGAACTAGTATACCATAGTGTGAATTAGTCTAACATAGTGTGAACTAGTATACCACAGCGGAACCAGTCTACCATAGTGTGAACTAGTATACCATAGTGTGAACTAGTATACCATAGTGTGAACCAGTCTACCATAGTGTGAATTAGTCTACCATAGTGTGAACCAGTCTACCATAGTGTGAACTAGTATACCATAGTGTGAACCAGTCTACCATAGTGTGAACTAGTATACCATAGTGTGAACCAGTCTACCATAGTGTGAACTAGTATACCATAGTGTGAACTAGTATACCATAGTGTGAACTAGTCTACCATAGTGTGAACCAGTATACCATAGTGTGAACCAGTATACCATAGTGTGAACTAGTATACCATAGTGTGAATTAGTCTACCATAGTGTGAATTAGTCTACCATAGTGTGAACCAGTCTACCATAGTGTGAATTAGTCTACCATAGTGTGAACCAGTATACCATAGTGTGAACTAGTCTACCATAGTGTGAACTAGTATACCATAGTGTGAACTAGTATACCATAGTGGGAACCAGTCTACCATAGTGTGAACTAGTATACCACAGTGTGAACTAGTCTACCATAGTGTGAACTAGTATACCATAGTGTGAACTAGTATACCATAGTGTGAACTAGTATACCATAGTGTGAACTAGTATACCATAGTGTGAATTAGTCTACCATAGTGTGAATTAGTCTACAATAGTGTGAACCAGTCTACCATAGTGTGAATTAGTCTACCATAGTGTGAACTAGTCTACCATAGTGTGAACCAGTCTACCATAGTGTGAACTAGTATACCATAGTGTGAACTAGTATACCATAGTGTGAACTAGTATACCATAGTGTGAACTAGTATACCATAGTGTGAATTAGTCTACCATAGTGTGAACCAGTCTACCATAGTGTGAACTAGTATACCATAGTGTGAACTAGTATACCATAGTGTGAACTAGTATACCATAGTGTGAACTAGTCTGCCACAGTGTGAATTAGTCTACCACAGTGTGAATTAGTCTACCATAGTGTGAACTAGTATACCATAGTGTGAACCAGTCTACCATAGTGTGAACTAGTATACCATAGTGTGAACTAGTCTACCATAGTGTGAACCAGTATACCATAGTGTGAACCAGTATACCATAGTGTGAACTAGTATACCATAGTGTGAATTAGTCTACCATAGTGTGAATTAGTCTACCATAGTGTGAACCAGTCTACCATAGTGTGAATTAGTCTACCATAGTGTGAACTAGTCTACCATAGTGTGAACCAGTCTACCATAGTGTGAACTAGTATACCATAGTGTGAACTAGTATACCATAGTGTGAACTAGTATACCATAGTGTGAACTAGTATACCATAGTGTGAATTAGTCTACCATAGTGTGAACCAGTCTACCATAGTGTGAACTAGTATACCATAGTGTGAACTAGTATACCATAGTGTGAACTAGTATACCATAGTGTGAACTAGTCTGCCACAGTGTGAATTAGTCTACCACAGTGTGAACCAGTCTACCATAGTGTGAATTAGTCTACCATAGTGTGAACCAGTCTACCATAGTGTGAACTAGTCTACCATAGTGTGAACTAGTATACCACAGTGTGAACCAGTCAACCATAGTGTGAACTAGTATACCATAGTGTGAACTAGTATACCATAGTGTGAACCAGTATACCATAGTGTGAATTAGTCTACCATAGTGTGAACCAGTCTACCATAGTGTGAACTAGTATACCATAGTGTGAACCAGTCTACCATAGTGTGAACTAGTATACCATAGTGTGGACTAGTCTACCATAGTGTGAACCAGTATACCATAGTGTGAACCAGTATACCATAGTGTGAACTAGTATACCATAGTGTGAATTAGTCTACCATAGTGTGAATTAGTCTACCATAGTGTGAACCAGTCTACCATAGTGTGAACTAGTATACCATAGTGTGAATTAGTCTACCATAGTGTGAACCAGTCTACCATAGTGTGAACTAGTATACCATAGTGTGAACTAGTATACCATAGTGTGAACTAGTATACCATAGTGTGAACTAGTATACCATAGTGTGAATTAGTCTACCATAGTGTGAACCAGTCTACCATAGTGTGAACTAGTATACCATAGTGTGAACTAGTATACCATAGTGTGAACTAGTATACCATAGTGTGAACTAGTCTGCCACAGTGTGAATTAGTCTACCACAGTGTGAATTAGTCTACCATAGTGTGAACTAGTATACCATAGTGTGAACCAGTCTACCATAGTGTGAACTAGTATACCATAGTGTGAACTAGTCTGCCACAGTGTGAACTAGTATACCATAGTGTGAACTAGTATACCATAGTGTGAACTAGTATACCATAGTGTGAATTAGTCTACCATAGTGTGAACTAGTCTACCATAGTGTGAACTAGTCTACCATAGTGTGAGCCAGTATACCATAGTGTGAACTAGTATACCATAGTGTGAACCAGTCTACCATAGTGTGAACTAGTATACCATAGTGTGAACCAGTCTATCAGAGTGTCAACCAGTCTACCATGGCGACTGACTATGTCAGCACAATTTTTCCAGTGATAGAAGGGAAATTTCTCATTCTGTCCGTCAACTTTGATCTTCTCTGAAACTACTGGTAGAAGTTCTTAGCTATGAGTAGAAAAGATGCTGTATATATGTCCAGGGTACCAATTCTATCAATTTTCCTTTTTCAAATGTTCCATGTAACATGCATCTTTATTGGTCAAAACTATCATCTGCTGAAATCTGCTCTTGAAAAGGGTTTAAATTATCACATATGAAGAAATTTCGAGAAAATGTTCACAAACATACCAAAAAGCAGCATAGCTCTATGGCCATTGGCCTATGTTTTTTTTAATACAGATACACTTCCAACTTTTTAACGATTTCACAACATCTGCATAGCGCACAAGGTCAACGTCCCATAATTTATGCAAACTAGACCATAATTATACTTTAAAAGCGTAAAAGTACTTGTAATCCGATGAGCGTCATTACAGGTATATTAACTTTTTAGAATGCAGCATTCTCGGACGGCATACGATGAGTGATATTACAACCAACTATAACAACTCTCTTATTCTATTCCTGAATATTTGCTTTTCTGCAGTGAACGATTCGGTACATTGTATATATTTGGCATAGTTAGAAAGCCAGTTAGGGTTTTGTTATAAATTGATAATCAATGAAACCAAAAGAATCTACAATCATGTATTCAATGAAGAAATCAAACATACAATAATTATATATAATTATATTTAATGAAGAATTAAATATAAATATATTCAATGAGGAATTGTATATAATTATATCTTATGAAGAATCTCGAAATTTAATGAAGAAACCAAATATTTAATGGAGAAAGCACGTGTATATTACATAAAAACAACGCAATATAAAATCACACAACAGCCTTTAGGAACATTGGTTTCCATTTTTTTGTTCATTTGTGTTAATGTTAATTAACTCTTATGGTTTGAAGTAATATAAGTCACAGTTGATATAATGTACGTAATGTAGGACTTCAAATCCTATTTAAGCCATCAGTGCCGATGTGTTCTTCTATCCTGTCGTGCATGTTATTTGTATGTGCATGTTATTTCCCTAATGGCCATGGTTGCAAAACTGTTTAATTATACTATCTGCTTATATGAACTGGGGTCAACATAAACAAATAGTGTAATAATATATTATGAATTCAAAGATATGAATAGAAAATTAAAATAGTATCAGCACACATTGTAATGATATAGATCATATCGATATTAAACAAAAAACCGTCTTATCTTTTGCAAGATTGCTTTTATTGCAGTGTATCAAGATAGTCATAATGACGACAGCTTTGCCATAAACACACAATCATTTCTGAACACATTTTCGCTATCTCTAAACTTACCTTGACGGTTTAGGTTGGAACAAGGCCTGATACCTTCAATGATAATTATATAATTACTCAACGTGCTAAACGTGTGTGGATTATTCCTGGTAACCTTAAATTGAACAAGACCAAATTCTATTCGATTAGGTAAACGGGAAAATACCAAAAATATTCTCATTCATACATTTTGATTCAAATCTATCATCTAAAATGAAAAAAATGTTTATGATTCCTGTAAATGACCCCCGAGTCAATACAGAAATCACATGCAGGTTTCTGCCTGTATATATCATCACGGCCGGTCTATGATATTGCATGATGACATTAATATCACTTCCCATATCTGCCTGATCTCTCATTCTCTTTATGCAGCAAACATTCATTTTACACAATGAGAAAAAAATGATGCTGAAGATACTCTTTTTTCCCCTCATAACTTAATCATCATCCTATTGTTTTGCTATTATCATTATAGATAGTAAATCACTTAATTAATCATTTTCTGTTTTCAGTTTTTTTTGTTTTTGTTTTTTGTTTTTGGTGGGGGGGACAGTTGACACAACTCAGGATGAATATTTAGACATGTGCTTGATCATCGCCGAACGGTCATGAAGTGATATTTATTTAGTACAGGGTTACTATTTGGTAGTTTTCCTATGTCCTGTTATAGGACATAGGAAGCATTAGATTATTACAAGACAAATGTCCATTGTGTGGCAACTAATTCAACTCACTCCAGCTCACCATTGTCCGTGATAGGTCTGATCTGCTGAGTGAACACATTAAATCTTTATTAGATCTAGATACACAAAATAACGAGATAGACTGTAATGTCCAGTATACCTGACAGAATTAGTACTTTTGAGGGAATCGTGCCATATTGCACGATTTTGGCGCCAGCCTTAATGGTATCTATCCACAGCCGAAATGCATATTAGGACCGATTTTGTGTAAATGATAAAATATTTGTAGCAGTTTTAAACAAAGGGTTTTAAATGTTTGAATATAATTTCTCTAGATTAACGCATAAACATTTAATCTGGATGACTTGATATTTCCTTAGGAGAAATGGGCCACAT
Source organism: Amphiduros pacificus (assembly GCA_949316495.1). Taxonomy (NCBI): domain Eukaryota; kingdom Metazoa; phylum Annelida; class Polychaeta; order Phyllodocida; family Hesionidae; genus Amphiduros; species Amphiduros pacificus. The sequence continues at coordinate 39,220,873 of OX439001.1, read as the reverse complement.
TTTCAACTTGTTCCAAAGCTCATACGTCTAACCCCATGCAAGACCGGATGGCGGCCTGAGTTTGACTTCTCCTGGTCGGGTGGAGAAATGGGTGGAGAAATGGGCCACAATTTCAACTTGTTCCAAAGCTCATATGTCTAACCCCATGCAAGACCGGATGGCGGCCTGAGTTTGACTTCTCCTGGTCGGGTGGAGAAATGGGTGGAGAAATGGGCCACAATTTCAACTTGTTCCAAAGCTCATATGTCTAACCCCATGCAAGACCGGATGGCGGCCTGAGTTTGACTTTCCTGGTCGGGTGGTCATGACAGGAACCAAATCAACGAAATAAATATTTAAAAAATTGGATTCAATAATAATAATCGTACGGGAATTAGATTCATGGACACAAAAAAAAACACATTTTAGTTTGAGACTCTCAGATTCAAAGGAAAAAATAGATCATTCATTGTACACAATTCTTAAAAAAAGAAATAAAGTCAATTTACACATAAATGATTATTTAAAGAGATGGAACGTCAATTCACACTTAGAGGATTCGTTAAAAAGAAGTAAAGTCAATTTACGCATAGATGATTCGTAAAAAAAGTAAAGTCAATTTACATTTAGAAGTTTTTAATGTTTCCATACAGATGAGTTATATTTGACGATAAGCTGTTGTTTCCTTACCTACAAGAGGATAAGGGCTATTCTGCTCATTAACAGAAAGGTACACAATATCTGTTTAACACCGAATAATACACATATATCCAACAATCGACATTTTCTGACCTTTTCTTATTCCAAATTCACGTTTTAGTCCAATAAAGGTACGATAATCTCATCTGCTCTGGTGTTTGACGTGTTAGTCTCTTAACAGAAAGTAACAAAATTTGAGAAAAACGTCTTTTTCACGGAGCGTGAGAGATTAAAAAGTTACACACACATATATGAGTTTTCTCTTTTGGAATGCTTATTGCCAGATTAATTGGTAGAAAAGCAAAAAAAGAGATGTGGTGTTAAGTTTCAATGTTGGTTTGATTCTAATTTTCAGGGTACCTTCTTGTGCCGGAGTATCATAATTGATGGGTGCATTAACGATCTATGCATCGAGCTTTGACAATTAGCATTGTTGTTTGTAATTTACCACATAATATATTATTTACCTGCACAAACGAAGGAAACCCATTAGATTCTACCTCTACACAATACTTAACGGCAACCCTTATTTTACGTTATGTCCATATTTCATGTCCGTGATATATTAGGGCGATTATGATGGACCATTGACATATCTGCGGTTTTGGTCAATATAACTTCATCTTATGGACCTATTAACGCTCCCCAAAATGATGGACAACACGACAATCTGCTGCAGTTATTATCCCTTTTAAATATATAGACCTAATTTGTTTTAAAGTGTTTGATATTCCCTTTTCCATAAACAGTCTGCTCTCCGCCATAGTTCTTTAACTACATCAATCTTTATTTATCAATAAAGGATTAAGAGGTTCTTAACACTAATGCTAAGTACTCTGTTTAAAAGCGGTGTGAACGTGGGTAAAACTTCGCGTGGTTTTTAACTCACAAAGTCAACGCTTTTATATTATGTATGATGTTTGCAAACCCAATTGAGTCACATGATTGTCCTTCCTGCATGATATATTCAGTAGATCAGGAATAAAGAGAGTCTCGTAATTGAAAACTGATCCTTACATTTGTCTTGCGACAAAGGTCTTTACTTGCGTCTTTATACAGCTTTGTATTGTCGCTTTCTAAAGCGCTTGCATTTTCATCCAAGAACACAGATAAACCGGCTAGTGTAATGCTAAAATAATTTACAGAACATTCATTTCTATTAAAATTCATAGAAACACTACACTTTAAATAATGTACTCTACTTTAAATTAGATAATTAGAATATATGGCGCCCCACTGATCATGTAACTGAGATTATTGGGCATTTTGGCCACATACATAATCTCTTTTCTGGTATAGATCAAAATGACACAATGATATTTGGTAAAGCAAATGTGCAATGCTATAATATATAAAATGTGCATGACATGGTTGATGTGCAATTGGGTTTGTGCCTTAACAAGCATTGATTTATCAAAGCGCCTTCAAATGTAACAATTCCCGTGGGGGCAATTGGAATTTATACATGCACAATTTGTAGATACAATATTTCAAGGACCGCTGAACAATTGTGGTAAATGTGAGAATTATTTCCATGTATTTAGCACCTACTACAAAGTGGCGTTTGACCATAATTTATAATTTTTAATTTCAAATCAGATTCATGATTTGTTCATCTTATGATAAGGATAAAATATCATGTTTACCTCCAACACATCACTAATTGTAACAGACAATTTACTGTGAGAAAATAACATGTTTGTTTTTTTCTTTTGTACAGGATACAGTAAAGAATAAAATAAATTTAAAACATTTAGACTTGGATGATATTTAAACATTTTTTAACTTCACAGTGATTGATCGTATATTCATATTATGGTGAGATGATTTCATTCAAAAAATGTAAAATGTGATAAAATATTAATATTGAAAGAGAGCGATTTGTTTAGAAAATAATACGATTGATAATGCCTAGCTTCCTCACCTTCTGACACTGAAAGGCGTTTCTTCAGTGACTTTATTGACTCCATGAAGAGTTGTGTTCTGACTGAAGTTATACCAAACCGTCCGCCAGGCGGCTGCGTGATTCCTCTTAGGTCTTGCTGTTTTCTGGGTTCCATTAGCCCTCAATGACTTCCCGTGCTCTGAATTGACACAATCGTCCGCTTTATCTCCTGGGTCCTTTATGGGACAAAGCTCATAAGGACTTTCTGCATCTTCACTTTGAATGTTTTCCATTTTTTCTCCTCTTAAATATTGGTATGACCAGAGATGGAAAGCACATTCGCTGCTGCTGTTTATGGCGGACCGGCCATTAAGGTCATGTGCCCGCGTGCTGTGTGCGAAGCTAGATATGTACACTCTGAGACGCACATTGGGCAGACGATCGAGATGGAGAAGTTGCAGCGTTCTGTGTCAGCCACTCACAATGCTACTTTATGATGAATGCCAACATATTCTCCATGCATACGTCCTATAGTGACGAGGCACTAAAGTGACGAGGGTCAAATGGGCAGGCACGTCCATATGAGACGTGCTGACGTAGGCCCCCATCGTAGTAGGCTACGATGTAGTAGTAACTGAGGTGTCATAGAGAGGTGTGAAATACCATGAATATTAAGCTGTTAGCAATATCTCAGTAGGCTCTGTCTACATGTATAGATGTATAGTAGTGTACAGATGTATTGTAGTGTACAACAGTTCTGAACTCCCTGATATAGGCTAATTGATGACGGTTTAATTTGTTCTGGTGTACTCGTCCACATGCGACGAATGTTGCCTCGTACGTCAATTATTGACGTGATTAGGCAGTACATGCTCGTCACACTGTTGACGAATTGATGGAAGAATGCACTCTGAATGCATATGCTATACGAGGTTCATGTACCATCAGGGGACAGCGGATCATAACTGAACCATTGTGTTACCTCACACACATGCCAACAGTGCAGCCAATGAATTATAAATATTTATACAATCATATCAGATATATATTTTGATGATATCTTTTTTAAAAATATATGTTTTGATTTTTATCAAATCTTTGATCCAAACGCCAAAACCCAAAAGACATAATAATCATATTCAAACGAAGATTTTCCATATGCTACAGTCAGTGTACTGCAAATGAGCTGGCAGACATTCTGAAAAAGAACTTAAAACCTCTTTGCATGTCAAACTCATAACTTATGTCGATTTACACGCAGTTACGTCTAGAAATAGGTGGGTGTTGCAACCTTACACATGTTACTCTTCTGATTACACAAGGGGGACAAATGATCAGCTGCAGTATCCATTATCTACGAGACAAGTTAATCATGAAATAATTAGAATAGTCATTTATAAAATGAAATTTTCAAGCACTTTTTTCTTGTATAATATAAATGTTTATACCTTAAAATTATCCATTATACTTACCATACATAATTTTTGTTACCATTTGAAAGTAGATGAGTCTTCTACTAATATCCAAATCATCCAATGGACACTTGGGCAACAAACTTTGTTTAGCTGACCAGTGATCTAGTGCAAACACCTGCATAGTAAAGTTTTGCTAACAATGGGGCACCTTCAGATTGGGATATTGGATTGATTTGGCTTACAAGCCTGTTTGCCCATCAATGTTTGTTTATCGGTAGGGGCCTAACACCCTTACAGACCACAAAAGAGGTCACATTCTTGAACACATGTGAACACACAGTGGTCACAACAGTTTCACTTTCAGCAAAAATACAATTACCATGGCAAGTGTATTTTGGTTTGATTCCAGTGAGACAGTTCTTTGTATCATAAATTCGTGGCCATATATAATTTATAAACACCTCGAATCTCTGTAAATTTGCCTCTGTGATTTCATGAAAGCTTTAAGGAAATTCCTAAGGTGAAAGTAGTTATTGATGTGACCTGTAAAAAGGTTAAGGAATATGACCTGTAAAATAATGGAAAGAAAAGTAAAGGCCATTTAGCGTGCGTCAGAACAAAGACTGGAGTAGATTTGTTTAGAAACAGTGAATAATAAAGATTACTTATAAATGAGCAAAGTTAAGTACATGAATGTAAAACTGTGTCATGTTGGGCAAGATGGAATGCGTGGTATTAATTTAAGATATATCGCCGGAAATTTAAGACTTCCAACAAAGGAAGTAATTGAAAATGTGGGCATTTTTAAACTGGAAAACTGAAATAATTGAAGCACTAAGCCGAGCCTGGGTTATGCTAGATCCACTATTTGAATAACTTTCAGGGCGAGGAGAAGCAAGTTGTAAATACCTAATTGGTGTGGTAACTTAAATGTGAGATAATAATTCATTGTGTTAATCAACTTGTGTAAATTTGATAGAAAAATGGGATCTTCCAATCTTTGCAAAAGTGTGACAATTGTTAAAATGCAAATAACTATTAAGCTGATTGGAAAACTTGTGATTTTGTTGGCCTGTTCACATGCTGATTGGACAACTATTTCAAGCAAAAGAGCTATAGACACGCTGACCAGAAACAATGGTGACATGACTTGGGATCAATATAAATATGAGTTCTAATGCAGATGCTGCTGAATTATTAAACAATTTTTCCTGAGATAATTGTAGTAATATACATTTACGGTGGCATTCCCTATGTTAACACTTCATGTAACATTCCACTATAAGCAATCAGTATTCCTTTGTACCCACATTTGGTTTATAGTAGGACAAAATGTATGTTAACAGGATATCAAATATTAAAATAAATGAAAATGAGGAGAAACGAAAAAAAGCCCTTTTAATCAAAGACAAACTCTTCTTTCATGTTAAAACAAACAGCTCTCCTTGATTTGGAACTTAGTTTCATTGCTCCATACGCTGTTAAATCACGACTTTGTCACATATTCATGAACTGCATAAGGTTAATAACCTAAAAAGTGTCTGTAAAAGAGATAATCATATATTGACTGGGATGTAATAGCATGTCTGTCTACTAATGCACATGCCATATATTATAGTTTGGCGTCACATGTCACCAACAGTATTATCTGGAAATAATATTTGGTGTCAGATAGCACCAAGGCTCTAACCCCAGAGAATACTATCTGGTGTCATGTAGCAATACATCTCTACCCCCAGAGAATACTATCTGGTGTCATGTAGCAATACAGCTCTACCCCCAGAGAATACTATCTGGTGTCATGTAGCAATACATTTCTACCCCCAGGGAATACTATCTGGTGTCATGTAGCAATACAGCTCTACCCCCAGAGAATACTATCTGGTGTCATGTAGCAATACATTTCTACCCCCAGAGAATACTATCTGGTGTCATGTAGCAATACAGCTCTACCTCAAGGGAATACTATCTGGTGTCATGTAGCAATACAGCTATACCCCCAGAGAATACTATCTGGTGTCATGTAGCAATACAGCTATACTGTCACGGGATAAACTTCACACTACACGGTGCCGCTTGAGTTGAACGTTTATTTTCACATCATACAAAGCTGTTCCAGGCTGGCCTGCCGGTCAACCAGGGAGGACCTCTTATATACCTCAGGCCCTAGATGGTTGGCCGACAGACTTACACAAAAAGTACTCACAGACATGATAAAATTGTAGAAAAACATAACCAAATATGCCCTGGAGAACTGGTTGAACTTCTTTGTTTTAAGTGTTTTCCTAAAATGTCCTTTTGTGATTGGTGGAGAAAGGGGTTGTGCCTGGTGATCACATTTTATCATGGGCGTCTAAATCTTGGAATGATGTTAATCACCAGGGCCTACGTGTGCACTAAGTTCAACCATTCTCCGGGGATCAAGCTTAGTTAATATATTTTATTTATGATTGATTTAACTTTGATTTTATTTATAATTATTTTAACTTGGAATTTATTTATATTTGTTGGGTTACAATATCACCCTTCCCACAAATGAAAGTCCCCTTTCATACCCTCAGAGTATTATAATATACACAGGGTAAGAACTTGCTAAATAGCAACAACATGTGTTGTCAATCATTGTCACACTGTAAATCCAGCATGGGGTGTCCTCACGACCTAGATTAAGTTGGGTGTGCCGCACACTGGCACCACTCAAGATAAACTAGTCTCACATTACAGGTTGAGAAATACAGGACACCCCACTCACTGAAAAACCTTGGATTATTACAGATGGATACATAGTGTGGGAACTAAATGTAACATGTAAATGTTAAATCAAAAGGATTAAACTATAGGATGTCTATAAACTGGAGATTGACAGATGCCCATGACTGCAGACTGATACTGCACACACAAGACGCTAGTGGATTACACACAAAAATGTCTGTGGCTTCTTGACCCAGTAATGCGCTCTAATATGTCGACATAGATGGCCTGGTTTTACCTCATATATTAATATTATGCAGTAATTACCGAAATGTCAAGTGTCCATCACAACTGTTTAACCAGATCATATGCCGCATATGCACATACTGTACTGGGTTAGTGTCCATAATAATCCACTGGTTCAGGTTCAAAGATCAGTAATGTGCAAATATAAACAATGCACTCGGGTCATCACAGTTCACAGGAACATGATATTGATGTCAATCCAAGAAATATAACGAAGAAGTGAGTATATATGAACAATATACTCAGGTCATCTCAGTTCACAGGAGCATGATATTGAAGTCAATCCAGGAAATATAATGTAGTAATGAGTAAATATGAACAATTCACACAGGTCATCTCAGGTCCCAGGAACATAATATTGAAGTCCATCCAGGAAATATAATGTAGTAATGAGTAAATATGAACAATACACACAGGTCATCTCAGGTCCCAGGAACATGATATTGAAGTCCATCCAGGAAATATAATACCCTCTGGTCACAGGAACATGACATCAAAGTCAATCCATGAAATATAATACTTTCGGATCATTGCAAGTATGTAGCAGGAAGCAAGCGTCGAAAAGGCCAGCCAGGCCATAGGCACCATGTAGATTACAGTAGCATAATTATGCACATTGAAAGGCATAGTGTCCGTGGAAGACACGTGACAAAAACATTCAGAGGTTACGGCATGTACATGTAATACAACAAAATGGTACTAGATACCTATAATCAACACATCTGTGTATAAAAAAATAAATCAATAAATTGTGACTTAAAATGACATTTGTCCCCCTTGTAATCAATCAATAAATTGTGATTAAAATGTATTGTGTCCCCCCTTGATAAAAAAAATAAATAAATGTGGTTAAGATACTTAACCCTCAAAGCAATTGATTTAACCCCAATGTGTTCAAAACTGAATTCTGTCAAAATAAGATAAGTGAAGGTTAAAGGCCATCGTTCATAAATAGCAAATAAAACACACCAACCTTACTTAAAATAAGCCAATTAAATAAACTAACCCTACTTCAATGACAGATCACCAATGTTATAATGACTCAGCCAGATAAACGGAACCCCAGTCAAAACCAACTGTGGCACTCTAACATCAATAAGACCTATATCATATTCTAGGGGGGGGGGATGCAACTCTACTTTCAGTAAGGTGGGACTACCAGCCTCACGTACAGCACTAGTTGATTCCCCGTAAAATGTACTATAAACCCAATTTAGAATCTATTAACCAATTAAAAAATTATTAACCACTGGGCTGTGATTCTAGCAATATTTTGTTCATATTTTAACTCCATGCCATTCATGCCCTCTTCAGCATCCTTTCTTTTTTTTTTTTTTTTTTTTTTTGGGGGGGGGGGAAAGTAGAAATATATTAAAACACATTTATGTAGATATATGGGAGTTGAGCTGAGTTGAGTACAACATATGCTTTGCACAGTCTGGAGACTTTTTGTCAATTTTATCTTGGATATACCTCACTGTTCAACATGGAAATGTATATACAACATGGATTATGTACATAGAACGGGGTGAACATTTTTGTGGACAAAATTATTTTGCAATTTAGTGACTTTTGATCACCCATAGTTACAAAACCAGGTGTGTCTTATTTGCATTTGTTTACTGGTTGCTAGCAGCAACCAGCCAGGAGGGCACACCACACACCCCATTTGTTTTGAGGCGACCAGGTGGAACGACCACAACATGGCTGGTACATGTGACATTTGCAAGACTGTCCCAGTTAAAGGGAAAACAAAAATTTGTAAACAATGCCAACATCAAAAGGAGCATGTTGAAGAGGGCAGTACAAATAGCCACCCAATTGAGGTTAATGAAGAAGCAGGCCATGACACAATATCTGAGCCAACTCTAAAGGATGTCATGGCCAGTATCAGTGGGATGGAATCCAGACTGAACAGTCGCATGGATAGAATTGAAACATCAATCACTGACACAATCAAAAGTATTGTGCAAAAGGAAATAAGTACTTTTAAACAAAATATGGAGGCAGAAATACAAGTGCTGAAGGATCAAATCAAGGAACTTGAGAAAAGACCTCAAGTAGTACCAGAGGGAGCAGATGCATCTGCCCTTAGCTTTGTGGTCAGATATCTGCCTGTGCAGGATGATGGAGATGATCAGGAGGAGCCATTAGTGGATATGGTAAATACCTTGCTGAAGGAGGGTGTGAAACTGGATGAAGTGGAAGTAGAGAGTGCAGAGAGGAAAAAGACATATAGGGAGGATGTACCTGGAGTGATTATTGCCAAGTGCAAATCCCAGGAGGATAAAAAGCTGATAATGACAGGAAAGTCAAAATTAAAGGATAGTGCAGATTATAGCAAAGTAATAATCCACCACCATAAAGACCAAGCCCAACTGCAACTAGAATCCAACCTGAGAACAATTGTTAACAGTTCGGATACATTGCAGATGAAAGGAAATAGGGTGGTGAGGAAAAGTAATGACCCCCAGGGCTTCCAGCGAGTGGGAAGAGGTGGAGGCAGGGGCAGGGGTCACAATCGTGGTACTTGGAGAGGCAGAGGCAGATCTGGACCCCCGAGCTAGGTCAGATGCGGGTTTTGGAACACAAATGGATGGAAAAGTGACCAAAACACCGAAAACTTCAAACTTAGACAACAGTGTTTTGAATATATAGATGTGGATATCTTATGTGTGGCAGAAACTAAACTGTCTGGCAATGATAAACTCAGTGTAAATGGATATAAGTGGTTGGGACATAACAGGCAAAATCTACATAGAAATGCAAGGACAGGTTCAGGGGGAGTTGGAGCTCTTATTCGTGACTCACTGTTTGACTGTTTTCACATAGAAATTCTTGATAAGACATATGAAGGGATTATGTGGATTCAATTTGTATCAAAAGTGGATGGTTTTACTTTTAATGTTTGCACCTGCTATTTACCACCAGAGGGCACCACTAGGAATGTTGATGTCTTGGAATATTATGAAACTTTATTGTCACAAGTGTACTTATATCAAAATGGTGGTTTTTTCTTTTTATGTGGTGACATGAATAGTAGGATATCTGACATGCCAGACTACATAGAAGGAGTGGATGAGGTTCCTGAGAGAGACACAATTGACTTCACACAAAACATGTATGGTGATAAATTGATTGACTTCCTACTCAGCAGTAACTGTTGTGTCCTGAATGGCAGGAAGGGCATATGTGTACAAAATGATTTCACATCTATTTCTACAAAAGGGAAGGCTGTGGTGGATTACTGCATGGTGTCGCATGAAGCATTGCCATTATTCAGTGATTTTGTTGTCCACAAGTCTAGACAATTGTTTAATGACTCTGGATGTATAGGTAATGTGGACCCCTCACACGCCCTGCCTGACCACTCTCTTCTCACATGGAACGTTGTGTTACCTCACCATGCACAGCCCACAAATGATTCAGAGGACAATTATATTGAACCCATCACTTTTACAAAGTGGAATAGGGATATACCAAGTAACTTTCTCACAGGTGATGACATTGTGCAAATGGTGACCCAGTGTATCAGAGATATAGAATCCCAGGAAATATCACAAAGCAAGCTGGATAATATATATCAGTCTTTTTGTACTGTGGTTAAGGATGAAATGGAGGAGAAATTGGATAAGAAAGAAACAGTTATTAGATCAAATAGCAGTGTCTATAGTAAGAAAAGGAGAATTAAGAAACCATGGTGGACAGATACACTCAGCACATTATGGGAAAATTTAACTGAGGTAGAACACAAGTGGCATAAATCAAAAGGTGCTCAAAAAAGGAAACTGCATAGTGATATGATAGGTGCAAAAAAGCTTTTTGATAAGGAGGTGCAAAGATCAAAGAGGAAACACTGGAGAGAAAACCAAGAAGAACTTATGGAATTAAACTCTACTAATCCTAGAGAATTCTGGAAGAAAATTGGAAAAATAGGAGTTGTGTCAGAAAGAAAGTCAGGCATACCATGGGAAATAGAGGTGGAAGGCCAGATTAACAGGAGCAGGGGTGCTGTATTGAACAGATGGAAAGGTGATTTTAGTGACCTGTTAAACTATGATGACCCAATGAATGCTGGCCAAGTGTCAAGTAGTCCAGATGGTAACCCCAGTAATAGTGGGACTGTTCCACTTGTTGACACAGGGCTAGATGACCCAATTACCCTGGATGAGGTCAGGAAGTCAGTCCTAAAAGCCAAACAAGGGAAAGCAGTGGGGTGTGATGACCTGCCCTCTGAAGTTCTGAAAAATGATACAGCATGTAAATTCCTGCACAGCTTGTTTACCCTCTGTTATGAATCAGGAATCATCCCATCATTATGGCTAAAAGGGATTATCCACCCAATTCCAAAAGACAATACCCTGGATCCTCGTAATCCAATGAACTACAGAGGAATAACACTGGCCTGTAGCACATATAAGCTATATTGTGGTATATTGAATAGGAGACTTGTTACATGGTCAGAAGCAAATAATCTTATATCTGATGAACAGAATGGTTTCCGCCCAGACCGAGGATGCTTGGATCAATTAAGTACACTAACAAATGTCATTGAAACACGAAAGCAGATGAAAAAGTCAACCTTTGCATTATTTGTTGACTTTAGCAAAGCTTTTGATAGGATAAATAGAAACTTTCTGTGGAATAAACTTAGTGATATGGGATTACCTGCAAAAATGCTCTCTGCTTTACAATGTATTTATAACAATGTTCAGTGCTGTGTGAGCATAAATGGTGCTAGGACAGACTATTTTAATGTGTCTTCTGGCCTGAAACAGGGATGCTTATTATCGCCACTTTTATTCAACTTGTTTACAAATGACCTGCTTCTGGAGCTTAAAAATAGTGGCCTAGGAGTGGATATTGGCCTTGAGGAACTATTGTGTGTTTTGTGCTATGCAGATGATTTGGTCTGCATTGCGGAAGATGAGAAGGATCTTCAGCAAATGTTGGATATAATTAAAAATTGGTGTGAGAAATGGGGAATGACAGTGAACACAAAGAAAACCCAGATAGTTCACTTCAGGCCCGCCTCACTGCCCAGAACCAACCACATATTCACATATGGCTCTGATAACATTGCGGTCGTGGATAAATATAGGTATCTCGGTCTTGTCATAAATGAGTACTTAGACTATGATTTCACAGCATCAATGGTGGCCAAATCAGCAGGGAGAGCCCTCGGCTTGCTAATAGCAAAATGTAAAGCCTATGGAGGGCTGCCATATGACTGCTTCACAAAACTGTATAACTCACTTGTTCAACCAGTAATTGACTATGGAGCAGCAATCTGGGGAACAAAGGAGTATTCCTGTGTAAATGCAGTGCAACATCGAGCATGTCGATTTTATATGGGTGTGGGGAAATATACGCCCAACCCAGCAGTGACTGGTGACATGGGATGGTCACGGCAAAGCCAGCGTCAATGGGTTTGTGTCACCAGGCAATGGGGCCGGCTCAGTAACATGGATAACAGTCGGTGCAACAAATCAGTGTTTGACTGGGCGATGAGTAAGTCTGGTCCAAGGGTAAAGAACTGGTGTCACCGTGTTAAAAATTTCTTCAGAAAACATTCCTTGGAGAGATATATTGACTCAGAAATTGATACAGATGCTGCAGTTAGGAATGTTAACAGCACTTTATGTCATTTTCACGAACAAGAATGGTTGGAGAAAATAAACAGACATGATGCAGTTACTGGGCATGGCCTAAACAAGTTACGTACATATAGACATTTTAAGAATGCCTGGCACACAGAGGATTACCTGAAATTAGTACTGAATCGTCGACACCGTAGTTCATATGCCAAATTCCGCTGTGGAGTAGCCCCTATCAGACTTGAAACAGGGCGCTATGAACACTTAGATGTTGCAGACAGACTCTGCCCAGTGTGTGACCTCCTAGAGGTGGAAACTGAGGAGCACACTATCATAAGATGTCCCGCATACAGTGATCTCAGAAAAGATCTTTTTAAATGTTCTAATGATATATCTGGTGCTTTTATTAATTTAAGTGATTCAGGAAAATTATCTTTTATACTTAGTGATATTGACATTTGCAGAGTCAGTGCCAAAACCTGCCATGAGATTTTAGCCAGGAGGAGAACTTTAATTTACACATCCACATCAAACTAATTACTTTTTCATATATCATTTCAATGTTTTAAATATGTGCATGATCGTGATATTGATATTATTATATACTTCACTTTAAAACTATATGCATGTTTTGTTTTCTAACAGTCTCTCATATCTCTTCTAAGAGAGGCCTATATTTTAGTTATAATTTTATGCTTAGATTTATTGTAAATAGGGCGAGACTTAAATAAAAATATACAATACAATACAATACAATACATTTATCATAATTCTATCGTAGACTTTAGATTCCACCAACAATTGTGAAAATATAATGTGGCTATCAAGAAATAAAGTCTTGCACAAATGCACTAAGTGGCCTATTCTTCGGCACACTTTATGACTTTCAATAAGACAATGTGGCCTGACATATGGCTCACATCTGATTCTTATTGTCCCCTTTATCTGTTGTACGTATGTGGCCTATTATCCGGCACATGTAAACATCATTACACTTCGTGGCTTACTCTCTGGCACACTCTATATCATCAATTTTAATTACATCATGTGGCCTACTCTCCGGCACACTGATTATCCTCTTTATTTGCACTATGTGGCCTACTCTCCGGCACACTCTAATCATCATTTTTATTTTATCCTCTTTATTTGCACTTTGTGGCCTACTCTCCGGCACACTGATTATCCTCTTTAATTGCACTATGTGCCTACTCTCTGGCACAGTGATTATCTTAACTACTGAATATGTGGCCTATTATCGGGCACACATGCTATCATTTTCAAATAAACTAAGTGGCCTACTCTCCGGCACACTCTAATCATCATATTTATTTGGCTTGGGTGGCCTCCCCCAAGCTCACCCTTAGCAACAGGCAATATACTACAATCCTGTCACATGTCTGTGTCATGACATGCAGATCTATGGAATAAGCTTCATTCAAGCCATAACATATGTAATTGAAGTGACCATGCAAGGTCCATCCCACCTATCTTTTTCAATATCCTTGATAAGGAACCTTTAGTGACACTCCTCGCCTAGAGGCTGTATACATGTAAACAATATCACCCACAGCAAATTTTGTCGGTTTTACTTGTGAGTCATAATATTTCTTATACTTCTCTTGAGCACACTTTTGATTTTGCTCAACCATTTTAAATGCATCAACCATACTTTGAGCAACAATCTGTGGATAGTTATGGACATTTGCAACACCATCATCGTTGACTGAGAAGTCTAGACTATTTGACAACCTTGGCAACCATCCAAGAAATAAGTACATTGGACCATGCATGGTTTTTTTGAAAGAAATCCTCTTTAAAAGTCCACACACTTGTGGTAGGGCCCCAAGATAAGCATTTTCTGCAATGGGCCTTACCCTGCCTGATAAATACATTGCTGACAATACCTCCTTGTAGCTTGTGACATGTTATAATAATATTGGCTGGCATATGTTTTATCAAATGACACCCCCCTAACAATTACACTCCCCTCAGCATTCAACTGGCCTCCGCTGAAACCATTCACAATCATAGAATTGGGTTTCAGAGCAAAAATAAAATATGATGTGTTGATTAAACATTAGCCCATCTTACCAGTAATACACACACACACCCACCTCTGGTATCCTTGTGAATGTCAGCCCATACCGCGGATCGAAAGCTCGCTACCAGTTGTCACGGGATAAACTTCACACTACACGGTGCCGCTTGAGTTGAACGTTTATTTTCACATCATACAAAGCTGTTCCAGGCTGGCCTGCCGGTCAACCAGGGAGGACCTCTTATATACCTCAGGCCCTAGATGGTTGGCCGACAGACTTACACAAAAAGTACTCACAGACATGATAAAATTGTAGAAAAACATAACCAAATATGCCCTGGAGAACTGGTTGAACTTCTTTGTTTTAAGTGTTTTCCTAAAATGTCCTTTTGTGATTGGTGGAGAAAGGGGTTGCGCCTGGTGATCACATTTTATCATGGGCGTCTAAATCTTGGAATGATGTTAATCACCAGGGCCTACGTGTGCACTAAGTTCAACCATTCTCCGGGGATCAAGCTTAGTTAATATATTTTATTTATGATTGATTTAACTTTGATTTTATTTATAATTATTTTAACTTGGAATTTATTTATATTTGTTGGGTTACAATACCCCCAGAGAATACTATCTGGTGTCATGCAGCAATACAGCTCCACCCCCAGAGAATACTATCTGGTGTCATGTAGCAATACAGCTATACCCCCAGAGAATACTATCTGGTCATGTAGCAATACATTTCTACCCCCAGAGAATACTATCTGGTGTCATGTAGCAATACATTTCTACCCCCAGAGAATACTATCTGGTGTCATGTAGCAATACAGCTATACCCCCAGAGAATACTATCTGGTGTCATGTAGCAATACAGCTATACCCCCAGAGAATACTATCTGGTGTCATGTAGCAATATAGCTATACCCCTAGAACATGGTGTTTCAGATTAATGAGTTTTTGAATTAATATATTTCGTTGCTTCTTAAAGTCTTCCGGACTGGACTTTGATGACATTTTGTTAATAACAATTTTATGTAAATTTACATGGGTTTTGTCCAATATAAACGCAGGGTGCTATTCAGAAAATTCTCGCTAATGTTCGCAATATCTTATAGCGTCCCTCGTGATATCATTAGGTAAAACTTTGAAAGAGGCTAAAAATCTGGATTATTTCTTGATTTTACCAGTGAAACAATAGATAAGGAATGTTTTTCTTTTTACTTTTGATGTTATATAGCACAAGTCAAAGAAGTTAATAAAGACTTATTTTATTTTTAAAGAAAAAAATGAAAGAAGTGACAGCTATCTGATAATTTCAAGTATGAAGTGAATATAGGAATGAATAAGATGATGAGGCACAGCTCACTGGCTATTCATTCGCTGAGATACAATAATGCCACACACGAAGAAATAGCCCTGGTGGGCCTTCCATAAAGCATGTCCACAAGGCAATATCCCCTTCATGAAAGGACCTTGAGTTCAATAGCTCATGTGTCTCAACAGGGTTTGGTCAGTGTGAATATATCAGACGATATCAGACATTATTCAGGGGACAGTGCATCCGAGTCATATATCGCTCAACCTCCACAGAATAATGTCTTATGTTAACAAAGAGCCATCTTGTTGATGAAAGTATCTCAGAATGATAAAGGTGACCTGGAAGGTACGCCTGGAGGTGTTAAAAACAGTTTATTTTTGCATTAACAAGTTTAATGTAATATCATTTATACAGTTTTGAACAAGTAAATACTGAATATTGGTGTGATGAATCAACTGGAATTGAGATCGAGAATCTATCAACAAATTTGTAACCCCATTGTGTATTTTGCTGCCCTCTCGTGCCAATTTGATAATATTAGCCACAGGAAGGATTTTGGAAACTATGTAGTAATCAATGTGATTTCATTGGAAATCACAAATCATATCATTTGAAATGTGCTACTCTTTAAACTTGTGTTGCCAGAAAATTTTCCTTTGGAACTTACGCATTAATTTGAAAGCTTTGAGAGAAAATAAATCTGTTTGAGAGACGATATTCTTTCTAAATTTGATAATAAAATCAATAGCTTAAAATCTAAATATGAATTCCAAGAATAGAATAGCATTGATAATAAAAAACAATTATTGAAGTATGTTTCATTCAATAGAATACTATTTATTTTAATGATTCATGATTCCATTTGGCAATATATTTTATTATTCCAATGCACCCATCGAAATAAACATAACAATAATTGATTTCTACAAGTGCTTTTGGGAATTGTTATATAGTAATTGTGTTTTCTCTCTTTATAGGTAGGGTTACACATGTAAATTTGTTAATTACTCTGTTTCTTTAATATTTTCCATAGAACCATAGATTTGTGTATATGCGGATATCCAATGCCCATTTTTTAATATTTTATTTGTTTAGTATTACACAGATTCATTATTGCTAATTAAAATATATAATATGTGGCAACGGAACAAAATAATATAATATAATATTTCTTGTTTGATTATATTTGTGATATAAGATCTCTTGTTTAATTATATTTGAGATATAAGATCTCCTGTTTGATTATATTTGTGATATAATATCTCGTGTTTGATTATATTTTAGACTTAAGATGCCTTGTTTTATCATATTTGTGATATACGATTTCTTTTTTACTATAAATTTAATATAAGATCTCTTGTTTTTTTAAAGATTATCTTGTCTCTACTACTTTACTTTAGAAGAGGATTCCCAGCGGTGTAGAATGCTATAAAACATATATCTATGCTCATTATTGCTTATTAAAGGATACCATGTAATGTTTGGTTGTTAAATTCAATTATTGATTATTTGTTTCCAGTTGATTTAGATAGAACATAAAACAGCTGACAAGCCTAATATATATATATATATGTACATACACACATATATATATATAAATATATATATATATATATATATATATATATATATATATATATATATATATATATATATATATATATATATATATATATATATATATATATATATATATATATATATATATATATGACATGTGTGCAAATTTCTTTTAATAACCAATAACCAAAAACTCCAAAGATGATAACACTGAAATGTGATGATTTGTTTTCTTTGTGCCATGCTTTCTGATAAGATATTCTCTTTGTAACAATATATCATCAGTGCTTTAATGAACAAGCTTAATGTATTTTTCGAAATTGTATGAACGAGCTGAATGTTTTTATCTAATTTTTAGTCAAACCATATACGAAAACAGGATGTTAAAAATGGCACACCTTATTAATATTGATTGTCATAGGTCTGCTATCACAAACATCATGGAAAGAATCATTGAGTGCATTACATTCATCATTTACATTCAAAAATATACAATGCATCATTATTTCCATACCAATTCTGCGTTCTATTATACAATATTAAGAAGATATTGCAAGTCGATGCCCAATGGATTACGTTTTGATTTCCCCATGTTTGCATGTTTCATTTATATATTACTATATTATGAATGCTTAGATATCGGATTAGAATGGACATTCAAGGTGGTTTACCCCAGTTAAGATGCTAAAATACAAATATGCTTTTACTTGATATTTTCGATTTATGTTTATACATGGTTACTATATTGTTTCCTTGTTGTCAATAAAATAATGCAAAACTGTATACCTCGTTTAGAGATATAGATTTGCATATATTATATAAGCATGTTATTGGAGATGACAGGTAATCGTGATCACTGATAAGAGAGAGAGATCTATGATAGTATCCACGGTGCACTCAATGTCAACTGATAAGGCATTGGACAATGGTGCCATTTATTGGATATGATTTATATACGACATGCATTTGTCTAGTTGAACAGAATTTATTCCAAGATATATTGTGGATTACGTTCCTGGACATATTTTTTTGTGATTTTGCTGTCTGTGTCTGCACAAATTCTTACAAAGTGGGAATATGAGTGTCAGATACTGGTAAGAGGCCATTGTGGCGGGTTTTATCCATATTATGGATGATTAATATGTGAACCAAGAAGACATGCAAAAAGAGTACCGAAGCTGGTGGCATTAAGGCTGGTTTTAAGCTTGGGAGGACGTGTAGGAGTGATGGAGCTGACGGCATTAATGCTAGTCCTCAGCTTTGGGGGCATCCAAGCCATTCATAGTTACCCAAGATGTGAAGGAAGCCAGGCTCAGCCCGAGGGTCATATATGGAATCCTAACAATGGCAAGATATATTGGTCACACTGTGCCTTTCAGAATCCCAAGTCAGACCCAGGGGGCTGTGGCCGGTCCCTGGGGCAGGATAGCTCTCAGTACTCCCTCTGTGATCCAGGCAAGCTACTCACACTGGAAGAAGGTGGGTAAACACTGATTTCAATATTTGGATTACATTCTTAATTTGTTAACCAGCGATTTGCATACGGTACCAACCTTAATATATTTATACGTTCCTTCTATATGTGCAGTCTGTATGTATGCATATAAATGGTCTCACCTTTTGACTCAACATGTATCATAAGCCAATAGCAACCATCTATTTGGTTGCATGTTTTGCATGTTTTACATAGATCAGTCCTGATGTAAAATGTATGTGTAATTGAAAGAATGGCATAAATGCAAAGTCTCAGTTATAGAATCGTTATAATTCGTTAATATCATTGTAGGGTTTGAAGTGGACGCCAGGATCGACCTGCTTGATTACATAACAGCATATCAGTGCGACACCATCAGGAATGTCAGACAA
Organism: Amphiduros pacificus; assembly: GCA_949316495.1. Taxonomy (NCBI): domain Eukaryota; kingdom Metazoa; phylum Annelida; class Polychaeta; order Phyllodocida; family Hesionidae; genus Amphiduros; species Amphiduros pacificus. The sequence continues at coordinate 39,201,525 of OX439001.1, read as the reverse complement.
AACTATACTTTTGCTGTCATCCTCCTCAAGTACATCAAGATACCAGACCTCACCAAGGATGTGTAAGTATATCAGTATAAATAAAAAATATTCAATCCTGGTTTATCGCACAGGACGCTACGATGCAACGGCCTGAATACATAAGTCCTCCATACCTTTTTTCCAAACCCCGTAGCAATTGATCAGGTGAACTACTTTCATAGTCAGAGACTAATTTATAACTCAAAAGTAGGTCAGTAGGTCAGTCAGCTGCTTCATGTCAGCCTTACGTTTTACAACCAGCAGCAGCTGAATAGATTATGAAATTATTTTCATAAACAAGGGCTACAGGCTGTGGCGAAGTTGTTAGCACTATACCCAAAGCCATCGGTAAAATGGACATGAAATCCACTGTTTCTAGAAACACGGCGCACTGCCCATCATATTGAAGTTTCCCTAGTAAATGAACTCGACCTCCGGCGATTGACTGATGCAGTTCTGACCCATGTCACTATTGTTATGTCTTTATGTTGATATATTTGAGGGATTTCATGAAGAAACAACTCGGAGACTGGCGGCCATTGTAATGCGTATATTGCGTTCTAATACAGTACAGATGCGACGGCATAGCCGCACTGTGATTGGTTCATTTAGAATCATGAAGATCCGACATCTCTCTTTGTTTAAAATAAAAACTTATTATACATCTCTCTTTGTTTAAAAAAAAATTAAATATTCTAATAAAAAAAAATCTCTGTATCATACATGTCATATCTTATATAAAAATGAAATATTTAAGCATTCCAGTTGGCATATATTATCAATAAACATTAACCTTATTAAACAACAAACATTCTGATCTTTGGTATATGGCACATATCAATGCAAAATCAGGAGTCTTTTGATATGGCTTTTTCCTTGTGTGTATTCACATCAGATCTATATATCCAGTATGCAATCTGTATATCCTTTTGCAGTAATACTCAGTCTCTGTCTGCAAATAATGGTATTCAGTCTCTATCTGTGAAGTATGAGTATTCAGTATATCTGGTATACTTATTATGACTATAATAAACATTATCAAAACTCAATATATGGAATTGAACATTCTGCTGTCATTTGAACATAAAAATTATCTCAAGTTTAGGAAACTTGTCCCTTAACATTTGTGTAAGCATCATTTAAATGCTTTTATTTGACATAATCATCAAATCTAGCAGGGGGTTTGGACATTCTGCCTGTTCTAGTTTGCATAGGCATTCTAACAGGTGTACTTGGTTTTGTCACTCTAGGTGGAGCAACAACCTTCTGTGCAGGGGGTGATTTTGCTGGTATAGGGGGTGATTTTGCTGGTGTAGGGGGTGATTTTGCTGGTATAGGGGGTGTAACTGGAACCTGGGGTATCTCTCCAGTCTGAGCCTCTCCTACTAACAAATCATCTCTAAGTCTCCTCCTAATATGTGCTTGTCTTGCGTCATTATATGTATCTTTCTCTGGTGTTTGCAACAAGTGTCTCCTATTCCTGCATATTGTCCTACCTGCGGGGGTTTGTAACAGATATGATCTGGGTCTGTCAGCGGGTCCAACCAGTTTAGCTGGCACCCACTTTTTATCAACTCTGTACCTAATAGTCTTTTCCGGGTCAATCTCTGGCAACGGTTTTGCTTGTCTGTCATAGACTTTCTTACTCTCCTCTCTATGTTTCTGCAGTGACCTTGTCACCTGCTCGGGTTCTAGTACCTTGGGAACCAATAACTTTGCTGTTGTTGGCAGTCTCGTTCTGGTCCTTCTGTTCATACTCCTTTGTACAGGGGAACCTAAGCTGGCCTCTCTCGGTGTGTTTCTTAAATCTAATAATCCTAGTTGAATGTCTGTGCCATCCTGTTTCGTTTTCTTGATTAACCTTTTTGCGGTTTGGACAGCCTTCTCAGCATGTCCATTAGCCTGCGGGTATGTTGCACTCACAGTCACATGTGTGAATCCCCAGGCTGCACTGAATTCCTTGAATTCATGAGAGTCGTATTGAGGCCCATTGTCGGAATAGACTTTCTGTGGAATACCATGTGTTGCAAATGTTTTCTTTAGGAATATTATGACTGTTTCAGATGTTGTGTCTTTTTCTAGGTGTTCTAGATCTATGTATCCTGAGTAATGGTCTACTACTGATAGGTATTGCTTTCCATCTTCCTCAAACAGATCTGTTGACACTATTTGCCATGGTAAGGTTGGTACTTCTAAGTTTAGCATTGGCTCTTTCTGATTAGAAGCTCTAAGCTCTATGCAAGTTGGGCATCTTGATACTAAGTCTTCTATTTGTTTATTCATACCACTCCAAAACAAGATATCCCTTGCCAACTGTTTGGATCTGACTATTCCTTGGTGGCTGGAGTGTACCAAGTCTAGTATGTGTGACCTCATACTTTTTGGTATCATCACTCTTTCTCCTTTAAACAATATTCCATCATATTGAGTCATTTCTTCCCTATAATCCCAATATGGTCTTGCCTCAGGTGGAACTTGAGATCTTGTCTCTGGCCAACCTGACACTATTTGTTCTTTCAGAACCTGAAATTCTCTATCTTCCTCAGTAGCCTCTCTAAGTTTCTTCTGCTTTTCTTCTGTGAAAGCCATTAGACTTGTTATTTCTGTTGCACAAACCTGACACTCCTTCATGTCATCAACTAGACCAGGATGTGTAGATTTACTAGGGAACCTACTTAGAGCATCTGCTATTGGGACTTCCTTGCTGGCTTTTCCTACCAATCTGATATCATATGGCTGAAGCTTTAACCACATCTTTTGCAATCTCAATGGAACTTGTGCAAGTGGTTTGTCCTGTATTCTAACCAGGGGAAGGTGATCTGTCTCTACAGTCACGTCTTTTCTACCATATAACAAATGGTGAAATTTTCTACACCCAAAGACTACTGCAAGTAGTTCTTTTTCTATCTGGGCATATGCTTTCTCAGTATCTGTCAAACTCTTTGATGCATATGCTATAGGTCTACCACCTTGAAGTAGTACAGAACCTAGTCCACCCTGTGATGCATCATTTGACAATGTCAATGGCTCTGTCAATGAGTAGTATCTCAGTACTGGTGCATTTGTCAAAGCACTCTTCAGTTTTTCTATGGCTTCTCTCTGTGGTTCTCCAAAGATTTCATCTGAATCTTTCTTTATCACTGCTCTCAGTGGCTCAGTGATGTTTGAGAAGTTGGGTATATACTTGGACAAGTATGTAGCCATTCCTAGGATGGTTCTAACCTCCTCTTTGCTCTGTGGTTCTGGCATTTCTATGATTGCTCTAATCTTGTCATCTGATGTTTTGACACCATCTCCAGCCATGATGTGACCTGTATATTCTACTTCAGGTTGAGCAAACCTGCACTTGGACAATCTGAAAGTCACGTCATTCTCTCTGGCAGTCTGTAGTGTCTGTCTCAGTACTTCACACATCTGTGTGACTGTCACTGTGTCTAGGAGAACATCATCAAAGATGTTGTTTAGTCTCTCCTGACCCTGGAAGATTTCTTCCATTGCTCTCTGATATATCTCAGGACTTGACTTGATCCCCATTGGGAGTCTGGCATACATATATCTTCCCCAGCTTGTATTGAAACAAGTGAGTAACTGACTAGCCTCATCTAGTTGTAGCTGGAAGTAACCCATGTTTGCGTCTAGCACCGTGAAAAACTTGCTACCATCTGTCTTTGTCAGTACATCTTCTAAAGTGTTGATTGGATGGTACTCTCTGAGTAGGGCTCTATTGAGAAATTTTGGGTCAATGCAAATTCTAACTGAATTGCCATCCTTTTTATGTACAACATGCAATTGGCTGCACCATGGGGTAGGGGTACCTTTTGGAACTTTCTTGATTATACCCTGGGACTCTAAATAGTCCAATTGTTCCTTAGTTTTCTCTCTCATGGCTGCGGGAACAGGTCTTGAGGGTAGCGATATGGGACCATCCTTGTAGTCCGGGTCTAGGGATAAGGACCATTTGCCAGGTATCTTACCTATTCTATCTGATGGGAACCTGTCCCTGTACTCTAGCAACACTTCTTTGATGCTCTGTGGAGTGTCTCCTACTATTCTGTCTAGGAATTCTTGCTCCTCTTGTTCCTTGTCCCTGTTTTTCCTGACCTTTGTCTCTTTAGACTTGTCTACACTAGTCTTGACACTGTGCACTCTGCTCACCAATCCTAATCTGATGCTGTCCTGTCCTCCTAGTAGGTTTGGGACATCTCCTTCTACTACCTCACACTCTAGCACATAAGATTTATCTTTGTGTATTGCTGTGAACCTTGTTCTGCCTACAGGTTTGATCTGTGAGTTACCAAAAGCATTGATTGTGACCTGAGTTGGCTCTAACTTCAGACCTGCATGTGGTCGCATTCTCTTGAATGTACGCATACACATTGTGTTACACTCTGCCTGTGTGTCTATTTTCATTTGGACTGCACCTTTGCCATTTTCATATGGGGTTTTCAACAAGACGGACCAATAGTTTGTCTTGGACGGACCAGAATTGTTCACTCCAACAGCATAAATGCTAAGGGAGTTAAAGTCATACATGTAGTCATCATCAACATTTTCATACAGATCATCATACATTTCATTGTTATACATAGGTTGTTCATACATTTGTTCATTTACTTGTACAGTATTTACATGTTTCTTTTTCCTACACATTATTTCAAAATGACCTTGAATTTGACAATAATTGCAATATCTGTCTTTTGCTGGGCAATTGAATTTACTATGTGGTTCTCTTCCACATCTACTACACTGGGAGCCACCATGGTGTGCTCCTCTAAAGGAACCTCTGTAGGACCCTCGGAATCTTCCTCTGGATGATGATCTGCCACGACCTCGTCCTGTACGCGGGTAGCTTCCTCTTGATGTACCTCTGAAAGGTCTTGCTGTACCTCTGGAAGGTCTTGATGTACCTCTGGAAGGTCTTGATGAACTAGCAAAGTTCACCTGTTTTGGGTCAATTATTCCCAAAGATTCTTTCTTTTGCTCATGTAGATGACATTTGGTTACTATTTGATCCAGTGTGAGCTCTTCTGACCATAACTTGTCTCTCAGTTGTGTATCTCGTACACCAACGCTGACCTGCTTGCATAGCTGTCTCTGTATAGTTTCACCAAATTCGCAATATTTTGCTATTTCTTTTAATGCACTAATATATTGTGCTATTGACTCTCGGGGCATCTGGTGCCTGTCCTCAAATTTTTTCATATATAATTTTGTGACCTTGGTTGGTTGGAAATATCCATCAAACTTGGCTATCACGGTCTCTAAATTCTTGGCGTCGTCATCAGACAGACCAAAGTTATCGAACGTTGCTTGGTATTTAGATCCCATGGAATAAAGTAACATTGCTACTTTCCTCTTGTCATCAGCTTTCTCTAAATCAGCTGCTAAGAAAAATGTTGACATTTCTCTTTTATGAATTATCCAGTCCCCAGCCTCATTCTGTGTGGGCTTGAACACAGGGCACTTAAACCCTCCTGATGCCATTTTTAATATTTGAAGTTTAGAATCTGTAGTACACAACCTGTGTGTATTCGCTTTACCGTGTATTCAATGTCACTCAATGTGGGGCAAAGCACGTGGTCTGGAAAAAAGTTCTCTGTTTGGGCACTCATTTACCTTACACAACCTGTGTGCAGTTCTCCCAAAACTGTCTCATTGCGTGGACATGACTTCTCTTCAGGTAAGTACCACTTTCTGACACCATGTTATGTCTTTATGTTGATATATTTGAGGGATTTCATGAAGAAACAACTCGGAGACTGGCGGCCATTGTAATGCGTATATTGCGTTCTAATACAGTACAGATGCGACGGCATAGCCGCACTGTGATTGGTTCATTTAGAATCATGAAGATCCGACAACTATCGTTCCCAGTCATAATGTATAAAAATACAAATCTGTGTGAATTCTGTAGTGTTTTTTCTTCAGTTTTTTACCCGATATCACACGTGACAACGTGAAATGGCATTTGGAAGAGTCCAAGTGATGACGTCATGGAAACTCAAAGGGAGAATCTTCATATGACGTCAGAAGGACCACAACGTTGTGTAGCTTACAGATCGTTGCTGTCACTCCCGTGAATAAACTGACCCACTTTCACCTGATTGCGCAAACTCGTAAACAATGGCGAAACGATGCTGAGATCAAGAAAAAACAAAGAAATATTTTCAAACAGGGCTGACCTCTTAAGATGATTTGAACCGTACATAATTCTTTGATTGTTAGTCGCCGGAAGTCGAGTTCTTACATAGTCGGGACTTAAATTGGATGGGCAGTGCGTGATGTTTCTGGAAACAGTGGATTTCAAGTCCTTTTTGACGATGTCTTTGGCAAGTTTGGGTATAGTTCATCTGTGATGACCCAAAGGTTGTGGGTTCAATTTCTGGCCGTGCTTGCATTAAACCTGTGACTGGGTGGGTTGTCACGTCAAGGATCTGCGACATTAAAATTCAGTGAGGAAGCTCCATAGTGCGATTGTGGGTTGCCATCTCGTTTTTTTAATGATTGAATTTTAGAGTATTTTGTGCACTTCCGATTTTAATTGTGCAGTTCCAGTGTGTTGTTTTCAATGGGGCAGTATGACGACCCGCAATCGGCCTATATCTGGGCCTACATCTATAAGTTTACTCGGCAAAACCAATTGGCATCCCGCCGAGAGTGCAAGATTGCACTAAGGGGTGCAGCTGGTACACACCGGCTTCTTGTCGCGTGGATGCGCTTTGGGTGAGAGAATTGTCTGACGCCTCCTATCTATTTTGGATTATCTGAATTAAAATTTTGAACAGAAATGATTTATTATACGTATCAAATAACACTTATCTTGGTTTTAAGTAATAAAAATCATTTAGCTAAAAGTTATGAGAATGACACTTCACCGACGGGAAATGCTTCGTATGAAATTTGTGAACACAAATCACTGGAGAAGCAATAAATACGTGTTCAGAAATGCCGCTGGTATGTGCCCCCTTTTGGCAAATGTAAATCCCTGGGCATACCACTAATGTCTTCCTGAACCCGCATACACCATTCGCAAAAATATATATCTGCTCTAAATAGGTCTCGTCACGATATTACAGAGAAATTAAAGTGAAAAACAATTGAATAAGTAAAATATAGCTAAAACGATCACAGGTAGATGCATAAGTGAGGGATAGCTGTACAAGTGAGAGATGCCTGCAACAGTGAGATAGCTGTACAAGTGAGAGATGCCTGCAACAGTGAGATAGCTGTACAAGTGAGAGATGCCTGCAACAGTGAGATAGCTGTACGAATAAAGGGACAGCTGCAAAAGTGAGAGATAGTTACAAGAATGAGATATATATGTACAAGTGAGAGATAGATGCACAAGTGAGATATGGATACAACATAAAGAGACAGCTGCATAAGTGAAAGATGATAAATAGATAAATAACTGCACGAGTGAGAGATAGCTGCTTAAGTAAGAGATTTCACCCCTTCTCAGCCGAGGGCACTTGTTTCAATGATTTTGTTTCGATTTTTGATGAATTTTTGTATTTTGGCAGGAGAAAATTGCTTTTTTATTCACTTCTATAGATGCGTGAATTTCTGTGATGAAATTGTTCCAACTCTGGATCCGGAGAGTCGTGAGGCCACTGCAGACGAGATCAAGATTGGAATAGAACAGTTCGCTGAGCAGACAAGACGAAGATGGAACCTCGGGTCATGTGACAACGACGTCACAATGGTCTATGTAGAGCAGTATCAATATGCAAGTATCCTAATATTTATATATTTGAAGGTTCAAATTGTAATTGATTACTAAGCCTCATCAAATTAAAAAAGAAACAATGAAAAATTAAATTTAAACCGATAAAATTTAAATATAATTTTATATACAGGTGTTCACATTAGAAGTCAGTAGGTAAATAGATTTTGTTTCATCTCACAGGTAACTACTTCTGCTGGCGGAAGGTTACAAGACGCACTGAGTGAGTCGGTTCTTTCGTCCCTCCATGCGAAATCACTACACTATTTCAAGGAAGGGAACGTGAAGGATGGTGTATTGTTCATGCTTAACTCTTATAAATCACAGTTGGTTGGCTTCACTACAGCACATGCATTTACAATTGCATGTGTATTTTCTTCTCTTTTTATATCTCTTGCGATTCTGTCCCAACTCAGTTTGATTCAAGAGATATCTTCATATTCAAAGGAGTCCCACCTCACCACGGTTTTGAACAGAACAACCACCATTGTTAACCAAATACTCGGATTCGTGATTTACATTGTATCTTTACTATGGCTTGTCCATTGCGTTTTCATTTTGATCACCTGGATAAATGAACGTGCTAAACCCATCACCATACTTGCACCGTTTTTAGTTTGTTTTGTGGGAGCATTTCTCAGCTGGCTGATAGCACCCGCAAATAACCTGCTGCCATCTGGTGTTAATATTACTGATGGCTTTGTATGAGTCAATAATTTGGAAATTACAAGACGGATTGAGAGATTTGAAATCAAAAGATAATTGGACAAAATATGAGGCCTTCAATTCCAATATAAAGGAATGTATAAGATATGAATACTCTATGTGAGACAATCAACATGATATTCAATAAAATTAAATAAAAAGAAGCATCGTCAAATACTAAGATGCAGGTCCATCGCAGACAAACCATGCTGTGCACTGATTAGATGAAATAAATATTAAAAACATAATTTAAATCTATCGGAAGTAATTAGTAATCAAAATAGGATATAAATGGAATCAAATGGAATCGGAAAATATAAATAATGAGCGTCTGCTGCATGGTGTAGCTGTTATTCCTTTATTTCCTTCTCTACACTATACATGCAATTCTTATCATTGATTATCACGTGATTATCACGTGCCAGGTGAACATATTGCTATGTTTGCATACTAGGTGATCCTTATTCTCAAGCGATTGCAGTTGTAGATCATTTTGGTTAGTCTGTTGAGACAAATAAGCATATGCACACTTTTGATCCTTTTTCTACTGCCCGTTATGAGAATATAAAACCTTAACCAATATACATAAAGTTCTCATATTACGGCTACAAGAATTAAAATTACACACGAGGAGAGAATTACACGGATTGTATTAAGATGATTGTGATCGTGTAGACAAGAAGAACATTCTATCACTTACTTGTTTTTTAGGAAATATGTAGTTGTCACAATCACATTTGACAAATATGACAGTGAGTATATGGTGTACAAAACATTATTCATGCTTGAACTTTTAATTTAAAACTTTGAGAGAAACGGAAATTACCTGATTTCTGAACAAGTCAAATTTCAACAAATTTGAACTATTTGGTTGATATCTTCCAAGAGCCTTCAAATGCCCATTTCCATGGATCGATTTTTTTATAATAATTTACCCTCAACATGTTTAGTTTAAGTTCATCATATTTTAGTTTAGGTTCATCATGTTTCAGTCAAGGTTCATCATGTTAAGGTTCATCATGTTAAGGTTCATCATGTTTTTTAATAAAGTGTGTTTGTGGTCAAATAGCTTTTACATATTGTGATTTCATGACTTAAATCATGGCTTTCTTTCCATTATGTAATGTGCCTGACTTTGGGTGTGAATCGCAAAGAACAGTGCAGTAGTAGTAAAAAGTTGAATAGGGCATAGCAGCAAATGCAATCGCACTCATTGTATTAACGTCAAAATAATTGTAGATAACTGTAGCCATGCTGTGATTGTTGATAAGGCGCAATACTACATTTAAGGTCTCGGTGAGTTATGAAATGTTTGTTTTATTTGAAATGTTTGTTTTATTTTACATGATCATATGTAATGTACTTATACTTGTTTAATTGACTCTGAAATGCTGTCCATGAATAAAATTATTTGAAATGTTTTGTCTTCCTATTTCTCATAATAGCAAAATTGTATTGATTTCAAAGATATTTATTGTAAAACCTCCAAAATATAGGTAACCTAAGAGTGAATAAAAGGTACGGGTATAGAATGGGGTCATATGAAGTCTGAAAGCATATACTAAAATCGTATTAGAAAATTTACAAATACCTTTTCAGAGGAAAGTTTTAAATTGTTACTTAATGCAGAAAGAAAGCCAGATGGCAAAGACACAAAGTACACACACTTATCGCAATGTTTTAATGGATATAATGCAGAGACACAAAGCAAATATGTCATGGCATTTGGGCACAGACAAGTCGTGATGGCTACAAATAGCGGTAGTCAGCATGGGAACATTGTTAAGTGGAGCGTTGTTCGCTTGAAGGGACTGTAAAAGACACATGTTTAGTCATTAGTGTGCCATAGTATGGCTATCTCAATGATTATTTTGGGATTTTATTTGCACATTGGATTTTCATGGTCTCAAGGTTTGTAAAATGGTATTTAATAAAAATAAGTTTATGCAATAGTAATCGAATGTAACAATTTGATTCAGTAAAACCCATGACTGCAGAACTTTTGATAAATCTCAATATCTGTCTGGGATATTCTATGTCAGATATATAGTTAATAACATTTGACTCTAAAGAATGACATTACTCTTACATTTAAGATGGAATTAAGCTTTACATTGAAATCTTTATGATCATTAAGGTATTCCATTCTTGATAAAAAGATGGGAATATATATTTTTTAATATTCAATCTGTTATACATTACGTCTTTTTATTCAATATGTAAAATATAAGAAAATGTCAACACATCGTTTTCCTCTCAGGATCTGCAAACACACTATAGTTTGATTTCTATTTCTGTCACCGGAATTAAATAAATTTGGACAGATTTTGAACAGCCATTTCTTATGACTTTTGTATTGTTTTTGTTACAGAGTAGTAACAAACAATTTTACGTAAACATTTTAAGTGTATTTCTACCTTTGAGTATGAATTGTTCGTATGTTCGAAAAACAAAAACTTTTAACTTCTAATAAAATGTGACTTAAGAGTTTGTAAAAAGGTTGTTTTCTATAAAGACCCTCTCCAGCAATTTAGGATGAAAGTGAAATGTAATCTTTTTCTTGTAAAGGTTTATTACCAGATACACAGTATTTTAATAAGACGTCGCAATTTCATGACTGGGATTATAAGCAACCTTTTCTGAAAGATTATCTCCGAGACTTGGACGAAACCACCTGTATCCGATTTCCATTTAACGACGAGGATCAAATCAACTTCAAATTTGATGTCAGTGGTGAACAACCAGATATCTATGTAGACATAAGGGGACAGATACCATGCTCTGAACCTTATTCCGTTGTTTATGCTGTCTTACGCAACCAAGAGGGTCTACGTGGAAGAGGCAATTGTGCAATATATTTACAGTGTCCCTTACTTCTAGAGAAAACTAACGAAAGTCAAGACCGATGCATATTTCATTGTAATTCTACCACACCCATCCAAACAATTAATCTTAGACTTCAAACATCTCCATGGATACAAGAACACGTGCAAGCCAGAAAGCTTTGTGAAGTGGCATTCACTATGCATGGACCAGGTAATCGTCAACGTCAATTAACTTATACTTGAGGTTATTTATGATATTCCCACTCATATAATATTGAGAAAAGAATTAATACTTTGAACAGAATTGATCACAAATAAGATTCCAATATGTAATATAATTTTTTGTATTTGATTTCATTATTAAATATCTATATTTAGAGTTGTGCAGATCACCCTTTATCATAAAAAACTTCTCTTTCGCGTGGACGAAATGATTATATTAAGGTATTTGGATACCCTGGTTGTAGGTGGAGCCACAGTAGCACCATCTCCACCTGGTGGAAAAAATGGCAAATTGGAGTTGTCTAGTAAATGAAATCTTAAATAAATGTACTTCCACTTGCAAAACTTTTCCCACCCAAAATGAAATCAGCTTTGCTCATTCTGAGACATTAAAATGAAAATCAATGAAAAGGGCTGTCGTGAATCATTATACCCAAAAGCATGGTCAAAATATGTGAATAAAGGCCTTAAAGAAGTTTCCCAGATTTAAATTATATCATATAAATGACATATGTTGTAATTACATCTTTCAACCTCAATAATGGACAAAAAAATGTCACTTTTCTATAATTTCGCCCATATTTGCGCATATTCTATTTCAAATAATTAATTTTTCAGAAGGAAATAGTGTGGTGATATCCATATTTTTTTCCATTATATGATAGAATACATATTTACCTTCATTTTTAGCAAAGTAACTAAGAAATTAAACAAGCCAAAATTAAATAAATGCATTAGATGTGGAATATTGCAGTAAGATTATGCCACTACATGGCGCCACTGTTGTGTTATCAAGCAATCTATAAATAGAAAAAGTACTAATTTCATGTAAAACATGCTTGTTATTGATAAACAATGTAAACTTAAGTATAAAAGTTATATTTCTTTTCCTTAATGTTACATCGGATGCATTTTAACTGAATTATGTTATTCACTAAATTTGTTGTAAAATATTGATTTTTCCCATTATTAGTGACAGCTGTAAAAAAATATACAGATGGTAAATGTACAAATAAAAATTGTTTTTGACTCAGGATATGTCTTCTGTATCAATATGCAAAAAACTAGAAAAATTAAACTATGAAATGCCAGAGTATCCAAATACCTTAACGATTCTCTGCAGTATTTTATACAAACCGGAAGATATACAAAATTTGCGCGAATCACGCTTTATCAGATATCATTCTAGAACACATAAAGGTAAACATCCTTTTCATGCAAGATTATAAATTCTATCGAGTATGCACTAAATAGATTGATTTCAGTAATAACGTTGATAGCTATTTTAAGATAGCAAATGTTTGCAGTATGTTTCAGACACTGTGTCCAGTGCAGCTTGTTGGATGATGCACTCATCTCTAGCGGGGTCACGGAGCCTGGAGATGAGTTACCACCAGATCTCTTGTATCTGGGTGATTACGGAAGTGACTACAGAGCATGTGCGCGCGCATGTGCGGTGATTACTTCCTGTGTGGCCTACACAATTGTGACCGGTGAATCGAAGGCGGTTTCCACGAAGTGGGTCGGATCGTGCTATGGGAGGGGACCAGATGCCCCAGTTAGCGAAAGTAGACAAGTAAAAGCTTATGGCGGACTCAGAACGCCTTGTAGTAAGTCTGATGAAAGCAATATCGTATTTACCTATGGTGATGATATCATATATGATGATTATATGATATATGGTGATGATATAGGATATGGTGGTGATGTTAAATATGATGAAGATAGTACATATGACGATTATATAACATATGGTAATGATATATCATACGGTGATGATGTAATATATGACGAAAGTATCACATACGATGGAGATATAACATATGACGACAATATTACACATGATGAAGATATTACATATGATGAAGATATTACATATGATGATAATATTACATATGATGATAATATTACAAATAATTAAGATATGACATATGTTGAAGATATTTATATGTGATGAAGATATTATATAATATGAAGATGTTACAAATGACGATGTTATAAAAAATGATGAAGATAGTTTATATGTAATGAAGATATTGCATGTGATATTATTACATTTATAGTCATCGGGCAAATAATGCCAATCTCAAAGTCATATTTCTTTATTTTCAGTGCCCTTTGCCCCTTTCACATTAATCTATGACCCGAGGAAAGTTTAGAAATGGAGCCGAATATATAGCCATCCAGACAAATATGGTTTCTCCAAATATAGATAGTGTGATAGGGAGGAGACCATCTGACACGATTTTGATGACGATAATATGTAATATGATGATGATATTATATAGAATAATTTGGGCTCAATTATTATTTGAGTAGAGAAATTGGTCAGTGAGAAATGTTTAACACAACTGAGGAGAAGTCTGCAATTCCCAGTCAACTAACCCCCTTGACATTAGTTGCTTACATCCAACTGATCATGAAAAATCAAAGTTTATTCTATTATATTTTGTTATATCTATGTAACAATGCAAATGAAAGATCTGCGAACTATTAAGAATCATAGTGGCGTGCGTAGATGCGGTTGACCTTTTTAATTGGCCAGGCAGAAAAGAAGAGATATAACCAATAAGAAAAGGTTATGATGATATTGCAGTTAATTAAAGATTGACATATCACCCATTGAAATATTTGAACTACGATTTTCCTAATTCTAATGTCATGTTCTGTATGTTTTGGCCATCAGAAAAAAGTTTATTTCTTAAATCTATTACAGTATTTTCTTTATTGAATAAAAAAAAACATTCGCTAGTTTAAATACATATATAACCGATCTTTATGTTACTGTCACATATAGACGGTCTCGTATGAACGATGTCAAAACGGTCAGATTTTTGTCAATTTTTGAAATATTTCGAAGACCGCTGGAGATTTGAATTTACCCGCCCAAAAAATAAAAATGCACGTCCACAATTGGACTGTCTCATATCGTCTCCAAAACTTTAAAAACGGTTAGAGCGAGTAAAACGACCAAAACTTTCAAAAAGTGTCAAACGGTGACAAACTTTTTCAGGTCGGGTGGAATGGTGCCAGGACGGTGCCAGGACTCTGTGTACGTGTGGAACAGGCTGTCAGCGGTGCCAGGGCATGACGAGCTGCACATGCAGAACGGTTAGAAGCAACCATGTGACGAGCCTAGATCGGTCTGGGCGGTCCAACCGTCCATAACACGCTAGCTGTACCATCGCATAATAACTTTTCAACGTTGCCAAATCGGTAATGGACGATGAGTCAGAAAATTTTGAACAGTTCAAAACTTCAGGCGGTCCTCAGTGATCATGGACTATCCTAAATGATGACGGTCGTTGCTAAATCGGTCCCAAAACGTCCTTGGACGATGTCCGACGATGTCCGACGATGTTCGACGATGTTCGACGATCAGGTTAATTTCAACACCGTTTTGACATCGTCCTACGAGACCGTCATAGTGTGACTGTCGCATTAGTTTGTTATTATTGATGTAGCATTGTACATGACAGTTTCATCATGATTTGCAGTGCCATCTGGTGTGGTTGCATTTTTCAAAAATCACATCAATTGTTCCCGACTTCAACATTCACCGTCAGATTTAAGATTTATTTTTTTGTGAATATAAAAGAACAACATGGAGTAGAATTAGTATATAATGTCTGATTTTCATCATATTTTGTTATGACACATGGAACAACATATATTGCTGCTGAATGTCTTATACAAACATAGCTGTAAACCAATAGTCAATAGTTAATTATGAATATAATTTTATTTCTTCCACTTAATTCATTTTGTGTCAAATTAAATATTTTCTCATGAGGTAATAACATGTAAAATCTCAAATTTGAAAATGCTCAATTGGCAAGTTATATAGAAAAGTCTAGAAGATTGTAGACTCACAAATGAAATTCATCACCATTCAATATTAGTTATAATTGCAAATTTATGATTATTCAGTATTACTTATTATTATAAATTCATTATCATTTCAAATATATTACCATTTGCCGAGGTGCATCATATCTCCTAGTAACACGAGGTTCCGATTCATCCCAGCCCATAAGTCAGTGCACAATGAGATCTTAATATTTCATTACTTATCCAGCTAGATTCCCTTGAACTATTGATTGCTTCATCTTACTGAACATATCCATATTGCTTAAACGGTAATTATAATCTCAACTTCCAAGTTATCTAATATGACCAAGGGATTTTTATTTCTTAACTGCACTATAGATAAATCACGTTTGATATAAATTGAAATAAGATTGAAACAGTTTTATAATTAATATGCATTCAATTGTTTAATGTCTTGATCAAGAAAGTGGCATGTCAGCGATTTTAATCAGACAGTTTTCCTCATTTTAAGTATGCATTTTGCGTTAAATACACAAGTAGCATTTAAGTGTCCAAACGGTATTTGAGTTTAAGAAATATGCGAGTATATATCAAGTTTTCCCTGAAATGATTGATCTTGCATGGAATATAGTAACATTGGTAAAGGCCGTGTGAGTAATATCCGCTGTATGGAAGCATATCTCGTGTGGATATGATAGTATCACTGCAATCAAATGCTTATTCCATTCATAGAATAGATAAGGAAAAGAGATTGGTGAATAATTGAACTATATATTGTAAAGCATATATAAAGATCATGACAATTTATCATGTGCTGCATTGTAGATTGTGCTGTAATGTGTATCAAATGTATGACTTGTTTCCGATCAGTTGGTACTAATGTAATCCTCTCGACAAGATGGCTGCCAACAGCAAAATGTGATAAGAAAATATAAGGCTAGTAAAAGAATAAAAATAATATTTTAAAGTCTTCTTTTCGGGTTTATATATGTTTATATCAATGAACTTAAAATTGCATGTTCAAATTTTGTGGAGGTTTGCTTCCCCTTTAAGGTAAGATATTTGAGGGACTGTATCACTGTATTGGTGCAAGTTTGCTAATTCTAGGCCCATATGCATTATTCATTGGATCCTGCGAACTATTAAATAGAACTGACTAATTCTATTTAGTGCTTTTGTATGAAATATGGATATCTTGTCAACATTGGCTACAGCTGCTTCTTTGAAATGTTCACTTGCCTATATGAATACTATATATAGCATAAATGCTATGTATGGATAAAACTGGTTGGCTCATTGTTCTTATTTCTATGGGATATATTTTGTATAAACCAAATGTTGAACTTTCCAGACAGATGACACTATGTTCAATATTGATGCTGTTGAATATTCTATGGCATAGAGACATCAGAGAATGGATTTGCTTTGAAGGCAACTGAGATATACATGTATTATATAACGGGTGTCATATTACAGAACAACGTATCTTAGCCCTTTAACTTGTGACATTCAATATTCAGTCCTGGAAAAACTGTCTATAGAAATATTTTCATCAATCTTTGACCAAGCTATAACATATTGATGAAAATGCTTTACAGATTCTATTCATATGTAAATTATGCGTGTAAAAGGCAAGGGTTGCAAAGATCGTGGATATGTTGGTATGAAACATAACCAAACCAGAGCTCATACAGTCAATTATGACGTAGTGTCTAATATGCTATAATTATGCTATTTGAATAGAATTAGACATCTCTTTTTGATTCCGCTTTATATATATATATATATATATATATATATATATATATATATATATATATATATATATATATATATATATATATATATATATATATAT
Source organism: Amphiduros pacificus (assembly GCA_949316495.1). NCBI lineage: Eukaryota > Metazoa > Annelida > Polychaeta > Phyllodocida > Hesionidae > Amphiduros > Amphiduros pacificus. The sequence continues at coordinate 39,184,337 of OX439001.1, read as the reverse complement.
ATATATATATATATACGGTGCAGAACTAAAAATCGGAACATTCCAATGGCACTCATGTCAAAGCCGGAGTATAATCACGTCACTTCCAGAGGTAAGTAGGCTGCCCTACGGATTGTACTGCCCTCTAGTGACAAAATATGAATCAATATAAACATTTCATTTTAAATAATATAACTCACGAAACGTATGTATCAAAACATATCTGGCAATGATATAGACCAATATATACACGGGGTCACTATGCATGCTTTATTTTCGAGTTAATGAACCTTCCATGGTAAGGTCCAGAATATAATGAAAAGGCAGTCTATGAAGTTGAGTAACTAAAAAAAAGCACAGACCCACGTTTTTTTGTTCTTTAGCATTGCCCGAGGTGTTGAGAAACAAAAAAAATATCAAAAGGTCCGAATGAAATGGATTTATATATTGACTATATTCTGAATAACATTATATTTGAAGAACTTTAATTGTAAAATTCCTAAACTATGAGGTTCATTTCAGAAAAAAAATTAAGAGGCTGGCCTATATTTTTCTTGTATATATTTTCAGTTCATTCTTAAAAGATTGTTTGGTATGGATTTAATTTATTTGGCCTTGTCGGGGTAAATAGTTTAAAATATAATCGAATGATCACAGGTGAGACGTTTATAGTGCGACCAAACCAAATGCAATAATATGTCTATGTGGAAAACAAGTAATAAAACCTATTTATTATATCAAATAAAAACATAAAGTACTGTTAACTCTATAACTGATTGAAGATTACACGGGAGAATGTTGTGAGAATTTTAATATTTGGAACAAGATGCTTCTTTGCCTTATCTTTGAAATTATAAAAGATGGCGGATGGTGTTGTCGTCCGTGGCGTGTCCATTAGGGCCGTCCATTAGATATACCCTTGGTATCTAAGATTAGATACCATTGGACCGCGAGAACGTACCTTACAAACCTATTTATGAACTTTATTCAGTTGATAAGTTATATTTTGAATAGCATAACTAAACAAATATTTATTCTATATATTTCTTTTAAAAGAAACAGTATTTAAGTATATAGGGCTTGACGGTCTGCACTTCAATCCATTCCGGGATTATACATTTTCTTAATTAAGACTATTTTCTTAATGAAGTCAATTGCATCTGATTGACTTACAGGCCATGACAGGCTCCAAACTCCACCATTTGGTTATATAAAGCATAAGCGCACCAGTTCCTCTGTGATGATCCAAAGGGTCGTAGATATGATTCATGGCTGTGCCGGGAGTCAATCAATGAGTCAATAAATGAGTCTATCGATGAGTAAATCAATGAGTCAATCAATGAGTCAATCAATGAATCAATCAATGCATCAATCAATGAGTCAATCAATGAGTCAATCAATGAATCAATCAATGAGTCAATCAATGAATCAATCAATGAATCAATCAATGAACCAATCAATGAGTCAATCAATGAGTCAATCAATGAGTCAATTATTGAGTCAATCATGTCATATAAGCTGATGCTATGAGACAATAAAGTTGTCAAAAGACTGGGAGTTGTGATAAATATAGTAAGTACGGTATCAGAAGTATAAGCTATAATTTGTTAAACAATTAGAATGCATTAGAGGAGTTTTATCAAAATTCACAACGTACAAAATATTACTGCTCCGCTTAGCCGAGCCTGTCATACTAGGTTTTGTAAGTATATGCAAAATATTGATGTGAAGGTGTGTTTTATATACAACACGTTCAGGTTTGTTAGGTATTGCTCACCTTTTTTGCAACTCAATAGGCAAGACATCCCAAGATAGTCAAAATTATCGATATAGCTTACTGGTGTCATTGATATGGTTGAAATGTAATTTATAAATGATTCATAGCTTAATATAGTCCAATCTCAATATTATTTTTCTAACAAATGGTCTTACTCATGATTCATTCTGAAGTGCGTTTTTCTCATAGCAATAGCACTTATATGTAAAAAAAAACAATATGAATTGCGTTTGAAGGCCACAATAACAGGATTTGATATATCGATAATCAAAAGACCAAGAAACCTTTTGATCGCCTCAAAAGATTTAGAATCTATCCACTGAAGCGTGCATACACCAGGGGACTATTGTCTAACGATGCATAACGGAAACGAATGCTTCCAAATTTACTTATACCATAAAATAAGAAAGCTAGACTTCCCTCAAAGCGCAGATCAATAGTAAAACATTTGTGATTTGACATCAGTAAATTAATTTTGACACAAATTTTAACCAAACATTTCTTTTTAGATATAATTTATTGTATTGGTGTATTTTTAAAATAAAAACACGAATTACGGAATTGTCACTTATGCCCAAAATATTGTTTTGAAGTACTATGAAGAGCAATAAAGGTACATGTATTAAATTTCATAGCAGCCTCTCAATTCCGATACAGTTTCTAGCCATAATTTGTTCATGATCAAAGGATAAATTGGTAATAATAAACATATTATATATTCAGAAGCTTGAACAAAAAATCGATATAATTAGATCAAGTGCCGGCTTGAATATTACAAGTCTCCATTATATTTTCTAATAGACTTTGAGGCACACCATCGTGTAATGTTTGATGCCCGCTTTAGCAGTTTGAGAAAGTCTATTTCCAAGAGGCCCGGTCCGTATTTAAAAGCCAATCAATACAAGAAACATTCAAAGCACTCTTATCCGGTTGGATCATTTCTTCTGATTTGTATAAGACGGGATTTCAATTGCACGAGGAGCTTGAACATATTAAGCTCAAATCAATATATCAAACCAATTACGGCTGCGTTGATGTAACCCACACCATGGTTGGGTAAGGTCTATAGCCGTGCCTTCATTGTAAGGCCGCAGTGCCAATGGGGAACGACTCATCGTGAAGTAGTAAAGAGGAAAAGCATGGAATTATACACACCGATTCCACCAACTGGCAAGGTATCTATATCTTCATATTAAAACATATATCAAAGTATCTATATCTTCCAATTAAAATATATATCAATATGCCTATATATCAATATATATATATATCAATCAATTTATACATATATATCAATATACCTATATATCAATATATATCAATCAATATCAATATATATCAATCAATATCAATATATATCAATATCAATATATATCAATATCAATATATATCAATATCAATATATATATCAATATATATATCAATATATATATATATATATATATATATATATCAATATCAATATATATATCAATATATATATCAATATATATATATATATATATATATATATATATATATATATATATATATATATATATATCAATATATATATATATATATATATATATCAATATATATATCAATATATATATATATATATATATATATATATATATATATAGACGGTGATATTAATATCTGTACGAGTTTAATAGTTGTCGCCCCATATGCCTTATAATAATATAAACAAATCCACGCAAGCAATTATCTGATATATTTTAAGTGTTGTGTTTATCTAGCGCAAAGTATCTAGTTCATAAAAACATATATCATTATTTTATTGTCACTCTTCCCAAATGAACAATATCGATTTGTTTGTTTGTTTGTTTGGGGCTTTACATCACTTTCAACATTATTTCGGTCATTTCGTGATGAGACCTACTTGTAGCAGATATAGTGCTGCCTCACTGAATTGTCATGTCGCAGGTCCTTGACATGACAACCCGCCCGGTCACAGATTTACAAGGACAACGGGTTAACCCTTCGCGCACGGGCCTCAGCTCATGTGTGAAATTGTATCATGAATTCAACCTCGCCACGGCCGGGGATCGAACCCACGACCTTTGGATCACCACAGAGGAACTGGTGCTAATAAGCTGGCGCTCTAACCAACTGCGCCACGGCCCGTGGCCCGAACAATATCGATGTGATTAATATTCCACTAATGTAGAATGCCATGAAATATTGATTCAACATAATTTCCTAAGATTATTTTTACAGTGGATGCAGCTATTAAACATCGATCAAGCATATCGTTATTATTTTGTACTCTCTGGTCCCTGTCTCTGAAAAAAAAATGTTCATTCAAGCAAAGAAGGGGGCATTGTTGAGCACTATAAAGAAGGGAGCATTTGGGGAGCATTGTAGAGCATTGTAAAGAAGGGAGCATTTAGGGAGCATTGTAGAGCACTGAATAGAAGGGAGCATTTAGGGAGCATTGTAGAGCACTGAATAGAAGGGAGCATTTAGGGAGCATTGTAGAGCACTGTATAGAAGGGAGCATTTAGGGAGCATTGTAGAGCACTGAATAGAAGGGAGCATTTAGGGAGCATTGTAGAGCACTGAATAGAAGGGGGCATTTAGGGAGCATTGTAGAGCATTGTAAAGAAGGGAGCATTTAGGGAGCATTGTAGAGCACTGAATAGAAGGGAGCATTTAGGGAGCATTGTAGAGCACTGAATAGAAGGGAGCATTTAGGGAGCATTGTAGAGCACTGTATAGAAGGGAGCATTTAGGGAGCATTGTAGAGCACTGAATAGAAGGGAGCATTTAGGGAGCATTGTAGAGCACTGAATAGAAGGGGGCATTTAGGGAGCATTGTAGAGCATTGTAAAGAAGGGAGCATTTAGGGAGCATTGTAGAGCACTGAATAGAAGGGAGCATTTAGGGAGCATTGTAGAGCACTGAATAGAAGGGAGCATTTAGGGAGCATTGTAGAGCACTGAATAGAAGGGGGCATATAGGGAGCATTGTAGAGCACTGAATAGAAGGGAGCATTTAGGGAAATTTTTGGGATCATTTAGGGATCGTTTAGAGATGCTCTGTAATTGTACCCCACATCTCTAGTTCTCGTCTTTGTGATCATACGATCGTGAGCCACACCAAAACACAAGTGTTTTTTGGTGTTTCTTAGTATTTAACCAGAATAAATGGTACAAAACAGTTATTACTACATTAAGGATGGTCGCAGATGAGGGCGACATAGTGCGATTGTGGGTTGCCGTCCTCTTACTTTTTAAATGTTTGGATGTTTGGATAGTTTTTTTGTGCACTTCCGGTATCTTGTTTTGAATGGGGCAAGATGGCAACGAGTAATCGGCCTATGGACTTAACACGTGTAGGGGATTAGTGGCTTTGTCTCACGCACATCTTGTGCTCTATTTTTACATTAGATTGTGAAAAACAAGCATTTTAAAATGTGAAATACTAATAGGTATACATGTAGTGACCTTCGCGCTTTTGTTTCTGTGCAAATAATCCTGTCATAAAAAGTTAAACATCAGTTTTGTAGTTTTGTGTCAACCATGATGTAAAAAAAAACAGACAAATAGAAGTTGATCGCAAATAAATATCAAGTGGATAATTAATTAAATATCAAATACTGACTAGGAGAAGAAAATGTTAAATGAAATAACCTTCAATGCCGAATTTTTTAATGTTTTCATTTCTCTTTCATCCTTTTCTTTGTATAAGTACACTTGTATAAAGTATTTGTGATTGGCAGAAAGTTTTCTTTTATACAAGAGGCCAACAAACACATATGTATAGGTACTATGGCTAAAGTTCAATGCTGAGATCTAGCACGCCTCATGCTCCAAAGGGGGGACCAGTTATAAAATGAATCAATACGCGCTCAATAGCACTCCCATATATATCATGAATACCGTTAAAGCGATTTGTACAATAAGGAAACCCAGTAACCATGTTCTTAATAAGCAAGGGCGATAATAAATGGGATATTCCAAATTTGAAGCCTCAAGTAATCAGTTAAGTACCTGAGATGTTATCACACTTATTCATAATATGTATTGTTATATAATTTAATCATCTGAATATGCCATAGCAGAATGGGCTGACTCTATTTAACATAAAATATATTTGTAAGTAAACTAACTTCATAGGAATAGTTCAACAGTAGCAATATCAAGCATATTGATAATTGATATACTTCAGACGATTATTTTCTTACACTGAAAATTGATCTTTAATTATTTTAACCAAAGCAGATATTGATGTTCTGCTTTAAAAAACTTTCAAATGCCTCAATAGCAAGTAACGTTGAGGATTAAATGATACAGGAGAGTACAGAACAAATCCTTCTTAATATAGAGTTATTTTGATGAATTTGTTGAGGATCTTGAGGATGATGTAATAAGAGTACAATCATTTCATCTAAGGGCTGTTTTTCTTTGATAGAATTGAACGGTCGTTCTTCATCAGGCATAGGGTCCGTGTGCATTTTTATGCCAAAACAGTCTCTATTTAGGCATGGTATGAGACGTGGCAAAAATCAGGGTAGACCTTCTGAATCATGCAAACTTTTTCTGGTCTAAACATAGATTTTGACAGCTTATGAATCTATACTTGAGTAGCAACAGATATATCTAACAATAGTTAGGACTCAAAAATGTGAAATAATATTGTTTTGGAAGTTCAGGATTGATGAATTCTCAAACATATAACATCAGTTCAGTCCATGTTTGTGCTCAAATGTGGAAATAAAATGAGTGAACAATCTTGCCGTGCATTAAGTTAAATGGATATAATGAATGAATGAATGGATTCACAACGGCATATCAACACATTTAGTTATTCCGTGCCATTAAGGTCTGCATTAACATGCGGATGAATAATTTATGAAGGTATACATTAAACAATGACGTTCTTATAGCAAATAACATTAACAGTGAACGACTTACAAGTTACATGTAAACAGGCAATAAACACCATGCTGCTTAAAAAGGTGTGAATATGGTGTATGAAATAAATGGTAAGCTGGCCAATGAAACCAGCCCAACATTCTACACCCATATCCGACCCATTGGCACAATTGGTAGAGCATTGGATCTGTGCCTTTGCTGGTTATAGAAGTGGAGGCAGGAGGTGGTGGGTTCGACTCTCACTGCCGATAGTGAGAGTCGAACATTTGTTTAAAGGCTTGAAAGTGGACCTGATATGGCCATTGTTGCTAAACGGGTCGTAAAGAGAGAACAAAAATCTACAACCAAATAAATGCTCAAATTCTTTTTACAGTGATAAAAAGCAGCGACATCCATGTCAAATAAATAGATATTTCATACATTTAGCCTCATCTGTGACACACATGCTTTCCGATATATCAGGTAGACAAATTGCATTGCATTGGACATATTCCAATTTCACATCACATATATCACTTCAATATCGCCCTTGCATGAAGGAAACATGTTTTATCAACTGCAATCTACAAAATTTGCAATGGGGAGTACTTGTCTACATATCTGTTTTAATTATGTTGATTTCTTGTCTTGATATTCTTCATGGGAGTAGGCATAGATTGATATTTTAAAAAGCCAAAATGAAAATGTTATGGAATAAGAACATGATGATATATTACTAACTAATTGATGTTTACATAAATGTGTTCAGGATATATGAATTGTCATAACATGTAGCATCCAGCTGTCGTGTTTAGAATCTGCAAACCAAATGATGAGAATAGGTTTGATTTAAGCCACGTGTCTATATATATATATATATATATATATATATATATATATATATATATATATATATATATATATATAGTGTTCCAAAAGAAATTTTTTCTCATTTTTATACAAGTGATCTTAGATTTGGGCAGAAATATTAATCAAGTTTTGAAACACTGTGATTAAAGATTGGATGGCACACATCAGAAATATCCCCACTTCAAGGTCACGAAGACAAAATTAATAACTCTGTACATGGAATAACAATGTTCTCATCCAAGGTTGTGATTTCAGATTTCACCGCTTTAGTTGTTTATGACAGATTTCAGATTTCATCCCTTTAGTTGTTTATGACAACTGGGAAAATTGACTTCGCATTAATTACACAATTTCAGCTCTATCTAAGAATGTAGATACAAAGAAATGTTGAGTGTGTGAAGTTAGATGGATATAACGAGACCTGTGAGACACATGAATTCTGATATATCACTTGGACATATTGCATTACACAATGCACATTATAGCACAAATATGAAACTTATCTCCAAGATATACATGACCCCTTGTACAAGGTCAATCCCAACTCCTAACCAGTATATAATTTGCAATATATTTCAAACTTAAAGTAAATATTATTCTGTGGAGGCAAAATATGGGATGAAATCTACAATGCAGATTCATAAACAACATATGCATATTAATCTACCCACAGGAGAACCTCTAAAAGCTCATTACATAACAAGGTTAACTGATTTAGATAACAACTTTCAACTAGCTGGGCAGACACATGAGCTCTACAATCAACTTTTACATTTATATGAAAATAAATTACACATTAAACTAAACATTTACATCTCCATCAACTGTATGACAATGATATTCCTTTTTTTTCTTGATATATTTACCCTTCACCTTTGCCTAAACTTAGTGGGTAGAATAACTCACTCAAGGCTCAAATTGTCCAAGACCATGATTTACACATTTATTAACAATTCATATAATGATAGATCATAAAATTGTACCCACAAATATACAAGTTTTAATACCCATAATATTCCAGTAAAGTATTTTCAGCTTATGAAAATCGTTTAACCCAATACCTAATAGCAGGGGATACTTCAAAAGATATTCAATCCCTTCAAAAACGTCCACTCTTGATTGCTTTTTTAAAACCTGTTATGATATTTGCTTCAAGAGTTTGATATTTTAGAGTGATAAAAAGTTTTAAATTTCTTTAAACCATATATGATTGATATTAAGAGGTCCAAGGAGCAGAACAATACATTACCACATTGTTGAAAGCGAAGGGACGGCCAGACAGGAAGACAGCCGGATGGACAGATGGCCAGACAGACAGACAGTCTGAATGATTTTTAATTGGGTACTTTCCTGAGTCATTGACTTTCTCTATTTATATGTACATTAATGAACCTGTCAGAACAGACTTTTTTGTATCAGTAAATTATCAACTGGCTGAAGATTTAATTTAAATTTAAATTTGGATTACAATTCCTCAAAAAATAATTCCATTATGAAGTAGAGATGTAGAATGTATTGGGTTAATAGCACGAATTGAGTAAAAATAAAGCATTTGTATGAGCACATGACTGACCTGGCCCCATGAAATACGAGACAAAGTTGCATGTGAACATTGAAGTCCAAAATACACTCCAAAAAGACAATGAGACAAGTTTTAACAACCAACTATTCCAATATTCAAATAAATAAATGTCTTATGCCTTATTGTGTGCAATAACAGTTTTGGGGGGCCTTAAAATATCAGTGGATTACGATCTCCCAATGACCATCTTCCATCATTTCTCGATGAGAAATAAATGGTGTTTGCCAACCCATGTTCTTCTATGGTATCCAAATGCAGATTACAGTGCCCTCTGACAGATTAATTTCACATTTACTTAATCAAACAAGCCTGATCTGCATCAATATCATTTGGCCTCTTCTCCTCCCCCCAAATCAATTTCCCGTCTCGAGAAATTGTTATTTCGTCTGTAAGAGCGCTGTACGTACAGCATTTCTCTTAAGGTCCATATATTCATTTGTCATTACCTTCCATGAGCTTGTGCTCATAAAAAACACATGAATTACATCAATTACTGTTCTTTTGATCGATTTCAATGAAACCATGATATATATATACTTGCCCCTTCATATCAACCATTAGAAGAAGATCAACCCCTGTTAGATCTATGTCTTAAGAAGTATAAAGAATACGTGTCTATAATCAATTAGCTGGTATCACATATTAGTATAAATAAAGCCATCTACTTTCAGATCAAAGAAAGCATTGATCCTAATGCAATGCTTTACACCTTAGGTTACAAAGAGTTGGTTTGATAAAGTAATGGGCATGTTCTTACATATGCACTTAGGATCAGTCTTTTCAGTTGCTGGTGTTTGATCAATTCATTTGTGCACTGTGCACATTCTCTCCGTCCTGGTAACACATATACAAACGTATTGATAACATATAGATGCAATGTAAAAGCCTTTACAGAATCTCATAATTGAATATTTAAATGTACTATTCACAACGAACATGTGTCCATCAGTTTACCAAACACGAACTAAGATACATGTGATAGATTGATATTCTGTGGTTTGCGGTTAAAGTTCATGGAACAAAAATGAAGTAAAAAAATTCACGTATTCTGTGGTTTGCGGTTAAAGTTCATGGAACAAAAATGAGGTAAAAAAAAATCACGTAAAGTACTTTACTTGGCTCGTAAACTAACGTGTAACTTGGCTGGAGATGAGTCAATGAACCCAGGCTTAATATATAGTATAGACCAATATCATTAAAATATACAAATAGGATCTGAAGATAGAAGTTCAAAGCTAAGAAAGTGAAAAAAAATCAATTCAAGTTAAGCTTATCAAAAGAAATATTTAGCTTTGATCAGATGATCAAACAGAATCATATAATTCTGCGGTAAACAAGCTTAATAGCATTAGAGAATAATACGACACACAACAAATGAATGAGGATCATAAAATTGCAATATATATGTGAGCTAGGCAACATAAACTTGTGATGAATGGTAATTAGAGAATGTTTACAATGAGTGATGGTTAGGAAATGATGAAAATGGGTGATTGTTAGAGAATGAATGATTGTAAGAGAATTAATGATTGTTTGAGAATGTTAAAAATGAGTGATAGTTTGAGAATGCAAAAAAATGATTGATAGCTTGAGTATACTAAAAATGATTGGTTGTTTAAAATGATTGACAGTTTGAGAATGTTAAAAAGGATTGATAGTTTGAGAATGTTAAAAAGGAATGATTGTTAGAGAACGTTAAAAAGGATTGATTGTTTGAGAATGTTAGCTCGATAATTGCAAGAACGAATGATAACAAGAGAATAGAAATGATAAATGGCAAATAATGAATAAGTGTTACAGAACGGCAGTGACTGGTAATTACAGAACGACAATAATGAATGAGAGTTTAAGAACGGCAATATTATTATTTCAACAAGGGTTACACTTTTAATGTTATTTACACAATGGGAACTAATTCCCTAAAATTCTTCCATTTTACTAATTCTTCATTAAACACGAGGAAATGTATACTTGTATAGGAGATCTTAAGGTTTATTTACACTTATTATCAAGCCTTTCTATCGGCAATTATGGGGGTTGATTTATGATGGATTTTTGTTTGTTTGTTTGTTTGGGGTTTTACATCACTTTCAACATTATTTCAGTTATTTCGTGATGAGACCTACTTGTAGCAGATATAGTGCTGCCTCACTGAATTGTCATGTCGCAGGTCCTTGACATGACAACCCACCCGGTCACAGATTTACAAGGACAACGGGTTAACCCTTTAGGCACGGGCCTCAGCTCATGTGGGAAATTGTGTCATGAGTTCAATCTCGGCACGGCCGGGGTTCGAACCCACGACCTTTGGATCACCACAGAGGAACTGGTGCTAATAAGCTGGCGCCCTAACCAACTGCGCCACGGCCTGTGGCCGATTTATGATGGAACACCTTTGAACTTGATTTATCTTCAGGTCAAGGGCTTTTCTCTGTGCATACTTTTCCTTAAATTCCTGTGCAAAGATCTAACAATATCCCAGTTTTGTAAGATATCAACCAATCTATATATTGGATTTGTGCATTAAAAGGCTTCACCGCGAACTTTAGAAATATTGATCTGCGATTATAAGCAGTGCACCCATTACTTGACCATCAATTGATGTTTTGCACGGGTTTCCTGAGCAATCTGTGACATTAATACGATAAGATCTGCCTGGGCTTTGTCGAGGCGGTCGGGGCACTGTTAGCTTTGCCGAGGCAACATCAACAGACAACGATATATCAGGGAGACAACTTTGATGTAAGTTCCACATCTGTTGTATAGAGTCAAGGCAATGCACAACATATCTAATCGGTTTGTTTGTTTAATCCTTGTTATAAAAAGGTCATATCAAAAGAGATTTGAGTTCCGGAAATAACTTTTACACATCGCTTAAATGTAAATGAAACAATTGATCTGCTAAACAAATCAGTGCTATATATGTGGGCGATCATCTCTCGGCGGGATGCCAATTGGTTTTGCCGAGTAAACATATAGATGTAGACAGATTAGTTGCTGTACGCTGCTATATATGTGGGCGATCATTTACCTAGTAGAAGAGTTGCTGTACGCTGCTATATATGTGGGCGATCATTTACCTAGTAGAAGAGTTGCTGTATGCTGCTATATATGTGGGCGATCATTTACCTAGTAGAGGAGTTGCTGTACGCTGCTATATATGTGGGCGATCATTTACCTAGTAGAAGAGTTGCTGTACGCTGCTATATATGTGGGCAATCATTTACCTAGTAGAGGAGTTGCTGTACGCTGCTATATATGTGGGCGATCATTTACCTAGTAGAAGAGTTGCTGTACGCTGCTATATATGTGGGCGATCATTTACCTAGTAGAAGAGTTGCTGTACGCTGCTATATATGTGGGCGATCATTTACCTAGTAGAAGAGTTGCTGTACGCTGCTATATATGTGGGCGATCATTTACCTAGTAGAAGAGTTGCTGTACCCTGCTATATATGTGGGCGATCATTTACCTAGTAGAAGAGTTGCTGTACGCTGCTATATATGTGGGCGATCATTTACCTAGTAGAAGAGTTGCTGTACGCTGCTATATATGTGGGCGATCATTTACCTAGTAGAAGAGTTGCTGTACCCTGCTATATATGTGGGCGATCATTTACCTAGTAGAAGAGTTGCTGTACGCTGCTATATATGTGGGCGATCATTTACCTAGTAGAAGAGTTGCTGTACGCTGCTATATATGTGGGCGATCATTTACCTAGTAGAAGAGTTGCTGTACGCTGCTATATATGTGGGCGATCATTTACCTAGTAGAGGGGTTGCTGTACGCTGCTATATATGTGGGCGATCATTTACCTAGTAGAAGAGTTGCTGTACGCTGCTATATATGTGGGCGATCATTTACCTAGTAGAGGGGTTGCTGTACGCTGCTATATATGTGGGCGATCATTTACCTAGTAGAGGCGTTGCTGTACGCTGCTATATATGTGGGCGATCATTTACCTAGTAGAAGAGTTGCTGTACGCTGCTATATATGTGGGCGATCATTTACCTAGTAGAAGAGTTGCCGTACGCTGCTATATATGTGAGCGATCATTTACCTAGTAGAGGAGTTGCCGTACGCTGCTATATATGTGGGCGATCATTTAAATAGTAGAGGAGTTGCTGTACGCTGCTATATATGTGGGCGATCATTTACCTAGTAGAGGAGTTGCCGTACGCTGATATATATGTGGGCGATCATTTAAATAGTAGAGGAGTTGCTGTACGCTGCTATATATGTGGGCGATCATTTACCTAGTAGAGGAGTTGCCGTACGCTGATATATATGTGGGCGATCATTTAAATAGTAGAGGAGTTGCTGTACGCTGCTATATATGTGGGCGATCATTTACCTAGTAGAAGAGTTGCTGTACGCTGCTATATATGTGGGCGATCATTTACCTAGTAGAGGAGTTGCTGTACGCTGCTATATATGTGGGCGATCATTTACCTAGTAGAGGAGTTGCTGTACGCTGCTATATATGTGGGCGATCATTTACCTAGTAGAGGAGTTGCTGTACGCTGCTATATATGTGGGTGATCATTTAGCTAGTAGAGGAGTTGTTGTACACTGCTGTATATGTGGGCGATCATTTACCTAGTAGAGGAGTTGCTGTACGCTGCTATATATGTGGGCGATCGTTTACCTAGTAGAGGAGTTGCTGTACGCTGCTATATATGTGGGCGATCGTTTACCTAGTAGAGGAGTTGCTGTACGCTGCTATATATGTGGGCGATCATTTACCTAGTAGAGGAGTTGCTGTACGCTGCTATATATGTGGGCGATCATTTACCTAGTAGAGGAGTTGCCGTACGAGATCATTTACCTAGTAGAGGAGTTGTCATATGCTGCTATATATGTGGGCGATCATTTACCTAGTAGAGAAGTTGTCATACGCTGCTATATATGTGGGCGATCATTTACCTAGTAGAGGAGTTGCCGTACGCTGCTATGTATGTGGGCGATCATTTACCTAGTAGAGGAATTCCTGTACTCTGATATGTGTGTTTGTTGGGGTGGGTGGGTGTGTGTATGTGTGTATGTGTTTATGCGTGGGTGTGGGTGTGGGTGTGGGTGGGCGATTTCCTAGTGGAGGATCGCCTACTAAGTTTAGCAGAGTAATTGTTCCCGGCTGATCACGATGATAAGCCATTTAGCTTTTTCACCAAAAAGTTCTTAGACTGTTTTATCCATATGTCAAAAAGCTAATCATGTACTCGACTCGGTACCAGATCCTATGATGTAAACAGATCCTATTTGTGAAGGCCACGCGGGCTTTATACTTGCTCAAGGACCGTCGAACTGAATCAAGAACCTTCATTTCTTTATCATTATACATAGACGGTTAGCGATAATTGGATAACATGAGTAATTTGCAAGGGACCAAGTTATTCTAAATATTAATTAAGAGTTCATAATTGTTTATAAATCAATTTGAAAGTTGTCATTTTTTAATTCAGGCTCACTGTGGCACTCATAATAATGGTTGATAAATAAACATGAGAAGATTTGGAAAATATTAGAAGATGGCTGATCATTTCATCATTTAAAAAAACCATCCAAATCTACTCTGGCCTAAATCAATTATAGAATATTTGGATGAATAATAACTTGCACAGTTTAGTGTGAACTACAGTATACTGATAATTCCATTTTTATTGATTTTTTGTTTATCTTTTTGTCTAATTTATACTTTTTTTTATTTTAAAATTTAGCCAACATTGCTAGGCCTGTTAACTGCAATATTGAGCCTGTCTCCTCCCTCCTGTAACAGGCCTAGCGCCTATGGTCCCAATTGGCGTTCAAAGTGTGCGCTGATTAATATTCAATCACCTGAATCTTTCAGGTAACAAGTGTCAAGGTAACATCCACACTATCATGACGTCATTTATAGCCTAGCCCTGCCTCAATGTGTAGACCAATAAGAGTCACTTCATACAGCATGACGTCATTTATAGCCTAGTCTTACCTCAATGTGTAGACCAATAAGAGTCACTTCATACAGCATGACGTCATTTATAGCCTAGCCCTGCCTCAATGTATAGACCAATAAGAGTCACTTCATACAGCATGACGTCATTTATAGCCTAGCCCTGCCTCAATGTGTAGACCAATAAGAGTCACTTCATACAGCATGACGTCATTTATAGCCTAGCCCTGCCTCAATGTGTAGACCAATAAGAGTCACTTCATACAGCATGACGTCATTTATAGCCTAGCCCTGCCTCAATGTATAGACCAATAAGAGTCACTGCATACAGCATGACGTCATTTTATAGCTCACGCACAATCTACAAAGGGCACGTTGTAAATTTTACACAATTAAGGCAAAGTAATCGCATAATTGGAGAGGGTGTTAAAGCAACTCTACCCTCCATAACAGGACTTCCCTCGTATGCCTCCAAAGATATAAAGCTGCGCACAAGATTGGTTGCAAGTAATCAGTATACATAAAAATCTGGCTATCAAACGATTGGTGAAAGAATATAAACAGATTTGATTTGTTCTGGCAGATGTACTGATTGGTCAGTTTCTGGGTCAGACAATTGATTACAGTTTACAACCTGATGTTGTCAAATTCGTATTTGATGATATTTTGGTGCACAAATTTAAAATTTGGGGAATTCCAAATTTTGAATGGTATCAAATACAGGGCAATGACGGCAGAGGTAGTTAGTGAATACTACAGATGCAATGCAGAATATAATGAACAATGCAAAGGAGAGTCTTTATAATTAAAATCGATTAAAATTTTTTATAAGATTTTATGCTATGAGTGTTGTCAAAAAGGGTATTTGTAAGTTCAATTTTTAAATCACAGGAAATTCTACAGTACTCTGACAATCCATTTTCTGGAGAGTAAATAAAGGGTGGTAGGAAAATATAGACAGAAATGTGTACTTCACAGCTTTCTCAGCTTGTATTTCACAGCTATGGAGCCTGTGAGTGAGTGCATTATTCCCTAGGTTTCACACCTCCTAATCAAGTGCCAACAATAAAGATAGGATATGTTATAATATATCACTATATTAGTGGTCCAAATGTGTATTTCCCAAGAAGAAAACAATTTTTGTACTTGTTTATATTATATCTACTTATACGGAAATCATTTAATAGGCATATGTTTCCATTTAAGGATTGCTATATGGTTAGTTAAGACTATTTAATAGGGTCACAAATACACAGCTAATTGCAAATGAACTTGGTATTCACAAGACCCGATAATCAGATTTAAAACAAAGAGGTCATTATATATAATACATTAGTTTTATTAATAAATAACCACAATACACCAAGCCTGGCTTTTTCAGAATTATTTAGTTCAAAATCCAAGTCAAAGCCGATCAGATCGCAAGGCGAACTTAATTGTGCATTTGTTTGTTTGCAAGCGATTTACGCCGCGCTCATACATAGAAACGTGTATGCACAAAGCGAACATGGTCAACTTGGAGAAACTCTATTTAATTCACAGAGTATACATTAGATATTACGTTTACTAAGCCTGAACAGGGATCTACAGTTAACCGGTCTGTGCTTTCCTTGGCTGATCCAATCTAGAAGCTGTTGGTAGGCAAAACGTGTAACACAGTTAGTCTAGTTAAATAGTGATATATAAAACCTTATTGACTGTAACTAACTTGGACGTTTAGCCTGCCACATTCAGACATAAACACAGGTATGTTTCACTGACATATTAAAGGTAGTTTAATAACTCAAAGCATTAATAATAATTCCATTTTTTTCTATACCGAGGGTTATTAATTGCAATGATGTGTTTTTTCATATTATATGATTTCATGAAATTTTATATTTCCCTGTGATTTTATAAAATTGTATGATCTAGAACATATTTCTTTTTTTTCATTTTAATTACAATATCATTACAAAACAAGCTTGACATATTTCTCCTGGCCAGTTTGAAAAAAAACAGACCCCAAAGATAAAGTATCTTTCTAAAGTTAGGAATATTTGGGTTGCACAAATCCTCTTAAATGATTTACAAAGATTTATATTGGTATTTGTCCATTCCATGGTTGTGTTAATATCAATTACATGCATGGCCTATCATGTATTAATGTCTGAATCCTATCTTGGAAAACGTGATATGGACAAACATACCCATATATCTAGATCCTCAAATACTCAAGGGTACGCAATAAATCAATCTTATGACCAGCCCTTGTCCACCCAAAACATGGTGCATGCTTGAATGACAGCAAATACAAATGCCATTATTAATTATAGAAAAATGCCAGATCAGAATACATGGAGCGCTTATATCTGAGGTCATTCCTAGAACTTCCCAACAGAGGACTTGTCACAAGTGCACATTTAGTGACAATTTTGATAATAGAATTTCAATAATGAATGATAATTTATCTTGTCATGGTATTACGTTTTCATATCACGTATAAATCAAGATAAGTAACATACGCAAACAAACACACATATATATTCTTAGATACTAATCATTGCAAACTATTTTTTTTTCTGGCAGGATGGCTCCGGACTATTGGGTCGCTTTGAGATGATGATGTTTGGAAACTTGAACTCCGGAAGTATCGGACGTGTTAAATTAACGGTCTGGAAATTCTAGTCACATCGGATTTTATGAGCTCAACTAATCATGGACTAATCGTTGAGTGCACATTTTTGTTTGGACATATGATGGAGATTATTTTAATGTGACTCATTTCGGCAGGCAAAGCGCAACCTACACACCGGATAAGATTGAGACAAAGACGGCCAAAGTGATTGGAAATCAGAATTTTCACAGGGTGATTAATATCATAGCATAGAAGTTTGGATACCATCCATATCAAAGTAATCAATTTGGGATTTCCTGTAATAACATTTGAAGGAAAAGTGCCAAATGCATTAAAATCATGGCAAAACCACCTGAGCTGATTGATATATATAGAGATTGTAGAATTGACAAATAAAACAAGAAAAGGCAGGGAGAAGGACAGACCTAAAGGCATAGGACGTACAGAGATCCTTGGGCATCAAGCATGAGGGTGTTCATCGTGTATGAAGGCGCACGGGTGACAGTGGATGTCAATGAAGACAACAAGGTTGCCGATGTTAAGGCG
The DNA here is from genome assembly GCA_949316495.1 of Amphiduros pacificus. NCBI lineage: Eukaryota > Metazoa > Annelida > Polychaeta > Phyllodocida > Hesionidae > Amphiduros > Amphiduros pacificus. The sequence continues at coordinate 39,166,172 of OX439001.1, read as the reverse complement.
GTGGTCAGGGAGGCATTCTCCCTCGGGGGAGACCAGAGCCCGTCTGGGTTGGAAGGTCCCGAGAAGAAGATCTTGGTTCTGGTCCACCAGGGGGCGGACCTTGCTGACCACTGGCCTGTCATGGATGTTGGAGTCAGCTCTGGAGGAACCATCAAGGCCGTCATGAGAGACCAGATCAAACCAGTCCTCTACATCCACGCTATCTTTGATGACGACATTCACCCCATCATAGAGAAGCTAGACATGAGGACATTCACAGTGGCTTCATTAAGGGCCATGGCAACAAGAAAGACTGGTATCCCAGTTGGAGCTTTTAGACTCTTAAATATTAATAACGTAGAGATGTTTGATTGCCACACCCTGGATGAGTACAACATTGAGGTAGGCCACACTATCAAACTGGAGACTTGGGATGGCTGGAATGAGTTCCTCTTCTTAGCCATTAAAGGCATCACATCTCAAGTGTTTGCCCAGTTCTCTACCACAGATGACGTGATGGCCAGGTACCAGATGAAGTTGGCATTATATATAGCAGCCCATTTTGGTCACGTGGATCTTGCGATTAGCCTCATACGACAAGGAATCAGAGCCGATGAACCGGTTGGAGATCACCCATCGCGCCTCTGGTGTCGTCGCGAGGAACAAATTCACATCGATAGCTTAAAGGCCCCTGTTCACGAAGCAGCTGAGATGGGGCAGCTTGGGGTGCTCAGATCTTTCGTACACCACAATGTTTGCAATGTTTTGGCAAAAGATGGAAATGGACTCACGCCCTTAAACATTGCACTTAGGAAAAAACAGAAGCCGTGTGCTTCATTTTTGCTGACAAAACAATGGAGTAAAATCAATTATACTACTAAAACAGCTATTCCACTGAACATTTTCGTTAAAATGAAACGTTGGGGAGATCGTGCCAAGGACAAAGTTTTAGTAATCTTTGGACAGTGGAAATCTTCAGTTAAAAACAAGCGCCATATTCCCAATGGTGCTTTGGTTGGCCATGGTGTGCTTTTGGATGGATTTTCAGAGAGTAAAATGACTTCTAAACCATACAATGTTATCAAGCAAATGGAACAAGAAGAGCTGAAAAAGAAAAAAAGAAAACAAATATACCAAGAGGCATGGAAGGAGAGAGTTGTAATAGATCCAGAGACCTATTTTAAAGGCTTGAACTCAATGTCTCAGTTCAAATTGCCCAAGCTAAATAAATGGGGGAAAATGCTTAATAATGCAGCTAAGGAAGAGTTTGATAAGAAAATGCTGGATGAAGTCAAATCAGAGTGTAAGAGTAGTGAAAGTGGAGACAAGGATAGTACAATATCCACACCAGAACCACAGAGAAAATGCCGGCCAAAGAGCCCAACCGGAAGTAACTCAAGCCCAGTCAAACTACCTCCCATACAGGAGAGTTTAAAGCGAGGCTTAAGTCAGAGTCACCAGAACCTCAGCACAGGAAATGCATATGATATAGAGGTAGACCTACTGAGACCGCGAGCGGCCAGTCGCTCAACCTTCATACAGACAGGCTATAGGAACAAGGCCAGCTCTGTAGACTCAGAAGATGAAAGAGAAGACCAACAACAAAACGGCACCAAGAAAAAGGTCATTCTCGTGAAGAAGAGCTCAGAGGGCGAGCACAGTATTCCTGTTGGAGTCATGAACATAGAGAGGGTGAGCGGTGCAGCATTCGGTCCATCCAAGAATGCGCTCATCAGCCGGACTACCCTGTCTCAGTATGAGAAGTACCGGGGTCTGCCCTCCAGAGACTATGCAATGAGATGTCTGGCAGTGGCCAACACCTTCAAGGAGAAGCCATGGCTACACCGCGTGAGACAGGCCATGACTATATCCAGCCAGGGCGTCCGGAGAACAGTCAGCAACAAGCCTCATATGTTCATGGATACCACCCAGGCTAAGGACCCCAGGCACAAGAACCCTAACCTTCCAGAAGGTCGGCATACTATCACTGCTTGAGTGTCATCTTCGTATTTATTCACCGCTGAATTTTCTCTCAAAAATGAAAAAATTAAATTCTTATTTTTTTTAATGATTTTCTCAACTGTTAAAATGGTTTGAGTGTCTTTCATCTTTGCGATTTAACTTCCTTTTTTTCAGTCATTAAAGACCGATTGTGGAGATGAAGTGTGGTATACTATTTCTATGGTACATGGGAAATTTTAAAATTTCTGTTCCTATATTTTTAACATATGTGTTTTAGTGGTCTGTAGAAAAATACCTAACAAACCTGTTTGAAAGTCTAGAATTTCCTCATTTCTTTATTATCATAATTATATAAAAAATAAGCCGATTGCGGGTTGCTATCTTGCCTTCTTTAAAACAGCCTACCGGAAGTGCACAACCAATCTGAAGTGCACTCTCTAAAATCTAATCATTGAATAAAGAACAAGATGGTAACCCGCAATCGCACTAGAGAATATATATATATATATATATATATATATATATATATATATATATATATATATATATATATATATATATATATATATATATATATATATATATATATATATATATATATATATATATATATATGAGTAAGAGGTACTGGAGAGAATAATGTTGATCCCGTTGTTTAGAGTTTCACCCATTACGTGTTAAGCCCTTAAGAGATTGAGATTCTGCGGCAATCTTCAATCAAATTTCGGCCACCCAATTCAATGTTTCAAAAGCCCAGTTGGTTCCACACCAAAGATATTCCTCTCAATATTAGATATTTTCTCATTAGGGATTAACACGTCATGTTTACTGTGTCATAATGGTATTGAGTACGTAAAGTTTTTTGTAATTCAGTCTTTTTAAGATTATCCACTATTTGTGTGATCTGCATTAAATGCATGTACAATTTATCTTCTCTGACATAGTTAAGTTTTCTGTGTTTAGACAAATCAACTGCATGACATATCTGCAGTGGTTTTTTCTAATTTTCATTGTTAAGTAAATAACACCTTTTACAAAACGTTTGAATAATTAAGATTTGAATAATTAAAGAATACATGATATTAATTTACATTAATTCACCTTTAAAGATTCAGATTAATTCAGATAAATCACCTGATCAAACCTTTGTCAAATCAACAAGATCGCTCCGTGGGCCGTGTAGGAGTCGGTTAAACCGTAGGCTCATTACCACCAGTTCCCCTGTGATGATTAAAATATCGTGTGTTCAAGATTGCTTACCTCATACAATTTCTCTTATGAGCTGAGGCCCGTGCCTGAAGGGTTAGCCCATTGTCCTAAATATATGACTGGATGAGTTATCATGTTAAGAACCTTCAACATGAGGGAGCGCGATGTCTATAATAAGTGGGTCTCGCCATGATATAACAACAACTAAATTAACAACAGAAACGAGATTAAGTAACTGAAAAAAAAGAGTTATCAGTACCTGTGCTGCAATGGAATAATTTATATTACTCTTCTGAATCAAAATTACGTTGATATTTTATTTGACACACGGGTTATTTTTCAGACAGATTGACGTTATGTTTTATTTCTTACTAATTTGGGAAATGATGAATGTGATATGCGTGTTTATTAATATGATTTATTGTAATATCGAATAACTTCCAGATTAGTTCATAAAAAAAATATAAATTTAGAATTTAATTGCAAATACACAAATAATGATCCATATGATAAAACGTCTTTAATTCTGTACCTTGTTAATTAGATAAAGGAAATGTAATGGTAAGTTCCATAGCTCATTTACCACAACCCAAACTTTCTTTCATCTATTCAGCATTGGTTAGAATGTTCTCACATTACACTTCTTACCCTCTGCCCAGCACTGGTTAGGGAATTAAATCTACTCAGCATTGATCAGACATGTTCACACATTTCACGCCCAGACCTCTATCCAACACTAATAAGGGAGTGAAATTTGCCCAGGAGAATTAGTTGGAATTTTACACATCATTTCTAGTCTTTGACTCTTCTCAGCACTGATTAGAGAATGAAATCCTCATTGCAATGATTTCTCATTTTATGTTTGTCCTCTGCTCAGCACTGGCAAGGGAATGGAATCTGTCCAGGATTAACTGGTATTGTGCACATTTCTAGACTTTCTTGTCTGTTCAGTCGATGACAGCATGGTGATTAGATATATTGCGACATTGAACATTTTCTAGAAAATCTCCCAGCATCAAATATAATTTTTCAGAGTTAAACAGTATCTACCCTGCATTGAATAGATTTTCCAGAATTAAACAGGATCTACCCTGCACTGAATACAATCCTAGCATTTATCTCAGCATAGAATAGTATGTACCCAGCATTGAATAGATATTTTCATAGTATCAATAGAAATAAAGCTCACTCATACCTTGGAGTAAGTATTCCAAGCTCATACCATATATATATTTATATATATATATATATATATATATATATATATATATATATATATATATATATATATATATATATATATATATATATATATATATATATATATATATATATATATATATATATATATATATATAAGCGCTTATATATATATATATATAAGCGCTTAGAGCAGACTTAGTCTGATATAGCGCTATATAAATCATTATTATTATTATTATTATTATTATATATATATATATATATATATATATATATATATATATATATATATATATATATATATATATATAGATATATATATATATATATATATATATATATATATATATATATATATATATATATAAATATATAGTTCTCTATTTATATATATAACATATCATATTTCTCCTTCAATGACCAACACATGAATACAATACATGAATTTCCAATACATGAATTTCCATTAGATATTACTACTGTGTGAAATCTTCATGTTTACTACTGTGTGAAATCTTCATGTTTACTTTGCAGGTTACAACGATGACAACATGGTTCTCTAGGTTACAATAATAAAGCTGATAGAGATAATGTTATTTTCATGGTAAATGATTAGTACGTAACATTTGATTTATAAGTCGATCATAACTTTATGCATTCCTGTATGTTGTTGTTATCATCTGTCCATTAATTGTTAAAATATTGTTCCATAAAATCGATTAGACTTTGTTTTCCTCTAGTAATGGTTGATACACAAGATATATGTAAACTATACATAAGATAGTGATTTATTGTAGATAGTTTTTGCAATTAGAATAATTATAAAAGTGAAAACAATGAATAAAAGTGATATTTAGACATATTCCAATTGAAGAAAGTTGTGTTTAATATTATATTTGGGATGTGTTACAACTGCAATGTACAGAGCAGTGAGTAGTTAGAAAGTTACACCCTTTTCAGGAACATAAACCTTACTAGGGTAATATTGAAGCACATTCAAAGAAGTATAAATGTAACCATTCTCTTGTCCTTGGTATTCAATTAGATATTCATATATCCATGGACTGCTGCCTGTAAACATACAACCAATATAATATGAACACAAACTTTCTTGAATTCGTAATCTTTAACTTGGAATACCACTGCAAAATGCTTCTTGTAGTTGCTTTATTCTGGATGGACCTGTCTACAAGGACATGTATCGCTGTTTTAAATATTCAATGTAATGTTAAACTGTAGAACAAAAATGTTTTGTCATTTGCTTTTTCTTTCATTGTGGACGATAAATATATTCTTATGGTATGCTTCTTTGGCAGCGTGGATTCTCAGGATTTCAGAACTTCATATATGCTATTTATTCCCGAACCAATTCTTTTATCATGGCAAATTATCCTATTTATAGCTTATGGTTTGACCCATATTCGAATTGGAAATGCAGATTTTATTTCATAACTGACATACTTGACTTGGAAATAAGGTTGTTCATTTAATGAAGCCAGAATAGTAAATAAACATTTTATTATCAAATCATAATATATCTAACTCAATGATTGAGATCATGTTGTACCCTTTAAACGTAACAATATTCAACCGAAAGAGTTCTCAATTCAGGGTAATTAGTTCTGTTATGATTTATGATTTTTATTTTACATGGGTCAGTGGAGTCATAAATCATGAATAATCCTCTGTAAATGATCACGATAACAGTTCATTTTACAAAAGGGATGTATATGTAGTAAACCAATGTTCCATTTTGTCGTTGCATACACAGGTATGTTTACTCATGCATGGTTTTGATATCATAAAAAAGGCTTTTACATACAGTTGAATAGAATTTTTATCGCATGAAGTATAGGATATTTCACAAAAAAATATCAGTTAAGTATATTATTAGAATGTGTATGCAGTGGAGCACAGATGTGTCACCTGGCAAAAATTGGTTTTAAAATATGTTTATTGATAATTCCTCTCATATATGTATACAAATCCAATGATATTTTTATATTTTGTCTTTAAAATGATAATACACGCAACATAAACCAATTAAGGTTTGATAACTGGATAATGGATGGTGAAGAATGTAGGTGAAAAGTAGGCATTGTCCAAACAATGACGTCATGCTATAAATAAAGACTGCTTGTAATCCGCCAGGTGTCTCTGGCTTTCATTTTCTTCTCTGTCAAAAAAGTCAATATTCAGCAAACGTACACAACTTTGTTAATATATCAATTGATCTGAAGATCTTGCAAATTGACAACGAAATCTGCAATGCTCAGAGAAATAAAGTTTTATTCTTTATTGAAGACTTCTTAATATAATTATTTCTCTCATGATCAGCTTTGAGACCTATAAATCAAAACTGCCAACCAAATGTCCCCCAAAGGATTATCATCGAAGTGAGACACCACTGCTCAAAGTACTCAAATAACGTCGTGTATATGGCCTTGACAACAGAAAGTTAATAATCCCTGCTACTTGATTTCTAGGCAGTATTTTATACTATTAATCATGAGATATTGATATCTTTACTTGAGACCAGTTGCGAAATAATTGGCCCTTAATTGGATGAAATCATACCTAATGAATTGGATACAGTGTGTTAAGGTGGGCACAGTCACTCAAATCTACAATAAGATCCATCATTCCCAGGGCCTAACATATTGACTGTCTCCCCTTGTCGATATCATTGCAAAGCGTAGACTAAGTTACCAGATCAAATAGCAAAACTCCAATATCAAATGATGGATTGGACCTTGAAGTTCGCATATCATATTAACATATATGAAAAGGGGACAGTCATTGCCCCGAAATGATCTCCCACTTGATTCTAGATATTTCCAAAGATACATATATATATATATAAATATATATAAATATATATATAGGCAGTTTACCCCAGAAATATATATATATATCTGGGGTAAACTGCCTGTTTAAATGTGGATAGATGATATCAACATAACGATTGCCAAAATATCATTATATATAACTGCCAGAAAAGTTATCGTACAAAAAAGTCATTGTTTTCCTAGGATAAAAGGCAAGAACAATCACTCAGTAAATATACGATTCTGTAAATTCTATTTCGTCTTGTGCAATATTCCAATGTGTTCTATTTCAACTAATATATTAAATTGCATTTTTCAGTGCAAGCCGAGACATTAGAAAATCTTGGATTGGAACGTCTAAATTATAACTGCTATTGTCAATACTTTAGGGAAGCTTCGGGCCACGGTGTAGTTGTATAGAGCAATCCCACCAGCATCATTTATTCTATGGTGATTCAAAGGTCGTGGGTTCGATTCCCAGTGTCAGCATTGAATGTTTGATATAATTTCCCATATGATCTGAGGCTTGAATAGTTTAACTCATTGGTCTTGTAAGTCTGTGACTTTGTGGGTCATGTCAAGGATCTGTCCTTCTGACCAGTCCAGCAATTATTTTTGTTTTCAACATTGCATGCATTCTAATATGGATAGTAATATCTATGAATATAGATATCTATTATGAACTGATTGCATGCTTTATCTAAACTAGTGAACAGGTAATATAATTATTACAAGTAGTAATTCAATATAGCAAATAACTATAATAGATTTAAAGGGATTGTCATGTCAAGGATCTGCCACATAACAATTCAGTCAGGCAGCATTATATGTGATACAAGCAGGTCTAATGATTTTCAAGACATGCTTATCTGGTCCAGTTTATGACGTGATTAAGATATGATTGACCTTTACTTTGGCGATGACATCCATAATACGATTTAAAAAACTAGGCCTGAAGCTTATTGAAAAAAGATAGGCCCGCACCAAAAAACCTAACCTACATATCTCACAGAGTGGGCAAAGGTTCCCCATCTGGTTCCCATCTGATTCCCCATCTGGTTCCCCATCTGGTTCCCCATCTGGTACCCCATCTGGTTCCCCACATCAAGTGATATCACTGGCAAATGTCAAGAAATTAGTTATTAGTTAGACTGCCTTGCTCAAGGACATGATATCAGTCAGCTCAATTGAAGTTGATGAATGATGTAACCATTAAACCGGATGAAGGATGAGGGATAGATCATGAATCACTTGGGGGGGGGGGGGGCAAGGTTCATGTAGGGGAAGAAGATCACGATATTTCCTTTCCTATGAAATGCCAGTAACATTTTGTTTCCCTTTTTCCTTCTAACCAATCCAGCAATTATTATTATTTTCCTCATTGCATGGATTCCAATATGGATAGAAATATCTATGAATATGGATATCTATTATGAAATGATTGCATGCTTTATCTAAACCGGTGAACAAGTGATATAATTATTATGAGTAGTAATTCAATATAGCAAATAACTACAATACATTTAAAGGGATGTCTCACAAATTAACATCCCCTTGTGTCACAGAACCCAAATTGGACAACCTCAAAGATATATTCTGAATAATTTTACAATTCCCTTGTCTCGTGGATAATGGATATTACAGTTGACGATTCATCCCCTTGTGCATTCAGAGTAACATGCTTGAGGTCAGACGGTCAAACATATTATATGGTTAACTATGGTTGATCACGCTCTGAAGCTGAACACGCTCTGACAGCGATAAGCTTGTATAACCCCTCCAGAATCTATCAGGTTTGTAATATGCTACTGTATCACTTTGATAGGACCAAGTCAATACAGGGGCGGATCCAGGATTTTTTTTTACTCCGGATGGCTCAAATGTGCTCTGTAAAACAGCAGGGGGGGGAGGAGGTTGGGCTCCAGTTCCAAAAAGCCCCGCTAACCAATGACCCTCGGGGGCTTCAGCCCTCAAAGCATTTGCAGCAAAACTTATTAACAGGGGTTCACTGTTTTCAATTTCCACAAAATTTCCACAAAAGTTTGAATTACACAAAATACACAAGTTTGAAATGCAGCCTGGGTTATCTGTGAAGAAATCATTTTGTTCTCGAATCAGAAAATGGTAATTTTTGGCTCTGAGAAAATGGTTACCATAGATTCCAAAGGCTAATATCAACTGGATTTCCAACTAAACCACATTTCCAGACCAACTGGTGATGAGATATTAGCGAAATTTAAGTAATGCCAAAAGGTATTGTATTTGATTTACTTTCGATAGGACCTTGTAGCAATTGGTTTACTTTCAAAAAGGATTCACACCAAAGTTTTTAGCATGCTGAAGGGCAAGTTTTTTTCTTCTTAAATCAAGAGGCAGCTCATCAGTCTCAACTGCCAAGTTATCTGCAGGTGATATTCTAAATGCATGATGGCAATCTCAACCCTTGATTTATACAGGATCGCTCATTTTGATTTATGATGCACTGTGCCATGAACCATATAAACAAAGATGTACTCTATCCGTTTAAGTCCCCTGAAACCTCATGTATCAGATATACAGATGTAAACTAGCTACATATCAGTAACAACAAGACTAAACTGGCAGGGTAAAGCATCCTAAACCTTATCATCATATTTAGCTTTGCTAAAATTCAACAGTTTACTCCTGATTACGTATGTTATGAGTAAACTTTCATATACACCTTTGGTTTACTTCTGGTCATATATGATAAAATTAAACATTTGTGTAATGTGTAAGTATACTCTTGTTTATCAACTTTGTGTGTAAACATTTCTATACTTTTTAAGTTTATTTCTGGTTGTGAATGACATAAGTTAACATTCATATACAGCATACGTTTAGCACTGTTAATGCTCTATATACATATACATCTCTATACTTAATATGTTTGCCTCTGATAAGGTTTGATATAGGAAACCTTTGTATACTGCATACGTTTAGTCATGTCTATGAACTGTGAATGTAAACATTTTTATACTTTCTAAGTTTACTTATGGTTATATATGATATAAGTAAACCTACATATACTGTAAGTTTACTTGTACTGTAGACAATTGAAGCATGATATGCGCATTGCTACTCCTTAATATTTAAAATGGTGAACCAGTGGGGGATTGTAATCTGGTTATAATTAAGGAAAGTGTTTCCTGCCACGAACCCCTTGTGTAAACATGAAGTTTATAACATCCTTCATGCTTTGACATAAACTATACAATGCAGAAATATTCTACATCACTATCAATAGCCTTCATCAATAGTGGCCCCCATTTTACCCATTATCAGTACCATATCCCATTTAGAATTTTTACAGATAAGTCAACCTTTGTATTTACATGAGCCTGATGTTTTGTTGATATATTCAAAGTTTGTTTAGATACTGATAGGACTTTCAGTGCAAAAAAATGTTCACTTCAAGCCAAGACATTAGCAAATCCTGGATAGTAAATGACAAGAAAGGGTATAAAATGTCTAAATCGTACCTAACTTTTTTTTTATACTTTTATGGTGCTATATAACATTCAGACCTCTTCGATATCTCTTTTTTCATGATTATTTTGTTGTTTAGATACTGATAGGACTTTTCAGAGTGAAAAATGTTCACTACAAGCGAAGATATTAGTAAATCTTGGACAGTAAGTGAAAAGAAAGGGTATAATATGCCTAAATCATGCCTGATGTTTTTTACACTTTTATGACACTATATAACATTCAGATCTCTTTTATATATCAATCAACATAATCCTTTGTTGTTTAGATCCTGATAGGACTTTGCAGAATGAACATATGTTCATTACAAGCCATGATACTGATGATATTAGCAAATCTTGGATTGTTAATATAAACGGTAAAAAATATCTAAATTGCACCTGACGTTTTTTTTACACTTTTATGGTACTATATTACATCAAGATCTCTTAGATATCTTTTAATTCATGATTTTTATGTTGTTTATATACTGATAGGACTTTTCAGAGTGAGGAAAACGTTCACTACAAGCCAAAATATTTGAAATCTTGGATAGTAAGTGACAAGAAAGAGTATAAAATGTCTAAATCATGCCTGATGTTTTTTCTGTTTTTTACACTTTTAGGGTACTATATAACATTCAGATCTCTTAGATATCTCTTATCTCATGACTTTTGTGTGTTTAGATACTGATATGACGAATATACACTAGAAGCAGAAATATTGACAAATCTTGCATTGTTTGTCGGGAAAAAGTGCAAAATATCAAAATCACAGGTGCTGTTTTTTTAGCCTTGCACCACAAGTTTTAATTACCAGACCTTCTGGCCTTTGGGTCCTGATGTGGGTTTCTTATTTATGGGCCCTCATCCCTGTTTTGAAATCTTCAAATGTGAATTCATAGCAAGCGTTTTGGAAATTGGGTCAGTAACAATTTGCCCTGACCCTACTTGATACCCCATGGAGACAAATGATGCAAGTGAGACAGCATAGGGATGCAGTGAAATAAATGGAACTTAAATCTCATGAGATTCAAGATCATCCTTGATCATCACTATACTTTGCAAATCTGTAGTGATGTCTTCAAGAAGGTTAAAGCGAGAATCCTGAACCAATTATAAAATCACTTTGGCAAATCTTTATGATAGTGTGCTGGCTTGCTCAACAGGAGTTAATTAATTCTTAGAGTAATATACCTGGAGGTGGCAAGCAGGAGAGGTTGAAAAATACCCAACAGAGAACAGAGAGAGCCACTGATCACATCACAGGGATGACACCTGATCAGAGATAACTTTGTGTCCATGCTTGGTTGCCGCCTGAGATTATCCCTGCTTCCCAAACTTTTAAACTTGATGATTTATGGGTATATCACTCTGAGATTAATTGAAGTCAAATGCCCCTTAGTGCAGTGACCTAAAGGAACTAATGGGGGCTGACATGCATGGTGGTGGGAAAACAGCTATTCTTCGTTTGTGTCCTAGGCTGATTGGATATTGATAAAAATATACAGGATGCTAACCACCATCTAGCAAGAGGCTGACACATGTAACACAAGCCTCACTCAGTTGCAGGTTTTTGCAAAGGGAAGACATTTAAACTGTTATGATGGATATATATTTTTTCAGACTTTATCCTAACCCAGATGCCATCTACTTGGAATTTTCAGCATAATGATTTTTATATTGTATGAACAAGGAGACATCCATTCAGGATAAATGCACTGTAATCTTCCATTTTGTTTTCTTTCATTTCAGGGCTGCTTGTTTCCAGGCAAGGTCAACGACCTTTTATCAAGCTACCAGGCTAATCACCATTCATACCAGGAACCAGATAAAACACATCACATGCAATTGACAGAAATGTCCCTTTCGTTTTGTTTTTCTTTCAGGACTTGTCAATAAACAAGGTCAATGACCTTTTACCAGTTATCAATGACCTTTTGCAGAAAAAACAAAAGAAGGGAAGGTCAATGACCTTTTAACAGTTTTTGTACTGTTTTCAGAAGGGAGCCAGTGAAAAATAAAGATGCATATTAAGGTCTATAATCCACAATCAGTTTGAAGCATTTGGAGAAAACTTTGTGTGGTCTCGTATATTTACGTAACTGCCTTCGGCTCCTACAGCCCACATGGCGGACAAACTCTTTTTATTGATAATTCATATTTTATGCCATGATTGTATCGAAAATGTCCCAAAAAAGTTTGATTATTCTTTGGATGGCATTAAATAAAGAAAATATAAATACTTGATATTAGTCGCCAGCTGCAAAAACTGAGTCGAACCCGTTTTAACTACCGTTATAAAGGGTTCAATTTAAATAATAAAAATTTAAGACTAGCTGGTTAAGTTAACTTTTTCTGTGCTAGATTAACAAATAACATTACTTTGAACACATTTAAGCCAAAAACACATAAGTCTGTCCCAGTTTTTTCATTGTGGATTATAGACCTTAAGCAAGGATAAACTTACTATAATACTTCAAGTGACCCTTTCATTTTTTTTGTTTCTTTTCAGCACAAATTGACTACAAGCAAGGTCAATGACCTTTTACAAGTCTGTGCATGGTCTGTTCTTACAAGAGGTTTGAAATGAAACATCAGATACCTTTGAAGTGTCAATTGTATTACTGTTTTCTTTCAGAAGAGTTTGTTAATAAGCAAGGTCAATGACCTTTTCTTATAAAGGACTGGATTAAGATGATTGTATACCATTAGGAAATATAGAAATGATTTTTTAGGTAAGGGCAATGACTATTTATCAAGCAAAAGGCCAATGGCGTTTTGTCAGACAATGGCCTTTCACCAGTCTGGAATATTCTAACAGAGCCTGATAAAAATATATCATATAAACTGGCATATACAATGGAAGATAGATCCTGAAAATATATAAACTGGTATTTACAACGGAGGATTGGGTCCATAAATATCAGTATAATTAAGCCCTGTATAAATCACTTAAACTGACATATTCAGTTGAGGATAGGTCTTCTATATATCATTTAAACTGATATATACATTGAAGGATAGATCATATAACCTTACATAAACAGTGGTGTGTATGTTAGTTAGCAAATATTCTTCATATTATACTGTTCAATTTCAGCTATCAGTAAAATGTTTATTGAAGTAAACAGGCTTATCCAAGCATAAACAGGAGAGTAAATTTTAAGTAAGTTATATATTGCTGTCAGTTTTTTTAAGTGTGTGTATTGGTGTATTTTCCTGGTGCTTAAACAGTGTGCTTATATCAGGTATTATGCACAGTGATGGATGTGCCGGTTCACACACCATCCATTCATAATTAAGTTAAGATCAAACTAGTGCTCTGTATAATTGTAAAAGGATTGAGCGATCACCTCCTCAGTCAGTATAGGTGAGAACATATAATATATCTAAATCCCTCTGGCATTTCTTTTTCACACATTTAGTAAATGAATCGAAAGATGATTCCTTGTCAAAAATAAGTCCACTTAGTTTCTTTGATAATGTCAGTCAAATTATTTGGGATATAACTGTACTTATACAGGTCATATATTGATGCAATATTTCAATATAACAATTTCCATGATTTTACTTGTAGCTGCTGATTTCATTTTGACCATTTCTGGTAGTTTTAATGTAAGCCTTAAAAAGTAAGACCAGCATCTAAACCTTCCCTCTCAAAGCTAACATATTCCCATTTTAATCATTCAAACACCTTTCTGGCAGTTCTAGGAAAACACAACTGTGCTGCATTATATTTCTCCTCAGATTTCTCCTCAGATATCTCCGCAGATTTCTCCTCAGATTTCTCCTCAGATTTCTAATGGACATCTGTATTTGTTTTATGTATAATAGGCTTCCTTTGCAAGTATTCACATACAAGCCTTTCATATTGTTCTGGTTCAGATGCCGCAAAGACCTGACGCATATCATTAAAGATGTAAGTTCCAGTTCTCACTGTTTTGATAAACATTTGCATGGTTTCCATCATGTTAAGATATTGCAGACAGGTAATGCCAAACCCACTTCTGTTGATAATGTAGGGGACATATCTCTGTCAAACAAACATCTTATCTTGAGACATCATTTGTCTCATTTTACACATTAATGACATTTGACAGGGAGGGGTTTATTTCTGCTTGGTGCTAATGAGCCATAAATAGATACAAGATTTAAACAAATATCAGTGACCATATGGCTGTTGACTGCCCCTACATGACAGGATAGTTACATTTGGATTACAGTGATTATCATCAGGAAACCGTACATTTGTTTAATTATTCCATGACAGAATTCTTAATGCTTCCAAGTGGATCAACATGACATGACCTTTTCAGAAAACAATAACCTTCACTGATTGCATCTTATGGTCACATATATCCAACCAGTATCGTAAATAACAAAAATAATAACCTATTTTAATATCACGCAACTTACTTTATATTCAAGACCATATGAAGAATGGCAATCAAACAACAGGGAGCCCAAAGAGAATAAAGAATTAAGAGAATAATATTATACAGGGCTTTACACCAAATAAACACCGGTTTTTTTCTTATTTTCCCATGGAAGACATATCCCATAAAGGCATAAGGTAAAGTTTACAGTCACTAAAATTATCCTAGCATTGTATGAATCACGTCCTTTACATTTTAGGATGTACATTACTATTTCTTTTTTTATTTGAAACATCAGATTGACAGAAATGCGGTGCAAGAGTTGTCAAGCCCTTAGTTTATATATAGTAATACTGTACCCACCCATATTCAAGGAAATACGCTTGATTTACTAATGAAATTCAAAAACAAAAAATATTTATTAGATTTTTGTGTTGGTGAATTTATTTCTGACCATAATGTTATTAAATGTAGTTTCAATTTTGAAAATAAACTAGTGATTAAGAAAAATGTTACCTTTCGTAAATTAAAGAACATAAAAATACATGACTTTAGAAATGATATTGATGACTTTTTTAATGAGAATTTCAAAGAAGATCTTAGTCTTAACAATATGATAAAGATTTATGAAAATACCACTGATATATTAGATGTCCATGCACCTATTATTAACAAAAATATCAGGATTAGGGAACCTTGTCATTGGTTTGATGAAAACTTACAAAAAGAAAAAAGACTTGGCGAGAAAACTTGGCGAGAAAAATGAAAAAGTCAAAATTACAAGTTGACACTGAAATTTATAAATCTCAGAGAAATAAATATTTCCTTAATTAACAAAGCGAGAGGTGATTATTTTGGAAACATAATTAATGACAAAAAAGTCAAAATTACAAGTTGACACTGAAATTTATAAATCTCTGAGAAATAAATATTGCCTTAATTAACAAAGCGAGAGGTGATTATTTTGGAAACATAATTAATGACAATATTAATGATCCGAAAAAAATATATTACGTGATTAATAAATTATTACACAGGAATGATGAAACGCCGTTTGAATCTGTAAATGACTATAACATTGTATCTAATGAATTTAATAAATTTTTCATTGGTAAGATTGACAAAATTAGATTGGAACTTGACTCCAGGAATAGTAATACTAGTACACTCAACTTTATATATCACTGAATCCTAATGATGCCACTGATGTTGATTTTAATTATGCAACATTGAAAACTGTATATCTAGCTGGCGAAAATTTCTACTGGATAATAAAATGAAACTGAATGAAGGAAGAACTGAGTTTCTGATATCATCTAAAAGTAGAACTAAAAAAGCTCTTCTAGATAAAATTCCTGGATCTATCAAGATTGGCAACACAGAAGTTAAAATGGCAAAGAAAGTTAAAGATCTAGGTGTATTATTTGATGAAAACATGACATTGAAAAATCAGGTTGATTCTATCTGCAAAAAAGGATTTTTCCATCTGAAAAATATTGCCTCTGTCAGAAATTGTCTAAGTGAGAAATCTGCAAACATGCTAATGCATGCCTTTGTTACATCTAATCTTGACTATTGTAACTCATTACTAATTACCCTGCCATCACAAGAAATAAATAAGTTGCAAATGGTACAAAATACTGCAGCTAGGGATGTTGGACGCATTAAGAAGTTTGACCACATTAGCGTCTTTATGCAAAGACTTCACTGGTTGCCGATACGGGCTTGAATTGAATTTGAAATAGTATTATTAACATAGACAGCCCTAAATTGCATGGCCCCAAAATACCTAACTGATCTGATTATACCAAAGAAAAATTCTAGGTACCTTAGGTCTAATGATAAACATGAGTTGATTATACCCAAAACTTGCTCTAAGTGGTATGGTGAGAGATCCTTTAAATATTCAGCGCCTAAGTTATGGAATGAGATACCAGTGGGTATCAAGAAATTAGATAATATTCACAAATTCAAAAAATATTTAAAAACATATTTATTTAGGAAATTTTACAACAAGAAATATGACTATGATAATATATAGCAACCTTAAAGCGCAACGAGCAAGCTTTGCTTGGTGTATGCACTATAGAAATATTTTTTTTTTATTATTATTATTATTATTATTATTATTATTATTATTATTATTATTATTATTATTATTATTATTATTATTATTATTATTATTATTATTATTATTATTATTATTTTTATTATTATTGTTATTGTTATTGTTATTGTTATTGTTATCGTTATCGTTATCGTTATCGTTATCGTTATCATTATCATTATCATTATCATTATTATTATTATTATTATTATCATTATTATTATTATTATTATTATTACATAGACACATGGCTGAGATAAAACCTGTTCTTATCATTGGGTTTGCAGACAGCTCATGATCATCACTTGCCTTCACAGTCGATAATTGAATTTGATTATATTAAATTATGATTATATTAAATGATGAATAGGATGATGATATTTTTCTTCAGAGAATATCGTTGAACTAATTACATATACATGTCCAGCAATTTTGAAAATGAGGTGTTAGCTATAACTAATGGATAATTGCTCATATCTCAAATGCTGTCTTAGCTATGAGTACCTATATGTGTACAGAGGTAGTGTTGCACCAACAATATCTCCGCCTTGAGCCTTTAAAAATGTTGATATAGGCTCAACAGCATTTATTGAATTTCTGAATGTATTATGTGGCAGTTGCAGAAAAAAGATTAAACAAAAAGAGGTGAATACGCCAACGATATTGTTTCCTTAGCACTTTTGTGTGCAAATTAAAGTAATGCTGATATTGGGGATACAGATGATAATCTAATATTGGTACCATTTGCTGATATATCATTTAAATACATTCCAGAAAATTTCAAAATGTATCTGTTTTGGGCATAGTATGTGTAATACATTCAAATGAAATCCACATGTTCAAAACCCTTATCTAGAACATAAAATACATAAAAACACATATATATGTCTTCTGAGAGTAAATATATGGGAAATGGTTAATATTTGGATTAAAAATAATTGACATTGCCATATAATTGCAGTACACAGAAGCACAAGAATAATGCATTTTTCAAACTCTGTATTGGGTATATAATAATGTCAATCTAATATTTATCCAATGTTCCTCTAGCAACGTGTTCAGTAGCTTCATTTGCTTGGATACCAGTATGGCTGGGAATCTAATAAAAGTGAATATCTTTATTGTCATGAGTACAGAGTCCATGATGCCGTTCGAGGAATTTATAAATGAAAAAGAAGGATTTTGCCTTTAATGGCCATAAGCCTGGCACCATCTGATTACCTACTCGTCATTGTCAGTGATTGGCACTGATTGACACTTAAATGATTGTTTGAATGTTTCCATATTGAATTTTGGGATGAGCGGATTGGCACTGATTGACCCTTTAATGATTGTTTGAATGTTTCCATATTGAATTTTGGGATGAGCGGATTGGCACTGATTGACACTTAAATGATTGTTTGAATGTTTCCATTTTGCATTATGGGATGAGCGGTTTTCCACTTTAGGTGCCACTTGTAAAGTTCCTTCTCAGAATCATGCATATCCATGACTTAGATTTGGAAGTGTAGCAGTACAGTTTTGTGAAGATGATCATCGTCGCAAAATTCACCTGTTTAGCTTCTGCAGTGGGAGTTTTAGGCAGTATGTCTGTCCATCAATTTCTATCCTGTCTCTGAGACTACAGAAGCCCGAATTTTCAGCTACTAGAAGGGACTAGGGAACAATTTTATTTATTTTCTGTTGGGCTCAGATTTTTCACTTTTTATGATTTAAAAAAATAAATCAATAGCTCCCATTATGTTATCAAGGGGGTGCTGCCATTTAAATAACAAGACCAATATCAGCCAAAAAGAACCTTTATGACAATAAAAGGGCCAAAGCTAATACATAACGTACATTTTGATTGGCCGATATAAATCTCCAGTTTAAAACTTCTGAAATAAAACAATGATGAGGGGTGGAGGAATCACTAATATTGAGTACATCATTTTTATCACATTTACTGTTCTTGACTAGCAAAGCTGGGCAAACACTTTAAATGATTAAACATGGAGCAATATACAGACATTTACAGAAAATATTGCAAAAAAGGTAGTGATCAGCATAGCTCTATGGTTATCAATCCATGTTTCTTAATTCTATTGGAGCACAAATTTCAATTTTATGAACGAATTACTGTTCGACAGCAAAAGGCACCCTTTACAGCTTCTTAAAATGACTTGCTATCTTAGCATTGTGTAGATTTTACCTTTTTTATTTTATTCCAAACATTACATCGACAGAAATGTTGTGCAAATGTTTACATTCCTTCAGTTTATACACTAATACTATAAATATACACGTTGCTGAGATCAAACATATTCATTGATAGCTAACGCTGTTAATATACATGTACCGTTTTACTGTTGCATCTTCATCTCTCGAAATATTTTATATAGGAAAGATCAATGCATGATCGTTTTTAGATGCAGTTTATGGCACTGGGCGTCCGCCACGTCCATGTCAGTCTAATTTTGGCGCCAAATTTCCTGACTGCATGGAAGCAAGGCAAACGAAATTGTATAAAACCAATGTTTAAATTTATACATATATTTCAACATATGATTTGATAAGGAATAGTTTTGATTTGAAACATTTGCTGTGTCAATGTGAAAAATCATTTTGAATAATCGCTTTAACAGCACAGTGCAACCTCATTCTTGATAGCAGTGTACGATTGTTCTGTGTCGTCTGCAAATAGCTCATGATTCAGATATCTTATAGTCAGCGATTAAATAAAATAAAATAATGTGATTCATATATTTATTTATGAATACCCTTTGGGCATCTGAAACATGAAGTTTGATATCAAGTAGTAGATTTGTTTGTTTGTTTGGGATTTTACATCACTTTCAACATTATTTCAGTCATTTCGTGATACTTGTAGCAGATATAGTGCTGCCTCACTGAATTGTCATGTCGCAGGTCCTTGACATGACAATCCACCCGGTCCCAGATTTATAAGGACAACGGGTTAACCCTTTTGGTATGGGCTTCAGCTCAGATGGGAAATTTATCATGATTTCAATCTCGGCACGGCTGGGGATCGAAACCACAACCTTTGGATCACCACAGAGGAACTGGTGCAAAAATATAACTAACTCTAACTAACTGCGCCACGGCCCATGGCCTTTCAAGTAGTAGATGTCATCATTGACTATTATCAGTTCATGCCTT
The DNA here is from genome assembly GCA_949316495.1 of Amphiduros pacificus. Classification (NCBI taxonomy): domain Eukaryota; kingdom Metazoa; phylum Annelida; class Polychaeta; order Phyllodocida; family Hesionidae; genus Amphiduros; species Amphiduros pacificus. Next base: position 39,145,861 of record OX439001.1, on the reverse strand, counting down.
TAACTCGGGCGATATCAACTCAGACGCCTTCCATCGAGACATAATGCCCTACTCCTAGCGGGAGAATGGCTGGGCCTCTCTTCCAGCATTGCATAGCATACTCGGCTACTCCTTAGAAAGAGGACTTATTATTTCCTTTAAGGCAATCAGTCTTAGAATCTTTCCTCGTCTGGTAGTAAAATGTCATGTTTGAATGGCATTGTATTTACTGTATGAGTTTCTATTACCATTTGGCCTCACTGACTCTTCAATAAATACCGGTTCTTCCTTCTGAGTAGTATTGTTTCCCGTCAGCATCATTGGCTCATCACTGGATATTGAAATGTCATTCACAATGCCCGGTCTCTGTGAAGAGAGAGAGTCAGGGTGAAGGTCGATATCACGATCCTGACACTCAGATTTCTTGCTGGTCATTTCAACAATATCATCTGACATTTGGTCAATAACCGTATGATTACTGTTATTATCTGGTAGGCATTTCCAAAATACGTCCCTGACATCATGCCGAAATCGTTTCACCGTTAGAAAATACACCACAGGGTTACTAACAGATGAGGTCTTTGCCAAGTAAGTGGCCACAGCCGTAAATGCCAAGTTCCAGTTTTGCTTATTGGCTGAGTATGTAAAGGCCACAATTGCGTAAGGACTCCAGGCTACTACGAAACACAATGTCATCAATACTGCCATCTGAAACAGAATCAGGATTCCACATTATTATATATATGAAATGTTTATTATATCTTTTAACCTAAAATAAGAAAGAATTATGATATCTTTTTTTTTTTTTATTGGCGAATTGACTACATGGAAGACTGAACAGATGACCAAGACACGCCGACAAAAGCAATCACACCTTTTATATTATCTTGAAATTCATTCTGATACATATGGCCAAGTAAAAGCACCGAAACCAAGATGGCCGAATGTTGGTCGAACTCTTAAGAGACTAACATATAATGGATTGCGCACATATATATATACACCATCCTATGTTGTCTTAAGTCAGGAATCTACTTCGATTTAATTGCGTATTAATTGTTTTGAATAGTGGAATACTTCACATAGTCACATTGATCAAAAGATTGTAATTCACCATATTATTCACGACACAAAAGAATAATTGGATTAAATTGTTCATAGCTTACTTTGGTCATGTAGAGATCAAGTCTTTGGTGAAGGTATTTAGTCCCTTTTTGGGAGATATATATCTGTTTGACAATGGAGCTATAGCAGAACACTAAAATAACTAATGGTATGCAATAGTCAAATAGGAAGATGGGAGTGACGTAGGACATGGGAAGTGTTATCCAGTTAAGTGAACATGTTGTTCCAAAGGATTCTGGTCCATACTCTCCCCATCCAAGTAGAGGGCCAACTGACCAAATCGATGCATTGATGTATATGGGTATGAAGGTGAGATAAATTATATTTTTAGTGATGTACTCATCTGAAAAGACAAAAGAAAATAAGTTTTAAATGTTGTGTTAATAAATATTTATTTTAGTAGTTATAATAACAATAGTAAATAGTTGTTAATTTACAGCAAAAGTTGCCGGTAACTGTGTAGTGCTATAAAATTACAGGAACTGTGCAACAAAATTTTGGTTTCTTTTAACAGTGTGGATATTATGAAACACCATAATTGCTCATGGTTTTGCCATTTAAAGTTCATTACTACATGTAGATTGAAGCATTATTTGAAAACATATAAGATGTTATAATGTAGTAATCAATGTGTGATATAATCTGCATGGAGAGGTAGAATCGCATACTACCTCTGACACAATTAACATGACATGCAGACAACGTTTCCCTCACATCAGCATACAATTACCACAGAGCCCTGCACTTGGTTAGCTCTTGGACGTGGCGAAGCATAGTAACATAACTGTACACGTGTACATCGCCATTTCCAATATTAAAAAGCAATTTAGAATGAAGGGGGTGGGTATATTAGAAATATCTGGGTGGAAAGTATATCATTGACAGTTTGTTTGGGATTTTTGGATCACTCTCAAAATTATCATTTCATGAGATATGATTTATCAGCTTTCACCATTAGATAAAAAATGATTGTTTTTGCCTGACTATTTTGGTATATGTGTCACTAGCATCTCAGCTCATTAATTGTTGTGCTTACTTTCCACTCAAAAATATCTGCACTCATCAGTGACATAAGTTTGTGTAACCAATATGTGATCATGAGCTGTCTGCAAACCAAATGATAAAAATAGGTTTGATCTCGGCCATGTGCCTATATATAGCATTACTATATATAAACTAAGGGCATGAAAGCTCTTGCATCACATTTCTGTCAACCTGATGTCTCAAAAGAGATTAAAAATACTTATGTACATCCTAAAATTTAGAGAATATTATCTATTCAATGCTAAGATAGCAAAGCATTTTTAAAAATTGAAAACTTTACCTTATGACCTTTAAAAATATTTCTTTGATGGAGTTGAAAATTGTGTTCCAAGAGATATAAGAAAAAACCGGTGATTGGGTGGTGGAACACCCTCTAAATAATATTATTCTCTAGGAAATTGAGAAATCTTGCGCCCCCTGTTGTTAAATTGCTCCTAATATTTACATAGAACTACAAGGCATTGTCACACCCCATTGAGCACATGATTGTAGTATTCTATGGGACACTATTCATTTCCATCATTCCCTCCATTGGGTCACAGGCTTTTCTGATTTTTGTACAAGTGATCTCAGATTTGGGCAGAAATATTAATTAAGGTAAGGCTAGGTTACGTTTTGAAACACTGAATGTAAGGGTTGGATGGCATAGATCAGAAATATCCACACCTCAAGGTCCTAAAAGTAAAATTGATAACCATATACATGGACTAAAAATGATCACATCCAAGGTTGTGATTTAAGCTTTCATCCCTTTAGTTGTATATGAGTGAAGGGAGAATTGACATTGCATTATTCATACAATTTCGACACTATCTTAGCTTTTCAGATTCCTATGGACATGATTGCATGACATCAAATACTGTTAGCAATCAATCCTACTCAAGTAATACCTCAAGTAATAATATATTGCCCTTCTCTATGTAATAAGTGAAGCAATTTACGGCCACTAATCCCGTTGCACAATTTGGGGGACAAGACAAAGAATGCAAATGAATAATAGCAAACTCTTTTTCTTAGTAAATGATATTATCTCATATCAGTGTATTCTCCAATACAATTAGGCCTATATTGACGTTGGTGACACATTCCTAATTATGTATCAACCTCTGAGGGAGACTAGGCGTATTGTCATATATATCATATACATTAGCAAAATTAGGAGATATTACTGCTAATTTATGGTTTGTTAGAACAAAAAGGTCTGTTAGCAATCAACCAATCTATTGCCATCCCCATTGCAATAGGTGAAGCATTTTACTTCCACAAATCCTATTGCACAATTTGGGGACAAGACACAGAATGCAAATGAACATTAATGAATGATATTCTTAGTTTCTTGGCACATATGATTCTTGATATTGCCAGTAAATCTGTGTGATTAAATGTAAATTCATATTATCAAAATCATGATCATTCCAGTGCAGAACACCCATTCAGTCTGGAGGCCATGCTGTTCATATTAAAGACCATCCAAAATGCATAATGTCTTTTGTTGCCAAGGTCAGTCTACTTAGCAAAAACAAGGCCTTGTTTGCTTGGGTCAGATCTGATAATGACATTTAAGACAGCCCTGTCAGAACGTTCTTTTGACGTTTTGAGAAGTTCAAGGACATATGTTATTGATATTGTTAATATATTTGATGAAGATCAAAATAGATTTTCTGCACTTATCAAATCATTATTTTCTTGGCACATCACTCAATTGTTAAACTCATTCGGGTAATTTCATGCGGGGTTCACATAGGGTAAGACGTATTTGGTTAGCCAATGTGATTCCCCAAACTATTGTCTGAACTATATATCTCCTGGAGCAGCATGCCAGCACAAACATATTTAATTGACATGGGGTCTTCTGAGTACAGATGTCAAATAATGATATCAACAATAAGACAGATCAATAAGGCGTGTCATAAGCTAGGTTTCCTGTAGTGTCAAATTGGATGCCTAGAGGTTTGTTATTTGATCAAGATAATGATTTATGTGTACTCTGTTTTGGCATATGTCTTGGGTCTGTTGCATTAAATTAGATTTCAAAAAGGATTAAAGACCACTTTGGCCAATTTGTAATGTAAATATAGTGACAAAATAACTTTCAGTACAATTTAATTCAACATTTATATTAACTTAGCAATTGTTCTTCTTGCATTGATACTACTAGATTTCCTTGTCTGAAAAGCAAACTTGCGTTCTCTCTTTCAACAATAAAGTGATCTGTAATCAACAGAGTAGAAAAAAATATTCTAAGACACATTTCACCCATAATTTTCACTCACCCTGGAGTAAATTCATTTTTAATGAGGCGTGGCTGTACCCTGAAATTGGAGGTTTACCTAAGCTGATATTCTATGCATCATTCAACTGATATTGCCTGCACAATCCGTCATATTCACTGAATGATGCGATATCACTATTTAGTTTAGGTATTTATAGTGAGTCATGACTGATCACTGACAGATGAAGTTCATCAGTGATAACAGTACCTTACATCAAAATGATTTATACAACCCAAAATTTAACCCCATCATTGTCACTGAGTAATTATCTTGTCTATAGTTTCCAATAATACTTTACAATAAATAGTAATACTGATAAAATATTAGGATGTATCACCCCACCAAAAATAATTGCTTTACCTATTAGAGTCTCCATGGCACATTATACATGAAAAATACACAAACATAAAGAGCGTTGAGATTAGCATTTATATTGATCTAGTTTCATCTTCTTTTCAGAAGTTACAGCTCTGGTCATTATTGTCACGTGATCCGAGTTATGGTGAGTTCACTGAGGTGTGACTGCTCACTCAGCATGCATTTTACAATAAGCCCTTGTGGAGAACACCAGGATACACGTTACCATCTAGTTGCAAGCTTTGAAGTTGTATCATAGCTGAGATAAATAGTAATACTCACTAAGATGCAACTTAAATGAAAGCTTTTTTATTAGCCATTGAAAAAAGGTTCAACTCTAAATGTCCTGAGACAGACGGACATACAGAAATTTTAGTCTGCCTAAAAGCTGTCACAGGCAAGACAAAAATGATCATTATATTGTCAGTCAGACACATTACCTGTCCACAACTAATCACTAAAGTTAGAATATGATATCTTGATCAAAATGCTTGTTTTGACTTGCAGACAGAAATCTAAAAATAAGATAAGATAAACATGAAATATTCCTTGCCGATTCCAATTTAGGTGTCAGTTTTAAGCGACAGTGAGCCCTGCTAATACTGAATCATAGGTTAAGAGGACGCGTGATATAAATCGAGATTTTGGTATAATCACATTCATTCACACTTCCATTCCAATCCCATTCTCCTCATCCCAGATATTGCCAAGTTAATCATTGGATGTGTACAATCAATGTATATTTTTGTTATTTACCGCTGACATGTTTCCTCACTTCATTACGTGAAACAATTATCCAGCAGGTGTAAGGGACAAGTCAGCATGCCAATATATGTAATATAGGCCATATGTTTCCAATTCCAAGGTCATCGTCATGGTACATACTTTAATAAACTTGTGGCAATGGATGTTATGAAAATTGTCCTTATGAATCAGAATCCTCACGAGACATGGCACGACACCCCATAGACTTCCAGTCAAGGTCACTCATTCGAATTGATTGATTAAGGCATTGGCATAACATTAAGGCACCTGACAAGCATGACAACTTTGTAAATTCTGGCACTATAATTATACCAGGGTCTTTCCTTTTAAATGCATATGTGTATGTATTTAGCTGTCTGTCCATGTCCATATATATATATATATATATATATATATATATATATATATATATCACATCATATGCGCAATTACAATGAACAAATAAACAATGTAGAAGCTTATTAGATTTATTAGATTAAAACCTAGACTACCATCTTTGAACAACTGAACTAATGTTGAAAGTGATGTAAAACCCAAACAAACTAACAAACAAACAAACAAACCATCTTTGAAAGGAAATGGCCAACAGTTGCAACAGATTCTATGTTAATTCTATGTTTGATAGTACGAGCAAGATACTGGTAATAACAACGAGGAGATAAACGAATCAAGGTCAAATCACCATTGAATTGTATGTATATATATAAAAATTGGATTTTTAACCTTGTAAAGGTTAATTTAGGGGGGAGAAGGAAACAGAAAATGCTTTGACTCGCTTTGATTGGCACTACAATAGTTTTATGTTTGAGGGTGCCAGTTTTGAGGCATCACCGACAAATACAATTTACAACATAACTTTTAGGGCAACATACAACCTGAGACCAATAATAACTGTTATTGCTGTCAGTTACAATCTGTTGCAAATATCTTTTATCTTTTATATTTATGAGACATTTAGCTTGATTACTTTACTTAACATTTATAATTGGGCAAATATTATTTAGCTTAACATCGATTAGAATATCATAACCATGGAATTTGCTTTATAACACATATTTAACAGTTATATTATCATTTGTGGGAATTAGGCAGGTTTTAAACCAAAATAAAGTTGACAGGCTTAAATTGTTACTAACAACTTTGCTATATCTTGCTATATCTTAAAGTTCCTTTAAGTTTTGCAAAAACATGACTTTATCTCAGTTATTAATAAAACTCACAAAGATGATTTAAGACCTACTGACCTACTTTAGATCATGAATGCTGAAAATATTCACTGACAAAGCAAAACCACATGATGAAGTTTTTGATATATTCTTCCAAAATGTGGCTAATTTCACTATTTCTCAAACAACTGGCAGAAGCATCTGGGGCTGGGACAGGGGATATATTTGTGGGTTTTAATCCATAATATGCATCAACTTTTACAAAGGTTGACTTCACCATCCCTTATGTTTAAAATTGTACCATTTTTATACTCCTCCCAATCCTAACAATTCTGTAATTTATTAGTTCTGTAAGTTATTTATTAATGTCCCACCCACTGACTTTCTAACTTAGTAAAGCAGGCTTTTCTGGTCAAAGAAACTGATGTGTCATCAGCCGGGACAGCTAGGCCAGTGCCTATTCTAAGCAGTGGTGTCTGCTTTCCAAGGGTGCCTGTAGACCGCCCGATATCTGGGAAAATGTGTGGTGTCCGGGTGATATGTGTACAGTGCTCAGAAGGTCATGTGGTGCTGTATCTAATGTGACCACACTCATGGAAAATAGGACAACATTTCCTGACACCCAGGACTTAATATAGAGGGATGAAATTTACTTCAATAAATGACTACTTAAGGTAGTTGTATTAACTGTGAATTATTGTAAATAAAGCATTGTATCATTTTGTAATAAATCATACATCTATTAACACATATATAACTATAGAAATGAGGATGTATGCACCCTAAAATTGGTCCCTGAAAAAAAAAATATGGAGAAAAAAAATTGGCTAAATTATTTTCCTCCACCCCCCTGAATGAATAACGGTCCACCCTAACTGGGTATTTAACCAATCTGGAATGCTTAAGGATCATTATCTTTAAGAATTTTGACATGCGTGCAATTAACCTCTCGGTTTAAACCTCAGGATATTATGGATTGTTTATCGATTTGATGAATGCAGGCATACAGGTTCATCAGATGGCAATAATAACTCAATATCCCGATATCACATCGATAAGACGGCAGCACGGAATTTCATTGTGGAAATCATCAACATTTGTCAAACAAAAAAATCTCAGCCTCAAAATTTAATGTGATAATAAGTTGCATGTAGCGATGTTCAAAACTGGTTTGCATTAGATAGGATGTTCAATAATAATTGCTTGATTATTTTCAACATTTATATTGGGATAGTCCAACACCCCTTGAAATGTTACAGACGTTTCACAATATTGGAATATAGGCGATTGATGTGAATAAAGTCTTACCAGTTTGGTGGCGACATATCACTACGTATCTCGTGACACTCATTACAGTTAGCGTAGTAATATTAGCCACACCGAAGAAGTACACGAGGAAGGCGGAGATGGCACACACTGAAAAGAAAGAAGTTCCCGTGTCACTGTTAATGACATTTAATATATGGTGATGCCTCGCCTCAGATTGAGACATTCTGACTCAGGATTCTGTGTACTGTTCTAAGAAAGTTATTTTTTTCTCTCACCAAGATAGCAATCTCTTGGCAAAGATAGAGAATGCACTTCACCAAATGTTTTTTTTTATGTAACAATCAAATACACTATGGTATTTATCTTCAATCTACTGTTTTATGATTTCCACAAATCTTTTTTAAATCTTTTAAGACATCCTGTATGTCTATAAGACACTGCGTTAATTGTTCTGTGGAAGTGGATATATATATTCTTTATTTCGTACACATATAAAATGAATACATGGTACACATATAAATAAATCAAATAAATAATAATCATAATAGAGTTGTATTTATGTTCTAGTTACATGATTTATAAAGTTAAAAATACTGTAGTGGGTTTCTTAGTGATATCATAATATATCTAAACACAGCTTATATCTGTTATAATTGATATCACCTCCTCTTTAGTAACACCTTCAGCAAACATTTCTCCATCCCTGATGAGGCAACATTCTCTCAGGAATGTACCAACTTGCTCAACCTCCTTATAAACACTAGCTCTATGAAGTAGAGCTTTAAAATCATTGTGATTGTAATCATTCATCCACACTTTGCTTCCATACTTCACATTTATATGAGCAAGATTCCTGCCTACAGTAGTTATAGATGAAAATTGTGCTCGTCTGGCTAAATAGGCAAGCACCTTATTTTTGCTACACTTCATTACATTATAAAATTTAGCAAATCGAGCTGCAAGTTGATCATATATATACAGAGAATTCATTAAGTAAGGAAGAAACCTTGTATGACACATATTAGATACTTTCCACACATTACGCACTGCCTTATTCCAAGCGATACATATATCATCAATATCTTTGCTAGTAAGGTCCCATGCCTGACTGCCATAAAAAGTACAACAATAATTGCAAAATAGTTTAGCAACTAATGAACTGTGAACATGTCCAAAATTAGCTAATAATCTATTAACTGATGCATAAAAAATTCCCTTTTTATACAGTGCATCCTTTTTGTCATTACATTCACTGTTTAGATAGTTACCTAAATGCTTTACTTCACTGGACCATTCTAACTTCTTTCCATTCATCATCATATCATTTGTATGTTCATCCTTACCAAAACATATGATTACAGTTTTCTTTTCATTGAACTTAACACTATACTCATTTCCATAATCCTCACATACCCTAATAAGAGACTGTAATGCCTGAGGTGTGGGACAGAGCAGGGTTACATCATCAGCATATGCCACACATCCAACATAGAGACTACCCAGTCTGCAGCCTGCAGGTTGCTTAGCCAGTCTACACAAGAGTTCATCAAAATATATACAAAACAAAATTGGCGACAAGATTCCACCTTGTTTTACACCATTCATAGTTTGCACTGGTCTTGAAACCTGTCCATTCCAAGTTGTGTACAGTGTCTGCCTAGTGTAGCAGTCTAACAATAATCTTATCACAATTGCAGGTACATTTCTTTTCAATAACAATTTAAATAATTTGCCATAATGAACTCGATCAAAGGCTTTAGATGCATCTAATAAGCATGCATAAACATTAGATCCACCATTCTTAAAATATTCTACAGTCTCTCGTAATGTAGATGTGCAAAGGACAGTAGAGTGGCCTTCTTTGAAGGCAAACTGTAAATCTGAAGTGTTCAGTAGATTTCTATATTCATTTAAAATAATAAGGTCTATCACTTTACATAATGCACAGCATAATGCTATACCTCTGTAATTATCACCATTACACAGACTAGCACGGGTATCTTTTGGTATTGACACCAGAACTGCCATCAAGAGGTCACTGGCAGTGTAGCCATGCACGAACATACATTTAATCAACAAAGAGAGTACAACAACAAAACGTTCAGATGAATAAATGAAATGATTGGAGAAGGTACCCATCATACCATCACTTTTATCATAGTTAAGCTGCTTTATGGCCTTCTTAACTGTTTCAAAACTGATTTGACACTTTCTATCATAGACATCACCCATTATCCTACTTCTAACATCAGCATGTATAGCATCAAGTTCATCAGTATCAGTAGGTACACTTTGGTATAATGTTTCATATTTTGATGCAAACATATTGCATATTTCATCATCACTAAAGCACCCATCAATACCACTAGGTGTCACTCTAGCATTGTGTTTCATTTTCTTAATTTCATTCCACAGGTCCCTATATGATTTATCATTTGCTACACTCTCAGCCAACTTACGTCTACTGCATTCATTTGCTTCTCTCTTTAGCTTTCTCACACTGTAGTGGTACTTGGCTCTGGTCCTGCGCATAATATCAGCAACAGTGCCAGTGTATGGTCATCCACATTCATTCCAAAGCCAGTGCCAGAAAAGAGCATTCTCTCTGACAGGTTCAGCAACCTCATTCCAGTCAGGAATAGGCTTTTTTCCCGGCTTTATGTGGGGAAAAGATGTTTCTCCAGCAGATAAACAACTACACAATAGTATGTTACACAAAGAGTCAATATAATTCCTATGATCATATTTATCACAAAGTACATCATCACAGCCTAGTATATCCATATTTACATCATGTTGGTGCAGTATCCTATCTAGTTCATCCTTATACTGTCTCACATCGTCAATGGCCACTTTATGCCACATTATCTTTCTATTACACCTCACCTGATCATCCACATTGTTCATTGTCTCATAACCGATTTGCAGGTTTACAACAACAGCAGAATGGTGAGATAGATTGAGAGCATAGTGATCAACATAACATTCATTAATACAATCAAATACATTATTTGACATGACATAGTGATCGATACACGATGCATGATTGAGTTCAACATTAATATATGTATCATCAATCACCGAATTATCATTTTCCCAGCAACATTTAAGATTATTCATGTTACAAAAGCTCTTCATGCAGGTAGTTTGTGCATTATTGCGACTGAGACTAGTGTTCCAGTCACCACAATATATTACAGCATTATAGTCACCTTTTTCAGTTATCATATCAATAGCATTCAGCGTATCAACATATTCAGGATTCACCTGATTTTTGCTGCCACTATCACATGGCATATATACACATATAAGTAATAGGACAATATCATTAAGTTTAACACTAATAGCAGATAACCTTCTGTATATCAGAGAGAATGCTAGTATGAGGAAAATGGCTGAAGATTATAGACCACAGGAGCCAGTAAGCAATGGAAAAAGGCCAAGGTTAACTTGTTTAATATCCTCCCCACATCCGAACCGTGCCTTATTTACAAATGGAAAACCCAGTGGGAATATCCTCGTAGACAATTATGCTTAGACAAAGGTAACCATGCCCCTGATCTGTAACCTAGCGACATTGTCACAAACAAAGATATTTTTGTATGCCTCTCAGCAGTGAAGAATGTATTACGTAGGTCTATATACTGGCTCAATTTTCAAACTCAAACATTTCACGTTGAACAGCATTATCATGTGAAAAAAATAAGGATTGTTTTAATTTGTTTTGAAAGGATAGAAATACTCCAGAAACCAAATTACTCTTTTGGAAGACTTGGGATCGTGTTTTATACTTCTATCTTTAATCCAAATTGTCAGAGAAGGATATTTTGTTACAAAGCTATGGAAGACAATCGAACTACTTCTATATTACAGTGTTGTTTGTTACTGTATTTTGAAAATTGTTGTGATATCAAGTACCAAAGACGATCTGGTAACTGATGATTAGTTCAAATCATACCAGACGAGATTTCAGTTTTATCTGACAATATCAAAAGTAATTTTCTTGTCATGCAGAATGTATGAGCCATGCATTATGGAATGTTTTATGAAAATCCCAGAAAAAAAGCAATTTGCCTTTGACTAGGTAAATATTTGAAATTAGTGAACTCGTAAAATCACTTTGTCTTTTCTGAAACTCACGTTTGTACAGGACTTATATAACATGAATTATAACATTTTTTTTTTTTTTTTCAAAAATAAAGTTTATTATACAAAAACATAGTATTATATGGTACAATTAATTTCAAAGGTTGAGTTCTATTACCATTTCAAGCAGTTCATATTCTTATACATATACAGCTAGTAAATCATGTGCTATATAACAAGGTCAATGGTTATAATGCATCGTAAATAGGAATAAATTTATCAAATTTAAATAGTCTATTTTCTTTTGTACAGATATATTTTTCTACAGTTAGTGAGCTTTTTAAACATTTGAGAAATTCATAGAAATCTACATTATTTTCATTAAAGAGTCTTTGTTTATATATATAAAATTTACATTGTAATATGACATAATTAAGCACAATTGACACATTTTCATCATCTAGAAATCCAAATATAATACATTCTTCTAGTTCGTCTTCGTCAATAATTTGTACGTCACTAGTTCGGTTCCACCACCTAAAGAAACTTTTCCAAAATTCTTGGACCCTTGTACAGTATATTAAACAGTGTTCAATAGTATCCTTATTTGTACAATAATCACACATATCTGTTTCTTTTATACTTATATTGTACAGCCATCTGTTACATGCAATTGTTCTGTGTATGAGTCTATATTGGAAGGACTGGAGTTTTGTCTCTCTTGTAGTAATAAATGGCATCTTGTATATATTGTTCCATATTTGCTCATTTTCGCCTTCAAGCCTAGGATAAGTTTCTTGCCACTTCTGCACACATGTTGGTATAATCTGTTTTTTATTTATGAAATGCCAGTAATAATTTTTACATTTTAGAAGACTAATATTTTTACATAATGGAGGGTTATATATATGAACCATGATTTTGGTGCAGTTTACAGATTTACAGTTTGATTCTTGAATTTTTTTCCTCCAATTACCTGGTATGCTTTGTCTAATTTGTAATACTTGTAGAAAATTACATTTAACATTATAAATTTGATGCAATTCATTTTGATTGTAGAATTGACCATTATCATTTAACAAGTCTCTAATTTTATTTATACCATTTTTACTCCAGCCCTCCCAATATATTGGTTTGTGGTTCATTGTAATATATTGGTTGTTCCATATGATCTCATTTTGGATATCCTTTATGTTCACAGGTTCTATGCTATGTATTTCAACCCATATGTTGTGTATATCTTGATAAAATTTTGGCATGCATACATTTTTATCATATTTTGACTGTTTCATCCTAAAATAATTATTCAAGCTATCAGTGTTGAAAAATTGTTGTGGCAAACATTTCCATCTTGCTTTTTCATTGCCGTTTGCTAGTCTGTTTACCCATGACATAAGGAGTGCTTTAACTTTTATCTCAAAATTGCACAACTTCAAACCACCATTTTCAATACTTAAAGATAAAGTATCTCCAGCTATCTTGGGACTTCCACCATTCCATATGAAATCCCTCAGTATCTTTTTGACTTCATTAAACACTCTAGTTGGAGTTGTTTTAACACTTGAGATATAAACTAAGGGTGCAATTGCTACACTATTAATAATTGTAATCTTTCCCTTAATGGAGAGATCTCTTTGCTTCCAAATTCGGAGTAAATTCTGCATTTTGATAAGTCTGGGTCTAAAATTGTGTATGTAATTTTCTTCTTCAGATAATGTACATAAAACACCAAGAGTTTGAATAGAGTCTTTGATCCAGGACAGACCATGTGGATAGTATTCTGAACTTTGTAAAGGTCCTATGTATTTAGCTGTTGTTTTTTCTAGGTTAACATTAAGACCTGCACATATGGAGAATAATTTAAAAGTCTTCAATAGGTTTGTAAGAGATTTGTGATCTGCAACGAAGCATGTGGTATCATCAGCTAGTTGACTGATTTTTAAGATAGCATCTCTAAGTGATAAACCATGGATTTCTGGATCTTGCCTTATTTTTTCTGCTAATATTTCAACTACGACTAGAAAAAGATAAGCAGATAGGGGACATCCCTGTCTGACACCTCGATATAATTTAAAATATTCAGTTGTATGTCCATTGTTGAGCACTGTTGATTCAATATTAGTATACATGATCTGAACCCATTTTCTAAAATTTTTACCAAAGCCAAATTTTTGCAAAGCGGCATCTAAAAAATTCCAGTCGACTGTATCAAAGGCTTTTGTGAAATCTACAGATAGAATGATTCCTGGTTTTCCGTCTTTCTCAGCCATATATATCACGTCTTCTATTATTCTGATGTTTTGGCCTACATATCTTCCTTTAAGATATGCTGTTTGGTCATCACTGATAATAAAAGGCAAGACTGTTCGTAATCTAGAAGCTAATAATTTAGCTAAGATCTTATAATCTGCATTCAATAGACTAATAGGCCGCCAGTTTTTCAAGAGTAATCTATTTTTGTCCTTTTTTGGAATAAGAGTTAATATGCCTCGCCGCTGTTCAACTGATAGAGTACCATTTGCAAAGGCATACTGAAAACTATCTAAGAGCAAGTCTTTTATATCTATCCAGAAAAATTGATAAAAGTCAGAGGAAAGGCCATCGGTTCCAGGAGTTTTACCATTTTTAAGCTCTTTTAAACTCTTTAATATTTCATCTTCAGTAATATCAGACTCACATAAATGATTGGACTCATCATCAATTTTCAGTGTATTTAAATTGTCAAGACAGCTTTTCATTGATTTTTTGTACTCCTCAGACATATAATCTATATTATTACTGTATAGCTGTTCATAGAATTTCATTTGTTCTGTTCTTATAACTTTTGCATCTTTGATCACAGTGCCCTCAATATCTAATTGTGAAATAACTTTATTTATATAATTCTTCCGTTCTAGAGATAGAAAATATTTAGAGTTCTTTTCGCCCTCTTCTGCCCATTGAGTTCTAGATCTAAATATTGTGCTAGCTGCAGCTTGTTTTTCAATCTGTTCTAACTCACTTTTAACAGAGAAATATTCTTCTAGATGATCAGGATCTTCTTTTTCATCTATGACTAACTCTAGATCACAAAGTCTTGTTTCTAGTTCATTTCTATATTTCTGACTTTCTTTCTTTTTATTTACACAATATGGAATCGTGAAGGATCTTATTTTAAGTTTTACTAATTCCCATAACAATCCCTTGTCTTCTAGATTAAGATAAAACGGTTTGGTTTCAGATATGATTTTCTTTACCTCTTTAACATAGTCAATATCATGTAGCAGTGTGTTATTGAATTTCCAAAACCCCTTACCCCGTCTTTCTGATGCAGTATTTTCTATTGAAACAGACACTATACTGTGGTCTGAGCAAACACCTGGGTTAATATCACAGTTTGAGACAATATTACATAGTTCTTCTGAAATGAAAAGGTAGTCAAGTCTAGAAGCTAAGCCTCTGCTGTGCCATGTATACCTACGTACATTTGGATTCATTACTCTCCATATATCAATTAAATTGAGAGACTCCAGGAGAGAGCATAATTCTTGTCTATATTCTAGGTTATCATTAGCATTAGACATGGTATATAGTTTATCAAGCCTGGGATTATGATACAGGTTGAAATCTCCACCCATGAATTATAACATGACTTATTTAGAAAGAATATTAAACTGATATTAAAAATAAATGGGGGCATTCTCACCTGAATGTCCAAACATCCAATGACGAGACAAATTTGAGATAACCGTCAAAGGAAAGGCTATTACGGCTGGAACAAGATCGGCCACGGCCAGGTTAATGATGTAGATCTCCAGCGGAGAGATGCCCCGCTTGCGGCATGCCATCGTCACAAGCACTACCATGTTTAATATCATTGCCCCCACACCTACAAATATACAAGGATATCTATGAACTGTATTTTGATATCTGAGATGGAAAAAGAGATATAGAAGGACAGAGGCAGAGAGGAGATAAATTTGATTTATAAATATATATATATATATATATATATATATATATATATATATATATATATATATATATATATATATATATATATATATATATATATATATATGTATGTATATGTGTGTGTGTGTGTTTGTGTGTGTGTGTGTGTGTTTGAAACAAATTGAAATCTATATTTCTTCAAAATAATTCGAGTGTGATACAATTTTTTACGCCGCACTCGGCACCTCATACGTAACTGGAAAGCAAAATAACTTGCTTGACCCAATAAGCATTAAATTTTCCAGATTGAAAAAAACATTCCACAACGTCATGTAACATATGTCCATCATTAGTACGTGTTAACAAGTCATTAAATGTGACAAATGTCATTAGCACATTACCATAATATCTGATGTCACAAACAAGACTTGAAGATATTGAAGGCCATATGTTGAGACAAACCAAGATATATATTTATATTCATTTTTGTTTTTTTTTTAATTTCATTTCTGTCACAAATCATAAAGAAATTCCAGTCACACTGTCCAAAAGCATAACTTAAAGGACTGACAAATTATTGAACAGCGGTTGGGGGATACGATTTGTTTCTTCCAGGCAAAGCTAACTCAACATTAAATTTTATTTTTCCCAATACACTAGAGTGTCTTACTAATCCTCCGAACTGTTCGCTATAACTTATGAACATATGAAAAAGACACGCTAAAGTAAATGAGAGCGAAAAAGGTCAACAGTTACAAGATTCACTCAGATAGTGTTATTGATTACGAACCATTGTCCAGGTGAAATAATGTTTTAGTTATATTGACATGATCTCTGTGCTTGACTCATCAGTATTGTGACCTTTGCATTAAACAGGTAAAACCTGCATCTGCCGCGTCTGATGCTATCGTCAAGTTTGGTTGAAACAATACAAATGCCAAACAGTCATTATAGCTGATAAGGTTAGCACTTTAAGGGTTCTATAGCCTTTGTAATACAGCGATCACAACCAGAATTGTATGGCAGTAGACGTAAAGCTGTTTCGCCTGGATATGTTATCTTACCCTACTAATATCGTATGATTACCATTTGGGTAGACATAATCCATTTTAACGATCTGATGCCCTTCTAACACCTCGGCACTCACACATTTCTTAAATCTTTCACTTTGACTGATAACTTCTCAAATACCTGGAAACATGGTGTTGGCTCAGTTAAGACGTAAATGGCAATAAGTATGTATATATTTCAAAGAAAGAGAATATTCGTTGCCAAGGCTGGTTTTATGTTGTTGCAACAATCAGACAGTACTAATCCACAAATTACTGTTTTATGATTTGCAATATTTGTCAGAGTTGAGAGATTTTCTACCTATACAAAGTAAGTGCTATTCAGATTGAATTTCAATCTGATTTCTCAATGTAATGTTTCTTCAGTAACCAATTTTGCAAAATGTTTTGATATTCGCGTGCTCTTACATCTAGAAAGAAAAGAGTTCAATATACCATCCCCGGAATTCCATAACTATCAGCAAAATTTGACTGTTTATAAACCACTTGGGCAATGGAGGGAAAATAAAATGTCCCAAAAGAGCTTGATTATTCTTTGGATGGCATTAAATAAAGAAAATATAAATACTTGATATAAGTCGCCAGCTGCAAAAACTGAGTCGAACCCGTTTTAATACTAGTTAAAACGGGTTCAATTTAAATAATAAAGATTTAAGACTAGCTGATTATGTTTACTTTTTCTATGCTAAATTAACAAATAACATTACTTTGAACACATTTAAGCCAAAAACATAAGTCTGTCCCAGTTTTTCATTGTGGATTATAGACCTTAAATATCTATCACATCATTGTGGACTATTGGTGAGCAGGCAAACATTATTATTGAGATATTGACTGTCAATTTGTTTTGAGATTTGAGGATCGTGACAGCATTATTGAACAGAGAGATTGGTGTTGGGATAAATGGGAATAAGGACAGTTCCACTATCTGCTTTTGTAGAATTTTAATTTCATGGAATGCCTGAGAAAAACCTTAGAAATCACACACGGCATTGTCACGTCCTTGAGGTGAGAGTGAATATTTGTTTTCTAATTAAAATGCTCCACAGGTGGGTAATGTGTCACCAGCAGAACGAGCGGATGCCTGTTTACTTTGCCAATAATGTAAAGAGTAATTGCTATATTAAATGAATTAATGAATTCTTAATGGTACTTCATATTAAGGCCATTTAGTGCCATTATGGCATGTTGCAAAGACTAATGTAAATGTGGATAAGATTAATGTAATAGCGCATAAAATAAACAATGGAATGGCAAAAGCAGATTAGTAGTTAATGTTGTGTTTCTTTCTTGAAAATCAGTGATTTCTGTTTGACTTGTGGCATTTGTTTTGTTCTTTCCCCTCAAGGGAAAATCCCTGACTCCAGCGGATTACGTCTTATGTCCTTTGGAGATGTTGATGTAAAATTTGACCAACTTTTACAGCTTGACTAAGGCTATCCCAATGATTTTAACCCTAACACAATATTAGCCCACAGTTCCTCTGTGATGTTCCAAGGCCGTGGGTAGTGCCGGCCGTGCTAAGATTGAATTCGTCTTGTTTTCATAGTTTCTCATGTGAGTTGAGGTCCATGCCTGAAGGGTTAATCTGTTGTCATTGTAAATTTGTGACTAGATGGATTGTCATGCCAAGGATCTGTGACATATCAATTTAGTGAGACTGAATTTTATCTGCTACAAGTTGATCTCAAATGTTAAAGAATTATGTTGAAAGTGATGTAAAACCCAAACCAAAACAAACAAAATATCCTGTTACAGAAAGCACATGTCATGGAAAGGATATGTGCACATTTAAGTCTTTGCTCTATATCATCATGCATTTCGATAATGTAAAAGAAAGAATGATCGCCCTTCTCCGTGGGTATATAATGCCCTACTGACCATCACTTGTACTCACAATTCATCTGTGTAAAGTTCTTCACTTTTACCGTTTACAATAATACCATGCTCCACTCTTTTGAATGTGAATTTGATTAACATGATGCAATGTACAAAAATGAAAATAAATAGTAAAACCTGCACATCATGCAATTTTTCCAAAGACATTGCAATAAATTTAGAATTCTTCACATATGTATTGTTACAAAACTCATCTTCATCCATTCCTTAAATGTTCCCTTTTAAGACATTATATCCTATCATTATTCTCCTGATTTTATTATCATTTATCTTGACGAGGGTCTATTGCAAGCGGTTTATGAGCCTCTGTATTGAAACAAACAGTCATTTGATTTGATTTGATTTGATTTGATTTGATATGTTGGCGGCTTCACTTTTGTCTCGTGGGCACTCAGGGCCTACGCAGCGTGGCTACCCAGCTAGAGAGGAGATCCAATACACACTACCTCCAATCTGTGAGTAGCACTCGTGCTGACTACCCGGTGCAGGCCCCTACACTGATGAAAAACTACCCTATCTAATTACAACCTTCTGCACTGTCAACTTTCACCTAAACACTCACTTCTTCCCATCGCCTATTGAATTTCCGATGTGTTCACCAAGAATAAGTAAAAGGTTTATCAATTCAACATAAAAGACCACTTAACGTTGTACTAATATTTTCTGATGTCCTGCGTTCCGTTGGGACAATATTATACATCTTTTCTGTCCTGGTTTTGTCAGAATAGAATTTATTTATATGGAGAATAAAAACATATATCATGGAGCAGAAGCAAAGATCATTATCTCATACTTTTAGCCATTTGATTTGATTTGTTGGCCGCTCCAGTTATGTCTCGTGGGCACTCTCACCTTTGTCCATGCGTACCTTTACTTTGCATCAATATGAGATGGGAACAGCTCATAAAACAGGGTGGAGCACTCAGTGTCAGGAAACTGGCATTAACCACGACATCAGAGCTCAGATCAGAACTCAGATGTCATTTATAGGCCAGAATGACGTAATTATCGCACTCCATGAAGTAATCAAATATCATCCGGTTTAAGACTCTTTAGCGATTAACAGTTACAGATTATGACAAATGTAACTTATTTACGATGAAATTTGTTTATGTTCGTTTGAATTCTATTTCATAAACATTTCCTTTCATGTCAGTGTATTTATCTTATGTGTATTCAAGCAAAAGCTAATTGATGAATACATTTTCATGGAAATTTGTACAAAATTTCAAAATAGTTATTCGTAAGGCAAGAACATGTGAGTGCAGTCTTCAGGGAGACAGATCTCTCAAGTTGGTTCTGGTGGAAGGATCTCAAGAGTCCAAAGGACGAATGAGATCCTTCCACCAGAACCAATGAGAGAGATCTGTCTCCCTGAACACTGCACGAACTCATGTTCTTGTCTTTATCTCATACTTATCCACTGCAGATAGATGGGGTTTGCAATCAACTTTATCCTCAAAGCAAAGCTGTGAAAACATGGTAATAAGTACAGAACTATGTTGTGTGTGGCTCATTTAAGTTCCAGCTCATTTACATAATGTAATCAATTTTATATCACTACATGCAGTGAACTAGGCCACCTATAAAGCACTATATGAAATGGGTGTAATTCTGTTTCAACTGGGTGAATAGTCATCAGTTTCGAGATTCCCACAAAAGGTTGCAGTCTCTGCCAACAAGGTTCCCACCTGTCTGTGTTTCAAGGTCCCCATGACCCAAATCTGAAATGTCGTCTGCTCCAGGTCAAAACAGACCTGGACAGTCATCATGTTCATTTCAGAGAAATTAACACATGATTTGTTGAAGAACTGGCCTAAGACATGATTACATTTATTTTATAATTGACAAATATTATGACATTTTTAAGCATTTTATTCATTTCAAAAGTATGTAAATATGAAAAGAATCTTTAAAAAAGATAAAAGGAAAGTAGTTCGGCAGAGGGGTGATCTGTGAAAGTAGTTCGGCAGAGGGGTGATCTGCAAAAAATATCTCATAGGTGCAGAACACTCTCTTGAGGCACCAAGTATGAGATAATGTAGAATATCATATCTATTTATGTTGTTCTCAAAAAAGAGGAAACTATCGATTAAGATGCCCACAAAGAAGACTTTTGAAGTAAATATTTATGATACAAATTTTGATGATAATCATTTAAAAGCGCTTCCTGTTGTCAGCGCTATTCAAACGCTTATCATTATCATATATTATGTGAATTCACAATGCCTAAACAAAAATCATGAAGAGCTTTTTACATAGAAGAAACCACCACACTCAGAGGTCACAGGCCAGCCTTGGTTCTGAATGGTACGTGAAAGTGTGACAGATAACAGAAAATAACGCCTCGTGTTTATAATGCACATAGGTGATGTCGTTGTTTTTATTTGGTTTTTTTTCTTTTTCCATTTGCAGCTCTGTTGATTTGGCTTATTAAAGATAGGTCCTGTTCTTCAATGTAACCGTATAGTGTTTCATCTGACATAGATTTTATGCGCATTTGTATGTCAACATTATTTCATTTCATCAGATTATATTTGGCCATGATATGAGGAATAAAAAAAATCAGTGTTTCTGAGTCATGTAAACATTTTTTTTCGCTGAATTTAAATTATCAGAACTTCAGATCTAGTCTACACTAGCCTAGATATTAAGGCAAGAACATGTGAGTGCAGTCTTCAGGGAGACAGATCTCTCAAGTTGGTTCTGGTGGAAGGATCTCAAGAGTCCAAAGGACGAATGAGATCCTTCCACCAGAACCAACGAGAGAGATCTGTCTCCCTGAACACTGCACGAACTCATGTTCTTGCCTTTATCTCATACTTATCCACTGCAGATAGATGGGGTTTGCAATCAACTTTATCCTCAAAGCAAAGCAGTGAAAACATGGTAATAAGTACAGAACTATGTTGTGTGTGGCTCATTTAAGTTCTCAGCTCATTTACATAATGTAATCAATTTTATATTACTACATGCAGTGAACTAGGCCACCTATAAAGCACTATATGAAATGGGTGTAATTCTGTTTCAACTGCATGAACAGTCATCAGTTTTGAGATTCCCACAAAAGGTTGCAGTCTCTGTCAACAGGGGTCCAACCTGTCTGTGTTTCAAGGTCCCCATGACCCAAATCTGAAATGTCGTCTGCTCCAGGTCAAAACAAACCTGGACAGTCATCATGTTCATTTCAGAGAAATCAACACATGATTTGTTAAAGAACTGGCCTAAGACATGATAACATTTATTTTATAATTGACAATTATTATGACATTTGTGTACAAACATATTTAATTAAGCATTTTATTCATTTCAAAAGTATGTAAATATGAGAAGAATCTTTAAAAAAGATAAAAGGAAAGTAGTTCGGCAGAGGGGTGATCTGTGAAAGTAGTTCAGCAGAGGGGTGATCTGCAAAAAATATCTCATAGGTGCAGAACACTCTCTTGAGGCACCAAGTATGAGATAAACACTGAAAACAATAATAAAATGTTTTGTGGTAAATTGGAACTAGCAAAGTAATTGGTTTGAAATCATTTTAAGTGAAAGTAGTTGACAATTCGGACATAAAATCTAGTAAAATTTCAATTTTCTGTTTAACTACTGTGAGGAATGTACCTCTCTTGACAGCTCATTTTGAAGAGGGAAATATTGATGTTACCCCTTATGTTTATGTTACATAGTATCATTAAGAGGGAACATATTATATATTACCCCTTAATGATATTTATTATTGCAAATGTATATTGCTTCCTTTTCATCATGTGGAAGGCTAACGAATCAATTTAAAACAAATTGTTTTAAACAATTAACCATTAGTTACTATGTAATGCATACATTTGAGGATGGTATGTACATTACGTGTTTTTCCCTTAAGCCAACATACCTGACAAAAAGAGGAAAGTCTCATGTAAGGGTACCGTGGTTAGAGATTAAAAATATGAGCTGGCGTCCTGCTGGGAACACTTGCTTACTGAGATTAGTGCTCAGATTAGTGGGGTGTGTCGTCACTTTCACATGTCAAAAATAGTGGGCAAATCACTGTACACACATCTGATCATTATTACTACACATGTTTCTTAAATCAAATTCTGGTTTTATTTGACAATTAAAATAATGATTGCAATATTTGAATTTATTTCAAATATAGAAATTATAATTCTATATTGTTAGTAGTGTTTAAACAACTGTGAAACTAGAGAACTATTTTAGAGGTATCAACACCATTTCCAAGAGGTGATCTTTGCACATATGAGTACATGCATTGTTGGCTGATATCACTGGACAACAGAGAAATGCACATACAGGTGACATGTGACCTGTTGATTTCCATCCTGTCAGTGACTGATATGGTCAAATATTGACAACTACACATTTTGAAGATCTTGAAAATTGTTTTGGAATATATAATATACCAATCTGATTGTATGTATTTAAGAATGAGCATTGTTTGCAGGTATGTTTTAAGTGTTAATGAATTGTAACAACACCTTGGATAGGTACAGTCCATGTTTATTTTTATATGTGGATCCAGGCGAAATGTTGAGTGAGCAATCCTGCCATGAGAAAAAGTCAAAGCATATCATCAGACCTGTGAGACACATAATAATGCTGAAACATTGGGAACTATTGCATCGCACTGGATTTATTCAGAGATGCTCAAGGTTGGCCTCATGATCAACTTACGCGAAGTTTAAAGTCTATAATAAATTCTTGAAATTGGATCCTTGTTATAATTCGTTTTTTTCTAAACTGAAATAAAATTGGAATATGAAGATTTCATATTTGTTTTCTGCATATAATTACCATTTTTTAAAATTTCTATCATGTTTCAATTCTATATGTTCTGAAGTGCAAAATGAAGATTTCAGTTTCAGCATTAATAAAAAAAAATATTTTGTTCCCGGTGGGAATCGAACCCCAGACCTTTAACATGGGAAACAGATGTCTTACCCACTGAGCCATGTTGATTAGTATGATTTGACCTTCTCACTGGTAAATCACACAAATAGTCAACATCTTTATCACTTGATCAAGTTATTTTTATAAAGGGATATTCCGTTATTTCACACAACAGCCTAAATTAAATTTGTAGAGTAAAATTTTCCAAAAATATGTTTGTCTAAGATTATATCAATAGTAATGCAAATCGATAAAAAGAAACAGATATCTATAACTCATCTCTCATTTAAATCTAACCATTTTCTAGTTGATTCTCTGTAGGTAGGTATATAAGGTTAGCATGTTATGATTTATATTGAATATGAGGTGTGTCATATAATGTCCATACACATTTTATACATTTAACTCGAACACATAAAACAGAGAATTGAAATTAGCCAAAGAAAATCAGTTACTGGAGTGGTGCATATTTTTCTGGAGAAGTCATATGGAAAGTAGTCCGGTAGGATGTTAATTTCATAGGGAGTTAATGTGTTAATATGTACTCAATGAGTTCACTCATAACAGAAATCAAGATGGCCGAATGTTGGTTGAGAAAGTGCTTGATTTCTCTTAAGGGGAGTACAAGTCATGTTATATCGTAGGTATTCTGGTTATGAATGCAAATGGAATGAACCTATTTTTCACAAAATTTATATGAAAAAATGCAAGGATTTAAAATCAAATTATGAAGAGGCGGGTAACATAATAGTTCCTGGCTTCTATATTAAATGTATCATTATTATTAGCCACAAAAACCAACCTTTACAATGATCTAGTACGAAATACATTTCTCACAGCAGTTTGACTGAAAACTAAAATTGTATTAGATTTCTATGTCCGATATGTTTCACTGAAGATAAGTACAGAACTAATGAATTTTCTAATAAACCACAATAGTTAGGGTTTTAATGCACAAAAGGTTGTAAATAATCATAAATGGTCATTTATAAGAAACTATTAGTAAGTTGTGGAAATCTGAATTAAGGGCAGAAAGAGTCTTTTCATGATTCAGAATGTCTACCTTGATTTTGTCAATCCTTTTATCATGCCCAAACAAAATCAGACTTAAACTGTCTTCACATATAATTTACACAGAACTTGTACCAGCTGAAGGACTACATGGTTACATTAAACACCACAGAATATTGAAAACCATAGATATATCTCCCTGTTGATATGAACAAAGATGATTAGATAAGAATAGTATGAATAAATCATTGTTCTATATCATAGTTTCGGTTCACTGTTTTCATTAAGTGTGGTTTCATGCAGCGATGTTATTCTCAGTGATTTCGAGGAATTAAATGGAAGAAATTTCTCATTAATCCACTTCACGAGAAAGATGAATACATACAAAAAATACATGTCATATATCACATGATAATCAGATTTGTTTCTGTTCAGAGCTTTAGCATATATGTGGTTTGTATTTAATTTGACATTTCATTGTTCAAGTTTCATTAGCATCTTGGAATGTTTCACTTCCAATAACATAACTCAAATAATGAAGAGCTTGTCAAAAGATATATAAGTTCTGCTTCATAGTTCCTTTAATGTTTTAGAAGTAGATGAGCATACTTACAGACACCTGACAGGTAGATTCCCAAGGCGATGTCCATTTGCCATGACAGTTTACTTGTATAGGCCAAGTCTCCCTGAATATGTTTTGTGACAAATAGGTGACTGGCATTATCTGTACTATTATCGCCCAGACTCATTATTATATGGACTAAAGAGGACAACTTGATGTTCCAATCCCGACTATTAGCAATAGGAAGTGGTTGTTAAGGTGTATCTGACTGCCTGCAGCTGCCAGCCCAGTATTCAATGATTTCTTTTTCGTTTCACATCTGATCCCTTCAGCAATGTCTTCGTGACGCACGCATGTATGATACATAACTAGGGGTGTTTGTAAGCCTTACTCTATTCTGTCATATCCTTAAGCCAATTCTGAATAATGATGAGCGTGGAAGGCATTCTGCAAATAAAATGTAATAGAAAATGGTTAGTGTCATGTTTTATCCGCACACACACATATGTTCATACACACACCCATAAATATATATATATATATATATATATATATATACATATATATATATATATATATACATATATATATATATATATATATATATATATATATATATATATATATATATATATATATATATATATATATATATATATATATATATATATCTTTGTAACGTATGAAATAGTCCCATTCACAGACTGTTGCTGAATATGTATGTACAACTAAAATATCTAAGGAATAATACTTTGTTCAATGTTTTTCAGGAATATCATAATTACGTTATATTTGATGGGTTTTATTGTGTGCACGTATCTATGGCTGGTTGTCAAAGCTCTGGCGTTGGTTGTCACACAGAGACAGGTGCTTTTTGCAAAATGGTGCCCCTATTATTTAATGTATGTGCCTCCATGGCTAATTTTTCTTCAGGAAATGACATGATGTCATGATATGGAAGAGCTTAAAGCTTCCTTGGAATTATGGAGGTGAAAGGCAGTTTTATGGAGATTTGGGATGTATCAAAATAATATATTCTATGTTAATAAAAATATTTGGAGTACAATTGTACTCTCTCTACAAACAATGTTTTTGCAAAGGAGGTATTTGCCTACTTAATCTTCATTAAGTGGATGATAGACGAGTATTAAATTTAGTGGAGCTATGGAGAGAAGTGCTATGTACAGAAACATGCACATGGTAACCAAATACAAGAATATGTGTATTGGAAGATAGGAAGTGGGCAGTTGGACTGTGGTACAGTACTTCCTGCAATATTATTGGGTGTAACCACCAGTCTCGCTGATGTAACAATGCAATGACTGTAATCATGTGCTATTTAGTGTTCATTATTGGGTTACTCACATATAAATTGATATATTGATGACTGGATTTCCCCTGTCAATGTGTGTTTTCTCTGTAATCTATATTCGCTTCCACTTGCAAATACCCCATTGAAAATCGTTTCCACATCACTAGTTTAAAGATATAGATACTATTTGTATACATCAGGTGTAGGCAAATATGAACCGTCTTAAATTGGGTTCACACTACTCATTGCTCAGCCTTCTCTATGGTGATGACAGTGAGCTGGAAAACAGGGCAGTGGGTTCATATACCCCACAACAAATGAACAGAAGGATGAGTTGGTAATTCGGTACAATAAGGTCCTCCAGGGCATTGTAATCGGAGCTCATCTTTCAAGTTACTGCTGAATAGGCACAGAAGGGTGAGGAGATTTGATTGACCTTTATTTAAGTACATTTCACCCACCAACAGTCTGCCCTCCACTCACCAAGGCAAGAAGTCACCGGAAGCTGAAAACAATTTACACTCTGGTTTTATGAGTGTGCGATTAAGGCCACACTTTACCCGGCAAGCCACGTCAATTTGTTTGTTTGTTTGTTTGGGGTTTTACATCACTTTCAACATTATTTCAGTCATTTTGTGATGAGACCTACTTGTAGCATATATAGTGCCGCCTCACCGAATTGTCATGTCGCAGGTCCTTGACATGACAACCCACCCATTCACAGATTTACAAGGACAATGGGTAAACCCTTTAGTTACGGGCCTCAGTTCGTATGTGAAATTGTACCATGAATTCAATCTCGGCACGGCCTGGGATTGAACCCACAACCTTTGGATCACCATAGAGGAGCTTGTGCTAATAAGCTGGCGCTCTAACCAACTGCGCTACGGCCTGTGGCTAGAAGGTCGCATTTGTGACAGAACAGTTGACATGAGGTGATCTTTTGACGCATGTTACTGCAATTATCTGCAGATTAATAAGACCTTTTCTTTAATGGATTGTAAGTGACTTAGTCCATGCATAAAGGCAGAGCAAACAATATTCCACCTGTTCACTTTCAGGGTTGGGAACAGCTTGTCTATCATTGTAATATACACACCAATGCGGATGCCAATTAACAGCGCAAATACAGGTTGCATTATTTTCACATAAACATCAGATATATATATATGTATATATATATATTCTAATGACAGGTGATGTTGCACAATTATTTTCATGATGGAAGTTTTGTTGAGATGAATCATATTTTTTCCAACATCCAATGAATTATATTTCTTCCAATAAGTACTGTGACCTATATCACTCAAAAGATCAAGAATTCAAAAGTGAAATGATAGTCTTGCCTTCTGTAGTGTTTATCAGAACAACTGGGGTTACCCACATCTACCATTTGTTCTTCTCCCTGCTCTCACATACATCACCCAACTTATAGTCAATGGTCTGTCAGAGCAAGATGTATTCATGCACTTTAATATGAAAGGCCACCCTATGCCACATCAATACACAGCAATGTAAACATTATGTAATACTAGACTTGGGACAGGGTGTTCCTTTGACTATAATTGCACAGTAAAGAGATATATCCTTACATGTTAGCGAGAGATCTGCATATCTCCTTCTCAATTTGATATAGCTACAGCACACAAATTGATGTCTGCAGAGCTATATTTACTCAGTTTTTGTACAAAATGATCACGACTGATTGACAAAGTTGGCAAGCTTTATTTTATGTTGTCAAGACATAAGCTAATGATCCTGATAATATATCAGATATGTAGAACAGATTTAGAGTCTGGCACCAACTTTTTTTTTATAGATTTAACACTAACACAAGAAAGAAATGTAGAATTTATTTTTAGTTATGCCAATAATTTTGTGATATCTAGAGGTGTTTGCCAGCAAGGATTTGTATATTTCAAACTAATATTTCAGACATAAAGTAAAATAAATCATCTTGATGAGATGATCTATAACCGTAGCATTTGAAGATCAAAATCTGTGCAAAATATCACTCAGTGACAAAGCAATCTGATATCATGTGGCATCAGTGTAGTGTCAGTGGTGGTGGTGGGGTATCTGTCACTCCTCACAACTTGTCTGCTCCATATTACTCAAACTGGTCAACTCAACTGATTGCAAAGAGCCTAAATCAATTATATTGGGCCTTTTGAGTGTGTACTCACATTGACAAGGTTGTGTAGGTCACATGAGATTTGGCTATGGTTTTGTCTCATCAGTCTAAAATAATTACATGCATCACATAACTTTTAGGACCTTAAATGCAGTGATCAATAACTAATTTGAGGTAATGAATTCATTAACTGATGACTTAATTGCCCCATTTGGCCACATGTGTTCTGTAGAATGTACGTCAATCCGCTTTTAATTAATGGGATAGATATACATATTGTTGGAGAGATGGAGAATTTCTTGGGCCCTTGGCCATGGGTGTATGCATGCAAAGTATTACAACATAATAAGTATGGGTTCTATATTCTATAGACTTTATGTCATCATGTATTATGACATTTCATGGAAAGGATGATATCTGCCTGTAATATTTTTCCCATTTAGTGATTAAAACAAAGGCTATATGTCATCACGTATTATGGGAATCCTTCATAGGTAAAATGCCCAACTGACCTTAACCTGCACTAACGATCGCATGCCCTCTTTTTAAATATCATGCTTCACTCTTATTACCTAAGCTATGTAACTGTATGTCCGCTCAGTATACCTCTGTATGTCAACCTCAACATTTGGCAGTTGTGACAAATAATCTACTTTTTGTGGTGCCATGTAATCAGCATGGTAGAATTTATGTTAAAATGATCGGAGTGTAAATAGGTTTATACTCTGCATAATTAAGTGGATTCAATTCTACTTTATTTATGATCGGTCACTGAGATTTGACTGTGATAATGAGTACAATATTTCACCTCTACTCCTGCCCACCTTTCTAAAAGAAAACACGATCATAGCAGTGTATGTACCCTAATTTGACCCCATGCATGATAGTAATGATATCATAGCTTATGAGCCTTTTAGTACAAAGGAGGGCGGTGGGATTTTTACTTTGGCGATATTTATTTATCTGTCATTTCTTTGTAAAGCAATTTGAATTATGAAATAAAACGCAAGATTTACAATTGGGTACAAGAAAAAAATAAACTGAAGCGATGAATTAATGTGACTTTAACATGACGACTCTCTACGTGTCATTTGTGGTTTAAGTATGGTAAAATCTAATTTTGTTATGGTTTTTACATTGTTATGCACTGATTGAACTTTTTTTATTTGATTGAACATATTAATCACCTTTGTTAATGCTTGGCAGTTGCACAAGGACATTTGTGTCATTGCAGGGTCCAAGTAATGATCTGCAGCATTATCGATATCTTGAATCTGTGACTATCATCCCCAATCTGTGACCACCATTCTAATCTGTGACCACCATCACCAATCTGTGACCACCATTCTAATCTGTGACCACTATCCCCAATCTGTGACTACCATCCCCAATCTGTGACCAGCATCCCCAATATGTGACCACCATCACCAATCTGTGACCACCATCCCTAATCTGTGACCACCATCCCCAATCTGTGACCACCATCCCCAATCTGTGACCACCATCCCCAATATGTGACCACCATTCTAATCTGTGACCACCATCCCCAATTTGTGACCACCATTCTAATCTGTGACCACCATCCCCAATCTGTGACCACTATCCCCAATCTGTGACCACCATCCCCAATCTGTGACCACCATCCCCAATCTGTGACCACCATCCCCAATCTGTGACCACCATCCCCAATATGTGACCACCATTCTAATATTTGCCAACATCCCCAATCTGTGACCACCATCCCCAATCTGTGTCTACCAACCTCAATCTGTGACCACCATCACTAATCTGTGACCACTATCCTAAATCTGTGACCACCATCCCCAATCTGTGACCACCATTCTAATCTGTGACCACCATCCCTAATCTCTGACCACTATCCCCAATCTGTGACCACCATCCCCAATATGTGACCACCATTCTAATATTTGCCAACATTCCCAATCTGTGAGTACCATCCCCAATATGTGACCACCATTCTAATATTTGCCAACATCCCCAATCTGTGAGTACCATCCCCAATCTGTGACCACCATCCCCAATATGTGACCACCATTCTAATATTTGCCAACATCCCCAATCTGTGACCACCATCCCCAATCTGTGTCTACCATCCCCAATCTGTGACCACCAACCTCAATCTGTGCCCACCATCCCCAATCTGTGACCACCAACGTCAATCTTTGACCATTATCCACAACCAAGTGTCATGAAGGCCAAATAAACATCCATTGTATAACTAAATTTCATATTCCATGTGACTCACTGTACATAAATACACATATCTTACAAACTCATTTACCCCAGGAGTATCACTATATCTTTATGACAATATCCTGCACGCACATTTGTTTAAGAGTGAACATGATGTTTATCGCCCCCTGCAGGACCTCTCATGCATCATCACAGATTGCCTTATGGGCTCTACATGCTAAAAGCTATGATTAATCCTAATTTTTATTTCATAATGATTCCAACGTTTGATTTGTTGAGTATCGTATTACAGACAATGTTTAATTGAATACCTTTTTTGTAATCTATAAGTACACATTTTATTATTGCAATGTAGTTTCTAATATCTGATTAATACTTCTAATTTTGTCATAGAGACCATTTTCTAATTACGAATGAAAGGACCTTGTTGCATTAAATATACGTGAAGCCTAGAAACCCTGAAAGAATAGAAGAATATAAATTGTATACAATCCAATATGAAGAAAAGAAATCCCAATGTTTCAATGGTTTGTCCCGTATCTCTTGAAAAGGCCTGACATTGGAATATAAAGGTAGCATCAGAGATAAAAGACAAAAACCTAAGATGATTCCTATTGAGCATTGCTTTCTTCAGGTGTATGTGAGCTCACGGCGCCTCACACCTCTGATCCATTGATTAATAACACGCTTTGATCATCGTCCTACACAAAGTATGACTGATGTTAAAGGGAATTTCTATATTAATTGAGAGTGGACTTTACAGGGAAAATGGTACAATGTGATATTTTTGTATACATTCCAGATATTTGTTTTATTCACATCAGCAAGGTATCTTTACAGTGTGCCTACTAACCTGCCAAGCAAGGTATCTTTACAGTGTGCCTACTAACCTGCCAAGCAAGGTATCTTTACATTGTGGCTACTACCCCGCCAAGCAAGGTATCTTTACATTGTGGCTACTACCCCGCCAAGCAAGGTATCTTTACATTGTGCCTACTACCCCGCCAAGCAAGGTATCTTTACATTGTGGCTACTACCCCGCCAAGCAAGGTATCTTTACATTGTGGCTACTACCCCGCCAAGCAAGGTATCTTTACATTGTGGCTACTACCCCGCCAAGCAAGGTATCTTTACATTGTGGCTACTACCCCGCCAAGCAAGGTATCTTTACATTGTGCCTACTACCTGCCAAGCAAGGTATCTTTACATTGTGGCTACTACCCCGCCAAGCAAGGTATCTTTACATTGTGGCTACTACCCCGCCAAGCAAGGTATCTTTACATTGTGGCTACTACCCCGCCAAGCAAGGTATCTTTACATTGCGACTACTACCCCGCAAAACAAGGTATCTTTACATCGTGCCTACAAGCCTGCAAAGTAGGGTATCATCTTTTCACCGTGCATACTACCCTGCCCAGCAAGGTATTATATTGCACCCTGCCTATTACCCTGCCTAGTAAGGTATCCTCTTTTCACCCTGCCTATTACCCTGCCTAGTAAGGTATCCTCTTTTCACCCTGCCTATTACCCTGCCTAGTAAGGTATCCTCTTTTCACCCTGCCTACTACCCTGCCTAGCAAGGTATCCTCTTTTCACCCTGCCTACTACCCTGCCTAGCAAGGTATCCTCTTTTCACCCTGCCTACTACCCTGCCTAAAAAGGTATCCTCTTTTCACCCTGCGTAGAAAGGTATCCTCTTTTCACCCTGCCTAGCAAGGTATCCTCTTTTCACCCTGCCTAGCAAGGTATCCTCTTTGCACCCTGCCTACCAGTTATCTCGACATTATGTACATTTGCCTGCCTTACGTCATGCTGGAGTTTACATAACATTTTGCATCGATTTTGGCTGCACATCGTTTTGGTTTAATTGCCTCCGTCAAGAATACAAGCGAGCCAATCACTCCAGTGTTAACATTTGTCCATTTGAGTGGGGGGTACATTCCAATCTGACGTCGGGGAAGTTTTCCCACCGTCCCAAAAGATAGGCACATCAATGTACGGGTAGGGCCTATAGCCACATATGTAATATTATATAACATAATAATATCATATGTATACATTGCCTATAACATTAGTTAACTTCCCTATTATTCCTGCCTACGGTCAGAACACTTGAATATATATGAATGTTGAATATATATATATATGTTATAGGCAATGTTACAATGTTCAATAGACCTGACAAAGAGTATGATATAGTGATTCCTTTGGCTTTTCCTACGCTTTGCCTCATGTTGTTAATGTGAACAAATATGCAAAGCGTTGAGAGTGGAGGTCCACTCTGTAGGATTAATCATAATCAATATATATATATTATATTGAAACACATGATAATAAGAGATAAACAATTATCATTAGGTAACTATGAGTAATACATATACGTATTTTATGTTTGAAGCTTTGATGTGATTTTTGCTACTTCTTGTGATTAAACCCGTATTGAATCTTCTAATTCCTACTCAATTTATCAAATAGTCATTGATAATTAGGGTTGATATGTTCAAACAAATAGGACAAATACTTTGCAATTGACTCAAATATGTAGTGTCTTTTCTTGCGATCTGAGAATGTGGAATGTTTAATTTCCGGTTGGCCATTTGCAATGCAAGTCGATTTATACAGGTAATTGCTTGCAAACTCTCCACAACAGCTGATCATGTGAACAACTGACCAGTTCATGTGACCAACTGGCAAACCTACCACAGTGAAGACTGTATACGTGATGGCTAATATTAGCCACAGAACGCGAGGTTCAGAAGTAAGCAAACGTAAATAATTATAGCAAATAGCAGCAACAGCTAGCCTCATGGGAATGACAAACATTGCTAACACGGCTGCCCCCAAATAATCGCCCTGGGAGCCGAACTCTTCCCCAACCACATTTTTCACCTGCGTCAAACAAGTGAGAGTGAATCTAATTCAGCCGATGTTATATCTAATTGGAGATCATCGAGGACGTGAAATAGTAGAACAAAGTTTGAATTTGGCCAAGTTTACCTCTCTAAGCTAAAAACGTCCGTGTTTGTACTGAAAACTAGACGTCTAATTGACTAAATCATCCCCATATAAGGCGAAGTGGTTGACAGTGGACTTCATGTTATGTACCACTGCCATTAGACGAAGCTCAATGACGTTTTCTGGCTGGCTGGTTCGTCTGTTATCGTATCTATCCTACTCCAGTCATCCACAACTGTAAAACTTCAATCAATGTCCTCACCTAAATAAGGTTTCTTGAGACTCACCATCAATGTACCTCAGGCATATGCATTAACAACAAGGCCCAAGAGGATACTTAAGTATCTTTAAGAACCGGAAGTAACACAATCGCCATCTAGTGGGGAAAATCCTCATTATCAGTGTCACCATGATAGATGCAATTCTTAAATACCTTCATCAAAAATTAAAAGCATTCAAGAAGTAATTGTCTGGTTCTCAGAATAATATTGATTAACTTCGTGTCTCACATATCATATATAATTCGTAATCTAATATAGTTGCGCAATTGGTGGAGGGGACTGTTGCTAAGTTGCCTTAATCGACCACAGAGTTGAAAGCAATGATAACTATCTGGTAGTATACGCTTAATGAAAATTGACCATTCCCTTCATTATCACGTATCATTAAAAATCGTGACACCAACATGTATTTACTGTTGTTGAAAACTATACTGCTGTAAATATGTGCCTAGGGATAGTCCAACCATTGTTGTCACCACTGGAGTTCTGCTTTCAGAAACCTAAATCTGGGCCAAATCCGTTTCGTATTTTTTTGTCAATCACGGTACCCCCAAATAAGCCTTTCGTTCGTCTCTTGATTCCAATTAGTCCCATTATCGTCCAGTGATGTATTCATCAACTACCAAGGATTAATAAATTATATCTGTGATCAGAGTACTTGTATCATCTCCCTCTGTATGGCCCCACAATGGATCTGTGCCTTATTCGGTTATATGAGTAACTGACACGCTGACAGAACACATATCACCTCCCACTGTCGGCAGCGTTACCTTCGCACTGGGTTAAAGGCTTGAAGGGTCGACCTGATAAGAACACCATTTCACTTTCTGTTTCTTCTAACTTTGCTCATTTTTCCACACAAAGGTCATTCAACAAGTTAAAAGCAGAATTACTTGCCAAAGTTCAATTAAAGATATTAAATCAATCACCAAAAATGGCAGTTATTTTGTTACCAGGATCATGTTAATATCTTACCAGAACCATAACATCGCATATGATAGATTTGGAGCTGCATAAAAATACATTTCACGTAACTATTTTTCTTAGCTAGAGGGACAATATTAATAGCTGGATGTACATTGTTTTCCTAGTATATTGTATAGGGTTAGGCTAACGGAGCTTATTGATCATCCAAAGACCACCACACAGACCACCAACAGCTACATGTAGTATCACCATGCTGACCACCACACAGACCACCAACAGCTACATGTAGTATCATCATGCTGACCATCACACAGACCACCAACAGCCACATGTAGTATCATCATGCTGACCATCACACAGACCACCAACAGCTACATGTAGTATCACCATGCTGACCACCACACAGACCACCAACACCTACATGTAGTATCATCATGCTGACCATCACACAGACCACCAACAGCTACATGTAGTATCACCATGCTGACCACCACACAGACCACCAACACCTACATGTAGTATCACCATGCTGACCACCACACAGACCACCAACAGCCACATGTAGTATCATCATGCTGACCACCACACAGACCTCCAACACCTACATGTAGTATCATCATGCTGACCACCAACAGCTACATGTAGTATCATCATGCTGACCACCACACAGACCACCAACAGCTACATGTAGTATCATCATGCTGACCACCGCACAGACCACCAACATCTACATGTAGTATCATCATGCTGACCACCGCACAGACCACCAACAGCTACATGTAGTATCACCATGCTGACCACCACACAGACCACCAACAGCTACATGTAGTATCATCATGCTGACCATCACACAGACAACCAACAGCTACATGTAGTACCATCATGCTGACCACCACACAGACCACCAACACCTATATGTAGTATCATCATGCTGACCACCACACAGACCACCAACACCTACATGTAGTATCATCATGCTGACCACCACACAGACCACCAACACCTTCATGTAGTATCATCATGCTGACCACCACACAGACCACTAACACCTACATGTAGTATCATCATGCTGACCACCACACAGACCACTAACACCTACATGTAGTATCATCATGCTGACCACCAACAGCCACATGTAGTATCATCATGCTGACCACCACACAGACCACCAACACCTACATGTAGTATCATCATGCTGACCACCGCACAGACCACCAACAGCTACATGTAGTATCATCATGCTGACCACCAACAGCCACATGTAGTATCATCATGCTGACCACCACACAGACCACCAACAGCTACATGTAGTATCATCATGCTGACCACCAACAGCCACATGTAGTATCATCATGCTGACCACCAACAGCTACATGTAGTATCATCATGCTGACCACCGCACAGACCACCGACAGTTACATGTAGTATCATCATGCTGACCACCACACAGACCACCAACAGCTACATGTAGTATCATCATGCTGACCACCACACAGACCACTAACACCTACATGTAGTATCATCATGCTGACCACCACACAGACCACCAACAGCTACATGTAGTATCATCATGCTGACCACCACACAGACCACCAACAGCTACATGTAGTATCATCATGCTGACCACCACACAGACCACCAACACCTACATGTAGTATCATCATGCTGACCACCACACAGACCACCAACAGCTACATGTAGTATCATCATGCTGACCACCACAATGTCCTCAAAAACTTCAATCGTTTTGTCAATAATGTGTGAATATATTCGTCTCCATATTCATGATGACAGGAAACCTATCCACAACATCTCTGCAATCTCTCTTTTATCAATAGACTTCACTTCAATCAATCAAAGGAATAGGGGTTTTACTTTTATATATTTGCCGTTTTTATGATATCATCACATACACATGTGATGAATTCAGTGGAGACGTTGTGAGTTTTCCTGAACATTGTGAGTAGTGATCCTGAATGTTATGAGTACTAATCCTGAACATAATGAGCAGTGATCCTGAATGTTATGAGTACTAATCCTGAACATAATGAGTAGTGATCCTGAATGTTATGAGTACTAATCCTGAACATTATGAGTAGTGATCCTGAATGTTATGAGTACTAATCCTGAACATTGTGAGTAGTGATCCTGAATGTTATGAGTAGTGATCCAGAACATTATGAGTAGTGATCCTGAATAGTACCCAAATAAGTATGCGAAATCCGTCATTGGAGACATTACTATATTTATGAAAAGATACAAGCATCTTCCCAATATTGTAGAAAAAATAGACCTAGGAAAATCTGCAGAAAGATATCCGTTATTGAATGAGGTATTAGATTTATGTCTACATTTAATACATTTGTTATCATAAGATTTTTTCCGTTGCAAGCTTTGTCCATTTGTTTTGAAATTGCACATTTAAGATATTTCTAATCAAACTATGCCTATTAAATAATTTCTAATGTTGTTAAATATGGACGGATTTTGATAAATATTTTTTGCGTCATGAGCTCGCATTTGAACGATGAAGATGATTAAATATCAATATTTATAGTAAAATCTGCAGAAATAGAAGTTTTATTTTCCAGGTCATTTTAAGGTCACTTCAAGGTCACTGCCAATATGCAATTGCAAACAAAGACACATGTTCAGTAACGTATCATTTGTAGATGCATCCCATGCAGTGCGAACATTATGAGTTTATGTTTGAAATTTCTTACGACGCAATCTCAGAATATATATGGTACCCAGGAAATAAATCGCAGAATCATTTCAAAACCGTATTAAAGTATATAATCATAAACAGCATACTCATAGCCTAACCGTAATCTCTTGTTGAGCTGTATAAGTTTCTCTATATAAGTTGCTGTATAAATTACTCACCACATAACCATAATCTCTTGTTGAGATATATAAATTGCTCTATATAAGTTGCTATATAAGTTACTCACCACATAACCGTAATCTCTTGTTGAGCTGTATAAGTTTGTGTTCTATCTTTCCAGTATTTTCAATATATTTCATCTTTGTAATATGCCACCAACCAGCCAAGAAATGGCGAGTCTCATCGCGCAGTGTACATAAGGCAAGGTCACGTGAGGGACTGGCGATATCTACCACTCAGCAGCCTCTTAAATCTGCAGCATGCCGGGAAGCCAGCTCACGCTAACTTCTATATTAACATAATGGGAGAACTTTCATAGTGGGCAATTACAGATCATAACATTTCCGAGAGACGTTAATTAGTGGAATCCATGCATACCAATTATTCACATTTGGCATATTTGGTACTATGTGACTGACAATCCACATGGGTGCCATGTCACGTGATCAATCTCGGAATCTTTGAAGCTGTCATGAGGTCACAAAGGTCGCAGGCACCTTTACATAGATTTGAGATATGTTTAAATGATGTGTGATATGAAAATAAGCTATCTGACCGAAATAGTTCAATTGGTAGAGTACTGAGATCCAGAGATTCTAAGTTCGAACCGCAGCCAGTTACTATCAACTGCTATGAGTAGACATTGTCTGAAATCAATTAATTTACTACTTGTTTCTGATTGGTTGGTACTACAATAATCCCTCCCCGACAGATGGTTACCACCAACAAAAAGATCATGAGTTCTGAAAATTTTACCATAGCAAAAGTATTAAATCTATATCTCAAAATCTTATTTTCATGTTTTATACGTGTTCATATTGATTTGAAATTATATTTTTTCATCTTGATTTAGATTTAAATTGCTAATCAGCAATCTCAGAAGGTTGCCTTCCCCTTTAAGGATCATAACTATTCATCAAAACAAATATTGTATTTAATTATTCTGGACTGTGATATAATATGCGACATGAGGTAGACCTGGGGAGCACA
The DNA here is from genome assembly GCA_949316495.1 of Amphiduros pacificus. Classification (NCBI taxonomy): domain Eukaryota; kingdom Metazoa; phylum Annelida; class Polychaeta; order Phyllodocida; family Hesionidae; genus Amphiduros; species Amphiduros pacificus. Next base: position 39,106,723 of record OX439001.1, on the reverse strand, counting down.
CTTAACCAAATTGAGAGTACTTTTCCTGACAGATCCTAGGTTTATACCAGGCTCTGTAAGTACAGTCTAGAACTGACTGAGTGAGATCAATATGTCACTCGCACATTGCCTATTGACATTTATTCCAGACAGCCACATGTGATAACATGGCCAATTAGTGCCATTATTGTGGTCAGAAAGTAATCAAAACGCTAATTGATTCAAGATGTTAGTGACTTGTATGTCAAAAACCTCAAACAAAAAATAGTCATGGGATGGACCATTTATCCTTTCAACCACAACTTGAAAATAGGAAAGAATCATTATCAAGATATAATTTGAATCGTGTTCTACCATGTGAAGTGCACACATTCAATATTTTTCCACTCACCAATTACCCTCCAAAGTAGGACCTCTCTATCATGCCAGCCCCTGCCACCAAATCTATAAATGTGCGCACAGAATCAAGCGCAAGCCATCAGTATTCAGAAAAATTTGGTTGTCACCTCATTGGTGAAAGAATATAAATAGATTTTTTTGAACTGACAATTTTGCACTGATTGGTCAGTATACGTGCCGGAAACCTGGTTAAAGTTATGTTGGTCAATTCAGATTTGATGTTATTTTTGTGAGCAAGGGAAGTATTCATGACTCGGGGATTTCCAAACTTAGAATGAGATAAAAAAAACAAGGCAATGACTGCAGAGGTAGTAATTAGATACTACCTGTGTAATGCAGAGTACTCATTAGTGTTTACTCCTGATAGTCAGTAACAGTGGTATCGTCAATGCTAGTCGTGGATAATTTCTATTTAGTACTTATATTCAAATATTAAAAGGATGCTTAGCCACCTTTTATGCAGTATTTTGCCTGTGTTCTTTGCAACCATTTAGGCAGTATTTTGCCTATGTTCTTTGCCACCATTTAGGCAGTACTTTGCATGCCTGTGTTCTTTGCCACCATTTAGGCAGTACTTTGCCTATGTTCTTTGCCACCATTTAGGCAGTACTTTGCATGCCTGTGTTCTTTGCCACCATTTAGGCAGTACTTTGCCTATGTTCTTTGCCACCATTTAGGCAGTACTTTGCCTATGTTCTTTGCCACAATTTAGGCAGTATTTTGCCTATGTTCTTTGCCACCATTTAGGCAGTATTTTACCTTTCTTCTTTGCCACTATTCAGGCAGTATTTTGCCAATGTCCTTATTGTGAAATGTGATGGTTCTGAAGTTAAAGATTAAATATATAAATGTTTCTTTTGTGATAATCTGTATTCAAATACACATGTTCGGAGCATATATTATTCTTATAAGATGATGCCTTTCTGCATAGTTAATTAATCAAGTGGACTAAACTAAAATGTAATCCAAGCTGGTCTCTGTAATGTTTTGCTCTGGACTATATTTGTACATATTTCGGCGTTGCTTGGGTCCAATCTCAGTGCGTGACGTGCAGGTGGATTGGTCGTCTTTGATTTCAGTGGCTGAGGGACAAACCATTCTGAATTGGGGGGGGGGGGGGGGGGGGGGCGGGTGGAGCAAAGTCAAAAAAGTATCAGTCAGACCACTTGATGGGGAAAATATTGAGAGTGCCAACCTTGAGAAAAAAAGTTAATTGAGACACGCACATCTTCAGAAAAAATGTTCAAAATGGTCAAAAACGGTCAAATCTTTGAGTTTCAACCTTGTTAAAGTCAATTTTAGGTTTGAAAAGGAAACCAAAATAAGATTTTGCCTCGTTTCACTGGGTACTACAATAGGTACAATCTACCCAAAACATGTTTAAGGGAGTCAGTTTTGATGCATCACCACTAATACAATTTACAACTTGCAACAAAGTTTTCGGGCAACATGCAACCTCACAGCAATAATAAATGTTACATTGCTGTCAGATACAATTTATCGCAAATATCTGTTATCTGTTCTATTTACAAGACGTTCAGCTTGATTGCTTAACATTTATTATTGGGCAAAATTTAAGACTTTAATAGACTGGATTTCTTAACTTAACATCGATTACAATATCTTCATCATGAAATATGCTTTATAACACATATTTAACAGTCATATTATTATTTTTTAGGGTTGAAGGCAGGTTTTAAACAAAAATAAACTCCAGATGTCAAAATGTTTGAAATGGGCAGTTTTAAAGCAAAATTTTCATGGTAATCAGACAGAGAAATTACTTTGTTTTTAATTCATTAACAACATAACTAGTTATGCCTAATTTTAATCTCCTGAACGATGTTGGAACTGTAGTATCGGTCTGCCTGTCAACAAAAATCTTTTTTGCTGTCTTATCAGCTGTTTAAGATACAAACTTCAAATATTAAAGACATGTGCATCCCATGAAGGCCTAAATATGATGAGCTCAATCATGACATTGACCTTGTTTTTCAACATCACTGGCTTCAAACTGTTATCAAAAACTTCAACATTTTGCTGGGGCCGGATTGGGTGATAAATGTGTGGGTTTTGTGAATTTCTGTGATTTATCTATTCCATAAGTTATTTATGTTAGTTCCACCCACTGGCTTTCCCACTCAGTAAAGCAAGTTTTTAAGTCAGCGAAACCAATATATCACATTGCTAGGACAGGTAGGGTAATGGTTATTGTAATGGTGCGATAATTGAGCTGTCTGGAAGCTGTCTGGATATCTGGTAAAATGTGAGGTGTCCTATAACAAAACATACTGAGTCGGGGAAGCTGGGTGAGCGGATTCAGTGAGTTGGTGATACCCTGAGCCGAAGGCGAAGGGTATCCGTCCGCCATCACCAACGAACTGAATCCGCTCACACAGCTGACCCGACGAGGCATGTTTTGTTTTTATACCTCAGACAACTACTGTATTTTTTTTTAAATGATACAAGATATTTATTGTTAAAAACATTTGTAAACAAAGCGCACCTCATTTGACCCCTTCACGTGACCCGAAAATGGCGCGTACAGCCATAGACTGGTTGCCGCCATCTGTGTATATACACGATGTTCTTGACACTCGATGGGGGACCAGTCTAAAGATGGCCGACGCAAAATAGTTCCAACTAATCAATACAGTATGAAATAATCGGCATGCTCGTATTCATTGGAAATAGCATCAATACGCGCATCACTGAGGTATAAAGGTGTTATGTGGTCGGCACTCGGCTGGCTATGCAGTGCTGGATCTAATGTGACCACACTCATGGCAAATAGGACTTCCTGGCACTCAGAACTTATAGACAGATGGAGTTTACTTCAATAAATGACAATTTGAAATAGTTGTACTTGTACTTTCTTAAGATGTATGAACTTGTGTAAATAAAGCGCTTTATCATTTATTAATAAATCATACATCAATAAACACACATACAAATATAATTATGATGTATGCACTCCAGGTAAAAAGGACTGAGAATAAAATATAGAAATATGTTTTGGCTTGGAAAAAAATATGGTCAGGTGCCAAAAAAAATATTTTCATCCACAACCCCCCTGCCCGCAATGAATAATGGTCTGCCCTTAACAATACTCTTCATCAGACCGCGCCCCATGCTTGGTCTTGAGGTAACACAAAGTAAACATCCTCCACTCTGACCACTGCCAATAGTGACAGCTTTGTGGGCAGACATTACCCTGGTTAATCATAGTATTGTGAAAGTGATGAGGTTACAATATATCCTAACACAGGAACCTGCAGCCAAATCTGATGGAATGAACTAGATTTACATTATGTATAATATTTTAAGCCAATGTACATTATATTAGACATATTGCCAGTACACAATTGCATCAAGCCTTTAAGGTCAGTAGAATGTTCAGTATAATATCTATCCAGCTTTGTTGGGTTCCTCTCTGCAATTCCAGGTGTTATTATATTGATACTGATACAAAGGAGAGTACATGGCTGCACATGATTGGCACTCGCCGCTCCACTATCTGCGAGAGCAGCATCATCCATTTTGTTCCGCCAATTTTGCCGAGAGTTATGGAAGGGGAGTTTGGCGTTCCCCGCGTTCCACCACCAACACTTGACAGTTCAATCATGGATAAATGCTCTGACCCGGGCTAACTCACTGGACCCAAGCATGTGGGGCCTGTGATATTGCACACGGGTACTAGCTGGTCTCCCAGCCAACTCCTTCTAGCGGCAGATTAATCTGTGTGAGCCAGAAGGGCTGGAGATAATTCTTGTCCAACCAATAGTAGGACAAACGGGGTTCTCGTTTAAATGGGTTTATGCAGTGGACAGCGAATGTCACTGATCATTGGATGATTGCTCTGATTGGTTTATCTATATATAGAATTGTGAAACCCAAAGAAACGACCAAATGTTGTGACGTATTTCCAGCTGGTGCCCGGATGCATGGCCGGAAGTGCGGTCAAAACATCCGGGCACCTGAGAGATCATTATGGGACAGGTATTAGTGTCCAGAAGGGTTCGTAAGGTAGTGGCCATATTGTTCAATCTGCCAGGAATTCCTTCAATATTTTGACATAATATTTCCTTACCATGTTTTATGTTTGTAATAATAATATTTATTAATGATAAGAACTTGTTTTTACAAAATATTTACTTCTTCATTTAAATATAATGAACATGTGTTGAAACCCCAAACATTCAGCCTTGAAGTCAAAACAAAGGCGAGCAAACAAAGTTCATTCCAGTTCAAAAGTGCCATCTATTAGCGTAAAGTAACTAAGCACGTCAAAACATGGCAGACATGGGGCGATAAAACATGTATGTTCCATAGACTTACAGCCTAATCAGCTACCACCATGAACATCCAGGGGTGATCTATGCCATTCAGTGGAAGGCTTTCACCAATCTATTAATAGATTAATCAGTCACATAATGCATTACTAAAACAAGGGTACAGGATCAGACAGGTAAAACATACTGTATGATCGAGTTGCATGGCTGGCTTTTTTGAGATTGAGCTTATTACAAGCTCAACATAGAATAATTATGCAATTGACATTGCTCTATATGATTTCGTAATCAATTGCACAAGGATAGAAAGTAAGCAGGAACTGTTTTGTCCTCAAAGACAAGATTTCTATCTAATATTAGTCCCTGCCGTCAAAGAGAAGTTTATTATTGATTAGTCATGATTAATTATTGAAATAAAGCTGTACAGTGATTGGTGAAAAAATAAATGATGAGTCATTCTGTTTTGAACTGATTGGTCAGCTTTTCGGTCTGATCACAGGGCACCTGAGGCTGCTTAATTTTGAATGGGCGATATATTGATAGGTGTGACTCATGTGCATGACTGAATGGAGATTTCCAAATTTCGAAGAACGTTAGACGGTAGAGGTAGAGAGAATATTGAACAACTGGCATTACTACTGATGGAATGAAGAGTACATCAGTAAAAATGACAGACATAGCCATATAATGTTTTTACTGTGTGGGACACATCCACAAATGATACATGACTGAATGTACACCTTTGTAGGCTATTTTTATAGAGTATTGCCGGTGACCTTGAAGTGACCTTTGTATGACTTTGAAAATGAAAATCCTATTTCCATGGATTTTACTATAGATCTCAATATTCAATCATCTGCATTTTTCCAAATCGACCTCATAGAGTCTTTATTCATCAAAATCCGTTAAAAATTAACAATATTGGAAAAAGTTTTAATTTTGGACCAATCTGCAAAGGAAATTAGAGGAAATTTTGATATGCTCAGCTATTTTGAAATAATATCATTGTTGGTTAAATTATGAAAGTACATATCATACTGCATAGTAATAAACTTAAGTGCTGAAAATAAAATGAAAATAAAGTCTGTCAGTTTCAAGATTTATTAACAAGCTATATTTGGTTAGAAATAGCTTGAATCACGACCTTTTTATTTATCTAATTAAATGAACGCGAGTTGAATTGTGCAATATAATTAAATAATAATTTTAATAGACATAGAAATAAAAGTAAAACGTAAATACGATGTCCGTGACGTAGCTGATCGATTGGCCACGTGACTTTGCAGATTTGCCACAGAATTTACTGGATCGATTTTAATTGCATTTTAAACGATAAATATTTACCCAATATTTTTGGTCTATTATTTCGTAACGCTTTGTTTTGACTTTGTTCTCACTGATTTCAATTATCAGCGTTCACAGTTTTGCATTTCGTCATTGTTTCCATTGCTTTGAGTCGTGTCTTCCCCTTTTTGACAGAAATGCTTTCACACGTGTTACATTTTCGATGTGCGGAACACGGTAAATTTGATGTGCGGCAACACGAAGAGAAGCCAGGGATCCATCGTTGTGCAATATATTAAATTTTTCAATGCGAGTTGATACACTCCATTTGTTTTCGCGCCAAAAATAAGAGCTTGTCCCCGTCACTCCGGCTTTTTAAAATGACGACCTCGTATTGCGTACGACCTCGTATTGCGTAATTATGCATGTTTAATGGATGAATGGTTTAGTTCTGTTCTCGACCTGCAAAGCGTAATTTGTGATAATATTATGTACTAGAAATCCAAAATTCGCGAAAATAAAACGGTGATGGCACGAAAATAACTAGGCGCGAATTTTTCTCTGTATACAGTATGAAAATTGACAGACTTTAAATTGATCCAATGCAATCTTTTAAAGTTTCATACATAGAAAATATAAGTGTATTTTCAGAAAATAACCCCCAATAAGCTGCTCTAATCATAATGGTACATAAAAAAATGATATTAAACTATCAAAGTATGTGAAAATGTGCTAAATTTGCGATAGAAAAAACATCAGGTGACAAAATGTATTAAATGTAGAGACAAATGGTTTTCCTCATTGAAAAGCTGATTTCGTTCTGCAGATTTTCATATAGTTTATTTGTTTCTTCAATAACAGGAAGGTGCTAAAATTAGCTCTTGAATTTGTATATAAATTGGACATGTTTTTTTTTGGCGCCATTTATGCTGGATGAAAGTGACACCATGTACCCACTGCAATAGGAAGTTTAGTATTACCCATCTCATGTTCAATGTCTCCCATTTCTAGTGATGGACTGGCTCACCCATGCTGACATTTTATAGATCATCTGTGAAATTAAAACTCTTTTCATTGCTTTAATTTCCTTGGAGAAATGAGGTAAAATATAAAATGAGTTTATGATAGAAATATACTCAAATCAAGGGAGTACAATTTCAGATGTCTGTGCACATTTCATGTGAATATTAATCAAAGTGTAATACATTTCTGAGTATTTCAGTTTAAACCTATTCAAATAAAGGCATTGGTTGAAAGAGGATTCACTCTACTGATATCAGATTTCACATGCAAATGAGCCAATACCACAGTAATTTTAATTTTATTTACATTATTTTCAGAATGAATTGTGTATTGTATATGTTGTGTGCCAACTTGTACATTTCATTATTTCTTTTTGTATATGACATTAACTTTTGAACAAATAAGGATTTTCTTATTATTCATGAGAACTGTATATTTTTGATATATAATCTCAAATATAGGTCATGTATGTAAAGGACGCTATTAAGACTTACTTAAGTTATAACCCTTTGGAAGTTACTTGTTGAAAGTACAATAAGTGGGTGCTAATCAATACTAATTAAATAATTAACAAAAGTATGTTCAGAGATTTGTGGTAACACGCAAGTTAATTAGCCAATGAGAAGAGAAGTATAAATGTTATATTTATTATGACATTGTAAACCTCTTTAATTATGATTTTAAAATGATCTTTTTTACAATGACAGATAGCAGACAGACAGCACTGGTTTAACAAGTTGCAACCACATACACAAAACAGGAATGATCTGGTGAAATCATTTCATTATGAGGAGGTAACCGTAATCGGTTTAAATTATGTGTTCTCAACATGCCTCTTAAGCTAATGGAATTTACATTGTAACACCCACTCAGTCCTTTTTTTTTTTACTCCTCATATCAATGGATGCTAATTTTATCTTCGCCAAACTGTCAACTTTGAAAATATCTACTTATTTCAAACCGACACATCTGGCCAGATGTTCATGTTTTATTTGACCATATCATACTGTTTGGTTTTTCCAAGACACCATTCTAATGGAAAATGTTTTAAGACCAATGTAACAAAACACGTTTTACTCTTATTGGATCACACATAGTTTAGATCATGGGATTATATTTGATGAAGAGCTCCACCTACATACTTTGTGCTTGTCATAATAAATCCAATCCGATGTTAGATTGATTAATACCGAACACTGACTCCAAAGCTCCCAAGGTAATGATCATGATCATGATCATGATCATGATCATGATGATGAACAGCCCTTTCATTGAGTTTGGAGATCTAAGTCAAGTTTGAGACAGGTCTTCATTTGTTCTCACTAACCTCCAGAGCCAGCTAGTTCCTTTAGGAGAGATGCAAAAACTGGAATTTTTATATTCATAGGGTAGTGCTGAGTAAGACATTGATTTGTTTATAATGGCAGTAATGAGGGGGGTCATCAATAATAATAATAATAATAATAATAATAATAAAACTTGTATAGCGCTGATACCAGACAAAGTCTGTTCATAGCGCTGTGTTCATAGCGCTGTGTCCTGAAGAGATGAGTTTTCAGTCTATTCTCGAATGATGAGACTGAAGTACTTGTCCTAATGTCAGTAGGCAAGGAGTTCCACAGTTTGGGGCCAGCAAATGAAAAGGCCCTGTCACCCACTGTCCTTAGCCTGGTCTTAGGTACTTGTAGATGGGTGCCATCGTTGGATCTTAGACAGCGTTCACCATCTTTGATATGGAGTAGATCCCGTAAGTAAGGCGGAGCCTTACCATTTAGGGCCTTCCAGGTCAGGAGAAGGATTTTGAATTCAATTCTCGCATGTACAGGGAGCCAGTGCAATTCCTGTAGTTTTCCTGAAATGTGATCGAATTTCCTTATTTTTCCTACCACACGCGCTGCGGAGTTTTGAAGGTATTGCAGCTTCCTGATGTCAGTTTTTGGAAGTCGTATGATGGTATTAAAGCAAAACACTTCTTACTGTGTAATGTGCACGAATATATCTTTAATAAGACAAATAAACTTAGCAACATCAATTTTAATGTGGTAAATCTCTCACACATTGAACACTTACGTAACCATATGCACATTAATCTCAAGCTCTTTGCTCTATGTACAAATAAATATATTGAGTTATTCCCTGCTCAACAACGTTTTGTGTTACAAGCTGAGGGCCCTTGCTTGTCAAACACACTACTCGCTGTTCATGGAGCTGGCGAGTGTATAATGCCTAACATGTCAACTATCAGTAGTATTAGCAATACCAATGTTAATAACAAACTGACATTTCATAATGATATCACAGAATGCATGGGGTCGCCATTAAATAAATGGCAGCAGATCTTTGGTGAGTTCTTCCCTACAAATCTAACATGCAATCTTAATATAGACGCATACAATCTCAATCGCAACGATGGTTGTGAGAAAAATCCGTTTATCTACCTTGCTAATTACGAGCTACCACTCGTGACGCATCACGAACAGTCCCCGCCCACTGAGATCACTTGGTCTTCAACAACCAATCACAGGGCGGTCCGCAAAAAGGGGAGGAGTCAGACTACATGTGGTCCGACTGCCCCACGTGGTCCAAGTGTACATGTAAACAAACAACATTCTCGTATTAAGAATCTTAAAAGAAACGGGAAGAAAACATTACACATTGGGTGTTGCAATGTACAGAGCATATCTAGCAAGATCCTGCCAGTAAAAGATTATTTTATTGAACATGACCTTGATGCCCTGTTCATGACAGAAACCTGGATGCATGACTCAAAATCTGATAAGGTCAAACGTGAACTTGAAGAAGGCTCACTGGAATTTGAGTCCTTTCCCAGGATTGGACGGACAGGGGGAGGAATAGGGATTTTATACAAATCTGAACTCCCTTTCACAACCAATAGAGCCAACCAACCTGTGGTCACCACCATGGAGCTCATGGAGTCATCCATCGCATTGAGGGGAAAAAAGATAACGTTTGTGGTCATATACAGACCTGAACCATCTGATCGGAATAGATATACCTACTCTGAGTTTTATGATGAGTTCACCCAGTTGGTTGCACATTACGGTTCATTTAGTCATGAGGTCATCTTCCTCGGAGACTACAACATCCATGTCAACCTCCCCTTAAAACCTGATGTCATTAAGTTTAATGATATCCTATCTACCTTTGATCTAACACAATGGGTTCAGGAACCAACTCATAGGCTGGGGAACACCCTTGATCTAATCATTACCTTCAAGGGCAACAAATTCCTGAAGAGCCACCTGGTGGATGAATACCTATCGGATCATAAAATGATTAAGATATACCTTGACATTTCACCTCCAAAACCCCCCAAAAAATCTATAAAATATAGAAATTTCAAGGGATTAGATCTTGAGTCCCTGAGGAGGGACATCAAATCCCTAATGGGTAGAGACACAGCATGGGAACACTTATCCTTGAATGACATGGTGAATTACTATGACAGGGAACTCACATCACTCATGGATAAACATGCTCCTATCAGGGTTGCCAAGGTCACTCAGCGCAAACCTGTACCTTGGATGAGTGACCAACTAAAGATGGAAAGGTCACTCAAGAGGAGGCTTGAGAGGAAAATGAACAAGACTGATTCTCAGATTGATAAAGAATTATACAAATCTCAGAGGAATAAGTATAATTCCTTGCTGAAATCATCTCAATCTACATATTTTTCCAACTTGGTTGAGGAAAATAAACATGACCCTAAAAAACTTTTTAGAGTCATAGACACAGTCATGCACAAGAAAAAGGACACACCAATGCCCCAAACCGACTGTGACGTCACTCAAGCAGAGAAATTTAATACATTCTTTCTAGAAAAAATAGAAAGAATTCGCCAAGAAATCGATGTCGCTCCACTAGGCCAAAATCTGCCACCAGGTGACACTACGAAAAATGGCACAGCATGTCTGGAGAGGTTCACACCCTTAACCATAGATGACGTGCGAAAATTGATCAAGATGTCGGCTAAGAAGTCATGTGAGCTGGATCCTATTCCAACCTGGCTCCTACTTGACCTCCTAGATGACCTCTTACTAATAATTACTTCCATCATAAATAAATCACTGATGGAATCGGAAGTATCAGAAAACATGAAGATAGCCATCATAACACCCCTGTTGAAGAAACTTGGTCTAGAACTGATTGAGAAAAACTACAGGCCTGTTTCAAACCTGACATTTATCTCAAAGCTAACTGAGAGGGCAGTAGCAGACCAGTTGGTCCCTCATCTTGTGAGGAATGGCCTTACTGACAAGTTCCAATCGGCCTACAAGGAGCATCATAGCACTGAAACTGCTTTGCTAAAGGTTCAAAACGATATCTTGTGTGCACTAGATAACAAAAAGTCAGTAATCTTGCTGTTGCTAGACCTCTCTGCTGCTTTCGACACCATTGACCATCAAATCTTATTTGATAGACTGGAGGCGAGATGTAATGTCAAGGGTCACGCCCTCTCCTGGATTCGATCATACCTAAGGAACAGGAAACAATGTGTGAAGGTTGGGACCCATAGGTCATGTCTGAAGCCCATAAAATATGGAGTGCCACAGGGCTCAGTTTTGGGTCCCATACTGTTCACCATTTACATGACACCCCTCTCGGACATTCTGGCCAAATATGGTCTGAGCTATCATATCTATGCAGATGATACTCAGATCTACATCCCTGTTGACCACACCTCCCCCCATCAGGGTGATATAAGCAGACACAAACTTGAGAAATGGGTCTGTGAGGTCAGGAATTTCCTTATATCTAATAAGATGAAGATAAACGATGGAAAGACAGAGATGCTCATATGTACTGACAAGTACAATACTGCAACCCACAGCAGTATCCCAGACACAATCAGAGTGGGTGGCTCTGATATTGTCCCTAGCGAGTCTGTGGTGGATCTCGGTATCACATTTGACTCCAACATGGACATGAAGGCTCAGATCAGAAAAATGTGTCAGAAGGGCTATTATCATATCAGGAACCTGGCCGCCATTAGACATTGTCTAGACGAGAAGACTGCTGTAACACTTACCCATGCCTTTGTTACATCTACTCTGGATTATGGTAATGGCCTGTTAGCTGGTCTTGAATGAAGTTATGCAGTAGCCATGTAGTTATGGGAATATCCCTCATGACCTCTTTGCTGCCTTCCTCATTGGTTTACGAACATCATCAGTTGTCAACTATCAAACAGTGCAGTGACACTTAGAGAACAACTATCATTGTTCATCAATCTATCTGGTGGAGGAGTAGTGGTTATTGGTATATTATCCATGTCTTTATGGATTTTTTTAAATTTCTTTCCAGAAAAAAATCATTAAACTTTTCTGCTCTAGGAGTCTCACTTTCTGACTGGGGCAATGGTGTTTCCTTAACCTTATGCCTGACCAAGACAATAGACTAGCACTCTGACCAAACAGCTTTTTTGGGCCATGCTTGTGTTCACCAACTAAATTTGAAAAATATTTTGTGATGACTTAAGTGGGGAATTGTATTCATTTCTTTGAATATTATATAATTCCTGTTCAATCTGGAGATTTGTTTTGACCATTTTTCTCTCAAGCTTCCTCTTAATAGACCTTTCTTGCTTTAAGTGGAGGTTAGAGTTATTTAACCGGAGTTAGAGGAAGCCTGGAGCTGCCACCTCTGATCGCACCCTGCCATGAGGGCATGCGGGTATGAGGGTGCCCTCAGGGTGTCACCGCCAGGTTCCCGCCTTTCTACCGCGTCTGGTCAGTCTGGTTTGTGTCTTCATGAAGTGTAGACGTGTGATGGTACACCTTAACCTGTGATAGTCGCTAAGACTTTCTGTGAATTTTACTATGGATAATTTTATGGATTTTATGGATAAGGTTTTTATTGATATGGATTTTAACTTTCACGCTTTTAGCCGTCACCACGCCTTTTAACTTACCAGGTATGAACTTTTAATGAACTTCTGAACTTTTATGTAATCACCTGTCTGACTACCGGTCGGGAGTCGCCCCGACAGTCAGTACCGGTCGGGAGTCGCCCCGACAGACCAAATCATGACTCAAAAAACATGTACACACTGTGGCCGCCCCGTCATCGGACACCCAGGTCCATACAGGAAGAAGAAGTGTGTCAACCAGCCTCTGTGGATTGTAGAGGCCCAGCAAGCCCTGGACCTCGACCTCGCCCCCGAGCACCCTGAAAAGCTCCCCTCACTTCCCGAGGCCGGTGAGAGGGAGTCAACCAGGGTGGAGGGGGAGATCCACCCGATGTACCGCCAGTCGGCCACGGGGGACCAAGCGGCCAGCTCGCCGTTACCCACATCAGCACCTGCATACATACCTGCACCACCTGCACTACCTTCCATACAAGAGGTCCAAGCCGCCACAATCCCCGCCATGAGGGACCAGATGGCCACTATGCAGGTACAACTTCAAGCGGTAATAACTACGCAGGCAGCCATGAGCCAGTCCCAGGGCGCCCACAACCCCCAGGGATATCCCAGGGCTCAACCTCAAGCTACCCCAGGCAAACCGGGCATCAGCCAACAACTGGAAAATCAACCGTCCTCTGCAGGTAATCATCACTTATTTACTGATCCTATAGTAATGGACGGGGACCCCCAGCCAGGGGATATTACCAACCATCCAGGCGACCCCCCAGGGGAATTGAATGACAGTAACTTTGCCCCAGCCGGGGATTACGTGGAGGTAGGAGGCACCATGCCCGACCTGGGATGGAAGATTCCGGGCCTACGGAATACTGAGGGCCTCACGGATCTTAAAAAGCTATGTCCAGTGGCCAACATGAGAAGACCCTCAGGTCAGCCCTGAAGGGCGAGTACATACAATTAGATGAATTTTTGTCCAACTTGAACATCCAATCCGAAGAGCAGGGCGCCATGCACACGTACCTGGACAGCGTCCAGGAAGCAGAAGCGCCGGATATCTGGAACGAAGCCTTATGAACGTTTTATGATTAAGGTCCATGGCTGCCAACTGTATGAGCACATGTGCGAATACAGCCTTCGTATATATGATTTCTCAAAAAGATTCACCTGGACGGCTCTTACAGCCCTGGATGTGAGGTTCGCGGATATCCACCTTGACAACCTCACCTCCACCCTGGATGCTATAGCGATCAGATTCGGGGTACCAAGGTGCCCTCGTTGCAGGTCATATGATCATTTCTCCCCTTCAGAATGTCCTTTTCTATACGCCACGCCGATCCAGGGCCCGGCAGGCTCGGCGTTTAGGGCCCAGAAGAAGGCGTACTCAGCGCCACCAGGCGGAGAAATCTGCAACAACTGGAACTCTCAGAGATGTAATTTCAAATCCTGCAAGAGGATCCATCAGTGCAGGGCATGCAGGGGCCCCCTACCGTACGACCTCTGCAGCAAACAAGGGAGATGCACCCAATCCTCATCAGGTCCCTCACAGCAGCAGCCAGGGCCAATCGTCACCAGTCAGGGCACCGGCCAGGGCACGGGAGCTCCCTCAAGGTTTGGCCAGATGCAGTGAATTCTGGCGGACGTCTCTCCTTAACCTCCAAGATAGGGACCTTGCTAGGGACCTCCATCAATCTGCCAGGGATGGGGTTCGGATAGGTTTCACAGGCCTCCCTATCGACCCAATACTAAAGAATTGGCGCTCAGCTTTTGAACACAGTGAGGAGGTGAAAAAGTTTATCAAGACCAACATAGAGTCACGCAGGGTCGTAGGTCCCCTTCAGCGGGAGGACCTCCCCACGGGCTACCGTGCCTCCCCCCCCGGGGCCCTCGTCAAAAAGTCTTCAACCAAGACTCGGATCATCCATGATCTTTCTTGGCCTGCTACGCAGGCAGTCAACGATGGGATCGACTCCTCCAAGTGCTCTCTCTCCTACGTGAACGTGTACGATGCCGTCACCCTCATAGACTCTTTTAAGGAACCTCCTCGGGCTGCTAAATGCGATTTTTCGTCCACTTTTCAGTCCGTCTACGTCCACCCGAACGACCAACACTATTGGGATTTACATGGGAGAACAAATATTATTACATGGCTGTCTTACCTTTCGGGCTCAAATCGGCCCCAAAACTGTTTAATGACTTTGCTGATGGCCTCGATTTTATATATAAGGAAAGGGGGGCTTCCCCCGCCACAATACATTACCTGGATGACGTCATCACATTTGGGGAATCCCCCCAAGCCTGCACTAAGAGTTTAAATATTATTTTAGAAACTAGTGAAAGCGCCGGTTTCACGATCCAGCCTTCAAAGACGGTCTTACCCACACAGTGTATAGAGTTCCTCGGGATTCAAATTGACATTCTCAACAGGACTTTAGGACTGGGTCATGGGGTTCAGCACAGAGGATTACACATTCTCAGTTGTGGAGCTATTTGACTTTTTTTCAACCATTCATACTTCTTTAAATGTCATGAAAACATATATGATGGATTATTAACCTACAAGGATAAACATGTGACAGTTATAAGTTGTAATATTCCCCATAGGGGATATTATCAGGATTCATAACATTTTGGACTCTGGTCTAGATATCTTGTGATACACTTCACTGAACACCATTGATATATCTTCTTCACCTGTTGTTCTACACCTGGATATTGGAGTGACTACTTGCACTGTATATGTAATACACAGTGCAAAGGACGCACATGTGAGTTCACTAGCACCTTTTAAGAACAATTAGGATTATATTTAAACTTGTCCCATTCACTTTCTCTGTGAATGGCCTTGACAATGTGACATGTGTATTGAACTATGAACTGTCCCATTTCATATTGTTTACAAACAACATATACCAGCTGATCACAAAATGACTTTTGGAACTGAACCAGTGTTTTTCTTGCATAGAGACATAGGAGTCTCACAGGATTTGATAAGACCTTATGATGTTTGTAAGGCTGTGGCCACAGTGGTGGGGGATTCATGTGTGGATGGTGCCCAAAATGTGTGGGGTGTTTGGCGAGTTTATGTGAAAAATAAAACTGCAAGAGTCACACTCCTCAGCAAAGGACTGTCTTTGTCAGGCAAGGCATACATTTATATGATAAAAACCCCAGAGCCACAAATAATGCTGACCCAAATAAGACTGTTGAGAAAATTATTGTAAAGGACTTACCTCTGTCAGTGGACAATAATGAAATATTTGTTTACCTACAGAGCTTCAAACATCTGACCACTACGACTGGTGTGAAATACTCACACGAAAGGAATGATGATGGCGAACTAACAGGCTGGAGAAATGGCGATAGGTATATATATGCCATAGCTCCCATTTTCCCTGTTCTCCCAAACATTGCAAAGATCGCAGGTCAAAGAGTGCGGATTTACCATGTAAACCAGAAGCATGTATGCAAAGTGTGTGGCCAATATGGACACAGAGCCAAGACAGCAGAATGTGAAGCTTATGACACAGACCTGCACATAGTTGCTTTTAGGTCAAAAGATCATGTTCTCTCCAACTTTTACCCCTGCAATATACCATTTAGAGATGAGAATTTCAGATCACTAGAACATGCATATCAATACACCAAAGCTGTTGCCCTAGGTGAACTGGATATAGCAGAAAACATAAAGAATGCTCGTACCCAACTTGGATCTGTTGATGAAACTAAGCACTGGGAGGAGGCTAACATAGAACTGATGAGAGAACTGATACATATCAAGATGCAGAATGTGCCAGAGTTCAAAGATGCCCTGAGAGAGACAGCTGGTTACACTCTGGCTGAAGCCACAAACCACCCTCTCTGGGCTTCAGGATTAGGCCCAGATGCTACAGAGGTCACAAAACCAGAATTTTGGCCTGGAAAAAATATGATGGGGGTTTTACTTATGGAGGAGCAGGCTGTGCTAACCAAAGATGCTCAGAATATGCATCTTCTAAATGTATCTGAGCATACATCATTAGAACAGTCAGACAATGAAAATGATGTTCAGGAGATATCAACTCCTGAAACACTCGTATCATCACCCACTGCCTCAACACCAAAACACTCTGACCATCATATCGATTCCACCAAGACAGTAGAAAGTTCCCATATAAAGAAAAGTAAAGACTTGATGAAATCACATGGACCAATGGACAAATTCACCAGTCAAATATTTATCCAAACAAAGAGGAAACCATCAGCAAGTCCAGTGAGTGAGGAGAAAAAAGACAGTAAAATGCCCCGTCCAACCAAAGACAGTAAAGTGTCTTGAAATTAATATGCTTATATATGGACAGATTGTGTTGATGACGGACTATGGACTGTCTCTGGTATTATCCCCTCGGTACACTGATTCGGATTTATTAAAATACACACTGTTATTATTCATAAATGGATAAGTTAAATATTACTTGCATTAATGCAAGAGGTTTGAATGACAATATTAAAAGAGACAGTCTTTTCTTATGGTTAAAAGATAAAAATATAGACATTGCCTTCATACAAGAGACATTTTGCATTGAGAATTTCACAAAAACATTTAATGCTGGATGGAAAGGAGCTGTTTACCATGGGAATTCAGATTCTACTCATAGCAGAGGTGTATGTATTGTATTCAAAGACAAATTAAATATTAGTGTCTCAAATATACACAAAACTATTGATGGTAGAAGAATTTTGTTAAATGTCAATATAAATGACACTGACCTTTCACTGGTTAGTTTATATGCACCTAATAATATGGCAGATAGATTAGAATTTTTTCAAAAAACCAATCGCTGGATTAATAAACATGCTCTTCACAAAAATTCCTTAATAATATCTGGTGATTTAAACTGTTGTTTGAGAGAATGTGATCGTAGACCAAAAAGTAATATTAATGATAATAGTAAAATTGGTTTGCAAAAGATTATTTCTGATCTAGATTTACAGGATTGCTGGCCTTTGATAAGCAGCAAACCAGGTTTTACTTTTTATGACAAAAGAACTGGAAGTGCTAGTAGACTTGATTATGTTTCAACTAGCAAATCATCATGCTTTATTTTAAATAAAATGTCCATTGTTAAATGTCCTGTATCTGATCATGAAACATTAGTTACATCATTTACCACAGAATGTCAAACAAGAGGAAAAGGTTATTGGAAACTTAATAACTCATTATTAGATGATAATGATTATATAAAAGAGGTTAAACATATAATTAAAGTTACAGAACATGAAGTTACTGACCTGCAATCATACAGATTGGCATGGGAATTAATAAAAATTAGAGTTAAAGAATTTAGTATTAAGTTTGCTATATCTAAAGCAAGACAAAATCGTAGTAATATTGTTTATTTGGAAAATAGGATTAACAATGTTACAAGTAAATTAGATATGATGGATTGTAATGGTACCGTTAACTATCATAAAATATTGATTCACGAGAAAAATAGACTAGAAAGTGAGTTGAAACAGATTTATGCAAATAAAAGTTATGGTAACATGATTAGATCTAGAGTTAAATGGATAGAAGATGGTGAGAAAAGTACCAGCTATTTTCTAAAACTGGAAAAGGGTAGACAATCATGCAATGTTATCAAAAGAGTCAAAACATCAGAAAAAATATCTGTTAAAAATGAAGACATCTTGAATGATATTGTGCACTTTTATAAACAGCTATATGTACATAATGATATATCTGAAATGGATGTTGACAATTATTTCAAAGATACTCAAGAATGTATGACTTTGAATAGCTTAGAAAAAGAGCTTTGTGATAAAAATGTATCATTATCAGAATTAAGGGATGCTGTGTTTTGTTTGAAGAATAACAGATCACCTGGCCCCGATGGATTGAGTCCAGAATTCTACAAATTATTTTATGAAGATATTGAACACTTTTATAATGAAATGTTAAAATAGACATTTGAGCATGGAGAATTACCTGACTCACTTAAATGGGCAATTATAACTCTCATATACAAAAAGGGGGACAAAGATTTATTAAAGAATTATCGACCAATAAGTCTGACTAGTTATGACTATAAAATAATAGCATATGTACTTGCTAAACGAATGCAGCATGTCATTAAATCTGTTGTTAGTGAGGATCAAAATGGCTACATCAAGGGCCGTTTTATAGGATGTAACATTAGAATATTAGAAGACTTAATAGACTATAGTGCTAAACTGGATATTGATGGATGTCTCATATGTCTAGATTTTGAAAAAGCATTTGATTCAGTTAATTGGTACTTTATGTATTCTGCACTAAGGAAGTTCAATTTTGGAGACCAATTCATAAGATGGATCAAAATTTTGTATAAAGAACCAACAATAAGTGTTAAAAATAATGGTTACATATCAGATAGGTTTGTTGCCAGTAGGGGTATTCGGCAGGGTTGCCCAGTAAGTGCATTGCTTTTTCTACTTGTTGTCGAGATAATGGCTATAAAGCTAAGAAATGATCAAAATGTACATGGGTTTCTAATAGATGGTTATGAATTTAAACTCACACAGTATGCAGATGATACTACATTAATACTATCAGATCTAGATTCTATAAAAAGGGCAATTGGTGTAATATTAGAGTTCCCAAATGCATCCGGATTAAAATTAAATGTATCAAAAAGTGAAGGTATATGGATTGGCAGGAAAAGAGATTTCATAGATGTTTATGAGGGTATACATTTTACTGAAGAACCTATTAAATGTTTGGGTTTATACATTGGTGGGAATGAAAAGAAAAGATATGACCTTAATTGGACAAGGAGGCTTGAGCATTTTGATCAGCTTTTAGACAGATGGAAAGAAAGAGACCTGACACTTTTTGGAAAGACCTTGATCTTGAAGTCTTTGGCTATATCTCAATTAGTGTACAATTTAAATTTGTTACAAATTAGTAGTGATACTATTAAACATATTAATAGGTCTATGTACAATTTTATATGGAAAAGTAAAGACAGAATAAAGCGTAATGTGTTGATCAACAATTATAATGATGGAGGGTTAAAAATGGTTGATTTGGAGTGTAAAATCAAATCTCTAAAAGCAGCATGGATAACTAGATTATATGCTGACAAGAAATCTAAATGGACTTGTATCATTAGATATTTTTTACATACACTAGATTTAAGACTTGAACATATTATTATGATGTACTTTTACAATATCAAAATGTTTGATATCTTGTCTAGTATACCATGTTTTTACATTGAAGCATTTATTGCATTTAACGAAACAAAATCTAATATACAAATAGAACGTATTTGTAATGATGACTTTTTAAGTCAAATTATCTGGGGTCACAAATTCTTCCAGAGAAATAACAAATGTTTATATTTGAGGAATTGGATAAAATCTGGAATTGTATTTGTTAAAGATTTGTTTGATGAAAAAGGGGAGTTTATTTCTGAAAATATTATGATTACTAAACTAGAATCTGCAAGAGATTGGATAGCTGAGTATGCTTTAGTTAAGAGATATGTATGTAAGTTTGCTAAAAGGTTTAATTGTACGAGTAGTATTCATATTAATACAGGGAGAATTTATACTAATATACATTTCACATATAAAAACAAGAGATACAACATAGATGACCTGTCATCAAAAGTTTATTATGATATTTTAGTTGAGAAGAAATCAGTTCGAAGTTATACAGAAAAATACTGGCAAAATATATTTGACACTGAGATATTTGTATCAGAATGGAGTGAAATTTACAGAGACAAGGTATTGACTATGCCAATCACAAAAATAAAAGAATTTAATTACAAGATTTTACATAAACTTGTTTATTGTAGATTGAATGTAAGTAGATGGAATGTAAATGTTTCCAAATTTTGTGGCTATTGTAATGAAATAGAAGATACTGAACATCTGTTATATAGTTGATCAGAAAATAAGAATATTTGGGATAGAATAACCAATATTTTAAATATCAACATTAAATGGAAACATATCGTTTTAGGATTCAGAGACAACAATGACAAGTATATGAGAAGAAATATTATAGTTAGTATCATAGCATTCTGTATCTATAAAAGAAGATTACTGGATAACATTAAAAATGAGTTTCATAATTACTCTAGACTAGTCAAAACTGAATATAAAAATAAAATATTCATTCTGCAATATATTAAAAAATATTGCCACTTAATAATAATAATAATAATAATAACGATTTATATAGCGCTATATCAGACCAAGTCTGCTCGAAGCGCTTCATTAAGATAGTGTTTTCTAAATAGAAATGTTTTAAGTTTCTTCTTGAAAGTTTCAACAGTTTTACACTTTTTCACTTCAAGGGGCAGCGCATTCCAGTTCCTTGGCGCATACGCCATGAAAGCCCTATCTCCATAAGATTTCATATTAGTCTTAGGTACTACGTATTCATTTTTATCATTAGATCGCAGTCCCATACCCAACTGTTTATATTCTAATAAATCAGACAAATATTTTGGGGCAAAGCCATTTTGCACCTTCCATGTTAATAGAGATATTTTGAAATCAATCCTAGATTTTACTGGTAACCAGTGAAGTTCCTTAAGTTTTTGCGTGATATGATCTCTCTTTTTGAGCTTCCCAACTACCCTCGCCGCAGCGTTCTGTAATTTTTGTAATTTGGCTAATTCACACTCAGGAAGACCCGCTAGAAGGGCATTTCCATAGTCAAGGGTAGAAGTGACAAATGCATGAGCAAGGGTGTTGGCTGTTCCCTCATCTAAACAATTTCTTACTCTTGATAAATTTTTTACATGGAAGAAACCGTTTTTACACATTTTTTTTTTCAAGTTTTCAAGTTTTTTTCAAGTTTTTTCTTATGTTTCGTATGTTAGAGCTACCATTAAGATGCTTATCATTAAGAGTGTCCAGTTGGGGAAGCCCTTCACCCCTGGCCATGTATTTAATATGATCATTGATTCTCACCATTTTATTTAAAGATGATGTGCTTCCATTAAATTCTTTACACTTGCGTTTTCGGATATTATTGTAAAGATTGACTTCTTGATTGTTTGAAATCTTCAATACCTCAGCATATGTGGGCTTTAAAAATTCTACATGTTTATTTGCTGTTTCATATTCTTGGCTATCTTTATTACTTAAAAGATAAAAAACTTTGTTTTGACATTGATTTTTGCATTGGCTACAAGGACATAAGGTATTATTATTACTGAAAAGATAAAAAACTTTGTTTTGACATTGATTTATGCATTGACTACGGGGACATAAGGTATTTATCTTTTCATGTGAAAAAATGACATTATTAAAATCTTTTTCACGTTTGTTTAAATTTATTTTCATGCAATTTTCTTTAAAATCGTCCTGCATCATAAAAACATCTCCATTCATAGAGTTTTTCTCATTTATAAAAACATTTTCATTCATGCTGTAATCTAAGATGCAATCATTTTTTAAAAGTTTCACATTATCGCTAGGTATTATATTTTTTAATGGCACAGAGATATTTTTAGAGCTGCCAATCGTGGTCCAGTAATTCACACTACCATATTCATACCTATAAGCATTATCATTATCTACATGATTTAAATTTTGGTTATACAAGATTCTTTCATTATACATATTTCTCTTCTGAAACCTTATGTCCCCCTGACCCCGTCATTTGTTAAATTTTTGCCTCTTCAATGAATGCAAAAATTTGCATCTATCCCCAAACCTGCACTCCCCATTCTTCTCATAGTTTTGACAGGGAATTGCTTTACTATCTAATTGTTGCATATTTTTGTACTTTATGTTAGAATTTCTTCCGAAAATTAATTTTTCATGAAGCGATTCAATAAATTCATTTGATGCCATTAAAAGTCTGTAAGAAGTATACAATGGAAAGAATTCTGTACTTTCTATAAAGTTCTATATTTAACCTTGTAATCTGTTTTCAAACAGGAGATTTCTGTCTGAGTCCAGTATTAGTGTAGTAAGACAGATAGTACCTCCCGCACGAGAAATACTAATTTAGAGCTCCGTCTTATACAAATAATATTAGCCTTAGAATAAATTCAAGATATGTTCTCTACAATTGTGTGTCTTCACAAAAATAAGATAGATAGTATTCCCCGCACGAGAAATACCAATTTAGAGTTCTATCTTATATATGTATCAAGAACAAAATTATCAGTGTAGTAAGACAGATAGTACCTCCCGCACGAGAAATACTAATTTAGAGCTCCGTCTCATACAAATAATATTAGCCTTAGAATTGTGTGTCTTCAAAAAAATAAGATAGATAGTATTCCCCGCACGAGAAATACCAATTTAGAGTTCTATCTTATATATTTATCAAGAACAAAATTATCAGTGTAGTAAGACAGATAGTACCTCCCGCACGAGAAATACTAATTTAGAGCTCCGTCTTATACAAATAATATTAGCCTTAGAATTGTGTGTCTTCGAAAAAATAAGATAGATAGTATTCCCCGCACGAGAAATACCAATTTAGAGTTCTATCTTATATATGTATCAAGAACAAAATTATCAGTGTAGTAAGACAGATAGTACCTCCCGCACGAGAAATACTAATTTAGAGCTCCGTCTTATACAAATAATATTAGCCTTAGAATAAATTCAAGATATGTTCTCAACAATTGTGTGTCTTCAAAAAATAAGATAGATAGTATTCCCCGCACGAGAAATACCAATTTAGAGTTCTATCTTATATATATTAGCTTCTATAATTTTGTGATTAAGTTGCCACCAACTATAGGGGTTCTTAGTGCCACTGTTAATTTGCTCACTTGGGCCAGAACTGTTTGAGGTAGAGCTATTGTCTGGCAGGCCAAGCTTTGTGCACTGACACCCCGGATTAACCTGTCAAATGATGTGGGTCTTATGTTTCAAATTTGTTTTCACTGTTCACTCAATATTTCTTACCAAGAAATATTATATTCAGTGGAGAAATACTATTAGACTTTTGCTTTGTATATTTAATTCAATGTTACACGCACCTGGTATATATACGTTTATATATACTTATCCAACGATGGTGTTGTCTTCAACTTAAACAAAGATTTGAAGGTGTTAATCAGGAGCTCAGGCTAGGCACGTCTGCACTGCTTGAGAGCAGGCCCTCATCTCACTTATATGAGGTATTAAATAATGTTTATACCAAATGGTAAATCATAAAACCCCGAACCCTCTGGGTGGCTGGTAGTGGTCTTGTACATATAATGCCTGGAAATAAATATGGATATACAAAAAAAAACAAACAAAAAAATAAAAAAAAAAATAAAAAAAATAAAAAAACAGGACTTTAGCAATCGGGCCCGATCGTCTGAAAGAAATAAGAGCACTTACCCAGGATTGGTTGTCAAAATCACGTTGCACCAAACGAGAACTATTATCTTTGATCGGCAAACTGATGTTTTGCGCCAAAGTTGTCAGCCACGGCGTAACGTTCACCAGAAGATTGATTCACTCATCTAAGAAACTAAGAAAACTTCACCATACCTGCAGGATATCCCCTCAGGCCAAGGCGGACATTCGTTGGTGGTTCCGGTCCATCTCCAGTCACAACGGGATAGCCATGTTCCCAAAGGAATTCGACGTACGTACTGCGGACCTTCTTTTCACTGATGCGTCCGACATAGCATGTGGCGTCAGTTTATACAATTCGTGGACATTAATGCAATTCTCAGGACCGCACCAGTGGATGTATAATATGACAATCGCCTGGAAAGAACTATATGCAGTGGTTCTAGCCTTGGCTACCTTCGGCCCCAGGCTCCAGGGCCACCAAGACATCATGAACATAGATAACCAGGCTATATGCTACTGCGTGAACGCAGGCAAATCTAAGGATCCAAAATTAATGGGCCTGATAAGAGTCTTATATTATTTTATTTCATCTTATAAGATTGACTACAAAGCAATTCATTTGTTTTCGGCCGAAAATGCCTCAGCCGACGCGCTGAGCAGGTTGGACATGGAACGGTTCAAGAAGCTGAACCCCCACAGTGACGTTAACATTACTAGGCCTGCATCCATACCTACAGATATGTAAATGTTATATACTTAACTATGTTGTGTTAATTTTATTTTCAGATTTGGACGCTCGGGTTCAAGAATTGGTACAATCCGGTCATCGTTTTAATACACGTAGGACTTATAACTCTGCCCAGCTTCAATATGTAAAATTTTGTAAACATTACAACATCTCACCAATGCCTGCCTCAGAAGATATCATATTAAGATATGTAGCTTTTCTTACCTTAACGGTTCCTCGCCTCCTCCTACTAACCGACCGCGGGTACTCCTGGCCCTTCGGGCCCTCCACGACCTCCACGGGCCTCCGAATCAGAAATCTCCAACTTGTTTTAATCTCTTGGCCCGAATGTGTTCGTTGTTCGACGACTCACTCGATGACCTAGTTTTCAAGTGTGCACTCACGCTGGGCTTCTTCGCCTGCCTGCGTGGTAGCGAATACTGTTTGGTCTCCAACTCAGCTAACCGACTCGTTTCTCATCCTCCAACAGTTAGTGACGTTTCCTTCGGTTCTCACCATGGCACCCCATACTTCACTTTAAGGATACACCGGTCCAAGATGTCTAAATTCGGTTTTACAAAGTACATTGGCTGCAGCCGTTCCACGACTTGTTCTCATTGCTATTTACATTGTCTTCTCCGCGCACACTGGAGATTTGTTTTGACCATTTTTCTCTCAAGCTTCCTCTTAATAGACCTTTCTTGCTTTAATTGATCTTTCATCAAAGGCACTGGCATAAGTAGGGATGTTTCATCCACCAGATGGCTCTTAAACATCATGTTTCCCTTAAAGGTCATTATTAGATCGAAGGTATTTCCAAGCCTATGGGTCGGTTCCTTGATCCACTAAGTCATGCCACCAGAATCATGCAACCATTTTTCAGTCAAGAATAGGCCATCAAGATTATTTTCAAAGAATAATCCCAAACTTCCAGAACCTTACTTGAGATGCTTTGGACATTGCAAGAACCAATTAAAAACTTGTTTTTATGTTTTTTATGTGTTGAGGGAGTGCCATTGTTTACAGCTCTTCCTTTGTTCGTGGCGCCACCAATGTTTACAATATCAGTGGGACCACATGTATTGAGAGCCAGCTTACCACATGCTTCAAGCCTTTGGTTGTTTCCGCCTCTTAGCGAGGTGGGGCTTGTATATGTTCATGGATTTTCAAGTCTGTTCACCATAGAGGACAGAAAGATGATTTCGATGTGAGACATCAGCTCGTAAAGAGAATACATTGTTTAAATTTTCCGTCTAGCACCATATGTATTTCCGTCGACCCACCATATGTATGGATAGTAGGATGTTAGAATTTATGTATTCGCAAGTATCAAGAACCCACCGAAATTGAGCGGGGAACAGTTCAATTGACTATGTTTGACTATATCAATATTTGGCCATGGGCCGTGGCGCAGTTGGTTAGAACGCCAGCTTATTAGCACCAGTTCCTCTGTGGTGATCCAAAGGTCGTGGGTTCGAACCCCGGCTGTGCCGAGATTGAACTCATGATACAATTTCCCATGTGAGCTGAGGCCCGTGCCTAAAGGAATAACCCGTTGTCCTTGTAAATCTGTGACCGGGAGGGTTGTCATGTCAAGGACCTGCGACATGATAATTCAGTGAGGCAGCACTATAAGTAGGTCTCATCACGAAATGACTGAAATAATGTTGAAAGTGATGTAAAACCCCATACAAATAAATAAATAAAATATATTGATATTTGACTATATTAATATTTGAGTTAACAACAATGTTCTGTAGTGACTTAACATGGGCACCTGAGATGATATTAAAATGAATACATCCCAAAGAAAGATTCTTCTTGAAAGTGCCTGCAGAATTTTGTTTAACCCTCTACCACTGTGGGGTAAGGATAGCATCTCAGTGTTGACGTTACTGTTCTTATTGTATATATTGAAACAAGAACATATACAAAGCCATGACTGGGTAACATTGAACAGTTTATATATAATTCACCTGTGAGCCTGATGAAAGGCTGGTGAGGAGTTGTAGCAATCAACAACAACAGGTATGTGGGGTAAAATGGCCACCTGTAGTGTCAACAAACTTGAACATTAAGAGAGATTTCACCCGGCCTGTTGAACACACAGATATCTACAGACTATAGGGTAGATAAAATATAAGACTGTCCACAAGGTGTGATGGAAACAATTTAGTAAGAATATCTACAAAGTGTGGTAGATACATAAATAAAAACAGATAGGTGTGGGCTGCAACTGACGTGTTTTTACACAATTTCACCAATTACCCTACAGGGATGGTAGGCTGCCTAATGGGTGAGATTACACCATACTAACTGTCTACAAGGGTAAAAGAGTGGTTTTTGTCAGTGACGAATCCAGGCGGGGAGTTTTGGGGCTGAAGCCCACCGGGGGCCTGTGGCTAGGGGGGCTTTTGAGAACTGCCCCCCCCCCCCCCCGCTTTTTTCCAGAGCACATTTGAGCCCCCCCCCCCCCCCCCCCCCCCGGGTAAAAACAAATCCTGGATCCGCCCCTGATTGTTATAACAAAGTAGAGCTGTAGAATTCGGTCATGAAGCAAGGCAATGCACTGGCTCAATTATATGCTAATAGGACGGACTTATCGGAGCTTCACAGAAAGGCAGCCATTTGCAAACCGCGCATGTGCAAAAGTCTGGGATTATCTTTACTATATCATTAGTCTATAATGTTGGTGTTATAAGGCTATACGACTAGCTTGTAACGCTTGGGTTATAGATCTAGACACACTTTGGGCACGATATCACTTGCTTCCCTTCATGACCATTTATAGCAATTATAATGAAAAGTCATTTGCCTTCTGCATATTTCTCAGTATGTCAAAATGACGTTTTTTCCCCTTGCACCAAAATACCTGACATGGAGAGCAAAGTCTCAGGTCAGTGTACAGCGGTACAGATTAAAAATGTGAGCTGGCATCATGAGTTGTGTGGTCACTTTCAAGTGTTATGAAATGATGGGCAAATAACAACACAGACAGCTGAGCATTATTAATACACATATTTTTTCATTCAACTTGTGGTTTCATTTGACAATTAAAATAATGTTTGCATTTTTATTTGACAAATATTGCAATATAAGATATGCAATATAAGTTTCTTAAATTTATAAATTCTAATTCTATATTGTCAAGACTGTCAAGCCTTATCTGGTGTTTTGTATTGAATTAAGTTTTATTTTCTACATATAAAACAAATAAAAACTATCTAGAAGTTGATTGGCATCATCACCAGTTTCAAAATCATACCAAACTGATAACGGAAATCTACAATGCTCAGAGATATAAAATACGATTCTCTGTCGAAGACTAATCAATATAATTCAACTACTTCTCCCAGATGGTAGAATTAAATAGACATAACCCTAAAAATCTATTTAGGGATTTATTCAGGGTCACTAGCATCAGATACTGCTTTCTGGGCTCTAGATCAAATGCCGAAATACTGGTCCCTAGCTGGACTAAGTCATACGTTGTGGAAAGGAGACTGTGGATAAGTGGGAACAATGCATGAATGAAAGACAGTAAAAACAGAAACAAAATATTGACTAGAAACAAAATGTAAATGTTAATACAATATGTAGACATCAAGAATGAAATTTAATAATATGATATATATTGCATCAAACAAATATAATAAATATGTATTATTTTTTAAAAGACTTTGGGTACACACAGATCCACTCGTATGATGTCCAACAAGGATTGGTCCTGGGACCTGCGTTATCTGCGTTGTCTGCACTGATGTCATTGCAAGATATGGCCTGAGCTACCACATATATGCCGATGATATGCCGATATATGCCAGATTTATATCTCTATTGATCAGACAATGACACAAGGTTTAGCTACCATATATATGCCGATGACACCCAGATTTATATCTCTGGATCAGACAAGGAGACAAGGTGTAGATGCATCTAGACATTAGTTAGAAAGTTATTTAAGATCTTTACTGGTCATTAGCAAGTGAAGATGGAATGAATGAATAGATAATTACATTATATTGACACAATAAATTCATGATGGAACGAAACATAGTCAATCTTAAAGACATGATATTAGCTCAATTAAGATAGGTGATACTGATATCATTCCCAACAAAGCTGTTGTGCTTGCATTTGTATTGCTTAACATTTCTTAGAATTATCATAATTATATTTGAAGCAGAAATAATGGTGCTTATGATATGAATGATCATGTCACAGGTCCTTGACATGACTACCTACGTGGTCACAGATTTACATGGACAATGGTTTAACCCAGGCATGGGTCTCAACTGTATATAAAACATGGCTGGAATTTGAATCCAGAACCTTTGGATCACTATAGAAAAACTGGTGCTAATGATCTTGTGGTCTGACCAACTGCATCACCGCCCACGACCCCTGGTTAAGGTGAATAAAACATCACGATGATAAGACATAATATAATTCATGTTTTTTTTAAGATTTTATTTGAGCTATTATTTAATAAAGATTAATAATTTTGAATAACAATGACACCAATAATGATTAACAAATTTAAATGAAAATATCATGGTCAGTATTTCATTCCAATTCCCTTCATTTAACACTTGCATATAGATAGAACCAATCAGTGATTGATAACTGTATTATCTATTATGTAATCATGATGGGTTTATGGGCGACAGTCCATTACAATTCATAGAGGGGCAGAACATTAATCAATCCACAATAAAGATTTCATCTTCAGCATGAAAACAGTACTTTTCCCAACTGGGATTCAAACCCCGGATTTTTAGTATAGAGTATATCAGTGATTGAAAATTTCTGGATCAAATAGACCAAAATTGCAACAACAAAAAATTGATGATTAATGTATCACATGAATTATCTCATTTATCAGCTGACATATTTCTGCAAAATGTCAAATATTTTTGGTTTTCAATAGGGGAAGATACTTATACTATTTCAAGAATATGTGCAGACAATGGAAAATATGTTTCCTTTTTGGTGCTGGGTAAAAGCGATGTTATGCAATCTTGTACAACTCATTTCATGTTCAGCGTCTCTAATTTCTAGTAATGAGGTATTTTTGTGACATGTTGTCATAACGCTTGGCATGCAGACTTTTGTGATATAATATACTAATACACCAAGGTGACATCCACATCTGGAGGTGTTGAATAACCAAATAGAGATATAACAGTATTTTCACATTTTAACAGTAAGCATCAATATATTTTTCTCAGTATAAGTGTTACTGAAGGTTTTCAGCAATATATTTCACCACTCATCCTGAATAATTAAAGGTATATCCCTAATGACGTGTTATTCCCTCAAGAGTAAATACCAAATTTTTTATGTAACCGTTAAATAAAGCATAGCATTCGCACCTATTGTTTTATGGTTTAAATTATTTGTGATAGGTCTAACCAAACTATATAATCACTGAATCCAAGATGGTTGAAAGTTGTAATGCTTATCTCATCTCTCACCAGTAACCTTTTCTTTGATTAACCCCTTATCAAGAAAAAGAGAGTATGGAGGCAAATAGATTGACTATTACTTTCTTGTACTATGAGGGCCCTTTCTTGAGGGAGGGGGCCGTAATTCTGTCAAACAAAAATAGAAAGAAAAGAAATAATATGTAGTTCAAATTCTCCAGCAGATTTCGTCAACATTATCCATGCTCAAGATGTTTTGAAACATACTAGGAGTGACTTATTTAAGATGATGACATATTTCTTCAATGTTTTTGATAATTTAAATCTTTTCATGGTGCAGGCCCTATGATTGACAATATTCTCAATGGTCATCATACCCATAGGACTCAGAGTTATCAACAGGTTCTTTAATGGCGGGGCGGGGGGGGTGTCAGAATGGCGGGGGAGTGTCAGAAAAATACTGATATTGGTGCTGGACCCAAATGAATGTATTATATAAACAAGTTCCAGGGTGTGGGTTTATGAACATCAACTTGAACCCCCAAATTTGGTTTTTGATTCGCGTAAAATGTTCATAAGGTTTAATTTCAAAGTCCATTAATTGTCATATTGATTATCATATCAATTATCATAATTAAAATGTAAAAATGTATGAACTATTTTGAAAGTCGTTCTGTTTTCATTTTCACATTTCGAGGTCCAACCCAGGGTTCAGTGAACATCGATTTTAGAGATTCAACCCCGAACTAGCTGGCTTGCCGGCAAAAATCCATCTCCTGTACACCTTTTGGCAAATTAGCACAAATGTGTTTGGGGTGTTACTGAGCAGGAATATTATCAGATGAGGCCATTTAATTTGTTATTTTGCAATTCAACAATTCGATTTAAAGGCAAGGGAAGTATTTATAACTTAGGGAATTCCAAATTTAGAATGGTATCACATATAGGGCAATGACTGCAGAGGTAGTAATTGAAAGTTACCTTTGTAATACAGAGTATAAGTGTTTTCCCAGCTTTAAAGTAAATTATAATTGTTTTTGTTCTCCACACAAAATTTGCACTCCCACACTGGATTTCTTTCCTGGTGCAAGTTATGAAATTTCGCATGAGAGAAAAACACTGATATATAATTATATGATACCATTAATATTCAATATGTTTTGCAATCAAGAATTACGTCATAATTTGAATATATTACGACTATTTCGAGTTTTGCCAGGTTGAAATGCCAAGAGTTCTTGTTCGCCATTTCCCGCCATTGTTGCTTGCTTTACACATGTCTCGCAATCACGCGTTATCTGGTCTCAGATTGGTCGCAAAAAGCATTCTCCAATCCTACCACTGTTTTGGCTTTCTGCGTTTGGTCAGCCATTTGAATGCGTGTGAGTAGTTGAATTATTAGGATATAAAAATAAGCACATTGGCAAATTTCCATTTGTACATTGAAAGTAAATTTTTGTGTGTAATATTGGATTGACAATAGAACATCTGTATTTTCTAAATTCATTTATACTCATGTATCATTGACAGTCACTGATATTATTTCTTCGACATAGGAATATAAAAAAATGATTCAATTTGAAGTCCCGACATTCACGGAATTCCATTTTTGCAATCTCCCCATAAGCACATTCTACTAAACCAATGTTAGAGATAAGTATAAGTGAAAATAATCATTTCGCAATACAAAACAGTTTTGCCATTTATTATAATATTGGAAATTGTGTTGGGATTTTTCATTATCACATTTAATGGACATAATACATTTTGAGAGAAAAGTGAAATCACTGACCACATCGTTATATTAGAAGATAACATTTTAATTCACAACACTGCGATGTGAGATAAGAGTCCAACTCTTACAACAAGGTTTTTTTTATATCTTATTGTATATGATATGGTCCTGTCTCCCTAGTTCCGCAGAATGCTGGATAGCTTGCATATATAATATTATGTATCCCTAGGAGTTCTTTGGAACCTATTTTGGAAGCAAGGTTATTTCGGAGAAGAGCTGTATATTTTGTTCAAATACATCATTCAGAGTAAGGCCTCTGCTTTAATACATATTTTAAATGATAATTATGACAAAAGACAAATACGAATTTAAATTACCACCTATATGTCCAGAATGTACCACATATATGTCCTAAATGTACCACCTATATGTCCAAAATGTACCACCTATATGTCTAAAATGTACCACCTATATGTCCAAATGTTGCCAACTATATGTCCAAAATGTACCACCTATATGTCCAAAATGTACCACCTATATGTCCAAACAAAGGGTACCACCTACGTGTCCAAAACCTTCCACCTATATGTCCATAATGTACCACCTATATGTCCAAATGTTACCACCTATATGTCCAAATGTTACCACCTATATGTCCAAAGGTTACCACCTATATATATATATATATATATATATATATATATATATATATATATATATATATATATATATATATATATATATATATATTTGCACTGAGAATATTATATTTGATGGCCACTCATATATATACTCTTACAGCTTTTGCGTGCCTCTGATTGTAATTAGATGACAATTCGCCCTGTTATATAATGAGCTCAGAGGCGTTCCAATGTGGGCGAGATTACCATGGACAAGTTGTTTAAAGCATGCCATCGCATATTTTATCTCATATTTTACCTATACAGAAGAGCTTTTACTTCAAAACTACATAATAAACCTTTTATTTGCAACATATTATCAGGTTTAGGATTATACCTGATTTAATACGAAGACATGTGAATACGTTCGAGTAAAAAAGCAGATTCGTGCCATAATAAACACAGGCAATATTCTATAAATATTTAAACAAATGGAAAACAATAAAAATCATTTTTGGAGATTTTGCAATTGATAGAATGTAATTTTCATTCAAGGGTATAATCAACATCTCAGCACTCACTCACTCGAATTTCACTCTTTTTATGTGTTATGTCAATTAATCATTCTTCAGTACATACCTGTAAACATTCCGGAGTCCAATGTACAGTCCATCAGATCCACATAATTCCAGAACAATGTTATTGGTCTTTTTCCATGTGCACTAACTTAAACGAGCAACCTCTCTTTGCTGCCATCTTGTAAAAGGTCAAATGAATTTGTAAGTCATGTGTCATATGTATATGTGTTATTTAAGTATCCAGATTGTCTTATCTGCCATTTAGGATGGAATGATTGCAATCATTGAACAGCTGCAGACTCAGCTCAGTTTTCACTGTATTTAAGCTGATACATAATTGCTAATATTTGTTCTGTTCCATTCTGTTACTGTTGGCTTTGGTTAAATGGCCTCGTTTGATGCACATACCAGAAAGGACAGGGAGTCGGGCCTTGAACTTGCAGATCCCATTAGCATCTGAGGGGTTTATGTAACTAATATGGATAATACCATTAACCTTGTGTGGCATTTAATGTATAATCAATCATTACATTTTTTTATCCAACATGAGGATTTCTTCGTATGATCATTATATTATCAACTTTTTATATGTCACCACATGTCACCTGGAACAATGATGGCCGGAGGTTGGTCAAAGATTGCCTTAGAATCTTATAAGAGCCGGACACCGAATGGGACTCAGAGAATGTGTCACGTTGAATAAGTGTGCTTATCTTTACAATGAAGACATAATAAGCAGGCATTCAATTAAAAGGAAAATAACAGGAAAATGTGTCAGACATTTGTCATTCATGTCGGATATCAATATTGGGATTGATATGTTATCCCATACCGTCCTCAAACCTTAAAATACAAATAAAACAACGAGACCCCCTCTGTTGGATCTCATGTAATAGCCCAGCACGATTTTCCCTTTGTGAAAAAAATACCTAATTTGGGGAAAGCCCGAATTGTATCCAGGATCCAGTATGAGAGATTATATATGTGAGTTGGTTATATGTTGAGGACAGTTACTTGCCAATATGTGCTAGGTGCGACATATGAGCGAGGTGTGATATGTACGATATGTGCGAGGTGTGACATTTCTATCATATGTTTTTAAAAAGTGGACAAATCACCAACCATACTCGCCGAGGGGCAGTTGGAATTCGCGATTCAGTATTCATATGGGTTGAGGCCTATGTCAGTCCCATTATCCTAATAAATTTGCGATTCTTATGTCAAGCACCAGCGACATGACAATTCAGTGAGGCAGCACACTATCTGCTTCAAGTAGGTCTCGGCACGATATGACTGAAATAATGTTAGATGTGACGTAAAATCCCATCACACGTCACTGGAACTTGCAGTTGTTGTTTAGGGTTTCCCTGTTCTATATTTATGTCAACCAATCAGAGCAAACCCTCCATAATAGTGACATTATTCGCCCGCTGCACAAACCCATTGCAACGAGATGTCCTTGATAGTCCTATTATATAATGGACTGCATAGTCTACTGTTTGAGAGTGAGAAAGCATGTTCATTTCATTTCATATATAATTTCAATTTCCTTATTTAGAAACATATCCTCTTTCAATGCTTATCAAATGCTTGTTTATTTGGTCTGGTCTTTCAACCAGTCCACTGGGGCATTGTATTTGTCTTTGAAATAATTGTATTTCATCTAATATTGGTAGTGTACAGTCATTCGTTCCTTAATATAATTACATTAATAATAATAACTTTGTATAGCGCTGCTACCAGACATCATTACAACACATACCAAATGTCTGGATGGCTAATTGGTGTAATAAAGTTAATGTGCTGCTCACATTATGATTGATAGGCGGAAGTAGAGAAGGATTACTAGATACCTTCTTCAGATACCCCATAATCCATTTACCATATCATTTGTCTAAATTGGGCACCACAGAACTCGTGTCAGCTGACCACTGGTCACTTGTAAGGTGTTACGTCAAACATCAATATGTATTAGATAATGATTGGTCACGTGACCTTCTTGTATAAGGTCGAGGCTTCGGTTCAACATTAAGGGTGATCCATTTGATTTTTGTGGGGTGGGGTGGGACAGCAGTACTGGATGAATAATTTTTTTTTCTTTGGTAGGGTGGATGAATAATTTTTTTTTCTGGTGTGGGGTGGGTGAATAAATTTTTTTTCTGGTGTGGGGTGGGTGAATAAATTTTTTTTCTTGTTGCTTCCCCAGACTCTGATCCTTCATTTCAAGCAATCCATATAGAAGATAAAAACACTGGAAGGAGGTGGATGAATAATTTTTTTTTCTTTGGTAGGGTGGATGAATAATTTTTTTTTCTTTGGTAGGGTGAATGAATAATTTTTTTTTCTGGGATGGGGTGGGTGAATAATTTTTTTTTCCAAAATCTCCCACCCCACCCCACAAAAATCAAATGGATCGTCCCTTATACAAGTAAGGTACAGTGGTCATGCTTTATCTGAAAATATATAATATGGCCTAGTTTTTGTTCTGCTTTATATCACGTAATGCTTGCACAACGCAATAAAGTACAAAAAGTCCAGATACAATTACTGCAGAATTGAAATGAGGCATGCATCGTGATTCCTATTGCATGCATCATGAATGAATGATTTGTTTTGTTTGGGGTTTTACATCACTTTCAACATTTTTTCAGTCATTTCGTGATGAGACCTACTTGTAGCAGATATAGTGCTGCCTGACTCAATGAAAAGGACAACGGGTTAACCCTTTTGGCAAGGGCCTCAGCTCATATGGGAAATTGAATCATGAGTTCAATCTCGACATGGCCGGGGTTTGAACCCACAACCTTTAGATCACCACAGAGGAACTGGTGTTAGTAAGCTGGCGCTCTAACCAACTGCGCCGCAGCCCATGGCCCGTGAATGAATGACATGTTAAGGTCATTCAGTACGATTATGGTATGTATTAAATCATTGTGAAAACATGCAATAGACAATGACATTCTAATAGCAAATAACAACGAAACAATGCATAATGATATTACATCAAAACATCACACTTTAAAAGACCCTAAAAAGTAATGAATGTGGTGTAAAATGCCAAACTGGCCAATAAAGCCAGCCCAACACTACCCCATATAATAATTGAACAGGTCAATTTCCTTTCAGTGGGAATAATGTTTAGTGCTGGTTAGATAGGATGAAGATACATTTTGCATGTTATAAAGTTTACAGCTGACTGTTTTCACCCAGGTCATATGAGGTCATATGAAGGTCATCACCCCGGACCACTCAATGTGGGCTAGACACTGGCCTCAGCATGGCATGTATCAGGTACAGATCTACAGGGGGTCCAGTATCAATCCATATTGGCTCTGTGTCACAAGACTGTGTTTGTTTTTGGGGTTTTACATCACTTTCAACATTATTTCAGTCATTTCGTGATGAGACCTACTTGTAGCAGATATAGTGCTGCCTCACTGAATTGTCATGTCGCAGGTCCTTGACATGACAACCTGCCCGGTCACAGATTTACAAGGACAACGGGTTAACCCTTTGGCACGGGCCTCAGCTCATGTGTGTAATTGAATCATGAATTCACTCTCGGCTCGGCCAAGGATCGAACCCACAACTTTTGGATCACCACAGAGGAACTGGTGCTAATAAGCTGACTCTCTAACCAACTGCGCCACGGCCCGTGGTCCACTAGACTGTGCTAGTCCAAATATCTATATTAGGACTATCAAGGTCCTCTCGTTGCAATGGGTTTGTGCAGCGGGTGAATAATGTCACTATTTTGGAGGGAATTGCTCTGATTGATTGACATAAATATAAAACAGGGAAACCCTAAACAACAACCACATATTTTTGGTGACGTGTGACCGGAATTCCGGGCATGGCATACAGGCACCTGCGGGGTGGTTTACTGTCCATATATGGACAGTAATTAGTGTCCACTGTGTCACCAAGATCTGGCCAGTCTATATATTGTAACCAGGTCATTACCATGCCACTTTAGTCTCTTCATTCAGGTTAAGCTCAAGAGCCGTTAATTGTATTTCAATAATTGTATTTCCATTATCGCGTCCTTATTTGTATATACTTAATCATGGCAAATCCGGAATTGTATCTGGCTCGAGTTCACTCATTGAGTCTTTGGTTATTAATAAGTTTTAAGTTGTTAATCATTTAAAGGTTGTCGTAGATTCATGAAATATATCATTTGCGTGCAAACCCAAATTTATTTGTTGTGTCTCCAAAAATGATAAACCATAATATTTCTAAAAATGATAAACCATAGAGATTTCAACTTTAACCTAAAAATATCTACATGTATCTCTAATTTCAAATTCAACTGAGTCACGTATAATGTGTATGATTGTCAAAGGGGTTGGCAGGTTGCGCATTCAGGCTGATCTTCACCTTTTATCAGAAACAATGGACTGTTTCGTATATGTATTATCAAAAGAGAAACAGGATCATGAAGAGTGTCACTTGTGAGAATTAATCTTATTTGATATATTGTCTTCTACTTCCATGTTTTGGGTGGGAAAAATGTAATGTAGGTATTTGTGAGTTCTCATTATATACTATTGTGAACAAACATTCCATCATTTTTAAGTGTTTAGGGATGAACCGTCACCATCCATGTAAGGTGTTACAGTAATCAGTGTTGGGCGATAATAGGAGCAAAGTGAGTTAATTGGTATGCTTCCGTTTGGTAGTCCAAAAATCCCTGGGGGTATCTGGGTCAGAAAAATGGCAAAACTATGCCAACAAGTCTCCTTCTGAGACTCTTTGGGGTCACCCTGGTATGGGCGTTAGGTCGCCTTTGGTTATATTACAATCTAAACCTGGTTAATAATCATTAACTTTTCCTTACTTTTCTGGTCGGAATTCGGGTCAGAGTTGTTTTCGTTTTCTGTAGTGTTATTATTGTCCGACGAAAATTTGGAGATCTAATTTAACTGAAAAGACTGATGTCGGTCCCGGATTGTTGGTTTCTATGCATTTTTGCTTTTGTTACATTTCCCCTTAGTAGTTTGGATTCATCTACCTACTTCTTGAATACTTCACCCAGAAAGATATTGAAACTAGGAATATTTCACAAAAATATTGAATCTACGTGCCCATTATTATAAAAGAGGTTCATTACATTTTCATACGCACAAGAATATTTCCATGCTTGAAAGTAAAAAAAAATAGTATTGATTTCCTTAAGTTTGTTTTATAAGGTGCAGGTTTTACCTTTTAAATACACGTCTTTTAAACTGAAGCATTAAAAGTAAATTAAAATGTGGTTGCTTTTCTTACCTATATGAATATATCTTTGTATTTGTGCAATTCATATATATGTTAGGTTAAAAACCTTGACTCTGTTGAGTTCATGTATAATCTTTATTTGAATTGGAGTTCAGTATGGCCAGTTCTACTTGAAAAAATAGAAAATAAACAATATTTGTATGACGTGTATGACAATAACATAACATAAGATTAATAACCGAAATATTGCAATGTTATCACAGATTGAATTGATGACAATGAATGTTGTAATGATTTATGGAAAGTTGACCTAAATTAACACATCATAACAGGGCCAAGATCACATGTCTTTGAGTGTCATACACTCGTTGTTTTTAAAACAAATTTCCAAAGATATTTCCGTTATATTATTTGTGTATACAGCCGGCCATGTGTTACGTTTGTTGAGAGTTTTGACAGGATTGCAATACCTGGGTGAGTTTTGACTGGGCTGCATTACTTGACTGAGTTTTGACTGGTTGCAGATGTGTTACCAGACTGGCAACACCTGGAGGGTGGATGTAAATATAACATTAGCTACTAGAAAAGGAGTTTCTCATCTCTAATTTCCATTTACCAAATGTCATTAATGGAGCAGTGAAATCCTTTCCCGCATTTATCATTTCATTTGTATGAATTGGTAAAAGATTGGGAAAGATAACTTAACGATAATTTCAAAAGGCACTTTGATTAACAATGGACTGTTGAGTGTGTGTGAAATGGATATTTTTGTATATTGTCTGGGAGTGTCTGCAGTGGAAACCGAAATGTCTATTTTATTAAGATGCCATTATATAAATGTAATTGTCAGATTATTGACTTTCACAATGTAAGATATTGAGTTAAATCTTGTAATTCAAAACTTGTGTTGTCAATTGTATTTGCTGTTCAAAACCTGGCCCTCCAATATGCATTGGGTAAATGCAAGACCAATATTTTTCATGGTTGCATTTTGCCCTTTAAGATTGACCACCAGGATGAATAACTCAAATATATTTTCCAATTTGTTTGACCAATTTTCTTCAATGTTGCCATTTACATTATTTAATACATCAATAGGTCTCACCGATAATGTTTCGCTTCATTTAACTTTCAATTCTTTATGAATGAATAATGAATGGTTCGTCCCTAATACCCACGTGCATATCGCCCTTTCAAAGCACATGTATATAAATGCGGGATATTATGGGGTGCATATTCTCTTCACGTGATAATCCACGCATAACTAAACGCATGTATGAGATAAAATTGCACAATAAGTTAGTATTGTGTATATACAGCTCTAGGGCTACGGAAAGGTATGAATCATTGATAAATACCATAACGTAAGTAGCACATATCATTTTAGCGTATCATTGAATTGTATGGGGTACTTTTTGTTCTCTAAAAGATACACTCTGTGTATAAAGATACCCTTTTTGTATGAAAGATACACTTTGTGAAACAACAGATACACTATATATGCTGTGTTCCACATACACTGTATAGAAAAGATACATTTGGTATATACAGATATATTTGGTGTAAATAAAGATTCAATACAGATAATGATACATTGAGTACATTTGAGTGTATTTAAAGATACGTTGAGGGTATATAAGACATATCAAGACACACTCAGTGCGTATAAAGATACACAAAATAAATATAAAGAAACAATCAGTGCATATAGATATAAACATTGGGTGAATATAACGATAAACTCAGTATATATATAAAGATACATGACTTATTGCATCCAAAGATGCATTCTGTGTATATCAAGATAGACTGCGTTTATCTTTCGGTAACTTTCTTTTCTCGTGTCATACGATATATCAATGTTAAGCATAAAATACTAATATCTCACATTAGAAAAGCTTTTTCAAACATGAAGAGTGTAAATTTCTAAAGCTTGACGTAAAGATTAAGGGAAAAAGCCCATGTAATCAATCACACACACTGTGAGAGAGCTTTGCAGAAATATAAGTTTTGGCTGTAAAATACCTATATAAAAAGACGACACAGTGATGACAGATTACCCAGAAAAACATATCATTGAAGTTCCTTATTGATTTATTTGATGTTGCATTGTGTGTCGACCTACAAATCTTGCTCGATGTACAAGGAGTAGAAAGATAAATGCCAAACAACCAAAATAAAAAAAAATGTTGTCATGGATACAATTTGTAGAGGAATGGGGAGATGTATCTGAAGCAGGTGACGTTTTGGACCTTAAAAATATGATAAATCTGCTCACGTTTAACCGGAGTATTTTTTGTTAATCGCCTTAAACATGTAACAAATGGATTTCATTAATGCTCAGATCAATCATTTTTGCCTTTTGTTACATGTAATGAAAGTTTTAGACATACTATTTGACTGAATAGCTCACTGATGCACTTTAGGAGTGTTTTCCCGACTTACACATGGAATAAAGAAGAGTTTGCTTAATCTATGTATTTTTAAGTTATTTTGCATTTATTTAATAGAATTTGTTGATATTTTTTTATCTTATCTTTTACTTGGGGAGCAAATATAATTTGGAATATTTCTTTGTTGCCCTCAATACTGTTAACAATTATATACAAATATACAGTTCTATATTTTTTTTTTTTTTTCACATTTTAGATCTAATTGCAATCTGTGGTCAACAGAATTTGTCAACTACTCCTTGCCAACTGTATGTTTTAATTTCAACATATAGCAGGAAAGCAACCTTTATTTTCATCAATGATGTGTTGATTGGTCGAGTTGTATTGGGTATGTTGTTTTTTTGTTTTTTGTTAGCGAGTTTGGATTGTTTCTATCTTAGTTGCAGTTATTCCACTAAGCAACCAATATCCAATTCTCTTTCAACTTCCACATGATCAGGGAACACCATAAACACCATTAAATGATAGTAATCAATCACGTATATCATACTATACTGTTTGAACATCGTAAAGAGATGTGTTGAGAACTGCACATTAGCAGAATAGGCCGAGTATCATTTATCAGGCTCCGTCTCAGGCTTTCAGCACCGGAAGTGAATTAGTGATATCTATCACATATCTTTTACACTTATTCCTTCCCAATCAACGCCAGTGCCATCAATATATTAACAATTTTTACCGGTCCTTTGCAATTTCTGGCAACTAGATATTCAGGTAAGAGTAGATCAAATGAGGAATTTCCAGGTGTAAATGCCAGATTTAGCAATATATCGTTTATCAAGGTTAAACATAAAGTGCCAGATACACGATAAAGACAGTGATCAGCATGAAAATTCATTTTTAGCTTCTGGTTGTTAAAGTTGCTGGCTGAAGGCATAATGGCAAGATACTAAAAAGGCTGAACTGTTATTTAATTTATCCATTTCTTGAAACAAGAGGTTTTCTTGGCCTAGACCTCTCCTTGCTACTTCTGATGCAGTGGATAACTACAGCTGCTGCCCTGACCGAATAATATCTCTGCATGACATAAGAATGGCAGGGTACAGTCATACACCTCAAAATTGTTCCTTTTGAAGGAGGATGTTAAAATTTAGTCCCTAGTGCTATGGAAAATATTACAGTGGAAAGCCTTTGCACGTTTTCTTTCCTAAGAGAAATGCTATATAACTTGGCCACAGCAAATGAAAAATAAATATAGTCAAATTGTATCACAAGCGTATGGCTAGTATTCTGACTAGATAGCCCTCTCTATCATGTGAATTTGAGTGACATTTGTCAAGATTTTATACTGTCAAATGTATTGTGTCAAATGAAACACATACCATTTTTGAGTTTTAATCACCGTATTATGCATACATCACTTTATTAAAAATATTAAACACAATATTGTGTTTACCACTCTTTCTTTCTTTCCAGAAATGAAAGACATGAACATTTCATGATAATGGACGTAAGACGATACACTAAAATTGTAAAATAACTGACAAACATATTTCACTTTATTCTAGGTATTCCTGGCACTGTGGCCTTGGTACAGATTGATATTGATGGAGTGAAAGGTTACACCTATAAACATATGATAATAATGTAAAGATTTCCAATATTGCATATGACCTCTCATATTGTCGGTGAGTATTAGTCAGATTATTTCATAAAAACGCTACAGATACGATTCCTGTTTTGTGTTATCTCTGCAACGTTATGTGTTAGCTTAGTAGTTGTTTCTGGGAGTGAAGTTATCCTGTAAGGGGTTAACAATTATGACCTTTGTTTGG
Source organism: Amphiduros pacificus (assembly GCA_949316495.1). Lineage (NCBI taxonomy): Eukaryota > Metazoa > Annelida > Polychaeta > Phyllodocida > Hesionidae > Amphiduros > Amphiduros pacificus. The sequence goes on along the minus strand of OX439001.1, from coordinate 39,064,036 downwards.
GAAAACAGCACCAATTATCCCAGGACTTTATAACTGCCTAATCATCTTTTACCATTTTTCTTTTCAAATAAAAAAGAAACAAAAGGTTGATGCCTCGTTTTTATTTTGACTCCTAAATAGTCTTTTCAACAGATCTGAGGATAACAAAATCTTTACCAGTACAATCCATCTTTTTGTAGCATTATACAGATGTGTGAATAATGCCTTTATGAACTTGCTACGCCCTTTAAGTTCATTTAGAGGACATTCCCTAAATGTGATTTCAGTTCACAAAATGCATGCTAAATAACTGTAAAGATCATGTTTTGTCACAAGAAGGAGAGTACAAAGGTAGTTAAGGATGATTTTTGGTGCATTGTATGTTAAAGTTTTCCTGAGGGAAATATAACAGTAATTATAGGGGTCGTGGCATAGGAAGCGGAAGTAATTAAATAGAGAGAGGCGAATGAGTCACGGCGGAGACTGACAGGAATTATGTGGTCTATTAACTTAAAGGTTATATTCGTGTCCAAAAGCAAACAATAGAGAGAGATGGAACAAAACAATATTTCAAAAGAATTTTGTACACAAAAATAGGATGAATCATGATACACGCAGTTTACACACACATGACCTTAAGATATACACATATGAGTTTTTTTTCTTAAAGGTACATATGATTCAGTAAGTACTAATACATTAATATGAAAGAAAATCTATATCATGTCTTCTATTCGTGTAAAGGTCACCCTTTGATATGTGAATTGTCTCCGACCTTTGTATATGCTGCTTCCTAGGCTATGGAGAGATAAAGGAGTGTTTTCATTCTGTATCATTTCGGCCATGGATATGTGTTTACTGAGAACTTCTATCGTACAATCAGTACATATGTGTGAAAGGTTCTAACCTCATTAACCAGGGCATATCTGTTTGGAGGTCTACAATTACATCCCTTCTATAAACAAAGTGCAATCCTTGGATTGAAGCATCCGATCTCATGTCTTCTGCACATATATAAATCCTGTTGTCTGTATTTTATTTTAAGAAATGCTTTGTATTTCATTTCTTTAAGGTTAATTTCTGATTTTGGCCTTTTTCGAGAGTTCAAATTTAATTCTCATGAAAATATTACTGGCTGGCATTTTATCTTGTGCCCTCGGGTGGTAAATGACAAACATAAATTGGCAGTTATGATTATGCTTGGCTCTATTGTTCGCAGTTCAGTTGATGTCTCATCTAGCTATTTAACTTACTTCATTATATAAAAGACGTAGTATGTTGATAGCAAGAATTTTCAAATGGTTTTATATGTTATACAGTATCTGTTTCATGATATATACAGTATGCTCATTATATAAAGAAGGGTCTGTGATGTAAAGTATCTACCTCAGATTATGTGATATACCGTATCTACCTCAGATTGTGTGATATACCGTATCTACATCAGATTATGTGATATACCGTATCTACCTCAGATTGTATGATATACCGTATCTACCTCAGATTATGTGATATACCGTATCTACCTCAGATTATGTGATATACCGTATCTACATCAGATTATGTGATATACCGTATCTACCTCAGATTGTATGATATACCGTATCTACCTCAGATTATGTGATATACCGTATCTACCTCAGATTATGTGATATACCGTATCTACATCAGATTATGTGATATACCGTATCTACCTCAGATTATGTGATATACCGTATCTACATCAGATTGTGTGATATACCGTATCTACCTCAGATTATGTGATATACCGTATCGACATCAGATTATGTGATATACATTATACACTTCATATTATTGATATACAGTATCTACCTCAGATTGTATGATATACAGTATCTACCTCAGATTGTATGATATACCGTATCTACCTCAGATTGTATGATATACCGTATCTACCTCAGATTGTATGATATACCGTATCTACCTCAGATTGTATGATATACAGTATCTACCTCAGATTGTATGATATACCGTATCTACCTCAGATTGTGTGATATAAAGTATCTACCTCAGATTGTATGATATACCGTATCTACCTCAGATTGTATGATATACAGTATCTACCTCAGATTGTATGATATAAAGTATCTACCTCAGATTGTGTGATATACCGTATCTACCTCAGATTGTATGATATACAGTATCTACCTCAGATTGTATGATATACAGTATCTACCTCAGATTGTATGATATACCGTATCTACCTCAGATTGTATGATATACAGTATCTACCTCAGATTGTATGATATAAAGTATCTACCTCAGATTGTGTGATATACCGTATCTACCTCAGATTGTATGATATACAGTATCTACCTCAGATTGTATGATATACCGTATCTACCTCAGATTGTATGATATACCGTATCTACCTCAGATTGTGTGATATAAAGTATCTACCTCAGATTGTATGATATACCGTATCTACCTCAGATTGTATGATATACAGTATCTACCTCAGATTGTATGATATAAAGTATCTACCTCAGATTGTGTGATATACCGTATCTACCTCAGATTGTATGATATACAGTATCTACCTCAGATTGTGTGATATACATTATCTACCTCAGATTATGTGATATACCGTATCTACCTCAGATTATGTGATATACCGTATCTACCTCAGATTGTATGATATACCGTATCTACCTCAGATTGTATGATATACCATATCTACCTCAGATTGTATGATATAAAGTATCTACCTCAGATTGTATGATATCAAGTATCTACCTCAGATTGTGTGATATACCGCATCTACCTCAGATTTTATGATATACAGTATCTACCTCAGATTGTATGATATACCGTATCTACCTCAGATTGTATGATATACCATATCTACCTCAGATTGTATGATATAAAGTATCTACCTCAGATTGTGTGATATACCGTATCTACCTCAGATTGTATGATATACCGTATCTACCTCAGATTGTATGATATACCGTACCTACCTCAGATTGTATGATATACAGTATCTACCTCAGATTGTATGATATAAAGTATCTACCTCAGATTGTGTGATATAAAGTATCTACCTCAGATTGTGTGATATACCGTATCTACCTCAGATTGTATGATATACAGTATCTACCTCAGATTGTATGATATAAAGTATCTACCTCAGATTGTATGATATACAGTATCTACCTTAGATTGTATGATATACAGTATCTACCTCAGATTGTATGATATACCGTATCTACCTCAGATTGTACGATATACCGTATCTACCTCAGATTATGTGATATACCGTATCTACCTCAGATTGTGTGATATACAGTATCTACCTCAGATTGTGTGATATACAGTATCTGTATTGTTGGTTATTTCGTGATGAGACCTACTTGTAGCAGATATAGTGCTGCCTCACTGAATTGTCATGTCGCAGGTCCTTGACATGACAACCCACCCAGTCACAGATTTACAAGGCCAACAGGCTAACCCTTCAGGCACGGGCCTTAGCTCATATGGGAAATTGTATCATGAGTTCGAACCCACAACCTTTGGATCACCACAGGGGAACTGGTGTTAATAAGCTGGCGCTCTAACCAACTGTGCCATGGCCCGTGGCTCAAAGGGCTATGTACACCTTCCTTTATCAAGTTTATGCCCATACAGAATCATAGCAGAGGTGACATGAGTAGATCTAGCATTGACAAGAACTCAGCCTTAGGATACTTTTCAATTATTCTACATGTTAGAAGACCTCATCTTTGAAGTGGTGAATAGGGAAGATGAGTCAATTCTTTGGCTTTTAACAGCAGCTTGTGTGTTATGAAAGTTTCCCTGTGAGAGGAGGGGCTGGGATAGCCCTTGATGGACCAAGTGCAATCAACACTCACATCTGTGGACCTGTTTCCTATTGGCAGGTGACAGATAATTGACAATCAGCTTGTAGACCAGTGTTTCTGAACAATTAAGTTAGACTGCCCTTACCGACCCAACAGTCAGCAAATGTTTGCCTTTCTTTAATGTCGGATAAAGGGGTCCAATAACAATAGATTATGCAGTATTTGTATACAAAAAGGAATGTCGGTGTCTGAAACTGAAATTGTCGGATTACTGAGTACAAATAAAGAGAAAAACATAAGGAACATAAGGCAACACATATTTTTAACATATCACTTAGTAAACATTTTCTGATTTTTACTTGTATAGATGTCAAACTTGAAAGAAAACAACATAAGATGACACGTATCCAGATGCCATAAGATCTTTGATTGTGAAATGTTTCTTAATGACCTGCAACATTCTAAGGTTACAATTGATTATATGGATATTCATGATAACATATTTGTCAACTGGAAAAGATGGAAAAGAGAGTTTCTTACAGAATGTGATGTTCATGCTCCAATTCAAGTACAGAGGGTGAAAAATATACATAACCCATGGATCACACCAGATATTATAAAATTGTTGTATGAGCAAGACTATGTTAAGGATAAGGTTTGAAAGAGTCAAGCTGTTAAGATAGAGTACAGTTCACTCATAAATAAGGTGACAGAGGCTATCGATGTATCAAAGATAAATTATCATGATCATGTTGTTGATATGTATAAAGATGACACAACATAATTATTGAAAGAATTGAGCAGAGTCCCTGCAGTGACCAGTTCCTCTGTGGTAATCCAAAGGTCGTGGGTTCAAACCCCGGCCGTGCTGAGATTGAACTCATAATACAATTTTCCATATGAGCTGAGGTCCATGCCTAAAGCAGATATAGTGAATTCAATCTTGGCATGACTGGGGATTGAACCCACGACCTTTAGATCACCACAGGGGAACTGGTGCTGATAAGCTGGCACCCTAACCAACTGCACGACGGCCTGTGGACTGAAGAAAATGTTATGATCAAGATATTATAATTGATGATAAATTAAGAAATACAGTTTATGAAAGTCTGTTTTGCCCAAAACATTCCCAAGCTGAAACAGATAAGACATATGCAATAGATTGTATATCACAGCAATAAAACATTTATTATTGATCTCAAGTTGTATGTTGCCCTTAAAGTGATGGATTAAAAAAAAGTTTGAATTGGGCAGTTTAAAGCCAAATCATCATGGTTACAAGGCAGAGAAATACTATGCAATAAATTGATTGCCAATCAAAACTATTTATTGATAATTGTAAGCTCCTGATGACTGAATGGTATATGAGCTATAGTATGAGATAAACATTAGGATGTGTACACCCCAACAAAAAAAGTGGTAGCCAAAACAACTGAGAAAATGAAAATATGGAGATATGTTGGTTAGGAAAAGGATGGCCTGGCACCGAAAAAAAAATCTGCAAAATTATTTTCATCCACCCCCCTTGAATGAATAATGGTCTGTCCTTTAGTGAACTAATCAAAACATTTTCAATCATAACAAGTGATATTACTCAAAACACATATCCTTGCCCTCATCTATAATCGATGATACTTGTGTTCTTAGATCAAATCATTCCAAACCAGTCAGTACCAGATTTTATGTTTGATCAGTTGATGGCATCTCATTCATATAATTCATATTTTGGGGAGATTAAAACTTTGAAAAGGGTTGGTCCGACGAGTACATTTATACGTATTGTGATTGTGGTAGCCAAGCTATGAAAGCACCAGAAATATGATGGCTGAAAGTGAAGTAATGCCTCCAAATCTCTTAAGGGCCTAACACATAATGTAAACCATATTATACATATGAGAGGTTATGGTTCGAGCAATAGATATGCTCATTACCTTAGACAGAGTTTATGGAACACATTACTGTTTTGTGTGTTCTAAGTGGCAATTACTCTGGGAGGAAAATATTTTTAAAACATTAAATGCATGAAATCAAGCCTATTCTTGGTAAAAATAAAGTTGGTACAAGAAAGAACCGAAGAGAAGAGTCCGTTTCAAGTCATAAAAGAATAGGACATAGTCATTTGACTCACTGCTATCTTCTTAAAAGTGAAGATCAGCCTGAGTCTATTGGATATCTAAGGGTTTTGACTATCAAATATGTTTTAATTGAGTGTATTGATTTTGATATTATTAGGACTCAGTAATTTAATGTACAAGATTTACATATGTTATTCAATACTGCAGATACTTCTGTGATAGTATCATAAGTCCAATATGTCCAAATAGGACTTTATAACCAATTTTAAGGGTGGAGCTTTTCTTTACATAGGTCATTGACCTATTTATCAAGAACCACAAAACATCAAACGGTATTTAAAGTCTTTTAATTTAATTTATTTACACATGTTTATAATGTCTATAACTAATATATTGAAATGATTTTGTTAATACTTTCTGTTAAGATTATTTACCTGTCATATTGATAAATCCTATATCTGAGTCAAAAGGTTTGTTTTTACCATTTTTAGGCACTGAATAACCTAAACGGTTGATGTGCCTTTAAACCACCATTCATTCATGGTTCATGTCCCAAACGCAGCATATGTATCATAATTCTAGAAGCAAAGGGAAGGGGGAAATGTGCATTCTTAGATCAACTGCGCACAAGTGTTTATGAGCGAAATCTTCTCATGAGTAGTCGAGGAAGGCAGGGCACTTTTTAGAAATGTTCATCTTTTACGTCAGGTCATAATAAAATATAGACATCAAGATGCAAATCAAATTGATAAGACATACGAATCTACAACTAAATTCTTGAATAACACCGATTGACACTGCGATAAAACTTTCAAATCAAATCGATAACAAATTAATATATAATACGTAAACAAAAGGCCCAACCATTCCATAAGCATCTGGGGGTCATAGTGTTTTTAATCAAATTGTAAGACTTGTTTTCGTTAAGAAAGTTGTTTTGAGGAAACCTTGCCAATCAGCAAACAATTTATCCTTTTTCCAAAGATAACAAAGATCAAAAAGTCAATAAATTCCAAAAACTATCTGAACGTAAATATTTTGGTACAAATAAACTTATCATTATCAGTGCAATACTTTTGTTGGATATATGTCAGTCAAGTGGCCAAATTCACCAGTGAAATGCTTTGGATGTTTACATTATTGTTGGTTCACTTCCAGTTACCATTTTTTCCACCAAACACACAACCCTTTATAACAGAACTTCTCTTTCATATCAGTCCCTGCCACCAAAGACGAAAAGGTGTGCATAGGATCAACCACAAGTCATGACTCATAATAAAAATCTGCCTGAGAACAGATTTGTGACAGAATAAATGACCATTCATTCAGATTGGTGTGTCAGCCAACTGATTATAGATAATGACCTGAATTTGGCCTATTCTCATTTTAGGAATATATTGGTTGCTCTGCATTACAGAGGTATTGATTCAAATATACTACCTCTGCAGTTATTGCCTTATATTTGATACCATTCTAAATTTGGAATTCCCCAGGTTATAAATACTTGCCTTGCTCACAAAAATATCATCAAATCTGTATTGACTAATATCAGATTATAAACTGTAACCAGGTGTCAGGGCCACAGGCCGTGGCGCAGTTGGTTAGAGCGCCAGCTTATTAGCACCAGTTCCTCTGTGGTGATCCAAAGGTCATGGGTTCGAACCCCGGCTGTGCCGGGATTGAACTCATGATACAATTTCCCATATTAGCTGAGGTCCGTGCCAAAGGGTTAACCCGTTGTCCTTGTATATCTGTGACCGGGGGAGTTGTCATGTCAAGGACCTGCGACATGAAAATTCAGTGAGGCAGCACTATATCTGCTACAAGTAGGCCTCATCACGATATGACTGAAATAATGTTGAAAGTGATGTAAAGCCCCAAATATACAAATAAACAATAAACCAGGTGTCTGACACATAAACTAACCGATCAGTACAACTGCAGTACAAAACAAATCTATTTATATTCTTTCACCAATCAGTGGACAGTCAGGTTTTTATGAACACTGATGACTTGCAGTCCATTCTGTGTGCACCTTTATACCTTTGGTGGCAGGGACTGATTTGATAATGAAGTCCTGCTATAGAGGGTAATTTTGGTGGGCGAGACTCCCATGCATGACTGGACATGATGGTCCAGATTTCAAACAACTTCAGATAAACATTAGTGAGAGCTACCGATGTAATGCAGAGTACAAATACGCAGGATCATAAATTTACACAGGAAGATTAATGTTAACACAGTTGGTAGAGCAAAGGATCCATGCCTTACTGCCAGTAATGTTGCTTAAAAGGCTTGAAACTGATAGGGTCATTGTTGCTGAAAGCATTGTAAAAAACCGTTTCACAATTTTTCTGACAATCAGTTAAAGATAGTGACAATCAGTTAAAGATAGTGACAACCAGTTAAAGATAGTGACTCAAGACAGTTTTGAAAAAAGAAAAGAATGATACATATCAATCAACACGTGACTTGTTTCCCCTTGAGCCAAAAAATACTGGTCAGGATAGATTTAACTTTAAGTTAAGACTTTTACACTTAGCATTATAATTCAGAAATAATTATCATCTTAATTATAGTCTCGAAATATATAGAAATATAGGAAGTAGCTAAATTATGTTTATAAATAATTCACAAATCTGGAATACCATTTTTTGGTTGAATCTCTTCAGATAGGGATATAAGTTCAACTTGGTACTAAATTAGACATAGAATGTCAGTGAAGCAATTGATATCACATCTGATGTGCACATGTATATTTAACTTGAGTTTGGCTGAAAAGCATAAAATGTTCCCAAATCTAAAAATGTTGGCATGTATTTTTCTATAGAAGCCATTTGTTAAGTAATCCAGTGGGATGTTGGTTTCATTGGGAGCTAAAATGTTGATACATACGTAATCAAGATGCCAAATAAAGGTTGAAATGTGTATTATTTCTCCCAAGGGAAATATACGTCACAATCTTTACCATTATTATGGCAACAACCTTGTTCACTTGTATAACTAATTCTGAAGTATGTAATCAATGCAAAGCGCATGAGGGATAGGAGAAGGATTATCACAGATGATCTTAAGATAAGCGACCATTATCACACTGGATCAGTAGAGCTAGTCTGCTTTGTATATGGCATTACTGTCACAACTGCTAATGGTTTGTCAATACTCTTCTTAGCCAGTTAGCCCTTGCACAGATTATTTATCACTGGGAGAGTTAGAAGAGTGTGAGAAGGTTGAGTGTGAGAAGGTTGAGTCTGAGAAGGTTGAGTGTGATAAGGTTGAGTGTAAGGGGGTTGGGTGTTAGGGGGTTAGGTGTGAGGAGGTTGGGTGTTAGGGGGTTGGGTGTGAGGGGATGGGTGTGAGAGGGTTGAGTGTGAGAAGGTTGAGTGTGAGGAGGTTGGATGTGAGGGGGTTGGATGTGAGGGGGTTGGGTGTGAGGAGGTTGAGTGTGAGGGGCTTGGATGTGAGGGGGTTGGGTGTGAGGAGGTTGGGTGTGAGAAGGTTGGGTGTGAGGAGGTTGGGTGTGAGGAGGTTGGGTGTGAGGGGGTTGAGTGTGAGAAGTTTGGGTGTGAGGAGGTTGGGTGTGAGGAGGTTGGATGTGAGAAGGTTGGGTGTGAGGAGGTTGGATGTGAGGGGGTTGGGTGTGAGGAGGTTGGATGTGAGGGGGTTGGATGTGAGGAGGTTGGGTGTGAGGAGGTTGGATGTGAGGAGGTTGGGTGTGAGGAGGTTGGATGTGAGGGGGTTGGGGGTGAGGAGGTTGGATGTGAGGGGGTTGGATGTGAGGAGGATGGGTGTGAGGAGGTTGGGTGTGAGGAGGTTGGATGTGAGGGGGTTGGATGTGAGGGGGTTGGATGTGAAGGGGTTGGGTGTGAGGAGGTTAGATGTGAGGAGGTTGGATGTGAGGGGGTTGGATGTGAGGGGGTTGGCAGTGAGGAGGTTAGATATGAGGAGGTTGGATGTGAGGGGGTTGGATGTGAGGGGGTTGGATGTGAGGAGGTTGGATGTGAGGAGGTTGGATGTGAGGGGGTTGGATGTGAGGGGGTTGGGTGTGAGGAGGTTAGATGTGAGGAGGTTGGGTGTGAGGAGGTTGGATGTGAGGAGGTTGGGTGTGAGGGGGTTGGGTGTGGGGAGGTTGGATGTGAGGAGGTTGGGTGTTTCTGCAGGCCTGAACAACAATCACAATTAGCAGGTTTGAGTTTTTATTGATACTTATTTCTTGATTAAGAGATACCTGTTTATTAATAACTGTTGAGACCGCCTCTTCTTCATGACACATGCCCTCATGGTCAAAAAGCGAGTTGGTATATGGTGTATGTAACCATGACAACCATGGAGTCTATATTTTACACTCGATTTATAATTTTTGGTGGGCATATTTATTGATCCTTTGTGAAAGATTAGTCACTGGTTAAAGTTTTGATCTGCAGAGGCGCACAAATTTAGTGGACAGTGAATAAACAGGCCAAGCTTGTTTACATATTTACAATGCAGCGCTTGAAAAAAACCATTAAAACAAAAATTCATGTATTCTTATTGCACAAAATGTTTCCATTTTTGAAAATGTCTTTCTTGTTGATTTGAAGATTTCATCCATGTCAAACATGAACTCAGTTTAACTGAGTACTCTTGAAAGATAAAATCCAAGATATGAGCTTCAAGCTCGTCACGAGAGATTAGTTGAACACACCACCACCAGAGATAAAACACTGAATCTCAGAATTAAATTATTTCTCATTAAAAGGATGACACCATTAAATGACTTAACTTTACAATTGAAAAATATGATGGTTACAGAGGATCATGGAGAAAATCCTGTACCTACCGTGAGTAATCTAAATCATGTAGTCAATAATCTGCTTTCTGCTACCATTTCTTTGGTTATCAAGGATAATACTAAAAGATAAGTAGTTGCAGGTGCATATTGTTTAAGCTCCATGATTTCAAATGATTGTTTCTTTCATCCAAACATATACTCACTTTGATAGATACGCCATACCAGAAAGATAAAAGAGATAAAAAGACACGTCATTTTATTTCAGTAAGATATAATTGATTAGGACCAAAACATCGCGATACAAAGAGGCCATGTGTAAAAATGTTGATACCCTCTGAAAGAATACGTGATCTATTTAGTTGAGTTTGATATGGTATAAGATGTTCTAAAGGAAATATTGTTGTCACATGGTTCATTAGCCATTCATTGGTCAAGGATTTAATGATATCTTACTATGATTATATGAATATAATTTGCACAATCGTCGTTGAAGGTCGTGGGTTCGATCCCCGGCTGTGCCGAGATTGAATTCATCATACAATTTCACACATGAGCTGAGGCACGTGCCAAAGGGTTAACCCGTTGTCCTTGTAAATCTGTGATTGGGTGGGTTGACATGACAATTCAGTGAGGCAATACTGTATCTGCTACAAATAGGTCTCATCACGAAATGACTGAAATAATGTTGAAAGTGATGTTAAACCCGAAACAAACAAACAAACCAATAGTCATTAAAGATGTTATGATTGCAAGTAATACAGAACCTGAATAGGTTAATGATATAGAAAGCTCCATCTATAATTGAAACAGGCAGATATACAGATACTTCCTTGGAATATAGACTATGTGAATTTTGTGATGAAGGTGTATTAGAGAATGAATTCCATTTTTTGTTACACTGCACATTTTATAGTGAATATAGATCATCTTTGATACTCAAATTGATAAATAATGGAGTAAATTTCTCTTTTATCAATGAGCAAGAACAAATTAGAATTCTTATGAGTCCTGATTTTGTTAAAGATACTGCAGAATATATTTATAAATCATTTATTAAGAGACATCATACATTGTATAACTAACAAACAGCACACTTATTATGACTATTATATGTAGCTTATAGTGACTTATAAGCTCAATTCGGGCTGGGTGTAACTTAGTTCAAGGAATACTTTGATGTTGAATGTATATGCTGATATATTATATTGAACTAAAATGTACACATGTCACTTTAATAAAAATTTACTTACTTACTTACTTACTATATTCACCCTGGTTGCAGCCCAGTTGAGGTTGATTTAAAATTTAGTTTTGGGAGTCGCAAAATATGATGAAAAATGATACTTGGATGACCTTAAAACCATTAATAGTAAATAGGTATTTTATTAGATGTTCCCATAGGTTGGCTCTGTTTTCTCTCCTGATCATTTTGATTGCATGCTCTCATATGCTCATCAAAAATAAAAACATAATAGATAGGGATGAGAACAAAATAAATATCTATTCTAGAATCAGATGTGAGTCAGATATGTTTGAATTGAGCTAGTAATTCAGTTTTATCTCCATCACGTTCTGTATGTTATGTATCACTTCCGTTTATCTTTCTATTCAAATAAGTATTCTTCAAGCTGTACACGTTTAGTAGTATGCCACACCATATCATCTCTCAATCTCTATCTTGTCCATCTTATGTACTGTTATAGGTTTTTAATTGACTGTGATAACAGGAATGTGTCAAATGAAGAGACTTGCTTTGAACCATCATAAAATGTTAAAGTTATGTGATATATAATGTTTAACATTTTAAAATGCGTACTTCATAGATAGTATTTTGTGCAAGCTCTCTCTGATATCGCATCGGTACATTTTGAGGCATTATCTAATATATTGAAATACAGTCAAGCCCCGCCAGTCCGTCATGGTCTGTCACACATAATTCTGCCGGTTTCACGAGTCTGACGGTTTGATGAAACGGACATCAAATGAATACAAATAAAGAAATATTAGAATGGTTGCAGCCAAATCACTGTCGGTAATTGATATGCCGGATTATCGGGGGACGGTCCGGCGAGGTCTGACTGTATAGTACTTAATGGTCACAAAATTGCAGATAGAATAAAACATTTTAATCAAAACATAAATCTTAGCATAAACTTTAAAAAATAATCTAATTTTTTGAGTACATGGATCCATGTTAAAAAATCTACAATTCATTTATGTTATTTGATGCACAGATCACGGGACTTGATGTGGCCATGTGACGCATGTAGAGTTAGCTGATGCATTAATCATTGAATCTCTGTGTTCATATATATATATATATATATATATTCTTATGAGTCCTGAATATATTTATAAATATATTCTGCAGTATCTTTAACAAAATCAGGACTCATATATATATATATAAATATATGATATTCATGTACAATATACATGTACATATGATTCTAAAGGTAATGATATCAGGTACCACATGGCTCTTTAAAAGTCAAAAACAAAAACTAGATTATTATCTAGAGGTGAAAAAACCCATTAATTTAATTGGATGTGTCATTTTCAAGTGCTGCGCTGTCAAGAGTCCAGTCGCATTGTCATTTAGAGAGGTGAAAAAGATAGCAAGCATGGTGGAAAAGTTTGAGGGCAAAAACAGACCTAATATACTCAATTAATTGACTGAGTTTTAAGCCCATCCTCCCATCAGGAGCCTCATACCATCATAAAGGATAATAAGTCAAACTCAAAGTTTAAAAAAAAAATAAAAGATAACCTGTCTGAGAGGATTATTATAAACAATTTATCTTCTGATACTTTGTTTCATCTTTTAGGAATGTAAGTGTATTTTATTCAATTGAGCAAAGACGAAGAAGGTCTTTTCCTTGTGGCGCATTAGTTTTAATACGATTTGTTACATGTCAAAATGACCACATTTCTTTCACGGTTACTAAAACAAACTGCAGCATCTACAACTCTCAGCTTTCAACTTTGTTCTAGTTCTTGTTCTCGTTCTCGTTTCTCGGAAAGCTCTAAATGGCAAAGTTTCCCTGTGCCGTCTTAATTGGTCCTCTAACAATGAACAAACACATCAAGTGGAAACCTCGGTCAAAAGTATATGTCATGATATTTCCCCACCGCCAGAGTTGAAAACATTAGAGCAATTTATACAATTTCTCCAAACTCTGGGATGACTTTTCTGATGACATTAGGTGTTGTGACTCTGTAGATGATTCTTGAAACGCCTTATGGCATTTCTGTTCCACTGGCATCTTTTCAAAGGACGCAATGAATATACATTGGCTGGTACAAGCGCTGTATAAATTACATTAAAAAATACCAACAATTTTAATATTAAAGTAGTGTTGAAAAATAAACTGTTCGGTACTATACAATACACAGTGGAAAGTTACCATTGAAAAGCACACATAGAATGCTTAGTAATCAATATCAAGAGATCATACCTGTGAGTCTAAAATTTGTGAAATGGTGTTTTTACGACCCTTTCAGCAACTATGGCCATATCAGGTCGACTTTCAAGCCGTTTACCCAGTGTGAAAGTAACACTGCCGGCAGTGGGAGTTGAACCCACCACCTCCCGTCCTCCACTTATTTAACCAACAAAGCCTGTGAGTCTAAATGTTAGGACAGATGGTTGGAGCTTTAAAGCATTCATGGAATGAGGGTTTCAAGCATTTTGTCCTGCATAATATAAATGTTTATACCCCAAACTTTGCGATTAACTGTTATTGCCCATCATAATTCCCCTACATAAATTTCTGTGCCATTTGAAAGTGGATGAGTCTTCTGCTAAAATCCAAATCATCCATTGGAAACTTTGTTAACAAACTTTGTTTAGCTAACCAGTGATCTAGTGCAAACACCTCCTTAGTAAAGTTTTGCTAACAATGAGGCACCTTCAGATTGGGACAAGTGATTTGGCTTAAAGAGCCCTATTTGTCCATTAATGTTTGTCCATTGTTACAGACCTAACATCCTGACAGACTACAAGAGAGGTCACATGCTTGTATGCATGTGACCACCTGGTGGTTAAAAGAGTACAGCCAGTAAAACACATGAACCATGGTTGGTGTATTTTGTTTGATTTTAGTGAGATAGCTTGCTTGTGTCACAGTCTCGTGGCCACATGTCATTTAAGCATACCTCAAACCTCTGTAAAATTGCCTCTGATTTCATGAATGTTTTAAGGTACTGGTGGTATCTTGTGAATTCGTCAAATAGTTGTCATATATCTATTACCACAGAATTGGTTCAAACAGGCACAAGTTTTGTTCATATTATGCAAAAATGTCAAAGAGTTTTTCTATCAATTCAAATTATATTTTGTCCACTGATATTAAATGTATTATGTTTGTTGAAATTAACCCATTGCATTAATGGGATAATTCCACAGGGGAATCTGTCATACATGAGACATGGTGTCAAACGTGGCTTTGACTGATGTTTATCTTAATGTTCCTCGTTAATCTGGCCGTTTGTGAAAGTATAGGTTAATCCATAATGCCATAAGGTTTAAAGGGTCTTACAAAGTTGACTATATTTGAACATTATTGGGGACCTCTCCTGTATTCATTTTGCTGGAGCAATGCCTTTAGTTTTCAAATCCCATGAAATAGGTTAAATGAGACACAGAAATGTAGATCAAGTGACATACCATGATTTCTCGTATATTATGAGATCTCATTCTCATAAACCACGTCATTATGTTACATGCACGATAAAGACTATGACACCACTCTCGCTCCAGTGGGGTTTGCCAAATATTTGTTTATATAATACTTGGGGTTTCAATTTTTCACCACTTCAAAAGTTAATATTTGGCCATTGGTATACCATAAAGTATTTGTTGGGCTTATGCTCTGGATTCGCAAGGGCGATCACTGAATATAATTGATGATATGAAGTCTACATCATGTTTAATCGAAGCAATATTTCACCAATACAGTGGTGGAGTAAAACAAAGGGTGATTACGGAGTAAAGCATTAATTTGTACCAATAAAGTGGTTAAGAAACGTGCTTTGCTTTGAGTTAAATCAGCACAGAAATATGATGAGGGTGAGAGTAACCTGTGGAGACCCCCACCAGTGCGTACCTGTGAATCCTGCTGTGGGACCCAGTGGCGTAACCATAGTAACAGGAATATAAGCATTGTTGAATGGTCACATGATTCGTGCCATGCCAGGCTTTCCCATGGATCTACATAACTTCGTAAAAGTAATTCATAAAACACTTTACATTTGCGTCATCATGTGTCGTATTATTTAGAGTTATATATGTTATTTATCTATATATAATATATAATAGTGCAGCTGTTATTTATTGTCTTCATACACATTTCAACAACAAGGCATTGCATAAATATCAAAACTTATGAGTGTTGATTTTATGCTACTTCTAATATCATTTGATTCTTTATACAGAGTAAAACTTTGAGATATTGAAATATCTATGAAACATTGAACCATTTGATAAAGAATGCCATAATAAGATGATCAAATATCTTTTTCCTGTTTGTAACTTAAATGTTCCAGTTCTAGTTCTCACTTTCAACTCCAATGCGCAAAAAGGGCAGGACAGACCTTTACAATGACATAACGGGTTTGTGACGATTATATTTTTGAACTATGTCTAGAAAGACCAAAAAAGGTTTGATACATATTACACTGAGTAACTGGCGTGTACCACTGCAAAACATTGTTTTTCTGCATAATGACCACCACTGATAATGTTGCTTTAGTAACGTATGCAATCTTGGCCATACTCAGCTGTTTGATAGGCCCTTGCGACATTTTAAGGCACATCTCGACCACTTGAAGTTCCCTTCTGGTTGTGTCATATCTACATCGTTTTCCACGCGATTTAGTACATAGGGCTTAGTGTGATGCATGGTATGCTATTGTTGTTCAGTCGACCCTTCCTTTAACCATTGATAAAACAAGCGGCTGATGTATTCACGCTCAGCCCACAAAGCTTGGCCAGCCAAGGGAGAGATTCACGCTCAGCCCACAAGCTTGGCCAGCCAAGGGAGAGATTCCCGTGATGTCATCACAAAACTCACATGTCACATTTATTAAGCATCAGGTCTGATAGGAGTCACATATCATAAAATAATTGCGATAAGTGCAGGCTACTTCATCTGAGAGATATACCATTTCCACAGCTAGTCATATTTTAGTGTTGACTTGGAAAGGAGGGATGGCTGACTCATTGCTGATGCCAATATTGGAAGAACCCTGGCACATGTTCGAGGTGGTTTGGCAGTATGGGAAGGTAGGATATATCTCCATTTGTACTTGGAAAAAAGGTGACATTCACAATGTCTTATCAAAGCGGTTGATAGTAAATAGCCGGGATTCGAACCGAAAACCCCTAGACCTCAAGGCGCATACTCTAACAATTGAGCTATTTCGTCTGGTACCTTTTATATTATTGATGTCAAGTCAGCATAAAGTGTTATGCCCTTATGAGAGTTTGATTCATGTCGTAAACAAGTTTTGGGCAGCCCATCTCAGCCACCATGTTTTAGTGATTTCAAGTTTTGGCTACTGCTATCACAAGTTATTTTGCCGTTAACACAATACGTGTAAATGCACTCCATGCATTTCTTTACAGACCTTTCCTTATCTATGATATGTAGAGTCTTTAAAATTGTTTCAAAAGGCACATGTTCTGAACTGCCTTAATTCCTTAACTTATGTTTTTTTCTATTACTGAGAAATGGTATATATTTATCATGATGTTTACTTGTGTCCAGATATATGGTGATAGATGAATTGTTAATTATAAAAGAACTTTATGTGAGTGTCATGATTAATGTCAATGTTCTGACATGTGTTAGTAGGTACAAAATGAAAGGTCATGATATGGTGTGTGTGCTAGAATATAAATAGGATAGTTATGTAATGTTATTTAGAACCTTGTGTATCTGTCAAAATGGAGGATCAGAGCACATGGTTTTGTTTGCTCATACAGATTCAGTATTTTAGGTACAACGAATGTGCTCACTAAAAGGTTTTGAGATATTTTCTTATGTGTCCAGCCTTTTAGTTCTCTCAGAAAAACTACTCTCCAACAGAGGTCTTCACCATATGCTCTCACCATCTTTGTTCATGAACATGTATCAACAAAGAATTTTAACACAAAAACATGGCATCATGTTGAACCACTACAGAAAATGAAGTGTCATCATGTTGGTATTCAGATCAATGTTCATGTGCCAAAACAGGCACCAGCCAATCATATTCTTAGAAATCATGACACTTCATTGTGGTAATGAAACAAAAATATATTGTACCTCAAGATATCAAAATACGTATAACAGTTCTGTAATCTAACGTTGTTCCATACCGAAGACTTTCCAATCCAAGTTTGGTATTTTCACTTAATGTACGACACGTCATGGGACTATGAAATCACTGTGGAATGAATTAAATGGTCTCTTATGAAACAATGACATATTAATGATTGAGAAAGATAGAATATTTGTCGTTATGATTGTTATATGTTGGAGTATGTTGTTATTTATATGCACAGGTTTAACAGTTCCAATCAGAAGATCTCTAATGATTTATCTAATTATAAGCCAAGGAAATTATATATTAAAATGCTATGAATTCAAACACCTGTGTGACTGCGTAGGACATCAAATGGAGTAAGGATATCGAGGGAAGAGAGTCTGTCCTTATAGGAAATCATCATCAGACATTCGCCCAGAGTTTATGATTGTTTGCATTACATGTACAATCTTGCTAAAACATAGAATACTGCCTTCCTTCTTCTTACCTGTCATTTATATAGCAATATGTCAATAAATTTGAGTGTGTGAATTGTCAAGGCAAACACCCATCGTATTTGTGGAATTATCCTACCTTTTTAAAGAGAAGGAAATTTAGCGTATGCGGTATACCGAAAACATATCTTTTTTAGATGTACACAAGCATGTAGAAGATTTTAACACATCCTATGCAAATACTTCAAAAAACAAAGAAACTAAATCAATGTCAATTCAGACTGAAATCACTTGGCCAATCAATGAAAAGAATTATTCCCTTTTAACAGATAATTCAAAATTTTCCGGTACATCCACTCAAACTCAATGTAACGTCATCTGTAAAAATTTTGCCTATAAGAAATAAATCTAAAGATCATAATGTCATTAGAAATTAGAAATATGAACAATTTTGGTCTTAAGTTTTATCTTTATCAGTAATGAATATCAGATGAACCATATAATGACATTGGGACAATGTTCCCTCAGTGCACGACTGTAGCAGTGCAAGATGATCTGCGATAATCCTGATGATAACACCTGCTATAATCTAACTAATCTCATCAAACTCTGAAGTGGATTATGAGGATTGGTCATCTCATGTATCTGACATTTATCAGACATTCTTGTTTCAAGTGGAGTCGAGTGGATAATGACGTGATTCTTCGTCTATACATAGGCTGAGATATACCGTAGCTAGTTTTATTTGATGACTTCCTTTGTCAAATTATGAGTGCAAGGTCAGCTCAAACTGCGTCTAAACAATACAAAATGCATGTTACATCCAATATCATTAATTTTCATGTTTAGATTAACCTACCTGTAGAGAATCACCTAGATAATGGCGAAACATGACATGAATATATGAGTTTATTCTTTAAAACTATTTTGCTTCCATCTTAAAGTTAATAATTTTGTGTATGTTTTAATGTTTTGACAAAATTTACCCAGGCTGCTATTTAGTTTTTCTCCCACTCTCGTAGTTTCTGAATAGAGATCGTTGTAAAATAACTTGGTCAGTCCTCGACATAGGTATAAGAGTCTGGATTATTTTTTATTTCTTTTTACGATGATTCAGGTTTCTTTTACTACAATATGCCTTTGAGATAAAACTCTAATATTCTTTTCTTTTATATTTCTGACTTCATTGTTTGGAAAGACTGATTTTACATTGACTGAATTCAGAGAGATGTCTTATTGTGCGTGATGGAATTCAGAGAGATGTCTTATTGTGCGTGATGGAATTCAGAGAGACGTCTTATTGTGCGTGATGGAATTCAGAGAGATCTTTATTGTGCGTGAAATATTTACCCTGCGTGAAATATTTACCCAGTTATCAGCCTAATTTGTTTTAATGATATTCCGTCGGATATCACAGTCCGAAACTGTTTTTTTTTTGTTATTGACGGAGTCAAGTTGTGATATTCAAAATATAAAGCACGTGGTTCTCGTGTGATTCTCGTTTTTAATTGTAAAAAGCGAGATCATGTGGTTATTTTCCCCCACACAACAGGTTGTGCAGACAACAAGGTCACGTTGAAACTATATCCACTGATCTAAAAGGACAGAGGATGTTCAGAAGAATGTTCAAATAAAGGGACTCCTTTCAAGAGCTTTGATTATGAAATACACATATTTCTACAGCAACGAAATGTAAATCTTTTTCTTGCCTAATATTCCTGTCAAGAGTTGTAAATAGTTGATTATGATTATAATCTCCGACAAGGATATCCTGTTATTTATGATTTGTTTGCAGACAGAATGTTTTGTTTATATCTGATGCCCCAATTATATATTATGCAACATTTTGGTCAATGCCCAAGGCAGAAGATAAAATAAGTGGTTCAAGTAGTTGTGATGGTTTTAACCAATGTTGGAAGATGGACCTTTATATTCGAGATAATTCAGTGCCAAACCATTTCTCTCACTTAACAGTCAATTCTTGGAGGGACCAATTATTTTAAATTGTGGTCAGTCATTGTGAATAGTTTTGATTTCATATGTTTGTTTTTTTTGTGGTTTTTGGGGGGGGTTTTTTGGGGGGTTTTTTGGAGGGGGGTTTCAGGCTGATATTGATAGTGAAATAGTATCTTGGCTTTGCTTATCTAATTCTTATCTAATTCTTTTGGTTATTTTTTGTGTAAGAAACTGTGACAATCCCAAAAAATTGTACAAAACGAACTGAAGATGGTCAATCCTACATCATCATCAAGAATCATTATTCACAGGTTTCTGGAAATTGTAAAACAGAATATAATTTTTCAACAAAAACAATATTTATGCCCACAGACTGATTTGTATCTCACTTTATAATCTGTCATAATCCACTTCCAACTGTTCCCAAATATCAGTTCACCTAACTGAACTCGGGAAAAAAATGATGTAAATATATATTTTGTGCACATACCTACCTATATACCGATTTGAAAGAGTAAGAGTCCAGCAATGTTTGACTTTCTACTTTTAGATATTATTTTCTGTGAATTGTCTTTTTTCATTGTTTCTGTTTTGGAAACATTATTCTGTAAAGAATAATAATGTGATGATCTTTCTAAATTAAGGATTGTTAATCACAATTTAGTGAAGTGGGTGTACACTTTAGTTATAACGACACATTCAGAGAAGAAAACGTTTCTTCTTAAGTAAAACGCTTGACAGAGATACACACCTTTATAACATAAAAAGGTTCATAAGGTCAGGTTGCAGTCAAGTAAAACGGCACGTTTACAGTAAATATGTTGTTTTTTTCAGAACAATGGGAATGAAAAGTCATTTAAGACAGAAAAGGAGAATGTAGAGAGTCGGCAACAGAAGCTGATTCGTCAGCACTTACACACCTACAGCATGGCTGAGGTGTCTGACCACTGCGACATGACGTCCTGCTGGATAGTACTGTGGGACAAGGTCTATGACGTCACCAAGTTTATCAGAGAGGTGAGTAGAACCACGTGACCTCGGCACTGTGACATCAGTATTGTCACATCAGTACTGTGACCTCAATACTGTACCATCAGTTTTGAGATGTCACATCATTCATGGAAGAGTATGTTATAGCAGTGAGTACATCTATACATCATTGTGTGTTATATATTTGTATAAAATTAATATGAACTGTTTAACAATTCTTATGTACAGGCTGTGGGACCATCTTAACTTGATAGGTACAAGCATAAATAGAAATGCTTTTACTCTGTGGGATAGGTGTAAACATGACACATGACTGAATGTGGATCTTTGTAGGCTATTTTTATGAAATATCGCCACTGACCTTGAGGTGACTTTAAAATGACATTGAAAATGGAACTCTTATTTCCATAAAATTTAATATCCAATCATCTGCACCTTCCAAATATGAGTCCTTATTTCCATGGGAAAATGAATTTCCTCAGTCAATAGTTATATTTATTCATTTCTTCTTCAATATTTTGGCACCACCTATTTTGGGAAACAGTGACGTCATACACCCACTGCAATAAGAAGTCTTTGTACTGCTCATTTAGTGTTTCACGTCTGATGTAGATATTGCTTTGTTTGTTTCAACATCCGGGTTATCTGATGTGGATATTGTTTTGTTTGTCACAGCATCTTGGATATCTGATGTGGATATTGTTTTGTTTGTCACAGCATCTTGGATATCTGATGTGGATATTGTTTTGTTTGTCTCAGCATCCCAGATATGTGGATATTGTTTTGTTTGTTTCAGCCTCCCAGATATCTGATGTGGATATTGTTTTGTTTGTTTCAGCATCCCAGATATTTGATGTTGATATTGTTTTGTTTGTTTCAGCATCCCAGATATTTGATGTTGATATTGCTTTGTTTGTTTCAGCATCCCAGATATTTGATGCTGATATTGTTTTGTTTGTTTCAGCCTCCCAGATATCTGATGTGGATATTGCTTTGTTTGTTTCAGCATCCCAGATATTTGATGCTGATATTGCTTTGTTTGTTTCAGCATCCCAGATATTTGATGTTGATATTGCTTTGTTTGTTTCAGCATCCCAGATATTTGATGCTGATATTGTTTTGTTTGTTTCAGCATCCCAGATATTTGATGCTGATATTGTTTTGTTTGTTTCAGCATCCCAGATATTTGATGTTGATATTGTTTTGTTTGTTTCAGCATCCCAGATATTTGATGCTGATATTGCTTTGTTTGTTTCAGCATCCCAGATATTTGATGCTGATATTGTTTTGTTTGTTTCAGCATCCCAGATATTTGATGCTGATATTGTTTTGTTTGTTTCAGCATCCCAGATATTTGATGCTGATATTGTTTTGTTTGTTTCAGCATCCCAGATATTTGATGCTGATATTGTTTTGTTTGTTTCAGCATCCAGGTGGCGAGGATATCATTTTGGAGAATGCAGGCAGAGACTGCACTATACCCTTTAAAGATGTTGGACACTCCAAAGATTCACTGACGATGCTTGAGAAATTCTGCATTGGAATGTTAACTGAGGTAGATTGGAACAATAATAAAACAAAATGATTTTAAGAAATGGAAAATGAATTTTACAAATTCTGTATTTTGAAATATCAACTGATCATTTATTTTCATTTATTTTTGTATTTTAATTTTTTCTTTCTTTTTTTCTTTTTTTTTCTTTTTTTTTCTTTTTTTTTTTTTCTTATTTCTTTCTTTTATTTTTAATGTAAAGAAAGCAAAAGAGAAACTCTGCACAGGAATATTAATTGAGATAGATTGGAACAATAATACAATTAGATAATTTTAGCAAATCGGAAAGTGATTTTATTTAATGATTTATTTATTTAAAGATATCAATTGATCATTTCTTTTAATTTCCTCTCTCTTTTCTTTTTATCCAATAATATTTCTTTACGTTTAATGTAAAGAGCGCAATAGTTGTTTTATTATTGAAATACTGTTCATTACCATGTTGAAATATTTTACGTTCATACAATGGACCTATTTGAACTCATCAGTTCATCAGCCATAGGGGTACATACATTACAGTACTGCGATACCAAGAGAATAAAGTTAAAAAATGCCAATCTTAACCTGTGATCACCCCATTCAGGGATGAGTTCTCATACAAAATAAACATGAACTTCTCTACATATATGATAAATGACATTCAGGAGTTTCAAAAGAACTCACAAAGTTGGTCTTTGTGTTAATATTCATAGATAATTCATGCATCACAGGGTTTGGTATAAATTAGCTCTACATCTAAAAGGTAAATATTGCTAGACCGTGTAAAGCACAGAATGTTTATAGCCCCTTTGTATTTGTCCTAGAATGATGACTTTCACTTTATGACTGGTATTACTAGACCATTCATGCCAAAAATTGTTTGCAACTCCCTCTGTCTATGACCTTAAAGTTTAAAGATGCCATTTGCGTCATGACTGGTATGCGAATCGTTCTATTTTATACGGTATTCTCCACATTAGAGAATTCTAACTGAGTCACCAGCTCAACTTGGCATTAACATTTTCAACTATATTCTTACATCATCATTATTATTATTATTATTATTATTATTATTATTATTATTATTATTATTATTATTATTATTATTATTATTATTATTATTATTATTATTATTATTATTATTATTATTATTATTATTATTATTATTATTATTATTATTATTATTATTATCATTATTATTATTATTATTATTATCATTATTATTATTATTATTATTTTCAGACTGAAAGGATATTCAAGAGGACACGATATGATACATGTTGATGAGGAGTGAAGGATACCACATAAATTAATTATGATGAATAAATATATGTCTTTTTGTGGGTTCCAAAGCTGTTCCAAAAATGAGGACAATTGCTAAAACACCTCAGAAGCTTGTTTACATTGATGTGACTGTCATGAAGCTCAGTGTTGAATAAGGATGTGCCAAGGACAAGCTTCATTGCTGTGAACTTCAAAAATATTATGTATAAAGATATAACGATATTAGGACATACTGTTACCTTCCTAAAACTGTTATATATTGGGATATAAAGGGAGGAAAGTTGTGTCTAGTCCTAATAAAGTGTTACCTTTGGTTGTGTCTGACACTTACATTTTGATGAACGTTATTATTGTATCTGAAGTTTCGCCTTGGTAATAAGTCTCCTTGCATAACAATTGCGATTTTAATTTAATTAATACGTGTCACATGTAATATAGGTAATATGATATGTGTTTCACATGTGCTTGATCATTAGATTGTTGATATTATATCTTGTTCACTGTTACTGTATTTTAGTATCTCGGTGAATTATAAGCGTGATAAAGGTAAAAATTTGACCCTCTTCGCGCATGAGCAATGGCAGCTGAAGTGTTCATATATGGATGTGTATATGTACAGAAGTGTGCTTACTGTTAAAAAACCAATTAGATATGTGATGGTTTATAATATCATTTTAATTGATTTATAGTTAAGTCGTACTATAATCTGTTATGTATTTATAAATATATTTATGATGTTTAAAAGAAATGAAAGCTTCATTTGTGATTGATTTTAAAGAAATGACCGATAGTGTATTTTTCTTCCATTTACTTGATGTGACCTCGCGTTCATGTGGACATGAGCTGTCTGCAAGCCAAATGATAAGAATAGGTTTGACCTGAGCCATGTGTTCTTATATAGTATTACTATATATAAACTAAGGGCATGGAAACTCCTGTACCACATTTCTGTCAACCTGATGTTTCAAATAAGATTAAAAATAGTTAGGTATATTATAAAATTCTCAGGATATAATCCATACTTGTACAAGATAGAAAAGCATTTTTTTCAGAGCTTGATGTTTGCTGTCTTACAATATTTCTTTCATGAATTTGAAATTTAGGTTCCAAGAAAAATGAGAAAGATGTCTGTGATTCATGGGTGGAACAACCCAAAAATTAAATTATACCCAAGAATATGTACAAATTGTGTGCCCCCCTGTTGCTCAATTGCTCAAATTCTTAGCAAGGCATTGCAAGGCATTATCAACCCAACTGGGCACAGGAATTGAATACCATTCTGTGGGACACTATTCTTTTCCATGATTCCCTTAAAGCATTCATGAAATTTTTAAGCACTTTTTCATTGCATATCACAAACTTTGCAATCAAATGCTTATACTCATCATATTACCCCAAAATAGATTTCTGTGCTATTTGAAAGTAGATGTGTCCTCTGCTAAAAATCTAAATCATCCATTGGACACTTGTCAACAAACTGTTTAGCTGACCTGTGATATAGTGCAAACCCCTGCTTAGTAAAGTTTTGCTTACAATGAGGCACCTTCATATTGGAATATCAGAGTGATTTGGCTTACAGAGGCCTGTTTTACCATTAATGTTTGCTTATTGGAACAGGCCTAACACACGCTAAGACCACAATAAAGGTCACGTTCTTGAACACATGTGACCACAAAGCAGTCAAAAGAATACAACCAGTATTTGGCAAAAACACAGTATCCATTGTAGGTGTATCTAGGTTGTTTCAGTGAGATAGCTTGTTAGGATCACAGTTCCGTTACCATATATCACTTAAACATACCCCAAATTTCTGTAATATTGCCTGTGACCTCTGTGAATTCATGAAAGTTTTAACAGGATCACAGATGTTTCTGATTGTTATTACAAGGGCTCTTACAGTTAGACAGAAATGTAAATCAATGTAAAGCTAGGGTAGGTTTTGAAATACAAAATGTAAAGACTGGATAAATTATTGACTATGGAACTTTTAGAAATTAATATCAGATCTGGATCCAAGAACTGCTCTAATAAAACAATTTACAGACCAGAACCCTCTGATTAAAATCGCTACACAAACACACAATTTTAAGAGGAGTTTGCTGACATCTTATCATATCATAATATTTATAAACATACAGTGATATTTATTGGAAATATAATTCTCATTTGAACAAACCGGAAAAGTCTCATGTAATAAAAGAAATCTTGGATACTCGTAACGTATGAAATCATATAAAAAACAACACATATCTTGGGTAACACACTTGATTTATTGATAACAATTATAAATTCTGGTAGGGTACATAGTGATTTTGTTGATGAGAAGATTTTGATCATAACATTATGAATTCATGCTAAATTTTAGATGCAACAAAACGGACAAGAAAAATATAGAATTATGATAATGTTGACTTGAATGATCTACTAATTACATATAAGGGATTATCACATATTGTAAACAAGCATGCACCTATTACAAAACAATATTAATACAAGGAAACCTGCCCCATGGGTATCTAAAAGAAATAAATGAAGAAAAAAGACTATTAGAAAGTATAATGAATAAAACTGGTCTTATAACGGATAAAATACAATATAAAGTACAAAACAATATATACAATTGTCTATCAAAAACAACTAGGACTAAATATTACTCAAATATGATTGACTCAAACAAATCAGATCCTAAAAGAATATTCAGAATATTAAATCTTTTGTTACATACAAAAGAAGAGACTCCCTTCCCAAAACATGAAGATACTGAAAAATTAGCAACCAAATTTGATAAAAAAAAATTTATGGATAAAGTTGAAAATATTAGGGAAGAAATGGATGTAAACAACAAAAACGCAGAATTAAAAAAAGAATTATATACCTGTGTCTAATTTGGCTCTGTATGACTTGTTATCTTATCTTGATCTGCTATTCCTTACTACCAAGAAACTACCATTCATACAACATCATGTCATAATGTTGTACTTACCTAAATAAATTACATAAAACGTTTTATCACATAAGGTTTAAAAGGGCCACTTATTTCAAATATATTTATTGTACAGCGGTTTGAGAATCCGTATGTTTTGTGATTATTACTGCCTTTGAATTTGTTGGGTACCTGTTTTGGAAAAATAATTAGTTAATTTTAGGTTTTAAGTCATATCAATTTTTGAATCGTTAATTGATTAACATCAGTTATATTGCTCTGATGTTCAATGCATCAACCTTTTCATTTTTCTCCAACTTTATGACGTCAAATGTTCTGTATTATATCAATATATTCGGGAAGTTACAGATCTTATTGCTTTGACACACACCATGACACACACCATGACACACATCATGACACACACCATGACACACATCATGACACACACCATGACAATGACGCACACCATGACAATGACGCACACCATGACAATGACGCACACCATGACAATGACGCACACCATGACAATGACGCACACCATGACATTGACACACACCATAACAATGACGCACACCATGACAATGACACACACCATGACGCACACCATGACACACACCATGACAATGACGCACACCATGACACACACCATGACACACACCATGACAATGACGCACACCATGACAATGGAGCACACCATGACATTGACGCACACCATCACATTGACTCACACAATGACAATGACGCACACCATGACAATGACACACACCATGACAATGACGCACACCATGACAATGACGCACACCATGACAATGACGCACACCATGACAATGACACACACCATGACAATGACGCACACCATGACAATGACACACACCATGACAATGACACACACCATGACAATGACACACACCATGACACAACATATGACGCACACCATGACAATGACACACACCATGACAATGACACACACCATGACACAATATATGACACACACCATGCCACACACCATGACAATATACTGACTGCTTTACTTGATATCAACGTTGCCTTCCAGTAGTAAAGATCTCCCTTGGGAATCAAAGAGGGGATATCCCTTAGAAGGAATTAATGGTGATCAAAGAAATAAATTCAATTATTTATTGAAGACTACTCAACCTAATTATTTCTCTCATCTTGTAGATAATAATAAAAATAATTCTAAAAATATATTTAAGGAAATGAAACCTTATTACACACATCTAGGGAAACCTTTCTAAGGTTCAGTGACTTTTTTCTTGGAAAAAATTGTCCAACTTTGCAGGGAAATGGACAGTTTACCAGTTACAAAAGCTTCTGTTCCAACACCAGATGTCACTGCAAATTATATACGTGTCCCCATCAATGCTGACATTATCAGTCTTGGCAAACTCACACCATCAGCCCCTGATGAGGGTTAGGAACTGGTTTAAAAAGCAGCAAATAAGTCATGGCTTCTTCATGACTTCTTGGCTAGTACCCTTTATGACCACCATCCACGATAAATCATTGGTGGGTGCCACTTTATCATCCAATATAAAGTAACTGACCAAAAGGACTGTGACCAACCAGCTGGTCCCTATCTGGAACTAAATGGCCCCCTGACAAGTTTCTCTCTGCAAACAATTGAAAGTACAAAATGACATTCTACGTAACCTTGACAAACAAAAGTCAGAAAAACTACTGCTTACTTAATGTCTTGGCAGCATTTAATTTGATTGGATACTATCATCATTGCAGAACTGAGGCCAAGTGCAAAGTAACTGATCATGCACTCCATTGAATAAAGTCAAGCCTAATTGACAGGAAGCAGTATGCAAAAGTGGATACACACAAGTATACTCTGAAACCCATTAAGTATAGTGTTCCACAGGGATCAGTCCTGTACCCTATCATACACTTACTATTTATGTCTCCTCTTGTTGAAATCAATGAAAGTGTATGAAATGAGCAATATTCATATTTATGCAGGGACTTTTTTCTTCTAAATAATGGTTAATTGACCTAAAGATCTTTCTCTGTACAAGTGGATATAATTATTGCTTTAAGGTGAGCATAATACTATTTTTGTGTATGTTAAAAGTAAGCCATTAGATAGATGTAAGGTCTGTTTAGATTCTTTTCTGGTGGTTTTTGATGGCTTAGAGGATACTGTGATCTGTGTATTCCCCGCTTTATTACTAAGGCTATTCCTCACTCAGAAGTACCTGCGTTATGCCGCCAAAGTCCCGCAAGGAGGATCACTGCAGATTGTCATGGTCTCTGCATTTCCTGTACATGTGCTGCCACCTGGTTCAACTCTCACAATCAAACTTTTGAAAAGAATCGTTCCTGCTCTGAACAAAAATGTCCTCATCACGAGAAATTGGGGATATTGAAATATATAACTATTAAATGATGCAAACCAATATTGTGTATTCGATCTATTATAAGTGATGAGTCATTATTCATTCATAGGAATAGAGAAAAGTGGAGAAAAATATTGGTATGGTCACTTCATGGAGAAAAATATTGAGAATGCCAAACATTGAGGGGTAAAATTGAGACTCTCGCATTGGCAGAAAAAATGTTCAAAGGGTGGAATTTTAGGAATTTCTAGAGGCGTCAGATGCATGTACATTTTACAATATAACTTTTAGGGCAGCATGACAATAATAAATATTAATAAGGATCACCAAGCTCAATGTCTTGCAAATATAAATAACAATAAACTTATTTGGAATATAATGCATGCTGCCCTAAAAGTTAAATTGTAAAATGTACATTATTATTGTAGTGGTGCCGAGTAAAGCAAGGCCTTTTTTTCATGGTTGCTGTTATGATTTACGCACATTAAGTGCGAAGTGAAATATTTGTTATATTATTTTCACATTACATGTATATTCCTCTCATAATCTAACCAAGAAAATCTGACAAAAGTAATTCAAAGCTTGTCCAAATATTTGGTCAGATAATATAATCAAAGGTTTCGTTTGACATCAAACTGTGTATCCAAAGTTCAATCCTCTGCGCAATTATTTTGCCGTGAAGTGAAGGAGTAAGGTCCTAGAAGTGGGTGACAAACAAAACAATGATGGTTGACAAACATATCAGTGGTGGTCACAAGTTGATAAACATATCAGTGGTGGTTGACAAACATATCAATGATGGTTGACAAACATATCAGCGGTGGTTGACAAACATATCAATGATGGATGACAAACATCAGTGGTGGTTGACAAACATATCAATGATGGTTGACAAACATATCAGCGGTGGTTGACAAACATATCAGCGGTGGTTGACAAACATATCAGTGGTGGTTGACAAACATATCAATGATGGTTGACAAACATATCAGTGATGGTTGACAAACATATCAATGATGGTTGACAAACATATCAGTGGTGGTTGACAAACATATCAATGGTGGTTGACAAACATATCAGTGGTGGTTGACAAACATATCAATGGTGGTTGACAAACATATCAGTGGTGGTTGACAAACATATCAATGGTGGTCACAAGTTGATAAACATATCAGTGGTGGTTGACAAACATATCAGTGGTGGTTGACAAACATATCAGCGGTGGTTGACAAACATATCAGTGGTGGTTGACAAACATATCAGCGGTGGTTGACAAACATATCAGTGGTGGTTGACAAACATATCAATGATGGTTGACAAACATATCAGTGATGGTTGACAAACATATCAATGATGGTTGACAAACATATCAGTGATGGTTGACAAACATATCAATGATGGTTGACAAACATATCAATGATGGTTGACAAACATATCAATGATGGTTGACAAACATCAGTGATGGTTGACAAACATATCAATGATGGTTGACAAACATATCAATGATGGTTGACAAACATATCAATGATGGTTGACAAACATATCAGCAGTTGACAAACATATCAGCAGTTGACAAACATCAGCAGTTGACAAACATATCAGCAGTTGACAAACATCAGCAGTTGACAAACATATCAGAAGTTGACAAACATCAGCAGTTGACAAACATATCAGCAGTTGACAAACATATCAGCAGTTGACAAACATATCAGCAGTTGACAAACATATCAGTGATGGTTGACAAACATATCAGTGGTGGTTGACAAACATATCAGCGGTGGTTGACAAACATATCAGTGGTGGTTGACAAACATATCAATGATGGTTGACAAACATATCAGTGATGGTTGACAAACATATCAATGATGGTTGACAAACATATCAGTGATGGTTGACAAACATATCAATGATGGTTGACAAACATATCAATGATGGTTGACAAACATATCAATGATGGTTGACAAACATCAGTGATGGTTGACAAACATATCAATGATGGTTGACAAACATATCAATGATGGTTGACAAACATATCAATGATGGTTGACAAACATATCAGCAGTTGACAAACATATCAGCAGTTGACAAACATCAGCAGTTGACAAACATATCAGCAGTTGACAAACATCAGCAGTTGACAAACATATCAGAAGTTGACAAACATCAGCAGTTGACAAACATATCAGCAGTTGACAAACATATCAGCAGTTGACAAACATATCAGCAGTTGACAAACATATCAGTGATGGTTGACAAACATATCAATGATGGTTGACAAACATATCAGTGATGGTTGACAAACATATCAATGATGGTTGACAAACATATCAATGATGGTTGACAAACATATCAATGATGGTTGACAAACATCAGTGATGGTTGACAAACATATCAATGATGGTTGACAAACATATCAATGATGGTTGACAAACATATCAATGATGGTTGACAAACATATCAGCAGTTGACAAACATATCAGCAGTTGACAAACATCAGCAGTTGACAAACATATCAGAAGTTGACAAACATCAGCAGTTGACAAACATATCAGCAGTTGACAAACATATCAGCAGTTGACAAACATATCAGTGGTGGTTGGCAAACATATCAATGATGGTTGACAAACATATCAGCAGTTGACAAACATATCAGCAGTTGACAAACATATCAGCAGTTGACAAACATATCAGCAGTTGACAAACATATCAGTGGTGATTGACAAACATATCAATGATGGTTGACAAACATATCAGTGGTGGTTGGCAAACATATCAATGATGGTTGACAAACATATCAGTGATGGTTGACAAACATATCAGTGATGGTTGACAAACATATCAATGGTGGTTGACAAACATATCAATGGTGGTTGACAAACATATCAATGGTGGTTGACAAACATATCAGCAGTTGA
The DNA here is from genome assembly GCA_949316495.1 of Amphiduros pacificus. Taxonomy (NCBI): domain Eukaryota; kingdom Metazoa; phylum Annelida; class Polychaeta; order Phyllodocida; family Hesionidae; genus Amphiduros; species Amphiduros pacificus. The sequence continues at coordinate 39,031,680 of OX439001.1, read as the reverse complement.
CAAACATATCAGCAGTTGACAAACATATCAGCTGTTGACAAACATATCAGCAGTTGACAAACATCAGCAGTTGACAAACATATCAGCAGTTGACAAACATATCAGCAGATCAGCAGTTGACAAACATATCAGCAGTTGACAAACATATCGGCAGTGGTTAACAAAAAATCTGGTGGATGATAAAATGCTCACAATAAAATAGTTCCCTTTCACAATGGTGAATAAAATTCCCGAGTTCGTTATGAGTGAACAGAGCACAGATTTCCAGGAAGTTGTGTGTTATTATTACACGTTACATAGCATAATTTATTTACAAATGTATTAACAAGATATGAAACAATTTCAATAAACTTTCTCCAGTGAACCGCGGTTGACAGACAATGATTGAAGATCAATGACACACTTTCTGGGTCATTCAAGCATTGCGCTGTGTGTGGCTTTGTTGCTAGTTTGTTTACTAGAGCCTTAGCAACGGCCCTGAAATCGAGGCTGACAGAACATGTCCGTGCTTTGCTTGGGTTCCATGCAGTCCAGTGTTGTGCTTATAGATATTACCTTTCAACAGCAAGCTTTGTGAGTTATCAGCAGACCCACGGCCAGGTAAGTGACGTCTTTTTTTTTATCAAAGATGAATTAGTAAATGTTTGTTTTTGATATCACCGCTGTCAGCTTGCACGCGACATAGTGAGGTTGGTGAATGTGTTTGGATGATTTCATAGGCATTTTGATAGTCAATATATGAGGCAAAACTTGACGATAGAGGGCTCTGGGGGTTAACAACTCCACCCCACAAGAGTTGCATAAAAATATCACAAATGCATAATACATTATAATACTATCCATATACAATATGTAGTCATATGATCACATGGATTGAAGTCTTATATTTTTCCTGTTAGATTTATTCTTATTTGAAGAGCCATTTTATATTCTGACTTTTCAAGATAATATTTACTTAAAGCAAATATGTCCTGGAAGCAGCAAAAGGTCCGCATTGGTTAAACTGTTCCCGTTTATTTTCTATTCATCAGCACCTAACTGTTGAATTGTATCAAGCAAAGCACACGGTGACCAGTCTCTGACTTAGAGTCAATAAAATCCAGCCATGCAGCCTGGCCAATCAGGAAGTTTGTCTATCTGAACCTGTTCTCCTGTGATATAATTGTCATTATGTGTAGAGAGATGAATAACATTTATTTTCACCAAGACCAGAAGGCATTCTACCATTTACCACAAAACAAACTGTGCATCAGCTCATAAAAAATCCTAAGTTGAATTTTAAGTTAGAGGTTGGAGTTTGACGTGCTATCAGTCTCAGTAGATTGTGGAATGCATTTCCTATTACAATGGATTCCAAGAACTCCTCCTGATATAAATCTGCTCAGTTTATTGTGTTGGAAATAAATGATATTAAGGCAAGAACATGTGAGTGCAGTGTTCAGGCTGACAGATCTCTCAAGTTGGTTCTGGTGGAAGGATCTCAAGAGTCCGAAGGACGAGTGAGATCCTTCCACCAGAACCAACGAGAGAGGTCTGTCAGCCTGAACACTGCACGAACCTATGTTCTTGACTTTATCTCATACTTTACTCTTACAGATAGGTATGAGATAAAGGTTTTGGTTTGATGTCCAATCTATTTAAAGCAACACAGAGAGGAAAACATTGCAGCATGTGCGGACCTATGTTGTGTGTGTCAAACAACATAAACAATGCCACGCCCCCTTTTTAATGACGTCACACTCAATGACGTCATTGCAACATATAATTTATTATGTTATGACGCCATTGAGAGGTGGGCATAGTGCCACTCTATATTGTGAGATCCTTCCACCAAAACCAAAGTAAGAGATCTGTCAGCCTGAACACTGCACGAACCTATGTTCTTGACTTTATCTCATACTTTACTCCTACAGATAGGTATGAGATAAAGGTTTTGGTTTGATGTCCAATCTATTTAAAGCAAAACAGAGCGGAAAACATTGCAGCATGTGTGGACCTATGTTGTGTGTGTCTGACAACATAAACAATGCCACGCCCCTTTTTAATGACGTCACACTCAATGACGTCATTGCAACATATATTTTACTATGTAATGACGTCATTGAGAGGTGGGCATTGAGATCCTTCCACCAGAACCAACTTGAAAGATCTGTCAGCGTGAACACTGCACTCACATGTTCTTTTCTTTACTGGTCTGGTATATAAACCATTTGCGGTAGATAAATATGAGATAAAGTCAAGAGCATGGGTTCATGCAGTGTTCAGCCTGACAGATCTCTTTTGTTGGTTCTGGTGGAAGGATCTTACTTGTCATTTGGACCAAGGATGATTTGCAAAAGTAGTTCGGCACATGGGTGATCTGCGAAAGTAGTTCGGCAGAGGGGTGATCTGCGAAAGTAGTTCGGCAGAGGGGTGATCTGCAAAAGAATATCTCATAGGTGCAGAACACCGTCTTGAAGCACCAAGTATGAGATAATTTATGCAGACTGGTTATATTAGCAGTTGCAATTAGACATACCCTGTGTTATAAGATATGTATTTACATCAGGTACCTACTGCCACAGTAACATTGCATTATTATAATCATGTAGAGTCAGAATATGATGTCACATTCAAAGTTTGAAATATGATGTCATATTCAATCATTGGAATAGCTGATCATTGAAATATGATGTCACATTCAATGATTGATATATGAAGTCACATTCAATGATTGAAATATGATGTCACATTCAATCCTTATAATGTGATATCATTCAATCATAGAAATGTGATATCACAGCCAATCATTGAAATATGATGTCACATTCAATCAGTGAAATATGAGATGTTCTAAAGTAATGTGGTGAGAGTCTCTGAGGAAATATATCGTACCAGGTATAAGCTTTAAGCTGTGCCTTTTATTGTGACAGCTAAAAATGCCACCACATGAAACCAGTGCATTATTTTTAGATCTTGAATTGGCATTGAATTTAATCCAAAACATTGTGAAAGAGGTCTGTTAATTGTAATGGCAAAATTAAACTTTTGGAAGAAGACATATTTGCTAATCAATTTTGTTTGTATGGTACTTAATTTTATACAGACCTTCCTTTATCCGAGAAGGAAATTACGACTAGCCCTTCATTTTATGTTTCTCTCAACAAGAGAAATTGCATCGTTCATGAAAACCAACCCTTTGTAGAGAAATTCTTGCTTTATTTATGTAGATTATTGACTCATTTTTGGTGTGGATATTTGTAGGTCGTGCAAGGAGAAAGCAAGCAACAATGGCCAGCAAGAGACTCGCAAGGACGGAGCCTAAGGCTCGGATGGAGGTGGACTCTGTGTGGCGTATGATCTATAACAAAGTGGTTAGTACCTTCTTAATACTATCGGCTGATTTACAGTTCTTCACTTAATGGGTATTTTATTATTTTTGTTTATTCAAACATTACATTGTTTTTAAATTAAAAATTAGGTCATCACATATAATGGATGCATGCTACATACTGCAATGTTAAAAATCTTTGGCAGTAGAAGAGCAAATACAGGATTTGACTTAATCAGATAGGTGCAGGATATATAAGTTTGGCAATAACAACCAGGAGTTAACTAAATATAGACATAGATCTTGTAATATATTGCCTTTGCTTTAGATGTACGTCAGGCATCTTTCCCTTCTCTTAAATACATTTTGGGACATTTTGCTTGTTTTATTTTTTTATAAATAATAAATGATTTGTATTAAATCTCCCTAATGTATATCTTTAAACTTGATGTATATTCTTCAGTTTAGAAACAAAAAATCTTACAATTGCAGAAAGGGTACAAACGATCACAAAGAAAGCCGCATGTCCACAGCCGGAGTATAGCGCCCTCTGCAGTCACAAAGTATGAACACTTCATGGAGGCAAGTGGAAGATTTTTACATTACCATATTTACTCGTATATAAGACGATTCGTGTATAAGACGACCCCCTAAAATTTAGGTTATTTTGCTTGAAAAGACCAATTTCCGAAAAATAAGATGAGATTATATGATGATCAAAGATTAGCTTGAACAAATTATATTTGTCAAAAATAAATTATTTGCTATTGTCTGTGTCTACAAAAATCACGGATATCATCTGCTATTATCTGATACATGAACATTTTCAGTTATCCACTGAAATTCTATCATCAACAAAGTTTTTAATGTGAAAAACATTTGATAGAAATCTGCTTGATGAATATAGTCCCCATCATATGGATGGAAATCCAAAAATGAATATAGTTTTCCATCCATACAACATGAATAAAAATCTGATAAATGAATCGAGTCACCTGTTAAATGGATGGAAATCCAAAAATAGATAGTCTCTGATCATTCAGAATGAAAACTAATACAAAAATATTGTCTGCTAATGCAAAGTGAAGGATCCAATGCATGAAAATGTGTTGTGCTGCTGTATGGATTGAATGCCATGAATAGTGTTTTTTATTTTATAAATGGAATTTATCAACCCCTCCCTGGAGGAAGTATGTATGGACCCTCACAGCATAAAACAGGTTCATAAGGGACGGTAACAGTCAAATGGATTGAAATCAAAAACAGAATTTTCGTGGAAGTTGTCCACTATGGTTCAGATAGGCATCCCATATTATATATATAGGAATACATGCTGTTATTTAGATGAAGATCTCATATTGGAATATTGGCTGCTGATATATATATATAGATATTGCCTTTTGTTATATGGCTGCAAATATCAGGGACACTGCCTTCCCCTGTGTGATGGACAATAGATGTTTGATATAGGAATATATCAGGTTGTGATTCTATTAAGGCTGCCATAGTGGTTGTTATGGTTTCAAAGAACATGGATAAACATGTATTAATGAACAAATGTTTGACCAATATAAACAACAATACATTTAAATGTAATTTAGAAATTTGTGATAATCAGATGTTCACAGACAACCATATCAATCATTGCCATGATGGAATCAGTTAATTGTTATGAGGATTATATGTAGAGCAGCTTCTGGAATATATATATATATAATTTGAACTTTTTGAAATGAAGCCAGAATGTTAAATTCATCAATTTAATAATGGGCTTCCAACATATCATTTTGACTTAAGATTCATTTTGGTTGTTAATTAGTGTTTGTCAGGGCACAAAATTATCTAAAAATCAAAACTTAATGGGTAATAGAGTCCAAGAGATAGTGTTATCCTCTCTGCAACTGACAATCTGTCAGTCTGTCCTTCCAACCACCGTGACATGTCCATATATACATGATGTGATAAATGGCATATTTCATGAAAAATGGAATTATGCAAACTCAATTTAGCAGGTCTATTCTTACCCACAAATATCTTAATAATTGAAAACTTTAATAGTGTTGTAAATCTTTTAGAGGGTGTTTTGACCAGAAACACATTAATTGGCAATTTTTTGTTGTGGGTCCTGTTGCAACTTTATCGTGAATGTGATTTATTTGTATATAGGCAGGTGGGTTGAAACCTGAGGAGATCGTCGAAGATGAGGAATTTTTCGATATTGCAACATCAACGAGCCCTAAGGGCTATCCATTATGGCAACCACCCCCTCGGGAGGGTAAACAGCCCGACCCAGTACGCATGGCTAAGCAGACTACCACACAAAGCAAACCTCAGACAACCACTAAACCCACCAAAGAAGAGAAAAAGTGAGTATCCTAAACCAGCGCCTTTCGTATCACTTATAAGTTAGCCACTTGTTTTTTTCGCTTGCGTTTGTTTTAACTTTAGGGCTGAATGTTAGAGGTTTTGACTTGATTAAGCTGGAAGTCTATGGAGCATACACCTATTATTAGTCCATGGCGGCCATGTTTTTGACACTTTTTCTGCTCACACCATCAGATAGCACTTTTGTATAAGAAGTGATTTGTGAATGCGTACTAGAGTAAAAAGATTTTCTTGGATTTTGCAAACTTACGCGAGCTTGATTTTTTTAAATCAACACTTGTTTTAAATCATGAATAGATTTATTTTTGGTTACAGGGAACAAGAGAAAAGTAATAGTAACTTTGAAGTGTAAGATATAAATCTAAGGAATAGAAAAGATCAATAAAGTCATTGCTTAAATAGTGCATGATCAGGACCCAAGAATAACCTTTGTTGCAGAAATATTTCAATAAGCCAACTTGAAAATTTGAAATGAGAGAGCTAGTATTTACTGTGACCATAATGGGAAATAGCAGAAATAAATAAGCTCTTGGAGGCTGATAACAGAAAATAGATCTTGTTGTTGTTGTTGTAGAAATAAATGTTATCATTGAAAGCACAATTAGTCATGTATTTTTCACAAATCACGGCAATATTTACAGGAAGGAACATAATGGACTACTAATTGGTACCAGGCGTGGCCGGGAGACCAGATCAACTAAACCTATCAAGCTTCGTCAGTCCGATGACGATGATGATGACGAGGCCATGGAGGCTCTGCTGGGGTTTTTTAACAATTCGGACAGGAAGCAGGCCGGGCTGGGATTCGTGGCTAGACTCATAGGTGGCGCTGGACCTAAGATGGCAAAAGACTGGAAACCAAGGTAAATTTAAATACTCTTTTTCTTTGTTTAGTTAAATAATAAAAAAAAGTTTTTTGTAATTTTATCATAATGTGTCATGTCAGTCTTTCAGAATAATATTTGTCAAATGTCATCAGTTTATGTACAAATGGCTGTCTAAATTTGGCATCAAATTTGAATTATGAAAATATGCAAATGATCGAAAACATATATCTTTCTTTTTCGAAGATATCTTTCTTGTTATATTGTGTATAAATATCTCTTTATTTTGAAATAAATATTTGATTTTTATTGTTTCAGACGGCCGTTTTTTACATGGTGGGTTACCATCATACAGTTGGTTGTCTATATCGTATCAATGATAGTCTACGGCATTGCACCAATTGGGATCAGCCAAACAGAAATTTCAGATGAGGTTGGTATAAATTCAAATTTAAGATTTGGTAATGATTAAGTATATGTGATATACCCTAGTTTCACAACTTTACCAAGAGTCTAGCCTAGTCTCAGGGCCCCGAGCCGTGGCGCAGTTGGCTAGAGCGCCAGCTTATTAGCACCAGTTCCTCTGTGGTGATCCAAAGGTCGTGGGTTCGATCCCCGGCCATGCCGAGATTGAACTCATGATTCAATTTCCCATATGAACTGAGGCCCGTGCCTAAAGGGTTAACCCATTGTCCTTGTAAATCTGTGACCGGGTGGGTTGTCATGTCAAGGACCTGCGACATGCCAATTCAGTGAGGCAGCACTATATCTGCTACAAGTAGGTCTCATCACAAAATGACTGGAATAATGTTGAAAGTGATGTAAAATCCCAAACAAACAAACAAACAAACAAACTAGCCTAGTCTCATTGATTTTGGTATGTAAACTTATAGATGTAGATGTAGATATTTGGTGAGGTTGTATAGTGACAGAAGGGAGCTTTGTCCTATTTAAAATAATTTGCTTCATAAGATCTTATTTGTCATTTAGAATCTACATTGGCCTTGTGACTTACTACCATACATCAAAAATATCATTGAAACAAACATTTAGACCCCCAAAAATACAATATTTTATATATTGATGATACAGTGTTATAAATATTGATAATACTACATGTATATTGTAAATCTTGTAATTGCAGCATCACTGATATTGATGGCATTGGTCTCAGAGATTGCTGTTATAGATATTGTAGATATTGATAACTGCAGTGTTTTAGATATTGATGATTTGAATGTTGTAGATATTGATAACTGCAGTGTTATAGATATTGATGATTTGAATGTTGTAGGTATTGATGACATCCATGGTGGTGGAGCAAGTGTCATACTTTGAGTCAGACAATATGTGGATTGGTCCACGAGAGGTAGGTTTAAGATTTATCCTATAGGTTTTACTTATTCACATATCAAGTTAAGGCATAATATGATAAATAATTATGATATTTTGGGAAGGGCTAATTTTCCAGTTCGCCAGTTGCTTTTTCTTTTAATAATTTTATTTTAGGGAAGTTGCATAATTCCAGGTTATGATTTTTTAAGCAGTTCCGGTGTGTAATTTACAATTAGAAATAGTGCAAACAGCAATTCACCTATAAACAGTCAAGAAACAAATATGATAGGTTCTTTCAAATTTTATGTAGACCTAAAACTTATATATTCAATGAAATCATGGTCCAATGAATTACTAGTTTATATCACATATCAAAGTAGGTCAGATGTTTAAGGTGATAGTGCATTCAGCCTTCATAACATTTTTTTGGGGTGTTTATATTCATCAGTGACAAATTACCAAGCAACCAGTAAGGATGCACTAATTTAGCCAGCATTGTGTCAGGAACAATGGTTATTATCTGATACAATCTGATTGGCTGATTCCCAAGGAGCGGATTGCACAGTGTTGCCAATATATACTGGGTTAACTTAAGTCTAATAATGGCGGTACATACATGTATAATCCACAAATTATTTGGATTATCTGCAGTAACTGGATTCCATAGGGACACTTTGAGCTATTGCTTCTATGTGTAAAATTAAGAAAACAATTTTTTTCCAAAATTATTAGTGATAATAACAATAATGACTGGCTGGAATAGCTCAATAGGTAGAGTATTTGACTTCAGACCCAGGGATTCCCGGTTTATTAGACGGCCAATTACTATCAAGCACTATGAGCAGACATTGTCTGAAGTCAGTGCAATTTGAATGTAATCTTTACTTTTTTTACTTTTTTTACAATGAAATACATATAAGCATTTTAAAATAAGTGATAATTATGATAAACTATCCATTGGAATTCTTTGATGTTTTTTCAAACAAACAATTTAAAAATTTTTGGTACATATAAATGTAACTTTGTTTGAAAACTTCAAGTAAAAACAATACTATTTTGCACCATTATAAATATTAATGGTTGCCAACAGTTGTAAATTTCACATGTTTCAAATTTGGTCCATGTTTTATCCTGACCACTTTCAATTAATTTGGCATTGTTTGAAAAAATGAAGTCAAAGTAGAAGGAGTCTGATTGGGAAGCTTAACAAAGATTTTCCTCATTTGAGATCAGGTGAACTTTTCTTGGTAATATTTCCTCATGTGAGATCGGAAGAACTCTTCTTGGTAATATTTCCTCATATGAGATCAGGTGAACTCTTCTTGGTAATATTTCCTCATATGAAATCAGGTGAACTCTTCTTGGTAATATTTCCTCATATGAGATCAGGTGAACTCTTCTTGGTAATATTTCCTCATATGAGATCAGGTGAACTCTTCTTGGTAATATTTCCTCATGTGAGATCAGGTGAGCTCTTCTTGGTAACATTCCCTTGTATGAGATCAGGTGAACTCTTCTTGGTAATATTTCCTCATATTAGATCAGGTGAAATCTTCTTGATAATATTTCCTCATACAAGATCAGGTGAACCTTTATTGGTAATAATCCTTCATACGAGATCAAGTGAACTCTTCTTAGTAACATTCCCTCATTTATGTTAAAAACAGGAGGATCTGATTCACCTGGGGGCTAAATATTCTCCGTGCATGAGAGTGGACGATAACGTTGAAGCAGCCATTGCTATGGACCAGGAGAGGGAGAGGAACACGGCTTGCTGTGTAAGAAATGATGGATCAGGATGCGTGCAAAGCCAGGAGATCGATTGTCCAGTCAGTATCTGCCAGAATTGTTTAATGCTTACTTTTATAAATAAAGCTCAATAAAATTTGATTCCACATTGAAGTTGTACCATGTAATATTTTGTAAATTTTATTAAGTTGATATTATTATTTAATATTTTCAAATTAAAGAGTTCTTTTTTATAATAAAGTTTAAGCGAAATAAACTGATTGCAGAAAAATAACCTCATTGAAGAGAAATATGCATCAAAATAACTAAGTTTTTGATATATTATGTCAGGAACAAATATTTAACTTTTTTATGAAATATTTATCTGTCTGCCCTTATAGACCAGCATATCTACATGGGTGAATTGGACGTCAGCGAACCCAGGATACCAGGACCGGACGTCAGGCGCTGTCTGCGGTCAGGACCCAGAGTACGTCATGCTAACTACATCAAATTATCACCCTTTTTTCATTGTGAAAATAAACCATGTTCTTTTTTTTTTCACCTTACTGTAATGACCTTGATTCTTGGAAAAAAAAAACTTCGGCCTTGATTCTTGAAAAAAAAAAAAAAAAAAAAACGGCCAATATTTGGTGAATAAAATAATTGGAGATGATATTGTTTATAACTGATGATCTCTGGGATTTAGACCAATATTTGATTATTTTGTAGGTATTGTTTGAAACCAGCATCTGCAGGAGCCTTTATATGGCCAGATGACTTGACTCAATGGCCGGTTAGTATCACTTGGTATTCATGATTACTATTAGGATCATGTAAAAGTGCAAATCTTTTTGAGCAAAAAATATATTTTATTTGAAACATAGAGAACTAAGTGTATTTACAAGTGACACCTGTCACCACTGAGTTTTTGTAATTGTGTTTATTTTGTGCTTAGTGTAGGGTTTTTCAATAACTTAAACCATAGAAAAATGTCTGAAAGGATATTTTATAATGCTATGACTATCATAAAATGATGATAATTTGTTGTTTTGATGAATTTGGAATTCAGCAAAATAGTCATTGAAAGTGAGAGTGAATATAATTGCATAAATTGAGGCCTATGATATATAATTGCTTGATTAAAAATCTTTATAAATTATTAATGTATTACATTGTATTGGTCAAATCAAAAGTATCCAAATACTAAGTAAAGCATGTAAATTATCTGGCACAGTGGTCCTAAAGGACAAACATAATCTATTTTGTATTCTGTATGGGGACAACTGATGTTGGACCAGTTAATTTTGAATGATTTTGAAATATCTTGCATGACAAGTTGGAACAATTGTTAGAGTAAACCCCAGCTGTTATATGAGTAATAAAAAATGCCAAAATGAGAATTTCTATGTGTTTCAGATTTGTGAAGAAGCATCAAATGTGACCCAGAATGAAAATAACTATCACATGACATGTGAAGTGGTAGGGCGGCCATGTTGTGTTGGTATCCAAGGAGAGTGTCTCATAGCAACCAGAGAATATTGTGACTTCAGAAAGGGCTATTTTCACGATGATGCTACCCTCTGCTCACAGGTAAATATATCAACCAGATCAAGATCAATAAAGTATTCTCAAGCAACAAACTCTGAGAATATATTTTCTTTTCAAGAGTTCCAATGATGCTTGTCCAGTTATAAATCAAACATGACCTTGCCAAATTGGTCAACTGAGTCAGAATCGTGAAGTTAACAATTGGGAGAAGATCAGATTTTCTTGAAATTTACTTCAAATTAGTCTGATATAAGGCAGGCAGAAAAACATACATTCTTGAATAGAATATTTTTGTTTATATAAGTTAATAAGTTACTGCCAGGGGTGGGACATGGCTGAGTTGGTAAGATGTCTGTCTCCCATGCTAAAGTTACGGGGTTCAAATCCCAGTCAGGAAAAGTACTTTTTTTTCATGTGGAAGATGAGATCTTCATATTGGGTTTTTATTTGAGTGATGTGCATGTCTGAACATTTGGATTGAGTTGGTTTTGCAAATGTAGAAAATATAAAACATTAAGATTTCACAAAGACAACAAAGATGAAATCTTCATATTGGGATTTTATTTGAGTAATTTTCAGACCTCTGACACATTTGCAAAGAAACTATAACATAGAGGTTACAAAGTTGCTTTAACAATAGATTTTAAACTCGGAGTAAGTTGGCCATGAGGCCAACTTTGAGCATGTCTCTTATATTAATTGATGTGAAAAATCAATGTGACATTATTTCTTTTTTCAGGCAGAATTTATGAAAGGCAAAGCTTCCTGATTAATTAATTATTCAAAGTATAGTTTCATTGAAGCGTATTAATGACGAAGAGTCAGATTTAATATAAAGGGAGATATTGTCCTATGATAATTTTGACATGATCAATATTGTAAAACATAATTTATCGAAAGGATCATTAAATTATGCAAACAGCACCTGTTTCATAGCAATGAGGTAAAGTACGAATTATTCAAGGGACCAGTTTATGATATTAACAGGCCTATGTTTATTGCAATAATGTAAAGTAAAAAATATTATAGGTGAGAAGTCTCTGTGACAATAATATGGGGTAAAAGCTTTACAGAGTGTTCCTCCTGCTGTTTAGAGACCTCTTTGGTACTATGAGCCTTGAGCAGACCTAGTCTGGTAAAGCGTTATATAAATTGTTATTATTATTATTATTATTATTATGATCAGCCTGACATGGAACACATCTCATTAAAGGTCATTCGTGCTCGAGATGGATGAGTGAGTGGGTGGAGGGCTATGCTATGTTCTGATTTGAACTTGAGGATACACTATTCAATAATTTACAGTTTTGGTTTTATCAAAGCTGGAATACAGAAATAAGTCTAATTACATGCAGTCCCCATGCTGATCTGAGGATATCCAAGCTGAAATGTATTGTGTTCTAGATTTTAGGGATACACTGCCCAAAACATTTTAACTTTAATGTATTAGGCACAACTGACTTTTGTGTAAATATGCTTGCAGGTTGAGTGTATGAATGAGATCTGTGGAATGATTTCTTTCCTCAACCCGGAGAAAGCTGACCAGTTCTACCGACTTCTCTTTTCCCAATTTTTACATGCAGGGTGAGTGTCAAAGTATGCTCTCAAAAAAACCTTAACTTTTAATCTTAAACTTTTATGTTTAACCTGAATTTTTATGTTTGCACTATAAATGTGTTCAACATTGATAATAAAAAGATCATAAGAAGCACTTTATCAAACAATTTTCTTCATAGTTTGGAAAGAAAACATCAAATAAAATCAAGAAATATTATAAAGAAAAACATATTTAATGATATCTTATTCATGAATACATATACATATACATATACATATACATATACATATACATATACATATACATATACATATACATATACATATACATATACATATACATATATATACATATACATAAATTTGTAAATGTAAAGTAAAGTAAGTTTCCTTATAAAACATTCATGTTGGTGTTTGATTACAGGTTGTTCACAATGGTTATCACATTGCTCTTCCAATTTACCATCATGCGTGACCTTGAGCGCATCATTGGCTGGTGGCGGATTGCGATCATCTACCTGGGCAGTGGAGTCACAGGAAGTCTCGGCTCGGCCATCTTTCTTCCATACCACGTTGAGGTCAGACTATTATTGCATTATGATTTTGTTTCCATAAAACAAAACAAAAACTGATAATTGACCACTTCATGACAGTTCAAGTAGTTGGTCCTGAAAATTGTCCAAGTTTAAAGAAAAAGTTTGAATGTATAAGTTAAGAAAACCAATTTAAATGCTATAAAACATTTACCTGCCAATCTGCCAAAGTTTGATAAAAATATATTTTGTTAATATTTTATCAATGTGAGAGATTATTAGTCCCTAATGTTTATCAGTCATCTGATTTTAGTTACCAGATGGCAGTTCTAAAAACAAGGAGCATGCATATCTACATATGACATATTTAAACCTTTTTTTAAAATAATTACCGGTATATATCAAAAAGATTATACTTTAATCAAGTCTCTGTTTTGTGGTTACAGGCTGGTCCCGCTGGTTCCCAGTTCGGTGTACTTGCCGCGCTCTACATAGAAGTCATACGCTGGAATCAAAAAGGAGAAATTGTCAAAACTATCGTCAAGTTGACTGTTGCACTGGTTCTGTTTTTCATCATAGGACTTTTGCCAATGATTGACAACTGGGCCCATTTGTTTGGCTTTGGCTTTGGATATCTGTTCACAATAGGGTGTAGGCCCTACAAGATCCTGTGCAAGAATGAGTTGAGTACGCCAGCGAGGGTTTTGGTGGCCTTTTTGCATCTGATATTAGCAGCCGTCCTGTTTGCCATCCTTATAGTGCTGTTCTACGTGAGTCCTGTTTATGAGTGCGATACCTGCAAATACTTCAACTGCATTCCGTTTACGGCCACCTTCTGCAAGGGCATGGAAATTGAGATCGGCAGGAGCTATGAGTTATAGGCCAGGATTCACATCTTGCCTAATGTTGTATATATATATAAAAAAAAATATTTTCGTCAGTCATTTCCTTTTTTTAACTTTTCAAACATGACATTTTTTTACATTGATAGAAGTTAACCAAGCCAAAATATTTTAGATATACAGATTCTACTGTACACTAGTGCCAAACAATAGGAGTTGTGCTGTATTTTATTTCTGTGTAAAACAGATTTTTTGTCTCAAATGCACCTTATTTCCGCAAACTTTCTCATCCTCCTATTGGTGTATTTCTAGTCATAACAACTAGGTAAATATATGGAAGTAGATCTGATATATGTACATATATGATATGCCTTCCCATCTATCCAGTTAGGACGGCACATCAAACTAAACATTTTAAATATTTTATAACTGATTTAATCACCATTGAGTATGAGATACTCTTAATGAATATTATGACCTATATGCTAATTTGATAATATAGTGAGTGGTGTTAATGATATTCTATATGACAGCCTGATACAGGATAGCATTCGGATTGTACAGTTGAATGCACATGACCCACCATCACCACAGAACTCTGTAAAATAACCGTATTTCTGTGATACATCTGGTTGTGAATTTATTTTAACTTTCTCTAATGTTTTTATTTTTTATGAAGTGCCTTCCCATACTCAAACTACTACTTTGCATTGTATTTTTACATCAGAGGCAAATAAAATATTTATATTAATTGATATCGTTTTATTGATATTTTGAAATGATGTATGGTACTTCCTGTTTGGTAAAGTCTGATGATATGATTTGTTACCAATTTGTTCCCAACCACACAAAACCATATACACCAAAGTTGCCATATAACAGTGTTGTAAGTTTGAATGTTTTTTTATTGCTTGACAACCATAAACAAAACATTTAATTGTTTATCCTATTAACAAGTAGTTCGATATGATGTAATGTACCTCACAATTGTGTAGACACCATTGCTTTGCCCTTTCGCTCCAGTATTGTGGGCCACACATTTGAGCAAAGCAGAATGAAGTACAAGAGATGGCTATGATATCTAGGTGGTTTATACACAACTTACAAGACATCTGACCTTGCATTAAACATGTCTCTCTTAGAATAGAAATGTCATGAAAACAAAACAGAAAAGAGGAACCTCCCATTTTTTGCCATTTTCATCTTTGAGTATGAATGTGACAAAATTTCATCTGTTTAGTGATTTTTCGTTTCCAAATTAAGTTCTAAAACTGCATAAATCTTCTGGTGCTTGTATGATAAATGTTTTGTGTCAAATTTCACACTAAAACAAGCAAATCTTCTAGGTTTAGCACATGCTGGTAATGTGATGAATTAAAGATTACATTTTAGCTTGTAAACAGTTGCATCTTTTGCTCAGAAATCAATACGTATTTTTACTCAGAACACTCAACAAAATTGGTACTGTATGGTGATTGTAACATTTGAGGCAATTGCGTTACAATAAGTTATAATTTATTATTTTTTTAAAATATTTGCATGTTCTCTTAGAATAGAAATGTCATGAAAACAAAACAGAAAAGAGGAACCTCCCATTTTTTGCCATTTTCATCTTTGAGTATGAATGTGACAAAATTTCATCTGTTTAGTGATTTTTCGTTTCCAAATTAAGTTCTAAAACTGCATAAATCTTCTGGTGCTTGTATGATAAATGTTTTGTGTCAAATTTCACACTAAAACAAGCAAATCTTCTAGGTTTAGCACATGCTGGTAATGTGATGAATTAAAGATTACATTTTAGCTTGTAAACAGTTGCATCTTTTGCTCAGAAATCAATACGTATTTTTACTCAGAACACTCAACAAAATTGGTACTGTATGGTGATTGTAACATTTGAGGCAATTGCGTTACAATAAGTTATAATTTATTATTTTTTTAAAATATTTGCATGTTGTGTGGACATTATATATATATATATATATATATATATATATATATATATATATATATATATATATATATATATATATATATATATATATATATATATACACCTCTATTTTTTTTTTTATCTCATTACGTTGGCACAAGCTAACCTTGTGTTCTTGCCTTATTTCCACCTTTGCCCACAGCCACCACATTTTGGGAGCTTGTCATTCATTAATGCCTGTACATTAGGCCTAGATACTAAAGTATGATATGGAGGCCTGGTGATTTATTTCAGCCTATTATCCAGGGGGTTAAGACTTGCGCTGTAAACGATTTTAACATTGCGTGACTTAAGCTATTTTCAAGGTCAAATGAGTTTTAGTAACATACTGTATTTTATAGCTATGTAGTAAGTTTATTCATTCTTTTGTGTCCTATTCAAAGCTATTAAAGCATTCATGAAATGAGGTTTTCAAGCACATGTTTCTTGCATAATATAAATGTTTATACCCTAAACTTTGCAATCAAAAGTTATTACCCATCATATTTCCCCAACATATACTTCTGTGCCATTTGAAAGTGGATGAGTCTTCTGCTAAAATCCAAATCATCCATTGGACACTTTGTCAACAAACTTTGTTTAGTCTACCAGTGATTTTGTGCAAACACCTGCTTAGTAAAATCTTTGTAACAGTGGGGTACCCTAAATTGGGACAATGTAGTGATTTGGTTTACACAGCCCTGTTTGTCCATTAATGTTTGTCCAATGGTACAGGCCTGACACCTTGACAGACCACAGTAGAGGTCACATGATTATATACATGTGGCCACCTGGTGGTCAAAAGAGTACTGGCAGTACTTGGCACTTTCATCAAAGCAGAATAACCATGGTCAGTGTATTTTGGTTGATTTTAGCTTAATTGTATCACAGTTTCATGGCCACATGTCATTTAAGTTGTTGGGATGCTGATCATCTACAAATCTACAATATTTGCTTCAAGTGCTCTGAATTTTATCAAATTTGCTTGTAAATGTCATCCTGATTTTGAATCACAACTTAAAATGTAATAGTATCAATACAATCTGTCTTCTCTTGTCATATGAGGAGATCAGGGGATTTTGGTAATTGGTGACCTTGGGCTGACCATACACTGACCATGGTTATTTTTAATGTTACATAACTATTTTTGCTAAATCAGGGAAATTATTTTCTATACAAACCACACAAAATAACATCTCTATGCATGAAAATGATAACATTGGGGATAACTATGCATTTCTGAGTATGTTTATGTGAAAAATTGAAATCTAAATAAAATATGGGATTTTTTTCAAATAGGAAAACAAAGCATAATATTATATTCAAAATTGAAAAATGCTTTCTCTTGCAAAAAAAACTCATTTTGTTTTTTCAGGCAAAACCTTGACATACATTATTGCCCATAGAAAAATTAACACTGAAAGTTATGAAGCTCTGGAGGTATCATTCGTGCCTCGCACTTCGCTTTTTAAGTTTCGCTATATTCGTACTTCTACTTCGCCATATTCCTATTTCTACTTCGCTGTATTCGCACTTCTACTTTGCTTTTTCGCCCTTCTACTTCGCTATTTTCGCATTTCTTATCTTCGCAATTCGTATGCATTGCCAAGTAGCCAATCAGTGAGCTATGAAGCTCTGGAGGTATCATTCGTGCTTCGTACATCGCCTCTAACTTAGCCCTTCTACTTCGCTATCTTCGCCCTTCTACTTCGCCACCTTCGCCTTTCTTATCTTCGCACTTCATATTCAAGTAGCCAATCAGTGAGCTATGAAGCTCTTGTATGAAGCTCTGGAGGTATCATTCGTGCCTCGCACTTCGCTTTTCAAGCTTCGCTATATTCGTACTTCTACTTCGCCATATTCGCATTTCTACTTCGCTGTATTCGCATTTCCACTTTGCTTTTTCGCCCTTCTACTTCGCTATTTTCGCATTTCTACTTTGATATTTTCGGCCTTCGTCTTCTAATCTTCTCCCTTCGCCTTTAGCAAACTTTATATACTACAGTAAGCTGCTCACTGATTGGCTACTTGAGTATAAAGTGCGAAGATAAGAAAGGCGAAGGTAGCGAAGTAGAAGGGCGAAAATAGCGAAGTAGAAGGGCTAAGTTAGAGGCGATGTACGAAGCACGAATGATACCTCCAGAGCTTCATACTCTTGAGGTATCATTCGTGCTTCGTACATCGCCTCTAACTTAGCCCTTCTACTTCGCTATTTTCGCCCTTCTACTTCGCTACCTTCGCCTTTCTTATCTTCGCACTTCATATTCAAGTAGCCAATCAGCGAGCAGCTTACTATGAAGCTCTGGAGGTATCATTTGTGCCTCGCACTTCGCTTTTCAAGCTTCGCTATATTCGTACTTCTACTTCGCCATATTCGCGTTTCTACTTCGCTGTATTCGCATTTCCACTTTGCTTTTTCGCCCTTCTACTTCGCTATTTTCGCATTTCTACTTTGTTATTTTCGGCCTTCGTCTTCTGATCTTCTCCCTTCGCCTTTAGCAAACTACAGTAAGCTGCTCACTGATTGGCTCCTTGGCACGAAGTGCGAGGATAAGAAAGGCAAAGATAGCGAAGGCAAAGTGCGAAGATAGCGAAGTAGAAGGGCGAAAATAGCGAAATAGAAGGGCGAAGTTAGGGGCGAAGTACGAAGCACGAATGATACCTCCAGAGCTTCATAGCTTACTGTAGTATATAAAGTTTGCTAAAGGCGAAGGGAGAAGATTAGAAGACGAAGGCCGAAAATAACAAAGTAGAAATGCGAAAATAGCGAAGTAGAAGTGCGAATACAGCGAAGTAGAAATGCGATGTGGCGAAGTAGAAGTACGAATATAGCGAAGCTTGAAAAGCGAAGTGCGAGGCACGAATGATACCTCCAGAGCTTCATAGAAAGTAGAAAAAAATCAAAACTACTTTATCTCTGAAGATTTATGTCTTTCATTTTTTTTAAATCATGAATGACCTCAAACTATGTATTGGAAAAAAAATTAAAAAGTGCGAATTTGTTGTGAAGTTTCCATGATTTCATGTGATGTTTTCAAATAAACATTGAAAGGTTTTAAGACATGTTATTGCACTGCAAATTTAATAGACATGATATTCCAGGCGGCGCGAGGGCATATTGAACTCCAGATGGCACCACTGTAACCGTCACTGTTTTTGGAACATCATCTCTCTCACAGTATGGGATACCATACATCATTATAAATCATTTATATCTCGATTTTACCATATTTTCTTGATGTAGAATCATAAAGGCCACCAACTTTAGTCCAACTATTGTTGAAAATAGTTGTTTGTACACAAATACCTTCTGTCCTTAAAACACTAACTAAATTATGGCAATGATAAGCATAGAGAATCTGAAGTGCTAAGATAGCGCAGAATATGTTATTAAAGGATCGCCTAAACTAGTCTTTGTATGCGACTCTATGAAACAGCAATGATAAATATATGTAATAATATAGACTATATTATAACAAATTGCATATATAGTGATCAGAGAAGACGAGGGCTGGTGCATATACGTCAGAGATTTCTGTGTACATGCCATTCTGTTATACATTCTGTTCATACTCTTACGCAGATTTGTGTAAATGAAGCCACATTCGATTCCAATTCTCATGTGGAAAATTTATAATGTGATGGAGGAGTTTTTATATCCTTAGTTTACGTACAATAAAGCTATAGCTAGACAAAAATAGTTTGCGTGTGCCTCTGGTGGACAGTGTGCCCATGGTTTGCAACTTATTACACTTGGACTGATACCTATGAAGCTCTGGAGGTATCATTCGTGCCTCGCACTTCGCTTTTCTAGCTTCGCTATATTCGTACTTCTACTTCGCCATATTCACATTTCTACTTCGCTGTATTCGCATTTCCACTTTGCTTTTTCGCCCTTCTACTTCGCTATTTTCGCATTTCTACTTTGTTATTTTCGGCCTTCGTCTTCTAATCTTCTCCCTTCGCCTTTAGCAAACTTTATATACTACAGTAAGCTATGAAGCTCTGGAGGTATCATTCGTGCTTCGTACATCGCCTCTAACTTAGCTCTTCTACTTCGCTATCTTCGCCCTTCTACTTCGCTACCTTCGCCTTTCTTATCTTCGCACTTCATATTCTAGTAGCCAATCAGTGAGCAGCTTACTGTAGTATATAAAGTTTGCTAAAGGCGAAGGGAGAAGATTAGAAGACGAAGGCCGAAAATAACAAAGTAGTAATGCGAAAATAGCGAAGTAGAAGAGCGATAAAGCAAAGTGGAAATGCGAATACAGCGAAGTAGAAATGCGAATATGGCGAAGTAGAAGTACGAATATAGCGAAGCTTGAAAAGCGAAGTGCGAGGCACGAATGATACCTCCAGAGCTTCATAGTAAGCTGCTCACTGATTGGCTACTTGGCACGAAGTGCGAGGATAAGAAAGGCGAAGATAGCGAAGGCAAAGTGCGAAGATAGCGAAGTAGAAGGGCGAAAATAGCGAAATAGAAGGGCGAAGTTAGGGGCGAAGTACGAAGCACGAATGATACCTCCAGAGCTTCATAGATACCTATATATGGTGCACTCACCATGATTTTTAACAAACTCCACCAGAGGGCGACGTGGTTAACCTATAATAGTTTGCGTGTGCCTCTGGTGGACAGTGTGGATTTTTAATGTATGTAAATGAAGAGAATATAATTTGTCAGGATCACTAAGAGCATAATTACTGACGCATGGCATAAGGTTTGTCAGAACGTCAGAGTAAAAGGGCACGTTCTTCACAAAGGCATCAAATGGATAGTTGAAGATTGGCTTAAGTTCATGTTTTTCATTTGTATCATATGTGTGTTATAAACGTGAACAAAATCAAATATGTCAAGAGAGTAGAGAGGGAGAGATAGGGAGAGACAGAGAGAGGGGGCAGAGAGAGGGAAAGAGGGGAGGACAGAAAAAGAGAGAGGGGGCAGAGAGAGAAAAAGAGAGGAGGACAGAGGGACAGATAGAGAGGAACAGATAGAGAGGGACAGACAGAGAGGGACAGGTAAAGAGGGACGGATAGAGAGGGACAGATAGAGAGAGACAGACAGAGAGGGACAGACAGAGAGGGACAGACAGAGAGGGACAGACAGAGAGGGACAGATAGAGAGGGACAGATAGAGAGAGACAGACAGAGAGGGAGAGGTAAAGAGGGACGGATATAGAGGGACAGATAGAGAGAGACAGACAGAGAGGGAGAGGTAAAGAGGGACGGATAGAGAGGGACAGATAGAGAGAGACAGACAGAGAGTGACAGATATAGAGGGACAGATATAGAGGGACAGACAGAGAGGGAGAGGGACGGATAGAGAGGGACAGATAGAGAGGGACAGGTAGAGAGGGACAGACAGAGAGGGACAGACAGAGAGGGAGAGGTAAAGAGGGACAGATAGAGAGGGACAGACAGAGAGGGACAGACAGAGAGGGACAGACAGAGAGGGACAGATAGAGAGGGACAGATAGAGAGAGACAGACAGAGAGGGAGAGGTAAAGAGGGACGGATATAGAGGGACAGATAGAGAGAGACAGACAGAGAGGGAGAGGTAAAGAGGGACGGATAGAGAGGGACAGATAGAGAGAGACAGACAGAGAGGGACAGATATAGAGGGACAGATATAGAGGGACAGACAGAGAGGGAGAGGGACGGATAGAGAGGGACAGATAGAGAGGGACAGGTAGAGAGGGACAGACAGAGAGGGACAGACAGAGAGGGAGAGGTAAAGAGGGACAGATAGAGAGGGACAGATAGAGAGGGACAGACAGAGAGGGACAGACAGAGAGGGACAGACAGAGAGGGACAGACAGAGAGGGACAGACAGAGAGGGACAGACAGAGAGGGAGAGGTAAAGAGGGACGGATAGAGAGAGACAGACAGAGAGGGACAGATAGAGAGGGACAGATAGAGAGGGACAGATAGAGAGGGACAGGTAGAGAGGGACAGAAAGAGAGGGACAGATAGAGAGGGACAGACAGAGAGGGAGAGGTAAAGAGGGACGGATAGAGAGAGACAGACAGAGAGGGAGAGGTAAAGAGGGACGGATAGAGGAAGACAGACAGAGAGGGACAGATAGAGAGGGACAAATATAGAGGGACAGACAGAGAGGGACAGGTAGAGAGGGAGAGGTAAAAAGGGACAGATAGAGAGGGCCAGACAGAGAGGGACAGATAGAGAGAGACAGACAGAGAGGGACAGATATAGAGGGACAGATATAGAGGGACAGACAGAGAGGGAGAGGGACGGATAGAGAGGGACAGATAGAGAGAGACAGACAGAGAGGGACAGACAGAGAGGGACAGACAGAGAGGGACAGACAGAGAGGGACAGATAGAGAGGGACAGATATAGAGGGACAGACAGAGAGGGACAGACAGAGAGGGACAGATAGAGAGGGACAGACAGAGAGGGACAGATAGAGAGGGACAGACAGAGAGAGAGAGACAGACAGAGAGGGACAGATAGAGAGGGACAGATAGAGAGGGACAGGTAGAGAGGGACAGGTAGAGAGGGACAGAAAGAGAGGGACAGATAGAGAGGGACAGACAGAGAGGGACAGATAGAGAGGGACAGATAGAGAGGGACAGACAGAGAGGGAGAGGTAAAGAGGGACGGATAGAGAGAGACAGACAGAGAGGGACAGATAGAGAGGGACAGATAGAGAGGGACAGATATAGAGGGACAGACAGAGAGGGACAGATATAGAGGGACAGGTAGAGAGGGACAGATAGAGAGGGACAGATAGAGAGGGACAGACAGAGAGGGACAGATAGAGAGGGACAGGTAGAGAGGGACAGATATAGAGGGACAGGTAGAGAGAGACAGACAGAGAGGGACAGACAGAGAGGGAGAGGGACAGGTAAAGAGGGACGGATAGAGAGGGACAGATAGAGAGAGAGACAGACAGAGAGGGACAGATATAGAGGGACAGACAGAGAGGGACAGACAGAGAGGGACAGATAGAGAGGGACAGATAGAGAGAGACAGACAGAGTGAGACAGATATAGAGGGACAGACAGAGAGGGACAGACAGAGAGGGACAGATAGAGAGGGACAGATAGAGAGGGACAGATAGAGAGGGACAGATATAGAGGGACAGATAGAGAGAGACAGACAGAGAGGGACAGATATGATATAGAGGGACAGATAGAGAGGGACAGATAGAGAGGGACAGGTAGAGAGGGACAGATAGAGAGGGACAGACAGAGAGGGACAGATAGAGAGGGACAGACAGAGAGGGAGAGGGACAGACAGAGAGGGACAGGTAGAGAGGGACAGATAGAGAGGGGACAGACAGAGAGGGACAGACAGAGAGGGACAGACAGAGAGGGACAGATAGAGAGGGACAGGTAGAGAGGGACAGGTAGAGAGGGACAGGTAGAGAGGGACAGGTAGAGAGGGACAGATAGAGAGGTACAGACAGAGAGGGACAGACAGAGAGGGACAGACAGAGAGGGACAGACAGAGAGGGACAGATAGAGAGGGACAGGTAGAGAGGGACAGACAGAGAGGGACAGATAGAGAGGGGCAGATAGAGAGGGACAGACAGAGAGGGACAGACAGAGAGGGACAGACAGAGAGGGACAGATAGAGAGGGACAGGTAGAGAGGGACAGACAGAGAGGGACAGATAGAGAGGGGCAGATAGAGAGGGATAGACAGAGAGGGAGAGGGACAGACAGAGAGGGACAGATAGAGAGGGACAGACAGAGAGGGACAGGTAGAGAGGGACAGATAGAGAGGGACAGATAGAGAGGGATAGACAGAGAGGGACAGACAGAGAGGGACAGATAGAGAGGGACAGACAGAGAGGGACAGACAGAGAGGGACAGATAGAGAGGGACAGACAGAGAGGGACAGGTAGAGAGGGACAGATAGAGAGGGAGAGGGAAAGAGCTTTGGTTCAGCTCGTTCTGTGGTTCATATTTGAATTAAACTTTTTGTAAATAGTTATATTCTTTAACTCTCATTCCCCGCTACATTCGGTTTTATTATAAATCTGTGACCGGGTGGATTGTCATGTCAAGGACTTGTGACATGACAATTCAGTGAGGCAGCACTATATCTGCTACAAGTAGGTCTCATCACGAAATGACTGAAATAATGTTGAAAGTGAAGTAAAACACCAAACAAACAAACAAACAAATAATAAACATATCTAAGGATCTCCATTTATTACAATGTACGTGTTAATTGCCATGTACAGCAGCAGGTGAGCATCATTTTCCACCTAAAGGATATAGCACGTGGTGAAGACAAAGTGCACGAGTACCCAGCGCTTCTATAATAATACAGGCACAAGTTCACTCATTCTTATCAGATTTGTGTTGATAACCATCTGATCAGCATTACTCTATATAGCTATACCCAGATGATAGAGGCTCGGGGATAAGCCCACAGTGATGGAGAACACTTCTCTGGCTGCCAATGGAACTTCAAATCTCCATTTGAAAATGAAACCGCAAAGAAAAAAAGATTTTTTCTCCATCATTCCAAGAACAACAATATCTTTGTTGTCATCATTGGCCCTTGCATTGTTTGCAGCCACAATGAGAGGTACGTAAGTTCTTAGTGCGATGGCAAAGTTATTGGCAAGCGCAGTATAAGATCTATATGCCTCAGTGACAGGTAAGTAAAAGTGTAAGATCTGTTCTACAATGACAAGTTTGTACAGTATAAGATCAATTACAGGTAAGTAAAGTATTATTTAGATGACACAATTCTTTGGCAAGCACAGTGTTAGATCTATACCAAAATGACAAGTAAGTAAAGTATACGATTTATGCCACAATGACAAGTAAAGTATAACATTTATGCCACAATGACAGGTAAGTAAATTATTAGATCAATGCCACAATCATGCATTGGCAAGTACAGTATAAGATCTATGCCACAATGCCAGGTAAGTAAAGTATAAGATCTATGCCACAATGCCAGGTAAGTAAAGTATAAGATCTATGCCACAATGCCAGGTAAGTAAAGTATAAGATCTATGCCACAATGCCAGGTAAGTAAAGTATAAGATCTATGCCACAATGCCAGGTAAGTACAGTATAAGATCTATGCCACAATGCCAGGTAAGTAAAGTATAAGATATATGCCACAATGCCAGGTAAGTAGAGTATAAGATCTATGCCACAATGCCAGGTAAGTAAAGTATAAGATCTATGCCACAATGCCAGGTAAGTAAAGTATAAGATCTATGCCACAATGCCAGGCAAGTAAAATTTTTAAAAAAACTATGCCACAATGACAGATAAGTAAATTATTAGATCGATACCACAATCAGGCATTGGCAAGTACAGTATCAGAGCTTTGCCACAATGACAGGTAAGTAAAGTATACGATATATGTCAAAATGATAGGTAAGTACAGTAAAACATCCAAATACAGGTAAGTAATTTATTATTTCGATGACACAATTCATTGGCAAGCACAGTGTTAGATCTATGCCACAATGACAGGGTATAAGTAAATCATATGCTCTATGCCAATATGACAGGTAAGTAAAGTAAAAGATCTATGTCACAATGACAGAAAAGTAAATCATTAGATCGATGCCACAATCAAGCATTGACAGGTACAGTATCAGAGCTTTGCCATAATTAGAGGTTAGTAAAGTATTAGATCGATGACACAATTAGCGGTAAGTACAGCATAAGATCAATATCACAATTACAAGACAGTAAAGTATGATTTTACATAAATGACACAATTAACAATGGGAATGTCATATAATATCTATGCCGCAATAAGTTGTAAGAAAGGTATAATAATGCAGACACGATCTGGAGTAAACACATATTTAGAGCAGCTTTTAATCAAAATATCCAGGCAACAATTTAATGTGAGTAAATAAGAGTAAAGATTTAAAGACTGAAATGGAAGGTGAATAAAGCAATATAAAGAGATATGCCACGCTCGGAGGGTAAATAAGGAATATGTTTGTCACATTCAATGGTAAGTAAAGTATAATAAAACATATAGACCACATTCAAGAGTAAGTCAATTATGGTTGAAGATGGAGGTAAGTTGTAGCAAAGTGTATATTTTGCAATGAATCACAATTTTATATTTTTATCAAATGAGCTAACGAAGTATTTTAAAGGGAATATAATATAATTTAGTGGGAGAATTGGCTGTTACAATCCCCACACATCCTTCATTGAGGGAGAATGCTGTAGCTCAGTTAAGTGGGAGAAAAAAATGATAATTAAGGTTTAGTATGAGAGTTATACCAAAGACAATGGCGACTTAACAGGCAAGCTTGGGTCAGATGAGGTGAAAGTGTTCCTGTACTTAATCATTATGTTTGTTTGATACTTGGATTACATATGTATTACCTATGTACTTCACATTGCATGAATGCTGTCAAACCTCACTGGTTCAGGTGTACTTTTAATATGAAGCCTTATCAGATGTGATCAATGAAGAGTCCGCATGCACTAACCGCACTCATTAATAGCGTACTGTGCCGAACTTAGCAATAATTCACATTACATATTGTCTTAGATCGCCGATTGTGTTATTCAATTTTCACCTTATTTTATTAATGAATTTTAAGCTTGTTTGATCACACAAATCTACCCCTCCTGATTAATGCACTGAAAACCAGATGTCCATTACTTAAGCATACTGAATGTTGAACATAACAATGCTTGTACCTCACATAATTTAGACCGGATAGCAATAAAAATATATAACATTGTTATATTGCTCTCAGTTTAGAACATGCTAATATTGTTTTAAAAATCTTGAACAACAATCATCATAAGCCGAAGAAAAAAGAAAACAAGACCATGCACGGATGTTATTTTACTATACAGCATTGTCTAATGTTGGGGAGTGGAATCATGGTTGAATATATCTTGTAATTTCTAATTATATATATAATGTTTTGTCACTTTTGTGACATAAAAGACATGGAGAGTTTTCGCATTCTTAAATGGCTAAGGTGGAAGCTAGTTAGGATATTATTAATGGTGTCATAGGAGATTTAATATGATTCAAGGTCGCGGATTATTATTAGGGACAAGGTGCCAGACAGACTTATGATAATTTTCACTTCGGGGTTCTGAGTTTCTTTGTGATAGAAAAGATCTGGACAACAAATATTTATATTTATATACTGTAAGCGACAATGTCATTATGATGATTGTTGAATGATATATTGCAGGGGATTGGATCATGATACTGGTTCACATCAACAAGCAGTTCTCGCCAACTCCTGACGCCAGAGGGCTCTCTGCCGATCTTCCTGGTGACAGAAACTCGTCTGCTTTTAACGCGTCTTGGGCAGACGCCCTGGACCGCGAGTTGTCCGTGTTTGACGGCGTGTTGCTCTACGTGGCGGGGTCTCTCGTCGTCTCCTTCCTATCCTTCTACGGTCTGGGTGGATATCTGCAGTATGTTTACTACATCAAAAGGAGAAATAAGGTACTGCTGCTTTTCACCACATTTCTTACTTAGTTCAGATGAATAAGATTAAAGACTTATTATGAGTTTAAACCATAAATGTATTAAATGTCTCTGCTAGTACCAAATTATTGGGGCCCCCATAGAGGGGGTATGAAAAACCCAATAATCCCCCTTTTTTTACCTAAAAATCCAAAAATCCTTATCTTTTGTAGCCAAAAATCCTTAAATATTTTTCCCCTCAAATCTAAAAATCCAAAAGTATAAAACAAAAAATCCTAAAATATGTTTACATTTAGTACATTTAGTACAAATTTATTTGGCAATGAATTACATAACATCCTAAACACTTTCCTCAAAATCCAAAAATCCCAGATATTTCACCCCAAAAATCCAATAATCCCTCTTTTTTAGGCCAAAAATCCAATAATCCTAAAACCCTATGGGGGCCCCATTATTTTAGTATCATATTATAGTATCAGTTGTCCTTATGTCGATGTGTTTACTAAATCGTGGAAATAATGTAAAGGATAACCAGAAACTGTTATCAGATTATGATATAATCACGTGTAAATTGTCCAATATTCTGTGATAATTTGACTCTTACCACCCCCTAAAGGCCTTTTTTATGCGGTGAGGGTTCATACAGCCTTTTTTTTTTTTTGGGGGGGGGGGGGGGGCTGGCTGGGAACTCAGTCAAATTATAATAGAATATTCAGTAAAACACTTTGCATACTAAATTTGAATATGGTTCGCAGATATTATCTCGAAAGTGTATGTTTTAATTTATTAAAATTAAAACATATAGGTTCAATTTAACATCAGATAATGGACTAAGCCACACCATTAATTAAACTCCAAGATTAATAGTACACACCCTTTACCTAACATCTTTGACGTTTTTCTCGCAAATAATTATTAGAATCTTTGATTCGCTTTAAAACTTAATAAAAGCCAGTCAGACTCGAGGATTTTAGACTTTATTCCTGTTTATAAACCAATTAGGCTCAAGGATTTTACACTTTATTCCTGTGTTACAAACCAATTAGGCTCGAGGATTTTACACTTTATTCCTGTGTTACAAACCAATTAGGCTTGAGGATTTTACACTTTATTCTTGTGTTACAAACCAATTAGGCTCGAGGATTTTAGACTTTCTTCCTGTGTTACAAACCAATTAGGCTCGAGGATACACACCTCATTCGGGTGTAACAAAATGATTGCCTGAAGGCAAAAGTGTTCACTTCAAACTGAGAGCAATAATATAACAACCAAATTAAAGCCTTTCGTTACTTTGTCTTTTCTACTTCCTTTAAGTGCAATTTTCATGTTTTCACCTACACATTAAAGAGCATCTGTAAGCATGCAAAATATATATCTTTGACAGCCAGAAGAATGGAAATGTCAGCCAGAGAAGTTTCTATCCGCCGAAAATGAAAGACACGAGATTCTAATGGGCTCCCTCAACATGGTGATAGGGGGCACTGTATCTGGCATGGTGGCATGTTACGTCGTTAATGGAGGTAGGTACCCCACACTGTAGGCGCGGTGGCATGTTACGTTATTAATGGAGGTAGGTACCCCACACTGTAGGCATGGTGGCATGTTACGTTGTTAATAGAGGTAGGTACCCCACACTGTAGGCAAGGTGGCATGTTACGTTATTAATGGAGGTAGGTACCCCACACTGCAGTCATGGTGGCATGCTACGTCGTTAATGGAGGTAGGTACCCCACACTGTAGGCATGGTGGCATGCGACGTCGTTAATGGAGGTAGGTACCCATACTGTAGGCATGGTGGTATATGTGACATCAATAATGGAGGTAGGTACCTCACACTTTAGGCATGGTGGCATGTTACATCGTTAATGGAGGTAGGTACCTCACACTGTAGGCATGGTGGCATGTTACGTCGTTAATGGAGGTAGGTACCCCACACTGTAGGCATGGTGGCAAGTTACGTCGTTAATGGAGGTAGGTACCCCGCACTGAAGGCATGGTGGCATGTTACATTGTTAATGGAGGTTGGTACCTCACACTGTAGGCATGGTGGCATGTTACGTCATTAATGGAGGTAGGTACCCCACACTGCAGTCATGGTAACATGTTACGTGGTTAATGGAGGTAGGTACCCCACACTTTTGGCATGTAAAGTAATTCTCGGTGCCACACTATAGAAAGTGACTCTTAAAAGTTATCAAGTTTTTTTTCGTAAAATTCAGTGTAAAAGTTTGACTAATAACAAATTCTCAATGAGATGTATTCTAATTCTACATCATATGTTGCAGGCCAACACGCTATGTACTTCTCACTACTGGAGCGAGGCTGGTTCTACCTGGTGACTTCCACTCTGTTCTTCTTCCTGGTCCAGGACGCGTTGGCCTACTACCTCCACAAAGCCATGCACTGGCCATATCTCTATAAGAAGTTCCACAAATGGCATCACCGCTACCACCAGCCCACGGCCTTCTCTGCCACTGCCATGCACCCCGTGGAGTTCTTCACACTCCAGTCAGCCATAGTCGTGCCTATATTCTTCCTTCCAATATATTCAGGTTAGTAGTTTGAAATCCTCTTTCCCTTCAGTATTTTATTTTTATTTAATTGTTCATTATCATCCCATGAAAACGTATCTTCAATCAGCTCTGATTATCTATTTATGTTAGCTTTCTGGAATATTTTTTAACATTTCTTGTCATATATTCTGATATTTCTGGTAATATTTCACAATATTTGCTGCTTCAGGGTCCTTCATATGCATTCTGCTGTATAACTACTACTATGGGATGATAGATCATTCCGGAATCAAGATGGACGCCTTGTGGCCTTGGCAACCAGAATCCATGTTCCATGATGACCATCACAAGTAAGATAACTAAATAAACAAAACTATAAAACTGAATTTATCAATGACATATTGGTAAAGAGTAAAAGAAATATCAATTTTGAGATATTTGAAGAAATTTAATATTCTTTTCAGGTACTTTCATGTGAATTTTGGTTTCAACTTGAAAGTTTGGGACTGGATGCACGACACTTTGAGAAAAGAAAATAGAATATATGGTGAGGATGTGTTCGGTGGAAAAGGCAAGACCAAGGTCAAGCCCGAGTAAAGGCAAGAACTAGGTCAAGACCAAATAAAGGCAAGACCAAGGTCAAGCCTGAGGAAAGGCAAAAACTAGGTCAAGACCGAATAAATGCAAGATCAAGGTCAAGCCTGAGTAAAGGCAAGAACTAGGTCAAGACCAAGTAAAGGTAAGAACAAGGTCAAGCCTGATTAAAGGCAAAAACTAGGTCAAGACTATGTAAAGGCAATACAAGGTCAAGCCTGAGTAATCATTTCCATCTATCAAATATAGGTTAGATGTGGAGATTTATGAACAAGCAACAAGCTGTGATGTAGTAGTTTTGTCCCGTTTCACACTTCAGATGATGCTTTCTGGCATTCCTTGTCTTCATGAATTTTATGGTATTTCTAAATCCATAATGAAACTTATAAAAGAATTTGTTTCAAGAGAAAAATGTTACAGGGCCAGAAAAATGTCTTCACTAATATCTTATTGAAGTCGGTAGGTGTCATAAAATACAAGTTCATTTCCTCTAGTTTTCATGACTTATGAACTATTCAACTCTTTAATGTGCATGTCAGTCAAGATTTTAATTGCTCCTTTGATGTTTTTGTTGGTGCTTAAAACTTTTAAAATTTCTGGGGTGGGTAGCAATGAAATATTCATGTGTTCATATTTAGCTGTCTGTATTTATAATACCGCATTCACAAAATAATTACCCTTTCCTCTTTGTTTTACAACATAAAGTTAATTTATATGTGTGACCCTTTGTCTTTCTTTGTATATTTATAACAATTTATAGCAGTGCTGCCCTCTACTGAGAATTGTTCAGGCAATTGAATCTACAAAGTGCAGGATATGACTTGCATGGATGTCGAGACAAAATATTCCTCTAAGCCCTCTAACATAGAAGAGGTGATAGAGAGGTGAAATAAAATAGTTTGAAAATAAATATTGGATTTTTTCTTATTCTCAGCGATATTAAAATGTGGTTTTCAAAATCTTTTTTTTTTTCAGGTAATTTTTTTTCTATGGGACTAGCCATTAGATCCTGGGTTTTGCTCACCCTTGTGAGAATGCCACAAAAATTCATATTATAAATGAAATAGAAAATATTTTGTATTCTGGAATTGTCCATTTCTAGTTTTACAATGACTGAGTTTCTAGCTCATTTGTGGTAATCGTGAGGAGACCAACTTTTTCACCCTTGTACTAAGGCTAAAACAAGAATCACCTTGGTTCACAAAATTTTATAAATAATAAAAATGTAGCAAAGCAAAAAACAGAAAACAAATTTAGGAAACTCGTTTTATTGTCGTCTCCACTTGGTACATAATTATTTTCATCAACTGCAGCCATGATTGTTCGCCAACCTCCCTCCCATACCCCACCTTGTAACAAGCATCACACTGAAGCAAATAGTGGACTGTAATAATATATATATATATATATATATATATATATATATATATATATATATATATATATATATATATATATATATATATATATATATATATATATATATATATATATATTCTGCACAGTTGATGGCAATGACAAGACCACGTCCATTCTCATCTATCATGTCCACACAACATGCAAATATTTAAAAAAAAAATCATAAATTATAACTTATAGTAACGCAATTGCCTCAAATGTTACAATCACCATACAGTACCAATTTTGTTGAGTGTTCTGAGTAAAAATACGTATTGATTTCTGAGCAAAAGATGCAACTGTTTACATGCTAAAATGTAATCTTTAATTCATCACATTACCAGCATGTGCTAAACCTAAAAGATTTGCTTTACACAAGTTTTAGTGTGAAATTTGACACAAAACATTTATCATACAAGCACCAGAAGACTTTTAACATACAAATCAAATTAAGAATCTATCAGAAATTTATGCAGTTTTAGTACTGAATTTGGAAACGAAAAATTGCTAAACAGATGAAATTTATCACATTCATACTGTGGTCATCAGTCGCCATAGCAACAATAACTCACATAAACAACAAGTTGCCATAGCAACAATAACTCACAAATTTACTCTTATTCACCAATATGCAGCAATTCACGTGTGAATCCACATAATCTGTTGTTTCAATAATTTGTAGCATTTCCTTTAAACTGTCCAATGTAATTTACAAGGATTTGTATTGGATTCATTTTAAAAGTGTACAAAATATTCCCATATTAATGTGTGACATGGTCAATATTTTGACATGATTAAGCTATGGCTGCAGAGACCCACACAAAGTACATTCAATAATAATACATCAAAAACAAAATCAAAATAAACACAAGCAACTCGCCAAATGTAAAGTGCAATTATTGAAATTTCAACAAAAAATCTTAATAGCTCATATCATTTACAAGGTAACTGCTCAAATCTGTTTAATAGTAATCCAGTTGACTTTTAACAACAATCTGCAAGCTTTCATGCAGGACGGCCATTCTTACCCAGTCACCGATAACAAACAAATTTCTAATGATCACGATCTTGGTGTTTTCATTGTGTAAAACGACAGGGTTTTATTTTCTATGGTTTCATCACAAGATATTTTTTCACAATTAAAAATCATTTATAATTAGTGCTGTCGACGTGTCTTCTTTGTCAATTTATCATAAATACATAATTCAGGTCCAAAACAAGTATAATCTAATAACCAGGTCATTTATGGTGAAGAAAAGGAGACAAATTCACCTGGTAACTGCTTTTTAATTTAATGGACAATCCCAAATTAATTCCTTCTAAAGAAACAAGTGACACAGACTTGTGAACTGCTTAAAGAACCAAACTAGTTTTATCAAAAACTCGCAAGAAATAGATTGCGATTAATAGAAGAATATGAAGACTGGGAACTTGTATATGCTGGATTCTCTAAGTAACTGCCTGATTGACAACTGGACACATGCCGACAGCACCAACTCTAGCCTGGTTGTTAAAGCTTATGTCTCCTGTCCATTTTTGACCATGGAAGGAACATGGCCACATTCCTCGATCCAGTGATGGTTAATAACACATTCTATTGGAAAAGCCAAAAAGATGCAGATTTTTTTCTGCATCAGTTTAATCAAAGTTTGATTGGGCGTTGTTTTTTTGGGTTTTTTTAATTGTTATAAAAGATTTACAAATTATGTATTTTTTATA
Organism: Amphiduros pacificus; assembly: GCA_949316495.1. NCBI lineage: Eukaryota > Metazoa > Annelida > Polychaeta > Phyllodocida > Hesionidae > Amphiduros > Amphiduros pacificus. The sequence goes on along the minus strand of OX439001.1, from coordinate 38,998,000 downwards.
TATAAATAACAAAATATTACTGCTCCATATATATATGACAGAGACATGAGCTTTAAGGTTTTCTTTTTGAAAGGGGATTTCAGATTAATCTCTTGCTACACCCCAAAAACCATTTGAAACTCAACAATTTCAAAACCCTGGTATTATTTTGTACCATAACCTAATAACACTTTCAGTACCAGCACATTCAGCTGTTATTGTTGAAACTCATATTTTACACATCATACCTGTATCCCATACAATGGTATTTTGGTTTATTTATAGATATATATCTCATTTTGTGTTGTTTAAACAAAGACCACAGCTTGTGATCTTTCATCGGAACCCATCATTGAATTTTATTCAACTGACAAAAAACTGATGAAGCATTTTAACTCTAGAATGAAGCCACTATGTACAGTTTCAGTGGGGAACGTCCATGTTCTCCAGGTATCCATAGCAAGTCTCTATGGCAACATCCATAGCAACCCTACTGTTCTCACTCAGGCATTCCATTCCTTTGTGTTGCTCCTGTATAATGCTGAAATCTTCTCTCTGCAAAATCACTATTAAAGCACCTATTTATATTTTTTTGAGTATGTGATTTGCTTGCCACTTTGGACAATTTGTAGTGGTTAATAATAAGCAAACCAGCTCTTCTGTAATCTCTGACAGCAGAATGCATCAGATACTGGCTGCTATGACTACCACACATTAATGGTTCATATAGGATTCGGTTTCACACTGAAAATATAAAATGTCTATATTGATGACTCTATATATCTATATTTATATATATATATATATTGACATCTGTGTGCAAGCACCATTTTGTCTTTCCTATACTACATATAACAGGAATGATCTGGTCCCGGTTGGCTTCACAAGGGAACCATCGAGAGTTCCACTATATTATCATTAGTGTTTCTTGCTTTCTGACGTCCTCTTGGCGGGCGCTCGCTGACCATTAAAACTACCAGGAGTCGTGGTCCAACATGCCCCTATACAGCATCTCTGAGAGAGCCTGGCTGCCTCTACAACTGTATTAAACAACAGACATCTCTTCAAGTTTTTACTCTCCTCCAACATATCAAGTGTTGCTTTAATTTCTCAATAGTCATCACATTTTGCCATGATCACACTTCACATGTAAATGGAACATATCTCTAATTATGTCCCACCTATTAAACCTATATCTCATTCCAAGTCACTTTTTCAGAGCTTAAATTCTGAAAGCACTTTCTCCAAACCACACTGCATGCTTTGTTGCATTTTTTATCCTATTACTTTAAATCTTCTTTATTTCCTGTGCATTTAGAGCACTGAACGCACATTTAGCATATCCTGGTTTACTAAATGAGCCTTTGTAAAACCCACATTTCCTATTTAGACAAACTTTCTGCAAAGCCTGCATTATTTCATGTTCCATTTCTTTTCAATTAAATCACATATCCTTTTATAGTTTGGATTCACTTTTTTTCTCATTTTGGCCTGTTCCTTTTTGTCTAATCTCTTAAACAAGATACACAGGGCGGAGCAGGCTCCAATAGCACACAGCCAGGCAGCACATGTTTGCTTTTTCATATATTTATATATATTGTTTTTTGTTTTTTGGGGTTTATATTTACAGCACAATATTCTCTATTTACAAATAAACGTTTCGAAGCGAGGTGGTGTTATAGGTCTGCTCTCATATAGTAGAGCAGATAGGGCACTTTGGGTGGTGAGAACTTGAGCACGTCTTTGAGTAACACAGCCTTAACGTTGCTATCGTCTGTGTGCATCCAGCTGCCTTGCATGCCGGGGTGATACACATCTGTGGTGTAATGGCCTCCTATGGCGCGAGATCCATGGTGATTCACAACTGAGAAGAAAAAAAGAAATTTCAAAAAATTAAAATCAACATTTTCATATCCCGTGATATTTTGGTCCCAAATAACCAAACCAATGCAACAGCAATCTCTACATTATTGAAACTATCAAAAACACTGAGGATAATAATTCAGAAATTTTCTTATTTATTCCATTCACTAGCTAATCTGCCAACCAATGGATGGAATAAGCAGTGCCCCCTGGTGAACAAATACACAGCATCTTATGAGCACCCCCATCCATATTCATCAAAAATGAAATAAAATATCTTAATATTCTCAAATCGCAGACTTTAAACTCTTATGCAACACTTCAAAAATAAAATTAATACAATATCTTAATATTCTTCAACTTTAAACTCTGATGCAACACTTACCAGCAAAAAGTTTATATTTTCTCATGTGGTGAGGATATTTGGAGCGTGCATTCGGAGAGAGAAGGTCCTTGCCGAGTTCCAGGTCCTGGCCAAATTCAATCTCCTTGACCACCTTCTGGATGCCTCCGTTTTTATCATAAACAAAGCATTTGATGTGCAGCACGAGGATTGGGGGCAGAATCTCCAACATGGTGCGGCGCGTTGCCTCCACCTGAAACCACATCAAGTCCTGATTAAAAATATATACAACATTCTCTCTCTTCATCAGAAAGCCTTCTTTGCTAGGCCAAAATAAATCCTTCTCACTCTCATTTCATTTTAAAGGGTAGGGAGGAAAGTAATCTTATAAATTTGATTTTTTTTTTTTTTTTAAATACAAAGTCAGGATGTTACACTTATTTAGTGGTCTTATGAGAAGTATGAGTTTCTTATTGGTCATGTTATTGCTAGGGTATTGCACAACTTACTACTACTATATAAATTACATATTTTATATTACTTATTTTATCAATGACATGAGGCAAGACAACTGACCTCCTGTTTAGTCTTGGAGCAGGTGAACCCTTGCAGCGACTCCTTGCTAACCAGACACTCCAATGCTTCCTGTACTGTCCAAACCTTCTCATCCTAAAATCACATCAAGAGGAATTTGGAAATTTAACAAAAGTTTACTTTAAGTTAGATCAGAGTTTACTGTTTGTCCAAAATCCAGTGGGAATTAGTGAAATTCCATGGCACAGAATACAAAACAAACTGTGATGTAGTTGTTTTGTGAACATAAAAACTGTTAATTAATTAGAGGATTACGTTTTCTCTCAGACTGTAATAAAGTTCTGGATTTTAATAAGAATTTTTTAAAATACCTTTTCATACTCAAAGTTTCATACTCAATTAAATGGGGTACAAATTAAATAAAATCCTGTAAATAAAACCGAGCACAGATCTACAAGGTTTGCTCGAATGTCTCACCTGAATATCAAGTTGGAGTGTAAAAAATGGCTGCAGCGTAGCCGACTCTTTGGCTCCTTGCTGATGTAGGACCGAGCGAGTCTGACCACCAAAGATGTCCATCACTGGAGATCGAGTGAAGTTGGACTGTAAAATATAACAACAATGTTTAAATTTTCAAAAAAAAGTGCAAGTTTCAACAAGATTTAAAAAAAAATTGATTATTTTAACTTATGTTGAATTCATCTTGCATGTGGTAATTTTTTAATGTTGAAAATGAAGTATTCTTTATTTGATTGAAGTACATGATATTACATTTTTGTTAGAACTTACACTTCGTGTGACAACACTTTTGTTCTTAGGTCCAACCTGTTCCCATTGGTCATCTTCCTCGGTTTCCTTGGCAACTGCCTCCTCATCCTCAACAGGAGTTCCACTCACATCTCCATTAGTATTCACTGTCAACCAGACATAAATGAAACATGAAGTAGTGTTACAAATACCAAAGATTAATAATTCAACAAAACTTAATACAATTTGATATTGAAATAGAGCACTGTTGTCATTTAACATTTCTTTCTCGATTGTTTAATTATTTGTCTCTGTCATTCATTCTGAGAAAGCTATCTATATGATGTTGGAATGTAAACACATGGTGATCGCCACTTAGCGCATTATTACAATGGACATTTCTTGTAATCATCTGTTAGCTGCTCTCTGATTGGTCAAAATGATTGCAACTGTCTCCCACCACTGTCTCGACTGCCGTGATTGGTTCCAAAACCGGATGTGCGTAGGGGCATCATAGGATTATTATAAAGATATATCTTTCATTACAAGGCAGCATTAAAGTATGGCCTACCTTGTTTGGGGTTGATGCCCTGAGCATGGTTCATGGATGCCACCATCTCATCATGAAGCGCATTAAGAACATGACTCAAAAATTCCTCGGCATCTTCCTGTCGACCATGCTGAAATTAGAAATTATAAATATAAATGATGTGAATAGTATATTAGATTTCAAACATGGGGAACTGATGGGCTCCCAGCAGTTGCTTAAAGGAGAGGGAGAGATGGGAGTAAACAGTGCCTATTTATCAGTGATAATCAGTGATAAACTTGACCAGCCAATGACACCTGGTAAACCTCAGAATCGAAACAGCACATCTGACTGCATGTTGACAGCATGCTTATTGTTTTCATACATATAGCTATATGAAAAGCTTCTTTTAAGGAAACCTTTAATGTGGTCAGAAACGGGGCAATTTTTTAACGAAGGTCTAGACATTAATGTTTAATCTTGCTCACCTTGAAAGTGGATTCATACTTCATGACATGGAGCATCTTATAGACATAGTTGGGCTCGAAAGTCATTCCTGGGTGGATGTCCAGCACTGGCTTGCTTCCCTTCGGGGGGATTTTCTCAGTGGGCTTCTGTTTCATACGCGAGAACTCGCTCATAAACTCGAGCCTGAAGCAAAACATTTCAATGTATACATTCTGCTATTCATATACATAACGCATTATTTTCATTGTTTATCAGCAGAAAGCGTCAACATTTCAATGTATACATTCAGCCATTAATATAAACAGGCAATACACTATTTTCAATATTCTATGGCAGAACTTAACTGAATTTCTGAAACATTATGAAGTGTTTCAGTCAGCTGCAATACTCATTATTGCAATGGCTATTATGGACCTAATACCAGGTACACTGGAGTGTCATAAGGGTCTAGATACTTACAGGCTGTCCAGGACTGGAGTGGAGGAAGGTCCCCGGTTGTTGGTGACGACAGTAGTCAGAGACTTCATGAGGGAATAGAATGGCGGGCAAGCCAGCAATGCCTGCAGGGTCTGATATGGGTTAAGGTGGATTCCTATCAATATTTTTTCTTCTATGCAATTACATTATCATCGTGACTATATGGATACACGTTTAGGGGTGGGAGAGCTCTGAACCGTTCTGGACTGAAATCGTACCATATCTGGATGTTATGACATCATACCATTGCTCTATACCAATTCTGAACCAAGGGACTTTCCTTTGGGTTTCATAGTCGATATATAAAGATTAAAGTAAGCAACCTTTTCATTTTGGCCATCATTCAACATACGGACGGCACTGCTCAACTATCACTCAGATTGGCTGCGAGTTAGTGTCCAGATATGTTGCAAGCGCCCAGAATGACGCGATTTAGCATCCAGATCAGTTTTGAGCACCCAGAATGATGTGAATAGTCCAGATTGGTTAAGAGTAACCGCCCAGAATGGTTTAGAGCTCTCCCATCCCTGATGTTCAATATAGTAGTTTTGAATTATAGTCACATTGGCCTTATTTTTAATTTATAAATTTTGGTGAGTTAATAAATTAATAGATTTTGCAGAGTTACATTTAGAGCTTTCCCTACAAAGTGTTTCTTAACTATTAATGTGAGGAGACAAAACATTCTCAAAAGAACAAATCCAATTTAATTTCTTTTTCACAACATGGTTAGTCATGGCAAATATTTTTGTTGAACCGCCAATAATTTTGTGTAGTTTCAGGTCACACAAGAAAAAATACCTCCCCCTGATGGTGCTGATTTTCACAAGAACAAGACATTGCATTTCCTGTTATAACAAATTTCAAATAACATGAACAGGACTGTTGAATGAAATGATTAAGGATGAAAATGCAGAGGTGCCTCATTATGTGGACACTGATACAAATGATGAGAAAATATTTGTAGCCAAACTATATGAAACAAATAATATCTTATCAAGTCCAGTTAAAAGGCTTTTTTGTTTTATTTCAGTGAGACTGCGATATAAGCTGATGGTGAAGGATACAGAGTTGATGTAGCACCAGTTGGCTCGGTTCACCAGACCTCGGGGCTGTAGAGCTATAGGTTTGTAGTTGGACTTGTGTGCCAGCAGAGCCTCTGAAATATACAAACTATACGTTAAACAACCATCTTCCTGCAAACCATAGTGACAGAGCTTGACAGAGACACTGGCCCTGTGACCGGGGCCACCAGATCCTCTGTTTGGGCCAGTGAATGCTCTATTGTAGTGGCCCAGTTGGGCAACCATATTTTAGGTCTTTAGTAGCCCAAAATATCTTGATTTTATTATTCTAATCCTTGATAGATATCATATCATGATCAATAGACATTTGATTGGGACAAGTATCCCCCACTCAGACACTATACAGCCTTATGCTCTTTATTATATCACACATCCTATTATCCTAAGAAACTTCGGGCCACCACTTCTCCTGCTTTGGTGGCCCAACTGGGCAACCAACATTTTTCTCTTTATGTCAAGGCCTGACAGTGACAAGGGTTATAACAAAAATACTGAACCCACAGACAGATACTTGAACATAAGTAGAATATACAATTAAAAAAATAATAATAATAATCAAGGCAACTGACAGGCCAGTGCCTTAACAAAGTAAACTGCCCATCTTCTGTAACCAGCAGCAGCTGATTACAAGATCTCGCTAAGTCAGTGGCTATTTCAGAACTCAAGATTCATACATAGGTTAGTAGGTCAGGCATCTGCTATTTGGAAGCTTGTAGATCTAACTAAACGTAGTGACACTTTAAAGTTTGTGACCTTGGAAACAAAGCTCAAGGTGTGACCTTTTAAACGAAGCTCATGGTCATGTTTGAGAACATTAATTCTGGGCTTTCGTGAGGTGAATGGCTGAAATAGCTGATAAGATATTAGAAAAATATTGATGTTTTTTTTGCCAACAACACTGACACACACCCACAGACAGAACCTAATACCATAGCTTCCACAGCACTGAGATGGACATAGCTAAAAATAAAAACTTTTGGCAGTCAAAGGTAAATCTTTTGAAAAGTTGGAAATAAGTTCTGGACAACGAAGATTTGCAGGACTGCTGAAAAATTGGTAAACTTTATTTAAAGTGCAATGCTAGTTTGGTGTGAGCAGCAGTTTTCATCACATTTTCAAGACAACTAGATACCTTGTGACAACTCTGCCACACAAGGACAATAGCAGATGGACAGGTTGAATATTCAGCAGCCTCGCAGTGGATCAATTAATCACATTGGCCTGGGAGAGAGATTAATAGAGTTGGTAAGTCCCTGGGACCTTAACTTTCAATTACTCCAGTGTATTTCCCTTAGCATGGCACTCTTCCAGCTGATTTTAAGTCAAATTCAATGATGGCAAGATGATTGTCCTTGAATTTACTGCTGTGAATGATTAGTACTAAATATTGTTGAGCTGGCATCTGACCTTGGTTTAGTCCTGTGTACAGCTAAGCACACCATGACATACAAGTTTACACATATATACTTGAGCAAGCCAAATTGAAATGCACACATTCGCTGTTTTTTTTCCTATTTCTCTAAATAATTTAGCTTTCTGGGCCACAGGCAACATTATCTAACTGTTAGTTGTGCCCTATTAGTCTTGTGTAGTCCCTGAAACACCTGATTATATATAAGAGTATAAATCAATGATACGGCATAAAGACCGTCTGCCACTATGCTATTTATATTTTTTCAGACAGGGCTAAACATACACAGTCAATATTTATGCAACTTTACAATAGCATACAAATTCGTCAAAAGCTATTGTGGTCATGTTTTGCTGTTTCATCTGTTCATTCTATTCATAATATCAATCATGACATGTCACTGAATGTATACATCAACTAACCCTTTTCTGTGATCCTTGTGTTTGAACCTGACTGATAAAATACTTTTCTTATGTAGTGTATCAAGGCACAAAAAGGCTGAGCGATAGATTGAATACGAACAGCCCCTCAAAACATCCAAAAATAATCAACAATGCATTGTTCAGCACAAAGGATGTCAACTGAAAATATCTTTGAAGATTGATTAACATATTAATGTATTTATTAAATATGAGTTGACTGACCTCCCAGATGTTTGGCGTGTTTATCCTCTGTGGTAGGTACAGGCTGCTGAACATCCTCCTCCTTCTCCTGGCTGGATCTATCCTTGTTGGAGCCCGAGTCGCTACCACTGCCCAAGGCAGCAGCAGCGGCGGCACCAGTGGCGGCGGCAGGGTTGTTGGCATAGATTACGATGCCTTTACTGTCCTCCTTTTTGAAGAGGCCAGACCAGGCCTTGGGTTTGCCCCATGCTCCCACCGCTGGAGGGGGTAGTCCAGGGGCGGGGCCCGAGCCTGATCCCTGGGAGGGGCTGGCCTGGGCAGTTGAAGAAGATGGGGCTGCCGAAGTTGCTGGAGATGCTGAGGCTGTGGAAGGGGTGGAAGTGGCTGCAGGGGTTGGAGCCTGGGTAGGGGTTGGAGCCTGGGTAGGGGTTGGAGCCTGGGCTGGGGGCGGAGCCTGGGTAGGGGGTGGAGCCTGGGTAGGGGGTGGAGCCTGGGTAGGGGGTGGAGCCTGGGTAGGGGGTGGAGCCTGGGATGTGGCTGCAGCTGTTGGGGGTGTGCTAGTAATGGTGGCTGTAGCTGTACCTTGAGAGGATGACTGGGCGGGGCTGGAGGCTGATGCATCAGCTGGATTTGATGGGGAGGCTTGGGGACGTGACGTAGCGGTATCAGCTGTTTTATCTTGAGCGGCTGGAACAGGATGCTGGGGTGGCTTCGCATCAGGGCCTGGGGCAGAAACAGAAGCTGGGATGGGCTGGTGAGATTGAGCAGCAGGAGACTGGCGACTTACTGTGGGAGGCTTGGTCACACCCTCAGCCATTTCTCTTTTTGGGGCTGAAACTGGGCCAGAATCTTCAACAACTGCCGGCTCAGGCTCGGGAATCCCCTCGAATATAATATCAGATATTTCCCGAGACGGCAACACTTCTTTTGGTTGCATATTAACATTTGGCAAATTTGGTTTATCAGCTTGTACAGGATTCTCTTTTTCTGTCCTTGAAGATGCGGTAGATTCATTTACATCTCTTGCAATATTGATGCCTTCACAAGTTTTAGCTTCTGATATCCTGCCCACATTATTTTGTGCTGGTATGTTTCCATGTGATGCGTCTTTTGGCACGAATTCTGTTGGTTTGCGATTATCATTCACAGAGATTTCTACAGGTTTACTACTATTATAGGCATGAACTGGCCGTGGTGGGGTCCGTTCCTTGTTTATATTTGTTGGCTGACCCCGACCATATGAGTGTCTTGAATCGTGTTCATTCTGTGGAATTTTTGGATAAACCTGTTGAGCCTGAAACTGGGGCATAACAGGTGCATTCTGGTTAGGAGGTGGTGCCCCCTGGGCTATATGGGGAGCAGTATCGGGAATATGATGTGGCATGTCTCTGGGGAGACTGTTTTGGTCTCTGTGTTGTATGATATGTGGCGCCCTCACTTGGTGTGGGTGCTGGTTACTGGATATCATGGCGTGAGGGAGATGAGAGAACACTGGTTGAGGAGCGTGCACAGGCACTGTACCATAAGCTGACCTATCAGTCCTGCCCCCATTGTTCTGGGTCATTGACAAATGCTGCATGGCAGCTTGAACATTATTGACTGCATGCTCATTCTGCATGTTGATTTGTTGTGTTGTTTGGGGCATACCAAGCGTTTGAACTAGTCCGATAGGGTATCCACCAACTACTTGATTAGGGGACGGTTGATGCGCTGGAACAGCAGCTCTGGCATTTGGCACATTGTGTTGCTGACTAGGTACTGAATGAACGTTCGTAACAGCTGCATGCGGGTGAGTGTGGACTAAATTGGGCTGTGGTCTCATGCCAGACATCATACTGTTCTGTGCTTGCGTAGCATTGTACAAGAGACCTAACTGAGCCTGTGTCCCATACTGACCCATATTGTAGCCAGGTGGCGGCACAGTTGCATGATAAAAGCCGCCAGGAGGTGCCATACTGTGAGGAGGCATGCCGACACTAGATGGCGGCATCATCTGTGGTGGAGTGTTCATACCAGAGCCATGCAGAGTGGGTGGTGTATTGGTTGTCTGCACTCCTGGCTCCGGCCTCTGTTGATAATAACCTGCTGGCCGTTTCTTTTTATTTCGACGTTCATATGTTTTAGAATACAGTTTATGTGCCATATTTCCCTGATCTCTATTCCGGGTATCATACTCACTCACCAGGGGTCCAGCATTGGACAAAGTATTTGGTTTGTCCATGCCAAACTGATGACCTTGACCTTGCTGAGGAGGCGGCTGACTGAAATCAGTTGGTGGCATTTCCCTATAATCTCTACCCCTTTGGTTATGAGAATAGCCATGGTGAAAGTCTTGTTGATTATGACTAAACCTATTATCTTGATAGTCTCTCTGAACATGGAACTCATTACGATGATCCCTTTGTCCATCTGGATTATAATCTCTGTGACCTTGACCTTGTTGAGGATACCCCTGGTCCTTGGGATTGAAGTGCATGTTCTGATGATCACTATGTTGAGATATATCTGGCCTCTGTGGGCTGTATTGTCTTTCCTCCGTCCTCACATTTTGAGGTTCGCTAAAGTCTTTTTGCATATGTTGGGGTGTTTGTGTATTCTGTGGTGGCGGAGGTTCAGGGAAGCTTTGCGCTTGCACCTCAGTGTAATCATTCTGTCCAAAGTCTAGCTGCACTGTGGAGTTCTCTGTTGCGTTGCTGATGAACTGCAGTCCTTCTGTGGATACTGGTGGCGCATCCTGAACTGCAGCTGGAGTGTATATTACATCTTGTGCATCAGCTAGATCAGTTGTTCTTCCTGGATTAGTATCGGAACCATCTGTGTACATGAACCCATTGCAAGCTGCAAATAATGAGGAAAGATTTAGCTACTTGAAAAAAATAGGATATTTTTAATAGTATTTCAAACTTTAAATGATATTTGTCAGCAATACTCTGCATCTTATTACAAGAGAGAGAACACTAAATCAGGCCAGGTCATTATTTAAACAATGTGCTTTTAAAGTAATATGAAAAAATGACTTCACACTCAATCATTTTTTGGCATAACGAATGCCTGAAGACAAGAGTAAATCTACTTACTTTGTATGATTGAATTTGAGTCCCAATAAACCTAGAAAATTAAAAAATATACATATTAAAACTTATAATGCAATATATAATTTTAAAATATTAGGCATAAAATGCTAATGTTTCTCTTTATCTTTTAAGCGCATTCGACTGAACACCTGATGTTCGTCAATTTTTAAGACAGTGATAGAAACGAGCACTCGCCAACTAGCCATGGCTAGTACTAAATCCATGAAATCTGTTTCTATCACTGTTAGACATACAATATGGCATCATGTCTGCATATGATTAAACTGCACAAAGACTAGCATGTTTTCCAAATTTGAAAGGGGAAGGTCCATCTGCAAACGCATATTTTGTTTGTCAACGCGAAAATGGCTGGTAAAAGATGCTTCTGAGACAAATAACACTGATTTTTTGTCAGATTTCTTATTTTCATCAGAGAAAAAAAGAATATATGAATATACTGACAATAATGAAGAACATAGTTCTACTGTAATTACCATGGGACAACAATCTCAAAACTGGGGGAGCTTACTATTTAAACTAGATACATTGTGACAAATGTCACAAATGGTACTGTAATAATCTACTGTGTTTGATACCATAGCTTTCTCTTGCACTTGATTCTCTTTGCTCAAGAGATGTCCATACATTCTGAAGATTGGAATTTTGAGGTTTCTGTGTTTTTTCAATGAAATAAGGGCAGGGAATGTAAATAATTATAAATATCTTGTTGATATTCAGTGTAAGGTATTGGTATTGTTCCAGATGTGGAATCATTTAAAAGGTATTGGCATCGTACCATTAAATTATCAATTGCCCATCCCCAGGCTCAACACAAGTAAATCATATACATTTGAAACTACTGAAACAATTTTCAAGTCCTCATCATAATCATGGTGTATTTTGCATTTGAAAACAGAACAGTTTCTAATCAAAAAGCACAACCAAATTTCCATTTCTGCAAGATCCACTTATAAAATAGATAAAATCTTGGCTGCGAGCGTTTATCAGGAACTTCACTAAAGCTGATATATTTGGTTCTGAGTGAACCTACATGTAAATAGAATACAACTCACTTTTACAGCTTTACATTCTGTTTTTCGCAAGATAGTCACAACCTGTTCTTCTTCTTGAGGACTCAATCCACCAAAGTCCAAAAAGGACAGCTCCTGTATAAAAAAAAGAACATAAAATTTCATTTCTAAGATTAACAAACCTAATGGGATTTAAAAGAATAGAATATATGAATTTCAGTTGGTAAATCCACAGCAGATGTCTGATGCAATGAGGTATTTCCTCAAATCCCTGTGCAAGTGCATGGACTTTGCACATTTATTAAGCTGAATGAAATACGTTTTCCGACACAAATTACCGTATTTACTTGAAAATAGGACGACCCTGTGTATAAGACGACCCCCCCCCCCCAAATTGATGTTATTTTGCTTGAAAAGGCCAATTTCCGATTATAGGACGAGTCGTTTTTTCTCAAGACATCGGCACTGCTACCATAGGCCAATGGCCATTGCGGGTCACCATACTGCCCCATTAAAACAAAACAACAGAAATGCACAATTAAAATCGCAAGTGCACAAAAAACTCTCGGAAATCCAATCATAAAAAAGAAGAAAAAGAAAATGGAAACCTGCAATCGCACTATTCAAGATTCCACTTTGAAAAGCGGAAGTGATGGGGAGAAGCTCTTATTTTTGGCGCGAAAATGATTGGAGCGCCACCACAGTATCTCTGAAACAACATATTTACGTCGTGTCAGGGATCCCACATTGTGCAATATATTAATATTTCAATGCGAGTTAATATACTGTGGTCACATTCCAATCGTTTTCGCGCCAAAAATAAGAGCTTCTCCCCGTCGCTTTCGCTTTTCAAAATGGCGACCCTGTGTTGCGTAAGCATATTTAAGTATTGTTAAACTCACATTTTTCTCCGACTTGTGCATAATTTACACTTATTAAATGAAGGCGGACTACTGTTGAGACATGGTATAATATTTCTGTGTGTATTAGAAGACAAAGATATCAATTACATCGCTTTTAATTATTATCGTTTATAACACTCGATCGGCTGTAAATCATGGTCCACAGGTTGTCCTTATGTATATGACGAACCCCCAAACATTGACAAAAGGTTTGGGTCTGAATTCCTTGTCCTATATTCCAGTAAATATGGTAGTCAAGCCTAAGAAAGTCCCAACAACATTTCACGCTCAGGTGATGATTAATTACTTCTGTTCATTAACTTATATTCATTTATATTCTTAACTCATCTCATGAGTTATTATTTTCCAAACCTTTAAAAGAAAAAAACATGGGCTGTAGCTTATGGAACATAACAACCAAAGTACAAGGAAAAATTAGGATTTCAAATCTAAAAAATCTAAATAACATCTCTGATTCTCATATTAAAACAACCTTCAGGAGTAGAATTTGACAGACTTAATAACAGGTGACCACCCTTTAGTACTGCACAAAAAATGGTCAATAACCTAGATGGGCCATCTAAATTACATGTTACATTCAATACACCAAATGGCCAAAGTTTTTTCCTTTTGCATTTGAATTTTACTCATTCTTATTCAAATACGAATTAGCTTTTGATTAAATTCCCAGTAGTTCTTAAATGTGTGAAATCCATGCAATCCTGCATTGACAGCCGACCTAGAAAAATATCTAAAGTCTGTTCGTTTTTTTTTTCACTCACACTTGTCTTGCATTATTTAAGGTTTTAACCGATTAAGCTGCAAGTTTGTCCAGGGGTTTGTCAACTGATGGCCATTTTGCATTAAGATTTGATGGAGAGGAAAACAAAAAGTAATGTATCATTGTGCATTTTGGCCATATATCGGAAATCTAAAGTCTTGCAAGATTTAGTTTATAGTGCAAGATTTTGTATATTGTAAAATCATTAAATATATTAGTTTTGACACTTGGCTTTTGATTTTGTTCCGAATTCCTATCATTTTAATTTGCAAAACCTGTGTGAACTTGACTTTTTTTATTAACCACTTGTAATCTTTATTTTCAGTATTTACATATCTTTGAAATAAAGCTTGTAAAATGTCATTTACATTTGAAACAACTTCTTCTAAAAAAATTATGTCAAAATGATAATATATTTCAGGTGAATTCCACTCCTGCCAATCTATATTTTTGACATTGCACAACTGTCAGTGTCACATTTCTGGACTGGAATGTCAAAAACATTTCGTCCTGTAAACATATGGCAAGTCGAACTATAACTTAGAATTCAACATGGGATGTGCCAGCTCTGAACTTCCATGATTTTATTACAAGTGCCATACTCCAATATGTATGGAAGTGGATTCTTGTTTGTTTGGGACCAGCATGTCCAAAATGGTGTCATCCGATGTCTGACTGGTCAACGGTCTAACCTGTCAACATGTTAATGGCAAAACTCGCACGGATAGCTGTTTAACTATCATAAAAAGTTGGTAGCATTATTCTTTGAAAGTTGGGCATGGTTTCTAGTGCGTTAATAGTGGAATTGTTCACGAGTAAGTTCCATTAATGTAACATCAAAGTTGGAGGCATCTGGTTGTATTAACTTGTCTCTTTCCAAAGTGAAGCCACAACTTTCCGGCTCCATCCGGCCATTTTTGAAAGACCATTTATGCATAGATAATCGATGAAATACGAAATTTGATGGATATGCTTTAATTCATGAGAATATGGGCAAGCCATAGTGAACGCTAAAAAATTGGACAAACCTGCGTTGATGAAGACATTGTCAAAATTTTGAAGTCATGCTGTCACCAAACTGTATATCGCCATGTTTCTTCCTTCACGTGATAAGCATGCGCAGTCAACGGAATTCTTCTTCCGGCCTCACAGAGTCTGGGACATCCAGTTACCACACTTCACCCACTTGTGATTTTTTGTTGTTTGCTTTTGTGAATAGAGTCATCAGTGGGATTTCTGCTTTTGGCGGGTGTTTCAGTTCTCGTGAAGATTGTCGGGTATGAGTCAGGTAATGATGTCAAGCGTGAGTAGTAAAGCTAGTCAATGATTTGTTAAGGACTTAGCCATGAACAAAAAAAATGTAAAACAATTCTGACTATCCAGTGATTTGGTCTGTTTTGTCATTCTACTCAGTATCACTTCTTCACCCAACCAGTGTTGAAATTGATAAATAATTAATTTTGAGAAATATGTCCCCAAAATATTTTCTTATGGTTTCTGCATTCTGACAAAATAACAGTGTAAGCCAAGAAACCAAATGCAATCTGGATGGGTATTTTGACCTTGCCTCTTCGACATGTACTATGTGAATTAAATTACCCTTTTTCTACTTTTTCTTTTCAATATAAATTTGGCATTCATGGTAAATCAGGGCCATTAGGCTGTGGCCAAAGAGAACCGCATTAGTTTCCAGCCAGCTCTTACAGCACGTGGACCACTGCACGTGCAGGGATATCGATGCGTACGCAAATATGATGATATATCAAGAGAGGAAACAAAAATCTATGCATTTCCTGACCTTCCGAGGCAGAGGATGTTGTAAACTGTGCAAACGATTACTTTCCCTCCAAATGTGTATCTAGCCATCTTCTAAAATGAATTAGTTTGTGGTCTGTGATTTTAATATTCCAAAAATATATCAGGAATGTCACTTTATATTGTTCCAAAGTCAGAGGTATGGCATCATAAAAAATTCAGATCACTTTGGTGCCCGGAAGTAATTGGTAGCTGAAGGAGTTATATAACGTCACAATACATTTTCACGTGAGGTCATTCATAACAATACTGAAGGCTTTGCACCAACCAATCAGCATTTAGCACTCACGAGAATCTGTTTACTTCCGGGCACAAAAGTGATCTGAATTTTCTGCAGACAAAAAAGTTGACAAAAACATGGAATATATTTAATATTTTGGAATATTTTTCTCTGGAATTGTTTTATCTTTGTATTCTGCATCTGCCGTCCAAAGCACACCATTCATAATGCTCTGTATGCTCTACGGTGAGAAATTCCTGAAAAACTTGTTTCATCTCTTGAAGTACATCATATTTACACCTTGTGCACGTGTCAACCCTTGACATGACGTCATCGACCAGCACGTGCAGTGAGCTGCAAGTAAACAATACACGCACACGTTGAAAACTGATGCGGTTCTCTATGGCTGTGGCGCAGTTGGTTAGAGCGCAAACTAATTAACACCAGTTCCTCTGTGGTGATCAAAAGGTTGTGGGTTCAATCCCCGGCCATGCCGAAATTGAAAATTTACACAAGCTGAGGCCGGTGGGTTGTCATGTCATGGACCTGTGACAGCAGCACTATATCTGCTACAAGTAGGTCTCATCACAAAATGACTGAACCCAAAACAAAAAATTCAGTGTCATTTGGCCTTTTCAAAGGATATTTTGTAAGTTTTGAGCTGTCACTAGTTCATGGTCAAACTGGGAAACAGAATTCCTTCCCATGATCGAACACGCCATGGGTGAACAGGAGAATGGAAAAAATGCCAGCAACCTTCCAAAATGAGTTGAAATGTCAGGGAAAAACTGAAGAAAGAGCATTACACATAAGACAGTCAGTATTTAGAGGTATTATGACTGGGAAATTGGTGACAAATGGTGACATTGGTCATTGCTGCAAAAGTAGATTACTCTTTTGGCGCATTTGGAATTCTATGCAGTGAGAAAAAAATATGATTTTCAAGTCCATCAGGCCAATGGATAGAGGAGTAGTTTTCATCTTTTAACTGATTAACTGATATTTCTTAAAATCTCTCACAATTTTACCAGCAAAGTTCAGAATATGAGCATGGTTAATTGACAAATCTTCATTGAAGATTAACTTTAAATAGTTTAATTTATTTAGTTTATGTGATATTTCACTTTGTTTGATTAAGCTGCACAACCCTCCTGCAAGAAAGAACTGAAAGAATAACTGATTTTGAGAGCCATTCCTGCTCATTATTGATTAAGTATGAAAATGTAGTTTGGAGAATGGAGCCAGCAGACAGGTTAAATACATATTTTGCTAACAACATCGACTGACCCATAGATGACATGCACGTTCCTTTTATTAAGAAAATTGTTTTACTGACTGGGAGCCAGTGCATGGGTGCTAGTACCCAATCATGGAAAATTCCAGTTATGGGATATGTGCAAAAATAAAAGAAATAGAAGTCACCTTTGCTTTTCAGTCAGGTCAAAATTTATCATGAGACGATAGATATATTTTTTTTTAAATCAAATGTTTGTGTTTTTTTTAAGGATGCTCTTTAATAATGAGAAATACTTGTAAATAAAAAATAATAATTTTGTACTGTTATAACTAGTTTACATGGTACTCACAATAGGACAACTTGTAAATCTGAAATTATGTAAATCTGAAATATGCTTCATGCATTTCTTAAAACTTTAAAACTAAAAAAATATAAGATGTTGATTCTTTTTTCCAGAAGAAAAAAATTAAAACAAAAGTAATGGGGGGGATTTTCTGTCATTCTGCCCTTCAACTTTGATCTTCTCTGAAACTACTGGTCAAATTCTTAGCAATTAGTAAGAAAGATTTTGTATTTTCAGGAGACCAATTCTATTTCCATTAGGCTCAGATTTGTGTTCATATTGTTATGATTTTCTCAAAAATCTAATACCGTATTATCCCTATTTGCCGCGCCGGCGGCGGAAGCATTGCCTCTGGGCCACTAATATGTGACTGGCAGACATGCCAAGACCAGGGTTCAAAATTGACTGTTTTTCAGATTCACAATAGATGTTTAGTAACTTAATGGCCACATCTTGTTGCACTTGAAGGAAAGTTTGATGGTAAGAATAATTGTACAGTACAGTATTATTCAATATATTTTAGATGAAGTAATAAAAATGAATATGTCAGTCCAGACACAAAACAACTAAGCATGTTAAGTATTGAAAATGATAATCATTTATCATCAGTGTTGAGCCCTGTAGTTCCCTCACTTGACCACATGCCTGTAGGGTAATTAACCAATTAAGTCTGGGGTGTGCTTCTGGGAACCATAATGTGACCCATATGCGACCCTCACTCAGCATTCAGGTGTCAGATCTTACACAGTAATTAGGTAGAGGGCGGCTATTAGGGATAATACGGTAATTCATTGCTTGACATTATAAATGTTAGCAATGAAAATCAATATAAAAAGTTGGGGCCAAATTTCATATGTAACATGCATTTTGACTAGTCAAAATTATCATCTGCTCAAGTTTGTTCTTGAAAAATATTTAAATGATCATTTATGAATCTATCTCCAGAAAAGCATCAGCACAGCTCTAAGGACATTGGCCTATGTTTTGTTTTATTTTACTTCAGGTACAGTGCAACCCAGCTTTCTATGATAATTAAATCAACACAAGCTGACTTAATGTTCTTGCTTCATTTTCACTGCGTCCACCACTGCTGCACTTCATTTTCTTTCTCATTCATTGGAATCATTGGACATAAGAACTAAATACTATAATATACCGGTAATAATATATAGGCCTGGGATTTTTTTAAGGCTAAACTTTTCGTGACCTTGAGTCAAGGTTAAGATAATGAACAGCATTGGAGTAACATTGATTGTGAATGCTGTATTTTCCGTAAAATTACAGCAATATCAATATGACTTGAGAGATATGATCTACTTATAAGGGGCTTGGATATGTTGAATATTGGGTGGCATTGAGGTATTTTCAGAGTCATAGGAGCTAATTTTCAAAATTAGCTATTTGTTATATTTGGCAAAACATTACACATTACATTTATTGCCACCACATTTATCTGATTTTACAAAACATCAAATTTCATGTATTGCTATGTGTCCTATGCATTTTGTTCATAATTTATGTAACTAGGTTACTTCCACCTCCTTATAGCACAACAGTAATAGATCTAGATCATATGTGAGTTGGATTGTGCATGACCTTGTATACATTAAATACTGTGCTGACTTTAGTTTTTTGCTACTTAAAAACTACCCAGTTATATATGTATAAAAAAAATCATGGCCATGATCAGAGAGGAATTGTGACAGGATTTGACAAATGGAAAGTTGATATGTGAGGTTTTTGGCCTCACGAAAATTCTTATAAGCCCTCTGATGGAATTAGGTGATGCTCAATCTGTTTCCATTTCAGTTTTATTTTGTTGCTTTACATAATCAGCAGTGCCAAAACTATGTCATGATTTGTATGTTTCTCACTTTTTTGTTGTAAGAATCAGTCCAGATCTGAAATATTTCCTACAAGATGTCTACACTTCCTGTTCAGAGCTTGATTTATGATCATCCAATGACCTACCAATATAACCAGTCCAAGTTCTGCTAGGTTTTGTACAAAGGGGTGAGGAACACATTTACATATAAATGTCATACATGAGACAGCTTTATATGTGTTAGACAGCTACAATAGTTAACAGCTACACTAGTGGATAAACTGCTTCACAAGCAAGAAACAGCTACACAAGCAAGATATAGCTGCAAAAGCTTAGATATAGGTTCAAATTTCAGACAGCTACAAAGTTAAAGCAGCTCCACAAGTGAGGCAGACACAAAGAAGTGACTATTCACACACAGTTAGTTTAGAGACAGCTACAATGGTTCATTAATGAGAAGCAAATGAGAAGCAGACAAAAAACTAAATCTAGGAGAGAGCTACGCAGGGAAAAAAACCAGCCAACTAAGTTGAGACAAGTACAAGGGTGATAAATAGCTGCATATTCGAGTGCAACTGCATGAGTGAGATTGACAAAAAAGAACTGACCAAATATAAAACGGGTTAGACATCCAGAGAAAATACAACTGTATTTTAGTTTATTAATTCATTGCTGGTGCTTATCAAACCATATGATGTCAGCATATTCCTATATTTGACAACAATCTGATGCGAATATTTTTGAAAATGTAGATGCAAAAAAGACTTCATGGAATTGCAGCTCTTATGTCAGCTGTAAGTGGGACATCTATACAAGTGAAAAAGATAAATGAAAAAGACATGTTATCTCCCCCAGGTGAGAGACAGCTACATAAATGACAGACAGCTACAAAAGGGTTAACAACTTTTTCTCTAAAAAAATGCAATTATGATGAGAGACAAACCAGAGGCACTATTAAATGAAAAAAGTGTTTATCTAATTGATGCATGTATGAGTATTTTCATTACTTTCATCAGCTTTTAATGAAGCTCTTATGGCAAGATTGATCTTGAAGACTATTGTCTGTGACTCGCTCTCAATCTTTTCAGGAAATCTCAGGTGAGTCCACTGTCCAATGAGCACACAAGGATTGCGGGTCAGGACAGACATTTGTCATGTGGTGGCCCGCTGTCTGCAGCCGCGAGGGACTATCAGTCTCTCATCACTGAGCACCAGACTTGGACTGGCCGCAAACACCATAGCATCAAGCTAGGGCGTCACACCTCCATACTGATCTGAGATCTCCAGCACGATCTGCAAGGGATACTACACAGTGGCAGAGAACTAGAAGGTAGGTAGTATTTTAGCATCTTTTTTTTTTACTGCAAGGCTGTTCAAAATGTAGTTAGTTTTGTATTTTGACTTGCTATCATGACTGGGATTTTAGCGACTCCGTAATATATCTGTTTGGCCCATGAGAAACAAATTCTTGTGTATATGTATTGCACACTCATGCTTCAGTGACCAGATTTTTTTTATGTGCATAACCCAAAACAAGCTGATTTGTTGTGACATGCACAAAGCGTTATATTCAAGTTGGTGTGAGCGGTGGATATTTTTTTTATTATTAACATCATGGCTTTCTTATCTCCGGCAAGATGCTTGCATGTTAAAGTACAATGGTGCATGTATAATGGCACAAGATGAAGAAAGAATTAGACAATCCATCACGGAGGTAACATGATCCGTGACAGGGCAGAGCACTCCCGGCTAAGTGTATTGATCCCCACCGTCCACGAGAACATGCAACAGATAGCAGGAGGCTGCACAACCCAACCTCAGGGCATTCATAGCAGGAGGCTGCACACCCCAACCTCAGGGCAGGAGGCTGCACACCCCAACCTCAGGGCATTCATAGCAGGAGGCTGCACAACCCAACCTCAGGGCATTCATAGCAGGAGGCTGCACACCCCAACCTCAGGGCAGGAGGCTGCACACCCCAACCTCAGGGCATTGATAGCAGGAGGCTGCACACCCCAACCTCAGGGCATTGATAGCAGGAGGCTGCACACCCCAGCCTCGGGGCATTGATAGCAGGAGGTTGCACACCCCAGCCTCAGGGCATTGATAGCAGGAGGCTGCACACCCCATCCTCAGGGTATTTATAGCAGGAGGCTGCACACCCCATCCTCAGGGTATTTATAGCAGGAGGCTGCACACCCCATCCACGGGGCATCACAGCCATCTTCACACCCCTTCAATCATGATATGGCTTTTTATTGCTAAATTTTCAATCCACGTTTTAAATATCAGCATTTTGTCCTTATACCATATTTTGAATTTAAATATTTGTAGATGTATGAATTTTCATTTCCTGATGAGATTCCTAGAAGATATTCATCTATGCAAATATTAAATATCCAAATTCATAGTGCTGTCCAGCTAAACTCTATTCCTTTCAACAGCCTCAATAATGAACTCACTTTCTTGAATCATTTCTCTTCTAGTCTCATTGATCTAACTAACTGGGAGAGCCAGTGTGTCAGGAAAATGGAAATTATTTAGAGAATTTAAGTACAGGGATGTTTGAAAAAGTAGTCTTATCTTGATCCTTCCCCGAAGTGACTCACAGTGCAAGAAAATGGTTCATAAAGGATGGAAACAATCCAGGCTTTGGATAATCCTTTTAAACTAAATATACCAAACCTAGGGTCATTAAGGACTTTTTATATTCATCAAATACCACAAATAAAAGCTGAATTCAGGTTTTCAAAAAGTGATATCTAGTGTAATATATTAATTATAGTATGAAGAAAATGTTTAACATAAGAGTGACCTATTGTAGTTTGCAATATTTGTTATATGCAAACCATTGAAAAATAGCATGTTTTTTTAACCTAATGAGGATTATGATAAATATTACATCCTGTCATAAACAAATGCATTTTATGCATAGAAAAATGAATAGAAAAATGAAGATTAACTGAGCTGAACTAAATGGAAATTACAGTATATGCAAGCACATTCTTCAGTATATTTTGTAGCAATAGCAATAATTATAATCACATATTTCCTGTTTCAGACCAATGATGGCGTGTTGTAAAGTGTTCATATTTCTGATGTTTATCGCCCTCTATGGGAAGACAGATGGTAGGCATATTTGCTATATAAACATAAATATAATTGTGTTGTTCATTTATGATTCATCTATTTTAACCCTTTCCTTCCAAAATACTACCTTTGCTTTGTGAATGTACATAAGAAAAAATGATATAGTGATTTTACAAAGGTAGGGAGCAAGGTATTTTTTTTCTTGGAATGAATTGACAATAAACTTATCAATAACAAAATATTAAAATGTTAAGAATGGTGCATTGGCACGTTTTAAATTACAGATGTCAAAAATAATTTTGGACTAAGATAAAACTCTTGTTTCTCATGAAATATCATGCATTTGAGCTTAGACTATTTTTTTTTTTTTTTTTTTTTTTTGCTTTGTTTGTTTTTCTGTTTGTTTTTTTTTTTATTTCAACCAATCAGAGAGCAGCTAACAAACAATTACAAGACATGTTTATAATAACATTGGTGGGAAGCAGTGATCACCATGTGTCTACATTTCATCATTGCATATATGGCTTTCTCAGAATAAATGACAGACAAATCATTAAACAACTGAAAAAAAGTTAACTGGCAACAGGTTCCTTTGTGGCAACTATGAATTTTTCTAGATTGGTATAATCAATAATGGTATGCTTAATCAACGACATCAAGCAATAATGAGTGTTCAAGTAATAATTCAATGTAGACTTCACTTTACTAGTAGTAAGTAATAGTTAAGTGTTGACCTCACGACGTAATAGTTAAGTGTTGACCTCACGACGTCATGCAATAATGAGTGTTCAAGTAATAATTCAATGTAGACTTCACTTTACTAGTAGTAAGTAATAGTTAAGTGTTGACCTCACGACGTAATAGTTAAGTGTTGACCTCACGACGTCATGCAATAATGAGTGTTCAAGTAATAATTCAATGTTGACTTCATGCTTCATTCAAATAATAATTCAATATTGACTTCACACCGCCATGCAATAATGAGTGTTTAAGTAATAATTCAATGTAGATTTCACTTTAATATCAGGGTTAGGTTCTTCATATTTGATATATAAATGAAACATGATGTGCACTATTTTGGACAATCAACAACACCATGCCAAGGCAAACATATGACACATAAAAGAGCACTCATGAAAACTTAAACATGAACTTCTCTCCATAATATTCTTCTTATTTTCTATGGACACTACAGTTTGTTCTAACATGGACAACAGCAATGTAATTCTTTCACAAACATATCAAGCATAAATGAGTAATTCACATTAACTTTGACGTGCACTTTGAAGTGTTTGTTTAATATTACATGTGAGACCTGCAGGGTGTTATTTTTCTCGAATTAATTCACCTATTATAAGAAGTGTAGAGCTTAATTATTAAACTCCTGTTTAAATATATTCAGGGGGTGGCTGTGAGAGTTTGGAAGGTGTTTGGTATAACCAGCTTGGCTCCGAGATGATTCTTAACCACAGTAAGACCCACACGTTATTTGGAGAGTACCGGACTGCCGTGGAGAGACAGCCCGGTGCCGCTGGAACGTCACACTCCGTGATCGTTGGTCAGTCAATGTCCACTCATTCTGATGAAAATAAATTATCTTGCAATCAATATGTTGGATATTTAAAAGAGTTGCAGAATGTATTAGAACCACTTAAAAAATATATATCTACAGCAACTCAACAATATAAATGTCATATTGACATACATCACTCACTCTTGACAAAATTCTGATTTATTTTCACATTTTATTTTTATGTTATTCAAATTTTGAAATTTATATCACAATTCTATGACTCAAATTTGAGAGTGGTATAACCTATAACGTTTTATCCTTGTGAAGTAATAGTTTTCTCTGATAAGCATTTGTGTCTCTGTAGGTGCTGCCCCCTATGATAAACCAGGAGCAGTATTTGGTTTCTCAATTTTGTGGAGAGAAGGAGCTTCAGTTGTGGCCCAAACTGGTAAATAAAAATATTTTAGTCTAATTTGAGGCCAACTTTGATGGTCAGGTATTCCTACATTCTTTGTACAGTGGCTGTCACAAGCCTACAGTAGCAGCATTGCTCCTTTTTCAAAACATTTACATGCTCAAGGTTGGCCTTGTAGTTAACTTGCTCGAAGTTTAAAATCCGTTATTGAATAAGCTTTGTAGCCTCCATATTATAGCAAACGTGTTATTTTTACATTTAGTTTTAAAATTTTGCTTTAGGACCACAATATCCAAAATACAATCATAGTAAACTATATTTTAATTTTATGACTATTTAAAAACAATTTATTCCATAAGTACAAGGATTTAAAAATCTTAAGAGATAAATATCAAAATCCTGTTGGATTATATAATTTTTCACTGGGGCAAAAATTTTTGTTGACCTATTTTTTCTGTTCATGTGAGTAGGTCAGTGTCATGTTTGTGACGGGGAGGAGGTGCTCATGACGACGTGGGTTCTCCGATCCAAAGTGGACACATGCCTGGACAAATGGAGGTCAACACGGATTGGTCAGGATTTCTTCACACGAACTGAGCAGAGGGTAGGGCCAAGGAAAGTCAATGACACTCACACGCCAGGCGATGTCAGCGGCCGGAAGAAGAGGAGCATCGCAGAGGAGGAAGAGGACTGGGTGGTTGCCATGGAGACTCGGAGACACCGCAGGGAATCAGGTCATAGACATATGATCATAGTGAAACAAGCATTCATATATTCTATGTTAAAATATTACTCATTTATCAAACTTTGTTTAACATTTATAAATAACTTGAGTGTTACCATCCTTTATGTAAATATTTATACTGTGAGGGTCCATACAGGCGAGAGGATTGAAGCTCAGTTGATTAAAATCTGTTCCCCAAAAGGGGGAGGGGGACTCTTTTTCTGAAAGTGGACAGAGATGATTGAATGGCCATTTTGAACCATTTAAACTGAAAAGTGGAGACCCATTTTCTACCTCATCAAATTACTATGTGCAAAATACCTTTCATGATATGAATTTTATTAACTTCTCATGAATGGGTTATTATTTCAATCTTGGTTGACCAATTGCCACAAATGCTTTTGTTACTGCATCTGAAGAGCTATTGTCATAGCATACCTAAAATAGTGTGTCAAGCACATCAGGGATATTACGGACTGACATGTTTACCAGAAAGGACTCAAAACAAAACCCACGCCGCAAGGCTAACTGTAACCAGCAAGGATTAGACCCATGTGCCATTACCACAAAGCCTTGATATCTACCGTCACAATACCAAGATGCCAAAAAAGCCATCCAGTACTGTTCTATTATCCCTGCTGACCCTGAACGTGGGAGAGCAGTTTCAATACCCTATTATGGTGGTTGTTCTATGTAACAATACATCTTAAGTTGGCATTGATATTCCTGTTGAAATAGTTAAATATACAAGTTATTTTTATACCAGTGGCTTACTCAGCTTGTTATATTTCAGTGAAATAATCTTGCTCATTTTTTTGTTGGGTGTAAATAGACTGAGCCTTTTTAGAAATTTTGAAATATCCATATTTTTTATTGCAGATGACAACAGGAGCCAAGATCTGTGTAATTTGAATGGCAACTGGCATAATGACCATGGCTCCAAAATCTCCCTCAAAAATGGAGCGCCTAATCTTGTTCAAGGTAAAAAGTGTATCATTAATTACATCTGAGCTACAATATAATATAAATATGATAAATAAATTTTGACCCAAGTTTTATATCATATATTCAAGATTTTACTTTGTCTTATAACAGTTTGGTACCAAGCTTCTTTTAACTAAAATTTGCATAAGTTTGAATTCAAACCTTTTATAATTCTAACACAAACATGACTTAATGAGGTCATAGTGTGACCTGAATTCTGTCCTATTTGGCTTTAATATGACCTTACTTGGTTACAATGCAATCAGCAAAGCTTTGGCCAGGTTTTATACATAACCAATTAGAAGTTCAACTCCTGCTGATTATAAGAATAAATATATCAAGGAGAGCGACCATTAACTAATTCAACAGAATCCCATATTTGAAAAGGTTTACAACTTTATATTAGAGAATGTTCACACTTTACACCATATATATACTCCATATGTCATGATTATAAATAAATGCACTGCAGGTACATATCAGACCTGGGTTGAGAGGCAGGGTGGGAGGTCTCGCCACTCTGACATTTACGGCACGGCAAATCCAGATGATAGCAATACAACCATGGCCATGTTTGTAGTGTGGAACAATGGCGCCTCCATTACAGGATGGGTCGGTATGTATGCAAGCTTCATGCTAGAGTTAAAAAATTGACCTTGTCCAATTCACCTGAGAAGTTAAGTTTTAAACAATTGCATTTTTCAATCAGTTGGCTGATTTAAGGCAAGCAACATTTTAAAACCACATTACCCGTAGATATCTACATTTATATTATAACTTCCAAAGTATTTGTCTTAAAAATTTCTACTATCGGTATTTGACTCCAATAATTTATTAAAACATTTCAAATAAGTGATGGAAATAGTGCAACTTTAATGCATGAATGAAATTTCAGATTAATTAAAACCAGTTACTGATCACTGTATAAAAAGATTTTGCATATGACATGGATGTCTACCTCTTGTTATATGAAGAAATAAGGAATAATAAGAAACTATAAAAAAAGGAATAATAAGGAAAGGAGCTCAGCAGAAGCTCTGAAGTGTTACCTCATCATCACTTGTTTAATATAACTCTGGTTTATGTGCCAGGTCAATGTCATATTTGCGGGAACGATGAGGAGATATTGGAGACTGTGTGGTTACATCGTACTCAAGTACCAGGATGTAATGCCAATTGGCGATCCACGCTACATGGAGAGAACAGCTTTAAGAGAAAAGATCAAAGCCCAGGTGTGCATAAGACATATCTGTGCCTTATATGCACATGAGATTGAAATTATTATAGATTTGATGAGTATCGCTACACTTTATTTATGAATTTACTCATTATTAGCATGTATATTTGGTTCATATATACGGGAGTTTTGTTATTTACACAATATCTTGGATTGAATAATCCTCAGTTGGTTTAAGAATTTTATAGCAAATTGTAAAATTTGAATAAATTAGATTCGCCTGTAATGTTAGTTATCACATTGTCATGGATATCAAAATATTTATTAATTCTATAAACTGATAAAGATCTGAATTCAAATCTCTGTTTGCTTATTCGATTATATTAACTGAGTTTAAAATGGTCAGAAAATCACATTTGAAATATTTCTTTACAGGGGAAAGGTAGGTGTAAGGAAGAAGCAATTTAAAGCTTGTGTTTGTTTGCAGCATCGTCTGACCCTGGCATTGTGGGAGAGTTCGGGGACGAGCTTGTGTCTATTCTGTGTGTCTCTGCAGCAACCTCAGCCCAATTCACTTGGATTCTCATCAGTTCTGCTTTAATGACAACACTTCTCTGATAAAATCACTTATATCATATCACTTATTATGAGAGGAATAATATCTTCTCAAGAAGACAAGCAAAGATTGAGATGCTTTATTTTTTAGGATTGCAAAAGATATTACATCCAACAACAACAAAATATGATTGTACAAATACTGTTGATAGACTTAAAATTTTTAAGAAACATTGAATAAAATTTCTGTTTTTTTTTATAGCAAGGCAATACAGACATTTCCGCAATGTTTTATTTCAGCATTTGTACAGTTTATGTTTGGTGGTTATAATTATTTTGCATTCCTAAAAAAGGCATTGAGCTTTTCCGTGGACTGAGAAATTATGCTCAGAAGGAAAATAAAATTATGCACAGTGATATAATGATATTTGTATACACATCTGTGTCATCATTTTTACTATCAATTGCATTATAACAGGGAGATGTAATTGTCAAAATGTTAACTGGTTTTGATTTTTCTTTAAAACTTAACATCAATTATGCTGCCAAAATTGTTACATTTAAGAAATGTAGTCTCAAGTTTTTATATCAAACGTGTCTTGGTGCTGCATAAAATGCACTTCTTTCAAAAGATCTGTAAGGTGCTGCCATCTAGATTATCATTTGTTCCCGGTGTGCTTGTACATGTTAGATCTATATTGATTTCTTTTTGCTCGCGTTTGTTTTGACTTCAGGTCTGAATGTTTGAGGATTTGACATGATTAAGCTGTAAGACTATGGAGCATACACCTTTTATCAGTCCATGTCAGCCATGTTTTTGGCATGTAGTTTCTGCTCACACCGTCAGATAGCGCTTTTGTATGAGAAGTGATTAGTGAGCGTGTGGTAGAGTAAGAAGTTTTTCTTAGGATTTTGCAAACTTACGCGAGCTTGCAATTGATTTTTTTTAACTCAGCACTTGTTCTTTTTGGCTTGGGGCTTTCCTTTGCAATGAAGGATTTAAACAGAGATGATAGATAAACAATTATTTTGTTAGATTTCATTATGTGGTACAATGTGATATTTTAATAATGTGTGAGCTTGTTTATTATTCTTTTTTTTTTTTTTTTTCTTATTTTTTAATTTCAATTTTTGTTTTGTTTTTTGTTTTGCTTTGTTAAAGTTATTTCCACAGTTGTTACATGTGAAGTTATTTTGTCATGTTATGTTATTCAATGTTATGTATGCAGTATGCATAATCAAGTTTCATGAGGAATTGTTTTTTCTTTTGCTATTCATTTGGGCATTTTCAGCTCACATTAACTGACTTCCTCATAGAGATTAAGTTATTTATGGTTTAATTTCCCTAAATGGTTTATTACCTTGTTTATGTGATTGTTGCTGACTGTTACTGTTCCACTAGGACCTTTTACATCCTGTACCTTGGTCCCAGACTTGTGGAGGGGAGCAAAGCTGTCAAAATTGTTGACATCCATTTCAAAACTGGTCTATTGTACAAACATGATCATTTTAATCCTTTTGTGCAACATCAGAAATATATAGAGTTTATAAAGTATTATGTGACTTAATAATATCTGTAAAAAACAATAATCCTTTCACAAAGTAAATAAAGTGGGAAAACCCAATTTTATAATAAAAGTTTAAGGGATGTGTTCTATTTGATATTGCTAATGGGAAGGATGTGTGGAAATGGTTAGATATTTATCTTTTGTTTGCAGCTGGGATTTGATTCCTGCTTATATAGGGCTCGGACTTTGGTCCCATTTCTTGAGATAGGTGGAATTTTACTTGTGCCTTGTTTCTCATTTTAACAATTGCTCCACAATTAACTATTAAAGGTTGTAGTTTGATGTTAGTCCTATTTTATAATGTAAAATAAAGATCTGCATTTACTCTTCAAAAGGGACATGGACTTCAGTCCATATGGCATACTTAAATCTGACCTGACTGATCCTGCCTAAATATCCTGAAAAAATGTACATTTTCAAGATTTCCCTAAGTTTTCTGTTGAAAGATATCTTAATAATTGTCCTATGAGTGCCGCACACACATCCGGTTTGCTGACCAATCACAGCAGTCAAGACAATGGTACAAGACCATGGCAATTATTTAGACCAATCAGAAAGCAGCTAACAAACAATTAACAAAGTGTTCGTAGTAACAATGGTGGGAAGCGGCAATCACCATGTGTCTACATTTCAGCACTGTTAGAATAAATAACAGGCAAATCATTTAAGCAACTGAGAAAAAAAATGTTCGAATTAACTGGCAACAGGGTCATTTGGGACAACTATGGATAGTCTAGTATAAAAATATTTCTCATTTAATCTATACCTTTTCTCTTATCCAAATCGAAAATCATTATTATTTAGGACAGAGCATAGAACCTTTATTCAATATGCCAGCTTTGAAGTCAAATAATTTCAAATCTCAGGTCAATGTAGTATAAAGCTCATGAAGGGTCCTGCATGTCTTGTTATGCCAAGGCCAAAGTTAAACAAAATTCTCTTTCTGGTTGCAGCAGGAATAGAATTCTAAGTGATTTGCATTGGAATCCTCAATTAATAGCTATGTAAAAACAAAACTTGCCTCACCCATAGAGAAAAAATACTTTCTCTATGCCTCACCTATAATCCACAGGACTATTTATTTACATCCATGTTTGTGTTCAAACTTCCTATTTTGAAGTAGCAGAGCGAACAATATTTGTGGTATGTCTGTGTATGAAACAATTGAACTAAATATAATAAATGAACTATATTGAGCCACAAATGAGATGAATTTAATTTTGAATCAATTATTTAACAATAGCTGCGAGCTAATTATGAATTACAAATATAACAGCAGTATTTGTAGACATATGCCAAAATGTTTAGTTTTTCAAAAAAGTTCATCCTAATCGCAGATTCAAAGAGAATACATTCCAATAAACAGTGATTGGTTATGTGGTCAAGACCATATTTTCTCCATTCTTGTTGGGCTAATGCCTACAATGGCTATACATGTACTTGTAGGCACTGAAGGCTCTTATGACTTATCTTATCACTGATAATGTCAGTGCCACTTATCCAATGAATTGATCCAATGATCCAATGAATTTAAAGTATTTATCAAAATCGACCTGGTATGTTTGAATGATCGTAAACAATCAATGACAAGAATATGGCTAGTTTCATTTTTGGAAGTCAAAAAATATCCTGAATCCTGGCTTGCTGCATTGATTTAGCAGGCCTGGCTCCGTACACATGTACTCGGCAAACCCCTTGTTATGATTTGGATGCGCGCACATGTCGCTAGCTCTATATGCTATTTATAGAATCGTAAATCCTGGAGATCACCACTCGCTATATTTCTGTGCTGTCAGGCTGCGAATTAAGGACAAGTCGTCATAAAATGGGAATATAGGACAGTTGATTTGACTAAAATGAACATAAAGGATGCTTTAAATATATTTCTAATCGTATTAAACGCTTAATATTGGCCTCAGAAATCCGACGTAAACAAAGAAAACCGTGTTGATCAGCTGGAGCGGAAGTTGTCCTGAAAGCTCCTCCCAGTGCAACTTTGAGCTCTCTGATTTGTCAATTTTTAGGTTACTCGCCTCTGATTGGTTGATGGTGATGTAATCCACGTGATTTAGGAATGACAGCGCCATTTACCACCAGAAACTGAGTGAGAACGGCAGTGTTATAAACAAGCTTAGAGAATGCAGATGAACACGTATTACAATACAAGAATAAGTTTTCCGTAACAAAATAAGACAGTCACCATGTTGATCTTCGTTACACAGCCGAATAATGTGGTATTGGAAGTGGAGGTGGACGCTAAAGCCTGTGGTCAAGAATGCCTCGATCAGGTGGGTGATTTTTTTTATCTGGACTTGGAAGTTCGGTTCTTCAAAACCAAAAAATGGCTGTTTGAAGTTTGATTTTAAAAGGCTATGACAATAACAAAACTCCTTAGAACTTTGAACATTCTAAAAGATGAATTGTGATACGTTTGAGTTGTTTGGTCAGAAGGCAAATAAATGGGAAGACCGCCCAACCTGACCCCTTGTCATAACCATAAGGCATAACACAACTGGCAGCTCATCAGAAGTATTGACTCAGTATGGTAGATGTGAAATATATTTCAAAATCCCATATTTTGACTAATGTAATACGGCTATATGGACAACCGTTTCAACCTCAAAGACTTCTTGGTGTTCATACACTCTGTTATTTCATTATTTTTAGATTAGTTTAAGTGTGAATCTAGCCACAGAAACGTTTCTGGGCTGGAGATAAAATCAGCTGTTCCAGCATTGAGCTCACAGCTGATTGCAGAAGGTTTGTTATGCTTGTTGAAAATGGCCACAGTCTGACACAGGGCAAATATGGCATGGCATAGCTTTTCCTCCAGTTATAAAATCAAATCATACCTTAAATCTTTTGAACCCAAAATTGCCAATCTTGACATGCAAAAATTTGTTAAACATTTAACCAGCAGCGGGACAGAGGCATTGTGTACAGCAAAGCGGAGAGCATGTAAAGATTTTGCCCAGAGCACCCACTGCTGTCACTAGCTGCACCTTCACTGGCTTCAGTGCATCTGTACCCACACCAGCTTGTAATGGCCAGCTGAGGTAAACAAAGCGTATTTTGTGGCAGACTTCAAAGGAAATAAAATTAATATTTGATTGTCAAGTCTGCTCAGGATTCCGCAAGTGTTGAAAGAATGTTGGTCAGTTACACTTCTTAGTGAAAATAGAAAAGAGGGAAATTCTTGTAAGTGTTCAAGAATTTGTGTGTTGCGAAATAAAGCTTTTTGAAAGCAGTAAAGATGGAGATGTTTTTAGATTTAAGTAGACAAAATCTTTTCATTTAACATAATGATTTGTCATCAAATAACATATGGTAATATTTTTTTTAAATCATTTTAATGAGTGAAAAAATCCTCAAGCTTATACATTGTAATGGGGAAAAAAACCCAGGATACTCTGTTATTCATTTTGGTACATATAACAGACTAGTCATAGGATCGATTTGGATAACAGTATTGCACAATTGTTGTTGGTACACTGGACATTTTCAGACAATGAAATGTCTCCATTTTCCTGTTGCCTTGGACTGGCAGTCGACCGAGGAAGTCAAAGGTCACAGTTGAAAAGTTTGTGTGTATCTGGCTAGCAACAGTGGGGGCGGCAACGAAAAAAAGTATATGTCATGTGATTCTGACAATACCTTTACTCTATTAACCTTATGCTTTAACTCCATTAACCTTTTTGGGATGATGGACAAACACCCTGTAGATGAAAGTATAAATCATGTCCAAACACCCTGTAGATGAAAATTTAAATCATGTACACGTGTCTTGTGCAATGTTTTTAGTTTATTGCAGAAGCATGTTGCAAGATTGCTAGAGCCAAAGTCCCTGTCAGATAGCGTTCACCAAATATTGACATTTTGCTGGTTCCTGGTTTGAGATAACCATATGGTATAAAGGCAAGGTAACAACATGGTCAATATGTAGGGACAAGCGCGGCTGAGGTCAGCATGTCAGTACAATTCAGGGTGGAGAGTATTCTTGGCAATGATGACATAATCTCTATGCTGTGTCACACAATAGTGACATTAGCAGAATCCTAAGATGGTTGTTTTTGAGAGAGGGTGGTTGTTAATCATCAGTATTTATACCATTTATTCTGTAACAGTGATCAATCAGAATGCAAAATTGAACAAAATAATAATTAAACAAAAATACCAATCATGTGTGATGATGTATATCATAGATTTTTTTCAATCAACACAATCTTTGAAGAGTCACCAAGTCAATATTATTATCCAAAATTATCCTGAATGGAGGAAAATGAGAATCAATTAGAATGCCAATTTAACACAAAGATGAAAGAAACCTTTCAGATTGTAATATTAAAGACACTTCAGATACCACAGATATGATAGGAGTTGAGGGTTGAGTATCCTGCTGTTTAGGGACGGTGAGTGTGACATCCTAAATGTTGCTGATGTCAGCTGTACGAGATGAACTCTGCAGGCAGGCTGCTGGTGTGCTGGAGAAGGTTCCGTCTCAGTTCGCCTGCACCCGGGCCTACATAAAGGCAGCTTAAGGCAGTTGCAAACATTGTTATATGAATGGGATTTCCCAGAATAGCAGCATAATTTAATGCATTATTTAGCAGCATTGACCTTGGAATAACTGCATGGGTCAATTGTTTCATGGACAGTATCTTTTTTAATTATTGATATCTCTTTTTTTTTCATTTCTGAAATTTTACATTTTGAATATTAAGTGGATGCAGAAATAGTTCATACATTTCTTAAGGGGGTTCAAAAGTTTTAATTTTCTTGTCTAAAAAAATGTTTTATTAATTCAAAGGTCCTTCTCTGGTCACTTTAAGTCCCTTATTTTTTTTATTATATCAAAATAAAGCTTCTTACAACGTGTGATATCATGCAAAATTATAAATTGTTTTTGATTTGTGTCTTTAAACAAAATTCACAGGATAAAAGAAAAGCAAATGTGATTGTCCACAACTTGGTCAACCTTCCAGAGAAGATATTCTTAGCATTTGTCTTCAGGGGTGCCCAGTTTAAAAATAATCAAACATTTTCCAATAAAAAAAAGATCTCTTTAAAAATCGTTGATAACAGATATATGAGAAGTCAATGTTTTGCTATTTGGCAGGTATGTCAGCAGCTGGGTATTATTGAAGCAGACTACTTTGGACTGCAGTATGCTGGAAGTAAAGGGGAACAACTCTGGCTCAACATGCGCAACCAGATAACGCGACAAGTCTCCGGTCAGCGCCCATACCGCCTACGCCTCCGGGTCAAGTTCTTCGTACAGCCACATCTTCTGCTACAGGAAGTAACTAGGTACGTCCATCTTGTCTTTTGTTCCTGTTCAACCAAAGAGAACAAACATATGATGATCATAGTAGAAGTCTGCCAGGAATGTTCATGTGGCTATCTTCAAGAATTTTGAAATTATTGTGTGTGTGTGTGTGGGGGGGGGGTTGGGGAGGGGAGGGGAGTGAAGGTTAATGAGGAGAATATTTGCAGAATTTACTATCGACATTTGATAAATGATAATAATAATAATAAGGATGGAAAGTAAACAGAATTTCTAAAATCCATATTGGAAAATAACTTGCATAGGAGATGACATTGTGATGTCGGTCACCCGTCAAAAAATGTGACATTCAGTGGGAGGCGAAGCTTAATGAGTAGAATATTTGCAGAATTTACTATCGGCATTTAATAAAAGATAATTATAATAAGTACACAGAATATCTACAATCCATATTGGAAAATAACTTGCGTAGGTGATGACATTGCGATGCAGGTCACCCGTCAAAAAATGTGACATTCAATGACAAATATATTGCTTTTCTTGGAGACATTAATTATTGCTATGGCCAATGCATTGTGTGGCTTTCTTTCCTCTTAAAATAGAAGAAAGATTTATGTCTGACAAACACTGATGACAAACATGACGAACTTGACTTCTTTTTTTAAAAGTGTTATTGCTCTCATATGTGGTATATCTTAATGATAACTGAGTAATTAAAAAAAAGAAAATACCAACATCAAAATCAATATAAAACCATGATGACATTACCAGAAAGTAATATCTGATTGACATTTATTGCTTGTGTAAACTTGACACCTGTCTTAATCGATAACCATTGCAGAAGTATTAAGTTACCCACTTGAACAATGAGCCATGCAGGACTTTGTACCCAGGAATAACTGGACTGGTCCAAAGGTTTTGACATGTATTACCTGCTTCTTATCGTGTTTATCCAGTTATCTTGAACTTGGAGGATCCCACTCGAAGTTACAGGCGCGTGTCACCGATAAAAATAGACTGTTAAAGTCCCAGTTGCAAATGTACACAAAAAACTGAAATACGAACAACAGGTGGTGTTTGTATTGATTACATGAAGGCCAGGTGGTAGAATTCAGAGATTTTATCCCCCAAATCCAGGCACCTTTTGCTGAGAAAGATCTTGCAGGTGAAAAGAACAAGCTGCTTATGTTCACAAAGAGATTGCAAAATCTCTAGCAATCTCCTATCTCGATAAGTGAGTTCATAAGGTGCTCCATGTTATGTAATGCTTTGATAAGTAGTTTAATAGAAAAGGCCTTTCAGTAATACTGACCTCTGAAGTCACAGATCAATGAAATATATATATATGGAACCTTGGTCACCTAATTCTGGACATTTGGCGATCTGCCATCAATATGGACATTGTATGGTTATGGGGCAGAGCCCACAAGGGTCTTCAAGAACACACTGAAACAATCAACCACTGTGATAAGTTTGATTTCAAGGCATTTTATTGACATTTGATTTCCCACTCAAGTGTCCTGTTGCTGTTGTTTGTGCAACTAGATGCTCTGATTGCAGTATTTTGTGAGAGATCATTCCTGAAGTGCATTATTCTTGAATGCCATAAATCTTACTTATACATCTATACTTAGGTAATTTGAATCTTTTGAAATGAATTGCTATAAATAAGGAATAACTAATAGGATCCTGCGATCTAGTTAAATTCTTGTTATTTTTTTTCATCGAGAAACTTTATTGAATATTTTAATAAAGGGGAAGAAAGCTTTATATGGATTCAGCAATGATATAGAGTAACTCCATACAATTACCACAAAAAGGGGCATAAATGACCTGGAGAGGGCCTGAGTTTGATGATGGCCAGAAATGCCCCCTGGTCATTTCAGTGTCCAGACATTGAACAGCTGCACCAAGAGGTCATCACCTCGATCACCGTGCGGTCAAGACAGAGTTCACACCAGGTGAACTCCACATAGTCAACAGTGGTTACATCACCAGATGTTGAAGACTGCAAACATAATTGCTCAGACAGCTAACATAGTTGCTCGGGGTGAATGGCTATGGTGAACCCCGATGTTCACATGGTGCTAAGTTTATTGACACCTACTTAATAGGGTCAATGTGGGGATAGAGTCGGAGAAAGTTTAACCGGGCAAAACTTAATAAGCAATATATGATGAACTATATGTTCTAATGATAATAATAATAATAATAATACTTTTCACTATGACTGTCACACACATCCAGTTTGCTGACCAATCATGCGACAATGGTAGTGATTATTTTCAACAAATCAGAGACGAACTAACAAATGGTTCCAAGAAGTGTCCAAAATAACAATGGTGGGAGATGGCGAACAAGATCTCTGCATTTCAGCCAAGCAAAACTCCAGAAATAGTCAGAATATATTCAAATTTGAGTCTTGATTGCAAAAGATGTTGAATGTTAATCTAGTATAGATATATTTAGGGAGGATTTGTTTATTTTCCGAAGAATATTGGTCAATACCCACCAAATGGCAATTGAATATTTTAAAGAAATCATAAATAATATATATATGAACAAATGGAGTCATTACTGTCATGGATGGAGGCACATTTGCTGACCCATCCATGCTTTTCTCACTTCCTTTTTCAATTGAGTGAAATCACACCACCTGATCGATCACCCCATCAGATCACCCCACAATTCCATGCATAAGTTATTAATATGTCAGTAATATATATTACTGTCTATGATAAAGTCATTGACTGAAAAAGCACGAAATTAAACATTTGGTTGCTAAAGGAGACCATTTTTGGGGGGTAATTCCCGATTTTCCGTGATTGGTTTATGACAGAAATTTTTTTTTTAATTTTTGATTTGGTTGAACATTAATCCTAAGTCACTTTGCAAAGAATGTCGATAGTGTCACAATTAAGAATCAAATTGAAATTTAAACCAACTAATTCTCAAGTTTTATGAAGTGGAAATGTGTTCTATATGTTGATGGCCCCCTACTCTTACCAACTGGTTTACATTCTTGACAACCCCTAACCAGGAAATAAACATGCATGCTTAATTTAAGTAAATATAAAACAGGAAGAAATTGGCAAATAATTTTTTTCATTTTGTTTTATCACCCCAGCACTATATCACTGTTCTTATAACAAACATGATATTATGTTACTTTTATTTTGTTGTGTATGCATATAAAGAAATCAACAACAAGGTAACAATCCCTCTGCCTTTTCTGTGTTTCCAGGCAACAGTTTTACCTGCAGTTGAAACAGGAGTTTGTATCTACTAAGATGACAATGCTGACAGAGGCCCAGAGCATCGATATAGCTGCCTACATTGCTCAAGTAGAGCACAGAGACTTTCAACCTGATGCTGCTGTGAGCGCCACCTATGTTTCGGTAGTGCCATCAATATACTCTGATAACCCAGACATTTTAATGAGAGTCACCGAAAAACATTCCGAATTACAAGGGTTAACACGCGAGTCTGGCCAGTACCGCATGCTCCAACAGGTGGCGTCAGTAGACTCATACGGGGTAGAATATCACCAGGTGAGGAACAGCGCGGGCCTGTCTTTCCACATGGGCATCGGACCCGAGGGCATCAGCCTGTATGACATGGATTGGAAAATTGTTAAAAGGTGAGACTTCTCTTTTATCTCTTTGAACTCTTTGACACTTATATTTTTCAAAGATATTTATCAGGAACCTTCAAACAAAGTGGCGGTTCAGAGACCGCAAAGTGTGAGAAAGATTAAAAACATAGAAATATTGTGTCGAAGATAATCCAGCTTATTAATATATTGAGTAGTGGCCTATATTACTCTATGGTAGTAGAGGCCCTGCATGACCAAGCAGCAGCTGCAGCAAATCCTAATCTCCCACCAGGTGGCAGCAGGTGCGAGTATTGACCTCCGAGCATTGACCTCCTCCGGTTCTCCTCAGATAACCTGGTAACCTGCAGGATATTTTGTGGCACTTGTGTCATGTGAGGTCCTTCTCAGTTATGCATTAGCTTACCACTTTATAAATACATACATTGGGTCACTGGTGGCAAGTGCTTTGTGAGTAATCCGGGTACATATCTATGCTGCCAACACTGCATGAAAAATCAACTTTAACCATCATTTAACCCTATACAAGGTGACCAAACACAATTGTTAGGCACAATTAGAATGTAATCTAAAGATGATGTTGGGTCACCTTTAGAGGGTATAAAAGATGGTAAAAGTGAACTTTTCATGCAGTGTAATCTGGAACATATTATGTGTTGAACGCTGACTTGTATATCAAAGTGTATCAAATAATAAGTTAGGGTGACCTGGAATAACCTGAGCACTACTTACTGGGTTCAGATCCGGCAGGGGAGATCATGTTTATATAAAAGGCACCATGCAGTAATCATGTTATTTGATATATCAAAAACATACTGTACACTTGAACATTGTGATATGTTCAATCTTGACATTAGGGCTAGAAGAAAATAACTATTAGGCTTCAAAGTTGCTCTGTCTGCAGAGGTCTCGGTTTCTGCCAGGAGGTTATGGGTGAACTTGTGCAGCATGAACTGGCTAAAGTCGGGTAGCACTGTTTGATATTATTCCCGCAGTATTCAAGGAATATTCATTTTGATGATATCAGAAGCTAAATTCGTACAGCATCATTTTAGGTTTTTTCTGTTTTACAGACATTTATGGGGATCTATCAATCCTAAAAGCAAAATGACATGAAAACCAAATATGATGACCACCATTTGTGGTTTTGATCCGTTTTTGGTGCCCTTGCCTTGCTGAAGGGAGAATATGTCAGGGGCATGTGATATCAAACTTCCATCTAATGTCTGGAAACCTGGAAAGTAGTGATCGTGTGGCTTGTTCACAAACAGCATTTAACTTGCACAGAAACAACATAGTGATGATTTATAAGCGAGAAAGACACTAGAATATGCTATCATTTTGACAGAAATTATTATTATGCTCCACCGCTAACATTCTGATTGGTCAAGACATGTGGTGACATCATCATACAAGCCAATTAGATAAATCATTATAAAATTTTGAAAGGAAAGATGGAGATTTAGAAATCCAAAAAGGGTCAGAGTTAACAAAGTACTTTAAAAGTAATCTCTCTTGGCATAGAGCACTGCTTTAGCTCACATTCTCTCACAGATATTGCACATGCAGGATAGCAGTGCGTAAACAAATATATTATAAACCTTTAATCTTTATCTTTGCGTAATGTCTTCGCCCCTTCATGTGCCATGAGAGGCCAGAAACTAATGTGGTTTCTCTGATTTTTGCCCAGGGCATAAAAGCTTGATAGCAACGTTTTGAGAATTGGTACATAATTCCTTAAAGCATTCATGTCTGTATTCAGCAAAATGAAAATACAAAGTGAAAATGCCACCTTTTCACCTTTGCTGGCAAATTGTAATTGCACAATTAGTTTTGTTAATCAAAATCTATTTTTATATAGATAGTTAGAGAATTGAGCTGATTGACATTAAAAAAAATAGCACAGATAGCATTGCCTGTTGCAAGTTAATTCAAACATTTTTTCACAGTTGTTTAATGATTTTTCTCCATTATTGATTATTTATTCTGCGAAAGCCATCTTTGCAATGTTGGAATGTAGACACGTCTTGATCGCCGCTTCCTGCCATTGTAACCTGTTAGTTGCTCTCTGATTGGTCGAAATAATTGCTGTTTTCTCCCACTATACTATTGTCTTGACTGCAATGATTAGTCAGCAAATCTGATTTTGTTTGAAAGAAACCCAACACATTTAAAATAATTGGATACCCCTGCCTGATGGAAACCCACTCTCTTTCTGTTCGGCTCATCCCTATTTCTGCCCTCGCATTCTTCTCAGAAATAACTATCATGGATATTTCAGGGCAAATCAGCAAAATTGGGTTTTCCACCAAATGGGCAAATGATGTAAACAAGTCCCGAGTCAAAAGATAAGCCAGGATTAAAGAGGGTCTGGATCAAAGGCTGATCTTTGCCGTCAGTTCTATCTTTAGCGGATCACACATCCCTACTTCAAAGCCGTAAGAGAAGTGGTTCCTGAAAATCAATGAATTCCAGCTCATAAACATAACAAAAAAAAGAGAGGGAGGCTGGTAAAGGACTTTGGGGACTCGTTCTTGCTCAAATTGTTGCTTTCCTTTAATTTTGGGTCTCGTTTGTGAATTTTGAATTGCAAGTCAGAAATAGGAATACACCAAATGGATGGTCACACAGGGTCATGATATAAAAGTGCACAGTATTTTATGAGAGGCTTAAAAGTATATCCTGTTTTTGTTGTATTTTCCCCAATAAGGTCAGCCTAGTTAAAAGTCATAATGAGCACGATTAGGCTGGGTGCTCTGTAGGAGACAATATGGTACCTTGTTTTGACAACGTAAGAAAAACTGGTTGTCCCAAAAGCCATAGTATTTGATTTACTGAGTATAAAGTGAATCAATTTGTTTTAATGGTTGAGAGCTTGAAATTTTATGGTGTTCATTTAAGCAATGAATACAAGTCCCTTTTATGTTCCCAAAATTTATATCATCTTCCAGGCACCTGGCCTAGTTTAGAGAGCTTGAATACCAAAACATGGCCCACCTGGCATTGTTTACAAACCTTATTTAAGTCCTGCAATATATAACCAGCAACATTTAGGTCATTGTATGTATTACCCAGAGAAATTACCTGGGGAATATCATATTTCTCTTCTGACTAAGAGGGAAAACATAACAAGTCTTTGTTTGGAAAAAAAAACCTATTAAACTTTAACATGGAACTGATCATGGCCTAAATAAGAATGCTTGGAGGCAATTTATTGATCGTGGAGAGCGGTAGTTTTTGTCGTCAGCCTTACAGCTGGTGTGCAGATCTGCGGCAGTGTGGCTGTCCGAGCCTCGGTACACTTGCACTTTGGTTCTGCAGCAGCCGCCAACATTGACCACCAAAGTGCCTGTGATCAAATATTTAATAGCTACTTCATTGCAGCATTGTGCTTTATATCAATGTCTTTCATTTGGGCTAAATAAAGTTTTTTAGTTGTAATTTTATTTTTTTTAGCGGTATATCCAATTTTTGTTTGATATTAAACCATTTTATCCTGTTTAAAATAAGGTATTATTTTTAAACAATTTTATATGATATAGGTATTAACATATAATCTATAGTAACATAAAAAAAGCAATATGTCATCATAAGATGGTTATAAAAATTCCACTGTACTCCAGATCTCAGCGCCCAGCTGCCAAGAAAGCTCCGCAAAACATGCAAAATATTTACACAGTTTGTTTGCATGGGACACACAGGATGCATGCGGGAGCCGGCAATTTTGGAAAACATTTCCATGAAAGCTTAATTTCTGTTGGTGGAAATGCAATGTTATTCACAATAATAAGCAAAAAAACTGTTGCATTATGCCTGATAACAATTACTTGAAAATGTTTTTTTTTTTATATGTTATATATATTTTCATTGCAATAGGTCAGTTAAGTTTTTTGCGATATAGCTTATTATGATCGGGTCAAGATATTTTGCCAATGTATGTATCTGGGCAGGTGATAGACAGCTGATCACAAAGCTTGACATGAATAACTCGGCCAGTGGCATGCATGCTCCAGATTCACCTCACGCTGCGATCTATACAGCCTGGAGCATGACACCTGGGGACTGCCATGCTACATACACAGTCTGAGCCAAACATCGAGCTGGTCACGTCTAAATATGACTGACTACATGAGGTATATTATGCCATACTCAACGTCTGGAGATAATGGAGATATGCTGATAGAGGAACATGACCAAATGTTGTCGTGTGGTGGCCGGGTGTGATCATATGAGGTCGCAATGATACACGACCTCGTATATGGCTCTGTATATACATATGGTCATATTATAATATATATATTCATGCATGCACAACCTCGATGATATGCACAAGGTGTTATTAAGAGTATTAATATAGGTATCTTGTATGGCCTTATAATTGCTCTCAGCCATTTAAGAGGCACAAGTATTGTGATACGATAATTGTTATAATCATGTTATAATCTGTTTGAAATCTTGCTATTGTATTGTTAATCAGACCTCATTTATAGGAATAATTAGAAAAGCAGGTCATTTTTCATAAATCTTTAATATGATGAACATTTAATGATTTTAATTGACACCAGCTTCTAATTTATCTGATTATGTGTCCATGTATCACATTTTGCAATTAATATAACAATTGTAAACATTTTGATCAGTGCCATCTCTGTGAAACACTAAATATCAGTTTTGTTACAGATCAGCATTTTCATTATTATTATTATATTGTATTTTTCAAGAATATAGGTTGTTTACGAGGAATTCCAATTAATTTCACAGCAGTATGACAAATAACCACAATATAAGCCATTGAAAAAATGTCAAATGTCAACGTGGGGTAGTGAGATTAGAGAGTGCAGCTTGTTTGTGCCCAGTAGCCTCACTAAGTATTGTTATTGGCAAACGATGCACCACCACGGTGGGAGGCTTCCAGGAAATATTTAAAAGCAGAGACCAGGCTGGCCCTGCACTTACTGCAGTGCATTTGCACTCCTACCAGCTTTGTCTCGAGTCGTACATGTTGACATCACTAGATTCTGAAAGCAGTGATAGATATTTTGGGCAGTGATAGATATTTTGGTCTGGTGAAGAATTTAGCACATCCATGTGATTCAAGCATGTTCAAGCTTTTGCCTTTTGATGTTTTTGAAGATAAACTTGAGAATGCCCCAACTGAAAAGACTTGTTATTGATTCCACTTGTTGTTCAAAGATACAATGTGTTTATGTTGCAATAATGATGGCTAGATGTTCTTGTGAAGGTTGTCATGATTTATAAATCATTTGTTAAACGATCAAAAATGGAAGTGAAAAATGAGAAATCA
Source organism: Amphiduros pacificus (assembly GCA_949316495.1). NCBI lineage: Eukaryota > Metazoa > Annelida > Polychaeta > Phyllodocida > Hesionidae > Amphiduros > Amphiduros pacificus. The sequence continues at coordinate 38,954,485 of OX439001.1, read as the reverse complement.
GAACATCGCATATCTCGCTGAAAAATGTGATCATTATTTGTCTCCAACCAGTTACCACACAGTTGGGTCGATTCTAAATACACTGCTTTATTTTAATCATATATACACACATCTGCGTGCAAAGTTGTTTCAGCAACACAATTGTGTCAGAAGTTGCATGATCATGCCTCCATATAGTAATTAGTGTCATGATAGTAGGACACTCTCAGACACCCTGTGCACAGGATGTTTAGAATTCCATCCACACTAATCGTATTACTTGAAATGTTATTGCATAATTAACAGTGGCACGAAAATGATTGTAAATGAATTGTTTTCTGTTTGCAGTATTACATATCCAACAGTACAGATGGCGACACATGCAGGGAAATGTTTGTTCCTTCACACAATAAGAGACGATGGGTCCAGCGTCATTGTTGGTTTCAAGCTAGTCAGTCAGAAAGCAGCCAATGGCCTGTATAGGTGCGTCACAGAGATGCACTCTTTCTACCGATGTGATACTGTCAGAAATGCTGTCGCTTCACAGTTCAGCAGAGACTTGAAAGGGACGCTGGCGTCACTTTTCAACGAAAACACAAGTCTTGGTAAATATAAATTTATAATTTTGAACTGGTTGTTATCAAATTTTTTTTATATATAATTTTTAATTTTGTTATTTTATAATAATTCTTATCTATTTTTCCAGGAAAGAAGTATGTATTTGACATCCGTAGAACGTGTCGGGAGGCCTATGACCATGCCCGGCGGGTGCTGTATGTGAAAGGGAACTCCGTATCACTGCCCTCCACTCCAGTCAACAAACCATCCCTCTGCCAAAATGACCACCATCATGAGAGTGATCTCTGCAATGCCAAAGAGTGCCAGGTCAGTTGAGAATTATTGTCTCATGGGGAAACATGATTTCTTATGTAGAAGATTAAGATAAGAGGCCATTTTGCCACAACAAGATAAAAAGACTTTTTTTACCTTGCAAATCTGCCTAATGACCTTTTGACCTTGGCTTTACTAAGCCATGCAAATAGCCCAAAGAAAAAGGACATGGGGATGAAATTATGATGATTGAGATAAAAAAGGCAGATTATCCTAGTGAATTTGAGGATATGTTGCCAGTCTGAGGTATGAGGATATGGTGCCAGTCTGAGATATAAAGATATGATGCCAGTGTAAGATATATAAAGATATGGTGCCAGTCTGAGGTGTCAGAATGGCTGGTCGCGAGTGCTGGGTGTGCATGTGATCAGCTGGTGCTACAGTGATGGCCTACCAGCTGATCAATACGAACTAATGTTATAATACACGACCATCCAGCTACTCCACCAACCTGCCATTATTCCCAGGACATCTAATCAACCGCTTTACATTACCATAACTCAATCATATTGCCAAGTTCTTAATGTTGATATGCATTTTAATCTCTTTTTTTGCTGGTAAATGGACAAGTATTTAGAACGAAATATTACCAGGGAAATCCAATTTTTTATTCTTTGTTATAAAAAAGAAATTAAATAACCTAAAGGTAGAGGATATCTTTATCTGTCATTAAATAACCTAAAGGTAGAGGATATCTTTATCTGTCATTAAATAACCTAAAGGTAGAGGATATCTTTATCTGTCATTAAATAACCTAAAGGTAGAGGATATCTTTATCTGTCATTAAATAACCTAAAGGTAGAGGATATCTTTTTAAAAATTCAGTAAAATGTTGGCAACTGCAATAAAGGAATTTGGCAATCACAAAGATATGCTTACTTTTTATCATAAACATTTTTTAAAAGAAATAATGAACCTAATGAAGGTAGAGCACCTCACTTCTTATTTAATCACAGTAAGAAATTTTAGGACAAAGATAAGATATATACATATATTTCGAGTTGTAAGATGAGTGATATTTGCCATGCTGAGTATGTGGTGACAGCTGTGTCATGATCTTCCACACATACTTGGTTGCGGATCACAAGTCATGAGTGGAAATCACGAGGCAAAATGTGACCGGAGACAGTTTCTTGGCATGCTATTAGTACAGGGGTCTCCATCTGCCTGCCTGGACACACTCTTCCTTCTCATGTCCCCAATGTTGTTATAGGCTCAGATATTTTAAGACAAAATGACATGCCGTGGGCAGGAGAAATATAAATTTTGTTTTTATAATAATGGAGCTCCAATGAATATATTATATCCAAAAAAAAGAATTGATAGAAGACTATAAATAAATATGTTTTTGTTTGCTTGCAGGTTCTGAAAGAGCGACTAGAGCGAATTCAAGATGCCATGTTATGCCGGGTGTGCATGGATTCTGATATCGACACTGCCTTTTGTCCTTGTGGCCATATCGTCTGCTGTGCCAATTGTGCCGGGCGCCTACAGTGCTGCCCTCTCTGCAGAAGTGAAATTTCACAGGTACAACATGTATTTCTCCCGACACCACTCACGGTTGAGACCACATGATAATCCATTGTGAACTTGTCCCAGACTGGTTTCAACTGATAAAATGGTGCTCAGAGTTTTGTATATATATATATATTCATGTGGAGTGCAGACAACAGTGGAATTGTTTTTTTCCCAAGGACAAAATTTCTGATTGAAGCTGTGTTTGACTTCTGTATGATGCCTTGCCTGCAGAGCCACCTAGTGGTTAAAACAAGTATTTGTGGCTTCAAAGAGACCACTTTGAACTATGGCGTAAAGAGCTTGTGAAGTATGTGTTCTTTTAAGGAAAGTGCAGCATTTCCTGCTGCTGTGTGGAGTGTCTTTACTGACAGGACAGTTGCTATGAGATCCATACAAATGAATTGTTAAACATTATTTTGAAAGAAGATTGTTCGATTTTAAATAAGAGTGGTTTATAGCTTTGGATGATTATGAAATTATGTTCTGATATTAGATGCGAATAATCCTAGCCAGGAATTAATATTATGTATGTTATTTATAAATTTCCATCCATTTCGATTTGTTCAAGTTACTAGTCAAGTGTTGTAAGTTTAATGATGATATAAGGTATAAATTTGATATATAAATATAGTGATATCCATAATGCAGGGTCAGCCTCAAATTTCCAGAGATCTGGTGATCTTGCCATTACACAAAGGGCTGGGAAGTAGAGTACCATTCTGTATTATAGTGGAAATTTTTATTACAGTTCCTGCCTTGTCAACTTGACTGTCATAACAAGAATCTGTTAAAATATATGATAATAATGGAAGTAGATTTTTAACGGAATATGTGATGTTTTATAGATATGTTTAACATTCCTGGTGGCATGCGATACTCATCAGGGAGAAAATTGAATTTTAGTTTCAAACAGTGATATGAAAAGAAAATATGTCACTCTATAAGACTGTAATCTGACCACAGGATGATGAATGTGTAAATCAGAAAGATTGTAGTTATAAGTTCCACAATGAAACCCATCCAAATGAAAAGCAGTTTAATAGAAATCCATTTTAGATATCTAACTTTAAATTTTCAATTTTAAAGATAGAATAATAAAAGATATAATTTCATTTATTGACTTTGGATGGGAAATATTTTAATCTAAAATAGAGGAGTGTATCAATGCAATTAATAAGTGTACTACAGTGTAGTGTTTTTACTGTGATGAGAAAATATAGTTCTATAATTGACATACAGTAATACATATGTTACCTTTTGTCCCAAGGATGTTCACATATTATATTGTCCTTTTAATTTCAATATCTGTAGACAAACTTCACTTTTGGTGAATATGGCATAAAATCAATAGAATTTGTGAACAATAATATACATATCACTCCTGCAGACCAAACCATATTACTTTAAAAGAGTTTCAGTGCTTCCGGGTAAATTATGACAAAATTCTTTGAAATACATCTACCTATCTGTTAAGCAATCTCTTTTCACCAGAAGCTGATATTGGTTCATAACCAGCAGTTGGCATGTATTAAGGGGGATAGTCCATAACAGAAGTTTTTAGGGAAATTCTCAAGAAATCCAAGTAATCCTTTTTATCCTATTTTGGATTCCATAATTTTAATCCTGTTAACCCGATTACATACAATCTGCTATAGTAAGAATGCAAAGCTGAGCTTATCCTGTGTTGTGAGGAGATAATTTACGCGGCTCCCTCATAATAGTGCGTATTATTCTTGGTCACAAACCTCATAGTTTGGCCTGTGATAACAGAGAGTATAAATATATATGTATATTATTGACGAGAGGCTTCACTGCACTGTGATCTTATAAATTTATTACTCTACTTAAAACAAATGTCTGATAAAAATAAAATAAATGGTGTGTGTTTCACAAAACTTTGGCATGAGGTAAGATAGACCTCAAGTGGTCGGCAGTACAGCTGTTTTGATACTTTTAATCTCACTGACTCGTATTATGGCCATTATTGTGAAATAGGATTTCACTGATTCATGATTGTATTGAGACTTTTCATCTCACTGGCCATATTAAAAACTGAGATTTCACTAACTCATGGCCATACAGAGATCTCACTGAATTGTAGCTATAATGAGAATTGAGATCTCAGTGACTGATGCTGTATTGAGAATTGAGATTTCACTGACTTGTGGCTTTATCGAGAATTGAGATTTCACTGACTCATGGCTGTATTGAGAATTGAGATCTCACCGACTCATGGCTGTATTGAGAATTGAGATCTCACTGACTCGTGGCTATAATGAGAATTGAGATCTCAGTGACTGATGCTGTATTGAGAATTGAGATTTCACTAACCCATGGCTGTATTGAGAATTGAGATTTCACTAACCCATGGCTGTATTGAGAATTGTGATTTCACTGACTCATGGCTGTATTGAGAATTGTGATTTCACTGACTCATGACTGTATTGAGAATTAAGATCTCACTGACTCATGGCTGTATTGAGAATTAAGATCTCACTGACTCATGGCTGTATTGAGAATTGAGATCTCACTGACTCGTGGCTATAATGAGAATTGAGATCTGACTGACTCATGCTGTATTGAGAATTGAGATTTCACTGACTCGTGGCTTTATTGAGAATTGAGTTTTAACAGACTCATGGCTGTATTGAGGATTGTGATTTCACTGACCCATGGCTGTATTGAGAATTAAGATCTCACTGACTCATGGCTGAATTGAGAATTAAGATCTCACTGACTCATGGCTGCATTGAGAATTGAGATCTCACTGACTCGTGGCTATAATGAGAATTGAGATCTCACTGACTCATGCTGTATTGAGAATTGAGATTTCACTGACTCGTGGCTTTATTGAGAATTGAGTTTTAACAGACTCATGGCTGTATTGAGGATTGTGATTTCACTGACCCATGGCTGTATTGAGGATTGAGATCTCACAAACTTGTGGCCATAACGAGAATTGAGATTTCACTGACTTATTGCTGTATTTAAAATCAGGATACAACTGACTTGTGGCTGTATTTAGATTATATTACTCAAAGCCTGTTCAAAGGCTTCATTTATTTTAACCTTCGTTCCATACACACAAAAAACCCTGTAATATGGGCCATGTGGGTGCCCAAAACTTGTGAGGGTTAAAGTAATCAAACCAGAATTTACTGCCAGTTCAATAATTGTCACAAAATAATGCTTTTCAGGAAGTGATGTTTTATGTTTTATCAATATGTGTTCAAAGCTTATAAATATGAAGTCCGGGAAAGAAGGATCTTTGTAGTCGTAAGGCAAGTAAAAGCCAAAAATTGAATGATTAATTTAACAGGTCTGGTGGCAAAAATGAAGCACACATTTTAGCATTTTTTATATTTTAAGAATCTGTTGGCGATCAGATATTATCAGTATTTTATTTTCAATTAACCCTACATTCATAAGGATATAAAAAAGCCTTTCTCAGATGTATAACCAAGTGTTAATAAATGAAATGTTATTCACAAAATATATAACCATATACAAATTTGACACAGCGAAAAATAAGACTTTTTTTTCCTGGCTTCAAATTACGGTTTTCTCAACCATAAAAACACCTCTTTTAAAAAATGAAATAACCGAACTGTGCACAATATGATGAGATACATTGACTGACATTGAGCACTTGCATGTTAACTTGGTGACAGCATATTTTATATCAATACAGCAATATCATTCAAAACAGAAACTTCCAGGGTTTATACCGAGATTTAAAGAGAGAAAAAAGTCTGCTTTCAGTTTTTTGAGGGTTTTCTTTATCAGAGATACTGTGATCAATACACAAAAAAGAATTTGATTTTATCGGGTTTAAATGGTTTTAATCAAATTTCAAATTATGGTGATATTTAATTGAGTGTTTGATCTCGAACCATTTCATTATCATGATTTTTATCATTGTAAGTTTAGGTATTTTGTTTATCAATTCAGACTCAAAGCATTGTATTTTTATTGTGGTAAACAAATAATTGTGAATCATTCAAACAAAAAAAGCAATAAATGAAATTTTGAAAATATGTTCTATATTTGGTACAAAAATGCTAAGGAAATGAATGTGAGGTAAACATGTAGATCATGCTGGCATGATAGACAGCTTATTCCTATTCCAAATCACGGAGATTTTGTTTTATGTTTGCCACAGTTTAGTGTCATTAAGGTAAATATGGTCCATTTTATTAATTAAAAATATTGTTTTAGTGCATAAATCTCTTCAAAAGAGAACAAATCAAAGTGTACTTGATTCTTATTGGGATTTAAGTTGCGAGTGTGCAATGCCTACTCATTCGTAACAGTAACTGTATATGTGTTTATGTTCATTGCATGGCAATAAATATTTATATAATAACTCCAGGCTTTTTGCTCAATTATTGCTTGATTATTACGCCCATGGTAATAACCCAATGAATAAAATATATTTTTTTTATTATTCAATAAAATCCTAATTTTATCTTTATCTGTTCGTTACATTTGATATAGATCTCTTATGAGTGCAAGTAGCACCAAACTTTAATATGTTGAGTAAACTATTTTAATCATTAAAATTTAACAGAGCAGAAAACCAATTATAATTTGTTATGAACATTTTGGCCAGATGAGTCACAAGGAGGGAACTTGAGTGCACATTGCTGCTCAAGCTTGAACAATTAGCTCCCGGGAAGCTGAAACTATCAAACTCCACCAGAGGGCATCATGGTGAACCAATCAATAATTTTTGGTTGGTCTTTGCGAAGATAGGCCACTTGTTCCAACTATTTGCCAAAAAAAATCACCTAGTGTTAATTTGATGAACTAAAAATAATTACCTAGTGTTAATTTGATGAACTAAAAATAATTCTCTTTTATCATGTGATTTAGTGGTCAGGAGCCAGAGGAGCCCACCATGCACCCCTTCAGGGTTCACTGCCACCCTATTTTGTACTATTCGGTCCAAAATAAAGTTCTAGATAATGTCCTCATGAAAAAATGGTCCCCTTCCTTGTATTCTGGTCTATAACTAAAATCGCATAACTTTTCCTCTTTTAAATTTTCATGTTCATAATATTTTTTTCTCCCAAGAATTTAGATTTATTGTGTATAATGGTGATCATGAAATGTCACTTCTTATGTGAAGACATTGGCCAATGGCCTATGAGCTTTGCTGATTCTTGTTTTATGTAATTTTTGTGAACATTTTCTGATTGCTTCATAAATGATCATTTAAAACCTTTCCAAGAGCAGATTTGAGCAGATGATTAATCAAAATGCATGTTACATATTAAATTTGGTCCCAATTGTTATCTCGATTCACACTGGTTTATATTTGTAATGTTATTCAAAATGGCAGCCTCTGATAGCTATTAGATTTTTTTAATGTGACAAAATGGGAAAAGATGCAAGCCCAATGGAAAATAGATAGAATTGGTCCCCTAAAAATACATCTTTCTAATTTATAGCTAAGAATTCTAACCAGTAGTTTCAGAGAAGGTCAAAGTTGACAGAGCTGATATGGTCAGCATAGCTAATATAAAACCTGTCAAAATAATATATCAAGGACATAATAATGGCAATATTGTTTAAGTGAAATATTTAGTGATAATTTCAAGTACAAATGAAGTCATTTGCAATTTGTAGAAATTCAGTGGTGCATCTACTTTTACTTGTATATGATTAAAACAAATATATATCATTGTAAACTTTCAATAAAAAGGTTTGAAAGACTTAACAAGATTATAATAAATCAGAATAATGAATGTAAAGTTTTAAGAGAAAAAGTGATGTTTTAAAGAGATTCTTTTCCCTACCCTACTAAAAGTAACTTTTATGCGATAAGATGCAGTTTGATTTTTCGCCCACACAAGAAGGTGGATTGGATTATTTCTTTGAGGACATGTCAAGAACTTTATCTTAAGACCTAATAGTTGTAAGATATGGTGTCATTTATTTATTGCAAACCATACTTTTATTGGGTTCTAAAAGTAAATGATTACTCTCCTTGACAATAAACAAACTTCCAAAAAGAAGCCTGCGACACCAAATTTTGCCATAATCGGGAAAAGACAAGGTCCATCCATATCTTTCTGTCATCCTTGAGATACACTGGATGTTGGAATCAGATAACTTTATATTCCTATTTCCAAATCCCAAATGAAATGCCATAAATCAGACAGAGTTGTTGACACTTTTATTCCAGATTAAAGCATGTATATATATTTACACCTGTAGAGCGAGCAACAACTGAGAAAACAATAATCTCCACTCACTATCCACTTTTTCTCTCCTTCATAATCTTAAATTAAAGAAAATCTTCTTTAACTTATAACTTCCATTCTAATCTTAGTATTACACACTAGTATTACTATAATAATAATAATATACAAGTGATAATATAAAACATGCCCTATCAATTATTGATGAATGATAATGAGAGACACATATTAATAATACGTGTTTCGATCACAGATAAGTAGACATCTGCGGGTTACAGATGCATTTGGACACACTGATCACATATAAGATTTTGGGTTGACAAATTATTGAGACACAAACCACATGGTCTGTATACGTATATATACAATGGATTAAGACAGGAGAAAAAAATATTTTTATCAATATTTGTAAAGTTAAGACTGGGGATATGATGAATATATTTAGTTTTACATGTGGAAGAAAGGTAGCTTCTGGAATGTTATTTTTTAATTCCTGTCTAAGTTTGCCTTTTTCTTTAAAAACATGCCCTTTGAATACAGTTTTCAAATGACTTTTCTGACACTAGTGATAGCAGAACACTGATTTCATTCAAATACACTTTGTATCTATGTACATCTAATTTATTCATTTTTATTACAGATAGAAAATATAATTTCTAGTATCCTGTGCATGATATGTTGGCTTCATTATGATAATTTTCTTCCAAATTAAATATGAAAATACATGATGTAATTAAAATCAATTGATGCCAATACATTTTATCGTCATAGAAAATATCGCAAAAAAAAAATATAAAAATACACGCACACTGTAGAATATGCACAAATCATAACAGATATAGAGACACAGAGTCAGACTATAGTTCTAGGAAGGAGCGGACACAAGCCCAGCAGGGCCTTGTCCCAGGGCCTGGCCCCCGACGGTACTCTCCAGTGGCTTGAATCCCAGCTCCTCTGTCGGCACTCCAAACTGTATCAGCTTCGTCTCATAGGTCCTCATGAGGTCATTGTGGGCCTTGAAAAGTATACAACAAATGAACATGTGAAAAAAAAAAAAAATTCTGGTCTTTTATATGAGAGTTTTGAAGTTTATCTTTGAGTGAGTGTAAAATAATGCAGGAAGAAAATTGTTAATTAGTGTAAAATAATGCAGTAAGAAAATCATTTATTCAATCATTTCTTAGTTTTGAAATTCATTTATTTCATTTTACTAATGAGCTGAGTTGACTGTTACCATCCCTTATGAACCTTTATTTATGCTTTGAGGGTTCTTGATGGAAGGGGCTGCAACTCAGTAAATGAGTTGAGAAGAATGTGCTCAAGTTTTTCAGACGTTTTCTCACGCAAATACAAATTTCTCACCTTGCAAACGCGTGCCAACTCATACTGCAGATCTTTGATAGCACTGTTCTTGGAATCCAACACATCCTGCATTTAAAAAGTTTTCGCCAATGAGTATTTTACAAATTATTTTATGTCTCCACCTAGTGTTTAGTTTTATCCACCAGGTGACACTGTTAAATAAAATTATACATCATTGAATGTACCCACATGGCACTTTGAAGATATTATACAAGATTTGCAGGACTGTGCAGGGAAATGTTTGTGTTTACCTCAAGTTTCCTGGTGACAACCGTGAGCGCAGTTGGGTCGAGATTGGAAGCAGACAGAACCTCGTTCAGTTGTGCCTCCTTCTTCTCCAGAGTGTCGGCCAACGCTCCCAGCTTCTTCTCCAACAACAAATTCTTGAAGTTGCTCTTCTGCTGCACCTCGTGAATTGCTTTCACAAACTTCTGATACAATTCATCTCGCTCTTGCTGAACCTGCATTTGCGAAAATAAACGTTGATTAAAAGCCAAAAAAAGAAAAAGATTTGTGAATAATAGAAAAAAAAAAAGATTTTCTATTGATTTAATTCAAGAATATAAACTTAATGAATGATGATGATGATAATTTTAATTCAGACTGACCTTTTCAAATCTTTGTTCGAGGACCTCATGCTCCCACTGTAATGCTTTGAACTCTTCCTCCATGACCTTGAGTCGTGCTTTAGCACTCTGTGAGAAGGAAAACAAAGGGCATAATTCTCAGGATCACACATATGCTAATAGAACAAACCTTCTCAAGGCCACCAAGGAGTTTGATAGACATTAATTACCGCAGCAAATAAAGAGATGACAAACACTAGATTTAATGGAAAGGGCAATAATCTTAAATTCAATGTAAATTATTTGTTATTGGATACATAAATCAGAGTTTAGAGCAAAACTTAACCCAATTCACCCCATTTGCTTTTTGATTCTCCCCAAATGATTCAATTGAAATAAGATAAATTGTATTGGATAATTAGAACTGAAATTATAAAAAAAACCTGTTTAAATTCCATCTTGACAAGAACCACCCTCTCCAATAAACTATATTAAATAACTGAATTTTCTCTGTTATTATACTATAAACACGAAGTTGGTTTACCATTCCGGTCCATTCAGTAGTTTTAATTTCCAATACAACATATTGTGTATATATATTTATGGCATATATATAAGATATATACACAAGACATTTTATATATACATATATCTATATATATAAATATATACCGGTATATATATATATATATATGATCATAGAAAACCATATTTCAAGTCTGTCTTGATGGTTTGTCCTATCAAGTACTTTTTACATTTCACAAATTGCTAATATTTCTGTAGTAGATGCATTATAGCAATTTGAAAATGGGAAGAAAATCATATATGTAAAATTAAATGTATTCAATTTTCAGTGTGATTTTGTTTCATGGTGTTTATTTTCAGTTCATATTGGTGTCTAACAATGTGTGATAATCTAGTGATTTGACATAAAATAAACAGAAAAAAACCTGTATTCACATGTTTCAGAAATGCCTCTCTATATTCATAAAATAAAAATAAATAAATAAAAAAAGACAAAAGGTATACTGTTTGATGAACAATCACATATGTTTTCCTAATGAGAGGGTCTTAATATTGTAAACTTCCTTTAAAATTTGTAATCGGTTGGACATAAAATTTCAACAAAACTGTTTGGTGAAAAAATATGTGATCATGAATTGTGTGAAAATATCATACAAATAATACCTCAGGTGATTATAAATTTATACAAAAGATATTTCTTTAATCGGTACACAAAATCTGGAATAAGATGCAAAAACAGAGGATACTAAGTAATTGTCACTTTCAGGTTTAAATGTATGATGATCATACTGGGCATTTGAAAAGATAAAAAAACATCAGAAAAAATACATGCTAAATTCAGAGAAAAATTTGTTTTCTTATTAAACAATTTCATTGAGTGATCTGATCACAATTTAACTTGTGTGTCTTGGGGCTGCATGAGAATGAATCAAGCTCACTTCAAATATCCTTTTTGACCACTTCAGTTTTGAAGAAAGTAATGTATAATGTATTTCTTTTATCTGTTTATGCCATGCAAAAACATGCATAAAATGAGAAGTGAATGTAAAAGAGGCAAAGAAGAAATTGTTATATTTGAGTTGTGTTTTTTCTTCATGTGTGACATTAAAGAAACCATAATTTACAAGCATGTTTCCATAAGGTCCCTGCAAGTGAGAAAGCAGCATTTAGTTTTGTATGAGGTACTTTTTATTGTTGTTGAAGCATGTGAATGTTCCATGACCTTTTATTTTTTTTACTAAAAATGTGAAAACATTTTATAAAAAATTAAAAATGGCAACACACAAAAATGCCAGGTAAAGTCATGTGACTTCTGATGCAAAGTTTATGTTTTCCTTATTTTGATGTGTCTATAAAATGAGATGTATTATTTTGAACTTTTCAAGTGCCAATTCATGATGAATGTGTAAAATATACAGCTGAGTGGATTTATAATGAATATATTCAAACAGTTCAAGCCTTGCCCTTCTAGAATTGTATACATGTTGTTTGACAATTTGTGTTACACTCTGTAAGTTATGAACAACCCTGTACTTAATGTTGAATTAATTCTGTTCCTATTGTATGCATTTTCTTTGTGTAACAAAGCTTGGCAAAAAAAGGAGGGAAGAAAATGTTATAATCATTTACAAAACAGCAAATCTCACTTCAACACAAATGTTTAAAAATTCAATATGGTCAAAAATCTTTAAAATTCACAACTTATCAAAAGATTCTGTAAGCACTGGTATGAATTACCACCATTTTTTTTTTTGCTTTATAGTAATAAGCTTATAAAGTTGTGTCATTCAATCTATATTTTTATGCGTACCGCCAAGGACTGTTTGTCCTTGTCATAGTTGGCCAGCTGTTTGCGGAGCTCCTCCACTTCCTCGCGTGCCTTCTGCAGTGGCTCCACCAGGCGCTTGTTCTCCGCCATTACCTCGGCCATCTGCTTCTCCAACCTCTCCTCTTTCTTTTTCATTTCCTCAACTTGTTCCTACAACCACATCATGAAATTGCATTTTCTAATTTCATTTTATATTCACAAATACATTTAAAATGCAACAATCAAAACTTAAATATTGTTTGCTACTTAACATCAATGCAACCTGAGCTCACCTTGAGTGTGTTAATGAGGGCTAGATTATTGAGCGTGATATCATTGTAATAGTTCTTGATATCTGAGAAGGCCTTCTCATGGTTCTTCATCAGAGTATTGATCTGACTATTCTTCCTTTCCTCGATCTCATGGATCTCGGTTTTTCTCCTGAGATCCAATTCTTCCCTGAGAGCTCGCATTTTCTTCTCATACTTCTGTTCAATTTCTCGTGCTTGCCGCTCAAAGTCTGAGCGTAAATTTGTGATTTGTTCATCGTGTGCCTGAAATTTGAAGACACATGTTAATTAACAAACAAACAATCATGAATGTTTTGGAAATTTTCATGAAAAAATATTTAAACTAGAAATTACAAGATAGTATTATGGTAATATATTGTATTTTAAGTTCTTGATGGTTAAATTCTATTGTCATTAAAAATGAGAGTAAGGATAGGAACTCTTACCTTCTTGAGATTTTTGATGACATCCTCATGTGACAATTCTTGTTCTTTCAATTCAACTTTGAGGCCACGTTTATCTTTTCGTAAATCAAGTTCATTATCTCTATGGTCATCTTGAGCTAATTTCAATGCTACTGTACTGTCTGCTTTAAGTTCTGCTATGTTGTTTTGATGTTCGTATAATAAATGTTTCACTTTTTGCTTGTAAACCTGAAATTGAGAAAAGCAAATCTATCAAGTATCTGAAACAAAATATGAAATATTCAAGCAAAATTTTGAATGTGTCTTTTGAAAATAGATAAAGATCTTGCTATGATATTCATGGTTTAATACAAAATTTATGCTGAACACAAAATATTTGTGTAAATCTGTAAGAAAGAGAATCACCATCAAAATTAAGTGCATTTGGACATAAAATTGCAAATATTTAAATTGTGACCATTGAGTTTCTGAAGGAATAATTACGTAAAAAAAAAAGGTATTTGTCAGACACAAACCTTTATTTCTATCTGATGTCTCTCCTCGGCATCTTCCATCTCCCTGTCCTTGTTCCTTAGCTCAGCTTTCTTTTCTTCAAGTTGACGTTTTGTGATTTCCCAGAATGTGTTCACTTTATCACGCTCCAGCTGGAAATAATTTCTTTCCTCCCGCTCTCTGTCCAATTCTTCTCGTAGGCGCACAATGTGCTCCTCCAATTGTTCTTTGGACATTTCTTCTGTGGAGACGCCATCGATAACAGTTGGTGTTTTTGCCTTTGCAGACTTCTTCTTCTTGCCCTTCTTTCCTCCCTTCTTTTTTGGCGGCTAAAATGAAACAATTAATGATTTGAAAAAAATCATACTTGTGCAAGAGTTGCAAATCAATATGTAGGAAACCAAAAGAATTTGAAAAGTTGGACAAAATCTTGCAAGCCTATTCTGAGGTTTTATGATACTTGGCTGACTAAGTTCTTGGTCACATGCTACAATTCATTTTTTATCCATTCCAATCTTAACGCAAAAGCACCATAAAATAGCAAAAGTGCTCAAAGATGGCCACCAAGCCATTGACATGGTTGACAACATTTAACTCTCCATAGATTAATAGCCCAATCAAGGGGGAGCAAAAATAACCATTCATTGTAATTCTGTATTGGAAAATATCACCTGCACAATTATGGTGTGCCAGATCATATCAAAATGCATGGCACTATTAAATACCTACTTCTCCGAATTTGAGCCATGTTCAATGTTTTCAGAGAAAGGAATAGGATATCTCCTAGGACTGCATATTTTAATACTTTGCAAAGAATAAAAAGGGTTCGTGTATATTGCCCCTGATTCACCTGAACCAACCAGACACCCTGAGATATGGTATATAACATTGAAAATAACAAATAATTCATGCTACTCTATAATCAACATCACTGAAAAGGGTAATCTGGTTGTTAACCCCTAACGGACGGGAAGGAGGGCAACACCCACCACCGGCAACGGACGAGAAGGACGTTGACGTCCCCATTGTTCTGGCTTGATGACGTCAATTGTAACATTCTGAAGGGCTGCAACTTGTTACAATGTAGTCATGATAATGACGTCAGACTGACTGGATCATGAACTTTGACCCCAGCACTTCATTAAGCAAATTTAGTAACCATGGTTATAAATTTTATAAATTTAGTATGTGGATACACTAGTCCAGACAAAAAATTGGTTAGTCCAGACAATCAACAAAATTTAGATAGCCTTGTCCCTTAGGGGTTAAAAGACTTCAAGTTCAACAAATTTAATTATTTAATTTAGTCTAGATTCAATGATATTGGATGTCAAATTGGTAACCAACTCTGCATTCAATATTATAAATGCTCAATTTGCCATACAAGAGGCCAGGAAAGTGTCAAGTTAGTTTGTCAATTATTATCATTCTTTTGAACTTTGAAGTGCCTGTGGTTGCTTGGTTGTTTTCAAATTTAGAAAATCTACAAATCCAGACTGAATGACAGTGAAATGTGAACATGCCAAATCATGTCTTCCAGTAAATTCGTGCTGCTCTTAAATTGAAAATTATATTCCATTCAAACAATACACCATTAGAATCTCTAGAATTATCTGTCCATACCTACCATGTTTCTGTGCTATTTATTTGTGAGAAACTTGAGTTATACTAATATTTATCCCCGTCTGCAGGCAGAAATTAGACGATTTGTTTTGTTGTCATGCAAACAGTACAGCACTGAAATCCATGACGTCACCAAATACTGTGTAAATCGTGTCCGGATCTGCGTAGTATAGGATACCAAAAGCATAAATGGTCCCAAAAGAAAACGGAACTTAACATGCTATCCAATCTAATATATAACAGGTAAAATAACTTTTGAAAACACTGTCATACTTACAAAAATCTCATTTTTATTTCTTTAATTTTTTATGATGTGAGTATAAGCTTTTCTTTGTGAAAATTATGAAAATAAATGTTTACAATTCGTTCCGTATTCATTAGTTTATTTACTACTATTGAGTTTCCAGGATGAAGGGGATTCCCAGTCCCCAATTCTGACAGTTGGCAGGATGAAAACACTCTAATTTTGTAATGTTGGGATTTTCCACAACCTTTGTCATGATATACCAAAGACGCATAAATTTCTGGGATTTTAATTCCACAGTTTTTCTGGAAGAATGGGACACAGAAAAGAGGTAAGCCACATGTTTATTTCGCATGACTGAATCAGTGAATGTAAACATGTGTAAATTTCTTGATCAGAAGAACTGTCAAAATTGGTTCGGAAGATCAGTAACATAAATTTGCTAATATTCAATTGGGATGAGTTTTTCTGGAACACTTTACGTTAACAGGCTTGCAACAAGATGTTGCCAAAGGACTTGTTGTGGAAAGCGGCGTATGATTGAGTTAGAGACCTTGGTATGGTTTGTGTATCAGAGCTGCCAGCGCAGCCTCACCTGTCCCGAGTCTGAGACTTGACTGAGTCAGTCATTTCAGTCCAGGTTCAAGATCCTGTCAACATTGAACTTGTCAGCAATACTCAAGGCTCACAGTCTGCTGATCACATGCTCTACTTGATAATGTGATTTTGATCTCTTTCTCTTTTTGAGTTCTTTCATTTTGTATACATATATTTTTTTCTGTAACTCCAAAATCTGGAATAATAATATTCATACTCACATCAATTTAAGATTATCAAGAGTTATTGAATAAGGCTTGTTTCCTTTTGTCACATGCATACGCTGTCTTTATACTAGTCTGCATAAGTGATGTTCTCTTGTATTATAAAATGTATCTTCATTTTGCAACCAATTCTGTTTCTATTTTGTATGAAGTTTTGGCTGAAGGAAATACTGAGTATGTATTTTTGTCTGTGTCGAAACATTTTTGGTAACAAAATTTTATTTCTTAAAGTCAGTTATTCACATTTCTGAATCATAATGATAAAAAAATGGTGATTTTTAACATGACATTGGTAAAGTTAAAATGTATATGTTAAAGCTTGACATTGAATTTTTAAAGATGATTTGATACTTACAGTAAAGAATCAAGATTTATTAGCGTCATAGAATTTTTTGATAGGCACAGATTGAACGACACTTTTTTTCTTTTTTTTCTAATTTGAAATGAAAGTGCAAATCATGCCAACAAAATCTAAATAAGATACTTGCTCAAAGATTATCAAAAAGTTTCTTTACTATCATTATAAAAAAATAATGAATCATGCCAACTATAGTTTCAGAGCTGTTTCTATTGTGAACCATTATTGTAACACATACTCGAAAAGAAAAAAAATTCTTGTGGCTTTGCTCTATCATGATAGTTCATCACACAAGAGTCATGGGTACAGGTTGTTCAGCAGTGGAAACATATGTATAATGTATAATATGCAAGGTAGCAGATGTTTTACATGTTTGGAAAAAAGATGTACCGGTATGTAGTATCTAGCAATGTTAATGCGTTGTTAGCCAGTTCATGTGTACATATCAACAGCTGAGCAAGTCTAGCATGCATCCGACACAATATAATATGAGGCTATATGTTATATAGCATTATCATGAGATCATGATTATTGTTAGATATCTGACTAATGAGATCATGATTATTGTTAGATATCTGACTAATGAGACTATGATTATTGTTAGATATTTAAATGATGAAATCCAACCTTATTTTATAAAGCAGAATTTGAATTCATCCATTTATTGTCAGCAGATATTAGATTCATCCTTGAATTTCAAAATTTTTTGTCAGGATTTTATGCCACATTAATTGACGATTAACACATTCTAATATATAGATATAGCTGTAGTTTATTAAATCTGAGATTCTATATTTACAATGGTAAAATGTCAGTGCCCCTCTCCAGATTTTGTGTATCACATACCTCCTATTTGGAGAGGTGATGTAAAGGTTAAATGACACAGAGCAAGAGGCCCGAGATGGGAACAAGGAGGCTGTGTGTACTCTTGTCTTTTGTGTACTTCACAGATATTCCATCACTTACCCCTCCAAGACTATATTGTGAAGGATTTATTTAGCCAAAGCTCTCAGAAAACAGCTGGACTCGTTTGGGTGACTTTGACCAACATGTCAATTTTTCTAAATGTAATTGACATTCAACAATGTCAAATAGGACAATTTGATTGAAATTATACATATGTTATTGAAAGAAACGTGTACAATGTAGATCTATATTTAGATCTCCTTGCTCAAGGTATACATAAAGCATATTAATATGATAGCATTAATACTACTCTTCTTCAGTTTGTTCCTGAAGAAACTGATGTATTGTTCATGAATATATGCCGGTAAGTTTTAGGAAAGAAACTTAAGATGCAGAAACTGAAACAGGCAAAAGGTGTAAATATTGGCAGCACCTATTTTGCATTCATTGACATGACATAAACTATGGTTAATCTTAGAGTAATATACCATATTACTCTAAGGGTTAATAAATAAAGATTGAGGATAAAGTGTTAAGGATAGAAGAAAAACTGATCCCAGATGTAGAAACCTTGGGTCAGGCTTACTGTCAGAGAGAGGAGGGCTAAGCTGCTATACAATAACAGTATATATATAAATATCAAAAGCTCTTGTTGAAAGTTGAGGCGCTTGTTGAAGGTTGAGGCCTCTTGTAATGATCACATCTTGAAGTCTTGAAGGTGATGAACATTTGATAACACATGAATGAGTTCAACCAAATGGCGTGATTATCATTCAGAGCACCTGCTAAAGTTGATGATGTCTGATGCAAACATACACTTTGGATAAACTTTTCATTTATCGGCAGGCAAACACACAATCTATCCTCAAAATTAGGATATTTGATTAGGTGCTCATTTTGATTTGCCCAAGTTCTGATTATTTTGGTATATTTAGTGCAAGAGATAAAATGAAAGAGCTGAAATTTTTCAATATATACATGTGTAGGAACTGCTTTGCACATACATGTGTGTTGGGATTGGCTGGTCTGTTTTATCGCAGGTACAAACAGATTAGTGGAAGAAGTATGTGTCAGCATGATGAATGTGTGTATCCGGAGGAGAACCCAGAACGTGGATGTGAACTTGTCTCTCCACATCTCTCCTATATGTGGTGTATAAATAGCCACTAATTCCATTACACTTTGAAGCAAATTACTGAGTGTTTAAATGGTTTTATTTGCCTCTCTCATAGAAATCAAAACGAGGAAACAATTAATTAATCAAATTCAATTTGACGTCTGGTTAATTTGTTTAGTGAGTCACAGAAAGCATTTATAGATTTCTATCCAGTAGGACAACACCAGTGGCTGACACATATCGAACATGTTAGACTTCCCCTCCATTAGCAATTACACCAGTCTGCCCTCTCCTTCTATTCATTAAAGTTTCATTAATGTGGGGTTGTGCCTCTATTAAGTTCACCATTATGAGCCGCATTTCAATTCTTACATAAGATCGCTACAGAGATTAAGAATACAGTAGTGCGCTTGCCAAGGCTGAGTCAGAACCTCAGCGCAAAGGGTTAACATATGGCTTTGTGATAATAATACAAAAAAAAACATGGTTTATAATAACGACAACAATACACCTGAACTCTCCATTTAATGTGCCTGATCTTCTCATATGGACACTAATTTGATGGCAGAAGTGAGTGTTGCTAAGCAGAATTTGACCATGTTACTAGCGCTGGTACGGATGTGTGACCATAAAGGCCGACTTTGGTGCTGAGTTACAAGGAACTGAACGCAGAGACAAATCTCAATGTACAGTAGGCAGGTATTACCTTGATGCTCGGAAGCACCTGCTAAACCGTTAACATCATGTAGGTGGCCTCCAATAATGGAGGTGGAATCATCCAGAAATTCCTGTAAGAAATCAAAGGACTGAGCTTTAACAGGTAAGATAGTGGAAGGCACACATGTGTATATATGACGTATTAATGCCACATTCGGATCTTCAAAAAGCATGCTTATATTGTAGCCATGAATATATCTGCAATAAATATATTCTACATATATACTGGTTGATAAACACAAACACACACATACACACACACATACACACATATATATATATTGGCTGATATATTCAGTGTGTCTGTTGCATTGCATTGCATTGCATAATAAATTAAGGTGAAGTATTTTATTAGCTGCACATAAAGGGAAATCTGTTTATATGTTTGACATCTGCATGGAATCAATTAGACAGTGATTTATATTGAATTCACATTGTTGAACATTGAAATGGCAATGATTGGACCTAGTAAAGTATTGCATAAAGCATTGGGTGCTTGGCTGCTGCATTAGCTTCATCTCTCCTGTATTCACTATTGGACATTTTGCACATTAATTGTGACATGAATGAATGAACGCTGCTGTGATTTCTGCTGATTTGTAGCTCAATATTTCATTGTGATGTTTCCCTTCTCTCCCACTGTTATGTCACAGCATTGTAATTTTAAAACCTGGATACAAATAGTGCCTAGCAAAGGGGAATATCCCGTGATCGGCAGCCACCACTGAGAGAAAAAATGGATAGAACATGTTGAGTTTGAATGCCTGTCATGGCATCCTGTAATATGGTCAGGGATGAAATAAGATAGATACACCCACAGCATGCAGTCATATTTCTCCATTATGCTTGTATGAAGGACAAATCCTGGAACATTCCTAGCTTTGCTTGAAGCTGCCCTGGAAAGAAAGTGTGTGGGTAGTCGAGCCATATAGAAATAGCTTAATATAGCAATATCAATGCATTATTATCAACACAACTTGCCTCGTCAAATATTTCAAATGTTTTGCCTTCAAACATGATGTTAAAAATGGGTCTGATTTTGTTATCTGGTGATGGGCTCTATGAACATAACATGATATTGTTGTATATCCAAAAAGGACAAATCGTTTTTCTAACCGATTGATGTGGTTTTCATCATTTGGTACATATTTCAGTGAACCTTTATGCAATAAAATATGCATGTGTTAAAAAATTGTTTACAAAAAAATAGGTTGCCATTTAAGTGGCAATATAAGACATGCATGTCACCTCCCCTTTACATGCTTTTATTAACCGGCATGTGCTGAGGAGACACAATTGATGTGTCTGTTCTTCTGTTTAATGGTCGCCCCCGCCTGTGATTTTATAGGTGGCCATGGCCTGTCTGGCTGGCCCATGGCGTAACATGCAGCATGCTGAGTGCCAAAATCAGTATCGTGCCAATGGCAACACTTCACTCTCCCAAAGCTGACACCTTGTCTCATTATAACCTGCTAAAAACATCCTACAACTGTTTGCCTACAGCAACATTACACTATTGTAGTCCCACCACTTGATGACAAAATATCAACCGATAAACTATGATCAAATATCAACCAGTAAGCTATGATAAATATCAATCAGTAAGCTATGATGAAATATCAACCAGCAAGCTATGATAAATATCAATCCATAAGCTATGATGAAATATCAATCAGTAAGCTATGATGAAATATCAATCAGTAAGCTATGATGAAATATCAATCAGTAAACTATGATGAAATATCAATCAGTAAGCTATGATGAAATATCAATCAGTAAGCTATGATGAAATATCAATCAGTAAACTTATGTATAAGATCAACCAATAAACTATGATTAATAAAAGATCAACCAGTAAACTAATATATAAGATCAACCAGTAAACCGATAAAAAATCAACCAGTAAACTAGCATGGCTAAAATTGAAATGTGTCTTCTTTTTTTTCAATTTCCTTTTTTATATTTTCATTTTATTTTTTCTGAATTGGAATTTCCCAGGGGTGGATCAGTTAACATATCACCTACATGCAGGAGAAAACCACAAAAAAAACCCCAGCAGAAGCCTTGTCGTGGTTGGGCGCGTTGTGTGGCATGGATATTGTTGGCTGGGTTCTGATCGTTTATCTGTGGGAGTTGGTTTCTATATCATGGATCAAGAAGAGATAGTGTGGCCTTAATACACACTGTTACTCTTTCATTATTGTCCTCTTTCTGACCTTGAGACCGATATATTGATATTAAGGTTATCGCAGGGATTTCAATGCCCATACATAAGATATACAGAAAAATAATTGATCTAATTTTCCATCATGATAAAAGCACACCTTTTTCTTTCATGGGGAATAAATATTTGTCTATTTACATGCAGTTGGTGTTTGGCAAGAATAGGATCAGAGATAGGTTTAAAAACAAAGACTCAAATCTTCATTTATCTTCAAAGGGTACAAGGTTATCAGCTCACCAGTGTTACACAGAATTTATTCCTTTCCTATATTGAGCTTTAGGTTTTTGGTTGCAATTTGACCCCAGAAGAGCTATTCCCAATCTTTAATGTCAATTCTCAACACCAAAAAAACCAAATCACAGATTTACATTTCAAGTATATACGGTATGTATTCTGATAAATTGACTTTATGGGGTTCACATGAGTTTAACGACACTCATTTGTGGTTATTTCTTTGAGGAACCAGGATGACTGTCAGCAGTTTGTTATCATTTCCCTTGAGACAGATGCGTGGTGTATGACATTTTTGCGGTCACTAATGTGCCTGGTCACTGGATTTTCCCCTGCTTACTTACACAGAGATACTAGTCTCTTTGCTTGGTTTAACAATAAAGTATGTCCTGACATTGCCGAGTGAGATTTCCCCCAACCACAAAAACAGCCAGGTCCATACATCCATGAGGTCACCATAGGATTTTGATAAATAAAAAGAGGGGATATAGTGCCATGGACACAGTGCCACGGACACAGTGCCATGGACACGGTGCCATACCATACTTTAGATATGTTCAGACAAAAAGATATCATGATATACAGTTATATCTAATCTTGAAATCTCTTTAACTTGTGTGTCCTGGATCTGGTCATGATCATATGGTGTGATTTTCCAATGGCAGTGAACATGTATGAACTTGTTCCTTTTTTTTCTTTTTTGAGTATTGAAATACATATTAAAAAAGTTGTTTCTGTATATGACTATACTCACACATATATATTTATATGCTATCATTATGTCACCACTAATTCATATATAAAGCTGAAAAGACAGCAAGAGTAAAGGTTTCTTCCTTTTTTGGAGTTTGTGATGGGATAATTTCTTTAGATTTTGGGGACACCAAAGCAGGCTGTTGAACAAAGGCATACCTAATGTAATGCGTTTTATATTGTGGAAACGAATTGATGTGTAGACAATGTTGTGCATATAGCAATTATCTCAGGAGACAAAACAATCTGTCAAACTACAAGACAATAATTGTGACACAAGTGGAGAATTACAATATAATAATTACCTAGTGTATCACAGGCAGACATCAGAGAAAAAAATGTGCTTAATCTGCAAGATTTACTTTTTTTTGGCATAAAAGCCACAGGAATATTGACCATTACTGTCTTTGTATTTTGTGGACAAAACCAGAGTATCTTCAGAGAACAACAGCATTAAATGAGAAAATTGACAATTAGTTAGAAACGATTGTGTCATCTCCGGAATAGAGACACTCCATCTATCAATTTGGGAACTGCCTTAAATGATTCATTGAGCATTTAATGGATGGTAATTCACCTTATTGTGGAAAGATTGAAACAAAAAGTAGCAAAAATGGCACAATATTTGTTTGCACAGTATATATATATTGGAATATATATATGTATATATGATTAGAATCATTATAGTTTTGTCGCAATCCAGTCGCATACAGCTCAGAGAACATTGATTAATTACTTCCAACTGTATTGGTAGGTGATCATTAAAGTAAAGAAAAAACCCCAAACATTTGTGTTTGCAATACACATTTGTGGCTATGATAATATTGGATCTAATATCCACATGTGTAAAGAATGACATGGAGAGAGGTCATGAGCTCGAACCGAGCCATACTTAATATGGTCATCAAGCTTGTCATGTGCTTGGCATGCTTTGCAACTGAACACTTGGTGTATATACAAATGCAGAAAAAGTCCCGTCGGTGCTCTGTATTAACCTTTGAAATGCCGAAGCGTGATGTATTAATAGAACGCTGTGATACTTGATAGTGTTGTGGCCGAGATGCACCTTTATGTTTCCCTGGTAAGAAACTATTGTGTACTGATAGAATATGAAACAGAGATTGCTAAGATTCACTGACAGGGAGGCTGCCTGAATGTGGAAAAGCTTGGCAGTGAAAGGGTTAAACTGCTAAGAGTATGTGAGAGCGAGATTGAAAGTGGAGAAATTTGGCAGGGAAAGGGTTAAACTGCTAAGAGTATGTGATGGACAGACTGAATGTGGAGAAACTCGGAAGGGAAAGGATTAAACTGCTTAGAGTATGTGATAGACAGACTGAATGTGGAGAAACTCGGCAGGGAAAGGATTAAACTGCTTAGAGTATGTGATGGTCAGACTGAATGTGGAGAAAAATGGCAGGGAAAGGGTTAAACTGCTAAGAGTATGTGGTAGGCAGACTGAATGTGGAGAAACTCGGCAGGGAAAGGGTTAAATTGCTAAGAGTATGTGATAGGCAGACTGAATGTGGAGAAACTTGGCAGGGAAAGGATTAAACTGCTTAGAGTATGTGATAGACAGACTGAATGTGGAGAGACTTGGCAGGGAAAGGGTTACATTACTAAGAGTATGTGATATGCAGGCTGACTTATTGGAGAGACTCAGCAGGGAGCCGGTTACACTGCTAAGAGTGTGTGACATGGAGGGTGACTGAAGGTAGGGAAACCCAGCAGGGAAAGGCTTACACTGCTAAAAAAAGATGAGAGGCAGAATGAATGTGGAGAGACTTAGCAGGGAAAGGGTTACACCACTAAGAGTGTGTAATATGCAGAATGAATGTGGAGAGACTTGGCAGGGAAAGGGTTACACCACTAAGAGTGTGTAATATGCAGAATGAATGTGGAGAAACTTGGCAGGGAAAGGGTTACACCACTAAGAGTGTGTAATATGCAGAATGAATGTGGAGAGACTTGGCAGGGAAAGGGTTACACCACTAAGAGTGTGTAATATGCAGAATGAATGTGGAGAGACTTAGCAGGGAAAGGGTTACACCACTAAGAGTGTGTAACATGCAGACTGAATGTGGAGAGACTTGGCAGGGAAAGGGTTACACCACTAAGAGTGTGTAATATGCAGACTGAATGTGGAGAGACTTGGCAGGGAAAGGGTTACACCACTAAGAGTGTGTAATATGCAGACTGAATGTGGAGAGACTTGGCAGGGAAAGGGTTACACCACTAAGAGTGTGTAATATGCAGACTGAATGTGGAGAGACTTGGCAGGGAAAGGGTTACACCACTAAGAGTGTGTAATATGTAGAATGAATGTGGAGAGACTTGGCAGGGAAAGGGTTACACCACTAAGAGTGTGTAATATGCAGACTGAATGTGGAGAGACTTGGCAGGGAAAGGGTTACACCACTAAGAGTGTGTAATATGCAGACTGAATGTGGAGAGACTTGGCAGGGAAAGGGTTACACTGTAAGGAGCATGTACCATGGAGACTGACTGTTATTGGAAAAACTCAGCAGGGAAAGGATTGGAAAGGGTTACACTGCTAGCATGTGCCTGAAAGTTCAGAGAATGACTTGTTCATAAGGTGATCTTGCATCACGCCTCATTTGATCTGTAATCAAAATGTCAATTCAACTGCTACTCTGCATACTTACACAATTATTTTTATGCTTTGATATAAAATAAAAAAACCAGGGAAGGTTATGATACGAGTGATGAGACAGGGACTATTACTGTCATTTTAATGGCAGTATTTTTATGGATTGTGAGGTAATAAGTATGATAGGTGAGGAAAAATGATGAGGAAAAAGACCCGTGTTATAACTTCCTCAAGTTTATGGCTTGGTAATTTATGATTATAGGGGGAAATAAACTCTTTTATTAACAGGTATTGATGAATTAAGAAGAAAATAAAAGGTGGAATGAATGTGTAACATTTTCAAAGGCGTGTTTTATGTTTTGTAGGTGGCGCTGTGATATGATGCCGGTTGACAGGAGGAAAGTCAGACCACTTTGATAAGCAACATATTGAGGATACTCACAACATTAAACACTATGATATCATAAAGAGAGCGGAGAAAACTGCAAATATTTGTTGTGACATTTACGCAGAAAAAGACTGCAGCCATGGTCAGCCAAAATAGGTCCTCTCAAAGGAACGAGAGTTCCCTGTTCCTCTCCAGGAACGAGATCCAGGAGATCTATAATCGTGAAGTGTTAAGCTTGGATGCCGGGCATCGTCGCAAGGGCAAGGAATACATTGAAACTCATATTATCACTTATTTGTCGGAAGTGGAGCATACGAAAAAACTCCAGAGGGAATATCTGGAGGCTCTGGATGAGAGCATCCGGAGCGCTCCGGAGTGGGACCCAAGGAGGGGAGCAGACACTTTTCTTACCATAGAGAAGTTCTGCCACAATATCTTGGATAAGCCCTGGAAGTCGGAATACAGGAAAATCAAGGTATGGATAATGATGTTATTTATATAGAACCTTCAACTTGGTCACAGGTTTAAAATATTCATATGCTTTCATGTGGGATAAAAGGTATTGACCAGTCCAATCCAAACACCAATTTTGGTCATGGGTAAATATGATAGAAAAAGGTTAATATTTGGTCGCATATTGCCTCATACTAATTTTCTCATATTTGCATTGTGATTTCACCATGCGACTACATCTGGTTTCTAGTTACATTTATGCTTACCTAAATAGATATTTTGCCCTAACTGTTCGACAAAAGCAAGTTTTGCATTACATATAAATCTCTATTTATCAGACTCAGGAAACGCCCACAGTCTAATATTGCTGCCTTTCTGAATTATTTTCCTCATTAATTATAAAGAGTTGAAAGACTCTTGAATTGTGTATAGACATTTCTCATATATGTCTTACTGCTGCTGAGAAGTTTGCTTAACTTAGATGTTGCATTGTCACACAATAGACTTGCATGACAACATCTGATCACATATTCTGCATGAAGAAACAGATGTTTGGCTCACATTTTATATAAACCAATCAAATTCATAACTCTCTGTACAATACAAAGACATCACATCTCGTTAATACAAACCCGGCATTATATGTCGATGCAACTTATGGTTTATGATTTATCAGTGACGCAACTTAGGACTCCGTCTGATAAAATGGTCGGCAAAATTTAGCAAGATAGTTGCAGGATTTTTTTCTCTGATTGAGTGCAAGTTGGGGCTGCCTATTTATAAGAGCTGAATAGGAGAAGAGCTTTATGTCAGCAGCACGATATGGATGCAGTCAAACTGCTTGATTAATCTCAGCTTTGAATATAAAGGATATCAGCACACATATTATACAATGCATGTATTGCACTGGTGCAATATTATTGATAATTATTACAATGTATTCTGGAACAATACAATTTTTCTTATGAATATCAAAGATTTCTGGAAGGCCGCCAAGCTTGTAGATAGATGGCTCAACATTAAGTTTTTGTTGTTGCAGTTTTCACATAATATTAAACTGCAATCAGAGATTGCAAGATATCCCTATTATCAGAGTCGTAAAATTGCAGTGGTGAGAAGAGATCTGAATTCTGCAAATATTCTCCCATGTGTCTATAATAGCCTGCTGTCCTTTTATAAAGGTACATTATGCATAAGTGGGAGAAAATTAGCATTTAACAAAGCCAGACCATGCTATGCATCAGACTTTGCCACCATTCTGGAATCGGGAATATATGAACAATCGGAAGTGGCGGAGAATAAATGAGCAGGGATTTTAAAATGGCAAGCCATTGTTTTAGTGTGATTTTTAGGATAGAATATCTTGATTGCATATACATCATTGAAAGTAATACTAAACACATCTAAGGACCGTGTAGAAGGCATGATAGGTGTGAAAGCAGCTTAGTTTTGTATGGAAGGGTATGATATGGGGCTAGCTGAGTGACAAAGTTGAGGCAGTCTTAACATAG
Organism: Amphiduros pacificus; assembly: GCA_949316495.1. Classification (NCBI taxonomy): domain Eukaryota; kingdom Metazoa; phylum Annelida; class Polychaeta; order Phyllodocida; family Hesionidae; genus Amphiduros; species Amphiduros pacificus. The sequence continues at coordinate 38,926,470 of OX439001.1, read as the reverse complement.
TGCCAATTGGTAGGTGGAAAGTAGCATTTCTGGACTTCTGGTTGGACATAACAATCTGGGATTTTTAGCACTAGCCCGTAGTCCCGGACTAGTAGAAATATTTTTGGGATAGTGAACATTCCCCTGATGCTAGCCCGGCTGACCAGTGGTCTGCTATGATTTTTCAAGTATTGATAAAAATGTCCTCTTATCATTTGGTTAATCTTACAAAATATGAATTGCCCTAAGTACAGTCCTGTAGGTCTGTCCTCCACCACTAGAGGCATGAGAACATGTGGTGAGTGTGACATGTAAGTAATTATTTTTAAAAATTATGTAAAAAATGGTTTAGGCAAGTACACTTTATTCGGGCGAGTGCAAATCTCCACATTCAAGCCTGACTGTATTTGGCCTAGACTGCATAATAACAATATTTTTTATGAGAAAAGTCTTCTTTTTTTTTTTACAATTTATGACTTAAATTATGATTGCACTGGCAAGTGCAAGCAGCAAAATGGTTAATGTGAAGCTGGGATATGAAAGAAATCTTAATCATTGTGAAAACTAGAAGTTTAACCTGATCACACTGCAGTTTTCTACAAAACAGCCAATATAATGTTCAGACATCTTTTTGTATATTAATATATATTTTTCTGATGAAGGCATCTGATAAGTAAAGGCATAAAGAGAATTATTGTACACACCTAAATAACCGCATGTATATATGATTATATGTAAATTTTGGAATGTTTTTTATGTCATTATACATAAAATGTAGACATGGAACTATCAAGGGATATATCCTTTACCAGTAGCAGATAAAACCAAAATATGTCCCAAAATAAGAGGGGCAAATATTCATTGGAGTCCAAACGTCAGCACCATGATGATAGTGATGCCTGATTAGCCCCATTACCTTCTATATGCAGAAATATTTACATTGTCTGCCAAAAATAATGAATTATATTTTCAGCCAGGAGGTTTCTTGGTTGCATTAAGAAAACGTCTCCAAAAGCCAAGATTATTTTATTGTCATGTAGAAATACACTGTTGAAAGAATTATGAAAATATTTAGGCAACCTCCTCAATATTTGAGCAACCCTTTTAAATGTTCCGATTGTAACTGTGCACTGTATTCTTTGAGTATCTTTAATTAATAAGCTAAAAGAGATCTTACAAGGTTCTATATAACATGATATAATCCCAATTAAGGTGAACAATTCGAATATCATCTAATTAGCACATATCAATTGGATTTCAAATGATGAATTTTATGACACAGAAAAAGTTTTGAATTATTACTGCATGATAATACGTGTAATCACTGATAATTTTAGTTTTGAAATGCAAATTTTAATATGTAATGAGTGAATAGTATCAGTAATTGTTTGAAATAATCAGTATTTTTGAATGAATAAAAAAAATGTCTCAAAGTTGCCCCATGGTCAGTGTAAGAACCTCCAAGAAATATAATATCTCTTAAATATGTTTTTCCATTGCAGTTGTATGCTGGATTTTACCAAGTGTGGATAGAGCCTTACCTGAAGAAAGCGGAGGAAGTGTTTGTCATGTTTGGGTACACTCGTCAGGGTTCCCAGCACCTCACTTATAATCGTCCACTAGATACCAAGCATATCAGCTTTGTGGCCTGCGAGAGCTTCATAGCAGCCATTGAATGTAAACTCATGTTCAGCATCATTGAACGCGCATACCAAGTGTATTCCATTCAGGACGTGTACAAGTCCAGGGTGGAATGCTCGGGCGGCGTTGTCAAATGTGTGAAATGGATTACCGAGAATTGTGTGCCAATAGTGAAAGAGAGTGGCCAAATGGAGGAGAGTTGGAGCTCGGGAAACCGGGAGGGTCTCCCGGAGGGTAAATTAGACAATCTGGAAAAACGAGCATCTAGTCGTAGTTGTGAGGATTTACTGGTGAAACAGTCGCGAGGAAGAATGCCAGACTTGCGGCGAGGAGATAGCGCCGATAGTGATTACCGAGGGTACGGCAGGAGACGGTCACGTGAACGATCGCCGCTGAGTAGGACGAGAACGGAATGGGCCGAGAGCAAGCTGGCGCCAATCCTTGTGCACAAGCCGGAGAAGAAAACGACAGAAAGAAGAGAGACGACACCGGTGAAGCATGACCCCCATCAGACCCCTATCAGACCAGTGAGGAAGTCAGAAAGGGGGAGCTCCAAGAAAGCCTCGAGAGATTCCGGTTATAACAGCAAACCAGTGTCGAGGGAGATGCCGGAGAATATGTCCGGAGATGATAATAGCATCATGCCGGATGAACTGTATGGTCATCACAATCATAATCATCAGCAGAAGGAGGCCGGCAGTACATTGTCTGACTTTGCCGATGCCCTCAAAACTGTAACACAGGGCGACGACTTTGATTTGTATGCCACGGGAACGCTCGACGACCACCTGCAGAGGAGTCTAGTGGCCGTGGAGAAGATCAGCAAAAGTCCGAAAAAGGAGAAACCGAAACCCGCTCAGAAGGGAGATGAGTGGGGCCACGTGAGAGAAAAGCTACGGAAAGATTACGGAGATGAGTATTTTGAAGGTGAAAGAGGTGATATCCTAAAAAACTCAAAGAAGTCCTCAAGTAGCACCAACTCCTCCTTAGAACCAATCAGGCCAGCCCGGAGTAAAGGCCTCGCTCGGCGAACACTCGGCGATCCTCAAAGAATGTCGGAATCCAAAAAGGCAACAGCAGCAGCCAATGCCAAATCTGAAAGTGAGAAAGCTAAAAAGACTTCATCTTCAGTAACGACCGGCAAATCTGATTCTGAGGTCTTACCACCTTTACCTCCGAAAGGACAGATAAAGAATAACGGTAGTTCTTTTGATTCACTTGATAGTGGAGCTATGGATCCTCCGGTTCCACCTTTGAGGAAGAGCAGGGTTTTACGTACCAAGAAGAAGGAGGCACCTAATAATAAAGAAGCGACGCCCGGATCATCGGGAACGAGCAGCCAGGCGAACACGCCGGCTTCTCAAGATTCCACACCGTCGCCACGGAATAGTACCTATCTAGCTCCTGATCTAGTTACGGATTCTAATAAAAAACTGGACCCACCAAAGATCGAGGGTGTAGTCTTGATGAAAAGCAAATCACGCGGATCAAGCCCAACGTATGGCTCAGCCTTTGATCCGAGGATGGCAAATAATAATTACCCCGAGCCCCGTGTTGGGGCGAGTAAGGTGGCTAATGTTGGCATGCATACCTACCCGGATACCCGCACCCAGCATAGCAACCATGTGTATCAGGAGGCTAGAATCCTCGGAAACAATCACACGCATCACCACCACCACCACGGCGAGCCCCGACTGTGCGCCGGTCACGGCCACGTGTTTCACGACTCTCGGGGTAACATAATCGCGTATGCTGAGCCCCACATGGGCAATCATATTTATCACACGTGTCCCGTGCACGGACACCTCCTGGACCACGAACATGCGCGCATGCCCGAAAACGGCCCAATCATTGTGCGCGAGTCACTGCCTCCGCCCGGAAAACCAGAGAGTGCAAAAATAGAGGTTGGGATCATTCGGAGGCCTGTGAGGATCCCCAACTCCTCCTCGGCTCCTGCGGTCACCTCATCCGTGGGGCTGCCCCCGAGCCACGCCGCCGACCTGACGCCAAAGAGGAGGAGTTACTATGACAACCTGTCCGAGGAGGACGACAGCGATGAGGCTGATATAGGTCTAGAATCTCCCAAGTCACCAACCAGTAAAAGTCTGGGATCTCCCAACAATCCATTCATAGATAATTGTAGTAACGGTAGCACCAACACCATTGTAAGGGCTGGCAAGTCCAGCTCGATTCTTGAAGATCAGTTTAAATCAATATTGCTCGCTAAAGACAAGCGGTCAAGTTTTCACTATGGACAAGAAATCCCAGCTTTTACTAGTTTTGGTAAGCATGAGGAGATGGAGAGCGAGCGAATGATGGAGATGCACGCTCAGCATCCGGGCTCGGGTGTGGCCACTGCTCTAGAGGAGGATACAGAGGCTGACACGTGGCCTGACATCATAGAGGAGCGTGCTAGTCAGATCTCACCCTCCGAGCTTAATGGAGGCCACGCGTCACCACCGGAACCAGAGCAGGAGTCACACCCGGTGCCGGGCAATAATCATGATGTGGAGGAGGGTGATGATGGTATTGATGTCGATGATGATGATGATGATGATGATGATGATGATAGGGACATTTTAAAAGAGAGCGGCGAAGATCTACCACCACCGCCCCCTCCACAAGAAGACAACTTGTCCATCTCTATTGACGGCTCGTTGCCTCCTCCACCTCAGGAGGGAATACTGACGCTGACGGAGGAGGAGGTGGAGTGGCAGTGTGTGGAATGTACTTTTGCTAACAAGTGCTCGCAAAGCGTGTGTCAGATGTGTGGTAAAAGTCGCTGCGTTGGCAGCGAGAAAATCCCGCTGACCTCCGGATCACCTCAGTGTCCTGCGTGTACATATGTGAACAAGACGGGAGCCGAGAGCTGCGAGGTGTGCTCCACTGACCTCAGAGGTAGCGCCACCTTCGTGTAAAAACGTCATCCCAGCACCAAAAGCACACAAAAAGCAAAGCATTGGAGTTGGTAGGGGAATCTACATACAAATAAAAATGGCATTATTTATTCAAGATTTTAAACATTTTAAAAATCTTATATTCTGAAATATGTATAACAACATCTTTGAATTAATATTTTGACTATTAATGATGTAGTCACTAGGTTGCTTTATGGTTCCACAGCTTCAGTTTTGGTCAAAATACAAGCAGTGACAGTGCACATAGATATTTTAAAAGCCTGTGTATACAATCATTTGTGATTTTTCCAATTCTTTACAGTTTTGTTGACTATGGTAAAGTTTCTGATCTTCTGGACCAGTTTGCTTTTAGTCGGATATATGTTATTTAACAGTGACCCATGCTGCACTCCAAGTAAACAAGTTTCTACAGTAGATATATAACTTTCCACATGCAGAGATATATTTATATAACATTATTGATTAGAAGATAAAATGCCAATATAAAGATGCAAAGCCGATTATGACATTGTATTGTTACATTATGTACAATTTCCCTGCATGACAAGTATGAGGATGATTCCAAGTTTCCACACGAAACGATTCAGTACGTTGTTTTTTTTTTCCCCCACCAATTTTTGCTGAAGAAATGAGATCACGCTTTTTACGGAAAAAAATCACCCATTTGAAAACAATTCAGTATTGTGTGTTTGTGGTGGTGAGTGCAAGTGGATTTGGGTGATACTGTCGTGGCAGACTCTCCTATTGGAGTTTGGACCACTTTACACTGCCTTTTCTCAGAATAATACAGATTTATCCTGTTCTTGGGAATCATCAAGTTATAAAGCTGGTTGTAAATGTGGGTGATTTTTGTCCATAACTCTAAGCAGCGATATTTGCTTAGGGATCATTGGGTATACTTCTTTATGCTTGTATAAAAAAATAAGACATGATCTTGTAGAGTTTTTGATTACTACCATATTATAGATCTCTGCCTGCTAGTGTAGATGTACAGTGCTTTTGATAAAATACTAGTAAGCTACTAGTGCAGTCGAGTTGCATTCCTAAGTTGGCATGTCGTCGTTAAATTGTTAGAATCATTTGCCAAAATGCCACTTTAAACGGATACAGCAGCCATAGACTTTTATAATAAAATGACGAGAAACCACCCCTTGGCCTCTTGAAGATACCTCATTGCCATTCTCCACAGTGTGCTATTACGACTCATGTCTGTCTCAGCCTGCGTGTCCCAGTGCTTCTCACCTCGTAGAATCACAGCCCAGGATGCCAAGGTTCCATGCCACCAGATTTCTGACCACAGTTTTGATCACATTGTTTTACATATAGAGAATTTGAATGACTTATTTTTTGGAGGGCTGGCATTGTTGTCCGCCGGATTATTGTGAGCGTTAGCATCATCCGTCATCGGTGAATGTCAGGAAGGTCTTTAGTTTCTTTTAATCTTTGCTTGAAGATTTTAATTTTTTTTTTCTTTGCAAATTTGTGTTTGCAATTTTGTTTTTTAAAGGAAATGTTACAAAAAAGTACATGTTCAAAATTTATGGCATAGGACACAAGAAGGTGTTTTTAAACTGTCTGATCATATCTGGTGCTTCTCTCATTCAGCATGCATAGTCTCATCTCATCAGGGATCAGGATGCTTTGGAGCCATGGGCCAAATATCTAACCAATAAGAGACTTGCCTGCAGAGATAAGTTTATATATTAAACCAAAAGTAATTGAAATTTAAAATTTTTTCATATCTTGAAAAGGTGATTTGACTAATATTGATCATCCCCTCTGCAATGGACTCTAAATGCGTGAAAAGCATTAATAATAGGTGTAACATCCCGAAGAAATGTTTCAAAATATTGGAAGGATGAATGGCCCATGACGTGATTGCTTCAAAGCCAATCCCGGTGTCATACGTATGCATGTGCATCTGTATGCAAACAAATGTTGATTCCATTGTTAAAAACTGAACTGTTGATTGCACATGGCAAGATCGGATGTTGCCTTGAACCAAACAAGACAGAAAGATTGTTAGGAATTTTTTTATTGAAAACAGTCGAAAGTCGAGGAATGGCTTGTTATAAGTTTGGAACTGACCTTTTAACATGTTATGTCACAGATATATGATTTGATTGACAGCACTGTGTTATGAAGTATTGTTGTTTTTATTAAGCAGTGATTGTCTGCAAAACAAGAGTTGTTTCCAATATGATTAGCAATGAAGTGTTACCTTGAATTCAGTCAAATGTTATGTGCCTGATTGTAAATGCACAGAGTCTTGCACGGATGGACCTTTTTTGCAGTTGTGAGAGTCAAATTTCCACTTAAAGACATTGTGCTTCTCTGTTTACACCGAAAACACGGTGAGAGTCAACTTTCCCTAAAAGACCTTGTGAGGGTCCCCTTACATTTAAAAGCATTGAGAAGGTGATTAAACATTTAATGGCTTAGAGAAGGTGACTTTACTTTTAATGGCTTTGAGAAGGTGACTTTACATTTAATGGCTTAGAGAAGGTGACTTTACTTTTAATGGCTTAGAGAAGGTGACTTTACATTTAAAGGCATTCAGGAGGTGACTTTACAATTAAAAGCATTGAGAAGTTGACTTTACATTTAAAGGCATTGTGAGAGTCAACAGACATCCAAAAGCAAAGGCATCTTTCCTTACAATCTTACATACCTCAAAATAACCTTATGTATCACATAATCAGAAAAATAGCATTACATCTATGTATTTTGATATACGTTATATATTTTCCTGAAATTTGTTCATTGTTAACTTTGAAAAGGGAATACATTAAAAAAAGACTGAAGGACAGCTGCACCTAGACCGCCAGCTGCACCTAGAGCCTTACCTTTACCTAGTCACCTGGGCATTGTCGGTGTTAGTGTACAGCCCCAGGGAGAGAGTGTACTTAATGCTACAGAGACCCGATATCACCAGCAGAATGGCACCACCTCTCAGACACCATACGATACAGTTCTTACTCCGAGCCTGAAATTAAATAACTGCTTTTTAGGAAAAAGATGCCTTGATCTCTTTGGCACTGTCTTTGTTATCTGTGTCTTATGTTTTAAGTGGTGCCATGGCAAGTCCTTGTGACAGTGATTTGCACCTGAAACAATCAATGCTTCTAAAGTGTAAAGAAGGTCACTTTGTTTTACATTGTTTTGCAACTGGTATGATATTTCCCAGGTGTAACCAAGAAGCCCATGTCACCATGTTCTCTGGCTGGTACAAAAGTGTAACCAAGAGAAAGAAGCCAATATCACAGAATTCTGGAATTGGTACAAAAGTGTAACCAAAAGAAGCTGATGTAAGTCTTCTGGGACTGGTACAAAAATGTAAACAACAGAAAGAAGCCAATGTTATAGTGTTCTGTTACTAGTACAAAAGTGTAAGCAAGAGAATCCTCTGTAGCAGTGTACTGGTACAAAGTGTAACCAAGAGAATCCTCTGTAGCAGTGTACTGGTACAAAGTGTAACCAAGAGAATCCTCTGTAGCAGTGTACTGGTACAAAGTGTAACCAAGAGAATCCTCTGTAGCAGTGTACTGGTACAAAGTGTAACCAAGAGAATCCTCTGTAGCAGTGTACTGGTACAAAGTGTAAGCAAGAGAATCTTCTGTAGCAGTGTACTGGTACAAAGTGCAAGCAAGAGAATCCTCTGTAGCAGTGTACTGGTACAAAGTGTAAGCATGAGAATCCTCTGTAGCAGTGTACTGGTACAAAGTGTAACCAAGAGAAGCCTCTGTAGCAATGTACTGGTACAAAGTGTAAGCAAGAGAATCCTCTGTGGCAGTGTACTGGTACAAAGTGTAACCAAGAGAAGCCAATGTTATAGTGTTCTGTGGCTGGCCCAGTGTCTCCCCATTGTATCCAAGGCAATGTCACAATGTTCAGCAACTGGAACAATGCCTCTAAATTGTAACCATAGGAAGCCTGTGCTGCAGTTGCCTGGCTGTATATGGCACCGCCTGCGTGTCATCACGCTGATCGCATAACATCCTACGGGTCAGGCGAGAACATGCCCATTCCACAAGACAGATAAGAGTTGGCAAAGTTGTCTGGCGAGTTTGCCTCCACTATGCTGCGGCATTACCAGAGAAGAGTATCGGCTGGATTGGCTTTCACCGTCTCCATTGAGACAAAGCTATATCCAGTAGCATTTACAAATACCTGGGAACCCCGGGCCTTATGGTCTATGGTGTGTGCTTGAGCATGAGAAAACCCACATGGTCCTGTCTGTGTCATGGTTTGATATACATTCTTTGGTATTTAAATGTATTAAAAAGAAGAATAATAATAACATGAGAGAAAGAAAAGTACATTACTGGTGGAAACTATCCAAAATACTCAGGAGGGTTTCAAACAAACCCATGTGGATTTTCACATTTGTTCGCTTGCCAGAACTTTGCAAGGTCAGCCGCTGAGAGAGAATAATTTACATTGAAAGTGTTATGTATGGTGTTTCTCTTTGTAATTTATATCACCTAGTGAATTTTTATGCCAATATTAAAGTGCACATAAAAATATTCAATATCTTTTCAATATGAGGCATGCATAAATTTGAACAGAAAACATGCATTTGAAATACTCTTTCAGTGTTTGGAACCATAATTTGGGCTTGTGGCCTGTAGTAAAAATAAAGATAATTTTATACAATTCGGGAATATGATCATTCGGTCTTTGTATATTGATGTGCATCTGTGATTTATTATGGAGAAAAATCTGATAAAAATTCGCCAGGTGTTTTAAGTGTTTTATTGGTTTTTTATATGTGTGTTATTGTAAAAAGGAGGTTGATAAGGGATCATTTTAGATTGTGGAAAATGACATTATCATCGTGAATGTTACCGCTTTGTGAATTACAGAGAATATGAAATGAATGTCACTGCGAATGACAGGTATTCTTCTCATTATTAGGTTTAATACAATTCACTGAAATCAGATACGGCAATGATGCATTTAACACCTCAAATCATGGGAACTTCATCATAATAAACAGTATTTGATAAATGGGATTTGTTCAGAACTCCAAATTTTATTTATTTGATCTCACAAAATTAGGAGCAGTTGATTTACAATGTATGAATAGGATGTGTTCTTTACTCTGATTGGTCTTACAATGTAATTATGTTGCTATGGCAGGGATGTGTACTCACATCTGATTGGTCTAACAATGTAACTATGTTGCTATGGCAGGGATGTGTTCTCTCACATGATTGGTCTACTTTGGGTTCATTTGAACTGAATAATGACCAGCATTTAATCTACAATATGTCTGGAATTGTTATTGCTGTGGAATCTGTGTACAATATCAATTTCTAACAGCTTTGAGATCAATTATGTCACTCAACTATGTTACATTGATTATGCCACTTAATTATGTTACATTAATCAAACCATTTGGAAGTCATTCAGTCTGATAATTAATGTTATTGCAACATATTAACCAATGGAAATTTACCTCAAAATAGCATAAGAAAATGTCAAGAGTATAAAATCGTTAGCAATGCAGTGTGGTGCAATATTAAAAATTTATCACACTCTTGAAATTGACATTGTTCTCAGCTGCGCCATGTTCAATAGCAATTTCCCGAGTGCCATATGTTTTTTCATATTACTCTCAATACACAATTTATGGATTGAGTGTGTGAGGTTCCTAATGCATATTTGATGGCAGTGACTTGTGTTTGAAGAAGAGCTTTTTTTAAACAAAGGTTTATTTGACTTGAGATATAAAGTTGTGGGAAACAAGATTTTATGTGTGTTCTACATCGCAATGCATGTATTTGTAATGAATCCGGAATATATATATATATATATATATATATATATATATATATATATATATATATATATATATATATATATATATATATATATATATATATATATATATATATATATATATATATATATATTAAAGTATAATTTCAGACCATACTTGATATCATTGGGTCTCTAAACGTTGAAATGTGGTTTGAATCATGAAATTTCTCCAGAGCAGCAGAGCTGTTTCTATTGTTAAAAAGGGAAAAAAAGAAAGTACAGAAAGAAACATAGGCAACAAATATTGTTTATTACCAGACCACATATTTCCTGAAATGTGATGATTATAAATAGATTCCAATCATGACGAATACTATATTTTTATGTTCTGTTCTTTTAGTTGCACCGTTTTTATTCAAGCAAGTTCTTGTAAGTTTGCATCAAGGTTTTTAGTTTGCCAGATATACCGTGTCAGTCATGCATCAGTGTGGAGGCAGAGACATACACAAGAAATCATATGTACATTATGAAGATGGTCTGTGAAGATTGTTTTGTGACTATGAAGTGATGTACAGGTATTATTGATTATTATATGACGTATATTAACCAATCAGAGCTATGCTGTACAGAGCAAAGTGAAACATTGTGATAATACAATAAAAAACCCTTTGTGCATACTGTTGACGAGTCCCCTGTCTGTTATTATACTGTGCAGATGGCCGGGCTACATTTGCTAATTGATAATGTTGATTACCAGGGGTGTTAGTTGCAGCTTAGCTCCTCTGCTGCCTCACTATGGAATAATCAATGGCAAGAGAATGAGCTAATGCTCCATAAAAAACCTCAGCCCCAAAAATAAGCCCACCAATGCAAACCCATCATGTTTTTGTCTCATTTCAGGACTTAATATTTGGAAAGGTTATATAAGAATAGGGGGCTAAATTTGATCAATTAAAACAAACCCATCATGCTTTTGACTCATTTAAAAACGTAATATTTATAAATATTCATTTGAAAATAGGGGGGTTAAAATGTGATCAATTAAAATTATTTTTATTAATTTAATCATAAATTTGAATTTGATGTTTTTGTGCAATAGGAGCCCATCCCCTAAACTATTACTCTTTTTTAACATCTAATTGTTATAAATAGTTATTTTCCTTACTTTATCTGGCAGACAAAATAAATGTTTTTAAATGTTTGAGAGGTCAAGGTGAAAATATCCATGCACTAGTCCTCAAATGTGATGCAATTGCCAAAACAAAAGCCAAACCAATTTGATTTAAGCAATATGCGAGAATAACCACACTTGTTAATAATGTCTTGATCACAAACAGCTGTCTTCCCAATTTTTCCAGACAATCAGGGTTCAACCTTCTCAGACCTTTTCCAGAAAAATACTTCACTCACCTTATCAAAATTGAAAAAAAAAAAAAAAAGAACCTTTTTATTTTTTAATATTTCATAACCTAAATAAATGACCAAATTCAAAATAATTCAATCCTACCCAAAAAATGTATAATCATTTATACCAAAGACAACAAATTTCACACACATTTTGCCTGTGGCAAAGTGACTGAAACGTCGAGTTAAACTGTGTCTGTGCTGAGTGTTATTGCCGTAGACTACCCATCAACTTATAATTACATTTCCTTGATGTTTATTGCTCTGTCGCACGAACAAGGGGAACAATGTGCAAGTCTTATTTCCTTGGGTCTCTGAGGCAGTATTGCCAAAGACTTGGTGGAGAATCCACAAGGCTTTTTGTGTTGTCATCATCATTCATGTGCTGTAGTGATTTGCCCCCTCATTGGTGGAGAAGCGGGCCCCTCTTCTTTTGTATTATCTATTGTCTGGCCAGAGTTCCCACTCTAATTAGCTAATATATAGCAGCAAGTACACTAGACAGTTTGCCAAGCTACAATTAGCAGGTGATCTGCCTCTGACAATACACACAATGCATTCAAAGACACAGACACCAGGCTTACCACAAATGTGTTTATGAGTGATTCCCAAGAGAAGTTGGTCAGAGTTTTTTTGTTGGCTTGGCAACATTGGCTTGTTAGTGTTTTTGGTGCAGTGAATGGGGGAAAGTTTCTGTCATTCTATCTGTCCGTCAAACTCAATCTGCTATTTGAAACTGTTGGAGGGGTTTCTTAGCCATTTGTAGGTAAGATGGAGCATTGTCAAAAGATGAATCCTAATTATCATTTTCTAGAAAAATCTGTAACTGGCTCAAAATAACCCTGTTGTCAATTAACATTTTTCTCAGTTGTTTATTTGTCCCTGTCACTTATTCTGAGAAAGCCATTTATGCGATGTTGAAATGTAGACATGTGGTGATTACTGTTTCCCGCCATTGTTACAATGGACACTTCTTGTAATCGTCTAGTAGCTGCTTTCTGATTGGTCGAAATGGTTGCCATTGTCTCCCACCATTGTCTCGACTGCCATGATTGTTCCCTAAACAGGATGTGCGTACGGATATCATAGGATTATTATTATTAAGATGAAGCTATTTGCAAGCATTTCCAGAAAGTGTGCACAAACAGCAAAAAGGAATGTTCAAAACAACTCTGAGGTCATTCATCCTGTTGATGTTTAATTGTATAAAATGCACATATTGTCTGATTGGTGTGCACCAACTTTTATAGTTTAGTCAATCAAGTCAGCCATTCGAAATAAATTTATTTAATTGTTATTTGTCTAAATGTTCCAGCCCCTGTTTCCCATTACCATTTTCATCTGTACTTTCTTGTCACCACTCAATTCTGTGAAATTGAAATCTTTCGTTCCATCCTGTGTTTCCAGTCCACACTTTGATCTATACCTCTCCCTTGCCAACCCACTCATTCTGTGATCCACTCATTCTGTGATCGTCAGGGAAGACAACAGTTCCAATCCCTGATCTCAGTCACCACTTTATTTAGATTCCCATCACCCATAATATCTCCATCTAATTCCATCCCTCTTGTACGTGTTCCAGTCACCAAGTTCAGTATTTATATTGTCTCCAGTCAGACTTCCACTTCCAGACTTTCCAATGCACCATCCATTCCAGCCAGTTTTTGAGTAGGTCATTTTACACCTTAAATGCAAAAACCATGTGACGGGGGAAAAAATTTGAATAATGAACTGTGAAAAGTGAATAAGTAACAAAGTTCACACACATGTGACGGATCCCCATACTTTGCACTCCATCACATCGGTCTAGACCGGTCTTCCCTCCGGACATTTGTTCACAATCCGTGCATTCTTGCGTTGCACAAGAATTCTCTTTGCTACGGGCTTTGTTTTGTTTCAGCGGGCTCTTATTTTCACGGAATCCTTCTGGGCGCTCAGTTTCTACCTCTGTAATCTGTGGTGTTGTATGGTTTTCAAAACATCAATAACTCCGCAGCCGACTGACAAAGCAAGGTGCTGTCGGGGCTCTGTGTGATTGACTGACTCGCATCACAAGTCTGCCGCCGCATTCATTCACCATTCAAGCTCATCTATTCACCACTTTTACTCTTTATACCTTATCTTTTATTATTTGCCTTCTTCACTGCGCAGAGTCATAACGCGCACAAACAGGTCTCGCGTTTATTCTTCATTCTACATGAGACTTCATGCCTGTTTTTTTCACGCCCAGGTTTTATACATTTTTTTCTTTTCTTGTTGATTAATTGATTTGCATGTTATTCGTACATGAGGCAGAAACGTCAATAGCGAGGTGGTCTGGCCATGGGACTTGAACAATTTCTCCCTTCACCACAAATATTGCTAATTCTACGCCCGAAAGCCACTCCTCACAAAAGTAGCAATTCTTGTCCATTCTTCAGATGTCTTTATTGGGAAGGTGATCTTCGGCAGTTTCTCTTGCCGGCTATTGTGCGGGAACAGCTTAACCCTTGCAGTGCCACAGCAGCTGTCAAACCCACCTTATCATTGCAAACCATCTTAAATGTTTGGCCAAAATCTTCTGAAAGTTCACTCAAATTTATCAGCAGCTGTCCATTACGGAGAATAACAAAGATTGATATGTTTGATGGCTTTGCACCTCTCAAAAATTTAGTTAGATTAATCTAGGTCAGATGGAATGAGTGATGGGGTTAATCATATGGTCCCAGATTACCGGAAGAAAGATACTGTAATTGGCAAATGTTGTCAGTGCCTGAGTCATTTCTCCAGAAGGAGATGACAAGTTGGCGCTTTAACCCTTCACTTGTGGGACTGAAACATATCGTTGGGATAAGAGACATAACAGTGTTTTAAATGTCTCTGATGGAATAATAGCAGGCAAACTGTTAACAAAACTGTTTTGATATCAGCTGGGGAAAAAAAACCTGCAGTGAACATTGGAATGTCTTGTTAGGGGCGATCCATTTGATTTTTGTGCGGTGGGGTGGGAGATTTTGGAAAAAAAAATTATTCACCCACCCCATCCCAGAAAAAAAAATTATTCATTCACCCTACCAAAAAAAAAAAATTTATTCATCCACCCTACCAAAGAAAAAAAATTTATTCATCCACCTCCTTCCAGTTTTTCTATCTTCTATATGGATTGCTTGAAATGAAGGATCAGAGTCTGGGGAAGCAACAAGAAAAAAAATTTATTCACCCACCCCACACCAGAAAAAAAATTTATTCACCCACCCCACACCAGAAAAAAAAATTATTCATCCACCCTACCAAAGAAAAAAAAATTATTCATCCAGTACTGCTGTCCCACCCCACCCCACAAAAATCAAATGGATCACCCCTTACTGCCAGGAGATACTGTCCTCAATCTTGAAAAAAGAAAAAAGGCCAAAGTTTTGAAAATACACGTTTATACAAATGTCAATACTTGACAGTCAGTCAACAGACTATATTGCTATATCAACATAAGCTTCAAGCACCGAGATTCACAAAAACACAAAGTCAACAGATTTGTTGCCATGTCAATATCAGCTGCAATCTTGGAGAAAAAAAATACTGAGGCATACTCCAGCTGTAAGTCTGGTTTCAAAAAGATGGCCTTGTCATTTTCCATTGACCCGCCCTGCAGTGTAATCTAATACTGAAAATATTGTAGGAGTCTTGAGCATAATATTCAATTAGCTGTGTCAGAGAAAGGCAATATAATATTAGGAAAGCATTTAGATGCGGAGGCTGGATGATATTACAGATGAAGCTGTGATCTGAAGTGACGGCAGCGTCAGTAATAGTCTGGATGGAGGGTGGGTGGGAGCCTGCGTATGATATGATATCCAGAGAGGGGTGTGGTGGGAGAGCCTGCATATGATATAATATTCAGAGAGGGGTGTGGTGGGAGAGCCTGCGTATGATATGATATCCAGATAGGAGTGTGGTGGGAGAGCCTGCGTATGATATCCAGAGAGGGGTGTGGTGGGAGAGCCTGCATATGATATAATATTCAGAGAGGGGTGTGGTGGGAGAGCCTGCGTATGATATGATATCCAGATAGGAGTGTGGTGGGAGAGCCTGCGTATGATATCCAGAGAGGGGTGTGGTGGGAGAGCCTGCATATGATATAATATCCAGAGAGGGGTGTGGTGGGAGAGCCTGCGTATGATATGATATCCAGATAGGAGTGAGGTGGGAGAGCCTGCGTATGATATCCAGAGAGGGGTGTGGTGGGAGAGTCTGCATATGATATCTAGAGAGGGGTGTGATGGGAGAGCCTACATGATATCCAGAGAGGGGTGTGGTGGGAGAGCCTACATGATATCCAGAGAGGGGTGTGGTGGGAGAGCCTGCATATGATATCTAGAGAGGGGTGTGGTGGGAGAGTCTGCATATGATATCTAGAGAGGGGTGTGATGGGAGAGCCTACATGATATCCAGAGAGGGGTGTGGTGGGAGAGCCTACATGATATCCAGAGAGGGGTGTGGTGGGAGAGCCTGCATATGATATCTAGAGAGGGGTGTGGTGGGAGAGCCTGCATATGATATCTAGAGAGGGGTGTGGTGGGAGAGCCTGCGTATGATATGATATCCAGAGAGGGGTGTGGTGGGAGAGCCTGTGTATGATATCCAGAGAGGGGTGTGGTGGGAGAGCCTGCATATGATATCTAGAGAGGGGTGTGGTGGGAGAGCCTGCGTATGATATCTAGAGAGGGGTGTGGTGGGAGAGCCTGCGTATGATATGATATCCAGAGAGGGGTGTGGTAGGAGATCCTGCGTATGATATCCAGAGAGGGGTGTGGTAGGAGAGCCTGCGTATGATATCCAGAGAGGGGTGTGATGGGAGAGCCTGGGTATGATATCCAGAGAGGGGTGTGATGGGAGAGCCTGGGTATGATATCCAGAGAGGGGTGTGGTGGGAGAGCCTGCGTATATGATATCCAGAGAGGGGTGTGGTGGGAGAGCATGCGTGTATGATATCCAGAGTGGGGTGTGGTGGGAGAGAGCCTGCGTATGACATCCAGAGAGGGGTGTGGTAGGAGAGCCTGCGTATGACATCCAGAGAGGGATGTGGTAGCAGAGCCTGCGTATGTGATATCCAGAGAGGGGTGTGGTAGGAGAGCCTGCGTATGTGATATCCAGAGAGGGATGTGGTAGGAGAGCCTGCGTATGTGATATCCAGAGAGGGGTGTGGTAGGAGAGCCTGCATGTATGATATCCAGAGAGGGGTGTGGTAGGAGAGCCTGCATGTATGATATCCAGAGAGGGGTGTGGTAGGAGAGCCTGCGTATATGATATCCAGATAGGGGTGTGGTGGGAGAGCCTGCGTATGATATCCAGAGAGGGGTGTGGTGGGAGAGCCTGCGTATGATATGATATCCAGAGAGGGATGTGGTAGGAGAACCTGCGTATGATATCCAGAGAGGAATTGGCTGGTCTGTCTGTCTCCCTTTCTTGTCCATCCAACATGAGTGTGCGACATGATGTGGGTTAAATCAACTCTCCCTAATCCCTGTCCTGACATTGTGACAGTGCAATTAAAACAGTGCTATTAAAATATCCCCCATTCCTGTCCTGATATAAGACAACACCATTAATGGGAAGCAGAACAACTCTGTGTGTAAAACTGGTGCAGGTTGTTTCAGCTATCCCCCATTCCTGTCCAGACATGAGACAATGCCAGGAGAAGCAGAACACAGCTGAATGTAAAACTGGTGCAGATTGGTTCAGCTGTCCCCTATTCCTGTCTTGACACAAGACAGTGCTTGAAGAGGCAGTACAAAGCTGTGTGTAAAACTGGGATGGGTTGGTTCAGCTGTCCCTCATTCCTGTCTTGACATGGGACAATGCCATGGGAAGCAGAACAAAGCTGTGTGTCAGCCTGATTTGAGGGAAGCATCATTCTGCCTGCTAATCTCCCGCTTCCTTTGTTGGTGATATCCTGAACCCCAGGCCCTGCTACACAAGATCTATCAGAGAAGATAACACCACCGACTTGACAAAATACACCTTTCTTCCACACCCGGGTGTTGATCAAAGATGCAGGCTTGCATCATCAAAGCTGACATGAAATGGCAGTAACGTTACACCATTCCTTGTACAATAATGCACTAGATGTGTTTTCTTTTTTCAAATTTATTTATTTATGCCATACACATGTCAGCAGTTTCAAACAAACTCCTTCGTCACCACAAACCTGTCACAGGAAAAGGTCAAACTATTCATCAAAGCAAAAGGTCATTTTGCTTGTTACACAAGAAATGCTATTTTAAATACCACAGCAAGAAAAAGGGACAAAAGAAGATTCTATTTAGAAATTGGATACTTTGCATAGTGAAGCATATAAATTGTTTCCAAGAACTCTGTGCATGTATTTATACAAATTTATCAGACTAAAAACAGATACAATATGACAATGACCAGACAGAAACTAAATATTACACAGTGGAATCAATTGAAATAAACTCATGGACCAGTGTAACGATTTATGTAGTAGACAGTGGTTATTTTACTTTATGAAATGCTGTACTCATCATATTTATTCAAGTCAAATACCCCCTGTAAATAATGTGTAGATTGATATGCTATTACAATCAGGAAGTGATAACTGTATACTATAACAAGCCACGTAGTGGTGATATTTGCACACTATTAGAAGCAGGGTAGTAATATTTCTTAATTATTACAAGCATATAGTGATATTTGCTTATTATTACAAGTAAGGTAGTGATATTTGCTTATTATTGCAAGTAGGGTAGTGATATTCGCTTATTATTACAGGTTGGGTAGCGATATTGGCTCACCATTACAAGTAGGGTAGTTGTGATATTTGACTGATGGGTTTTCATCTATATTTTACTTATTATTACAAGTAGGGTAGCGATATTTGCTTATTATTACAAGCATATAGTGATATTTGCTTATTATTTTAAGTAGGGTAATGATATTTGCTTATTGTTGCAAGCAGATAGTGATATTTGCTTATTTTTACAAGCAGATAGTTATACAAGTTGGGTAGCGATATTTGCTTATTATTACAAGTAGGGTAGTGATATTTGCTTATTTTTACAAGCAGATAGTGATATTTGCTTATTATTACAAGTAGGGTAGTTGTGATATTTGACTGATGGGTTTTCATCTATATTTTAACCTGTAGTGGGGATTTGTTTCCACTAAATGATGATCTTATTAATCATTTCACTGAGCTGGGCCCGTTCGTTATCTCCCGGGGGAAGCATCAAATGGGTGGTATCCATCTTTGCAAATTTATATTTTATTGATACAGGTGTGCATAAGTTCACTGCCAGATTTGATTCTTGTGGGCAAAGCTGATGAATTACTGCCATTTTTTTTTGTAAAAAGAAGCCATTATCTTCAATTCCACTTGCATGAGATGCCAGTGAAAGGCCGTCTCTGAAAGCTGGGGGACGATGATGGGAAAATCAACTGGGAAAGGCGATAAAGCACCACAGACTGTAGGGACGAAGAAACATAGTTGTGTCGATCCAAAGGCAGTCATAAAATATACCACCACAGGAAAACCAAAAAAGAAAAAAAAGTGAAAAAGTGAAAAAAAAAACCTTGTGGTTCACTCTTACTCGGGTGTTATGATAGTAGACTTGTTTAGTATGGTGCCTTTGTATTAGTCCGGAGTTTCATATTTTATGAGATTTCTGCTTCTGCACATTCTTGCAAGCCAGACATAAAGCTGAGCCGAAATCCAGAAATAAACAGAAGATGTCTGGCTTAGATCAGACGTTCTCTCTGCTTGTTATTCGCCTAATCTGGATGATAGAAGATGATATTTATTGAGACTATTTCTGCTTTTCATTGCCACAAATGACCCAAATTTGCTGAGAAACTGCCATAGAGACAAAGGCATTTTACCCAGCCCCTCCTCGCGGGACATTTACAGTTTCTCTATCAATTTTATGAGAATTTTTTGGCATGGATCTCAGACAGAAGAATTCCCCGAGCCATCAGGACCGGTTGCTATCTTGGTAGACGAGTCCGCGGAGTGGGGGAATCTTCGTGAGCATCATTATTCCTGCCACATCTGTAATTCTGACTGACAGATCTACAAATCTAGATGCACACATCTGTCCCCCCTTGTCTATCTGGGGATGTCCCACAGATACCCGCCTCTGACTACCTGTGTGTACCTCTGCCGTTCATGAGCCATGCCAGGATGCACTCCATCTCGGCCGATGTGGGGGCAATGACAGGTTGTCTTTCATATATTTCACAAAAAGCCACTACAGGATGCTCCCTTTTTGTGCCAACATTTCTTTATTTTTTTTTAAAAGTGCCAATACCGGATTCACTACTTCTTCTGATATGGTGCCATAGAAGAATTGATGTATTGAAAAAAGCCACAGTGGGGCATACCCCATTTAGATGACAGGGTGGAGAGGGCTTTTCAATCCTATCATAGTGTTGCAGAAGACAGCGGCCCCTGTCTAAGCCATGATTGAGCTGGTGATGCTCCATAATAAACTAACCCGGGTGATGGCAGGCGGGATGCATTCTGGTCTAGACAATATGACAGGGTGTGTATATGTGTCATCTATGCCAACGTGAGGCCATGACAGAACGCAATTTATCTCAGTCTAAATACAAAACGCTTTCGCAGACTATGCCAAAAGCTAGCCTTTCACTCATTGACATTGCCTTCATCTGCAAAATTACATTTTGGGATACTCATCAGAAATGGGCCTGGGTATTAGAGTACTCTTTCGGTTCATTATATATGGAGAGAGTATCAGTGTGCTCTCCATTATATATAGAGCTAGTGTCAGGGTGTTATCCATTATATATAGAGCCAGAGTCAGGGTGTTCTCCATTATATATAGAGCTAGTGTCAGGGTGTTATCCATTATATATAGAGCCAGAGTCAGGGTGTTCTCCATTATATATAGAGCCAGTGTCAGGGTGCTCTCCATTATATATAGAGCCAGTGTCAGGGTGCTCTCCATTATATATAGAGCCAGAGTCAGGGTGTTCTCCATTATATATGGAGCCAGAGTCAGGGTGCTCTCATTATATATAGAGCCAGTGTCAGGGTGTTCTCCATTATATATAGAGCCAGAGTCAGGGTGCTCTCCATTATATATGGATCCAGAGTCATGGTGCTCTCCATTATATATAGAGCTAGAGTCAGGGTGCTCTCCATTATATATGGAGCCAGAGTCAGGGTGCTCTCCTTTATATATAGAGCCAGAGTCAGGGTGTTCTCCATTATATATAGAGTCAGAGTCTGGGTGCTCTCCATTATATATAGAGCCAGAGTCAGGGTGCTCTCCATTATATATAGAGCCAGTGTCAGGGTGCTCTCCATTATATATAGAGCCAGAGTCAGGGTGTTCTCCATTATATATAGAGTCAGAGTCTGGGTGCTCTCCATTATATATAGAGCTAGAGTCAGGGTGCTCTCCATTATATATAGCCAGTGTCAGGGTGCTCTCCATTATATATAGAGGCAGAGTCAGGGTGCCCTCCATTATATACAGAGCCAGAGTCAGGGTTCTCTTCATTATATATAGAGGCAGAGTCAGGGTGTTCTCCATTGTATATAGAGCAAGAGTCAGGGTTCTCTTCATTATACATAGAGCCAGAGTCAGGGTGTTCTCCATTATATATAGAGCCAGAGTCAGGGTCCCAAACATTATGTTTAGAGCCAGAGGTAGGGTCCCATATATTATATATTGAGCCATGTATTTAGGTATCTTCACTAAAAGATTTATTACAAGAAATGGACCAATATTAGTCAGCTTGTGGATATCCAAAATGGACGGATAATTTTAAACAACATTAGCATCACACTTTTGAATAGAATAACTACTTGGAGGAAATAAAGTCCAGTCTTTTAAAAAAAATAAAAGATTTGAAACAAATTATTTTAAGAAAAAGCTGCCTTCGATCGAGTTGCTGCCATGAGGCACAAGGCTGCCTTGCTGGTATCTACTCATGATTGAATGAAGAGGTAATTCTATTTTCACCTTGGCTGGTCCGTGTGGGCTTGTTGGTTATCCCCCGGGCCACGTCCTGGGGTGGAGATGGGGCTGCATTGGTCCTCAGGGGCTGCCTGTTATCAGCACTATTCAATAAGACCTATAGATTACACCCAAGGATTGTATTGGTATGGCCACTTGCCTTCTTTTTGGCCTACTTTATTGGTTTTGATCAGATGGGAGGTGGTTGCCAATTACACATCGCCGTCTACAAACAACCTGTATATCCTAGCCTGTACCAAACATCAATATATCCCAGCCTGTACCAAACATCAATATATCCCAGCCTGTACCAAACATCAATATATCCCAGCCTGTACCAAACATCAATATATCCCAGCCTGTACCAAACATCAATATATCCCAGCCTGTACCAAACATCAATATATCCCAGCCTGTACCAAACATCAATATATCCAGCCTGTATCAAATGTCAATATATCCCAGCCTGTACCAAACATCAATATATCCAGGCTGTATCAAATGTCAATATATCCCAGCCTGTATCAAATGTCAATATATCCGGCCTATACTAAACATCAATATATCCCAGCCTGTATCAAATATCAATATATCCCAGCCTGTATCAAATGTCAATATATCCAGCCTGTATCAAACATCAATATATCCAGCCTATAGCTAACATCAATATATCCTAGTCTGTATCAAATGTCAATATATCCCAGCCTGTATCAAATGTCAATATATCCCAGTCTGTATCAAATGTCAATATATCCCAGCCTGTATCAAATATCAATATACCCAGCCTGTATCAAATGTCAATATATCCAGCCTGTACCAAACATCTATATATCACAGCCTGTATTGACATTTGATACAGGCTGGGATATATTGATGTTTGCTACAGCCCTTATTCAACATCAATATATCCCAGCCTGTACCAAACATCACTATATCCCAGCCTGTATCAAACATCAATATACCTCAGCCTGTATCAAATGTCAATATATCCCAGCCTGTATGAAATTTCAATATATCCCAACCTATATGAAACATCAATATATCCCAGCCTATATCAAATGTCAATATACCCAGCCTTTACCAAACATCAATATATCCCAACCTGTACCAAATGTTAATATATCCCATCAATATATCCCAGCCTAAATCAAACATAATTATATTCAGCCCATGCCAAACATCAATATATCCCAGCTTTTACCAAACATCAATATATCCCAGCTTTTACCAAACATCAATATATCCCAGCCTGTACCAAACATCAATATATCCCAGCATATACCAAACATCAATATATCCCAGCTTTTACCAAACATCAATATATCCCAGCTATTACCAAACATCAATATAGCCTAGCTTTTACCAAACATCAATATATCCCAGCCTATATCAAACATAACTATATTCAGCCTGTGCCAAACATCAATATATCCCAGCTTTTACCAAACATCAATATATCCCAGCATATACCAAACATCAATATATCCGTCATATATCCTTGCTCCTTGTATATTTACCAGTCCATACCAATCATCCTTATACCCAGCCTATAACAACCACTTTAAGAGATTAAGCAGTGATTTTGAAAAATATGTGGAAGTATCATAAATCAACGATAAAGATATTAAAGCTTATACCAAACATCAATATATCCCAGCTTATACCAAACATCAATATATCCCAGCTTTTACCCAACATCAATATATCCCAGCATATACCAAACATCAATATATCCCAGCTTATACCAAACATCAATATATCCCAGCTTTTACCCAACACCAATATATCCCAGCATATACCAAACATAATATATCCGTCACATATCCCTGCTCCTTGTATATATACCCAGCCTGTAGCAACCACTTAAAGGGATTAAGCAGTGATTTTGAAAAATATGATAAATAGCATAAATAGCATAATGTATAAATATCATAAATCAACGATTAAGATATTTGCCTTTCATATCTATATATTGTTTAGGTTGATGCACTCTGTGAAACCTATTTGAATAGGAACCTAATTTATAGCCCCCTTTTGAACGCACACTTCTTTCTTGGCGTCATTTTTATGTGGAGTGTTATCATAGAGGCACTGAAAGAGGTAGAATTATGTCATAAGAGTATGGCAATATGCTTATGATGTCATGAAAGGTATTGTCCTTTGCATAGTGCCAATGTGACGTCAAACAGTGCTACCCGTGTTTACCCGTCACACGCAACTGATAGTTGAGGCAGATCTCTGTTGATAGTATAACTTCTATGACTTGTTGCAACTTATTCTATTATTCTATGTTAAACCTCAACGTCTCATAAAGTTTGTATGTAGATATGCTTTCTATACACGAAATTACAGCTTTAATGCTTAATACCTTTAAGCATATACAAATGTTATGTACATACCAGCATATATAAATCACAGCATATATTAAATATGATATATGTCACAACCCAAGCCCACCATTCATATGTATTTTTTTGGGTTGTCTGTTTTTTGGAAAAGTATTTTTCTTCTGATCTTTAGAATTATTTTTCTTGATGCTTGTTAGTATTCAATTCCACGCAGGTAACCAGCATAACAAGATGTGACAGCATAACAAGATGTGCACTAAATTTACCTCCCTCTCTGGCTTTGATCCCATCTACCTCTCTAACAAAAAATAACAATACACATCAACAACCATTTGTTCCATGCAGAACTTTTTATACAACAGGCTAAGAGTCTGCCTCATCATTTGTAAAATGTGGACTTGTATGAACAGGGAGCAATATAAAAGCTGGTAATGACAGGAAACCTGTGATTCAGTTTATCAATTGATTTTCAGTGTTTGTCCAACTGTTAGAGAGACCACTGTGTGTCGAGATACAATCTGACGATCATAACTTGTAGAAAAAGATAACATTTTTAAATGGAATTTCCAGCACTCATGTCACTCAAAGTTGTCATGTATCATGCTGTAGGAAATTCTTGCCTTGGATGTTTGCAGTTTAATTGGGTCTTACCTTGAATGCGCAACTATATATAAGCGGTTCTTACCTCGATTGCTTGAGTATATGCAGGCAGTTCTTGATTTGATTGTTTGTGTGTTTGTAGACAGCTCTAGCCTTGATTGTTTGTGTGTTTGTAGGCAGTTCTTGCCTTGATTGTTTGTGTGTTTGTAGGCAGTTCTTGCCTTGATTGTTTGTGTGTTTGTAGGCAGTTCTTGCCTTGATTGTTTGTGTGTTTGTAGACAGCCCTTGCCTTGATTGTTTATGTATATATAGGCAGTTCTTGCTGTGATTGTTTGTGTATTTGTAGACAGCTCTGGCCTTGATTGTTTGTGTATATATAGGCAGTTCTTGCTGTGATTGTTTGTGTGTTTGTAGGCAGCTCTTGCTTTGATTGTTTGTGTATATATCGGCAGTTCTTGCCGTAATTGTTTGTGTATATGTAGACAGTGCATGCCGTGATTGTTTGTGTGTTTGTAGGCAGTTCTCGCCCTGATTGTTTGTGTATACATATCTAAATATTGATATAAAAAATTGGCTCAATTTGGTTTTGCTCATAAAGATCATATATTCTTGATACATCATATCAAAGCCAGTTATTCAAATCAGTTTACTCTGTTATAGAGCTTATGTGCTTTTTGAGCTTATAGAGGTTCTCCTGTGAGTAGATTGACATGGATAGGTTGTTTATGGCATAACATTGCTTATTTAATACCATATTATGCTTCCAATAAAGTTTTTCATCTCGATTCTATAGAATGTTTTATTTCACAATGTTTTGAAGGAGGTCAGATTTATTTTAATG
Source organism: Amphiduros pacificus (assembly GCA_949316495.1). NCBI lineage: Eukaryota > Metazoa > Annelida > Polychaeta > Phyllodocida > Hesionidae > Amphiduros > Amphiduros pacificus. Next base: position 38,900,993 of record OX439001.1, on the reverse strand, counting down.
CAAAGATCCACGCACATGTTAGGGCAAAAAAATAAATACATGCCATAGTGAAGCACAAACAAATAGTTGCTGAAGATTCATGCAGATTCCGTTTTGCACTTTTGCACCAAGAGCTGTACTGATTGGTCAGCATCTTCATCAGACACGTGATCACAGGTTAGGACCTGATGTTGGTCAATTCTGAGAAAATGATATTTCTATGTGCAAGATGAGTATTTATGACTTAGGAATTTCAAATTTTAAATGATATCAAATATAGGGAATGGCAGCAGAGGTGGTGAGAAGATTAAAATACTGCAGATGTAATGCAGAGCGCTCTTAGCATAACACATCATCCAATATCTTGAGATATGCAAGGGCCTTCCTATTTTCTTCTCCTAGAGCCTTACAGACAAACAGGAAATTGGTATACATATATACATAATGACCATTCAACAATCAACAATGATTGGTCTCAGGCGAAATAGAGAGATGAAATGTACTATAATGATACCATCGTACTCTGTCATATTAAACTAACTTAATACATGCTAAGGGATATTTATATTTTATCTTGCAGAATTTCTGCTGATGGCAAAATGGCTACAGAGATCTTGCATAAACTCATAGATAAGTGTAAAAATCCTGGGTGCAAACACAAGTTTATTGACAAAACCATCTTGATATAAACCTGATGTCAGTATGCAATGGTTGAAGTTCGAAACTTATCATGGAAGAATATCACGGTGTTCTTTGGGCTCTAAATATAGTTTCTAAGAAACACCTTTGAGTGTCAAGGTACTCATATCAAGGTTGATGAGTCAAATTAAGGCCAAAAAAGGATGTATGCCACCCACAACTCAGTATGGATGTCAAAGCCAAATTGAATGTTACGATGTAAATGACATTCCAATATTAGAAGAGAATATATCTAGAAATCCTGAATATGATATAGGGGCATTAAACTATCCACTAGATATCTAATGCTCTACATGCGAAAATAAGATGTAAAAAGAAGTCTTTATTAGAAAAAAATGATAAGGTTTAAAATGAGAATGAGAATAATGTCAAGGTTGAAATATGAGGATATGAAAAAAACAAGGTAGAATGACGAGAATAATGTCTAAATGTGAAATGGTGTATTTACGACCCTTTCAGCAACTATGTTCATATCAAGTCGACTTTCAAGCCTTTTAACCAGTGTGAAATTAACACTACCGACAGTCGGAGTCGAACCCACCACCTCCTGTCATCCACTTAAATAACCAATAAAGGCACAGATCCTTCACTCTACCAACTGTGCTGAATGGGGCCGGTGAATAATGTCAAGGTAGAATGAGCCAAAATGAGCCAATTAGAATACTTTTGTTGCCATTGTAACAGTTATATGGGCATTTTTAGCCATTTTTCAAAATATGACCTTCCGAGGTTGTCTGCGGGTGACACAAATGCATAGACTTTTCTCACATTCTACAATTTTACGTTATCACTGATTATTGGTTGCCATGGCAACAATTTTATGTTTATTACTAATAGACCCAGGAAGCAATGATATAAGGCAGAGTGTTGGCAAAGAGTTAATTGTAGAATCAGTCATAGTTCTCACATCCCATGCAATCAACAAAACACCAAATGAACTAAAACTAAAAGCACCACACAAAAAGGTGAAGAAGCATATCACATAAAATACACCCAGGAAGCAATAATAAATATAATAATCAATATAATAGTCAATATAATAAGCATAAAATAGACCCAGGAGGCTATAATAACCAATATAATAATCAATATGATAACCATAGAAAATACACAGGAAGGAATGAAAACCAATATAATAAGCAGTAGTGTTAGGAGCGCTGCTTTCTGAATAAAAGCTAATGTATTTTTAAAGGAAGAAAATAAAGCACACTGTCTGGGCATGCGGGACATCAGGAATTAAGTGAGAGAAACAGTGAGAATGTTTGTGTTCAATACAAGTGTAGTGAGTTATCTGCACACCCATCTAAGGTAAAGTCAAGTGCACTCACATGGAATGTGCTTTTTCTCCAGATATGGCAGAGAAAAGGTCATGATCATCCATCATGTACAAACTCTCAGTCCCATTAACTACTGCACACATTTCTTTAGTTTTTTTTAAATGTCTAGAAAAAGCTGCAGGCATGCGATCAGGCTTCAAATATACATGGCACCTTGGCAGATGTTGGGGGCATGAAGATAGACCACATGTTGCAGCGTGGTTGCAGCATCCATTCTCCTGTGGACGTAGCTGTCTGTCTGTTAACTGTTAACATCATTAATGGACCGCTCAAAAATCTATTAGATGATACTTGTCTAAAAGCAAAATAAATAGGCATCACATTTGTAATGCTGTTTTCGATCGACAGCAACTGTTTTTGTTTCTTAGTTCAAATTACCTTGTGGATAGTTTAAATTGCAACATTGTGTCCAAAAAGGAAATTGTGTGGTTTGTGCAAATCTACTATGACAGGGGCCAATGAAAATGTGCGTGTGTTTTCCAATCTTGCTCTTAGAAAGGAAGTTCTAAAATAGGTGTTATTTACAGTTTTATTGGTCAACACGCCTTCATTAATAACCTGGCCGGCTTCATCGAGCTTTGCCGCAATGGAAAGCTGGAGACCTCAAGGAAACACATATCCATCAATAAGTAATTTGCCAAAGCTTTAAAATTATGTCATTCCCCTTTCAGTTAAATATACTCCATATATTTCAGAGATTTAATTTAAATAAAGAAACACACCCGCACCCACACAACCACACTCCCGCCCACCCACCCATCCAAACACACACAAATTTGGATTGGAAAAATGGGCATTGCACTAGGTGTAATATTGGAATTCTCCTACACAATGAAAGTAAACTAGGCAGGTCCATGCATGTCACACATGTGCCAAAGTGTGCACAACATTTCTGTGATGTCTTTGTTCCAAACATCATATATGGTCCATGCCCAATTTCATAGCTTTATTCTGTTATGATGCACGCACATCATCATTACTATATTAAGTATCATTTGGCAAATGCCCACTTCTGATCTCAGAGAATGACCCCTGCTACATGCTTCATTATAGAATCTGCCATGTATCACCTGATGTCAAATGTATCAAACTCTATTAAACGATAACTTATTGATATGATGGTGACTATTATAGTCATGTATTGAGTCCTCAAAGCATGTCAGTCGTGTTACAGCCGACGACAGCTGACCTGCGGACGACAACAGAGCTGCGGTTCCATTTTCAAAGCCTTTAAAGTACATCTGTACTCTCGAAAATATTCAAATCAGGTCATTCTCTGACACCTGCATGTGCCAACAATGTCAAATGGTGTGATAAACATCGGTAATCAATTGATAAACTGAAACGCAACTCTGTTGTCGTCCGTAGCTCTGTTGTCGTCGTCTGTACAGGAAAGCATGTGTCATATCTCTCATTTTACATTGTATATACAATATAGATGTGTATCAAAAAAAACTTTAAAGTATGGAAGTGCACAAAATATGATGCCTCACATCTCGCATGATCACTGCCTCACATTACGAAATGAATGAGTTGTTCCAATGTCACATCATAAAATCCAACTTCCATTTGTATATCGTCTGAAATTGACGACGTGGCATTTCAGGTATGTCTGCTATGTCAGGTATGTGTCACTTTCAAGCCGTCTTCCTTGCAATTTACAAAGAGTTGAACATGAGAAAGAACAGTTCATTCAACATATTATGTCTTGAAATTACATTCAGAGTCTCATGTGTTATATCTGAGTTGGGTCTTGTGGAGTGTTAATTAGAACTGTGTGCCACAGGGCATTGTATTATTAATGGCATGTTTCTCGTCAACACCACAACAAGACATTGTATCAATGTTGCTGGCCACATAATGATCATCATACATGTCACACTCTCATAATCTTCTACCTCCATGTTGACCCCCCTTTTCCAACATTCATACCTCCCTCCATTATATTCTACTTTGTGACAAATTTGTAACTTGATGTGACATAAAGTGCTATTTACATACGACAATCGATTCAATAATTTGAAATCCATTGCCTTCAGCAAGCTTGAGTTGATTTCAGTCTTGCTGCCACATTCCTCAGCCAAATGCCTCATTGCAACGCCTACTTTAATCTTTATCATTTAAAATCCTTTGATTGTCATATTTCAAAAGGTAGAATTAAATATGATCACTCAAATGCAACAAAAATGTGAATGAAAGGACATGGAGTGCTCAAAATAGGTCATAATCAATAAAGTTCATTGGGGTTGGGGCTGTGGAGTGAGAATGTTAATGTTTCACCTTTCAGAACCTATCCACGGTTGCTGAGCCAAGAAAAATGTTTTCAGATCTGTGTGTTCAAAAAGTTCAAATTAAATCTGATCTGTACAATATATCATGTTGCAAATGCAATTTGATATGGACAATCATACAAGTATCTATTTAATCTTCCTGTTTGGTGCACCATCCTTGCTTTCAATACTAGCATTGGAATATCAAGACCTCAAAAAGAACACTAATGCTCATATAAAAAGTGCCCAGCATTGTATGGATATTACCAGTGATATATTTTTGGCACAGTTTACATTTTGAAATTGTGATAGCGTGTTGAGCCGGGATAAGGAATGAAATCAATTTATGGCCAGTCAATGAGCAGTCTTTCGCCTGGAAGAAATAGCCTTCAGCCATTTGCTACAATTAGCACATGGTCTATTGCTTCTACTCAGGCAAACCAAACTTACAGTTTGCTATTACTATCATGCCAGACATAGCATACCACAAGCTTGGTAGACTACAATAGACACAGACATAGCATACCACAAGCTTGGTAGACTACAATAGACACAGGCATAGCATACCACAGGCATGGTAGACTACAATAGACACAGACATAGCATACCATAAGCTTGGTAGACTACAATAGACACAGGCATAGCATACCACAGGCTTGGTAGACTACAATAGACACAGACATAGCATACCACAAGCTTGGTAGACTACAATAGACACAGGCATAGCATACCACAGGCTTGGTAGACTACAATAAACACAGGCATAGCATACCACAGGCTTGGTAGACTACAATAGACACAGGCATAGCATACCACAGGCTTGGTAGACTACAGTAGACACAGACATAGCATACCACAAGCTTGGTAGACTACAATAGACACAGACATAGCATACCACAAGCTTGGTAGACTACAATAGACACAGGCATAGCATACCAAAAGCTTGGTAGACTACAATAGACACAGGCATAGCATACCACAAGCTTGGTAGACTACAATAGACACAGGCATAGCATACCACAGGCTTGGTAGACTACAATAGACACAGGCATAGCATACCAAAAGCTTGGTAGACTACAATAGACACAGGCATAGCATACCATAAGCTTGGTAGACTACAATAGACACAGGCATAGCATACCACAGGCTTGGTAGACTACAATAGACACAGACATAGCATACCACAGGCTTGGTAGACTACAATAGACACAGGCATAGCATACCAAAAGCTTGGTAGACTACAATAGACACAGACATAGCATACCGCAAGCTTGGTAGACTACAATAGACACAGACATAGCATACCACAAGCTTGGTAGACTACAATAGACACAGGCATAGTATACCACAAGCTTGAAAGACTACAATAGACACAGACATAGCATACCGCAAGCATGGTAGACTACAATAGACACAGACATAGCATACCACAAGCTTGGTAGACTACAATAGACACAGACATAGCATACCACAGGCTTGGTAGACTACAATAGACACAGACATAGCATACCACAGGCTTGGTAGACTACAATAGACACAGACATAGCATACCGCAAGCTTGGTAGACTACACTAGACACAGACATTGCATACCGCAAGCTTGGTAGACTACAATAGACACAGACATAGCATACCACAAGCTTGGTAGACTACAATAGACACAGACATAGCATACCACAAGCTTGGTAGACTACAATAGACACAGGCATAGTATACCACAAGCTTGGTAGACTACAATAGACACAGGCATAGCATACCACAAGCTTGGTAGACTACAATAGACACAGGTATAGCATACCACAAGCTACAATAGACACAGGCATAGTATACCACAGGCTTGGTAGACTACATTAGACACAGACATAGCATACCACAGGCATGGTAGACTACAATAGACACAGACATAGCATACCACAGGCATGGTAGACTACAATAGACACAGACATAGCATACCACAGGCATGGTAGACTACAATAGACACAGGCATAACATACTACAAGCATGGTAGACTACAATAGACACAGACATAGCATACCGCAAGCTTGGTAGATTACAATAGATACAGACATAGTATACCACAAGCTTGGTAGACTACAATAGACACAGGTATAGCATACCACAAGCTTGGTAGACTACAATAGACACAGACATAGCATACCACAAGCATGGTAGACTACAATAGACACAGACATAGCATACCACAAGCTACAATAGACACAGGTATAGCATACCACAAGCTTGGTAGACTACAATAGACACAGACATAGCATACCACAAGCTTGGTAGACTACAATAGACACAGGCATAGCATACCAAAAGCTTGGTAGACTACAATAGACACAGGCATAGTATACCACAAGCTTGGTAGACTACAATAGACACAGACATAGCATACCACAAGCTTGGTAGACTAAAATAGACACAGACATAGCATACCACAAGCTTGGTAGACTACAATAGACACAGACATAGCATACCGCAAGCTTGGTAGACTACAATAGACACAGGCATAGTATACCACAAGCTTGGTAGACTACAATAGACACAGGCATAGCATACCACAAGCTTGGTAGACTACAATAGACACAGGTATAGCATACCACAAACTACAATAGACACAGGCATAGTATACCACAGGCTTGGTAGACTACATTAGACACAGACATAGCATACCACAGGCATGGTAGACTACAATAGACACAGACATAGCATACCACAGGCATGGTAGACTACAATAGACACAGACATAGCATACCACAGGCATGGTAGACTACAATAGACACAGGCATAACATACTACAAGCATGGTAGACTACAATAGACACAGACATAGCATACCACAAGCTTGGTAGACTACAAGAGACACAGACATAGCATACCACAGGCATGGTAGACTACAATAGACACAGGCATAGCATACCACAAGCTTGGTAGACTACAATAGACACAGACATAGCATACCACAAGCTTGGTAGACTACAATAGACACAGACATAGCATACCACAAGCTTGGTAGACTACAATAGACACAGGCATAGCATACCAAAAGCTTGGTAGACTACAATAGACACAGACATAGCATACCACAAGCTTGGTAGACTACAATAGACACAGGCATAGTATACCACAAGCTTGGTAGACTACAATAGACACAGACATAGCATACCGCAAGCATGGTAGACTACAATAGACACAGACATAGCATACCACAAGCTTGGTAGACTACAATAGACACAGACATAGCATACCACAGGCTTGGTAGACTACAATAGACACAGACATAGCATACCACAGGCTTGGTAGACTACAATAGACACAGACATAGCATACCGCAAGCTTGGTAGACTACACTAGACACAGACATTGCATACCGCAAGCTTGGTAGACTACAATAGACACAGACATAGCATACCACAAGCTTGGTAGACTACAATAGACACAGACATAGCATACCACAAGCTTGGTAGACTACAATAGACACAGGCATAGTATACCACAAGCTTGGTAGACTACAATAGACACAGGCATAGCATACCACAAGCTTGGTAGACTACAATAGACACAGGTATAGCATACCACAAGCTACAATAGACACAGGCATAGTATACCACAGGCTTGGTAGACTACAATAGACACAGACATAGCATACCACAGGCATGGTAGACTACAATAGACACAGACATAGCATACCGCAAGCTTGGTAGACTACAATAGACACAGGCATAACATACTACAAGCATGGTAGACTACAATAGACACAGACATAGCATACCACAGGCTTGGTAGACTACAATAGACACAGACATAGCATACCACAGGCTTGGTAGACTACATTAGACACAGACATAGCATACCACAGGCATGGTAGACTACAATAGACACAGACATAGCATACCACAGGCATGGTAGACTACAATAGACACAGACATAGCATACCACAGGCATGGTAGACTACAATAGACACAGGCATAACATACTACAAGCATGGTAGACTACAATAGACACAGACATAGCATACCGCAAGCTTGGTAGACTAAAATAGACACATACATAGCATACCACAGGCTTGGTAGACTACAATAGACACAGGTATTGCATACCACACGCTTGGTAGACTACAATAGACACAGGTATTGCATACCACACGCTTGGTAGACTACAATAGACACAGGCATAGCATACCACAAGCTTGGTAGACTACAATAGACACAGACATAGCATACCACAAGCTTGGTAGACTACAATAGACACAGGTATAGCATACCACAGGCTTGGTAGACTACAATAAACACAGGCATAGCATACCACAGGCTTGGTAGACTACAATAGACACAGACATAGCATACCACAAGCTTGGTAGACTACAATAGACACAGGCATAGCATACCACAGGCTTGGTAGACTACAATAGACACAGACATAGCATACCATAAGCTTGGTAGACTACAATAGACACAGGTATAGCATACCACAGGCTTGGTAGACTACAATAAACACAGGCATAGCATACCACAGGCTTGGTAGACTACAATAGACACAGACATAGCATACCACAAGCTTGGTAGACTACAATAGACACAGGCATAGCATACCACAGGCTTGGTAGACTACAATAGACACAGACATAGCATACCACAAGCTTGGTAGACTACAATAGACACAGGTATAGCATACCACAAGCTTGGTAGACTACAAGAGACACAGACATAGCATACCACAGGCATGGTAGACTACAATAGACACAGGCATAACATACTACAAGCATGGTAGACTACAATAGACACAGACATAGCATACCGCAAGCTTGGTAGATTACAATAGACACAGACATAGTATACCACAAGCTTGGTAGACTACAATAGACACAGGTATAGCATACCACAAGCTTGGTAGACTAAAATAGACACATACATAGCATACCACAGGCATGGTAGACTACAATAGACACAGGCATAACATACTACAAGCATGGTAGACTACAATAGACACAGACATAGCATACCGCAAGCTTGGTAGACTACAAGAGACACAGACATAGCATACCACAAGCTTGGTAGACTACAATAGACACAGACATAGCATACCACAAGCTACAATAGACACAGGTATAGCATACCACAAGCTTGGTATACTACATTAGACACAGGTATAGTATACCACAAGCTTGGCAGACTACAATAGACACAGGTATAGCATACCACAAGCTTGGTATACTACATTAGACACAGGCATAGTATACCACAAGCTTGGTAGACTACAATAGACACAGACATAGCATACCACAGGCTTGGTAGACTACATTAGACACAGACATAGCATACCACAAGCTTGGTAGACTACAATAGACACAGGCATAGTATACCACAAGCTTGGTAGACTACAATAGACACAGACATAGCATACCACAGGCATGGTAGACTACATTAGACACAGACATAGCATACCACAAGCATGGTAGACTACAATAGACACAGGCATAGTATACCACAAGCTACAATAAACACAGGTATAGCATACCACAAGCTTGGTAGACTACAAAAGACACAGGTCTAGTATACCACAGGCTTGGTAGACTACAATAGACACAGACATAGTAGACTACAATAGACACAGACACACCCTGCTAGTTATAATCATCTGTTTGGTCCATTTTCATACAGTTTTATTTACTTCCATTGCATGCTTATACATTCTCATGTTATCATACTAGTCTTGTTAAATTTGTTTCTGTTAGTCATTCCAGTTGTTAAACATAGCATAGCATACCACAAGCTTGGTTGACTACAATAGACACAGGCATAGCATACCACAAGCATGGTATACTACATTAGACACAGGTATAGTATACCACAAGCATGGTTTACTACAATAGACACAGGCATAGCATACCACAAGCATGGTATACTACATTAGACACAGGTATAGTATACCTCAAGCATGGTATACTACATTAGACACAGGTATAGTATACCACAAGCTACAATAGACACAGGTATAGCATACCTCAAGCATGGTATACTACATTAGACACAGGTATAGTATACCACAAGCTACAATAGACACAGGCATAACATACTACAAGCTTGGTAGACTGCGTTGATAGTAATAGGATAGACTATGCTCATGTTCATTATAGTCTGTCCTATGACTATTTGTTCAGGCAAGCCAAGCTTGTGGCATGCTGGCTATGCCCCTTTTTATTGTAGACTGGCACTCTTTTCACAGGCATTTCACATCTCTTCTATTCCAGGCCCAAGTAATATTATACACTTTAAATAATAATCTATCCTGTCATCCAATATATTCAGGAAGGACAAACCTCCACCATTTATGCAGATATGTAATGCGGTCCAATATATTACATTTCCCCTAATTATCGAGGGGAGTTTGTTAACACACAGTACACCTTGCAAATCTGAATAAAGAGTTTAGTTTTATACCATTCATTAACAATAACAGGTACAGTATATAACATTGATTCTCTCCTTATGTTATTGTGACCTATCACTCAAAGCTTATTCTTTTTGTATTAATATCAGGTTGTTTGTTTGTATGTTCGGGGTTATACATCACATTCAACATTGTTTCGGTCATTTCATGAAGAGACCTACATGAAACAGGTAAAGCGCTACTTCATTGAATTCCTGGCTCGTATCGTAGGTTCTTGACTTGACAACCCACCCAGTTACAGATCTACAAGGATAATGGGTTAACCCTTCAGGCCTGGGCTGTAGGCCATATGAGAAGTTATAACACAAATCCAATGCAAGCATGACCGGGAATCGAACCCATGACCTTTGGATCATCACAGGAGATACTGGTGCTAATAAGCTTGTGCTCTAACCAACTGTGACACAGCCTGTGACTCTAATTTCATTGTGCAAACATAATCAACTGTGATTGTTCTGTTTCACATCAGCCTCATTTCTATTGTACTGAGGTATCCCCACTTGTTCCGTTGTGTTTTCTCACTGAGGACCATCGTGGGAGTAATTCCTGATCTTGACACGTGTTTTGATGTTGACATCGTGTAGAAAATGTCTAACTTTCAAAGTACCATTTGATCTTTTCTCATTATCAATTATTCAGGTGGCAATCAGAAAGCAATGTAACATGTTGGCAGTGTGCCACGGCGATGGAGCCCACATGTTTGTCACTGCTGAGGAGGCAAGCGGAGTCGGTGCCCTGCAGACAACTCCCTCCTGCTTCTGTCAAACGTTTCCAGGGTTGTGGGGAGGTGACCAATGTCAGAGGTCACAGCGACCTTGACATTCCCAGATGTTGTAGCTCTGTAATTGATCTAGACATTTGTTGTAAGTGACCTCTGCTGATAGATATCTTCCAAGACATCAATCAATACCTGTCAATCAAGGTCTATTTTGAGAATCACATTGACCTGCACCTGACTGACTATCTCATTAATCATTGTGTTCAGCCCTGCAGAGCACATCCTTCTATAGACCAATATGTTCACTGGGGAATATCTCACCATAGAGAGACCCCCCCACTCCCATCTCCTATAATCATCCTAATTGAACATGGAAAATGTCTAATATAAATGGGAGAGATAGGCCATTTATTCTAACCATTCTAATATTTTGACAATTTTAAACTGGTGTCACATTAATGAATGTAAGTTCATTGAATTCAAATGAATAAACAAAGATATTATCAAAATAAATAAATATTTTCGTGTCAAATCATACTCAATCATCGTATCCTGTATCATGAGGTAAAAGACAGTCACATGTTTAGATAATTCTTTTCATTCTTTCATTTTATTGAAATAACAGTAACAAAATACCTTTATATTACAAGAGAGAGTGATATTGTTATGGAATGCTTAAATATTCTCAAAATAGATAAATAATTGGATGTTGTTCAGCCATGCAGTACTCTGACATAATGATGATCACGGCCCCTTAATATCAAAAGACTCCTCCCTCTGTGTTCATATATATATGAAATATAAAACTTGCAAAGGCAACCATGTGCCCAACACATGGTTCACAATGATGAATCATCTGCATTCTGGTAATTACAAAAGGCAAAGTACAGTTAGCATTGGCGTGAGAGTTAGACAGAAGAAAGAACATGACTTCTGTATTCATAATGATGACCAATTACTGTCACAAATGACTTCATACAAAGAAATTTGCCCAACATTTGCCTGATCTCAAGTGCATGTTGGAGTACAAATTGTTAATGTCATCGGGCCCCAGGCCCATTCCAAATATTAGACAGACATCTGAATTTTGTCACAAAATACCTTTATTCTGGTTAATCTGATTCTTTGTCTGGAAGTTTCTTTTAGTCAGTCTGATTATTTTTTCTTGCTAACCTGATTCTCCATTTAAAAAATAGGCCAATGGACTAACAGCTATGCTGATCATTGCCTTTTTGTAATGTGTGAATATTTTCTGGAAATTGGTTCATAAATGATAATTTAAATCCTTTACCCAGGGCAGATATGAGCAGATGATAATTTTGACCAATGAAATGCATATAACTCATTGAATTAGGCCCTGACTTGTTACCTCAATTCTCATTGGTTGATATTTGTAATGTTATTCCAAATGGCAGCCTGTTTGACAACTCAATGAGAGCTATTAGATTTTGGAAAAAAATCCTTAATAAATGGGAAAAAGCTTAGCTAAATGGAAATTAGATGGAATTGGTCCCCTGAATATACAATATCATTCCTACTAACTCCAAGGAAGTAATTTCAGAGAAGTTGATGGACAGAATTACAGAAAATTTCCCTTCATCACCACAAAAGTTATGCTGACATAGTCAGCACAGCTAAACATTACGATTGAAAAAGAATTATGATCTTCTCTTCTGCTATAAAAATAATTAATAATGTAAAAGAACATAACCAACTGATTATCCTAAACAGCAAGGTTTGTGCAATGATTTGAACATCACTTACTGGTTATCCCCAAACCCTGAGTAAAGTATGTGCAGGCTTCAGAGAATCACCTACCTTGCTGAAGCAAGGGGTTCAAATAGGGGAGTCAAATCAGAGATCAGGAAGCAGGAAATTAGGGTGTTAATTTTCGCCATCCAAATTTGGGTTCAATTTTGTTGTTTATCTTGTTGATGCAATGCTTTTATTATTTGTTTCTGGTTTACACCCCAATATGGATCTCCAACTGGTTATCCCTCAGAGCAAATCATAAGTAAGATACATATAATTTGCCTGTTCCTCCCACCTTCACTGAGGGCATCCCTATATTGTAAAAAGAGAAGATTGTGGTTAATGGCATGGCAGTGTTGTGAACTCCCGGGGCTGTGTGGGAGTTGTGGTCTGAATGTACATCTCTAACCAGGGAGCTGAGGGAATAAGGCATTGTGACACAATACATGAAATATTCCCTGATAATCACAGGATCTGCTCTAAGAAGGCTATCATATCTCTCCCCCTGGGAGGGAGGGGTCCATATCTGGAAATCTGCCATTATTGTGGCCTCTTTTCTCTCAGCTATTTATCTTTAAATGTCTTCATTATGAATAGACTATGTTTCACACGCTCACAGCATCATCTCAGGGTCATGCACAGCCTTATGAATATATCATTGTACATGTATCATGATAGCGATATATCACAATCGCTCATCTGAATAATATTCATGCCCGCTTATATGACTAATCCACTAATCTGGCAGAAGAAATGTTGTGTGAATAAGTGCCAACTGAACTGTATAATAAATATAGTGTATAGTAAAATGAATCCGATGCAGAGGTTTTGATATTGTTGTCAACGATTTTTATCAAACATGATATATCTAGAAGCTGCCTAACATATCAATCAATATAGGTTTGAATCATGAGACTGTTTACTGCTATTCAATGAGTTTCAGGCCTCCAAAAGCCATTGAGTTCAATTCAGAATATTCTTATCAGACCATAACCTGCAAAATTCTATTCAGTCACACTTTTGTTTTGTCATGGTGAAGCCTACAATGTGAGACATTAGAATCATCCCATCTACTATTCATATAGAGCAGGGCATTGCGTCATGCTGACAGGCCTAAATTATGTTTTAAAGATTGTCAATAGAAATAAAACCAAATAAACGTCACTAATGGATACAGAACAACACATTTGGATAATTCACGGCTTGAAAAAAACCCAGATATTCAACGAGAATACTGTCATTTATATTTCAGAGAGAAAGTGGTTTGAGCCCATCAGGACAGAACAGACAGCGTTTATCGGCGAGGAAAAATGGTATTGTTTGGCCATATTAGGCCTGGTATTTGGCCCCACTCAGGTGGGTGATGAGATATGTGCTCAGACTCGATAACTGGCCTTCCATGCCACCGCCACCGTGCGCTACATGATAGACCAATTATAACATGACCATTCTCCCTCAGTGCTCAAAAGAAATAGGTCAGATCAATACTTTTATATCGATAACCCAAGTTTTGCCTAAACAGTCAATATTTAGAGGGTTATACACCTCGTAACATGGCCAATCTCTTATAAACAGACAAGCTACCCTTTATGTGTGGGTCAACAATAACATTCAAGACAAACAGAGCTCTATACTATATAAAAGACAGTTCTTAGTTCAACCAGCTCTTTCCAGTGTTTCTGGTATTCCCCATTGTACTACATCTTTTCACAGAACCTATCCTTTCACCGTTTATCATCCTTATAAAAAGATTTGGGTCACAAGTTTAACTGTTTTAAATAAATCTAGTAATTATTTAGTTTTCTCATAATTTTACACAAACATCGCTGGATTATAATTGAAATATAATTAATACAATTGAACCATTGAGAATCAGGTAGTATTTTTATCTGATAGAAAAACTCCTATTTATCCAGTTTTTAGTTGGCTGCTTTAGTCCTTTATGGTTTTGGTCAGCATCCGGCCACAGGAAGCAATGATGAAATGATAATCACAATGCCAAGCCAAGAAAATCTGAGAAAATACTCAATTACATGGGAAGAGACAATGCCGCACAGTGGACGGGTGAATAATTCACGATCACTGTTTGATAAGCATCCATCTTGTGACAGTCAACATTTGTAGTTGTCACAATCACTTTTGTCAGAAGCATTTTAAATCAATTACACTGGGGCCCTCCTGTTATTTAAGGATACTTAAGGAGCCCTCCTGTGACTTAACATTACTAAGGAAACCCCCTGTGACCTAACATTACATTGGGTGCCCTTATGTGACTTAGCATTACTTAGGAAACCTCCCTGTGACCTAACATTACATAGGGGGCCCTCCTGTGACTTAACATTACAAAAATGAAATGGTGTTTTTACGACCCTTTCAGCAACTATGGCCATATCAGGTCGACTTTCGAGCCTTTTAACCAGTGTGAAAGTAACACTGCCGGCAGTGGGAGTCGAACCCACCACCTCCCGTCCTCCACTTATATAACCATTAAAGGCACAGATCCTACACTCTACCAACTGTGCTAGTGGGGTCGTTTAACATTACAAAGGAAACCCCGTTGTGGCCTAACATTACATAGGGGGCCCTCCTGTGACTTAACATTACTAAGGAAACCCCGTTGTGACTTAGCATGACTTAGCTAATAGGAAACCTCCCTGTCAATTAACATTACATCGGGGGCACTCTTGTGACTTAGCATTACTTAGGAAGCCTTCCTGTGACCTGACATTATGTGGGAGGTCCTCCTGTTACTAACCATTACTTAGGGGGCCCTCCTGTCACTTAACATTACCACATGTATTTTACATAAAGACAATTCCCGGACAAGGAGATATCAGTTCAGGTTGAGGTTTAACATATTGAAATGTAATCTAATGGTGCCAGAATGCTTTAACGAATGTGCCCTGATGGTTAATTTCTTTTCAGGAAATCACATTTAATTGTTTACCCTTTTTATGAAACATATAGTAATAAAAAATCCCTATAATAATAGTATGTTTGCCATTTCTCAGTGTGCACTTTATCAAAATAAGGCCTTGAGGATTGTATAGCTCGCCCAGTGCGGCACCCTACAGGAGGATTTTCTATGCCAACCCAGTGCGGCATCCTGCAGGAGGATTGTCTATGCCGGCCCAGTGTGGCATCCTGCAGGAGGATTGTCTATGCCAACCCAGTGCGGCATTCTGCAGGAGGATTGTCTATGCCGGCCCAGTGCGGCATTCTGCAGGAGGATTTTCTATGCCGGCCCAGTGCGGCATCCTGCAGGAGGATTGTCTATGCCAGCCCAGTGCGGCATTCTGCAGGAGGATTGTCTATGCCAGCCCAGTGCGGCATTCTGCAGGAGGATTTTCTATGCCGGCCCAGTGCGGCATTCTGCAGGAGGATTATGTCAGCCCAGTGTGGCATCCTGCAGGAGGATTGTCTATGCCAGCCCAGTGTGGCATCCTGCAGGAGGATTGTCTATGCCGGCCCAGTGCAGCATCCTGCAGGAGGATTGTCTATGCCAGCCCAGTGTGGCATCCTGTAGGAGGATTGTCTATGCCAGCCCAGTGTGGCATCCTGCAGGAGGATTGTCTATGCCAGCCCAGTGCGGCATTCTGCAGGAGGATTGTCTATGCCAGCCCAGTGTGGCATCCTGCAGGAGGATTGTCTATGCCAGCCCAGTGCGGCATTCTGCAGGAGGATTGTCTATGCCGGCCCAGTGCGGCATCCTGCAGGAGGATTGTCTATGCCGGCCCAGTGCAGCATTCTGTAGGAGGATTGTCTATGCCAACCCAGTGCGGCATCCTGTAGGAGGATTGTCTATGCCGGCCCAGTGCGGCATTCTGCAGGAGGATTGTCTATGCCGGCCCAGTGCGGCATTCTGCAGGAGGATTGTCTATGCCGGCCCAGTGCGGCATCCTGTAGGAGGATTGTCTATGCCGGCCCAGTGCGGCATCCTGCAGGAGGATTTTCTATGCCAGCCCAGTGCAGCATTCTGCAGGAGGATTTTCTATGCCGGCCCAGTGCGGCATTCTGCAGGAGGATTGTCTTTGTCAGCCCAGTGCGGCATCCTGCAGGAGGATTGTCTATGCCAGCCCAGTGTGGCATCCTGCAGGAGGATTGTCTATGCCAGCCCAGTGTGGCATTCTGCAGGAGGATTGTCTATGCCGGCCCAGTGCGGCATCCTGCAGGAGGATTGTCTATGCCGGCCCAGTGCAGCATTCTGTAGGAGGATTGTCTATGCCAACCCAGTGCGGCATCCTGTAGGAGGATTGTCTATGCCGGCCCAGTGCGGCATTCTGCAGGAGGATTGTCTATGCCGGCCCAGTGCGGCATCCTGTAGGAGGATTGTCTAGGCCGGCCCAGTGCGGCATCCTGTAGGAGGATTGTCTATGCCGGCCCAGTGCGGCATTCTGCAGGAGGATTGTCTATGCCAGCCCAGTGCGGCATCCTGCAGGAGGATTGTCTATGCTGGACCAAACCATTCCAGACCGGCAACACCGGCTCAAGTGTCTGACCCAGCTATGCTTCATTTCCTGTCCCAGGCCTTTCAGTGAGACAGAATAGCTACAAATTGACAGTGCGTGCCGCTATTGTAGGAATGGTAGTGGAGCGCAGGTTCCAGCATCTTGTGTTTCGTACTCATGGGGCCGTAATCCCATTAATGCATCCATGCAAACTGCTTATAAACCTCAATATGCCCCCATCATTGTCTGCCATCTGACCTTGACACTTATCACATATGTATAAGCCTGGGTGAATTTCGCTGCAATACACAAGTGAGTTTTACAGCATTGTCATATGGATTTAGTGAGTTTTTATTTAGGTAGTTTCAAAGAAATATATACAATGAGTTTCAGTTGTATGGCAATTATTATGTCAATTGTATTTAGTGAAATTCACAGTATCATTTCTGAACATTCATTTTTGAACATTAAATGGCCATTGAGTCGATGTCAACACTGGGTGGCCATGGTGTATCACAATGTGAGCACTGAGTGGCCATGGTGTATCACAATGTGAGCACTGAGTGGCCATTGTGTATCACAATATGAACACTGAGTGACCATGGTGTATCTCAATGTGAGCTCTGAGTGCCCATGGTATATCACAATGTGAGCACTGAGTGGCCATGGTGTATCTGAATGTGAGCACTGAGTGGCCATGGTGTATCTCAATGTTAGCACTGAGTGACCATGGTGTATCACAATGTGAGCACTGAGTGGCCATGGTGTATCTGAATGTGAGCACTGAGTGGCCATGGTGTATCTCAATGTTAGCACTGAGTGGCCATGGTGTATCACAATGTGAGCACTGAGTGGCCATGGTGTATCTCAATGTTAGCACTGAGTGGCCATGGTGTATCTCAATGTTAGCACTGAGTGGCCATGGTGTATCTCAATGTTAGCACTGAGTGGCCATGGTGTATCTCAATGTTAGCACTGAGTGACCATGGTGTATCTCAATGTTAGCACTGAGTGGCCATGGTGTATCTCAATGTGAGCACTGATTGGCCATGGTGTATCGCAATGTGAGCACTGAGTGGCCATTGTGTATCACAATATGAACACTGAGTGACCATGGTGTATTTCAATGTGAGCTCTGAGTGGCCATGGTATATCACAATGTGAGCTCTTAGTGGCCATGGTGTATCTCAATGTTAGCACTGAGTGGCCATGGTGTATCTCAATGTGAGCACTGAGTGGCCATGGTGTATCTCAATGTGAGCACTGAGTGGCCATGGTGTATCACAATGTGAGCACTGAGTGGCCATGGTATATCACAATGTGAGCACTGAATGGTCATGGTGTATCACAATGTGAATTTTAGTTGTACCCTGCATAATATTGGGGTGTCCCAATATGAGTATAATTCATATTACTCTCTATTGAAGCTTGTAGCACAAGTAATCAATATTAAAGTGGAATGAGTTAGAGTGGTAATTTGATCTGCATGTTTACCACACTCGTTGCGGTCTGTCTGCTGACCCAGTGCCAGACTTTCATCATTGTTGAAGACGGCTGCCCCAAGTTTCTCAAAGGAGAGGTGTGAAAAAGCCAGCGATGTGAGATATTCTATATGTTTGCCTGTCTGTGCTCGCGTCTTGCATGTTCCTCTGTCAAATATTGATGCTGACTTCTGTTTCACCTCCCCGTGGCCTTGGCCCTTTGGAGTTCAGTCTCTAGCCCATTCACAGTCGTACCCACAGAGTGCCATGCCATGTCCATATTAAAGCTTCATATTGGACTAAGCCATTCCTGGGTGATGTTAAGTTCAAAAAGGTCATATTTTACACTGATTGACCTTCCAGAAGCATCAAATCTTTGCTGCTTTTATGATCTTATGTGTAAGCATTTTGCAATGGAATCTCATAATGTGCTTTATATCAAATCGATAGTGAATGTACCAAGCATATCAAATTATGATAACCATAACAACAGGAGATATTTTGATTTCAGGCAAATTTACTTATTTCACAAGTGCAAAATGATTCAACTGAAATATGTATTATGAAAACAATATGTTAGCAAAGTTTTCAGAAAGAAATTTAATTTCCAAGCACAAAATGTACATCTATCATATTCAACCAATATCTGAGGCATTTAAAATTAAATTGGAAAAATTTAGAATTGAGTCATGAAATTTGTTTATTATATTCAATTTTAAATATACAAATAATATATATCAGCCAGGTTATGAGTAAGCTCCCTGTGTATATATGTCCAGTTTGTTGGTATGAGGCTGCTTTGACCAGACAGTGGTAAGCCACAAATTTATTGTTTTAAAAAAAGAGTTCCCTCTTTAATCATCCCTTTAAACTACACAAGTTATTTTTGGTGCGTGTCTTTAGCAACCTTTCAATATGGATTTGGTACTATGGCTGTAATATTTACAGCTTCCTTTTTATGACAGCTTTATTATTGCAGAGAACATTTCTAGGTTTTGACATCAGCTTCTATGCGTGTCATGGCAACCAATAACACTGTGCATGCCGAGGTCCTGGGTCTGTTTAGGGACAGATCTCTCCCGCCTAAAAAAAGGCTTTTTTGCAGCATACAAACACAGGTAATAGTTTCCGTTATTTCCCATTCCATTGAGATGGCGAGTTTCATGGCTTTTTGGAGCCCTTAATAGCACATGCAGCAGTCTTCCTACCGTCAAGCAGGCCACCTCAGCCCCGACCCTTTTCAGCGGTCACTTTTAAATAGTCTGGTCTTTTCAGACCATCTGGCCCAAGATAGAGAAGGCCCAGTCCACACACCATGAGATTAGAGTGGTTTTTACACAGAAAATATTATTGGCTAGTATGACGTACACAAGCTGGGGTCAATTCTAGTTTATTGTACAATGCCAAGGGCCAACAATGTTTCCTGATCCCCACATTTGCTTGACGAGCCCGACATTATGTAGCCGAGTTGTTTACCCAGACTGACCAGAAGGCTCCCTTTAAATGTCAATAAATACCAGCTTACAATCGCTGTGGCAGCAGGATCGTGCTCCTGGTGGTGCTGCTCAGATATTTATTTATCTAGGTCAATACTGCTTAGATTTATTTATCTAGGTCAATACTGCTAAGATTTATTTATCTAGGTTAATACTGCTAAGATTTATTTATTTTGGTCAATACTGCTCAGATATATTTTTCTTGGTCAATACTGCTCTGGTTTATTTATCTTGGTCAATACTGCTCAGGTTTATTTATCTAGGTCAATATTGCTCGGGTTTATTTATCTCGGTCAATACTGCTCAGGTTTATTCATCTTGGAAAATACTGCTCAGATTTATTTATTTTGGTCAATACTGCTCAGGTTTATTTATCTTGGTTAATACTGCTCAGATTTATTTTTCTATGTCAATTCTGCTCTGATTTATTTATCTAGGTCAATACTGCTCAGATTTATTTCTCTGCTCCGTTTTATCTATCTAGGTCAATACTGTTCAAAGATTCGCTTATCTGGGACAATACTGTTCAGATATTTATTTATTTAGGTCAATACTGCTCAGATATATTTATCGAGGTAAATAATCTCTTGTCCTCACAGACAGATTTTCTGCATTAACTTCACAGTTACTTTTTAGGCCTTGATTTGTTTCATGGCTTTCCCGCACAGATGTGACAGAAGATTTATACTCTTGTAAAATATATAGTTATGAGAGTAGGGTTATTTCTGTTACTCATTGCTTGAAAGACGACATATTCTAATGCCACCAACATTAATTCAATGGCTTGGAAAAATGCCATGTGCTTTTAAACAAAAAAGAACAATCAGATTGTCAGCTCTCATTTTGATTCTTTAAAAAAGAATTCATGAAAAAGGTTTTCATTCAGATACACGTCTTTGACTCGCAGTTAAAGTGATCACTCTGTAATACAAAGATCCATTGACCCTGCTGAACCAATCCTTGCACTTGCTCGCGAAATTTCGTGAAATGTCAAAGCCATATCTGCAATGTAAGCAAAAGTTGACATCAGAAAGGGGTAAATTAATTCTGTCATTATTTCCATCGACAGCATTACGTGGCCATCTGACATTTACAAACTCGGTTTCTGTATAAAATGTACAAAATGTATGTCAGTCTCGTTTGAATTGTTGCAGAAATACGTTGATTTTTTATCAAATTATTTTACAAAAACATCTCTTATTCTTTTGTGGTCAATATATATTATATATGTATATATGATGGTCAACTGACAAAGGACGTAATTGTAATTATTGTTAAGACTCTCCAAAGTGAAAGGGCTTCTTTGATCTCCAGAGGGCCTCATGACCTTTCTGACCCACAATGTAGGCAGGTCAGTCTCTCCACATTTATAATCAATTTTCAGACAGCAATGCTCCTTCACGATGTTACACAAGTTTGTCAACTTGTCAATATTACACAATTTATAAATAGCAACATGCAGTACAATTTCTCTCAAAAGAATAGCACAATTTTATGAACCAACACAAATGTTACTTTCCTTTTTACCTAAAAGAAATATAGAAGTGAAGATGAGAGACGCTGTTTTTTGCCAAAGGATCAAGTATATCATATTTGGTAGGATACACTCAGGAGTTTTGTAAGGCTACACAGTGTACGAGATTAGAATATAGATATTTCAGTCAGAAGAAAAACCTAAATGCCATGCACTGTAGATTTGTTTCTGTGATTATGATTTTGAGCACTAAGAGATTTATCGCTGATAAAAAAATGTACTCAAAAGTATGTTAAATGAAAATGGTGTGACATGGAAAAAAAAGAAAATCTGCAACCTTGCAAAATTGATTTAGATTTTCATAAATAACAAAACTGTAATAATGTCATACTTATGTGTGTGAACCGGAATGATATTCCTGACACAGATAAATAGCTTGGTATGAAGCTTGTTATGGGTATAATAGTTTATCAGGACAGAGAGAGAGCACTGTAAACATGTATGGCTGCATCCTGGACATCTGCCCATCTGGACTCACCCTGTGTCCACCACTCACTCCTCTTACATCTCTCTCAGTATCTATCCCAATATATATCTCAGTATCTATCTCAGCATCTATCTTAGTATTCATCTCAGTATCTATCTCAGTATCAATCTCAGTGTCTATCTCAGTATCCATCTCAGTATCTATCTCAGTATCCATCTCAGTATATATCTCAGTATCTATCTCAGTATCTATCTCAGTATCTATCTCAGTATATATCTCAGTATCTATCTCAGTATCTATCTCAGTATCTATCTCAGTATCTATCTCAGCATCTATATCAATATCTATCTCAGTATCTATCTCAGTATCTATCTCAGCATCTATCTTAGTATCCATCTCAGTATCTATATCAATGTCTATCTCAGTATCTATATCAATATCTATCTCAGTATCCATCTCAGTATCTATCTCAGCATCTATATCAATATCTATCTCAGTATCTATCTCAGCATCTATCTTAGTATCCATCTCAGTATCCATCTCAGTATCTATCTCAGTATCTATCTCAGTATCTATCTCAGCATCTATCTTAGTATCTATCTCAGTATCCATCTCAGTATATATCTCAGTGTCTATCTCAGTATCCATCTCAGTATCCATCTCAGTATCTATCTCAGTGTCTATCTCAGTATCCATCTCAGTATCCATCTCAGTATCTATCTCAGTATCTATCTCAGTATCCATCTCAGTATCTATCTCAGTATCTATCTCAGTATCTATCTCAGCATCTATCTTAGTATCTATCTCAGTATCCATCTCAGTATATATCTCAGTGTCTATCTCAGTATCCATCTCAGTATCCATCTCAGTATCTATCTCAGTATCTATCTCAGTATCTATCTCAGTATCTATCTCAGCATCTATCTTAGTATCTATCTCAGTATCCATCTCAGTATATATCTCAGTGTCTATCTCAGTATCCATCTCAGTATCCATCTCAGTATCTATCTTAGTATCTATCTCAGTATCCATCTCAGTATCTATCTCAGTATCTATCTCAGTATCTATCTCAGTATCTATCTCAGCATCTATCTTAGTATCTATCTCAGTATCCATCTCAGTATCTATCTCAGTATCTATCTCAGTATATATCTCAGTATCCATCTCAGTATCTATCTCAGTGTCTATCTCAGTATCCATCTCAGTATCCATCTCAGTATCTATCTCAGTATCTATCTCAGTATCTATCTCAGCATCTATCTTAGTATCTATCTCAGTATCCATCTCAGTATCTATCTCAGTATCTATCTCAGTATCCATCTCAGTATCTATCTCAGTATCTATATCAATATCTATCTCAGTATCTATCTCAGTATCCATCTCAGTATCTATCTCAGTATCTAGCTCAGTATCTATCTCAGTATCTATATCAATATCTATCTCAGTATCTATCTCAGTATCTATATCAATATCTATCTCAGTATCTATCTCAGTATCCATCTCAGTATCTATCTCAGTATCCATCTCAGTATCTATCTCAGTATCTAGCTCAGTGTCTATCTCAGTATCTATATCAATATCTATCTCAGTATCTATCTCAGTATCTATATCAATATCTATCTCAGTATCCATCTCAGTATCTATCTCAGTATCTATATCAATATCTATCTCAGTATCTATCTCAGTATCCATCTCAGTATCTATATCAGTATCCATCTCAGTTTCCATCTCAGTATCTATCTCAGTATCTATATCAATATCTATCTCAGTATCCATCTCAGTATCTATCTCAGTATCCATCTCAGTATCCATCTCAGTATCCATCTCAGTATCTATATCAATATCTATCTCAGTATCTATCTCAGTATCTATCTCAGTATCTATATCAATATCTATCTCAGTATCCATCTCAGTATCCATCTCAGTATCCATCTCAGTATCTATATCAATATCTATCTCAGTATCCATCTCAGTATCTATCTCAGTATCTATCTCAGTATCTATATCAATATCTATCTCAGTATCCATCTCGGTATCTATCTCAGTATCTATCTCAGTATCCATCTCAGTATCTATATCAATATCTATCTCAGTATCCATCTCAGTATCTATCTCAGTATCTATCTCAGTATCCATCTCAGTATCTATCTCAGTATCTATATCAATATCTATCTCAGTATCCATCTCAGTGTCTATCTCAGTGTTTATTTCAATATTCTATCCCAGTGTCTATCTCAATATTCTATCTCAGAATCTATCTCAGTATCCATCTCAGTATCTATCTCAGTATCTAGCTCAGTGTCTATCTCAGTATCTATATCAATATCTATCTCAGTATCTATCCCAGTGTCTATCTCAGTGTCTATCTCAGTGTCTATCCCAGTGTCTATCCCAGTGTCTATCTCAGTGTCTATCCCAGTGTCTATCCCAGTATCTAGCTCAGTGTCTCTCCCAGTGTCTATCTCAGTGTCTATCTCAGTGTCTATCCCAGTGTCTATCCCAGTGTCTATCTCAGTGTCTATCCCAGTGTCTATCCCAGTATCTAGCTCAGTGTTTCTCCCAGTGTCTATCTCAGTGTCTATCCCAGTGTCTAGCTCAGTGTCTAGCTCGGTGTCTATCTCAGTATCTATCCCAGTGTCTATCTCAGTGTCTATCTCAGTGTCTATCCCAGTGTCTATCCCAGTGTCTATCTCAGTGTCTATCCCAGTGTCTATCCCAGTATCTAGCTCAGTGTCTCTCCCAGTGTCTATCTCAGTGTCTATCTCAGTGTCTATCCCAGTGTCTATCCCAGTGTCTATCTCAGTGTCTATCCCAGTGTCTATCCCAGTATCTAGCTCAGTGTCTCTCCCAGTGTCTATCTCAGTGTCTATCCCAGTGTCTAGCTCAGTGTCTAGCTCGGTGTCTATCTCAGTATCTATCCCAGTGTCTATCTCAGTGTCTGTCCCAGTGTCTATCTCAATATTCTAGCTCAGTGTCTATCTCAGTGTCTATCTCAGTGTCTATCCCAGTGTCTATCTCAGTATCTATCTCAGTGTCTATCTCAGTGTTTATTTCAATATTCTATCTCAGTGTCTATCTCAGTATCCATCTCAGTATCTATCTCAGTATTTATCTCAGTATTTATCTCAATATCTATCTCTTATTTATACAGGATAGCTTGCATTATTAGTCTGAATTGAATCGATACATTAAGGTCATTTAGTGGTGTAGTGTGCATTGAGTGGTGCGGTCTGCATTAAAATTATTATAAACTAGACCATGTGTAGCTGTCTCAAATTGTACATGGATCGCCAGTCACTTTTAAATGAAGGGTTATATATACTGCCAATTTTTGCCACATGTTTTTACACTCTCCAGCACAGTGACTTTATTACAACATGGCTCAGCATTCTCTCTAACTCTATGACTCAGTACAACATGGCTCAGCACTCTCTCTGACTCTGTGACTCAGAACAACATGACTCAGCACTCTCTCTGACTCTGTGACTCAGTACAACATGACTCAGCATTCTCTCTGGCTCTATGACTCAGTATAACATGACTCAGCACTCTCTCTGACTCTGTGACTCAGTACAACATGACTCAGCATTCTCTCTGGCTCTATGACTCAGTACAACATGACTCAGCACTCTCTCTGACTCTGTGACTCAGTACAACATGACTCAGCATTCTCTCTGGCTCTATGACTCAGTACAACATGACTCAACATTCTATCTGGCTCTGTGACTCAGTACAACATGGCTCAGCACTCTCTCTGACTCTGACTCAGTACAACATGGCTCAGCACTCTCTCTGACTCTGTGACTCAGTACAACATGACTCAGCATTCTCTCTGGCTCTGTGACTCAGTACAACATGACTCAGCATTCTCTCTGGCTCTATGACCCAGTACAACATGACTCAGCACTCTCTCTGACTCAGTACAACATGGCTCAGCACTCTCTCTGACTCTGTGACTCAGTACAACACGACTCAGTATTCTCTCTGGCTCTGTGACTCAGTACAACATGACTCAGCATTCTCTCTGGCTCTATGACTCAGTACAACATGACTCAGCATACTCTCTGACTCTGTGACTCAGTACAACATGACTCAGCATTCTCTCTGGCTCTATGACTCAGTACAACATGACTCAGCATTCTCTCTGGCTCTATGACTCAGTACAACACGACTCAGTATTCTCTCTGGCTCTGTGACTCAGTACAACATGACTCAGCATTCTCTCTGGCTCTATGACTCAGTACAACATGACTCAGCATACTCTCTGACTCTGTGACTCAGTACAACATGGCTCAGCATTCTCTCTGGCTCTATGACTCAGTACAACATGACTCAGCATTCTCTCTGGCTCTATGACTCAGTACAACATGACTCAGCACTCTCTCTGACTCAGTACAACATGACTCAGCATTCTCTCTGACTCTATGACCCTAATACAACATGGCTCAGCACTCTCTCTGACTCTGTGACTCAGTACAACATGACTCAGCATTCTCTCTGGCTCTATGACTCAGTACAACATGACTCAGCACTCTCTCTGACTCAGTACAACAAGACTCAGCTTTCTATCTGATTCTATGACTCAGTACAACATAACTCAGCATTCTCTCTTACTCTATGACCCTACTACAACATGACTCAACATTCTCTCTGACTCTGTGACTCAGTACAACATGGCTCAGCACTGTCTCTGATTCTGTGACCCTAATACAACATGACTCAGCACTCTCTATTGCTATGTGACCCTAATACAACATGACTCAGCACTCTCTCTGACTCTATGACCCTAATACAACATAACTCAGGACTTTCCCCAGCACTGTGACACACTAAAAAGAATGAGCAGTCAAACAAAGGTCAAATAAATTTCTTTTTTTGGTGTGAAGCTTTATGAGAATTTCAGAAGAATGCAGTGACAAATTACAAATTACAAATATTAGTATTTTAGTATTAGTATTTTCAATATACATTTGAGTGAGTCAAGAGTGTTGTGGGAACCTAGGTGAACAGATATAAAGGAAAAAATATATCGTAAATAGATATTTATTTTTAGACATGTGTCATACTCATTTGATTAGATGTACTACTGGCTGTGTACAAGGCATGTTTTATTATATTAATCCATTAAACCATTACAATATACCTAACTCAGCATTTTACTTGAAGTCTGAAGATATCTGATATCAACAATGAACAAATTACGTGCCTGCTTCAAACCACCTGTTCTTTATTTGTGTCTGTTTCTCTTGCATTAGTCCTCCTAAGGTCAGGAAAACATAAGATACCTGCTCATAGTTGTAGAAAGACATATGTATGGCTGTACTGACAAGTAAAATTATATCAACAATAATCCAAAAAGAAAATATATGTATATATGCATGCTGTAACAAATAATAAAACATTTCAATATTGATATTCGACTGTTTTTTTCTTTTTTTAAAGGACTTCAAGCTGATTCCAAGTAGACATATTTTCAAATGCGATGGTACTCCCCAATGTTAAATAGTAAAGATTTGCCAATCTTTAAGCTTGTCTGCCAATCTTAAAGCTTGAAATCTCTTCAAGTTGGTGACGAGAGACATGCTATTTAGTTTCTGCTCTGATTGGGCCTCATGCACAAATAGGATGTACTGTTGTAATCATTTACTTTTATTACTTTCATCCTCAAGCAATACAGTATCAATTTCAACCTTAATTAATATGGCAGGGCTGAAGCCATACACGCTAATGGCAAACTCCGCAGCTCTGCCCCTTTCCTGTGATGCTCAGCTTGCCCCTTTACAGTGACAACCAGTTTAAATATTGCAAACCTCTTTTTAGAACTTAGTCTTTTGAAAAATCTACCCATGTCTTTGTATCACAAATAAGATGTCTTTCAGAAGCTATTGTTGTGAAGAGTTGATATTAACTTTGTTCCAATTCATCTAATTTATCCATTTCAATAAAAAACAAAAGATGAGTCTATATGACGATTAAAGTTGAAGTCATTTTTGCACCAGTTTTCATTGAGTGCGGCTGTTAGCTTGTGATGGTCAACATTTCCTTGTTATACACACCCCAGTGTGTGACCAACATCTAGGCCTCACCTTTACCGCACACTCACACACATTAAGGTCATGCATAAAACATACGCCATTGTACCGCCGAACCCAATCAATGCCCCAGAATTATTATCTCCATTAGATCATTTCAACGAAAGTGCATATAGTCAAAACTGCACATATAAATAGTTGGGAGGACAGTGGTTATTATTGATTGTCTTGGACATCATGACACGGCAGTATTTAATGTCTTGCTCAGGGTAAACATCAAAAGCAGCATCACGGTAAGACTGAGCTCTTATGATGGACAGCCGGGCCAAGTTTCCTGTATATCGCCCATACTTCAATATCACACAGATGACAGCTACCTTGACAACGTCTAATCCAATAATTGTGTGGTTAAAGTAAACATGCCACCAAATATCAACAGCAATCCTCTCTTAGTGATTCAATTCCCAAATTAAGTAGACAATTCTTTTTACATACAGGAAACAAATGACCTTGCAATGTTCTTGAGAGGTAGACTTATAAGTACAAATGTATCCTTTGTGAACTGCTGTGAATTATATATGTGATTCTAGGGATATGTCTGGTAAAAGAAAGGGTCCCATTCTTAAAAGCTTTGGAAGAACTATACACCAATGTCCCGGGCCCAATTGCTTGAGTATAAGTGATATGTCCCAAAAGGCATTGGCAGAGGACAGGATGTAGAGTATGTGTGGGGTCTCCACAATGCAGAGCAGGGACTCCTCTGGATAAAGGCCTCTATTCACGTAGTCCCATCTACTTAGACTGATCACCGTCTGGACACTGAGTAGTAAAGTAGCTTTTTGCCACACTGTGCCTCATGTCTGAGGTTGCAACTCCTCCACCACATCAAACGCTCATGCAAGACATCATGGAAAAGGAGGCTGCCACCCCGCTCACCAAGATATTTTCACCTCTGACTGAAGTGCCACCAGAAGAGATGCTCAGGGACTGAGAAAATGGGGACTTCTTGGATGGTTTATTTAGTTTGAGCTGTAGATAGCGGGTCCTCCCGGACCCTAGTGTCCGAGACCCTGATGACGCTAAAAGATCTCTGAGCTTTACCACTCCAAAGAAGGTCCCTCCTCAAAGGGCCGTGCTGACATTTGCTATGCGGCTTTATGGGAAAACGGCAAACAAGATCAAATGCAGCAAATCATCACTGACAGAGGCCGATCTGGAAATCAGGCAGAGGAAAGTACTGTGCTCATGTGACACCCGGCTTTGCCTCACTTTATATATATAAGAGGATTATTCAAGACAAACACAACATATAAGAAGGTGCGGCTTATCACCATGGCTTATGCCGCTGTTAATCACTTAATCCAGGAGATTTGTCATTATCTATTTAATTCACATTTCCTATGATATCAAATATTCAGGTAAAAACAAGGAAGTTAAAAAAAACGGAAATGACCTTGCCAGTAATAAAAATGATTACTATGAATAAAGGATTTGAATCTACCACTTTGCAATGTTCTTAATATCTCTGGTATCCAAGTGCCCTTTCATATGACTAATAAACAGGACTGCTAAAAAAATGCAAAAATTACTATTAATCTAAACCTGTAACATTTTTTTACTGAGAAATATATGAATCTGTTGGCCTTTTATTAAGCAGGATATTTGATAAGCCTCAGTCTGGGCCATGATTGGGTTAGATTTCTAGATATACAACTGCAGGAAATCTATGCTTCCAGGTTTATGCTTTGGACATCTTTGAATAGAGTGTAGTGTCATTTTCAATAATGCTGAAACAGAGAAATGTTAGTATATTGTCATATTAAGGTATATACTTATATTCATATTTTTAAATATGCTAAGACACATTGCCCTCTTTACAATACATATTTGTAAAATGTAGATATGTACAAGGAAGCTAAAATACATAGGCTAAAATAGAGCATCTGTAATTTTAGCAAGGAAGCAAAAATACATAGGCTAAAATGGAGCATCTGTAAATGCTGGTATATTTTCAGAATATTGTGCTTATATTTATATTAATAAAGCAGATGAGACCCACAGCCATCTATAACATGTTGCTGTCAGGCAAGTGTTACCACATTCACTTGACTTCCATCAAAGTTAGCCAACTGTCTCCTTTGTTTGATAATGCCCACATCAACATGTCCATTTTACTGCCATTAGGTGCAATGATTCACGGCGCTTGAGATCGCCACACAGCAATGCAATCGTTATCATTCATAATGAAGAATATATGTACCTTGTGATCACTGATGATGTGCAAGGTGGCTTGTGATCAATGGCTCTGTAAGATGGTTTGTGATCACTGATACTGTACAGTGGCTTGTGAACATTGACACTGCAGAGTGGCTTGTGATCACTGACACTGCAGAGTGGCTAATGCTGCAATGGTTTGTGACAACTAACACTGCGTAGTGGCTTCTAATCATGACACTGCACAGTGGCTTGTGATCATTGACACTGCACAATGGCTTGTGATCATTGACATTGCACAATGGCTTGTGATCATTGACACTGCACAGTGGCTTGTGATCACGGACACTGCACAGTGGCTTGTGATCATTGACACTGCACCATGGCTTCTAATCATGACACTGCACAGTGGCTTGTGATCATTGACACTGCACAGTGGCTTGTGAACATTGACACTGCACAGTGGCTTGTGATCATGAACCTAGTGCTGCATGGCTTGTGATCATTGGCTCTGCACAGTGGCTTGTGATCATTGACACTGCACAGTGGCTTGTGATCATTGCCTCTGCACAGTGCCCTGTGATCACTGACACTGCGCAATGGCTTCTAATCATGACACTGCGCAGTGGGTTATGATCATGGACCTAATGCTGCAATGGTTTGTGATCACTGACACTGCACAGTGGCTTGTGATAATGAACCTAATGCTGCAATGGTTTGTGATCACTGACACTGCACAGTTACTTCTAATCATTACACTGCACAGTGGATTGTAATCATGGACCTAATCCTGCATGGTTTGTGATCATTAATCATTAATATTTTCTCACAAAATATATATGAACAATAAACCAAACAAAGCTGATAAATTTTCTGCCTTGATCCAGAGTTAACCTTGTGTCTGCACATTACCAAGATTGGGCTAATTGAATTACAGAGGAACAAAATGCCATATTCAAATTCACATGATACCGTGCAAGGTTATTTATGCACAAGGTCAGATATGGATAGAAAAAGTGACCCGAGATTGATCAGTCTAGCCGGGAAAGCATGCATTATAGACCAGGGAAGGCATCCTCGGTGTTATTACCACGCATTGATTTAACTTTGATATCAATATTTTATCAACGTCATTTCGCCATGGTCACGACCATATAAGACGAAATTGAATGTGGATTTGTTCAATGCAATATGACATATAAGTGGAATTAAATCCCATCCAAATGGCACTTAAATGCTGAAATCTGCAGGCATGATTCTACTTTCTGTATAATAACTGGGCCCATCTTGAGTCACGTTTTCTTTGTATAGACACATTATCCCTGTCGTACAAGCTTGGCCAGCTGAATGGATATTTTTAAAGGTCTTCTCTGATATTGACCCTTCTTTCATAATATTTATATAATTAATTGGAATATAATCTTAAAACCCATAATTGGATAATAAACATCACTGCAGTCCACACGAGGGCATAAATGTCTTAATACAAATCATTGCAGTCCACATTGAATAAATATATTTTCTTCCATCCATGCTGGGCTTATAAAACTTTAAGATGATTAAATCCATACTGCCTTCAGCACAATATAAAATATGTGTGATTTGAAATTAATGGAGAATACAGTGAACATTAATCTGACCCACCACATTATTATAGAAATGTGGAACATATATACCACTCAAATATGGAATTAATATCAAATATGAAAATAAATAAAGTTCAAGAAGTAGAGATTGAGTTTCATCACAGGAATTATGGGTGTGAGATCAAGGGACAATGATTGTAATTATGTTCCATTTTCAAATTCTATTTAGACACAAGATCTTTAGTTTAATATGAAAACTTTCCTACTACCCCCATGGAAAAATGTTCAAAACCAAATATATAAGGACAAGATCTGGCATGTTGTATGTAACACCAGAGGTCCAAAGATGAGATTTAAAAAAAAAACGGGGAATACCAAGGGGGATTTCCATCTGATGATGTGTTAGCTCCTTGAACAATGTACATATCAACTGCTAAAGTAAACATGACCTTCAACACCAGAGCTTATCTCAGACAGGAAGTGAAGAAATGCAAATAGGATGACATAAAGATAAATAAGACTTTTTTTAATAAGGAAACAAATGCATCAATAAAATATCAGGCTAAAATATAAACCTGAGACAGTCACCATTTCATGAACACATAAATTTCTATGCTTAAATAGATACTAATGTGCAAATAGATCAAATTTCCTATAATAAACCACAATTTGTTTGATCAAATTTTAAACAGTAAATTGGGTATATTTTCATTGATTGTAAAGTTTTCTTGGGAAATAAATGACCAAACAGCTCATGATTTTAAACATACCAGCTGGGATCCTGAGGGAATTTAGTTTTTTTTCTTTTTGATAAGTATCAATATTCATCTTCAGGGAATCCAAATATATTTTGCCTATTTGTTTTTAAAAAAACTATTGATGTCAGCCATTTCTATAATTATTTAATTTATAAACTATGCGGGTCAAGACTTGGAAAAAATTTATCAAAATGGCTGTCACAAATAAAATCATCATGCAGAATGTTCTCCATTGGTCCATGCAGAAGGTTTCATCAAAATCTGTTAGTAACTTATTGAGATATGGACCCATGAAGCTTCCAGGCATCATGGGTAGTGATTTATATTCCCGGTAAGTCACATGTCCGCCCCACCAGCTGTGTGGCTCGTATGCTCTCTATGCACACCACAATATTCCATCAGCATGTCCCCCCCCCCACAAACCTCAGAACAATTTCTATTATTGTTCTCCGTCTGAACTGAGAATGACCGAATGATTAAAAATACACTATACATAAATACACCTTCATGATAACTGCAACACATAAATGGCTTGCAATAACTTTTATTCTTTTTATTCACATATATCATATTTTTAAATTACAATGAAATATAATTCATGTCATTGATATATATTATGCATCTAACATCTGAGGAATAATTGATAATGTCCAAGAGTGTCCCAGACTGCTAAGTATAATTTTTCACTATTATCAGTCAGAGTCAGACATTTATATGGCGACACATAAATATGACCTGATAGACTCACACGTCAATAGTGCGGCTCCATTTGGTTACCCTAAATTTGGCAATACTGCGTGACCATTTAGAGGTTTGACTCTGACTGACACTCACAGATAAGTCATGATCATTATTTTTTTTTTAAAGTTCAAAACTTTTGAAAAGTTGTTCACCTTGATTATTAAGGACCACATAAATGGTACAATACAAGTATATAGTGAACGAGGTAGTATGTAATTATGCATAAATCACAGCTTATTATGAGATCATTATCAAATCAATGTCATCACACAATTATAGTACTTTGTGTAAAACAGGAAGACTAACATACAAAACCCTCCCATAATTTCCATGCACACGTCCTTGTGTTCCCGGGAGGAAGGCCTACCATATATTGTTGATGCACATGTTGCTACAAGTCTCATGGGTGGCGACTGCATTATCTTGTTTTTGTACATGCAAAGCACTTTTTATCTGAATCCTGTCCCTATTCTGTGTCCCTTCCAATCCCTAATTTGGGATTTACATCCCTCCCTATTTCATGTCCCTTCTCATTCCTAGTTTGGGACTTCACCCCTATTTTGTGTCCCTTCCCATCCCTAATTTGGGATTATATCCCTATTCAAGGTCCTCCCCAGCCCTAATGAATGACTACATTCTTTTTCACTTTTATATATATGACCCAGTCATCACTAATGATTCCTGTTGAAATGTCAATCGTAAATCAAATTTGAGTGTTTTGAAATAAATGAGTGTTATAGTTTAGTTTCTACACAAGTTAACGACTGAAGATACCTAGATTTGGGATGAAGGTCACAGATTAGGGCTAGTATATGCATTGGACATAGTTTAGGGACAGGACACAGATTAGACACATATATATCTATATTTGATATATCTAACGAGGAAATGATTGATGGAATAAGCACTCCCCACAGAGAAAACAATATCGGAAAAACACATTAAGTCATAGAAAGTAATATAGAGTGCATTTGTTCACAATAATTCACACTGTTGACATTAAAAAATAACTTCAATCTAAGACCACAAGAATAACTAACATAGCAGTCCAGCAATAAATCTGTACATGTCTGACATGTATACACTAACATATATTAAGCACATATTTTTACTGATGCTGATAACACTTTATTTCAAACTAAACAATAATAAAACAGCCTATGGACTAATGTATACCGTATGCCATATATTGGTTACATATTGTAAATAACCTAATGCATATAATAACATCTTAATATACATTGAATACAAATCATGAAACACAATGACTTCAGTACAAACAATGAGTAAAAAAAATCATGGCAGCACAAATTTTTAAAAAATCATTTGAATTTTATATAAAGAAAATTTGAGTTCAGTGGGAAGATATTTGACACATTATGACATACTCCAGCCATGACTATTTCTGCTGTACATTAAGGTGAGGGATGAGGGATGAGGGATGAGGATGAGGGATGAGGGTGTTTGTGGCATGATGGGTTAATTCTTATGTCAAATAAGCCTCAGAGTCTGTGCTGTATCACACTCCTCTGCAATGTTTCTTATTTTGCTCTGGACATTCCAAACTTTGATCAATACGCCCTCAGAACCTTAACTGTATCCCTGAGCTGCTTCTAGAGTTGTATATGTATATAAACATATCAACATACATTTTTAAAGTGCATTAATTCAATAAATTCTAGAATAAGCATGTTGCTCATTTGGTCTCATACACAGTAGCTTTTCAATTAGAGGCAATATCGGTAACTAGATCTGTTGTTTATATGTTTTTAATTAAATCATGCAGCCTGAGGGTTTTAATTTTCAATATCTCAATCACTCCTGAGGTATATTTTGCTCAATTATTAGCCATATAGTAGTATTTTATTCCTGTGAGATGAAAAATTATCTCCGAAACATTTTCTATTCCTCAACAGTTAATGCTGATTGACTGAGTCCCGGTGAGTGTTTGGCCACTTTGTGGTACGTATATAATAACATTATCGTGTCTCAATATTTCATCTGTTTCAAACTAGAATTAGCCATTCCATATCAAACTATGATAGTTACTTTTGTAAATGTGAGTTTTAATTTGATTAAACTCTGTTCGCAGGATAATGTATGATCTTTTTTATGAAAGACATTTTTGGCTTTTCACACAATTAAGGTGCATCATAAAATTTTCTATAAACAAGAATGCAGGTATTTAGCTTGAAAGACAGAACTATCACTAATGGAACATACAAAAAGTCATCATTAACCAATAAGCAATTTCATCCCTCTATTCCAGTTTTTGTTTTAATCTGGGTTGGGGTGGGGTTGAGTCGGAATAATGAAAAACAGGAAATGTTCATTTTGGCTTCATTTTCAACTGCCACTGCCATTCAGTGTTCAAATTGCTCTGTTTGTTGACTTGGTTCCTTTTCATCTCACTCTCTTCATTTCACCCTTTCGTGCACCCGACTTGTTTGTTCCACTCATTCCACCTTTTCTAGTGTTCCTTTTGTTCCATCCAGTATCACCTGGTCACCTGAGATAAAATCACATTATGTTATGCAAATTCCCCACATTATATGCAAGATTTAAGAAAAAGAAAGAAGAAAAAGAGAAGTTGAGGGTCATTTTCTGCAGGAGATAGCAGTTTCATGCCTTTCATCTGTTAAGCACAGATAATGAACACAGAGCTTAGTTTGAGGTTTTTGTTTAGCAGAATTGCCACTTAAGAGCAAGATAGCAATTTGTGAGCTTCAATTTCCATTCTTATGACTCGTTTCTCCCGGGAGACCAGTCTGATCTCATCTCATTATTTCATTCCTACACATTTTCTTACAAGTTTTTTTTCTTTCTGTCTCGTGAAATTTTTTCCTTCTTGAATCGAGACAAAATGAGGCAAATGTGGACTTATTCCCCATAATAATTGCATTTTCACATGGATTTTATTGAAAGCTTCTGCGCGCTTGTTGGGATCGTGATGGGAATTACATGGCTCAGTCTGCCCGGCCCGAGTTACTCCTCGCTCTAGTTAAGCATGCCCCATACAAATCAGCCCATAATAAAGTCCCGCCAAATCAGATCTTGTCCTTTTCTCTGCCATCAGTGAAGCTGTTCACACCTTGTTTGCTCCGTTTCTACAACAATGCATATTCCTCTCCCCGCTGATCAATTACTAAGTCTACACCAAAGCTCTACCGCAAAATTTCATTAAGGTGCGAGTTGACCAAATAGATGCTAATTGTGGCGAGGGGCCACGCTCCGTACCTGGCCGACAACCCCTATAACTGACAGCTTGGTCAATACTTTGCGGCAATTGTGACCTTTTTTTCCTCTCTCCGAGTCTCCACGCGAATGGAATTTGTCTTGGCTGCTGAAATTTAGGTCACAGTTTGTTTGCCTTTTGTCGTGTGATATGTGTACACTTCCAAGTTATAATTAATCTGTCTGTTTGTCCAGCCCACCACGACAGAAATGAAAAAAAGGGAACAAAATATCTTTCTCTGCCAGTATTTGCTTTGTCTGCTATGAAATCATGCCACCATTCTTAAATCTGATATTTGATAGCCCTGGATTTAGAATGGCTGTCATATTAGTGTGTGTTGCACTAGATCAATCTGCCATGAATCATTTATCGCTTAATTGAATTCAAATCGTAAATTCATTATGGCGTGTAATTGGCCATGTATTAATCTGCATATATTAATACATATTTATCTGATATCACTTGATCTTTGCATGGCAAATCTTGCAATCGACAGAACGACTTCTATTAACCATCTCAAGAATCTCATCTATACAAACATTTTATACAAAAACTGTTCTTTTTTTTTTCTTTTTGCCATGATACTGTTGCAAGTCCTAGCAGCCAGACAAAGACTGAACGGAAAACAGGTCAAAAAGTTACTCCTTTATACAGGTGCAAAAATAATCTTGACTAGATTTTTTTCTGGCAAACAAGAGTAGAAGATTCCCCTGGTAATCTTTTCCCTGATCTGCAGTACTGAAGTTGAGCTATCTTGATCTTTAACACCATAAAACACCTTGTAATATAGCACCTGCCTAGATATATAGCATCTGCCTAGATATACAGCATCTGCCTAGATATATAGCATCTGCCTAGATATATAGCATCTGCCTAGATATTTAGCATCTGCCTAGATATATAGCATCTGCCTAGATATATAGTGTTCAGCCACTGGTAGCACGTCTCTACCCCCACATATAGCATTCAGCCACTGGAAGCACGTCTCTACCCCAACATAGAGCATTCAGCCACTGGTAGAAAGTCTCTACCCTCACATAGAGCATTCAGCCACTGGTAGCACGTCTCTACCCCCACATATAGCATTCAGCCACTGGTAGCACGTCTCTACCCCCACATAGAGCATTCAGCCACTGGTAGAAAGTCTCTACCCTCACATAGATCATTCAGCCACTGGTAGCATGTCTCTACCCTCACATAGAGCATTCAGCCACTGGTAGCATGTCTCTACCCCCACATATAGCATCCAGCCACTGGTGGCACGTCTCTACCCCCACATAGAGCATTCAGCCACTGGTAGCACGTCTCTACCCTCACATAGAGCATTCAGCCACTGGTAGCACATCTCTACCCCCACATAGAGCATTCAGCCACTGGTAGCACGTCTCTGCCCCCACATAGAGCATTCAGCCACTGGTGGCACGTCTCTACCCTCACATAGAGCATTCAGCCACTGGTAGCACATCTCTACCCCCACATAGAGCATCCAGCCACTGGTAGCATATCTCTTCCTTCACATAGAGCATTCAGCCACTGGTAGCACATCTCTACCCTCACATATAGCATTCAGCCACTGGTAGCACGTCTCTACCCTCACATAGAGCATTCAGCCACTGGTAGCACATCTCTATCCCCACAGAGCATTCAGCCACTGGTAGCATGTCTCTACCCCCACATAGAGCATTCAGCCACTGGTGGCACGTCTCTACCCTCACATAGAGCATTCAGCCACTGGTAGCACGTCTCTACCCTCACATAGAGCATCCAGCCACTGGTAGCACGTCTCTACCTCCACATTGAGCATCCAGCCACTGGTAGAAAGTCTCTACCCCCACACAGAGCATTCATCCACTGGTAGCACGTCTCTACCCCCACATAGAGCATTCAGCCACTGGTAGCACGTCTCTACCCTCACATAGAGCATTCAGCAACTGGTAGCACGTCTCTACCCTCACATAGAGCATTCAGCCACTGGTGGCACATCTCTACCCCCACAGAGAGCATTCAGCCACTGGTAGCACGTCTCTTCCTTCACATAGAGCATTCAGCCACTGGTAGCATGTCTCTACCCCCACATAGAGCATTCAGCCACTGGTAGCACGTCTCTACCCCCACATATAGCATTCAGCCACTGGTAGCATGTCTCTACCCCCACATAGAGCATTCAGCCACTGGTAGCATGTCTCTACCCTCACATAGAGCATTCAGCCACTGGTAGCATGTCTCTACCCTCACATAGAGCATTCAACCACTGGTAGCACGTCTCTACCCCCACATAGAGCATTCAGCCACTGGTAGCATGTCTCTACCCTCACATAGAGCATTCAGCCACTGGTAGCATGTCTCTACCCCCACATAGAGCATTCAGCCACTGGTAGCATGTCTCTACCCTCACATAGAGCATTCAGCCACTGGTGGCACGTCTCTTCCTTCACATATAGCATTCAGCTACCGGTAGCTGCCATTTCTCTGCAGACATACATGCCACTAGCCCAGGGGGCAGGTCTGACAATGGTGATTAGCACAAGTAAGTATTAGTATGCAATGTCCGTCATGTGTGATATTGCACAAGCGTACAATCAATAATGTCTGCATCTTGCAGGATGCACAGTACTCTCCCTGGATTGGGATATCTGGCCACCTTGACCACTGCTTCAAGTGTGTGATTCAGAAAAGTCTGCCTCCACACATCCTCATTCAATAGAGCAATAGACTTGCACTTTAATTTAATTAATCATTAAAAAAAAAAATTCTGGCTTTAGAAACTAAAATCATCCTTGTCTCGCTTGCATGAGAAATATTAACAATTCAATATTGACATGTATCGAGATCTCCTGATTTCATGCAGAAATGTTCAAATTAACAAAAGGAATCTATTAATTTTAGAGAATATCCAAATTTACAAAGTCGGAAAGTCAATCAAACTACTGAGATAAACGCTGTTTAATATTAGTTTATCAATTTTAATAATAACATAAATACTTTAGCTAGTTGGTTGTTTACAGTCTCTCCATTGAATATGTATGGTTACAATATATATATATATATATATATATATATATATATATATATATATATATATATATATATATATATATATATATATATATATATATATATATACATATATATATACACAGTATATATAGAGTCGTACCTGATGTTATAAGCATGGTTGCCCTGGGCACATTGACCACACAGGGTAAGCCGTACTCCCGGGCCACTACAGCTCCTGTAATCAATAACAACATATTACCAATTAGATAACATATTATGACAGGTATGTATGGTACCCTGCTGGCCAATACCTCCAAACAATATACAGATTTTCTTTTATTTCACCAACAAAAATATTGCATAATATTTCAGGTTGCTCTTACGATTTGTCTACATAATTTTTTTTTAACATTGATATTTCAAGCTTAATTAACTCAATTCACTTCGTCATATATGTGAGAAAAAAAATTATTTGCCTTGTTTCAAATAATGGAGTTCTCTATTTTCTCCTGTTTTAACAATCATTATGTGTTAGGCCCTTAAGACATTCCGATGCAATATTTGACCAATATTTGATAGCTACAGCTATCACAAAAGATTTTTCCAATCACAAAATACTTGTGAACGCATTCGCTGTTCTCCCCCATTCAGCCTTTTACTCCCGCATGCCTCTTCCTTACTCCAGAGTTTTACATCCAAAATCAGGGATATTTGTTTGTGGAAAAAACATCATATTTTGTCAACTTTATAGCCAATAGAAAACAGAATTTTGCTCAGTACTTTGGTACATTTCATTTTGCAACACCTGATGTATGAAAACAGACTAAGATTTTTCAAGATTTCTGACTTTGTAGGTTGTGTTTATTGGGACTTTTCTAATTTCACTACTGCCATAAATCATGCAATTTTTGGTAGTATCATTTTATGATATATGTAAACAATTCAAATTATTTTTTTATTTAGCATATCTCAAAATAAAACTAAACCTGTTAAAACTACAGGGAGATTGTAATATTTCCTTTCTGAACTGATATCCTAAAGAGGAAATAATCATCAAAATCATTCTTCTCATTACATTCAATTATTTCTTCTATTGGAAATTTAACGTCTTTGTTGCTCTTTTATTGTCTGCGATTTGTAAGCACATCCCTTTACAAGCACCTCTACATCTTGGATTGGCCCTCGGCAGAGCGTAATGTCCGTTCATTTACCGCTCTTCTGCACATTGTCTAACGCTATCCCGTGGCAGTTGCTGTGAGTGGTGTTGCCACAGAGGTCACACAGAGGTCAGCACAGGTCGATATCATGTCACCTCAAGATGAGGCTCCCCTCATTTGGGACTGTATCAATCCGTTGCCACCTTGTTGGTGACAGATGATGCCTTTTCACAGAGTGACCTCCCTCGTAAAACAATATCGACCGTGCACTGCAGATAGACAACAGATTAATGTCCAGCGTAGATGTTGTAAAAGGCCAAGAACCCTGGGGTGAGATACGGGGCCATAAAATAATACAATCAAAAGATTCTCAACATAGAGAGAACTCATGTTATATTGTGACAATTTGTATAGTTTATCTTGTTTGATATTACGCGAGGGTCTATTCTGCTTCACCATATGAGTCTGGTATGAAGTGAAACAAGCAGCTGCCTATGGCTCATTCTATGTCGATAATCTAGAATTATAATTCGCAATATTACAATTCGCAATATTACAGTTCAATCATCAAGAACAACAAATGCATACATACTTTTGCAGTTCCCAGGTCACAATTTAGAACATATGGGGAACATTTGTTAGGTGGTTCAGTACGTCGAGAATGACTCGTAGCTAAGCACGCTAAGCGTCCTTGAGTCGTGGAGATCTTGTACTCAGAAATGCTCTTGATTGGAAGTCGTCTGTAATGTTTGCTAGCAATCAATCAATCAGAACTGATCAAAATCAATCAATCATTCAGTGAATACTGTTGTACAAAGCTTTAATTACACGCAACCAATACCTAATGTTTGCATTGTCCTTCCCATAGTAAATGGTCCTTCTCTGACTGAGGTGTTTTCAAAAATAGAAACGCCTCAAAGAAGTGAAATTTAAATAAAAATAAAAATAAAAATTATATTTCAACTATAAACAAAGATTAAACTTAATGTGAAGATTCAACTAAACTTGGAGTAAAATAGCTATGGCTTGAATGTGTCATGGTACTTTTGCAACACTTTCTTTTATCTGTTATTTCAAACCATTGTTTATTAATAGAAATGGTTTTATTTCTACTTTAATAGATGCATTGCTGGTAGTCTGAACTTAACTGCACGGTTGCCAGGTTCACACTAAAGAATAAAAACCTAAAAAACCTTTATGATAAAGAGACCTGGAAACTTTCTCGAATTTGACTTTTTTTCCAAATACATTTCATTACGCCTTTTCCCAGCTTGTGGCCGTTGGTATTGTAGCTGCACAGTGCCATGGCGTGATTAGTGGGTGGCGCCCCCTTGATAATATTATGATTCTGGGATCTGACTCGGCCAACACGTCAAGTCTTTTGTGACTTCGACAGGTTTTTATAAAGAAATGTCCCTGAAACTGGACAACCCTCGTCTCAGTTTCTCTCGTGACTCTGTGGGCTTGACAGCCAACCTGACAGATCAAATTCAGAATCAAATTTTCCTTTTCAATGATCGTGTCTTTAGTAACATACTGAGACAATCTTATCAAGAAATGTATTACTAAACAAACAACAATCTGAAGAATAAGTCTACGTATAGATAAAAAATTGCTTTTCCAGGAAAATGTAGTATGCAACCTCCTGTCTGATCTGCTATTATGTGACTGCATTTATTATTCTACATTCTGCTCCATTTCATATTCTATTTCATTCTGTTCTACTCTACATTGTATGGCAATATACCTGTCCAACTCTAGTCGAGGTTTTGAGCTTCATATTCAGAATATATTCTACATCTGTATTCCACCACTCATGTTGCTTAACCTTATTTTCTAAATGTACATATACTATTCTGATATCAAAAGATATTTATTTATGTGTATCAATTAAAGCCACAAAGAGATTATGTTGCTATGTAAAGCAGCAGTTCCTTCATCCCCGCCAACATGACAACACGTCAGACAGGTCTTT
The DNA here is from genome assembly GCA_949316495.1 of Amphiduros pacificus. Classification (NCBI taxonomy): domain Eukaryota; kingdom Metazoa; phylum Annelida; class Polychaeta; order Phyllodocida; family Hesionidae; genus Amphiduros; species Amphiduros pacificus. The sequence goes on along the minus strand of OX439001.1, from coordinate 38,857,709 downwards.
TTCTTCATCTTGCCATATTTCTAATAACTTGCACAAAAAACATGGCCATGCCACATTTACTTCACAGCTTATTAAAAAATGTCTTTATTTGGATATTGATGATTCCAGAGTGAGAATAAGGCTGCGTCTCTCATTCATTAACCCATTTGTACCTCTTTGTTTGTTTATAGCATGTTTCTGCCTCCACTGTAAATCACGGGGGTGTTTGGCAGAGATCAAAGAGGTTTTCATATAGAACAATCTGCCATATAAGAGCAACATCTGGGACAGCTGTTCATCCCATAAAACCATATTTAGTTCCCTATATGAGACTCTTAAATACCCTGGGCCTAAATAAAGGGGTGGTATGGATGTCTGGAGGTCGGGTTTCTACACTGTCAGCAAGTCTCCCCAATAAAACTCACATCGCCCCCAAGCATGCATCACCCCCACCCTTTCCCTCATCTCCCACCCTCTCTATCACCCCCACCCTCTCTAACACTCCCACCCTCTCTAACACCCGCAACCTCTCCATCACTCCTACCCTTTTCATCACCCCCACCCTCTCCATCACTCCCACCCTCTCCAACACCCCCACCATCTCCTTCATCCCCACCCTCTCCATCACCCCCACCCTCTCTAACACCCCACCCTCTCCATTACTCTCACCCTCTCTAACACTCCCACCCTCTCCATCACCCCCACCCTCTCTAACACTCCCAACCTCTCCATCACTCCCACCCTCTCTAACACTCCCACCCTCTCCATCACTCCCACCCTCTCTAACACCCCCTTCCTCTCCATCACCCCCACCCTCTCCAACACCCCCACCACTCCCACCCTGTCCATCATCCCCACCCTCTCTCACACCTCACCCTTTCCATCATCCCTACCCTCTCCATCACCCCCACCCTATCTATCACCCCACCTTCTCTATCATCCCCACCCTCTCCAACACCCCCACCCTCTCTATCACCCCCACCCTCTCCAACACCCCCACCCTCTCCATCACCCCCACCCTCTCTATCACCCCCACCCTCTCCATTGCCCCCACCCTGTCCATCGCCCCACCCTCCCCACACACCCCCACTGAAGCATTGTTATCTCTGCCATACATCAAACGACTCTCACCCATCTTTCTGCCACTGCCCACGCTTCATCACTCATCTCCCTCGTAAAACACCACCAGGCAGAGGGAGGGTGAGCATGGTGAGTGGGTGGGGTAAAACATCTCCACGTCCCGGCCTACAGCTTGATGCCTGCCTCCCGCACTAAACACACCGCAGTACAGGCTGGGGGATGAAGGATGCTGTGCCATGACGTGGGAGGCTGGAGGGGTGAGAACAGAAGGTGGGGTAACATCTCTTTGTTACAGCCAATGCACAATAACTTATAATCCCTGATAGAATGTGACTACATACTGTAGACTTGGTGTATAGGTGGGTGTGTAGCTACATGGGTGTGTGGGTGGGAGGCTTTGTTTGTAGATCTATGAAGGTTGGGCATATCAAGATATTGGCTGGATGTAAGAGGTTTAATCACTTGGAAGTTCAGGTGGTATGTTGGTATGGTGCAGCAGATTGTTGGTGAATTTTAAGTGAGATTGATGTAGGTTAAGGTAAGATAATAAAGCATGTGCAGTGGGTGTGGATATGTTGAAAATAGCATATACAAAGCTTTGGATGAATGAAGAATGTTGGACAGGAAACTAACATTAATATATTTAATATATATATATATATCAAGCTTGAAAGCTTCCAGGTCCATAACTAAATCAATCTTGAAAGCTTCCAGGCCCATCATCAGATCAAGATTAAAAGCTTACAGGCCCACCATCTGATCAAGCTTGAAAGCTTACAGGTTCATCATCTGATCAAGCTTGAAAGCCTATAAGCTCAGTATTAGATAAAGCTTCAAATCTTAGACCCATTATTTGATCAAACTTGAAAGCTTACAGTTCCATCATTAGATCAAGCCTAAAATCTTACAGATCCATCATTAGATCAAGCTTGAAAGCTTACAAGTCATTATTAGATCAAGTGGTGGAGCCAGACAGTTGAGACAACCCCTTTGCAGTCCCCCAGGCATGGTCAGTGTAACTCACTTAATACAGCGGTACAAGTATCAGCCCGCCCGGTGGCTTGCCCGGTGGCCTCCGCAGGGACCCGACCCTTTAATGAGCCTGTAACAGACCTGCCTGGGTCTACCTCGTGTGGCATACACAATTCCACATGTCAAAATCAGTATTGCCCCCTCGCTGCCGGCCATACCTGGAGGACCATTTACATGCCCATCTATGGCACAACAACACACAATATGCTTACCCACAAACACTGGCTTTTGCTGGTTCTAAATAAGGCGTGTGACCAGCTTGTTTCTATTTAAAGAAAATGTAATTTTCAAATGGATGTTTAAACTTATACACAGGAGTAAATAAGCTTGTAATGATACCTAAGCTTGAAATACTCTATGCCTTATATCAGATATTTGTAGACACAGTCAAGCACTTCCCTGACAGTTTTTGATCATATTGATATTTGCTTAAACTGACACTCTATGATAAAACAAAGTCATTTTTACTCTTGAAATATTCTCAGATCTGGCAGTATTGGCGGCCACATATGTAGCATATTATAGACAACACATTCACGCAATGTCTCTTACAAGAAAAGAGTTTTGGATAATGTATTTAAATATAAAACATCATCAGGTTTTTCACAGTAATTATCCTGACAGTTGGAGGCATGTCAGAACTTATTATTTGATAATAATCTATTAAAATACGAAAGAAAATTATGCTTTCAATTATGTATGTATGAAAATGCACAAATCCTGACTATTGACACGTGTAAATTAACTGTGCATTTCAAAAGCTTAAAATTTACTTTGCGTTTTTGAGTGACACACATTGTGCCCTTTTTTAATGATACACTTAATGCTCTTTCTGAGAGACATATAACTTTCCCTTTTTGAGTGATACACAACTTGCCCTTTTTGAATGACACACAACATGACCGTTTTAAATGACACACAACATGACCTTTTGAGTGATACACAACTTGCCCTTTTTGAGTGACACACAACTTGCCCTTTTTGAGTGACACACAACTTGCCCTTTTTGAGTGCCACACAACTTGCCCGTTTTGAGTGCCACACAACTTGCCCTTTTTGAGTGAAACACAACTTGCCCTTTTTGAGTGACAAAAATACATATACATGTAATATTTATTACAGAAAACAGATGTGTCAAATTGCTCAAATCCCAATATATCAATACTCTGGCCTAAACTCAACATCTATTAAAATGTAGAATGGGAACTTTACCGTTAAAATAGTTCATTTCAAACAAAGTAACACTCTGAAATGATTTACCTAAGCACACTGAAATATGCACAATCCACGTCTGCAAGAGAATTTATTATGTGTTTTAGTGTCCCTGAGTACCATATAAATGACCATACAAATTGTTTAGTATGGTGGCAAACCAATTCTGAATCATTTCTCACTGGGAGGAGATGGGTTTAGCTGTATGCACAGTTGCATCAAGCTTTATGATAAATTTCATTTGTTTTTATTAAGTTCTCCATTTTTTATCCGAACTCACAAACTTGTTTCTTCTTGCATTAACATTAAGCTAGCACCAGTGATGATGGGCTTGATCTATTTTAAACCTGAGAAAATAGAGAATAAAGTTGAAATAAATAACTGAGAAAAACTTGTGTTTTAACAAAACTTTAGGAAATTAAATTACACGTAAATAAGTTTCAAACAGTGCTCTGGGAAATAAAATTTTGTGTAATTGTAGGTTTTAAAATGTTAAATTCTAATATTGGTCCTTCCTCCAGTCATAACCATGGAGAGAGGCAAAGTACACTGTGGATTTAATCTTTAAATTAAATTTGAATACAAATTGAAACACTGCCAGACTGGAATGTGTTACAAAATCACTAATACTTTTTTTGAAAGAACAAAACAGATTTTTTCGTTTGAATAAGTTTTTCATGCCCCCCCCCCCCCCCCCCCCCAAAAAAAAAAAATTGGAAGGATCTGGTTGTGAAAATGCTGAAATACTCAAATGTCTTGAAAATATTCTGATGCAAAAATAACTTTAATGTGCATTATCTAAAAAGTTTGTCCCCTGGGTTGTTGCAATGAAAAATTTCACCATCATACCATTTTCAAAATTGGCTACTCTGTACATGTACTCAAACCTTGATACATTTGTCCCCAATGATTTAGCTTTATCAAGTTATAAACTTCAGACAAATGATAGGTGGATGCCTTACCATGTGACAGGAGTCCTCCTATCTCAGTGACCAGTCAATGATTGATGGAGGACTTACCATGTGACAGGAGTCCGCCTATCTCAGTGACCAGTCAATGATTGATGGATGACTTACCATGTGACAGGAGTCCGCCTATCTCAGTGACCAGTCAATGATTGGTGGATGCCTTACCATGTGACAGGAGTCCTCCTATCTCAGTGACCAGTCAATGATTGATGGAGGACTTACCATGTGACAGGAGTCCGCCTATCTCTGTGACCAGTCAATGATTGGTGGAGGACTTACCATGTGACAGGAGTCCTCCTATCTCAGTGACCAGTCAATGATTGGTGGATGACTTACCATGAGACAGGAGTCCGCCTATCTCAGTGACCAGTCAATGATTGGTGGATGACTTATCATGTGACAGGAGTCCTCCTATCTCAGTGACCAGTCAATGATTGGTGGAGGACTTACCATGTGACAGGAGTCCTCCTATCTCAGTGACCAGTCAATGATTGGTGGAGGACTTACCATGTGACAGGAGTCCTCCTATCTCAGTGACCAGTCAATGATTGGTGGATGACTTACCATGTGACAGGAGTCCTCCTATCTCAGTGACCAGTCAATGATTGGTGGATGACTTACCATGTGACAGGAGTCCTCCTATCTCAGTGACCAGTCAATGATTGGTGGAGGACTTACCATGTGACAGGAGTCCGCCTATCTCAGTGACCAGTCAATGATTGGTGGATGACTTACCATGTGACAGGAGTCCTCCTATCTCAGTGACCAGTCAATGATTGGTGGAGGACTTACCATGTGACAGGAGTCCTCCTATCTCAGTGACCAGTCAATGATTGGTGGATGACTTACCATGTGACAGGAGTCCTCCTATCTCAGTGACCAGTCAATGATTGGTGGATGACTTACCATGTGACAGGAGTCCTCCTATCTCAGTGACCAGTCAATGATTGGTGGATGACTTACCATGTGACAGGAGTCCGCCTATCTCAGTGACCAGTCAATGATTGGTGGAAGACTTACCATGTGACAGGAGTCCGCCTATCTCAGTGACCAGTCAATGATTGGTGGAGGACTTACCATGTGACAGGAGTCCTCCTATCTCAGTGACCAGTCAATGATTGGTGGAGGACTTACCATGTGACAGGAGTCCTCCTATCTCAGTGACCAGTCAATGATTGGTGGAGGACTTACCATGTGACAGGAGTCCGCCTATCTCTGTGACCAGTCAATGATTGGTGGATGACTTACCATGTGACAGGAGTCCTCCTATCTCAGTGACCAGTCAATGATTGGTGGATGACTTACCATGTGACAGGAGTCCTCCTATCTCAGTGACCAGTCAATGATTGGTGGATGACTTACCATGTGACAGGAGTCCGCCTATCTCAGTGACCAGTCAATGATTGGTGGATGACTTACCATGTGACAGGAGTCCTCCTATCTCAGTGACCAGTCAATGATTGGTGGAGGACTTACCATGTGACAGGAGTCCTCCTATCTCAGTGACCAGTCAATGATTGGTGGAGGACTTACCATGTGACAGGAGTCCGCCTATCTCTGTGACCAGTCAATGATTGGTGGATGACTTATCATGTGACAGGAGTCCTCCTATCTCAGTGACCAGTCAATGATTGGTGGATGACTTACCATGTGACAGGAGTCCTCCTATCTCAGTGACCAGTCAATGATTGGTGGATGACTTACCATGTGACAGGAGTCCGCCTATCTCAGTGACCAGTCAATGATTGGTGGATGACTTACCATGTGACAGGAGTCCGCCTATCTCAGTGACCAGTCCAGAGATCAGAGGAAAGTAAGGGGTCCAGCCTACATCTGTATAGTTGACAACCAACACATCGCCAGCCTGAAATACATAAAGTTAAAAATTAAATCATGTCTGCATGTATTTTATCACAAATTGGTATACAATATTGATAAAAATCTCATTGATATCATGGATTTATATTGTGTGTTCTAAATTATGATCTCATAATCTGAAATATTTCCTTTTTTCCTTTCTTACAGATGTATTTAAAAGTAAGATTTTACATGAAAAAAATAGCTTGGAGCTCACACAATGTCAATAATAGTTTCCATCCGGCAAAAATAAAAGTTGATAAGTAATTTAAAGAACATTGCCTTCAGCCTTGAACTGCTGCAAAGGTTGAATTTCCTCTAACGAAGTAAATGTGAGACATTCATGAAAACGTTAATTAACTGTGGTCTTATGATATGTTCTACAGAGTGTCTAACAGGTTTTAATGAAGTACTAATATTTCATATTTATCTCATCAACTGTTGGATAGCTTCTTTGGCAAGATACAAACAGATGTGATCTCTGGTCAATTAGTATCATTTTACCCATTGATACAGTTTCAGTGGCAAACGAAAAACTTCAAAGAACATCATATTTGCTTAGCTTTCCTCAAAGGGTCAAATCATGAACTTATCCTTAAAGAGGCTTTTGGTAATGTTTCCTTTGTACGATTCTATCCACTACTTCACAGATATTCTGATATGAGACACATGATAATCCTCTACTGGTACCATATCTCAATATAAGACTTATTATTAGTATTATATTAGACATATTGAATGTAGTGTTCTTTTACTGGTACCATATCACAAGATAAATAACTTTATTTTCCATCGATCATTTGAACAAGAAACATTAGCTTACAGCTAGTTATAAATGATTATCTAAGAGAAATATTTAAAGTATTTACAAAGTACTATGCTTTGTGGCACAGAAGACAAAATGTTATAAACATCTTAAAAGGATACTATTAGTTATTTCCATATGAAACATTCTAATAATGCGACATTTCATAAAATAAAAGGAAATGTAATATCATACATTGTAATTTCTTCCTTGATGATACTCTTAATGCTGTTACTTTACTTAATACAAAAAATTACATACATACTGACATCTTTGAACATGAACAGATGAATACAGACTACAACTACAGTTTCGCCCATCCCATTTCTGTAACAGACTCTTTTTAAGTTGCCAAATCTACATTAGATTTGATATCATTTGGGATGGTGTTCCAAATTTAGGCTGCATAATACACTATAAGACGCATGAGTAGTCTTCTTATAAACATATTTCTGAAAGCAGTGTTCCTCTACTGGTACCATATCAACTAAGATTAACCTGTCAATATCTAAGTATAGTTTTTGACTTGTACTCATCACAACAGAGACTCATCTGATAATACATTTATCATGTTTGTTTTTTTCCTGGCATAAAAATTTCTGCATTTTTTTTTTAACTTCATAATTTGAGATATGTCTAATATGATTTCTAATATTTTTAAACGTCTTACTATAATTGACAGGTCTTCCCTATGTTTCTTTTCTATATCTTTTTTAGTTAAAATGATAAAAGGTTTCTAAATGATAAAGAGGTTTCTAAATGATAAAGAGGTTTCTGAATGATAAAAAGGTTTCTGAATGATAAAAAGGTTTCTCAATGATAAAAGGTTTCTCAATGATAAAAGGTTTCTCAATGATAAAAGGTTTCTAAATGATAGAGGTTTCTGAATGATAAAAAGGTTTCTGAATGATAAAAAGGTTTCTGAATGATAAAAAGGTTTCTGAATGATAAAAAGGTTTCTGAATGAAAAATAAAGGCGATCAACCATTGTTGCAATGCTTACTCCACCACAAGACAACTACAGAGAGGGAGGCTGGAAATTAATCAATGCTTTGAACAAACATGAGAAATGAGAAAAAACAACATGTGAAAAAACTTCAGCTACAGCCCAGCTATTTTTCTGTCTAATGCAGACGCATACTATCTTTGCTTTCAATAATGCAGTGCCACACCTGAAGGCCTCGGCTAACCCTATCAGTGCCACGGCTAAGCTCATGCCATACGCTGAAATAGCTAGAGCACTGCATACCATGATGTACATATCGTATTATAGATATAAATCTGCTTTTCATCTCTATAAGTTATAAAGTTTGTGGCATGAGAAGAGACTAAGCTTGCAGTAACAAAAATTGATATGAGAGAATAAAATGTTCTTTTTCATTCATTTTCAACACAATAGTATGATATGTGGAGAGCTGAGATCTGACAGAGAGATATTATCCGTGTCTAGGCCATAGTGAGAGACTATCCGTGTCTAAGACATAGTGAATAACTATCTGTGTCTAGGACAGAAAGGGACTATCTGTGTCTAGGACAGAGTGAGCGACTATCTGTGTCTAGGCCATAGTGAGGGACTATCTGTGTCTAGGACAGAGTGAGGGACTATCTGTGTCTAGGACACGGTGAGGAACTATCTGTGTCTAGGACAGGGAGAGGGACTATCTCTGTCTCGGACAGAGTGAGGGACTATCTGTGTCTAGGACATAGTGAGGGGGTATCTGTGTCTAGGACATAGTGAGGGCCTATCTGTGTCTAGGACACGGTGAGGAACTATCTGTGTCTAGGACAGGGAGAGGGACTATCTCTGTCTCGGACAGAGTGAGGGACTATCTGTGTCCAGGACAGGGTGAGGGACTATCTGTGTCTAGGACATAGTGAATAACTATCTGTGTCTAGGACAGAAAGGGACTATCTGTGTCTAGGACAGAGTGAGCGACTATCTGTGTCTAGGCCATAGTGAGGGAGTATCTGTGTCTAGGACAGGGAGAGGGACTATCTCTGTCTCGGACAGAGTGAGGGACTATCTGTGTCTAGGACACGGTGAGGAACTATCTGTGTCTAGGACAGGGAGAGGGACTATCTCTGTCTCGGACAGAGTGAGGGACTATCTGTGTCTAGGACATAGTGAGGGGGTATCTGTGTCTAGGACATAGTGAGGGCCTATCTGTGTCTAGGACACGGTGAGGAACTATCTGTGTCTAGGACAGGGAGAGGGACTATCTCTGTCTCGGACAGAGTGAGGGACTATCTGTGTCCAGGACAGGGTGAGGGACTATCTGTGTCTAGGACATAGTGAGGGACTATCTCTGTCTAGGACAGAGTGAGGGACTATCTGTGTCTAGGACATAGTGAGGGACTATCTGTGTCTAGGACAGAGTGAGGGACTATCTGTGTCTAGGACATAGTGAGGGACTATCTGTGTCTAGGACAGAGTGAGGGCCTATCTGTGTCTAGGACATAGTGAGGGACTATCTGTGTCTAGGACAGGGTGGTGAGGGACTATCTGTGTCTAGGACATAGTGAGGGACTATCTTTGTCTAGGACGTAGTGAGGGACTATCTGTGTCTAGGACAGGGTGAGGGACTATCTGTGTCTAGGACAGAGTGAGGGACTATCCGTGTCTAGGACATAGTGAGGGACTATCTGTGTCTAGGACATAGTGAGGGACTATCTTTGTCTAGGACGTAGTGAGGGACTATCTGTGTCCAGGACAGAGTGAGGGACTATCTTTGTCTAGGACGTAGTGAGGGACTATCTGTGTCTAGGACATAGTGAGGGACTATCTGTGTCTAGGACATAGTGAGGGACTATCTTTGTCTAGGACATAGTGAGGGACTATCTGTGTCCAGGACAGAGTGAGGGACTATCTGTGTCCAGGACAGGGTGAGGGACTATCTGTGTCTAGGACATAATGAGGGAGTATCTGTGTCTAGGACATAGTGAGGGAGTATCTGTGTCTAGGAAAGAGTGAGGGACTATCTGTGTCTAGGACAGGATGAGGGACTGTGTCTAGGACAGAGTGAGGGACTATCTGTGTCTAGGACATGGTGAGGGACTATCTGTGTCTAGGACAGGGTGAGGGACTATCTGTGTCTAGGACAGAGTGAGGGACTATCCGTGTCTAGGACATAGTGAGGGACTATCTGTGTCTAGGACATAGTGAGGGACTATCTGTGTCTAGGACATGGTAAGGGACTATCTGTGCCTAGGACAGAGAGAGGGAGTATCTGTGTCTAGGACAGAGTGGTGAGGGACTATCTGTGTCTAGGACATGGTAAGGGACTATCTGTGCCTAGGACAGAGTGAGGGAGTATCTGTGTCTAGGACATGGTAAGGGACTATCTGTGACTAGGACAGAGTGAGGGACTATCTGTGTCTAGGACAGAGTGAGGGACTATCTGTGTCTAGGACATAGTGAGGGACTATCTGTGTCTAGGACAGAGTGGTGAGGGACTATCTGTGTCTAGGACATAGTGAGGGACTATCCGTGTCTAGGACATAGTGAGGGACTATCTGTGTCTAGGACATGGTGAGGGACTATCTTTGTCTAGGACGTAGTGAGGGACTATCTGTGTCTAGGACATAGTGAGGGACTATCTGTGTCTAGGACAGAGTGAGGGGCTATTTGTGTCTAGGACATAGTGAGGGACTATCTGTGTCTAGGACATAGTGAGGGACTATCTGTGTCTAGGACATAGTGAGGGACTATCTCTGTCTAGGACAGGGTGGTGAGGGACTATCTGTGTCTAGGACATAGTGAGGGACTATCTGTGTCCAGGACAGGGTGGTGAGGGACTATCTTTGTCTAGGACATGGTAAGGGACTATCTCTGTCTAGGACAGAGTGAGGGAGTATCTGTGTCTAGGACAGAGTGAGGGACTATCTGTGTCTAGGACATGGTAAGGGACTATCTGTGCCTAGGACAGAGAGAGGGAGTATCTGTGTCTAGGACAGAGTGGTGAGGGACTATCTGTGTCTAGGACATGGTAAGGGACTATCTGTGCCTAGGACAGAGTGAGGGAGTATCTGTGTCTAGGACATGGTAAGGGACTATCTGTGACTAGGACAGAGTGAGGGACTATCTGTGTCTAGGACAGAGTGAGGGACTATCTGTGTCTAGGACATAGTGAGGGACTATCTGTGTCTAGGACAGAGTGGTGAGGGACTATCTGTGTCTAGGACATAGTGAGGGACTATCTGTGTCTAGGACAGAGTGAGGGACTATCTGTGTCTAGGACAGAGTGAGGGAGTATCTGTGTCTAGGACAGAGTGAGGGACTATCCGTGTCTAGGACATAGTGAGGGACTATCTGTGTCTAGGACATGGTGAGGGACTATCTTTGTCTAGGACGTAGTGAGGGACTATCTGTGTCTAGGACATAGTGAGGGACTATCTCTGTCTAGGACATAGTGAGGGACTATCTGTGTCTAGGACAGAGTGAGGGACTATTTGTGTCTAGGACATGGTAAGGGACTATCTGTGCCTAGGACAGAGAGAGGGAGTATCTGTGTCCAGGACAGGGTGAGGGACTATCTGTGTCTAGGACATAGTGAGGGACTATCTGTGTCTAGGACAGAGTGAGGGGCTATCTGTGTCTAGGACATAGTGAGGGACTATCTCTGTCTAGGACAGGGTGGTGAGGGACTATCTGTGTCTAGGACATAGTGAGGGACTATCTGTGTCCAGGACAGGGTGGTGAGGGACTATCTTTGTCTAGGACATGGTAAGGGACTATCTCTGTCTAGGACAGAGTGAGGGAGTATCTGTGTCTAGGACAGAGTGAGGGACTATCCGTGTCTAGGACATAGTGAGGGACTATCTGTGTCTAGGACAGAGAGAGGGAGTATCTGTGTCTAGGACAGAGTGAGGGACTATCCGTGTCTAGGACAGAGTGAGGGACTATCTGTGTCCAGGACAGGGTGAGGGACTATCTGTGTCTAGGACATAGTGAGGGACTATCTGTGTCTAGGACAGAGTGAGGGGCTATCTGTGTCTAGGACATAGTGAGGGACTATCTCTGTCTAGGACAGGGTGGTGAGGGACTATCTGTGTCTAGGACATAGTGAGGGACTATCTGTGTCCAGGACAGGGTGGTGAGGGACTATCTTTGTCTAGGACATGGTAAGGGACTATCTCTGTCTAGGACAGAGTGAGGGAGTATCTGTGTCTAGGACAGAGTGAGGGACTATCTGTGTCTAGGACATGGTAAGGGACTATCTGTGCCTAGGACAGAGAGAGGGAGTATCTGTGTCTAGGACAGAGTGGTGAGGGACTATCTGTGTCTAGGACATGGTAAGGGACTATCTGTGCCTAGGACAGAGAGAGGGAGTATCTGTGTCCAGGACAGGGTGGTGAGGGACTATCTGTGTCTAGGACATAGTGAGGGACTATCTGTGTCTAGGACATAGTGAGGGACTATCTGTGTCTAGGACATAGTGAGGGACTATCTGTGTCTAGGACAGAGTGAGGGACTATCTGTGTCTAGGACATGGTAAGGGACTATCTGTGCCTAGGACAGAGAGAGGGAGTATCTGTGTCTAGGACAGAGTGGTGAGGGACTATTTGTGTCTAGGACATGGTAAGGGACTATCTGTGCCTAGGACAGAGAGAGGGAGTATCTGTGTCTAGGACAGAGTGGTGAGGGACTATCTGTGTCTAGGACATGGTAAGGGACTATCTGTGCCTAGGACAGAGTGAGGGACTATCTGTGTCTAGGACAGAGTGAGGGACTATCCGTGTCTAGGACATGGTAAGGGACTATCTGTGCCTAGGACAGAGTGAGGGACTATCTGTGTCTAGGACAGAGTGAGGGACTATCCGTGTCTAGGACAGAGTGAGGGACTATCCGTGTCTAGGACATAGTGAGGGACTATCTGTGTCTAGGACATAGTGAGGGAGTATCTGTGTCTAGGACATAGTGAGGGACTATCTGTGTCTAGGACAGAGTGAGGGAGTATCTGTGTCTAGGACATGGTAAGGGACTATCTGTGCCTAGGACAGAGTGAGGGACTATCTGTGTCTAGGACATGGTAAGGGACTATCTGTGACTAGGACAGAGTGAGGGACTATCTGTGTCAGAGAGGGACTACCTATCCGAGAGGGACTACCTACCAGAGAGGGACTATCTATCAGAGATGGACTATCTATCAGAGAGGGACTATCTACCAGAGAGGGACTATCTATCACAGAGGGACTATCTATCACAGAGGGACTATCTGTGTGAGAGAGGGACTATATATCACAGAGGGACTATCTATCACAGAGGGACTATCTGTGTCAGAGAGGGACTATCTATCACAGAATGACTATCTATCACAGAGGGACTATCTATGATACAGCAGCAATCAAATAAAGAGCCACAAAAAACAATTGCGTATTCCTTGTTTGTCTTGCTCCAAGCGTGAGCTTCCTATGTGCAGTATATGGTCCCAAGTACACTTACAACAAGATTTCTAACCATAGGCTGAACAACAACAAAATAATCCTCCACTTGCATTGGCGTGAGTCACTGATCTGACATCAACAGTGTTACCAGTAGTTAAACAGAAATCAACACAAGTTCCTAGCCGTGCCCTGACTTCTCATCACATGAAATCTGTTAACAAAACGTCCGTTTATTGAATGAAGAAGCAATCCTCGCTAATGAGAAAGTGTTAATTATGAGAAAGTCTTTATTATGGGAAAGTGTCACTCAGGACAAAGAGACACTTAATGAAGTCACTATTCTGCAGATTTATGTCATATTCAGTGCTGATAATTTCCATAACACTTCTACTTATATCATCTCCTCACACCTAGAAGATGCATATATGCCTTTTCATAAAAGTGTAAAGCCTGATAAAATTAAATCTTTAACTATATATTTGTTTCCTGTTTTGGCAGGTTCTCACTTGGTGTTATTACCTTTACCGAAAATTCTTCCTAAATTTGGAAAGCGGAGCAAAAGCGAGGTTTTAACAACACAAAAACATGGATGGCAGGGTTCTAAATTGTGAATATTTCTCTCTCCAGCAATTATTTGACTGGTACAGACCATGCCGACAAGGATATAGACCAACAAAAGTCTATCTGTCAATAAATTGGGAGGAAGTGGGCATAAATACTCCCCTGAGACCTTGAAGCTTTTCATGTCGTCATTGAGTGACTAATAGCATTTGTTGCTTGCCCATTTGGACGCCATCATTCACTCAAAGTCGTGATTTGTAAAATCTGTGAGAGGATAGGGGACAGCACTTCTCCATTATCTCTTCCAGTACTCCCTAATCTCATCCATATCTCACTCAGCATCCCACCTGATCCCAAATATCACCCAGCATTCCTCCTGATCCCAAATATCACCCAGCATTCCTCCTGGCCCCAAATATCACCCAGCATTTGTCTTGATCCCAAATATAACCCAGCATTCCTCCTGGCCTCAAATATCACCCAGCTTTCCTCCTGGTCCCAAATATCACCCAGCATTCCTCCTGATCCCAAATATCACCCAGCATTCCTCCTGGCCCCAAATATCACCCAGCATTCGTCTTGATCCCAAATATCACCCAGCATTCCTCCTGATCCCAAATATCACCCAGCTTTCCTCCTGATCCCAAATATCACCCAGCATTCCTCCTGGTCCCAAATATCACCCAGCATTCCTCCTGGTCCCAAATATCACCCAGCATCCCACCTGACCTCAAATATCACCCAGCATTCCCCTGGCCCTAAATATCACCCAGCATTCCACCTGATCCCAAATATCACCCAGCATTCCTCCTAATCCCAAATATCACCCAGCATTCCTCCTGATCCCAAAATATCACCCAGCATTCCTCCTGATTCCAAAATATCACCCAGCATCCCACCTGATCCAAAATATCACCCAGCATTCCTCCTGATCCCAAATATCACCCAGCATTCCCCTGGCCCTAAATATCACCCAGCATTCCACCTGATCCCAAATATCACCCAGCATTCCTCCTAATCCCAAATATCACCCAGCATCCCACCTGATTCCAAAATATCACCCAGCATTCCTCCTGATCCCAAATATCACCCAGCATTCCTCCTGATTCCAAAATATCACCCAGCATCCCACCTGACCTCAAATATCACCCAGCATTCCCCTGGCCCTAAATATCACCCAGCATTCCACCTGATCCCAAATATCACCCAGCATTCCACCTGATCCTAAATATCACCCAACATCCCTCCGGATTCCAAAATATCACCCAGCATTCCTCCTAATCCCAAATATCACCCAGCATCCCACCTGATCCCAAAAATCACCCAGCATCCCACCTGATTCCAAAATATCACCCAGCATTCCTCCTGATCCCACATATCACCCAGCATTCCTCCTGATTCCAAAATATCACCCAGCATCCCACCTGATCCCAAATATCACCCAGCATTCCTCCTGATTCCAAAATATCACCCAGCATCCCACCTGATCCCAAATATCACCCAGCATTCCTCCTGATTCCAAAATATCACCCAGCATTCCTCCTAATCCCAAATATCACCCAGCATCCCACCTGACCTCAAATATCACCCAGCATTCCCCTGGCCCTAAATATCACCCAGCATTCCACCTGATCCCAAATATCACCCAGCATTCCTCCTGATCCTAAATATCACCCAACATCCCTCCTGATTCCAAAATATCACCCAGCATTTGTCTTGATCCCAAATATCACCCAGCATTCCACCTGATCCCAAATATCACCCAGCATTCCTCCTAATCCCAAATATCAGCCAGCATCCCACCTGATCCCAAATATCACCCAGCATTCCTCCTGATTCCAAAATATCACCCAGCATTCCTCCTGATTCCAAAATATCACCCAGCATTCCTCCTGGCCCCAAATATCACCCAGGATCCCACCTGATCCAAAATATCACCCAGCATTTGTCTTGATCCCAAATATCACCCAGCATTCCTCCTGGCCCCAAATATCACCCAGCATCCCACCTGATCCCAAATATCATCCAGCATTCCTCCTGGTCCAAAATATCACCCATCATTCCTCCTGATCCCAAATATCACCCAGCATTCCCCTGGCCCTAAATATCACCCAGCATTCCACCTGATCCCAAATATCACCCAGCATTCCTCCTAATCCCAAATATCACCCAGCATTCCTCCTAATCCCAAATATCACCCAGCATCCCACCTGATCCCAAATATCACCCAGCATTCCTCCTGATTCCAAAATATCACCCAGCATTCCTCCTGATTCCAAAATATCACCCAGCATTCCTCCTGGCCCCAAATATCACCCAGTATCCCACCTGATCCCAAATATCACCCAGTATCCCACCTGATCCCAAATATCACCCAGCATTCCTCCTGATTCCAAAATATCACCCAACATTCCTCCTGGCCCCAAATATCACCCAGGATCCCACCTGATCCCAAATATCAGCCAGCATTCCTCCTGGCCCCAAATATAATGGAGCTTACCAACATCCAATCAGGCCAAAACCAGATGGGAGCTTCAGGGCCTAAGGTTTATTATGTAAGAGCTGTCTGGTTAATCTATTAATATATTGGTGGAAGCTTAAGCCCTCTCCTGCATGGCTAAACTATTTTGGTGGAATCCCTTTAGGGCATGCTGGAGTATCCAATTTTTTTTAGATATCCACTTGGCTGAAAGTGTTTTGTCATAATTAGTTTTTATTAACATTTCAAATTAATCATATAAAGATGAAGTATTCAACAGATCAGGTTTAGAAAAAATGACATCGTGGAATCTAACAGGAATTCCTGTTAGACTGAACAAAATGGCCGCTGACCTCAACCAGCCCTACTGGATCACACAGATCTGCCGCTAGATGGAGTTGGCTGGTAGACCCGCTACAAATATCATCCACCATTCCTCCTCATTCAAAATATCACCCATTATTCCTCTTGATCCCAAATATCACCCAGTATTCCTCTTGATCCCAAATATCACCTTTAATCAGAAATATTAAATAATTTCTGTGTGGAGTGTGGCACAAAACTAAAGTCAGCACAGCATTTAACCCCCAACAGACTAGCCTATCTAAATTTTGATGATTGGCAGGACCAACCAATTTTTTTCTGGACCAGTGTGTATCTGCATACATAATTGATCAAATTTATAACAACAGTTATTCAATATGCTCAACAAAGTTCTGGAGTCAAAAGTACATGATTCAAGCTGTCTGACATCATTATCATTATTACGTCGTAACAAGTTGTAGCCCTACAGTATGTTACTAAATGATGTCATTAAGCCAGAACAATGGGGATGTGAACATTTTTCCTGCCATTTCCATTGGTGGACATGGACGACCTTTTTTCCGTTAGGGGTTAATGCATACAACATGCAAAATTTGATACTATCTATTGCGTTGTAAGGTCACAGTGACCTAGTAGTACTTTCCATGAAATTATAAACATGTATAGAATACCAATATGAAAAAGAGGTTGCTCATTTAGTCTAAATTACATTGATATTGCTGTGTTTAAATAGCCCTGAGGGCATTCACAAGTAAGGTCAGCATGATATAGCTCATGTCCTTGACCTAAAATACATAAAGCATTTACTACTTTTATACAGTTTACACAAGCACCCGGGGGGGGGTGGGGGGGTACTCTCATAGTCAGCGTTACCGGGGAAGCTGGGCTAAATAGGGTCCTTTTCGCTGATACTTACCCTAAAACAGGGTACTGTTTTTCAAATTTCTCCCTAAAACAGGGATCACAATCCCCTTTTCCAAATCTCCTCCTTCTGCATCATCCCTAAATGAGGGTATCAAAAATTCAGCTAGTCCTAAATCAGGGTACCAAATTTCAGCTAGTCCTAAATCAGGGTACCAAAAATGATAGAATATTTCCCTAAATCAGGCTCTGGGGTTTTCAGTTCCATCCCAGCCTCTGCGGGCTAAAATCATGAGAGTACCCCCCCCCCTGGGCACAAGCATAACATAACATCCTATTCTTCTCCAATCTGTTAATTTTTCAATATATACCATGATAGCACTAATTGACCTTTTTGTGTTGAGGTGTCATTAAGAATCGATTGATTCATTAATTCCCATGTGTCAAAGGTCTGCAATGGTACCTTCATTTTGGAGGTTGTGACCTGTCTAGTTTTATGTAGGTCGCAGTGACCTTGTTACACTGATTATTATCAATGCATGAGAGTTCAGTGGCAATAAATGCTATTTGATATATTTTGTAAAATATCACATTGTGGCATTGGACAAAGTGGCTTTTTTGACCTTGAAAATAGTTCACTGTCATCCAATATCAAATTTATCCAAAACCCTCAAAGGTGGATCATATCTGCCAAATTATTTTTCAGGAAATAAAGCATTCACTAGCAAAGTTGTTCCTCTGCTAGTCGTGACCTTGACCTTAAACCAAGGTCACAAAGGTTCAGCTCCCAAAAAATCCCCAGGTCCAAATATTATCATGTGATAGTATCTTTATATATGAGAATAATTAAATGAAAAAGAACATAAAGCTGGGAAAAGCTTGTACTGGGAACATCTTTCTGTATATACTGTCAAATGAATCTATTTTTTCTGGAGGAAAATGTTGATCCTGCAGAAATAATTTCTTGATATGAATATCCAGGCAAGTGTAGCCTGCGAGAAAAATGTGTAAATGTAATGAGCTCTAGTTTTGTATTTCAGGTGTGAGAGTTACTTCAACAGATGTCAACATCAAATACGTGATTATCCTATGAAATACACGGTATTCAAGGATATTTTCCTCTCAGACCTATTGTCACAGTTCCATATTTAGCTTGGCAGATGTCACATTTGTCTGTTCTAGCATCAGATAGATTCATTGTTTCCAAAGCCAAGCATGTTACAGCCTGGTTGGCCCAGTGCATCATAACCACATCCCTTTATATGAAAGAGAAATGTCGCAAAACAAATCTTCAATATAAGAATAAAAGAAAAAAAACAAAATAAAAGTTCCTTGAGTAGTGGTTTCATAATGATGTTAAAAACAGACTATTTTTATCTTGTGGCCTTGTGACTGTCAATGACCTTATCAAGTTTAACTCTCATAACGCTTTGCTCTCACTTCCAGAGTGTTGGTTAGGAAAACAAGATTGGCCGTTTGTCTAACAACGGAAGCTGTCGGGAGGCAGTGCTCGCTCTGTTTGCTTGAAGCTGCTGATAGTTTAAACACAGTTACATTGTGTGCCATGCGAAGCAGCCTAAACTGATTTTGAGGGGGGTGATTTTTCTCAATGGATGCCCAAGATGGACGTAGCAGCATATTGGGCATGACCGGGGGAATCTCGTGTGTGTCAATGAACGTGTTAGAGGATATGGTCTGTGAAGCGTCTTATTGGATTCTGCCGGCTTATCACCAAAGCGGTGCGGCCGACAACACCGATCTGCCCACCTGCTACTCCCGGCATTAACTAAGCACTCACTTGTCTCTCCTCTCCTTGCTTAAAACTCGCATTCTCAATGCACATTTCTCATATATTTCTTTTATTCCTTTAGGGATATTCTTCACATTCCTTTAGGGATATTCTTCACATTCCTTTCTTTCATTTTGCTCATCATGCACATTCATCACATTCTTATTCTTTTGTCTATCATTCAATTTGTACATTCCTTTCATTCATTTAGCATATTCATATTACTCTCACATTCTTTTTCACTATCCTTCACATTTCTGTGATCAATTTGGCAAATCATTCTCATCCTTAAAATAGCATTCTCAATATTCAAATGTATCCTCACATTCATCTCATTCATTTTGCATTTCTTTCTCAATATTCATATGTTTCGTGTACATCCATCTCATTCCTTCTCAATATTTTTCACATTCTCCTCATTGACGCTTCTCATTCATCACATTCATCACATTCTTCTATTCACATTTCTCTAATGTTCACATGTTTGTATATCACATTTCTAGTATGATTTTCTCATTTTTTTGTGTGTATCCATCATTTTCTGTGTTAATCCTTCCCTGTATATTTAGAGATTCTAATCTCACACAGCAGGTAGAACATTTAACATCTGAGTGGGTTTCATATCACAGGACAAAAATATCGGCCATAAAAAAATCCAACATGTGGAGCTTTGATAGTAATGTGTGTTTTTCATCCCTAATGGAGCTCTAACTTTAATTGCCGAATGATGAAAGGTTAATTAAGCTGGAGTCCTCTGACAGTGATGTCCCGGTAGTGGAGGCACTTTGCTCCTCACCTAATTAACCCTTTACATCATATTCTAATCAAATAATTTCAGGAGCTGCAACTTTAGACTTCATTTTTTTTTCAATCTTTGAAATTAAATATTTGTTGCTGGCTTCATTTGCTACATTCTTGTTCATTCCTATGGGGATGAACAATTAAAATTTAAATTGAGGAAAAAAATTGGCAAATATGAAATATGAAATATGAAAAAGACATTTTTTTCAACTTGTATCTGGTGGTAATATGACACATCAATATATTTTAAACATGGATTTAAAAGAAAGCCATATAAAAAAGCAATTAATGAAAAAATGCCATTGTCAAAGACGGATTCAATATCTGACAAAGATAATGGTTTTGAATGCACAGAAGATTAGAATTACTTTCATTCCAACTTGAAATAGTTAATCATGCAGAAGGTTTGCGATTTTAAATGAGATATTAAGATAGCGAGGCTATCAGTTAGCAAAGCTACAGAAACATTCAACTCTTGAATGTAGGGCAAAGCAGTCGTTTTAAATTTCTTCAGAGCAAGTTTTTTTCATGTGCTTTGCTACGCTGAGGATTTGCCCCTGGTCAGAGCATCCTGGGAACAGACAGTTCAAATTGAACAATGTGGCCTCGTGTCAGATCGATGAATGATGGGGTGGAAACGTGGCAAGTGACAAACCGTCATCCGCTAAACTGCTGCCAGCCATCTTGGTTGCCATGGCAGCCGCTGACAAATTACTTCATAATTTGCAATCAATTTGATATTTTCAGAAATATTTCAATAAGAATGATTACAAGAACTTTTGCCTGCAAAAAAATTTAATCAACGATGGGGCAAATTTACGATTTCTCTGCATGAATAGGAATCTAATTTTGTTGAAAATGCTCCATTAAAGAGACACTCTCCGTGGCAGTTGATGGGTAAATTTAACAAATGTCCACACCCAAATATAGAAGCAGCTCGATGGAGAATATATGAGGAGGGAATATTTTGAAGCATGATGGATCATATCGGCGATGCTATTGATGAATTGCAAAATGACCACATATTGGCTTGGGACAGGAAAAACCTGATTGGTCTTGGCACGAAAATCAATCGCACAAACAAACTTTCCATATTTGATTTATTGTGTATTTCCAGTTTGTTCTATTAAAAGTTCACCTGGTACTGGCCAGTATTTACTCTCATGTTCTTTACTTGTAGGTCACTTGAAATGTTCCCTCTTATTGCTCGAGTCCAGTGAAAGCCCTTTTGTGACATTATACAGTCTTGATCGTCTGACATATTAGATTTTTGTATGTGACTAATTAACAAATTCTCCAGAAAAATGCAAATTAACAGGGTGTATTTAACATTGTAAACTGACATTTATCCACAAATAATGAAGGAAAGCTTTTATTTGATACAACCATGTAACTTGATCCAGTCTCGGTCACTGACATATCAATCATCAAAGAGCTGCATGTAGGAGTTAAGTTTCCATCTCCTCAAAAGTCTTCCAAAGCCGGGTAATTATTTTTGAGCAATGCAGTTCTGGCCCTCTCATTTTTTTATGGCTAGTACATGTAATAAGATGTACAAAACATGGCTAGAATAAAGATGCAGAATTCTGCAGACCTAAAAATATAACAGACTTGTATTTGCAATAAGTATATTGATATGACCCTGTGAAAGCTGATGTTTTTATCTGTTTGTCAGCCACTCTAGTGATTGGCAACAATGCTATTAGGGAAATCAAAATGTTTAAACCAAATAGCATTAGGCGTGTACAAGAATTTAGAAGTGACTTCAACCAGAGGGTTGTGACTTCAACCAGAGGGTTGTGACTTCAACCAGAGGGTTGTGACTTCAACCAGAGGGTTGTGACTTCAACCAGAGGGTTGTGACTTCAACCAGAGGGTTGTGACTTCAACCAGAGGGTTGTGACTTCAACCAGAGGGTTGTGACTTCAACCAGAGGGTTGCTTGATGTTTTGAGTTGCATCATTGCTAACCATTGTTTAAATGATGAAAGTGAATCATCATGCAGTTTTACTTGAAGCCTTCATTAAACAGATTTTTACTGTTCTGTTATTCAATTGACTTTGTAGTTCTGTTACATGCAAATATTTTGTATTTTTATGAATATTTTTTTATTTCATATTTTTATGTAAAATCTTACCATATTTGTAAAAATATCCTAACCCAAAAATCACTAATGAAGACAATTTTCGAATTTCAAATTAAAAAATGACCTGCTGTTAAAATGTACTGGGTAAAAATCTGACAGAAAATTTTAAATTGGAATGTGGTTGCCATGGTAAAATCTCTGATGACATAACATGCCCACACTCTTATGGAAAGACTTCAATTATTCTTCTATAGGAGTGGGCATAAAAGACTCAACAGAGCAGCAAGGGCTTTCTTTATCTATATATAAAACTGATATGTTTCCATGATAATTTCTGATAAAATTCTGCAAACAATACCAACACTCTTCATCAATGAAAATGAATAATTCTTATTCACTTAAAGCTGTAAAGTCTGGATAAGTTTTTATGTTACCTGGGACAAATACTCAACAGGAAATCATTCATCACTTTTTCAGTTTTCACGTAGTTTTCACGTAGATTTCACATAGTTTTCACGAAGTATTCTCCTCCTTTTCAGATGCAAATACTCATTGTTTAACTTGAAAGGTTCCACAACTACAATATCATATTCCAGAGAGGGCAGCACTGCATGGATGATACTAAACTGCAAGTCTCCTGCCATAGCTGTCTATTTGTGCTGGAGAGGGCAGCACTGTTCACTACAGACCTAAAACTAAAATACTCACCTGTTCCGACCTACTCACCTGGCTTCCTGCAGTAAGGTCACTACTCTAGCTGTGCCCCGTACCTCCCCCTGACCTGTTATGACCTACTCACCTGTATATTTCCAGCATCCTGCAGTGAGGTCACTACTCTAGCTGTGCCCCGTACCTCTCCCTGACCTGTTCTGACCTACTCACCTGTATATTTCCAGCATCCTGTAGTGAGGTCACTACTCTAGCTGTGCCCTGTACCTCTCCCTGACCTGTTCTGACCTACTCACCTGTATATTTCCGGCATCCTGTAGTGAGGTCACTACTCTAGCTGTGCCCCGTACCTCTCCCTGACCTGTTCTGACCTACTCACCTGTATATTTCCAGCATCCTGTAGTGAGGTCACTACTCTAGCTGTGCCCCGTACCTCTCCCTGACCTGTTCTGACCTACTCACCTGTATATTTCCGGCATCCTGCAGTGAGGTCACTACTCTAGCTGTGCCCCGTACCATCCCTTGACTCACTGGCATTCCTGCAACAATATAATTCCTCTTTTTACCCTTTATATTCAATTGGCACAGTTTAAATTTTGCAAAATAATAAAAATAATATGATGGCATCTTCATGAAAGCTTACCCTTTAATTTGACAGATGTGATGACAAAATCATCTTGCGGACAATTAGAGGGTATCTGAAACACAAAACAGAAATGGTTCAAGCACTAATATCAGGTGGAAGTTTCATTAACTTCTGAAATTAATCCTTGACACAGTAGAGTCACTAATAAACAAGTACAAATTTTAAAAATGTTGATTTAAGATCACAAAGCCTGTGTCAAGTTTGAATAAAATACAAGGAAGAACAAACAATCAGATATCTTTAAAAAAAATAATATTTAGGTGCTGACCTCTATGGGATGTCCTGTATTAATTCTTGGAAATTTTAGGTCCATCATTTTAGGATGAATTCTTCTGCGTTTCTGTGCCCTATAGAATACAATGCTGATTAGCAATTTGATGCATTGTTGTGAATATTACTGAGATAGTGAAGCGGACTGAATTCAAATATCAAATTACTTGTGACAAGAGACATTTAAATATCTCAATTTTCTCTCAGTGTTACTTTAATTTTGTAAAACTGAATATTTTTTGCAATTTCTCAAGAATAACAAACATTTTAATCTGTCAATGTATTATTGTACAGAACTCGACATTACAGAAGCAAACATTATATTGAATCCTAAATAACTGAAATAAAAAACTAAATTAACAACTGCAAAGAACATGTTTGATTAATTTGCTTATTTTCTTTTAATGAAGTTTTTCAAAATCCAATTAATTCAAAATGTCAAATACACTGTTCACAATATTAGTTTTAAAGCATGCGCTGTTCAGTAAATTGTGAGGAACTATAATTTCCTGATCAAATTTGGCTAATATAGACTTACTTAGCAATCAGCCTT
Organism: Amphiduros pacificus; assembly: GCA_949316495.1. Taxonomy (NCBI): domain Eukaryota; kingdom Metazoa; phylum Annelida; class Polychaeta; order Phyllodocida; family Hesionidae; genus Amphiduros; species Amphiduros pacificus. The sequence continues at coordinate 38,833,353 of OX439001.1, read as the reverse complement.
CCTGATCTCTCTCTTAAAACCTGTCTAATTTCTTTGTGTGTGAAGAAAAAGAGCAAATCTTCATCTGGTATAAATCCCTAAAATGGAGATTTGAATACGATTGAAATAATTGGATGAATTGTAATCACTTTACACAGAAATAGCATTATTTTTTTTGGCTTTCTGTATAATAAATCATTCACAACAATGTATTTGGAATACAATCCTCAATAAAACCTTTCATATGTTTTCCGATTATTTTTTAAATACAAACAAAGAAAAATGTCCCTCCCTTTTTTGAAAATTTGCCAGAGAAGACAGAATTTTAGCCTAAGTACTCACCTCATGAACCATGAGTTTGGCCAATTTCCAATATGGCTGCTTGAAGGCTTCAACCACTTGTATGGATACAGACTATAAAAAGAACATAACACCTTATCATTTTGAAATTAAATTCAAATATATAAGATAACAATGATGTTTCATGCATCATATTCATCATAAAAAATCAGTTTACAATTTTAGCTCATCCAGCAGAAAACCACATAGACATCTTAATCAGCATTTTTTTTTATATTCATTATGAGATATTCAAACCTCATATCAAACAGCAATATCCAAGTAAAGATAATACTGAATGTGATGAAGGAGAGGATAATACCTTTCCCCACTCTCGGGTTCCTACCGCCTTCCTGGCCTTGGGAAGAGCCCAGTGCAGCACATATCTGCAAACCAACAAGAAGATCCTCCCATGAATACAACACCGAGAGGTAATACAGGAACATAACTGGTTCTCAAAATTAATCAGATATGGAATACGGAATACATACAACCCACGCGACTATACTGCATCTCACAATCTCAATATTAAATATTATTATTATCTAAAAGGAATAAAACAGACATCTCTGAATCAAATTTATTTCCTAGAACTGCTCAATTATTAATTCTTATGACATAATTATGTGTTATCTCATTCAATGGAATCAATTTTTTTTCCAGTTTTTTTTCCTCAAACTCAAAATTGTTAAAACACATTGCCTAATTGTTTGAAGCCTCACTGCCCTAAGCTCTGTGTTACTATCTCTTGTGACGCTGTATAAGGTTATTCAGCTAGCAGTGACCAGGCATCCATCATATTAATGCTGACAGAATCAGATACCCCACATCTTTGGGGCATCTGATCCATATATGGAAGGAGTGAAGATTTAGAAGGTCTAGATATATGGCAGGAGTGAAGATTTAGAAGGTCTAGATATATGGCAGGAGTGAAGATTTAGAAGATCTAGATATATGGCAGGAGTGAAGATTTAGAAGGTCTAGATATATGGCAGGAGTGAAGATTTAGAAGGTCTAGATATATGGCAGGAGTGAAGATTTAGAAGGTCTAGATATATGGCAGGAGTGAAGATTTAGAAGGTCTAGATATATGGCAGGAATGAAGATTTAGAAGGTCTAGATATATGGCAGGAGTGAAGATTTAGAAGGTCTAGATATATGGCAGGAGTGAAGATTTAGAAGGTCTAGATATATGGCAGGAGTGAAGATTTAGAAAGTCTAGATATATGGCAGGAGTGAAGATTTAGAAGGTTTAGATATATGGCAGGAGAGAAGATTTAGAAGGTCTAGATATATGACAGGAGTGAAGATTTAGAAAGTCTAGATATATGGCAGCAGTGAAGATTTAGAAGGTCTAGATATATGGAAGGAGTGAAGATTTAGAAAGTCTAGATATATGGCAGCAGTGAAGATTTAGAAAGTCTAGATATATGGCAGCAGTGAAGATTTAGAAGGTCTAGATATATGGAAGGAGTGAAGATTTAGAAAGTCTAGATATATGGCAGGAGTGAAGATTTAGAAGGTCTAGATATATGGAAGGAGTGAAGATTTAGAAGGTCTATATATATGGCAGGAGTGAAGATTTAGAAGGTCTAGATATATGGCAGCAGTGAAGATTTAGAAGGTCTAGATATATGGAAGGGGTGAAGATTTAGAAGGTCTAGATATATGGCAGCAGTGAAGATTTAGAAGGTCTAGATATATGGAAGGGGTGAAGATTTAGAAGGTCTAGATATATGATTTGCTTTTGGTAAAGAGTCGATTTGACTTTGGTGATGGGCAACACACCTACCTTTCTAATCAGGTGAGCTGAGATTTGACCTTGGCAAAGTTTAATTCACTTACCTGCCCACAGTGGTGGAAAAAGATTTGACCTTGACAAAGTTCAATATACTTACCTTCCTACTGTGATGAGAAAAGAGTTGACCTTGGCAATGAGCAACACATTTACCTGTCTAATGAGATGAATAGGGATTTCAATACACTTACCTGCCTACGCGCTTAGAGCAGACTTAGTCTGAGGCAGCGCTATATAAGTTTTTATTATTATTATTATTATTATTATTGTGGGGAGAAAACATTGACCTTGGCAATGTTCGTTATACTTACCTGCCTACTGTGGTGGAAGAAGATCTGACCTTGGCAAAGTCAATACACTTACCTGCCGACTGTGGTGAGAGAAGATTTGACCTTGGCAATGGACTCCTTCACTCCTAATTCAGGTCTCTTTTCTGGTGACCTCTGTGGCACTGCCAACATGGCCTGGACATTAAAAAAAATAATAATTAAATGACCTTAATATAAAACAGTAAAAAAAGTAATAATTATATGACCTTAATATAAAAAAGAGTCTGTTCTTTTGTGTAAAACATTTTATGTGACAGAAAGTGCCTTCTAAAAATCTATAATATTATGGAATTAATCTTTAAAAAGTCTTTTAATGCAGAAACCATATTAAATTATGAAATGTTTCATTACTACCATGCCAGTAGGCATGTTTGGTCCATGTCAGACATAGAGGAGAAAAAAGGAGTTAAGCTCAGTTATATGAAATGTATCATCATCCTTAAAATAATAATGCAAATGTGCTTGGGTAAATATATCTTCATTAGTTTCACTTTGACCAATGTGTACAAATCATGAAATCACCTGTAAGACTTGTACAAACTTGGTGGGTTCTGACTGCCAAGATTTGGTGCGGAACTCTGCCTGAAAACATAGAAACAAACAATATTGGATCACCTCTCTTGTTGTGTAGCCACGCTGCGTAGGCCTTGAGTTCCCACGAGACAAAAGTGAAGCGGCCAACATATCAAATCAAATCAAATCAAATCAAATATAAATGACAGTGCATAAAAACATTTGATGCAGGTGATAAAAGTGAAGAAATCGGTGAGACATACCTCCCTGATACATCTGTGACCATGTCTGGAGAGAAAGGCCTTGTATTTCTTACAGATGGCGCCACCTGCTGAGGATTTCAGCCATGATACTGCTTCCTGAAAAGTTGCACATGATATAAACGTATAGGGTCAACAACCGTCAATTTCGCACATTTTGGTCTTTGTCAATCATTATATTATCCGAAAAAACATGGACAGTTGATTTTATATGTGCTATAGTGGGTATATCCATCAGTGACACTTGACATTACTTTATCTTATAAAGCGATGTGCGTATGTTATATTCTGACAAGATTGACAAGTCAGAGTCACGTCTTTGCGCAAACAGCATGAACAACCATAGACTTTGTGCACTGAACTCTCTTCAATGCTGAAAGACGAAAATTAATATATCGAGAATTAAACTTACATATTTGAAGAGAAGAGTCCATAAGCTAAATTTTGAGCTGTCAATGATGTAAATCGGCCAAGAACTGACTGAGCAGTGCCAAATTGTATATATTTGTAACAAGCTGGTACTCACGCACGTGCACATTGTGACAAAATCGGGGTCAATGGGTGCAATTTTCATAACAATTTATTCAAACCATTCAAATAAACTTTTCTATGCAAGAAAATTCAATGTTCTATTAATTTTGCGTTCACAAAACATTTCCAAAATTATCAGCCAATCCTATGATTGCGCGAATCCTATGGTTGTTAGCTCTATGATGTCAACTTTCTACTACATTCTGTAAATTATAAATAAAAGTAAAATTATATGTATTTATATATATATTATGTTTCTATGTATACATGTTTCTATGTATACATGTTTCTCTGTATACATGTTTCTCTGTATACATGTTTCTCTGTATATATGTTTCTCTGTATATATGTTTCTCTGTATATAAGTTTATGCTGCACTCACACACACACAAACACATATATATATATATATATATATATATATATATATATATATATATATATATATATATATATATATATATATATATATATATATATATATATATATATATATATATATATATATATATATATATATATATATATATATATATATATATATATATCTTTTTGATGTGATAGACAAATATCTATCTGAGTTAAAAACCTTTTAAGATAAAAATTTTCTCATAAGATCAAAAGGTTATTATAAAATTTCAGCAAGTAAAAATTAACAGCAATATCTAACTCACGAGAGGTGTTCTCTTTGTGAACTCTTCCGCCTTTCCCTGGTCGTGAATGCAGGCAGCAAGGTCCTGGAGAGCGGAGGGAACGTCAGCACTGTACACGTCCTCGCACGTAGACAGCAGCATGGCCACGTCAGAGTAATGCTCCGTGGTCCACTCGGGCCGGCCCTGACTCAGCACGGACATGAGGACCGTGCTCCACGCACCAGACTGTGCACTGCTCAGTATCGTGTCTATCCAACCCTGACAACATCATCAACGAAACCCAATTAAAAAAAAAATATAACAAATAGTCATTTCATAAGTATAGTGTCTATCCAACCCTGACAACGTCATCAAAGAAACCCAATTTAAAAAAATATATATAAAAAATAGTCATTTCATAAGTATAAAGCAAACACTGCTCAGTATTGTGTCTATCCAACCCTGACAACATCATCAATGACACCCAATTTTTAAAAAATATTTTTAAAATAGTCATTTCATAAGTATAAAGCAAACAATAAGTGTTTTGGGTTTTGAGGTCAGAGTAGCAAGTGTCTAGATTGGCAAGAAGGTGGAAATGAGGTCACAGAAGGGTCATGTTTGAAGGTTGCATGGAATCCAAGTTGTTTTGGCAAAGTTCTCGCTCTTAAAAGTCATCAGCCTGGTATTTTCCAATCTGACTTATTTCAAGGACGAAAAGGTCAGAGAAGGGTCACACACTTTTTTACATTATTTGTTTTTTGATATTATTTCACATATTTATTTTTTGGGGTCATGGTTAAACACATCCAAGATATTTTCCCAAATACTTTATTTACAAAGTTTGACACAAACCCAAGTTGTTTTGGCATAGTGATTAAGCTTACAAGCATTAGGCCTGGTAATTTGATATACCGTATTTCAAGGACGAAAAGGTCACAGAAGGGTCACACACATATTTTACATTGTTTTTTTTTTTTATATAAAATTAGTAAAATCAATAAAAAAAAAAATTCAAATAATCCGATCAAAACTCTTTCATTACACACATTCACAGTGTATGGTAGGTGGTATTCAGAGAGGAGTTTACTGGTATCAACATTTACTTCTCCATCTTACCTTGTAATAGAAGTCCATGTTTTCATCAATGGCCTGGTACATGTCTTCTGCTGTGTCATAGTCCATCAAACAAAACAGCTTCAATGTCTGCTCTATCTCCTTAACCTTCCCCACCGCACTGTTCATATACTGAAAAAACCAGTCAAATCAAAGTACTGCACTGTTCATATACTGAAATAACCAGTCAAATCAAAGTACTGCACTGTTCATATACTGAAATAACCAGTTAAATCAAAGTTCTGCACTGTTCATATACTGAAATAACCATCAAATCAAAGTACTGCACTGTTCATATATTGAAATAACCAGTCAAATCAAAGTACTGCACTGTTCATATACTGAAATAACCAGTCAAATCCAAGTAGTTTACTGTTCATATCCTATGTCAAATTGTAAAATCAAAGTACTGCAGTCAATAAACAAAGAATTGAACTATTCATATACAGAAAAGACCAGTCAAATCAAAGTACTACTCTGCTCATATACTGAAATAACCAGTCAAATCAAAGTACTACTCTGTTCATATTCTGAAACGACCATTGAAATCAAAGTACTGCTCTGTTCATATACTGAAATGACCAGGCAAATCAAAGTACTGCTCTGTCCATATACTGAAATAACCAGGCAAATCAAAGTACTGCTCTGTCCATATACTGAAATAACCAGGCAAATCAAAGTACTGCTCTGCTCATATACTGAAATAACAAGGCAAATCAAAGTACTGCACTGTTCATATACTGAAATAACCAGTCAAATCAAAGTACTGCTCTGCTCATATACTGAAATAACCAGTCAAATCAAAGTACTGCTCTGTTCATATACTGAAATAACCAGTCAAATCAAAGTACTGCACTGTTCATATACTGAAATAACCAGTCAAATCCAAGTAGTTTACTGTTCATATCCTATGTCAAATTGTAAAATCAAAGTACTGCAGTCAATAAACAAAGAATTGAACTATTCATATACAGAAAAGACCAGTCAAATCAAAGTACTACTCTGCTCATATACTGAAATAACCAGTCAAATCAAAGTACTACTCTGTTCATATTCTGAAACGACCATTGAAATCAAAGTACTGCTCTGTTCATATACTGAAATGACCAGGCAAATCAAAGTACTGCTCTGTCCATATACTGAAATAACCAGGCAAATCAAAGTACTGCTCTGTCCATATACTGAAATAACCAGGCAAATCAAAGTACTGCTCTGCTCATATACTGAAATAACAAGGCAAATCAAAGTACTGCACTGTTCATATACTGAAATAACCAGTCAAATCAAAGTACTGCTCTGCTCATATACTGAAATAACCAGTCAAATCAAAGTACTGCTCTGTTCATATACTGAAATAACCAGTCAAATCAAAGTACTGCTCTGCTCATATACTGAAATAACCAGTCAAATCAAAGTACTGCTCTGTTCATATACTGAAACGACCAGTCAAATCAAAGTACTGCTCTGTTCATATACTGAATTAACCAGTCAAATCAAAGTACTGCTCTGCTCATATACTGAAATAACCAGTCAAATCAAAGTACTGCTCTGTTCATATACTGAAACGACCAGTCAAATCAAAGTACTGCTCTGTTCATATACTGAAATAACCAGTCAAATCAAAGTACTGCTCTGTTCATATACTGAAATGACCAGGCAAATCAAAGTACTGCTCTGTCCATATACTGAAATAACCAGGCAAATCAAAGTACTGCTCTGTCCATATACTGAAATAACCAGGCAAATCAAAGTACTGCTCTGCTCATATACTGAAATAACAAGGCAAATCAAAGTACTGCACTGTTCATATACTGAAATAACCAGTCAAATCAAAGTACTGCTCTGCTCATATACTGAAATAACCAGTCAAATCAAAGTACTGCTCTGTTCATATACTGAAATAACCAGTCAAATCAAAGTACTGCTCTGCTCATATACTGAAATAACCAGTCAAATCAAAGTACTGCTCTGTTCATATACTGAAACGACCAGTCAAATCAAAGTACTGCTCTGTTCATATACTGAAATAACCAGTCAAATCAAAGTACTGCTCTGTTCATATATGGAAATCTGCCTAAGTATGTTTGATTTGATTTATCTTAATTGTTTGATATTCTTGGATCTGATTCAAATTTCTGATCTGATTTGAATTAAATAAAAGATGGGCATTGTTTATAAATCCACAGCTTCAAAACAAATTACTGCCTCTTCCACCATCCATTTGAGGTGAATGATTATCATTTTCCCAAATAAACAATTTTAACAAAAACAAACCAGTCAGGAAACTCTGAAGTAGTTTTCAGGAGTAGCAAACTCACGCGGTAGTATCCTATGGAGTTGATGAGTTTTTGGAGTAAGTTTGACTGTCCCCAGTATTGTTTGATATCCTCGACTGTGATCTGTTCCTGCACCTCACCCATCACTGATAACTCAGCCATCCGCTTGTCTGAACCCAACACGTGAACATCCGACAACCCGTCCATATACTGAAAATAGTACAAAATTTATTCCATCATCCTCAAAAAACATCAAAAAACAAAATACAAAAATTCCATTGTATGGCCTGAAAATCCGTTTTTAAATATGATTTTAAAGAGCTTGCCATCCAGAATGGTTTTGTCAAGTCTAATAATAGAAAATAGTAGATCAAGAACTAAAGATTAACAGCCCCAAGGGAAAATAATGAGCAGATATTTGGAAGCTGCTGAAAATATCTGACAAATCATGGTTCTATATGTGCAAAGCCTGCTCAAAATGCTCAAAATGTTCAAGGTATACAACCAATCCATTTATAGAAAATATATCAAGCTCTTCTATGAACAGCCACATCTATATTTCAAAATATCAGAAAGCCCTCACACATAAATAATATTGCACAGTGTTCCAATATGCTAACAATATCAGCCCATCTGTACTTCAGCAATGTCAGACAGCCCACACATACTGACAGTACCAGACAGACCATCCACACATCAACAATGTCAGACAGCCTGCACGTACTGACAATATCAGACAGCCCATCCATATATCAACAATATCAGACAGCCCATCCATACATCAACAATGTCAGACAGCCCACACATACTGACAGTACCAGACAGACCATCCACACATCTACAATGTCAGACAGCCTGACCGTACTGACAATATCAGACAGCCCATCCATATATCAACAATATCAGACAGCCCATCCATACATCAACAATGTCAGACAGCCCACACATACTGACAGTACCAGACAGACCATCCACACATCTACAATGTCAGACAGCCTGACCGTACTGACAATATCAGACAGCCCATCCATATATCAACAATATCAGACAGCCCATCCATACATCAACAATATCAGACAGCCCATCCATACATCAACAATATCAGACAGCCCATCCAGACATCAACAATATCAGACAGCCCATCCAGACATCAACAATATCAGACAGCCCATCCAGACATCAACAATATCAGACAGCCCATCCAGACATCAACAATATCAGACAGCCCATCCAGACATCAACAATATCAGACAGCCCATCCAGACATCAACAATATCAGACAGCCCATCCAGACATCAACAATATCAGACAGCCCATCCAGACATCAACAATGTCAGACAGCCCGCACATACTGACAATATGAGACAGCCCATCCATACATCAACAATATCAGACAGCCCATCCATACATCAACAATGTCAGACAGCCCGCACATACTGACAATATCAGACAGACACTATCTTCACTCAACTAACACATCTCATATCAAAGTTTTATTTCAAAGATGTCACCTCACTTACCATATTGTTTTATACCCTATGATCACCAATCAGAATATTGAGGCTATTTTGCTGCTGACAATAGCATAATACTTTGGGGTTTACTCACAAGAATATTGATGAAGCCATGATTACATCGGATTTGATTGAACTTGTGTAGATCATAAGTATTGGGTAGAACTCCTGCTGACACAGCCATTTTCTACAAACATAAAATTCAGTCCCTTCACAATAATATATAACTCACCATCTCTCATTTGTATAAGTCTTTAAATGACAACCTCAAAGTGTCAGAATATGTTTAAGAGATGTCCTTTTTCTTACCTGGACACCGATTTCAATCCCCCTGAAGAAAGTGGATATTGTGAGAGGTGTCATGGCCGCCGGCATCATTTCCCTGCTCAGCAGAAAGAAAATACATCAGTAATAATAGGATTGAAATCCATCTCCAAAGTGTACAGATGATCTCTTTTAAAGATATTTTTTGTCAGAACCATAGTGGTCTGTGCAAAATGTTTCTAAATGACCATAAAACTTTGAAAAGATTTCCAATACAGAGAATGTCTCAAAGTTTATGTTATAATATAGCCATGGCCTGTACAAAGGTCAGAGAGCTCAAACTAATAACAAGAGCATTGACTGAAGTCCCCCGCATTGAATGTGGTAGAATCAGATGGTTTAAGAAAGTGTTGAAATGTCACAGGAGCTGAGCACAAGACCAACCCTATATTACAGGGGGTGAGCACTAGACCAACCCTATATTACAGGGGGTGAGCACTAGACCTACCCTATATTACAGGTGGTGAGCACTAGACCTACCCTATATTACAGTTGGTGAGCACTAGACCTACCCTATATTACAGGTGGTGAGCACTAGACCTACCCTATATTACAGTTGGTGAGCACTTCCTTGTCAGTGGCCAGTGGGCTGTCAAACTCGTGCATCAGTTCCCACTCTGACTCCAGTCCTAGTGTCGTGATCGGCCGAGCCTGAAATATGAAATGCATTTACCTTAAACGTCTGTAGAGCTGACCACATCAAATAAAAATAATCTCTCTAAAAACGATTAATTCTAATTGTCACTAAATATCAAACCTACATTTGAAAATTATAAATAAAATACCTGAAGAAGATAAATATGTCCGTCTCTCACAGCCCATTCTATATCTCTGGGATCAGAGAATCGCTTCTCTAACTGAAAAAAATGACAAAGAATATTCTCATATCCTATCTATTCCAGCTGTATTTATTGGAATATTCGTTTAGTAAAGACCTCTAACCCTATATGAGCCAGTTGGAGGGCCAGCTTATCAGGGAGGCATATTCTATCTGCTTACCTCTAACCCTATATGAGCCAGTTGGAGGGCCAGCTTATCAGGGATCATATTTTATCTGCTTACCTCTAACCCTATATGAGCCAGTTGGAGGGCCAGCTTATCAGGGAGGCATATTTTATCTGCTTACCTCTAACCCTATATGAGCCAGTTGGAGGGCCAGCTCATCAGGGAGGCATATTTTATCTGCTTACCTCTAATCCTATATGAGCCAGTTGGAGGGCCAGCTTATCAGGGAGGCATATTTTATCTGCTTACCTCTAACCCTATATGAGCCAGTTGGAGGGCCAGCTCATCAGGGAGGCATATTTTATCTGCTTACCTCTAATCCTATATGAGCCAGTTGGAGGGTCAGCTTATCAGGGAGGCATATTTTATCTGCTTACCTCTAACCCTATATGAGCCAGTTGGAGGGCCAGCTTATCAGGGAGGCATATTTTATCTGCTTACCTCTCACCCTATATGAGCCAGTTGGAGGGCCAGCTTATCAGGGAGGCATATTTTATCTGCTTACCTCTAACCCTATATGAGCCAGTTGGAGGGCCAGCTTATCAGGGAGGCATATTTTTTCTGCTTCCTGCCCATCAACCTTTGTCTCCTCAGTGCCGCCAGACCCTACATTATACAATATAAATATTTACACACTGTACACACTTGATAGTAACATAAGATTTTCTAGCTTGAAGTCTGTTAATCAGAGATATTTAAACAGAGATTAGAAGGAGCAGGTCTGCCTCTAGGTGTCAGTGCAGTGCACCATCCAACTCAGACATGCAACTGTTGCGGATCAGCAATAAATAGCTTTGCATTTATTACACAAATTCTTCCATTCTTTATGTCATTGATGTACGATTAACATAGATATGTGAAAAGTAAGTACCGGTAGTTCTTATTATAATTTCTTGCAAAAAAAAACATATTTGTACAAGTCCACAAGCCTCTGAATCCGGATCCAGGTCCGTGTTATTGGTCTACATGTAATGCAGAACTTTCCAATCTCTGTGCTAAATGTCTCTGTGTTAATAAAGAACATGAGCAGATAATAATATACTGCACTCATTGTTCCAAAACCTCCTGTATATTAATACAGCTGCAAATCTATCAGGCAGTGAGAATTGGCAATGTTTGTGTTGACAGATGGACAGGGACCTTCACTATAGCTCAATCAGTTATTAGGTGGTGGGGGCTAACAATACTGGATGATAACCTGTAACGTTGATCTGTGTCTTTTTGCTTCCGACGACCTTCTGGATGACCTTTATTTCTCCATCCCATGACCTTGATAATGTAATGGTGTCAGGTTCAGATGACCCAGATACAACAGACTGAAAAGCAAATTTTGTTATAATCACATTAGATTTTTATCTATTTCTTGCCCTTTTTATTAAATAAAAACTTAAAACATGACATCACAAGTTCTGTTATGTGTTACGCCCTTTAGAAATATTAAGTTAATTTTCAGCCATTTGGGTTTCACAGCATTACCAGCTTTGCTCACCCCACCCCTATATATATTCCCAAGTAAAAAAAATAAATAAATAAATAAAATATGTAAACATGCTTTCATCACATCACTATTCAACTTTTAGTAATGCCTAAGGTGAGTGAGGAATTTTCTCTGAAGGTTAAAGCGTGTCATGCCATTGATGAACTCACCTCCCCCAGCCCATAGTTTGCATTGAGTAGCATGAGTCCTGGGTTATTGGTCAGGGGATCTTGTGTAAACAGCACACCTGAAATATCCAGACAAAACATTCAACAATCAAATGTATTATATTTATGTCCTTTACAGATGAAAAACCTAAAACAGTAATATATTATGACATTATCTGAAAATAAAATCATACTGTGTATCACCATAATTCATGATTTTGATGTGCAGTATCTAAGTTCACTAGTTTGCTTGATATTTAAGACATTAAAGTTGACTTTTGTGTATGACAATTAAGTTGACTTTTTTGTTTGATATCTAAGTTGACTTTTTTGTCTGACAATCAAGTCGACTTTTTTGTATGATATTTAAGTTAGCCTTTCTATAAGACAATAAAGTAGATTTTTTTATGACAATCAAGTTGACTTTTTGATAAAATATTTAAATTAGCTTTTCATGACAATAAATTGATTTTTTTGTATGACATGCAAGTTGGCTTTTCTTTATTACAATCAATCTGTCTTTTCTGTATGACAATCAAGTTGGCCTTTCTATATAACAATAAAGTTGACTCTTTGTATGACATTCAAGTTGGCTTTTCTATATAACAATAAAGTTGACTCTTTGTATGACATGCAAGTTGGCTTTTCTTTATGACAATAAAGTTGAATTTTTGATATGATATTTAAGTGTTCTTTTATGGATGACAATCAAGTTCACTTTTCTGCATTGAACACCTAAAAAATTATCAAATAATAAATTGATATGAGAATCCCAAACAATGGTTAACATTTATTGTTCAGAACCAGCAAACAAAACTTGAAATACCCAAGAATGATATGCTAAATTCTCTCACCCGACGATTCTGATTTCACCATTTCCTGTATGACCACACCCATTGAAGATTTTATGGGTTGTCCATGTTGTCTGCAATATTTCATTCACAATTATACGATAAAATGTATATATTAAACTCTGATATCATTTGCTGTTTCACAAAAAAAAAATATTTTAAAAAGGGATGGAAGCAAAACAAAAATATCACTTGGCTTTGACAAAGCTTAAAGGCACATCAGGATATTTTCGCATGCAAATAGGGTGCCACATGAGGATGCAGGAGATGCAGTTAGTTCTACTGGGGCGGTTAGTAGACTTACCGTCGGTACTCTACAGCTTGGAATGCAAAGTGAGAGGCCCAACATTTGGCGACACTCTCCGTGATCTTGGCAAAACAGATAAAGAACAACTTAGATCTACGGTAGCCAGAATTCATGCATGCGTGTCATAGAGGCTATTAATAGACCACATTGAAATGGTGTTAATCAGGTTAAATTTATAGTTTTTTGGGGGGAGTAAGGTGACTTTAGTTAAGTTATAGTAATTTTCTTCATATTTTTTGTTTTATATTAAATTCCTGAAACCATTATCCAGGGTGAGAAAATATCTAAAATTATCTATATCAACAAACCTAATTGTTTTGGTTGCCATGGAAACTCACCTGATTGAGTCCTTTCATGCCCAGGAAGGTGTCCATCTGCCCAGCACCAGACATCTCTGCTCCGTCCTCACCTACAGAGACAAGTGTCATCATCTCAAGGAACAATACATCAGGCAACTTTCATCAGAAAAGTACTGTCCTAAGGTGATCAGTAAATACACAAAATACTTCTGATTGGAGCTTGATCGGTCACATAAAACAATGGTTTTAGGGAATTTGTTTTGTTATATTCCTTCTCATGGACAGGTGGCGCTAACACAATACCCTAAAAAATGCATTCTTTTTTAAGGAAAAAAATTTCTCTTAATGCATCAATTTATATTTCGTTTTTCTCTTTAACCAGATAAAATTAAGATGTGCAGAAATTTGGGAAAGATAACCACAAAAGTGAATGGCCAAATGCAAAGCCAAATTTTTCTACTGAATCCAAGAGAAAGAACACTTTTTTAATTACCTGCTGCAGATGATCTCACAGCAAACATTTTGTCCGCAAGAGTGTCTGCAAACAGTTCCTTCAGCTGTGATTCTATGGCTTCCTGTACTGTGCTGCAGACACCTGTCTGCTTGAAAAGTTCCACGACACTACTGCACATTTCCTGCAGATTACCCTCCGTTTGCTGACTGGAAAATACAGACATTTTCTACTGCAGATATGAAAGTCATATTTCAGTATCTGCTCTCCCATATCCACTGCATTTTCACAGCACTACGATCATATTTATCCCAAATCTTTGCAAATGGCACATCCCTGACAGCCTTTCAGCTTTACCTTGTTGTTTTCCTCAGCTGTACCTTTAGTGACATTCATTATGCAGATTGCAATATACTTATATAAAGATTGCATAACAATAACACAATAGCACTGATATTGGCTTGTTTTAGTACGATGTGAATCTGAAATTTCCCTCCCATCTTGAACAAAGGGAGGCAGAAGTTTACGATGGATATTTTGTCCCATTATGCACTGCTCTCACGAGCCAATCCCATCAAATTTATACAGACCAGCAAAAACTCTGGGAAAGCAGATAGGGAAAATACTGAAAAGGAAATGTCCAGAAGTGACCAAAATCTAATTAAATTAATTCAAATGAAACTGGGCAAAAACATTATATTCATTTTATACATTCTATTTATTTTTAATTGATTTAGATCTAACAGGGTGTCCATTATATTCTAATTAATGTCATACACACTTCTCTTTAAGGTTTAGGTGAATATTTGAATAGAAAGAGGCTTCTATATGGAAATAGGACATAAACCTTAATTTGGATAAATTCACACACCTTGCTATTTTTTGCAGCTGTGTGATCGTGTCTTGCAGTTTTGAGTGCTCCTTTAATTGGTATTTGAAGGCCTCTATTGTCAAACAGAATCCAGAGGGCACTGTAAAATCCTGAAATATTTGTATGGATAATGTAAATATGTACCCACTTAGTTCTTTTATCACACTATAAACTATGATTTAAACATTTTTGTGTTTTCAAAGTTTAATTTTTTTTAATGGTTTTTTTTCTTATATTTTCTTCTTTTTTTTCTTATGTTTTTTTTTCATTCAGACAAATAATGACATCACTCCTTTATTTTTTTAACTATGATAGAGTTACCTGAGAGTTAAGCTGGGTGAGCAAAGCCAGCTGACAACCCTTGCCTCCCACCAGACTAGAACTTGTGCAGCCAGACGCAGTGAATGGCAGAACAAGTGCTGTACACTCGGATGCTTCTATCTGACTTGTGTTGGCCTCTGCCAGCAGAGGCAATGAATCTTGAACTGGCACTGGATTGCCACCTTCATGCCTAAAATCACTCAAACAATTGTCTCTTTTTAGACTTCCGAGTCCACAATATTTAGAAATGTTATATTCATTATATGGCAATTTCAGTATATTTTTAAAGCACTTTTTACCTGTATAAAAATTCTGTGATGCCATAACCCTTTACTCCATTGACAGTGAAATCGCACATGCGCTCCATAATCATGGTGCCCCAGTTGTCATGGAGATAGTACTTGGGGGTCACATGACCTGATACTGTCACATGGTACTTTTTCCCGCCTTCAAGGGAAGCATTTCACAATAATTTTCACCATAACTTGAATCTAACCCTTTAATGGATAATCCAAACACTACTCTTAGAAATATTTTCAAAGCATCAAAAATTTCCTGTTTTCATAGATTTACATTCATAACATTCATAAGTAATCCACTGTGTTCAAAAACAAAATCAAAAAATTTCCTGTTTTCATAGATTTACATTCATAACATTCATAAGTAATCCACTGTGTTCAAAAACAAAATCAAATTGAAGTTATTGTGTCAATTTGGAGCTTCCTTCACCTGCTATGAAGTTAAAGTTGTACATTTGTGGTGGGTCACCATTTTCCCCGAGTTCTGTCAAATCTATGTCCATCCAGCTGACCGCATGCATCACCCCACATGGCATTGACACATACCCCACCTGGAGGCTGTAATGTGCAAACAAATACTGCAAATATCCCATAAGACAGCTACATTGTATAAAGATGCAAATGCCAATCTTCAAGGTGGAAATATATTTTTTTTTATTCCTGTATAAATTCATTGAATATCAAAATAGCAGATAGGATCAATCATCCAATCAAAATGCTATAACAAATTTAATTTATGACAGATAATACTTATAAAGCAAGGGTAAAAGTTTCAATTTGACAATCACAAATTTTAATCAATGATTTCTCAATTACATTCAGGGCATGAAAGTGAGGCTCAAGCTTGGATTGCGCAATGCTAAGGGCACATCCTGTATGGTATCTAACCTCCACCAGCCATCCCCAAAGGCAACAATAATGGCTGAAAACTGGGGGGATCATAAGAGGAAATACTGGCAGCTCTCAGCCGATTGTTTCAGTTATGACTGTGTGCTCATCTAGGAGTTTGCCAAGCTGCGCTGGAACAATTTGGTTCCAATTTTACACACAAAAGGTTTTTTTAATCTATACTTTTTTAATATATGCTGTCCTCTGTATTTGTAATGTTACAATATACAGATCAAGAAAGGGAGAAGCTGAGTAACCATGGTAACTGATGATTTCTAATAAGTATTCTGCTTGAAAAGTAGCATTTTAGATATATGAAAACATGGAAAAAGTAATTTGAAAAAAAATGCAATACTAGTATATAGTGGTATAAATATACAGTGGTATAAATAGGATGAAAATTGTATAAATAGGATTGTATATTGCATTTTCAGATCAGGAAAATTCTGGAGTACTTACAACGAGGTGGTGATTGGTAGACTAACGTTGCTGACATGGAAGGCTGTTCCGTCCTCCAGGTATCCAAAGTGGACCACGTAGCGGTGGAAGGTACGCCAGTCACGTATACCTTATAATGCAGACAGTGATAACATATATTAAACTTAGATGCCCAGATGCCCAGGAATAAAACTGGTCCTTTCTGATAATTTTAATTGCAAAAGTGATACTTGGAATTTTTAATATTACATAACTTTTTAAAAATAAAATTCATTAATCAAACTTTCTCTACTCAAAGGTAATTTTCCAAACTTTTTCATTTAATCATTCTTTTAATCTATTTTTGTTTTCATCTTTCCTCTATTGAATTCCAAGTTCTGATTTAAATTTGAATAGTCAAATGGACATTTTTTCTTCCGAATCAAAGGTTGCCATAGTTACCATAGGAGTGGTCCCTTGTTCCCCTGAGTGATATATGTCTGTCTTCACCCTCCATATGGAATGTGCCCCACATCTCTCCCCACTGTTCATAGTGTGTCTGGTGTTTCCTGCACAAAATACACATATCTTTTTGAAGATTTGGACAGATTTGTGTGATGCAAATTTACAGTGATTTTAACGTAGACTTAAGAATACACCTTTCTCTGTCAGTTTAAAGGAGTTACATTAATATCGGTTAATTTCTGACCCTCGTAATCTGTCCCAGAATTCCTGTGTCCAGGTCTCCCTGGCAATGGCATCAGCAACTAGTCCAGTATCCAGGTCTGTGTCAAAGTTGAACACATCAGAAAATGCTTCCCAGCTAAAATAAACAAAACAAAATTACTTTTAGAGATGTATTAAAATGTCTTACTGTGATGTATTTTCTTGTTTTAAGATTTCTAACTCTCTGATTGGCAACCAGATTTCTTTTTTTGCAACTGATTGGGTCAGGTGAAAATTGATTATTGATTCATCTTTCATTCTAATTACAACTTCTTAACTGGTCAGAAAAAAAATGGGGATTAATGATGTATCTTAAACATTGAAAATGAAAGATTCCCAAGATATTCTTTTTAAAGGGTTGGGTATTGAGTCCTTGTGACAGGCTTAAATCTGACATAGGTTAATTATTTGCACTAATTGGTAACCATTATGCGACTACTTACATGAAGGAGAATTTGACATGCACCAGATCCTCCCTGTGTGGTGTCCAATCATTATGCAGGCCTCTTCTACAAATAAATATGAGCATAAATTCTTATCTGTGTGTGGGTGTATATATGGGTGTATGTGTGGGTGTATCTGGCTGTATATATGACTATATATGTGTGAGTGTATGTGTGGGTGTATGTGTGTGATGAATGACTAGTGTTAGAGGGTCATACAAAGTAACATTTATTTCACCAATACTTTTGTGACAAAAGAGTGAGGCCTGAAATAATAATTTATCTCATTCCATGAGAAACTCAGATGAGCATCTATGTAATTTAATAAGAGTTAGAGTCAGGCACTCTGTGTACTTCAAAATAATTCATGATTTGTAGCCATTGTTATGCTCAGTAATGGAGTTTCTGACAGTGTCTGCTAGGTCAAAGCAATTAAGGGAGGGAACACTAATTTAATTTCAGCATATTACAGGAATCAATCACCCTGTTTTTTATATATCCATATTTTTTTTTTATCATTTGAATGTTCCAGACAAATAGGACAATGAAAGAAAAGACATTTGAAATTATCTGTATAAAATGGCAATTCTCACTGCTCGAGCTTCAACCTTTGTGATCCACCATGTTTTTCAACATCAAGAACATTTCAGGTACTATTTAACATCTTAATATAATCATTTACAGCAATTTCAACAATGAGTGGAAAAAGTGTAATAAATTACCTGAGAAGGCCATTAAAAGAAATTTTCCATCTTCTCATGGGTTCCAGGCACTCCAGTTGCAGTCCGGCGGCACTGAATGTCCGGCCATCAGTGTTGTATACGGCTGTATCGGGATGCAACGGAGATTGCAAGAATCCTACCTCCGGAATGTTGAGGGATAACCAGATCTCTGCTCTCCGGTTGTGCCGACGTCCAATCCTCAACACAAAAAATGTCCCGTTCTTATCCATCCCATTGAAATAAACAGCATCCAGAGCCTGTGATTTGTCAAATGGAAATTTATTTTTAAAATGGAAAATTCTTTTTAAAATGGAAATTTATTTTTAAAATAGAATTTTTTTTATAATGGAATTCTTTTTTATAATGGCATTTTATTTTTAGAATGGAAAACTTTTTTTAAAATGGAAATTTTTTTTTGCTATCCCAATTTTAACGAGAAAAATGCTGATTTTCTCTTAAAATTTTTGAAGAAAAAGCATCACAACAACAACAAAATAATTGAAACTGGATGACCAGTGACAAATATATTTTATCCAAAATTAAATGAGTGTTTTAGTTTTTCTTTCAGCATAATATTTCTCTTTTATCATAATTTTTCTTATTTATCATAGAATCTTGGCATTTTACTGAGTAATTATGTAGGTGTTACTCTTATTTTCAGAGATTATTATTGTTTCAAGGTTCCAGCTATTTCTTGCAAGAATAGGCCTACATGTTCATGTTTCTCCAATGTTTGAGGTTTCTCCATGTCTGAGACATTGACATGTGATTGTACTCCGTAACCCGTTCCTTGGTCTAGACTCCCTTTCTTATCATTTCCCGCCAGCTTTCCATTCCTTCTTCTTCGTAAATAAAACATCATCATGAAAACGGCTTTTTTCACATAAAACCATTTTCCTGCACATAAAAAAGCATTTCAATGTTAATTTTCAATTAACACTTTTGATTCTTCAATGAAATATAAAAAAATGTGAAAACTAAATTTCTAAATAAACACATCTACAAAACATATTGATATTCATTTAAAACTTCTTTAATATGTGTGATTTCTTCATTTCATGTAAAACACATGTGATTTTAACGTGTTCAAATCAATATATATATAATAATTATAACTTGAGATTTGTTCACATCAGAAAAGTTTTTTTCACAGAACATGTAAGTGTAAAGCAATCACCTTGCTGTGCATAGACGCCATATTTGGGCGGAGGGTTGCGCTGTATAAACACCTTGAAGGCCAGGTAGACTGCCAAACCCACTGCTAAGCTCCACAACATCTTGCTTCTCTCTGTACTCTAATGTTCTGGAAATTTAACCAAGATTCCATCATTTAAACTGTACGCATATCTCTTTTAGCTGCTGAATATCATATATAAAAAAATAAAGCCGAAATAATAAAAGTCTCTGTGTTCCATAACATACTTTGTGATATACATATATAAGAAATCAATAGACTTCTTTGTAGTGGATGTCTGATGCTCTTTAAAAAATCAAATAATAGATCGTGTATGCAGACCTGAAACACATATAACTGAGGGTTTTGGCGGTGATCCAGAATGTGATAGGCAGGGTAGGGATTAAATCACTGAGGCCCGGGGCGTTAATATGTGCTCCAGCTGGGGTGATAAATACATACCAGGTCAGCCTTCCTGTGTTACCTATCACATTAACTCCTTGATATATGCACCCTTTTTTCACACCATTTTTTATTGTTGATATTTGATATATGAAGGAATAAGGTATTCATCCTAGTTAACCTATTTCAAAAATGTCCATGAATGCAAAATTTAATATATTAGCTCAAGCACATATTAAAATCTTTTTACTGATAATTCAATGATTCAATAAGAATTACACATTCTTTCTATTATTATATTGCTCAACTGTAAGACATGAGGAGCAAAAAGGGTGAATTATATTCTGAAAATCATATTTTGAAAATTAAATTTTCCCTTGAAAATATGAGTACACACCATTAACATTTTGTGGAGGGATATATAAAACATATCAGTTTTATGTTGGGAATTTAAATTGATTTATTTTTATTCTGTGAGAAATGTCATATAAAATGGTTGTTGAAGAATAGCAGCCCAGTGTATATTTCTAATGCATACCCGGTCCTTGGTTCCGGAAACTCATTCCACCACCAAACTAGCATACATGAGAACCAGGTGGTTTATATATTAGATTGGTGTGCAACTATCGAATCAAAACAAACTGTCACTTGGCTGAGGGCTGACAATTATTTACCTTGTCTACAAACATATATCGCTGTGGGCAAGTTTCATTAAGTGGAGCAAGGATTGTGTTGCATATATAAATAATGCAGAGAATTTTCAGTCATCCATTTATTTCATGTGTTTGTGTACGATGAAATCAAGGATAAAATGTATTTGATTTTCTGGATTCTATGACCACTTAATTTGAACATGTTCAGCCCTAATAAATAACCGTTAATCTTTGACACAACACTTAAATCCTTTGGATAGTTTATACCAGATAATTGTTTACTGTGAGCTTGCAGGTCAAACCAAGATAACTGAACCTGCTGTATCAGTCTGGTCTATAAATATGTGAAGAAATTGTTTCAATCACAATAGGATACTATTTGCAATATCAACATCATAATACTATCAGGAAAAAAAAACAAGATGAATATGGCAAGAGAAGGATGAATTCAGGAACCTGTATAATGATCTGTAAAATCGATCACTCTGTAACTGCTTAAAACTCAAGATATATCCTTCAAGACTGCTATATGGCCCTAAAGGCCAAACTAACCCCGAAGGAAAAAAAGTACATAATTTAGACAAGAAAAAAGTAGGTAATTTTATTGATATTATACAGTCCAACAGTCACAGTCGAGCAGAGGCTCGTGCAAAACAATCAGTTGCCATTAAAATTCCAACAGAGTTTTGAATTCACTCATTTAAGTCAAGATATCATAGCATTTACAAGTTAAGACAGATATAAAATATTTCATGGCTAATTGAGAATGCAACAAATGTACCTGTATGACTATCACAGAAAAGGGGACCTGAAGAGCATATGAGAACTGAAATAATTGACAAATGTTATAGAATTGCATGCAGTCCTTAATGTTTACCCGACTGTAATATCATCATGAATAAAATATGAAAGAACGGTTATCATCCTAAATTGGAACTAGCCATATGAATCAGGTTAAAAATGCCCACTGCCACTGACCTGTTAAGTTGGACTGTAGTCTAAACCAGTGTCAACTTTGATTTGACCACCGCGCTCTGTCAATAATGTGCACTTGTTCAGCGAGTACATTTGTCTATGTATAGGAGCTGGATGAACTTTGGGCATTTTATCTGTCTCCATACGGCACTGTCACTTTGAGGACTTTTTGATTATCTGTAAAGCATCTCTTTATCAGATTTCAGTTGATTTTTTGACCCATGCATGCTGTTACCCTGTATTCCCACTAGGTGGCACTTCTATGCTTTCCCACCAGAGGGCTTTGGAAGATGAACAAAATTAAATTATGTTTTCTCATGGCCTTCATGCTTGCATTAACAGAATGAATCACATTAAATTCAAATTTGGTATTCTACTGAATATCAAGATGTAATAGTAAAGGATAAACACATTTCATAAAATTTTGGGTCTGTCTTGTCTGTACGACACCTACACATAATTAAATGACGTCAAACACATAGTGTGCGAAAATTGTAGTGCTGGAAAGGTAAACTTTCTTAAAAGTCTTGATTTTAAACCATTTTCTGACATGTAATTTTCTCTCACGGGTACATTATTACATACGAATTGTCATTGTCAACTTGCAAGGTGGCACCATTCGTTATTCAGTACAATGGTTGCAACCAATACCGGTCAGTTGACCTTCGACAGACCAGAGAGAAAGCACAGACATTCATGCATTCAAAACATGTTTAAATATCTCTGGAGAAAGTATCTCTATGGACTGACTGATTCATGCATACAATGCATGGATTATCTGTTGGTGTATCTACTTCACACTCAGTAGTAGACTGTACACTTTAACCCCTAAGGGACTAGGCTATCTAAATTTTGTGGAATGACTGGACCAACCGATGTTTTTTCTGGACTTGTGTATCTTCATACTTAATTGATAAAATGTATAACCATCGTTATTCAATATGCTCAATGAAGTGTTGGGGTCAAAAGTTCATGATCCACTCAGTTTGACGTCATTATCATGATTAAAATGTAACAAAGTTGCAGCCAATAGGGAATGTTATAAATTGACGTCATTTAGCCAGAACAATGGGGACGTCGACGTCCCTCCCGTCCGTTATCGGTAGTGGACGTTGCCGTCCTTCCCATCCGTTTGGTACATCTTTGTAAGACGAGTTGACAGAGTGATGTTGTTTCTGTGGCTTCTGTTGACTGAGTTTCTAGCCGCCCCTCCTAATGTCTGTATGCACCCTCACAGCATAAAAAGGTTCATAAGGGATGGTAACAGTCAATGGCCTCTGCTGACACGAAGTGTATTATTCATCTTCAAAATGTTTATCCTGACTCGTGACAGTACCAAGACCTGGCTTTGGGGAGTAACATTCGCAGGAATTATCCATACTGATGCCAGAGAAGTTTGTACTAGCTAGTTTGATGCTCTCATTCCTTTCAAATTTCACAACAAATTGATATAAATATCAATTTTATGGTAGATGTTTGACACCATAAATCCATCCAAAAAATCATATAAAGTTGTTTCATTAACATCCTTTGTTAATAGACGAGCCTGTTTAGATGTTGTTGATTGGCAGGACTAGCTTATTTTCTTTTCTGGACTAATGTACCTAAATGCTAAATAAATAAAATTTGTAACCATGGTTAAGAAAAGTAATGGGGATCAATTATTACAATATACTAATCTTTTAATGGGAGAGAATTGCTGACTTATTTTTGGTACCAAAAATAACAGGTTTCCCCCTTCTCCTTTGCTTTCCATAATGGCAGCACCTCATGTTACATTTTCATGTAGACTTTGTTCGTTATACTCTCATTTTCCACCCTAAGTGGATGATGAACATTTGTTAAATTATGGCAGGCTACTATGTAGAGAATATTTGCAGGTGTATGATAAGGGAGAGTTTGCCTATTGCATTTCTTTGAGTTTTTTTTTCTCACTCCCCCAATTTCTCTTCATTTCCATGATTTGGGCAAGATCTTTAACATTTGTGAGGCAAAACAAAAACAAAACAAAGATTTTTTTTTCTGTGTGGACTAACATCAGATGAAATGGTGCATGATGACAAGAAGAACTGTTGGCAGAGGTAGAATTATCTCAGAAATGTAACTTAAATATGATGGGAAAGAAACTATGTTCCCGGCACTCATAATATGTTGCTTGTCTTCTTTGTTTATCCACCACCTTTGATCCACCAGATAACGATTTAATGGTGAAAAGAGTTGAATCTTTTTGAGATGTTGAAATATTCCTGCAATTATAGTGCAAATTGAACTCTGCATTTTAAATCTATCAAGGAGTTATAGGACTCCCTTGGTCATACTTATATGCCAACCTGCATGAGCTTCACTTTAAACTCAAATAAACACTTTTTGTTATGAGTTGCTCAAAAACTCCATCAGTTTTTTGTTTTTTTTGTTTGCAGAATTGTAGATCGAAATGCATCCAGATTTATCTCCACATCTTCACAGTGAAGAGTGTAACAAGATTATTGCAGAATATCAGAAATGCCATCAAGATGTTTGTAAACATTTTTTGTAAAAATAAAATTCAATGACAACTGTTTATAATGATTGACAACAGTTTGTAATGATTGACAACAGTTTGTAATGATTGACAACAGTTTGTAAAGATTGACAACAGTTTGTAATGATAAAGGAGAATTTATTGGTTATTAATAGGCATTTATATTAAAGATAACTAAATTTATGTGTCCTGCATCAATAACAAACCCACAGGACTGTGAAGTAATTTCTTTCATTTAACAGTACACCACAGAATAATAAAATTTAAAATGTGACCATTATTTCATTTAAAATTCATTAAAAAAAATATTTCATTTCTTGCAAGATGGTTTTGTCCATATACTGCATTGGACATGTAAAAGAATTAATTTATGATTGTCATGTTCTTTGTGATTCTTTAAATATAAAAGTTATGCAAAATTTGTTTTTAGCATCCATACAAGAAGTTTCTTGGAGAGTGCAATCATCTAGATGCTTTAATGTGGCGATGTCTTAAAAAAGAAGTGAGTGTTTAATGTATAAAAATACATAATATATCAGATGCTACATACCTCTTGGCTATAATTATCATCTTACAATTAATACATATGATCTTACCAAATCCATAATCTTCAAAGATCAACATATTTTGAACAATATGAGTAAATATTAATTTGTGTTTATTTTATTTTCTTCATTTTAGAGAGCAGCAAAAAGGAAAGAAAATTTTAACAAATCTATGGGAGGTAAAATGAAAAAGAATGATCAAACAAGTTCATGATATCGACAGGATTCTCATTATTTTCCTTCACCGTGAAGAATATCATTTTGTTTTTGCACAAGATACAGAGTGGATGTAATGGATTTAACAGAAGTATAATAATGCAAAAATACCAGCGTTATCACTTCTCTCTCAATTAGTGTACCTATTTCTATTTGTATGGTGTCCAAAATTGGCATAAAAGTATTCTGATATATAAAATGCTGGTGGTCTAGTGCCAGACAATCAGGAGATGATAGCCCAATATTGCTTTATCTTGGGATAACGAGAAACTCTTGAAACTAATCTCATAAAACCATTTTCAACATTTAACATTATTGTATGTTAATACATTACAAATTGAATGGGGGACAACTTATGTAAAGCCAGGACATTATTTGAATAGAGTTGTATATTTACATTTATATATCATCAAATAATGTAAACTTTTGATATTGATGTTATTATATACTTGTACAAATATGAAAAATTAAAAAAATCTTATATGCAAAACAACTAAGCATTTATTTATTTCAACCAACATGTCTATTTCAATAAAAAAAATTCCTAAATTACAATTATAAAAACATTAGCAATGTTTAACATTATTGTATATTAATACATCACAAATATATCTTTTTTAACAATGCATAGCATCAAATATTAACCAATCACAATGGAGATAACAAGTTGGAGCCAAATTAAAGTGTAACATGCATTTTGATTGGTCCATACAAATACAAAAAAAAATACAATACAAGAATTTCATTCTCTCAAAAGAGCCCTCCAGTGGAATAAGACTAACTATCACATAGAGTGCACAGTCTTTGTTCTCTTGGAGTGCCATTATACCAACCTGCTGCAATGGGTAGTTTGTGGTTATTGGTCTGAAATTTTGTGATGGGGATGGCATATTTGGGTTCAATAATAATCAAATAGTTCTCAGGCTTCACAGTTGACTTTTGTATAGTTATCGCAGGCACAAGAATTAATGATCTCATTTTCCCAGAGTTCAGAGTAAAATATTTGCAGTCTCTGGTCCAAAATTTCCTTTTGGGAATTAGGATGCAAATTTCTCACTTTAAATCTACCAAGTTCACCTAGTACCATGTTATTAATGGATTCAGGGCCTACTTTCAGAATATATTTGCAACACTAGTTATGAAAAATTTCAAGGGTGTTTAAGTGAGAGAATCCCCAAACTTCGGGCCATAGAGTAGAACAGGTAAGATACAGGTGTCAAGCAGGTGAAGCTGGATGTCAGTAGGTTGTTGTTGTTTTCTGGCCTTGGCTATCATACTGTAAAGAGTCTGCCTGGTCAATATTATCGAATACCAGTGAACTTGGGCCCCAAGAGAAGCCGGCCCCGGTCACTCTGTAGCGGCTCAAACTCATGAAATCTCCTTCGAGAAGGCTATCTGACCCTAAGGCATTAACTAACCCTCTGGGCCCTGGGTAGCCATTTATTTTATTCCGGTAACTTGATAATCTGGGGCCGACTTTACTTGTTACCATATTATCATCCACTGAAGTCGGCTTTGGGAAAGGATATAAATGATCATTTATCAAGCGAATTGGGTTAAAAAAAACATCTAAACGGGCCTAAAAATACTGCTTTTACAAGAAATATGATGTTATTAGAATTTGGATTTCACTGTGAGATTATAATCTAATTTCTTGTCAATTGCAGTTTTATATATGCTTTCCTTCATCAGTTTGAATGTCTCCCTTTTGAAGCCATTGTGAGGAGTGATCTTTTTGGCAACGTTATGTGCAGTGTCCAGCAGAAGATGCACAGGAGATGTTGCGTAAATGATCCCTGACTCGAGACCTTCCTCCGCCGTGAACCGCCTCCCAAGCATTACAGCCTCCGTCAGGGGATGCCCAACTGGAATTTTTTTTCTGAAAAATAACAAAATTATGCCAAAATTAAAAAAAAAAATACATGGTACAAGTAAATTACTTGGAATGGCAGTATATTTTATTATATTCATGAAATAAAAGAATATTAAAACAGGAAAATAGTGTCTTGATTAAAATCATCACCCTTCCTTATTTTTATGGTATGAACAAAAAATGATCCAAGCTTTGTTCCATAGACAAAACATAGGCCAAATGCCTAAGAGCTATTCTGGCCATTGCTTTTTTACCCTCAGCCCCTGATGTAATCAGGCTGAGGGTATTGCAGTACTCCTGGCGTGGGTATGTATGTATGTCTGTATGTCTATGTCTGTATGTCTGTAGCGAACATCCTTGTCATCGCGATAACTCAAGAACAAATGATGGCAGCTTCATGAAACTTGACACACATATGCATCTGATGAAAACCTCGGACGAGTTCGATGGACGGCGACCTTGACCTATTTTTCAAGGTCACAGGGACAATTATGTTAAATCCCAAGAATCACAATAACTCAAGAACGAATGATGGCAGCTTTATGAGATTTGACACACATAAGCATCTGGTGAAGACCTCAGAATTTTTCCTATGAAACATGACCTTCACCTACTTTACAAGGTCACAGGGACAATTATGTGAAATCATCTTGTCATCGCGATAACACGAGAACAAATAATGGCAGCTTCATGAAACTTGACACACAAAAGCATCTGGTGAAAACCTCGGACCAGTTCGATGGACGGTGACCTTGACCTATTTTTCAAGGTCACAGGGACAATTATGTGAAATCCCAAGAATCGCATAACTCAAGAACAAATGATGGCAGCTTTATGAGATTTGACACCCATAAGCAT
Source organism: Amphiduros pacificus (assembly GCA_949316495.1). Lineage (NCBI taxonomy): Eukaryota > Metazoa > Annelida > Polychaeta > Phyllodocida > Hesionidae > Amphiduros > Amphiduros pacificus. The sequence goes on along the minus strand of OX439001.1, from coordinate 38,805,281 downwards.
CTGGTGAAGACCTCAGAATTGTTTCTATAAAACATGACCTTCACCTACTTTTCAAGGTCACATGGACAATTATGTGAAATCATCCTTGTCATCGCGATAACACGAGAACAAATGGTGGCAGCTTCATGAAACTTGACACACAAAAGCATCTGGTGAAAACCTCGGACGAGTTCGATAGATGGCGACCTTGACCTATTTTTCAAGGTCACGGACAATTATGTGAAGTCCCAAGAATCGCAATTACTCAAGAACGAATGATGGCAGCTTTATGAGATTTGACACACACAAGCATCTGGTGAAGACCTCAGAATTTTTTTCTATGAAACATGATCTTCACCTACTTTTCAAGGTCACAGGGACAATTATGCGAAATCATCCTTGTCATCATGATTACTCAAGAACCAATGATGGCAGCTTCATGAAACTTTACACGCATAAGCATCGGGTGAAAACCTCGGACTAGTTTGGTGGACGGCGACCTTGACCTATTTTTCAAGGTCACAGGGACAATTATGTGAAATCCCAAGAATCGCAATAACTCAAGAACGAATGATGGCAGCTTTATGAGATTTGACACACACAAGCATCTGGTGAAGACCTCAGACTTCTCTTCAGGGAACATGACCTTCACCCACTTTTCAAGGTCACAGGGACAATTATGTGAAATCATCCTTGTCATCGTGATAACTCAAGAACAAATGATGGCAGCTTTATGAGACTTGACACACATAAGCATCTGGTGAAGACCTCAGACTTCTCTTGATGGAACATGACCTTCACATACTTGTCAAGGTCACAGGGACAATCATGTCAAATCCACGTCATTGCAATAACTTAAGAACAAATAATGGCAGCTTCATGAAAATTGACACACATAAGCATCTGGGAAGACTCCAGATGAGTTTGATGGACGGTGACCTTAACCTGCTTTTCAAGGTCACCGGCCCATCTCAATAATTCTAGAGTAAATGATGACAGTTTCATGATACTTGACACACCTAAGCTATCAAAGGAAGTAGATTTTATGGGTTTTTTTACCCCTGCATCAATTTACCTTGGTGCAGTGACGTTTTGTTCACAAATATTGTGTGGAGCGAATGTTGTGCAATGAGTTACCAGGGCTGAGGGTTGATGCATCTCTGATGCCTATGTTGTAATTTTTTGTACATTTCCTGGCACTGCCTCTAAATTGCTTTATACATATTTTTTTATAAATATTTACCCTGATTTTCTTGGGAACCACAGTCTGTGGCAAAAATAATGTACCAAATATGGGACCTGAGTCCACCCCCATTTTCTAATGATTTTGATGCAATTTTGATGCCTTTTGCGAGAAGTCAGAATATAGCAGAATTAGTGAAATCTGTCCGGATTAGCAAAGAACAATGGTATGATGTCATATCACTTGGCTAGGCTGTGATTAATGTCTGACACCATTCAGAGCTCTCCTATCCCTGATATAATTTAATATAGTAGAAGTTTTTGTGAAATGTTCTGATAAAACCAAGGATAAATCTATCAAAAACTCTCAGAAATTTGGAAATTTTTCCAGGTTTGATATCCTTATGCTTTTAAAAAAGGAAGCCAGTATACTATACCGGTACTTACGCAAAGAGTTCCTGAAGAAAAGGGCTGAAGAACATTTGGAGATTGACCTCGTTCAGGCACCACCAGCCCTGCTGTGTCCTCATGATGCGGTAGTCATGGCACAGAGACAAGATGGCGCCACCAGCAAAGGCATGACCTTCAGAATAAAATGAGGAAACTGAGTATAACAAGAACTTGGCATTGATAATGTGATGAGATCACTGATAAGATTACTGATGGAATTCCTGGGAAGATAGCAGCAGACTTTGATCAGGAAAGAATTGTGGATGACAGCTATACTATATGCATGGGAAAGGTATGGAACATGGTCATGAGTCATGCACCATTGAATCACATGAGTCATGTACCATTTAATCATGTGATGAGGCATATACCATTGAATCACATAATAAGGCATGTACCATTGAATCATGTGATGAGGTATGTACCACTGAATCATGTGATGAGGTATGTACCACTGAATCATGTGATGCGGTATGTACCACTGAATCATGTGATGAGGTATGTACCATTGAATCACATAATGAGGTATGTACCATTGAATCACATAATGATGCATATACCATTGAATCATGTGATGAGGTATGTACCATTGAATCACATAATGAGGCATGTACCACTGAATCATGTGATGAGGTATGTACCACTGAATCACATAATGAGGCATGTACCATTGAATCACATAATGAGGCATGTACCACTGAATCATGTGATGAGGTATGTACCACTGAATCATGTGATGAGGTATGTACCATTGAATCATGTGATGAGGTATGTACCACTGAATCATGTGATGAGGTATGTACCACTGAATCATGTGATGAGGTATGTACCATTGAATCATGTGATGAGGTATGTACCACTGAATCATGTGATGAGGTATGTACCATTGAATCATGTGATGAGGTATGTACCATTGAATCACATAATGAGGCATGTACCACTGAATCATGTGATGAGGTATGTACCACTGAATCACATAATGAGGCATGTACCATTGAATCACATAATGAGGCATGTACCACTGAATCATGTGATGAGGTATGTACCACTGAATCATGTGATGAGGTATGTACCATTGAATCATGTGATGAGGTATGTACCACTGAATCATGTGATGAGGTATGTACCACTGAATCATGTGATGAGGTATGTACCACTGAATCATGTGATGAGGTATGTACCACTGAATCATGTGATGAGGTATGTACCATTGAATCATGTGATGAGGTATGTACCACTGAATCATGTGATGAGGTTTGTACCACTGAATCATGTGATGAGGTATGTACCACTGAATCATGTGATGAGGTATGTACCATTGAATCATGTGATGAGGTATGTACCATTGAATCATGTGATGAGGTATGTACCACTGAATCATGTGATGAGGTTTGTACCACTGAATCATGTGATGAGGTATGTACCACTGAATCATGTGATGAGGTATGTACCACTGAATCATGTGATGAGGTATGTACCACTAAATCACATAATGAGGTATGTACCATTGTATCAGGTAATGCGGTATGTACCATTGTATCAGGTAATGAGGTAGGTACCATTGTATCCTGTGCTATAAAAGACAGGTGTACTTGGTGAGGGAAGGGAGTGAAATGCAGTGAAGTCATGTACCATAGATGACAACTTTATATGGCATAAAAAAGGTATTAAATCCAAGTAATGAGCTGTATTTAGCGTGGAAAGAATTCAGAATTTGGGAATGTGTCATGTACCATGAGCTGCACTTAGCATGGGAAGAAATTAGAATTGGGGAATGTGTCATGTACCATGAGCTGTATTTAGCATGGGAAGAAATTAGAATTGGGGAATGTGTCATGTACCATGAGCTGTATTTAGCATGGGAAGAAATTAGAATTGGGGAATGTGTCATGTACCATGAGCTGTATTTAGCATGGGAAGAAATTAGAATTGGGGAATGTGTCATGTACCATGAGCTGTATTTAGCGTGGAAAGAATTCAGAATTTGGGAATGTGTCATGTACCATGAGCTGCACTTAGCATGGGAAGAAATTAGAATTGGGGAATGTGTCATGTACCATGAGCTGCACTTAGCATGGGAAGAAATTAGAATTGGGGAATGTGTCATGTACCATGAGCTGTATTTAGCATGGGAAGAAATAGAATTGGGGAATGTGTCATGTACCATGAGCTGTATTTAGCATGGGAAGAAATAGAATTGGGGAATGTGTCATGTACCATGAGCTGTATTTAGCATGGGAAGAAATAGAATTGGGGAATGTGTCATGTACCATGAGCTGTATTTAGCATGGGAAGAAATAGAATTGGGGAATGTGTCATGTACCATGAGCTGTATTTAGGATGGGAAGAAATTAAATTTGGGGAATGTGTCATGTACCATGAGCTGTAATTAGTATGGGAAGAAATTAGAATTTGGGAATGTGTCATGTACCATGAGCTGTATTTAGCATGGGAAGAAATTAGAATTTAGGAATGTGTCATGTACCATGAGCTGTACTTAGCATGGGAAGAAATTAGAATTTGGGAATGTGTCATGTACCATGAGCTGTATTTAGCATGGGAAGAAATAGAATTGGGGAATGTGTCATGTACCATGAGCTGTATTTAGCATGGGAAGAAATAGAATTGGGGAATGTGTCATGTACCATGAGCTGTATTTAGCATGGGAAGAAATAGAATTGGGGAATGTGTCATGTACCATGAGCTGTATTTAGCATGGGAAGAAATTGAATTTGGTAATGTGTCATGTACCATGAGCTGCACTTAGCATGGGAAGAAATTAGAATTGGGGGATGTGTCATGTGTATTTAGCATGGGAAGAAATTAGAATTTGGGAATGTGTCATGTACCATGAGCTGTACTTAGCATGGGAAGAAATTAGAATTTGGGAATGTGTCATGTACCATGAGCTGTACTTAGCATGGGAAGAAATTAGAATTTGGGAATGTGTCATGTACCATGGCCGACAGCTGTAACATTTTTTTTTTTAATTTAACAGTATTATGGTAGTTTAGATAGTACAGCTGATAGTAGTATAATGATAGTGTTAAATTACCATTTATAGCTGCTATAGTTGGCATGGGGAAGGTGAGAAATCTAATCAAAAATGAGTTCCATTGAATTCTAAACTTGGTTTTAAGTTCTTCGTTTAACTTCAGATTATTTAACAGCCACTGAAGGTCCAGTCCATTGCTGTAGTATTTCCCCTCAGCTGTTGTGATCAAATATTTCACATCTGGATTCCTATAAATATAAAGCAAAATAAATTAATCTTTGTTTTGATCATTAGAGCCAATTTATTTGAAAGCTAATTGAAAAGTAGAAATGACATTTGGAAAATATTCATCATAGATTATTTATCTTTACTAGAAATACTTTGAAAGAAATAATTATTCCCATAAAATTTGACTGATATACTTTACACACAAAAACGTGCATTTTCTCTCATATATCCTCGAGCTAATACATGTTTTCCACATTCATGGATATCTTTTACATGAAAGAGCTTTCATATCAATATTGCAATTTAGATTTTTTTTAATCCAGCATTGTTCATTTACCTTTCAACTTCATCCAAAACTTGATGCATCCTCTCAAAAAAGAGAAAGTTCAATCTGTTTTCACCACATTCCATCTTCACTATTGCTGCATCTCCAACAATCTCTAGCGTTATTTTGCCATCTTGTCCACTCTGGGTGGCAGAGTTTTTATCTAAAACATCCATAATTATCAACAGGATATGTCAAAAACAAAACACGACTCCCCAGTATATTGCTGAACATTGTCCTTCATGTTCAACGTCCAATGTCCCAATGAGGGAGCATGCATTCAACTGGGGCGAACTGTTCTATGGTTGTGTTTCTTTCTTTTCTTCTGCAGTGAGCAAATTCTATAAACCATATCAGGGAAAGACTATCTTATTAGTGTCAGGGACGAACGGTCCCAAGGATTGTTAGGTCATAGTATGTACTAGATTACGTTGGAGCAATCATTAGTTCATAATTTGGGTCAGGGTCTAGATGAGACTCGTGTCTATGAATAGCCATTGCATATAAAAAGATTTGCATCGACCAAACCGAAACTTGAATCGTCCAATTATCACATGTATGTAAAGTATATCATTCTGTGGTTGAGATTTCACATAAAAAAAATGAATAATTTGACATTTTAAAGCGCTTTGTACATTGATGTACCTCATATTTTTGGTTTGTCAATGCTTGATGACAAGATATCATAGATAGGTTAAAATATTCCATTTTCATGTGGGAAATTTACCCATATCCTGGAGCAAAAGGTTGACAAACAGATGCAGATGGCACCTTCATGTAGTCTAGATACAACAATATATAATCCTCGTGTATTTTACAGGACCCTGCAATGCAAGTTTATGATATTGATAAATCTGAGGCTATTACCATCATTCATTGATGATTCAAAAGTAATTAAGTAGAGTAGCAGCTGTGTGGTCATGTTATGATAAGACTGTTAAAATAGATATATTTTTCAACACCCAAAAATGTTTACAAATCAACATAAAGCAACATTGCAGTGGCCACATAAACTTTTATGATTAAAAATAAACAAACTCATATTACGGTCTATTTTGGATCATTGTGCACATACACGTACTTTAGACCTACAAGTTTTGTAATATTTTATCCAGGGTAGTTTAAATAGGTTTAAATAGGACAATTTAAATCCTCAAACTAATATGAGCACATCTGTCACCCTATTTGACTGAGAAATATTTTACAAGATAAGAACAAAGATTTTTGTCAAGCATGGCTTTCCATACTTTTGCATTTCCACGTGGCTTTGTTTTTGTTTTGGTCATGTGACTATATCCAAACAAAATGGCGACTATGATATGTGATCTACCTCCTGAGGTTGTAACCTATTTATTGAAATTTCTCACGCCCAAGGAAATTGTGAGCTTCTCACAAGTTTGCAGGACTTTCCACGAAGCATCAAAAGTAGATGGAGTATGGCAAACTCTGTGTCGAGAGGGTGAGTGAGACATGGAAGACATGAAATGATCCCAAAATGGACAAGTACTTATCCATTTTGTTAGAAGTTAATGTTCCTGCCTCAATCATGGCTTTTACTCACAGTGACTAGTTTTACTGGGTTTTTTAATTTCATAGAATTTTGGCCTGACCGAGAAATTAGAAGGATAAAAGCACTAAAATGGCACTTAATCATCCCATATTCAGGGTGGGAGAGCTCTTAACGGTCAAACTCCACCAGAGGGCGACGTGGTGAACCTATCATAATAGTTTGCATGTGCCTCTGGTGGACAGTGTGCTTAACGGTGCCAGACAGAAAATCTGAACCAATCCGTACAGTTTGAATCCATGGACAGAGCAAGCGCGTGTGTGTTCAATGCCTCAGGTGCCACTGAGTGACCTATATATTACATAGTACACATATATATAATGTATAAATGAGGTCATGAGAGAGAAATGGAAAAATTCATGCAAATTGATCTTGGAGACATCACTTGCGCTTGCTCTGTCCGTGTTTGAATCAATTGCGGATGCACAAAACATAGCCAGACGCTAAATCGCAACAATGCTGGGTGAAATCTGAGCAGTGCTGTACAGTGAACAATGGCTAGACTGAAAAAGTTTTCTTTAATCATAATATATCAACTGTCGAATCCAAATTCTTGAAAGAATAGCATGTTCATCAGTTATGTTTATAAGTATTTGATCATTTGATTTTGGATTTTTACCCAATTTTAACAGAGGATTGTACCCTAATTTAGTATTGCATAACGTGGACTAATCGAGTGTTGGGGGCACAAAATTACCCTAAAATATCAAAGATTTAATACAAAATTTACACATTCATAATTCAGACAATATTATGCACTCAACCTTAATGAAATTTTGTGATGATTTTGATGTGATTTTAATGACATCATACAACTTTGCTGTGCTGCGATTACAGTCCGACTCTCCCACCCTGTTAAAAAGAAACTGTAACTTTGCAAAATATCCAATATGAGTTTAATAAGTTGAATTGTTTTGGACTACTATAACCCCTCATAGCACACATTCTCCCTTTCACATCAGAACTCAGAAATCAATTTATTTGACCCTAGATTAACATTAGTTGTCAATAGTATTTTTCATTTTTTTGTTACAAGAAGTATCATTTATGAGCCAGGGAGACCCCATTAAGATGAATACTTGGTGCTAACATGGGGGTCAGTTCATGTTTCTAAATATTAATAGTTTAATGACTTTTATTGTCATTTGTTAATTATTATTTAAATAAATGTTTGATTTTGCAGATTTTGGTATAGATAAGATAACAAGTGAACTGAATATCACTTTTCAAGATCTTTATGCAAAAGGTAAGATATTTTAATATGCTCAGAGAAAGGAGACAATGATATGTCCAACTTTTTAGGTGAAATGACTGTCACCAATTTAATAATATAATAAATAGCAGGAAAATAAGATATAGATCATGCAATGGGCCCAAGGCCTTGAGTTGTGAATGGTTTGAGTCAAAAAGAGGGGTAGAAAATATTTAATTTTAGGATGCTTATTTTGATAATAACTCTGACTGCAATATGCACATCTGGCACATTGACCAATCAGAGACAATGGTGATAGACAATGATGATTATTTCAATGTATCAGAGAGTAGCTAACAAAGGGTTACAAGAAGTGTCCATAGTAGCAATGGTGGGAAGTGGCATAAATGATAGAGACAAACCATTAAACAGCTTGAGAAAAAATTATAACAATAATAAGTATTTGATGTTAATGATAATGGTAGAAAGTTTAGCTTAACAGACAACAGGTTCATTTGGGGCAGCTATGGATGGTCTGGTTACTAGTAGTCTTATAAAATTGTATTTTATTTTATTTCAGTTTTACATAGATATGGAAACACACTTGGGTTATGGAGACCTGATATAGGCCCATATGGAGGTCTCATTCATGTCAAGGTAAATACAAAATCTCATTTCTATTGTATTTGATAACAAAAATCTCTTTCCTGTTGTATTTGATACAGAACAGAACAGAAAAAAGTAAACATATTACCGGTAATCAAAATAGTGATTGGTTAATGTGAATTTTAGAATATCTTTTATAATTTTTCTAGTTTGACAAGGATCACTTAGTTGGAGTGCATTATGGGGCTCCGGTTAGTCCCTACATTTCCAGAGCTCTGAGGTCCCAGGTTCTCTTCTCCATTCGCATAAATGAGATTAACGACACAGAGGTGCTGTGTCACCAGGGACATGGAGGACCACACCCCTGTCAGATCACATCCTCTGTAAGTGATGCAATGCTCTACTTGCATAATATATTTGGCTGTTTTTGATTTTTTGCCTATATTTGGAAAAGTTTGATACGAGAATATAAAATTTCATCACTTGAATATTCAGGTTAACATTACTGAATAAGTCACCAAGAAATGAATCCTATTTAAGCAATGCACCAGGTAGCAATGTGTCAGGGAGCAATGTGTCAGCGAGCAATGTGTCAGGGAGTAATGTGTCGGGGAGTAATGTGTCAGGGAGTAATGTGTCATGGAACAATGTTTCAGGTAGCTATGTGTCAGGAGTAATGTGTCAGGGAGCGATGTGTCAGGGAGCTATGTGTCAGGTAGCAATGTGTCAGGGAGCCAGGCAGAAATGTGTCTGGTGGCAGTATATCAGTGAGAAATGTGTCAGGCAGCGATGTGTCAGGTAGCTATGTGTCAGGGAGAAATGTGTCAGGGAGCAATGTGTCAGGGAGCAATATGTCAGGCAGAAATGTGTCTGGTGGCAGTATATCAGTGAGAAATGTGTCTGGTGGCAATATATCAGTGAGAAATGTGTCAGGGAGCAACGTGTCAGGGAGCAATGTGTCAGGGAGCAATGTGTCAGGGAGCAATATGTCAGGCAGAAATGTGTCTGGTGGCAATATATCAGTGAGAAATGTGTCTGGTGGCAATATATCAGTGAGAAATGTGTCAGGGAGCAACGTGTCAGGGAGCAATGTGTCAGGCAGCTATATATCAGGGAGTAATGTATAAACTCAAATTTTATTCTGTCAAGAATGAATAAATCATTCAGCAAGAAACATTTATTTCTATCTTTTCCATATTTCAGAGCCCGGACACATTTTGTTTTGCATGTTACGATTCAGAAAGACATAAACACCCAGGAGGGAAGCAGGCAGTAAGTGCTCTTTGAACAAGTAAATTTTAATAAACAATTAATGTGCAGTGCTATTTTCCTGGTCAGAAATTATTTCTATGATTTACTCTTATTTTTTTTTCCAATATATGTCATTATGAAAAAATTTAAGGACAAAGAATTACTGAAATTTTTTTTAGATTAAGATAAACAAGGACAAGATTCAGATTAAAGTAATTGATGACATATGCATAGAAGGTAACTGACTTAATTTTGTTTATATATGAATATTTGTCCAGGAGTTTGCCAAGTGGCTACTGGAGGAGACGTCGAGTAATGATGAGGTGGTGTTTCATGGACACGACCGGATGCTCATGAAGTTCCTTATGCTCCAACAACACCAGTAAGTTAACAAAAGTGCATACCAACAAAGTTACTTAAAGGTATTAAGCATCAATTCTACAATTTGGTGTAATGAAAGCTTAGCCACACATGAACATCATGACATATTGAAATTATGATAGAGTAAAAAGATAAGTTGCTATAAGACATAAAAGTTGCACTCCCAGGTGAGATCTTTCTCAGCCATAAGCTGCATGTGACGGGTAAACACGGGTAGCGTAAACTTTGTTTGACCTCAATTGAGGCTCAAAGTAGGGTAGCACTGGTTGACGTCATTCTGGCACTATCTAAAGGACAATAGATTTCATGACGTCATAAGCATATTGCCGTCATTTTACCTTTCAGTGCCTCTATGATCACACTCCACATAAAAATGACGCCAAGAAATAAGTGTGCTTTCAAAAGGGGGCTATAAATTAGGTTCCTGTTCAAATAGGTTTTACAGACATTTACTGGAGTGCATCAACCAAAACAATATTTAAATATGAAAGGCAAATATCTTTATCATTAATTTATGATCCTTATACATGTTTTTCAAAATCACTGCTTAATCCCTTTAAAAGTAAAATACAAGCCCAATAAAATAGTCAAAGAGGGTGTAGTCATCATGTGTGATAAATAATTGATTAAAATTTGTACTAAGTAACCCATCTCTCTCATGGCCCAGCAAAAATGACCATTAGTGTATGTTCCTTGTACTCTGTCACTCTTTACCATTATATAACAGGCAATACATTTCAAAATTAAGGATTCTATAGAGTTGAAACTTTGAAGTAAATAAACGAAATCCACAATGCTGTGCTATTAACGACACATCTTTGTCAATCCACCCGCATGAGAACCTGCATTAAGCTCATTGCATAACAAGGTCAACTGATTCAGACAACAATTACCTGTGTGTACCCATACATTTCCTCTGCATGGCGAGGTAAAGTCATATACTACCTCTGCCGCAATATGTTGTTCTTTGCACAGAATTCGTCCGCACATTAGCATGCAATTACCATACAGTTGGCCAATTGGTTGGCTCATGTGCGTGCTCATGCACAACAACACAACTGTACACATGCTCTTGCCCATTTCATATGATCAAAAGTAATTTAGAATGGATCATTCGTAATTTGGGAGGGGGCATATTCAAAATATCTGGATGAAATGTATACCATTGATATAAATTTGTTCAGGATTTTTATATCACTTACATTGTTATTTCAGTCATTTCATGGTGAGGCCTGACATATTAGCTTTGCCCAAGAAGAAAAAGTCCAGATTTGTTTTCCTCCTCCTCCCTTGAGGATTAATGGTCCATCCCCTGCTGACTATTTTTGTCTATTTTCATGATTTTGGTACACATGTCACTAAACTCTCAATTGTTGTTGTACTCACTTTCTTATAATAACAATGACACCAATTGGCCATGTTTCCCCATGTGACAAAATATTTGACCCATTGTCTATAGGCTGCTTCTACTGGGTGTGGCCTCTGAGCACTCATCCAAAGAGTCAGATATGTCATTTACTTGCAGAGCCAGGTATAAAGTACGGTAGATAATGCTTTCTGTAAAGGTGGGTCTTTAGCTGAATTTTGAAGCTATCGTTTAGCAATTTTTTATTTCGGGGGCAGGGCATTCCAGTTTTTTGGCGCATATCCCATAAACGCTCTGTCACCATGTGTTTTCATATCAGCCCTGGGCCTTAGACATGCATGATTAATCTGAGTCTCAGGTCGACTCCAGGTGCAGTGATGCAGAACTGTATTTAAAAATTGGTCAAAGTTAGACAATTAAAGTGCTGTGCTTGTTGATAAATGACATCTCAACTTGCCAAGTAAAATGCTACATTTTCAAATATTCATTGCAAAGCCTGTGTCTCAAAGGTCTGATTACAGGCATTTGAATATTCAAATAACAAGAAAACTAAATGAGTAATTTAAGAATGTTCTCAATCCAAGAGAATACATGCATTTTCTTTTCACAGTGCTCTCTGTTGGCCATAATATAAAATCAATAATTCTTATGAAGTTCTCTTTGTATATCTGTTAACTCATTTATGGCCGACATTTTTTATAATAATCTTTTTTATCCCTGCAATTTATCTCACATTTTAATGAACATATCTGATTTCTATTGAACTGAAAATAAAAACTAAGTTAGAACAGGTATGTGATCAGGATTTGGCTGCTCATGATAGAAATACCTGGTTTTCCAGTGGCAAACTGCAAAGAGCTGCCACCTGGTGTATTTTTAAATACCCTTGCACGGCCATAATGACAAAGGGATGTCTGAAAATAATCTTATCTGAAAAGGTGAAAAAAATATGGAACGCTTCACGAATTTGCGTGTCATCCTTGCGCAGGGGCCATGCTAATCTTCTCTGTATCGTTCCAATTTTAGTATATGTACCGCCGAAGCGAGTACATTAAGAGCATAAGGTGCAGTCTGTTTATATAGTGGCCATTTAGAAGCTAATGAGATTGTGGTGTTTAACTCCAGTCTTCCCTTCTACCTGAATGCTGAGACAACAAACAATGCTTATAAGAGTGACAGATTATTAAATATTAAACAATAATAGAATGAGAACAAAGATAAATATAAAACAATTATTTTAATATAAATACTTTGTTCATTTAAACAAGATTTTACAAGATTTTCCCAGTATTTACCAAATCAGTGTAGTTATATTTCTGCATCAGTGCATCTCAACAATGGCTTTCGTCATACCCAGGATACACTCAACCAAAATACTGAACAATTGTCCAAATTTACTTTTATTTGGATGATTTTCATTTAGATTTTTTTGTTAAAATATAGTTTTTAATTGGCTTATGTCTATCATAGGAATAGTTTAATTCTCTTTTAAATAAATTATCTTAATTTTATGAAAAAAGTGACCACATTCAAATGGGCTAACTCAAATGTAGGTCAGTGTCCAAAACCATCACCCCTTGACAATCAACTTAGTTAGGTACTCTGGTTTCTCTTCATCCACGCATAAATCTTTCGCCTTTTACTAAAGATTTCCGTGGAGAGGAACAATACAATGAGTCTATAGACTTATTTTTTTAGTCCTGCAACTGCAGGACACGTACTTAACTGAAAAATAAAAAATATGAATTCCTGAGCATTATCAAAATCATTTATCCTATATTGTGTACCATAAGATTATTTGAATTCATTGGATGTTTTGAATTTAAAAGCTTTTTATAAGACAATTCAGTGTCATTATCCAGAATATTCAGTATGTTTTTCTTTTCACAGCTATGGCTGTCACATATCCCTGTTATGTACATTTTTTAACATTCCTTTGGCAGCAACTTGTTACAATGTAATCATGATAATGATATCAGACTGATTGGAACATGAACTTTTGAACCCAGTACTTCATTGAGCATATTGAATGACCAAGGCTAAACATTTTATCAATTTAGTATGAAGATACACTAGCCCAGAAAAGAATTAGTTAGATCTGCCAATCAACATAATTTAGATAGGCTAGTCCATCAGGGATTAATAATAACAAGAGATGTCAATTTAAGAAACTATTTATTGAAAAGGTGAAAAAAATATGGAACGCTTCACGAATTTGCGTGTCATCCTTGCGCAGG